>JAOPSE010000014.1:41837582-46637582 GCA_029449295.1 Zea luxurians | reverse complement strand
AATAATTTCTCCTCTTAGATTTTTTTTACAAAGTGGGTATTACAAATCCTACCCCCTTAAAAAGAATCTCGTCCTCGAGATGGAAGGACTAGGAAAAAGATGGGGAAAATCTATGTGAAGCTCTTCTTCTCTTTCCCAAGTAGCTTCATCTTCTCCATGGTGACTCCATTGCACTTTGCACATCTTTATTACCTTACTTCTCGTAACTCAAGTCAAAGTATCAAGAATCTTGATAGGATACTCCGTGTAAGTCAAATCACCCTGAACACTGAGCTCTTCCATTGGTAACTGTTCCTCAAGGACATGGAGACACTTCTTAAGTTGAGACACATGAAATACATTGTGCACATCAGATAGACTAGCAGGTAGCTCGAGTTGGTATGCCATCTCCCCAACTCGCCTAAAGATCATAAATGGTCCAATAAAACGAGGGGACAATTTGCCCTTAACTTTGAATCTCCTTATTCCACGAAGTGTTGACACCTTGAGGTAAACATAATCTCCTTCCTCAAATTCTAGTGGTCTCCTTCTATTATCAGCATAGCTCTTTTTCCTAGTTTGAGCTACCCTCAAATTCTCTCGAATTATATGGACTTGTTCTTCTGCCTCTTGAATCAGTTCAGGCCTAGAGAACTGTCTTTCTCTAGTCTGATCCCCATATAGAGGAGTCCTGCACTTCCTCCCATATAAAGCTTCAAAAGGTGACATCTTCAGACTGGCCTGATAGCTATTATTATATGAGAACTTAGCATATGGTAGACTTTTATCCCAACTTCCTCCATGGTGAAGGGCACAAGCTCTGAACATATCTTCCAATACTTGATTAGTCCTTTCAGTCTGTCCATCAGTTTGAGGGTGATAGGTTGTACTAAAGTTCAACTTTGTATTCATATTCTCATGAAAGCTTCTCCAGAATCTTGAGGTAAACTGTGAACCTCGATCAGACACGATCTTCTTTGGTACTCCATGTAAACACACAATCCGAGCCATATATAACTCTGCCAGTTGTGAGCCTTTATAAGTAGTCTTGACAGGAATGAAGTGAGCTACTTTAGCCAATCTATCCACAATTACCCATATAGCATCATATCCTTTCTGGGTGCGAGGCAATCTAGTAATAAAATCCATCCAATCTCTTCCCACTTCCACTCGGGTATCTTCAGTGGATGCAGTAGTCCAGCTGGCCTCTAGTGTTTAGCCTTAACTCTTTGACACACATCGCACATTGCCACATGTGAAGCCACATCTCTCTTCAATCCATACCACCAGTATTTTTGCTTCAAATCCTGATACATCTTGGTACTACCAGGGTGAATAGAATAATCCAAGTCATGGGCCTCTTTCAATATAGACTCACGAAGGCTTTCAATATCAGGAACACATATCTTGTCCTTGAACCATATGGTGCCTTGCTCACCTTCCGTGAATTCCAGACCTCGACCTTCAGTAATCAGATCCTTAATCTCTTGTATTTTAGCATCACCAATTTGTCCTTTGCAGATTTCTTGCTCCAAGGTAGGTTCCACATCAATAGTAACTCCTTCCGTGTGAGCAACTATCCCCAGGTTAAGTCTCCTAAAATCCTCAACAATCTCATCGAGTAGCTGGGCAACAACAACTGAATGAACATGCTCCTTTCGACTCAAGGCATCTGCAACCAAATTTGCCTTGCCCGGGTGATAGTGAATCTCCAAATCGTAATCCTTAATAAGCTCCAACCAATGGCGTTGCCTAAGGTTGAGATCCTTCTAAGTGAATATATACTTCAAACTCTTATGATCTGTATACACTTGACACTTAGTCCCCATGATATAATGTCTCCAAATTTTAAGCGCATGCACTACGACTGGTAGTTCTAAGTCATGGGTGGGATAGTTCAACTCGTGTTTCCGCAACTGACGAGATGCATAGGCAATCACATGTCCTTCTTGCATGAGCACACATCCTAAGCCTTGGCCACATGCATCACAATAAATGTCAAATCCCTTCTGTAGATCTGGCATAACCAACACTGGTGGCAACATCAACCTCTTCTTTAATTGATCAAAACTATCTTAGCACTTCTTGTCCCACTTAAATTCTCTTCATTTCTCCAGAAGCGAGGTCATAGGCTTAGCAATCTTAGAAAATCCTTCAATAAATCTCCAATAATATCCTACAAGTCCCAAGAAACTTTGGACCTCAATAACTGTAGTAGGTATGCTCCACGCCATTATCTCCTTAACTTTAGCAGGATCCACTGATATTCCTCCATTAGAAATGATATGTCCAAGAAATGGCACCTCACTAATCCAAAACTCGCACTTGCTCAACTTGGCGTAGAGTTGATTATCTCGTAGCTTCTGTAGCACCAATCTCAGATGTTCCTCATGATCACTATCACTCTTGGAATAAATAAGTATATCGTCGATGAATACTACAACGAATCTATCCAAATACTCCATAAACACCTTATTCATCAAATTCATAAAATAAGCTGGTGCATTAGTTAATCTACACGACATAACAGTGAACTCATATAATCCATATCGAGTCGAGAAAGCTGTCTTGGGAATATCCGATGGCCTAATCTTCATTTGATGGTATCCTGATCGGAGATCAATCTTTGAAAATACCCTAGCACCTCTCATCTGATCAAATAAATCCTTAATGCGGGGCAACGGATAATTATTCTTCACAGTAACATCATTAAGTGATCTATAATCCACACACATCCTTTATGATCCATCCTTCTTCTATACAAACAGAACCGGTGCTCCCCAAGGTGAGGAACTCGGACGAATGTACCCCACCTTTGTAACTCCATTAACTGCTTCTTAAGTTCCTTTAACTCTTCTACGGACATCCTATATGGCCATTTAGAAATAGGAGCAGTTCTAGGTAATAGGTCAATGACAAACTCAACTTCCCTATCTGGTGGCATTCCTGGTAACTCCTCTGGAAAGACATCCGAAAAATCTCTAACTACACGGATGTTGTCACCAACAAACTCCTCAGCTAGTACATCGCATGTCTGGAAGAGGTGGTTACTGCAATTTGAACTTGAAATTTTTCTCCTTTAGGGCTGGTGAGTTCTACCGTACCCCTACCACATGCTATAATGGCCTTTGCCTTTTTTAACCATGACATACCAAGGATCACATCTGCTTGCCTCTAATATTATAGCAGTAGCTCCAAATTCTCTTCCCATAATTGTTAATGTCAATCTATGTGTCATTTGATTTGCCTCAACAGGCCCTTTAGGTGTAATTACTATCATTGGTTTTCTCATATTTAGCAGTGGTATCTCATTTGTGTTGGCATATCAAGCAGACATGAATGAATGTGTAGCACCAGAATCAAATAATATGGTTGCAGGAATTGCATTAACCTAAAACATACCAAGTACGATGTCAGCACCATCAAGAGTAGCATCAACGCTGACTTGATTAACCCTGGCAATAGAGTATCCCTTGCTAGATCCTAGAGTCCGCTGCTTATTCTGAACTGGGGTAGTAGCAATCCTCTATGGGCAAACATTTACATAATGTCCAGTCTTCCCACACTTGAAACAAGTAGTGCCAGCACTCTGTCCTGAAAACTTTTTCGGGGTGCTAGTTGAGGTAGCCTGACGAGTCGGTGGAGTCCTCTGAGGTGATTGCTGAACTGGGCGCTGGCCTCCGCCAGTGCGAACTGGTGTACCCTGGGGTGAACTGTAGTGTGGACGAACACTGCTGCTTCCTTGTCCTTGAGATATAGCCTTCCTCTTCAAATCTCCCAGCTGAACACGCTTGTGTTCAATAGCTAGGGCCTTGTCAAGCAGCCTCTGAAATGATGGAAATGTATGTGCCACAAGAGCATACTGCAAGGGTCTATTAAGTCCTTTAATAAAATGCTCTTGCTTCCTCTCATCCTCAACAACTTCATCTGGTGCATATCTGGATAGCTAAATGAACTTATCGCGGTACTCGCTGACTGACATGCTTTCCTGCTTCAGCGACAGAAATTCTTTCTTCTTAATCTTCATCAATCCAGCTGGTATATGATGGTTTCTGAACTGCGTCGTAAACTCCGCCCATGTGATAGTGTCAGCAGCATCATGGCCAGCAGTGTATGAATCCCACCAATCAGCAGCAGGACCTACCAGACGTCCAAAAGCATATAAAACTCTCTCCCGGTCAGTGCACTGAGCTATGTTCAACATTTTCTCTATGGACTTCAGCCAATCATCTGCATCCAGTGGATTAGGAGAACTAGCAAATGTCGATGGCTTATGGCTCATGAATTCCCGGTGCTTGTCCCAGGGTGGAACTGGTGGTGGAGGTGGAGGTAGTGGTACTTGTTGCTGTTGCTGCTGTGCCCTTTGCTCCTAGCGTATCACTTCTCGCTCTTGGCGCACCTCTCGACGTATCTCTTCTCGTTCCTGGCACATCTCCTGGCGTTCCTGCTGTATCTGAGCATGCATATCCACCATGGTGTCTACCATTTGTTGCATCATCCTCATCTGAGCTGCAACCAGTGGGTCAACTCCTGCTAGTGGAGGCGATGGTGGAGGATCCATCTCTACTGGTTGTGGATAGAGTTGTCTAAATATCCTTCGAGTGTGTCGATTGGGAGGTAGATCAATTCCACCACCCTTCCTGGTATTGACCATCTGAGTTAGAAATATATGGTAAGAGAATAGTAGACAAGGCAGGTAGTTACGAATCATGTTACTTTGGGAGGATTTATTAGCTTAGTAGCTTGGTGTTTTACCTAACATAGCTAATTCAATGACTTATGGTGGTACATGCTAAGATGTCCATTTCAATCAATCAAAGAAGCAAATCAGACATTTCTCATCAGAACAATCAAACAACATTTTTAAATAGAGAAAATAGTTTAATTTTTGCCTTAGGTTTCCTACCTCTTAACAATGTCATAAATGTAGGATTCCAAGGTGTGAAATCCGTCTTGTCTTAGAGTAAAAAAGTGCAACACCCCCACTGGTCCCACACATTGGATGTTACCAAATACCCTTTCCACTAAACTTATGCAACACAAGAAATGAAATAAAGAGAGAAAGTATTGCAAAATCTGGCAGCACCTCCCTTGAAAGAAGCATAACAAGGGGGGGGGGGGGAACATGGAGTTCATACAGGATATAAAAGATAGATAATTCATATAGTAGAATCTAAATGCAAAAGTGGTAAAACACATTCATTACCAAATAAAAGGATAGGTAACTCAGCCCACCCCAAAAACAGCTCAACCACCATGAAAAGCTAGAACATAATAATTCCCTAGACTTGACCCTCCCTGATTAATAACATTATTAAGCAGTGGTTCCTTTATTAAAGGTGTAGTGGCCGTGCTGCTACATCCCTCTTTTCCCAAAGCAAAAATCGGGTGCCTGCATCAAACAATGCAAGAGTGAGATGACACATCTCAGCAAGTAAACAGAGCAAATAACAATTGGACAATGTAAACCAACTGTGCTTAAACAACCACGTAGTTCAAAACTTCCTTCTTGAATATTAATTTGCAGCAAGTAAGCATGTAACTAATTACTTAACGCCAAGAAGAATCACAATGTAAAAATCCACACTATCCACATCGACATAATAGATTCCACACCTCTCCCATGAATGCACATGGCTACAGATGCAGTAACGACTTCTGCCTTCATATCTCTAAGGATATGAAGCTGCATCATACCCCTTCTCGGGAAACATATGATGCTCAATGTACCGGTACAGTCGGACCATAAGATCATGACGAACTTCCATGCAATGAATAATGAATGCATTATGCATGACAACAACATGAGTTCTTCCCAAATAAAATGTGCTAGACATATACTTCCACCCATTCCACATAAAAACCACTTGAGTAACATGATCAAACCACAAACTCAACATATGTAATAAATAAAACATGAATATCTTCAAACGATGGTACTCAATTAAAAATATGAATACGAACACAACAGCACAACATAATCAAGTATAAGACTCTTCATTCGACAGATGGAATAACCATCACTGTTTTACTTGCCTTCACCGGAAGTTTGGGCAAATCCCTAAGTACGATCCGGAAGTCCACCACCTGTTTTTGACACCCAACTTAGTGCACCAATTTCACATAATAAGCCTCAAAAACAACGCCGCACCTACGCGCAGTCTCAAACCCCGCCGCGGGTAACAATTCTCCCCACACCCACCAAACTGCAGCGGTGCTGCTTAACAATTCCATAACTTTAAAATTAAGACTGCAGTGGTGACAAACAAAAACTCCAGAGACAACTACATAAAATTCCCCACAAGTTTTATATACAATTTATGATTAAATTCCAACATCTAATTACTCCAAAACGGTCCGCAAGATAAACCCTGCAATCTATTTTTTTCTCTTTTGGGCAGCGACATACCCAGATTCAAACAGCGATAACTTTTAAAATATTATTCCGAATCGAGCGCATAAGTACTGGTTGGAAAGGTAAGACAAAGCCCTACATGATTCTCATACTGATTAACACTAATTATGTGACGAAACCTCCCAAGTCATTAGGCCCACCTACAGTTGTCCTTGTCCAACAGACATCAGACAACCCTGTAGATGTTCCTGAATTACTTGACAAGTTCGGTATCTTCTTTCTTACCTTTCTAGGAACGTTTCACCCATCTTGCAGACATTACAGAACATCGAAGATATAGAAATGCGGAAGCGATTACATAAACTTACATTTATTTAGAGAGTAAGATCAAGTTACTTATTACAGACCAGAGTTATAAAACGAGTGCTGAGTAGTATTATTACAATACCAAGGGAGGCAAAAACTACGTATAAGTCAGTGACCAAGTCTCCATAACCGCGGAGGTACGGCGATCCGAATCGTTTATACTCAGCTGAGGATCTCCAATCACACGACATATGTAGCACTTAACCCTTGCATATGTCAACCTGCCACCGGGTCTTAAGACCAGATCAGGTTCACGCAAACCGAAAGCATAGATACACCACCGTCCAGCCTCTTGCTACGGAGGGTACACGCTACTCTCGTCACCGCTCCACGCCCATTTCGTGTTATCTTATTCTGGCCTTAGTCTGCCCGAGGCAAGGCTTACCCATGACGAGGCATGTGACCAGTTAAAGGGTCCTCGGTCATCAGGCCTACATCTACACGGTCCTTATTCGACTCAGACGGAGACACTACACCGAGACTCTCTTCTCTTTCAAGTCACCTGCCCGGTCTCAGCTTAATCATTTAAACCCAAAAACTTGGTACCTGGCAGAGGTACATCTTTTCCGATGTTGAACCCATCACGGCCATGATGGATCCACCATCAAGTTTTATTTTTGAAAACATCCCTCCCACTTTGTCAATCATCTTTTGTAAAACAAAACCTTTTGTTTTTGCTAAAGCAATACTAAGCATAGTAAAACCTTTTGTAAAAACAGGGTTTCAAGGGGGGGTAATCAAGTTCAAGGAAGGTAATGCAGGAATTGTTTAGGCAATCAACTCCTATCACCTAATGCAGCAAGCAAGTGAGAAAGATTTTAAAAACATCAAGGAAGGTGGCAAATGCACCGGGGCTTGCCTTCGTTAGTAGGTGAGTCAGGCTCAGGCCCACAGATGTCAAAGTAGAGACAAGTCCCTACCTGAGATTCCAAAGGTGGTGGTGTCTTCTCTTCGGTCACTTCGATCTCTTCTTCGTTTTCTAACATAACCATATATATGTATATAAGAATGAATGCCATGTAATGCTTGCTTATGAGAGTGCAAAGATAATAAGAATTTATTATCTAAGGTCTTGAATACAATTTTCCTTCACAGAACTCCGAGAACATAGGGTTTCTGGAGGTAGTAAAGGAGTTCACAGGGCAGGGGTGGGGGTTTTGGGTTCTAAGTATCAAACATGGTCCAAATTCAACCAAATTCTACCCGAGGCTTCTAAATAATATGTAGAACTCATATAAAAAGTTTAGGCATTTTTGGAATTACCATTTATCTCCTAAAAACCCAGAACTAATGGTTTAAGCTAGTTTAAATGCCTTAAAATTCCTTATTTAATCTAAAAATCATGAAACTATTTTTATTAAATAGTTTGAAAAATAAGAAGTCTAGGAAAATTGATTTGATAATTTTGGGATTTTTCTACAATTTATAACAGATTTCCAAAGCTCTACTGAAAAAGAAAAAGAAAAAGATCAAATAGTACTGGGCCGGTTCTAGCCCAAGCGGCCCAGGTCCAGGGAAAACGCGCACGCATCCGCGCGCTAGTTGTTTTGCGGAAAGGTCCTCGGGTTCTTGGCTAACTGTAAACAGGTTCAGTTACTATTCTTATCAGTCACTGACAACTTGCACCGAGGTCCCTGAGGTTCTATTTCTCTACACCGACTGGCCCTCGACGGTGCTCCGCACGGGAAGCCCAACTCCAGCGAGCTAGATGGGCCGGAGAAGACCAAGACCGGTGCCCAGCTTTAGACTAAACCAAATCTATGACCTAAAGAGTATTTCCCCTAACTTAATTGCACGAATGGTGGCCTATTCTATTCTGCCCACGAGAACCGCGAAGGATATGAGCGTTTGATCGCGTTCCCGGTGATTGGTGATCTCTCAGTTCGAATTGGTGGCTCGGCAAGCATCACAGAGCTATGAGAGTGCTCAAACGAGGGAGAGAGGGGGATCAACTGACTGGAATGGGGCTGGCCGCGGTGAGGTTAGTTTCATGGTGTATTTCAACCGGATTGGGGAGAATGCGAAATTTGAGCTCGCTAATGATCGGCTGGGAGCAATACTGGGGGTGGGGGTGCTTGATGATGTTGCGAAGCTAGCCGTAGGCTCAATTTATAGCGCTCGCAAGCGGTGGCCGGTGAATCGAGCGAGACGCGCGGCGGCCAGAGAAAGAAGAACACTGGCGCAGCGGCTGGGTGTCCAGTGCCGTGGCAATTGCCCCGGTGATCAATGGAGAGCAAGGGTGAGTCAGGGTGATGCGGTAGATAGACAGAGACATGTGGCGGGCAACGGCGAAGGCTTGACGGCGGTGAGAACCCTTATCCAAGGGCGGTGAGCAAGGGGAGATGTACCGCGGCTAGCCGGAGTGGCTTCCAGGTCACCGGCGGCGAAGATCCCCTTTCCCCACGATGCTATCCATCCGCTCAGACACGAATCCCGATGCCGGTGACACGAATCACGGTGGAGGGAGTCGTCGACGGTGAGATTTGCTGTACTGGCGTTCTGATCTGCAGAGTACACTATACCATGGCGATCTCTCATCAGATGAACTGACAGAGCGACATGGAGCATGATTTACTCTCAGATTCGTTTGGCAACACAACCAGTGATCTGCAGCAATATTGTAGAGCTACAAACCAGCTACAAGTTTGTCATAGCTATCATGGGCAAATTCTTGCTTGATCATAGTTGAATTCATGCTCAAAGTCTCAATGGTTGCACTGTCTGTCTGAAAATTCATACCTTAGTAACCTGACAGTCCAACTTTGGGCTTATTTATCTCCCAAATTTTCTTAACAACTATGCTCACAACCTTAAGCAAAGTTGTTCTCCTTTGTTTGGTCCATAACTTTGATGTGGTGCCCTAGGGTAAAAACCCTATAATTTGAAAGTTACAAGGCTCCAAAGTTGAGCTCTTAACTCTGAAATTCAGACTTAGAGTGAAATCTCAATTGGGGTCCTTTTTGCAAATGAATCCAAAACTTAGGGTTTAGCTTGCAAATTCACATATTTGTGAACCAAAGGACTTAATATGCCTTAACATTGTAGTTTTTACACTTTAGTCCAAATGTGCACTATTTTTGCACATAAGCCCCTAGGGTTTGGACTTAGGGTTTTCCAGGGTTCAAATGGGGTTTTTGGTATCTCAGGGGTATAAATGTGATTCAAGTTCATTTTTGGGAACATTTTATGACTATTCCCCTAAAGCTTTTAGGTTTTCTCAATTGGTTAGGTTTTACCCCCTATAATCCCTATTTAGGGTTAAGTTCCCTATCCAGGGTTCTATTTGTAAAATGCTATAACAATACAACTTGTTTGAAATTTTTACCTAGTGAATGCATTCTACGTGTGTCAAACATATGCAATGCCAATGTTTATGATGCCATGCTCAAGTTTTAGTTGCAGTAACACCAGGGGTGTTACAAATTACTCACGAAAAATCCCTAGAAACTGCTAATACTGCTGCTGTTCGTCCACGTGAAAATCTGTTTTTTTGGACAACCACATACCCAGATTCAAACGGCGATATCTTTTAATTTATAACTCCGAATTTAGCGCATAAATACTCATTGGAAAGATATGCAAAGTTATACATGATTCCCAAACTGATTCCCATAAATTTCTCATGAAAAATGCCCAGAAACTGCTAGAACTACTGCTGTTCGTCCACCCCCTAAAATTCTGGACAGCCCCTCTACCCAATCGCATACGCAACATCTAATCAATTGGATTGCAGCACAAATGAACAAGAGATAAACACAAAAATCACCTTGGATTCTCCCCTTTTCCTTCCTCCCTTCTTCCCTCCACCGAAAACAATTGGAGATTTACACCACGCGACGTAGATCCGAGCGGCAATGAATGGCACCTTGGGAGGAGGAGATGGGGGCGGCTAGGGTTAGGTGGTGTGGCTGCAAGGGTTTGAGGGAGGAGGAGATGGGAGGGGGGGCGGCGGCCAAATGTTAGGGGGAATGGGGGGGCGGCTGCACAAAGGAAGAGGGGTTAGGGGGGAGGGCAGCTAGGGTTAGGGGAGGTTAGTGGGCTGAATCAAGATTCGCGGCCCAACTCGCCCACGCGACAGCTCCCGACCCCGTCGCAAGCGCCTAACCAAAGAAATTCTACTGCCCTACTGGTGAATGTTTTCCACAAATTCCAAATCCTCAAAACGCATCAACCGAATGAGAAAAAAACAAAAAAAGAATAACCTCCAACTTCTCTTCTTTGCAAACCGGGTATCACACTCTACCCCCCTTAAAAAGAATTTGACCTCGAATTCTGACGCTTCTATCGGAACGACAAAAGGAAATATTTATGAATCAACAACACTTACCCACAACGAAAAGTTCTAGATACTTCTGCCGCATCAGCTCCTCAAGTTCCCATGGAGCCTAGCGCTCAGACTGATTAGTCCATAAGACCTTGACATACTTAATTGATCTCTTCCTCAATACACGCTCCGAGAATTCCAATATACGCACCGGACAACACTCCAAAGTCAGATCCTGCTGCACAGCAATTGGTTCCATCTCAACCTGATGGTCCGGATCCCGCAAGAACTTCCTCAACAAAGAGACATGAAAAACCGGGTGTACCCCTGCCATGGAATCCAGAAGTAGCAAGAGATAAGCCTAGCTGCCCACTCGGGCCAAGATAGGGAACGGTCCAATGTATCTCGAGCTGAGCTTTCCAGAGACACCGAACCGAACAACTCCTTTTGTAGGTGATACCAGAGAAGGAGTTGGTCACCCACTGCAAATTCCAGATCCCGCCTCCTCACATTATCATAACTCTTCTGACAGCTCTGAGCTGCCAAAATATTCTGACGAATTTCCCGAACCTTTTCAGAAGTCTGCTGAACCCAATTAGGACCAACCAGGGATCTCTCTCCCAAAGTCTCCCAGCACAGAGGGGAGATACACAACGTGCCATACAAAGCCTCAAATGGTGCCATCTTGATGCTAGCCTGGTAGCTGTTGTTATAAGCAAACTCTACCAATGCAAGATGATCCTCCCAGCTACCCTTCCATGACAGAACACAAGCACGCAACATATCTTCCAAGGTTTGGATCATTCGCTCTGACTGACCATCAGTCTGAGGGTGAAAAGCGACACTAAGTGAAAGCTTGGTGCCCATTACACTATGAAGACTCCCAGAATTTGGATACAAATTTGGAGTCTCGATCAGAAACAATGGACTTAGGTACCCCATGAAGCCTGACTACTTCCTTCATATACAAGGGAACCAAATCTGAAGCTACATTTGTGGTCTTCATGGGAATAAAATGCGCAGACTTAGTCAAGCGATCCACTACCACCCATATAGCATCCCTGGCCCGAGGGGAATGAGGTAGACCCACCACAAAATCCATGGTGATATGCTCCCATTTCCACTCTGGAATTTCCAATGGCTTCAGTAAACCTGCAGGTCGCTTATGCTCGGCCTTCATGCCCTGACATACTTCATAGGCGGCCACATACTTAGAAACGTCAACCTTCATCCGCTTCCACCAGAAGTTTTGCTTCAAATCTCGGTACATTTTGGTTTTGCTAGGGTGAACGGTGTAAGGCGTTTTATGAGCTTCTCTCAAGATATCCATCTTCACCTCTGATTTCTGAGGCACACAAAGATGACCCCTAAAACGAACCAAATCATTCTCATCAATGGTGAACTCCCGGGGTTTACCATCACCAACCCTCTTTCGAGCTTCCTGCAATAGACGATCCTGCTGCTGAGACGCACGCACTCTCTCCATGAGGGAGGATTGAATAAGCATCCAAGTCTCCTCGCAAGCGGTGCCGACATAACACAAAGCGATCCCCAAATGGTCCGGATCAGCGATCAACGGCAAGGCCACTTTTGGAACCCCGGACCTGCTAAAGGCATCAGCCACTACATTAGCCTTCCCCGGGTGATAATGAATGGACAAATCATAATCTTTAATCAATTCAAGCCACCGACGCTGCCTCAAATTCAGCTCCTTCTGAGTAAAAATATACTTGAGACTTTTATGATCGGTGTAAATGTCACAAGCCTCGCCATAAAGGTAATGCCTCCATGACTTTAGAGCAAAAACCACCACGGCCAATTCAAGATCATGAGTTGGGTAATTCCCCTCATGCTTCCTCAACTGCCTTGAGTCATAAGCAATCACTCTGCCTTCCTGCATCAACACACAGCTAAGACCAATACACGAAGCATCCGTATAAACTGTGAAACACTTATCGCTCTCAAGCAAAGCTAGGATAGGGGCGTCCACCAACTTGCTCTTCAATGTTTGATAACTGACCTCGCAATCGCTGGACCAGACGAAGAGAACACCCTTCTCCAAGAGTCTAGTCAAAGGCTCAGCAATGCTAGAAAATTTGGTACGAAGCGCCGATAATATCCAGCGAGCCCCAAGAAACTTCGGATTTCAGAGACACTAGAGGGTCTCTTCCACTCCACCACAGTCGCAACATTCTTAGGATCAACCGCAATGCCCTATTGATTAATCACGTGCCCCAGGAAAGCCACTTCGGACAGCCAAAAGGCACACTTCTTCAACTTGCCATAGAACTGATTCTTCCTTAGGGCACCTAGAACGAGACGGAGATGCTGCTCATGCTCGACCTTGGTCTTTGAATAAATCAGAATATCATCTAGGAACACGACCACAAAGTCGTCCAGGAAGTCATGCAACATCCTATTCATTGCTTCCATAAAAGTAGTAGGGGCATTAGTTAAGCCAAAAGACATGACTATGAACTCATAATGCCCATACCTGGTGCAAAAAGCGTTCTTCTCAATATCCTCCTCACGAATCCTCAATTGATGATAACCAGAGTCAAATCAATTTTGGAGAACACCTGGGCACCCCTCAACTGTTCAAAGAGAACCTCAATACGGGGGAGCGGATATTTATTCTTGATTTTCACTTGATTCAAAGCGCGATAATCCACACATAGCCGCTTGCTTTTATCCTTCTTCTCAACAAACAATACTAGGGAAGCCCATGGAGACCTACTAGGCCTAATGAAACCCTTAGCCAGCAGATCATCTAATTGCCGCTTCAATTCAACCTGCTCCTTTGGGGCCATTCGATACGGGGCCTTATGAATAGGCTGCGTACCCAAAATCAGCTCAATCTCAAAAGCTGCATCGCGCTTTGGAGGAATGCCTGGAAGCTCTACCGGAAACATGTCAGCAAAGTCACACACCACCTGGATGTCCTGCACCCGCAAGGCAGCCTCACCCTCCACCACCATGGAGAAAAAGATCCCCGACTTCCTTGACCGGCGATCCGGAAGCAATTGCGCCAACAAGGATAACGTGAACTTTGGGGAAGTTCCCAAGAATACCACCTCCTTACCCGACGGTGCCTGCAATAACACTGTCTTCCAAAAACAGGATATAACTGTGCGATACTGGGATAACCAATCCATACCCAACATAACATCGAATGCCCGCAAGGAAATCACAACCAGATTGGCCAAAAAGACCTCATCAGCAAGAATGATGGAACACCCCTAACAAACTAAATAGCTACTAATGGAGCCATTAGCAGAACTAACCAAAATTGGGTGACCCAACCTCTGCACCGAAAGACCAGCCCGCGACACAAAATCCTCCGAAACAAACGAATAGCTAGTGCAAGAGTCAAAAAGAGCATGGGCCACAAACGAATCAACTGAAATTGTACCTGTCACCATGTCTCCTTGCTCTCTGCCATCCGCAGCGGGTAGCACATAAGCTCTAGAAATACCCGCAGAAGAGGAAGCTCCCGGAGTAAAATTAACAGAAGAACCCCACTGAGCCACCGGGTGAGGCAGACGTGGAGCTCCAAACTGAGACGGCATAGGAGTAGACGTTGCAGGAGTAGGCGCGGCCAGATACTGAGGAAAACCCTGCATCGGCACAAACTGAGAAGTCCCAGGAACATAAAGCTGCTGCGGAGGAAGAGGAACTAAAAACTACTGCTCAGCACTTGACATCATGTTGATAGTGCCCTGAGAAGAGGAGGAAGTCACCGGCTCCCATCTAAGCATCCCATTAGGATTCCTCCTACACACCACATCCTTGTGGTCATGACTGCAGATAGAATACCTGCCACTCCACTAGCACTCTGCACGGCGATGCGCATCACCACAACAGAAACACACCAGCCCCAGCCCAGTCTTAGGAACAGCCCGAAACCTCTGAGTACTTCCTCCCGAAGTACCCGAGTCAGAAGATTTGCCACGGTAAGGATGGTGGCGCTGATGCTGAGACTTGCCCCTCTTGTGGGCTGGACCTCCCGTGTTGCCCCTCCTCATGTCCTAGCCACGAGGCTGATCAACACCCGAAGACTTCTGCGACTCCATGGTATACTGGTGCTGCATCTCCACACCCAATGCCTGCTCCACTGTAGTACGGAAGTCCACCAACGGAAAGGCTCCTAGTGCATGCCTGATAGAAGGTTTCAGACCCTGACGGAATTGGCTCGCCTTCTCCATCTCATTATAAGCCACATGAGGGACAAAGCAAACCACCTTGTTGAAGCCCACCTCATACTCTGTGACAGACTTCTTCTCCTACTTGTAGGACTGCAAATCAATCTTCATTTTCTCTAGGAAGGTGACCGGGTAGAATCTCCTTTCAAACTGCCTGATGAAGACATCCCAAGACAGGACTCCTAGTGAGGAGGAGTGCGTTGCCTGCACGGCTCTCCACCAAATTTGAGCCTCTCCCTTAAGCAGCTGTGTGCCAAAGCGAACCCGATCTCCATACACAATCTCAAAGACATTCATCCTATCCTCCACGTAAGTCAGCCAATCTGTCGCCTCGACCGGAGTACCACTGCCATCAAAAGAATCCAACTTCATGCCCATCCACTGCATGAGAGAAAGACCACTGACTGGAAGAGGCACGTCGGCCCCGCCACCTGGAGCAGCAACCGCAGGGACAACGCCCCTGGGCACTCCTCCACCACCAGCACCCTGAGCAGCACCCGCAGGGGCAACAGGAATAGCTTGCCTCAGAATGGCCAGCTCCAGCTTCATGGCCTGCATCGCGGCTAACATTGCCACCGGACTCATCGAGTCCCCACTAGGAACTTGCGGACTACCCCGAGCCCTACGAGGCGGCATAGCTGCAGCCAAAGGGATGAGAATAATAAGTAAATAAGATTGGCATAGCATTTCTTTAGATAATGTCAAACTAGCACAGACAATAACATAACATATCAATAGTAAAGCAGAAATCCCATCCTACATGTGCAGTGTGTCAATTTATTATTACTCCACTTGCTAGGACCTACAGCCTATTGCTTTGATACCAACTGTAACACCCCCACTGGTCCCACACATTGGATGTTACCAAATACCCTTCCCACTAAACTTATGCAACACAAGAAATGAAATAAAGAGAGAAAGTATTGCAAAATCCGGCAACACCTCCCTTGAAAGAAGCATAACAAGGGGGGAACATGGAGTTCATACAGGATATAAAAGACAGATAATTCACATAGTAGAATCTAAATGCAAAAGTGGTAAAACACATTCATGACCAAATAAAAGGATAGGTAACTCAGCCCACCCCAAAAACAGCTCAACCACCATGAAAAGCTAGAACATAATAATTCCCTAGACTTGACCCTCCCTGATTAACAATATTATTAAGCAGTGGTTCCTTTATTAAAGGTGTAGTGGCCGTACTGCTACATCCCTCTTTTCCCAAAGCAGAAATTAGGTGCCTGCATCAAACAATGCAAGAGTGAGATGACACATCTCAGCAAGTAAACAGAGCAAACAACAATTGGACAATGTAAACCAACTGTGCTTAAACAACCACGTAGTTCAAAACTTCCTTCTTGAATATTAATTTGCAGCAAGTAACTAATTACTTAACGCCAAGAAGAATCACAATGTAAAAATCCACACTATCCACATCCACATAGTAGATTCCACACCTCTCCCATAAATGCACATGGCTACAGATGCAGTAATGACTTCTGCCTTCATATCTCTAAGGATATGAAGCTGCATCATACCCCTTCTCGGGCAACATATGATGCTCAATGTACCAGTACGGTCGGACCATAAGATCACGACGAACATCCATACAATGAATAATGAATGCATTATGCATGACAACAACATGAGTTCTTCCCAAATAAAATGTGCTAGACATATACTTCCACCCATTCCACATAATAACCACTTGAGTAACATGATCAAACCACAAACTCAACATATGTAATCAATAAAACATGAATATCTTCAAACGATGGTACTCAATTAAAAATATGAATACGAACACAAAAACACAACATAATCAAGTATAAGACTCTTCATTCGACAAACAGAATAACCATCACTGTTTTACTTGCCTTCACGGAAGTTTGGGTAAATCCCTAAGTACGACCCGGAAGTTCACCACCTGTTTTTGACACCCAACTTAGTGCACCAATTTCACATAATAAGCCTCAAAAACAACGTCGCACCTACGCGCAGTCTCAAACCCCGTCGCGGGTAACAATTCTCCCCACACCCACCAAACTGCAGCGGCGTTGCTTAACAATTCTATAACTTTAAAATTAAGACAGCAGTGGTGACAAACAAAAATTCAAGAGATTGCAACATCTAAATACCCCAAAACGGTCCGCAAGATAAACCCTGCAATCTATTTTTTTTTCTCTTTTGGGCAGCGACATACCCAGATTCAAAAAGCAATAACTTTGAAAATATAATTCCGAATTGAGCGCATAAGTACTTTTTGGAAAGGTAAGACAAAGCCCTACATGATTCTCATACTGATTAACACTAATTACTCACGAAAAATCCCTGGAAACTTCTAATACTGCTGCTGTTCGTCCACCTGAAAATCTGGTTTTTTGGACAGCCACATACCCGGATTCAAACGGCGATATCTTTTAATTTATAACTCCGAATTGAGCGCATAAATACTCGTTGGAAAGGTATGCCAAAGTTCTACATGATTCCCAAACTGATTCCCCTTAATTTCCCATGAAAAATGCCCAGAAACTGCTAGAACTACTGCTGTTCGTCCACCCCCTAAAATTCTGGACAGCCCCTCTACCCAATCGCATACACAACATCTAATCAATTGGATTGCAGCACAAATGAACAGGAGATAAACACAAAAATCACCTTGGATTCTCCCCATTTCCTTCCTCTGTTCTTCCCTCCACCGAAAACAATTGGAGATTTGCACCACGCGACGTAGATCCGAGCGGCAAGGAATGGCACCTTGGGAGGAGGAGATGGGGGAGGCGGCTAGGGTTAGGTGGTGTGGCTGCAAGGGTTTGAGGGAGGTGGAGATGGGAGGGGGGGCAGCGGCCAAAGGTTAGGGGGAATGGGGGGGCGGCTGCATAAAGGAAGGGGGGTTAGTGGGAGGGCAGCTAGGGTTAGAGTAGGTTAGTGGGCCGAATCAAGATTCGCAGCCCAACTCGCCCACGCGACAGCTCCCGACCCCGTCGCAAGGGCCTAACCAAAGAAATTATTTTGACCTACTAGTGAATGTTTTCCACAAATTCCAAATCCCCAAAACGCATCAACTGAATGAGAAAAAAACAAAAAAAGAATAACATCCAACTTCTCTTCTTTGCAAACCGGGTATCAAAAAAAAGATAAGAGTAATCAGAGTATGACAGCACAAGGTGATACATGATCAAGATAAGATAAGTATAGAATGAATCAGAGTAAGGTAAGTAGGTAAGGGTTTTGTCCATTTCTATCTAGATTTCGTCCTACAGTTAACATTTCCTCTAATACCACATCGGTCACACACGGCTTTAAGGAACAAAGCTAGTTGCATCTCATACATGCGCCAAGAAGACAACATATATAATAACAGAGTGTATAGAGATAAATGTCACAATAACATCAGAGTATTTATTACATAGCGGAAGTCTTATTACAAAATAAAAGATAAATATAAAACAAACTAAGGATCATCCATGGAGACAATGTCAACTAGGAAACGCCACCTAGATCAGATCAAACTCCTCGCCTTGTGGTCCTCCTGAACCACCTGTTCTTCTCCTGTGGGGGTGTGAGACAGCAAGGGTGAGTTCACACATGATCATAGCTCAACAAGTTGTGGGAAACCAGTGGGTATGAACTCACCAAAGGTGGGAGTTCATGTGATGTGTAAGGCTAATCAACAACAGGGGTTAAAGCTGAGCATTGCTTTAAATTAGTTGGTTAAAATTTTATTAGCAGTCACTAAATGTAAGTAAATACCAAACCTTAATAAAAATAATAGAACAAAATTAGTAAATAATCCCATGCAATGCAAATGATAAAATTGAATTTAAGTTCCATAAATTCATCATGCGAGAGTCCTAAGCTGCTCATGACCGTGAGCTCGGCTAGTACCAGTTTTACACTCTACAGAGGTTGTACCCTTTACCCACAAGTCATGTTACCCATCCGCCACAGGGTTGTACAGGCCCCATACACCTCTACCAAGGAAGCAAGGAAGGGCAACACTACGAGGCCTTTACAAAGTTTCACTAGCTTCCGAAAACCCGCTACAGTTTATGGGAAGAGCACTTGCAAGAATCCCCCTTCTGATCGCCATCACAGCAAAATCAACCCGAGAACCTCCTTGCATGCAACTCCCCTACTGCCCTTGCCCCTTTCGGGTAAGGTAGTCTTCCACTAGCTTTCCTAATTAGTTAGCCAAGGGGTCCCATTCCTCCCTGTGGTCGCACGTGTTTCTCAAGTTAAGCTCCATGTTCCAATTAACATTAATAATCTTGACATGAACATAAATAGAATGACAAAATAATTGGAACATGATTATAATGAAATATTAGCCCAAAACCATGTAAAGCAATAGCAAAACTACCCAAGTGATTCACGGATAACAAGGTAAAATGGAATAACAATCTAAGGTGACCTATTGGGTCCCATCAAAATTAAACCTATGCATGAATAAATGATATTAAAGAACATTATTAGGTAAAAACTGATCAAGGGCACAACTTGCCTTCAATGAGCTCATGCTCAGCTACTTCTATCTGTTGGTCACCAGGATCCTCAGTCACAGGTTCTTCTACTCGCCACAATACAAACAAGGACAGTGTATAGAGACAATTAACATCACACCAAACATGTAAACAAAATACATAATAATAATCTACACATTAAAATAAAATCCTAAGAACAGGAATCATAATTTTTGGAGTTATAGATTTTGAGATATGAATTTCCAAAGGTTTTATGTGCTTTAAATAGGATTAAGTGGAAAATTAGCTTTCTTACTGTTTTCATGACAAAACAGAGACTCTATGTGATAGATAATAATATTACAAAAATTTAGAAATTGGAATGGATTAATTTGAAGTTCATATGAATTTTCTATGAATTATACAATTACTAGCATTTATTTTCATATTAAATATTCAATTTCTAATTCATTTATACAATTTAAATAGGCTCTGGACTGGGCCTCAAATCCAGAGAAACCCAGGGTCCCTGGCGCAACAATCCTGAGACACAGAGTGTAGTCCGGTGGACCGTGGGTTGAAAACCCGAAACCCTAGGGGTTCTTTAACACTATTGCCTGGCCGAAAGGGGCAGATCGCACCACGACCGCCCGATCTAAGATCTACGCTCCAGATTAGATTTTGGATTTTACTGAATCGGTATGTAATGCTGATCATCGGATCAGAGATCGACGACCCGCGTTCTTCATAACCAAGGTCGACTCACACCCATCGGATTTTAGATCTACGACCACGATTGATCTCGCGAAGAGGTATGCGATTACTTAATCCTGACCGCACAATGGGATCGAATGGCCAAGAGTTGCCTTCCCCAACCCGCCCTCGTACACAGCGACGAGGTATACTCGCGGCGGCGCAGCTCACCGGCGTTGGTCAATTTCGCCCCTACGGTGCATCGCCTCTAGTTCTACTGCCCGCAAAATGAAATTGGCATGACGGCAAACTTTGGAGGAGGGGTTCAAACCAACAATCACAGGGCGAACGTTCCTGTCCATGGCGCGGCGGAGATGGTACTCGACGGTGAGTAATTCCGGGGTCCCTGCCAACTAATCCTGCGCGCCGAGGCCACCGGCACATTCCCTGCGCTCCGGCGAAACCACCAGACACGACGCTGAGGAGGCGATAGCGATGAGCGCCCGGTTCCACAACGCCGAGCCACGGTGGCTCTATTCTACAACGGCGGCGCGGGCGTCTGAGGTAAGAGAGGAGTCGCTATGCGGGATAAGAGGAGAGGGTGGAGATGAGAACCGGTGGCGCTAGGCTTTATACCCAGAAGGGACGGTCAACCGAGTAGTGGAAGACGCGCGATAATGGCGTGATCCCCCGCCGAGCTCGGGGCATTCGTTGAGGTAGGAGAAACTGACAGGGTACGGCCCACCCGCACAAGCGAGCATCGCCAGACTGACCCCAAGTGCCCACGCGTCGGCGCCTGTTCCTTTCGTGAGCGTGCGCGAAGTGTGAGGCAGACTTGTGGACCCAGGGACGCATTCACACGGTGAGCGCGTGGGAGACCGGATGACACAGTGGGTCCATGCAGCAGCGTAACAGATAGAGCTCACGCGGCTAACAACCGGGACCCACCTGTCGGCACGTGGTTTGGCTGGGTTGGGCTGGCGCGGAGGAGATAAGTAAGTGGGCCAAATTGGGATGAGCGGCCCAGGTAGGTTCTTCCTCCCCTTTTCTTTTTCTTTTCTATTTTCCTTTCTTGTTTTCTTTTATTCTTAACTATTTTGAATTTAAATTTGAATTTTGAATACGAATTTCGCCATTGAGTCAAGTATACAAATTCAAGCTTCTAGTGGAGGAATAATATATTTTTATTTACTTATTTTTATCCACAAAATTATTATTTTCTTCTCTTTTCTAAATTCTACAATTCCTTTTAGATTTTAAATTCCACTTTGGACTTTAATATATTTCTTGTCACATTGTTATTTTATTTTGTCACAATGTGCACACAAAAGAAAATCCCAGCACGATGCATAATTTAGTTGAGTGAGGTGTCCACATGAAATGATAAATAGGGATGATAGCCATATATGCAAAGGCAGATAATTTCTCATCTTAGATTTTTTTACAAAGTGGGTATTACAAGCACCGAGCACTCGACAAAGAGCCGGATTCCGGTAGTGTATGCATGCATTGCATGTTACCAAACATGAAAGTATGCATGAAAGTGCTATGACCACTGCTCTGCTTACCAAAAGGTTGACACCATCAGTGATTAAACCAAGCCTTACATTCTTCACATCCTCTATAAACTCTGGGAACATTCTATCAACTTTTTGTCATTGAGAACCATCAGTCGAGCCTCAACATGCATCTACCTTACGCTCTTATTTGTGTCATCGAATCATTTTGGTGTGATCTTTGTTATGAAACAAACACTTCAAATATGATATTACAAGGAAGTACCACATGACCTTAAAAGATATGCTTTCCTAGGAGGTTCACTCTCAACATCATTTGATTCATGTCTTGTCTTATATCGTGATGCCTCGCACATTAGGTAAACTTTAAATTTCTTGTCTCCTCAACACGATACGTGATATAGTCAATAGGAATGCATGTATCTTTTGCAATAAACCAATAGGATAAACAATCTCTTTGGCTTCATATGTTGATACTAGCAATTTGTTCCCCTCTGTAAGGAACTTCTTTATGAGTTTTATTATCTTATCCAAACCCTTGCCTTCCACTATAGAAATTCAAATATGCTACACAATTTATTGTGGCCCTCTTGCCGATCTAGGTACAACAAAGTTTTATGGTCCTCTAACACATGCTCAAGTTTGTACAACAAAGTTTTATGGTCATACTCAAGTTTTTCTAACCTTTTTGTTGTCACAATCTTTCTCCTCGACATATAAAACATTTGTGCTATAGCATTCTTTAGGATCTTTAGCCTCGTCCATTACAACATTTCAAAGGAACTATATTGAGCAAAGACCGGAATTGTGTTGTCCTCCTCTTCTTCGTTCTATAGAACCCCCTGTTTCTCCGTGTTTGGCCCAAAAATATAGTATTCTCTCTCGTTCTTACAGCTCTATATGGACAACACATGAAACCATTTTATGTCTCAGCCCTCTTGAGACAATATTGAATGCATTTAATATATTCCTTCAAGCGTTGATCCATGTTGTATATCAGTATATCCATGGATGGTCCATCTGCATTATTTATATAAAACATTGTTGACACAGTCTTTATAAATCTAATTTGTATGAACTTACTTTAATCATCATTTTTTACTATTATGATTTTCCCTTAAATTATCGTACCTTCATACATATTACAACATATATGAGAGGATGAAATTATTAATTTTCCATAAATTATACAATAACCACACAATTCAAAAAAATCTAAACAAAACAAGTAATTATTTTAATTGTATTATATGAAAGGATGAGCTTTCTAACCTTTTGTCACACTTAAATGAGTGCAATCTTTAATAAATTCTATGACAAAGTTTTGCAGCGCAATCTTTGATGCTTATGGCGACATGAATAAAGCTCCTCTGATTTTTTCATAAATTCTATTGCCTTCACATATAGTATTATAGAGCACATGAGAGGATGAACTCACTAATCTTTTTTCTATATTATACAATCAACCATACAATTCAAGAAATCTAAACAATACAAGTAACTATTTAACTATATTATACGAGAGCATGAACTTCCTAACATTTTCTCACACTTAAATGAGTGAAATCTTCAACAAATTCTTTGAAAAAATTGGGAAACACCTTGCTTATGGCATCATGGACACAACTCTTTGTTCTTGCCGCCAGGTTGAGAAGGGAGAGGATATATAAAGCAATAATATTATTCACTTGTTGTTTCTAACGGTATTAATGTTAAGATATTGGTGGTAGATGAAAACACCAACTGGTACTAATACGACTAGTACTGGCTAATGTCTTCGATCGATACTAATTGCTTAACATAAAAACACCAACTGGTATGTATGGCTTCTATGGTGGTATGAGAGTAAAAATTGATAATGAAGTTTGATCCAGTATGTTCTGTGATGTAAGTCTGTTATATCTCTACTAACTATTAAGAAGGTATTGTAGATTGCCCCCACCCCTACCCAACGCCCCCCGCTACCGCAGGCCCGGCCGCGCGAAACCTTAGCCGGCCCGCTTGTCTGCCTCAGCGCATTCCTCGCACATCCTGCCACTACTCTCGCACGCCCTTAAGCCCGCAACGCCCTCCCCCGCGAAACCCTCCGCTACCGCAATGCCCGCACACCCGCCGCCGATAAAATCCGCACCCACGCATCCCTCTGGTACCAAACCGCCCACACGCCAGCGTGCCACCCGCATGGCCAGGAAACCCCACGACCGCCATGAAATCCGCACCCATGCCACAAGCTCGTGACTCTCGCACACCCGTCTCCCCCTCTGCTCCATTATCGCGCCCTCGCCTGTCCCCACCCTTGTCTCCTGAAGTTGTCCGCAACCGCCGCGCTGCTCCCCTCACCTCGTGCCGTGTCCGCCGAGAACACCCCCGTGGATGTATCTGGGATTCAAGGCCTCCCCTCTCCCTTCCCCTTCCCCTCCCCCACCCCCATCGGCGATGCCTGGATCCGCGATCGCCGCTGTCCAACCCCGGCCTCCATCTGTTACCGCTCCATGGTGGCACAAGCGCTGGAGGAATCCACAGGGGGCTACAACGTGACCCTGCCCCCGTTCGATATCGGCACCCCCTCCCCCCGACCACTACCGGTTTCCATCGTAGGAGCTCCTCGCTCATGCCCACTTCTTCACCGATGACTCGGGTAGGTCATGCCCCCCTCTCCCCCTCACAGTGTCCCGTCTTTTGGCCGCCGAGCCACCCCTCTCTCCCCCTCGCCGCCTCTCCGAACCGGCTATGTCCTTCCTCAGCTGGTGGATGGGTGGGACGGCGAGGTTGTGGTGTACGCTCACCGCGTGCGGGAGCTGGTGTGGCGATTAGCTCCTTGATAGTTCCGCCCACGCCTACATGTGCTCTACCTCGCCGCATCCTGTCGCTCCACACCGACATGCGCCAAACACAAGAAGAGATATTTCCCTCACGCTCCTCAGCCCCATGCGCCAAACACATCTATATCTAGGTATCCTTGGACCACAACTGCTCTTGCTTGGGAGCGAACTGATGAAGAGATAGTTTCCTCGGTGGTTATTAGGGATGTTCTTTCGATGCCTATGGCTGTGTCAAAGAACCCAAAGATTGCCTTTATGTTCATGACACCGGGTTCATTGCCTTTTAAGAAGTTGTGGGAGAAATTTTTACAGGTGTGGTTCTTAATATACCCATCATCTAATATTGGAGTTAATAAACATGAAGTTTGTATTATGTTTGTTGTACCATCACCATTTTGTAATAGTTTATTTAGTTTGCTTGAAATTCTTTGCACAAGGTCATGATGGCCAATATTCTATCTATATCCATGCATCTCTCTCGCACCCCCTTACCTGTACACACTACAGGAAAACACTTAATTCCCGTCGGCCAGGAACAGACGGGAATAAGCATTAAACCGACGGGAATAAGTAATTCCCGTCGGTTTAGGGCTTATTCCCGTCGGTTCCTGGCCGACAGGCGTTAGGTGTCGGGGATAAGGTTATTCCCGTCGGCCGCTGGCGGGAATAATTAATCCCCATCGGCCACTAACTAGCCGATGGGAGTTATGGCTAATTACCGTCAGCTAGGTCAACCGACGAGAGTTATTTAATTAATCCCCGTTGACCAAGTCAGCCGATGGGGATTAACTGGGCCAACGAGGGTTAATAGTTAATTCCCGTCGGCTATGGTCAAACCGACGGGGATTAACTGGGCCGACGGGAGTTAACCTATAATTCTGCAACAGCAACACCAAATTAGATATTTCTCCCCAATTGCACACATAACATACACAGAAAATATACATCACAAATATATGACAAAACATATATATCATCACATGAACATAGACATCACAAACGCATTGATATGATTCACACATCACAAACTTAAGATCTACTGTTTACACAAACATTTTAGATACGAGTTAAGATCAAGTGTTTACACAAACATAACGTCCACGAGTTAAAAAACATAACGAGCACGAGTTCAAGTGTTTAGAGATAACCACCACTTGGGTGGCTAGAGCTATGACCGCTGCCGCCACCAGGAGGAGGGAACGCGAAGAGCGAGTCAATAAATCCAGTCCCTGCTGCGGGATCAGACCCACTACCACCGGCTTCGGGCGTAACCTATGCAAGTTAGCAAATATCAACACGTTAAATGCAAATATCAAAAAGTATACAAGTGTATAAATTAATCGACAGTTATCAAACGTACCCTATCTCCAGGTGCATAACATCAAATTCATTAAATAATAAAATTTGAAATAACTACTATTTGTATAACACATCACATTCACCATCCAATGCATTAAATAATAACATTAAACAACACATTTTATATTTGCAACATAAAATTAAAAATAGCAACTACAATGTATAAAGTCATATGAAGACTACTAACACTATTAAATAACAAATTTAAACAAACTCTAATCACATAACAGTTAACTCCCGTCGGCCAAAAAAACCGACGAAAATAAAACATTACAATATAAAAAATATACCTCGCTTTGCACGGACGACAGTGGTGGATGACGACGGTGGACGACAGTGATGGACGACGTCGATGTGGGGAGGCCACGGCTACCGTGGACGGCGGCGGGTGACGGCGGTGGGCGGGCGCGTGGCCGTGAGCAGACGGCGGCGGTCGTGGTCGGGTTGGTCGGCGGCGGGCCTCGGCGGGCGCGTGGGCGGGGCGCAGGGCGTGCGCAGGGGCAGCGGCCGTGGGCGGGCGGCGGTCGTGCGCGCGGCGCGGGCACGCGGTGCGTGGGGTGGGCGCGGGGCGGTGTGGGCGGCGGCTACCGGCGGCGTGGGGCGGGCACGGGGCGCGGCGGCACGGCAGCGTGGGCGGCACGACTTCGGTAGAGAAAGGTAGAAGAAAGAGGAAGAAAGAAGAAAAGGGCTCCCCAGCTCAGTTATTTCGAATAACACCCATCGGCCAGGCGGCGTGTCCGATGGGAGTTACTTAATCGCCGTCGGCTAGGGTTTGGGCCGACGAGAGTTAATTAATCCCCGTCGGCTATGTTGACTGGCCGACGTGGAATTAAGTTAGTCGATGGGGATGCTTTGGATTGCTGTAGTGACATTCTAGCTCTCTTTTTGTTGGGCATGAAATTCACAGTGAAAAGGTACTCCCTCGCACCCCTTACAAGTGCTTTAGTTTGTTTTATCTGTAAACATGTAATCATGCCTTGACAATTCTTGTGATTGTTGAAAATGTTGCATCTCCTGCTCTTTTGGCCTGCAAATCTTGTAAGCTGGTAACCCTGGCCGTAGTTTTTGTGTGAGTTTAAACATTGTTTGTACTCTTATACGCTTTCTATAAAGCAGCAGGTTTAATTCTGCTAAAAAAGAAAATGGTGCATTAGTGGGTATTTAGAACACTAATAGATCGACCATTTTGTCGTCGGAAACTTTAATAGATCCTATATGTCTAAGGCTGCCATTGTGTATGGCATGGACAAGACTAAGCAGGAGGACATGATGATCTATAGATTCAATCCATGTGATTCAATAGTGTCTATTTTAAGTAGAGCAAATAATGCTAAGTTGCTAACTATATAACAGTTTGCTGATCTTGAATCAGGACAATTTTCAAGGGTAATTTGGATTCTTCATAGGTTTTATGATGTCCATCTTAGTGACCAAAATTGTCAACCTGACATGTATAGAGTACTTTATTTTAAATGTCTACTATTGTAGTATTCTTCCCTTAGATTTTAGTGATCTGTTTGGTTCTCAGGCATAAATGCACCTCAGCACCTCTCCTCAGCTATGTCCCAATTTTGTTCAGATGGGGAGAGAAAGCTAAGCTGATTATATATCCATTTTAGTGATCTAATGATGTCACTAATACTTCCCATTTATTAGTAATCAATAAGCTCACAACATAAATAAACTATAGCAGAGTACGTTGCTTATTGGAGAATGAGTGATACCTGTTTATTATGTTCCACTGATAGTTTGGAATGCGAAAACTAAGTCTGGTTTTGTTTGCTCAAGAATGAGGAAGAGCTCCGGATTGATTGGATATCTTGATGGATGGAGTTGAGGAGGTAATGCCGTGATACTACGTTGTTTGTGCAAAAGACCAGATGCCAACAGTATCTCATATATATATTGGTGATCTTTATTTGCAGCGACTGATGCAATGACTTCTTTGATACTTGCGTCTTCTTCGTTCATTGATTGTAGTTGCTCAAGCTTTTGGATCAGAACTTCCAAATTTTTTGGTTTAATCTGGTTGGCTTCACTTCTCGCTTTTGTCTGTGATGTGTCAGGCAGGTTGTTTGAGTTCCAACATTCCTCTGAAGAATTTGTCTCACCATCTGAACAGGTAAAAGGGTATGTTCAGAAAACAATTCCTATACAGCTCAAAACCCATTGTTGTACCAAATGAGAATACGGAGTTTGCTGCCAGACAATTCAACTGAAGAAAACATGTATCATACAGGAGAGAAAAACACTGCCTAACTAGATATAAATATACAGATCATACACACTGGGTGTGTTTGTATAAGGGGACATTTGTGGGCACACCAAAAGACACATATCATGCACCTGCATAAGCATTGCTGCATGTGGGGTTGCAGCCATGCACTGTTCGTCCTAGCTGAAGGACCACGACTTACTAGGTAGCTTTTATTGTAGATTATCTGTCACTAGCGTTGTCAGCACGCTGATAGCTATCTATACTTGTACTTTTAGTAACACTATGGGTTTCTGAATTAGATTCATTAGATTACGCTGACAGCACGCTGACAGTTTGGTGCCGATGCTGACAGAAACCAGAAAAATTGTGTTTTCAGGTTGCTACGATTGCGGTGGGTGGAGATGCGGTCGCGATGGGCAATCCTCGACTGAGTTAATCCTGATCATAGGCAAGACAGGTCCAAAAGGCTCCTTCCCTGCGATCCTCAAGTCAGGGTAGACATGATCCAACAACAACGACCAGATAAGGATGCATTCTCTCCTATACTCCTGGTACAAGGTTGCTCCTTGCCATCCTTCACTATGCTTGCCGCAACCAAATCCATATTTGCATCCTCTAGCACAATGCAAGCATCTTCCCCCCATGCTCCATCTAAAGAGAGACCATTACAGTCTTCTTTGAAATGACTATACTAGTATCACCACTAATAAACTAAGCAAAGAAACAATGTTGTCTCACAAAAACTAAATATATCAATTGTTGGCAAGAGCTGTCAATGCTTACCTTAGGCAGTTAACTTCACTACTCTAGGATGAATTGTAAGAAAATCTCCTATTTCAGAACCCTTCAGAGTCACACAACTACTAGCCAGGTGGAAGAAGTGTACCATATGAAGTGCAGCCACAAATGGCATAACCCTACTAAATAGTGTTACTTCACATAAACATTTTCACTTTGAAGGTGTTAGCTTCACACAATAAGGAAAGGAGTTAAGATTAGCCCAAAAGACTTGTATACCTAAGTTGGAGGCTTGAACACAAGAGCATTGCCTACAAATATTGCTGGGCCAATCCTAGAAACTACTAAGTTGACATTATAGTTGAGTAGGGTTTGCCAAAACCACTCCAGGGGGTATCTGCATCAATAGTATGATATACTAGATATGCAAGGAAACAATAGTAATGGCTGAATAATTTTGGGGGCCTAATATTGTTCAGGGGAGCACCAATTGGCAACTTAGTACCATTAAAAATTGTCTAAATACATATTTTCTAAAGGCTACAACATGCATGAATATTGGTTGCTAAGACAACTTAATATCATAAAACCAATATTGCCCTTGCATTCTGTCTCATGGAAGTGCTCAATTTTGTGCTTAGCTTTTCTGCCAATGATTTTTACATTTATATTGAAGTTTTTAAACCAGTTGTTCCTATGGTTGAAGGCGGGAGAAAAGCATGTTCGTGTTGGTCAAGATACCCGCTTGAACTACATAGCTATTGATCTACAAATACCCTCGAACTAAGCCATATCCCATATCAATTGTCAAGTTGAAAACGTGAGTGTGACAATATTTTATTGTCAATCTATTACTGTTCATATATGTGTTGTGCTTTAGCTAGCATTGTTCTTTGTTTAGTGACTAAAGCAAGTCTGCAAAAACCTTTAGGCCTCCTTTGGATCAAAGGATAATTTTATTGATATCGTCTTAGTCTTGTTAGACCTGAGTGTTGTTGTGTAATAGATGGTTGGTTTGATGCTATAATGGTCAGAGCTGTATCTTCTGATGAAAATGATTGCCAATCATTATGTGAGGAACAGAGGGGCATGCTTGGTTTAGTTTACTTAATGTTGTATAGTGATCTACCGGTTCGAATTGCCATATTGATTCTAAAAACTGATCCACTTATTTGAATCCTTGAGTTGTTAGATCAATGCACTGACCTTGAATTGTGAATAGGCACATGCATGGTTCAGTTTCCTGAACTGAATGCTGTAGTTGTCTCTATTCATTCGAATTGTCAAATTGATCCTGAAAATATGATTTAACTGATTTGAATCCCTGAATTTGTTAGTCCTGAAAGATGTGAATACACACATTCTGCTTATGACACTGCTTATGACTTATCTATATGTAGTGTGGTTACTTATCTGATCTGTAGTGCGTTTTGGTTTCCTAAAATAATTTATCCCATAAGTTGTTATTCTAGTGTTGCTATGATGGTGTTTTGCTCTTCCCTGATAGTGTGTATATATCATTTTGCTTAATCTGCAAGAATATGGCGATGTTTGGTTACATGGCTGTATGAATGGTCGAATGGAGCTATTGATTTATGATAAAAACTAAGGCTTCATGCTTCTATTTCAGTTCAAGGAGCTAGCTCAGACTTATGAGGTCCTCAGTGACCCTAAAAAGCAAGAGATCTATGACCAGTATGGGGAGGATGCCCTCAAGGAGGGAATGGGAGGCGGTGGTGAGATGCATGATCCCTTCGACATATTCCAGTCATTCTTTGGTGGTGGAAGCCCTTCTGGAGGTATGTTACAAAACAAAAAAACTGATGCAATGCCATTTGATCAAGAATTGCCTACATAGTGGCTCACCCTGTTTGTACTTGTGCAAAGGTGGCAGCAGTAGGGGCAGAAGGCAACGACGGGGAGATGATGTGGTTCATCCTCTAAAGGTTTCTCTGGAGGATTTGTACAATGGCACATCAAAGAAGCTCTCTTTGTCCCGCAATGTCCTCTGCTCCAAGTGCAATAGGTAGGTCATCTGAATCCACAACACAAGGATGCCAAAAACTCAATTACAATATGCTTTCTATATTAGATTCTTAGGATCTCATTGTCTGCTTGTAATCGTGCAGTAAGGGTTCCAAGTCTAGAGCTTCGTCGAGGTGTGCTGGTTGTCAAGGTTCTGGCTTTAAGGTCCAAATCCAGCAGTTGGGACCTAGAATGATTCAGCCAATGCAACATCCTTGCAATGAGTGCAAGGGTTCTGGAGAGACCATCAGCGATAAGGATAGATGCCCACAATGCAAAGGTGATAAAGTTGTGCTAGAGAAGAAAGTTCTTGAAGTGGTAGTTGAGAAAGGTATGCAGAATGGGCAGAAGATCACATTCCCTGGCGAAGCTGATGAAGCGGTAATGACTCCTTAGTCCTCAGTTCTAAAGTTATTCCTCTGGCACAAACTAAACTTCTGTTCTAACTAATGTGTGCAACCTTGGGTTCTAACTATCCTGTGCTCGTGTGCAGCCTGATACTGCCAATGGAGATATCATCTTTGTTCTCTAGCAGAAGGAGCATCCCAAGTTCAAGAGAAAGGGCGATGACCTCTTCTACGAGCACACACTGACCTTGACTGAATCTCTGTGTGGCTTCTAGTTTGTTATAACTCACTTGGATAAAAGGCAGCTGCTGATCAAATCGAACCCTAGCGAAGTTGTGAAGCCTGGTGGGTGATTCTTACGTATGATTATGATTTTGCTTTGTGATTTGGCCAATGCTCATTGATTATTTTAAATTTTTGTAGATTCTTTCAAGGCAATCAGCGATGAAGGCATGCCCATGTATCAGAGGCCCTCCATGAAGGGCAAGCTGTACATCCACTTCTCGGTGGAGTTCCCAGACTCGTTGAGCCCAGAGCAGTGCAAGGCACTGGAGGCTGTTCTCCCGCCCAAGCCAGTATCACAGTACACTGACATGGAGCTAGACGAGTGTCAGGAGATGATGCCCTACGATGTGAACATCGAAGAGGAGATGTGGAGGCGGCAGCAACAGCACCAGGAGGCCTTCGATGAGGATGATGATGTGTCAGGCGGTGGGCAGAGGGTGCAGTGCGCCTAGCAGTAGGCAGCTTGCGGCAAATTTGCTGTTTCGCTTTGGGCGACTATTGAGTTTACCCGCTTGTATTGGTATGATGATACTTTGATTAAAAGAGTGCAGTATTACTAAGGATTAGTTCCTATATAATGGCACATTAGCACTAACATTGTTATGCATTTTAATGCACCCGTAGCAACGCACGGGCATAAACCTAGTATATATATAGAGAGAGAGAGAGAGGAAGGAGGTAATGGAAGCCAAACTAGAAAGCTCTAGCTAGGTACACCCACGCGGCGTACAGGCTCGTGTGCTGGTTCTGGCTCATACAGATTTTAGCCTAAAACGTGTACCAAAACAGCGTAAATGTGTACGAATTTTAGCGTAAATCGTTTATCTATTTCGTAACATCGAATGGGGCCAAAAATTACGGCGTGAAAATCGCGCACGTCTTATAGTAGGCGGGTTCAAACTCGGGAAGATTTTAGTGTAAAATATGAAACAAAATAGCATAAATGAGTAAAAATTTTAGTGTAAATAATCGATCTATTTAGTAAAGGCGAACGGGGCCAATGCCCGAATTACGACGTGACAATCACGCATGTACGACAGTGCACAGATTCTGGCCGAACGAATTTAAGCACAAAACGTGAACCAAAACATCATAAATGAGTACAAATTTTAGTGTAAATCGTAAATCTGTTTCATAATAGAAAATGTGGCCTAAATGTATGTCTCTGCACATGATTGTCGTAAAACGCATCAAGAAATGTCGTAAATTGGCGTAAAATGAAACAAGAATTTATTTGAGGTCATTGTAACATAAAATGCAAGCTAACCATCTATAGGACAATTGTTTCATATTTTACAATAAAATATAAGAGATAAGAATTCATGTACTCAACTATGATAATGTCGTGTTTATAGTTTAGTTGTTGGTACATACACGCAAGACTATGTTCCACCATAACACCACTGTTAGCATAAAACTGAGTAGGAAAAGACTCTTCCAACTTTCCTAACATGTCGAAAACCACCAAGATCCATATCTGCAACATAATATGAACCGTTAATATGATCTTTCCTTGTTATTATGATCATATTTTCTAGCTTGTTATGACTAACATAACCTACAGTCTAAACTAAATGCAAACTTGAGTTAGAAGATCAAATTACCAAAAGAAAAATCTCTCAAGTCAACATTACTTGAGATTTAGAGCAAGATGAATGATCTCAAGCTAGTTCATTTGTCCTGTCGTAAATCACCAATTCCATTGGCTCACACACAAACAAAGTGTTGAATTCTGTTATGAAAATACAAGCATTTTCTAGGCCACTGCAAATATCTTGTAAAACTGCATGGGAGTATAGGTGATACTCTAAAAGACTAAAACGGAACTAAAAAAACTAGACAACACTACGTTCTCTTTTAACATATATCAATTTTACAACCTGCAGCCATTTTATACCTTGTCCATAATACTAACTAATGTGTGTATATATATTTCTACCATGGTTCAAAAATCTGAAAAAAGGAAGCATTATGTCAACAGATGGACTACATCGGTCACGGAGCATTATGAATCTTTTACTTATCTTGGCAGGAAATGCATAATGGACAATAGATAAAAAACTAGGTAAAGTGCAGACACACCTTACAATTTCACTTCCATTATCGCATAGAGCACAAACTAAAATACTAAATCAACATTAGCACATCTATCTTCAAAAGCGTGCTCAGCCATATCTTCACAAACTAAATCAACATCAGCATATCTATGTTTCAGATTCTGTTCCTTGCACTTTTATGCACATTGGAGTCTAAAAAATATTTAAATGTGATTGATCTAGTTTATGTCTTTATGATTGTATATATTTACCTATAAAGCATGGTCTAACGCAACAAATTATGCAAAGAAACAAATGGTTGCGATTATGCAAACAATGTACCAGATGGTTACAATTACAAAGCAAAAGTTTGAGGCCTAGCACAACCAGATGCGTTAAGCAAGGGTATAGTACTCCCTATACCCCAGAATTAAGATTGTTTGATAAGTAAATCGTTTGACTCCCTATACTGGTAGTTTATGCATGGATCTACGAGGACATAGCACAAGAGAACCAATTAAAAGAAAATAATGTTTGGACAAATGTGTACACAAAAGAATGCAGGAGAGAATCATTATAGATTTCTTTGTTCAGCTCTTATTAAATGAGCCCACCTGAAAATTTCCAAGTGCATGCATGTTGTCACAATTTGGAGATCTCAAACGCTTCAGGGTATTCTTTTGTATCAAGAACTCCACACAGTTCTAACAACAAAAATACAAAAATAGAATGGGATCAGTTGAAAGTCACCTAGAGGGGGTGAATAGGCAAAACCTGAAAATTACAAATTTTGAACACGCACTATGCTCGGGGTTAGTGTTAGAAAAAAAATCGGAGTGCGGAAGATAGTTTCTCTTGCAATGGGTTGCTCAATCAATGCAGATAACTTTGGGAGCAAACTCAACACAATATGAGCAAGAGAACTTTAGAGAGAGGAGAGGGGAGAAACAAATCAAGTAATGAAGATCAACACAAAGGAACATGATGATTTGTTTCCCGAGGTTCGGTTCCAAAGAACCTACTCCCCGTTGAGGAGGCCACAAAGGCTGGGTCTTTTTTAATCCTTTCCCTCTCTCAATCGGTCACACAGACCAGTTGAGTTCTTCCTCCTGATCACATGGGTCACTAAGACCCCGCAAGGATCACCGCACAATTAGATGTCTCTTGCAATCTTTATAAAGCACTTGAGAAGTTAGAGTGAGAAGAAGAGAGCAATCCAAGCAACAAGAGCAACAAAAGAAACACAAACACCCTCTCAGGTCACTAAGCAATTGAGTTAATTTTGAGGCATGGAGAGGATTTGATGTTTTGATTGTGTCTTGGATTGTATGTTTTTTATCTTGTATTGAATGTGAAGGTCTGAAAACTTGGATCGCTTGAATGGTGGTGGTTGGGGGGTATTTATAGCCCCAACCACTATTCCAGCCATTGTTGTTGATGGGCACACCAGACAGTTTGATGGTGCACCAGACATGGCACTATTCATTATCCGGTGTGTGCCATGTCAGCAGACCGTTGGGGTTTGGAGCAGTTGACCATTCAAGTCGTTTGTCCTCTTGTGACACCAGACAGTCCGGTGGTACACCGGATAGTCTGGTGCGTTATAACTGCGCAGCTCTAACTTCTGACTTCTGCACTGTGCACTGTTCACTATTCACCATGGTCGACCATTGGGCGAAGTTGACCGTTGCTTTGTTGGCTCACCGGACAGTCCGGTGATTTTTAGTGGGGTGGATCTGGAAAACCCGAGAGCGGCCAATTCGCTGGGTGCCTTGGCCTAGGCACTTGACAGTGTCCGGTGCGCATCAGATAGTGTCCGATGCGCCTCTAGCTGCACCAATTTTTGTTTTTGCTCCAAACTTTGTAGAGTTCCCCAACTCACTTTCTTTGTTGGTTTTATGTTGAACTTTATGCACCTGAGATAAATGCCAACTAGGCAAACTAATTAGTCCACGAGGTTTGTGATGGACGTCAAACACCAAAATCGATTATAGGAAATGGTTAAGGTCATTTCCCTTTCAATCTCCCCCTTTTTGGTGATTGATGCCAACACAAACCAAAGCAAATGTAAAGAGTAGAAATGTAACTAGCTTGCATTTTGACAGATGTGCATAAGTTACTTTGAATTTAATCCAATTGAAAGTACTTTTAAGTATGCATGGTTGTTTTGATAGATTTAACATTTTGGACCACATTTGCACCACTTAGCTTGTTTTTGCAAATCTTTTGAATAAGTGCTTTGAAATTCTTTTGCAAATAGCCAATGGTATAAGCATATGTTTTCAAAAAGCATTTTCAAGATCTTGAAAATTCTCCCCCTATTTCAAATGCTTTTCCTTTGGCTAAATAAAACCTCCCCCTAGAAAAGTTCTCCTCCTAGCTGTTAAGAGGGTTTTTGCAATTTAAATAATTTCTCCCCTTTTGTGAAACAGTTTTTCAAAAATAAGGTGGTGGTACGGTCCTTTTGCTTCGGGCCTATATGAATTTCTCCCCCTTTGGCATTAAGCGCCAAAAATGAAGAATTTGAGGCCTTTATGGATTTTTCCCCTGTTGAAAAGGATATGAATGAAATTTTATGAGTAGGGCAAAGGATATATGTAATATCCCAAAAAAAATGTTGACCAAAAGTTAATCTCTGGTGCGTGGATGAGGTAAAGGGTTGTGGGCCATTGGATGCAAAGATAGAAGTCATCTGAGGCGTCGTTTCTTTCTCCCACAAAAACCCTAGGTGGCCCCCCTTTTTTTCCCTTCACCCCCCCCTCTTGGCTGCCACCCCCTTTTCTTCCCCTTGGCTGGACGCCCCCTCCCCCTATGGCAGCCATCCTCCATTGCTTCCTCCCCCAAGATCTCCCCCTACGCAGCAAGGATCGAGAAGAGGAGGAGCCACGTTGAATTGAAGAGGAAGAGAGGATCAAGGAGATGTTCTTCTCCATCTCTTGAAGATTTTCTTGGGGAAACCCTAGGTATGGATGAGATCCTTGTTCCTCCCTGTAATTATAGGCTTTTGGAGGTTGTGGATCATGGGAATTAAAAGATTAGAGGTTGGATTTGATGTGCGGTTAGGTTTTGATCTCGAATTTAGTTTTCTGCAGAATGGCAGATTCGACAGTTTCTGTTCATGCCAGTTTTCCATGGTCTTAGTGGCCTCAAAAAAATGAAAAGTCTATGTATGTGTCGTAGATAATTTGTAGATATTTCCGTGGCCGCGAAGAACACCTCAATCGGACATCCGACCAGAATGTTATTGCAGCTTTACTATAGCAGTTTTTCAGTCTCATAATTCTGTGCAGAATCTGTTCCCTTAAGATTTAGGCAATTTTATCAACAGAATTAAACTGTGGGTTGGTAAAAGAAGTTGTAGATAATTTCATAAGCTTTCTAGATTGTTAAAGAGTGCATTCATATGATTTGTGAAACTCCAGTTATGTTTGTTTTACTGTGGCTATTTCTGTTTACCTGACAAAAATGAGTGGGTCTGTTCACTGGTGGGTTTCATCTAGTCAATGGCCGAATTGGCTCTTCCAACTATGGAGAATTTTGTAGAGGGATAAAATTTCTTACTTCCAGCAGAATTTCATAATTTTTGGTTCAGTAGTTTGGGAGATATCGAAATTTTAAAGTTAACCATACTGCTGTCTAAAACAGATTCAGTCAGTTATCTTGTCAGATGTTTTAGAACTTGTAGATGGCAGAATTTAATTATCTATTGAATACTGAAGTTGTAGAGTATTTTGTGTAGATACTCCTAGAGTATTTGTTTGATATCACCTCTATTTTAATTTTAAAGATACAAAATTAACAAACAGCGTTGCTTTGTATGGCATGTGGTTCAGGGTGGGAGTCTTTCCACTGGGTCTTGGTTTCAAGTGTAGGAGTGTTTTGTTGATTGATGGCAAATGTTTGTGAAATATTTGTACTATGTTTTATGCCCACTAGCAGGTGGCTACACTCCAGATCATGTCTAGTACATTTCCTCTTCTTCGATGAAGGCAAGTGAATGTAGCGGTGGTTGCTTCCGTTCTGACCTGTTATTTCTATTGCCTACACTCTAATATTCAGAAGTATCAGATTCTTTCATAATTGGACTCTATGGTGATGCTTTACTTGCTTGCATTATACTGATGCTCAATCATATATTGATGATGATTATGATTTGAGTATGACTCATGAGATTAATTCACACCCCTGAAGGTAAATGAAGTATTATTTGAGGTTGGTATTGTATCTGAAGGTAAATGAAGTATTATTTGAGGTTTGTGTTGTATCTAAAGGAAGTGAAGTTTATTGATAAATGTAGCATGCCATATACATTGCATGACTCATTTGCATATGAAGTTTTGTCGTGACCTATGGTCCGACAGTACCGGTACTACTTAGCATCGTACGTTGCCCGAGAAGGGGTACGATGCGGCTTCATACCCTTAGAGGTATGAAGGCAGAGGACATATGCATTGCATTCATATGCATTCATTGAAGTGATATTTGCAGATGATGTGGTTTTATACCCCCAGAGGTATGAAGATAGAGTACATACACATTGCATTCCTATGCATACATTGAAGGGATATTTGCAGGTATTGTTGACGCAGGGAAGTGTTATAGAACCTATTGTGGTTGTCCGAGGAAATGAGATGGTATTGGTTATAGTGGGACTTCTGAGTTCTATATCTACAAGTATTTCTGATTTTTAATTGTGACTCTTTTAAAATGTTGATGAATTCAATTTGTGGTTTAAATATCTCGTCAGAACAATTAGCTTGCTGAGATGTTTCATCTCACTCTTGCATTACTCAATGCAGGTGCTTGTTGCTCATCAAGGGGAGTGGGAAGTAGCAGCACATCCACCTTCACTCTCATAATAATGCTGCCCAGACACAGCCATGATTTAATTAGAAACTTCTTGTCAAAGGATGTTTGTTTTTTAACTAGTCGTGCGCACTGATTAATTCAGTTCATGTTGTTATGGTTGTCTTCCCATTGCTAGCAGATTATTAATGTCTTATATGTTTTCTTATCATGATATCTATTTATACTTTGTTGCTTCCCCCGTTTATGCAATTTTTCAAAGGAGATGCTGTCAAAATTTTATATATGAATGTTAGATGTGTAGTTTAGTAGCATTCTGGGGTGTTTGTGGATCCCGGGGTGTTACAGTTGGTATCAAAGCATAGGCTTTAGATTCTTGGCAATTTGAAGATAAATTTGACACAGTTGCACCTATAGGAAGGGTATGGGTTCAAATATCTTTGATATATATTAATGTCTTTGGAGTGCAGATGACAATAGTTTCACCCCTCCCTATTCCTTTACGGTGATGTGGTAAGTTGTTTATGGATTAATGCTTGATATAATTTATTTCTGAAATTTTGATATTGTTTTATTAATGCGGTAGATATCGCTGGTCATTGGTGAGAATGAAGTTGTTATTATGCTTGTGATATACAAGTATGCCTATGTTGTTTTCACCATGTTTTTCATGGTTGAGTTTTATTACAATAATATTGTTATATATGCTTGATTGTGGATGTTTCTAAGAGGAGTGTGAATTGCGTGTTTTGGGGTACAAGGTAATCATCAATTTGAATTTAAGTGGTTGAGCGGTTGGTGGATAGCTCCAACTATCATTGCAAAGAATGATTGTTTATGTTGAGAAACCAGTTTTGAAAGAAATGAATATTGGTACTTTATATGGATTTTTGGGGGAAGTCTTTTCATAGCCAGAATGGCTTACATGTCTCTCTCATATTGTGTGTTTTAGTTGCCACAAAGCCTAGATGTGGTTTAAAGTGGTTGCCTGTTAGTCATACTAATTGTAGTATAAATCTTTGATTCTCTTGATCCATTGATTATGTATTGATACATTGAGGATCTGATGGTTCCCTTTTCGATGCATGCTTGTGTTGCCATTTTTTTTAGACCACCTATCTATTTGTTTGGAGGAAGTCCTTGCCAAGCCTAGAGTTGGTTGGGTGTGGCTAGTCACCTACTCCTAGATGATGTGGTGTTTACATCAGCTTAATATGTTTGCCAAATGTGTGAAGGATTAGGGGTTATTATTATTGACTTTGTATGTCTGGTACTTTGAGTGCATCGTATGATAGAATGAAATGTAAGTTTCTGAACTACAGTAGATGAAGACTTATATTATGTGTAGGTTATCCTTACTAGTTGGATATTTTTCTTAGTTGAGATGTTGAATGAAGTATAGTGACATGGGTTAAGCAAGTATTGTGTTGTTGTTGGGCTATCAGTGCTCTATGTAGAGTTTTTGGCATTTCTTCGATGAACTATGCCACACAAGATGTTATTGGCTTCTTTTGGCTTTATTGCTCCATTAGTTCTATAGATTTTCTCCCTTTTGGTGGGGTGCAAGGAATGTTAGATTACATGATTATCTTTTCATGATGGCAAGAATAAGGTTTAGGAAGATTAGGGGTTTTGTTCCAATAGAACTAATTGTTTCATGGTGCTTTAAGGTGAGGTGTTTGATCTTCTTATACATTCGTCGGGTGTAGATGTTTCACCATTTAATTAAAATTAATGGTTGAAGTTGGTAAGTGTTGTGCTTGGTGCATATTACCCCTTCATAAAAGAGTGTTGTCTTAAGACATTGATGTTGATGTATAGCTGCATCCAAATTTGATGGTGTGAAATTGTAGTGTTGATTGCAACTATGACATGCTTTGAGCTTCATTACATGTTGTTTCATGCTTGATGTCAGGTCATGTAGTTTCCTTAGACAATTAGTCCAAGGTAGAAGTTCTTGTGTTAATTAACACCAATAATGGACCCATGTTTTGAACTGTGGTGCTATATGGGGTACCTTGGGTGTTTTGCTTGGAGTGGCCGAATTCGAGGTCGAATTCTTTTTAAGGGGGGTAGAGTGTAATATCCCAAAAAAAATGTTGACCAAAAGTTAATCTCTGGTGCATGGATGAGGTAAAGGGTTGTGGGCCATTGGATGCAAAGATAGAAGTCATCTGAGGCGTCGTTTCTTTCTCCCACAAAAACCCTAGGTGGCCTCCCCTTTTTTCCCTTCACCCCCCCTCTTGGCCGCCACCCCCTTTTCTTCCCCTTGGCTGGACGCCCCCTCCCCCTATGGAAGCCATCCTCCATTGCTTCCTCCCCCAAGATCTCCCCCTACGCAGCAAGGATCGAGAAGAGGAGGAGCACGTTGAATTGAAGAGGAAGAGAGGATCAAGGAGATGTTCTTCTCCATCTCTTGACGATTTTCTTGGGGAAACCCTAGGTACTGGATGAGATCCTTGTTCCTCCCTGTAATTATAGGCTTTTGGAGGTTGTGGATCATGGGAATTAAAGGATTAGAGGTTGGATTTGATGTGGGGTTAGGTTTTGATCTCGAATTTAGTTTTCTGCAGAATGGCAGATTCGACAGTTTCTGTTCATGCCAGTTTTCCGTGGTCTTAGTGGCCTCAAAAAAATGAAAAGTCTATGTATGAGTCGTAGATAATTTGTAGATCTTTCCGTGGCCGCGAAGAACACCTCAATCGGACATCCGACTAGAATGTTATTGCAGTTTTACTATAGCAGTTTTTCAGTCTCATAATTCTGTGCAGAATCTGTTCCCTTAAGATTTAGGCAATTTTATCAACAGAATTAAACTGTAGGTTGGTAAAAGAAGTTGTAGATAATTTCATAAGCTTTCCAGATTGTTAAAGAGTGCATTCATATGATTTGTGAAACTCCAGTTATGTTTGTTTTACTGTGGCTGTTCCTGTTTACCTGACAAAAATGAGTGGGTCTGTTCACTGGTGGGTTTCATCTAGTCAATGGCCGAATTGGCTCTTCCAACTATGGAGACTTTTGTAGAGGGATAAAAGTTCTTACTTCCAGCAGAATTTCATAATTTTTGGTTCAGTAGTTTGGTTCAGCAGAATTAATGTTAACCATACTGCTGTCTAAAACAGATTCAGTCAGTTATCTTGTCAGATGTTTTAGAACTTGTAGATGGCAGAATTTAATTATCTATTGAATACTGAAGTTGTAGAGTATTTTGTGTAGATACTCCTAGAGTATTTGTTTGATATCACCACTGTTTTAATTTTAAAGATACAAAATTAACAAACAGCGTTGCTGCTGTATGGCATGTGGTTCAGGGTGGGAGTCTTTCCACTGGGTCTTGGTTTCAAGTGTAGGAGTGTTTTGTTGATTGATGGCAAATGTTTGTGAAATATTTGTACTAAGTTTTATGCCCACTAGCAGGTGGCTACACTCCAGATCATGTCTAGTACATTTCTTCTTCTTCGATGAAGGCATGTGAATGTAGCGGTGGTTGCTTCCGTTCTGACCTGTTATTTATATTGCCTACACTCTAATATTCAGAAGTATCAGATTCTTTCATAATTGGACTCTATGGTGATGCTTTACTTGCTTGCATTATACTGATGCTCAATCATATATTGATGATGATTATGATTTGAGTATGACTCATGAGATTAATTCACACCCCTGAAGGTAAATGAAGTATTATTTGAGGTTGGTATTGTATCTGAAGGTAAATGAAGTATTATTTGAGGATTGTTTTGTATCTGAAGGAAGTGAAGTTTATTGATAAATGTAGCATGCCATATACATTGCATGACTCATTTGCATATGAAGTTTTGTCGTGACCTATGGTCCGACAGTACCGGTACAACCTAGCATCGTACGTTGCCCAAGAAGGGGTACGATGCGGCTTCATACCCTTAGAGGTATGAAGGCAGAGGACATATGCATTGCATTCATATGCATTCATTGAAGTGATATTTGCAGATGATGTGGTTTTATACCCCCAGAGGTATGAAGATAGAGTACCTACACATTGCATTCCTATGCATACATTGAAGGGATATTTGCAGGTATTGTTGACGCAGGGAAATGTTATAGAACCTATTGTGGTTGTTCGAGGAAATGAGATGGTATTGGTTATAGTGGGACTACTGAGTTCTATATCTACAAGTATTTCTGATTTTTAATTGTGACTCTTTTAAAATGTTGATGAATTCAATTTGTGGTTTAAATATCTCGTCAGAACAATTAGCTTGCTGAGATGTTTCATCTCACTCTTGCATTACTCAATGCAGGTGCTTGTTGCTCATCAAGGGGAGTGGGAAGTAGCAGCACATCCACCTTCACTCTCATAATAATGCTGCCCAGACACATCCATGATTTAATTAGAAACTTCTTGTCAAAGGATGTTTGTTTTTTAACTAGTCGTGCGCACTGATTAATTCAATTCATGTTGTTATGGTTGTCTTCCCATTGCTAACAGATTATTAATGTCTTATATGTTTTCTTATCATGATATCTATTTATACTTTGTTGCTTCCCCCGTTTATGCAATTTTTCAAAGGAGATGCTGTCAAAATTTTATATATGAATGTTAGATGTGTAGTTTAGTAGCATTCTGGGGTGTTTGTGGATCCCGGGGTGTTACAATATATGATACCGTCAGAGTTATAGTGGACGCCTTGCCTTTACCAATTACTGTATTTCCCTTTCAATCTAAGACTAATCCAAGGAATGTACTTGAAAATATATTAGACTTAGCTTTGGCACAAGAAGAAATTTGTATTTTGTACCAAATGGGAGAGACATGATCAAAGGTATATAAATTAGAAATGTGTGCAAGATTTCAATCAAAGTTCTGAGAATCTAGGATATTGAGTTCATTCCTAAGCTTGCTAAAAGTCTTTTCATCTAGGGGCTTGGTGAAGATATCGGCTAATTGGTTGCGAGTGCTAACATAAGCAATTTCAATATCCTCTTTGTTGTTGATCTCTCAAAAAGTGATACCAGATGTCTATGTGCTTAGTGCGGCTGTGTTCAACGAGATTATCCGCCATGCAGATTGCACTCTCATTATCACACAGGAGAGAGACTTTGCTCAACTTGTAGCTATAGTCCCTAAGAGTTTGCCTCATCCAGAGTAATTGTGCACAACAATGTCCCACAGCAATATACTCAACTTCGGAAGTGGATAGAGCTACTGAGTTTTGTTTCTTTGAAGTCAAGACACCAGGGTTCTTCCGAGAAACTGACAAGTCCCTGATGTGCTCTTCCTATCAAATTTATATCCAGCATAATCGGCATCGGAATACCCAATCAAATGAAAGGTAGATCCCTTTAGGTACCATAGCCAGAACTTAGGAGTGTAAACTAAATACCTCATGATTCTTTTCATGGACCTAAGGTGAACCTCCTAAGGATTTGCCTGGAACCTTCCACACAAGCATAATGAAAGCATAATATCCAGTCGTGAAGCACATAAATAGAGTAAAGATCCTATCATCGACCGGTATACCTTTTTATCTACAGATTTACCTCCTGTGTCGAGGTCGAGATGTCCATTTGTTACCATGGGTGTCTTGATGGGTTTGGCATTCTTCATTCCAAATTTCTTGAGAATGTCTTGAATGTACTTAGTTTGGTAGATGAAGGTGTCATCTTGGAGTTGCTTGATTTGAAATCCAAGGAAACACTTCAACTCCCCCATAATAGACATCTCCAATTTCTATATCATAATCCTACTAAACTTTTCACAAGATGACTTGTTTGTAGACCCAAATATAATATCATCAACATAAATTTGTCGTATAAACAAGTCTTTAGCAACAGTTTTAGTGAAGAGAGTAGGGTCAACTTTTCCAAGTTTGAAGCCATTAGTGATGAGAAAGTCTCTCAGGCATTCATACCATGCTTTTGGGGCTTGCTTGAGCCCATAAAGTGCGTTTGAGAGCTTATAAACATGAGAAGGATACTCACTATCTTCAAAGCCGGGAGGTTGCTCAACATATACCTCTTTCTTGATCATCTTCCCTGTCTTGATCACCTTCATATCCCCTTAATCAATATCCTCCTCTTGAGGTGGCTGTAATACCCAATGTGTAAGAGATAATGTAGAAGGAAAAAATATTTCCTTTATTTATATATATGTATTATCTCTATTTACCATCACATGTGAACACCTCATTTGAAAACAAATAAATAATAAAGGACATATTACTAAATTGTGCATCATGTTGGATATTTTGTTTGCTTGTGCATTCAAATCATAATAACACTAATAGTGGAAATAAAATAATGACTAGAGATGTAGAATTAAACCCTAAATTGAAATTAGGGTTTGAAAATAAGAAAAAGGAGAGAAGAGAAAGAAAAAGACAAAGGTTATGAAAATATAAATAATATATATATATATAATTATATTTCTAAAATTAGAACTTTTAATTTCACAATATAATTTGAGGATAATTTGGCACAAGATTTGAATTTAAACCTGAATTTAAAGTGGGATTTAGGAATAAAAAAAGAAAATAAGAAAATAAAAAGAAAATAGAAAGAAAAATGAAAAGAGAAATTATGCGTCTGGGCCACTTCCGCTCCATTTCAGCCCACTTGGCTTCTGTCCGCACCAGCCCAGGCTAAGATTAGCGCCGACATGTGGGCCCCTCGGTCATCCTCCGCACCGCAACAGGCTGCACTACTGTGCGGGGCCCCGCGGTCAGCTGGTCATAGAGCGTGTCGTCTATCCTATCAGTCGTGCTCCCCGGGAGATAAGTGGGACCACCTTGGCGGGATCCTTCCTCGTGGTCATGGGCACGACGCGACGCTAGATTGAGCGCCAGTCTCCGCGCGAGAAGCGCGGACTCCTCTACCGAATCCTCCTTGGGATCATAAAGCTGTACGTCGGGGGTTGGGTTCCTCCCTTTCCTTCCCAGAAACCCTATCAATGCCTCCAATTTGGAAGGAGTGCGGACATTGGGGCGGTCCTCGGTTCGTGCCACACGGTCGGTGAGATATCGATGTACACCGGCGTTCGGACAGTGTTGGGGGCCTTTGGCTTCCGAAGGTCCTCAAAAACATGATTTGATAATGTTTTCCAAGTGAAATATGTGAACAGGTATCTTCGGATTTGGATCATGAGCATACAGAGCATGGTTAGGACGAAGCCTGAGCGAGACGAAAGGTGATCATGACGAAGGACAAGGTGATCACGAAGCGGTGCACAGGAAAGCTTCGGCATGACAGTAGAAAAGGGGAACTGACTTAAAGATGAAAAGGCAAATTAGACCTCGAAGAATTACTATAGCGTTATTAGCAAATATAAAGGGCATGAATGTAATTTTACATGGGCTGCATCCCTTGCCTATAAATAGATGAACAGTACTCCTGTACTGTTCACGGGGACTTGGCGTTTGCTCTCACGTCATGTTTGTACCCCTGCTTTTCTTCGAGCCAAAGGTACATTCATAATCTGTCATTGTAAATACGGCAATTCAAATTAAAATAAGTTAATAATAACATTTAAAGTGTTTTTGTTGCTTTTCCATATCTTGTGTATGAATTCTTCTTCATCATTTATTGTGCTCATGAAGGTTTGTCCTTCATGACCTTCGTCCGGAATTCATTATATCCGAGGGGAGATAATGCTTCGAAGGATGAAGGACTTTGACATTTAACACTTTTATGTTGCCTTGTTCTTAACTCTTAGTGTTTGAGAACAAGTCCCCAACAGACAGGGAATCAGAGTGTGGTGTTCGGGCAGTGAAACACGTCGAGAAAGCTTCCACCACGGGGACAGCGAGCGCGCGGAGGAATTCCTCGCTGTGGGGACTGCCGCCACGGTGGAGCCACTGACCGGCATCCGACTGAGGATTAGCGCAACAATGTTAGGTAAGAACCCGACATTCTTCTCGTCGGATCTTTGTCTTCAGGAAAAACCTGTTCGTTTGGCGATTCTGGCGCTAGGGGTCGGGTTGGCATGCACGCCGGCAGAGCGCCGCCGTTTATTCCCTGTGTGCCACCGTGTCTTGAGTGGATGGGGGTCGACGCTTGTGAACCATCGATTGGTAGGTTTGCGGCTAGGATTAGATAGACCCATACCCATTCGCTAACTTGAATCAGGGCCGTCTACTTTAGATCTAACGGGTCTGGGTGAATCCTGGAGTAATTAAATCCACACCGTTGCCGGGCGATCCGAGGGATCTTGTTGCGTACCAGTTCATCGTGGATGGGATCTAATCCGTGTCGTATGCGCGAGATCCAACGGTCAGATCTATCCGATACCCTTTCGCTCGGGTAATTTTCCATATGAGACCCTAGGGTTTCAGTGAATCAACCCACCATCCCCTCGACAGTTTACTGAGTCTGAGTATCCTTCCGCTTAAGTCCCTGGACTTCTTGTTAATTGTGCATTCAGCCCAGACATTGAGGAAAAACCAATAAAATCATTTAGAAATAGATTTTAGTGCAAAAATAATTGCTAGAACTTGTATAAATCATAGAAAATTCATATGAACTCCAAATTAACCCATTCCAATTTCTAAAATTTTGTAATATTATTGTTTATCACCTAGAGTCTCTATTTTTACATGAAAACAGTAGTAAAATTAGTTTCTCACTTAATCATATATCAAGCACATAAAACCTTTGGAAATTCATAATTTAAGATCCATAACTCCAAAAATTAATGATTCCTATTCCTAGGATATTATTTTAATTTGTAGATTATTATTATGTATTTTGTTCACATGTTTGTTGTGATGTTAATTTTTTCTATACTATGTATGTTTGTATTGATGCGAGTAGACGAGCAAGCCACTGAGGATCCTAGTGACCAGCAGATAGAAGTAGCTGAGCAGGAGCTCATTGAAGGCAAGTTGTGCCCTTGATCACTTTGTTTTACCTAGTCATATTCTTATTAATCATAATGATCTGCATAGGTTAAATTTGATAGGACCCAATAGGTCACCCTAGTCTGTTTATCCTTTTTACCTTGTTTACCCCTGAATCACTTGAGTAGTTTTGCTATTGCTTTACATGGTTTTGGGTTAATATTTCATTACATCCATGTTCCAATTATTCTGTTATGTTATTTATGTTCATGATAAGATCATTATGTTAATGGGAACATGGAGAACAACTTGGGAAAACGTGCCACCACAAGAGAGGAATGGGACCCCTTGGCTAACTAATTAGGAAAGCTAGTGGAAGACTACCTTACCCGAAAGGGCAAGGGCAGTAGGGGAGATGCATGCAGGGAGGTTCTCGGGTTGATTTTGTTGCGATGGCAGTCAGACGGGGGATTCTTGCAAGTGCTCTTCCCATAAACTGTAGCGGGTTTTCTAAAGCTAGTGGAACTTTGGAAAGGCCTTGTAGTGTTACCCTAGCTCACCTCCTCAGTAGAGGTGTATGGGATTGGCCGTCTCTTGGCAGATGGGTAACATGACTTGTGGGTATAGGGTACAACCTTTGCAGAGTGTAAAACTTGTATACTAGTCGTGCTCACGGTCATGAGCGACTCGGACACTCACATGATTAATTTATGTAACTTAAATTCAATTTTGTCATTTGCCTATGCATGGGATTATTTATTAATTTTGTTCTATTATGTATTATGGTTTGGTATTTACTTACACTCAGCTTCAAACCCTATTGTTGATTTAGCCTTACACATCACATGAACTCCCACCTTTGGTGAGTTCATGCCCACTGGTTTCCCCACAACTTGTTGAGTTATGATCATGTGTGAGCTCACCCTTGCTGTCTCACCCCCCACAGGAGAAGAACAGGTGGTCCAAGAGGAGCCACACAACGAGGAGTTTGATCTGATCTAGGTGGCGTCTCCCAGTTGACTTGTTGGCGCCAAGGATGGATTTAGTTCGTTTTATATTTATCTTTATTTTTGTAAGACTTCCGCTATGTAATAAGTACTCTGATGTTATTGTGACATTTATCTCTATACACTCTATTATTATATATGTTGTGTTCTTTGGCACATGTATGAGATGCACCCGGCTTTGCCCCTTAAAGCCTGGGTGTGACAGAAGTTGTATCAGAGGAAATGTTGACTGTAGGACAAAACCTAGATAGAAATGGACAAAACCCTTACCTACTTACCTTAATCTGATTCTTCTATACTTATCTTATCTTGATCCTGTCTCACCTTTTGCTGTCATACTCTGATTACTCTTATCTTTTCCACTCTAAGACAAGATGGGTTTCACACCTTGGAATCCTACATTTATGACATTCTTAAGAGATAGGGAACCTAAGACAAAATTAAAACTATTTTCTCTATTTAAAAATGTTGTTTGATTGTCCTGATGATAAATGCCTGATTTGCTTCTTTGATTGATTGAGATATTATAGATGGACATCTTAGCATGTACCACCATAAGCTAATGAATTAGCTTTGGTAGGTAAAATATTAATCTACTTACCTAATAAATTCTCTGAAGTAACATGCCTCGTAATTACCTGCCTTGTCTACAATCCTTTATGTCTTACCATATGTTTCTAACTCAGATGGTCAATACTAGCAAGGGAGGAGGAATTGATTTACCTGCCAACCCATTCAACCGAAGGGTACTTAGACAGCAACAACAGCAAGCCAAGATGAATCCTCCGAATCCTCCACCAGCCGGAGTTGACCTAGCAGTTGCAGCTCAAATGAGGATAATGCAACATATGGCAGACACCATGGTGGATATGCACACGTAGATGCGGCAGGAACGCCAGGAGATGCGCTAAGAGCGAGAGGAGATACGGTAGGAGAGAAGGGTGCAACATCAACAGCATCATCAGCAAGCACCACTGACTCCACCCCCACCACCAATTCCACCCCGGGACAAGCACCGGGAGTTCGTGAGCCATAAGCCACCGACGTTCGCCAGTTCTCCTGATCCAATGGACGCTGATGATTGGCTGAAGTCTGTGGAGAAAATGTTGATTATTGCCCATTGTTCTGACTAGGAGAAGGTTCTATATGCTTCTGGTTGTCTGACAGGTCCTGCTGCTGATTGGTGGGATTCCTATACTGCTACCCACGATGCTGTTGATACTATCACATGGGCGGAGTTTTCTACTCAGTTCAGAAACTACCATATTCCTACTGGACTAATGAAGAATAAGAAGAAGGAATTTCTGTCGCTGAAGTAAGGGAGCATGTCAGTTAGCGAGTACCGCGATAAGTTTATTCAACTCTCCAGATATGCTCTAGATGAAGTTGCTGAGAATGAGACAAAGAAGGAGCACTTTATTGAAGGACTCAATGGACCTCTGTAGTATGCTCTAGTGGCTCATACATATCCATCATTCCAGAGGCTACTCGATAAAACCTTGCTATTGAACACAAGCGTGTTCAGCTAGGAGATCTGAAGAGGAAGGCTATATCCTAGAGTCAGGGAAGCAGCAGTGTTCGTCCTCGCTATGGTTCACCCTAGGGTACACTAGTTTGCACTGGAGGAGGCCAGCGCCTAGCTCAGCACTCACCTCAGGGGACTCCACCGACGAGTCAAGCTACCCCCACGGGCACCTCGACGAAATTTTTAGGATAGAGTGCAGGCACTACTTGTTATAAGTGTGGGAAGACTAGACATTATGCAAATGTTTGCCCATAGAGGATTGTTACTACCCCAGTTCAGAACAAGCAGAAGACTCTGGGATCTGGCAAGGGATTCTCTATTGCTAGGGTTAATCAAGTCAGCGCTGATGCTACTCCTGATGGGGATGACATCGCACTTGGTATGTTTTATATTAATGCAATTCTTGCAACAATATTATTTGATTATGGTGCTACACATTCATTTATGTCTGCTCGATATGCCAACACAAATGAGTTACCACTAAAAATTATGAAAACACCAATGATAGTAATTACACCCAAAGGGCCTGTTGAGGCTAATCATATGACACATAAATTGACATTGACAATTATGGGAAGAGAATTTGGGGCTATCGCTATAATATTAGAGGCAAGCGACATAGATCTAATCCATGGTATGTCATGGTTAAGAAAGGCAAAGACCATTATACACTATGGTAGGGGTACAGTAGAACTCACCAGCCCTAAAGGAGAAAGATTTGATGTTGAAATTACAGTAACTACCTCTACCAGACGTGCGGCATTCTTCATAGATATGGAGTTTTTTGGAAACAACATCCGTGTGGTTAGGGATTTTCCGGATGTCTTTCCAGAGGAGTTAACAAGGATGCCACCAGATAGGAAAGTTGAGTTTATCATTGATCTCTTACCTGGAACTGCTCCTATTTCTAAATGGCCATACAGGATGTCTGTAGAAGAGTTAAAAGAACTTAAGAAGTAGTTAACGGAGTTACAAGAGACTGGGTACATTCGTCCTAGTTCCTCACCTTGCCGAGCGCTGGTTCTGTTTGTACAGAAGAAGGATGGATCACAAAGGATTCGTGTGGACTATAGATCCCTTATTGATGTTACTGTGAAGAACAAGTATCTGTTACCCCACATTAAGGATTTATTTGATCAGATGAGAGGTGCTAGGGTATTCTCGAAGATTGATCTCCGATCGGGTTACCATCAAATGAAGATTAGGCCTTCTGATATTCCCAAGACGGCTTTCTCGACCCGATATGGTTTATATGAGTTCACAGTTATGTCATTTGGACTAACTAATGCACCAGCTTATTTTATGAATCTGATGAATAAGGTATTCATGGAGTATCTTGACAGATTCATCGTAGTATTCATCGACGATATTCTTATTTATTCTAAGAGTGATAGTGATCATGAGGAACATCTGGGATTGGTGCTACAAAAGCTACGAGATAATCAACTCTATGCTAAGTACAGTAAATGCGAGTTCTGGATTGATGAAGTGCAATTCCTTGGACATATCATTTCTAATGGAGGGATATCAGTGGATCGTGCTAAAGTCAAGGAGATAATGGCGTGGAGCATACCCCCTACAGTTACTGAGATCTGGAGTTTCTTGGGACTTGCAGGATACTATCGGAGATTTATTGAAGTGTTTTCTAAGATTGCTAAGCCTATGACCTCGCTTCTGGAGAAAGGAAGAGAGTTTAAGTTGGACGAGAAGTGTCAAGATAGCTTTGATCAATTAAAGAAGAGATTGATGTCACCACCAGTGTTGGTTATGCCAGATGTATAGAAGGGATTTGACATTTATTGTGATGCATGTGGCCAAGGCTTGGGATGTGTGCTTATGCAAGAAGGACACGTGATTGCCTACGCGTCTCGTCAGTTGCGGAAACATGAGTTGAACTACCCCACTCATGATATAGAACTGGCAGCCGTTGTGCATGCGCTTAAGATTTGGAGACATTGTATCATGGGAACCAAGTGCCAAGTGTACACGGATCACAAGAGTTTGAAGTATATATTCACTCAGAAGGATATCAACCTTAGGCAACGCCGATGGTTGGAGCTCATAAAGGATTATGACTTAGAGACACACTATCACTCGGACAAGGCAATCTAGTTGCTGATGCCTTGAGTCGTAAGGAGCATGTTCATTCAGCTATTGTGGCCCAGCTACCTGAGGAGATTGTTGAGGATTTTAGGAGACTTAACCTAGGATAGTTGCTCAACCTAAAGGAGTCACTATTGATGTGGAATCTACCTTAGAACAAGAAATTTGCAAAGGTCAGATTGGTGATGCCAAAATTCAAGAGATCAAGGATCTGATTAAGGAAGGTACAGGTCCAGAATTCATGGAGGACGAGCAGGGCACAGTATGGTTCAATAACCGGATATGTGTCCCTGAGATTGATAGCCTTCGTGAGACTATACTGAAGGAACCCCATGATTCTAATTACTCTATTCACCTTGGTAGCACTAAGATGTATCAGGATTTGAAGCAAAAGTACTGGTGGTATGGACTAAAGAGAGATGTGGCTGCACATGTGGCTAAGTGTGATGTTTGTCAAAGAGTCAAGGCCGAACATCAAAGACCAGCTGGACTACTGCACCCGCTTAAGATACCCGAGTGGAAATGGGAAGAAATTTGTAACACCCCATTGCTCCCGCACAATGAGTGTTACTAAAGACCCTTCCCACAAATTTTAAAACATAAAAAAAGAAATGGAGACAGAAAGTAGAACAAAAATCCGGCAGCACCTCCCTTGAAAGTAGCATAACGAGAGAAACACAGAGTTTATACATGATGTAAAAGAAAGGTATTCCATATTGTATAATCAGGATGCAAAGGTCAAAATAAACATTTAAGACCAAAATTGAATTTAGCCAACCAAAAATTACGACCACCATAAAGACTAGAACATATTAGTTCCCTGACACACACTATTTCATAACCATCAACCCCCTTGTCTTGAAACCCCTGTTTAACCTCATTAGTATGCAGTGGTATAATTATTTAGGGTTGTAGTGACCATGCTGCTACTTCCCTTATTTCCCCAAGCAAAGTTCAAGTGCATGCATTAAATAATGCAAAAGTGAGATGACACATCTCAGCAAGTAAAATGATCAAACAACAATTGGACAATGTAAACAAACCGTGTTTTAACAACCACAATGTTCACAACTCTCTTCTTGAATATTAAATTGCAGCGAGTAAACAAGATACCAGTTACCCAATTCCAAAATGAAACACAAAGTAGAGATCCACAATATCCACACAACCATAACAGGTTCCACATTTCACCCATGAATGCACATGGCTACAGATGCAGTAATGACTTCTGCCTTCATACCTCTAAGGATATGAAGCTGCATCATACCCCTCCTCGAGCAACGTATGATGCTTACTGTACCGGTACGGTCGGACCATATGATCGCGACGAAACTTCCATACAAAAGATGATGGATGCACTATGCATGACACCAACATAAGACCACCCCCAAGTAACATGTGTTAAACATATACTTTCACTCATTCAAAATAATAATCAACACATGTAACAGTTCTCAACATATGTAACAATTCTCAAAATGGAATACGAGGATGAACACAGTTGACATGGATATAATCAAGTATAGGACACATAAATCAACCAACGGTATAAACCATCACTATTTTACTTGCCTTCACCGGAGAATTTGATAAAGCCCTAAGTACGATTCGGAAGTCCACCACCTGTTTTTGACACACAACTTAGTGCACAAATCCACATAACAAACGCTCAAAAACGACACCAAACCCACACAGAATTGCAAACCCGTCGCGAGCGACATCTCTCCTAATCACCCACCAACTGCAGCGGTGCTGCTTGACAATTTCATATCTTTAAAATTATGACAGTAGTGGTAACAAACAAAAACTCCAGAAGCATCTACATAAAATTCTTCACAAGTTTTGTATTCAAATGATAATTAAATTCCAAAATCTAAATGGCCCCAAACAGCCCACAAAATACACTCTGCGTTCAGTTTTTGGACAGCAACCTAGGTGAGTTCAAAATGCGATATCTCTTAAAATATACCTCTGAGTCGAGCGCATGAGTACTCTTTGGAAAGATATGACAAAGCCTTACATGATTTTAACAATGGTTACCACTAATTACCCACGCAAAATCCCCAGAAACTAATAATACTACTTCTGTTTGTCCACCAACAAAATTCTGGACAGCACCTCTACCGAATCGCATAGGTGAACGGATGACCAATTGGATTGCAGCACAAATAAAAAGATAATCACAAAATCACCTTGATTTCTTCCTTTCCTCCTTCCCTCTTCCTCCCACCAAATTCCAATTGAAGGCTTGCACCAACACGACGGAGATCCAAGCAGGGTTTGCTACACCTTGGAGAGGAGGAGATGAGGGGGGTGGCTAGGGTTGTGTGGTGGTGGCTGCAAGTTCTTGGGGGAAGAAGGAGAGGGAGGGGGGCGGCGGCCAAAGGCAGAAGAAAGGGGGGGGGGGTGGCTGCAAAACCAAAAGAGGGAGGAGGGGGTCGGCTAGGGTTTTGGGGGGGAAGAGTGGTCTTCCCTCCGTCGGATCGAGATCAACGGCCCAAATATGCTCTCACGTCTATGCTCCCGACCCCAGCTTACAAGTCAAACAAAATTCTACTGTTTTACTGATGTATGCCTCATAAAACTCCAAATGCCAATAGCATAGGATACAGAAAAAAGGATAAACTTCAACTTCTCTTTTTTTGAAAATTGGGTATCACACTCTACCCCCCTAAAAAAAGAATTCGACCTCGAATTCTGACGCTTCTATCGTAACGACAAAAGAAAGGTTAGCAAAAACAAAGAAGCTCACCCATAACGAAAAGTTCAGGGTACCTCTGTCGCATCAGCTCCTCAAGTTCCCAAGTAGCCTCGCACTCAGACTGATTAGTCCACAAGACCCTAGCATACTCAATTGATCTCCTTCTCAAGACATGCTCTGAGAACTCCAAGATACACACCGGTCGACACTCCAGAGTCCGATCCTGCTACACAGCAATCGGTTCCAACTCGATTTGATGGTCTGGATCCCGCAAAAACTTCCTCAACATAGAGACATGAAATACCGGGTGTACCCCTGCCATGGAATCCGGCAATTGCAAGCGATAAGCCAAGCTGCCAACCTAGGCTAAGATAGAGAACGGTCTAATGTATCTCGGGCTAAGCATCCCAGAGACATTGAACCGAACAACTCCTTTAGTAGGTGATACCCTGAGAAGGACTTGATCCCCCACTACAAATTCCAAGTCCCACCTCCACACATCAGCATAACTCTTCTAACGGCTCTGAGCGGCCAAAATATTCTGACGAATTTCCCGAACCTTCTCAGATGTCTGCTGAACCTAATCAGGGCCGACCAGAGATCTCTCTCCCATAGTCTCCCAACACAAAGGGGAGATACACCACCTGCCATATAAGGCCTCATATGGTGCCATCTTGATGCTAGCCTGGTAGCTATTGTTATAAGCAAACTCAGCCAAGGCGAGATGATCCTCCTAGCTACCCTTCCAAGATAGAACACAAGCACGCAACATATCTTCCAAGGTTTGGATAGTTTGCTCCGACTAACCATCAGTCTGAGGGTGAAAAGTGACACTAAGAGAAAGCTTGGTAACCAATGCACTATGAAGACTCTCCCAGAATTTGGATAGAAATTTGGAGTCTCAATCTGAAACAATGGACTTAGGCACCCCGTGAAGCCTGATTACTTCTTTCATATACAAGGGAACCAATTCTGAAACTAAATTTGTGGTCTTCATGGGAATAAAGTGCGCAGACTTAGTCAAGTGATCCACTACCACCCATATAGCATCCCTGCCTCGAGGAGAACGAGGTAAGCCCACCACAAAATCCATGGTGATATGCTCCCACTTCCACTCTGGAATTTCCAATGGCTTCAATAAACCTATAGGCCTCTTATGCTCAGCCTTCACGCGCTAACATACTTCACAGGCGGCCACATACTTAGAAACTACAACCTTCATCCTCTTCCACTAGAAGTTTTGCTTAAAATCTCTATACATTTTGGTTTCGCCAGTGTGAACGGTGTATGGCATTTTATGAGCTTCTCTCAAGATATCCATCTTCACCTCTGATTTCTGAGGCACACAAAGATGGCCCATGAAATGAACCAAATCATACTCATCAATGGTGAACTCACGGGGTTTACCATCGCCGACCCTCTTTCGAGCTTCCTGCAACAAACGATCCTGCTGCTGATCCATGCACACTCTTTCTAGAAGGGAGGATTGAATGAGCATCCGAGTCTCCTCTCTAGAGGTGCCGACATAGCACAAATCAACCGCCATACGGTGTAGATCTACGATCAAATGCAAGGCCACTTTCGGAACCCCGGACCTACTAAGGGCATCAGCCACCACATTTGCCTTCCCCGAGTGGTAATGAATAGATAGATCATAATCCTTTATCAATTTGAGTCACCAATGCTGCCTCAAATTCAGCTCCTTCTGAGTGAAACTATACTTGAGACTCTTATGATCGGGGTAGATGTCGCAAGACTCGCCATAAAGATAATGCCTCCACGATTTTAGGGAAAAGACCACCGCGGCCAATTCGAGGTCATGAGTCAGATAATTCCCCTCATGCTTCCTCAACTGCCTTGAGCCATAAGCAATCACTCTGCCTTCCTGCATCAACACACAGCCAAGACCAGTACGAGAAGCATCCGTATAAACTGTGAAACGCTTACCGCTCTCAGGCAAAGCTAAGATAGGGGCGTTCACCAACTTGTTCTTTAATGACTGATAACTGACCTCGCAATCGTTGGACCAGACGAAAAGAGCACCCTTCTCCAAGAGTCTAGTCAAAGGCTTAGCAATGCTGGAAAAATTTGGCATGAAACACCGATAATATCCAGCAAGCCCCAAGAAACTTTGGATTTCTGAGACACTAGAGGGTCTCTTCCACCCCACCACAGTAGTGACATTCTTGGGATCAACCACAATGCCCTGCTGATTAATCACATGACCCAAGAAAGCCACTTCAGACAGCCAAAAGGCAAACTTCTTCAATTTGCCATAAAACTGATTCTTCCTAAGAGCACCCAGAACGAGACGGAGGTGCCGCTCATGCTCTTCCTATGTTTTTGAATAAATCAGAATATCATCCAGAAACACGACCACAAAGTCATCCAAGAACTCATGTAACATCCTATTCATTGCTTCCGTAAAAGCAACAGGGGCATTAGTTAAGCCAAAAGACATGACTATGAAGTCGAAATGCCCATACCTGGTGCAAAAGGCTGCCTTCTCAATATCCTCCTCATGAATCCTCAATTGATGATAACTACAGTTCAAATCAATTTTATAGAACATTTGGGCACCCCTCAACTGTTCGAAGAGAACCTCAATACGGGGTAGCGAATATTTATTCTTGATTGTCACTTGATTCAAAGCACGATAATCCACACATAACATCTTGCTTTTATCCTTCTTCTCAACGAACAATACTGGGAAGCCCATGGTGACCTGCTAGGCCTAATGAAACCCTTGGCTAGCAGATCATCCAATTGTCGCTTTAATTCAACCTGCTCCTTTGGAGCCATCCGATACAAGGCCTTATGAATAGGCTACGTACCCGGAATCAGTTTGATTTCAAAAGCCGCATCGTGCTCCGATGGAATGCCTGGAAGCTCCGCTAGAAACACGTCAGCATAGTCACACACCACACAGATGTCTTGCACCCGCAAGGCAGCCTCACTCTCCACCACCATGGAAAAAAAGATTCCCGACTTCCTTGACCGATGATCTAGAAGCAATTGCGACAACAAGGATAACGTGAACTTTGGAGAACTTCCCAAGAATACCACCTCCCTACCCGACGGCGCCTGCAATAACACTATCTTCCAAAAATAGGATATAACTGCGTGATACTGAGATAACCAATCCATACCTAAGATAACATCAAATGCCCCCAAGGAAATCACCACAAGAACAGCTGAAAAGACCTCATCAGCAAGAATGATAGAACAACCCTGACATACTGAACAACTACTAATGGAGCCATTAGCAGAACTAACCACAATTGGGTGACCCATCCTCTGCACCAAAAGACCAGCCCGCGACACAAAATTCTCCAAAACAAACGAATAGCTAGCGCCAAAGTCAAAAAGAGCATGGGCCACAAACGAATCAACTGAGATCATACCTGTCACCATGTCTCCCTACTCTTTGCCAACTGCAGAGGGTAGCCCATATGCTCCGGAAATACCCGCAGAAGAGGAAGCTCTCGGAGTGAAGTTAACAGAAGAACCCCACGGAGTCGCCGGATGAGGCAGACGCGGAGCTCCAAACTGAGATGGTACAAGAGTGGTCGGTGCAGGAGTAGGCACAGCCAGATACTGAGGAAAACCCTGCATAGGCACGAACTAAGAAGTCTCAGGCACATAAAACTGCTGCGAAGGGGGTGGTACTGAAAATTGTTGCTCAGCGCTGGACATCATATTGATAGTGCCTTGAGAGCAGGAAGAAGTCACTGGCTCCCATCTGAGCTTCCCATTGGGATTTCTCCTACACACCACATCCTTGTGATCTTGGCTGCAGATAGAGCACCTGCCACTCCACTGACACTCGGCACGGCGATGCGCTTCACCACAACTGAAACACACCAGCCCTAGCTCGGGCTTAGCAACAGCTTGATACCTCTGAGTACTCTGACCTGAAGAACCTGATTCAGAGGGTTTTCCTTGTAGGGGTGGTGGCGCTGGTGTTGTGACTTGCCCCTCTTATGGGCTGGACCCCCAGTGTTGCCCCTCCTCGCGTCCTGGCCACGAGGCCGATCAACACCCGAAGACTTCTGAGACTCCATGGTGTACTGATGATGCATCTCCACACCCAATGCCTGCTCCACCGTAGTACGAAAATCCACCAACAGAAAGGCGCCCAGAGCATGCCTGATAAAAGGTTTCAGGCCCTGACGAAACTGGCTCGCCTTCTCTAACTCATTATAAGCCACATGAGGAACAAAGCGGACCATCTCATTAAAGCCCACTTCATACTCTATGACAGACTTCTTCTCTTGCTTGAAAGACTGCAAATCAATCTTCATTTTCTCTAGGAAGGTGATCGGGTAGAACCTCCTCTCAAACTGCCTGATGAAAACATCCCAGGACAGGACTCCTGGTGAGGAGGAGTGAGCTGCCTGCATGCCTATCCACCAAATTTGAGCCTCCCCCTTCAACAGTTGTGTGCCAAAACGAACACGATCACCATACACAATCTTGAAAACATTCATTTTATCCTCCACATAAGTCAGCCAATCCGCCGCCTCAACCAGAGTACCACTGCCATCAAAGGTGTCCAGCTTCATGCCCATCCACTGCATCAGAGAAAGACCACTGACGGGAAGGAGCACCTCAGCCCCGCCACCTGGAGCAGCACCCGCAGGGATAGCACCCCCGGACACACCTCCATCTCCAGCACCTCGAGCAGCACCCACAGGGGCAACAAGAATAGCTTGCCTCAGAATGGCCAACACGTGCTGCATGGCCTGCATCGTGGCTAACATCACCGCCGGACTCATAGAATCCCCACTAGGAACTTGCGGGCTGTCACGAGCCCTACGAGGCGGCATAACTGCAGCCAAGGGGTAAGTGAATAAGTAAATAAAATTGGCATAGCACCTCATCAAATAATGTCAAACCAGCACTGACAATATCATAATATATCAATAGTAAAATAGGAGACCCATCCTATATGTGCAGTGTGTCAATATCATTATTTCACTTGCTAGGACCTACAGCCTATTGCTTTGATACCAACTGTAACACCCCATTGCTCCCACACAATGATTGTTACCAAAGACCATTCCCACAAATTTTAAAACATAAAAAAAGAAATGGAGACAGAAAGTAGAAAAAAGATCTGACAGCACCTCCCTTGAAAGTAGCATAACGAGAGGAACACAGAGTTTATACATGATGTAAAAGAAAGATATTCCACAGTGTATAATAAGGATGCAACGGTAGAAATAAACATTCAAGACCAAAATTGAATTCAGCCAACTAAAAATTACGACCACCATAAAGACTAGAACATATTAGTCCCCTAACACACACTATTTCATAACCATCAACCCCCTTGTCTTGAAACCCCTGTTTAACATCATTAGTAAGCAGTTGTATAATTATTTAGGGGTGTAGTAACCGTGTTGCTACTTCCCTTCTTTCTCCAAGCAAAGTTCAAGTGCCTGCATCAAATAATGCAAGAGTGAGATGACACATCTCAGCAAGTAAAATGATCAAACAACAATTGAACAATGTAAACAAACCGTGTTTTAACAACCACGATGTTCACAACTCCCTTCTTGAATATTAAAATGCAGCAAGTAAACAAGATACCAATTACCCAGTTCCAAAATGAAACACAAAGTAGAGATTCACAATATCCACACAACCATAACAGGTTCCACGTTTCACCCATGAATGCACATGGCTATAGATGCAGTAATGACTTCTGCCTTCATACCTCTGAGGATATAAAGCTGCATCATACCCCTCCTCGGGCAATGTATGATGCTTATTGTAGCAGTACGGTCGGACCATATGATCGCGGCGAAACTTTCATGCAAAAGATGATGGATGCACTATGCATGACACCAACATAAGACCACCCCCAACTAACATGTGTTAAACATATACTTCCACTCCTTCAAAATAATAATCAACATGTGTAACAGTTCTCAACATATGTAAATAATAGAACATGAATAACGTCAAACAACAATTCTCAAAATGGAATACGAGGATGAACATAGTTGACATGGATATAATCAAGTATAGGACACATAGATCAACCAACGGTATAAACCATCATTATTTTACTTGCCTTCACCGGAGAATTTTGACAAAGCCCTAAGTACGATCCGGAAGTCCACCACCTGTTTTTGACACACAACTTAGTGCACAAATCCACATAACAAACGCTCAAAAACGACGCCGCACCTACGCACAATTCCAAACCCGTCGTGAGCGACATCTCTCCCCATCACCCACCAACAGCAGCGGCGCTGCTTGACAATTTCATATCTTTAAAATTATGACAGCAGTGGTAACAAACAAAAACTCCAGAAGCATCTACATAAAATTCACCACAAGTTTTGTATTCAAATGATAATTAAATTTCAACATCTAAATGGCCCCAAACAGCCCACAAAATACACCCTGCGTTCAGTTTTTGGACATCAACCTATGTGAGTTCAAAATACGATGTCTCCTAAAATATACCTCCGAATTGAGCGCATGAGTACTCTTTGGAAAGATATGACAAAGATATACATGATTTTCACAATGATTACCAATAATTACCCATGCAAAATCCCCAGAAACTAATAATACTACTGCTGTTCGTCCACCAACAAAATTCTAGACAGCACCTCTACCGAATCGCATAGGTGAGCGGATGACCAATTGGATTACAGCACAAATAAAAAGATAATGACAAAATCACCTTGAGTTCTTCCTTTCCTCCTTCCCTTTTGCTCCCACCAAACTCCAATTGAAGGCTTGCATCAACACGACGGAGATCCAAGTGGAGAGGGCTGCACCTTTGAGAGGAGGAGATGAGGGGGGCGGCTAGGGTTGTGTGGTGGTGGCTGCAAGTTCTTGGGGGAAGAAGGAGAGGGAAGGAGGGGGGCAGCGGCAAAAGGGAGAAGAGAGGGGGGTCAGCTGCAAAACCAAAAGAGGGAGGAGGGGGTCGGCTAGGGTTTTGTGGGAAAAGAGTGGGCTTCCCTTCGTCGGATCGAGACCAACAGCCCAAATCCGCTCTTACGTCTATGCTCATGACCCCAGCATACAAGTCAAAACAAATTCTACTGTTTTACTGATGTATGCCTCCTAAAACTCCAAACCCTAATAGCACAGTACCTGGGGAAAAAAGGATAAACTTCAACTTCTCTTTTTTTTGAAAATTGGGTATCACAAAATTGGTATGGATTTTATTATTGGACTACCCCGCACTCCTGCAGGGTATGACTCTATTTGGGTGATTGTGGACAGACTGACGAAAGTGGCTCACTTCATACCTATGAGAACTAACTACACGGGAGCCAAGCTAGCAGAACTGTATATGACTCGGATAGTTTGCATACATGGGGTGCCTAAAAAGATCGTGTCAGATTGAGGATCACAGTTTACTTCTCGGTTTTGGAAGTAGTTGCATGAGTGCTTGGACACAAAGTTGAATTTCAGTTCAGCCTAACATCCTCAAACTGATGGGAGACCAGAGGACTAACTAAGTGCTGGAGGATATGTTAAGAGCTTGTGCTCTTAAACATGGTGGTAGTTGGGATAAGATCTTACCATATGCGGAGTTCTCTTATAATAATAGATACCAGGCCAGTCTGAAGATGTCACCATTTGAGGCTTTATATGGCAGGAAGTGCAGGACTCCTCTATATTGGGATCAGACTCGAGAAAGACAGTTCTTTGGGCCTAAACTTATTCAAGAGGCAGAAGAACAAGTCTGTGTAATTTGGGAGAATTTGAGGGTAGCTCAAACCAGGCAAAAGAGCTATGCTGATAATAGAAGAAGACTGCTAGAGTTTAAGGAGGGTGATCACGTGTATTTGAAGGTGTCCCCAATCCGGGGTATGAGGAGATTCAAAGTTAAAGGGAAGTTGTCCCCTCGCTTCATTGGACCCTTCTTAATCCTAAAGCGAGTGGGAGAGGTTGCATATCAACTGGAACTACTAGATCATCTTGTGGATGTACATGATGTCTTCCATGTATCTCAATTGAAGAAATGTCTCAGGGTACCTGAAGAGCAGCTACCGCTTGAGGATCTTAGTGTTCAACATGATCTGACTTATACTGAGTATCCTATCAAGATTCTTGATACTTTGACTCGTGTCACGAGGAATAAGGTGATTAAAATGTGCAAGGTACAATGGAGTCACCATGGAGAGGATGAATCTACTTGAGAAAGAGAAGAAGAGCTTCGCATAGATTTTCCCCATCTTTTCCCTAGTCCTTCCTAAATCCCGAGGACGAGATTCTTTTTAAGGGGGTAGGATTTGTAATACCCAATTTGTAAGAGATAATGTAAAAGGAAAAAAATATTTCCTTTATTTATATATATGTATTATCTCTATTTACCATCACATATGAACACCTCATTTGAAAACAAATAAATAATAAAAGACATATTACTAAATTGTGCATCATGTTGGATATTTTTGTTTGCTTGTGCATTCAAATCATAATAACAATAATAGTGGAAATAAAATAAAGACTGGGGATGTAGTATTAAACCCTAAATTGAAATTAGGGTTTGAAAATAAGAAAATGAGAGAAGAGAAAGAAATAGAGAAATGTTATGAAAATATAAATAATATATAATTATATTTCTAAAATTGGATCTTTTAATTTCACAATATAATTTGAGGATAATTCGGCACAAGATTAGAATTTAAACCTGAATTTAAAGTGGGATTTGGGAATAAAGAAAAGAAAATAAGAAAAGGAAAGGAAAATAGAAAGAAAAAGGAAAAGAGAAATCGTGCGTCTAGGCCGCTTCTGCTCCATTTCGGCCCACTTGGCTTCTGTCCGCGCCAGCCCAGGCTAAGATTACCGCCGACATGCGGGCCCCTCAGTCATCCTCTGCACCGCAACACGCTACGCTACCGCGCGGGGCCCCATGGTCAGCCAGTCGTAGAGCGTGTCCTCTATCCTATCAGTCGTGCTCCTCGGGTGACAGGTGGGACCACCTTGGTGGGATCCTTCCTTGCGGTCGTGGGCACAACGCGACGCCGAATTGAGCACCGGTCTCCGCGCAAGAAGCGCAGACAACTCAATCGAACCCTCCTTGGGATCATAAAGCTATACATCAGGGGCTGGGTTCCTCCCTTTCCTTCCCCAGAAACCCTATCACCGCCGCCAATTTGGAGGGTGTGCGGACATTGGGGTGGTCCTCGGTTTGTGCCGCACGGCCGGTGAGGTATTGGTGTATGCCGGTGTTCGGACGCGGAATCAGAGTGTGGCGTTCATGCAGTGACACACAATCGGGAAAGCATCCACTGCGGGGACAGCGAGCGCGCGGAGGAATTCCTCGTTGTGGGGGCTGCAGCCACGGCGGAGCCGCTGACCGGCGTCCGACTGAGAATTATGTGATGGAACCTCCAAAGGTATTAGGCCTACCTATAGTTGTCCTTGTCCTAAGGACCTTGGACAACCTTGTAGGTGCACATAAGTTCGGTAACTGTATCCTCATCCTTTCGCCCAAGAACGCTTCACACGTCACGTAGATATTACATCACATCAGAGGAAAGAACGAGCGGAAGCAATTTACAATAACGTAATTCACAAAATATAGAGAGTGTACTTATTACAATACCAGGGTATTAAGAGTGCATAAGTAGTATTATTATTACAGACTCGGGAGGCAAAACACCCTCCCGCACACAAGTTTATTGTTTTCAAAGTGGGAGGTCAACATCCTCCCGCGACTGACTTCACTGCTAGGGCTCTTCCTTGGGTACCACCTTTGAACAAAAACAACAAAAGTCTGTTGTCTCCTCACCTACAATAACATGGGTTCGAAAACCATGAGTACGGAGTGTACTTTCGCAAGTCTTACCCGACAAAAGAAAAGACTCTCAAGGATATGCTGGCTTGAGGAAGTCAATGTAAGGCTATTCAAGAATCAAAGACTGTTTGCAGAAATGCTTACTAAAAGTGGATCCTTAAAAATCCAATTTTATTAGCAGGTTAAATCATTACCTATAGCTAGAGTTCTTTCTATCCTAGTTCAAGCACTTGGCCTGCACTAGCCGTCTTTATCACCCTTTTAATTTACTGGATTGCTACGTGTAGGGCAGTGACCAAGTCTTCATATCCGAGAAGTAACGGCGATCCGAATCGATTAATACCCAGCTGGGGATCTCCAACCACACGACATATGTAGCACTTAACCCTTGCATATGACAACTCACCACCGGGGTTCTTAAGACCAGACCGGGTTCACGCCAACCGAGAGCACAGATACACCACCGTCCAGCCTCTTGCTATGGAGGGTACATGCTACTCTCGCCATCTCTCCACTCCCATTGCGTGTTGGCCTTTCTGGTATTAGTCTGCCCAAGGCAAAGCTTACCCATGACGAGGCATGTGGCCAGTTAAAAGGTCCTCAATCAGCCAGCCTACATCGATACGGTCCTTAATCGACTCAGTCAGAGACACTACATTGAGACTTCCTTCTCATGCAAGTCACCCGTCCGGTCTCGTCTTTACCATTTCAATCCCAAAATTTGGTACCGGATAGAGGTACATCTTGTCCGATGTTGAACCCATCACGGCCATGATGGATCCACCATCAAGTTTTATTTTTGAAAACATCCCATTCCATCTGAAGCATCATCTTTGGTTTAAAACAAAACCTTTTTTTTCTAAAGCAAAACTAAGCATCAGAAAACCTTTTAATAAAAATAGGTAATCAAGGAATGGTAAATAGTTCCAAGGAAGGAAATGCATCAATTGATTTAGCACTCAACTCCTATCACCTAATGCATCATTCAAGTGATAAACATTTTAAAATCACAAGGAAAGGACAAATGAACCGGTGCTTGCCTTGTGTTGTAGGGGATTCAGGATCTATTCCACAAATATCAAAATAAAAACAGTTCCCGATAGGTGGAGTTTCAGTTGGTGGTGCAGTCTCTTCTTCTTCAACAACTACTTCTTCCTCGTTTTCTATACATAACCATACATATACATGAATGCTCATGTGATGCTATGAATGTGCAATTATAATAGAGATACATCAAGTTGTATCTTGAATACAACTCTCCTTCATGGTACACCTAGGTAACTAGGGTTTTCTGGGCTAATACCCTATTAGGGTTAGGCCATTTTATTCTAAAAAGCTAGGGTTTTGGGGTTTTGGGATCAAACAATGTCCAAAACATGTCAAACTTCACCAATGGACTCTAATTATCATATTAAGCTTACCTAAAAAGTTTCATGATTTTTGAAGTTACCAAATTATTTCTAAAATTCCAAAAGTCTAAGTTTAGGCCGTCTTAAATACTAAATAATTCCTGGTTTGGACTAAAAATCGTGGAACTATTTTTATTAAATACTAGATGATTTTAGGAGTCTAGCAAAATTGGGCTCATAATTTTATCATTTCTCTACTATTTTCTACACATTTCCAAATCTATTAGCAAAAAGAAAAAGAGAAACAGTGAATAGTATTGGGCTCAATTCAGCCCAAGTCGGCCCGTAGACGGGAGAAACACGCGCGCGCCTGCGCCCTCGCTAGTGAACTTGCGCAGAGGCCCCTGGCCATTTGAATAACCGGTAAAGAGCCCCTGAACACTATTTCAATGTCTCACTGACAACCGCAGTTAGGCCCTCGCAGTTCTATTTCTTCGCAGCGCCAGGTCCATGACGGTGGACGGCGACGAGCGCATCTCCAGCGAGCTCGTACTAGCCGGAAAACACAACGGCTAGGCCTCTCCTTGGTTTGACACCTAATTCCACCCCCGGCGATCCTAATCCCCCTATCAGTTGCACGATTCTAGCCTAGAATCCTTCTGTTCATGGCGATGGCCAAAACCGAGAACAATCCGATGTGTTCTTGGTGATCTAGGGCAATCTAGTTCAATTAAACGGGTCTACGAGTAGCAGGGGACTTAAGGGAGGCTAGAACATCAAGCAAAGAAGCTTGAACTAACCTGCAGAAGCCTGGCCACGGCGAGGTGTTCGCGGTGGCGCGGAAAACAGATTTGGGGGAACAAAGGAATTGGGGCGATATGGTGGCTAATCGGAGTAAAGTGCTGATGCTCTAGCTTCGTGACAACCTGGCAGAGCTCACTGGGGCTTCAATTTATAGAGCTCAACGACGGTGGCGCCCAATTTTGGAGAAGACATACGGGCGGGCGGAGAGAGGGGAAAGTCACTGACGCAAACTACCATGGCCGTCACTGGGTAATGAGCTACGGCAGTCACTGAGTAATCACTACGACTCATGACGACGTGGTAAGACACCCTAAGGCGTGGCGCGACCGAGTGAATGGCGGCAGCCACGGCGAAGACCATGCAGCCACGTCGCCGGCAAGTGGGCACAGCGATAGGGCGGCCACAGTGCCCCAAACTCATCCACAGTGAAGATGTTTTCATTGTCGAGCGTAATCCACTCATCCGAGGCACGAATCATGGCGGCCAGCGCGAATCCAGGCGCGGAGGTCACCGGCGGCGAAGTGCAGTGAACCTGAAGATCTTTTCGTGCACTATATCATGGCTATCTGGTTCAGTCGTTCTGACAACACGATTTGAGGAGCCTTGTTCTCCATTTTCCTTGTGACAACTTACTAATCTTCATGTATCAAAGTTATTGTCCTATAATCCAGCTTTAACTTTGTTATAGTAAACATACCCAATCCATCAATGGATCCTACTCCAATTTGATCTCAAAGTTTTGCCAAGGTCACTGGTGGACATAATTCAGTTATCAGTGTTGCCTGATAGCTCATCTTCAGGCCAGTTTATCTACAATTTTTATACAACATTAAGGCTTAGTCACTTCAACGAAGTCATACCCCTATCATAGCTCTACAAATTTGATGTGTTGACCTAGGGCAAAATCCTTGTAGATTTGAAGATATAGAGCTCCAAAGTTGACCCCATTCAACTGAAATTCAGACTTAACCATATAGTGCTCATGGGGTACTTTCACAAATAAGTCCAAACTTCTTCATACAACTTGGAAATCGTCCAATGTAAAAGTTACTTGGTTGGTGATGCTTTATTACTTTGATATTTGCACCTTGGTCCAAAAGTGCCTATAATTTATTGTTGACCCCCTAGGGTTCCTAATTAGGGTTTTCCAGGGTTTGTCTTTAGGCTTTGGGCACATTAGGGTTTTTGTGCCACTAAAGTCCATCAACTTTGATATCTTGTGAACATTTCTAATGTATTTTAAGATTTTTACTCATTTTGGCTCCACTTTCATCCATTAGCCCTAGTTCAGGGTTAAGTACCCTACCCTAGGATTAATCACACATCAACTCATCTCATCACACCTTGTTTGAAAATTTTACCTAGTGAATGCACTCTAGGTGTAACAAACATATGAAATGTCAATGGACATGATGTTATGCTCAAGTTTTAGTGCCAGTAACACCAGGGGTGTTACATCCTTCCCCTCATAAAAGAATCTCGTCCTAAGATTTAAGGTCCTAGGATAAGTAATGGAAAAGGAAACACATCACATCTTTATTTCCTTATTTGTCTTACCAAGCAGGGGGTGTTATGGGATTATTCCAACTTTACAATCAGATATACATGTTTTACAGGTTACATGAAGCTAAGAACCTAGGAAAATTCTTTTCCAAGAAGTCTTGAGCCTCCCAGGTAGCTTCATCTTCAGTATGCTGGTTCTATTGTACCCTATAGAATTTAAGAGTCTTTTTTTGGGTGATCCTGTCCTTCTGATCCAAAACTCGAATGGGATGTTTTGAATAAGTCAAATCTAGTTCCAAAGCAACATCTACCACATCGATGGTTCGATCAGGAACCCGAAGGCACTTCTTCAATTGAGGTACATGGAATACATTATGTACTGCGGACAATGTTTCTGGCAGGTGAAGTCGATACGCCACTGGTCCGCATCGTTCAAGAATAAGAAACAGGCCAATATACCGGGGTGCCAGCTTCCCTTTTACCCCGAAACGGTTCACACCCTTCATTGGTGATACCTTCAAGTATACATGATCATTAACTTGAAATACCAAAGGTTGACGTTGCTTATCCACATAATTCTTTTGCCGAGCTTGTGCCTTTTTCAAGTGATGGATGATTCGTTGGACTTTTTCTTCCGTCTCTTTAACCATGTTGGGCCTGAAGAACCACCTTTCTCCAGGTTCTGACCAATTTAAGGGTGTCCAGCACCGTCGCCCATACAGTGCTTCAAATGGTGCCATTTTAATGCTCTCTTGATAGCTATTGTTATATGAAAATTCTACCAATGGCAGACATTCATCCCATTTCTGTGGAAACTCTAGGACACATGCTCATAACATGTCCTCAAGTATTTGATTCACTCTCTTAGTTTGTCCACTAGTTTGAGGATGATATGTCGAACTGTGGAGCAGCTTAGTACCCAAAGATTTGTGGAGCTCTTCCCAAAATTTGGATACAAATTGTGGTCCACGGTCTGACACAATTTTTTTGGGACCCCATGCAAACTAAGGATACGAGCAATATAAAGTTCCGTGTAGGTGGCCACCACCCTTATCACTTCTTTAGGCATCAATAATTCTCTGTAGAAGAACTGACTCAAGCTTTAATTGGGTCAAAGTTCCATGTTGTTTCATTCCCAGGTTTAACTTTTCCATTTCTTGACAGAGTGTGGTGTCAGGGGCCCTTGCGGTAAGACAATGACATGAAGCTTTGCGACTCAGTGCATCTGCCACCACAATGGCTTTTCCTGGGTGATAGTGGATTTCTATGTCATAGTCTTTAATCAACTCAAGCCATCTTCTCTGCCTCATATTCAGTTCTGACTGGGTAAAGATATATTCCAGACTTTTATGATCTGTAGATAAATGGCAAGTATTTCGCAGCAGATAATGATGCCATATCTTAAGGGCATGAACAACTGCAGCTAACTCCAAGTCATGAGTTGGATAGTGCTCCTCATGCCGGCGTAGCTGTCTTGAAGCATAAGCTATGACTCAGCCCTCTTGCATTACGACACATCCGAGTCCACTACTTGATGTGTCACAATACACATCAAAAGGTTTTTTAATGTCCGGTTGAGCCAATACCGGAGTAGTGGTCAATAACACCTTCAGCTGCTCGAAGGCCTCATTACATTTTGAGGACCAGTTAAACTTGGTATCGTTCTTCAATAAACCTGTAATAGGTTTAACAATCTTGGAGAAATCCGGAATAAACCTACGGTAATATCCAGCTAGTCCAAGGAAGCTTCAAACTTGATGTACTATAGTTGGCAGCTTCCATTCTAGAATATCCTTGACTTTGCTGGGATCGACCGCAATTCCTTTTGCAGACAATACATGTCCCAGAAACTAGATTTCTTCCAATCAAAACGCGCATTTGCTGAACTTGGCATATAGCTGATGCTCCCTTAAGCGCGTTAGCACGATCCGTAAATGCTTAGCATGCTCCACTTCATTTTTAGAAGAAATCAAGATATCATCAATGAAGACCACCACAAATTTATCCAGCTCGGGCATAAACACCGAGTTCATTAAATAAGTGAAGTGGGCTGGAGCATTTGTCAATCCGAAGGACATAACCAGATATTCGAATAATCCATACCACATAGTGAATGTGGTCTTGGGTATATTTTCGAGTCGAATACGGATCTGATGATAACCTGACCTGAGGTCAATCTTGGAGAATACCCAAGCTACAGTAAGTTGATTGAATAAGATATCGATCCAGGGAAGGGGGTACTTGTTCTTGATGGTGACCTCATTAAGGGGTCGATAGTCCACGCACATTCGAAGCATCTGATCTTTCTTCTTGACGAAGATTGCAGGACATTCCCAAGGTGACGAACTTGGCCTAATGAATCCCTTCTCCAACAAATCTTGTAATTGAATCTGGAGTTTTGCCAATTCATTAGGTGGCATTTGGTACCACTTTCTAGAAATAGGAGACGTACCAGGCTTTAGTTCAATCATAAATTCTACATTCCTTTTGGGAGGCAACCTAGGCAAATCTTCAGGAAAAACATTCGGGAATTTACATACCACCGGAATATCCTGAATTTCTTGTACGATAGCTTCATAGACTCATCCAGATGGTTTGACTGGAACAGCTATAGGGATGGACAATTGAATCTCTTCATGGCCATAGCTCAATTTGATGGTCCTTAAGTCTGTACTAATGATGGCCTTATGCTGGGCTAACCAGTTCATGCCCAGAATTACATCTATGTCTTGGCCTTTTAAAACAATCATGTTGGTAGGAAATTCTCATCTAGCTAACATTACTGGTATGTGGAAGGCTACTTCCTTAGTAAATATCCGTCCCCCAGGTGAATGGATAATAAGTCCTTCCCTTGATTCAGTGCAAAGAATGCAATGCTTTTCCACAAAATTCTTGCTTATGAAGGTGTGTGATGCACCAGAATCGAAGAGAATAACCTGCTGGATAATTGGCAACAAGGTACGTACCCATCATTACCGGTTCGCCCTCCGGTGTTGTAGCCACTTGGGTATAATAAATCCGTCCAGTTTTCTTGAAATTTTTGCCCGTTGAAGTATTAGTCGTGTTCCCCTTTCCTTGGTTGGAGTTCATAGAGTTCTGCTGGAAATTGGTTTTATTTTTCTTCGGGTATGGGCAGTCCTTGATGAAGTGTCCGGACTTTCCATAGTTGAAGCAACCAGAGGAAGAACTAGGGAGAGCAGGGAAACAAGTACCAGGGGCACTCGGCTGATTGGTAGGAGCTGGGGCAGTAGCGGGACGAATAAAGACAAGCTGCTTAAAGGGATCTAAAGGTGGGCAAGACGAAGAGTGATTTTGATTAAAAGATTGGATAACCAACCTGGTTCTCTTTTCTGGTCTTTGATTCGACCTTTCACCACCAAACCCCTTTGATTTCCCATGTCCTGTATTTTTCGCTTCGACTGCCAGTGCAGTGCTGACAGCCCTGGTGTAGGTAAGGTCCAAGCACGTTGCCATTTTCCGCTGAAGCCTATTATTAAGTCCCCTCATGAAATAATTCTTTTACTTCAGATCTGTATTTACTTGGTCAATGGCATACTGAGATAGATGGTTCAATTTGTTGAGATACTGCATTACAGTATCTCCCCCCTGCTTTAACCGGATGAACTCTTCTTGTTTCATATGGAGCACTCATTCTAGAACGTAATGCTCCTGGAATGCTAGCTTGAACTCCTCTGTAACACCCACTTTGTAAATGCTAGAGATAATACCAATAGAGAAACAAATTCTCTTTATGTGAGTTTGATCTTTATGCATCATCATATTTGAACACCATATTCACAAATAAATAAATAATTAATAGAAGACTTACCATAAAAATGTACATCATGCTGGTCCTTATTTTGTGTGCATTTTGTGGCAACATATAATAATGTGAAAAATGTTGAATATCCAAATGGGAAATTAAATCCTAAAAGGAATTCTAAAATTTGGAAAGAAAGAAAGAAAAATACTATGCAACACAAAAATAAAACTTATAAATAGATAAATTTGATCCACAATGCTTTATCCAAATCATATACTCAGAGAAATTTGAGTGCAAGTTCATCACAAATTTGAAATTCAAAACTTAGATTCAAAATTAAAAGAAAAGAAAACAGAAAAGGAAAAAGGAAAAAGAATAAACCTTACCTGGGCCGGCAGCCCCCCCATTCGGCCCAACTCCGAATTTCGCCCGCGCGCGCGCGTCTGTGCACTCCATGCGCGCCGACAACCCGGGCCCGGCTGCCAGCCGTCGCTAGCTCGACCTGGGCGCGTTGCTTTCTTCGTCTCCGTCGCTGGCGCTCGGGGCCCACGTTGTCATTCGCCGTTGCTAAGCGCCTGCTTGTGCGCGGTCGGACGCTGCGCCTTGGCCCCAGTTGTCAGCCCAGCTACACGCGCCATTACTTCCACTGACTGGTGGTCCCGCGCAGTCAGCGCTTTCTTCTCCGAACGAACTCGGGCGTGGGATTTCAACCACTCGCGCGCGCGGAAATCTTGGAGCTCGACCGGGTCTACCGCGTCGTGGGGGATAAAACCTTCCCTGGGCTCTCCGCGTTTCCTCATGAGCTGCGTGGACCGTGTTTTCCCTCCCTGCTACCTTCTCGCGAGCGTATCGCTTCCTAGAACCCCCGCCACCGTCCTGTTCTTCGCCGCCGCCGCGGTCACCCACTTACTGCTCGAATTGGACCCCAATCGGGACACCGGGCGATCGTGAGGGTCACGGTGAAGCCGTTCGTGGGCGCAATCGGTCGGCGGTGAACGGGGTATTGCTCGCCGTCGATTGCGGTCACCTGGCGCCGCTCTTCGTCGAGGCTGGCCCATCTGCGTCCTCGCTACTGGTATGGCACTGCGTCCCTTAGTTCCTACTAGACTCGACTTCGATTTGGGCTTGATCGATTTGGTTTTGGGGCGCCGGTTCCCCCTCTCGGGTGGATGGCCGGAGTTGGGCGCGCCGCCGTGGCTCTGTTAAGCGCCGCCTGGCTGGGTCACCACGGGGTGGAAGATAGGATCCATGCCGTCCGATCCGGGTTGAAGTGCACGGATTAAATCGCGCCTGAAATGACACTGGACCATCGGATGGCGCTTGAACGGCTAAGATTAGATCGAGCATACCCGTTCGTTCAAACGAACTTCGACCGTAGATCTGTGATCCTACGACTCTGATTCAACCTAGGTCTCATTAAATTGTAGGCGTCGATGTTAGATCCTGTGGCTTAGATCGCGTACCGATTCGGCCTGGGATACATCTAATCCTAGCGGTCGATAGTCGATCGTGCGGCTGAGATTGCAAGATACCTCTTCGGCCGTGATTTTTGCTAAAGAGACCCTCTGTTTTATTAAAATCAACCCGCCATCCATATTCACTATGCACTGTGCCTTAGGAATCTTACTCCGAGCCCCCTGCACTTCACAGAAATGGAGGCCCAGTCCAGAGATTGTTTAAATGGGATAAATGAAATAGAAAATAGATTTTTAATACAAAAATAATTGCTAGAACTTTATAAATTCATAGAAAATTCATACTAACTCCAAATTAATCCATTCCAGTTGCTAAAATTTTGTAATATTGTTCTCTTTCACTTAGTGTCTCTGTTTTGGCATAAAAACAGTAAGGAAATTTATTTATCACTTAATCCTATTTAAAGCACATAAAACCTTTGAAAAGGCATAACTTAAAATCTATAATTCAGAAAATTATGATTTCTGTTCCTAGGATTTTATTTTAATGTGTAGATTGTCTCTGTGAATTTTGTTTATATGTTTGGTGTAATGTTAATTTCTCTATATGCACTGTGCTTGTTTGTATTGTGGCGAGTAGAAGAGCCCGTTGCTGAGGATCCTGGTGAGCAGCAGGTTGAAGTAGCTGAGCAGGAGCTCATTGAAGGCAAGTTGTGCCCTTGACCACTTTTTACCCAATAATGTTCTTTAATATCACTTATCCATGCATAGGTTAATTTTGATGGGACCCAATAGGTCACCCTAGATTGTTTATCTCATTACCTTGTTCACCCCCGAATCACTTGGGTAGTTTGCTATTGCTTTATATGGTTTTGGGATAATCATTTATTACCTCTATGTTCCAATTCCTGTTGTTATTCTATTTATGTTCATGTTGATATCATTAATGTTAATTGGAACATAGAGCTTAACTTGAGAACCACGTGCCACCACAAGGGTGGAATGGGACGCCCTTGGCTGACTAATTAGGAAAGCTAGTGGAAGACTACCTTACCCGAAAGGGGCAAGGGCAGTAGGGGAGAGGTCAGTGCGGGGAGGTCCCTGGTTGGTCTTGCTGGGATGGCAGTCAGCCAGGAACCCTTTACTGGATCTTCCCATAAACTGTAGCGGGTTTTCGGAAGCTAGTGGAACTTTGTAAAGGCCTCGTAGTGTTGCCCTGCCGTGCTTCCTAGGTAGAGGTATATGGGATTCATGACCCCTTGGCAGATGGGTAACATGACTTGTGGGTAAAGGGTACAACCTCTGCAGAGTGTAAAACTGGTATACTAGCCGAGCTCACGGTCATGAGCAGCTCAGGACTCTCTGATGTTTAAATTATGGAACTTAAATTAAATTTTGTCATTTGCATTGCATGGGTTTGTTATTAATTTTGTTCTATTACTTTACTTATGGTTTGGTATTTACTTACACTTAGTAACTGCTAATAAAATTTTGACCAACTACTTAAAAGCAATGCTCAGCTTTAACCCCTGTCTTTGATTAAGCCTTACCCATCACATGAACTCACACCTTTGTGAGTTTATGTCCACTGGTTCCCCACAACTTGTTGAGCTATGATCATGTGTGAGCTCACCCTTGCTGTCTCACACCCCCCCCCACAGGAGATGATCAGGTGGTTTAGGAGGAGCTGCCTAACACTGAGGAGTTCGATCTGATCTAGGTGGCGTTTCCCAGTCGACATTGGCGCCGACGATCCTTAGTTTGTTTTATCTTTATTATTTCGTTTTGTAATAAGTCTTCCGCTATGTAATAAATACTCTGATGTTTTATGACATTTATCTCTATACACTCTGTTATTATATATGTTGTCTTCTTGGCGCATGTATGAGATGCACCCGGCTTTGTCCTTTAAAACCGGGTGTTACAGAAGTGGTATCAGAGGAATGTTGACTGTAGGACGAAACCTAGATAGAAATGGACAAACCCTTTCCTACTTACCTTACTCTGACTCATTCTATACTCATCTCATCTTGATCTTGTCTCACCTTCTACTGTTCTACTCTGATCATTCTTACCTTTTCTACTCTAAGACAAGATGGATTTCACACCTTGGAATCCCTACCCTTATGACATTTTTAAGAGATAGGGAACCTAAGACAAAATTAAAAAAAAACTACTTTCTTTAAAAATGTTGTTTGATTGTGCTGATGCTAAATGCCTGATTTGCTTCTTTGATTGATTGAATTATTATAGATGGACATCTTAGTATGTACCACCATAAGGTATTGAATTAGCTAGGATAGGTGAAATATTAATCTGCTTAGCTAATAAATCCCCCAAAGTAACCTGATTTGTAAATACCTGCCTTGTCTATTATTTTCTTACCATATGTATCTAACTCAGATGGTCAATACCAGGAGGGGTGGTGGAATTGACTTGCCCCCTAACCAACACACTCGAAGACAACCCCAGCCACAGCCTGCAGGGATGAATCCTCCCAATCCTCCACTGGGCGGAGTTGACCCACTGGTTGCTGCTCAGATGGCGGTGATGCAGCAAATGGCGGACACCATGGCTGATATGCGTGCCCAGATGCAACAAGAACGCCAGGAGATGCGACAGGAAAGAGAGGATATACGACAGGAGTTGCGCCAGGAGCGAGATGAGATACGCCAGGAAAGGAGGGCGCAACAACAGCAGCTGCAACAGCAAATGCAACAACAGCAACAGCAGCAACAAGTACCACTGCCTCCACCTCCACCACCACCAGTTCCACCCCGAGACAAGCATAGGGAGTTCATGAGCCATAAGCCACCTACATTCGCTAGCTCACCTGATCCACTGGACGCGGATGATTGGCTGAAAGCAATTGAGAAGATGCTGAATATTGCACAATGCACTGACCGGGAGAAGGTTTTATATGCTTCTGGACGTCTGATTGGTCCTGCTGCTGACTGGTGGGATTCTTATACTGCTGCGCACGATGCTGCGGATACTATTACTTGGGCAGAGTTCAGTACGCAGTTCAGGAACTACCATATTCCAGCTGGTATGATAAAGATTAAAAAGAAGGAATTTCTGTCGCTGAAGCAAGGAAGTATGTCAGTCAGCGAGTACCGCGACAAGTTTATTCAGTTATCCAGATATGCCCCTGAAGAAGTTGCTGAAGACGAGAGGAAGCAAGAGCATTTCATTGAAGGACTTAATGGACCACTGCAGTATGCTCTTGTGGCACACACATTTCCATCATTTCAGAGGCTGCTTGATAAGGCACTGGCTATTGAACACAAGCGTGTTCAACTGGGAGATTTGAAGAGAAAGGCCATATCTCAAGGACAAGGAAGTAGCAGTGTTCGTCCTCGCTACAGTTCACCCCAGAGTACACCGACTCGACCCGGAGGACCACGCCCAGTTCCGCAATCACCACTGAGGACTCCACCTCCTCGACAGGCTACCCCTACTGGCACCCCGACGAAGTTTTCAGGACAGAGTCCAGGCACTCAATGTTACAAGTGTGGGAAGATTGGTCATTATGCAAATGTCTGCCCACAGAGGATTGCTACTACTCCAGCTCAGAACAGGCAGCAAACTCCAGGAACTGGCAAGGGATATTCTATTGCCAAGGTTAATCAAGTCAGCGTTGATGCTACTCCGGACGGAGGGGACCTCGTAATTGGTATGTTTTATGTTAATGCAATTCCTGCAACCATATTATTTGATTCTGGTGCTACACATTCATTCATGTCTGCTCGTTATGCCAACACAAATGAAATACCACTGCTAAACATGAGAAAACCCCTGATAGTAATTACACCTAAAGGGCCTGTTGAGGCGAATCAAATGACACGTAGATTGACATTAACCATTATGGGTAGAGATTTTGGAGCTACTGCTATAATATTGGAGTCAAGCAGTATAGATTTAATCCTTGGTATGTCATGGCTAAGAAAGGCAAAGGCCGTTATAGCATGTGGTAGAGGTACCGTAGAACTCACTACTACTAAAGGAGAAAGGTTCCAAGTTAACATTGCAGTAACCTCCTCATCTATGCGTGCAATGTTCTTTATGCCTGAGGAGTTTGTTGGTAACAATATCTGGGTGGTTAGAGATTTTCCGGATGTCTTTCCAGAGGAGTTACCAGGGATGCCGCCTGATAGAGAAGTTGAGTTTGTTATTGACCTCTTACCTGGAACCGCCCCTATTTCTAAACGGCCATATAGAATGTCCGTAGAGGAGCTGAAGGAACTTAAGAAGCAGTTAACCGAGTTACAAGAGGCTGGGTACATTCGTCCGAGTTCCTCACCTTGGGGAGCACCGGTCTTGTTTGTACAGAAGAAGGATGGATCGCAACGGATGTGTGTGGATTATAGATCTCTTAATGATGTTACGGTGAAGAACAAGTATCCGTTGCCCCGTATTGAGGATTTGTTTGATCAAATGAGAGGTGCAAGAGTATTTTCGAAGATTGATCTCCGATCGGGTTACCATCAGATGAGGATTAGACCATCGGACATTCCCAAGACGGCTTTCTCGACTAGATATGGATTATATGAGTTTACTGTTATGTCGTTTGGATTGACTAATGCACCAGCTTATTTTATGAACTTAATGAACAAGGTGTTTATGGAGTATTTGGACAGATTCGTCGTGGTATTCATCGACGATATTCTTATTTATTCTCAGAGTGAAAGTGACCACGAGGAACATCTGAGGATGGTGCTACAGAAGCTACGAGATAATCAACTCTATGCCAAGTTCAGCAAGTGCGAGTTTTGGATTGGCGAAGTGCCATTTCTTGGTCATATTATTTCTAATGGAGGAATAGCAGTGGATCCTGCTAAGGTGAAGGAGATAATGGAGTGGAGAGTGCCCACTACAGTTACTGAGATTCGGAGTTTCTTGGGACTCGCAGGATATTATCGGAGGTTTATCGAAGGATTTTCTAAGATTGCTAAGCCGATGACTTCGCTTTTGGAGAAAGGAAAAGAATTTAAGTGGGACGAGAAGTGTCAAGACAGCTTTGATCTATTGAAGAAGAGGTTGATGTCGCCACCAGTATTGGTTATGCCGGACCTACAGAAGGGATTTGACATCTATTGCGATGCATGTGGCCAAGGCTTAGGATGTGTGCTCATGCAAGAAGGACATGTGATTGCTTATGCTTCTCGTCAGTTGCGGAGACATGAATTGAACTACCCTACTCATGACTTGGAATTGGCAGCCGTTGTGCATGCGCTTAAGATTTGGAGACATTATATCATGGGGACCAAGTGCCAAGTATATACGGATCATAAGAGTTTGAAGTATATATTCACTCAGAAGGATCTCAATCTTAGGCAACGCCGTTGGTTGGAGCTTATTAAGGATTATGATTTGGAGATTCACTATCACCCGGGCAAGGCAAACTTGGTTGCAGATGCCTTGAGTCGCAAGGAGCATGTTCATTCAGCTGTTGTTGCCCAGCTACCCGATGAGATTGTTGAGGATTTCAGGAGACTTAACCTGGGTATAGTTGCTCATACTGAAGGAGTTACAATTGATGTGGAACCTACTTTGGAGCAAGAGATCCGCAAGGGACAAGTTGGTGATGATAAGATAAAAGAGATTAAGGATCTGATTACTGAAGGTCGAGTTCCGGAATTCACGGAAGATGAGCAGGGCACTGTATGGTTCAAGGGCAGAATATGTGTTCCTGATATTAAAAGCCTTCGAGAGACTATTTTAAAGGAGGCCCATGACTCGGATTATTCCATTCATCCTGGAAGTACCAAGATGTATCAAGATTTGAAACGGAAATATTGGTGGTATGGATTGAAAAGAGATGTAGCTGCACATGTGGCTATGTGCGATGTATGTCAAAGAGTTAAAGCTGAACACCAGAGGCCAGCTGGATTATTGCATCCACTAAAGATACCCGAGTGGAAATGGGAAGAGATTGGTATGGATTTCATTACTGGATTGCCTCGCACCCAGAAAGGATATGATGCTATATGGGTGATTGTGGATAGATTGACTAAGGTGGCTCACTTTATTCCTGTCAAGACTACTTATAAAGGTTCTCAGCTGGCAGAGTTATATATGGCTCGGATTGTGTGTTTGCATGGAGTACCAAAGAAGATCGTGTCTGATCGAGGTTCGCAGTTCACCTCAAGGTTTTGGAGAAGTTTTCATGAGAACATGAGTACAAAGTTGAATTTCAGTACAGCTTATCACCCTCAGACTGATGGACAGACTGAAAGGACTAACCAAGTATTGGAAGATATGTTGAGAGCATGTGCCCTTCAGCATGGAGGAAGTTGGGATAAAAGTCTACCTTATGCTGAGTTCTCATATAATAATAGTTATCAGGCCAGTCTGAAGATGTCACCTTTTGAAGCTTTATATGGGAGGAAGTGCAGGACTCCTCTATATTGGGATCAGACTGGAGAAAGACAATTCTTTGGGCCTGAATTGATTCAAGAAGCAGAAGAACAAGTTCGTATAATTCGAGAGAATTTGAGAGTGGCTCAAACCAGGCAAAAGAGTTATGCTGATAATAGAAGGAGACCACTGGAATTTGAAGAAGGAGATTATGTGTATCTCAAGGTGTCACCACTTCGTGGAATGAGGAGATTTAAAGTCAAGGGCAAATTGTCCCCTCGCTACATTGGACCATTCTTGATCTTTAGAAGAGTTGGGGAGATGGCATACCAACTCGAGTTACCTGCTAGTCTATCAGATGTGCATAATGTGTTCCATGTATCTCAACTTAAGAAGTGTCTCCGTGTTCCCGAGGAACAGTTACCAATGGAAGAGCTCAGTGTTCAAGGTGATTTGACTTACACGGAGTACCCGATCAAGATTTTGGATACTTTGACTCGAGTTACAAGGAATAAGGTGATAAAGATGTGCAAAGTTCAATGGAGTCACCACAGTGAAGATGAAGCAACTTGGGAAAGAGAAGAAGAGCTTCGTATAGATTTTCCCCACCTTTTCCCTAGTTCTTCTTAAATCTCGAGGACGAGATTATTTTTAAGGGGGGTAGGATTTGTAACACCCACTTTGTAAATGCTAGAGATAATACCAATAGAGAAACAAATTCTCTTTATGTGAGTTTGATCTTTATGCATCATCATATTTGAACACCATATTCACAAATAAATAAATAATTAATAGAAGACTTACCATAAAAATGTACATCATGCTGGTCCTTATTTTGTGTGCATTTTGTGGCAACATATAATAATGTGAAAAATGTTGAATATCCAAATGGGAAATTAAATCCTAAAAGGAATTCTAAAATTTGGAAAGAAAGAAAGAAAAATACTATGCAACACAAAAATAAAACTTATAAATAGATAAATTTGATCCACAATGCTTTATCCAAATCATATACTCAGAGAAATTTGAGTGCAAGTTCATCACAAATTTGAAATTCAAAACTTAGATTCAAAATTAAAAGAAAAGAAAACAGAAAAGGAAAAAGGAAAAAGAATAAACCTTACCTGGGCCGGCAGCCCCCCCATTCGGCCCAACTCCGAATTTCGCCCGCGCGCGCGCGTCTGTGCACTCCATGCGCGCCGACAACCCGGGCCCGGCTGCCAGCCGTCGCTAGCTCGACCTGGGCGCGTTGCTTTCTTCGTCTCCGTCGCTGGCGCTCGGGGCCCACGTTGTCATTCGCCGTTGCTAAGCGCCTGCTTGTGCGCGGTCGGACGCTGCGCCTTGGCCCCAGTTGTCAGCCCAGCTACACGCGCCATTACTTCCACTGACTGGTGGTCCCGCGCAGTCAGCGCTTTCTTCTCCGAACGAACTCGGGCGTGGGATTTCAACCACTCGCGCGCGCGGAAATCTTGGAGCTCGACCGGGTCTACCGCGTCGTGGGGATAAAACCTTCCCTGGGCTCTCCGCGTTTCCTCATGAGCTGCGTGGACCGTGTTTTCCCTCCCTGCTACCTTCTCGCGAGCGTATCGCTTCCTAGAACCCCCGCCACCGTCCTGTTCTTCGCCGCCGCCGCGGTCACCCACTTACTGCTCGAATTGGACCCCAATCGGGACACCGGGCGATCGTGAGGGTCACGGTGAAGCCGTTCGTGGGCGCAATCGGTCGGCGGTGAAGGGGGTATTGCTCGCCGTCGATTGCGGTCACCTGGCGCCGCTCTTCGTCGAGGCTGGCCCATCTGCGTCCTCGCTACTGGTATGGCACTACGTCCCTTAGTTCCTACTAGACTCGACTTCGATTTGGGCTTGATCGATTTGGTTTTGGGGCGCCGGTTCCCCCTCTCGGGTGGATGGCCGGAGTTGGGCGCGCCGCCGTGGCTCTGTTAAGCGCCGCCTGGCTGGGTCACCACGGGGTGGAAGATAGGATCCGTGCCGTCCGATCCGGGTTGAAGTGCACGGATTAAATCGCGCGTGAAATGACACTGGACCGTCGGATGGCGCTTGAACGGCTAAGATTAGATCGAGCATACCCGTTCGTTCAAACGAACTTCGACCGTAGATCTGTGATCCTACGACTCTGATTCAACCTAGGTCTCATTAAATTGTAGGCGTCGATGTTAGATCCTGTGGCTTAGATCGCGTACCGATTTGGCCTGGGATACATCTAATCCTAGCGGTCGATAGTCGATCGTGCGGCTGAGATTGCAAGATACCTCTTCGGCCGTGATTTTTGCTAAAGAGACCCTCTGTTTTATTAAAATCAACCCGCCATCCATATTCACTATGCACTGTGCCTTAGGAATCTTACTCCGAGCCCCCTGCACTTCACAGAAATGGAGGCCCAGTCCAGAGATTGTTTAAATGGGATAAATGAAATAGAAAATAGATTTTTAATACAAAAATAATTGCTAGAACTTTATAAATTCATAGAAAATTCATAATAACTCCAAATTAATCCATTCCAGTTGCTAAAATTTTGTAATATTGTTCTCTTTCACTTAGTGTCTCTGTTTTGGCATAAAAACAGTAAGGAAATTTATTTATCACTTAATCCTATTTAAAGCACATAAAACCTTTGAAAAGGCATAACTTAAAATCTATAATTCAGAAAATTATGATTTCTGTTCCTAGGATTTTATTTTAATGTGTAGATTGTCTCTGTGAATTTTGTTTATATGTTTGGTGTAATGTTAATTTCTCTATATGCACTGTGCTTGTTTGTATTGTGGCGAGTAGAAGAGCCCGTTGCTGAGGATCCTGGTGAGCAGCAGGTTGAAGTAGCTGAGCAGGAGCTCATTGAAGGCAAGTTGTGCCCTTGACCACTTTTTACCCAATAATGTTCTTTAATATCACTTATCCATGCATAGGTTAATTTTGATGGGACCCAATAGGTCACCCTAGATTGTTTATCTCATTACCTTGTTCACCCCCGAATCACTTGGGTAGTTTGCTATTGCTTTATATGGTTTTGGGATAATCATTTATTACCTCTATGTTCCAATTCCTGTTGTTATTCTGTTTATGTTCATGTTGATATCATTAATGTTAATTGGAACATAGAGCTTAACTTGAGAACCACGTGCCACCACAAGGGTGGAATGGGACGCCCTTGGCTGACTAATTAGGAAAGCTAGTGGAAGACTACCTTACCCGAAAGGGGCAAGGGCAGTAGGGGAGAGGTCAGTGCGGGGAGGTCCCTGGTTGGTCTTGCTGGGATGGCAGTCAGCCAGGAACCCTTTACTGGATCTTCCCATAAACTGTAGCGGGTTTTCGGAAGCTAGTGGAACTTTGTAAAGGCCTTGTAGTGTTGCCCTGCCGTGCTTCCTAGGTAGAGGTATATGGGATTCATGACCCCTTGGCAGATGGGTAACATGACTTGTGGGTAAAGGGTACAACCTCTGCAGAGTGTAAAACTGGTATACTAGCCGAGCTCACGGTCATGAGCAGCTCAGGACTCTCTGATGTTTAAATTATGGAACTTAAATTAAATTTTGTCATTTGCATTGCATGGGTTTGTTATTAATTTTGTTCTATTACTTTACTTACGGTTTGGTATTTACTTACACTTAGTAACTGCTAATAAAATTTTGACCAACTACTTAAAAGCAATGCTCAGCTTTAACCCCTGTCTTTGATTAAGCCTTACCCATCACATGAACTCACACCTTTGTGAGTTTATGTCCACTGGTTCCCCACAACTTGTTGAGCTATGATCATGTGTGAGCTCACCCTTGCTGTCTCACACCCCCCCACAGGAGATGATCAGGTGGTTCAGGAGGAGCTGCCTAACACTGAGGAGTTCGATCTGATCTAGGTGGCGTTTCCCAGTCGACATTGGCGCCGACGATCCTTAGTTTGTTTTATCTTTATTATTTCGTTTTGTAATAAGTCTTCCGCTATGTAATAAATACTCTGATGTTTTATGACATTTATCTCTATACACTCTGTTATTATATATGTTGTCTTCTTGGCGCATGTATGAGATGCACCCGGCTTTGTCCTTTAAAACCGGGTGTTACATCCTCCCAGGTGATCTGATGTCCGGCTCGCTGAATTGCTACAAAATTTGCCCACCAAGTACTGGCAGGCCCTTTTAGTTGTTGTGCAGCAAATAATGGCTTCTGCGTCTCCGTGCAACGAATCAATCCAAACTTATGTTCCATAACTCTTACCCACTCATCAGCTTCTAGAGGTTATTTTGCTTTGATGAAAAGTGGGGGCGAGTCTCAGAAAATTCTAGATATGTAGTTTTACGCAGTCCTTGAGGAGGAGCCCTGCCTCCATGCTGTTGGAACTGATTACCCGCCATCTCGTGCAAGAAGCGCATATTATCTGCAGTGGCATTGACCAAGGCAGCGATAGTCTCGGCCAAAGTTGGTGATACTAGTGGCGGGTTAGGAGTATCTTCCCGACCACGGGAAGTCCCCGCACCATAATGTGCGCGAGTCCATGATGGCATCTGAGGCAAAGAAACATTTGGAAAAAATATAACTTGCCAGCAAACACCATCATATTACATTACCAAAATGTAATAATTATATAGACTTCAGCGTACAACTTGACTTCAATACTTATTTTACATAAGTATAACATCTAAACTATACTATTCTAGTCTTCGTCATCCTTTGTTGCTTCATTTCCTGCTGCAGGAGACCGTTCATCAGCAAGGTTCATGGAAGGAGGGGGCTTCAAAAGGTCCAACTCCCCATAAAGTCCTTCATTTGCTGTTCCCGAGGGTCCGTCTCCCATTGCAGCAGCGTCAGAAGGCACATCCGAGTGCAGTCAAGCATACAATACATGTACTTCTTCATGTAAAGTATTACAGTACACTTGCAGGTTATCGAGGGCCACGCTAAGCTCTTCCACATGAGCTTGAGCTTTTGCTTCGTGGTGCCAAGTGATCGAACGCGAGTTGACGGCCCAATCAATGGTTGAATCCCGCTCTGAGATCTCGAACCGCAAACGGCTGACTTCAGCTGACAATTCAGCTATACGCTGGCTGTCCTGCTATCGTGCCCTATTCCTGTCACGTAGCTCTGATTGAAGTTGCACCACCTTAGCTTCCAGGTCTCCAATTGGACCGTTGGAGCCACTACTACTCCCTTCATGTCTAGGGGCTAACTGATGACGAGGCATGCCAAAAGGTCCAGTAGATTTGCGAGCTATTTTCCTTGTGTGCTCCATATCTCCATAAGAGGGGAAGATTTATTAGTATATTCTTAAACATGATGCATGCATACCCTAATAATTATGGAGTCAATCTTCGTTGATCTCCAACTCCCTATATATTGCACTCTTTTACCCAACTGTACAAGATAAGGGACTACCAGAAAGTGGTAAGGTAAGATTGAAAGAATATTTCTAGGCGAGTATTTGAAAATTCTTTTGGAGTACTACGTAATATCTGAGAGGATGGGCTTCGCTCCGATACCAGCTGTGACGGAACCTCCTAAGGTATTAGGCCCACCTACAGTTGTCCTTGTCCTATGGACCTTGGACAACCTTGTAGGTGCACATAATCACTCAATAAGTTCGGTAACTATATCCTCATTCTTTCGCCCAAGAGCGCTTCACCCGTCATGCAGATATTACATCACATCGGAGGAAAGAACAAGTGGAAGCAATTTGCAATAACTTAATTTACAAAATATAGAGAGTGTACTTATTACAATACCAGGGTATTAAGAGTGCATAAGTAGTATTATTATTACAGACCCGAGAGGCAAAACACCCTCCCGCACACAAGTTTATTGTTTTCAAAGTGGGAGGCCAACATCCTCCCGCGACTGACTTCACTGCTGGGGCTCTTCCTTGGGTACCACCTTTGAACAAAAATAGCAAAAGTCTGCTGTCTCCTCACCTACAACAACATGGGTTCGAAAACCCCGAGTACGGAGTGTACTTTCGCAAGTCTTACCCAACAAAAGAAAAGACTCTCAAGGATATGCTAGCTTGAGGAAGTCAAGGTAAGGCTATTCAAGAACCAAAGACTCTATTTGCAGAAATGCTTACTAATAATGCATCCTTAAAAATCCAGTTTTATTAGCAGGTTAAGTCATTACCTGTAGCTAGAGTTCTTTCTATCCTAGTTCAAGCACTTGGCCTGCACTAGCCGTCTTTATCAATCTTTTACTTTACTGGATTGCTACGTGTAGGGCAGTGACCAAGTCTTCATATCCGAGAAGTAACGGCGATCCAAATCAATTAATACCTAGCTGGGGATCTCCAACCACACGACATATGTAGCACTTAACCCTTGCATATGTCAACTCGCCACCGGGGTTCTTAAGACCAAACCGGGTTCACACCAACCGAGAGCAGAGATACACCACCGTCCAGCCTCTTGCCATGGAGGGTACACGCTACTCTCGCCATCTCTCCACTCCCATTGCATGTTGGCCTTTTTGGTATTAGTCTGCCCGAGGCAAAGCTTACCCATGACGAGGCATGTGGCCAGTTAAAAGGTCCTCAATCATCAAGCCTACATCGATACGGTCCTTAATCGACTCAGATGGAGACACTACATCGAGACTTCCTTCTTGTGCAAGTCACCCGTCCGGTCTCGTCTTTATCATTTCAATCCCAAAATTTGGTACTTGACAGAGGTACATCTTGGCCGATGTTGAACCCATCACGGCCATGATGGATCCACCATCAAGTTTTATATTTGAAAACATCCCATTCCATCTGAAGCATCATCTTTGGTTCAAAACAAAACCTTTTTGTTTTCTAAAGCAAAACTAAGCATCAGAAAACCTTTTAATAAAAACAGGTAATCAAGGAATGGTAAACAGTTCCAAGGAAAGAAATGCAGCAATTGGTTTAGCACTCAACTCCTATCACCTAATGCATCATTCAAGTGATAAACAGTTTAAAATCACAAGCAAAGGATAAATGCACCGGGGCTTGCCTTGTGTTGTAGGGGATTCGGGATTTGTTCCACAGATATCAAAATAAAAGTAGTTCCTGGCAGGTGGAGTTTTAGTTGGTGGTGCAGTCTCTTCTTCTTCAATAACTACTTCTTCCTCATTTTCTATACATAACCATACATATACATGAATGCTCGTGTGATGCTATGAATGTGCAATTATAATAAAGATACATCAAGTTGTATCTTGAATACAACTTTCCTTCATGATACACCTGGGTAACTAGGGTTTTCTGGGCTAATACCCTATTAGGGTTAGGCCATTTTATTCTAAAAAGCTAGGGTTTTGGGGTTTTGGGATCAAACAATGTCCAAAACATGTCAAACTTCATCCATGAGCTCTAATTATCATATTAAGCTTACATAAAAAGTTTTACGATTTTTGGAGTTACCAAATTATTTCTAAAATTCCAAAAGTCTAAGTTTAGGCCTTCTTAAATAATAAATAATTCCTGGTTTGGACTAAAAATCGTGGAACTATTTTTATTAAATACTATAATTTTAGGAGTCTAGCAAAATTGGTCTCATAATTTTATCATTTTTCTAGAATTTTCTACACATTTCCAAATTTGTCAGCAAAAAGAAAAAGAGAATCAGTGAATAGTATTAGGCTCAATTCAGCCCAAGTCGGCTCGCAGATGAGAGAAACACGCGCGCGCCCGCGCTGGTGAACTTGCGCAGAGTCCCTTGGCCATTTGAATAACCGGTAAAGAGCCCCTGAACACTATTTTAATGTCTCAATGACAATCGTAGTTAGGCCCTCGCACTTCTATTTCTTCGCACCGCCAGGTCCATGACGGTGGACGGCGATGAGCGCATCTCCGACGAGCTCGTACTGGCTGGAAAACAAAATGGCTAGGCCTCTCCTTGGTTTGACACCTAATTCCACCCCCGGTGATCTTAATCCCCCTATCAATTGCACGATTCTAGCCTAGAATCCTTTTGTTCACGGCGATGGCAAAAACCGAGAACAATCTGATGTGTTCTTGGTGATCTAGGGCAATCTGGTTCAATTAAATGGGTCTACGAGTAGCAGGGTACTTAAGGGAGGCTAGAACATCAAGCAAAGAAGCTTGAACTGACCTATAGAAGGCTGGCCATAGCGAGGTGTTCACGGTGGCGCGCAAAACAGATTTGGGGGAAGAAAGGAATTAGGGCGCTATGGTGGCTAATCGGAGGCAAGGGCTAGTGCTCTAGCTTCATGTCAACCTGGTAGAGCTCACTGGGGCTTCAATTTATAGAGCTCAACGACGGTGGCGCCCAATTTCGGAGAAGACACGCGAGCGGCCGGAGAGAGGGGAAAGTCACTAACACGAACTACCGTGGCGGTCACTGGGTAATGAGCTACGGCGGTCACTGAGTAATCACTACGACTCATGACACGTGATAAGACACCCTAAGGCATGGCATGACTGAGTGAACGGCGGCTGCCACGGTGAAGACCACGCAGCCACGTTGCCGGTAAGTGGGCACGGCGATAGGGCGGCCATAGTGCCCCAAACTCATCCACGATGAAGATCTTTTCACTGTCGAGCGTAATCCACTCACCCGAGGCACGAATCATGGTGGCCGGCATGAATCCAGGCGCAGAGGTCACTGGCGGCGAAGTGCAGTGAACCTGAAGATATTTTCATGCATTGTACCATGGCTATTTGGTACAGTCGTTCTGACAGCGTGATTTGAGGAGCCTTGTTCTCCATTTTCCATGTGACAACTTACTAATCTTCCTGTATCAAAGTTATTGTCCTATAATCCAGCTTTAACTTTGTTATAGTAACCATACCCAATCCATCACTGGATCCTACTCCAATTCGATCTCAAAGTTCTGCCAAGGTCACTGGTGTCCATAATTCAGTTATCAGTGTTGCCTGACATCTCATCTTCAGGCCAGTTTATCTACAATTGTTATACAACATTAAAGCTTAGTCACTTCAGCAAAGTCATACCCCTATCATAGCTCTACAAATTTGATGTGGTGACCTAGGGCAAAATCCTTGTAGATTTAGAGATATAGGGCTCCAAAGTTGACCCCATTCAACTGAAATTCAGACTTAACCATATAGTGCTCATGGGGTACTTTTACAAATAAGTCCAAACTTCATCATACAATTTGGAATTCCTCCAATGTAAAAGTTACTTGGTTGGTGATGCTTTATTAATTTGATATTTGCACCTTGGTCCAAAAGTGCCTAGAATTTACAGTTAACCCCCTAGGGTTCCTAATTTCGGTTTTCCAAGGTTTATCTTTAGGGTTTGGGCACATTAGGGTTTTTGTGCCACTAAAGTCCATCAACTTTGATATCTTGTAAACATTTCTAATGTCTTTTGAGATTTTTGCTCATTTTGGCTCCACTTTCATCCACTAGCCCTAGTTCAGGGTTAAGTACCCTACCCTAGGTTTAATCACACATCAAGTCATCTCATCACAACTTGTTTGAAAATGTCAATGCACATGATGTTATGCTCAAGTTTTAGTGCCAGTAACACCAATGGTGTTACAGATTAGCGCAACGATGTTAGGTAAGAACTCGCCATTCTTCTCGCCTGATCTTTGTCTTCAGGAAAAACCTGTTCGTATCGCGATTCTGGCGCTGGGGGTCAGGTTGGCATACACACCGGCAGAGCGCCATCGTGTATTCTCTGTGCACCGTTGTGTCTTGAGTGGATGGGGGTCGGCGCTTGTGAACCGTCGATCGGTAGGTTTTCGGCTAGGATTAGATAGACCCATACCCATTCGCTAACTTGAATCAGGGCCATCTACTTTAGATCTGACGGGTCTGGGTGAATCTGGGAGTAATTAAATCCACACCGTTGTCGAGCGATCCAAGGGATCTTGTTGCATACCTGTTCATCGTGGATGGGATCTAATCCGCACCATCCGCGCGAGATCCAACGGCCAGATTTATCTGATACCCTTTCGCTCGGGTAATTTTCCATATGAGACCCTAGGGTTTCACTGAATCAACCCGCCATCACCTTGTGGGTTTACTGAGTCTGAGTATCCTTCCTCTTAAGTCCCTGGACTTCTTGTTAATTGTGCGTGCAGCCCAGACAGTGAGGAAAAACCAATAAAATCATTTAGAAATAGATTTTAGTGCAAAAATAATTGCTAGAACTTGTATAAATCATAGAAAATTCATATGAACTCCAAATTAACCCATTCCAATTTCTAAAATTTTGTAATATTATTGTTTATCACCAAGAGTCTCTGTTTTTACATGAAAACAGTAGTAAAATTAGTTTCTCACTTAATCATATATCAAGCACATAAACCTTTGGAAATTCATAATTTAAGATCCATAACTCCAAAAATTAATGATTCCTATTCCTAGGATCTTATTTTAATTTGTAGATTATTATTATGTATTTTGTTCACATGTTTGTTGTGAAGTTAATTTTTGTTATACTATGTATGCTTGTATTGATGCGAGTAGACGAGCAAGCCACTGAGGATCCTGGTGACTAGCACATAGAAGTAGCTGAGCAGGAGCTCATTGAAGGCAAGTTGTGCCCTCGATCACTTTTTTACCCAATCATGTTCTTATTAATCATAATGATCTGCATAGGTTAATTTTGATAGGACGCAATAGGTCACCCTTGTCTGTTTATCCTTTTTACCTTGTTTACCCCTAAATCACTTGGGTAGTTTTGCTATTGCTTTTTATGGTTTTGGGTTAATATTTCATTACATCCATGTTCCAATTATTCTGTTATGTTATTTATGTTCATGATAAGATCATTATGTTAATGGGAACATGGAGAACCACCCAGGAAAATGTGCCACCACAAGGGAGGAATGGGACCCCTTGGCTAACTAATTAGGAAAGCTAGTGGAAGACTACCTTACCCGAAAGGGGCAAGGGCAGTAGGGGAGTTGTGTGCAGGGAGGTTCTCAAGTTGATTTTGCTGCGATGGCGGTCAGACGGGGGATTCTTGCAAGTGCTCTTCCCATAAACTGTAGCGAGTTTTCTGAAGCTAGTGGAACTTTGTAAAGGCCTCGTAGTGTTACCCTGCCTCGCCTCCTCGGTAGAGGTGTATGGGATTGGTCGTCTCTTGGCAGATGGGTAACATGACTTGTGGGTACAGGGTACAACCTCTATAGAGTGTAAAACTGGTATACTAGACGTGCTCACGGTCATGAGCGACTTGGACACTCACATGATTAATTTATGTAACTTAAATTCAATTTTGTCATTTGCCTATGCATGGGATTATTTATTAATTTTGTTCTATTATGTATTATGGTTTGGTATTTACTTACACTTAGTAACTGCTAATAAAATTTGACTAACTTATTAAAAGCAATGCTCAGCTTCAAACCCTATTATTGATTCAGCCTTACACATCACATGAACTCCCACCTTTGGTGAGTTCATGTCCACTTGGTTTCCCCACAACTTGTTGAGCTATGATCATGTGTGAGCTCACCCTTGTTGTCTCACCCCCCCCACAGGAGAAGAACAGGTGGTTCAAGAGGAGCCACAAAACGAGGAGTTTGATCTGATCTAGGTGGCGTCTCCTAGTTGACTTGTTAGCGCCAAGGATGGATTTAGTTTGTTTTATATTTATCTTTTATTTTTGTAAGACATCCGCTATGTAATAAGTACTCTGATGTTATTGTGACATTTATCTCTATACACTCTGTTATTATATATGTTGTCTTCTTTGGCGCATGTATGAGATGCACCCGGCTTTGCCCCTTAAAGCCTAGGTGTGACAGTGGCTCATCATCTTGATATTCATCCTCTTCTTCTAGAACCATTTCCTCATCTTGTGTTGGTGGAGATGCTTGTATGGAAGATGACGGTGGATCTTGTGCTTGTGAAGGCTCTTCGGATTCCTTTGAACACACATCTCCAATGGACATGTTCCTTAGTGCGATGCACGGAGTCTCTTCATCATCTAATTCATCAAGATCAACTTGCTGTACTTGAGAGCCATTAGTTTCATCAAACACAATGTCACAAGAAATTTCAACTAGTCTAGTGGACTTGTTGAAGACTCTATATGCCCTTGTGTTTGAGTCATAACTAAGTAAAAAGCCTTCTACTGCTTTAGGAGCAAATTTAGAATTTCTACCTCTCTTAATAAAAATAAAGTATTTGCTCCCAAAAACTCTAAAATAAGAAACATTGGGCTTTTTACCGGTGAGGAGTTCATATGATGTTTTCTTGAGGATTTGGTGAAGGTAGAAACGGTTGATGGAGTAGCAGGCAGTGTTATTCACCTTCGCCCAAAACCGATCCGGTGTCTTGTACTCATCAAGCATGGTCCTCGCCATGTCCAAAAGAGTTCTATTCTTCCTCTCCACAACACCATTTTGTTGATGTGAGTATGGAGAAGAGAACTCATGCTTGATGCCCTCCTCCTCAAGAAATCCTTCAACTTGAGAGTTCTTGAACCCCGTTCCATTATCGATTCTTATCTTCTTGATTCTCAACCCAAACTCATTTTGAGCTCATCTCAAGAATCTCTTTAAAGTCTCTTAGGTTTGAGATTTTTCCTGCAAAAAGAATACCCAAGTGAAGCGACAATAATCATCCATAATCACAAGACAATACTTACTCCCACCGATGCTTATGTAGGCAATTGGGCCGAATAGATCCATGTGGAGTACCTCAAGCGGCCTTTCGGTCGTCATGATGTTCTTGTGTGGATGATGAACTCCAACCTGCTTCCCTGCATGGCATGCGCTATAAATTCTATCTTTCTCAAAATGAACATTTGTTAGTCCTAAAATGTGTTCTCCCTTTAGAAGCTTGTGAAGATTCTTCATACCAAAATGAGCTAGTCAGCGATGCCAGAGCCAGCCCATAATAGTCTTAGCAATTAAGCAAGTGTCTAGTTCAGCATTGTTATCATTGAAATCAACTAAATATAGCTGACCATCTAACACTCCCTTAAAAGCTATTGAATCATCACTTATTCTAAAGACGGTAATACCAACATCAGTAAAAAGACAGTTGTAGCCCATTTTACATAATTGAGAAAGTGAAAGCAAGTTGTAATCTAAAGAGTCTACAAGAAAAACATTGGAAATTGAATGGTCAGGAGATTTAGCAATTTTACCCAAACCTTTGACCAAACCTTGATTTCCATCCCCGAATGTGATCGCTCTTTAGGGATCTTCATTTCTCTCATATGAGGAGAACATCCTTTTCTCTCTTGTCATGTGGTTTGTGCACCCGCTATCGATTATCCAACTTGTTCCACCGGATTCATAAACCTACAAAATAAATTTAGGCCTTGTTGTTAGGTACCCAAACGGTCTTGCGTCCTTTCATACTAGAAACAAGCACCTTGGGTACCCAAACACAAGTCTTTGGACTCTTGTGTTTGCCTCCAACATATTTGACAACTACTTTGCCTGATTTGTTTGTAAGCACAAAAGATGCATCAAAAGTCTTAAATGAGATGCTATGTTCATTTGATACATTGACAATTTTCTTTTTAGGCATTTTGATATGAGTTTATTGCATAGTGCTAGAAGCCTCATTAATATACATGTAAGCATGATGAGAAACAGAATGAGATTTTCTAGCATGAATTCTCCTAATCTTATGCTCAGGGTAGTTTTCAAGGTATAAAAATGTAACCTTCCCTATCCTGAACCATGGGAGCCTTGCCCTTTACAAAATTAGAAAGCTTGTTTTTAGGGGCATTAAGTTTGATGTTGCTTTGGCTCCCGTGTTGGAAGACAATGCCATCCTTAATGTTAGGGCATCTCCCATTATAAAGCATGCTATGAGCAAATTTAAATTTTTCATTTTCTAACTCATGCTCAGCAATTTTAGCATTTAATTTAGCTATGTGATCATTTTGTTCTTTAATCATAGCAAGGTGATCATCCATAGCATCAATATCAACATCTTTACATCTAGTGCAAATGGTGACATGCTCAACAGTAGATGTAGGAACATTGCAAGCATTCAATTCTTCAATCTTAGTAATTAAACTAGCATTTTCAATTCTAAGACAAGAAATTGAATCATTGCAAATATTAAGCTCTTTAGACAAGTTTTCATATTTTCTACTTCAAGAGCATAAGCATTTTTTAGCTTGACAAATTTTTTATTTTCCTTAATGAACAAGTCCTCTTGGCATTCCAAGATATCATCCTTCTCATTAATGGCTTCAATTAGTTCATTAATTTTCTTCTTTTATTCTTTTGTAAGGTTTTGCAAAAAGAGTGGTCAAATCATCTTCATTATCACTAGAGCTACACTCATCATCGGAAGTAGTGTATTTGGGGGTATCTCTAGAGTGTACCTTCTTCTTTTTGCTCTCCTTAGCGATAAGACACTTGTGGTCGATGTTGCGGAAGAGAAGGCCTTTGTTGATGGCGATGTTGGCGGTGTCCTTGTCGGAGGAGGAGTCGGTGGAGCTCTCATCGGAGTCTCATTCCCATCCCATGTGTGCCTCGCCACCCTTCTTCTTGTAGAATTTCTTCTTCTCTATCTTCTTCTTCCCTTTCTTGTCGTTGTCCCTGGCACTGTCACTTGCATATGGACATTTAGCAATAAAATGACCGAAATTACCACACTTGTAGCAAACCCTCTTGGAGCGAAGTTTGTAGTCCTTCCCCTCCTTTGTTTGAGAATTTGCCGGAAGCTCTTGATGGTAAGAGCCATCTTCTCATGTCAAGCTTGGATGCATAAATTGGCAGTCTACTTGTTGGTGTAGACTCTTCCTTTTCTTTTGTTGCTTTGAATGCAATGGGTTGCACCTCGGGTGTGGAGGTGGCGCCTTGCTTCAAGTTGACAATGTGTTTGGAGTCTTTGATCATAAGTTTAAAGCTCACAAACTTGCCAATAACCTCCTCGAGAGATATTTGTTTATATCTAGGATCTCCATGGATTAATTGAACTTGAGTGGGATTACGAAAAACAAGAGATCTAAGAATAACATTGACTATTTCATGGTCATCCCACTTGGTGCTCCCGAGGTTGAGCACTTGGTTGACAATTGTCTTGAGCCGGTTATACATTACTTGTGTCTCCTATCCTTTGTTGAGGACAAATCGACCGAGTTCTCCCTCTATCGTTTCGCGCTTGATGATCTTGGTCACCTCGTCCCCTACATGCGCCATCTAGAGGACATCCCAAATTTCTTAAGCACTCTTCAACCCTTGCACCTTATTATACTCCTCTTAACACAAGGAGGAGAGGAGTATATAAGTTGCATGGGAATTAAAATGCCTTATTTGGGTGGCCTCATCAGAGTCATAATCCTGGTCGCCCACCTGTGGTGCCTATGCTCCAAACTCAACAATGTCTCATATGCTTTCGTGGAGTGAGGTTAGTTGGTGCCTCATTTTATCACTCCACATACAATAATCTTCACCATCAAAATATGGTGGTTTGCCTAGGGGTACGGAAAAGTAGAGGAGCGTGTTTTGGAATGTGAGGATAGCGTAGAGGCATCTTACTATACTTCTTGCACTCTTGCCACTTCGAAGTGGTAGACTCGATGTCGGATGTGGAAGGTGACAAAGAGTCGGTCTCGTAGTAGACCACCTTCTTCATTTTCTTTTTTTCTTGTCACCCTTCCTATGTGACTTGATGGAGCAAGCGGCTTCCTCCTTATGCTTATTGTCGGCCTCCCTTGATGGAGTTCGTTCATCGTTCTTCCTTCCCGAGCCATCGGGCTTTTCGTTGGTGACCATCTCCCTCTTGGCGTGTTCTCCCGACATCACTTCGAGTTGTTAGACTCTAATGAAGCACCTGGCTCTGATACGAATTGAAAGTCGCCTAGAGGGGGGTGAATAGGCGAAACCTAAAAATTAAAAATTTTGAACACACACTATGCCCGGGGTTAGTGTTAGAAATAAATCAGAGTGTGGAAGATAGTTCCTCTTGCAATGAGTTGCTCAATCAATGAGGATAACTTTGGGAGCAAACTCAACACAATATGAGCAAGAGAACTTGAGAGAGGAGAGGGGAGAAACAAATCAAGTGATGAAGATCAACACAAATGAACACGATGATTTGTTTCCCGAGGTTCGATTCCAAAGAACCTACTTCTCATTAAGGAGGCCACAAAGGCCGGGTCTTTTTCAACCCTTTCCCTCTCTCCATTGGTCACACAGATCGGTTGAGTGCTTTTTCTTGATCACAGGGGTCACTAAGACCCCGCAAGGATCACCACATAATTAGGTTTCTCTTGCAATCTTTACAAAGCACTTGAGAAGTTAGAGTGAGAAGAAGAGAGCAATCCAAGCAACAAGAGCAACAAAAGAAACACAAAACGCCCTCTCTCAAGTCACTAAGCAATTGAGTTGATTTTGAGGCTTGGAGAGGATTTGATCTTTTGATTGTGTCTTGGAGTGTATGCTTTTGCTATTGTATTGAACGTGAAGGTTTGGAAACTTGGATTGCTTGAATGGTGGTGGTTGGGGGTATTTATAGCCCCAACCACTATTCCAGTCATTGCTGTTGATGGGCACACCGGACAGTCCGGTGGTGCACCGAACATGGCACTGTTCATTGTCCAGTGTATGCCACGTCAGCAGACCGTTGGGGTTTGGAGCGGTTGACCGTTGAAGTCCTTTATCCTCTTGTGGCACCGGACAGTCCGGTGCGTTTTGATTTCGTAGCTCTGACTTCTAACTTCTGCACTGTGCATTGTTCATTATTCACCGTGGTCGACCGTTGGGCGAAGTTGACCGTTGCTCTATTGGCTCACCAGATAGTCCGGTGATTTTTAGTGGAGTGGCTCTGAAAAACCTAAGAGCGGCCAGTTCACTGGGTGCCTTGGCCTGGGCACCGAACAGTGTCCGGTGCGCCACTAGCTGCACCAATTTTTGTTTTTCTCCAAACTTTGTAGAGTTCCCCAACTCACCTTCTTTGTTGGTTTATGTTGAACTTTATGCACCTGAGATAAATGACAACTAGGCAAACTAGTTAGTACACGATGTTTGTGATGGACGTGAAACACCAAAATCGATTATAGGAAATGGTTAAGGTCATTTCCCTTTCATCAGTGACATCATAATCAGGATAAACTATAGGTGGAATTATTTGACTAATTTGTGGTTAGTTACACTAGTAGACCATGTGCACATGTTTATAATAACAAAAAAATAACACAAATAGTTCTAGCAAGAAAAAGATTGTAGCAGGGTATTGCATAAACTACTAGTAAATGATAATGATGATAACGACAAAGAAAATTAAATTTCTAGATGGATAGTGTGGAAAAATGGTAGCAATTGTACAAGATAAGAACCAAATACTATAAAAAGAAACAAAGGAAGTAATATATAAATGGATATCTTATATAAATAGACACGGTAAATGCATAATCTTATAGTGTTAGGAGCTAAAACAACAATGTAAATTTTGTCCAAGCAACAAGATAGTACAATGGAAACCAAAATACATTTGACAATTCCTGAATCCAGTACCCCCAACATATAGCATATTTGATTCACATTAATAAAGAAGTTACTAAACAACATCCTTACGACAATTTGTAAACAAATGTAGACACATCAAGTATCAGACTTTGCTCAAGAATTGCAACAGTGAGATGACCCATCAAATACACATGAGAATTTATATATAAATAGGACATTTAAGTACTTTTGGATGTTTTTGGCTAACAAAAATGTTAAACAGTGCAAACAAAAGACATAACAAATAACTAAAATCATGTTTTCAACTAGGAATGGTATTAAGGGAAATTTTGGAAGAAAAAATGAAAGGGCATGCGTAATTAGATAACATTACAGGTAGTAAATGCTGAAATTAATTTTGAAATGACTAGCAAAGATGTAGCTTGTTCGGTGTAGATGCTCTTAGTTTTTTTGTTTGCTACTTCTGCTGTTATGGTTTTAGAGTTATGAAAAGAACAAATGGGACTATTTCTGCCAATTGTTTGTTTGGACATAGGAGTGTCGCTGGACTTGTACTGAGTTTTTTCCCTAAACAAGGTGAAGGAGACAGGTGACGCCTAAGAGGGGTGGTGAATTAGGACTTCTAAAACTTTCACTAAACTAGGCCACAAATAAATCCCTAGATCAAAACCTATGCAAATTATCAAAACTAGAATGTGCAAACTAGGTTTTGTCTATGTGTTGCTATCTATTGGTCCTTATTCTTGAATGTTATTCATCAAGAACAAAGCAACACAATTGTTAATGATTGAAGATCTTTGTCCTTCGAAGCATTATCTCCTTTGGGATATAATGATCTTCAGACGAAGGTCATGAAGGGCATACCTTCGTCATCACAATGAGTAAGTATAAATAGGGATATATGAAAGATAAAAGATTATAAATAATCATTAAGAATCATTAGATTATTCATAGTCCCTTGTTATAAATATGGATAAACAATAATGACATCAATATTACATTGGTACCTTCGGCTTGTCAGAAGGCACGAACGTGAGAGTGACGCGAGGAGTATTACAGTACAACATGAACAGTATGGTGTTACTGTTCATCTATTTATAGGCACTGGACGCAGCCCAGGCAAAATTACATTCATGTCCCTGACATTTACTGTTAATCATAGGGCGAATTATCAAGGACAAAATAGTCTTTTCTCCTTCAGGTCGGTTCCATCTTTCACCTTCGTTATCACGCTAAGCCAAAGGTCTTCCAGCCACGGCTTTGGCGCTCGTTCACCCTTCCTTCAGATCGCACCTTCATATCACGCACACCTTCATCTCAAAGCCAAGGCCTCCTGTAAGTCTTTGTTATACTAAAAAACATGTTAGTTAAGTTTTTGAGGACCTTCAAAAGAGGAAGGCCCCCAAAAGTAGCCCCTTGCAGTATTAATTTTTGTATTTAACAAATTCAGACTGTGACGTGAACGAAGGCCTTTAGCCGAAGGTCCGAAAAAACACCTTCCCTTCGCTAGAATAGCGAAAGTCAATGACATGTAGGGCCCACCAGATTGTGATGCGTTGGGCATATAAATAGGAACCCACATTGATAGCATTTGATGTGCCATCTCAATCGCTTGCGCTATTTTTTCAAGCTTGGATTTGCCTGCTCTGCTAGATTTTGATTGATTTGTGAGCTTCAGCATTTGCACAAGTGCCTACTAGATGGCTGAAGAGAAGGAGGTCGTTGACCCTGCTCTAGCTGGGTTTTACGAGGCATGGAAAAGACAAACACAGAGAAGATTACCAATGAAATGTTAGCTGGGTTGTCTGAAGATTCTGGTGATAGCGAAAGCTTTGATGTGGAAAGTGGGAATGAAGATGCCGAAGATCAGCCCTGGCGGCCGAGTCACACTATCTTCAGAAAGTCATCCATCAAAAAGAGTCAGGTTGATGCTATGAAAGGGAGATATTTCTGTGATATGTCCATTATGAGAGCTGGAGGGGACAGCACTGCCCCTGTGCCTGAAGTAGATGAAGTTGTTGTTTACAAGAGCTTCATGAAGGCAAGGCTTCGGTTTCCACTGAGTAAATTTCTAGTTGAAGTGCTAAAGACCTTTGAGATTTTTCTTCATCAGATTACCCCCGAAACCATAATCAGGATGGGGATTTTTATTTGGGCCGTGCGGAGCCAGGGACTAGAGCCGAGTGCAAAATGCTTCTGCAACATGCACGAGATGTCCTATGAGACGAAGGCTACTGGTAAGGAGCAGTATCATAATAATTTTGGTTGTTATAGCTTCGTGCCTTGTTCTGATGTGAGCTATCTAGTTCCAACGTTTCAAAAGAGGTGGCTAGGGGCCTGGATGGAAGAATGGTTTTATGTGAAGAATAACTTAGTTGAAAGGGAAGATATAAAGGGGATTATCCAACGACCTATTTGGTCCTGCTTTGGCATCAGAAGGCCGACTACTGCTCTTGGAAACGATATGGAAGCATGCTAGAAGGCTTTCAACAATGTATGTACCTTCATTGGCACAAGATACCTAGTCCAGGAGCACATAGCCTATAGAATGTGGCCTCTTTTGAATGACTGGGAGATGTCGAAGGAGACTGCTGCCGGGTCCAGTCAAGATAGCCTAGTTTATTTGAAATATACCTTCAAATATAGAGATCAGTTTGATGAACCAAATGATGACTGGCTAAACTATGTTGAGGCAACTAGCGACGAGTTGCTTGGGACTTACACAAGGGCCGAAGATGATGCTATGACCTTAGCCTTCGGAGGACAAGGCAAGAAAAGGTTAAATAGAGTTTTTGATGTTATTGGTTTCGTATACCCAAATTATAGCTATCCCTCGTGAAAGCAGGGAAAGAAAAGAAAAGCTGCTACTTCGGCCATCTCTGCTGCGCTGAAGGGTAAGAAGATTAAGGTTTTGATGCACCGGCCTAGATACATTGAAATAGCCAGGGTGTCGAAGCTTGCTAAAGTGACATCTTCCACTGCTGAGCTAGGACGGCCTGCTCCTACCGGTTCTAAGGAAGAATCGGCTGAAATGCCAAAGGTTCCTGCAACGGAGTCGGCTGAAGCATCGGAGCATCTTGCCGAAGCCAAAGGAAAAGCGGCCGAACAGCCAAAGCTAGAGGAGATGGCAGGACTGCCAAAAATCTTAAGCCCGCTACCAGAGCTGTAATTACCGAAGGTATCCAAAGCTCCTATAATAACTCCCAAGAAGAGGATGGCTAGCGTGCTAGACGCAGTCTTGGAATCGACAAGGGCATCAACTTCTGCTCCTACAAAGGAGACTGCTGAAGCTACTTCAATTCATGCTGAAGTCGAAGATGGGCCTTCAGTGCCCATTGAAACAGGGCCTGCTGAAGCAAAACAGAGTATCGAACAAGAAGTTTCGGATGTCGGTCTAGTCCTGGAAAAAGACATGCCCACGAAGGTTGAATCTCCTACTCCCGAAGCGTTTACTGAAGAACTAGACTTTATCATTCGACACGCTTCGGGTAAAAAATTGTCAGTAGAGAAAATTGCCAAAGCCAGACACTATGCCCGAGAACTGAAATATCCGAAAGGATCCTTGGTGTATAATGGCACCGATGAAGATGACTTCCTATACTGTCTCCCGAACAATAAGGAAATATCTGTTTGCCGGGAGATGGCAAGAAACATAGGATTTCTGAAGCTTGAAGTTGGCCTCTCTGCTATGTCAAAGGATGACCTCGTAGACAGCCTCGCTTATAATAGTCTGAAGGTACAACAGTTGTCGACTTATGAGCAGATTATTTTTGTATCTTTTACTCTCATGTTGATCCTTCTCCTCCCCTTTTTTGTAGGGCTTAATTCTGAGCAATGCTTTAAGGGCACAGAAGAATGCTGAGGATGAAAGCTGCCAAATGGCCCTTAGCAACCTTTGGTCACAGGTTATCAAACTGAGGAATGAAGCCGCAGAGAAGGATAAAATTCTTCTTTCCTTGGCAGACAAAGTTAAAGCTAGCAAAGCCAATCTTGCTGTGCAGTCTAAAGCTCATAGAGCCAAAATTGAAAACTTAAAGAAAAAACTTGTCAAGAAGAATGAAGATTTGGAAGTGGCTAAAGCAAAACAAGAGATAAGCGAATGGACTAGCGCGAGATTGTAAAATAATGTAGATGAGCTTCGGGAATCAAAGGAAAGGTATTATGAGAAATCCTTGGATTGCGCTAAGAAATTGAAAGATAGTTTTGCGAAGGTGGGTGCATACTCATCTGAGCAAAAATTTATTAGAGGCGATCTCGAAGGAATCATCCAATGGATCGGCGAAGAAGCTGAAGCCTTTGACGAGATACTTAGAGATCGCGATGATTTTTGCACCTTCGCTGGTGCTAGAGGGGTTGCAGCAATTTTAGAAAAATCTAGCTATGAATATGATAAAGCTGCAACCCAGACGGAGGCCGTCTTCACTGTAGAGAACACAAAGGATCCTTTGGCTGAGGTTATTCTGATGGGCGGGAAATTCTACTCCAACATTTGGATTAAAGGGGGCCGAGAATTAGCCGACGAAGCTATAAAGAAGAACGAGAAAGAATCTCATGAAGCCCGAGAAGAAGCCAAGCGAGCCAAAGAGGCTGCTGAGCGTGCAAGGCACATATGTATTTTAATTGTTTCATAGCTTCAGTATTTTTTCTGGCTTCGGATTAACAAATTACTTAACTGTAGCTAAACTTTCACCGCCACTTGAGCCCTATGATCCTGAAGCTGATCCAGCCATGAGGGCAACACTAGAAACCATAAGAATTGCCGAAGAAGCTGTTGACGAAGCTATCAACAAACTTCTAAACGAAGCCGCCGAGAAAATTTTAAAAGAAGACTAGATTTTTGTGTAGTTAAAAGATGTAACATTTGGGCAATGTAATATTCGTACATGAGTAAAACAATGTATGTCTGTATGTGTATTAATGTAATATATTTCTTTGCGATGCATGAAATTTGCATACATATCATTTTTGAGCCTTCGGTGAAAAAACACCTTCCCTTCTTTTCATGCTTCATAAAGAAAAAACCCTTCTATAGCATAGCTGTTGTATGATATTGTTGTCGACAAAAATTTTCATGGCGTGTAAGATTATAATTACCGAAGGTGTGCTTTATGCTTCCGCACACTGTTTCATTCATCGTATATTTTGAAAGAAGCAACTTTCCTTCTGCACAACCTTGTTGCTGATGCAACATGATGTATGACGTAATGGTATTCGGAATGATGCAATGTTATGATGCAGCATGATGTTTATGCCGAAGACACATATCCACACGAAAACACACCCAGACTCTGCATCCCCTTAGGAACGACTTTTGAGTCTCTTCACCTTTTATTTCGGTGGTATTTAAGCTCTGCATCCCCTTAGGAATGACTTTGGAGCTTCTTCACCTTCTATTTTGGTGGCATTTAAGCTATGCATCCCCTTAGGAACAAATTTGAAGCTTCTTCACCTTCTGTTTCGGTGGTATTTTAGCTCTGCATCCCCTTAGGAACGACTTTGGAGCTTCGGGACTTACTCTATACTCCCTTAGGAACGACTTTAGAGCTTCGGGACTTACTCTGTGCTCCCTTAGGAATGACTTTTGAGCTTTAGGACTTACTCTGCGCTCCCTTAGGAATGACTTTGGAGCTTCAGAAATATTGTTGTAAGGGGATGTGTTTTACACTCGATGATGTGACCACCATATTATTACATCAAATTTAAGATTAAACTTCCTTAAATTGTTTTCCATGCGAGAAAATAAAATTGTGCAAAACAAAGATACACCAGGTTAGGATATTCTTTAGTAAATGTGCTTCGACTCTAGCACTATGCTATTGACTGTGCAAGTTTCGGACTCCTCCCGAAAGTCATGTTGTTGCTGAGCGTGGTGATGCCCTTCTGGCTGCTGGCTGCAAGCGAGAGTAGGTGGTAGCGGTGGTGGTGGTGGCAACTGAGCCCAGGAAGCTTGGGAATGGCTTGCGGAAGCGATAGAGGTCGTAGGCTGTTGATTGCATACATATTCTGGGACGTAGGGGGAGTAACACGAAGCAGTGTGGAGGACTTGCTTCGGCTGACTCTGTTGTGCTTCAGCTTCAGCAATTTCCTTCTGCTTCTGAATGGTAACATGACATGACCTTGTTGTATGCCCTTGTCCTCACCACAAAAAAGGCAGTACAACTTTTGGGGTTGATTGCCAAACCTTCCACCATTAAAACTTCTTCCTCCTCTACCTCTCGGAGCTAGTGGTCTGAAGGAGGTATGTTGCATGCCCGAAGCCTAAGAGCTAGGATGGCTATGCTGAGCATTGCTGGCTCTGTCATCACTGGTGTTGCAGTTGTGGATTGACCGAACATGTCTGGGGTGAAGTCTTCCTCCGAAGCCCCTAGTCTTCTTAGAAAACCTATAGGCCTCCTCCCTTCTTTGGCAAAAATCGTTGTCAGCCCGGATGTATTCATCCATCTTCTGGAGAAGCTTCTCTAGGGTTTATGGGGGCTTTCTGGCAAAATACTGAGTTGTAGGTCTGGGTCGAAGCCCCTTGATCATGGCCTCAATGACAATTTCATTGGGCAATGTGGGCGCTTGTGCTCTTAAGCGCAAGAACCTTCGGACATAAGCCTAAAGGTATTCCTCATGGTCCTGTGTACATTGAAACAAAGCTTGAGCTATGACTAGCTTCGTCTGAAAACCCTAAAAGCTAGTGATTAGCATGTCTTTGAGCTTCTGCCATGACGTAATTGTCCCTGGTTGGAGAGAAGAGTACCAAGTTTGGGTCACATTTCGAACTGCCATGACGAAGGACTTTGCCATGACAGCAGCATTACCCCCATACAAAGATATTGTTGCTTCATAACTCATCAAGAATTGCTTGGGATCTGAGTGCCCATCATACATGGGCAACTGAGGTGGTTTGTATGATTGTGGCTAAGGTATAGCCTGCAATTCTTCTGCCAGAGAAGAAGTATTATCGAAAGTAAAGCTACTATGATGGAAATCTCATACCATTCATCCTCGTTGAATGGGCTCTCTTGACGAAGCTCCATGTGCTGAGGCCTTTGATCATGGTCATCTTGGGTAAGATGTCGTATTTCTTCGGTGGCTTCATCGATCTTCTTCTGAAGGTCGGCCAGCTGGGCCATCTTCTCCTTTTTTCCTTTGCACCTGCTGATGAATGACTTCCAGGTTTCTGATCTCCTCATCCAACTCCTCCTCCTGAAGTGTTGGGCCGGTAGCCTTCCTTTTCTGGCTTCTAGCTTCTTGGAGAGAGATCATCTCCTGGTTTGTGTCTAGTGGTTGCAGTGCAGCCCCTGGCGCCACTGCCTTCTTTGGCAGTATAACGAAGGTTGATGGTTTTCTGAAGGTCGTGTAAGTGGGTACACCGGAGGTGGACGCCAATGTTGGTCCTTGTTCTCGAATGCTATTCATCAAGAACGAAGTAACAGGATTATTAATGATTAAAGACCTTTGTCCTTCGAAGCATTATAATGAGTAAGTATAAATAAGGTCATGAAGGGCATACCTTCGTCATCACAATGAGTAAGTATAAATAAGGATATATGAAACACAAAAGATTATAAATAATCATTACGAATCATCAGATTATTCATATTCCCCTTGTTATAAACATGGATAAACAATAATGACATCAATATTACATTGGTACCTTCGGCTTGTCAAAAGGCGCGAACATGAGAGTGACGCGAGGAGTATTACAGTATAGCATGAACAGTACAGTGTTATTGTTCTTCTATTTATAGGCACGGGACGCAGCCCGGGCAAAATTACATTCATGTCCATGACATTTACTATTAATCATAAGGCGAACTATCAATGACAAAATAGTCTTTTCTCCTTTAGATCGGTTCCATCTTTCACCTTTGTTATCCGCTAAGCCAAAGGTCCTCCAGCCACGACTTTGGCGCTTGTTCACCCTTCCTTCAGATTACACCTTCATATCATGCACACCTTCATCTCAAAGCCAAGGCCTCCTGTAAGTCTTTGTTATACTGAAAAAACATGTCTGTTAAGTTTTTGAGGACCTTCAGAAGAGGAAGGCCCCCAACACTATCTCTACCGCAATGTCTAAGTTACAATCCTAAACAATATAAGTATAAAGACAAGATTGAAACTTAAACACTTAATATAAATGCGGAAGCTAAATAGTAAGGTAGAGATGCAAACTCTAGTGGATGACGCATGTATTTTTATCGAGGTATCCGGAACCACGCAAGGTTCTGACTAATCCTCGTTGGTGCCCCTGCACAAATGGAAGCCCACGCGAGGGCCAAGCACCAAAAGTCGAGTAACTCCGTAGAGAGCCGTGGGCCTTCTCCACGCTCAAGTGGTGCTCCACTTCTGACTCCTCTCGAACGCTCCCCACCGTCTCCAATATCGAGCTTCCAGCTAAAATGCTGCGGGCCTCATTCCCTCCGATACACGGTGGTGGCCGTGACACAAATGTTGTTGTCACGGTATCGTAAGACTTTTGTCCCACTCGGTACAATTACAACGACTCACGCAAGAGCCGAGGGGTTGTGTGATTTTTCTAAACTCAGTCAACTAACTAGGATTCACCTAGAGCAAGCGCTAATGTGGTCTAACTAACCTAAACACTTCACAAAGCACCTACGCTAATCACCAAGTGATTCTATTGAGCACTTGGGTGTATGGGCACTTAGAAATGTCTATACTATGACTTGGAATGTTGCTTGGCTCCCACACCTTGGAATGGCCGGTTGGGGTGGTATTTATAGGCCCCAACTCAATTCTAGCCGTTGGAGAAAAGTTGCTGCTCTCTGCGGCACACCGGACAGTCCGATGGGGTCACCAGATAGTCTGGTGCCCCTGTCCAGTGTGCCCAGCCGTTGGATCTGACACCACAGCTGACCGTTGGCAGTGCAGGCTTTTACACTGGACAGTCCGGGTGTTCACACCGGATAGTCTAGTAGCTTCTCTCCACCAGTTCCACCAGGAACTAGCCATTGGGCTACAGTTCCCTGGTGCCCCAGACAGTTCGGCGTGTGGCACCGGACAGTCCGCCTATGGAAACACTTTTCTTCGTTTCTTAGACTTTGCTTTATATTCTTTGTTCTTTGCTTGACCTTCATAATGTCTTGTTTTGAGGTGTTGCTTTTCTCAATGCCTTAGTCCAAGTCACTTTAGCATCCTGTGAACTACAATCATAAACACTAGCAAACATATTAGTCTGTAGGTTATGTTGATCATCAAACACCAAAACCTATTGAGCCAAATGGCTGGAGTCCATTTTCCTTACACTAGGTATTAGTGCTTCAAATTGTCTCTATGCTTTTTTATCTTCACTAGTAAAGAGGCAAGTGAAAGTAGTGGTTGTTTGCTACCATTTTAATTTGTTATTTTTCATCACTCCCACTTTAATAATCGAAACTGTACCACCTTGATTGTAACCTTAATATTATGGTGGACTAAAGTTTATTCATGTCTTGTTGCATGTCTATGTACATGGTCTTTTATGATTAGGGTGCAGACACTCAAGGCAGAAAATACCTTTCTCCCCAGGCATTGTCGTCTCTCTTTTAGCGAAGAGAGAAAATTCCCTTGCCTTACCTAAGCGAGGCTGGAAAGCGACGCGATCCGTCTTAGAGTCATGAATATTGTCGGGGACCATAATTAGGGGTACCCCCAAGACTCCTAAACTCGGCTAGTAACCACCATCAGCACGAAGCTACAAAGGCCTGATGGGCGCAATTCAGGTCAAGGCTCCGTCCACTCAAGGGACACGATCTCGCCTCGCCCGAGCCCAGCCTCGGGCAGGAACAGTAGACCAAGGCAGATTCACGCCTCACCCGAGGGCATCCTCAAGTAACGGGCGCACCTTCGACTCGCTCGAGGCCCAGCTCGGACAGGCTTCGCAGTGAAGCAACCTTGGCCAGATCGCCACACCAACCGACCGCATCCCAGGAGCATTCAATGCAAGGATGGCCTGACACCTTATCCTAACGCGCGCTCCTCAGTCGACAAGGCCGAAGTGACCGCAGTCACTTCGCTCCTCCACTAACTGACCTGACAGGAAAACAGCGCCGCCTGCACTGCTCCGACTGCTGTGCCACCCGCTAGGGTGAGGCTGACAGCATCCAAGTCCAGCCTCGGGCGCCATAGGAAGCTCCGCCTCACCCGACCCTAGGGCTCGGACTCAACCTCGATCTCAGACGATGGTCTCCGCCTCGCACGACCCTAGGGCTCAGACTCAACCTCGACCTCGGACGACGGTCTCCGCCTCGCCCGACCCCAGGGCTCGGACTCAACCTCGACCTCGGACGACGGTCTCTGCCTCGCCCGACCTTGGGCTCGGACCGACCATGTCGCAAGGGGGGGTACATCATTACCCTACCCCTAGCTAGCTTAGGCTACGGGGAACAAGACCGGCGTCCCATCTGGCTCGCCCCGATAAAACAAGTAATGATGACACCCCGCGTGCTCCATGACGATGGCAGTTCTCAGCCCCCTACGGAAGCAAGGAGACGTCAGCAAGGTCCCGACATCCCCGATAGCTATGCTTCTACAGGGTTTAAGCGCTCCTCCGACGGCCACGACATCACATGAACAGGGCACCAACACCTCTGTGACAGCCACGTCGGCATGTACATAGGACTCTGGCTCCTCTCTGCCGGACACGTTAGCACACTGCTACACCCCCCATTGTACACCTGGGCCCTCTCCTTATGTCTATAAAAGGAAGGTCCAGGGCCCTGGTACAAGGGGGTGGCCGCGCGGGAGGACGGGCTGACGAGCAGGCTCTCTCTCTCTCCCTCGCGAATGCTTGAAACCCCCTTCTGCAAGCGCATCTACCTTGGGCGCAGGACAACACGAGCCGCGGTTCCCCTTATTGTTTTCCCCTTGTGTTCCATCTCGCGCTAACCCATCTGGGCTGGGACACGCAGCGACAATTTACTCGTCGGTCCAGGGACCCCCCAGGGTCGAAATGCCGACAGTTGGCGCACCATGTAGGGGCCTGCTGCGTGTTGACGAACAGCTTCCTATCAAGCTCCAGATGGGTAGTCTCCAGCAACCTCTCCAGCCCAGGACGCTGCTCCGTTTCGGGAGTCTCGAGTTCATGTCCCTCGACGGTAGCTACGACATGGTACTCCTTCTTCTGCCGCGCGACAACGACGATGGCGGCCGTCAGCCCGCCCGCCGGCGGCAGAATCGACGACGTCTTCCCCGCGTGGCAGAAGAGCAGCATCCGGGTCTGTCCCGTCACCTTCCCCGCCAACGGAGGAGGAGGCGGGGCAACCATGGCCAAGTAGGAGGTGGCACCTCATCGGCTGTCGAGCGAGTCGATGATGTCGGCGCCCCAGCAGGGGACACGTCAGGCGTCGACCTCGCGTCTGAGACGAAGACGGGCGTCGTTTCCCCGCAACACGTCAACCCCAAGTGGACGGATGACGCTAGCACGCTCGCGAAGGACCTGCTGGGTGTTAGCCTCATACATGAGATAACGGTGCAGTCCATCCCCGACGCGACTCCGTCACCATCCGTCGATCAAGAGATACCGTCCATTTTCCACCCTTTGCCTTTTAGATTCAGCTTCGACCCACCAAGCGACCCCACTTCGGTGGACGCTTTCATAAAGGCATATCCGAACCTTCCGGGGTATCATATGTGGTCAACCTGGGATAGATTGATGGCCGTCTCGACCTATGGGCCTCCGGGTTCTGAGGAAGATGACGAGCCCGACTATGGTTGGGATTTCTCCGGGCTCGGGAACCCTAGTGCCATGCGGGACGTCATGACCGCGTGTGACTACTGCCTCTCCGATTGCTCCGATGATAACCACAGCCTCGGCGATGAGGACTGTGGCCCAAGTCGCGAATGTTTCCACGTCGATCTAGGGGGTCTCGACGAAGGCAACCACCTTGGTATGCCGGAGGACGGCGATCCCCCTAGGCCTGCGCCTCATGTTGACATCCTTCGGGAGCTAGCTGTGGTCCCAGTCTCTACGGGGGGTTAGGACGCACAGCTCGAGCAAATCTGCGAGATGCAGGCCAGGCTCGTCTAGGAGGTAGGACAACTTGTGCAGCTCCGGCAGAACATCGGGCAGGAGTGAGCAGACCGAGCACCAGCCGGGGAAGCGCGTCATCTGCCCCAGGACGTCCAACACCGCATCGCTGATGATGCTAGGGCAAGGCTGCCCCTGGCTTCTAGTGGGGTCGGCCAGAACCTGGCTGCAGCAGCAATACTACTCCGAGCGATGCCAGAACCATCCACCACCGAGGGACGGCGTATCCAGGGAGAACTCAAGAATCTTCGGGAGGATGCTGCGGTCCGACGGGCCGAAAGCTCTGCCTCCCGAAGGCAGGGGTACCCCCCGGAGCATCACGCCGTGACTTCCCGATTCATGCGGGAAGCCTCGATCCACACCCGGCGCACGAGGGACACAGCGCCTGCGGCCCTGGGTCGCCTCGGCAACGAGCACCACCGCCGCGACCGTCGAGTCCACCTCGACGAGAAGGTGCACCGAGGCTACCACCCCAGGCGTGGGGGATGCTACGACAGCGGCTAGGATCAGAGCCCCTCGCCCGAACCACCCGGTCCGCAAGCTTTCAGCCGGGCCATACGACGGGCGCTGTTCCCGACCCGATTCTGGACCCCGACTACCATCACCAAGTACTCGGAGGAAACAAGGCCGGAACTGTGGCTTGTGGACTACCGACTGGCCTGCCAGCTAGGTGGAATGGACAATGACAACCTCATCATCCGCAACCTCCCCTTGTTCCTCTCCAACGCCGCCCGAGCCTGGCTCGAGCATCTGCCTCCTGTGCAGATCTCCAACTGGGACGACCTGGTCAAAGCCTTCGCCGGAAACTTCCAGGGCACATACGTGCGCCCTAGGAACTCCTAGGATCTCCGAAGGTGCCGCCAGCAGCCAGGAGAATCCCTGCGGGACTACATCCGGCGATTTTCGAAGCAGCGCACTGAGCTGCCCAACATCACCGACTCAAACGTCATCGGCGCGTTCCTCGCCGGCACCACTTGCCACGACCTGGTGAGCAAGCTGGGTCGCAAGACTCCCACCAGGGCGAGCGAGCTGATGGACATCGCCACCAAGTTTGCCTCTGGCCAGGAGGAGGTCGAGGCCATCTTTTGGAAGGACAAGCAGCCTCAGGGACGCCAGCAGGAAGACGTCCCCGAGGCGTCCGCTCAGCGCAGCACGAAGAAGAAGGGCAAGAAGAAGTCGCAAACGAAACACGACACCACCGACACAGATCTTATCGCCGCTGCCGAACACAGGAACCCCCAGAAGCCTCTCGGAGGGGCCAACCTGTTCGACAAGATGCTCAAGGAGTCGTGCCCCTATCATCAGGGTCCCGTCAAGCACGCCCTTGAGGAGTGTGTCATGCTTTGGTGCTACTTCCACAAGGCCGAGCCACCGGTGGAAGGTGGCAAAGCCCACGACAACGACAAGGAAGGCCATAAGGCAGAGGAGTTCCTCGAGGTCCATGACTGCTTCATGATCTACGGTGGGCAGGTGGCGAACGCCTCGGCTCGGCACCGCAAGCAGGAGCGCCGGGAGGTCTGCTCGGTAAAGGTGGAAGCGCCAGTCTACCTAGACTGGTCCGACAAGCCCATCACCTTCGACCAAGGCGACCACCCCGACTACGTACCGAGCCCGGGGAAGTACCCGCTCGTTGTCGATCCCATCATCGGCAACGTCAGGCTTACCAAGGTCCTCATGGATGGAGGCAGCAGCATCAACATCATCTACACCAAGACCCTCAGGCTCTTGCAGATCGATTTGTCCACGATCCGGGCCGGTGCGGCGCCCTTTCACAGGATCATCCCTGGGAAGCACGTCCAACCCCTTGGGCAACTCGATCTGCCCGTCTGCTTCGGGACTCCCTCCAACTTCTGAAAGGAAACCCTCACGTTCGAGGTGGTCGGGTTCCGAGGAACCTACCACACAATGCTGGGGAGACCATGCTACGCCAAGTTCATGGTCGTCCCCAACTACACCTACCTCAAGCTCAAGATGCCGGGCCCCAACGGGGTCATCACCATCGGATCCACATACCGACACGCGTACGAATGTGACGTGGAGTGTGTGGAGTACGCTGAGGCCCTCGCCGAGTCCAAGGCCCTCATCGCCGACCTGGAGAGCCTCCCCAAGGAGGTGCCAGATGCAAAACACCACGCCGGCAACTTCGAGCCAGCAGAGGTGGTTAAGTCCGTCCCTCTCGACCCCAGCCACGACGCCTCCAAGCAAGTCCAGATCGGCTCCTAGCTCGACCCCAAATAGGAAGCAGTGCTCGTCAACTTTCTCCGCGCAAACGCCGAGGTTTTTGCATGGAGTCCCTCGGACATGCCTGGCATACCGAGGGATGTCGCTGAGCACTCGCTGGATATCCGAGCTAGAGCCCGACCCGTGAAGCAGCCTCTGCACCGATTTGACAAAGAAAAGCGCAGAGCCATAGGCGAGGAGATCCACAAGCTGATGGCTGCAGGGTTCATCAAAGAGGTATTCCATCCCGAATGGCTAGCCAACCCTATGCTTGTGAAAAATAAAGGTGGGAAATGGCGGATGTGTGTAGACTACACTGGTCTAAACAAAGCATGTCCGAAGGTTCCCTACCCTCTACCTCGCATTAATCAAATCGTGGATTCCACTGCTGGGTGCAAAACCCTGTCATTCCTTGATGCCTACTCAGGGTATCACCAAATCAGGATGAAAGAGTCCGACCAGCTCGCGACTTCTTTCATCACACCCTTTGGCATGTACTGCTATATTACTATGCCATTCGGTTTAAGGAATGCAGGCGCGACATACCAAAGGTGCATGAACCACGTGTTCGGATAGCACATTGGCCGAACGGTCGAGGCTTACGTCGATGACATCGTAGTCAAGACGAGGAAAGCCTCCGACCTCCTCTCTGACCTTGAAACGACATTCAAGTGTCTCAAAGCAAAAGACGTAAAACTCAATCCTGAGAAGTGTTTCTTTGGAGTCCCCCGAGGCTTGCTCCTAGGGTTCATCATCTCCGAGCGGGGCATCGAGGCCAACCCAGAGAAAATCACGGCCATCACCAACATGGGGCCTATCAAGGACTTGAAAGGAGTACAGAGGGTCATGGGATGCCTTGCGGCTCTGAGCCGCTTCATCTCACGCCTCAGCGAAAGAGGCCTGCCCCTGTACCGCCTCTTAAGGAAGACCGAGCGCTTCACTTGGACCCCCGAGGCCGAGGAAGCCCTCGGGAACTTAAAGGCGCTCCTTACAAGCGCGCCCATCCTGGTGCCCCCCGCTACCGGAGAAGCTCTCCTGATCTACATAGCCGCAACCACTCAGGTGGTCAGCGCTGCGATCGTAGTCGAGAGACGAGAAGAAGGGAACGCATTGCTCGTTCAGAGGCCGGTCTACTTCATCAGTGAGGTACTGTCCGAGACCAAAATCCGCTACCCGCAAATTCAGAAGCTACTATACGCGGTAATTCTGACGCAGCGAAAGTTGTGACACTACTTCGAGTCTCATCCGGTGACTGTGGTGTCATCCTTCCCCCTGGGGGAGATCATCTAGTGCCGAGAGGCCTCGAGTAGGGTTGCAAAGTAGGTGGTGGAGATCATGGGCGAGACAATCTCGTTCACCCCTCGGAAGGCCATCAAGTCCCAAGTCTTGGCAGATTTCGTGGCAGAATGGGTCGACACCTAGCTTCCAGCAGCTCCGATCCAACCGGAACTCTGGACCATGTTTTTCGATGGGTCGCTGATGAAAACAGGAGCTAGCGCGGGCCTGCTCTTCATCTCACCCCTCAGGAAGCACCTCCGCTACGTGTTGCGTCTCCATTTCCCGGCGTCCAACTACATGGCCGAGTACGAGGCTCTAGTTAACGGGTTGCGCATCGCTATCGAGCTAGGGGTTCGGCGCCTCGACGCTCGTGGCGACTCGCAGCTTGTCATCGACCAAGTCATGAAGAACTCCCACTGCCGCGACCCGAAGATGGAAGCCTACTGCGATGAGGTTCGGCGCCTGGAAGACAAGTTCTATGGGCTCGAGCTCAACCACGTCGCTCGACAGTACAACGAGACTGCGGACGAGCTGGCTAAAATAGCCTCGAGGCGGACAACGGTCCCCCTGGACGTCTTCTCCCGAGACCTACATCAACCCTCTGTCAAGACCGACGGCACGCCCGAGCCCGAGAAGGCGTCGGCTCAGCCCGAGGCACCCTCGGCCCTGCCCGAGGCACCCTCGGCTCAACCCGAGGCACCCTCGGCTGTCGAGGGTGAGGCACTGCGCATCGAGGTGGAGCGAAATGGGGTCTCGCCTAATCGAAACTGGCAGACCCCGTACCTGCAATATCTCCACCGAGGAGAGCTACCCCTCGACGGAACCGAGGCTCGGCGATTGGCTTGGCGCGCCAAGTCGTTCGTCTTGCTGGGTGACAAAAAGGAGCTCTACCACCACAGCCCCTCAGGCATCCTCCAGCGATGCATATCCATCGCCGAAGGTCAGGAGTTATTGCAAGAAATACACTCGGGGGCTTGTGGTCACCATGCAGCGCCTCGAGCCCTTGTTGGAAACGCCTTCCGACAAGGTTTCTACAGGCCAACCGTGGTGGCCGACGCCACTAGGATTGTACGCACCTGCCAAGGGTGTCAATTCTATGTAAGGCAGACCCACCTGCCCGCTCAGGCTCTGCAAACAATACCCATCACCTGGTTGTTTACTGTGTGGGGTCTAGACCTCGTCGGTCCCTTGCAGAAGGCACCTGGGGGCTTCACGCACCTGCTGGTCGCTATCGACAAATTCTCCAAGTGGATTGAGGTCCGACCCCTAAACAGCATCAGGTCCGAGCAGACGGTGGCGTTCTTCACCAACATCATCCATCACTTTAGAGTCCCGAACTCCATCATCACCGACAACGGCACCCAGTTCACCGGCAGGAAGTTCCTGGACTTCTGCGAGGACCACCATATCCAGGTGGACTGGGCCGCCGTAGCTCACCCCATGATGAATGGGCAGGTAGAGCGTGCCAACGGCATGATTCTACAGGGACTCAAGCCGAGGATCTACAACGACCTCAACAAGTTCGGTAGGCGATGGATGAAGGAACTCCCCTCGGTGGTCTGGAGTCTGAGGACGACGCCAAGCCGAGCCACGGGCTTCATGCCGTTTTTTCTATTCTATGGGGCCGAGGCTATCTTGCCCACAGACTTAGAATACGGCACCCCGAGGACGAGGGCATACGACGCCTGAAGCAACCAGACCAACCGAGAAGACTCACTGGACTAGCTAAAAGAGGCTCGGGACATGGCCTTACTACACTCGGCGTGGTATCAGCAGTCCCTGCGACGCTACCACGCCCGAGGGGTTCGGTCCCAAGACCTCCAGGTGGGCGACTTGGTGCTTCGGCTACGACAAGACGCCCGAGGGCGCCACAAGCTCACACCTCTCTGGGAAGGGCCATTCATCATCACCAAGATTTTGAAGCCCGGAACATACAAGTTGGCCAATAGTCAAGGCGAGGTCTACAGTAACGCTTGGAACATCTGGCAGCTACGTCGCTTCTACCCTTAAGATGTTTTCAAGTCGTTCATATACCTCGTTTACATACACAAATAAAGTCTAACCATCAAGGAAGGGTCAGCCTTGCCTCGGCAAAGCCCGACCCTCCCTCGGGGGCTAGAAGGGGGGAACCCCCTCTGCGTCAAAATTTTCCTCGGAAAAAGTCTTCCACCAAAACGACTTTCGTGTTTCCCGGCTATATCAGTAACAGAAACCTGAGAAACGAATAAGAGTGCATGTAAGCGGCAAGGCCGACCGAGCCTAGGGACTCCTACGCCTCCGCGAAAAATAACTCTTACTTGGGTAAGCGATCCTGCTACAGACGAACAAGTCCGGATACGCGAAACAGGAGGAAAAGAGACACAGCTTTATATCACGACGACAAAGTGTTCAGGCCTCGGCGGCCGCGAAAGACACATACATATTCAAAATAAACTGCTCCGGTAGAATCAGGCATCGCCTGGGGGAGGAGCTGCACCCTCGGCTTCGTTTCCACCCTCGGTGAGATCCGCCCCGGCCTCGGACGGCGGCGCAAGCGGGAGGATTTCCACCTCGAAGGAGGACGCCAGCACCGTGCTTGGGCCCGCGGCGGCCGCGTCAAGCCTCTGAACTTCGGCCAGGGCAGCTTCATCTTTGTCGGGATGGCAGTACCCCTCGCTGACCCGCTCCAGATCCACATCATAGTGGGAAGCGAGTATGGCGAAGGCCCGCCTAACGCCGTGATGCAGCGCCTCACGGAGTCTGCCGCGCGCGTGGTCACCCAAGGCCTGCAGGCGACTCTGGGGGAGCTTCCCGAGGAGATGTCGTCAAGACCAAAGGCCCGGCAGAAGGCCGAGATAGCCTCGGACATGGCCACGCGGTCGGCCTACTTCTGCTCAACCGCCTAGGCAAGTGCCTTGGCGGACTCGTTGAGGGCAAACTCGAACTCTGCAAATAGCCAAAACAGAATTCTTCAAACACGAGTTGAAGAGTGAAGCTGAATCAAAATCTCAAAATAGCCAAGACATACCTTCAGCCCGGGCACGCTGCTCCGAGGCTGCGGCTTGGGTGGACTGAGCAAACCCGACGGCCACGGCCAGGTCCGTCGCAAGGGCTCCGGCCCGAGCAAACGCCTCGGCTAGCTGGCCTCCAAGGGCCTCAGCCCGGCTTTCAGCCTCGGCGGCCCGACTTCGAGATTGGTCCCGCTCACCGATGACCTGGCCAAGCTGCAACTACCGCCGCTGCGCCTCTGCGCGTGCCGCTGCTGCTTCTACCCCCAGCTCGTCATAGAGCAACCGAAGGTCCACCACCTCGGCGCTTCGTTGGGAGAGGCGCTCGGTAGCCTCGGCAAGTGTGGTCCTTAGGAACCGCAGCGAACCCCAGACGTTGGCCTCACGGTGGATGAACAATGACTTGGCGGTGCTCAGATCCGTCAGATCCTGAGGAAGGGAAGCGGGGTGTCACAAAGAATGCCTTGATCACGTGAAAGGTATGCCTGAAATCCTTACCTGGAGGATCCTGGGAACGTCCCTGGCAAGGACCTCCATGGTCGACCGAAGCTACCCCACCGCTGCCTCGGCACACACGCGGAGCTCATCCCGAGACTGCTCCTCCCGCTCATCGTCAAGAACGAAGAGGGGCTTCGAGGCACCACGGGTCCAGAACCGGAGTGCCTCCCCATGCCGCTCATTGGGAACGCGCCGCGCGAGGACAAGGTCGCCGCTCCCCAGGATGGGCCACGGTTCTGCGCCCCCCTCCTCCAAGGCGTCGGCAACCCCTGCGGTCGGCGCATCGGGTACCTCCTCGACTAAGGGGGCAGGTTTCCGACCACCGGCCTCGGGTAGCAGCGCCTCGGCCATCTTAGCATCGACGGCGACGGATGGCTCCACGGGCAGAACGGCAACAGCCTTGGCAGAGGCTAGTGCCCGCGTCAGCAACACATCAGATGGTGTGAAGGCCGCGGCCGTGCCAGCAGTCTCCCCCGGCACGACGGCCGCCTCAACAGAGGGGTTAGCCTGAGGGGCTCGCCCCACGGCAACCCGTGCCGCCTGAGCCCCCCACTTTGGGGCATCTTGTGAGGAGGCCAGCCGACCAGCGTGGCCCAGTGCAGCACTGGCTGCAGAGGCCGACGCCGTCTTAAGGACCTTCCGGGGAGCCAGACCGGTCGAGCCATGCCTCCATTTGCTGGGAAGGAAAAGGAAAGGCAGGATCAGGACACACGAAGAAGGAGCCGAGACAGAGGTATCCTCAGATACTTACCCACTCCGGACCACGACCAATCGTGCTTGCGGGGAGGCCCCTCGGGCCTCGGCCCCCGCTGGCGCCGCCAAGGCCTGCCCCGCTGGCATCATCCCTGCCTCGGGCACCCGGGGCGACGAAGGGACGGTCCGCCCAGGCGCAGTCAAGATGACCTGAGGATCAACTTCCTGTGCGGACGGCATAGGCAACGGCTCTTGGGGCACAGGCGGGTCGGCCTGACTCCCTGGGGTTACCTCAACTACCTCGGCCAAGGGGTCAAGTACCCCCTCGGCCTGCCCCTATTCTTCAGACCAGGACCCTGATGTCCTGGCCCAGGATACCGACAGCGCCAGCCCACTCGGGGGCTGGTTCGACGACCCCTGGCCCAGCCGCAGATCTGGGCTGAGGCCAAGGCAGGCTGCCATGTCGTCATCTTCGTCATCATCGTCGTCGTCGTCGTCAGGCGTCTCCGACGACGGCTCCCTCGGCAGCCCGTCCCTCTCCTGCTTCCGATGATGCCTCTCCATGGCGTCCCGAGCCCGCATCCGCTCGCGGGCCCGAGCCTTTTTCGTGTCCTTCTTCTCCTTCTTCTTCTCCGCAGCGACCCTCCGCGCGGCTCAGTCCACCGCGTCCTCCGGGACCGGTGGCAGAGAAGGCTTGTGAAACCCCAACTCCTGGAGACGGATGGAAATCTCGGCTGTGAGAACCAAGGGCAATCTGACACAAGAAGGAGGAAGGAGCGGACACTCACTAGGGTATGCACCCGCGCTCGGGGCGCATCGAGGGCTGGGTAAGGGCACCGGCATCCAGCCTCCCTACCATGCCGGCTACCCGCCTGTGGAGGTCATCAGGCGGGGAGGGGGACCGAGGACATCTGCGAACCCTCCAAGTCGACCCCCGGCGCCATCTCCGAAAGCAGCAGCTGCCGCTCCGTCAAGGGGAGCACCCTCCGGCGATGGATGGCGGCAACCACCCCCACGGCGGTGAGCCCTCCGTCTCGCAGCTCCTGCAAGGCCTCCAGAAGGAGCTAGAGATTCTTCTGTCTCTCGCGCGGGGCCCCATAGCGCCAGTTGCTACCGGCGGCAGTCACCACTCGTTGAGAAAACGACGGGAGCCTCCCATCGTCGTTCCAGAGGTAAAACCACCAGCGCTGCCACCCCTTGTTCGAAGACACAAGGATGGCGGGGATGTACTGTTGCGCACGCGCCTCCCTCAACTGGAGGATGCAGCTACCGGCCCGCACCACCATGTGGACTCTCTTTTCCCCCGTCGTCAAGGCAAAAGGCTCCGCGGAGAAGAGATGGGTCCACAGATCCCAGTGGGGGTCAATCCCCAAAAATCCTAAACAAACCGCCGCGAAGATGGCTGCTTGCGCGATAGAGTTGGGGTTGAGATTGAGCAGCTCCACCCCATAGAAATGCAGAATCGCCCGCATGAAACGGCTTGCCGGCACTCCGAACCCCCGCTCATGGAAAGAGACGAAACTCAGCACATACCCCGATGGCGGGGACGGGGCGGCTCCGCTCAGAGGAACCATCCACTCTGGCTTTGGGTCACCGGAGAGGGGACGAAGCAAGCCATCGGCAACAAGGGCCTCCAGGTCATCCGTCGTGACGGTGGAGAAGGGCCATGGGTCGCGCGGTGGAACGACGGTTACCCGGTCGGCCATCACCAAGCGAAGGGGGTGGCGGCGGAGCAGACAAGGTGCGCGGTTTTCTTTCTCTAGCTATTTCCCTCAGGTTGCGGAAACCAAAGCAGGAGGCAAGTAGCAGAGTAAAAAACCACCACCGGTCCCTCTTTCGAATATATAAAGGCCCGAGCAAGACCCGTTCAACACTTCGCCCGAACCCGTCGCAAAATTCAAAACTCGAAGGCGAAATGCTTGTTCCATGAACGGCTCGCGCATGGACAACGGCTGCCCTGCGAACCACTCGTCCCATCGCATTAACTCCACGGTAGGGCAGGCGACACCTTTGGCAGGCGAAGCGGGCGACGCTTCACCTCCACCATAATGACCGCGTCAAAAAAAAGGTGCGCCATGTCGTTCAATTTCATATCCTTTTCCTCTTCCCCTTTCTCTCTCTTGCAACAGGGATCGGGAAAGGGGATACTCTGAAAGGGATCCTTCTCTACGAAGAAAGCGAGTCCCAAGCCCTCCTACTGATCAGAGGTTCAAAGGCTGGCCCCTCAGAAGGGTTCGATAGCCGCCTCAGAGCACTCGAGCTCCGCACCCACTACTGGTCAGAGGTTCGAAGGCTGGTCCCTCGGAAGGGTTCGACAGCCGCCTCAGGCCACTCGGGCTCCGCGCCCACTACTGATCAGGGGTTCGTAGGCTGGCCCCCTAAAGGGTTCGACAGCCGCCTTAGAACACGTAGAGCGAGGGATGACTCTGGGTACGTCCGATACATGGCCGAGGCTCGGGCTACGCTCCCGAGGTACCCTCGGACATTTCCGAGACCAGCAGGAGCAATTCTGTAACGGAATCCCATCAGAGGGAGGCATCGAGCCCTCGGACCATATCAAACGGGACCGGGTCCGGCAAATCACCTGCAGGTACTTTTGGAGCGCGCCTTTGGGCCACTAGCCAACCCTTATCGAATGGGGCACAGGCGTCCACTCGGATCACCTGTTAGCAACTCACTAGAGGCACCATGTTCGGCGCCCTCCAAGGGCAACATGGCGCTTTCCCCCCTCCTCCTTGCGGAAAGGCGACGAAGGGGCATATGAAAAAAGCCGAGTCAGTCCCTGACCGTCCTCTCGCCCTGTGCAGAGGCTCGGGGGCTGCTCTCGCGAACCCGGCTCCGGCCAAACCGTTGACAGCGTCAACATACCAACCCGAGAACTCGGAACCTGACCATGCACCCGGACTACTGATCAGATCGCATGAGGGAACAACCAGACAAGCCGAGGCATCACGAAAGGCACTAAGACCTCGGAGGAGTCAAACCACTCCTCCGAGGCCTCAGGGGCTACACCTGGCGGGTGCGCTCACGCGCACCCACCGGAACGAAGTGTGACCGAGAAAGGTCGGTCCCCTTGCAAAAAAGTGCGACAAAGCCTCCAAGCGAGTACCAACACTCCCTTTGAGGCTCGGGGGCTACTATCGGGGACCATAATTAGGGGTACCCCCGAGACTCCTAAACTCAGTTGGTAACCACCATCAGCACGTAGCTGCAAAGGCCTGATGGGCGCAATTCAGGTCAAGGCTCTGTCCACTCAAGAGACACGATCTCGCCTCGCCCGAGCCTAGCCTCGGGCAGGAACAGTAGACCAAGGCAGAATCACGCCTCGCCCGAGGGCATCCTCAAGTAACTGGCGCACCTTCGACTCGCCCGAGGCCCAGCTCGAACAGGCTTCGCAGTGAAGCAACCTTGGCCTGATCGTCGCGCCAACCGATCGCATCGCAAGAGCATTCAATGCAAGGATCGCCTGACACCTTATCCTGACGCGCGTTCCTCAGTCGACAAGGCCGAAGTGACCGTAGTCACTTCGCCCCTCCACTGACTGACCTGACAGGAAAACAGCGTCGCCTGCACTGCTCCGACTGATGTGCCACCTGCCAGGGTGAGGCTGACAGCAGCCAAGTCCAGCCTCGGGCGCCATAGGAAGCTCCACCTCGCCCGACCCCAGGGCTCGGACTCAACCTCGACCTCGGACGACGGTCTCCGCCTCGCCCGACCCTAGGGCTCAAACTCAACCTCGACCTCGGATGACGGTCTCCGCCTCACCCGACCCCAGGGCTCGGACTCAACCTCGACCTCGGACGACGGTCTCCACCTCGGCCGACCCCAGGGCTCGGACTCAACCTCGACCTAGGACAACGGTCTCCGCCTCGCCCGACCCCAGGGCTCGGACTCAGCCTCGACCTCGGAGGAGCCTCCGCCTCGCTCGACCATGGGCTCGGACCGACCACGTCGTAGGGGGGTACATCATTACCCTACCCTTAGCTAGCTCAGGCTACGGGGAACAAGACCGGCGTCCCATCTGGCTCGCCCCGGTAAAACAAGTAATGATGACACCCCGCGTGCTCCATGACGACGGCGGTTCTCAGCCCCCTACGGAAGCAAGGAGACGTCAGCAAGGTCCCGACAGCCCCGACAGCTGTGCTTCTACAGGGTTTAAGCGCTCCTCCGACGGCCACGACATCACATGAACAGGGCACCAACACCTCTTCGACAGCCACGTCGGCATGTACATAGGACTCTGGCTCCTCTCTGCCAGACACGTTAGCACACTGCTACACCCCCCATTCTACACCCGGGCCCTCTCCTTACGTCTATAAAAGGAAGGTCCAGGGCCCTGGTACAAGGGGGTGGCCACGCGGGAGGACGGGCTGACGAGCAGGCTCTCTCTCTCTCTCCATCGCGAATGCTTGTAACTCCCTACTGAAGCGCATCCGCCCTGGGCGCAGGACAACACGAGCCGCGGTTCCCCTTACTATTTTCCCCCTTGTGTTCCGTCTCGCGCCGACCCATCTGGGCTGGGACACGTAGCGACAATTTACTCGTCGATCCAGGGACCCCCCGAGGTCGAAACGCCGACAAATATGATACCTATTGCTGACAGCGATGGCTACAGATACAAAGGTACCATGTAAATATCGAAGAAACAAAGGTGAAATCTGTAGGTAAAATAAACACATACCTCTCTGAAGAATGTCACAGGTTGCTGACCAAGAGATTGAGGATTCCCAAAATTGTAATAGAGGATTTGCAAGCGTAAAAATATAATTGGAACCCATCAGCTTTTAGATATGAATCCATGAAACAGTGCATCTTATACAGGTTAATAATGGAACTCTGGGTCCTACTACAATGAGGACGGCCTCCTGGCTGGAGCACCGGCCAGATCTGGTAGACATTCCCGAACGGTACGATGAGGACGACCTCCTAGCTGGAGCTGCACCCACCGATCGACTACAGGGAGTGAGGAGGGCATGGGCCTCGGCGCTATGGCACATGAGAAGCAGCGCATTGCCCCCCCCTCTAGCACCCCACCCCCTTCTTGAACTCAGGGTACGACACCATTCTTGATGTCAGGGAGGGAGGGATTCGATGGCCACTGCCTGCGGCCTTCATTGCGGCGTAGGCTGGGAGGGAGTGGTAGATGGGGGTGGGTGGATGAGGCGGTGGTGAGGTAGAGCATGAAGATGGCGATGGTGGGTTCTGGAATGGGTGTGGGACGATGGCGGATGAGGAGTGGATGGAGAGCGGTTAGGTTTTTTGTGGGAGCGAAGACTGGGGATAAAAATCCGACGAGTGTTTTTCTGTTTTGTTTTTTTTTTTGGCTTGTGTGGTGGGGCTGTTGGGGTGGGGCACAATGTGAAGATCGAACTTGAATGGCGCGGAGCCTAGGGCGGCTAGGGCTACTAATACATAAACTATATATATATTTTCAAACAAGACCTAAATAAAAAGGACGTATTCATCCCATCGTGATGATGATCCTAGACGCCAAAAACATGGTAAAGCACAACACTAGTCCAATTAGAGATGGCAATGGGACCCGATTCCTCGTGGAGAATTACTTCATTAGGAGACGAGGATAGAGAAGTTTTTTCCCCACAGGGATGTAAATGAGGACAACTCCCCCGTGGGATAAACGGGGATGGAGACAAAGAAGCATTCCTCATCCACGTTTCCCATGGGGGACCCGTTAAACTTGCATGTGACGTTGTTTTCGTGTAATAATTAATAATAAAAATAAATAATTACCTTATCAAGAATTCACTCATTATACAAATGTGTTCATTTTGATGTGCACATAATTATTTATTACATCGGACAATATATATAAATGACAATGTTGTCGGCGTTCCGAGACCGGGGGGTCCTCGAGCCGACGAGTGAGAGTGCCGCGTGCCCCAGCCCAGATGGGTCGAGCGCGTGGAGCGAGCGCAAAGGGGGGAACGGAGTGAGGGAGAGGTCGGTGGCCGGAGCCGGATCGCGAGGGAGTCGGAGAAATTCCCACGGCCTTCGTGTTCGTCCCGCGCCCAGGTCGGGTGCGCTTGCAGTAGGGGGTTACAAGCGTCCGCACGAGGTGAAGGGAGAGGGCGGCCCCGAGAGAGCGCCTGCCCCTGCCTTTCGTCCCCGCGAGGCCAACCTCCTCTAAGAAGGCCCTGGCCCTTCCTTTTATAGTCGTAAGGAGAGGGTCCAGGTGTACAAGATGGGGGTGTAGCAAGGTGCTACGTGTCTAGCGAGGGAGAGCTAGCGCCCTATGTACATGCCCAGGTGGCAGCCAGAGAGATCGTGGCACCCTGTTGGAGTGGCGTCGTGGCTGTTGGAGGAGTAACGGAGCCGGACGGGGGGACAGCTGTCGAGGTGGCTGGGTCCTTGCTGACGTTCTCCTGCTTTCGTAAGGGAGCTGTGGGCCGCCGTCGTCATGATCTAGTGGGGCGCCATCATGGCTTATCTGGCATAGCTGGCCAGATGGGACGCCGGTCTTGTTCTCTGCGACCCAAGTCGGCTCAGGGCAGGGTGATGATGACGCTTCCTGTTGGCGTGGCGGTCTCGTATCCTAGGTCGGGCGTCGTGGAGGCTCCTCCGAGGCTGTGGCCGAGTCCGTCCTGCAAGACAGAGACAGAGTCCGAGCCCTGGTCGGGCGAGGCGGAGATTATTCGGCAGAGGCCGAGGCGGAGTCCGAGCCCTGGGTCGGGCGAGGCGGAGGTCGCCGTCTTCCGGGGCCTTGGCCCGAGTCCGAGCCCTGGGTCGGGCGGAGCGGAATTCGCCGTCTTCCGAGGCCTTAGCCTGAGTCCGAGCCCTGGGTCGGGCGGAGCGGAGTTCGCCGTCTTCCGAGGCCTTAGCCTGAGTCCGAGCCCTGGGTCGGGCGGAGCGGAGTTCGCCGTCTTCCGAGGCCTTAGCCTGAGTCCGAGCCCTGGGTCGGGCGGAGTCTCCTATGGCACCACTGGCGAAGTCTGGCCGCCCGTCGGTCTTACCTTTTGCGTTAAACGCCCTGGTGACTCGGTCGGTTGGTGCGGTGATTTAGTCAGGGTTTCTCCTTATCGGAGGCGGGGCCTAGGGCGAGCCGGGGATGCGCCTGCCGTGAAAGAGGAGACCTCAGGCGAGACGGAGTCATCCTAGGGTCGGCTGCCCTCGCCCGAGGCTAGGCTCGGGCGTGGCGTGGTCAAGTCACTCGTGTGGACTGATCCCTGACTTAATCAAACCCATCAGGCCTTTGCAGCTTTATGCTGATGGGGGTTACCAGCTGAGAATTAGGCGTCTTGAGGGTACCCCTAATTATGGTCCCCGACAGTAGCCCCCGAGCCTCGAAGAGAGTGTTAACACTCGCTTGGAGGCTTGCATCGCACTTTTTTGCAAGGGGACCAGCCTTTCTCGGAGGTACCTTGTTCCGGTGGGTGCGCGCGAGCGCACCCGCCGGGTGTAGCCCCCGAGGCCTCGGAGGAGTGGTTTCACTCCTTCGAGGTCTTAATGCCTTGCGCAATGCTTCGGCGTGACTAGCGGTTCCCTCATGCGAGCAGGGCGTAACCCAGGTGCACTGTCGGGGCCCAAGTTCTCGGGCTGGTATGTTGACGCTGTCAACGGTTCGGCCGGAGCCGGGTTTGCGAGAGCAGCCCCCGAGCCTTCGCACGGAGCGAGAGGACGATCAGGGACAGACTCGGCTTTTTATATACGCCCCTACGTCGCCTTTCCGCAAGGAGGAGGGGGGGAGTGCGCCATGTTACCCTCGATGGGCACCGAACATGGTGTCTCCGGTGAGCTGCGATCGGGTAATCCGAGTGGACGTCCGTGCCCCGTTCGTTAGGGGTCGGCTAGGGGCCCGGAGGCACGCCCAAAAGTACCTGCGGGTGATCTGCCGGACCCGGTCCCCTAGCGACGGGGTCCGAGGGCTCGTTGCCTCCCTCCGATGGGATTCCGTTACAGAGTCGTTCCCGCTGGTCTCGGAAATGTCCTAGGGTACCTCGGGAGCGCAGCCCGAGCCTTGGTTATGTATCGAACGTACCCCTGGTCATCCCTCGCTCGGCGTCTGAGGCGGCTGTGAACCCTTCGACGGGCCAGCCTTCGAACCCCTGATCAGTAGGGGGCACGGAGCCCTAGTAGCCTGAGGCGGTCATGGAACCTTTCGGGGGCCGACCTTCGAACCCCTGACCAGTAGTGGGTGTCGGGCCCACGCGATCTAAGGCGGCTGTCGAACCCTTCGGGGGCCAGCCTTCGAACCCCTGATCAGTAGGGAGGCTCGGGGCCTAGTTCCTTCACGGGGAAGGATCCCTTTGGGGTTATCCCCCTTCTCGGTCCCTGTTGCAAGAGATAGAGAAAGAAGGAAAAGGGAAAAAGGGATTCGAAATTGAACTTCGTGGCGTACCTTTCTCGGCGTGGCCGTTTTTGGCGGAGGCGAAGCGCCGCCAGCTGCCCCTGCCAGAAACGTCACCTATTTCGCCGTGGAGTTAATGCGCTGGGGTGAGTAGTTGGTGAGGTTGCCGTTGCGTGCGCGAGCCGTTCGAGGGACGGCTGTTTCGCTTCGCGTTTTTTGAACCGCGCGTCCGGTTCGGGCGATGCGTTGGAACCGTCTCGCCCTTGGTCCTTTATGTACCCCTGAGAGGGTCCTGTGACGATTCTCGAATCCACTTTTCGCCTTCTTCTCAGGTTTTTTGCAACCTGAGAGATCTAGCCAGGAAAAGGAAACCGCCTTCCCCTGTTCTTCACGCCGCCATTCCTTCTGCCTTGGCGATGGCCGACCGGGTGACCATCCTCCCGCCGCGCGACCCGTGGCCCTCCTCCACGGTGACGGCGGGTGACCTGGGGGACCTCGTCGACGAGGGTTTGCTCCGCCCCCTCACCGATAAGGAGCGGCCGGAATGGATCCCTCCTTCGGGCGAAGTTGCTCCGTCCCCTCCGCCGGGGTATGTCGTGAGCTTCATCTCCTTCCATGAGCGGGGGTTTGGAATGCCGTCGAGCCGCTTCATGCGGGCCATCCTGTTCCACTACGGGGTGGAACTACACAATCTTACCCCCAACTCCATCGCACAAGCCGCTATCTTTGTAGCGGTGTGCGAGGGGTATCTGGGGATCGCCCCCCATTGGGATTTGTGGACTCACCTCTTCTTTGCTGAGCTTTTTGCTTCGTCGACGGGGGAGAGGAAGGTCCGTGCGGCGGTGCGGGCCGGCGGCTGCACCCTTTTGCTGAGGCAGTCACGGGCGTTGCAGTATATCCCTGTCGTCCTTTCGTCCTCAAACAAGGGCTGGCAGCGTCGGTGGTTCTATCTCCGGAATGACGGAGAGTCGCTCCCGCCGTTCTCTCAGCGGGTCGTCACCGCCGCCCCCGACGCCTGGCGTCATGGGACTCCACACGAGAGGCAGAAGAAACTCGAACCTCTTCTCCAGGCTCTGAAGGTGTTGCGGGAGGAAGGGCTCACCGTCGCGGGAGTGGTTGCCGCCATCCACCGCCGGAGGGTGCTTCCCCTGGCGGAGCGGCGGTTGCCGCTTTGGGAGATGACCCAGGAGGCCGACTGGGAGGGGTCACGGATGTCCCCTGATCCTCTTCCCCCCGACGCCCTCTATCGGCGGGTGTCGGTCGCGATGGGGAAGCCGGACCCCCATGCCCTCTCCCAGCCTCGAATGCGCCCCGACCTGGGGTGCGTCGCTCTGGTGAGTGCTCGTCCTTTCCTTCTTCATATACCGGGTCGCTCCCGATTCTGACTATCGATTTCCTTTCCCCCCCCCCCCTCTTTTTAGGAGGTGGGGCGGCACAAACCCTCCCTGCCGCCGGTCCCGGAGGACGCGGTGGGTCGGGCGGCGAGGCGGGTCGCCGCGGAGGAGGAGAAGAAGAAGAAGGACGCGGAGAAGGCTCGGGCCCGCAGGCGGAGGCGGGCTCGAGACGCCCTGGAGAAACGCCGTCGTCAGCAGGAGAGGGAAGGGCTTCCCAGGGAGCCGTCGCCGGAGACGTCCGATGATGACGACGACGTCGACGATGAAGAGGAGGAGGACGACATGGCCGCACGTCTCGGCCTCAGCCCCGGCTTGGGATGTGGCCGGGGGTCGTCGAGCCAGCCCCCGAGCGGGCCTACATCGTCGGTCCCTGGTGCCGAGGTGCCGGATCCCCGACCTGAGGAGCAGGGGCAACCCGAGAGGGTTCTCGTCTCCCCGGCTGGGGGAGCTGACGTCACTCCAGGGAGCCGAGCCGAGGGGTCCGTTCCTCGGGAGCTGTTGCCCGCGCCGGCGGCATGCGGGAGCGGTCCTCAGGTTGTCATGGCGGTGCCTGGGCAGTCCACCACCCGGGCCTTAGGGGTGTCCGAGGCGAGGGCGGCGCCGGGGCTGTTGGTGAAGCGGACCACGGCGGTGGTTCCAGGAAGCGGGAGCCAGGAGACCTCCCCCCAGACGCCGTGGATCATGATCCGGAGCGGGTAGGTACCTTGGAATCTTTCCGTCCCGGCGCTTCATCCATATGTACGGGCCGTAATCTTCCCTTACTTGTTTTCTTCAGCAAACGGAGCCATGGCCCCACCGACCTGGCGCCTCGGAAGGCCCTCAAGACGGCGTTTGTCCAGGCAGCTGGCGCCACCTCGGGCTCTCCCGCTCAGCCGACCCTTTCGCAGGGTGCCCCGCGGCGCGGGGCTCAGGCGTCGCATATTTCGGGGGAGCAGGTCCCCGAGGTGGGCTCCTCTGCTGAGGTGGCCACCGTGACCGGGGAGGCGGCCAGCGCCGATGCGGTCACGAGCTCGCCAGCCATGTTGGCCATGCCGGTGTCTGCCGCTACCGCAGCCGGCACCGTTCCGGTCGGAGAGCGCCCAGTCGGCGCCGACGTCGGGACGGCCACGGCGTCGGCGCCCGAGGCCTCGGGAGAGGTGGGCGCGGATGCGCAGCGTTCCCAGGCGGGCGGCAGCCTTGTCGTTGTGGGGCGGAGCCCCGAGGCCCGGGGCCAGTTGCTCCGATTCCGGACCCGTGAGGCTTCGGACCCCATCTTCGTTCTTGACGACGAAGAGGAGGACCAGTCCTGGGACGAGCTCCGCAAGCGTGCTGAGGCGACAGTGGGGTTGCTCCGATCGTCGCTGGAGGTTCTCTGCGGGGACGTCCCCAAAATCCTTCAGGTAATGGTTTCAGACATACCTTCTTGCTTCCGCGAGCGAGGCGTTCGTCGTGAAATCTTGTTTTCCTTTCCAGGACCTGACGGACCGGAGCGCCGCCAAGTCGTCGTTCATTCGCCGCGAGGCCGTCGTCTGGGGCTCACTGCGGTCCTGAGGACTTCGCTCGCCGGGGCTACCGTGCGCCTCTCTCAGCAAGACGCTAAGATAGCGGACCTCCAGTTGCTTTGTGCTGACCTGAAGGCCGAGGCGGCGGCAGCGCGCACGGAGCTTGCCCAGGTTGCCGAGGAGCGGGACCAAACTCGGGGCCGAGCTGCCGAAGCTGAGAGCCGGGCCCAGATCCTTGCGGCCGATCTGGTCGCAGCCCAAGTCGCAGCCTCGGAGCAGCACGTTCGAGCCAGAGGTATGGCTCGACCGTCCTCGGTTCTCAATCCTGTCCGTTTCTTCCGCTTGGGTTTGAGATCTTTCTTCTGGTTGTTCGCAGAGCTCGAGTCTGCCCTTGATGAGTCTGCCAAGGCTCTTGCCGAGGCGCTCGACGGGGCTGCTGAGCAAAGGGAGGCCGATCTTGCGGCTATGTCCGAGGCCGTCTCGGAGGTCTATCGGAAACTCGGTCCCGGCGACGTCCCTTCAGGGAGCTCTCCCCAAAGCCGTCTTCAAGCCCTTGGCGATTACGTGCGTGGCAAAGTCCGCGGGGCGCTGCACCACGGCGTCAGGCGGGCCTTCGCCGTGCTCGCTTCCCACTACGTCGTGGACTTGGAGCGGGTCAGTGAGGGGTACTGTCTGCCTGACGAGGACGAGGCTGCCCTGGCGGAGATTCAGCGGCTCGACGCGGTCGCTGCGGGTCCGAGCGCGTCGCTGGCGACCGTCTTCGAAGCGGAGATCCTTCCTCCTGCGCCGCCACCGGAAGCGGAGGTGGGCTTTACCGACGGCGGGGGCGGAGTTGAGGGCGCGGCTCCTGCCCGAGGCGACGCCTGATTTTAGTTGGGACAATTTCTGATGGGTGTGTGATTTGCCGTGGCCACTGGGGCCTGAACATTTTACTTCTTCTTTCGTGAAGTCATGCTTCTTTTCGTTTCGATTTTCGCGCCTGGCCCGTAGTGTCGACAACAGGGTGATTTCCCGAGCTGGGTCCTTTTTCGCGGCAGGCGACGAGCGAGGCGTCCCTAGCCCGGAAGCATAGGTGCTCCTCAGCTCAGTCGGTCTCGCCACTCTACTCGTACCCCAACTCGCTCCTCAGGACTCTGTTTCTGGCGCATCCGGGAGAACGCGGAAAACCCTTCTTGACCGAAAAAAGAGCTTTTCTGACGCGGAACGGTACGTTCGAACCCGATGAGAGGGGTTCCCCTTTTTTAGCCCCCGAGGGAGGGTCGGGCTCTGTCGGGGCGAGGCCGACCCTTCCTTGATAATTGATTCGTATGTATGAGTGGGGAAAGGGCGCAGCCCCCGGGTGTCGTTCGCGCAGAGGCCGTTTGGCGAGTCGGGCTCCTGCCCAGATATGCGGCGAGTGCTTGGTGACATCCCCGGCATGGCGGGCACGCCCGAGGGACCCTATGCAAACCCGTCAATGTTTGCGCGAGGGAAGCCGCCAAGCACTGCTTCCTATCTAGGGCCGAGCCCAGAGCCGATCCGGACACGCCTGGAGGCGTCGCCACTGGGGTCGAGAAGGACGGCCTTAACCGTCTCCGCTGGCTCGAAGTTGCCGGCATGCCGCTTCACATCCGGCACCTCTCGGGAGAGGCTTTCCGGGTCGGCAATGAGGGCCTCGGACTCGGCGAGGGCCTCGGCGCACTCCACACACTCCACATCGCACTCGAATGCGTGTTTGTACGTGGGGCCGACGGTGATGACCCCGTTGGGGCCCGGCATCTTGAGCTTCAGGTAGGTGTAGTTGGGGATGGCCATGAACTTCGCGTAGCATGGCCTTCCCAACACCGCGTGGTAGGTCCCTCGGAACCTGACCACCTCGAACGTCAAAGTCTCCCTTCGGAAGTTGGAGGGTGTTCCGAAGCAGACAGGGAGGTCGAGCTGTCCGAGGGGCTGGACACGCTTCCCGGGAATGATCCCGTGGAAGGGCGCAGCGCCTGCTCGGACAGACGACAAGTCGACGCGCAGGAGCTTGAGAGTCTCGGCGTAGATGATGTTGAGGCAGCTGCCCCCATCCATCAGGACCTTGGTGAGCCTGACGTCGCCAATGACAGGTTCGACGACGAGCGGGTACTTCCCCGGGCTCGGCACGTGGTCGGGGTGGTCGTCCTGGTCGAAGGTGATGGACTTGTCGGACCAGTCTAGGTAGACTGGCGCCGCCACCTTCACCGAGCAGACCTCCCGACGCTCTTGCTTACGATGCCGAGCCGAGGCATTTGCCACATGCCCTCCGTAGATCATGAAGCAGTCGCGGACCTCGGGGAACTCTCCTACTTGGTGATCCTCCCTTTTGTCGTCGTCGTGAGCCTTGCCACCCTCGGCGGGTGGCCCGGCCCGATGGAAGTGACGCCGAAGCATGACGCACTCTTCGAGGGTGTGTTTGACGGGCCCCTGATGGTAGGGGCACGTCTCCTTGAGTGCCTTGTCGAAGAGGTTTGCACCTCCGGGGGGTTTCCGAGGGTTCTTGCGCTCGGCGGCGGCGACAAGGTCAGCATCGGGAACGTCGCGCTTCGCTTGCGACTTCCTCCTGCCTTTCTTCTTGGCGCCGCGCGGAGCAGACGCCTCGGGAGCATCTTCCGACGGGCGGCCCTGGGGCTGCTTGTCCTTTCGGAAGATGGCCTCTACCGCCTCCTGGCCGGAGGCGAACTTGGTAGCGATGTCCATCAGCTCGCTCGCCCTGGTGGGGGTCTTGCGACCCAACTTGCTCACCAGGTCGCGGCAGGTGGTGCCGGCGAGGAACGCGCCGATGACATCGGAGTCGGTGACGTTGGGCAGCTCGGTGCGCTGCTTCGAGAACCGCCGGATGTAGTCCCGAAGGGACTCTCCCGGCAATTGCCGACAGCTTCAGAGGTCCCAGGAATTCCCGGGGCGCACGTACGTGCCCTGGAAGTTCCCGGCGAAGGCCTGGACCAGATCCTCCCAGTTGGAAATCTGCCCCGGGGGCAAGGTGCTCCAACCAGGCACGAGCGGTGTCGGAGAGAAATAGGGGGAGGTTTCGGATGATGAGGTTGTCATCGTCCGTCCCACCCAACTGACAGGCCAGGCGGTAGTCTGCAAGCCACAATTCCGGTCTCGTCTCCCCCGAGTACTTCGTGATAGTAGTCGGGGGTCGGAATCGGGGTGGAAACGGCGCCCGCCGAATGGCTCGGCTAAAGACCTGCGGACCGGGTGGTTCGGGCGAGGGACTTCGATCCTCCCCGCTGTCATAACGTCCCCCACGCCTGGGGTGGTAGTCTCGGCGCACCCTTTCGTCGAGGCGTGCCCGACGGTCACGATGAGGGTGCTCGTCGCCGAGGTGGCCCGGGGCCGCAGGCGCGGTGTTGCGCGTGCGCCCGGTGAAGACCGAGGCTTCCCGCGTGAGTCGGGAAGTCGCGGCACGAGGATCCGGGGTGTATCCCCGTCTTCGAGAGGCAGAGCTCTCTGCCCGCCGGGCCGCAGCGCCTTCCAGGAGATGCCTGAGTTCTCCCTGGATCCGCCGTCCCTCGGTGGTTGATGACTCCGGCATCGCGCGGAGGAGCATTGCTGCAGCGACCAGGTCCTGGCCAGTCCCGCCGGATGCGGGTGGCGGTTTGTCCCTGGCATCGTTGGCGATGCGGTGCTGGAGACCTTGGGGCAAGTGACGTATTCCTCCGGCCGGGGGTTGGCTCGCCCATACCTGCCCGATGTTCTGACGGATTGCCTCGAGCGCTCCTGCTCCTTCATCGAACCCGGCCTGCGCCCCGCGGACTTGCTCGAGCTGTGGGTCGTGACCTCCCGCCGAAGCGGGGACCACAGCTAGCTCCCGCGGGATGTCAGCGCGAGGCGCTGGCCTAGGGGGATCACCATCCTCCGGCATGCCGAGACAGCCGCCTCCGGAGGGATCCCCTAGCTCGATGTGGAAACATTCGCGACTCAGGCCGCAGTCCTTGTCGCCAAGGCTGCGGCTGCCATCGGAACAGTCGGAGAGGCAGTAGTCACATGCGGTCATGAAGTCCCGCATGGCACTAGGGTTGCCAGATCCGGAGAAATCCCAGCAGATGCTGGGGTCGTCGTCTTCCTCGGACCCAGAGGGTCCGTAGGTCGAGACACCCGTCAATCGGTCCCAAGGCGACCGCACAGGAAACCCCAGAGAGGTTGCACTCGCCTCAATGTGAGCGCCCGCCAAAGCGAGATCGCCAGGCGGGCTGAGGCCGAGTCGAAATAACGAAAGATGGGTAGCAGTCGATACCTTTTTGTCGACGAGGAGCGATGAAGTCGCGTCGGGGGCTGACCGCGTCGTCGTCTTGGGTCCGAGGGCGACGTCCTGCAGGCCTTCCGTGAGCGTGCTGGCGTCGTCCACTTGCTCGGAGTCGACGTGTTGCGGGGGGATGGCGCTCGCGTCTGCCTTGAACGCGAGGGCGACGCTTGGCGTGTCCTCCGTCGAGGCGCCGGGGATGTCGATTTGCCCGACAGCCGTCGGAGCGCGGCCTCCCGCTCGGCCCTGGTTGCCCCGCCTCCTCCTCCTCCGATGGCGAGGGAGAGGATGGGGCGAGCTCGAAAGTTGTCCTTCCCCTACGCGGGAAAGACGTCGTCGATTCCGCCGCCAGCGGGCGGGCTGTCCGCCATCAATGTCGTCGTCGCGCGGCGGTGGAAGGAGTATCATGTCGTAGTCGCCGTCGAGCGAGATGAACTCGAGGTTCCCGAAACGGAGCACCGTCCCGGGTTGAAGAGGTTGTTGGAGACTGCCCATCTGGAGCTTGACGGGAAATCGAACGTCAACACGCAGCGTGCCCCTACCTGGCGCGCCAACTGTCGGCGTTCCGAGACCGGGGGGTCCTCGAGCCGACGAGTGAGAGTGCCGCGTGCCCCAGCCCAGATGGGTCGAGCGCGTGGAGCGAGCGCAAAGGGGGGAACGGAGTGAGGGAGAGGTCGGTGGCCGGAGCCGGATCGCGAGGGAGTCGGAGAAATTCCCACGGCCTTCGTGTTCGTCCCGCGCCCAGGTCGGGTGCGCTTGCAGTAGGGGGTTACAAGCGTCCGCACGAGGTGAAGGGAGAGGGCGGCCCCGAGAGAGCGCCTGCCCCTGCCTTTCGTCCCCGCGAGGCCAACCTCCTCTAAGAAGGCCCTGGCCCTTCCTTTTATAGTCGTAAGGAGAGGGTCCAGGTGTACAAGATGGGGGTGTAGCAAGGTGCTACGTGTCTAGCGAGGGAGAGCTAGCGCCCTATGTACATGCCCAGGTGGCAGCCAGAGAGATCGTGGCACCCTGTTGGAGTGGCGTCGTGGCTGTTGGAGGAGTAACGGAGCCGGACGGGGGGACAGCTGTCGAGGTGGCTGGGTCCTTGCTGACGTTCTCCTGCTTTCGTAAGGGAGCTGTGGGCCGCCGTCGTCATGATCTAGTGGGGCGCCATCATGGCTTATCTGGCATAGCTGGCCAGATGGGACACCGGTCTTGTTCTCTGCGACCCAAGTCGGCTCAGGGCAGGGTGATGATGACGCTTCCTGTTGGCGTGGCGGTCTCGTATCCTAGGTCGGGCGTCGTGGAGGCTCCTCTGAGGCTGTGGCCGAGTCCGTCCTGCAAGACAGAGACAGAGTCCGAGCCCTGGTCGGGCGAGGCGGAGATTATTCGGCAGAGGCCGAGGCGGAGTCCGAGCCCTGGGTCGGGCGAGGCGGAGGTCGCCGTCTTCCGGGGCCTTGGCCCGAGTCCGAGCCCTGGGTCGGGCGGAGCGGAATTCGCCGTCTTCCGAGGCCTTAGCCTGAGTCCGAGCCCTGGGTCGGGCGGAGCGGAGTTCGCCGTCTTCCGAGGCCTTAGCCTGAGTCCGAGCCCTGGGTCGGGCGGAGCGGAGTTCGCCGTCTTCCGAGGCCTTAGCCTGAGTCCGAGCCCTGGGTCGGGCGGAGTCTCCTATGGCACCACTGGCGAAGTCTGGCCGCCCGTCGGTCTTACCTTTTGCGTTAAACGCCCTGGTGACTCGGTCGGTTGGTGCGGTGATTTAGTCAGGGTTTCTCCTTATCGGAGGCGGGGCCTAGGGCGAGCCGGGGATGCGCCTGCCGTGAAAGAGGAGACCTCAGGCGAGACGGAGTCATCCTAGGGTCGGCTGCCCTCGCCCGAGGCTAGGCTCGGGCGTGGGGTGGTCAAGTCACTCGTGTGGACTGATCCCTGACTTAATCAAACCCATCAGGCCTTTGCAGCTTTATGCTGATGGGGGTTACCAGCTGAGAATTAGGCGTCTTGAGGGTACCCCTAATTATGGTCCCCGACAAATGTTTTGTATTAATAATAAAGGAAATACATCCTAGTTGTATTTAAGCGGGACGGGGATCCCCATCAAGGTTTACCCTGCGGGGAACGGAGGGGGCTCGCAAGCGTTCGTGGAGATTCGCACGGGAAAAAAATTTTATCGCAGAAACGAGGATGGAGAGCTATTCCCGGCACGGAATTCCCTGTGACATCCCTGTATCCAATGCATGTCGGACCTGCCTGCCTCCTTCTATGTATAAATACAACACGTATCTGAGCAAGGAGGGGGCCAGGAGGGGTGCATTTTGCTGGACAAGTAGTAACAGAATAACCATTACAGTGCTTTTTTAATGCACGCATGTATTCATTTAAATCCACGTGAGGTGAAGTAATTCGACGTCCATTTTAAACTAAACTCTCCACACCAAACTACTACTCTAACCCAGAGCCCCAAAAGCCATAGATTGGAAGAAAAAACAATGGGCGCAAGCTGGGTCGCCTCTATCCGATCTAAGGGTCGACTCTTCGGATGCAAACTCGGTCGGCAATCATACTCACGCCGGTGAGTTTCACTACTATGACTATACGAGAGGACAGTAACCTTAGACCATCTTCAGCAAAGTGCTTCATTCTCTATTTTACGTAATTCATCGAAGACAACCTTAAGACAGTAACGATGTAGGGTTGGAATAGCTATTGAGAAAAAAATATATAGAATACATCCAGCTAATTGTTAGCTACTAACATTTAGCATGACAGCGCCTAAACAAGTGGGATGGTCTCCAGCAGATCGTGGATATGGTTGTGTAACACAGTTTACAATGTAGACTGCACTGTTTACAGAGTGAAGTTTCAAATAAAAGATGTAAGAGATGTGATAAGAGATAGGATGTGTAAAGCTAGCTACTAGAGCGAGCTAAATATGTCTCTCTGTCGAGATATAACGTTAGATCCCACGTCCGCCTAGGAAACTGTCGGAAATAATATAGACGTCGGAACTGTATCGTTTTACTGTTGTGTAAGATTTTCTACAGCAGATTCTATCTCATTCCTTATCACCTCATCTATTTTAAATTTCAATCTGCAAACAACATCAAATAGTATCATCATTTATAGTTATACGTCCCATATTTTACACTATCCACTACATAGTGTAAGGAGACAAATTTAAGAGAACTATATTAATGGATACTTTTGTTGATGCGTTAGTGGCAGGAGGTTGGATAATGTCACACCCGGATTTTAGGGGTCCAAAACCCGGGCGCGAACATAATCACCAGGTGTGCTGGGACCAAGTCTCACACATATGATGAATCATGGCACAGGATCGAATGTCACATCTTTATATATAACAGGAGTTCTATACAAAATAAATAATTACATTATAAGGAGACAACGGTCTAGCAACCCAAAGTTGACTGGGAGACGACGGCCTAGACCACTCACGAACACATCGCAGCATCCTCCAAGCGCCTCATCCTGCGGTACCTGTTCTTGACCTGTGGGGTGTGTGAGACAGCAAGAGTGAGCTCACATACGTTCATCGCTCAACAAGTTGTGGGGAATAATGTGCATGAACTCGCCAAAGGTGGGAGCTCACGTGAAGTGTAAGGCTTACCAAAGAAGATGGTTAGAGCTGAGCATTGCTTTTAAAGTTGGTCAAAATTTTATTAGCAGTTACTAAGTATAAGTAAATACCAACCCGGTTAAATAGTAGAACAAAAGTAACAACTTCACCTGCGATGCAATGCATATGACAAATTGAGTTTAAGTTCCATAATTTAATCATGTGAGGGTCCGAGCCGCTCTTGACCGTGAGCACGGCTAGTATACTAGTTTTACACTCTGCAGAGGTTGCGCATCTTTACCCACAAGTCGTGTATCCCATGTCGCCAGGGTTTGCAAGGCCCTTAGACACTACCGAGGTGAATGGCTAGGGATCCACTACGAGGCCTTTACAAAGTTCCACTAGCTTCCGAAAACCCGCTACAGTTTATAGGAAGTTCCAATGCAGGAATCCCTTGCAGGACCGCCATCGCAGCAAAATCCTCCCGAGGGCCTCCCTACACTGACCACTCCCCTACTGCCCTTGCCCCTTTCGGGTAAGGTAGTCTTCCACTAGCTTTCCTAATTAATCAGCCAAGGGGTCCCATTCCTCCCTTGTGGTAGCACTGTTTTCCCGGGTGGTCGCTCCATGTTCCAATTAACATAATGATCTTATCATGAACAGTAATAATAAACATATAATAAAAGTGTGATCATGAATAATACACCTTCATACCCAAAACCACATAAAGCACTAGCAGGTACTACCCAAAAAGTTCAGTGGTAAACAAGGTATAAAGATAGACAAACTAGGGTAACCTATTGGGTCCCATCAAAATTAACCTATGCAGATCATTATGATTAATTAGAACATGAGTGGGTAAAAAGAAGTGATCAAGGGCACAACTTGCCTGTGACTTGAGATTCCAGGTACCACTTGCTCTTTAGATGACTCGTGACCTCACGCTAGTCGTAGCAATACAAACAAACATTGTATAGGCAAAATTAACATTACACCAAACATATATGCAAAATACACAGTAATAATCTACACATTAAAATAAAATTCTAGGAACAGAAATCATAATTTTTGGACTTATAGATTTTAAGTTATGCATTTTCAAATGTTTTATGTGTTTAAAATAGGATTAAGTGTGGGATTAATTTTCTTACTGTTGTCATGATAAAACAGAGACTCTAAGTGGTAGGGAATAATATTACAAAATTTTAGCAACTGGAATGAAGTAATTTGGAGTTCATATGCATTTTCTATGAATTATACAAATTCTATGAATTATTTTTATATTAAAAACTCATTTTCTAATTCATTTTCCTGATTTTATAACTCCCTGGACGGGGCCACAAATACAGAAAAGTGCAGGGGCCGGCGCAAAAGAATTCCTAGGACTCTGTGGACTGTTCCAGTGGACCGCGGGTTGATTATAGTTAAAGCTAGGGTGTCTTGTGAAAAACGAGCTCGCGAAGGGGTATCGGGTGGCATCAACCATCCGATCTACATCTGACGGTCCGGATTAGACTCATCTAAAATCGAAACGGTATGAAGTGCGGTCCGTCCGATCAGCGATCTACGGCATAGATTGAAATAACTGCGATGGAATCCCAGACACACGAATCAGATTGGATGGATCAGAATCGTCGCAGGATGCATAGACTTGCTAGGCTCAATCGTGGTCGTTCACGCGACAATCAACGGCCACAGTACTTCTCTCCCACGCGAACACCCGAGCACCCAGGAACACTCGCACGGCGGTGACCCCGCCGGAGGGAATTCAATCCGGCGCCCACAACCCCAAACTCAAATTAAACGGCGCAACACGAAATTGGGGACATGGTTTAGTGGTGTAGATGGTTCTCACCGGAAATCTCGGAGTGATTCCCCCTGGCCACGACACTAGGCGGACAGACGGCGGCGCTAGCTCCACGGCGAGAAATTGCGGCGTCGCTGGCCCGCAATCAACCACGGAAAGAGCACGCGCACCACCCGTGCGACCACCCGAAGTTCCCAGGCCCAAACACGAGACCCCGCCGGTGCTGGTAACCCGGGTCGACGGCAGCGGCCAAGAAATTGGGTGGACAACCGCGGCGGCTGGGCCAACGGCGATAGTCGGGTAAGGAAGAGTAGGGCTCAGGAATGAGGAAGTGGGGTAACAGGTAGGGGATTACGGCGCTAGGTCTTATATCCCAAGGATCGGTCGGACTTGCACCGGTCCTACCGGGCTCGCGACCGTGAGCTCCGCCGAGGTTCACGCGGAGCCGCTGAGGGCGGTACTGTCGAGGGAAGGAACGAGGGATCAAGATCAATAGCTGTGGGGTGAGCCAGCGACCGGTAAATATGGGAAATCCCAACTGAACCCAGGATTCCTGGGCGTTCGTTCAGGCCGGCGCGCACAAAACGGAGAGGGAGGCAGAGTCGGAGACGGAAATTTGTTACGGCCTGCTGTAGAGTGGAGACGAAGCTGACAGTGGGCCCGAGTAATCAGTGAGAGAAGGGAGGGGAAAAGAGGGCTGCACCGAGCGGTCCCTGGCGTCAGCGGCATGGCCAAGGCACGCGCAGTGTGCGATGGGGCGGCTGACGCACTGGCCCCACCCTGCAGTGACTGAACACCAGAGCGCAGGAGAGCAGCAGAGGGAACGGCTGACGGGGCGGGCCCGCCGGTCAGTGCGCAGAGAGGGACCAAGCGTGGTCGATGCGGGAAGGGGCCGCGCAGTAAGCCGGTTTAGTGGGCCAGGTTAGTTTGAATCGGCCCAAGTGCTAGTAATTCCTATTCTTTTATTATTATTATTCATGTTTTGTTTTTTTTCACTCACATTCATAATTTGAATTCAAATTTGTTTATGGGTTTTACATAGGGATCAAGGGCACCATTAAAATACCAGTATGAGAAGATATATCTGTTTATATTTTATTATTATTATAGCACATATTTTTTTCCCTCTCTTTTCTTTTCTATTTTAGTTTCTCGTTTCCAATTCCTGTTTCAAATTCTCAAATCTTAATTTGGAGTTCTCTATTCATATTGATATGCACAACACAAACTCCAGCATGACATGCATATTCCTATTTTTATTTATTTGTTATTCGACCAATATAATTCCATTTAATGAATATGCACAACTTAAAAGAAAATCAAAATGATCTTCAAAGGTTCCAGAATCCCAAGTCACTACATACTTATATTTCTATTTTTTTATTTTGTTATCATTAATTATTATTACTTTTTTTTCTGTACCAATTTTGGGCTTTACAAATCCTACCCCCCTTACAAATAATCTCGTCCTCGAGATTTGTAAGAAAAGGGATGTATACTCATATTGTTCTCGGAACATATGCACAAACAAAGGAATCTCGGCATAATTCTTTAACAAAACATAGGGTCAATAGACCTTATTGTTCCTTCTAAAATAATATCATATCATCTACTAACTAAAGTAACATCTAGATCTTACAAATCATCATAATTTATATTTATGTAGCTTGGTGGAGCTGGTGGTGGTGGTGGAGGTTGTTGTTGTTGTTGACTCTCCAACCGTGCTTGCCTTATTTCTTGGCGGACCTGACGTATTTCCTTGCGTTCTTGTCTTATCTGATTTTGCATCTCGGTCACCAGGTCTGTTAATTGTTGTATTACCAGTCTTTGGGCAGCAACTACTTGATCGATTTCAACAGGTGGAGGATTTGGAGGATTCATTTCTGTTTGCTGTTACGTGATAATCTTTCCTTTCCTGGTATTGACCATGAAAGTTAGAAGCATATGGTAATAGTTTTGCAAAGGAAATTATTTAATAAGCGGAATGAATAAGCTAGTAGCTGGTTATAATCTGAAGATTCTTTAGTAGGGCTTAATCTTTGTTTTACGTCCAGATTGGGGTAACCAGTCGTATAGGGTGAATATCCAAGGGTAAGATAGAATCTGTCAAGATGAGAGATATATATGGGTGAGATAGACTACAAGATATAGGTTAAAAGTTTGTTTGTTATTAGGTGGGAATAGAAAGGTTATACCATTCATCATGGCTCTATTGGTTAGATCAGATCTCATGCATGTGGCTGAGTGGGTTTAAGGCACTAATTTATTTTTAAGTGCATGAGTGAAAGGGAAATGTGCCCTTGGGCCATTTCTAAGTATTTTGGTGATTGAGTGCCAACACATGTGTTTAATTGTGAATTTGTGTTCATGGATGAACAAGGTGCAAATCATGAAGTAAAGGTATGTTTCTAAGCCTTAGTACATTGGTTTTATGGACTAACATATTTGTCTAAGTGTTAGAAACAGAAAGAAGAAAAATAGAAAAGGAGAGAGAATGACTTGGCTGTGTGCAGCCAAGTCTCAGCTCGGTCTGGAGCACCGGACTGTCCGGTGTGCACCGGACAGTGTCCGGTGCGCCAGGCTGCCTCAACTCGAACTGGCTGCTCTCGGGAATTCGCCGACGGCGTACGGCTAAAATTCACCGGACTGTCCGGTGTGCACCGGACTGTCCGGTGAGCCAACGGTCGGCCAGGGCCAACGGTCGGCCGCGCAATCGGCGCGGGACACGTGGCCGAGCCAACGGTCGGAAGACGGCACCGGACTGTCCGGTGTGCACCGGACTGTCCGGTGCGCCAACGGCTCGCAGATCTCCAACGGGCTGCAACGGTCGGCAGCGCCAGAAAAGGAAACAAATCGGGCACCGGACAGTGTCCGGTGTGCACCGGACTGTCCGGTGCCCCCGACGACAGAAGGCAAGGATGGCCTTCCGGATTTGTTCTCAACGGCTCCTAGCTGCCTTGGGGCTATAAAAGGAGCCCCTAGGCGCATGGAGGAGAGACACAAGCAACTCTTGAGCATTCTTGATCATCCACACAAGTTCTTTGCGCATTCGTTTGTGATTCTAAGTGATTCGAGCTCTGTTCTAGTGTGAACTCTGAGATAGTCATTCGAGCTCGAATCTTGGCCGTGTGTGTGCGCTTTTGTTGTGGATTTGTGTGTGTTGCTTCCCTCCCTTACTCTGTGCTTTCTTTGTGATCATATACTTGTAAGGGCAAGAGACTCCAATTTGTGGAGATTCCTTGCAAACGGGATAGTGAAAGGAACAACAAAACACCGTGGTATTCAAGTGGGTCTTTGGACCGCTTGAGAGGGGTTGATTGCAACCCTCGTCCGTTGGGACGCCACAACGTGGAAGTAGGCAAGCATTGGCTTGGCCGAACCACGGGATAAACCACCGTGTCACCTCTGTCTTGATCTCTTGTGGTATTGTGTTTTGTTGAGACTTCACCTTAGCCACTTGGCAATAATCGTGCTAACACATAACAAGTTTTTGTGGCTTAAGTTTGAAGTTTTTACAGGATCACCTATTCACCCCCCCCCCCCTCTAGGTGCTCTCAATTGGTATCAGAGCCGTTCTCTTCACAAAGGGACTAGCCGCCCGAAGAGATGGATCCTAAGGGGAAGGGTATAGTGATCAACGACAAAGAAAAGGAGACCTTCGTCAACGAGCCGAAGGACGACAAGCCTACCGACTCCGGCTCGGGCCAAAGACGGAAGGAAGGGAAGAAGAAGAAGACAAGGCGCATCAAGGAGATCATCTACTACGACAGCGACGAGTCTACTTCTTCCCAAAAGGACGAGGACCACAACGACTACGAGAGGAGAAAACCGGTCAATTCGAACTTCTCTTTTGATTACTCTCGTATTCCGCAAAGTTCACATTCTCAATTGCTCTCCATTCCACTCGGCAAGCCCCCACACTTTGATGGAGAGGACTACGGATTTTGGAGCCACAAAATGCGTAGTCACCTATTCTCTCTCCATCCTAGTATATGGGAGATTGTAGAGAGTGGAATGCACTTTGATAATTCGGATAGTCCCACGTTTATTAATGAACAAATTCATAAGAATGCACAAGCTACTACTGTTCTTCTAGCTTCCTTGTGCAGGGATGAATATCATAAAGTAAGCGGCTTGGATAACGCCAAGCAAATCTGGGACACCCTCAAGATTTCTCATGAGGGAAACGACGTCACTTTGCTCACCAAGATGGAGTTGGTGGAGGGAGAGCTTGGACGGTTCGCCATGATAAGGGGCGAGGAGCCGACGCAAACATACAACCGGCTCAAGACCCTCATCAACAAGATAAGGAGCTACGGGAGCACGCGATGGACGGACCATGACGTCGTCCGCCTAATGCTCAGGTCCTTTACCGTACTTGATCCTCATCTCGTGAACAATATTCGTGAGAATCCCAGGTACACGATGATGACGCCCGAGGAAGTACTTGGAAAATTCGTGAGCGGGCGGATGATGATCAAGGAGGCAAGATACGTCGACGACGCGTTGAACGGACCACTCCACGAGCCTCAACCCATTGCTCTAAAAGCAACGAGGAGCAAGGAGTCGCTACCTAGCAAGGTGGCGCAAGTCGAGGCGGCCGGGCTCAATGATGAAGAGATGGTCCTCATCATCAAGAGATTCAAGACGGCGCTAAATGGTCGCAAGGGGCAGCCAAGCAAGACCAAGACCAAGGGGAAGAGCTCATGCTTCAAATGCGGTAAGCTTGGTCATTTCATTGCTAACTGTCCCGATAATGAAAGTGACCAGGAAAAGGGGAACAAAAGAGAGAAGAAGAAGCAATACAAGAAGGCAAAGGGCGAGGCGCATCTAGGAAAGGAGTGGGACTCGGATTGCTCCTCCTCCGACTCCGACAACGAAGGACTCGCCGCCACTGCCTTCAACAAATCGGCTCTCTTCCCCAACGAGCGTCTCACTTGCCTTATGGCAAGGGAGAAGAAGGTAAGTACTCAAGACTCCACTTATGCTTCTTCTAGTGATAGTGAGTCTAGTGACGATGATGACATAGATTATTCTTGCTTATTCAAAGGCTTAGATAGATCTAAGATAGATAAAATCAATGAATTGATTGATGCTTTGAATGAAAAGGATAGGCTTTTAGAAAAGCAAGAGGATTTATTGTATGATGAACATGATAAGTTTGTAGAGGCACAAAAATCATATGCTTTAGAAGTGAAAAGAAATGAAGTGCTTTCTAGTGAAATATCTTCTTGTCATGAAACCATTGCTGCTTTACAAAGTGTTAATCATGATTTAAATGCTAAATTAGAAGTAACAAATAAATCTAAGTCTTGTGTTGAAAATGTTACAATTTGCACTAGGTGTAAGGATTTTGATGTTAACACTTGTAGCAAACACTTAGTTTCAATTTCAAAACTAAAAGATGAAGTGGCTAGTCTTAATGCTCAACTTAAGACTAGCAAAAGTGAAGTTGATAAGATAAAATTTGCAAGGGATGCCTACACGGTTGGTAGACACCCCTCAATTAAGGATGGTCTTGGCTTCAAGAGAGAGGCCAAGAACTTAACAAGCCATAAGGCTCCCATCTTCGTCAAGGAGAAAGGGAAGGCCCCTATGGCTAGTAGTGCTAAAAGGAACCATGCTTTTATGTATTATGATAAGAGAAATGCTAGAAATGCTTATAATGATTTTTCACATGTTTATGATTCTCATGCCATGTTTGCTTCTAGTTCTTCTTATAAGCATGATAGGAGAAATGTTGTACATATGCCTAGGAGAGATAGTGCTCATGTACCTAAAAAGAATGTTATTCATGCTCCTAGGAAAGTAGTGAATGAACCTTCTACCATTTATTATGCTTGTAATGCTCCCTTTGCTATTTGTAGAAAGGGTAAGAAGGTAGTTGCTAGGAAATTAGGGGCTAGATGCAAGGGAGATAAATCTTGCATTTGGGTCCCTAAAGACATTTGTGCTAACCTTGCAGGACCCAACATGAGTTGGGTACCTAAGACCCAAGTCTAAATTTGCCTTGCAGGTTTATGCATCCGGGGGTTCAAGCTGGATTATCGACAGCGGATGCACAAACCATATGACGGGGGAGAAGAAGATGTTCACCTCCTACGTCAAAAATAAGGATTCCCAAGATTCAATTATATTCGGTGATGGGAATCAAGGCAAGGTAAAAGGGTTAGGTAAAATTGCAATTTCTAATGAGCATTCTATATCAAATGTATTCCTAGTGGAGAGTCTTGGATATAATTTGCTATCTGTTAGTCAATTATGTCAAATGGGATATAATTGTTTATTTACAAATGTAGATGTGTCTGTCTTTAGAAGATGTGATGGTTCACTAGCTTTTAAGGGTGTACTAGACGGCAAGCTTTACTTAGTTGATTTTGCAAAAGAAGAGGCCGGTCTAGATGCATGCTTAATGGCTAAGACTTGCATGGGCTGGCTGTGGCATCGCCGCTTAGCACATGTGGGGATGAAGAATCTCCACAAGCTTCTAAAGGGAGAACACGTGATAGGTCTAACAAATGTTTATTTCGAAAAAGATAGACCTTGTGCAGCTTGTCAGGCAGGAAAACAAGTGGGAGGAGCACATCACAGCAAGAATGTGATGACCACGTCAAGACCTCTGGAGCTGCTGCATATGGACCTCTTCGGACCAGTCGCCTATCTAAGCATAGGAGGAAGTAAGTATGGTTTAGTTATTGTTGATGACTTTTCCCGCTTCACTTGGGTGTTCTTTTTGCAGGATAAGTCTGAAACCCAAGGGACCATCAAGCGCTTCCTCAGGAGAGCTCAAAATGAGTTTGAGCTCAAGGTGAAGAAGATTAGGAGCGACAACGGGTCCGAGTTCAAGAACCTTCAAGTGGAGGAGTTTCTTGAGGAGGAAGGGATCAAGCACGAGTTCTCTGCTCCCTACACACCACAACAAAATGGTGTGGTAGAAAGGAAGAACAGGACGCTAATCGATATGGCGAGGACGATGCTTGGAGAGTTCAAGACCCCCGAGTGCTTTTGGTCGGAAGCCGTGAACACGGCTTGCCACGCCATCAACAGGGTCTACCTTCACCGCCTCCTCAAGAAGACGTCATATGAGCTACTAACCGGTAACAAACCCAATGTATCGTACTTTCGTGTTTTTGGGAGCAAGTGCTACATTCTAGTGAAGAAGGGTAGAAATTCTAAGTTTGCTCCCAAAGCTGTAGAAGGGTTTTTATTAGGTTATGATTCAAATACAAAGGCGTATAGGGTCTTCAACAAATCATCGGGTTTGGTTGAAGTCTCTAGCGACGTTGTATTTGATGAGACTAATGGCTCTCCAAGAGAGCAAGTTGTTGATTGTGATGATGTAGATGAAGAAGATGTTCCGACGGCCGCTATACGAACCATGGCGATTGGAGCCATTCGGCCACAGGAACAGGATGAACGAGATCAACCTTCTTCCTCAACGACGGTGCAACCCCCAACTCAAGACGATGAACAGGTTCATCAAAAGGAGGCGTGTGATCAAGGGGGAGCACAAGACGATCATGAGATGGAGGAAGAAGCGCAACCGGCACCTCCAACCCAAGTTCGAGCGATGATTCAAAGGGATCATCCCGTCGACCAAATTCTGGGTGACATTAGCAAGGGAGTAACTACTCGGTCTCGATTAGTTAATTTTTGTGAACATTACTCCTTTGTCTCCTCTATTGAGCCTTTCAGGGTAGAGGAGGCCTTGCTAGATCCGGATTGGGTGTTGGCCATGCAGGAGGAACTTAATAACTTCAAGCGCAACGAAGTTTGGACGCTGGTGCCTCGTCCCAAGCAAAATGTTGTGGGAACCAAGTGGGTGTTCCGCAATAAACAGGACGAGCACGGGATGGTGACGAGGAACAAGGCTCGACTTGTGGCAAAAGGTTATGCCCAAGTCGCAGGTTTGGACTTTGAGGAGACTTTTGCTCCTGTGGCTAGGCTAGAGTCCATTCGTATCTTGCTAGCATATGCCGCTCACCATTCTTTCAGGTTGTACCAAATGGATGTGAAGAGCGCGTTCCTCAACGGGCCAATAAAGGAGGAGGTGTACGTGGAGCAACCCCCTGGCTTCGAGGATGAGCGGTACCCCGACCACGTGTGTAAGCTCTCTAAGGCGCTCTATGGACTTAAGCAAGCCCCAAGAGCATGGTATGAATGTCTTAGAGATTTCTTACTTGCTAATGCTTTCAAGGTTGGGAAAGCCGATCCAACTCTTTTCACTAAGACTTGTAATGGTGATTTGTTTGTGTGCCAAATTTATGTCGATGACATAATATTTGGTTCTACTAATCAAAAGTCTTGTGAAGAGTTTAGCAGGGTGATGACGCAGAAATTCGAGATGTCGATGATGGGCGAGTTGAACTACTTCCTTGGGTTCCAAGTGAAGCAACTCAAGGACGGCACCTTCATCTCCCAAACGAAGTACACGCAAGATCTGCTAAAGCGGTTTGGGATGAAGGACGCCAAGCCCGCAAAGACTCCGATGGGAACCGACGGACACACCGACCTCAACAAAGGAGGTAAGTCCGTTGATCAAAAAGCATACCGGTCAATGATAGGATCTCTACTTTATTTATGTGCTAGTAGACCGGATATTATGCTTAGCGTATGCATGTGTGCTAGATTTCAATCCGATCCTAAGGAGTGTCACTTGGTGGCGGTGAAGCGAATTCTTAGATATTTAGTCGCTACGCCTTGCTTCGGGATCTGGTATCCAAAGGGGTCTAACTTTGACTTGATTGGGTACTCAGATTCCGACTATGCTGGATGTAAGGTCGATAGGAAGAGTACATCGGGGACGTGCCAATTCTTAGGAAGGTCCCTGGTGTCATGGAACTCTAAGAAACAAACCTCCGTTGCCCTATCCACCGCTGAGGCCGAGTATGTTGCCGCAGGTCAGTGTTGCGCGCAACTACTTTGGATGAGGCAAACCCTCAGGGACTTTGGCTACAATCTGAGTAAAGTCCCACTCCTATGTGACAATGAGAGTGCTATCCGAATAGCGGAAAATCCTGTTGAGCACAGCCGCACAAAGCACATCGACATCCGGCATCACTTTTTGAGAGACCACCAGCAAAAGGGAGATATCGAAGTGTTTTATGTTAGCACTGAGAACCAGCTAGCCGATATCTTTACCAAGCCTTTAGATGAGAAGACCTTTTGCAGGCTGCGTAGTGAGCTAAATGTCTTAGATTCGCGGAACTTGGATTGAATTGTAGCATACATGTATTCATGCCTTTGATCATGTTCATTCTGCATTTTGTTGCTTATTAGGGTGCTCAAGTTGTACAAACACTCCCTGGACCTCACAAGTCCGTTGCAATGTGATGCACATGTTTAGGGGGAGATGTGTTACAACTTGACCCTTTGAGACTAACCATATGTTTGAGTTTGCTTGTGTTAGTCTCAAAGGAGAATTGAAAGGGAAAAGGTGGACTTGGACCATGAAAGACTTCCACTGCACTCCGATGAGGGGTAACTTACTCCAAGTCCATCTCATGAACTCTTATTGACATTTGCTCTTAATTGAAGATTTTGGTGAGGCAATGGGGTTAAAGGGCCAAGATTGATCCCGTTTTGGTGCTTGATGCCAAAGGGGGAGAAAATAAAGGCCAAAGCAATAAATGGATCAGCTACCACTTGAGAGATTTTGAAAATAGTAGAATAGAGTTTTTGGTTTGTCAAAATTCTTAAGTTGTCTCTCTTGTCAAAAGTTGGCTTCTTGTGGGGAGAAGTATTGATTATGGGAAAAAGGGGGAGTTTTTGAAATCCTTGATCAATCTCTTTTTGAATGACTCTCTTTATGCTTAAACATGTGTGTTTAACTTAGAGATAGAGATTTGTGTTTGATTTGCAAAAACAAACCAAGTGGTGGCAAAGGATGATCCAGATATGCCAAAATTGATTCAAAATAAATTTAAGTGTTATTTGAATTGAGTTTGCACTTGTTCTAGTGGCTTTATGTAGTGTTGGCATAAATCACCAAAAAGGGGGAGATTGAAAGGGAAATGTGCCCTTGGGCCATTTCTAAGTATTTTGGTGATTGAGTGCCAACACATGTGTTTAATTGTGAATTTGTGTTCATGGATGAACAAGGTGCAAATCATGAAGTAAAGGTATGTTTCTAAGCCTTAGTACATTGGTTTTATGGACTAACATATTTGTCTAAGTGTTAGAAACAGAAAGAAGAAAAATAGAAAAGGAGAGAGAATGACTTGGCTGTGTGCAGCCAAGTCTCAGCTCGGTCTGGAGCACCGGACTGTCCGGTGTGCACCAGACAGTGTCCGGTGCGCCAGGCTGCCTCAACTCGAACTGGCTGCTCTCGGGAATTCGCCGACGGCGTACGGCTAAAATTCACCGGACTGTCCGGTGTGCACCGGACTGTCCGGTGAGCCAACGGTCGGCCAGGGCCAACGGTCGGCCGCGCAATCGGCGCGGGACACGTGGCCGAGCCAACGGTCGGAAGACGGCACCGGACTGTCCGGTGTGCACCGGACTGTCCGGTGCGCCAACGGCTCGCAGATCTCCAACGGGCTGCAACGGTCGGCAGCGCCAGAAAAGGAAACAAATCGGGCACCGGACAGTGTCCGGTGTGCACCGGACTGTCCGGTGCCCCCGACGACAGAAGGCAAGGATGGCCTTCCGGATTTGTTCTCAACGGCTCCTAGCTGCCTTGGGGCTATAAAAGGAGCCCCTAGGCGCATGGAGGAGAGACACAAGCAACTCTTGAGCATTCTTGATCATCCACACAAGTTCTTTGCGCATTCGTTTGTGATTCTAAGTGATTCGAGCTCTGTTCTAGTGTGAACTCTGAGATAGTCATTTGAGCTCGAATCTTGGCCGTGTGTGTGCGCTTTTGTTGTGGATTTGTGTGTGTTGCTTCCCTCCCTTACTCTGTGCTTTCTTTGTGATCATATACTTGTAAGGGCAAGAGACTCCAATTTGTGGAGATTCCTTGCAAACGGGATAGTGAAAGGAACAACAAAACACCGTGGTATTCAAGTGGGTCTTTGGACCGCTTGAGAGGGGTTGATTGCAACCCTCGTCCGTTGGGACGCCACAACGTGGAAGTAGGCAAGCATTGGCTTGGCCGAACCACGGGATAAACCACCGTGTCACCTCTGTCTTGATCTCTTGTGGTATTGTGTTTTGTTGAGACTTCACCTTAGCCACTTGGCAATAATCGTGCTAACACATAACAAGTTTTTGTGGCTTAAGTTTGAAGTTTTTACAGGATCACCTATTCACCCCCCCCCCCTCTAGGTGCTCTCAATGAGGGGTATGGATTTTATCTCTTGTACCAACATTAAGTAACTTACTCTAGATTAGATCATAATAGATTAGATAAAATCTAGTTTAGGTTGGATATCACTAGATTAGACCGGTTAAGATCTAAGTAAATTTTGGATTATCACATGGTCGTTATTCTAGAGTGGGATCAATATGCTAATTAGGGCAATGTGAATCCATAAGGATAAGGTAAAATATTTTGAGGTCAGTTAGATCTGGTATGAAAGGTTAGAATCTTTTTCGAGATAAGATGGATCTATTAAGATAAGGGAGAATCTTTTAAGATAAGATGAATTGGTTAGAATGAGAGCTTTTAGGATAAGATAAATCTCTTAAGCTAGATATGTTCCAATGGGGACAATCTAGGTTGTCTAGTTATTTTATAAATATATTTTTATACCTATGTGTATATACAGATGCAATTGTGGACATTACTCCACAACCCAACACACTCAATCAAAGATCCAAATCAGACAAGTATCATAAGAACAAACACTCAAGCATACCAATATCTACAAAAATAGTTTTGCTTTTGTCCCTAAGTTTAGGTCTCCTATTCCTAAAGTCACTTTAGGTTAAGGATTTCAAAGTGTGAAATCCACATTTGTCTTTGGAAAGAAAAGATAAGAATAATCAGAGTAAAGCGGAAATAGATGAGAAAAGATTAAGATAAGTTTAGAAAAGAATCAGAGTAAGGTAAGTAAAGAATGGTTGTCCAGTTCTGTCTAGGTTTCGTCCTACAGTCAACATTCCTCTGATACCACTTCTGTCACACCCGGATTTTAGGGGTCCAAAACCCGGGCGCGAACATAATCACCAGGTGTGCTGGGACCAAGTCTCACACATATGATGAATCATGGCACAGGATCGAATGTCACATCTTTATATATAACAGGAGTTCTATACAAAATAAATAATTACATTATAAGGAGACAACGGTCCAGCAACCCAAAGTTGACTGGGAGACGACGGCCTAGACCACTCACGAACACATCGCAGCATCCTCCAAGCGCCTCATCCTGCGGTACCTGTTCTTGACCTGTGGGGTGTGTGAGACAGCAAGAGTGAGCTCACATACGTTCATCGCTCAACAAGTTGTGGGGAATAATGTGCATGAACTCGCCAAAGGTGGGAGCTCACGTGAAGTGTAAGGCTTACCAAAGAAGATGGTTAGAGCTGAGCATTGCTTTTAAAGTTGGTCAAAATTTTATTAGCAGTTACTAAGTATAAGTAAATACCAACCCGGTTAAATAGTAGAACAAAAGTAACAACTTCACCTGCGATGCAATGCATATGACAAATTGAGTTTAAGTTCCATAATTTAATCATGTGAGGGTCCGAGCCGCTCTTGACCGTGAGCACGGCTAGTATACTAGTTTTACACTCTGCAGAGGTTGCGCATCTTTACCCACAAGTCGTGTATCCCATGTCGCCAGGGTTTGCAAGGCCCTTAGACACTACCGAGGTGAATGGCTAGGGATCCACTACGAGGCCTTTACAATGAGGACGGCCTCCTACAGTGCATCTTATACAGGTTAATAATGGAACTCTGGGTCCTACTACAATGAGGACGGCCTCCTGGCTGGAGCACCGGCCAGATCTGGTAGACATTCCCGAACGGTACGATGAGGACGACCTCCTAGCTGGAGCTGCACCCACCGATCGACTACAGGGAGTGAGGAGGGCATGGGCCTCGGCGCTATGGCACATGAGAAGCAGCGCATTGCCCCCCCCTCTAGCACCCCACCCCCTTCTTGAACTCAGGGTACGACACCATTCTTGATGTCAGGGAGGGAGGGATTCGATGGCCACTGCCTGCGGCCTTCATTGCGGCGTAGGCTGGGAGGGAGTGGTAGATGGGGGTGGGTGGATGAGGCGGTGGTGAGGTAGAGCATGAAGATGGCGATGGTGGGTTCTGGAATGGGTGTGGGACGATGGCGGATGAGGAGTGGATGGAGAGCGGTTAGGTTTTTTGTGGGAGCGAAGACTGGGGATAAAAATCCGACGAGTGTTTTTCTGTTTTGTTTTTTTTTTTGGCTTGTGTGGTGGGGCTGTTGGGGTGGGGCACAATGTGAAGATCGAACTTGAATGGCGCGGAGCCTAGGGCGGCTAGGGCTACTAATACATAAACTATATATATATTTTCAAACAAGACCTAAATAAAAAGGACGTATTCATCCCATCGTGATGATGATCCTAGACGCCAAAAACATGGTAAAGCACAACACTAGTCCAATTAGAGATGGCAATGGGACCCGATTCCTCGTGGAGAATTACTTCATTAGGAGACGAGGATAGAGAAGTTTTTTCCCCACAGGGATGTAAATGAGGACAACTCCCCCGTGGGATAAACGGGGATGGAGACAAAGAAGCATTCCTCATCCACGTTTCCCATGGGGGACCCGTTAAACTTGCATGTGACGTTGTTTTCGTGTAATAATTAATAATAAAAATAAATAATTACCTTATCAAGAATTCACTCATTATACAAATGTGTTCATTTTGATGTGCACATAATTATTTATTACATCGGACAATATATATAAATGACAATGTTTTGTATTAATAATAAAGGAAATACATCCTAGTTGTATTTAAGCGGGACGGGGATCCCCATCAAGGTTTACCCTGCGGGGAACGGAGGGGGCTCGCAAGCGTTCGTGGAGATTCGCACGGGAAAAAAATTTTATCGCAGAAACGAGGATGGAGAGCTATTCCCGGCACGGAATTCCCTGTGACATCCCTGTATCCAATGCATGTCGGACCTGCCTGCCTCCTTCTATGTATAAATACAACACGTATCTGAGCAAGGAGGGGGCCAGGAGGGGTGCATTTTGCTGGACAAGTAGTAACAGAATAACCATTACAGTGCTTTTTTAATGCACGCATGTATTCATTTAAATCCACGTGAGGTGAAGTAATTCGACGTCCATTTTAAACTAAACTCTCCACACCAAACTACTACTCTAACCCAGAGCCCCAAAAGCCATAGATTGGAAGAAAAAACAATGGGCGCAAGCTGGGTCGCCTCTATCCGATCTAAGGGTCGACTCTTCGGATGCAAACTCGGTCGGCAATCATACTCACGCCGGTGAGTTTCACTACTATGACTATACGAGAGGACAGTAACCTTAGACCATCTTCAGCAAAGTGCTTCATTCTCTATTTTACGTAATTCATCGAAGACAACCTTAAGACAGTAACGATGTAGGGTTGGAATAGCTATTGAGAAAAAAATATATAGAATACATCCAGCTAATTGTTAGCTACTAACATTTAGCATGACAGCGCCTAAACAAGTGGGATGGTCTCCAGCAGATCGTGGATATGGTTGTGTAACACAGTTTACAATGTAGACTGCACTGTTTACAGAGTGAAGTTTCAAATAAAAGATGTAAGAGATGTGATAAGAGATAGGATGTGTAAAGCTAGCTACTAGAGCGAGCTAAATATGTCTCTCTGTCGAGATATAACGTTAGATCCCACGTCCGCCTAGGAAACTGTCGGAAATAATATAGACGTCGGAACTGTATCGTTTTACTGTTGTGTAAGATTTTCTACAGCAGATTCTATCTCATTCCTTATCACCTCATCTATTTTAAATTTCAATCTGCAAACAACATCAAATAGTATCATCATTTATAGTTATACGTCCCATATTTTACACTATCCACTACATAGTGTAAGGAGACAAATTTAAGAGAACTATATTAATGGATACTTTTGTTGATGCGTTAGTGGCAGGAGGTTGGATAATGTCACACCCGGATTTTAGGGGTCCAAAACCCGGGCGCGAACATAATCACCAGGTGTGCTGGGACCAAGTCTCACACATATGATGAATCATGGCACAGGATCGAATGTCACATCTTTATATATAACAGGAGTTCTATACAAAATAAATAATTACATTATAAGGAGACAACGGTCCAGCAACCCAAAGTTGACTGGGAGACGACGGCCTAGACCACTCACGAACACATCGCAGCATCCTCCAAGCGCCTCATCCTGCGGTACCTGTTCTTGACCTGTGGGGTGTGTGAGACAGCAAGAGTGAGCTCACATACGTTCATCGCTCAACAAGTTGTGGGGAATAATGTGCATGAACTCGCCAAAGGTGGGAGCTCACGTGAAGTGTAAGGCTTACCAAAGAAGATGGTTAGAGCTGAGCATTGCTTTTAAAGTTGGTCAAAATTTTATTAGCAGTTACTAAGTATAAGTAAATACCAACCCGGTTAAATAGTAGAACAAAAGTAACAACTTCACCTGCGATGCAATGCATATGACAAATTGAGTTTAAGTTCCATAATTTAATCATGTGAGGGTCCGAGCCGCTCTTGACCGTGAGCACGGCTAGTATACTAGTTTTACACTCTGCAGAGGTTGCGCATCTTTACCCACAAGTCGTGTATCCCATGTCGCCAGGGTTTGCAAGGCCCTTAGACACTACCGAGGTGAATGGCTAGGGATCCACTACGAGGCCTTTACAAAGTTCCACTAGCTTCCGAAAACCCGCTACAGTTTATAGGAAGTTCCAATGCAGGAATCCCTTGCAGGACCGCCATCGCAGCAAAATCCTCCCGAGGGCCTCCCTACACTGACCACTCCCCTACTGCCCTTGCCCCTTTCGGGTAAGGTAGTCTTCCACTAGCTTTCCTAATTAATCAGCCAAGGGGTCCCATTCCTCCCTTGTGGTAGCACTGTTTTCCCGGGTGGTCGCTCCATGTTCCAATTAACATAATGATCTTATCATGAACAGTAATAATAAACATATAATAAAAGTGTGATCATGAATAATACACCTTCATACCCAAAACCACATAAAGCACTAGCAGGTACTACCCAAAAAGTTCAGTGGTAAACAAGGTATAAAGATAGACAAACTAGGGTAACCTATTGGGTCCCATCAAAATTAACCTATGCAGATCATTATGATTAATTAGAACATGAGTGGGTAAAAAGAAGTGATCAAGGGCACAACTTGCCTGTGACTTGAGATTCCAGGTACCACTTGCTCTTTAGATGACTCGTGACCTCACGCTAGTCGTAGCAATACAAACAAACATTGTATAGGCAAAATTAACATTACACCAAACATATATGCAAAATACACAGTAATAATCTACACATTAAAATAAAATTCTAGGAACAGAAATCATAATTTTTGGACTTATAGATTTTAAGTTATGCATTTTCAAATGTTTTATGTGTTTAAAATAGGATTAAGTGTGGGATTAATTTTCTTACTGTTGTCATGATAAAACAGAGACTCTAAGTGGTAGGGAATAATATTACAAAATTTTAGCAACTGGAATGAAGTAATTTGGAGTTCATATGCATTTTCTATGAATTATACAAATTCTATGAATTATTTTTATATTAAAAACTCATTTTCTAATTCATTTTCCTGATTTTATAACTCCCTGGACGGGGCCACAAATACAGAAAAGTGCAGGGGCCGGCGCAAAAGAATTCCTAGGACTCTGTGGACTGTTCCAGTGGACCGCGGGTTGATTATAGTTAAAGCTAGGGTGTCTTGTGAAAAACGAGCTCGCGAAGGGGTATCGGGTGGCATCAACCATCCGATCTACATCTGACGGTCCGGATTAGACTCATCTAAAATCGAAACGGTACGAAGTGCGGTCCGTCCGATCAGCGATCTACGGCATAGATTGAAATAACTGCGATGGAATCCCAGACACACGAATCAGATTGGATGGATCAGAATCGTCGCAGGATGCATAGACTTGCTAGGCTCAATCGTGGTCGTTCACGTGACAATCAACGGCCACAGTACTTCTCTCCCACGCGAACACCCGAGCACCCAGGAACACTCGCACGGCGGTGACCCCGCCGGAGGGAATTCAATCCGGCGCCCACAACCCCAAACTCAAATTAAACGGCGCAACACGAAATTGGGGACATGGTTTAGTGGTGTAGATGGTTCTCACCGGAAATCTCGGAGTGATTCCCCCTGGCCACGACACTAGGCGGACAGACGGCGGCGCTAGCTCCACGGCGAGAAATTGCGGCGTCGCTGGCCCGCAATCAACCACGGAAAGAGCACGCGCACCACCCGTGCGACCACCCGAAGTTCCCAGGCCCAAACACGAGACCCCGCCGGTGCTGGTAACCCGGGTCGACGGCAGCGGCCAAGAAATTGGGTGGACAACCGCGGCGGCTGGGCCAACGGCGATAGTCGGGTAAGGAAGAGTAGGGCTCAGGAATGAGGAAGTGGGGTAACAGGTAGGGGATTACGGCGCTAGGTCTTATATCCCAAGGATCGGTCGGACTTGCACCAGTCCTACCGGGCTCGCGACCGTGAGCTCCGCCGAGGTTCACGCGGAGCCGCTGAGGGCGGTACTGTCGAGGGAAGGAACGAGGGATCAAGATCAATAGCTGTGGGGTGAGCCAGCGACCGGTAAATATGGGAAATCCCAACTGAACCCAGGATTCCTAGGCGTTCGTTCAGGCCGGCGCGCACAAAACGGAGAGGGAGGCAGAGTCGGAGACGGAAATTTGTTACGGCCTGCTGCAGAGTGGAGACGAAGCTGACAGTGGGCCCGAGTAATCAGTGAGAGAAGGGAGGGGAAAAGAGGGCTGCACCGAGCGGTCCCTGGCGTCAGCGGCATGGCCAAGGCACGCGCAGTGTGCGATGGGGCGGCTGACGCACTGGCCCCACCCTGCAGTGACTGAACACCAGAGCGCAGGAGAGCAGCAGAGGGAACGGCTGACGGGGCGGGCCCGCCGGTCAGTGCGCAGAGAGGGACCAAGCGTGGTCGATGCGGGAAGGGGCCGCGCAGTAAGCCGGTTTAGTGGGCCAGGTTAGTTTGAATCGGCCCAAGTGCTAGTAATTCCTATTCTTTTATTATTATTATTCATGTTTTGTTTTTTTTCACTCACATTCATAATTTGAATTCAAATTTGTTTATGGGTTTTACATAGGGATCAAGGGCACCATTAAAATACCAGTATGAGAAGATATATCTGTTTATATTTTATTATTATTATAGCACATATTTTTTTCCCTCTCTTTTCTTTTCTATTTTAGTTTCTCGTTTCCAATTCCTGTTTCAAATTCTCAAATCTTAATTTGGAGTTCTCTATTCATATTGATATGCACAACACAAACTCCAGCATGACATGCATATTCCTATTTTTATTTATTTGTTATTCGACCAATATAATTCCATTTAATGAATATGCACAACTTAAAAGAAAATCAAAATGATCTTCAAAGGTTCCAGAATCCCAAGTCACTACATACTTATATTTCTATTTTTTTATTTTGTTATCATTAATTATTATTACTTTTTTTTTCTGTACCAATTTTGGGCTTTACAGATAAATATGCGGACCATATAGCTTCTTGCATGGATCATCGGATTACAGGTTTTATTCTAGTCATCTTAGAGCACCATATATTAGTGCCAACATTATTTCAGAGTTCAACGGCGCTAGTGCCGCAGACGGAAGCGGTACGTGCCACAAAGAGAGCCTAAATCTTCTTTTGGCTATCGGTTGCTTGCAAAACCATGGTTTCGACACTTACTCCTGGCCCCAAGCCAAGAATCACCCCCATCCCCTTTCTCTCTTGCTGGCGCCGGAGCTCGTCAAGCACGAAGATGACCGACGGCCCAGACATGTTCCCGTACTCACTCAGCACCCGGCGGCTCGCTTCCAGCTTGTGCGGTTCCAACCTGAGCCCCGCCTCGACGCTGTCCAAGACGGCGCGCCCACCCGGATGGACCGCCCAAAAGAGGTCGTTCCAGCTGCCGCCGATGCCGAGCAGCGAGAGCGCATCAACCATACACTGCTCTATGTTTTCACGTACCAGGGACGGGATCTCCCTGGAAGGGTTGAAGTGGAACCCATCCTCACAGAGCTGGCCGGCGGCGACCTGCTTGCTCTCCGGTATCATGGTCTGCGAGGCCGACAGCATCTCGAAGTCCGGTTCTTCCACGGAGACGGGGTCGGCGCCAACTATGACGGCGCCCGCGCCGTCTCCGAACAGTGACTGCAAGATGAGCGTGTCGACGTGGGCCTCGTGCGGCGCGCGGAAATGGGCGAGCGTGAGCTCAGCGCAGGCCACGAGCACGCGCGCGCCGCGGTTGTTCTCGGCCATGTCCTTGGCGAGACGGAGCGCGGCGCAACCGCTGGAGCAGCCGTTCATGTAGAGCATGGTGCGGCGCACGGTGGGGCGCAGGCCGAGCAGTGAGGCCACGAGCCAGTCCACGCCCGGCATGTGGGCGCCGGAGTAGGTGGTCACCACGAGGTGCGTGATCTCCGTGGCCGGACGCCCCCACTCGGCGATAGCGTCAACTGCGGCCGCGGCAGCGAGCTCGGGAACGGCACTAGCCATGATGTCCTGCCGCTCGTGTAACGATGGCATCGCCCGGTCGATGAATGCAGGGTGGCCGCGTAGCAGCTCCTCCGTGTGGTGGAAGTAGCGTTTCTTGATTGCCGATTTGTGGCCTGGAGAAAAAAAGATTCATTAATGTATACTGCACCGACTGATGATGGATAGATAATAGAGATAAACACATCTAGGGACCGTCTCCATTAAGAGCTTGTTCAGTTATTTATGAGAGAATTGATACGAATTGAGAGAGATTTTGATTTATTAGGGATTGACACCCTCTTAATCCCTCTCAATTTATATAAATTAGGGTAGAACCGAACAAACCTTTAATAATCACATCGGCAATCAAGCAAATCCCCGTCTCTACCAGCCTACTCATAGTTGCATTAAAAATTAATATTATAATGCTTATGTGCTTATGTGCTTAGCAAAAGGTTTAGAAAAATATGAGTTGAAAAAAACATAACCTTGTTGCTTATGTGCTTAGCAAAAGGTTTAGAAAAATATGAGTTGAAAAAAACTTATTTTTTGTAGCTCGTTAAGTTACTCATCCTCCTTCAGTCACTAGGGTTATACTATATGAAAGCATAGCACTATGTGTAGCACTATTGCGCTTGTTTAGTTTCTCACGGCCCATTTGTGAGTTAACGATTCCACTAGTATGTGAGAAGCGGAGAAGAGGAAGAGATCTATGTGCTTGTCTTGTCATGTTGGGCTTAGAGTTTTCACGGTCTATCTACATGTTAACGGTCCACTTGTAAGGCTATGCGCAGTAGATCATATAAAATAGAAGGTTCACACTGTTTACAAAGGGTTTGTTTAGTTTGAGGAATGAAGTGATCTATGTTCTTCTCACTCCTCGCATTTTTATTTGGTTTGTTGAATAGAATGAGTTGATTCATCACCACCTCATTCCTTATAAGCTAATAATTAGTATATACATGAGGAGTGGGTTGATTCCATCAAAATTAATGGAATGAACTTATGATACATCACCTTATTAAGCATTGGGTGACTCCACAAATCAAACACACCAAAAGTGAAACTTGAAATATCTAATGAGATATGGGATGAAATATGATAGATGTTGGAGACAACCTAAGGAGAGAAAAATAGACCTACGCGCTTCGCGTATAATGTAGGGTGACCGTCGAAACGGTGCTTTATATAGTACTATCTCCGTTCTCGAATATTTGTCGTCTGCTAGTTTATTTTTTAACTAAACGGCGACAAATAAAAAATAAAAAATAACGGATGAAGTAGTAGAGAAATATAAAAGTAGAGATAATCTGTAATATTTAATATAGTCTCGGATAAACACAAAATTTATACCGGAATTACTGTCTTTGTCTGGAAATAATCATTAATTGATCGAGATCATTTGTTTGTCTTCCTCTCAAAATGGAAAACACTCTTGTCTAAAAAAACGTCACGTCTGTGCAAGTACTGTGCAAGTACTAGTGGCGTATGCCCTAGTGGCATTTGCTTTGATCACACGTGAACTAGAGTGTGACTTATAATTGAGTGTACTTGAACTTATATTAGAAATTTAGATATATGCTTCAACAATCATACTGCTCGTCCTTATTTAATACAAATATGTTGGTGCGTGTTCTTGATCCATGGCCTAGAATATATTCATTACAAGATAAATTGGTTTTAGTAGCTCAAGAAAGGTAACAAATAAAATTGCATGCACAGTTATACACTCCCTCCGAGTCATTCTAATTTTTTTTTTCTCAAGAAAATTATTTGTGGTACAATGATAAAGAGTGGTTTCAGCATGGGACACTAGAAATAACACTATTTATCACGAACACACTGAGAAACATTAGTGATTATCATCGGCACACTGTAGACTATCTCAGTGTTGTCTTTATCCATATGATTGGTTATCCGCACCATTCCATTCTGAATTATCGCGTGCGTTGACTTTAACTGAGCGTCTGTTTGGTTATAATAATAAGTCATTCTGAAGTTATTTACCTCGCATCTGCACATACGTCAGAAATGGCCGTACCTAGCCGGCCAGGCTTGCGTGAAACTAGGCGCACTAAACCAATCAACCACTATCTGTCTGTCAAAATTAGACGGACGAGTACATGGCCGTGTCACGGCTGTCTTGTAACCAAACATGTAGTTAAATACTTACAGATCCTCTTGAGCTTGTCTTTAAGGCTAGTGAGGTGCTCGCTCTTGGTAACGCGGAAGTAGTAGTCCGCGTACTCCTCCTGCCTCACGCAGTTGGGCGGGTTCGCCGTCCCGATGGCGAGCACGGTGGCTGGGCCGTCGGCACGCAGCTCCCGTCTTCTGTCGCTGCAGAGGCCGACCGCCGGCCTCACTGTTTGGTTGCCCAGCAGCAGCGACGTCATACTCTGTAGACGAACTGGAGGCGAGATGAAGTAGCCAAATGAGAGAGATGGGAGTGGCAACTGGTAAGGTGAATTGGCCATGTGCAACCTATTTATAAAGCGATCGAGTGCCGTCTGATGCGTGCTGAGCCTCCACCATGTTCCCAGCTGTAGGAGCTCCAATTGTTATCTACTCCCACTATTCTAATTAATAATTTATTTGACTTTTCTTACCAAATTTAATTAGCTTATCTTATTAAAAAAATTAGAAAAAATAGAAACTCAAAGCCATACATAAAATATATTATAGGCTAAACGTTATCACACTAAAAAATAATAATAACTATTTTTTAATAAGATAAGCTGATTAAAGTTAGAAAAAAAAGTTAAACAAATTATAAATTAGAACGAACAGAGTAAATTGGTGTTTGGTTTTTAGGGACTAATATTATATTTTAGTTCCTAAATTAATAAATACAAAAACTAAAATATAGTTTTAGTTTCTATATTTAATAATTTAGAGACTAAGATAGAATGAAATAAAGAGACTAAAAATTAGTCTATAGAAACCAAACATCACTAACTATTATTATTATTGGATACGACCGTCTTAACATGTTTGGCAATGGTCTCGATCCGAAAGCTCTAAAACCTGCTCTACCATGTACTAGTACAGCGAAGCTGTGTACGGAGATTCCAAAGACATTTGTAATGCTATTTGCCCATTTCCAGTTTCACGAGTGTGAAAGGCAGGGAAAATCGTGAGCTTCGCCGAAATCGACTGCAGAGTCACCATTACAATTGTATTTAACAGTTTCTTACAGACTGTTTGTTTCCCGGTGCTAAAATTTAGTACCGGTAAAATTTAGGAAATGCTAAACTTTACTAGTAAATGTTTAAAGCCTGTGAAACGATATATTTTTACAGATGGATTCGGTTATCAACCGCCTGTGCTATTTTTAGTGACTGTTACTTAAAAAAACCGATACTAGAAATCGTATTTTTACAGGTAGTTCCTTAAGAAAACCGCATTTAAAAATCCATGATTTTTATTGGCGGATTTCTTAAGGAATCCGCCTATAGAAATCAATTTCTAGTGACTGTTTTTCTTAAGAAACCGTCACTATAAATCATTTTTATCCATAATTTTTCGAGTTTTTCAAACGACCTCGTATGATAAAATCACCAAAATAAAAGTTGTAGATCTTTAAAAGTTATAAAACTTTGTAGATGTCAACTTTTTTATTTTACTCATTTCGGTTCTCAAAAATTATCTAAGTATGTCAAATTTAAAATTCAAATTTTGCAAACTACCTTGGATGAAAAAGCGTCAAAACGAAAGTTGTAGAAGTTCAAAATTTATTCAACTTTGTACTTGACAACTTTTTTATTTGAATTCGTTTATAGTCTCAAACAATTAATTTACACTTAGTTGGTTATAATATGTGGACAAAAAAACTATAAACTAAACACAAAACATGTCATAGACGGAGTGGTAGCCGAGGGTAAGGTCGGCGATTCGATTCCTAACAACCGCGTAGCTCGCAAAAAATGTCGTGACTTGTGACCGAGACTCGGGCGGGTGGGATGTGCTGAGTTTGTTGTTTTTAAAACCCGTTTAATGTTTCTAAAAATATTTTTTAGTAGCGGTTTTATTAACTCAACCGTCAGTGGAAATTGATTTTCACTGGCGATCCTCAGTTACCCGCCTATAAAAATTATGATTTCTATTGGTCCCTAGCACCGACGGTTCATCCTAATGATACTCAGATTATCTACATAGCCAGATTCTTCCCGCAGCTAGATTCTCGGAAAAGCTGTTCAGAAAAAAGCTGAACCAAACAGGCCAACGCCAGTGAAAATAGGTTTATAACCGTCACTATAGAGCTTCTTTGTACTAGTGTTTAGCACTTGAGTATTGTTTGGATCATTTTAGCATTTGTGGTCTACAAGGAGCACAGGACCAATGGTGGTAGAGAGAGAAAGGGGTATTCAATGTAAAATAGAGCTGGGACCAGTTTTAGCATAGTTTAGTAGCTTTGATGGAGCTAAAGTGTTAATGAATGCTAAACTTTAGCACATCACTTTTAGCCACCCTTTTTGTTTTTTTAGTAGCTAAATTTTTAAAAAAGTGTAGTACTAAAGTTTAGCAAGGCGAAACAAACGAGCCCTTAAGAGAGAACCGTCAGTGTAAAAGTACATACACTCATGATTGCTTTGAGCATGTACAATCCAATTAAATGAGGGTCTCTTGAGAGAGATCTCTAGTGAGCTAACTAAAAAAATGAAGAGTGAAGAGCCCGTCTTTACACGACTCTTTATACATATTATATATTGACTGTATTTATTATTTACAGGCTGAAGGTTATATCATGCAGTTCTTAACTATATCTTATATTTGAAAAACCGTAAAAAGCTCAGAATTGTAAATGCCCTTAAGAAAACCACACGTGTAAATATATTTTTGTAAAAAGTTTTTTTAAAAAAACTCGCCGCCTCTGCAAGTTATTTTAAAATATTTCCAACGTATTAGGCTATCTCCAATAGATCCCTATGGCATTCCCTATCTTATTCTTTATTTTAAACTTCACCCTACAAACAATATCAAACAGTGCTATATATAGTTTCGTGTCCCCTATTTTACCATGTCTACTATTGACAGAGTACTATTAAACCTTATCTGTTCTTAACAAACTATAATTACATATCCAAATATACATCACATGCATCCATCAAAAAATAATAATTACTTGATTCTATCGCAGTCACCTACCCATGTATATACACCAACCATAGAATTACATATAAATACAACAAAGTTTTTGGCTTATAACAAGTTACATGAATCTTCTAATAGTCGTCTCTATTTAGTTGTAGCCTAGAAAATCTATAGAATCTCTATACTTTGGCTTTGCTAACTGAGATATAGCATCATGATATTTTTCATTAAAGTAAACAATTTCTTTCATGACGAACCGACACATGTTCTCACATATGTTCATTGCGCCTTGACCTTTGAGGTGTTCCCTTCTATGGGAAAAATATACATGCAAAGAATATTTATAGTCAACTTATATTTACAAGTGACCAATTCATTTACAATCAGTGCTGGTCCTGACATTCTAGAGGCACAGGGCTAAACTTGTAATGGAGAGGCTCTTTCCAATACTAATATTATACATAAGTATAGTGTATATAAACTATCAATAAACACTCTATATACATCTTTAAAATACTGTTCATATCAGATGAGAAGTACATAAATTCGTAGAATTATTACCATTTAGAAAGAACTCTAGTCCCAATATTATCTATCCTTTTAGGCCTTAACAAAGTCTAATAACTCAACAGACAATAGTATGCACGGCGTAGAAATTTGTTTTACCGTCTCTGATCGGTCTGATTGAAACATGCAAACAAGTTAGGAGATAAACTTATAAACAAACTCACAAACTGTATTGTATCAGTTAGGACATCGCACCTCACCAGATGACAAGAACAGCTAGCAGCCTAGCACACTAACCAGACAACCACTCCCGTCCCTCACCGTCTTACGCACGCACGTCACTCGCCGGCGTGCCGGATGCGCTTCACAGACTCATGGTGTCAGTCGCCGCCGACCGGCCTCAAGCATATAGTTGGTAGGGCTTAGGGCAAGGGCACACAAATCGGCAACAACAAGAAATGGAAACCGGAACATCGTTCGGTTGCGCCTACATAAACTTTCTTCGGTGGGCTGGTACTTGAGATGAGGCCCCACTCACCTAGGGCCCGGATCGAGGGCACCACTAGACCCCGCTAGGGCCGGCGCTATTTACAACACTAATTATAAAATATCACACCTAACTATTACTTACTTTGCTAAGGTTCACTGTGTATCACTTGTTCTGTCTTAGAAACCCGCAGGAGCGTTCTAGGTGGTTATTTGTGACACTATGTAATGACCAAGTGGTTATTTATATATACTAGTCGGTTGTCCATGCGTTGCGACGGTTCACAACAATAACCACGTAAACTATCCACTAAAAAGATCTCAAGATTTTTTATTGATTGTCTCCGCTCTCCGCATAATATTTGTTGGTCACTTGTTCTCAAATGTTGTGAATCAAGAACAAGACAACACAATTGTTAAGGATTAAGGACCTTCGTCCTCTGAAGCATTATCTCCTTTCCGGTATAATAATCTTCAGACGAAGGTCAAGAAGGACACACCTTCATAATTCATGAGGATAAGGATCAATAAAGACAATATATGATGTCCTTTCATTCATTCATATATTTATTCCATGATGCACAAATGAACATTAACAGTAATTATATTACATTGATACCTTCAGCTTGTTTGAAGGTGTTGACGCGAGAGCAATTACAATCCAGCGTGAACAGTACACCTATTTATAGGCACGGAACATAGCTCGAGTGAAAATACATTTATGACCACAACACGTACTCATAATCGTAACATAAATCATCAGGGTTTAACTAGTCTTTTCCTGTTCGACTCGGCATCAAGTTTGACCTTCGTCGCCACCTTGAGCCGAAGTTGTCGCTCTTCGGTTGTAGCTTTGGCATTCGTCATTGCCGCTTTTAGACAATGTCTTCGTCTCGAGGACCTTTGGCAGAGAAGAAGGTCCTTAACATCACTTACAAATGATATCTTCGTCTTGAGGACCTTCAGTAGAGAAGAAGACCCCGACAATATTTTTTTGATTTGACTAACTGATGTTGTTGTTTACTCCATCCAATATGTCTTGGTACAATACGACCAATGAAGGAAGCAATTAGAAGAGAGTTCACAACTACTGACTAAACGAACAGAGATTATAGAATGACATAATTCTACCAAATAGAGACCAAATAAGAGGAAGTTTGTGAGTACAAGTTTCTAAAATAAGTCACATGAACTCAAACTTATAAAAAGATAGATCAAAATATGGAGTGGTTGCTAAAGTCAGCCATCGATAAAAACTGGATACGGTCCATACAAATTATGGTACTTCGTAGCAATTACTAACGTTTAAATCCAACAAATAACATTTTCTTTTACTGTTAGCGTGATAAATCATTGTTGCTCCATCCAATTCAGCAACTTCAAACACCATGGAGTCCATTGCGCCAATGTGGTCTCAGAAACGACCTAATGCATGCAAGAGCCAAGAACACAAGGGATGAGCACCCTATGGTAGTGTCCATATAGATCTCCAAATCCTAACACATATTTTGCAGGATCCATGAGCCATCATCAGAAGAACACAAACCATGTGCAGACAATAAATAAAGTATTAACACACCCAAATTATGTTTGGTCCTTAGCACAACAAAAAAACTAACACCCAAAACAATAGAGCAACAACACAATAATTTTTACAATGACAAAAGGATGGGTGACAGGTACATAGAAGTGGTAGAAGCATACCGAGTCGACACCGTGGTAAGGGAAAGGACATATAGACAAGCGATGCCGAGCCATCGAACGAGTACCATTGGCAGCAAATCAGGGACCCGCATCCCTCGCCTCCCCCACATCCAAGGTTTCGTAGAGCAGGAAGGAAAGGGAAGAGACGGACACAAAGACCTAGGCATCTGGAGGCGATATAGATAGTATATCACTAGATACATATAGGGAGATATGATATGATGATGTTATCCCGATGATGATCATGTGATACTTTAGGGGACTTAGGCTGTTTCCTGAGTACCTCTCCGTAAGGACCTGTTTGGGGAGTGACAACTTAGGATAACAGTGCAACCACGAGGGTGGAATGGGATGCCCTTAGCTGATAAATTAGAGGAACCAGAGGTGTAGTTGGCTTCACCGTAGGGCCATCAATGGGGTCTGGGCACAGTACTTGCTCTGCCGAGGCTAGTTGCGGAGGTTCTTGATTTGGTTTTGTTAGTCACCCTTCCTTTGGGAAGAGGTATTATGTTTATCAAACAGGAGAAACCTAACGGGCAGCTATAACCTCTAGGAAATCTTTGTAAAGGATACATAGTGATACCCTGCCAGGCCACCTTGGTAGTGGTCAATGGAGATTGGCTCTTTGCGAGCAGAATGGGAATCACGGCTTGTGGGTAAAGTGTGCTACCTCTGTAGAGTGTTAGAAACTGGTATATCAGCCGTGCTCATGGTTAAGAGCTGCCTTGGGATCCTCTTTGATTAGAAGAACTTTGGATGCTTTTATTATGATGATTAATGATGATGGTTATAATTATGATCCACGGTATTTCCTCTTGGAGGGGGTACATTTGGGTAATAACTGGGTTTATTACTAAAACTTGGCTCTACTAATAGTAATAAATACATGACCAACTAAAAGCAACTGCTTAACCTAAACTCCACATACAACTAGTCCACTTTAGCCAAACGGGACATTTGCTGAGTACATTGATGTGTACTCACCCTTACTTTACAAACCACCCCACCCCAGGTTGTCCCCACTGTACTCAGTGCTCAGGAGGAGATGCTAGCAACATGGAGGATTTTGAGGAGTTTTAGGACTACAATGAGTTCTAGTTTTTCTTAGTGGCAAACCCCCAGTCAGCTGCTTGTGAAGGCCTTATCTACTACGTTTCATATTACCGCACTTTGATGTTAAAATGATTATAGACTCTGTGGATGTCTTGGACATCTTGATGTAATAAAGTACTTTTCCGCTATTTACTTTGAGCATTGTGTGATGATGCCCAATTATATAATCACTGTGTACGTGAGCTTCTGATCCTGGCACGTACATGGTTCACATTCGGTTTGCCTTCCAAAACCGTGTGTGACATAAGTGGTATCAAAGCCTTGCTGACTGTAGCACTGCTAACCTATACTAGAATGGTTGCCCTAAGGACTATAGACCTTTACCCTTACCTTGACCTTTAGTGTCATTTCAAAAGTAGGTCATCTTGACCAATTCTATGTTATTACTCATCCTACAAAATTTTGTCTCACTCTTCTTTATGTTTACTTGCTGGTCTTATAGTTCTACTCTCACTCTTGTGCTTACGATGTCTTTTTGTAGATGGCTTGTATTAGATGCACTACACTTGTAAGTCGGTGATCCCCTTTTGCCCTCTCGCCTGGCGGAGCGCCCTCCATGCTGCACGGTGACTGGTCAGTCTAGCCACCTGGAGAGACTGCACTGTCGCCTGCACAAGGAGCAGGAGCATCGATGCCAGGAGCAGCAGGACTCTTCCCCCTCACCTCAATAGGAGGTGGAGTCTGGGAGGCAGCCTACCCCTGCACCTCAGCCAGAGATGCCCCCTGCACCACCATAGGGCATCCTAGCTGCTGGAGGAGACCCTGACAGAGACAACGATGACGACGCCGGTGGTAGCTTGAGCCACAACATGGAGCTCTCAGAGGAGCAGGAGCCGGAGGGATGGATCCCTAGACCCATCACTCGTGACACCGCTCGCGGGTGTCACTTCCACGACGCTCTCAACACCTTGCTGTGTCGGGCCTTCGACTGACACACTTGGTCCATCGAGTACTATTGTGTAGTCTACTATCATGGTCGCGGGTTATACTCGGATCAGTGGGAGGCTACTTGCTTGGTGCGTGAAAGGGAAATGTGCCCTTGGGCCATTTTTATAATTGTTTTGGTGATTAGATGCCCAACACATCGCTTTAAGTTTATAAGTGCCAAGATGCAATCAAGGAACAAGGTATGACTCCGGACTTAGTAAATTGTTTTTAGGTACTAACATGTTTATCTAAGTGCTAGAGACATGGCCAAGAAAAGAGAAAAAGGGTTGAAGAAGAAGTGGCTGTGATCAGCCAAACCAGCACCAACCTGGCACACCGGACTGTCCGGTGCCCAGGCTGGCCCGGCGGCGAAGTGGCTGCTCTCGGGAATCGGTGGGGCGACGTGGCTATAAATCACCAAACTGTCAAGATGGTGGTTCTCCCGCTCCTGTCGAGATTCAGCGCCCTTACCGCTCGCCGCCCCGTGGTCGCTTTGACTATGACACCCTTGACTGCAGGACCTAGATAGATTTAGATCCATAGATCGACGAAGTCGGAGTCTGTAATAATGATTAATTCATTGTCCTTGTTTTAGTCAGTCTTAGTTAGAGTTAGATTGCTTATCATATGTTTGGATGCTTGTCATGATGAACTTGTAATGAAGTTGGATCTTTGTAATGATTGTCACCAAGGTGTGGGTATCCCCTACCACTTGGTGTAGTATTAATAAAGTCAGTTATTTAGTTGGGCAACCCTTTATTTCCACTTTCCTCTTTATCTGAGAAGCTGTGTGGAGAGTTAGTGAAGATGATCAATTGTTCAGTGTTATGAAGATTTCCATATATCTTTTCTTATGTTGAAAGACTGTAGAGTTGGATCCGATGTGTGTGTGTGCTTTCTACAGATGTCTGAGAACAGGCGCAAAGGTGGAAGGTGTGCTCAGCGGGAGCAGCAGGCACCCCAGGAGGAGGCAGCTCAGCAGCAGTTGCCACCGCCACCCCCGATGACCATTGAGCATATGTTCCTGATGCAGACTCAAGCAGTCCAAGCAATTGGTCAGACCTTAGCAGCAATGCAGCAGGTGCAGCAGCAGCCACCCCCACCTCAACCCCAAGTGCAAGTTCAGATGCCACAGGTGCCCAGAGACAAGCGAGCAGAATTCATGAGGGGACATCCCCCTGTCTTCGCCCATTCTGCTGATCCCATGGACGCCAAAGATTAGTTGTGTACCGTGGAGCATGAGTTGCACACTGCTCAGTGCAACGATCGCAAGAAGGTTCTGTATGGTCCCTGTCTGCTAAGGGGAGCAGCACAGTCCTGGTGGGAGTCTTACCTCACCACCCATGTCAACCCTGAAGCCATCACCTAGGAGGAGTTCAGGGACAACTTCCATCGTTACCATGTGCCTGGCGGACTGATGATAGTAAAGAAGCAGCAATTCCTAGCATTGAAGCAAGGTCCGCTGTTTGTCAGTGAGTATAGGGACAAGTTTATGCAGCTGTCAAGTTATGCGCCAGAAGATGTTAATACAGATGCTAAGAGGCAGTATCATTTTGTGAGAGGTTTGGTTGACCCCCTTCACTACCAGCTGATGAACCACACTTTCCCCACCTTCCAGCATTTGATCGATAGAGCAATCATGACTGAAAAGAAGTGTCGAGAGATGGAAGATAGGAAATGCAAGATTGGTGGATCTCAGACTGGGAGTAGCAGTCGTCCCCGCTACTCAGGCAACTCACCCAACAATTCAAGCAAGGATACCCTCAAGGTCACCAGCACCAGCATCAGCATCAGCAGCAGTACCAGAGGCAGTTTCCTCAGCAGCAGCAACAACAGCAGTACCATCAGAGCAACCAGCATGGAGGAAATTAGTACCAGCGTCAGAACAACCCGACAGCTTGCCTTCCTGCCCCAGCAACCAACCAGAACAACCAAGCAGCTCCAGCGCAAGTAGGAGGCCGCACATGCTTCTATGTAGGGAACAAAACCACTGGGTGAAGCACTGCCCAAAGAAGGCAACCCATCAGTCGCCAGCAGTCAACCCTTCAGCAAGATAAGGAGCACCACAACAAGCACCAGGAGACCGTTGTCAAGCCTACAACCGTGGAAAGGTGAACCACCTAGAGGCCGAAGCAATCCAGGATGCTCAAGACGTGGCAGTAGGTATGTTTCCTATCGAATCCCATCCAGCAAAAGTATTATTTGATACTGGTGCCACGCATTATTTCGTTTCTACATCATGGGTAGAAGCATATAACATCCCCATAGAACCAATGATTCCACCTTTAAGAGTTAATTCAGTTAGGGGAAAAGTTCAGTCTGATAGGATTTGTTCGAATCTAAGGATTGAAATAAGGGGGACAGACTTCCCCGCTAACCTAGTAGTAATGGGTACTCAAGGATTAGATGTCATCTTGGGGATGGATTGGCTACACAGAAACAAAGCCACCGTTAGTTGTGATAAGAGGACAGTCAAGGTGGTGTCCCCATCTGGAAAGGAAGTAGTAACTAAAGTGTACTTGTCTGAACTAGAAGAAGGAGACTGTCACTATTTGTCGGTAGATGACAAGGAGGCCAACCTGATTGAGGGTATTAGAATTGTGTCAGAATTTCTCGATGTGTTCCCTAAGGAGTTACCAGGCATGCCACCTGAAAGGAAAGTTGAATATGCCATAGAGCTTATCCCAGGCACCGCCCCTATTTCCAAGAGAGCCTATCGAGTGTCCGAACCAGAATTGGTGGAACTCAAGAAGCAGATTGATGAATTGTTAGAGAAAGGCTACATCAGACCAAGTACCTCACCTTGGGCAGCCCCAGTGTTATTTGTGGAGAAGAAGGATGGTACAAAGAGGATGTGCATTGATTATAGGTCCTAATGAAGTCACTATTAAGAATAAGTACCCCTGCCTCAAATTGAAGACCTATTCGATCAGTTGGGTGGAGCCATTGTGTTCTTGAAGATAGATCTGAGGTCAGGTTACCATCAGCTCAGGATCTGACCTTCGGATGTACCGAAGACAACATTTATCACCAAGTATGGGTTGTATGAGTTCACTGTCATGTCATTCGGTCTAACGAATGTGCTAGCTTATTTTATGTACTTGATGAACAGTGTGTTCATGGACTATCTCGACAAGTTCATAGTGGTGTTCATTGATGATATCCTTGTATATTCCTAGAATGAACAAGAGCATGAAGAGCATTTGAGGAAAGTACTGCAAAGGCTACGAGATTGTCAGCTATATGCCAAGCTTAGCAAGTGCGAGTTCTGGATTAGCGAAGTCCTATTCTAGGGCATATTATAAACCGAGATGGACTAGTTGTGGATCCAAAGAAGGTAGCAGCGATTTTGGACTGGAAAGCACCGAAAGATGTCTGAGGAATCAAGAGTTTCATCGGAATGGCCAGTTACTATCGGCGTTTCATCAAAGGTTTCTCCAAGATTGTCAGGCCAATGATAGCCTTGCTGGCAAAGAAGGTTGAGTTTAAATGGACCCCAACATGCCAAGCATCATTTGAGACGTTGAAGAAGAAATTGACAACAACGCCGATATTGATTTTGCCAGATGTTCACAAGTCATTCTCAGTATATTGTGATGCTTCGTACACCGGACTGGGATGTGTATTGATGCATGAAGGGAAAGTGGCGGCATACTCATCCTGCCAGCTGAAGGTTCATGAGAAGAATTATCCCACTCATGATCTCAAGCTAGCATCAGTGGTTCATGCACTGAAGACCTGAAGACACTATTTGTATGGGCAGAAGTGTGATATCTACATGGATCACAAGAGTCTCAAGTACATATCCACTCAGTCAGAGTTGAACATGAGGCAGCGAAGATGGCTAGAGTTGATCAAAGATTATGAGCTATAAATACATTATCACCCATGCAAAGCAAATGTGGTTGCAGATGCCTTGAGCAGAAAGAGTCAAGTCAATATGTTGGCCGCTCACCCGATGCCGTATGAGCTAGCAAAGGAATTCGACAGGCTGAGTCTCAGATTTCTGAATAACACCCAAGGAGTGACAGTCGAGCTAGAACCCACTCTAGAACAAGATATCAGGAAAGGTCAGAAAGACGATGAGAAGATCAATGAGACCCGGTAGCTGATCATAGATGGGAAAGGTCTCGATTTCTATGAAGACGCAGAAGGAGTGGTATGGTTTAAGGATAGACTGTGTGTTCCCGATATCAAATCGATCTAGGAACTTATTCTCAAGGAAGCTCATGAGACAACATATTCTATACACCCTGGTAGTGAGAAGATGTGCTAAGACCTGAAGAAATGATTCTGGTGGTATGATATGAAAAGGGAGATAGCAGAGTACGTTGCCAGATGCGGCAGTTGTCAAAGAATCAAGGTAGAACATCAAAGGCACGCAGGTTTGTTGCAGTCGTTGCAGATTCTTCAGTGGAAATGAGATGAGATTGTGATAGACTTTATAGTTGGTCTGCCTCACACTCATGCTGGTTACGACTCCATCTGGGTAGTAGTGGACCGTTTAACAAAGGCACCCATTTCATACCAGTCAAGACCACCTATAACAGTGCAGTGTTGGCAGAATTATACATGTCTCAGATTGTGTGCTTACATGGCGTTCCAAAGAAGATAGTATCAGACATAGGCACCCAGTCCACTTCTCATTTTTGGCAGCAGCTACATGAGACTTTGGGCACACACTTGAAGTTCAGTTCAGCTTATCACCCGCAGACATATGGTCAAACAGAGAGAACCAACCAGATTCTTGAAGACATGTTGAGAGCTTGTGCTTTGCAAGAAAAGTTAGGTTGGGACAAGAGGTTGTCGTATGCAGAATTCTCCTACAACAATAGCTATCAGTCCAGTCTGAAGATGTCACCATTCCAAGCACTCTATGGGAGGAATTGCAGAACTCTGTTGCATTGGGACCAACCCAGCAAAAGGCAGGTGTTCGGTCTAGATATCCTGCTTGAAGCTGAAGAGAACATCATAATGGTCCGAGAGAATCTGAAGACAGAGTAGTCTAGACAGCGAAGCTATGCTGACACCCGAAGAAGAGAACTGTGTTTTGAAGTGGGAGATTATGTCTACTTGAAAGTATCACCGATCAGAGAAATCAAAAGGTTTGGAGTCAAAGGCAAGCTAGCACCTCGATACATCGGACTGTACCAGATTCAAGCAAGACATGGAGGAGTGGCATTTCAACTCAGCTTACCAGAAAATCTATCAGCCGTGCATGATGTGTTCCATGTGTCTTAGCTGAAGAAATGCTTGCGAGTACCAGAAGAGTAGTTGCCAATAGAGGACCTTGAAGTTCAAGAAGACCAGACATATATTGAGAAGCCAACTCAGATTCTGGAGACAGCAGATCGGGTCACTCGAAGAAGCACCATCAGGATGTGTAAAGTCAAATGAGGCCATCACTCAGAAGAAGAAGCAACCTGGGAAAGAGAAGATGATTTGAAAGCCAAGTACCCTAAATTCTTTGCTAGCCAACCCTGAATCTCAAGGGCGAGATTCTTTTAACGGGGATAGGTCTGTAGCACCCTGAATTTGGGGGTATAAAATTTCTTTCTAATTATCTACCAAATTCGGGTGTTGCTCTTGTCTCTCTCTCTGTTTTTCTTTTAGCTAGAATTAAGTTAATTAGGAAATGGATTAATTATTTATTTTGTCAAAACAATGTGAGTCATGAAATGTTGCATCATGCTAAGTTTAAAATATTCTTTGAATTTTTGCACATGTTTGAATTAGTTTGAATTTGAATTGGTATTTGAATTTGAATTGTGAAAATAAAAGGATTTGAAATTCAAAAAATAAAAAGAAAAGGAAAGCAGCCCGAAACCCCTCCTCCTCGACCTTTTGCCCCAAGCCGGCCAACTAACCCTCCCACGCACGCGCCCGCAACCGATGGCAGGCGGACCCCACCTGTCGATCCCGCGACCCGCCCGCTCACTCCCCCTCTCTTTCTCTGCCCGGTGGGACCGATCAGTCGGCGCCAACTCCCTTCGCGCGTGTGTTCCCTTCTCTCATTGTCCTGCGGACCCCGCTCGTCAGCCCGTCCACCCGTTCGCCCATTCGCTCTCGCTGGCATGTGGGCCCTGCCTGTCAGACCCGTCCTCCTCCTCCACAACCACCGCGCCCATGGCGTGCGCCCCGCCCGCCAGACCCGCGCCCATAACTGCATGCCCCGCCCATGTCGCCCAATCACTAGGTAAAGCCTCGCACACCTCCTCAGCTCGCCCCTGCCTCACTTTCGCTCTTCCCCTGCCCTCGCACTCACCCAACCGTGGAGCTGTTTCCCCCTCGTCATCGCTGGACATCTGCCAGCGCTTTGGCCACGGTGAGTTCCGCTTGAGCTTGGCGCACCAGGAACCCGTAGTGGTTTTCCCTTTCCTCAACTCTACCGCCCAATCCGCGCTCAGCCTCTTCCCTGCGCAGGTCGGAATTCGCCACCGCCACGATCCTTCGACGTCCAGCCAACCGGAGCCTCCCCGCACCACGCCAAGTCACCCTGAGCTCCTTCTCGAGGTGAGATGTCCGTTCCCACGCTCGATTTCTCCCAATTCCGCTCTATATTGGCCAATTTGGCTTCACCGGTGTTTGGTCGCGCCGGTTTACCGCGCCTGCGTAGTAACTAGCTGATTTAGCTCGGTCATGTCCCCTGCTTTGGTCATAGTACTCCCCTTACCTAGTCGTAGCTAGCCTAGACCTTAGCGCGCCCGAGACCTCCTCTCCCTAGCCGGAATTCCTCGCCGGAGTTGCCCGACCCGCCCGGAGTACCTGCCCTTCGTCATTCTCCTGTTTCCGGTCCCGTTCTTGTGGCCAGTAGTCTGCCAGTGAGTTCGCCAGCCCCTCTTGACCCATTCTAGACCTCCCTGGCAACTCCAGACTCCCTGGTGACTGCATTTGCCTCATATCCGGCAACCTCACCGCCGCGGAGGAAGCAATGCCAGTCACCGAGCAGTAAAGCACCGTGTGCCCCATCGCAACCGTACGTCCCCGATCCAATAGCTCGGATCTGTGGATAACGGTTCACGCCCGCGTGCTCTACCCCTGGGCCCACCGGTCAGCGCCTGCACCCCATTCTTATAATGCATACATTCTTACATGTTCAACTCTTACTAAAGCATTTGAGGCACCAGGCTCACACCCAGCTTAATCACCCACATTTTCATCACCAACCACCTGCAACACAAACTTATTCTAATACAATAAACATTACCATCATTGTTACAACCAAAATTTATTCCAATTAGTGATGTAACACATAAGTTTCTTACATTTTGATCAGCTTGTTTAGTTTGACCGCTCGATCCCATACCCCCAGCAAATACATCCCCCTTCTGCACTCATTGATAATATATTAAATTATTAATTACTTAATATATATATGTGAAATCAAGTAGTTCAAAGTTCACCCATCACCTGATTTTCATCACAATCAATACCATCATCGCTGTCGTCACACCCAATATCAGGTTCTATTTTTGACAAAACTCAGACCAGGTCGTCTAACGTATCAAGTGCCTTTTCATATCCTGCTTTGAACATACTTGCATGACGAACAACCTTCATTGTTTTCGTTAGTTATAGCATCAGCATCTGAAGGCCAGCAGAACAAACCCTGTATCTCGGAGTAGGTGGCTGAGTAGAGCAACGCGGAGACAAAGAAGCACGACCAGGTGAAGGCCGAGCGCAAGCTGCCGATAGCCATGAGCCACCACCCCAGTGCTGGCATGCCGCGCTTCTTCAACTTCAAGGGGAGAACCATGGAGGCTTTGGGTACATGGGGGCAACAACGTCCAAGCAATAATAGACGATACTGTGCGTGAGGGCTGGCTTAACGCCAGTGTTGTGTTGCTTTGCTCCATTTATAGGGTACTGCAAAGTTTGGAGAGGTTGTAATAGTTTAGGGAATAATTGATGTTTTCCATATGGTGTACAGAGGTACATAAATAGCCCCTGAGTGACATGCAAGCCAACCGCACAGGGAGAGATTACAACCTTCAATCAACGAGAGAGGTTACTATAAATACATGATATGCAAGATATGCTAACACTCCCCCGCAATCTTATCAGGAGCACGGTGAACATTCAGGCTAGATCGGAATTCCTGAAACAATGAAGTAGGAAGACCCTTGGTGAAGACATCAACGTACTGGGATGTCGTAGGAACATGGAGTACCCGAACATGGTCGAGGGCGACCCGCTCCTGAACAAAGTGGAGATCAATCTCAACATGCTTTGTCTGTTAATGTTGCACTGGGTTACAAGAGAGGTACACAGCACTGATGTTATCACAGTAGACCAGAGTGGCACGACGTGGCGGGTGATGAAGGTCTATGAGTAACTAGCGGAGCCAAGTGGCTTCAGCAACCCCATTAGCAACAACTCGATATTCGGCCTCGGCGCTGGACCGGGAGACTGTGTGTTGAGCTTGGAGGACCAGGACACCATGTTGTCCCCAAGAATACTGCATAACCAGAGGTCGATCGGCGTGTGTTAGGACAGCCGGCCCAATCGGTATCAGTGTAGACAACAAGCTCAGTCGGCGGTGAACGATGCATAGTCAAACCGAGAGCAAGAGTGCCCTGTAGGTACCGCAGTATTCGCTTGAGGACAGCGAGATGCGGCTCCCAAGGATCATGCATGTAAAGGCAAATTTGTTGGACAGCATATGCAATATCAGGACGAGTGAAAACTAGGTACTGCAATGCACCAGCAAGCCTGCGGTACTGTGTGGAGTCGGCAGCCGAGGAACCATCTGCAGACAGTTTGGAGTGCAAGTCGACCGGGGTGCTGCAAGGCTTGCAAGCACTCATCCCAGCGTGCTCCAAAATATCCAAGATATACTGGCGCTGAGAGAGGAACAGACCATCTGCACAGTGTGTCATGGAAATGCCCAGAAAATGGTGAAGTTGGCCCATGACAGTCATAGCAAATTCACGCTGGAGAGCTGCAATAATATGTTGGAGGAATCTAGCTGACGAGGCGGTGAGAACAATATCATCCACATATAGCAGCAAATAGGCTGTGTCAGACCCCTGATGACATGTGAATAGTGAAGTATTTGACTTGCTCTCAACAAAGCCAAGTGACATGAGATGAGAGGCGAACCTATGGTGCCAAGCACGAGGAGCCTGCTTTAAGCCATAGAGAGACTTGTTGAGCTGACAAATAGAATCTGGATGTGATGGGTTAACAAAGCCAGTTGGTTGAACACAGTACACCGTCTCAGTCAATGTGCCATGCAAGAATGCATTTTTAACATCCAGCTGATGAATGGGCCAATTTTGAGATACAGCTAGAGAGAGAACCACTCGAACTGTCGCAGGCTTGACAACTGGACTAAAAGTCTCATCATAATCAATGTCGGGGCGCTGTGTGAAACCTCGTAGGACCCAGCGCGCCTTGTAGCGATCAACAAAACCATCTGCAAGTAATTTGTGACGATAGATCCACTTGCCAGTCACAAGATTAACTCCAGGAGGCCGAGGAACGAGACTCCAGGTGTCATTAGCGAGAAGGGCATCATACTTAGTGTAACACCCAAATTCTGAATTTGGGATTGGTAGAAGAAATCTGAGCAAAGTACCATTAATAAATAATTAAACTTTATAATTCACCCTTTTTAAAGGTAAATGATCATAATAAAATAACAATGGTTAAAATAAATCATAATAAAGATTAGACATTGGAAAAATGTTCCTATCAAAACAATGGGAGAACTTTTGAATATACCTTTAACCTAACTACACACTCAAATAATAATGTGGTGTGTGTACTTCATGTTGAAAACATTACTTAGTTAATATAATAATAAAATAATGATAATAGAAGTACAATAATGAGATGGAGATTTGAATTTAACCCAAAGTTGCACTTTGGGGTTTTAGAAATAATATGTAAAAGAGAAAAGAGAAGGAAGAAATTACTATGTGAATAAAAATAATTATAATATATATATTATTCTTGTACAGATTTGAGTTGGTACATTTGACTCAAAAGTGAAGTTCATAACAGGATTCAAATTCAAATTAGAGATTCAAATGAAAAGAAAATAAATCAAAAAGCAAAAGGAAAATAAAAGAAAAAGGAAAGGAATACTATACCTGGTTGGGCCCAAACCGAAGCACTCGGCCCACCTGACTCACTCACGCCAGCCCAACTCACCCCCGCGCCGACGGGCGGGGCCCGCTGTCAGCCTCTCTGGTCCCTTCGCTCGGCTCTCGTGTCGCTGCGTCGCGGGGCCCACTGGCTAGCCGTTTTCCCCACGCGCCCTCCTGTTTATCCGTTCTCCGTGTCGCTTGCACGTGGGTCCGCCTGGTCAGCTCGGTCATCTTCTCAACAGAACGCGACTTCGTCGCTGCGCGCGCGCGTGGAATCCGCGGCGAGCTCACCGGCCGTTGCCGAACGCCCGAATCGCGCGCAGCCTAACGCTCGGAACCACGCGGATTTCCCCCCTTCAAAACCGCGGACCGAACCATCTCGCGGTATCGACCAAGAAACCGCCATAGCCACCTCGCGGCCGCCGACGGCAAAACCTCCCCTGCGCTTGCGCCCCGCCTTGGGTTTTCGGTCGAATAGTGTCGCCGGGACCGAGGGAAGGTGTGCGTGCACCGGCATCGGGTTGGGAGCGATCTGCACCGGCGAATTCGTCACCGGAGCTTCACCACCGCTTCGGATCCGCCGCGCCCCGTGGTCACGTCTACACGATCCAAAATCGCAGGTAAGAACTCCACTCCTGCCTTCACCATGTCGGTCTCGTCGTGTAGAACGACCCAATTTTAGGTTTGGGGCAGTAATTCGCCAGATTGCGTGTCGCCGGCGAGGGCTCCGCCGTGGGTTTTGGTGCGCCGCCGCGCCTGTGTTCGTGATGGGGAAGACAGGCGTGCGCCGTTGGATGAATGATGGACGGTGTAGATTAGGTTAACGAGTACCCCTTCGTCCAATAGATCCGCGACCGTAGATCTGCGATCCGACGGTTGCGTGCGTGTCTGGTTATTTTAAATCCGGACCGTAGATGGTGATCCAACGGCTGCGATCGTGTACCCGTTCGGTCGGCACTCGATCTAATCGGGGCCGTTCATTTGCGATCGGGCGATCAGAAACCTTTCATACCCCTTCGCGAGTCAGTTTAGCAAAAGAGCCCCCGCGGTATCACAAAATCAACCCGCCGTCCCTCGCTGCAGCGCTCTGAGTCTTGGGAATTCTTTCACGTTAGTCCCTGCGCTTTCTGGGAATTGGGGCCTAGTCCAGACAGTGGGAAAACTTATAAAATAATTTAGAAAATAGATTTTTATGTGTAAAAATAATCCTAGAACTTGTTTAATCCATAGAAAATTCATTTTAGCTCCTTTTTGACCCATTCCAGTTGCAATAATTTTGTTTTAATATTATTTACCACCTTGTGCCTCTGTTTTGGCATGAAAGGCTCATTTAAATTAATCTAATACTTAATCTTGTATTAAATATATAAAAGCTACAGAAATTCATAACTTAAAATCTATAACTCCAAAATTAATGATTCCTGTTCCTATAATCTTATTTTAATATGTATATTATTAACGTGTATTTTGTTCTTATGTTTGGTGTGATGTTAATTTTGCCTATACCATGCCTGTTTGTATTGCTACGACTAGCAGTGAGGTCACGAGAATCTGAAGATCATCCTGGTACCTGGAATCTCAAGGCCCAGACAAGTTGTGCCCTTGATCACTTCTTTTTACCCAGCCATGTTCTGATTAATCATAATGATCTGCATAGGTTAATTTGATGGGACCCAATAGGTTACCCTAGTTTGTCTATCTTTATACCTTGTTTACCACTGAACTTTTTGGGTAGTACTTGCTAGTGCTTTATGTGGTTTTGGGTATGAAGATACATTATTCATGATCACACTTTTATTATCTGTTTATTATTATTGTTCATGTTAAGATCATTATGTTAATTGGAACATGGAGAACCACCCGGGAAAACAGTGCTACCACAAGGGAGGAATGGGACCCCTTGGCTGATTAATCAGGAAAGCTAGTGGAAGACTACCTTACCCGAAAGGGGCAAGGGCAGTAGGGGAGTGGTCAGTGTAGGGAGGCCCTCGGGAGGATTTTGCTGCGATGGCGGTCCTGCAAGGGATTCCTGCATTGGAACTTCCTATAAACTGTAGCGGGTTTTCGGAAGCTAGTGGAACTTTGTAAAGGCCTCGTAGTGGATCCCTTGCCATTCACCTCGGTAGTGTCTAAGGGCCTTGCAAACCCTGGCGACATGGGATACACGACTTGTGGGTAAAGATGCGCAACCTCTGCAGAGTGTAAAACTGGTATACTAGCCGTGCTCACGGTCATGAGCAGCTCGGACACTCACATGATTAAATTATGGAACTTAAACTCAATTTGTCATATGCATTGCATCGCAGGTGAAGTTGTTACTTTTGTTCTACTATTTAACTGGGTTGGTATTTACTTATACTTAGTAACTGCTAATAAAATTTTGACCAACTTTAAAAGCAATGCTCAGCTCTAACCATCTTCTTTGGTAAGCCTTACACTTCACATGAGCTCCCACCTTTGGCGAGTTCATGCACATTATTCCCCACAACTTGTTGAGCGATGAACGTATGTGAGCTCACTCTTGCTGTCTCACACACCCCACAGGTCAAGAACAGGTACTGCAGGATGAGGTGCTTGGAGGATGCTGCGATGAGTTCGTGAGAGGTCTAGGTCGTCGTCTCCCAGTCAACTTTGGGTTGCTGGACCGTTGTCTCCTTATAATGTAATTATTTATTTTGTATAGAACTCCTGTTATATATAAAAAATGTGACATTCGATCCTGTGCCATGATTCATCATATGTGTGAGACTTGGTCCCAGCACACCTGGTGATTATGTTTACGCCCGGGTTTTGGACCCCTAAAATCCGGGTGTTACAGAAGTGGTATCAGAGGAATGTTGACTGTAGGACGAAACCTAGATAGAACTGGACAACCAATACTTACTTACCTTTGCTACTCTGATTCTTTCTAAAACTTATCTTAATCTTTTCTCATCTATTTCCGCTTTACTCTGATTATCCTTACCTTTTCTTTTTCTAAAGACAAATATGGATTTCACACTTTGAAATCCTGTGCCTAAAGTGACCTTTAGGAATAGGAGACCTACTCTTAGGAACAAAAGCAAAACTAATTTTGTAAATATTTATATGCTTGAATGTTTGTTCTTATGATATTTGTCTGATTTGGATCTTTGTTTGAGTGTGATGAGTTGTGGAGTAATGTCCACAATTGCATCTGCATATACACATAGGTATAAAAATATATTTATAAAATAACTAGACAACCTAGATTATCCCCATTGGAACACATCTAGCTTAAGAGATTTATCTTATCCTAAAAGATCTCATTCTAGCCAATTCATCTTATCTTAAAAAAAAATCTCCCTTATCTTAATAGATCCATCTCATCCTAAAAGATACTCATCTTATCTTGAAAAGATTTTATCTCATCCTAATAGATCTAACTGATCTCAAAAGATTTTATCTTATCTTTATGGATCCATCTTATCCTAATAAGCATACTTATCCACCCTAGTTTAAACAACCACGATCTAATGCAAATTAATTAGATCTTATCTAGTCAAACTAGTCATACCAATCTAATCTAGATCCCATCCAATCTAATATGATCTAATCTAATGTGGTCTACTTAAACCTATTAGTGATACTGGTAGAAGAGATTAAACTTCACTAGCCATGTATTAACTTAACTTAGCACATTGGATCAACTCAACCATGAGCTAACCCAACCCATAGAGCCATGATGAATGGTATAACCTTTTTATTCCCACCTAACAACAGACAAACTTTTAAACTACATCTTGTAGTCTATCTCACCCATATATATCTCTCATCTTGACAGATTCTATCTTACCCTTGGATATTCACCTTATATGATTGGTTACCCCAATCTGGACATAAAACAAAGATTAAGTCCTACCAAAGAATCTTTAGATTATAACCAGCTACTAGCTTATTCATTCCGCTTATTGAATAATTTCCTTTGCAAAACTATTACCATATACTTCTAACTTTCATGGTCAATACCAGGAAAGGAAAGATTATCACGTAACAACAAACAGAAAATGAATCCTCCAAATCCTCCACCTGTTGAAATCGATCAAGTGGTTGCTACCCAAAGACTGGTAATACAACAGTTAACAGACCTGGTGACCGAGATGCAGAATCAGATAAGACAACAACGCGAGGAAATACGTCAGGCCCGCCAAGAAATAAGGCAAGCACGGTTGGAGAGACAACAACAACAACAACCTCCACCACCACCACCAGCTCCACCAAGCTACATAGATATAAATTATGATGATTTGTAAGATCTTTAGTTAGTAGATGATATGATATTATTTTAGAAGGAACAATAAGGTCTATTGACCCTATGTTTTGTTAAAGAATTATACCTCATGCTGAGATTTCTTTGTTTGTGCATATGTTCCGAGAACAATATGAATATACATCCCTTTTTCTTACAAATCTCGAGGACGAGATTATTTTTAAGGGGGGTAGGATTTGTAACACCCAAATTCTGAATTTGGGATTGGTAGAAGAAATCTGAGCAAAGTACCATTAATAAATAATTAAACTTTATAATTCACCCTTTTTAAAGGTAAATGATCATAATAAAATAACAATGGTTAAAATAAATCATAATAAAGATTAGACATTGGAAAAATGTTCCTATCAAAACAATGGGAGAACTTTTGAATATACCTTTAACCTAACTACACACTCAAATAATAATGTGGTGTGTGTACTTCATGTTGAAAACATTACTTAGTTAATATAATAATAAAATAATGATAATAGAAGTACAATAATGAGATGGAGATTTGAATTTAACCCAAAGTTGCACTTTGGGGTTTTAGAAATAATATGTAAAAGAGAAAAGAGAAGGAAGAAATTACTATGTGAATAAAAATAATTATAATATATATATTATTCTTGTACAGATTTGAGTTGGTACATTTGACTCAAAAGTGAAGTTCATAACAGGATTCAAATTCAAATTAGAGATTCAAATGAAAAGAAAATAAATCAAAAAGGAAAAGGAAAATAAAAGAAAAAGGAAAGGAATACTATACCTGGTTGGGCCCAAACCGAAGCACTCGGCCCACCTGACTCACTCACGCCAGCCCAACTCACCCCCGCGCCGACGGGCGGGGCCCGCTGTCAGCCTCTCTGGTCCCTTCGCTCGGCTCTCGTGTCGCTGCGTCGCGGGGCCCACTGGCCAGCCGTTTTCCCCACGCGCCCTCCTGTTTATCCGTTCTCCGTGTCGCTTGCACGTGGGTCCGCCTGGTCAGCTCGGTCATCTTCTCAACAGAACGCGACTTCGTCGCTGCGCGCGCGCGTGGAATCCGCGGCGAGCTCACCGGCCGTTGCCGAACGCCCGAATCGCGCGCAGCCTAACGCTCGGAACCACGCGGATTTCCCCCCTTCAAAACCGCGGACCGAACCATCTCGCGGTATCGACCAAGAAACCGCCATAGCCACCTCGCGGCCGCCGACGGCAAAACCTCCCCTGCGCTTGCGCCCCGCCTTGGGTTTTCGGTCGAATAGTGTCGCCGGGACCGAGGGAAGGTGTGCGTGCACCGGCATCGGGTTGGGAGCGATCTGCGCCGGCGAATTCGTCACCGGAGCTTCACCACCGCTTCGGATCCGCCGCGCCCCGTGGTCACGTCTACACGATCCAAAATCGCAGGTAAGAACTCCACTCCTGCCTTCACCATGTCGGTCTCGTCGTGTAGAACGACCCAATTTTAGGTTTGGGGCAATAATTCGCCAGATTGCGTGTCGCCGGCGAGGGCTCTGCCGTGGGTTTTGGTGCGCCGCCGCGCCTGTGTTCGTGATGGGGAAGACAGGCGTGCGCCGTTGGATGAATGATGGACGGTGTAGATTAGGTTAACGAGTACCCCTTCGTCCAATAGATCCGCGACCGTAGATCTGCGATCCGACGGTTGCGTGCGTGTCTGGTTATTTTAAATCCGGACCGTAGATGGTGATCCAACGGCTACGATCGTGTACCCGTTCGGTCGGCACTCGATCTAATCGGGGCCGTTCATTTGCGATCGGGTGATCAGAAACCTTTCATACCCCTTCGCGAGTCAGTTTAGCAAAAGAGCCCCCGCGGTATCACAAAATCAACCCGCCGTCCCTCGCTGCAGCGCTCTGAGTCTTGGGAATTCTTTCACGTTAGTCCCTGCGCTTTCTGGGAATTGGGGCCTAGTCCAGACAGTGGGAAAACTTATAAAATAATTTAGAAAATAGATTTTTATGTGTAAAAATAATCCTAGAACTTGTTTAATCCATAGAAAATTCATTTTAGCTCCTTTTTGACCCATTCCAGTTGCAATAATTTTGTTTTAATATTATTTACCACCTTGTGCCTCTGTTTTGGCATGAAAGGCTCATTTAAATTTATCTAATACTTAATCTTGTATTAAATACATAAAAGCTACAGAAATTCATAACTTAAAATCTATAACTCCAAAATTAATGATTCCTGTTCCTATAATCTTATTTTAATATGTATATTATTAACGTGTATTTTGTTCTTATGTTTGGTGTGATGTTAATTTTGCCTATACCATGCCTGTTTGTATTGCTACGACTAGCAGTGAGGTCACGAGAATCTGAAGATCATCCTGGTACCTGGAATCTCAAGGCCCAGGCAAGTTGTGCCCTTGATCACTTCTTTTTACCCAGCCATGTTCTGATTAATCATAATGATCTGCATAGGTTAATTTGATGGGACCCAATAGGTTACCCTAGTTTGTCTATCTTTATACCTTGTTTACCACTGAACTTTTTGGGTAGTACTTGCTAGTGCTTTATGTGGTTTTGGGTATGAAGATACATTATTCATGATCACACTTTTATTATCTGTTTATTATTATTGTTCATGTTAAGATCATTATGTTAATTGGAACATGGAGAACCACCCGGGAAAACAGTGCTACCACAAGGGAGGAATGGGACCCCTTGGCTGATTAATCAGGAAAGCTAGTGGAAGACTACCTTACCCGAAAGGGGCAAGGGCAGTAGGGGAGTGGTCAGTGTAGGGAGGCCCTCGGGAGGATTTTGCTGCGATGGCGGTCCTGCAAGGGATTCCTGCATTGGAACTTCCTATAAACTGTAGCGGGTTTTCGGAAGCTAGTGGAACTTTGTAAAGGCCTCGTAGTGGATCCCTTGCCATTCACCTCGGTAGTGTCTAAGGGCCTTGCAAACCCTGGCGACATGGGATACACGACTTGTGGGTAAAGATGCGCAACCTCTGCAGAGTGTAAAACTGGTATACTAGCCGTGCTCACGGTCATGAGCAGCTCGGACACTCACATGATTAAATTATGGAACTTAAACTCAATTTGTCATATGCATTGCATCGCAGGTGAAGTTGTTACTTTTGTTCTACTATTTAACTGGGTTGGTATTTACTTATACTTAGTAACTGCTAATAAAATTTTGACCAACTTTAAAAGCAATGCTCAGCTCTAACCATCTTCTTTGGTAAGCCTTACACTTCACATGAGCTCCCACCTTTGGCGAGTTCATGCACATTATTCCCCACAACTTGTTGAGCGATGAACGTATGTGAGCTCACTCTTGCTGTCTCACACACCCCACAGGTCAAGAACAGGTACTGCAGGATGAGGCGCTTGGAGGATGCTGCGATGAGTTCGTGAGAGGTCTAGGTCGTCGTCTCCCAGTCAACTTTGGGTTGCTGGACCGTTGTCTCCTTATAATGTAATTATTTATTTTGTATAGAACTCCTGTTATATATAAAAAATGTGACATTCGATCCTGTGCCATGATTCATCATATGTGTGAGACTTGGTCCCAGCACACCTGGTGATTATGTTTACGCCCGGGTTTTGGACCCCTAAAATCCGGGTGTTACACTTAGCTTGCATAGTAGAGCGCCAGTTGGGGTCGGCCAAAGCATCACGAACAGAGCGTGGCAAAGGTGGCATGGGCACAGCGTGGAGATTGAGGCGATCCACGGGCTGCACGATGCCGGCCTTGCCACAAGTGTGCATGGAGTGCACATTAGTGACTGGGGTGATGGCGCATGGTTGAGTAGTAGTGGTACGGCCGGTTCTGCTGGCAACAACCTAAGCGCGAGCAATAGGGGCAGTAGGACCGGCAGTACATGGGGGCACCATGGTGATAGTGCTGCCGGCAACAACCTACGTGGGATGCATAGGGGCAGCAGCACCGGTCGGCACATGCAAGGAGGTGGACGAGGCGCTACTGATAGCAATCGGTGCGAGAGGCACAAGGGTAGCAGCGCCAAAATCTGACATCCATGAGCGCTCAGGTGGAGTAACAGGTCCATGCACAGGAATAGCGCCATGCATAGCACTGGTTGGAGGAGTAGTGGTACCTGCATGCACAATATGAGTTCTAGGAACTAGAGTGGTAAGATCAGATTCATCGGTTAAAAAATCCAGGACAGAAGGAGCCATGGGTGTGGTATACATGTCGGAGAAGGGAAAGAAAGATTCATAAAAAACGACATGTCTAGAAATAATGATGCGATTGGACTGGAGCTCGAGACAACAATATCCTTTATGGTCTGATGAATACCCTAGAAAGACGCATAGGGATGAGCGGGGAGAGAGTTTATGAGGTGCTGTGGCTGACATGTTGGGATAACAAGCACACCCAAAAACTCGAAGATGATCATAGGAAGGTTGGGTGGAGTAGAGAGAGGTGTATGGTGTGGAGAAGGCGAGGGTTTTAGTGGGGAGCCGGTTCACAAGATATGTTGCGGTGTGAAGCGCTTCAACCTAGTAGGCTGGAGGGAGACTCGCCTGAAATAATAGGGAGCGCAGAATGTTGTTTATGGTGCGAAGGGAACGTTCTGCTTTTCCATTTTGTTGAGAAGTATATGGGCACGACATGCGGAGTGCAATATCGTGAGAAAGAAAAAATGTGCGGGCCTAAGAATTATCAAATTCACGACCATTATCACATTGGATGCTCTTGATGGTGGTGCCAAATTGCGTGCGAATGTAAGCAAGAAAATTGGAAATGGTGGAAAATGTCTCGGATTTCTGGCAAAGTGGAAACATCCAAATGTAGTGTGAACAATCATCAAGAATAACAAGATAATATTTGTAGCCTGACACTCTAACAAGGGGAGATGTCCAAAGATCACAGTGTATTAAATCAAAATTGCAAACAGCTCGAGAGCTAGATAAACTAAAAGGCAAGCGTGTATGCCGACCAAGTTGAGAAGCATGACATATATGCTTGACATCATTTTTATTACATGAAATAGCACTGGAGCTAAGGAGCTTGGACAGAGCTTCATGGCCAAGGTGTCCGAGACGACGATGCCAAAGGGAAATAGGTGCAGCGACAAACGCGGAGGTGCTAGTGGATGGTTGATAGAACAGGTAGAGGTCATGGGAGCTATTGCACCTGGCGATCACGTTCTTGGTGTGCAAGTCCTTCAGAGAAAGGCCAAAAGGATCAAACTCATTGGAGCAATTATTGGCAGTGGTGAAGCGACAAATGGAAATTAAATTCGTAATAATGTTGGGAGACACCAAAACACTTGTTAAGAACAAGATTACGATGTGGTAAAGAAAAATTGCATGGTCCAGTGGTAGTGACAGGGAGTAAGGCACCATTGCCCACAATAATAGAGGAAGGAGTAAAGAAAGAAGGTGGGGAAATATTGGAAAGTTTACCGACGTCTGATGTCATGTGGGAACCGGCACCGGAATCAGCATACCACTCAGAAGAAGATGCCGGTGGGTTCAGAGTCATGGTGTTGAAGGATTGCGCAAGCGAGTCCTGATGCCAAGACCCGCCGTGGATGGGGTTCCAAGGCGTTGTCGCAGGTAGAGTCTGGTAGCCTGGTGGAGACGTCTGGAATGCCGGAGACACAGCTCCCCCGTAGTACGTGTCGTATTGAGGTGGTGGGGGCCATAGGTGCCGCCAGAGGAACTGGGCACGCCACCAAAGCCGCCATACTGGGGAATGGCACTGAAGGCAGGTGGGGGCGGTGGAGAACGCCCAGACTGGTCGTAGAGCCACATGCACACGGTGCCTTGCCACGTATGATGGAAGGATGGATGGACACCGGGAATAGCATCGCCGTTGGCGCGTGCAGGAGCACCACCATAAGATGACTGGGGGTTACCTCGGCTGCCGTGGCCACAACGGCGGTTGTTGCGCTGGCCGCTAGGAGGGCGCGTGGTGGGAGGTGTCCCCGAGCGTGGAGGTGATGGCATCCCAGATGTCGCTGGGCGAGGAGCTGTAGCGACGAGGGCAGATGGCAGAGACGGTGGATGGTTGTCGATCTCCATTTCCTCTAGTAGGAGGTGTGTCCGGGCCTGCACGAATGTATGGAACGGCTGGTGGAGCTTGAGGATGGATACCATGTGACGGAACTTGCCGCTAAGGCAGCGGAGAAGCGTGAGCACCATCTGCCAATCCCCGATGGGATCACTCAGTTCGGCGAGGGAAGCGGCCATCGACTCAAGACTACGGCAGTAGTCGGTGATGCTCATGGAGTCCTGCCAGAGGTTGCGGAACAGCGTCTCGAGGAGGAGCACGCGGGATTCCTTCTAGCCGAGGAACGTGTCCTCGAGGTAGCACCAAGCCCCACGTGCAGGACGTTGTCGCATCATCAGGTACTGCTAGAGGTCGTTGGAGACGGTGCCATAGATCCACGTCAGAACACAGTAGTCCGCCTGTGCCCACGCCGGACGCGCGGGGAAGGCGTCGTCCTCCAGAACGTGGCGGGTAAGGGCATATTTGCCCAGAACGATGAGGAACATGCTGCACCACTTGGTGTAGTTCTTCGCAGCCTGATCGAGGACGACGGGGATGAGGGCCTTGATGTTGACGATGACGGTGGCCTGTGCCCAGATGGCCTCATGTGCGCGCTCGTAGTCGTCCAAGGTAGCAGCGCGAAGGCGAGCTTCTTCGGCGCGGCGTGCGTCCTCCGCGCGACGGGTCTCCTCGGCGCGGGCTGCGGTAGCCGCGTCTTCTGCAGCCTAGGTGGCTGCATCTGCGTCGATTTCCATCAAGAAGAAGCAGCACGGCGACCAGATCGGCGTTAGGGGCTGCTACAACCCGGTGAGTTGGAAGTCACCTACTGCCTAGAGGGCCCTGCCTCGTTGCGCTCTAGGATGGGGGCAGCACACTAGGCGAGCAGTCGGCGATGAAGACCGGCGGCACCCCCTGCGACGAGAAGTCAGCGACGGTGGTGGCGATTGTATCTGCGACGAGTGGTGGTTGCGGAAGTGTAGCGGAACGAAACCACGACTGATACCATGTAATAGTTTAGGGAATAATTGATGTATTCCATATGGTGTACAGAGGTACATAAATAGCCCATGGGTGGCATGCAAGTCAACCGCACAGGAAGAGATTACAGCCTTCAATCAAGGAGAGAGGTTACTATAGATACAAGATATGCAAGATATGCTAACAGAGGTTTCTAGCTTTTTGCTAATTAACCTACTGGGCCGTTGGACCCCTTGGAATTAAAATTTACTTAATAAAGTTATTTGGTTTTAAATTTGATATTCCACTACTTTCCTAAGTTAAGGCCGAAGGGAGATGAATCCCTAGGAAATCAGATTGTCGATGGCTCTGTCCGATACAAACTGCATGTCACAATACATTCACTCTCTCCGAATCACTCTTTTCGGTAGGGGGGACGAAGCCCCCTCCGGGTGCTGAGTTATGTGCCAATCAAGCCCAGCAGTCACTGTCGAATCTCGACATCCTATCCGTGGCTGGACTGTCTACCACCCATAATTGTCCTGATATCCCTGTGTAGGGTTGCGAACAACAGATTGAGCAACACACAACCGAAAGAGAACCGAAGCTCGGTAGTGATGAAGGATCAGTTTCAATACCAACAACTTCACCTATCATTTGTGCAGTCAACACTCTCCCAGTTAAGCTGGATCTAATTGATGCTCAAAGGAAGAATCCTGTTGAGGAGAGGGTATAGATCATTGCAGCTCCTATCGACAACTTTGCCTCTGGTAATTTCCCTGACTCTCTTTGACTCCACATACATCAGAATATCTTCGCCGTAGTCTTAGGACTAATCGTCCTAATAATGACTGCCTTATAGCAGTAGATGAAGACACTCTGACCAAGGCAATGAAGCAGCAAGCTGAGAAAAATTTAGATGGTGTGCCACACAACTGCAAGTTGCCGTGCCTAATACACCGTTCCAGCCACTTAGAGATGGCAATGGATACCCACGACCCGATATTCCGATGGGCATTTACTCCATTAAGATATGTATATGGACTAAATATTTTACCCATGTGCATGTTATTAAGCAAAAAAACTTAACCCAATGGGTAAATGACTATTAGAACGTTCTGCCCTCACCCATAGCCGTTAACTCGTGGGTATAAAATGCCTAGTATAAACTTAGAAAAAACATAAACATGAGCACTTGGCCTAGCACAAAAAAATGAAACCCTAGCTATATAATCTCTACTATAGAAGTCCACAGACTGTCGTACTCCTGCTCAACTTGATCGCAATCCTGTCCAATCAAATGTGTAAGTATAGTTTCTGAGCAGATTTTATAGTTGTTTCTTATGTAACTATGTAATTATACATTATTTCTACAAATCTGAGCACAATCCTAGCCATGCAGTTTGATTTTTGCAGCCTCATCTATCTATAATGGTAGAAATCAAATGGTGTGATGCTTAATTATGGCATATGGTTTATTTAAATTTGATGTTTAGTAGCTGATATTTTTTATAGTTCATTATATTTGTTGAATGATGCTTACCGCATATGATATATGTCTAATATTTGTGGGTACGGGTGACCCGACGGGTAACCCATGCCCACATGAGTATGGATATGGAGGTAAATCCATACCCACCAATGAATATGGGTTACCCGACAAGATTAATTTTTGTTGTGAGTATGGGTATGAGATAGTAATACCCAGTGGGTATTTACCCATTGCCATCTCTAGCCACTAGGATTGGCACCCACTGCGCTTGCTAGTACACACTCTCGCACCCCCTAAATTTCATTGGCTATTATTCCTAATGAATCATACACAAAGAACCTCGGAAATCTTGGTATTTGTCTGGTAAATAGTATAGATAGATAAGGTTGAGAAGTCTATTATGTCTTTAAAACGAGCTATTTAGGAGAGTGTGGACTTGGGACAGCAACGGGTAACCGCCCCTTTGTTCTACGATCCAAATGATGACAAGAATGTTGATCTTGACTACACCTAAGTCGTGCATTTGGTCGACGAAGTGGCTAAACTAGATTTGGATGAGGTGAATCTAGACACAAGATTATGTGATCTATTGATGCCTAGAAAGAAATCCAAATACTTGGCTAGAAGAAGTTTGCCTTCCAAGAGGAAGGCCAAAAAAAGATAAATCCAAAGTTCCTAAATGAAAGGCATGTTCTAGAATAGCAGAGGTCTCTCAGACTTGGCTAGATACAGATACATCTCTAACACAGTCAGAGACAATGGCCTAGACTTTGTCGCAGTTATGGAGAAAGGAAAACAAGATATGTCAAAATCGAATTTGGCTCGTCTTTTGGGGGAGTAGATTTCGTTTGGCATTGTCTACCCCCAAAAGGAAGATCGAGAGGTTAGCTCCTAGGTGTACGAGTATCCACACTTGAACTATCGTTGATTGTGGAAGGGGAGTTTTACATCAAATTCCACCTCTACAACAAATATGATAAGTTTAATTGGATCCTGATGGCGGTCTATGGGCCAGCACAAGATGTCCATAAGGCTACGTTCTTAACTGAACTTGTGAGAGCAGGATATCATAACTCCTTACCAATCTTAATAGGTGGAAACTTCAATATTTTGCAAAATAGCAAAGAAAAAATAATGATAGATATTGAGACCGTTGGCCATTTTTGTTTAATGCGGTTATCAATAGCTTTGATCTTAGAGATTGAGATGTCTGGGTGTCAATTTACTTGGGCTAATTCTCTCCCTTCACTAACCTATGAAAAACTAGATATAGTTTTCATGTCACCAGAATGGGAACTCAAATATCCGTTGGTGTCGATACAAGCCTTGGACAGGGGTGTATTAGACCACACTCCTCTTCTACTAGATACAGGCTCACAAACTTTCATGGGAAATAGCAAAAAGTTCAAACTTGAACCATGTTGGCTGTCCTGTGAGGAATTCAACAAGAAAATCGTTGGAATCTGGAATGGCTCGGCAAAGGGCAGAAACTCAGTTCAGCAGTGGAACAACAAGATGGGTGCCCTTAGATGCTATCTTAAAGGTTGGACAACAAACTATAGTGGACAATATAAACATAAAAAAGCTGACATTCAAGGAACAATTATTCACTTGGATGTAGCAACTAAAACCAGGGACCTCTCGGAAGCCAAGCAAAATATCTTGGCACAGTCATGAGATCAATTAGCTACGCTTCTAAGGGAGGAAGAAATTATATTTTACCAATGAGCTAAGACAAAGGACATTCTCTTGGGTGACAGTAACACCAGATACTTCCATATGATTGCTAACGGTGTGCATAGGAAAAAAAGAATCTTCTCCCTAGATCATGATCAAGGAAAAATTGAGGGTTAAGAGAATCTCACAAAATTCATAACCTCGTTTCACAAAGATTGTTCGACCCTCACCAGTGAATGTCTTTAGCTTGGTTGAAACATGGATAGATGACTTTCCTCAGGTTAGCCTAGAAGAAAATGCGCTTCTAACTTCCCCTTTCACTAAGAAGGATGTTAGGGAAGCCATTTTTGGGATGGAACACAACAAAGCACCTGGACCGGATGGTTTCATACCAGAATTTTACCAACATTTTTGGGAAACCATCAAGTCGGATTTGATGCGTATATTTGATGATTTTTCCAGAGGGGGCCTACCAGTTTTTAGTCTCAACTTTGGAGTAATCACGCTTGTTCCCAAAGTACGGGAGGCTAATCTAATTCAGTAGTATCGACCCATCTGCCTTTTGAATGTGAGTTTTAAAATTTTCACCAAGGCAACAACCATTAGACTAAACTATGTTGTAGATCGAGTAGTTAACCTATCACAAATAGCCTTCATGTGTGGTCGTAACATCTTAGAGGGTGTTGTTATCCTACACAAGACTGTCCATGAACTCCATAGGAAAAACCAAAACAGAGTGATCTTGAAAATTGATTTTGAAAAAGCCTATGACAAGGTGAAGTGGTTGTTTCTGTTCCAGACCCTTCGGATGAAAGGATTCTCGCTCAAATGGATTAAATGGGTGGAAACTTTTATCTCGGGGGAAGCGTTGCAATCAATGTGAATGGAGAGATCGAGCACTTTTTTCAGACAAAAAAGGCCTTCGATAGGGAGACCCACTCTCTCCTCTACACTTCAACACTATGGCAGACATGTTAGTCGTACTAATCAAAAGGGCTAAGAGTGATGGGTATTTTTCAACACTATTGACAAATACAAAAGGCATTTTTGGTTGTAAAATAGGAGAATTCCCGCTAAATTACCTAGGCATTCCCATCCACTATAAAAGCTAAGAAACTCGGATTATAGAAAGGTTAAGGAACAGTTTGAGAATCATCTGAGAATTGGAAAGGCAAACACTTGTCCATAGGGGGTCATCTGCCACTAATCAATGCAGTGCTCGCCAGTCTCCCACCGTATATGATGTCTTTCTTTAGTATGCCTAGAGGTGTTCTAAAAAGTTGGATTTCTTTTGTTCTTGTTTTTTTGGCAAGGGGACGAGCACAAGAAAAAATATTGTCTTTCTAGGTGGAAAATTCCCAGTCTACCTAAAAACCAGGGGGTTTAGGTATTCACGATCTGGGCACTAAGAATATTGCTCTCCTAAGTAAGTGGCTTTTCAAGATGCTGACTTCGGATGGGATCTGGCAACAACTTCTATGAAACAAATACCTTGGTTCGTCCCCATTTTCCTAAGTAGAATGGAGGCAGGGGCGCTCACATTTTTGGTATGGTCGCATTAAGGTGAAGCGAGACTTTCCGATTCAGCTCCTTCAAGGTAAAGGATGGCTCACATGTGCGTTTTTGGGAAGATGTCTGGCTAGGCTCCTCAGCACTGAGGACCAAGTACCAATTTTGTACGACATAGCCAGACCAAAAAATATATCCATCGCCGAGGTACTTTGCTCGTCTCCGCCAAACTTATCATGGCCCAGGGATCTTGTAGACCCCAAGTTAGCAGCCTAGAATGAATTATTCACTCGCATTGCTAATCTTACCCTATAGAATGAACCAGACGTGTTTTACTGGAATCTAACACGGAACCTTAATTCGAATAGAAACCCCTAGTTTAAACTCGAAAATTTGGAAGATCATGGCACCCCCTCAATGTTAAAATCTTCCTTTGGTATCTTCGCAAAGGCGTTCTACTGATAATTTAGCTCGACATAATTGGATAGGTGATACGAAGTGCTGCTTTCGTCATCATGAAGAGACTATCAATCATCTTTTCTTCGATTGTTGGTTTGCTAGATCTGTTTGGTCTTTCTTCCATTCCGCTTCGAGTATACCTAAGCCCTCTAATGCTGCACACATGCTTGGACAGTGGCTCCAGGGGCTCTCTGGAACTATGTAGTCCATCGCTTTGCTCGGGGGCAGCAGCCTTATGTTGGTCTATTTGGCTCTGTAGAAATAACATTGTGTTTCAAAACAAAATTTGTGCTTCTTCTATGCATGTTATCTTTGCAGCTATCCATTGGGTTCGGTCATGGGCTATCCTTCAATGGGCGGATTCACAGGAGCTTGCTATGGAGGTCTCGCTTCACTTGACGTTAGTGGTCGTGGATTTATTTTTCTAGGAACATGGGTGGTGGTCTAGTCTAAGAATTGATAGCCACTAGTTAGTACCCGGTTTTATGTTTGGGTTTGTAGTGTTGGCTGTGTGTTCCTACGGAACAGAGGCCGGAAGATGTGTTTTTAAGAACTTGCAACTCGTTGTATGAACTTGAAATTAGTATATCTCCTATTTCCAAAAAAAGATATAAGCCTATCCTATATTTATAGGACGAGGTGGGAAATTGATTTTATGTATCACTAGTCTATATTTTTATTATACAACTCGTAACACGCTCTTTGACAGAAATGTAGCATATAAATATCAACTTAGTATATAAATATATTCTATATAAAATCATATTAGTTTAATTGATGAGTAAAGTGTATTTCTGTTTCCTTAACTTGTGCGGGTGTGTCAATCCAGTCTATAAACTTTTAAAATGTGCCTCTTAAGGTCATATTCATTGTTTGGGTCTCACTTAAGTCGTAATCGGTTGAAACAGACCTGATACATTTCATCACATCGTTTTCTCCTCTGTTGTCGTGAACAGGCTATGAAGTACGCGGGCGGCGGTGCACCATTTTCCATCCCACCGTGCGTCGACATCAAGTACTCTATGGCCTCGCTCGCCTTCTATTGCCATGAACAGGTCATGAGTACGCGGGTGGCAGCGCACCGTTTGCCATCCCCCCGTGCGTCGACATCAAGTCCTCCGTGGCCTCGCTCGCTTTCCTCATGCTGGTCGTAGCATTCTGGTGGCTCCAGCCTTACGAAGTGCTGCTTTTGTCATCACGAAGAGACTATCAATCATATTTTCTTCGATTGTTGGTTTGCTAGATCTGTTTGGTCTTTCTTCCATTCCGCTTCGAGTATGCCTAAGCCCTCTAACGCTGCACACATGCTTGGACAGTGGCTCTAGGGGCTCTCTGGAACTATGCAATCCATCACTTTGCTCGGGCACCAACCTTATGTTGGTCTATTTGGCTATGTAGAAATAACATTGTGTTTCAAAACCAAAATTTGTGCTTCTTTTATGTAGGTTATCTTTGCAGCTATCCATTGGGTTCGGTCATGGGCTATCCTTCAACGGGCGGATTTACACGAGCTTGCTATGGAGGCCTCGCTTCACTTGACGTGAGTGGTCGTGGAATTCTTTTTCTAGGAATATGGGTGGCGGTCTAGTCTAAGAATTGATAGCCACTAGTTTGTACCCGGTTTTATGTTTGGGTTTGTAGTGTTTGTTGTGTGTTCCTACGGAATAGAGGCCGGAAGATGTGTTTTCAAGAACTTGCAACTCGTTGTATGAACTTGAAATTAGTATATCTCCTATTTCAAAAAAAAGATATAAGCCTATCCTATATTTATAGGATGAGGTGGGAAATTGATTTTATGTATCACTAGTCTATGTTTCTATTATACAACTCGTAACACGCTCTTTGACAGAAATGTAGCATATAAATATCAACTTAGTATATAAATATATTCTATATAAAATCATATTAGTTTAATTGATGAGTAAAGTGTATTTCTGTTTCCTTAACTTGTGTGGGTGTGTCAATCCGTAGTCTATAAACTATTAAAATGTGCTTCTTACGGTCATATTCACTGTTTGGGTCTCACTTAAGTCATAATCGGTTGAAACGGACCTGATACATTGCATCACATCGTTTTCTCCTCTATTGTCGTGAACAGGCTATGAAGTACGCGGGCAGCGGCGCACCATTTTCCATCCCGCCGTGCGTCGACATCAAGTACTCTGTGGCCTCGCTCGCCTTCTATTGCCATGAACAGGCCATGAGTACGTGGGCGGCAGCGCACCGTTTGCCATCCCCCCGTGCGTCGACATCAAGTCCTCCGTGGCCTCGCTCGCCTTCCTCGCGCTGGTCGTAGCATTCTGACAGCTCCAGCCTTACGGCTCCTTGCTTACCGCATCTCACACCTCCGCCTCGGCCCCTTGCACCCTCCTCACCAAAACCGCTGCCATGGACCTTTCTTCTCCTGACGCCACCAATGGAACTACCACAAACACGAACCAACCACCACTGGCTTCAGCTTCTGTCGCCGCTTCAAATGCTGCCCTAGTGCGGCTGGCAAAGGCGGCGAGGCTGGTGCGGTCAGAAGATACGAACAAGCACTGAAGCACGTGCTCCGGCCGTACGGTAGCGCGACATCACTGTTCGGTGTAGATGGGGTCCTACTCGTACAAGATGCTCCCGGACTAGGGGTACGACTGCGTCTACACTCTACACCGTCGTCGTCTCAACTGCACGTTCCCCTCCAACCCCAACGCCGGGAGCAAGCTGCTCGTCCACGCCTACTACTCCACCGCCTCCCGCCAGTACGAGCGCTTCGTCGTGCTGGAGGAGGCGCCGGGCTCCTAGACGAGTCCCGCTACTGGACGGAGGCAGAAGGATATGACATGTGGGCCATAGCAACATGAACTGGGAAAGAAGAAGGAAAGACCTGCTACCGGTTTTGTTTCGAACCGTTTAAGACTTTGAGAGAAATACTTTAAAAATTTATAGATCGAGTTGACACAACCGCACAAGTTAAGGACTAGGAATGCACTTTACTCTTTAATTGATATATGCCTAAATTAGAATTATAAGAATGAATTCAATTTCAATGATCCAAATGGTGCCTAAGTTGGAAAACTTTTTTTGCTTATGTAAGCTAATCCAAGAATAAACTAGCATATTTTAGAAACAAAATCAACAATATTATAGGGAAGGCTACCAGTGGAGCCCATATCTCTTCATACTTGCTTGCTATCAGCATGGCACTTACGCTGACTAGCTGTAGCTCCTTTCTTCAAACAAACACTCTCCATGGGTACTGATCAATGGTGTAGATGATCAAGTAAAGTGTCTCTAGCATTAGGATGAGCGTATATTGTACCTTGGTAATCCAGGCGATAAGGATATCTCTCATTCTCTCATTGATTTTAGCCCGCGAGCTCATGTAGCCTACAGTCCTGCACAAGCAACAAATTCACAGATCAACAATGACAAAAAAAATGGTCACTTCGACAATCCATTGATTCAGAAATTGTAGCATGATAAACTTGTCGCTTGACATTTCTGTTATAAAAGAAGTGAAGGGGATGAGATCTCACCTCAGTGTACTCAACATATTCTACCACTACCAGCTCATTGCAAGAATCGGATGTGTCAATATATATGGGTTGGTAATTCCATCAGAAGACTTTGTAAACATACACAAAAAAGTTACGCTGGCATTCTTATAATGAAAACAAAGAGACATCTTTACTGCTGCATTTTGTCAAATTACTAAAAACAGTGTTGGTGCTCTCCTACAGGCTCTCTCACCCCCTAAGAATTTGGCTTTCTTCTCCTTCTCGCAATTTGGAGTTCTGGACTGATGACTGATCACAATGACTTCAGGCTTCACCTTGCATTCCTTCAACTTTACTGTTTTCGCAGGCTTCTTGCTGCTGCTTGAGGAACCAGTGCCTTCTTGCTGCCTCTGCTGCAACCGCTTGCTTCTGAAGGTTCACAAGAGAAGGCCAGCCATTCGTAATATTGGCTTACCGACGTGTCTGGTCGCATCTAATCAAGTTGAATTTTTAGAACACGAACATAAGTGCATTAGTACAGAGAATCTTACTACCATAATCACGTGAAGGGCAAAGCAACATCAAACCATTATTTTGGGCGCTACACTGCTACTTAAGTGCTTAGGGAATTACAATCTGATGAAGGTACACCATATAAAATTCTTGTAGAAAAAAAGAGATAAATGAACATATTTCTGTTTGTATATAACGATTGACAACAACTTAGACCTTGTTCGGTTGCATCTTGATTAAATCTCTACTTCTATTTAATTTTGTTTAGGGAGAGATTTAATCCTCTCTAATCCCCTTTGATCCAGACACAACCGAAAGCCCTTATAGGATTCCTAGTCCTGTCTTGTAGGCTGCGCAGCAGCGCAGGAGGAGTTTTGGGCTGGAGGACGATGTTTAGGGAATGTTTTGTCGTGACCGCTAGGAAGGAGATGACTAGGGTCAGCTAGGGCTCCCCGAGAGAAGCCGACAACAATAGGTTCCTTTTGCTTAATCTTAAGGAGGTACCTTTACAAAGTATTTAAGTCCCTTATTTAATAAGGGAGATCTAATCCAATCTAAAACAAAAGGGATCTAATCTATTCTGAAAGAGTACTTATGATAGATTGGGCTTATGACGCCCCTACTAGCCCATGGGCCTTCGCCTCTCTCATAATGGACTCTGGTCATAACATCTCTCCGTGCTTGCGAAAATAGTTCGTCCTTGAGATAAAAGTCGAGATAGAGGCCGCGAAAGTTGTCGAGGATCTCCCAGGTTGCTTCATCACGAGGCAGCCCCTGCCACCGAATAAGAACATGCCATGTGCTACGACGTTGTTGAGCTTGCAAGGCCATCGCTAGAGTGGACAGGAGCTGGCCATAGAGTACTAGAGGTAGGGTCACCAGCTCGACAGGGGGTCGCCCTTGTGGCGCTTGAACAGCCCCCCACATGGAAGACACGTCATGTAGTCGAGCATTCGCCGGCAGCTGCAAACATTAGGCAAAGTTGTCGATGCATTCGAGAACGCGAAAAGGCCCTACATAACGAGGACCCGGCTTGGCCTTGGCCCGTGGATCCAGGGACGACGTCGTCCTATGGAGCAAGTACAACCATATACTCGGTCGCCAACCTGCAGCTCCATGCATATCACAAATGAGAGGCATCGTAGTACTTCTTGGAGAGCTGCTGGGCTTGGAGCAGTTGTTGACGAAGTTTTGCAAGGATCTCGTTGTGGCTGTGAAGAAGAGCATCGGTGATTTCTGTTTGTGTCATCCCTGGCGTGTAGGGTAGTATGGGTGGGGGCGATCGGCCATAGACTGACTACCTCGAAGGGAGTAGTCTGCAGGGCGGTTTGGAAGGAGGTATTGTACCAATGCTCCGCCCAAGACAACCAGTCCACCCGCGTATAGAGACGATCACCTGCCACACAGAGCAAATGCATGGCTATCACTTTGTTAATCACCTCGGATTGGCCGTCCGTTTGAGGATGAAACATTGTGCTCATGTGCAGCGCTGCGCTCGCCATCTTGAAGAGGCCTCGTCATACATGGCCGGTGAACACAAGTCCCTGTCGCTGATGATGGAGGAGGGAAACCCATGCAACTCGATGATGCCATCAAAGAAAGCTCCAGCGGTGGGCATCGTGGTGTAGGGTGTTCAATGGTAAAAAAATGCACGTACTTATAGAAATGATCGACCACTGTAGGGACGATGGACTTGCTGCTAAGTGCTAACCTTGGACAGCCCTTTGATGAAGTCCATCGAGATGTCCACCTATACCTGGGATGGTACCTCAAGGGGTTGCAGCAATCCTACAGGTCAGTGTCTCCCGTCTCCGTACTGTTCTGTTGAAACGTGCTGCAGGTTTCGGACCCAATCCTGGACCAACAGTCGTCCATGACGTAGAAATCTGCGCAAAGGTAGTGTGACGTCTTCTATACTCTTTCGTGGTCTGTCGAGTGAGCCAAGAGGAGCACCTATTGGCACAGGTCGTCGTGTTCTAACACAAAGATGCAGGTGGCGTGGAGGAGCAGCCCGTCCTCAAAACGCCAAGGTGCTGGTAGTGCGCCCTCCTACAGGCGATGTCGAAGCAGCTGGGCGTCGCTGGCCTCACTATTAGTGGCGTGGTGTATGGACTCGACGAGCACGAACGAGGGCCTAGAGATGGCGTGGATTGCAGTTGCAGCAGCGCCCTCTGCTATTGTGTTACGCTCAGCGTCGCGACGGGCAACACATCCGCCACGGTGTTCATGCGGCCCAAACGGTACTCCATGTCATATTCGAATCTGAATAATTTTTTGGTCCATTGATGTTGCAGCATGGTGAAGAGACGTTGGTCTAGCAAGAACTTTAGGCTGTAATGGTTACTGCACGCCAAAAAGTGATGGCCCTAGAGATATGGGCGCCAATGGCACACCGCTTGGACCAACTGGATCAGCTCGCGCTCAAAGGTGACAAGTTTAAGATGACGTGAAACAAACGATCGGCTAAAATACACGAGAGGTCCTGTGCCCAGGTGAGGGGGGTGAGGGACAGTGCCAAATCCCACGCTTGATGCATCGCAATCAACGATGAACAACTTTTTGAAGTTGAGCATCTAGAGGAACAACTTGACGCGAGAGGTCCTATGCGGTTTTGAGCGCCCAGAAGGTCAACTCGGAGGTACCGTCCCAATTGAACGTGTCCCGCTACAAGAGATGTGTGAGGGGCACCGAATGAGTCCGAATTCTCGGATAAACTTTCAGTATTAGCCCACGAGGCCTAAGAAGCACCGGAGGTCGTGGGCTAAATTTGGCGACGGCCAGGAGGAGACCATGAAAACCTTGTCGAGGTCCATGGCAATGCCTTTTACCGAGGTAATGTGGCCAAGATGTGCCACCAATGTTGCCCCAAAGGAGCACTTGGACTGCTTGAGGTGTAGCTGGTGCGTACGAAGGGCATTGAGGACGAACCTGATGTGCTACAGGTGCTCAGCCTAAGTTGAGCTTTAGATTAGGATATCATCGAAGAATACCAGCGCAAAACACTGTGCAGATTTGAGCAGAGCACGACGTTCATTAAGGCCTAAAAGGCCACCAGTGCACTGGAGAGGCCGGAGGGCATCACCAAGAACTCGCAATGCCCTTGATGTGTGTAGAATGCAGTTTTGAAGACATGGGTAGAAACCATAAAGTGCTTAAGCTTACCAAAAGTAGTTTCAGCTTCAAGAATCTAGTAAGATTGTTTGTATTGGAACAACCTAGTTAGAGGTTTAGCCAATATCTCATATTTATTGACAAACTTCCGATAACACCCAATGATACCCAAAAATCCCCTAAGCTCAATTACATTAGATGGAGATGGCCACTTGAGCATTGCAGCAGTCTTAGAAGTATCAATTGCTACAACACATTGAGAAATAATGTCCCAAGTAGATCAATTTTGTTTTACCAAAAGAATGCTTGGACTATTTTAAGAAAAACCAATGGTCTCGCAATTTGCTAATGATCAATTTTAGATGCTCTAAATGATGAGACCATGTAGGACTATATATCAAAATACCATCTAGGAAAACCAATGCAAATTTCTATAGAAATGGTGTCAAAACAGAATTCATAGCACATTGAAAACTGGCTAGGGCATTTGTTTAAGCCAAATGGCATGACCATAAATTAATAATGTCTTTTAAATGAAATTTTAAACTCATTTGATTCTCCCATCCTAATCTGATGATAATGAACAGTCATATCTAAGCTTGTAAAGAATTTAGTTATAGCTAACTCATTCATAATTTCATGTACTAGGATGACACTAGAAACAATAAATCTAGCTTCTAATAAGGCATTCATCTACTTATCAAATTCAGTTTTGTGAAAGGAGAATACCTATATGGTCTGGCATTAATAGACACAACACCTAGAATTAGAGGAATGTGAATATGTGATGAGAAGAGGGCCTAGAGGGTTGCACTTTTGTTGGGTGCAGGAAAGACACCTTGATTTTTTTGTTAGACATGCTCAATATTAGGCTGAGTAGATTCAAAAGGTGCCTAGTCTAGAATAAGAAAGGCCCAAATCTCATTTCCCTTTAACAATTTCTAAATTTGTGACACATAAACTTCAAAAACATCTTGCATATCAACAACCCATCACCTTTCAAAGTGACCTTCATACCTTGATCAATAAAATTCATCCATTTCTTTTTCCAATCATGCTACATTGGACTATGGGCCTTCAACCAGTCATAACTCAACATAAGTTTTGATGCAATCCATGAGTGTGCAAACTTCAAGGATTCTACACAACTAATGGTTCATCTACCACTCCTAGTCATCTGATAGTTCAAGAGCATAGAAGAAACCATACGCTGTGAAAGAGGTACCATAAGACTCAAACTATGGTTGGGTGAGTACTCAATTGTACCCCATAGGACTTACCCTTATAATAATAAGGATTGTGCATTTGGTTGATAACAAGGTTTTCTAATGGTTTTGCATAAAGGCATTTATGATCAATAAATATGATCTTATCAGCAAAGCAAAGTAGCATGCATAATAATAAATAAAGCAATTATCAAGTGTGATTTATACTTCCACAAGTCCTTTAATCATCGCTAGCTTGTATCTAGAAGCATATAACTTACAACATAATTTCAAAACAGTTTGAGCATGAACTAAGGTACTAGCATCATCTAGCTACCTAGTGCCACAACGTAGGACAAGTCCATAGGAAAATTGGTTGCAATAAAGTATTTGGATAACCATACCAAGATATGTAAATGGTTTGTACAAGTATGTTCATGTCTAACTATAACAGATACATGGTCCTTACCTAGTGTGTAGTAAGCTGCACAATTCAAGACATCACATATCTTGCCATGGTTCAATCCCTTGCTAACCCACTGGCAATGAAAAAGAGGTACCATTAATACTCCATAGTGTAGATCCTATATTTGTTCTATGATTACATTGAATGTGTCTAATTGTTGATTGTTTTCATAATAAGTATCAATCTGGACACTGTTGTTTCTGTTCATGATCTTTTTGTCTTATTTTTTAGTGCAAAATGTGTATGCATTGATATCATATCCTTGTTACAGCAACATTGAAGTGATTGGTACCATGGAAAATGCATCAAGGTCATGGTCACTGGTTGAAACTTCCATCAATTTCTCATGTAACTATGGGGCAAAGTTATCTCAATGTTGCTTGTTGATCCATGAGCTACCAACATTACATGTAGCTAATTATTTCTTGTGCATAGAAACTGAAGGAAACAAGTGACACCTAAGAGGGGGTGAATTAGGACTTCTAAAACTTTCTCTAAACTAGGCCACAAATAAATCCCTAGAGCAAAACCTATTCAATTAATCAAACTAGAATGTGCAACTTAGGTTTTGTCTAAGTATTGCTATCTCTACCGTAATGGCTAAGTTTCAATACTAAACAATATAAGTATAAAGAAACTTATAAAGACAAGATTGAAACTTAAATGCTTAATATAAATGCGGAAGCTAAAGAGCAAGGTAGAGATGCAAACTCTCGTGGATGATGTCAATATTTTATCGAGGTATCTAGAACCACGCAAGGTCTCGACTAATCCTCGTTGGTGCCCCTATGCAAAGGGAAGCCCACGCGAGGGCCAAGCACCTCGGTTGAGTAACTCCATAGAGAGTCGCGAGCCTTCTCCACGCGCAAGTGGTGTTCCGCTTCCGGCTCCTCTCGGACGCTCCCCGCCGTCTCCACTGACGAGCTTCCGGCCGAAACACCGCGGGCCTCGTTCCCTCCGGTACGCGGTCGCGGTCGTGACACAAACTCGGTTGTCACGGTCTCGCAAGACTCTCTCCCCACTCGGTACAATTACAACGACTCACGCAAGAGCTAAGGGGTTGTTTGGTTTTTCTAAACTCACTCAACTAACTAGGGTTCACCTAGAGCAAGCTCTAAAGCGATCTAACTAACTTAAGCACTTTGCAAAGCACCTACACTAATCATCGAGTGATTCTATTAAGCACTTGGGTGTATGAGCACTAGGGAACTCTATAATATGCCTTGGTATGTTGCTTGGGCTCCCACAACTTGAAATGGCCGGTTGTGTGGAGTATATACAGGCCCCAACTCAATTCTAGCCTTTGGAGAAAAGCTGCTGCTCTGCGGCACACCGGACAACCCGGTGGAGGCACTGGACAGTCCGGTGCCACTGTCCGATGCACCTAGCCATTGGATCTGACATGCAGGTTACCATTGGCACTGCAGGCTTTTACATCGGACAGTCCGGATGTCACACCGGACATTCCGGTGGCTTCTCTCCACCAGTGCCACCAGGAACTAGCCGTTGGTCTACTATTCCCTAGTGCATCGGACAGTCCGCCTGTGGCAACACTTTTCTTCGTTTCTTGGACTTTGCTTAATACTTGTTGATCTTCTCTTGTGATCTTCATAATGTCTTCTTTTGAGGTCACTTCAGCATCCTGTGAACTACAAACATAAACACTAGCAAACACATTAGTCCACAGGTTATGTTGATCATCAAACACTAAAATCTATTGAGCTAAATGCTTGGGGTCCATTTTCCTTACAGAAACAAAGTGCAAAACTTTGGATGCTTATGGCAAGACATTGAAATGAACTTGCATGAGAACATTATACTCATGAACACGGATAGACTTCTCCCCGACCATCCCCTTTTCTTTTAGCCTTTGCTCATGCCGTGACATAGGAGCTCCAAGTCTAGTGTAACCCAACTATCGAATGTAGAACTCTAGTGCTTCTTATGTTGACCATCCTTTTACCATGCACCCTTCATGCTTGTATATGTTTCCTAAGAACATTCATTAACCACAAGAAAGGAAACATTAGATGCAAGAAAATGGGGCCAAGTTGTTGTGTCTGGGTAACAAGTTGAATAATGAGATGCATCAACATATCAAGAAATGTTGGTGGTCAATGCATCTCGAGCCAAGTCAATGTATGGGTCAAATCATCATGCATCTTTTTAAGGTCTATCAAATATATGACCTTGTGTGACAGATTAAAGAATGACCACAACTTTATGATCATCTCCCATACCTTTAATGGTAGAACAAACCTGATTTGCAATAGGAGGAAGTCATGTCATGACAGATGGCAATCGTAGGACTTCACAACTCATGTTGAATTTCAAATCTTTTAGGTTCACTAGCCTCCTTATGTTTGATGAGTATCCTATATGCACTTTTAATTCATGGAAGAAGTGTAAGAGACACTCTTTTCTCCTTTTTTTCTAACAAACAAGATGTAACTGGAAGTTTCTTTCTCCGATCAAATAGTAGTAAGAGATGGAGTTCTACCCTCACCCATCTATTATAAGTCCATATTAGTTTCAAGTGAATCTTTCCCCCTACCCTTTGATTGCATTAAGGTGCCCAACAAACTCTTGGTAACACTTTTAGTAATGTGCATCCTATCAAGTGAGTTAAACATTCAATGACTTCCAATTAGGTAGTTTCCAATGCACATATTTTTCCATGAAGACTTCATCGACACAAGAACGCTTCCTTACCCCTTTCCTAGGATTATTGTAAACATGTTTACTATTCAGAAGACCTACCTCCCATCTTTCCACTATAGGAATTCAGATAATTCCCGTCGGCCAAGAACTGACGGGAATTAGCCTTATCCTAATGGGAATTACTAATTCCCGTCTGTATATGGTTAATTCTCGTCGATTCTTGACCGACAGGAATTACTGGTCAGGGTTTAGTTAATTCAAACCGGCTCTATGGAAGCCCATGGGTATTTACTAATTCCCGTCGACTTTGGTCGACCGACAGGAATTAACACGTTAATTCCCGTCGGCCACGGCTGGCCCATGTGAATTAACTGCTAATTCTCGTCGACTTTGGCCAGGCTTGCGGGAATTATTTACCCGATGGAAATTAACTGCTAATTCCCGTCAGCTATGGTCAGGCCGATGGGAATTAACCTTCCCTGCTGCAAACCAACAACCAATGAGGCTCAATTTTCCACAAAATTTTACACAATAACACACATATATAACATATATATCAACATAGACAGAACATACATAAAGATTGGTCACATTACCACCATAATCATACTTCTAATCATGGACCATTTATTTATACTGCTAATCATAAACTATTTATTTAATGGTGATAGAGCAAGCACCTGGATGCGGATGACGATGATGGACACCGTCGGTTGCAGTTGGTGCAGCATCGGTGGCAGCGCGAGAACCTCATAAGTGCACTAGTCAGAGCTAGGACTGGAGCACAGCGTGGGAGCACCGTGGCGGTGCGGCTGGAGAAGGCAGGGTGGTGGAGCGGCGGCCTACGCGGTGGGGGAGAAGGCGGGGCGACGACCTACATCGGTGGGTGAGAAGGTGGGGGCGACGACCGTCATTGGGGAGAAGTCGGTGCAGCGACCCACGCCGGTGGGATAGAAGGGGGCGCGGTGGCCTGCGTTGGTGGGCGAGCAGGTGGGGACGTGTGGCCGTCGCTGGCAGGGGAGAACCCGGGGAGGCGGCAGGTCACGGGCGGCAGAAGAGCTCCCTGTGCAGGCACGTACGGGAATAGACGAAATGAAGTTGGGTGTCTCCGGCGCATTACCTAAAATTAATAACTATCGTCGGCTTAGTCTAGCAGCCGATGAGGATTATTTATTGCCATTAGCTTGGTCAGCTGGCCGACAGGGATTATTTTATTCCCGTTGGCTTGGCAGTACAACCGACAGGAGTTAAGTTATCGCCGTCGGTTGCAGAATGGCCGACGAAAGTTTTGTTATTCCTGTTGGCTTGAGAAAAAACCGACGGGGATTACCTTAGCCGACGAGGATTTTCAGTATTCTTATTGTGTTCAACTTAGGAAGTCCTTGTTCTTCTACCCAACTGAAGGATTTGTTTTTGTTTTTGCAGTATGGGTGAGTAGACACCACGAACCTATGATCCCCATGTAAACCATCTTCTTGTTATTTTTTAGAAATGTAGCGAAAGTGGCATCCAAGCAAATCATACATCATTTTTATCTCATAGTACCTTGCCTAGATAAGGAGCCAAGACCTAGTAGCTCGACAATTGTTACGAACAACAATGATTTCAATTGGAGGACTCTTTCTTGTTCATGTCCTACACTTTCACACCTTTCATATCTAAGAGGATTTAGCTCCCTATCCTAGAGGGCTAAACCTTCCCCCATTGGTGTGTCTGGAGCCAAGGAGCCGCATGATCGCTTGGGGCAGCATGGAATTAATGGAAAAACATGCTTTAGATGCCTCTCTCTGAACCACCTCATTAAGGCCCACATGGGAGTTATTAGATGCCGATTTTATTTTTCTCTAGGCATGTAAAAAAATTTTGTTATAAGAAAAGGGTTGAACCAATGCTTATTTAGAGGCCCAAATCTAAGCCTAAAGGTGGCATTTGGTGGGTAATGTCAAAGCCAAAAGGTCGAAGACGATCCCTGCCCTAGTCCTAAGGAAGACATTTCCTATTCGTAGCTGATTGAAAACCCCACCTGTACACTTCACAACAACTTAGAACATTAACCCTCCCCCTTCCTATTGCCACTCCAAACACCCTAACGTGAAGCAACCACAAGAGTGACAATGACAAACTTTATTATCGATCCACACCCTTTCCTCACTCTAGAGATGGAGGTGGAGGATGGTGGTCCTCAAAGAAGATCGAGAGCTAGGGTTCACCTGGTTGGAGCACCAATCCTAGAACGTGAGGATTTCGTCCTAGTTGAAGAAATGAAAGGGATCTTAAACCCTAATGACTATATGTCACACCCGGTTTCAAAAGGCAAACCAAATGTGAACTATGTACATGCCAAGATCAGAACTCACGTAAACAGCGATTACATAAATAACTCATCATAGAACAATGCTTCGAATAATAATAAAGAGTAAGTAATAATATTACAGACTAGAGTCATTTACATCATTCATATCAAAGTGCACATAATAGAAACGTAGCCAACATAAATAAACCCACCACAGACAGCTAACTGGGGGAGGTCGCTAGCCTATTCCTCAAACTCATCGACATCCGAGAACTCCTGGAGATCTAGGTCGACGCCTTCTTCTTCTTCTTTACCCGAGCATAGATTGCACCAAATGCAACCTGGTGTTTTGTGAAAGCAAGGGTGAGTACACATCAACGTACTCAGCAAATGTCCTGAGGTGGACTAGCTTTATGTGGAGTTAGGCTGAAAGCAGGTTGCTTTTAATTTGTCAAGTTTTATTTATTAATATAAGCCATGTTTTATCAGTAAACCTAAGTTATTATCCTTAGGAGTACCTCCTCATAGAGAAAATACCAAGATGCATAGTTAGAAACATCATTAATAGAACCATCATCATCTGTAACCAAATCCATAAATAGAACCATAGTATCTCGAACCATTTGTAACTCTAATCAATGGAGCTCCAAATGCTACTCTTAACCATGACATTGGCTGATATATCAGTTTCATAATACTCCGTAGAGGTTGCACACTTTACCCATGAGTCATGATTCCCTTTCTGCTCGAGGATCGCGACTCCCCATTGATCACTTCCATTGTGAACTAGCAGGGTATCACTACATGGCTTTTCCCTAGGGTCCTCACTATGCGGATGTTGGAAATGACCACTGCATAGAGACCATCTGATGTACCCAAGCCTATACCCTCCGCCCTCAAGAAAATGCCACGACGCCCATACCTAGATCCCTGAGCGAGAATGTAAGAACCATAACATATGCCTCTATCCCAATGGCCAAAACCAGCACCCAACATAAGACTTCCCTTATTACTTGGCCAAGGGCGTCCCATACCACCCTCATGGTTGCACTGTTTTCCCAGGTGGTCATCCAATGAACAGGTCTTTACGGAGAAGTACTCAGAAAACAGTCCAAGCCTCCTTTATTATCACAAGCTCATAATCATAATCAGAATGTAAGCATCATATCATAATTGTATATCATCATGTTCATTGATTAAAATAGAGCACTAGCATAAAGCTAACCATAATAACCCAAAAGGTAATCAAGGACAAGGTAAATAGAAAGCTAGTCAATCCTTAGGTTTTAATTATGTAATGCAGGGAAGTGAATTATCATTTGAATAGGACATAAGTAGGTCAGAGGGCACTTGTCTTCACCAAATAGATGCTCAGGGTCTTCAACCATGTAGAACTCGAAGAGCTCGATCTCTTGATCACTAAAGCTTGATTATTGAATCCTTGAAGCCCGAAACAGATCATGATCTTCGCGACACGCATCGAAGACGAACAGGCACAAGCAAACAAATATATACATGCATAAGACCATTACACCATACAAATGGAAGAATTATAAAAACATTATAAAAATGCAATATGAAATACAGCTCACTTCTACGGTCTCGTGAGAAAAAGAAACACAACCATTAGAGCTACAGTCAAGAAGTTATAGCGTTTACATTAAACAAGTATTAGTTAGAACACTTAATTCAACATTTATCAAATATAAATTATAACTAATATTTAGTTTCGAGTAATCTTCTACACAAACAGTTGTCAGATAAATAAGTAATTTAATTAATATGAGTGATTCTAAGCGAGGTGAATTCACGATGCAAGACAAGGCACACGATGTGCAAAAACGGTGCCCGCGACGCGCGAAACAACACGACATGTCAGTGTTGTACCAATGGCTAGTTCCTACCAAACTAGTCGTTATTGTGCGAAGGACCGGTGTGCCATCGATGATGCATCGACACGTCTGGTGCCCTACTTGGAGAAGTGTGTTTTTGCATGGTTTCTGAGTACCCTATTTGGTGCCATGTCCAATGGCACACTGGGTAGGTCCAATGAGTACTATACTAGAGTGCCCACAAACATATTCATTTGGTGACCAGTTCGGTGGCACGTCTGGTTCCACACCAAACAGGTCCGGTTAGTACTAAGGCCAAATGTGCACAGTAACAGCCTCTCTAATTGTCATGTTTGATGTGGCATCTGATGCCACATTATACACATATGGTGCCCATATATGTATAGGGTCGTGTGTGCACTGTCTCTGTGAGCCATATTCAGTGCCACACATACGGTGTACACTATACTTGTATGTGCTATAGAGTTTTGTAAAACTCGGTATTTTGTGTGTTTTTAATTTGATTTTCACTCCGAATTTACAGTTTTTGTGAGCTTTCATGTGTTACCTAGCACTAAATTTATGCAAGTGTACACCACCACATCCTACTAGATTTTGACTAGGTCAAGCTACCTGAGAGTCACTTAGAGGGGGGTGAATAGGTGATGCCTGAAAATCAACACTTAAACACAAACTTGGATCACAAATGAAAAGTTTGTGATCTAAGATCCAAAAAATGAGAGGAAGTAGAGAATTTATCTTCACTTGATTGCTCTTACAAGATGTAAAGTTAACTTAGAGCAATATTGCAAGTGAATAGAAGAACATAGAGAGGAAGCATCAACCGCAAAGAGAAAAGCACAAATACACGCTATTTTATCTTGTGGTTCGGTCAAGCCTCAAATGCTTGCCTACTTTATGTTGTGGTGTCCCGACGTACAAGGGTTGCACTTAATCCATCTCAAGTGATCATATGATCAACTTGAGTGCTATGGTATTCCTTATATCTCAATATAAATCCCCTCACAAGGATCTCCATAGATTGGAGTCTCTTGCAGTCGTACAAGCTTGATGGGAGTTACAACTCCAAAGTAACAACAATAGAGAGAGGAGAATACACACACAAGAGCAAAACGTGGCCACAAAACACAAGAAGAAAGATCACAAGAATACTCTCTCACAGAATGACTAGAATAACTCAGAATGATGCTCTGATCTCACTAGAATGTCACTTATGTGTTGTGGCGGAGCATGGGAGTGGTCAATAGCTCTTGGTGGGCTTGAGTGTGTTGAAGGAGGTCATAAATGGGGTCCTTTTATAGCCCAAAACTGCCCCATACTCATTGCTCCTTCCTTTTAAAAGCTTGCTAAAATCCACTGCACCACTACATCAGACTGGCGTACCACCAGACCAGGTATAGTGCCTGACCACCAGGATCCTTATTGCTAACTTCCAAAACAGGCAGACACCGGACCAGTCCATATAGCCACTAGACCTCCACGTGTCCGCCTCTCGTTGAAGTAGATGTTAGCGCCCGAAGATAGCTGTTACTGCACGGTTCGGTGTACCACTGGGCCTTGCACAATATTGGTCCAATGTTTTTTTATAAATAAAAACTTGAGACTGGCGACTTTGTACGGACGTGATCTGGTGCACAACTGTACCGGTCTGGTGACTCCCAAACCAGCACAGTTAAGTATTTTCTCGTATAACTTGTTCCATTTGATTTGGACTTTCTTGTGAGCATCCCCATGACTTAGATAAACATTGTTAGCACATAATCAAATTGACTAAGTCTAGGAAACTCACCTTTTACTCATAGTTTCTCTAGGATTTGATTTATGGCCCAAACCAAGTCCAAAATGCACTTTTCTCATAGAACTATATTATACATCAAACTTAACTGCTAGAAAGATTGTAATGGACCTATGCAACATATCTAAGGTGTCAAACCTCATAGTTTTACCATTTTACACACAGTTGCATTTCTAGGCCTTGTTTTAGCTCTTTTGGACTTGGAACATGTGAAAGTGAACCTACGCTCATACACTTAGCAACCAAGTTAGTCCACGATGGTGTGTTGGACATTCAATCACCAAAAACATGTAAAAATAGATAACTAACCCATTTCCCTCTCACTACCTATCTGATGCCCCTCTTTGTAGTATGACTAAAAAAAATAAAGGTACTATCACTATATTATAAGTGTCCAACAACTCCTTTGACATTTAGAACTAGCTGGCCCTTAACCTTTTGAATCATTTCTCTTGAGTCAAATGTCTATCTCATTTAACTAGGGTATGTAATCCTTTGTTAGACTATTTTCTTGCATCATGTGTCTTACCTTATCTTAGAACTACATAAGCTATGTTAGTCACATTAATCTTATGTTGTCATTAATTATTAAAAACAACTAGGGGCCTAGATGCTTTCACTACTGATATATGCATTTATTGCCTCTAAAAAATAGAATAACAAATTTATTGCCGCTCGAACATAGAAAAAAATGTTAAGGTCTACTGTAACCTCATTTTATAGTACTTTATCGTACAAACACACATTCCCTTCATTTGAAATAAAATTAACTTCTAAAGTTATTTTCCCCTCTTGAATACCTAAGAGAACTGCACATCATTGTATTAAGAAATAGACCAAGTACAAACATCCATAAGAGCTGGCCAAACAGAAATAGAAAAAACCAACTCACCAAAAACATAAAGAGGAAAAATAGGTTGTGTGCTAGTGTCACAACAATTGCGTTGTTGGATTTGATGACTCATCTTTTTTGTATAGGATCATCGCATAGAAGTTATGATTGGGACTGGTCATCACTGTAGAACTGCTCCACGCCTCTACATCCACAACACATTACGCATTCCTCCATCCACTACATCTTCAACCCGTGTGCTTTCCGCAACTTTAGTTCATGTTGTCTCTTTTGCCCGATGGCATCACTGTCTTAGTCATTTATGTGGCTCTCATCTGTCCACTTTAATAAAAATCAGGTTGTTTTGGCCATACATCGTCTGACTCTAGATTTGATTGTAAGAGTTGTCATCTTAGAAAACAAATACTTCTTATTTTACAAGTGATTCTCATTCTGCTAGACCTTTTGATTTTATTCATTCTAGCATTTGAAGCCCAACTCCTTTTGTTTCAAAGGGTGGTAATAAACATTATATCATTTTTGTTGATTATCATTCTCATTATACTTGGAATTATTTCATGAAACATCGTTCTGAGTTGCTCTCTATCTATAGGTTTTTTGCTCGCATGATTCACAATCACTTCTATGCTACTATTAAAAATTTTCGTTCTAATTTTGGTGGTGGATATTTATCTGATGCTTTTTAACAATTTCTAACTTCAAAGGGTACTCTTGCTTAGTTTTCTTGCCCTGGTGCACATGCTCAAAATGGGGTTGTTGAATGCAAGCATCATCATGTTGTAGAAAGTGCTCGCACTCTGTTGATATCTTCTTTTGTTCCCTCACATTTTTATGTGAATCAGTATCTACCTCTATCTACCTAATAATAGACTCTCAGGCAAAACTCCTGGTGAAGTTCTTTTTGAAACTTTTCCCCGCTATGACCATCTTAAAGTTTTTGGATGTACATGCTACATCTTGTTAGCCCCTTGTGAATGGACTAAATTGACTGCTCAATCTGTTGACTATGTTTTTCTTGGATATAGTCTGGAGCACAAAGGCTATCGATGTTATGATCCATCCATCGCATTCGTATTTCACAAGATATGAGTTATCATGAAAATCAACCTTTATTTTTTAGCTCACTCACACATTCATCTTCCTTTCAACCGTTGTCATGTGCAGTTTAAAAAGTTATACAAATAGGTCCTATTTTTAACAAGACAGACCCTAAACGTTTTAGGGTTAGAACCCACCGTCCATGTTGATCAAAATGACAAAGAAGTCTCTTAGTTTATAATAATTATTACAAAGAGATCCCTCAATTACATAGATTGGTCCCTAAAAGCAATATTATAATATCAAATTGACCTAGATACTTGTTTTACTCATATCTTTCATGTTTTAACTCCGATTTTAGTGGTTCTCGTACCTATAGATTTGTGTCGATGCGTATATATGTATTACATAGTTGATTTCTTTGTTTAGTGTAATGTTATTTTCATTTATTGCATGCTTATTTGTATGTTTTGCTATGAGTAGAAGAGCAAGCTTACGAGGAACCTGAAGTCAACCTACAAAAGCATTTAAGCAATAAGAGTTTACCAAAGAAGGCAAGTTTGTCCTTGATCACGTTGCCTTAACCTAATAATATTTAATAGAATGTTCTCACATATGTATTGCATAGTTAGGGTAACCTGACGAGACTTAATAGGTTACCTAGATTTGTTTTTTGTATACCTTGTTTATACCTAGGTTACTTATTATTGGGTAGACTTGCTAGTGCTCTACCTAGTTTTTGAGTTTTTGATACATATGAATCATCATCATGTTTATGTTGATTTATTATTATTGGCTTTATTCTTATGCATGATAAGGTCACTTTGTTTAATTGGAACAAGGAGCGACGACCCAAGAAAATAGTGTAACCACAGGACTATTATTGCTCTGGTCTTGGCTAATTAATTAGGGAAGGAAGTGTAGGAGGATCTTACCCGGTTAGGGCAAGCGGGGAGGAGTTCCTCAAGTATAGTGATAGGGTTAATCATGTTGCGATGGTCTTTCAGAATTCAGGATAACCTATACCACCTCTACCTAAAACTGTATTGGTTTTCTCATACTAGTGGATCTTTGTAAAGGCCTGGTAGTGAATCCCTAGCCATTCACCTTAGAATTATCTACGGGTCTAGCTAACCTGGGCTAAAAGGAATACACGACTTGTGGATAAAGATGTGTGACCTCTATACAGTGTAAAACTGATATATCATCCATGTTCACGGTCAAGAGCGGTTTGGACCCTCACATGATTAAATTATGGAATTAAATTGAACCGTACATGCATTTTAATGTTGATATTTCATTTATGATCATTTATTTAATTGTGATGGTATATACTTATACTTAATAATTGCTAATAAATTTTTGACCAACAAAGTTAAAGCTAAATGCTTAGCTAGCCATATTCCTCGGTAAGCCTTATGCTGCACTTTTTCTTACACACTTGCTAAGCCCCCCCATAAGTGAGATCACCCTTGCAGGATTTGTTGCTCAGAATCAGGTCAACAGGAGGAATACTATAATGAGATTGAGTTCTAGACTATCCTCGCTCCGGTCAACCTGCCTATGGCTCCTTACCGGGAACGTTGTCGTCATATTCGTTCTATTTTATTATTTAGTTAATGTTTGTAAAGGCATTTTACATGTATAATAAAGTTTGTGACACTAGTTTCTATACAAGGAGGCATCATATGTGAGTAATTTGATCCTAGCACACATATGAGATACATCTAGATTTGTCCTTAAATCCAGGTGTGATAACCTGGGCAAGGGTATAGCTCCCCTTTAGTCCTTCCAAGGACTATGTGCTCACTATGAATTTTTTTGTCACTCCTTCAAGGTGAACCACTCGCAATCTTGTACAACGCCCGAATCAAGTCACACACAAGCAATCGGGGTGATCGTCGCACTCCAATCGCCATCGTGCCATCTAGTTGATACCGATCTCCAAGAGTAACAAGTAGTAGACTCTCACTTAACCTTGACAAGCCTAACATGAGTGGTGGATGCACACGAGTGGCTATCTATCAGGGGCGGCCGCCCTGGACCCCCGATTTTATAGGGCTCAACCCTAGATATGTACTTATATAAGCTAGACTATCAATGTATGGTCTAATAATTCAGTGATGAAGTGTCGGTCTAATAGTTCATTGGCGAAGTGTTGGTCTAATACTTCAGCGAGGAAGTGTCAAAAAGTTAAGAAATGGGAACCATGATGTATCCATATCTCGATCATATTTAAACATGTCAGAAGAAGGCAATGTTGTAATATGCACCTTTTATTTATTTGTTATTTGATATGAATATTTTTATATGTATATTGAGTTCTTATATTGTTAACATGTATACATAACAATAATTAGAAGGGCCTTTGTTTTAAATCTTGTTCTAGGCCCCTAAAATATTAGGACCGCCACTGCTCTAGGCCAGCCTCGGTGGACAATAATTGAGTTCCAAACAGTGATGTAGATGGTGGGTGGTCTGGGTGGATCATGGCATACTCTAGGCCGGTCCATCGAATCACCTGTCCACTGAGGTCTAAGAAACAAGTGATATATATTATATTTGTATTCTAATTCAAAGTTGCATATATTATTCTTATCGTTACATTCTGTATTGTATATCAAATTATTATGAATTACACTAAACTATTTATGGAAAAATTTCTATGGCATACCTCATAAAAATAATACTAGCTACCCCATAGGTTCCAAACTACAAGGTGGTTGCTTTTGCTCACCATAATTTTCATAAGAATCAAAATGGGGGTTCAAAGTTTGTGTTTATACACTTTCTGTGTTGAAGATGCTGCTTGATTTCCATTTTTTCCAGTGTCCAGAAAAAAAAACAGAGTCAAGTAGGTTGTCTTTTTTTATGTGAAGTACCCCCAAGTGAAGTTTCAAAATACTATAGGCCACTGAGAAAAGGACCACAAAACCGATTTCCGCCCAACTAGTCTTTTGAAAAGAGTATGCCTCTTCGAACAGACACGTCTTTAAGATGTCTTTTCAAATAGACAAATTTTCGTAAATGACCTCATCAAGATTAAGGTAATCATTAGTAATTTTATTAGGCAGTTATATAGTGGCATGCTATTTGGCATAGAGTCCGAATAATCGGTTCTCGGATCGATGAGATACACAAGTTCTTTAGAGCATCTCCAAGAGACTCTTTATTTTTAGCTCTCTATTTGACTCTTTATTTGTCTCTCTATAAATATTAAACTCTCTATATAACATCTCATTCCAATAGACTCTCTAACATGTAAGTTAGTTTGGCTAGCGAGAGTTGCTAGCCAAATTTGGCTAGTGAGAGAGTTAATTTAGAGAGTCAGATAGCTTAGCAAGTTAAATGGCTAGTCTGTTGGAGAGCAATTATGCTATTAAGTAGCTAAAATTTAGCTTGATTAGCTATTTAACTAGTCTCTTGGAGATGCTCTTGTCAGCGTTTTAGACCGGGGGGTCCCTAGACCGATGAGTAAATTTGTCGCTGCGTGCCCCTACCCAGATGGGTTGGTGCGGGATGGAACACAAGTGGGGGAATGATCCTTGTATTATCCTGCACCAGGGTGCTCGTAGTAGGGGTTACAAGCGTTGCGAGAGAGTGAGAGCGAGAGAGGGCGAGTAGCATAGAGCGAGAGAGAGAGAGAGGGTCCGACCCCTGCTCGTCTTCTCCCGCCGTGCGTATGTATGCTACGTATGTTCGTATGCTCCACCCTTCGTCCTCTCGCTCCCCCTCTTCGTCCTCCCGCTCGTGGGGCCCTGGACACCCCCTTTTATAGACGTAAGGAGATGCCCAGCTGTACAATATGGTGTAGCTGGGAGCTAACGTGGCTGGCAGGGAAGTGCCTTGAGCCCTGTACAGATATCAACGTGGCCGTCGGGGGGACGTCTCGAGTCCTGTAGAGGTAGTATCGTGGCCGTCGGAGAAGTGCCTTGGACCCTGTAGCAGTACAGCTGTTGGCACTGCATGGATCTTGCTAACGTCTCCTTGCTTCCGTAGGGGGCTTGAGGACCACCGGCGTCATGGTTGCATGCGGGAAACCACCATCGCCTATTACCGGGGTAAGCTCGATGGGACGTCGGTCTTGTTCCTTCGTAGCCTGAGCTAACTAGGAGTAGGGTAATGATGCATCCCTCGTGGCATGGTTAATCCGAGCCTGAGGTAGGGCGAGGCGGCGGTTCCTCCGAGGCCGAAGCTGGGGCCGAGACCCAGGGTCGGGCGAGAACGTGATTCTTCCCGAGGCCGGGGCCGAGGCCGAGCCCTGGGGTCGGGTGAGGCGGAGATTTCCTCCCGAGGCCGAGGCCGAGCCCTGGGGTCGGGCGAGGCGGAGCTTCCTGTTGCGCCCGAGGCCGAACTCGACCGTTGTCGGTTTCGCCCGGGTGGTTGGCACAGTAGCTGGAGCAGGGCGGGCGGCGTTGTTTTCCTGTCAGATCGGTCAGTGAAAGGGCGAAGTGATTGTGGTCACTTCGACCTTGCCGTCTGAGGTGCGCGTGTCAGGATAAGGTGTCAGGCGACCCCAGCATTAAATGCACATGCAACACGGTCGGCTGATAAGGTGATTTGGCCAAAGTCGCTTGCAAGACAAGGCTTGTCTTTGGCGGAGTTGAGGGTGCACTCACTGTCTGAAGAGACCCTCGGGCGAGGCGTGGATTCGTCCAGGACCACTATTCCGCCCAAGGCTGGGCTCGGGCGAGGTGAGATCGTGTCCCTTGGTAGACAAAGCTTTGACTTTGACCCGAGCCGTAATCCTTCATGGTTTTCTCTGAAGGTGTTTTCCAGCCATGATTAGGAGTGTTGGGGGTACCCCTAATTTCAGTACCCGACAGTAGCCCCCGAGCCTCGAGGGGAGTGGTGATGCTGACTTCGAGGCTCTGCCGCATTCTTGGTGAGGGGACCGACCTTTCTTCGTTATACTTTGTTCCGACGGGTGCGCGCGAGCACACCCGCCGGGTGTAGCCCCCGAGGCCTCGGAGGAGTGGTGTGACTCCTCTGAGGTCTTAACGCTTTTCGTGATGTCTCGGCCGGTCCTGTTGTTCCCCCATGCGGCCTAGCCGTAGCCCGGGCACTTGATCAGGTTCCGAGTTTTTGAGCTGGTTTGTTGATGCTGTCAACAGTTTGGCCATAGCTGGGTGCGGGAGCAGCCCTCGAGCCTCTGCACAGAGCGAGAGGACGATCAAGGACTGTCTCGACTTTTATTATACGCCCCTTCGTCGCCTTTCCGCAAGGAGGAAGGGGGGAAGCGCCATGTTACCCTCGGAGGGCACCGATCATGGTGTTTCCGGTGAGTTGCTAACGGGTGATCCAAGTGGACACCCATGCCCCGTTCATTAGGGGTCGGCTAGTGGCCCAGAGGCGCGCTCCAAAAGTACCTGCAGGTGATTTGCTGGACCCGGCCCCTTTTCGATAGGGTCCGAGGGCTCGATGCCTCCCTCCAGTGGGATTCCATTACGAGTCATTCCCGCTGGTCTCGGAAATGTCCTAGGGTACCTCGGGAGCGTAGCCCGAGCCTCGGCCATGTATCGGACGTACCTAGGGTCATCCCTCACTCTGCGTGTTCTAGGGCGGCTGTCAAACCCTTTCGAGGGGCCAGCCTGCGAACCCTTGATCAATAGTGGGCGCGGAGCCCGAGTGCTCTGGGGCGGCTGTCGAACCCTTCCGAGGGGCCAGCCTTTGAACCCCTGATCAGTGATGGGCGCGGAGCCCGGGTGCTCTAGGGCGGCTGTCGAACCCTTCCGAGGGGCCAGCCTTCAAACCCCTGATCAGTAAGAGGGCTTAGGGGCCCGTTTCCTTCGCGGGGAAGGATCCTTTCCGAAATATCCCCCTTCCCAGTCCCTATGGCAAGAGAGAGAGAGGAAACAGAAAAGGGGTATGAATTCAAAAAGTTGTGGCGCACCTTTTTTGACGTGGCTTTTATCGCGGAGGTGAAACGTCGCTCGCTTCGCCTGCCAACGGTGTTGCTGGCTCTGCCAAGGAGTTAATGCGACGGAATAGGCAATTCGCGGGCCGTCTGTTGCAGCAGTTATTGTCGGTCTGCTTTTGGCCACATCAACTGTCGTGCCTACCCCCGCGGCTGACTGACCCGTGACCGCTGCACTCAATTGGCACTGTTGGGTCACGTGTTGGGCCGCCTCGAGTCGCGGCACCGGTTTCGCAGTCGAGAAGACGTGGCATTGGCGCAGGTGGCGGTGCAGTTTCCTCGCACGTAGTGACCGTCGCGCCGGTTGCATGGTAGGTGGGACCGGGCCTTCGTGCTGGTCCACCGGAAGTGATGAAGCCGAAAGGATGCATAACCGTGGCGCGGTTGCATGCTCCCAGCGTGGCGGTTTGCCCTTCTGTCCGCTGGTTCCGGCGAGGATGAGGGAACGCCTATAACAGCAGGGCGGTTTTATGCCTTGTGTGCGGCGTTTGGCCTCCTTCGCGTCTCGAGTCAGTTCTGATGACGTGTGGGACCCGGCCCCCGCGTCGTGGGGCGGGAACCCTGGAGCACGTCGGTGGAGACTTTGCTCGTGACGCTTGGGGCGCAAGTGAGGGGATCTGCCTATAAAAGGGGATCGATCCCCCGGGCAGTGGCCATTCCTTCGTTCTCCCCTCATGTGTTGCGCCCTTCCACCTTTCGAGCCCCCGGATGGGGTGCACCGGCGTCACCTTGCTCTTGCTGTCGTTGGAGGAGCGCGGCCTCGCGAAGATTGGCGCACTTCAGCCACCGCTCGGCTTCAAGGATTTTCATCATGCAGCCCGGCTGCATTCCCTCACCAATGGTCAGTTTGGTGGGGAGAAGCAAGCCGGGCTGCGGCCTCCGCCTCGCCCTCAGCTTCAAGGATCTTCGTCATCCGAGCTGAGGTGGAGGAGCGCACCGAGTGGGGGGTTGCCTCCGCGTGGGTCAGTGACCCTTTTCTTCCCCCGGCGTTTGGGGGAGAAAGGCATCCTCCAGCCCTGCGGAGGCTTCCTCCAGCCATGCGGGGGAAGGCAAACTGCTGCTCCCTGGCCAGGGTGCAGCTTTCCGTCCTTCATCTGGGCGGCGGTCGTGCCGCGCGCGGGTTGGCCACGTCTAGGTCCTCCTCGCATCGTCAGCTGCACCGGGGGGTCGCCCAACACGTCATACGCCGCGAGGGCGGTACTCGTGTTCTGGGATGGCCTCGGCGAGGATGGGAGTGAGGACCTGCCGGTGCGCTTTGGGGCGGCCGCTGTTCGCCGGCGCGGTGTCGGTGGGTTCGATCCCACAGACGGCGCCCTCCGACTCTTCGGCCTTAACGGCTTGTCCTCGCCCCTCGCGTGGGGACGTGGGCGAGGGCCTTTTCATAGCAGCGTCTGTCCTGAGGTCATCGCTGCTGCTGTTCAGCCGCCTGAGGAGGAGGTCGTTGTCGCTGCTGCCGCAGAGGTCGTCGGTGAGCCGCTTGGAGTTCGTTATCCCGTGGGCCCCCTGGTGTGGAGGTTGTTCATACCCGCGGGAATGGAACCGGAGTCCCGTTTGGAAGCGGATATACTGGGTTTTTGCCTGAGCAAAATGTAACTGCTTCAAGGACTTAGACATTTGTTGTAGGACGGGAGAACCGCCGAGGGTCCTACCGACGTCTAATTCTATGTAGCATAGTTACCCAAGCATATGTATTTGTTCTTCGTGGCTGTCGAGGCCTGAACATTTGGGTATTCGAGTATGGAGCTGTGCTTCTTCCTCATTTCGAGCACTAGGACTCGCCTGTCGGTGGCCGAACCACTTAACCGAGTGTGAGTTGCCTTGCGCGGAAGGTGATGAGTGAGGTATCCGTATCCCGGAGGCGTAGGAGTCCCTCAGCTCGGTCGGCCTTGCCGCTTAAATCCTCTCTTGCTCGGTTTTAGAACCTTTGGCCGCTCTGCGATGAGCCGAAGCCGAAGGCAGCGGTGGCGTGGACAGAGGCGATGTCGGCTCGAACAGAGGCTTTCTCGATGCGGGGGCAGATGGCTTCCCAGGCCGAGGAGGTGCAGCAGTGGTAGCTGGAGTTTGGCCAGATCTCTCGTGAGCAGGACCAACCCTAGAGCCAAGCCGCCAAAGCCGTGAGCCGGGCTGAGATCTTCGGGGGACAGCTGGCTGGGGCTCCAGAGCGGCTGGTCGAGGCGCTTGCTCGCTTCGCCATCTGAGGCTGGGCCAGGTTCCACCGAAGGTGGAAACGACGCCGAGGGTGCCACTCCTCCCCCTGCTGATGTTTGATCCTGCATGAACAGTTCGTCTGAAGTATGCATATGTTTGTCGCGGCCACCTAGGCCTAAACATATTCAGCATTTAGATTATAGAGCTGCATTTTCATACCTCTTGTTTCGAGCACTTAGGACTTGTTCGTCGGCAGCAGAATTGCATTATCCAATCGAGAGTTACTTTTCGCGGAAGGTGATGAGTGAGGTATCCGTATCCCGGAGGCGTAGGAGTCCCTCGGCTCGGTCGGCCTTGCCGCTTACGTGCTCTCTCACCAGTTCGTAGGATTCTGGTATCGATATAGTCGAAAAATGCACGAAAGTTGTTTTCTACCCGAGCGTTAGGACTTGTTCGGTAGCAGGATCGCTTATCCGAGCGTGAGTTACTTTTCATGGAAGGTGATGAGTGAGGTATCCATATCCCGGAGGCGTAGGAGTCCCTCGGCTTAGTCGGCCTTGCCACTTACGTGTACTCTCGTCGTTTTTAGGGCCCTGCTATCGACATAGTCGAAAGCATGAAAGTTGTTTTCTGTAGAAAACTTTTCTCGGTAGAAAACTTTTCCGAAGAAAATTCTGACGCAGAGGGGGGGGTCCCCCCTTCTAGCCCCCGAGGGAGGGTCGGCCTTGGCCGAGGCAAGGCTGACCCTCCTTAACGGTTAGACTTTATTTAAGCGCGTAAAAACGAGGAACATGAACGACTTGAAACATTTTAAGGGTAGAAGCGACGTAGCTGTTCGATGTTCCAAGCGTTGTTGTAGACCTCGCCTTGATCGTTGGCCAGCTTGTATGTTCCGGGCTTGAAGATCTTGGCGATGATGAATGGCCCTTCCCAGGGGGGAGTAAGCTTGTGGCGCCCTCGGGCGTCCTGTCGCAGTCGAAGCACCAAGTCTCCCACTTGGAAGCCTCGAGGCCGAACCCTTCGGGCGTGGTAGCATCGCAGAGATTGCCGATACCGCGCCGAATGTAGTAAGGCAACGTCCCGAGCTTCTTCGATCTGGTCCAGCGAGTCCTCTCGGTTGATCTGGTTGCTTCGGTCGTCGTACGCCTTCGTCCTCAGGGAACCATATTTTAAGTCTGTGGGGAGGACGGCCTCAACCCCATAGACTAGAAAGAACGGCGTGAAGCCCGTGGCACGGCTCGGCATCGTCCTCAGACTCCAGACCGCCGAGGGTAGCTCCTTCATCCACCGCTTGCCAAACTTGTTGAGGTCATTGTGGATCCTGGGCTTAAGTCCCTACAAAATCATACCGTTGGCACGCTCCACCTGCCCATTCGTCATGGGGTGAGCTACAGCGGCCCAGTCCACACGGATGTGGTGGTCCTCGCAGAAGTCCAGGAAGTTTTTTCCGGTGAACTGCGTGCCATTGTCGGTGATGATGGAGTTTGGGACTCCAAAGCGATGGATGATATTAGTGAAGAACGCCACCACCTGCTCAGACCTGATGCTGGTTAAGGGTCAGACCTCGATCCACTTGGAGAATTTGTCGATGGCGACCAGCAGGTGCGTGAAGCCCCCCGGGTGCCTTCTGCAAGGGACTGAAGAGGTCCAGACCCCACACAGCAAACGGCCAGGTGATGGGTATCGTCTGCAGGGCCTGAGCGGGCAGGCGTGTCTGCTTTGCGTAGAATTGACACCCCCGGCAGGAGCGTACGATCCTAGTGGCGTCGGCCACCGCGGTTGGCCAGTAGAAACCTTGTCGGAAGGCATTTCCCACGAGGGCTCAAGGTGCTGCATGGTGGCCGCAAGTCCCCGAGTGTATTTCTTGTAATAGCTCTTGTCCTTTGGCGATGGAGATGCATCGCTGGAGGATGTCTGAGGGACTACGGTGATAGAGCTCCTTTTCATCACCCAGCAAAACGAACGACTTGGCACACCGAGCCAGTCGCCGAGCTTTGGCCTTATTGAGGGGCAGCTCTCCTCGGAGGAGATATTCCAGGTATGGGGTCTGCCAGTTTGGGACCGGTGTGACCCCATTCCGCTTTCCCTCGACGTGCAGGGCCTCACCCTCGGTGGCCGAGGGCACCTCGGGCTCGGCCGAGGCTTCCTCGGGTTTGGCCGAGGGTATCTCGGGCATGTCGTTGATCTTGATGGAGGGTTGATGTATATCCCTGGAGAAGACGTCCGGGGGAACCGGTGTCCGCCCCTAGGCTATTTTAGCCAGCTCATCCACAGTCTCATTGAATCGTCGGGCGACATGGTTAAGTTCCAGCCCTAGAACTTGTCTTCCAGGCGCCGAACTTCGTCACAGTAGGCCTCCATCTTCCGATCGTAGCAGTGAGAGTTCTTCATGACTTGGTCAATGACAAGCTGCGAGTCGCCATGAGCGTCGAGGCGCCGAACCCCTAGCTCGACGGCGATGCGCAGCCCATTAACCAATGCTTCATACTCGGCCACGTTGTTTGACACCGGAAAATGAAGGCGGATCACGTAGCGAAGATGTTTTCCGAGGGGTGAGATGAAGAGCAAGCCCGTGCCTACTCCAGTTTTCATCAGCGACCCGTCGAAGTACATGGTCCAAAGCTCAGGTTGGATTGGAGTTGTTGGTAACTGGGTGTCAGTCCACTCAGCCAGGAAGTCGGCCAAGACTTGGGATTTTCTGGCCTTCCGAGGGGCGAATGAAAGTGTTTCGCCCATGAGTTCCACTGCCCATTTCGCTATCCTACCTGAGGCCTCTCGGGACTGGATGATCTCTCCCAGAGGAAAGGATGACACCACAGTCACCGGGTGAGACTCGAAGTAGTGTCGCAGCTTCCGTCGTGTCAGAATCACTACGTAGAGCAGCTTCTGGATCTGCGGGTAGCGGACTTTGGTCTCGGATAGCACTTCGCTGATGAAGTAGACTGGCCTCTGGACGAGCAGTGTATGCCCTTCTTCTCGTCTCTTGACTACGACCGCGGCACTGACCACCTGAGTGGTTGCGGCTACGTAGATCAAGAGGGTTTCTCCCGCAGCGGGGGGCACCAAGATGGGTGCATTTGTAAGGAGTGCCTTCAAGTTCCCGAGGGCTTCTTCAGCCTCGGGGGTCCAAGTGAAGCGCTCGGTCTTCCTTAAGAGGCAGTACAGGGGCAATCCTTTTTCGCCAAGGTGTGAGATGAAATGGCTCAGAGCTGCAAGGCATCCCATGACCCTCTGTACTCCTTTCAAATCCTTTATCGACCCCATGTTAGTGATGGCGGCGATTTTCTCCGGGTTGGCCTCTATGCCCCGCTCGGAGACGATGAACCCTAGGAGCATGCCTCGGGGGACTCCGAAGACACACTTCTCGGGGTTGAGTTTCACGCCTTTAGCTCTCAGACACTTGAATGCCGTTTCAAGGTCAGAGAGGAGGTCGGAGGCTTTCTTCATCTTGACAACGATGTCATCACCGTAAGCCTCGTCCGTTCTGCCAATGTGTTCTCCGAACACATGGTTCATGCACCTCTGGTAGGTGGCGCCTGCATTCCTCAAACCAAATGGCATTGTAGTGTAACAGTACACGCCAAAAGGTGTGATAAAAGAAGTCGCGAGCTGGTCGGACTCTTTCATCTTGATTTGGTGATAGCCTGAGTAGGCGTCGAGGAATGACAGGGTTTCGCACCCAGCAGTGGAGTCCACAATTTGATCGATGCGAGGTAGAGGGTAGGGAACCTTTGGACATGCTTTGTTTAGACCAGTGTAGTCTATGCACATCCTCCATTTCCCATCCTTCTTCCTTACAAGAACAGGGTTAGCTAACCATTTGGGATGGAATACCTCTTTGATGAACCCTGCCGCGAGTAGCTTGTGGATCTCCTCGCCTATGGCCCTACGCTTTTCTTCGTCAAAATGGCGCAGGGTTTGCTTCACGGGTCGAGCTCCAGCTCTGATGTCCAGTGAGTGCTCGACGACATCCCTTGGTATGCCTGGCATGTCCGAGGGACTCAACGCAAAAACTTCGGCATTTGCGTGGAGAAAGTCGACGAGCACTGCTTCCTATTTGGGGTCGGGCTCGGAGCCGATCCGAACTTTCTTGTTGGCGTCGTTGCTGGGGTTGAGAGAGACGGACTTAACCGCCTCGGCTGGTTCGAAGTTGCCGGCGTGCCGCTTCGCGTCGGGCGCCTCCTTGGAGAGGCGTTACAGGTCGGTGATGAGGGCCTCGGACTCGGTGAGGGCCTCAGCGTACTCCACGCATTCCACGTCGCATTCGTACGCGTGGTGGTACGTGGATCCGATGGTGATGATCCCGTTCGGGCCCGGCATCTTGAGCTTGAGGTAGGTGTAGTTGGGGACGACCATGAACTTGGCGTAGCACGGCCTTCCCAACACCGCGTGGTAGGTGCCTCGGAACCCAACCACCTCGAAGATGAGGGTTTCCTTTCGGAAGTTGGAGGGAGTTCCGAAGCAGACGAGCAAGTCTATCCGCCTGAGGGATAGCATACGCTTTCTAGGTGCGATCCCGTGAAAGGGTGCCGCACCGGCCCGGACCTCGGACCGACCAACCTCCAAGAGTTCCAGGGTCTCGGCGTAGATGATGTTGAGGCTGCTGCCTCCGTCCATGAGGACTTTGGAGAGCCTGACATTGCCGATGATCGGATCGAGCGGGTACCTCCCTGGGCTTGGCACAAAGTCGGGGTGATTGCCTCGGTCGAAGGTGATAGGCTTGTGGAACCAGTCTAGGTAGGCTGGCGCTACCACATTTACCGAGCAGACCTCCCGACGCTCCTGCTTGCGGTGCCGAGCCGAGGCGTTCGCCACCTGCCCGCCGTAAATCATGAAGCAGTTGTGGATCTCGGGGAACTCCTCTTCCTTGCCGCCCTCCTTCTTGTTGTTGCCTTGGCCCTTGCCATCTTCCGCCGGGGGCTCGGCCTTATGGAAGTAGCGCCGGAGCATGACACATTCTTCAAGGGTGTGCTTGATGGGACCCTGGTGATAGGGGCACGACTCCTTGAGCATTTTGTCGAACGCGCCGACCCCTCCAGGGGGCTTCCGAGGGCTCCTGTGCTCGGCATCAGTGACAAGATTCGCGTTAGCGGCATTGCGCTTCGCTTGCGCCTTCTTCTTGGCCTTCTTATTCGCGCCACGCTGGGCGGACACCTCAGGGGTGTCTTCCTTTGGCTCCTCCTGAGGCTGCTTGTCTTTCCGGAAGATGGCCTCGACCGACTCCTGACCCGAGGCGAACTTGGTGGCGACGTCCATCAGTTCGCTCACATTGGTGGGAGTCTTGCACCCCAGTTTGCTCACCAGATCTCGGTAAGTGGTGCCGACGAGGGAAGCTCCGATGACGTCTGAGTCGGTGATGTTAGGCAGCTCGGTGCGCTGCTTCGAAAACCGCCGGATGTACTCTCGGAGGGATTCCCTAGGCTGCTGGCGACAGCTTCGGAGATCCCATGAGTTCCCAGGGTGCACGTACGTGCCCTGGAAATTTCCCGCGAAAGCCTTGACCAGGTCGTCCCAATCGGAGATCTGCGCAGGAGGCAGATGCTCCAGCCAGGCCCGGGCGGCGTCGGAGAGGAAAAGGGGTAGATTACGGATGATGAGGTTGTCATCGTCCGCCCCTCCTAACTGGCATGCCAGTCAGTAGTCCGCGAGGCACAGCTCCGGCCTCGTCTCCCCCGAGTACTTGGTGATGGTAGTCAGGGCTCGGAAACGGGCGGGGAACGGTGCTCGTCGTATGGCCTGGCTGAAGACTCGTGGACCGGGTGGCTCGGGCGAGGGGCTCCAATCCTCCTCGCTGTCGCAACGTCCCCCACACCTGGGACGGTAGCCTCGGCGCACCTTCTCGTCGAGGCAGGCTCGATGGTCGCGATGGTGATGCTCGTTGCCGAGGCGATCCCGGGCGGCAGGTGCCTCGTCCCGCGTGCACTCGGGATGAACCGAGGCCTCCCGCATGCGTCAGGAGGACGTCACGTGATGCTCCGAGGGATCAGCTCGCCTCCGGGAGGCGGAGCTCTCGACTCGTCGAATTGTGGCGCCTTCCAGGAGATCCTTGAGTTCGCCCTGGATACGTCGTCCCTCGGTTGTGGATGGATCCGGCATGGTTCGAAGTAGCATCGCCGCTGCAACTAGGTCCTAGCCGGACCTGCTGACGGCCGGGGGCAGCGCTGCCCTGGCATTGTCGACGATGCGGCGCTCGGTGTCCCGGGCCCAATGACAGGCTCCTCCGACGAGTGTTCGGCTTGCCCACTCCTGTTCGATGTTCTGTCGGAGCTGCACAAGCCGCCCTGCTTCCCCGTCGACCTAGGCCCGCATCTCACGGATTTGCTCGAGCTGTGTGTCCTGACCCCTGCAGGGACTGGGACCACAGCTAGCTCCTGCAGGATGTCAACGCGAGATGCGGGCCTAGGGGGATCGTCAACCTCCGGCATACCGAGGTGGTTGCCTTCGTTGTGATCTCCCTTATCGACGTGGAAACATTCGCGACTTGGGTCGTAACCCTCGTCGTCAAGGCCATGGCCCTCATCAGAACAACTAGAGAGGCAGTGGTCACATGTGGACATGAAGTCCCGCATGGCACCGGGGTCATCGAGGCCAGAGAAATCCCAACCAAAGTCAGGGTCATCCTCTTCCTCGGAACCCGTCGGTCCGGAGGTTGAGACGATTGTCAGTCGGTCCCAGGTCGACCACATATGGCACCCGAGAAGGTTTGGCCGGATACGCCTTTACGAAAGCGCTCACCGTAGCGGGGTCGCCAGGTGGATCGAAGCTGAATCGAAAGGGAACAGGGTGGAATACGGACAGTACCTTTTGGTTGATGGTCGGTGGTGAAGTCGTGCCGGGGACGAAACGCACCGTCATCTCATGCACGAGGGTGATGCCCAGCAGGTCCTTAGCGAGGGTGCTGGCGTCGTCAGTCTGCTCGGGGCTGGCACGTCGCGGGGAAGCGATGCTCGTTGTCGTCTCAAGCACGAGGACAACACCCAACATGTCCCCCGGAGGAGTGCCGGCATCATCGGCTCGATCCGGTCCGACAGCCGATAAGGTGCCGCCTCCTGCGTAGCCATGGTTGCCCCGTCTCCGCCTCCTCCGGTGAGGAGGGTAGCGGGGACGACCGGAGTGCTCCGCTTCCGCCACGGGGAGATGCCGCCGTGGAGGTTGCCTCCACCGGGCGAGTCGTTGACTGTCGTTGTTGCTGTGCCGCGGAGGGAGGAGTACCATGTCGTAGCTACCGTCGAGGGACATGAACTCGAGGCTCCCGAAGTGGAGCACTGTCCCGGGCTGAAGAGGTTGCTGAAGACTCCACATCTGGAACTCAACGAGAAAGCGATTGTTAACACGCAACAGGCCCCTACCTGGCGCGCCAACTGTCGGCGTTTCGGACCTGGGGGGTCCCTGGACCGACGAGTAAATTTGTCGCTGCGTGCCCCTGCCCAGATGGGTTGGTGCAGGATGGAACACAAGTGGGAGAATGATCCTTGTATTATCCTGCACCAGGGTGCTCGTAGTAGGGGTTACAAGCGTTGCGAGAGAGTGAGAGCGAGAGAGGGCGAGTAGCAGAGAGCGAGAGAGAGAGAGAGGGTCCGACCCCTGCTCGTCTTCTCCCGCTGTGCGTATGTATGCTACGTATGTTCGTATGCTCCACCCTTCGTCCTCTCGCTCTCCCTCTTCGTCCTCCCGCTCGTGGGGCCCTAGGCACCCCCTTTTATAGACGTAAGGAGATGCCCTGCTGTACAATGGGGTGTAGCTGGGAGCTAACGTGGCTGGCAGGGAAGTGCCCTGAGCCCTGTACAGATATCAACGTGGCCGTTGGGCGGACGTCTCGAATCCTGTAGATGTAGTATCAGTGGCCGTCAGAGAAGTGCCTTGGACCCTGTAGCAGTACAGCTGTTGGCGTTGCATGGATCTTGCTGACATCTCCTTGCTTCCGTAGGGGGCTTGTGGACCACCAGCGTCATGGTTGCATGCGGGAAACCACCATCGCCTGTTACCAGGGTAAGCTCGATGGGACGCCGGTCTTGTTCCTTCGTAGCCTGAGCTAGCTAGGAGTAGGGTAATGATGCATCCCTCGTAGCGTGGTTGATCCGAGCCTGAGGTCGGGCGAGGCGGCGGTTCCTCCGAGGCCGAGGCTGGGGCCGAGACCTAGGGTCGGGCGAGGACATGATTCTTCCCGAGGCCATGGCTGAGGCCGAGCCCTGGGGTCAGGCGAGGCGGAGATTTCCTCCCGAGGCCGAGGCCGAGACCGAGCCCTGGGGTCGGGCGAGGCGGTGCTTCCTGTTGCGCCCGAGGTTGAACTCGACCGTTAGGGATGAAAACGGGACGGATACAGCCGGATACAGGGTCATCCCATATCCTACCCTAATGTATTTCTCTCGGATACGGGACCGGATACGGGTAGTTAAGATTCGAGACGGATACAGGACAAGACCGGGTAATAATCCGGAGGGGTAAGAAACGGATAACGGGTACTACTCGGGTAGGTACCGGATAATTGTCGGATAGTTCATCCAATGATATTAATTGTCCAACCATCCATAAGTTAAGCAATACATAATTATGTATATGATAGATCATATGTAAGAAAGGAAACCGGTAAAATTGACATCATGCAGTTCAAAGTTGCTTATCACAAGGACATTGTAGAACCAACACCGCAATATTTAAAATTCATAAAATATTCTAATTTCACTAAAAAATTGCAAATAAGTTACAAAAACTAATAAACATTTTATATGAAGATAACTCAAGTCCTTGTATGAAAATGATAAAGTGAAGTACTGATTATGTTGAAACTTGGATACTTACACTAATTTCACATGTAACTCATACAAATAAGTGAAAGTGAAAGGAAAGAAACATGGGCATCTTATAGATCTTATGATCCAAACATTTTTTATGGTTACATATGGACATATGTTGTATCTACGTAAAATTTCACGATTTTTTAGGCTATTTATGTATTATTAATTTCTTGTCATAGAAAATCATCAAAATACAATTAAATCATTAAAATATTGTAGTATCGACCGAAAATACAAATAAGTTACCAATACTAATAAATAGTCTATAAAAAGATAACATTAAGTTTCCACGTGGAGATAACCTTAAGCCCCCACATAAAAATGATAAAGTCTATTAATTTAATATAAATTTGGACATTATTTCAATGATTTTGGTCTAAAGATATGTTTAAACAAAAAATTGATGTATTACAAAGTCATAGATCTCTTAAAGCTCTACAATTTTCATATAAACTTTATCTTCATCCGATGTCATATGTAAAAGTTATGATTTTATAACTATATTATGCAGAAAAAGAAAAAACGGGTACCCGAATTCCGGGTACCCGTATCCGACCCGGGATTTTCGGGTACTGACCGGGTATTAGTGATTTTGTATCCTACCCGTATCCGAGGTTCAATATCCGGGTAATACCCGTATCCGTCCCGACAAACAAAATACCCGTATCCGTATCCGAAATTACGTCCCGTTTTGGTACCCGTATCCAATACCCGTTCCGGGTACCCGTCCCGTTTTCACCCCTATCGACCGTTGTCGGTTTCGCCCGGGTGGTTGGCACAGCAGCCGAAGCAGGGCGGGCAGCGCAGTTTTCCTGTCAGATCGGTCAGTGAAAGGGCAAAGTGATTGCGGTCACTTCAACCTTGCCGTCTGAGGTGCGCGTGTCAGGATAAGGTGTCAGGCGACCCCAGCATTAAATGCGCATGCAACACGGTCGGCTGATAAGGCGATTTGGCGAAAGTCGCTTGCAAGATAAGGCTTGTCTTTGGCGGAGTCGAGGGTGCACTCACTGTCTGAAGAGACCCTCGGGCGAGGCGTGGATTCGTCCGGGACCACTGTTCCGCCCGAGGCCGGGCTCGGGCGAGGTGAGACCGCGTCCCTTGGTAGACGAAGCTTTGACTTTGACCTGAGCCGTAAGCCTTCATGGTTTGCTCTGAAGGTGTTTTTAGCCATGATTAGGAGTGTTGGGGTTACCCCTAATTTTGGTACTCGACAGCTCTTATATCTGTTATTTTGTTTACATTTCATAATTTGACAAAGAGTTTTTTACATGGGTGACCTTAGTTGTGACCAGGTGCTCAGTTTTGCCCCTAGTCTGAGGAACTCCTCGTTTCTACCCTCCCACGCATAAAAAAACATCAGAACACTGCTTGGCCATCGTTTCCGTGACTCTGATGCCGTTACCGTGACCTGCAAGTGGGCCCCGCGACCCCTCTCCATCCAAAATTCCCCAAACCCAAATCCTGTACTTGCCCGCCCCGACGCCCCTCCAAGCTCCCCACCGTCAGCGGCACCCGACGCCCTTCATCTCCCCACCGCCGGCGGCACTGGGCTTGGCGCCCCCCCTCTCCACCATCTTCTTCCCCACCGACGCGCTCCCGACGCCCTTCATCTCCCCACCACCGGTGACACTTGGCTTGGTGCCCCCCTCCCCACCATCTTCTTCCACCCGGACGCGCTCTCGACGCCCCCGCCCAGCTCGCCTCCTCCCCACCGTCGTCTGCTCGGGGCTCGGCGCGCCTCCTCCCCACGTCGATACTGCTCGACGCGTCTCCCGATCCAAATCGGCCAGCCTCATCTTCTCCCGATCCAAATCGCCATTCTCCCGATCCAAATCTGCCATCCCCATCTTCCTCCCCGAATCGCCGAGAAGGACGCTCCTGTAGGCCGCATCCCTGCTCTCCCACGGATCCACGGAGCGGCAGCCTCTCTGGACAGGCTTCTTCTCCGGCGCCGCAGCAGGCCTGGAGGAGCGTCTTCACCGTGGAGGATCGCCGCAGCAGGCCTGGAGGGCTTCTTCACCGTGGGCCTCCTCTACGCCTGCGCCGCCCTGCTCCACGCCCCATCTCCTGCATCCTACGCGCCATCTTCCTAGGCTCCGACGTCCTCCTCCCTGCTCCCTACGCCCAGCCTCGTCTGCCCGACAACTGGCAGCACATCGGGCCTGTACGGTGTGGAGGTCTTGACGAGTAGTCAAGCCGCGGCACGCTACTCGCCCCTTCGGAGACGAATGTGATTTGGGAGCACGAGCACCAACTTCACCCACGACGTAAGTCACTTTCTCCTCCTCAAGCTTGCTGTTTCTGAGCTTGCAGACAACACTACAAAAAAGATAGGGCGTCGGGTGTCGGGTGTTACTTTACTTGTGCTTAATTAGCCACTACAATAATCCTCCTCAAGCTTGTTGTTACTTTACTTATGCTTGAGGGCGTCGGGTGTGTGGTTGCAGTGTGTGTGTGGTTGCAGTTGTAGGAACTTGGACAGTGTGTGTGGTTGCAGTTGTAGGATGCAATTGTATTTCTAAACTGGAGAAAGTATATGTGTCTGATACAACCGGCTAACAGTCACACAAACAAGATAATTCCAATTATAACAACATTGTAGCATCACTAGCGTCCGATAAAACGAGAAGTCAAGTGGATTACCTTCCAATTGCCAGCGGCAATGAAATCCCCGTCCACCTCGCCACAGCCCCCGAAGCCTGATCCTTGCTGGATAGGCGGCATGTTCCTATCAGTGACGGATTTAATTTGGGTACCCATTTAATTTTGGTCCTGTCGATTGCGAGTCCTGGGAACCTAGGAACCATATATATGCTAACTCAAATGCTAAATTGTTTGTGATATAACAGTTGTTGCTAACTCATTGTTGCGATATAACAGTTGTTGCTAACTCAAATGCTAAACTGTTTGTGTTTACTAGCATGGATTCACGCATGTCGCGGGCAAGCGGCTCCTCCAATGGAGGACAAGTGTGGCCCAGTTATGGTCCGGTGTCGCTGATCCGCTGCCCCAAATGCGAAAGGTCAGAGTCGCTCGTGAGACTAAGATCGAAAAGGTGGGAGAACGACAACTTTGGTCGAGAGTTCGTGAAGTGTGAAAGCAAGTCATATCGAGATAATAAGGTCCATCCTTGTTTTATCCATTACGATTGATTTCATTTTTGTGCTTACTGCTGAATTGTGAACCCCTATTTGGATTGTTTAGGTTGTTAAAATATGCAATTTTTTCATGTGGATGGACGATTATGTCAAGATGCTTGAAGGGGCAGGGGTGGTGGGTGGCTCTGGGGAGATGATGGCGTCTAATATGTGGGATGAACGAGCAGATGTGACTACGAACTGGGACAAATTTGCTGCCGAACTGAAGAAGATGAATGACAACATGGTCGAGTTGAAGAAAATAAAGGACAATATGGTTGAGTTGAAGATGTTTGGAGCCTTTTATGCTTCTATGATTTTTATTCTATTCCTTTTCTTTGTGATGAACTATAATTGTAAGCGCTAAATATGGGATTCATGGTGAACCTGTGCTGAATATTTGTGATGTTGAATCTGTGATGGACATTTGTGGTGGTAAATGTGTCGATTCAGTCAGGGTCTTGTTGTGATGAGTATGTGATGGCATTCTAGTGTGCAATTTGTGTGCCATGATCTTTTAGTGTTAAATCTAGTGGGAGACAAATTTATTTGAATTCTGGTGTCATGAGATTTGATTCAGGATACATACTGCAAAAAAATGGACGTTACATGATTCTGTCTAAAAATCCAAAAAATAGGTTCCTTACTGTGCTGCAGGCATGAATCAAACATAGGACCTCCAGAAGTGTGAGAACCAAATTACCATTACACTATGTCGTATCTCATGTGAAGTCAAAGGCAACTAAACTATTTGTATGTTCCCAGTTTGGCCTATAAGTATGTAAAACAAGTTTATATGAAATTATAATCTCAAATTTGTACCTTTTGTTCATCTAACCTTTACAAACTTACTTCATGCATAGGTGTCCATTATTAGGATTATTTACTAATTTCTGTGGTTTAATTGCCTTCTATAGCCAGAAAAAATAAATAAAGAGTAAATATAGTCAAAAAATAGTGAAACTTGGCATGGAGTCATGTTTTGGTCTTAGTTGCTTAAGGTAAAAAATTAAGAGGATTATGCAAAAGTGGGAATGTAGGTCCTTCACAAACGGACACATCTCTCACTAAGTTTCGTGACATTGAACTACAACTCCAAAGTTTGAGCTACATTTCTTACTTTTTTTGTTTTTTCCCTTGAAAAGTATACCCTTTGTTCATCTAACCTTTAAAAACTTACTTCATGCATAGGTGTCCATTTTTAGGATTATTTACTAATTTCTGTGGTTTAATTGCCTTCTCTAGCCAGAAAAAATAAATAAATAGTAAATATGGTCAAAAAATAGTGAATCTTGGCATGGAGTCATGTTTTGGTCTTAGTTGCTTAAGGTAAAAAATTAAGAGGATTATGCAAAAGTGGGAATGTAGGTCCTTCACAAACGGACACATCTCTCACTAAGTTTCGTCACATTGAACTACAACTCCAAAGTTTGAGTTACATTTCTTACTTTTTTTTGTTTTTTCCCTTGAAAAGTATACCCTTTGTTCATCTAACCTTTACAAACTTACTTCATGCATAGGTGTCCATTTTTAGGATTATTTACTAATTTCTGTTGTTTAATTGCCTTCTCTAGCCAGAAAAAATAAATAAATAGTAAATATGGTCAAAAAATAGTGAAACTTGGCATGGAGTCATGTTTTGGTCTTAGTTGCTTAAGGTAATAAAATTGAGCTACATTTCTTACTTTTTTGTTCAAAAGACAAATGTACATTCAAAAGACAAATGTACATTCACTGTACATTCAAGGCACCGAGCACATTGAAAAGACAAATGTACATTCAGTTCAAGATGGACACAAGGCACCGAGCACATTCAGTTCAAGATGGACACCTATGCACATTCACTTCAGTTCAGTCTGCAGAATCTGGCCGGCACGGTGAACACAGAATCTAGACCAGTTCAGTTCAGTTTTGTCTACAATCTGCACCAGTTCAGTTCAGTTCAGTCTGAATCAGTTCAGTCTACAAATGTATCTGCCTGCACATGTTCAATCTGTTCACTGTTTAGTTCAAGATGCACATTCAGTTTGCAATCAGTTTGCAGATAGGTGCACAAGTGCCTGCAATCAGTTTGCAGATAACTCTGATAAAAGTTCACTGTAAAATGACAGCTAAGTTCACTGCAATCAGTTTGCAGACAAGTGCCTGCAGATAACTCTAATAAAAGTTTTGCACAAGATGCACATTCACTGTTCAGAACTGTTCACCGTAAAGTTCAGCCAACATAATCAGTTCAGAACTCTGATAAAAGTGCCTGCAATTCAGTTCACAATGACAAATAGGTGCACAGTTATCACACAATTCAGTTCAGAACTCTGATAAACATTCAGTCTGCTAAATGACAGCTAAGTCACAGTACCAAATTCAGTCTACCAAATTCAGCTAAATCACAGTACCAAGTTCAGCTAAATGACAGATAGGTGCACAGTTATCTCAGCTAAATCTCAGCTACAAGTCCGCAATGAGCTTTTTCTTGATTTTTGCCTTCTTCATAACCTTGGTCGTTGTATTCTTCGTTGGACGCGCAACCTCTTCAGTTGTACGCGCAACCTCTTTTCCTCTCTTCCTTTTCTTTTCCCTACACAAAACATGAAAATAGTAAATAATCATGTGAATTTTAGAAACTTGAAAAAATAAAGTAAATAATCATGTGAATTTTAGAAACTTGAATATAACCTTGACGAGGCAGCAATGGAGGGCAGCACCAAAGCAAGGTCGGATGGCTCTACCATAGCAAGACCAACAGAGGAGGGCACGATAGAAGCAGCAGAGGAAGGCACAACAGAGGCAGCAGAGGAAGGCACAACAGAGGCAGCAAAGGAAGGCACGACAGAGGAGGGTACCACAGAGCCAACAGAGGAAGGCACGACAAAGGAGGGTACCACAGAGCCAACAGAGGAAGGCACGACAGATGTGGGTACTTGTGGCTCTAGTGGTTGTAGTGACTGATCCAGTGGCACTTGTGGCTCTAGTGGTTGTAGTGACTCATCCAGTGGCACTTGTGGCTCTAGTGGCACTTGTGGGTCTAGTGTCTGATCATCTCCGAAAGTTGTATCTAGTGCCAATTGTGGCTCTAGTGGCTGATCCTCTCCAAAAGCTAGATCTACAGCATTCTTGCAATTTCTCGCAATATGTCCTAATCCTCCACACCTTTTGCATTTGCTCTTCCTTGGTCCAAGTCCACTACCCTCGGCACTTGACCTTATTCTAGTTTTTCTTGGTCTTCCTAGTGCTCTAGTCTGGACTGGAGGGTTGAGAACGAAACCAGGATTCACGACCTCCCACTGATGCTTTGCCTCTATGGAAGGCACATTCTCAGCATATGTTGCTTTGAACTTGGCAATAGAGTAGTACTTATGCACATATTGATCAATTTCGCTGGCTACACCATGAAGAGAAGTAATGAAAAATAGGGCATGGGTGCATGGCAGCTCGGTAATCTGCCACTGCCTACAAGTGCATGTCCTGTTCGATAAGTCCACTGGATATCTCCATTCCCTCTTTTCTTTGTCCAACACTGTCACCTCTGCCTCAAGCAGTCTGCGCTTGATGAAAGACATTTTCAAACCTCTGGTCTTTTCATGCAATGTCTTCATCACAACTGGGATTATCATGTGGCCATGAAACCTCTCAAGTGCAATTCTTTGACGCAACTCAAACTTTACCATAAGCATTTGTCGAATCTTATCTAGCAACTCCACCAAATGAAGCCCCTTTGTTTTTCTGATCCATGCATTGAATGACTCTGCCAAGTTATTGTTCACATAGTCCACCTTGCACCCTTCACCAAATTTGCTTCTAGCCCATAGATATTTGTGATGACTTTCAATGTATATCTTTAACCTAGAGTTTGTGTACAGTTGATTCACATGATAGTTATGCTTTCTAAGGCTATATGTCAATGATGCTGGCCATAAGTTGTCATCAATCAACTTTCCCTTGAATGATTTGCCCAAGTTTGAAGCAAAATGCCTCATGCATTCCCTATGCTCTACTCCAGGGAACACATAATCCACTGCAGTTTCTAAACCCTTGCAAGCGTCTGTGTGTATAGTCAATCCATGTGGAAACCCTATAACCTGACGCAAATTCTGTAGGAACCATGTCCAACTTTCTGTTGACTCTGCCTCGAGGACACCATAAGCCACTGGAAAGAGCCAATTATGTGCATCAATGGCACAAGCAGCTACTAACTGGCCTCTAAACCTCCCATAAAGAGCTATTGCGTCCACTGCTAAATAAGGCCTGCAACCAGCTAAGAACCCACTCCAACATGCTTTGAATGAAACGAACACCCTTCTAAAACATTCTTTGTTCAAAATCTTGCCATTCACTTTATAATCCACCGTATGATGGTCAATCTCAACAACACTACCTGGGCACGCCTTCTCCACTTCAGCTTTGAAAGTGAATAATAAGTTAAAGCTTTCCTTCCATGGGCCATAAATCTTGTCAAGAGCCATTTCCTTGCCATAATACACTCTCATGTAAGGCACCAAAATGTTGTACTTCTCTTTAATCTTCTTTACCAGTTCAGTTGTACCAATGCATGGGTTATCTGTCACCCATTCTAATACTGCATCTGCACACCATCTACTTTTAGCTACTTATGTGACCCTTTTCTTTCACTTGGACAAGTGTGAGGAGATGGATTAACTTTGACCTGAATAATTGTACTATTCCGCATATAGGAAGCATGTATCCTCCACTGACACCTCTCAAATGCGCAATGAACAGTCATTCTTGTTGGCTCACTCTTTTCAATTACATAATCATACTCACCTTTGATGCAATAGGTAGCAAGTGCATTCCTAAATTCGATCATCGATGCAAATGTGCTGCCTTCTTTTAAGGATGGATTATCTCTGTCATAATCATTTCTTGGTACATCATCACCCTCTCCTTGCTCATCCACCCCCATAGCTATGTTTTCCTCCTCCTCCTCTTCATCAGTCTCTTCAAATTGTGCCCCTGTGAAAATGTCTCCATCATAGTCCTCAAATTCTAGCATATCCCACTTGTCAACAAACTCAGGATACTGTCTCTCATCATCATCAGGTGCAGCAACTACTTCTATTGGTTCAACCTCATCATTGGGAATAACATGATTTATCCTATTTCATAGGAAATGACGACGTTAAGAACCCATATATACAACACCTATTTTAGTAGCCAACATTTACATAGAGTAGAGGTTCTGCTCCTAACCTAGAGGAGAGGAGCAGGTACTGCTGCCTGGCCGCTGGGCGTGGAGGAAAGGTACAGCTGCCTGGCCGCCGGGCGTGGAGAGTTGCTTGGAGCACGTGATGCGGTGCTGTTGCTGTCAAGATCCGAGATTGTGCAGCAGGCAAATGTCGAGAAGATCAACTGGAGCACACGAGCATCAGGCTGGACATTGGCAGGGCTTCTGGAGCACGAGCAGGGGCGCGGACCCGTGGGAGGCAACGAGATCACGGGGCGCAGATCAACTGGAGGCGGCCGGAGCGTAGGGCACGAAGCAGCGGGAGGCAGCCGGGCCGCGCAGCCGCTGGAGGCAACGACAGCGTGGGACGCGGTCGCGCGGACCCACGGGAGGCGTGGGGCACGGAGCAGCGGAGGCGGCCGGAGAGCGGGGTAAGGACCTACGGCGGCTTGCTCCCTCCTAGCGGCGCTTTCCTCCCTCACGGCGGCTGCTTCCTCCACTACCGTAATCCGAGGCTTTGCCGAGTGTTGTATTCTTTGCCGAGTGCCTTTTGTCGGGCACTCGGCAAAGAAGGCTTTGCCGAGTGCCGCACTCGGTAAAGTTAGGCTCTCGGCAAAGAGCCCCTTTACCGAGTGCTGGTCACTCGGCACATGACAGCACTCGGCAAAGACAAGTTTGCCGAGTGTCTAACACTCGGCAAAGGGGGCTCTCGACAAAGGGCCGTCAGCGGCCGTCCCAAAGCTGACGGCCGTCAGTCTTTGCCGAGAGCCAACGGTTGGCACTCGGCAAAGAGTCTTCTTTGCCGAGTGCCCACTATTTGGCACTCGGCAAAGGACTCTTTGCCGAGTGTCTTTTCCAGGCACTCGGCAAAGTGTATTTTTATTTTTTTGATTTTGTCTACCAAACTTTTTGTGGTATGTTCCTACACTATGTAGACCTACATGTATCATTTGTGGACAATTATAACAGAGTTTCAATCGTTAGTAGATTTAGTTCGTTTATTTGAATTTCTTCGGAAAATTCAAATTTGAACTGCAGGTCACTCGAAACTTGGAAAACCGTGCATGAAAAAATGATATTCATGGTACTTAGCATAAGTTACGACTGATTTCAGAAGCATACCGGAAACTTCGAGCAACATGCTCACTAAACATGGCCGTGAACTTGGCATCCATATGTTTAAAAATTATATAAAACACAAACAAAGTCAGAAAATCATGAAACTTGTCCACGTGTCATGATATCATATGTATAGGCTCTGATAAAAATTTTAGAATGTTTGGAGAAAGTTGTGAGACACTATTTGTAGAAACCTAAGAGATCCACATTGAAACTCTATGATTTCATGTGTAGTCCTCTTAGGTTTCTACACATAGTGTCTCACAACTTTCTCCAAACATTCTAAAATTTTTATCACAGCCTATACATATGATATCATGACACGTGGACAAGTTTCATGATTTTCTGACTTTGTTTGTGTTTTATACAATTTTTAAACATGTGGATGCCAAGTTCACGGCCATGTTTAGTGAACATGTTGCTCGAAGTTTCCGGTACGCTTCTGAAACCGGTCGTAACTTATGCTAAGTACCATGAATATCATTTTTTCATGCACGGTTTTCCAAGTTTCGAGTGACCTGCAGTTCAAATTTGAATTTTCCGAAGAAATTCAAATAAACGAACTAAATCTACTAGCTATTTCAAACACTGTTATAATTGTCCCAAAATGATACATGTAGGTCTACATAGTGTAGAAACATACCACAAAAAGTTTGGGAGACAAAATAAAAAAAATACAAATGTACTTTGTCGAGTGTCAACTGGTTGACACTCGGCAAAGTAGGCTTTGCCGAGTGCCCCTGGGTGGCACTCGGCAAAGAAGTGTAAATTAATCTTTGCCGAGTGCCCATGGGTGGCACTCGGCAAAGAAGGCGCATTTGTCAAGTGCCGCCGATCTGGCACTCGGTAAACCATATTTTAAAAATAAAAAAAAATCCTTGCCGAGTGCCGCATCGCTGGCACTCGGCAAAGAACATGAACTTAACCAACCCGACGGCTTCTCCTTCTTCACTCTCTCACTCACGCTCACTCGCTCACGCCGCCGCCCGCGCTCGCCGCCGACCCCGCGCCCACCCTCGCCGCCGGCCACGCGCGCGCCCCCGGCCCTGCGCCCGCGCGCTCGCCGCGCACTTGCCGCGCCGCCGCCGCCGTCCCCAGAGCGCTGCCGCCGTAACACGCCCGCCACCACGCGCCCGGCAAGCCGCCATCGGCCGCGTCCAAGCCGCCGCCCGCCCCACGCGCTCGGAACGCCGCCGCCGTTGCCCTCGCCCTCCACCGTCAGTATTATTGTCATATGTTATTTAATTTAATAAATTTATGTGTGTTTATTGTCATATTATGTGTTGTATTAAATTTATACTACATGTTTATTTAATTTATTGTGTGTATACTACGTGTTTATATTATGTTTTTATAATGAATTATGTGTGATTATTGAATTTAGGGAGTTTATACTATGTGTATAAATTAGATATATTTGTGGATGTCAGCCATCGTGCTGCTAGTTTTATTTACAGGTTTTTGTAAACATCCCCGTAGAGGGGAGGTGCTGCCGAATTTTTGTTGATAGGCTTGAGTTATTTTCTGCATATGTCTTACATGTTATATTAAACTATAGTCGGTTATATATGTTATAGGATGGAGGACCGTGAGTGGATGTACACGGGCCGTAGAGGAAGGAACGATGTCACCACAGAATGGATTAGAAAGACCGATGATTTCGTGGAACGGGCATATGGCGAAGCTGCTAAAGGAGCGAGTCTAGTCCCATGCCCGTGCAGCAAATGTGACAACCGGAAAAGAAAACCAAAGAAGGCCATGGTAGAACATATTTGGAAGAATGGATTTACGTCGGGCTATACTCGGTGGATATTTCATGGTGAAGCGCATCGTACGAGAGAGGAGGTGTTGAGACAACGTGTCGAGGATTATGACGCGGATGCGGGGGTAGCGGATATGTTGAACGACTATCAGGAGGCACAATACACGGGAGAATGTATGGATGACGAGCCAGAGCCGACTGCAAAGGCGTTCTACGACATGTTCGACGCGGCACAGAAGCCCCTTCACGGCAAGACAAAGGTTTCTCAACTGGATGCCATTGGGCGTGTAATGGCGTTCAAGTCGCAATACAGCATGAGTAGAGACGCATTCGATGGCTTGTTGACGGTTATTGGGAGTCTGCTTCCGGATGATCACTTTCTGCCAAAGAGCATGTACGAGGCACAGAAACTACTTCGTGCACTCAAGATGACGTATGAGCATATTCATGCTTGTCCGAAGGGCTGCGTGCAATTTAGGAAAGAATACGCTGAGGCAAAGTACTATCCCAAGTGTAATTCGTCTAGGTTTATGGAGGTAGACTCTGGTGATGGACAGAAGAGGCAGCTCGACATCCCCTTGACAATCCTACGACACCTTCCGTTCATACCGAGGATCCAACGCCTTTACATGACAGAGGAATCCACGAAACAGATGACATGGCACAAAAATGGAAAACGATACAATCCTGACAAGATGGTGCACGCATCAGATGGTGAAGCATGGCAACACTTTGATGACATTCACCGTGAGAAAGCCGAAGAGGCTCGTAATGTACGTGTTGCGTTGGCCACAGATGGGTTCAATCCCTATGGAATGAGCGCTGCCCCGTACATATGTTGGCCCGTGTTTGTTGTCCCAATCAATCTCCCCCCCTGGTGTGTGCTTTCAAAGGCAGAATATATTCGTGTCGTTGATAATTCTCGGACACCCGGGGAACAAAATGGGCATGTACATGGAGCCTTTGATCGATGAATTGGTACGTGCCTGGGAGGAAGGGGTATGGACGTATGACCGAGCTACGAAGACAAACTTCAGAATGCATGTTTGGTACCAGTACTCCATGCATGACTTACCGGCGTATGGGCTATTCTGTGCCTGGTGTGTTCACGGTAAGTTCCCATGCCCAGTTTGCAAGGAAGCTCTCAGGTTCATTTGGTTGAAAAAGGGTGGCAAATATTCGTCCTTCGATAAACATCGACAATTTCTTCCTACTAACCATCCATTCCGCCTAAACATCAAGAACTTTACGAAAGGTGTCGTAGTGACAGACCGCCCACCTGCAACGATGACTGGTGCCGAAATTCGTCAACAGATAGATGGGCTCGTGGCCAATACAGAAGGTGGTTTTGTGGGATATGGTGAGCAGCATATGTGGACACATAAGTCTGGCTTGACTCGGCTCTCCTATTATGACGACCTGCTCCTTCCACACAACATTGACGTGATGCACACCGAAAAGAATGTTGTCGAGGCACTGTGGGTAACAATTATGGACATTCCTGATAAGTCAAAGGATAATGTGAAGGCAAGAGTGGATCTGGCAGTGTTATGTGATAGACCAAAACTAGAGATGAAGCCGCCAAGTGGCAGAAAGACGTGGAGAAGGCCTAAGGCCGATATCGCCCTAAGCAGGGCCCAGAGGAAGGAAGTACTTCAGTGGATCAAGATGTTGATGTTCCCTGATGGGTATGCATCTAACCTGAGTAGGGGGGTAAACTTATCTACTATGCGAGTCTTAGGGATGAAGAGTCATGACTTCCACATATGGATTGAACGGATTCTTCCTGCGATGGTTCGAGGCTATGTCCCTAAGCATGTCTGGCTAGCGCTTTCAGAGTTGAGCTATTTCTTCCGTTAGCTTTGTGCAAAAGAGTTATCTCGGACCGTTGTTGCAGACTTGGAAAGATTGGCCCCCGTGTTACTGTGTAAGCTTGAGAAGATATTTCCACCCGGCTTCTTCAATCCAATGCAGCATTTGATTCTTCATCTCCCCTATGAGGCACGAATGGGGGGCCCCGTGTAGGGACGTTGGTGCTATCCAATCGAGAGATGTCTAAAGACTATTCGAAGGAAATGTAGAAATAAATGCAAAATCGAGGCTTCCATTGCAGAGGCATACATTCTAGAGGAGGTCTCAAACTTCACAACAACTTATTATGGTGACAAACTGCCGAGCGTGCATAATCCACCCCCTCGTTACAATGATGGCGACAATGAATCGAACCTTAGCATATTTTGAGGCCAACTCGGAAGCGCAAGTGGCTCGACCACCAAGACCCTGACACATGAAGAGTGGCGGCATATCATGCTATATGTATTGACCAACCTTGAAGAGGTGACGCCATACATGGAACAATTTCTTCATGAATTCTGGCGTCGATCAAGGGATCCCACTCCACAGGAATATGACGCTCTTCTTAGAAAGGGTGCGAGAAATGGGTCGCCCGATTTCATTTCCTGGTTCAAATGTAAGGTACGTGCTTAGTTTGTAAAAGAGATACGTCTTTGAACCCAATTTAGCGTCTTTTAACTTGCGAATACTTGCAGGGCCAAAGAGATCCGTCTATGAGTGCCGAGTTGAGACAAGTAGCCAACGACTTTGCTTATAGGGTCAAGAAATATTCTGGGTATGACGTCAATGGATACCGTTTTCGCACAACACACTACGACAAAAGTCGGCCCAATCGGAAAACAACGTGTTCTGGAGTCTTTACACCGGGCCTTGACAATGTCGATTATTTTGGACGAATCGAAGAAATATATGAGCTCAATTTTTATGGTTCCAAACCTCTTACTCCAGTGATATTCAAATGTCATTGGTTTGACCCTCAAGTGACGAGACGGACACATTCTAATCTTGGGATAGTCGAAATTCGACAAGATTCCACCTTAGCAGGAGACGATGTCTATATTGTGGCCAAACAGGCCACACAAGTGTATTATCTCCCATATGCGTGTCAAACGAAAGAACATCTTAAGGGTTGGGATGTTGTGTATAAGGTATCGTCGTACGGGAGGTTACCTGTTCCTAACGATGAAGATTACAACTTAGACCCAGACACATATGATGGAGAGTTCTTCCAAGAAGATGGGCTAGAAGGGCGATTTGAGATAGACTTAACTGAAGCTATCGGAATGGACGTAGATATTGAAATGGTTGTTGATGAGGAGGATGATGAGGTGCAAAATGATAATGACTTAGTAATCCTTGAAGGCAATGACGAGGTTGCGTCTTCCGATGGTGTTGAGATTGAAATGCTTGATAGTGATGATGAGAGTTATGATCCGGCTAACCCCGACACATATGAAGATTATTTTTAATCGATGTAATGCTATATGACTTTTTATTTCGCACCTGTTTTTAAATACATCTTTTTATATGTGCTTATTTGTTTACTCTTAATTGCAGGTTGTTGGACAAATATGGTGGGCGGTTTCCTGAGGAGGAGGAGGGGGAGGAGGAGTAGGACGGCGGACGATGCAGAGCAGGCAGCGCAGCAGGACGAGGCAGAGCAGGCAGCGCAGCAGCAGGCGGCGCCTCAGGACGACGACGACCAGCAGCAGGACGCCTCAGGTTCAGGCGGCTCTAGTTCAAGGAGCATCTACCTGCGAGGCCCCGCGAGTCTCCCGCCGCGTCCCATACTTCGGGACAGACGGCCGTTGATTCGGCCGGAAGGGGAGAGGTATGTAACTTTATGTTCTTCATTCTTGTTCATATTATGTGTTCAAAATCATAATATAAACTAATACTTTTTATTTATCACTTGGACAGGTCTTGGACGGTTTTGGATTATGCTGGGGGATATCGTCGCCCCCCCAATAACATCCTCGGCCTGCTGTGCAGGGAACACTTCCCTGGACTTGTGGAGTACGCCGGAGTGACGGGCCCAGCCTTCACCTTCGACCACTACGCCGTCGCCCCCGATGCAGTAGACCGGGACGACAGGGAATTCAATAACAAGGCGGAGCGGGTGAAGCAAGAGCTGTGGGTAAGTCTTAGTATAATGTAAAATATGTCGCATTCGTTGCAAATTCCTGAAATAATGTATGGATACATCGTTTTTGTATGCAGGATTTCTTTAGATGCGATGTTGGATACGAGGCTAGGGCGGATGTGGTGGCCACCACGAGCTGTAAGAAGCTCGTCGTGGACATGCACTATGAAGCCCGCATCCAGGCCATCATCACCTACCACAGCTCCGTCCTTGGGGAGAAGGTGACCAAACCTCAAGCCCGAACCATGTCGTTGACCAGGGAGCAGTACCTGCAGGTAAAGTCATGCATGTTTGGTACCAGTACTCCATGCATGAATTTTATTTTATCTTCTGATATGCACTTTATGTGTTTACTTTGTAGATGATTCCACATTGGTGCGCCGCACATCCTCTGTGTTGGGAGCAGATGGTGGATAGGTGGTGTTCGGCTGAGTGGGACGAGGCGCACACAGCTAGCCGGGAACGGCGTTTGATGATGCAAGGCCCCTCCCACCACCAAGGCAGCCGGAGCCTGGGCCAATATGCCGAAGCATGGGTACGCCACCTTTTTTATTTAGATATATAGCACTAAGTTAGATATTATTTCTAACTATCTCGTTGGTTTTCGTTGCAGTCGGCGTCACATGGTGGCAGACCTTGCTCTACCTTATCGGCCTATGCTATGACCCATAAGGGTAAGGCAACGTCCGACGTCACCTACAACCCGGATGATGGGCCCGAGGCCTACACCAACCCTGCCGTCTACAGCCGCCTCCATGACTACACCGCCATGGCGCAGGAGGTCCATGGCCCAGACTATGATTCGAGCACCGAGCCGATCGACCCCGATGTGCTCATGAGGGTCGGAGGAGGCAAGAGACATGGGCGGTACTGGATTGCCGACGGGACAATCGACTCGTCCTCCACTCCCACTCTGTCTCAGGTGAGAGCAAGGAGCACGGGCTCGAGTCCAGCCATACGACCTCGGCACGACAGCTCACAGCATCGCATACAGCAACTCGAGGTTAGTGCTTCTGTAACTCGTCCTTTCTTGAGTTATATACCTTCTCTTTGAGTTACTATAACGTTGGCTTGTAATATTACAGACCCAACTAGAAGAAGAGAGGAGGGAACGTCAAGAGATGGAGGCGAGGATAATGGCGGAGCGGGCGGCGGCTGATCAAAGGATGGCGGAGATGTTCCAGTACATGCAGAGCCTTGGCGCCGCACAGGGCATCGCTCCGCCACCTCCATTGTTCCCCCTAGTTGACCCTACTCTCTTCCACACTCCTGTGAGTATCAAAATTGTAGTTAGATGTTTGTAATGCATCTGGTATAACACATGCAATCTCTTCTCTGTGCAAGGCCAATCTGGGGCGGCATCCAACAACCCTCCGGAAGGGTTCAGCCCAACGCAGCCCCGGTCAAACCGCCCACCTCCATGAGTGTTGTGTTTCCATTGTTTTAGACTTCAGAACTTATGCATAATACTTATGTCTGTGTTTGATACTTATGTGAGAGCTTGCGACATTTGAGACTTATGTTTGTGTTTAATACTTGTGTTGAACACTTATGTTTGTGATGAATATTTATGTTTGTGGTGACGGTTTTATGTTTGTGTTGGCTATTTATGTCTGTGATGATATCTGTGATGTATATATGTGATATATATGTGATATCTTCTGTTTGTGTGGATGGAATACAAAAAACAAATTAAAAAGGTATATACTGGTCACTTTGCCCAGTGTAACACTCGACAAAGAGACTCTTTGCCGAGTGTTATGTCGCTGGCACTCGGCAAAGAGGTCGGCTTTGCCGAGTGCCACTTGGGACACTCGGCAAAGAACCTGACATGGGGACCCATGTCAGGTTCTTTGCCGAGTGTCCCAAGTGGCACTCGGCAAAGATGGATTCTTTGCCGAGTGCTACCTGGAAGACACTCGGCAAAGCTAACTTCTTTGCCGAGTGTCAAAAGAGACACTCGGCAAAGCCGCTGTCTCCGTCATCTGGCGCCGTAACGGCCGCTTTTCTTTGCCGAGTGCTCTCTGACACTCGGTAAAGAGTTTTGCCGAGTGCCCGAGAAAAAGCACTCGGCAAAGAAGGCTTTACCGATCCACTGTTTGCCGAGCCTTCTTTGCCGAGTGTAACACTCGGCAAAGCCTTTGCCGAGTGTTTTTAAGACTTCGCCGAGTGCTTCAGGCACTCGGCCAAGCGATTGATTCCGATAGTGCTCCCTCCCGGCGGGGCGCTCAGACAGAGGATTCGTCGGGACGCCGGCCACGAAGCAGCCTGGGGCTTGCTCCCTCCCAGCGGGCGCGGCGTGGCTGCTTGCTCCCACCCGTCGAGGCGCGTGGCTTGCTCCCTGCTTGCACGGGCGGGCGGTCCCGAAGCATGGGCGGCTGGCGGCGGTGCCTGTTGCGGCGGCTTCGGGCGGGTGCCAAGATTGACTGGCAGCCACGGCAGCTTCAGGCGGACGGATGGAGTGGGCCAGGGCTGTCAGCCACGGCGACTCTAACGGAGACGGCGTGAGTGCGTCTCACTGAGGAAAGAAATGTACGCGTGGGTAAAACTGAGCAACCCATAAAACTAAGGGTAGCACTGAGCACCTGGTCACAACTAAAGTCACCCATGTAAAAAACCCTTTAACAAAATCCACCCTGTCCTGTTTTAGAGAGAGAGAGAACGTACAAGAATTGAAGAATTCAGACACTGGTTCGATGAATTGAGAGGCTTTCCATGCTTGGCAACCGGTGACGGCGACGACATGACACGCAGCGAGCAGCCCCCTCGTTCCCCACGTTCTCGCTCCCTCGCCCACGCACGAACGCACGCACGTCCGCATCGAATCAGACCGGAGCGCGCAAACTACAACCGTCCTGGCCTGGCAAGACCATCCACTCCCCTATAAAGCGAGCGAACGCGCGGCCTAGCTATTCAGTTCCACTCCACGCTCGGACCGTGCGCAGGCTACTGCAACTGCAAGATCCATGGCCGCTTCCAACTCCAGCGCGCTTCTCCCCGTGTTGGCCCTCGCCGGCGTCGTCTTCTTCCTTGTCGCCCCCGCCGTCGTCGCCGAGGCAGCCGCGCCGCAGGGCCTGGAGTTCCACGTCGGCGGGCCGCGCGGGTGGCGCGTCCCTGACGCCAACACCAGCTACGGCTGGTGGGCCATGAACAACCGATTCCGCGTCGGCGACCACCTCTGTGAGTAAAGTATCCCACCAATGTGTAGTTCCCTTGTAGCCCCCATGCATCCTGATGCCCTTGGCATAGCTAATGCATATGGATCCTTTGCCAGACTTCAAGTACGCCAACGACTCGGTGCTCCTGGTGGACCGCACCGCCTTCGACGCCTGCAACACCACGGAGCCGCTCGCGACCTTCGCCGACGGCGCCACCAAGTTCGTTCTCGACCGCCCGGGCTTCTTCTGCTTCATCAGCGGCAAGCCGGGACACTGCGAGGAAGGACAGAGGCTCATCGTGCGGGTGATGGTCCAGCCGGCAATCGTCACGACGCCAGGCCCGGCCTCCGCACCAGCGACGTTGGCACCGCAGCCGGGCCACGGCGGCGGCCATTCCTCCGGCGCAGCCACAGCGGTTGCCGCTGCTGCCGGCGTCGCCGTCGTGGCAGCGCTGGCTGTCTTCGTCAGCCTCGTCTAGTCGCACGCCACTGATCAGCAGTTTCCAGCGTGTGCATGCGCACTCGCGTACGTGCTCTATGCATGTCCTAGTTCTGCTTTAGTTTGGGTACCTGTGGCTTTTACGTATTCTCCACTCGTGAGTCAAGTATCTGGTTCTGTATAGTGTCAGGACAATTAGCTAGTTTTACTGAGTACTTGTAATAATTATATATACTATGTGCTAGTATCTAACTCCTTTGTAATGGATCCATTATGTTATGTTTGGATTATTTTGCGAGATGTCCCTTGTTAATATATTCGGTACAAAAAATGACAATGCTTCGTAGTGATTCCTTGGGTTGGGGGTGTAGATTCATTCATCGTCTATCGGATGAACCTGTGTGCCAGCATATATAACAGCAAGCAAAAACAAACACATCCTAGAAGTTTACACTAACCCGGTCGATACTCAACATCGCTGCTAAAAAATCTCACTGATCAGGTTTTTGCGCTAGTTCAATTGTGCTTCCATTTATGTGGCCCGATGTGGTTGTCAATATAGATTGTAGTTAACTTGGATGCAGATACCCAGGTTTCAGCGTAAAATTGTTATAAATTCATAACTTTTGCATACAATTGCTATACATTGTTAAAAACAAATCAACACAATGTTATAAAGATAATTAACCTTCGTCCTCAAACAACTATCCCTTTCAAATAACTCCTTCGAAGAGAAAGGTTGGAATTATAACCGAATAAATCATACATTAATATATAAATTAATATATAGGCGGGAATGTAAAGAAGTTAAACATGTTAACTCAACTCAGATATCTCAATATCACATTTCTCCCCTTTCATGTAATAAATTTACAATCCTACCATCGGCTCTACAAAGCGAGTTAGAGCGAATGAGCTCTTGTGAAAAGATTACACGAGACAGTTATCTGGCCTCAAAAAAGGTACTTTATGCAGGGTACTGTTCATCTATTTATAGGGGAACGTACAGCTTCGTATGAAATTACAAATATATCTGTAAGACCAATACATATGATTTATAAATGATGTGAGGGCAATCTTGTCTTTTGCCTTTAGCATTCTGGATGACACCTTCCTGGCTTTGTTGATCTATCATCTTTGTCTCCTTGTGTTATTATGACGAAGTTAACATCTTCGTCTTTCTCCCTGCTCTGCTCTCTAAAGGTGTTTTGTCGACGAAGCTCTTGCGACACTTAATAACACGTTGGCAACCAATAGTTAGATGTGTTTTTAGGACCTTTGAAAGATGAAGGCCCACAATAGTAGTCTCTCGTGGTATTAGTTTGTTTCCTTATAACAAACTCAAACTGTGAAATGAACGAAGGCCTTATGCCGAAGGTTCGAAAAAATATCTTCTCTTCGCTAGGATAGCGAAACTTTTTGAATTGTGGGGCCACTTTGCAATAGTTTTTTGCATATAAATATGACAAACATGGTAAAATATCTGTTATGTTCTTGAGCTGCCCTGCTGCTTTGAACTCTTTAAATTTCATTTGCTTTTTAGCTTCGGTTGTCTCCTTAGTCTGAGTTGAGATGACCGAAGGTAAGAGGAGCGAGGACCCCACATTGGCTAGGTTTTATGAAGCTATGAAAAGGACCAATGCAGAAAAAATAACTAATGAGATTCTAGCTGGGCTGTATGATGATTCTAAGGATAGCAAGGATTTTGAAGTTGATAGCGGTGCTGATGATGTCGAAGATAGGTCGTGGAGGCAAAGCCATGTTAACTTCAGAAAGTCTACCGTGAAGAAAGAGCATATTGAGACCATGAAGAGTAAGTACTTTAATGATGTATCTATAGTGAGGGCCAGAGGAAAAAACTCTATCCCACTTCCTGAGAAAGACGAAGCGGTGGTTTTCCGAAGCTTTATGAAGTTCGGGTTGCGCTTTCCTCTGTATAAGATGTTGGTTGAGGTCCTTAAAAGATTTGAAATATATTTTCATCAACTTACCCCCGAAGCTTTAATTAAGGTTGGGATGTTTATTTGGGCAGTGAGGAGTCAAGGCTTAGAACCAGATGCAGACTGCTTTTGCAATATTCACGAGCTCCTGTATCAAACAAAAACTACTGGGAAAAAGCAGTACCATAACAACTTTGGTTGTTATACCTTCGTGTACCGATCAGATGCCAGGCACCCTATACCGACATTCCGACAAAAATGGCCAGATTCATGGATGAAGCAGTGGTTTTATGTGAAAAATGACTTGGATAAGATAGGTGATATTAGAGATGTGATTTAGTGACCTATCTGATCCCACTTCGGCATAAAGAGGCCAGCTGTTGGGAACACAGAAAAAACTCAAGCTTGCTTGGTAGCGTTTAACGTTGTGTGCAGCTATATTTGCACCAGAGATTTGTTTCAAGAGCACATAACTTTCAAAGTATGGCCCCTCATCAACGAATGGGAGATGCCGGAGAAAGTTGACGCCAACTCAAGCCAAAATGCCGACAAGGTGGCTTAGTGTACTTGAAATATACATATCGTTAGAGAAGTCAGTTTGGTGAATCGGATGATGAGTGGCTTGAAGCTATTGAAGCAACTTGTGATGTGTAATACCCAAATTTGTACCTCATATAATAGAAGTGTTTGGCCTCTATTTCATTAAACATGTCAAGAGCCACATTAAAATTTATAAATAGATGATGGCACTTAAAATATGCATCATGCTGAGGTTTTATTTCGTGTGCATTTTGTGACGATCAATATAAAAATAATGTAAAAAGAAATGATATCCAAATTAGAATTTAAGTTATAAAAGAAATTCTAGAATTGAGAAAAGAGAAGAAAATGATATACAAATAAGGTAAAATAAATATATAAATTAATTAAATTCGGTGCATATTGGTATTTGAATTTAGGCATTTAACCTAAGTATGAATCTCACAACAGGTAGGAATTCAAATTTGAAATTTAAATTTGAAAGAGAAGAGAAGAGAAAAAGAAAATAAAATATAAAAGAAAAAGGAAAGCTCACCTGGGCCCAGACCTCACCATTCGGCCCACCATGTGAATCCCTTCCGCGCAGCCCACTCCGCACACGGGCACTGCCCTGTGGGTCCGCCTGGTTGGCCGCAGACTCACGCCCACGTTGAGACCCAGCCCCTTCACTGCACTTGGGACCCCACCGGTCAGTCTCTGCGCGTGCAGTCTCTGAAAGCGGGTCCCACGCGTCATCTGCACGCCCCATTGCCATATCCATCGTGCGCAGCTGACACCGAGATCTCCGCTTCCGTGGACGACCCCACTACCCGGCCTGGGTGGCATAAGACCCTCGGCCGACTTCCCCTTCTCCTCGTCGCAGCTAAAACACTTTCCCTCTCGTAAACCAAGCCAAAGCCGTCGCGATTGTCGAAGTTGGGAAATCGAGCGCGCGTGTGGCGGCGTAATCATCGATCCGCGCGGGTTGCCGTCGGCTGGAGCCTTGCACCGTGTGGAGAAGTTCGCCATCGACCGCCGGGGCGATTCAAGGCGTTGACATTCAAAGCGCGACATCATGCTTCTAAAGTTTCCCTCGCCGGTGTCGCGGACCATCGTTACACCGCCGCGGTGTGTAATCGAGGCCGACGCTGTCTTAACTCGAGGTATGGGGACCAGCAGTACATTCGCCTTCTCTCCATCTTCGTGTAGCACCGACCGCTCGGAGTGCTATGCGCTAGGTAGTCGTCTAGCCGCGCGCCGACGAGATCTCCGATGGAGGCGCGGGCGTTCTGGTTAGCTTTGGGCGTGAGGTAGGAGAGGGGCGCACGACCGTGCGATTAAATATGAGCGGCTGAGGTTTGATAACCGTATTGACCATCTAATCTAATCTGAACGGTGCGGGATGACTGTTACTTACTCCATTCGATCCGAACCATTGGATCAAGATCCAAGGGGGCAACGGAAACGCGTTGTAGATCATCTAAACCATTGGGTGACCATCCAACGGTCGTCATCATGTTGCGCGGCCTGGTTTGCGCGGTGTTAATCTAGCGGTTGGATCGTAATCGTTCGGCTTAGATTTGAGCCAGTTCACATGAAACGCTGACCGTTAGATCTGGATCTAAGGACTTGTATCGCATACCCTTTCGGGAGCACCCAAATCTAGTATAGGTCGTCGGGTTTTGATTGGGCGGCCAGAGTTATCGCGTACCCCTTCGCAGGGACATTTTGCTTAAGAAACCTCGTGCTTTCTGGAAACTAACCCACCATCCACTCTGGCTATTCACTCAGTCTCGGGAAACTTATAAGGAAGCCCCTGTACTTTTCTGTAATTGATGCGCAGTCCAGAGAACTTATAAATTGGATAAATAAATATGGAAATGGATTTTTAATGTAAAAATAAATGCTAGAACTTGTTTAATTCATAGAAAATTCATACTTAGTCCAAATTAATCCATTCCAGTTCCTATAATTTTGTAATAATGTTGTTTATCACATAATGTCTCTGTTTTGATATGAAAACCATATTAAAATTTAGCTCTTAATTAATCTTGTATCAAATATTTAAAACCTTCAGAAATTCATAATTTAAAATCCATAACTCCAAAATCAATGATTCTTGTTCCTATGATCTTATTTTAATATGTAGATTATTAATATGTATTTTGTTTACCTATTTGGTGTGATGTTAATTTCTCCTTTATACTATGCTTGTTTGTATTATGGTGAGTAGAAGAGCATGTGGCTGAGGATCCCGATGTTCAACAGATAAAAGTTGCTGAGCAGGAGCTCATTGAAGGCAAGTTGTGCCCTTGACCACTTTTATTACCCAATAATGTTCTTTATAATCATTTATTCATGCATAGGTTTAAATTTGATGGGACCCAATAGGTTGCCCTAGTCTGCTTATCTTTTTACCTTGTTCACCCCTTAATCAATTGGGTAGTTTTGCTATTGCTCTATGGTTTTGGGTTTAATATTACATTATATCCATGTTCCAATTATTCTGTTATTTTATTTATGTTCATATCAAGATCATTATTTTTAATTGGAACATGGAGCTTAACTTGAGAAACACGTGCCACCACAAGGGTGGAATGGGATGCCCTTGGCTGACTAACTAGGAAAGCTAGTGGAGGACTACCTTACCCGATAGGGGCAAGGGCAGTAGGGGAGTAGGCGTGTAGGGAGGTTTTCGGGTTGATTTTGCTGCGATAGCGGTGAGACGGGGATTCCTACAATGCTCTTCCTAGAAACTATAGCGGGTTTTCTGAAGCTAGTGGAACTAGGTAAATGCCTCGTAGTGTTACCCTGCCTCGCTTCTTTGGTAGAGGTGTATGAGACTCATGACCCCTTGGCAGATGGGTAACATGACTTGTGGGTACAGGGTACAACCTCTGCAGAGTGTAGAACTCGTATACTAGCCGTGCTCGCGGTCATGAGCAGCTCAGGACTCTCGCATGATTAAATTATGGAACTAAATTTAATTTGTCATTTGCATTGCATGGGATTATTTATTAATTTTGTTCTATTCTTATTATGGTTTGGTGTCTACTTACATTTAGTAACTGCTAATAAAATTTGACCAACTTATTAAAAGCAATGCTCAGCTTTAACCCCTATTATTGATTAGGCTTACACTTCACATGAACTCCCACCTTTGGTGAGTTCATGCACATTATTCCCCATGGCATGTTGAGCTATGATCTTTTGAGAGCTCACACTTGCGATATATAAACCCCCCACAGGAAAAGAACAGGTAGCCCAAGAGGAGCCGCACAACGAGGAGTTCGACTTAATCTAGGTGGCGTCTCCCAGTCGACTTTATGGCGCCAAGGATGGACTTTAGTTCGCTTTATATTTATCTTTTATTTTGTAAGACTTCCGCTCTGTAATAAGTACTTCTATGATATTGTGAAATTTATCTCTATACACTATGTTATTATATGTGTTGTCTTCTTTGGCGCATATATGAGATGCACCCGGCTTTATCCCTTAAATCCGGGTGTGACAGAAGTGGTATCAGAGGAAATGTCAACTGTAGGGAGAAACCTAGATAGAAATGGACAAAACCCTTACCTACTTACCTTACTCTGATTCTTTCTACACTTATCTTGATCCTGTCTCATCTTTTGCTATTATACTCTGATTACTCTTATCTTTTCTACTCTAAGACAAGATGGATTTCACACCTTGGAATCCTAGATTTAGGACCTTTTAAGAGATAGGAGACCTAAGACAAAAGTGAAACTATTTTCTCTATTTAAAAATGTTGGTTGATTGTTCTGATGATAAATGCCTGATTTGCTTCTTTGATTGATTGAAACATTATAGTTGGGCATCTTAGCATGTACCACCATAAGGTAATGTATTAGCTTTAGTAGGTAACACACTAATCTACTTAGCTAATAAATTCCCCAAAGTAACATGATTCGTAATTACTTGCCTTATCTACAATTCTTTCTTACCATATGTTTCTAACTCAGATGGTCAATGCCAGGAAGGGTGGTGGAATTGATCTACCCCCCCCCCCCAATCGACACAATCGGAGGGTACTTAGACAGCAACAACAACAAGCAGAGATGGATCCTCCAAATCCTCCACCAGCCGGGGCTGATCCAACAGTTGCAGCCTAGGTGCGGATAATGCAGCAGATGGCTGATACTATGGCAGATATGCACGTGCAGATGCGGCAGGAACACCAAGAGATGCGTTAAGAGAGGGAGGAGATGCGCCAGGAGCGAAGGGTGCAATAGCAACAAGCACCACTACCTCCTCCACCACCAGTTCCACCCCGGGACAAGCTGAGAGCACCTAGGGGAGGTGAATAGGTGATCCTGAATAAATCAAATACTAATAGCCACAAAACTTGATTAAGTGTTAGTACGGCTAAGTAGCAAGCTCTTGCGAACACACAAGTAATCACAGAAAAGCAATCACAAGAGACACGTGAGTTTATCCCATGGTTCGGCCAAGTAACACTTGCCTACTTCCATGTTGTGGCGTCCCAATGGACGAGGGTTGCACTCAACCCCTTTCAAGTGATCCAATGATCAACTTGAATACCACGGTGTTCTTCTTTCTTAGACTTTCTCCAGTTTGCGAGGAATCTCCACTACTTGAAGCCTCTCGCCCTTACAATTGATGATCACAAAGAAGCACGGAAGTAAGGGAGGGGAGAGCAACACACACAAGACTCAAAACGAGAGCACAATCACGCACACAAGTCACAACTCGAGCTCAAAACACAATGCAAGGAGTTCTCAACTCAAATCGAGCTCAAGTCACTATCTCAAAGAATCAAATGCGTGAGAATGGAGTCTTGGAGTCTTAGGATCTTTCTTGTAAGCTTGGGTGACTCCTCCATGCGCCTAGGGGTCCCTTTTATAGCCCCAAGGCAGCTAGGAGCCGTTGGAGATCAACAAGGAAGGCCATTCTTGCCTTATGTCGGGCAGTCCGGTGCGCCACCGGATAGTCATAAATTCTCCCCACAAGAGACCAAATTTTGCAATAAGAGTGTTTTGGACAAATCAAAAGTTCTAACTCTACTCTTTTCGAAATACACAAGTGGTAGCTGATCCATTTGCTTTGGCCTTAATTTCTCCCCCTTTGGCATTAAGCACCAAAACGGGATCATTCTTGGCCCTTTAACCCCATTGCCTTACCAAAATTTTCAATTAAGAGCAAAAAGGCAATAAGAGCATAGATATGAACTTGGAGTTAATACCGGAGTGCAGTGGAAGTCTTTGCATGGTCCAAGTTCACCTTTCCCTTTCAATTCACTTTTGAGACTAAATCAAGTAAACTCAACACAAAGGTTAGTCTCAAGTCTTAGTGAAAAGATCACCGTCACAAGTCTTAGTGAAAAGAGTGGGATCGGCTTTCCCAACCTTGAAAACATTAGCAATTAAGAAATCTCTAAGGCATTCATACCATGCTCTTGGGGCTTGCTTAAGTCCATAGAGCGCCTTAGAGAGCTTAAAAACATGGTCAGGATACCTGTCATCCTCAAATCCAGGGGGTTGCTCTACGTATACCTCCTCCTTGATTGGCCCATTGAGGAAAGCGCTCTTCACATCCATTTGGAACAACCTTAAAGAGTGGTGAGTGGCATAGGCTAATAGAATGTGAATAGACTCTAGCCTAGCCACAGGAGCAAAAGTCTCCTCGAAATCCAAACATGCGACTTGGGCATAACCTTTTGCCACAAGTCGAGCCTTGTTCCTTGTCACCACCCCATGCTCGTCCTGTTTGTTGCGAAACACTCACTTGGTTCCCACAACATTTTGCTTGGGACGTGGCACCAGGCTCCAAACTTCATTCCTCTTGAAGTTGTTGAGCACTTCCTATATGGCCAACACCCAGTCCGGATCTTCCAAGGCCTCTTCTACCCTGAAAGGCTCAATAGAAGAGACAAACGAGTAATGCTCACAAAAGTTAGCTAATCTTGAGCGAGTAGTTACTCCCTTGCTTATATCACCAAGAATCTGGTCGATGGGATGATTCCTTTGAATCGTCGCTCGGACTTGAGTTGGAAGGGCCCGTGGTGCTTTTTCCTCCATAACTTGGTCTTCTTGTGCTCCCCCTTGATCACACGCCTCCTCTTGAGGAACCTGTTCATCATCTTGAGTTGGGGGTGCACCGTTGTTGAGGAAGAAGGCTGATCTTGCTCTTGTTGTTCCTGTGGTCGCACATCACCTATTGCCATCGTGCGTATTGTGGCCGTTGGAACATCATCTTCATCTACATCATCAAGATCAACTTGCTCTCTTGGAGAGCCATTAGTTTCATCAAATACAACATCGCTAGAGACTTCAACTAAACTTGATGATTTGTTGAAGACTCTATACGCCTTTGTATTTGAGTCATAACCTAGCAAAAACCCTTCTACAGCTTTGGGAGCAAATTTGGAATTTCTACCTTTCTTTACTAGAATGTAACATTTACTCCCAAATACATGAAAGTATGAAACGTTGGGTTTGTTACCGGTTAGAAGTTCATACGAGGTCTTCTAGAGGAGGCGATGAAGGTAGACCCGGTTTATGGCGTGGCAAGTTGTATTCACAGCCTCTGACCAAAACTGCTCGGGTGTCTTGAACTCTCCAAGCATCGTCCTTGCCATGTCGATAAGCGTCCTGTTCTTCCTCTCTACCACACCGTTTTGTTGTGGTGTGTAGGGAGCGGAGAACTTGTGCTTGATTCCTTCCTCCTCAAGGTACTCCTCCACTTGTAAGTTCTTGAACTCGGACCCGTTGTCGCTTCTTATCTTTTTCACCTTGAGCTCAAATTCGTTTTGAGCTCTCCTTAGAAAGTGCTTTAGGGTCCCTTGGGTTTCTGATTTATCCTGCAAAAAGAATACCCAAGTGAAGCGGGAAAAATCATCAACAATAACAAGACCATACTTACTTCCCCCAATGCTGAGGTAGGCAATGGGTCCGAAGAGGTCCATATGAAGTAGCTCCAGAGGTCTTGATGTGGTCATCACATTCTTACTGTGATGAGTGCTTCCCACCTGTTTACCTGCTTGACAAGCTGCACAAGGTCTATCTTTTTCGAAAAATACATTGGTTAGTCCTAACACATGTTCTCCCTTTAGAAGTTTATGAAGGTTCTCCATCCCAATATGTGCTAGACGGCGATGCCACAACCAGCCCATGCTAGTCTTAGCAATTAAGCATGCATCTAGATCGGCCTCCTCTTTCGAAAAATCAACTAAGTAGAGTTTGTCGTCTAGTACACCCTTAAAAGCTAATGAACCATCACTTCTTCTAAAGACAGACACATCTACATTGGTAAATAGACAACTATAACCCATATTACATAGTTGACTGACAGACAATAAGTTGTACCCGAGCGATTCAACTAAGAACACATTGGATATGGAATGCTCGGATGAAATGGCTATCTTTCCTAGTCCTTTAACCTTGCCTTGGTTCCCATCTCCAAAGATAATCGAGTCCTGGGAATCCTTGTTATTGACGTAGGAGGTGAACATCTTCTTCTCCCCCGTCATGTGGTTTGTGCATCCGCTGTCGATAATCCAGCTTGAGCCCCCGGATGCATAAACCTGCAAGGTAATTTATACTTGGGTTTTAGGTACCCAACTTTTGTTGGGTCCTACGAGGTTAGTTACAATAGCCTTTGGGACCCAAATGCAAGTCTTGTCTCCCTTGCATTTGACCCCCAACTTCCTGGCAACCACTTTTTTATTTTTACATGTGAGTACAAAAGTAGTGTTGCACGCATGGAAAACAGTAGCAGATTCATTACGCATTTTCCTAGGTACAAGATGCAAGACATGATTTTTCCTAGGCATATTTCTACCATGCACAAAAGTAGAGCTTGAAGCAATCATAGCATGTGAATCATAAGCATCATAACTCCTATTATAATGAGCATTCCTAGAAAATTTTCTATCATAAATGAAAGCATGGTTCCTTTGAATGCTACTAGCCATAGGGGCCTTCCCTTTCTCCCTATTGGGAATGGGAGCCCTTTGGCTTGTTAAGTTCTTGGCTTCCTTTCAAAAGCCAAACCCATCCTTAATTGAGGGGTGTCTACCAACAGTGTAGGCATCCCTAGCAAATTTTAATTTATCAAAGTCACTTTTGCAAGTCTTAAGTTGGGCATTAAGACTTGCCACTTCACCATTTAATTTGGTAATAGAAGTAAGGTGTTCAACACACGCATCAACATCAAAATCCTTACACCTATTACAAATGACAACATGCTCTATACAAGAACTAGATTTATTAACTCCTTCTAGCTTAGTAGTTAATTCACCATTTAAGCTCTTTAGACTAGAAACAGTTTCATGGCATGCAGACAACTCAGAGGGTAGAATTTCATTCCTTTTAGTTTCTAGAGCAAGAGACTTTTATACACTAACAAGTTTGTCATGTTCTTCATATAATATGTCTTCTTGCTTCTCTAACAGTCTATCTTTTTCATTTAAAGCATCAATTAGTTCATTAATCTTTTCTACTTTAGCTCTATCTAATCCTTTAAATAGACTAGAGTAATCTACTTCATCATCACTAGAATCATCATCGCTTGAAGTAGTATACTTGGGGGTTTCTCGAGCGCTTACCTTTTTCTCCTTTGCCATGAGGCAAGTGTGGCGCTCGTTGGGGAAGAGAGACGACTTGTTGAAGGCCGAGGCGGCGAGTCCTTCATCGTCAGAGTCAGAAGAAGAGCAATCTAAATCCCATTCTTTGCCAAGGTGCGCCTCGCCCTTCGCCTTCTTGTAGGCCTTCTTCTTCTCCCTCTTCCCGCTCTTTTCTTGTTCCTAGTCATTAGCATTATCGGGACAATTTGCTATAAAGTGACCAGTCTTACCTCACTTGAAGCAGGAGCGCTTCCCCCTTGTTTTGTTCTTGTTGGGGTACTCCTTGCGTCCTTTAAGAGCGGTCTTGAAGCGCTTGATGATGAGCGCCATTTCATCCTCGTTGAGTCCGGCAGCCTCTACTTGTGCCACCTTGCTAGGTAGCGCCTCCTTGCTGCTTGTTGCCTTAAGTGCAACGGGCTACGGCTCGTAGATGGGCATTGGGCCATTTAACGCATCATCAACATACCTTGCCTCTTTGACCATCATGTGCCCGCTCACAAATTTTTCGAGTATCTCCTCGGGCATCATCTTTGTGTACCTAGGATTCTCACGGATGAGGTTCACAAGATGAGGGTCAATAACAGTAAAAGACCTGAGCATAAGTCAGACGACGTCGTGGTCCGTCCATCTCGTGCTTCCAAAGCTCCTAATCTTGTTGACTAGGGTCTTGAGCCTGTTGTACGTTTGTGTTGGCTCCTCTCCCCTGATCATTGCGAACCTTCCCAGCTCGCCTTCCACCAACTCCATTTTGGTGATCATGGTGGCGTCGTTTCCCTCATGTGATATTTTGAGGGTGTCCCAGATTTGCTTGGTGTTGTCCAAGCCGCTCACCATGTTGTACTCGTCCCTACACAAGGATGCTAGCAAAATAGTGGTAGCTTGTGCATTCTTATGAATTTTCTCATTGATAAACATAGGGTTATCGGTACTGTCGAAATGCATTCCATTTTCAACTATCTCTCATATACTAGGATGGAGAGAAAATAAGTGACTACGCATTTTGTGACTCCAAAAAGCGTAGTACTCTCCATCAAAGTGTGGAGGTTTACCAAGAGGAATTGAAAGCAAATGAGCATTGGAATTAAAAGGAATACGAGAATAATCAAATGAATAATTTGAATTAACCGGTTTCTTTTTCTCGTTGTCATCGTCTCTTGGTGAAGAAGAAGATTCATCGCTGTCGTAGTAGACGATCTTCTTGATACGTCTCTTCTTCTTCCGTCCTTCTTCTTGTGACTCGAGCCAGAGTCAGTGGGCTTGTCATCCCTTGGCTTGTTGAAGATGGACTCCTTCTCCTTATTGTTGACCACCATCCCCTTTCCCTTAGGATACATCTCTTTGCGTGATTAGTCCCTTACATGAAGAGAACGGCTCCGATACCAATTGAGAGCACCTAGGGGGTGAATAGGTAATCCTGAATAAATCAAATACTAATAGCCACAAAACTTGATTAAGTGTTAGTACGGCTAAGTAGCAAGCTCATGCGAACACACAAGTAATCACAGAAAAGTAATCACAAGAGACACGCAAGTTTATCCCATGGTTCGGCCAAGTAACACTTGCCTACTTCCACGTTATGGCGTCCCAATGGCCGAGGGTTGCACTCAACCCCTTTCAAGTGATCCAATGATCAACTTGAATACCATGATGTTCTTCTTTCTTAGACTTTCTCCCGTTTGCGAGGAATCTCCACAACTTGGAGCCTCTCTCCCTTACAATTGATGATCACAAAGAAGCACAGAAGTAAGGGAGGGGAGAGCAACACACACAAGACTCAAAACGAGAGCACAATTACGCACACAAGTCACAACTCGAGCTCAAAACACAATGCAAGGAGTTCCCAACTCAAATGGAGCTCAAGTCACTATCTCAAAGAATCGAATGCGTGAGAATGGAGTCTTGGAGTCTTAGGTTCTTTCTTGTAAGCTTGGGTGACTCCTCCATGCGCCTAGGGGTCCCTTTTATAGCCCCAAGGTAGCTAGGAGCCGTTGGAGATCAACAAGGAAGGTCATTCTTGCCTTCTGTCGGATGGCGCACCGGACAGTCCGGTGCGCCACCGGACAGCCACTGTAGGCGGCCCGGTGCGGATCTCCTTCCTTTTCTAATGCAGATGATCGTTGCACCTCGGCGACGGTTGGTGCACTGGACACTGTCCGGTGCACACCGGACAGTCCGGTGCCCCCTTCCGACCGTTGGTGTGGGCCACGTGTCGCGCGCCGATTTTGCTGCCGATCGTTGCGTAGTCGACCGTTGGCTCACCGGACAGTCCGGTGTACCACCAGACAGTCCGGTGAATTTTAGCCGTACGCTGTTGAACTTTTCCCGAGAGCGACGACTTCGCCGCAGACGACTCACCGGATAGTCCGGTGCACCACCGGACAGTCCGGTGAATTATAGCCGTACGCCGCCGTCGAGTCCCGAGAGCGGTCGTTTCACCTTAGACTCGTCTGGCTCACCGGACACTATCCGGTGCACCACCTCCTGTGCACCCAGACCGAGCATCAGTTGGCTGTATACAGCCAACTCTTTTCCAATCTATTTTCTCCTATTTCTAGAACTTAGATACAATACATCAGTACCCAAATTAATGTACTAAGTCTAGAAACGTACCTTGTTACATGATTTGCACTTCTTCAATCTTTGGCACAATTTAACACTTAGAGAATATGTGTTGTGCACTTAATCACCAAAACACTTTAGAAATGGCCCAAGGGCACATTTCCCTTTCACAAGCACCGGGAGTTCATGAGCCACAAGCCACCGACGTTCGTCAGCTCTTCGGATCCTCTACACGCTGATGATTGGCTAAAGTCTGTGGAGAAGATGTTGATTATTGCCCAATGCTCTGATCGAGAGAAGGTTCTCTATGCTTCTGGTCGTCTGACTGGTCATGCTACTAATTGGTGGGATTCATACACCGCTGTCCACAATGCCACTGATACTATCACATGGGCGGAATTTGCTACTCAGTTCAGAAACTATCATATTTCTACTGGACTGATGAAGATTAAGAAGAAAGACTTTCTATCACTAAAGCAGGGGAGCATGTTAGTCAGCGAGTACCACGACAGATTCATTTAGCTCTCAAGATATGCACCAGATGAAGTGGCCAAAGATGAGAGGAAGCAGGAACACTTCATTAAGGGACTCAATGGGCCTCTACAGTATGCTCTAGTGGCTCACATCTTTTCGTCATTCCAGAGGTTGCTTGATAAGGCCCTAGCTATTTAACGTAAGCGTGTTCAGTTGGGAGATTTGAAGAGGAAGGCGATATCCCATGGTCAGGGAAGCAGCAGCGTTCGTCCTCGCTATGTTCCACCCCAGGGTACACTAGTTCGCACTGAAGAAGGCCAACGTCCAGCCCAATACACACCTCATGGGACTCCACTGACTCGTCAGGCTGCCCCCACTGGCACCCCGACGAAATTCTTAGGACAGAGTGCTAGTACCACATGCTACAAGTGTGGTAAGACGGGGCATTATGCTAATGTTTGTCCGTAGAGAATTGCTACTACACCCGTTCAGAACAAGCAGCTGACTCTAGGATCTAGCAAGGGAGTCACTATTGCCAGGGTTAATCAAGTCAGTGCTGATGTTACTGCTGAAAGGGCTGACACTTGGTATGTTTTATATTAATGCAATTCCTGCAACAATATTATTTGATTCTGGTGCTACACATTCATTTATGTCTACTCGATATGCCAACACAAATGAGTTACCACTGCAAAATATGAAAACACCAATGGTAGTAATTACACCTAAAGGGCCTATTGAGGAAAATTATATGACACATAGATTGACATTGATAATTGTGGGAAGAGAATTCTAGGCTACCCCTATAATATCAGAGGAAAGCAGTATAGATCTGATCCTTGGTACGTCATTGTTAAGAAAGGCAAAGGCCGTTATACAACGTGGTAGCAGTACTGTAGAACTCACCAGCGCTAAAGGAGAAAGATTTGAAGTTGAAATTACAGTAACTACCTCTACCAGACGTGTGGTATTCTTAATAGATGGGAAGTTTGTTGGTGACAACATCCGTGTGGTTAGGGATTTTCCAAATGTCTTTCCAGAGGAGTTACCAGGGATGCCACTAGAAAGGGAAGTTGAGTTTGTCATTGATCTCTTACCTGAGACTGCTCCTATTTCTAAATGGCCATACAGGATGTCCATAGAAGAGCTAAAGGAACTTAAGAAGCAGTTAACGGAGTTACAGGAAGCTGGGTACATTCGTCCGAGTTCCTCACCTTGGGGAGCGCCGGTTCTGTTTGTACAGAAGAAAGATGGATCACAAAGGATGTGCGTGGATTATAGATCCCTTAATGATGTTACTGTGAAGAACAAGTATCTATTGCTCCGCATTGAGGATTTATTTGATCATATGAGAGGTGCAAGGGTATTCTAGAAGATTGATCTCCGATCGGGTTACCATCAAATGAAGATTAGGCCACCTGATATTCCCAAGACAGCTTTCTCAACCCGATATGGTTTGTATGAATTCACAGTTATGCCATTTGGACTAACTAATGCACTAGCCTATTTTATGAATCTGATGAATAAGGTGTTCATGGAGTATCTTGACAGATTCGTCGTGGTTTTCATCGATGATATTCTTATTTATTCCAAGAATGATAGTGATCATGAGGAACATCTAAGATTGGTGCTACAAAAGCTATGGCATAATCAACTCTATGCCAAGTATAGCAAATGCGAGTTCTAGATTGATGAAGTACCATTCCTTGGACATATCATCTCTAATGGTGGAATATTAGTGGATCCTGCTAAAGTCAAGGAGATAGTGGAGTGGACCATACCCGGTACAGTTACTGAAGTCCAGAGTTTCTTGGGACTTGCAGGCTACTATCGGAGATTTATTGAAGGATTCTCTAAGATTGCTAAGCCTATGACCTCACTTCTAGAGAAGGGGAGAGAGTTTAAGTGGGACTGGAAGTGCCAAGATAGCTTTAATCAACTGAAGTTGAGATTGATGTCACCACCAGTGTTGGTTATGCCGGATCTACAGAAGGGATTTGATATCTATTGTGATGCGTGTGGCCAAGGCTTAGGATATGTGCTTATGCCAGAAGGACACATGATTACCTACGCGTCTCGTCAGTTGCGGAAACATGAGTTGAACTATCCCACTCATGACTTAGAACAGGCAGCTGTAGTGCATGCGCTCAAAATATGGAGACATAATATTATGGGAACCATGTGCCAAGTGTACACCGATCATAAGAGTTTGAAATATATATTCACTCAGAAGGATCCCAACCTTAGGCAACGTCGATGGTTGGAGCTCATAAAGGATTATGATTTGGAGATCATTATCATCCAGGCAAGGCGAATCTGGTTGCAGATACCTTGAGTCAAAAGGAACATGTCTATTTAGCCCAGCTATCCGATGAGATTGTTGAGGATTTCAGGAGACTCAACCTAGGAATTGTTGCACACACTGAAGGAGTCACTATTGATGTGGAACCTACCTTGGAGCAAGAGATTCGCAAGGGTCAGATTGGTGATGCTAAAATCCAAGAAATCAAAGATCTGATTACTAAAGGTAGAGGTCCAAAATTCATGAAGGATGAGCAAGGCACAATATGGTTCAAGGACCGGATATGGGTTCCTGAGATTGACAGCCTTCGTGAGACTATACTGAAGGAAGCCCATGATTCTGATTACTCTATTCATCCTGGTAGCACTAAGATGTATCAAGATTTGAAGCAGAAGTACTGGTGGTATGGGCTGAAGAGAGATGTGGCAACACACGTAGCTATGTGTGATGTGTGTTAAAGAGTCAAGGCCGAACACCAAAGACCAGCTAGACTATTGCACCCGCTAAAGATACCCGAATGAAAGTGGGAAGAGATTGGTATGGACTTCATTGTCGGGTTGCCTCGCACCCCGAAAGGATATGATTCTATATGGGTGATTGTGGATAGAATGACCAAAGTGGCACATTTCATTCTGGTCAAGATTACTTATAATGGTTCTCAGTTGGCAGAGTTATATATGGCTCAAATTGTGTGTTTACATGGAGTATCGAAGAAGATCGTTTCAGATAGAGGTTCATAGTTTACCTCTAGATTTTGGAAAAGCTTTTATGAGAATATGAATACAAAGCTCAGTTTCAGTTTAACCTATCATCCTCAAACTGATGGCTAGACTGAAAGGACAAATCAAGTACTGGAAGATATGTTGAGAGCTTGTGCCCTTTAGCATGGAGGCAGTTGGGATAAAATTCTACCATATGCAGAATTTTCATATAATAATAGTTACCATGCCAGTCTGAAGATATCACCATTTGAAGCTTTATATGGTAGGAAGTGTAGGACTCATCTATATTGGGATCAGAATGGAGAAAGGCAGTTCTTTGGGCCTGAACTTATTCAAGAGGCAGAAGAACAAGTTCGTATAATCTGGGAGAACTTGAGAGTAGCTCAGACCAGGAAAAAGAGCTACACTGATAATAGAAGAAGACCACTGGAATTTGAGGAATGTGATCATGTGTACCTCAAGGTGTCACCACTTCGTGGGATGAGGAGATTCAAAGTTAAGGGCAAATTATCCCCTCGCTTTATTGGACCCTTCAGAATCTTTAAGCGAGTTGGGGAGATGGCCTATCAACTCGAGTTACCTGATCATCTATGTGATGTGCACGATGTGTTCCACGTGTCTCAACTCAAGAAGTGTCTCCGTATCCCAAGAAATAGTTACCAATGGAAGAGCTCAGTGTTCAGGGTGATTTGACTTATATGGAATATCCTATCAAGATTCTTGACACTTTGACACGAATTACAAGAAATAAAGTGATAAAGATGTGCAAAGTGCAATGGAGCCATCATGGAGAAGATGAAGCTATATGGGAGAGAGAGGAAGAACTTCGAATAGAGTTTCCCCATCTTATCCCTAGTCCTTCCTAGAACTCGAGGACGAGATTCTTGTTAAGGGGGTAGGATTTATAATACCCAAATTTGTACCTCCTATAATAGAAGTGTTTGGCCTCTATTTCATTGAACATGTGAAGAGCCACATTAAAATTTATAAATAGCTGATGACACTTAAATAAAATATGCATCATGCTGAGGTTTCATTTCGTGTGCATTTTATGACAATCAATATAAAAATAATATAAAAAGAAATATGTTGATACCCAAATTAGAATTTAATTTCTAAAAGAAATTCTAGAATTGAGAAAAGAGAAGAAAATGCTATACAAATAAGGTAAAATAAATATATAAATTAATTAAATTTAGTGCATATTTGTATTTGAATTTAGGCATTTAACCTAAGTATGAATCTCACAACAGGTAGGAATTCAAATTTGAAATTTAAATTTGAAAGAGAAGAGAAGAGAAATAGAAAATAAAATATAAAAGAAAGAGGAAAGCTCACCTAGGCCCAGACCTCAACATTTGGCCCACCAGGTGAATCCCTTCCGCGCAGCCCACTCCGCACGCGGGCACTGCCCTATGGGTCCGCCTGGTCGGTCGTAGACTCGCGCCCACATTGAGACCCAGTCCCTTCACTGCACTTGGTACCACACCGGTCGGTCTCTGCACGCGCAGTCTCTAAAAGTGGGTCCCACGCGTCATCTGCACGCCACGTCGCCATAACCGTCGTGCGCAGCTGACGCCGAGATCTCGACTTCCGTGGATGACCCCACTACTCAGCCTAGGCGCTAGGTAGTCATCTAGCCGTGCGCCGGCGAGATCTCCGGTGGAGGCATAGGCGTTCAGGTCAGCTTTGGGCGCGAGGTAGGAGAGGGCCGCACGACCGTGCGATTAGATATGAGCGGCTGAGGTTTGATAACCGTATTGACCATCTGATCTAATCTGAACAGTGCGGGATGAGTGTTACTTACTCTGTTCGATCCGAACCATTAGATCAAGATCCAAGGAGTGGAACGAAAACACGTTTTAGATCATCTAAACCATTGGGTGACCATCCGACGGTCGTCATCGTGTTGCGCGGCCTGGTTTGTGCGGTGTTAATCTATTGGTTGGATCGTAATCGTTTGGCTCAGATTTAAGCCGATTCACATGAAACGCTGACCGTTAGATCCAGATCTAAGGACTTGTATCGCATACCCTTTCGGGAGCACCCAAATCTAATCTGGGCCGTCGGGTTTTGATCGGGCGGCCAGAGTTATCGTGTACCCCTTAGCAGGGACATTTTGCTTAAGAAACCTTGTGCTTTCTGGAAACTAACTCGCCATCCACTCTAGCTATTCGCTGAGTCTCGTAAAACTTATGAAGCCCCTATACTTTCCTGTAATTGATGCGCAGTCCAGAGAACTTATAAATTGGATAAATAAATATGGAAATAGATTTTTAATGTAAAAATAAATGGTAGAACTTGTTTAATTCATAGAAAATTCATACTTAGTCCAAATTAATCCATTCTAGTTCCTATAATTTTATAATAATGTTGTTTATCACATAGTGTCTCTGTTTTGACATGAAAACCATATTAAAATTTATCCCTTAATTGATTTTGTATTAAATATATAAAACCTTTAGAAATTCATAATTTAAAATCCATAACTCTAAAATTAATGGTTCCTATTCCTATGATCTTATTTTAATATGTAGATTATTAATATGTATTTTGTTTACCTGTTTGGTGTGATGTTAATTTCTCCTTTATACTATGCTTGTTTGTATGGTGGCGAGTAGAAGAGCATTTAGGTGAGGATCCCGGTGTTCAGCAGATAGAAGTTGCTGAGCAGGAGCTCATTGAAGGCAAGTTGTGTCCTTGACCACTTTTATTACCCAATAATGTTCTTTATAATCATTTATTCATGCATAGGTTTAAATTTGATGGGACCCAATAGGTTGCCCTAGTCTGCTTATCTTTTTACCTTGTTCACCCTTGAATCAATTGGGTAGTTTTGCTATTGCTCTATGGTTTTAGGTTTAATATAACATTATATCCATGTTCCAATTATTCTGTTATTTTATTTATGTTCATGTCAAGATCATTATTTTTAATTGGAACATGGAGCTTAACTTGAGAAACACGTGTCACCACAAGGATGGAATGGGATGCCCTTGGCTGACTAACTATGAAAGCTAGTGGAGGACTACCTTACCCAATAGGGGCAAGGGCAGTAGGGGAGTAGGCGTGTAGGGAGGTTCCCGGGTTGATTTTGCTACGATGGCGGTCAGACGGGGGATTCCTTCATTGCTCTTACTAGAAACTGTAGTGGGTTTTTTGAAACTAGTGGAACTAGGTAAAGGCCTCGTAGTGTTACTCTAACTCGCTTCCTTGGTAGAGGTGTATGGGACTCATGACCCCTTAGCAGATGGGTAACATGACTAGTGGGTACAGGGTACAACCTCTACAGAGTGTAAAACTGGTATACTGACCGTGCTCGCGGTTATGAGCAACTCAGGACTCTCGCATGATTAATTTATGGAACTAAATTCAATTTATCATTTGCATTGCATGGGATTATTTATTAATTTTTTTTCTATTCATATTATGGTTTGGTATCTACTTATATTTAGTAATTGCTAATAAAATTTGTCCTACTTATTAAAAGCAATGCTTAGCTTTAACCCCTATTATTGATCAGCCTTACACTTCACATGAACTCCCACCTTTGGTGAGTTCATGCACATTATTCCCCACGACTTGTTGAGCTATGATCTTTTGAGAGCTCACACTTGTGTTATATAAAACCCCCATAGAAGAAGAATAGGTGGCCTAGGAGGAGCCACACAACGAGGAGTTTGACTTGATCTAGGTGGCGTATCCCAGTTGACTTTATGGTGCCAAGGATGGACTTTAGTTCGCTTTATATTTATCTTTTATTTTGTAAGACTTCCGCTATGTAATAAGTACTTTTAGATATTGTGATATTTATCTCTATACACTCTGTTATTATATGTGTTGTCTTCTTTGGCGCATATATGAGATACACCCGGCTTTATCCCTTAAATCCGGGTGTGACATGATGAGATGTTGGGAGCTTATACGAAGGCTGAAGACGAAGCTGTGAACAATGCTTTTGGCGCCCGAGGAAAGAGAAGGTTAAATAGAGTGTTTGATATCATTAGATTTATTTATCCTGACTACTTGTTCCCTGCTTGAAAAAAGGGTGATGAAAAGAAAAAGTGCACTGAAAAGTTACTCCGTTGTGCCGAAGCAAAAGAGAGATAAAATTTTGACCCACCAGCCAAAGATGTATTATATGGAGAGAGTAGCAGAACTGCCTGCATTGCTATTTGTTGAAGCTAGCAAGACAAAAGTTGTCGCGATAAGCGAAGTGACTATTGTACCTCCGAAGGTAATGAGTTTTAATTTTTCTTTAACTTTGAGCTTGGTTGTTAATGTTCTAATGGTGTTCTAGAATTTTTGAACAGAAGTTGGAGGAAACCAAGATAAACATAGTGGCTAAATCGCCCATAACTAGTATGGAAACAAAAGTGGAACAGTGCTCGAAGATGCGAGAACAGCCGAAGGTGCAAGAGCAGCCGAAGATGGCATCAGCCCCAGCAGGAACTCCTAGGAAAGGAAAAAAGAATGGCTAATGTGCTAGAAGCTGTTCTGAGGCCAACAAAGATGGTGCCGCCAGCAGCACCGAAGATTTCTGAAGATATAATTCGTGAGCCGAAGATGGCTATTAATGTGTAGATTATTTTTGGCTCGGATATGGCTGATTCTTCGGGATCTGTTTCAACAAGACTTAAGTTTGATAGCCTGTCGGAGAAAGAAGATTTTCCAATGCTTGAAGCAACACCGTTTGAAGATCTTGAATACATTATTCGACATGCTTCGGGGAAACAATTGACTAAAGAGCAAATGGTCGAAGTTCAGCATTATGCTCGAGACTTGAGGTATCCTCGAGGTTCTCTAGTATATGGGGGCAATGACGAAGATGATTATTTGTACTGCCTTCCAAACAATAAAGAGATTGAAGCGTGTCGTGAAATGATGGATAACATGGGCTATCCAAAGCTTGAGCTCGGGCTATCTACTATGCTGAAGGATCATCTTGCAGACCACCTAGCATATAATAATTTAAAGGTTTGTGTACACTTTTCCCTTGTACTCGTACTGATTACTCAGATATTCTTCTATGTTATTTACTCTTTTTTACTTTACTGCTGCCAGGGACTTATTTTGAGTAAGGCTTTGAAAGCGTAGAAGGATGTCGAGGACTAAAGTACTCTGATAGCCTTCAGCAATCTACGTTCGGAAGTTATAGACCTACGGCATCAGGCTATAGAAAAAGACAAGATTTTGTTTTCTTTAATCGATAAACCGAAGGAGAGACAGGTTGAATTAGTGAAATTTTCCGAAGGGAGCTCAAGAATTTTGAAGCTGGAAGAGGAGAACAAAGCTGATTCGAAGTGCATTGCTGATCTTGAATCTGCATTGTCAGCCCAAGTGAAGCTACATAAATCTGAAGTATTAAGATTAGAGGAAAAACTTGATGAAGTGAGCGAGAATTTTGAAGTTGAAAAAAGAAAAATGCGAGATAGCTGAAACCGAGTGCAACAGAGTTCAAAGGAATGTTGACAAGCATCGAGCTTCTAAAGAACCATGTTATTCTGTTGTTTTCCACTATTGTGAGAAATTGAAGGGTATGTTTGCCAGTGTTGGAGCTTTCTCGAACGCTGAGAATTTTGTCCGTGGCGATGCCTAAGGGGCTGTGAAATGAATAGAAGGTGAAATTGAGGCCTTTGACGAAGTCCTTATCGGCCGAGGAGATTTCTGCGCATGCGTGGGGGCCTGAGGGGCAGTTTTATTGCTCGAAAAGGCTGACTGTGAACATACGAAGGTTGTAATTCAACCAGACTTCATAGTCTCACTTGATGACATAACTGAGCCTTCCGCCGAAGCCATTGCATTAGGAGGGAGATTCTATTCTAAAATCCGGTTTAATGGTGGAAGAGGGATAGCAGAAGAAGCCATTAAATAGAGTGAAGAAGAGGTTATTTCAAATACCCAATTCTTATGTTTTGAATTTTTAGTTTATTTTTTGGTGATCGAATTACTTTTTGACTTTTTCAGACTCATCAGGCTTCGGAAGAAGCCAAGAAAGCTAAAGAAGCTGCCCAGTTAGAAAGGCACTTAGGTACATGTTATTTATTTATTGAATTTTGGCATCGTAATTGGTCATCTTTGTAATTCATAGCCAAATGATTTTTTGCACAGCAGAACTTTCTCCACTACTAGAACCTTACAATGCCGAAAATGATCCAACATTGTAGGATATTCTTTTCTGAAATCAAGGTGGTGCATGCAGTGATAGATGATGTTGTTAAAATAGTACTAAATGAAGCTGCGGAGAAAGTTCTGAAGGAGGACTGAGAATTATTGTAGAAAGCTTTTTTCTCTAACTTCGCTCTCGAGAAGTTTGTAAAACATTCATAAATGTGTTCTTGCTCTATATAAAAACAATTATGTGAATTGTATTCTATATGCTCACAGTGTGTATGATATTTCTTTATATAGCGTGAAATAAGTATACGTACCATTTTGAGCCGAAGGCGAAAAACATCTTCCCTTCTTTTCACGCTTCGTAAAGAAAAAACTTCTTTAACCGAAGGTCTTGTAGAGAATGCGAATAGTGAAGCCGAATCATTGTCCCCAGGGGCGAAGCCAGGATCCAAAATTAGGGGGGACCAAATTAGATTAGAGGGGACTGTTAGAAGCATTTTTTGCACTATTTACATAAGAATTAGCTAAAAACCTAACATATCCTATAGAATTAGGGGAGCATTAGGGGGGACATTGCCCCCTGTGCCCCCCTGCTGTCGCCCCTGATTGTCCCCTTCTTTGCCCTTCTGCTTCTGTTATATAATTTCACAAAAATCATGTTTGAAGCCAAAAAAATTGATCTCTTTCGTTCTTTAACAAACTTCTTTAGAATTCTTTTTCATCTGCACATGAAGGGAATAGTTCCCTTTCATCTCACTTCATACTTAATGCAAGATAATATGATGCATGATGGTATGATCAGTAATGATATGATGATATGATGCAAAAATGCTTAGTGCAAGATGATGATAAAAAGTAGAGGAAAACATTGCAATAAGACTCTACATTCCCTTGGGAATGACTTTGGAGTCTTTTACACCTTTACTAGGTATTTCATCTGAGCTCTGCATCCCCTTAGGAACATCTTTGGAGCTTCTTGACCTTTACTAGGTGGTATTTTGAGCTCCTCATCCCCGTAGGAATGACTTTGGAGCTTCTTCACCTTTACTAGGTGGTATTTTGAGCTCTGCATCCCCATAGGATGAACTTTGGAGCTTCTTCGGTACTTTTTGTTACACTCGATGGTGTAACCTCGGGTTTATTACAAAATGTTGAACGAGATACCTTCTTAAAGTATCTTCGGGCAAATGTAAAGGAAAGGAAACTAAAATTACAATAGATTTTCATAGATAGCTTTAGATACTTGATCCAGCCCGTCAGGCGCTTCAGTAGATATGCTTGGATTCTGGAACAGTACCGTTGAATGTTCGAGCTTCGGACTGTTCCCTTGTATCGTGTTGTGGCTGATCCTGGAAATGCACTGGATGCTGCTGGTCATATGACGAAGTTCGCGCTGGCGTTGGTGGTTGAGGCAGGACCCGTCTAGCCGAAGAGTGGCTTGTCGAAGCGATTGAAGCTGAAGGCTACTGAATTGGCTATTGGTTGTGAACATACTTCTAGGATGTATGGAGAATAACACTCCTGACTGCCATAACGAAAGACTTGGCCATGACAGCTATGTTGCCTCCATGGGATGATATTGTTGCTTCGTAACTCATAAGAAACTACTTCATATTAGAGTGGTCGTCGTACATGGGAAACTCAGGTGGCTTGTACGAAGGTGGTCATGGTATCGCCTGCAGCTCTATGGCTAAAGGAGAAGCATCATGAAAAGCAATATTATCGTGGTTAAAAGCTTCGTACCACATGTCTTCATGGTTGGGGTCTTCCTTCCGAAGGTCTCTTTGGTGTTGCTCATACTCTTTGTGCTCTGTATCATGCGCGATGTGTCACATCTCTTCAGTTGCTTCATCAATCTTCTTTTGCAACTGATACTAGCTGAAGCATTTTTTCTCTTCTTTTCTCCACTTGTTGGTGTATGGCTTCAAGGTTGCTCATTTCTTGATCTAGCTCCTCATCTAGTGGAGTTGGACTGGCTACCTTCCTTTTTCTAGCTTTAGGCTTCTCTTAAGAGAATTCCATCTTGATTGGTGTCCAGAGGAGCAAGGATAGCCCTGGGTACCATTGTCTTCTTCGGTAGCATGATGAAGGTGGTCGTAAGTGAGTTGACTGGAGGTAGGCGCTAATGTTGGTCACTTGTTCTCAATTGCTATATGTTGGGAACTTGTTCTCAAATGCTATGAATTAAGAACAAGGCATCACAAAATGTTAAATGTTAATGCACTTCGTCTTTCGAAGCATTATTTCCTTTAAGATATAATGATCTTCAGACGAAGGTCATGAAAGGCGTACCTTCATGATTATGACATATATATATATATATATATATATATATATATATATATATATATATATATATATATATATATATATATATATATATATATAAAGGACAAAGCTTATGAAACATAGAAAAATAACATAAACAATTATATAATATCATAATATAAACATCTATTATTAAATAATCATGAGTACATAAAAGCAATATCAAATTACATTTATACCTTGAGCTTGACAGAGGGCAAAAGTAAAAGTGAGATGCGAAAGCGTGAACAGTACGGGGGTACTATTCACCTATTTATAGGCACAGGGCACAGCCTGTGTGAATTTACATTCATGTCCTCTACGAATGATTACAATCATTACACAGGTTATCATGGGCCGATTGGTCATTTCATCTTTAAGTCGGTGCATTTTGAAATACACTACGAAGCTCCCTAACTGGTAGCTTCAGCATTGCTCCTGTCCTGACCTTCCGAAGGTGCTTCTTCTCACAGGACCTTTGGCGACGAAGCAGATCCCCAACAGTAGCCCCTTCATGGTGCCAGATCGTTTTTCGTAACGAACTTGACTCGTGAAAAATTCTTTTAGGCTTCGGAATGCCGAAGGTCCGAAAAACACCTTCCCTGAGCTCGTTGTCGAGAAACGATTTAAATATTCCGAGTGTGAGGCGGTCCCACCATAGGACAGGTACACACGATCTGGTGATTCTCCTTGCGCCCTAGGTCCATCGTTCAGTTAATGCGAGCGACAGATCGGCGGGTGCAGGTGGCTTGACGATTCACCTCCCCACCTGCAGCACTATATAAACAGACTGGTAGGTGTGAAGTTACCACAACATTCATTACTATCGTACTGTTGTGCTGCTGAAAAATTTGACCATAGCCGAAGCTTATCCTTTGTATTCTCAATTAGAGCATCGTCTTGTTTTTTCGCTTCGTCATAAGAAGGAGCTTCAGCAAAATCAAAAAGTAATTAACTTCGTCAGAACCGCAAAGAGTTTAGCATCAAATGGCTAGGGTGTGTTCAACTACCAGAATCACACGCGACGAGGAGGAGACCGAAGCTGCCGAGACTGCCCCAATTTCTGAAATAATGAGACAATCAGGCCTGGTTGTGTCAGGGGGTGCTTCTAACGAAGGTGCACCTGCTGCCGAAGCTGAGCAGGCTGATATTAAAGAAGGTCAGGAAGAGATAGATTATTCCGTCATGCCATCTAAACCCAGCCACCTGGAATTTGGAAAGTCTACAGTCTCCAAAGCCGATATGCCCATGATGACAAAGCTAGGCTACTTCGGGAAGCCAAGAAGAAGTTGATTCATTTTGGTGGAGAAGAAATTACTCTGAAGCCAGAAGATGATGAGGTGGTAGTTTTCAGAAGTTTCTTTAAAGCGGGACTAAGGTTTCCTCTTCATGGAATGATTGCGGATGTTTTGGAAAATTTTGAAATTTATCTTCATCAGCTGACTCCTAATGCTATCGTTAGGCTCAGCGTCTTTATTTGGGCTCTTCGAAGCCAAGAAGAGGAGCCGCTTGCCGAAGCCTTCTGCCGGGTGCACGAACTTCACTATCAAACGAAGGCTAGAGAAGATGGACTGCACGAGAATTTCGGCTGCTATAAATTTGCCTCCCACAAAGACATGAAGACACCGGTGGTTAGCTACCGCACCAAATGGCCAACCGGCTGGAAAACTAAATGGTTTTATGTCAAGGTTGTTGAGAAAAAGGAGAAGCTAGTTCAGAGCCCAGTTGAGCTAACCTTCGGGTTAACTAGGCCCCAGTGCTGTATGACGCCGGGGTCATCATGCTCAGATGCTGTGGGCAAATTTAGAGTTGTGTCTGAGCATATTGGTACTAGGGATTTGGTTCAGGAATACTTAGCCAATAGAGTATTTCCAACGTTAAAGGAATGGAGTATGTCAAAGCTTAAAGGAGAGAAGAAAAAGAATGAACTTGTTCGACTGCCCTATCATTTTAAGTTCAAGAAACACTTCAAAGAACCCTGCCAAGAATGGTTGGATACAATTGAAGTTATGTGCAATGAAATCTTGGGCAATTATACGAAGAAAGAAGATCAATTGATGACAGCCGCCTTCGGCACCCAACCAAAACGAAGGCTAAATAGAGTAATGGACGCTCTAAAATTTGAATACCCTGACTATGAACGATTAAGCAAGGGTGCCAAAGGGCCAAAGCGAAAAAGAGTTGTCAGTGTTATGAAGAGAGAAGCTGCTAGAATGATAGAAGAAGATGAGAAAGCTTTAAAAAAGAAAAAATCCAGCCCTGAGCCGAAGGTGGCTGCTCCGAAGAAAAGATAGGCTGCAACTGCGAAGCCAAGAACAACTGATATAGAAGAAGAAGTTCCTTCAATGCGTCCTGCTACTGACGTGGAGGAAATTTTAAAGGTAATGACTGAATCTTTACCTCTCAAGCTAAGTACACTAGGGCCACAACTGATGAAGCTTTTACAGAAGAAGGAGGAGCCTGCGGCAATCAAGAAGCCTACTGAAAAAAGGCAAAGAATTGTTACTGTTATTGAGGCTATTGAAGAAACACCACCATCGGCCTCAGCGCCGAGAACAGCAGCAGCCGAAGCTTCTCCTGCCGAAGCTTCTACTTCCGAAGTTGCAGCAGCCGAAGCCACAAATTTGGCAAACATACTTACTGACATTGATGAAATGATTTTAAACATGGCTGAAGAAGAAACTGGTGCAGCTGAAGAGGAAACCCCGGCTGCAGTGCCTGAAAAATGGAAGGAGCTTGCCGAAGATGCTTCGGAAGAAAGAAATTTCAACTTTCAAAATATAATTGGGCAAGAGTTGTCTAAGGCCGAAAAAGAAGAGCTGAGGGACTATGCTATATCTTGCGGGTATCAGCCAGGGGCATTGATCTTCGGTGGTGTTGCCAAAGAGAGTTTAGGATGCCTCCAGGACCGGGTTGGGGCGAAGGTTGTCAGCACTCTATCAAAGAGTGTTGGCTTCCCGAAGCTTGAGGCTGAACTCAGCAGATACCGGCGACAACATATTGCCAGCAGTTTGTTTTATTCTAATTTCAAGGTGAAAATCTTACTTAAGCTTTATTATTGTTTTTGGGATAAAGGTTTCTCCTAACGAAGGTTATTTTCTCAGAGTCTATTGCTAAGCAAAACCTTGAGGATGCAGCAAGATCTCGAGGACAAGAAAAATGAAATTATAATTGAGGGCTTAGAGGGCACGATTAAAGAGCACGAAGCTGCTTTGGAGAAGAAGGATTTCGTGATTCAAACAATGGAAGGTTCGCTGGCAGAAGCTCAAGCCGAGATCGCTAGATTAAACAGTGAACTCTCCATGAAGTCCAAAAACTTTGAGCAAGAGAAGAAAGATTTCAAAGCAAAACTCGAAGCTGAAATTGAAAAAAGTTTAAATATGCAGAAATCTCTCAAAGAACTTCAAGAAAAATGTTTAGGCTTCGGCACCCGATGCATTCAACGGCTGAAACAAATTTTCAACTCAGTTGGAGCCAGTTTCGAAAAGTTTAAACCTTCAACTGAAGACCTGCCGGGCACATTTGATCATATCTTTAACACCCCTGGTGTTACAAGAAACTAAAACCTGGCATGACATCATATGCACCTGCATTAACTTGCTTGATACACTTAGAATGCATTCACTAGGGTAACAAATTTGCAAAATTGTGAGGTTATGTCGTTTCGAAGAGAGTAAGAGAAGTCAGAGACCTTGTTTGAAATCTAGTACAAGCAAACAACTTTTAAACCAATGGAGATTTGTACATGATCTCTACACACCAAAGTTGGGTTTGAGCTTAAGGTTAACCTTGTTTTTAGTAGGATGCAATAAATTGATGAAGCACTTGAAGCAGATCAAGTCCAATTTCAACTCTAAACTAGCCCAAAAGTGGATTTTAAGATCTATCTATGTTTTGCTAAAAGTCCATATATCAAAGTTGTGGAGCTTGGAAAAGTGAATAATTTTCATATTTGGAGCTCTCCAAGTGATGTGGGAGAATTTGAAGTAATTTGCAAAAATTCAGATTTGGGTCAGTTGGAATCAGCCCAAAACAGTTTTGTTTATCTGTTTTTGAATCCCTGTAACTTTTAATCCGTGAGTATTTTGGAAACAGTTGTTATAACAAACTTGTAGAGTAACTACAGGAGAACAACCTTTATTAAGTGTAGTAGCATTTGGAACTAGGTGTAAAGTTTGCCAAAGATGGACTGTCAGGTTGTGAACTTAGCTGAATTTGGTTCAGTTTGGAAATACTGCGAATCAGTGTCACTGAGCTAACTTTGGATCTTTACAACTTTTGTTCCATGAACTTTTGGATGATAGTCACTGCAGTAAACCTGTAGCATGAACATAGGAGAACATATTGTATTAGGTGGGATGCCCCTAAAACCATATGCAACTTGGAGTAAAAGTGGCTCAAAGTTGAGCTGTTTGAATTCTGAGTTTTCAGATTTTGAATAATAGCCCAAGTCTGAAATCAGTATTTTATTGCTTAGTTTGGAGCTATGTTGTGATTGATCTATATGGTTTGAACTGAAATTACTGTAGCAAGTTTGAAGACCATATGTTGGTGTGCAAGTTTGGTCAAAGGTCATACCCCTAAAGTTGCTTGGAACTGGGAGAAAAGGGTGCCCTAAAACGTGCTGTCAGACTTCGATTTCAGGCTCGGTTTAGTTACCTGAAACTGAATTTCAGTGAGTTTTGCTCAACTCTGGAGCTCTCTTGTAGCTGATCTATGCAGTTATAGACTATGGTGTCTATAGGAAAGTGAAAGACCATATAATAGTGAACAAGCTTCCTTGAATTAGTTTTATTTGGTGCTGCACTAAATTTGGAGTTAACTGTTCTCAAACTCTCTCTGTCAGGCGAATGGTGTGTTAAACACAGTTTCAGTAACAGAAGAAGTTCAGATTTTAGTGAATGTTGATGTTATTGTTTGATCTTTGGAGCTCCTTAACTCTCTATTTGTTACGTTTTGATCATAGACCCCTGTGTAGAAGTAATAAAGCTATGATTAAGGAACGATTCTTGTTCATGGAGATCGATGTACTGCTACATGATTTTGGGAATAAAATTAACTTGAAGTATCGGGTGCAGGTACTGAATACTGCTCAGCATGCCGTTCAAGTCTGTACTCCGGTTCTTCCATCTTTCTTGATCCATCTTTATATCTCTAATCTGAGCTTTTCTGTTGATGGTCCTTTAAGTAACTTTGAAGACCATCACTCACTGAAAATTTCTCCTTCTCGAAGATCGATGCGATACTGCACTGAATCAGAATAAAAAAATCGTGTGATTAAAGGGGGATAAAGGGGGGTTCAGCTGAACAGTGTGAGTGCAGTTTTAGGTGACTGAAACCGGTTCAGTCCGGGAGTGAAGCAAGGATCTCCATGCCACCTCTTCTCTTGGAAATTTTCCATTACGTACATGTATGCCACCATATATTGTTTTCTTTTTTCTCTCATTCGGATAAGGCTTTCTTGGTATGGAAATATCTCACGCCATCCAACTTATCCTCTACATGTGCACAGCTCCTAGAAAATTCCTGTTCGTTCTCCTCTAAAGTCTATACTCGGCTCCCAGGTGATAATCTTCAAGGCTACCTCTCCTATCCAAATCCACGCCTGCGCACGCGATATTCTTCAGCATTTAATTCTCAGCGCTCTACGTCTGCTGCTTGCCTACGCTTATCCGCGGCGCATAAATATCCTAGAAACTATCGGCTCCCTCATCTCAGCCTGCTGATCCTTCCAGCGTTCATTATATTTTCTCCTAAATGCTTCGCTTTCGGCAACAACCAGCAGCTTCCATAGCGTCGCGCCTCCCTTTCCTCAGCTCCGATCGCCACTGCAAGCTCTGTCGACTCCTAGCTCACCGGCGCCTGAGCCGCTAGTTCGCGCCTTTTCGCGCTTGTTCTCACTTCATAGAGTTCGTGGGTGCTCTCGTCTCTGCCACCAGAGCGTAACTGCCACCCTTCATACTTCTCCAGCGCAACTTCCTATCCTTGCCCTATTCTCGCGTTCATGGTCAGCTAGCGCCGTCTGTCCGGGTCCGGCCGAGCTCCTCACCGCCGAGCGCCTTTTCAGCCATGTTCTCGTGCCCTTGGTAATCTTATAGTGTTTTGGCTAGTTTTATGCACCTTGTAGAAGAGTGTATTAAGGATGGGTTGTTTGTTACTTTCTTTATGAAGTGCATTTCCATATCATAACAAACATTCATCTACATGTAATTGACTTATAGAACACCTAAAAGAAGTGGTGTCTGAAGAAGGAGTTCACTTCAGTGCCTGCTGATCCAGTGATGGAGTTTCATTTAACTGCTTACCAGAGTAGAAGAGTTTTAGATCTTTTCCAGCAATAAGGCAAGCCCCGGTGCATTTACCACCTCCTTGCTATTTTAAAATCTTTATCACCTTGTTTGATGCATTAGGTGATAGGAGTTGTGTGTTAAACCGTTGATGCATTTCCTTCCTTGAAAATTGATTACCCTTCCTTGATACCCGTTTTGAAAAGAATTTTATGATGCTTAGCCTTGCTTTAGAAAAATAAAATATTTTGTTTTAAAACAAAAGTGATGCTACAAATTGGATGGGAAGTTTTTAAAAATAAAACTTGATGGTGAATCCATCATGGCCATGATGGATTCAACATCGGAACATATGTACCTCTGTCAGGTACCAAACTTTGGGTTTAAATCATAAAGCTGAGACCGGGCGGGTGACTTGCACGAGAAAGGAGTCTCGGTGTAGTGTCTCTGTCTGTGTCGATTAAGGACCGTACCGATTGTTGGCCTGCTGATCTAGGACCCTTTATCTGGCCACATACCTCGTCATGGGTAAGCCTGAACCCGGCTATTCCATACATGAAAAGACAATCGCGCACTGGGAGTGGAGAGATGGCGAGAGTGGCACGTACCCCCTGGCAAAGGATCGCCTAAAAGGGGTGGTGTGCTCTCGGGTGGCGCGGACCTGTTCATGTGGTGGAGGATCCGTGGGAATGGTAGACATGTGCAAAAGAGTTAAGAGAAGCATATGTCGTGTGGTTGGAGATCCCCAGCTGGGTATTAATCGATTCGGATCGCCGAACTTCTCGGATATGAAGACTGGATCTTCGACCCTCATCGTAGATAACAAGCGAAACAAAAGTTGGATTTTAAAAGAAAGCTAGTGTAGGACAAGTGAATGCTCTAGATTAGGCAAATCTAGATTCAGGAAAAGTATTTAACTTGTTATGTAAAATTTTGGCTTAAGGACCCACTTCTAGTAAGCTTTTCTGCAAAAAGAGTCTTTGAAACTTGATGAGCTTTACCTTGAATCCCTTTAAGCCAGCATACCCTTGAGAGTCTTTTCTTTAGTCGGGTAAGTCTTGCTGAGTAATTGCGTACTCAGGGTTTTATCCCTTGTTGTTTTTGTAGGAGAAGTTTTATTCCCTTATCTTTGGGTTAGTTACTTCATATGGAGGACTTGAAGCTTAGAGTGTTTTTATATATCTCTTTTGGAAAGGCTTCACCCTTCCAATTATTGTAATAAGTTATGCACTTCGAGTACTATCAGGACTTGTAATAAATACCTCTCTTTCTACTATGTAAAACTTGAGTTCTAGAATGTAAAGTGTACTTTGTAAAAGTCTTCCGCTCTATCTCCAATGTGTGTGTATCAAATGTGATTACTGTAATATACCTGTTATGTGGGAGATCCTTGGGATGATGAGTTCCAGTTGGCGAACTCGATAGCCTTGTTAAGTTACCCGGTACACGTGCATAGCCATCTAAGGCCAGTAAGGTAAGGATTGGTGCATGTGGGCCTGATAACTTGGGAGGGCTGTCACAGCGTGGTATCGAAGCGATCCCCCATTAGCAAGGATATAAAAGTAATCCTTTGATAAACTTCAAAATGATTTTGAGTCGAAATTACTTTGGAAAAACTTAATAATGGATAAGCAAAGCCTGATAGTAGAAGTGCAAATAGTATGTGGTTAAAACTAAGGACTATAAGGTGGCTTAGTTTAGGATGCTAACCACTAACCCACAACTATAATGCAATTTTCTGCAGGTACACTAACTAAACCCTAGGAAAGTGCGACTAGTAATAAATGACGGAGTAAGTAGGATCGCCACCGCCATAGAACGTGGTAGCCACTGAGTTGGCAAGAATTGTGAGGACGAATAGGCCGAGCATGCATCATGACATACAATTTTAAGTTAAACCCCCTATGTAGTTGTTTAGTACATGTTTCGTCCACCCTATTCATGCTACCTGTCTTTACTTTTCTATGCTACCTTTCCTATTCGTGAAGATTAGAAGCTAAGTTGCCTTTTTAATTGGCAGAATGAGGACTCGTTCTGGAAAGGATCATAGTGCTTCCCAGAGGAATGCCAATGCACCCAATCCACCTCCGGTATCAACTTTGGATGATATTGTGGCTCAACTTGCGAATGTGAGCGCTGTTCTACAGCAAATAGCTCAGCCTACAACATCAACTCCATATGGTCATCATGATTCTGATGCTGCTATCCTCTATAAAGAGTTTCTCAGCACGCAACCACCGGTATTCTCCAAAGCAGAAGATCCGTTGGAGGCAGAAGATTGGCTTCGAACCATTGAACAGAAATTGGGACTCATCCATTGTGATGATGTTCGGAAAACCCAGTGTGCAGCACAACAACTTCAGGGTCAAGCTGGAGCCTGGTGGGCAGAATACCTTGCGCTACAGCCAGACGGGCATCAAATTTCTTGGGCCGAATTCCGGGAAGTATTCCGGACACATTATATTCCAAAAGCCCTGATGGAAATCAAATTCAATGAGTTCTTAGATTTGAAGCAAGGGGAAGAAGAGAGTGTAATGGAATATTTTGAGAGGTTTACCCGCTTATCCCAATATGTTCTGGATTTTGTGAATACCAATGAGAAGAAAAAGTTCTATTTCCTGCGTGGCCTTAATGAGAAGCTCCAATGCTTGATGGCAACCAGTTCGGCTGAAAGATATAATGAGGTGGTCAGTCAGGCTGTTTTGGGTGATAACAAGATTCGGCTTCATCAGGAGTCTAAAAGAAAGAAGTTCACAGAGGAATCATCTGGTAAAATCAAACAGTGTCGGAGGGTTGTTTATCAATCTGTTTATTATCCTCTTTCTTCTCCACTCCAGCTGCCTAGCTCACCACAGTCATGCAAAAGACAGGCTGTTATCCCTTTCATTCCACCTAAGCCGGATGTCCTAGACATCCGTTCTAAAAATATCCCATCCAATGCCAAACCATGTGAGAAGTGTGGTAAGTCAGGACACTCTACTCAGGATTGTCGCTTCTCTAAGCTAGTGGATGCGCGGCAATCACTTGTGAATCTCCCTCGAAGTAGCCAGCAAAAAGCAAGGAAGAATAAGATTGTTCTTAAACTGGGTCAGGTCCATTATACGAAAATCAAAGCTATTCCTGAGGGTGAACCAGTTATGATGGGTGCTTTTCCGGTTGCCAATCATTTGGCAAGTATTTTATTTGATTCTGGTGCCTCACACACCTTTATAAATCGGGCATTTGTGTTGAAGCACCAGTTGCCTAAGGAAGTGGTGGATACTGGATATTGTATACAATCTCCTGGAGGAATCTTACATACTAAGGAGATGGTATATCAGATACCCATAAAGTTGGTTGGTCACATGTTCCCTACCAATATGCTAGTTCTTCAAAATCAAGATATAGATGTGATTCTTGGTATGAATTGGCTTCGTCAGCATGGGGCGGTGATCGACGCGTTGCAACGGACAATACAGTTGGACTCACCTAATGGTAAGTATAAGTTGTTGATCCAGTTATCGACACCAAGGAGAGCAGTAGAAAAAGTATGTGCTGCTACCGTTAAAGAGGTGAAAGATATACCTGTTGTCAGAGAATTTCTTGATGTATTTCCTGAAGATTTACCTGGTTTGCCTCCAGAAAGGGATGTTGAATTCGTGATCGAATTGCAGCCAGGTACTGCACCCATATCTAGAAGGTCATATAGAATGGCACCTAAGGAATTAGCAGAACTAAAGACTCAATTGCAGGACTTACTCAACAAAGGGTTCATTCGCCCAAGTTCATCACCTTGGGGCTGTCCTGCCATTTTTGTGAAGAAGAAAGATCAAACACTCCGGTTATGTGTTGATTACCGACCACTTAACGAGGTGACCATTAAGAACAAATATCCTCTCCCTCGTATCGATTTGTTGTTTGATCAACTTTCTAGAGCTAAAGTGTTCTCTAAGATTGATCTTAGATCAGGTTATCACCAGATAAGAATTCGACCTGAAGATATTCCTAAGACTGCTTTCACTACTCGATATGGTCTCTATGAATATTTGGTGATGTCTTTTGGTTTGACCAATGCTCCAGCTCATTTCATGTACTTGATGAACTCAGTGTTCATGTCCGAACTTGACAAATTCGTGGTGGTATTTATTGATGACATCTTGATATACTCCAAGACCAAAGAAGAACATGCAGAGCACTTGCGTGTCGTTTTGACGCGGCTAAGGGAACACCAACTATATGCCAAGTTCAGCAAATGTGAATTCTGGTTGGACACAATTCCATTCTTGGGTCATATCTTGTCTGCTGAAGGTGTTGCGGTAGACCCAAGTAAAGTCAAGGACATTTTGGAATGGAAACCACCCACTACAGTACACCAAGTTCGAAGTTTCCTTGGAATGGCGGGGTATTACCGTCGTTTTATTCCAGATTTCTCTAAGATAGTTAAGCCCATTACTGAGTTGCTCAAGAATCATGTCAAGTTTGTGTGGTCATCTGAGTGCAACATAGCTTTTGAAGAGCTAAAGAAGTTGTTGACTTCAGCACCAGTATTGGCTCAACCCAATATTGAGAAATCATTTGATGTTTATTGTGATGCTTCGAGCATTGGCATTGGGTGTGTACTTATGCAAGAAGGCCGGGTGATTGCCTATGCATCTCGGCAACTCAAACGTCATGAAGAGCATTACCCAACCCATGATCTTGAATTGGCTGCTGTTGTTCATGCACTCAAGATCTGGCGCCATTATCTGTTGGGTAATACATGTCATATATATACGGACCATAAAAGTTTAAAGTATATCTTCACTCAATCCGAGCTGAATATGAGGCAACGAAGATGGTTAGAGTTGATCAAGGACTATGATCTCAAGGTTCATTACCATCCTGGCAAAGCTAATGTGGTAGCAGATGCTCTAAGTCGGAAATCTCAGTGTAATTGTCTTTTGGCAGAACCTTTAACTGTCACCTTGTGTCAGGAAATGGAAAGAATGAATTTGGGAATAATTCAGCATGGAACCATAGCCAATCTGGTTCTTGAATCAACTATCCAGAGCCAAATTATTGATGCTCAAAAAGTGAATAAGGGTATAGCCCATATTAAAGAACGAGTGGAAGCAGGAAAGGCTACGTGTTTCAGAATCGATGAAAAGGGTGTTCTTTGGTTCAAGCACCGATTGGTAATTCCAAAGGTACCTCAATTACGTCAACAAATACTGGACGAAGCTCATTTGTCTCGGTATTCTATTCACCCAGGAAGCAATAAGATGTATCAAGATCTGAAGCAAAGGTTTTGGTGGACTAAGATGAAAATAGAAATTGCTCGGTATGTGGCTAAGTGTGACATTTGTCAACGAGTGAAAGCCGTCCATTTGAAATCTGCCGGGCCATTGCAACCTCTACCCATTCCGGCCTGGAAGTGGGAAGATATTAGTATGGACTTCATTGTTGGTTTACCCAAAACCTCAAAAGGGTATGATTCTATCTGGGTGATTGTTGATCGTCTCACTAAGCTAGCACACTTCTTGCCGGTGAAGACTTTATACCCAGCAAGGACCTATGCTGATCTGTATATTGCTCGTATCTTGAGTCTACATGGAGTACCTAAAACAATTGTATCTGACAGGGGACCACAGTTTGTCTCCAGGTTTTGGGAAGAATTGCATAAATCTCTGGGCACTAAGCTAATTCATAGTTCAGCATATCATCCGCAAACCAGTGGACAAACGGAACGGGTAAATCAGATTTTGGAGGATATGTTAAGATCATGTGTGCTTGCTTATTCAGTTAAGTGGGATGAATGTCTGCCTTTGGCCGAGTTTTCATATAACAATAGTTACCAAGAAAGCATAAAAATGACACCCTTTGAAGCTCTTTATGGTCGAAGATGTAGGACAGCGTTGAATTGGTCAGAACCAGGAGAGAAATACTTCTTTGGGCCTGATCTGGTAAAGGAAGCTGAAGAAAAAGTTCAAGTGATCCAACGGAATTTGCAAATGGCACAATCTCGTCAAAAGAGTTATGCCGATAAAAGACGTCGGTCTTTGGTTTTCCATGTTGGTGATCATGTGTATCTAAAGGTGTCACCCATGAAAGGCGTAACTCGATTTGGTGTCAAGGGAAAACTCGCACCTCGCTATGTTGGTCCATTTCCAGTGGTTGAGCGGTGTGGACTTGTGGCTTACAAGGTGCAACTGCCAGAAAGTCTTTCAGCTGTGCACAATGTGTTTCACGTATCTCAGCTGAAGAAATGTCTCCGAGTCCCCGAACAAGTAGTAGATGTTTCAGATGTCAACCTCGAGCCTGATCTGACTTACTCTGAGTATCCTATTCGGGTGCTGGACCAGAAAGACAGAGTCACGCGAAGAAAGATCATCAAGTTTTACAAAGTACAATGGAACCAGCACTCCAAGGATGAAGCTACTTGGGAATCGAAAGACTACCTAATGGAGCAATTTCCTGAGTTTTTAGATTCTTGTAAATCCTAAGCCTTATGTAAATTATCATCATGTGAACCAGCAGGGGCACACCCCTGCCTTGTAAGAACAAATGTGGAATAAGAGCGTGCCGTATTTCCTTTTCCATCACTTAGCCTGGAATTTTAATCTCGAGACGAGATTCCTTTTTAGGGGGGAAGGATGTAACACCCCTGGTGTTACAAGAAACTAAAACCTGGCATGACATCATATGCACCTGCATTAACTTGCTTGATACACTTAGAATGCATTCACTAGGGTAACAAATTTGCAAAATTGTGAGGTTATGTCGTTTCGAAGAGAGTAAGAGAAGTCAGAGACCTTGTTTGAAATCTAGTACAAGCAAACAACTTTTAAACCAATGGAGATTTGTACATGATCTCTACACACCAAAGTTGGGTTTGAGCTTAAGGTTAACCTTGTTTTTAGTAGGATGCAATAAATTGATGAAGCACTTGAAGCAGATCAAGTCCAATTTCAACTCTAAACTAGCCCAAAAGTGGATTTTAAGATCTATCTATGTTTTGCTAAAAGTCCATATATCAAAGTTGTGGAGCTTGGAAAAGTGAATAATTTTCATATTTGGAGCTCTCCAAGTGATGTGGGAGAATTTGAAGTAATTTGCAAAAATTCAGATTTGGGTCAGTTGGAATCAGCCCAAAACAGCTTTGTTTATCTGTTTTTGAATCCCTGTAACTTTTAATCCGTGAGTATTTTGGAAACAGTTGTTATAACAAACTTGTAGAGTAACTACAGGAGAACAACCTTTATTAAGTGTAGTAGCATTTGGAACTAGGTGTAAAGTTTGCCAAAGATGGACTGTCAGGTTGTGAACTTAGCTGAATTTGGTTCAGTTTGGAAATACTGCGAATCAGTGTCACTGAGCTAACTTTGGATCTTTACAACTTTTGTTCCATGAACTTTTGGATGATAGTCACTGCAGTAAACCTGTAGCATGAACATAGGAGAACATATTGTATTAGGTGGGATGCCCCTAAAACCATATGCAACTTGGAGTAAAAGTGGCTCAAAGTTGAGCTGTTTGAATTCTGAGTTTTCAGATTTTGAATAATAGCCCAAGTCTGAAATCAGTATTTTATTGCTTAGTTTGGAGCTATGTTGTGATTGATCTATATGGTTTGAACTGAAATTATTGTAGCAAGTTTGAAGACCATATGTTGGTGTGCAAGTTTGGTCAAAGGTCATACCCCTAAAGTTGCTTGGAACTGGGAGAAAAGGGTGCCCAAAAACGTGCTGTCGGACTTCGATTTCAGGCTCGGTTTAGTTACCTGAAACTGAATTTCAGTGAGTTTTGCTCAACTCTGGAGCTCTCTTGTAGCTGATCTATGCAGTTATAGACTATGGTGTCTATAGGAAAGTGAAAGACCATATAATAGTGAACAAGCTTCCTTGAATTAGTTTTATTTGGTGCTGCACTAAATTTGGAGTTAACTGTTCTCAAACTCTCTCTGTCAGGCGAATGGTGTGTTAAACACAGTTTCAGTAACAGAAGAAGTTCAGATTTTAGTGAATGTTGATGTTATTGTTTGATCTTTGGAGCTCCTTAACTCTCTATTTGTTACGTTTTGATCAAAGACCCCTGTGTAGAAGTAATAAAGCTATGATTAAGGAACGATTCTTGTTCATGGAGATCGATGTACTGCTACATGATTTTGGGAATAAAATTAACTTGAAGTATCGGGTGCAGGTACTGAATACTGCTCAGCATGCCGTTCAAGTCTGTACTCCGGTTCTTCCATCTTTCTTGATCCATCTTTATATCTCTAATCTGAGCTTTTCTGTTGATGGTCCTTTAAGTAACTTTGAAGACCATCACTCACTGAAAATTTCTCCTTCTCGAAGATCGATGCGATACTGCACTGAATCAGAATAAAAAAAATCGTGTGATTAAAGGGGGATAAAGGGGGGTTCAGCTGAACAGTGTGAGTGCAGTTTTAGGTGACTGAAACCGGTTCAGTCCGGGAGTGAAGCAAGGATCTCCATGCCACCTCTTCTCTTGGAAATTTTCCATTACGTACATGTATGCCACCATATATTGTTTTCTTTTTTCTCTCATTCGGATAAGGCTTTCTTGGTATGGAAATATCTCACGCCATCCAACTTATCCTCTACATGTGCACAGCTCCTAGAAAATTCCTGTTCGTTCTCCTCTAAAGTCTATACTCGGCTCCCAGGTGATAATCTTCAAGGCTACCTCTCCTATCCAAATCCACGCCTGCGCACGCGATATTCTTCAGCATTTAATTCTCAGCGCTCTACGTCTGCTGCTTGCCTACGCTTATCCGCGGCGCATAAATATCCTAGAAACTATCGGCTCCCTCATCTCAGCCTGCTGATCCTTCCAGCGTTCATTATATTTTCTCCTAAATGCTTCGCTTTCGACAACAACCAGCAGCTTCCATAGCGTCGCGCCTCCCTTTCCTCAGCTCCGATCGCCACTGCAAGCTCTGTCGACTCCTAGCTCACCGGCGCCTGAGCCGCTAGTTCGCGCCTTTTCGCGCTTGTTCTCACTTCATAGAGTTCGTGGGTGCTCTCGTCTCTGCCACCAGAGCGTAACTGCCACCCTTCATACTTCTCCAGCGCAACTTCCTATCCTTGCCCTATTCTCGCGTTCATGGTCAGCTAGCGCCGTCTGTCCGGGTCCAGCCGAGCTCCTCACCGCCGAGCGCCTTTCCAGCCATGTTCTCGTGCCCTTGGTAATCTTATAGTGTTTTGGCTAGTTTTATGCACCTTGTAGAAGAGTGTATTAAGGATGGGTTGTTTGTTACTTTCTTTATGAAGTGCATTTCCATATCATAACAAACATTCATCTACATGTAATTGACTTATAGAACACCTAAAAGAAGTGGTGTCTGAAGAAGGAGTTCACTTCAGTGCCTGCTGCTCCAGTGATGGAGTTTCATTTAACTGCTTACCAGAGTAGAAGAGTTTTAGATCTTTTCCAGCAATAAGGCAAGCCCCGGTGCATTTACCACCTCCTTGCTATTTTAAAATCTTTATCACCTTGTTTGATGCATTAGGTGATAGGAGTTGTGTGTTAAACCGTTGATTCATTTCCTTCCTTGAAAATTGATTACCCTTCCTTGATACCCGTTTTGAAAAGAATTTTATGATGCTTAGCCTTGCTTTAGAAAAATAAAATATTTTGTTTTAAAACAAAAGTGATGCTACAAATTGGATGGGAAGTTTTTAAAAATAAAACTTGATGGTGAATCCATCATGGCCATGATGGATTCAACATCGGAACATATGTACCTCTGTCAGGTACCAAACTTTGGGTTTAAATCATAAAGCTGAGACCGGGCGGGTGACTTGCACGAGAAAGGAGTCTCGGTGTAGTGTCTCTGTCTGTGTCGATTAAGGACCGTACCGATTGTTGGCCTGCTGATCTAGGACCCTTTATCTGGCCACATACCTCGTCATGGGTAAGCCTGAACCCGGCTATTCCATACATGAAAAGACAATCGCGCACTGGGAGTGGAGAGATGGCGAGAGTGGCACGTACCCCCTGGCAAAGGATCACCTAAAAGGGGTGGTGTGCTCTCGGGTGGCGCGGACCTGTTCATGTGGTGGAGGATCCGTGGGAATGGTAGACATGTGCAAAAGAGTTAAGAGAAGCATATGTCATGTGGTTGGAGATCCCCAGCTAGGTATTAATCGATTCGGATCGCCGAACTTCTCGGATATGAAGACTGGATCTTCGACCCTCATCGTAGATAACAAGCGAAACAAAAGTTGGATTTTTAAAGAAAGCTAGTGTAGGACAAGTGAATGCTCTAGATTAGGCAAATCTAGATTCAGGAAAAATATTTAACTTGTGATGTAAAATTTTGGCTTAGGACCCACTTCTAGTAAGCTTTTCTGCAAAAAGAGTCTTTGAAACTTGATGAGCTTTACCTTGAATCCCTTTAAGCCAGCATACCCTTGAGAGTCTTTTCTTTAGTCGGGTAAGTCTTGCTGAGTAATTGCGTACTCAGGGTTTTATCCCTTGTTGTTTTTGTAGGAGAAGTTTTATTCCCTTATCTTTGGGTTAGTTACTTCATATGGAGGACTTGAAGCTTAGAGTGTTTTTATATATCTCTTTTGGAAAGGCTTCACCCTTCCAATTATTGTAATAAGTTATGCACTTCGAGTACTATCAGGACTTGTAATAAATACCTCTCTTTCTACTATGTAAAACTTGAGTTCTAGAATGTAAAGTGTACTTTGTAAAAGTCTTCCGCTCTATCTCCAATGTGTGTGTATCAAATGTGATGACTGTAATATACTTGTTATGTGGGAGATCCTTGGGATGATGAGTTCCAGTTGGCGAACTCGATAGCCTTGTTAAGTTACCCGGTACACGTGCATAGCCATCTAAGGCCAGTAAGGTAAGGATTGGTGCATGTGGGCCTGATAACTTGGGAGGGCTGTCACAATATCAAAGGTGAAGTTGATGCTCTTGACGAAGTTATAGCTGGTCATGGTGACTTTTGTGCTCTACTAGCTTCTCGAGGCATAGCTATTGCTTTCATGAAGGCTGGCTATACACATGGAAACATTGTAAATAGACCGAACTTCAGTCTGTCACCAGTAGACTTGAATGACATCCCCGGCTTGGCCCGAAGCATTGGAAACAGATTCGTTACTCAGATCTGGGCAAAGGGCGGGCGAAACTTGGTTGGTGACGAAGCTCGAAGCCACCTCAAGCCGGTAATAAGCTTGTGCCTGCTGCTGTACCTTCTCCTTGAAATTTGTATTTTCCTTATACCGTTTTGATATGTACAGGATGATGAAGCCGAAGAGCAATGAGCCGAAGATTGGTAGATGACCCGAAGCTTAGTGAATGATGATGAAACCGAAAACCTTGCTATAAAAATCTCTAGGAAAAGTCTTGTATTATCCTTGTAAAGAATATTGTAACTTAAAAATCAAACAATGCTCTGTAAATTTGTCAATACCTTGTAATATATTTTACCTTTCCATCCCTGAATGAACTGCTTTGATGTGGACGAAACTTGTCCCTTTTGAGCCGAAGGCGAAAAACACCTTCCCTTCTTTTCGTACACAATGAAGCATAAATCTGTTTTTTTCTTTATTTATTTGTCGAAGCCTTGTTATTGGAGCTGAAGCAATTGTCTGTACTCTATGATATGATGATGATGATCCTACGGATGTCGAAATGAATGTATATGTATGCAATGTATGATGTAATGTATCGTGCAAATGAATGCCCAAACACACACATACGAAGCCACATCCATAACCTTCATTCCCTTAGAAATGACTGAAGTCTCTTTGCCGCTTACTTTTTGGCTTCACCGCTTATTTTTTGGTGTAAGTTCTGCATCCCCTTAGGAACGTCTTTTTAACTTCTTCGCCTTCTATTTCGGCGGTATTTTTTGTTTCGCGCTTCGCCTTATATTTTGGCGGTATTTGGCTCTGCATTCCCTTAAGAACGACTTTTGAGAAGAAAACTTACGCTGCGCTCCCTTAGGAGCGGATTTTTGTAGCTTCGTCGTGCTCTACATCCCCTTAGGGACGACTTTCGAGCTTCTCCCTGCTCTTCTTTTTTTTCTCTCTGCACTCGATGGTGCATGCTCAGATTTTACATTTTACACATTTTGGAGGGTTTTGCTCTTGTAGAGCTGAATAAGAAAAGGAAAATTACATGCTATGGCCCCATTAAAAACCTTTCTCCCCCTTTAGAAAGGAAAAGGGTGCCATAGGAAAAATTTAAAAAGTTTACATTAAGTTACACATAGTATCATCGAAGCTCATCCGCATTCTAAGATCTAGGAATGTCGTTGCCATCCATATCCTTTAGCCTGTAGGAACCGGGTCTTGACGAAGATACTACGAGAAAGGGTCCTTCCCACTTCAGCTGAAGCTTGCCTACTGTGTCAGGGTTGGCTACTCTCCGAAGCACCAGATGTCCTGGCTCAATGTTTTTCAACCGAACTTTTCTATCACGCCATTTTATTGTTTTGGCTAGATATTTGTTAATATTTTCCACAGCCTGAAGTCTGATCCCTTCTATGGTATCTTTTGCTACAGAATAATTAGTTTCGTCTTCTGCCGAAGCTACTGTTCTTATTGACCTCGCTTTAGCCTCTTTGGGGGTTATGGCTTCGTCACCAAACAATAACTTGAATGGTGTGAAACCTGTTGACCTTGATATAGTTGTATTGTGGCTCCACACCACTTTAACCAACTCATCTGGCCACTTTCCTCTGGGCTGATTGAAGATTAACTTCATGATTCCCATCATTATAATACCATTTGCCCTTTCAACTAGCCCATTTGATTCTGGGTGCCTTACTGATGCAAAATGAATTTTTGTGCTAATCTGATTGCAAAAATCTTTGAAAGCTTCAGCATCAAACTGTGTTCCATTGTCCACAGTTATAGCCTTCGGCACACCGAAGCGACAAACTATATTCTGCAAAAAAAAATTGGACTGTAGCCGAAGTAATTGTAGCCAAAGGCTTCGCTTCGATCCACTTAGAAAAATATTCTACTGCCACCACGACATATCTCAAGTTGCCCTGTGCTGGTGGGAGTGGACCTAATAGATCCAGGCCCCATCTTTGCAGCGGCCAGGTTGGTTGTATTAGTTGGGTCAATGATGAGGGTTGCTTCTGATCTCTCGCACATTTTTGGCAATTTTCGCACTTTTGAACCAAATCCGCTGCGTCCGAAGCTGCCTTCGGCCAATAGAATCCTTGACAGAAAACCTTTCCTAGAAGAGGTCTGGACCCAATGTGGGATCCACACAATCCTGTATGTATCTCCTTCATTAGTTCTATACCTTCGGTTCTGGATAAACATTTGAATAGTGGGGAACAAACTCCATGTTTATACAATTCCCCTTCTATTATGACATATGGTCTTGCTCTTGCTTCCATTCTTTTGTTATAAACATCATCATCCGAGAGACAGTTGACCTGGAGGAAAGATATAATCTTAGTCCTCCAATCTTCACTATGGACAGGAGATATTGTGAGCACTGCTCTCTCGAGGAGTTCAACCGAAGATGCTTTTATTGTCTCAAAAAATACTTTCGAAGGTAGAGGAAGCCCATGTGCCGCTGATTTGGCTAGCAGATCAGCATGCTCATTTTCCCCTCTTGGGATATTCTTAACAGAAAATCCTTCGAAAGAAGCTTCAAGCCTCCGAACTATGTCCAAATATTTCTCAAGCTTCAGATCTCTTGCCTTGCAACTCTTGTCAACATGACCAGAAATAACTTGGGAGTCTGTTTTAAGGACTGCCCTTCTTATTCACATTGCCTTTAACTTTCGAAGTCCCAAAAGTAAAGCTTCGTATTCAGCAACATTATTTGTACAGCTAAAGTCAAGCCTTACTGCATAGCATGTTCTAACTTTGGAAGGTGCAACTAAGCAGCCGCACCTGCACCGAAGGTTCCCCAGGAACCGTTGCAGAACACTGTCCAAGCTTCGGCATCTTTATTTGCTTCTTCTTCCCGAGCCCCTGGCGTCCAATCAGCAATGAAGTCTGCTAACGCCTAGGACTGAATTGAGGACCTATGCATATAGTCAATACTGAATTCATTAAGCTCCGCAGCCCACTATCCAATCCTTCCAGTAGCTTCTCTATTTCTCATAATATCCTTCAAGGCTGTGATGAAGGAACAATAATGTGGTATGCTTGAAAATAATGTCGAAGCTTCCTGGAGGCCATTAACACAGCATACAACACCTTCTCTAATTCTGTATAGTTTTTCTTTGATAAACTTAGAACTTCAGAGACAAAGTATACTGGGGCTTGCTTCTTAATTTGACCCTCAAGCTTCTCCTGTACAAGCGCCGCACTCACTGCAGAGTGCGAAGCTACAACATACAATAGTAATGGAGCCCCTGGCGCAGGTGGAGTTAATGTTGTTAGATCAATCAAGTATTGCTTCAGTTCTTCGAAGGCTTTCTGTTGATCTGGGCCCCATTGAAAAACTTTGACTGACTTTAGTATTTCAAAGAATGGCAAGTTTCTTTCTGCTCATCTAGATATAAATCTATTCAATGATGCCAGTCTTCCTATCAGCCGTTGGGCCCCCTTATTTGTGCTTGGTGGTTCCATCCAAAGGATAGCTTCGATCTTGCTTGGGTTAGCTTCAATCCCCTTCGTTGAGACTAGACAGCCAAGGAACTTACCCTTCTTCACTCCAAAGACACAATTTTCTAGATTTAATTTCAGACCACCTTGCCTAAAATTAGCAAATGTTTCTTGTAGATCAGTAATGTGATTTTCTTGCTTCGTGCTATTTACTATGATGTCATCAACGTATGTTAGCTCATTTCTACCTATCTAAGAATGAAGGACCTTGGATGTCATTCTGCTGAAGCTTCCTCTAGCATTCTTGAGCCCCTCAGGCATCTGAAGATAGCAATAGGTGCCACTGGGAGTTATGAAGCTAGTCTTCGGCTCATCCTCCTTCTTCATCCATATTTGATGATATCCTGAGTAGCAATCCAGCAGACTCATAAGCTCTGAAGAAGCTGCTGCATCTACAAAAGAGTCTATTCTTGGTAATGGAAATTCGTCCTTTGGACAGGCTTTGTTAAGATTTGTGAAGTCAATACACATTCTCCATTTGTCGTTGGCCTTCTTCACCATAACAGTATTGGCTAGCCACTATGGATATTTTACCTCTCTGATGATACTAGCACTAAGAAGCCTTTTTACTTCATTTCGAGCACCTTCGGCTTTATCATCAGACATTTTCCGAAGTCTTTGTTTTCTTGGCCTGAAGGATGGGTCAACATTGAGTGAATGTCCAATGACGTCTCTGTTGACACCGCAAAGGCCATTGGCTGACCAAGCAAAGACATTTTTGTTGTTGAATAAAAACCTTATCAAAGTTTTCTCCTGCTCTTCAGATAGTTGAGACCCCAGCAGTACCTTCTGCTCTGCTATGTCTTCACATAGAAGCATGGGTTTTGGTTGATCAGCCGAAGCAGCCTTCTCTCTTCTGTACTTGTACTGTTCACAAGCTTTGACTCCATCTATATTGTGGATTGCTTTTGAGTTTGTCCAATTTCCTTCGGCTTTTCTAGCAGCCTCTTGACTTCCATGAATAGCAATGGGCCCTTGTTCCAAAGGTATCTTCATGCATAGATATGTTGGGTGAAGTATTGCTTCAAAAGCATTAAGTGTCCCACGACCAATGATTGCATTGTAGGGGTACTCCATGTCAACAATGTCAAAAACAACCTATTCAGTCCTTGTATTGTGAACAAAGCCAAAGGTAACTGGCATTGTGATTATGCCAAGTGCTACAATCTGACTTCCTCCGAAGCCACATAGAGGATGTGTAGCATCGTGAATCTTATCTTCTGGTTCTTGCATCTGTCTGAAAGCCTTAGCAAATATGATATCCACTGCACTATCTGTATCAACAAGAACATTATGAACCAGAAATCCCTTGATGACACAAGATATGACCATAGCATCATTGTGAGGGTAGTCTTTGAGCTGAAGGTCCTCCTAGGAGAAGGTGATTTGAATGTGGGACCATTTTGATTTGATGAAGGGTCCCTGCACCCCAACATGCTGCACCCTTCTTTGTGCTTCCTTCTTCTGCTTCTTATTAACCGACTCTAAACTTGAGCTGCTTGTTATCGGGAGCACCAGCTTTGTAGGCGAAGCAACTTCAGCTTGATTGTTGAACGAAGCCATCAGCTCAACAGTGGAAGTGAGTTCACCGGAGGTGGGCGCCAATGTTGGGAACTTGTTATCAAATGCTATGAATTAAGAACAAGGCAACACAAAATGATAAATGTTAATGCCCTTCGTCTTTCGAAGCATTATTTCCTTTAAGATATAATGATCTTTAGACGAAGGTCATGAAAGGCGTACCTTCATGATTATGACATATATATAAAGGATGAAGCTTATGAAACATAGAAAAATAACATAAACAATTATATAATATCATAATATAAACATCTACTATTAAATAATCATGAGTACATAAAAGCAATATCAAATTACATTTACACCTTGAGCTTGACAGAGGGCAAAAGTAAAAGTGAGATGTGAAAGCTTGAACAGTATGGGGGTACTGTTCACCTATTTATAGGCACAGGGCGCAACCTGTGTGAATTTAAATTCATGTCCTCTACAAATGATTACAATCATTACACAGGTTATCATGGGCTGATTGGTCATTTCATCTTTAAGTCGGTGCATTTTGAAATACACTACGAAGCTCCCTGACTAGTAGCTTCGGCATTGCTCCTGTCATGACCTTCCGAAGGTGCTTCTTCTCACAAGACCTTCGGCGACGAAGCAGATCCCCAACACTATACATTGTTGAAAACAAGGCAACACAATGTTATAAAGATAATTAAACTTTGTCCTCAAACAATTATCCCTTTGGAATAACTCCTTCGAGGACGAAGGTTGGGATTATAACCGAATGAATCATACATTACTATATAAATGAATATATAGGAAATGTAAAGAAGTTAAACATGTTAACTCAACTTAGATATCTCAATATCACATTTCTCCCCTTTCATGCAATAAATTTACAATCGTACCTATGACACTACAAAGCGAGTTAGAGCGAAGGAGCTCTTGGGAAGAGATTACACGAGACAGTTATCTAGCCCCTAAAAGGTACTTTATGCAGGACATTGTGCATCTATTTATAGGAGAACGTATAGCTTCGTATGAAATTACAAATATGTCCGTAGGACCAGTACGTATGATTTACAAATGATGTGAGGGCAATATTGTCTTCTGCCTTTAGCATTCTGGATGACACCTTCTCCGGCTTCGTTGATCTATCATCTTCGTCTCCATGTCTTGTTATGACAAAGTTAACATCTTCGTCTTTCTCCACGCTTTGCTCCAAAGGTGTTTTATCGCCGAAGCTCCTGCAACACTTAATAACACGTTGGCAACCAATAGTTAGATGTGTTTTTGAGGACCTTCGAAAGATGAAGGCCCCCAACACATATGAACTTGGATGAAAATAAAATTTGTATGAAAATCGTACAGCTCGAAGAGATCTACAACTTTATAGTACATCACATTTTAGCAATAATCAACAGCGGTGGAGCCAGAGCACCCCGAAGATGTACCAAACAACCCCTAAATTGAATAAAAGGAGACGAACACATGAAAACTACTGGCGCCGATTTGGGCGCCAATCACTGTGAGGTGTATCGGCGGCGGTGTTCTCTGCGGCAGCGCGAACGGTTCACAGCCTGGGACCGGATGGTCCACGACCTAGCGAGGCGGGTCTTCCCTGCGATGAAGTCGGACGGTCTGTGCCTATTGGTCGGACAGTCCGTGCGTGCCCAAGGATGACGACGTTCGCCAACAGCACTTGGATCTCGCTCCCAGGAGGGACCCCGTCGGGGAGGAGAGATCCTAGGGTTTGTCGTGGGGTCGGTATGCCTCCCAAGATGCATCTAGATGACGTAGAGTCGAAGAGAGGTGAAGATTGAAGGTGAAGAAGACTAATTACTAGTACTCCTAGGACACAAAAGTAGAAGAACTGGAAATTCGATTATTAATTACGCACAATCAATCGTACCCCTTCATATTTATAGGGGGAGGTCTAGACCCAAACAAAAGTCATGGGTTTAGAGGGATAATTACGCGTGGAAAAGGGATTAGTTATATCTAATCCGATCTAATTGCGGATCGTCCACAGGCTGCACCGTCTAGTCCTTAGGGCCAGACCGTCTGGCCGTGCACAGGGCCACAAATGGTGCTAAACACGTGCCCCTGCCTTATGGGGAAGCTGAGCGAACCAAAAGCACTAGTGCAGGCTGGAATCAACTTGTTGTGACAACATCGGTTTTTCTTAAGCATCTTGCCACACACTAGGATGATATTGCTCTAGGAAACGACCGTTTAGTACCTTGGGTAAGTCTTCACCTTGCAAAGTTTGTAACATGTAGGCGTTGCTAGCTATTACATGTGTGACTTTGTAAGGGCCTCCCCAGCTTGGAGACCATTTGCTGAACTTTCGGTCTTTGCTTCTTAGTGCAAGATGGTCTTCCATACGAGGTTTCTAACCTGAAATGATTGAGCCTTGACCTTTTTGTTGTTAGCTTTGGCAACCATACAACATTTTTGTTGTTTACGGACTTTGTAAGCTTTGTCTCGATCTCTCCTAGAGCCACCAATCTCTTGTCAGTTACTTCATCAATATTGTCCATCATCAAATTATAGTAATCTCTGACTGCTAGATTGTTCAGCCTAGCACACCTAACAACATTTAGTCTTATCTCCACACGCAAAATAGCTTCCTATCCATAAACAAGCTCAAAATGAGAGACTTTAGTAGCACAGTGCTTAGATATTCTATGAGCTCATAAAGCCTCAGACAAAACTTTATATGCCAACGCCTAGGATGATCAGATATCTTCTTCTTTATAAGGCTAATCAACGTCCTATTACTAGATTCAGTCTATCCATTGGCCTGAGCATAATATGGAGATGAATTTAGCAACTTGATCTTATATAATTCAGCAAACTCACGTACCTCTTTTGACATAAAAGAAGTCCCCTAGTCTGTATTCAAAGTCTGGGGAATGCCAAATCTATGAATTATATGCTCAGTTATAAACTCAATCACCTCCTTATGTGTCATATTCTTCAGAGAAACGACTTCAGTCCATTTTGTGAAATAATATGTGGCGACCAACACAAACTAATGTCCTTTTGATGATGAAGGATGAATTTCTCCTACAAAGTCCAATCCACATCCCCTGAAGGGCCAAAGTTTGAAAATAGAATGTAATTCGGCTGTAGGAACTAACTGCAGATCGTCGAATTTCTAACACACTTGGCATCCTTTGTAGTACTTGAAACAATTAGCTATCATGTGAGGTCAATAGAAGCCAGATCTTCTCAACAACCACTTCATTTTCGGAGCCGATTGATGAATACCACAAATCCCTTCATGCACTTCGGCCATAGCTAACATAGCATCATCAGGGCCCAAGCATTTTAGCAAGACATCACTAGTTGGTCGACGATAAAGTTCATTATCAATTAAGATATATTTGAAAGTTTCATGCCAAACATTCCTGTCTGTCCTATCACTGGGATTACGCATGTAATTAATTATAGGCACCATACAATCAAATGCATCAGTTGCATTGTTAGCTGAATTAATCAACGATATGTTTCTGGTACCGTCGAGCAGTCCGAACTCCTTGCCCGGATAGTCCGAGCCTACTACGGACGGTACGGCTATAAAGCCTAGACGGTCCACGACCTAGGAACTTGACGCAGCACCGGTTATCAGACTTTTAGAGTTTTGAAACCTCCATCGCTTTATCCGATAACCCGATGCATCTTGTGCCAAGTTATTAGCTCTACAATTCTCAGCTCTGGATATATGTCGAATATCAAATTCGTCGAAAGAGTAGATTGTGTCCCAACATTTTCCAAGATAACTATTTAAAGTATCATCTAAACATTGATATTCCTCTAAAATTTGTTGGACAACTAGCTAAGAATCACCGAATACCTTTACATGCTTCACTCCCATATAAGCTAAAAGTTCTAAACCAAATAAGAGAGCTTCATATTCGGCTTGATTGTTAGTGCAATAAGTTTTCAATCGGCTCGAGAAGTCAAAAGAGGCATTACTTGGTGAAATAAGCACGATGTCAATCCCTTGTCCTTCATTAGAAACTAATCCATCAAAATATAAAGTCCAAGGAGTAATTGATAGGGAAATGTGCCCTTGGGCCATTTCTATAAATGTTTTGGTGATTAGATGCCCAACACATATAGTTTTAGTGAATATGTGCTAAAGTGCTAAACAAATGCAAATCAAGAATCAAGGTATGTCTCTAGCCTTAGTGAATTGTTTTTGGTACTAACATAGTCCTCTAAGTGCTAGGAACCTTATCAAAAAATTGAGATTGGGTTGGTGAAGGTTGGCAGTGCCCAGCCAAACTTGCACCAGCATGTGGGTTCATCAGACTGTCTGGTGTGCACCGGACAGTGTCAGTTGCCCAGGCTAGCGCGTCGACGAACTCGCTGCTCTCGGGAATTGTTGGGGACGCTGCGGCTAAACTTCATCGGACTATCCGGTGAGCCAGCAGCGCCCGTGCCAACGGCAGCGAAATTAGCGCGCAATCAACGGGCGACGCGTGGCCAACGCCAACGGTCACTAGGCCACACCGGACTGTCCAAGGGGACCCTGGCTGCAATGGTCGGCTTCACCAATAAGGAAGGAGATCATGCACTATTCATGTCCGGTGGTGCATCGGACTGTCCGGTGCGCCCACGGACAAAAGGCAACTATTGCCTACCAAATGGAGCTCTAACGGCTCCTAGCAGCCTTAGGGCTATAGAAGGGACCCCCTAGGTGTATAGAGTAGGAGACCAAGCCTCCATTGAACATCCTAAGATGCCTAGACTCTGCAAACACGCATCTGATTCATTGTCTTTGAGTTTTGAGCACTTATTTGAGCTGTGAAGACGTTGCGCTGTGTTTTGTGCTCGTTTCTTGACTCTTGTGTGTGTCGTTGCTACGACTCTAGCTCTTGCATGTGTTTCTATTCCCACCTTACTCTTGTGGTTTCATTGTGATCAATCTTGTAAGAGTGAGAGGCTCCAACTTGTGGAGATTCCTCACAAAGGGGATAAAACTCGAGATGAAGAAAACCGTGATATTCAAGTGGATCATTGGATCACTTGAAAGGGGTTGAGTGTAACCCTCGTCCATTGGGACGCCACAACGTGGACTAGGCAAGTGTTCCACTGGGCTGAACCACGGGATAAAAATCATCATGTCAACTATCTTTTTTCTTGTGCGATTGTCTTTACTTCTACTCACTTTATAGTTGCTCTAAGCTTAATACTCATCTTGTGAAGAGAAATTAAGTGAAGAAGTTGTCTCCCTCTCTAGTCATAGCATCTTGCTTTTGACTTCACTAACATTTCATAAACCAAGTTTGTGGAGTTTAGTATTGGTTTTTATAGGATCACCTATTCACCCCCCCCCCCTCAAGGTGCTCTCAATTGGTGTCAGAGTCGTACTCTTCATTCAAGGACTAATCGCCCGAAGAGATGGATCCTAAAGGTAAGGGGATGGTGATCAACGACAAGGACAAGGAGACCCCCTATGTGGACGAGCCAAAAGGTGAAAAGCCCACTGACTCAGGCTCAAGTCACAAGAAAAGGGATAGGAAGAAGAAGAGATGGATAAAGAAGATCATCTACTACGACAGCGACGCCTCCTCCTCTTCACCAAGGTATGACGACGACGAAGACTCTTCATCGAAAAAGAAAACAATTAATCAGAATTACTCTTTTGATTATTCTCGCATCCCTTACAATTCGAATGCTCATTTGCTATCTATTCCACTTGGAAAAACCCCACACTTTGATGGAGAAGGCTATTCATTTTGGAGCCATAAAATGTGTAGTCACTTATGTAAGGAAAATGGACCCCGGCCATTTGGCTAATTGAGTTTTGGTGTTTGATGATTAACACAACCTATGGACTAACACATTTGCTAGTGTTTATAATTGTAGTTCACAGGATGCGATGAGGATTGGACCTAGGCAATGAGGATGCAACACCTCAAAAGAAGACATAAAAAGATGCATAGAAGTCCAAGACTCAAGAACAAAAGTAGCCCGAAGAAATCAGTGAAGAAATCTAAGAAGAGGGCTGTCAGCCAGTGCCTGGTGGCGCACCGGACACTGCTGTCCGGTGTGCACCGGATTGTCCGGTGTGGCACCGGACAGTCTGCGCAGAGAGGCCCACAGACAGGCGCTCTCTGGCTGTAGCACCGGTCTGTCCGGTGGGGCACCGGACAGTCGGCACCGAACTGTCCGGTGTGCACCGGACAAACGGCAACGGTCGGATCCAACGGTCGACTGCTACAGGCGCCAACGGTCGGCTGACGTGGCATGCACCGGACACTGCACAGTGGCTGTCCGATGGTGCACCGGACTGTCCGGTGCACCCGACGACAGAAAGCTGCTGCTTTCTGTCCAACGGCTAGTTTGGGGTTTGGAGGCTATAAATACCACCCCAACCAGCCATTCTCAAGTGTGAGAGCCCAAGCAACATACCAAGGCACATAGTGCATATTTCCAAGAGCTCAAACACCCAAGTGCTTAATAGAATCACTCGGTGATTAGCATAGGTGCTTTGCGAAGTGCTTAGGTTAGTTAGACCGCTTTAGCGCTTACTCTAGGTGAATCCTAGTTAGTTGAGTGAGTTTAGAAAAACCACACAACCCTTCGGCTCTTGCGCGAGCCGTTGTAATTGTACCGAGTGGGGCGAGAGTCTTGCGAGACCGTGACAACCGCGTTTGTGTCATGGCCGCCACCGTGTACCGGAGGGAACGAGGCCCGCGGCATTTCGGCCGGAAGCTCGATAGTGGAGACGGCGGGGAGCGTCCGAGAGGAGCCGGAAGCGGAGCACCACTTGCGCGTGGAGAAGGCCCGCGGCTCTCTACGGAGTTACTCGACCGTGGTGCTTGGCCCTCGCATGGGCTTCCCTTTGCGTAGGGGCACCAACGAGGATTAGTCGGGACCTTGCGCGGTTCCGGATACCTCGGTAAAAATACCAGCGTCATCCACGAGAGTTTGCTTGTCTACTTTGCTCTTTAAGTTTCCGCATTTACATTAAGCATTTAATTTTCAATCTTGTATTCATACTTATCTAGTGTAGATTGAAACTTAGCCTTTGCGGTAGAGATAGAAACACTTAGAAAAAACCTAGATTGCACTCTCTAGTTTGATTATTTGCATAGGTTTTGCTCTAGGAATTTCATTGTGGCCTAGTTTAGTAAAAGTTTTAGAAGTCCTAATTCACCCCCCCCCCTCTTAGGCGTCACCCATTTCCTACAATTGGTATCAGAGCCCGGTTTGGCTCATTTGAAACGCTTTAGCTTCACCGCTAAAAGAGTCGACGCTTTTTAGAGGAAGGGATGGATACCCATAGGCCACCACACTTCGACGGCACTAACTTTCCCTATTATAGTGCTAGAATGGCTTGTTACCTAGAGGCCGTTGATCTAGGTGTTTGGAGAGTCACTCGTGATGGGATGAAACCTCTTAAGAATCCCGAGAAACCCACCACGAGTGAGGAAAAGGAAATTCATTTAAATGCTAGAGCCAAAAATTGCTTGTATGAATCTCTTAGCATGGATATTTTTAATCAAGTATTCACTTTGAAAACTGCTAATGAGATTTGGCTAAAATTGCATGAGCTCCATGACGGCACATCCAATGTGCGTGAGCAAAAACATTGCCTAGTTTTAAATGAGTATAATTCTTTTGTTATGAAAGATGATGAGCTTGTTAGAGACATGTATTCACATTTGAATCTAATTATCAATGAGCTCAACTCTATTGGCATTAATAAGCTAGGTGATGCGGACATTGTGAGGAAGATTATCTCCCTGCTACCACAACAAAGATATGGGAGCATCATCACCATCCTTCACAACATAGAGGACTTGAGCAACATGACCCCGACCATTGTGATTGGGAAAATCGCGGCCTTTGAGATGTCGCGAAAAATGAGTCGGGGAGAGGAGCCAACTTCCTCAAGGTCATATGCTTTTGCATGTGATGAAAGGAAGGGCAAAAAGAAGGCTCCCACTCCAAGTTCCTCAAGTGAAGAAGAGAAAGAAGAAGAAAGTGATGATGAAGATAATCAACCATGCACATCATCCTCCGAGGATGAAGAAACAATCCGACGCGTCAGAAAGGTAATGAAGATGATCCGCAAGATTAATCTAATGGGTGTGCCCCTGTAGGTCGAGGATCTTCTCTTTAACATTGACATGAAAAAGCAAAGGAAGAGAGGATGCTTCGCATGTGGGGAGAAGGGCCACTTCAGGGACAACTGTCCAAATATGGCCAAACCCAAAAAGGAGAGGAGCAAAGGCAAGGCGCTAACAAGTGTTAGAACTTGGGATGATTCTTCAAGTGAAGATGAACCTCCAAGGACGCGCAGCCACTGGTCCTCATCATGATCATCACGGTCATCACACAAATGCCTTATGGCAAGAGGTAACAAAAGCATTCCATCCTCTAGTGATGAAAGTAGTAGTGATGATGAAGGTGAGGGAAAGGCCTCTCTAGATGAGCTTGCGGAACCCGTAGAATTTTTTCAGGATGTTTGCACTAAGCAAAAAGCTCAACTTAAAACTTTGAAAAATAAGTTAGTTAGCTCTCAAAATGATTACAAAGGTTTGCTAGAAAAATTTGAAACTTTTGCAAACTTAAATAGTGAGCTATCAACTAAAATTGAGCTATTAGAATCTAGTGCTCCATCCACTGCTACCGATGATAGCCTTATTAAAAAGAATGAAAAACTTAAGGCGAAGTTAGCTAGCTCCCAAGAAGCTATTGAAAATTTGCTAGAGAAAATGGAAATTCTTAGCATACACAATAATGAGCTAACTACTTAGCTAGAAAACATTGGTAGCACCCCAGCAGCATCTTTAGCTGAAATACCTGAAATAATTAAGAAAGATGCTTCTACTTCCTGCTTTGATTTAATTGATGATTCTAACCCCTGCAACCAAGTCGTTGTTGAGAATATTATTGTAGAGACATGTTCGGATGAGGTTGCAAAGGAAAATGAACAATTAAAGCAAGAAGTAGATCGCCTTGGCAAGGCTTTGTATGACAAGAAAGGCAAAGCCAAACAAATCCGACCTCCACAGGATAACACCACTGCGGGAGTGAACAAGCCTATGGAGGGAGAAACTATGATTTGTAGGCTATGCCACAAGGAAGGCCACATGTCTTTCTAATGCAAGGCGATGACCGGGGATAAACAAAGGCAAAAGCTCAAGCAAAAGCCATCAAGCAAAATCTCCAGCACCTACATCAAAAAGGTGAACAAAAAGGATGCTACACCATATTTGATCAAGAAGAAAAAGAATGGAAAGGTGATAGCAATCAAGGCCAACAAGCAAGCCAACAAAGGAAAGGGGGCCAAACGCATCTGGGTACCAAAGGAAATAATTTCAACCATGAAGAGCACCAAGAAGGTTTAGATCCCAAAAGGGAAGTGAGTGTACCGAAGGTCCTCGAGAAATTTGGAGACTTGGCAAAGTTGGGATGTATATCATGGGATACATCATATTGGATCAAGTTTATTGCCAAGTGGGTTAGTGAAAAGTTTGGACCCAAATTTCCCACCCATGACTAAGGTAACTAGATTTATTGTATTTCCTGTTCTTAGATATGCGTATCTACTCACTTTATATCTAGTTTACCTTTCTTGACTAGTATTACATTTGTTATGTATTTTGTTTAAAATCATGCATACTAGGTAAATCATATGGTAGGATTACTTGTTTTTAATTCATATACTTAAGCAAACCTACATGGCTTAAAATATTTATTTAAGCACGGCACATAGCTTCTACATCACTCCATAGTAAATGATGCATCAATTGAAAATTTTGATTTCTACAAGTTGTATCATTTAACTTATATGTGCCAAAGTTAGGATTATGCATAGTTTGCCCCTCTTGATATCAAATCAAAGTGCATGTCTTCTACAAGTATTCAAAACTTGTATGCACACCTTTAGGGGAGGTTACTCTATAATCTAATACTTTGAGACTAACACCTTTTCAAGTCTATTTCATGTGATAGTCTCATTGTAAGGAAAATAAGGTCCCCGGAGAAAGACAACAATCTTCCACTGCAAAATCTCCAAGAACTCTCATGTCTCTCAAGCTCGCCATTGATTTTCAATTGGTATCTTTTGAGACTATATCTAGTATCATTTACATGTCTTCTCCAAAATTTGATTAGACTATATTTCATATCATATGCTTCCATGTTGCTAAAAATGCATAAGTAATTAATTCATATTCTGTTACCTATGCATAAGGGAAGTTAGTCTTTTCAAATCATGTCTTGCACCTCTAATTTTCACATGTTTTTTCCTAAGTAGAGAATCTCTGTTAGGGGGAGTATTTCTTCATCTCTAAAAAGGGGGAGAAATTTCTTTCTAAAGAGAACACTCGTTTAGGGGGAGTAAACCTTTCAACTGGTATCATTCTTGTGGTTAATTTAATATCCTTCTAGTGGTATCATTTGATAAAATTCTTGATGAGGGCAAGCTTTTATTTACTTCCTACATGCTTTTAATGTCTTCCTTTTCGGTGGTTGATGCCAAAGGGGGAGAAGTTTAGGGACCAGAGCAATGAAAACTATATCAAACACCAAACACCACCAATTTAAAATTTTATATCTACAAATGGTTTTTCAAGTGGTTTTAGTTATTTGGTCCATAAATAGGAAGTAAGTGAATTATGGAGTTAGGGGGAGGCTTAAGTCCATAATATTACATTGTGGGGACAATCATAGTTGAGTGAGTTTAGAAAAACCACACAACCCTTCGGCTCTTGCGCGAGCCGTTGTAATTGTACCGAGTGGGGCGAGAGTCTTGCGAGACCGTGACAACCACGTTTGTGTCATGGCCGCCACCGTGTACCGGAGGGAACGAGGCCCGCGGCGTTTCGGTCGGAAGCTTGATAGTGGAGACGGCGGGGAGCGTCCGAGAGGAGCCGGAAGCGGAGCACCACTTGCGCGTGGAGAAGGCCCGCGGCTCTCTACGGAGTTACTCGACCATGGTGCTTGGCCCTCGCATGGGCTTCCCTTTGCATAGGGGCACCAACGAGGATTAATTGGGACCTTGCGTGGTTCCGGATACCTCGGTAAAAATACCAGCGTCATCCACGAGTTTGCTTCTCTACTTTGCTCTTTAAGTTTCCGCATTTACATTAAGCATTTAAGTTTCAATCTTGTATTCATACTTATCTAGTGTAGATTGAAACTTAGCCTTTGCGGTAGAGATAGCAACACTTAGACAAAACCTAGATTGCACTCTCTAGTTTGATTATTTGCATAGGTTTTGCTCTAGGGATTTTATTGTGGCCTAGTTTAGTAAAAGTTTTAGAAGTCCTAATTCACCCCCCCCCCCCCCTCTTAGGCGTCACCCGTTTCCTACAACTTATTTTCTCTTCATCCTAGTATATGGGAAATTGTTGAAAATGGAATGCATTTCAATAGTATTGATAATCATGTATTGATTAATGAGCAAATACATAAAAATGCCCAAGCTACTACTATGTTGTTAGCATCTCTATGTAGGATGAATACAACAAAGTCAGCGGCTTGGACAATGCCAAGCAAATATGGGATACTCTCAAGATCTCACACGAGGGTAATGACGCCACCATGATTAACAAGATGGAACTGGTGGAAGGCGATCTTGGGAGATTCTCCATGATAAGGGGAGAGGGGCCAACTCAAACTTACAACAGGCTCAAGACCCTAGTGAACAAGATTCGAAGCTATGGAAGTACAAGATGGACGGATCATGACATCGTCCGACTCATGCTAAGGTCATTTACCGTTATTGATCCTCATCTTGTAAATCTTATCTGTGAGAATCTCAGGTATACAAAGATGACGCCCGAGAAAATTCTCGGAAAATTCGTGAGCGGGCGCATGATGGTGAAGGAAGCGAGGTATGTGGACGATGCTGCAAACGGACCGCTTCCTCTCTACGAGTCGCAGCCCATTGCTCTCAAAGCAACAAGTAGCAAGGAGGCGCTACCTAGCAAGGTAGCACAAGTGGAGGCTATCGGGCTCAACGAGGATGAAATGGTGCTTATAATCAAGTGCTTCAAGACCGCATTGAAGGGACGTAAGGAGTATCCCAACAAGAACATGTCAAGGGGAAAGCGCTCCTGCTTCAAGTGTGGTAAGTCTGGTCATTTTATAGCACAATGTCTCGATAATGACAATGACTAGGCACAAGAAAAGAAAGGGAAGAAGGAAAGGAAGAAGAACTGCAGGAAGGCAAAGGGTGAGGCGTACATTAGAAAAGAATGGGACTCTTATTGTTCTTCATCCGACTCCGACGATGAAGGACTAGCTGCCTCCGCCTTCAACAAGTCCTTCCTCTTCCCCAACAAACGCCACATGTGCCTTATGGCTAAGGAGAAGAAGGTACGTACACGAGATACACCTAAGTACACTTCTTCTAGTGATAAGGAATCTTCTGATGATGAGGTAGATTATAGTGATTTATTTAAGGGATTAGATAGATCTAAAATAGATAAGATAAATGAATTAATTGATGTCCTTAATGAAAAAAGATAGGTTGTTAGAAAAGCAAGAAGTTGTTATTTATGAGGAACATGATAAATTTGTTAATGTTCAAAAATCTCTTGCTTTAGAAATTAAAAAAAATGAACTATTGTCTACTGAGTTGTCTACTTGCCATGATTCTATTTCTAGTCTTAAAAGTTTATATGCTGATTTAAATGTTAAGCTAGAAACGTGAATGTCACTAGTTCATCTATGTAGCATGTGTCTATTTGTAATAGATGTAAAGATTTTGATATTGATGCTTGCAATAAACATGCTCTACCATTCTTAATTTGAATAATGATGTTGCAAGTTTTAATGCTCAACTTAAAACTTGCAAGGATAATTATGAGAAACTAAAATTTGTCAGGGATGCCTACACCATTGGTACACACCCCTCAATTAAGAATGGACTTGGTTTCCAAAAGGGAACCAAGAACTTAATAAGCCAAAGGACCTCTAATCTCAACAAGGAGAAAGGAAAGGCTCCTATGGCTAGTAGCCCTCCTTCTTCACATGACCAAAAGAACCATGCTTATCTTTATGCTCATGTCAAGAATGTTTATTGTATTGCTCATCATGATAGGTGTCATAATCATACTGCTTTACTTGTATGTCATGATGCTGCATTTAATTCCCATGTCATGTTTGCATCTAGTTCTTCATATTCTCAAGGTAGGAATAGACCTAGGCGCCATCGTGGCTTCTCATGCGCCTAGGAAGGCATCAACTAGACCAACTATGCTTTATCAAACATGTGGTGCTTCATTTGTTCTATTATGCAAAAATGATAAAGTAGTTGCTAGAAGTTCGGGACCTAAGTGAAAGAGAAACAAAACTTGCATCTGGGTTCCAAAGTTTGTTGTGACTAACCTTGTAGGACCCAACAAGAGTTGGGTACCTAAAACCAAGCTTAATTACCTTGCAGGTTTATGCATCCAGGGGCTCAAGCTAGATCATTGATAGCGGATGCACAAACCACATGACGGGGGAGAAGAAAATGTTCACCTCCTACGTCAAGAACAGGGATTCCCGAGACACTATCATCTTTGGAGATAGGAACCAAGGCAAGGTCAAGGGCTTGGGCAAAATCACCATCACTGTCGAGCATTCAATTTCAAATGTGTTTTAGTAGAATCACTCAAGTACAATTTGTTGTCTATAAGCCAATTATGTCATATGGGTTATAATTGTTTATTTACAAATATTGATGTATCTGTCTTTATAAGAAGTGATGGTTCATTAGTTTTAAGGGTGTATTAGACGGCAAGCTCTACTTAGTAGATTTCTCAAAAGAGAATGCCGATCTAGATGCATGCTTAATCGCTAAGACTAATATGGGCTGGCTCTGGCACCACCGTCTAGCACATGTTGGGATGAAGAACCTTCATAAGCTTCTAAAGGGAGAACATGTGTTAGGACTAACGGATATCTATTTTGAGAAAGATAGACCTTGTGCAGCATGCCAGGCAGGAAAATAGGTGGGAACTACTCATAAAAGCAAGAACGTCATGACGACATCAAGACCACTGGAACTCCTACATATGGATCTCTTCGAACCCATTGCTTATCTTAGCATCGGAGGAAGTAAGTATGGTCTTGTAATCATTGATGATTTTTCCCGCTTCACTTGGCTGTTCTTTTTACAGGATAAGTCTAAAACCCGAGGAACATTAAAGCGCTTCCTAAGGATAGCTCAAAATGAATTTGAGCTAAAGGTGAAAATATAAGAAGCAATAATGGATCAGAGTTCAAGAACCTTCAAGTAGAAGAGTATCTTGAGGAGGAAGGCATCAAGTATGAGTTCTCCGCTCCCTACACACCACAGCAAAATGGTGTAGTAGAGAGGAAGAACAAGACGATAATTGACATGGCGAGGACAATGCTTGGAGAGTACAAGACGCCTGAGCGATTTTGGTCGAAAGCTATGAATACAGCTTGCCATGCCATAAACCGACTCTATCTGCATCACCTCTTCAAGAAGACATCATACGAACTCCTAACTAGTAACAAACCCAATGTTTCTTACTTTCGTGTATTTGGGAGCAAATGCTACATCTTGGTAAAAAAGGTAGACATTTGAAGTTTGCTAGCAAAGATGTAGAAGGGTTTTTACTTGGTTATGACTCAAATACAAAGGCGTATAGGGTCTTCAACAAATCATCAGGATTAGTTGAAGTCTCTAGCGATGTTATATTTGATGAGACTAACGGCTCTCCAAGAGGGCAAGTTGATCTTGATGATGTAGATGAGGATGAGGTTCTGAAGGTCGCAATGCGAACAATGGAGGTAGGTGATATGCAACCGCAGGAACAACAAGAGCAAGATCAACCTTCTTCCTCTACATTGGTGCATCCCCCAACTCAAGATGAGGAACAGGTTCCTCAAGATGAAGGCTTGGATCAAGGGGGAGCACATGGAGAATAGGATAAGGAGGAAGAAGCACCACAAGCTCCTCCAACTCATGTCCAGGCAACAATTTAAAGAAATCATCCAGTGGATCAGATTCTGGGTGATATCAGCAAGGGAGTAACCACTCGCTCACGTTTAGCTAACTTTTGTGAGCATTACTCATTTGTTTCTTCTATTGAGCCTTTCAGGGTAGAAGAAGCCTTGCAGGAAGAGCTCAATAACTTTAAGAGAAATGAAGTTTGGAGCCTGGTGCCATGTCCGAAACAAATTATTGTGGGAACCAAGTGGGTATTCCGCAATAAGAAAGACGAACACAGTGTGGTGACAAGGAACAAAGCTCGACTTGTGGCAAAAGGTTATGCCCAAGTCGCAGGTTTGGACTTTGAGGAGACTTTTGCTCCTATAGCTAGGCTTGAATCAATTCGCATATTATTGGCCTATGCTACTTACCATTCTTTTAAGTTGTTTCAAATGGATGTGAAGAGCGCCTTCCTTAATGGACCAATCAAGGAGGAAGTGTATGTGGAACAACCCCCTAGATTCGAGGATGACAGGTATCCCGATCACGTTTATAGGCTCTCTAAGGCGCTCTATGGACTTAAGCAAGCCCCAAGAGCATGGTATGAATGCCTTAGATATTTTCTTATTTCTAATGCTTTCAAGGTTGGGAAAGTTGATCCTACTTTCTTTACTAAGACTTGTAATGGTGATCTTTTTGTATGCCAAATATATGTCGATGACATAATATTTGGTTCTACTAACCAAAAGCCTTGTGAGGAGTTTAGCAGGGTGATGATGCAGAAATTCGAGATGTCTATGATGGGTGAGCTGAACTACTTCCTTGGATTCCAAGTAAGGCAACTCAAGAAAGGGATCTTCATCTCTCAAATGAAGTATACTCAAGATTTGCTCAAGAGGTTTGGGATGAAGGATGCAAAACCCGCAAAGACACCAATGGGAACGAACGGACATCTAGACCTCAACAAAGGAGGTAAGTCCATTGATCAAAAGACATACAATCCAATCCCAAGGAATGTCACCTTATGGTCGTTAAGCGAATTCTTAGATGGTTTCTATGCCTTGCTTCGGGATCTGGTATACAAAGGGTCTACCTTTGACTTAATAGGATACTCAGATTCCGAATATGTCGGGTGCAAGGTTGATATGAAGAGCACATTAGGGACTTGTCAGTTTCGGGGAAGGTCCCTAGTGTCTAGAGCTCTAAGAAACAAACTTCTATTGCCCTATCCACCGCTGAGGTCGAGTATGTTGCCACAGGACAGTGTTGTGCGCAATTGCTTTGGATGAGGCAAACCCTCCGGGACTTTGGCTATAATCTGAGCTAAGTCCCACTCCTATGTGATAATGAGAGTGCAATCCGCTTAGCGGATAATCCTATTGAACACAGCCGCACTAAGCAAATAGACATCCGTCATCACTTTTTGAGAGACCACCAGCAAAGGGGAGATATCAATATTTACCATATTAGCACCGAGAACCACCTAGCTGATATCTTTACCAAGCCTTTAGATGAGAAAAGATTTTGTAGGTTGCATAGTGAGCTAAATGTCTTAGATTCACGTAACTTGGATTGATCTATAGCATACATGTGTTTTATGCCTTTGATCATATTATTTTAATCATTAATGTTTTAACTGTTTATTTTTGGTGCTCAAGTTGTACGAGTCATCCCCGGACCTCACAAGTCCTTATGCAAACGATGCACATGTTTAGGGGGAGGATGTGCTACAACTTGACTCCTTTGAGACTAATGTGTTTGTTGAATTACTTTTGATATAGTCTCAAAGTCGAATTGAAAGGGAAAAGGTGAACTTGGACAACGAAAGGGCTTCCACTGCATTCCGGTATCAATGTATCTTGTCCCAAGTTCTTCCTTGTGTTCTCATTGCCTTTTTTATCTTATTTGACATTTTTATGAGGCAATGGAGTTAAAGGGCCAAATAGTTCTCCTGTTTTGGTGATGAATGCCAAAGAGGGAGAAATTAAGGCCAAAGCAACTGCATCAGCTGTGGCAGAACCTCCTAAGTTATTGGGCCCACATGCACCTGCCCTTGTCTCAAAGACCTCAGACAGCTATGCATGTGCACTAGATAACTTAACAGGATCCATCCGAGTGTCCTACAGACCTCGGATAAACCACTTACAATCAGGATCGCAAGATTAAGTAAACACAAATCGCACACCAACATTTGCAGCGGAATTTCTTTATTACAAAAAGTTACAAGTTACAACAAATTTACATTATATTTATCGAAGTGATTACAAAAGTGATTCAAAAAATATACTTTGAAATGTTATAAATTATTTATAATTTTGAAATATATGCTAGCTTAATGACAATCCTCAATAAAAAGTATAGAAGAGCAACTTTAACCTATAAGAAGGCCAAGCCCACCGGCACTTAGCACCATCAACAGTAGCACAAACCTAGTACCTGCAACAACATGGGTTCAAAAACCCTGAGTACGGAGTGTACTTTCGCAAGTCTTACCCGACTAAGGAAAAAGACTCTCAAGCATATGCTGACTTTTGGGAATCAAGGTAAAGCTTATCAAGATTCAAAGACTCTTTTGCAGAAAAGCTTACTAGTAGTAGATCCTTATGCCAAAATTTTACTTCACAAGTTAAGTACTTTTCCTGAATCTAGATTTGCCTAATCTAGAGCATTCACTTGTCCTGGTCTAGCTTTCTTTTACTAAATTCTTATTTTACTTATTAACTACGATGAGTTGTCGGAGGGTAGAGTCTCCATGACCGAGGAGCAACGACGACTCGAACCGATTATACCCAGTTGGGGATCCTAACCACACGACATATGTAGCACTTAACCCTTGCATATGTCAACCATTCCCACAGATCTTCCACAACGTGGACCGGTCTGCGCTACCCGGGAGCACAATACTCCTTCGTCTAGCCTCTAGCCAGGAGGGTAGACGCTACTCCCACCATCTCCCACGCCTAGTGCGCGGTTGTCTTTTCACGTATGGAATAGCCGAATTCAGGCTTACCGGAGCATGTGGCTAGTTGCAAAGTCTCCACCACAACAGGCCTACATCGAACGGTCCTTAGTCGACACATACGGGCGAACTTTCCTGCTCAACATCTAGTCTACATTTCATATTATTTCCCAAAACTTGATACCTGAGAGAGGTACCCTACTTGAATGATGAAATCACCGTGGCCGCAATGGGTTCATCATCACAAGTCCTTTTATTTCACAAACTCTCATATCTCGTGTTACACATCATCTTTTAAAAACCATCCTAAATTAATAAGCAGGGCTAAGCATCACTAAATTTTCATAAAATAGGTATTAGGGTTGTTTAATCAAGGAAGGAAATGCATCAACTATTTGATCACATAACTCCTATCACCTAATGCATCATTCAAGGTGATAAAACTTTTAAAAACAGAACGAGATGGCAAATGCACCGGGGCTTGCCTGGGATAACATTAGGTTAGTGTTGTTAAATGACGACCACTTGGTGAGCATCTTCCATCCTGATACTTGATCAGATCATCCAATCTTCAGGTTCATAATGCACATGAATGAGAACAAGTATAACTAGCACAAGATAGATATCCTACAATGAATAGGATAAAACAATTATAGCAAAGCATTACAACTCTTATGTGGAAACACTAGATGTCGAGATATCATAAGTACAACAAGTACGCTTCTCCAATTTAAACAAATTTAACTCAAACATCAAGAAATCTTAAATGAATACAAGTCCTGTCGTACTTAGGTAGAGTATAATACCAAAAGATTTATCCAATTAAATTCACCACTATCGGCTTCTAGGACAAACATATGGGGAGAAGCAAACTAACACATTTAATACAATTAGTCTAAACAGAACTTATCGGGTAATTACTGAAATGCTAAATTATCTCTCCCATTATTATTTATACCAAACATCGCTTATGAAGGACAAATTTTATTTTTACTTCGTATTACTGATTTCACTATACTTACACAAACCTAAATAATCACAATTCATTTACATTCACAAAAGTGTTCACCGCCTTAATTCATTCAAGTCTAAAGCAAGTATTAAGAAAGAAAAGAAACAACCATATGCAACTTCAAGACTTCATTAATCAAGACATGTTGGGGGCTTGTTCTCAAATGCTAAGAATTAAGAACAAGGCAACATAGAAAATGTTAGGTGTTAAAGTCCTTCGTCCTCCAAAACATTATATCCCTTCAGGATATAAAGAATTTCGGACGAAGGTTACGAAGGACGTACCTTCGTAAGCATAATAGCAAGGGACGAAGCATTCATATCATATAAATCATGAAGTATGAAATAAACATTTAAATATGATCATGGAATCATTTCCATTTTTATTATCATGAATGAATGAATATAAATGACTTCAAATTACAAATGTACCTTCGGTCCTGAGGAAAACAAAGGTACAGGTGTGATGCGAAAGCAAATGGCAGGTTCGCGTGAACAGTACAGGGGAACTGTTCATCTATTTATAGACACAGGACGCAGCCTGTGACGAATTACAATTATGCCCCTTACAAAAGTTTACAACATTGACTCAGACCTCTATGGATAAAAAGGTCATTCTATCACTATGTCGGTTTGTAATGCCGAAGCTCCATGAAAAGGGACCTTCGGCCATCTCCTGAGGACAACTTCAGCCGAAGCTGCTTCTTCGTGTAAGACCTTCGGCGCACCGAAGCATGGCCCCAACAGTAGCCCCTTTCGCGGTGCTAGATCGTTTTTCGTAACGAGCTTGATCCGTGAAAAATGCCTCTTAAGCTTCGGGAAGCCGAAGGTCCAAAAAACACCTTCCCTGAGCTCGTTGCTGAGAAACGATTCAATTTCTGAGCTCGTGTCGGACCCACCTTGCAGAGTTACTGTTTGATCTTTGCGGTCCACTGCGCAGCGAGTACGAGTTACTGCCCGCCTGGTGTAAAAATCCTGCCGCTTCGCCTTCTTACCTGCAGCACTATATAAACAGACGGGTAGGTGTGAAGTTACCACAGCATTCATTGCTATTTGCACTGTTTTGCTGCCAAAATTTTTAACTGTAGCCGAAGCTTGATTCTCAGAATCGAACGAAGGTCTATCTCGAAGCCTGCTTCGTCAGAAAGAAAAGCTTCGGGAGAAAAGGAAAAAGAAAAAAGTATCTAACTTTCCCGAACTCAGAATCAAATGGCCAGAGTGCGATCTACTGCCAGAGTTGAACGTGAAGGAGACGAAGCCGAAGGTTCGAATACTGTGCCCATCTCCGAAGCAATGCAGCGTTTCGGACTGGTGATTGCGGAAGAAATGCCCGCTGCTGAAGCAGGCCCGACAGCTGCCGAAGGAGAAGAGAACATTGAAGAAACTGACTCCGAAGATGACTACCGCATTGCCATGCCCAGCAAGCCCAGCCACCTAGACTTCGGAAAGTCGACTGTTTCAAAGGCTGATCTCGCCAAGATGGTGAAGGCAGGTTATTTCAGTGAAAATCAGAAGAAGCTACTTCGCTTCGGGGGAGAAGAAACTACCCCGAAGCCAGAGAAGGACGAGATTGTTATTTTCAAGAGCTTTTTAAAGGCTGGGCTGAGATTCCCTCTTCATGGAATTATTGCAGATGTATTGAAAAAATTTGGTATTTACTTTCATCAATTGACTCCTAACGCTATCGTTAGGCTTAATGTTTATATCTGGGCCCTCCGAAGCCAAGCAGTGGAGCCATTTGCCGACAGTTTCTGTCGAGTTCATGAGTTACATTACCAAACAAAGGCTAGAAAAGATGGGCTACATGATAACTTCGGTTGCTACAATTTTGCCTACCGGAAGACAACAAAGTGTCCTGTTATCAGCTACCGAAGCAAATGGCCAGCAGGCTGGAAATCTGAGTGGTTTTATGTGAAAGTTGACGAAGACGAAGAAAAATTGGTACAAAGCCCTCTTGATTTAATCTTCGGAGAAACAAGGCCGCGATGCCACATGAAATTGGAGGGTCCCACCTGGGCTGCACTGGGTGAGTTTGAAATTATTTCAGAGCATATCGGTACCAGGGATCTGGTTCAAGAATTCTTGGCGTTCAGAGTCTTCCCTACTCTGAAAGAATGGGAAATGCCCAAGCTAGAAGGGGAGAAGAAGAAGGGGGAACTTGTCCGGCTGCCTTATCACTTCAAATTCAAGAAATACTTTAAAAAGCCTTGCCAAGAGTGGCTGGACACAGTTGAGGTGATGTGCAATGAAATTCTTGGGAATTATTCCAAAAAAGAAGATCAACTGATGACAGCAGCCTTCGGCACCCGTCCGAAGCGAAGACTGAACCGAGTGCTTGATGCCCTGGGCTTCGAGTACCCTGACTATGAACGGCTGAACAAGGGTGCTGAGGGCCAAAAAAGAAAAAGAGTGGCCGAAACTTTGAACAAAGATGAAGAAAAACCAGCAAAAGAGAAGAAAATTCCCAAGAAGAGAAAAATATCAACTCCAAAGCGAAAACTATCCGATGAAGAGGGGTCCCCCGCACCACCTTCTACCAGCGACGTGGAGGAAATTTTAAAGGTAATGACTGAACCCGTGCCCACGAAGCTAAGTCCATTAGGGCCTCAACTGACGAAGCTTTTTCGAAAGGTGGAAGAGCCGGAACAAACGAAGATAACCAAACCAAAGCGGCAAAGAATTATTGCAGTGACCGAAGTTATCGACAAGACGCCGCCGAGGGCGTCAATTCAGAAAACACCAGCTGTTAAGGGCACAACAAATGTTGAAGTCGCACCTTCGGAGGTCGCGGCTACCGAAGCCGCTACAGCCGAAGATGTGAACTTAGAAACTACCATTGAGGACATCAACAAAATTTTGCAAGACATGGCTGCAGAAGAAGCTGCCACCGCTGCTGAAGAAACCATGGCCACAGTGCCTGGGAAGGGAAAAGAAATAGCCGAAGACACTTTGGACGACGAAGCCTACACATTTCAAAATTTAGTTGGGCAAAAACTTTCGAAAGACGAAATAGAAGAGCTTAAAGACTATGCCAAATCTTGCGGATACAGGCCAGGAGCTCTTCTTTTCGGAGGTGTGGACGATGAAAAATTAGGCTGCATCCGAGACCAAACTGGAGCTAAGGTCATCGGTACTCTATCAAAGAGTATCGGTTTTCCGAAGCTAGAGACAGATATCAGTCGCTACCGACGACAACATATCGTCGGCAGCTTATTTTATTCCAATTTCAAGGTAAACAACCTTTTCACTGGCTTTTATTGCTTTTAATAATGAAAATGTTACTAACGAAAGTTGTTTCTGTGCAGAGCATGCTACTGAGCAAAGCTCTGAAGATGCAACAAGATCTAGAGGATAAGAAACACGAAGCTATAATTGAAAATCTAGAGAGCAAGATAAAAGAGCAGTCAGCCATTATTGAAAAGAAAGACTTTGAACTCCAGTCAACTGAAGGCTTGCTGGCAGAGACTGAAGGTAAAGTATCAGAATTGAATTCGAAGCTTATCTGCCAATCAAAACAATTTGAACAGGAGAAGCTAGAGCTTAATTCGAAACTTGAAGCCGAAGTCCAGACCAACTCAGACTTGAAGAAATCATTAACAAGCCTTCAGGATAAATGTTTGAAATTTAGTACCAGCTGCATTCAACAATTGAAGAAGATCTTTTACTCAGTTGGAGCCAGCAGCGGGAAGTTTAACCCTTCAGCTGAAAATTTACCAAAAACCTTCGATCATATTGAAGCTGAAATTGAAGAACTTGACGAAGTTATAGCCGGGCACGGTGACTTCTGTGCCTGGGTAGCTTCTCGAGGCACCGCTGCAGCGTTCCTGAAAACCGGCTGTGAGCATGGAAAAGTCGTCAACAGGCCGAACTTCACTCTCTCTCCATCCATTCTAGATGATATTCCTGACCTTGCCCGAAGCATCTCAAATAGATTTATAAAAATGATATGGACAAAAGGCGGGCGAGAGAAAGCTGGAGACGAAGCTCGAAGTCATCTTGAACTAGTAAGAAATCATATTTTGTACTTACCTTCTCCTTCACACTTGATTTTTACTCACGATACCTTGATTCATGAAGGATGACGAAGCTGAAGATGATACTTAAAGAATACGCCGCCGAAGCGGAAACATGTCGAAGATTAGTAGGAGTAGACTAGAAAAAACTCAAGAGAATTTGTAATGACTTTTTGTAGATACAATTAAACTGTTCTCAAGGGACTTTGTACATACCTTGCAATATATTCTTACCCTTTCTATTGAGGCGCTTTGATGTGGACGAAATTAGTATTTTGAGCTGAAGGCGAAAAAACACCTTCCCTTCTTTTCGTACACAACGAAGCATAAAAGACCAGTTCTTTTTGCCGGGGCTTTTCTTTTTTGTACACAACGAAGCATAAAAGACCACTTCTTCTTTTGCCGAAGCTTTTCTTTTTTGTACATAACGAAGCATAAAAGACCACTTCTTCTTTTTGCCGAAGCGACCACTTAGGAACACAAATGCTATGAATGAATGCTTATGAATGCAAATGCTATGATGTAATGTAATGTGCGAATGAATGTCCAAAGCATATGTCCGAAGCCACACTCTCAGCCATTATTTCCTTAGAAACAACCACACATCAGCTCTGCATTCCCTTAGGAACGTCTTTGGAGCTTCTTCGCCTTTTACTTAGGCGGTATAAGCTCTGCATTCCCTTAGGAACGTCTTTGGAGCTTCTTCGCCTTTTACTTAGGCGGTATAAGCTCTGCATTCCCTTAGGAACGTCTTTGGAGCTTCTTCGCCTTTTACTTTCGGCGGAATCAGCGTTGACTTTTCGCTGTGAGCTCTGCATCCCCTTAGGGACGTCTTTGGAGCTTCTTCACCTTTTCAGTTTCGGCACTCGATGGTGCGTTCTCAGTTTTTACATTTACATTTTTTGGGGGATTTTGCTCTTATAAAACTAAAAAGGAAATTACACATGATGGCCCCATTAAAAACCTTTCTCCCCCTTTAGAAAGGAAAAGGGTGCCATGAAAAAAGAAAAGAAAAACATAAAAAAGTTACATCAAGCTATACATAATATCGCCGAAGCTCATCCGCATTCCAAGATCTTGGAATTTCGTTGCCATCCATGTCCTTCAATCTGTACGAACCAGGCCTTGACGAAGATACTACTAAGAAAGGTCCTTCCCATTTCAACTGTAGCTTGCCCACTGTGTCTGGGTTGGCTACTCTCCGAAGCACCAAGTGACCCGGCTCAATATTTTTTAACCGGACCTTTCTATCTCGCCACTTGACTGTTTCAGCTTGATATTTATTGATATTCTCCACGGCCTGAAGCCTGATCCCCTCTAAAGCATCTTTTTCCACAAGGCAAGCATCTTCGGGACCTGATTCTGCCGAAGCTACCACTCTTATTGACCCAGCTTTAGCTTCTTCCGGAGTTATTGCTTCGTCACCGAATAATAATTTGAATGGGGTAAAACCTGTAGACCTTGATGTTGTTGTATTGTGGCTCCACACCACTTTGATTAACTGATCTGGCCACTTTCCCCTGGGTTGATTGAAGATTAACTTCATTATTCCTGTCATTATAATGCCGTTGGCCCTTTCAACGAGCCCATTTGACTCCGGATGCCTGACTGATGCAAAATGGATCTTCGTTCCAATTTGATCACAGAAATTTCTGAAAGCTTCGGAGTCAAACTGTGTTCCATTATCTACAGTGATTGCCTTCGGTACCCCGAAGCGACAGACAATATTCTGCCAGAAAAACTTTTGGACAGTAGCCGAAGTTATTGTAGCTAATGGCTTCGCCTCAATCCATTTAGAAAAATACTCCACAGCTACTATAACATATTTTAGATTCCCTTGGGCCGGTGGTAATGGACCCAACAAATCAAGGCCCCACCTTTGCAATGGCCAGATGGGTTGTATCAGCTGTGTCAAAGACGAAGGTTGCTTTTGATCTCTTGCACATTTCTGACAACCTTCGCACTTTTGAACTAACTCCGCTGCATCCGAAGCTGCCTTCGGCCAATAAAACCCTTGGCGGAAAACTTTTCCAAGTAACGGCCTAGATCCGATGTGGGATCCACACAGGCATGCATGTATTTCTTTCATTAATTCTATGCCTTCGGTTCTAGACAAGCATTTGAGCAGCGGGGCACAAACTCCATGTTTGTATAATTCCCCTTCTATCATGACATACGGACGAGCTCTTGCCTCTATTCTTTTATTGTAAGCTTCGTCATCTGAAAGGAACTTACCCTGAAGGTAAGAGATTATTTCAGTTCTCCAATCTTCGCTGTAAACAGGAGATATGTTGAGGACTGCTCTTTCGAGAAGCTCCACTGAAGGTGCCTTTATTGTTTCGAAGAACACATCCGAAGGTAACGGCAGCCCCTGTGCTGCAGACTTGGCTAGCAAATCAGCATGCTCATTTTGTCCTCGAGGAATATTCTTGACAGAAAATCCTTCGAAGGAGGCTTCGATCCTTCGGACCGTGTCTAGATATTTTTCAAGCTTCGGATCTTTAGCCTTGCAACTTTTGTCAATATGACCCGAAACAACCTGGGAATCAGTTTTAAGAATCGCCCTTCTGATTCCCATTGCCTTTAATTTCCGAAGGCCCAGGAGCAGGGCTTCGTACTCAGTAATATTGTTTGTACAGCTGAAGTCAAGTCTTGCTGCATAACAAGTTTTAACCTTGGATGGTGAAACCAACACAGCGGCTGCACCTGCTCCGAAGGTTCCCCAAGAGCCATCACAAAACACTGTCCACACTTCGGCATCTTTATTTGCTTCTTCATCCTGAGCCCCTGGCGTCCAATCGGCAATGAAATCTACCAATGCTTGAGACTGGATCGAAGATCTATGCACATAATCAATGTAAAATTCATTGAGCTCTGCAGCCCATTTTCCAATCCGTCCAGTAGCTTCTCTATTTCTCATGATATCCTTCAACGGCTGCGAGGAAGGAACAATGATATTGTATGCCTGAAAATAATGCCGAAGCTTCCTGGATGCCATTAAAACGGCATATAATACTTTCTCCAGCTCTGTATAATTTTTCTTTGATATACTAAGGACTTCAGATACAAAAAATACTGGGACCTGCTTCTTGACTTGGCCATCACACTTCTCCTGGACAAGTGCCGCACTTACTGCTGAGTGCGAAGCTGCCACATACAACAATAAAGGAGCCCCTGGCGTTGGTGGGGTTAATGTTGTTAGATCTATCAAGTATTGCTTCAGCTCTTCGAAGGCTTTTTGTTGACTTGGGCCCCATTGAAAGACTTCAGCTGACTTCAGCACCTCGAAGAATGGTAAATTTCTTTCTGCTGATCTGGATATGAATCTGTTGAGAGATGCCAGCCTTCCTGTCAATCTTTGGGCCCCCTTTCTTGTAGTTGGTGGCTCCATTCGAAGTATAGCTTCGATTTTATTTGGATTGGCTTCAATTCCCTTTGTTGAAACCAAGCATCCGAGAAATTTCCCCTTCTTCACTCCGAAGACACATTTTTCTGGATTCAGCTTCAGACCAGCTTGTCTGAAACTGGCGAAGGTCTCCTGCAGATCAGCAATATGATTTTCCTGCTTCGTGCTTTTTACAATGATGTCATCGACATAAGTCAACACATTTCTGCCTATCTGAGACTGGAGGACCTTCGCTGTCATTCTGCTGAAACTTCCTCCAGCATTTTTGAGCCCCTCAGGCATCCGAAGATAGCAATATGTGCCACTTGGGGTTATGAAGCTAGTCTTCGGCTCATCTTCCTTCTTCATCCAAATTTGATGATAGCCTGAGTAGCAGTCCAGGAGACTCATGAGCTCTGAAGAAGCTGCTGCATCGACTAAAGAGTCTATCCTTGGCAGCGGGAATTCATCCTTCGGACAAGCCTTGTTGAGATCTGTGAAATCGATACACATTCTCCACTTGCCATTGGCCTTCTTCACCATAATAGTGTTAGCTAGCCACTCTGGATACTTTACTTCTCTGATAACTCCTGCAATGAGGAGTCTTTTTACTTCATTGCGAGCCCCTTCGGCCTTGTCATCCGACATCTTCCGAAGCCTCTGCTTTCGGGGTCTGAAGGATGGGTCAACATTGAGCGAATGTTCAATAACATCCCGATTTACTCCACAGAGATCATTAGCTGACCATGCAAAAACATCTTTGTTGTTGAATAAAAACCTTATCAAGGTTTTCTCCTGGTCTTCAGATAGTTGCGAGCCCAACAGCACCTTCTGCTCTGCTATGTCCTCACACAATAGCATAGGCTTCGGCTGATCTGCTGAAGCTGCTTTCTCCCTTCTGAATTTGTACTGTTCACAAGCTTCAGCTCCATCTATGTTGTGGATTGCTTTGGAGTCAGTCCAGCTTCCTTCGGCCCTTCTAGCAGCTTCCTGGCTTCCATGAATAGCAATAGGCCCTTGGTCCGAAGGTATCTTCATGCAGAGATAAGCTGGGTGAAGAATTGCTTCGAAGGCATTAAGAGTACCACGGCCAATGATAGCATTGTAAGGATACTCCATGTCAACAATATCAAACACAATTTGCTCAGTCCTTGTGTTGTTAACAAATCCGAAGGTTACCGGCATGGTAATCTTCCCAAGTGCTACAATCTGTCGCCCTCCGAAGCCACAAAGAGGGTGCGTAGCATCATGAATCTTGTCTTCGGGCTCTTGCATTTGTCTGAAGGCTTTAGCAAATATAATATTAGCTGCACTGCCTGTATCAACTAAGACATTGTGGACCAGAAATCCTTTGATTACACAAGAGATAACCATGGCATCATTGTGAGGATAATCCTTAAGCTGAAGGTCTTCCTGAGAGAAAGTAATTGGAATGTGGGACCATTTCGACTTGATGAAGGGTCCCTGCACTCCAACATGCTGCACCCTTCTCTGAGCCTCCTTCTTCTGCTTCTTGTTAGCCGGCTCTGAGCAAGAACCGCCTGTTATCGGGAGCACCAGCTTCGAAGCCGAAGCAGCTCCAGCTTGATTGTTGAACGAAGCCATCAGCTCAGAAAAGTGGAAGTGAGTTCACCGGAGGTGGGCGCCAATGTTGGGGGCTTGTTCTCAAATGCTAAGAATTAAGAACAAGGCAACATAGAAAATGTTAGGTGTTAAAGTCCTTCGTCCTCCAAAACATTATATCCCTTCAGGATATAAAGAATTTCGGACGAAGGTTACGAAGGACGTACCTTCGTAAGCATAATAGCAAGGGACGAAGCATTCATATCATATAAATCATGAAGTATGAAATAAACATTTAAATATGATCATGGAATCATTTCCATTTTTATTATCATGAATGAATGAATATAAATGACTTCAAATTACAAATGTACCTTCGGTCCTGAGGAAAACAAAGGTACAGGTGTGATGCGAAAGCAAATGGTAGGTTCGCATGAACAGTACAGGGGAACTGTTCATCTATTTATAGACACAGGACGCAGCCTGTGACGAATTACAATTATGCCCCTTACAAAAGTTTACAACATTGACTCAGACCTCTATGGATAAAAAGGTCATTCTATCACTATGTCGGTTTGTAATGCCGAAGCTCCATGAAAAGGGACCTTCGGCCATCTCCTGAGGACAACTTCAGCCGAAGCTGCTTCTTCGTGTAAGACCTTCGGCGCACCGAAGCATGGCCCCAACAAGACAAGAACTAACCACATCTAGTTACCCACACAAAAGAAACTCCAAACAATCATTTCATATTTGCTGAATTTGGACAGCAGAACAGCAGCTATTTGTTTAGCTCATAACTCACAAGATATGCATTCAAAAATAGTAAACTAGGACTTTATGGAAAGCTTATAAAGTCTCTACAACTTTGGTATTACCATCATAATGAAATTCGACATTTAAAAATGTCAAACAGTGCTAAACGTAAATTCTGTCCAGATTTGGACAGAATTTGACTACTCACTTCAAAAATCCATAACTAGAGTCTCAAGCATCCAAATCAAGCAATCCTAGACTTTTTAGAAAGCTAATAGAATTGTGTACAATTTATTTATAAATATCTCAGGTTAATTCAATGCATATCAAAGTCAATTAACACAAACAGACTTCTCTGTCTAGATTTGGACAGATTCAGACTCTATAGTTCAAACAGTTGTAACTTGGTCCCTAGACCACCAAAAAAGGTGATCTAAGACTTTTTGGAAAGCTTATGGAAAGTACTACAATTCGTCTATAATTACTAAAGGCTGATTCTTAGTTTAACTTAGCCAAACAATTCAATTTTCGAAACCTATACAGAATTTGGACAGATTCGGAAACTGGACTTGGAAAAATCATAACTCCTAAACTACTAGACCTATGGTCATGAAATTTTTACACAAGTAAGATAAATAAGTTATCTACAACTTTTATATATAATATTTCTACAGAAAACATGGTTTACTTTACTAAACTATTTACATAACTACCATTAGACATGCGGTCCCAATAGCAAGCACTAAATATGCTATGGGAAGGACAACAAAAAGGAATTTTAGAAAGAACAAACTACCATACAACTAACGTATAATATGTGTAGATAATGCAATATGAACCTCATATATTAGATGTTAAGATACTATTGTCACCCTCAATGCCTAGACCGCTATGTAAGGCAGGCAGCATCTATCCTAGTGTGAAATTAATCTAACCAAACCACCATCATGACAAGATGAATGAACATAACACTTTGAAGATATGAAAGAATTACACAAACAGAAATAATCACATTCTGGCTTGCATCTAGAGGACCCAATACTACCATGGACCACATATGAACACGTATATGAACTATATATATACAACGAAATATTTTAACAAACACTTTACATACAACTATTTAAGCACAAAAACATAGCAAAAATTAATCCTAAGCCGCAAGTATCATGACCAAAGATTACTAATCAGTCGAGCTAAAAGATTCATTACTACTTGAACATCCCACACTCCAAAAAATGTACAATCAACAACATAAAAAGGCCGAGAGGTTTGCAAATCCGCAAAAATCTCCCACTACTATCAATTTGATAGAGAGAACATCTAAATAACATGAACATGATGAAATTTGATTGGCAACCGATGAACAAACTATGAGCAACCATCACCTTTCCATACATTTATCCAAACACTAAATCTAGTATATAATAATTACTAAAGCAGGGTATTGACTCCATGCAAACGAATAGAAATTCGTTATACTTAATACTAACAACACTAATTAGCTAAATTTTGGAAACTCTAGACTCATCCTTCGGATTATTAGTTCGATCACACTTCGCATAGTTAGAACTTATTAAATCACTCTCGACATATACACATACACACACCAATACACCCCTTATATAATTTGCATCTAAAACCTAACAATAACATGACACTTCTACTTTATGTTAACACACCGCCACCACAATTTCCTAGCGCCGAAATCCACAGTTCACACAGTGACTTAAATCTGCTCTACCTAGGTGACATGACAACGGAAGATGACACTATAGCTTACGTGAAATAGTAGCTCCACTCATGAATAATACGACTATACCAAGAATTTAAAGACAATAACTCAACAACTTATTTGAAATACAAATTGGCTCACCATAGTCAAATCGACTTGGTTTATGCAAGAACGACGACAGTTCCTTGGTTCTCCCATTTCGTCGAACACGTCGAGGGCGCAACACAATGGGGTTTCATGGTTGTTGCTGCTGTACCACGGTCGGGCTTGAGGACAATCGGCGCAGGGCCAACAGCAAGATTCGAGTAGGGAGAGATGGAGTAGAGGTAGCGCTTGACAGACCTAGGGCAGGAGCAACCGGCGTGCAGGGAACAGCGGCCATGGCGAGGTGGAGGTCTGGCCGTCTGGGTCGAGCGCCATCATGAAGTGGAGGGCGCCCACAGCACTGGTGAGGTGAGGGAGGCAGGGCTAAGGGCGGCTGGTGGTGGAGCTGCTTGGGCGCTCGGCATGGAGGCAAATGAAATGGTTGCTAGCGTACTAGAGCAGAGAAGGCGAGCTCTAGGGAGGGGCGGCCATGGGGAAGAAACAGGAACGACCAAGCGAGTTCCAGCTAGAGGTCGATGGCCATGGGAGAGGTCAGGGACGACGTGAAGGGGCTAGAGGGGAAAACATTGAGCTTCAGAAGCAGGCTCGCCCACGGAGAGGGGCAACATGAGGGACAGGACCAGGGAGTGTTGGCAAGCGGGTCTAAGATATTTGAGATTAGGTATTCAAAAATTTAAAAGATTAAAGAAATTAATGCTCTAACATTATTTTGTGTAATACTGTCGGGGACCATAATTAGGGGTACCCTCAAGGCTCCTAATTCTCAGCTGGTAACCCCCATCAGCATAAAGCTGCAAAGGCCTGATGGGTGCGATTAAGTCAGGGATCGGTCCATTCAAAGGACGTGATCACGCCTCGCCCGAGCCTAGTCTCGGACAAGAGCGGCCAACCCCGGAGAATCTCCGCCTCGCCCGAGGCCCCCTCCAGCGGCTAACGTATCTCTGGCTCGCCCGAGGCCCTGTCTTCGCCAAGAAGCAACCCTGACCAGATCGCCGCGCCGACTGACCAAATCGCAGGAGCATTTAATGCAAAGGCAGCCTTACGCCTTTATCCTGACGCGCGCCCTGCAGTCGACAGAGCCGAAGTGACCGTCGTCACTTCGCCGCTCCACTGACCGGCCTGACAGAAAGACAGCGCCACCTGCACCACTCCGACTGCGGTGCCGCTTGATAGAGTGAGGCTGACCGGCAGTCAGGCTCGGCCGCAGGCACTATAGGAAACTCCGCTCCGCCCGACCCAGGGCTCGGACTCGGGCTAGGTCCCGGAAGACGGCGAACTTCGCTCCGCCCGACCCAGGGCTCGGACTCGGGCTAGGTCCCGGAAGACGGCGAACTCCGCTCCGCCCGACCCAGGGCTCGGACTCGGGCTAAGTCCCGGAAGACGGCGAACTCCGCTCCGCCCGACCCAGGGCTCGGACTCGGGCTAAGTCCCGGAAGACGGCGAACTCCGCTCCGCCCGACCCAGGGCTCGAACTCGGGCTAAGTCCCGGAAGACGGCGAACTCCGCTCCGCCCAACCCAGGGCTCGGACTCGGGCTAAGTCCCAGAAGACGACGAACTCCGCTCCGTCCGACCTAGGGCTCGGACTCGGGCTCAGCCCCAGAAGACGACGAACTCCGCTTCGCCCGACCCCAGGGCTCGGACTCCGCTCTGGCCTCAGCCGACGGTCTCCGTCTCGCTCGACCCAGGGGCTCGGACTCGACCTCGGCCATGAAAGACAGACTCGACCTCAGCTTCGGAGGAGCTTCCACATCGCCCAACCTAGGGCGCGGACCGACCACGTCGACAGGAGGCGCCATCATCACCCTACCCCGAGCTGACTCGAGCCACGGGGGACAAGACCGGCGTCCCATCTGGCTCGCTCCACCAGATAGGCAATGATGGCGCCCGCATACTCTGTGACGATGGCAGCTCTCATCCCCCTTATGGAAGTAAGAGGACGTCAGCAAGGACTCCACAGCTCCGACAGTTGTCCCTCCGCTAGGCTCCAGCGCTCCTCCGACGGCCACGACATCACGCCAGCAGGGTGCCAAAATCTCTCCGGCTGCCACAACGGCATGTACTTAGGGCGCTAGCTCTCCCCCGCTAGACACGTAGCACTCTGCTACACCCCCCATTGTACACTTGGGTCCTCTCCTTACGCCTATAAAAGGAAGGACCAGGGCCCTCTTAGAGAGGGTTGGCCGCGCGGGGACGAGGACGAGACAGGCGCTCGCGTGAGGCCGCTCGCTCCCTCTCCCGTGTGGACGCTTGTAACCCCCTACTGCAAGCGCACCCGACCTGGGCGTGGGACGAACACGAAGGCCGCGGGATTTCCACCTCTCTCACGCCCATCTCCGGCCACCTCACTTCCCCCCTTCGCGCTCGGCCTCGCGTCGACCCATCTGGGCTGGGGCACGCGGCGACATTCACTCGTCGGCTTAGGGACCCCCCAGTCTCGGAACGCCGACAGTTGGCGCGCCAGGTAGGGGCCTGCTGCGTGTTGACGAACAGCTTCCCGTCAAGCTCCAGATGGGCAGTCTCCAGCAACCTCTCCGACCCAGGACGGTGCTCCGTTTCGGGAGCCTTGAGTTCATGTCCCTCGACAACGGCTACAACATGATACTCATTCCACCGCCGGGCGACAGTGGCAATAGCGGCCGACAGCCCGCCCGCCGGCGGCGGAATCAACGACGTCTTCCCCGTGGGGTGGAAGAACAACCTTCGAGCTCGCCCCATCCTCTCCCCCACCAACGGAGAAGGAGGCGGGGCAACCAAGGCCAAGCGGGAGGCAGCGCCTCGTCGACTGTCGAGCGAGTCGACGGCCCCAGCGCTTTAATGGGGGGCGCGTCGGGCATCGACCTCACGTTTGAGACGGAGGCGAGCGCCGTCTCCCCGCGACACGCCGACTCCAAGCAAACGGACGACGCCGGCACGCTCGCAGAAGGCTTGCTGGGCGTCACCCTCGTACCCAGGACGACGGTGCAGTCAGTCCCCGACATGGCTTCATCACCGCCTGTCGACTAAGAGGTACCGACCGATTCCCATCTCGCGCCTTTCAGATTCAGCCTCGACCCGCCAAGCGGCCTCGCTTTGGCGGACGCTCTCATGGAGGCGAGTCCCAACCCTTTGGGGTTTTGTATGCGGTCACCTTGGGACCGGCTGACGGACGTCTCGACCTACGGGCCCTCTGGGTCCGAGGAAGACGACGAGCCCAGCTTCTGTTGGGATTTCTCTGGACTTGGCAACCCTAGTGCCATGCGGAACTTTATGACCGCATGCGACTACTGCCTTTCCGACTGTTCCGACGGTAGCCGTAGCCTCGACGACGAGGACTGCGGCCCAAGCCGTGAATGTTTCCACGTCGATCTAGGGGGTCCCTCCGAAGGCAACCATCTCGGCATGCCGGAGGACGGTGATCTCTCTAGGCCGGTGCCTCGCGTTGACATCCCACGGGAGCTAGCTGTGGTCCCCGTTCAGGCGGGGGGCCATGACCCACAGCTCGAGCAAGTCCACGGGTGCAGGCCAGGCTCGACGAGGGAGCAGGAGCGCTTGAGCCGATCCGCCGGGACGTCGGGCAGGCATGGGTGGCCCAACCTCCAGCCGGAGAAATACGTCATCTACCTCAGGGCTTCTAGCACCGCATCGCCGACGATGTCAGGGTCAGGCCGCCGCCCTCATCCAATGGGGTTGGCCAGAACCTGGCTGCAGCAGCAATGCTCCTCCACGCGATGCCAGAGCCATCAACCACCGAGGGGCGGCGAATCCATGGAGAGCTCAAGAATCTCCTGGAAGGCGCCGCGGTCCGATGAGCCGAGAGCTCCGCCTCCCGAAGGCAGGGGTACCCCTCAGAACCACATGCCACGACTTCCTGGTTCATGCGGGAAGCCTCGGTCTGCACCGGGCGCACGCGCCACACAGCGCCTGCGGCCCCGGGTCGCCTCGGCAACAAGCACCCTCACCGCGACCGTCAGGCCCGTCTCGACGAAAGGGTGCGCCGAGGCTACCACCCCAGGCGTGGGGGACGCTACGACAGCGGGGAGGATCGGAGTCCTTCGCCCGAACCACCCGGTCCGCAGGCCTTCAGCCGGGCCATACGACGGGCGCCTTTCCCGACCCGGTTCCGACCCCCGACTACTATTGCAAAGTACTCGGGGGAGACGAGGCCGGAACTGTGGCTCGCGGACTACCGTCTGGCCTGCCAACTGGGTGAAACGGACGATGACAACCTCATCAACCGCAACCTCCCCCTGTTCCTCTCCGACACCGCTCGCGCCTGGTTGGAGCACCTGCCTCCGGGGCAGATCTCCAACTGGGATGACCTAGTCCAAGCTTTTGCCGGCAATTTCCAGGGCACGTACGTGCGCCCCGGGAATTCCTGGGACCTCCGAAGCTGCCTACAGCAGCCGGGAGAGCCTCACCGGGACTACATCCGGCGATTCTCGAAGCAGCGCACCAAGCTGCCCAACATCACCGACTCGGATGTCATTGGCGCGTTCCTCGCTGGCACCACCTGCCGCGACCTGGTGAGCAAGCTGGGTCGCAAGACCCCCACCAGGGCGAGCGAGCTGATGGACATCGCCACCAAGTTCGCCTCCGGCCAGGAGGCGGTCGAGGCTATCTTCCGGAAGGACAAGCAGCCCCAGGGCCGCCCGTCGGAAGATGCCCCCGAGGCGTCAACTCAGCGCGGCACCAAGAAGAAAAGCAAGAAGAAGTCGCAAGCGAAGCACGACACCGCCGACGCGGACCTTGTCGCCACCGCCGAGTACAAGAACCCTCGGAAACCCCCAGGAGGTGCCAACCTCTTCGATAAGATGCTCAAGGAGCCGTGCCCCTATCACCAGGGGCCGTCAAGCACACCCTTGAAGAGTGCGTCATGCTTCGGCGCCACTTCCACAGGGCCGGGCCACCCGCGGAGGGTGGCAGGGCCCACGACGACGATAAGAAGGAAGATCACCAAGCAGGAGAGTTCCCCGAGGTCCAGGACTGCTTCATGATCTACGGTGGGCAAGCGGCGAATGCCTTGGCTCGGCACCGCAAGCAAGAGCGACGGGAGGTCTGTTCGGTGAAGGTGGCGGCGCCAGTCTACCTAGACTGGTCCGACAAGCCCATCACCTTCGACCAAGCCGACCACCCCGACCATGTGCCGAGCCCGGGGAAATACCCGCTCGTCGTCGACCCCGTCATCGGCGACATCAGACTCACCAAGGTCCTCATGGACGGAGGCAGCAGCCTCAACATCATCTACGCCGAGACCCTCGGGCTCCTGTGTGTCGGTCTATCCTCCGTCCGGGCAGGCGCTGCGCCCTTCCATGGGATCATTCCCGGGAAGCGCGTTCAGCCCCTCAGACAACTCGACCTTCTCGTCTGCTTCAGAACACCCTCCAACTTCCGAAGGGAGACCCTGACGTTCGAGGTGGTCGGGTTCCGAGGAACCTACCACGCGGTACTAGGGAGACCATGCTACGCGAAGTTCAAGGCCGTCCCCAACTACACCTACCTGAAGCTCAAGATGTCGGGCCCCAACGGGGTCATCACCGTCGGCCCCACGTACAAACACGCGTTCGAATGCGACGTGGAGTGCGTGGAGTACGCTGAGGCCCTCGCCGAGTCCGAAGCCCTCGTCGCCGACCTGGAGAGCCTCTCTAAGGAGGTGCCAGACGTGAAGCGTCATGCCGGCAACTTTGAGCCAGCGGAGACGGTCAAGGCCGTCCCCCTCGACCCCAGCAGCGACGCCTCCAAGCAGGTCCGGATCGGCTCCGGGCTCGATCCCAAATAGGAAGCAGTGCTCATCGACTTTCTCTGCACGAACGCCGACGTCTTTGCGTGGAGTCCCTCGGACATGCCCGGCATACCGAGGGATGTCGCCGAGCACTCGCTGGACATCCGAGCCGGAGCCCGACCCGTCAAGCAGCCTCTGCGTCGATTCGACGAGGAGAAGCGCTGAGCCATAGGCGAGGAGATCCACAAGCTAATGGCGACAGGGTTCATCAAAGAGGTATTCCATCCCGAATGGCTTGCCAACCCTGTGCTTGTGAGAAAGAAAGGGGGAAATGGCGGATGTGTGTAGACTACACTGGTCTGAACAAAGCATGTTCGAAGGTTCCCTACCCTCTGCCTCGCATCGATCAAATCATGGATTCCACTGCTGGGTGCGAAACCCTGTCTTTCCTCGATGCCTACTCAGGGTATCACCAAATCAGGATGAAAGAGTTCGACCAGCTCGCGACTTCTTTCATCACACCCTTCAGCATGTACTGCTATGTCACCATGCCGTTCGGCTTGAGGAATGCGGGCGCGACGTACCAGCGGTGCATGAACCATGTGTTCGGCGAACACATTGGCCGCACGGTCGAGGCCTACGTCGATGACATTGTAGTCAAGACAAGGAAAGCCTCCGACCTCCTTTCCGACCTTGAAGTGACATTCCGATGTCTCAAGGCAAAAGGCGTCAAGCTCAATCCCGAAAAGTGTGTCTTCGGGGTGCCTCAAGGCATGCTCTTGGGGTTCATCGTCTCCGAGCGGGGCATCGAAGCCAACCCGGAGAAGATCGCAGCCATCACCAGCATGGGGCCCATCAAGGACTTGAAAGGCGTACAGAGGGTCATGGGATGTCTCGCGGCTCTGAGCCGCTTCATCTCACGCCTCGGCGAAAGAGGTTTACCTCTGTACCGCCTCTTAAGGAAGGCCGAGTGCTTCACTTGGACCCCTGAGGTCGAGGAAGCCCTCGGGAACCTGAAGGCGCTCCTCACGAAGGCGCCTATCTTGGTGCCCCAAGCCACCGGAGAAGCCCTCTTGGTCTACGTCGCCGCAACCACTTAGGTGGTTAGCGCCGCGATTGTGGTCGAGAGGCAAGAAGAAGGGCATGCATTGCCCGTTCAGAGGCCAGTCTACTTCGTCAGCGAGGTACTATCCGAAACCAAGATCCGCTACCCACAAGTTCAGAAGCTGCTGTATGCGGTGATCCTGACACGGCAGAAGTTGTGGCACTACTTCGAGTCTCATCCGGTAACCGTGGTCTCATCCTTCCCCCTGGGGGAGATCATCCAGTGCCGAGAGGCCTCAGGGAGGATTGCAAAGTGGGCGGTGGAAATCATGGGCGAGACAATCTCGTTCGCCCCTTGGAAGGCCATCAAGTCCCAGGTCTTGGCGGACTTCGTAGCTGAATGGGTCGACACCCAGCTCCCAACAGCTCCGATCCAGCCGGAGCTCTAGACCATGTTCTTCGACGGGTCGCTAATGAAGACAGGAGCCAGCGCAGGCCTACTCTTCATCTCGCCCCTCGGGAAGCACATACGCTATGTGCTACGCCTCCATTTCTCGGAGTCCAACAATGTGGCCGAATATGAGGCTCTGGTCAACGGGTTGCGGATCGCCATCGAGCTAGGGGTCCGACGCCTCGACGCTCGTGGTGACTCGCCGCTTGTCATCGACCAAGTCATGAAGAACTCCCACTACCGCGATCCGAAGATGGAGGCCTATTGCGATGAGGTTCGGCGCCTGGAAGACAAGTTCTACGGGCTCGAGCTCAACCACATCGCCCGACGCTACAACGAGACTGCGGACGAGCTGGCTAAAATAGCCTCGGGGCGGACAACGGTTCCCTCGGACGTCTTCTCCCGAGACCTGCATCAACCCTCTGTCAAGACCGACGACACGCCCGAGCCCGAGGCACCCTCGGTCCAGCCCGAGACATCCTCGGCTCAGTCCGAGGCACCCTCGGCTCGGCCCGAGGCGCCCTCGGTTCGGCCCGAGGTACCCTCGACCCCCGAGGGCGAGATGCTCCACGTTGAGGGGAAGCAGAGCGGGGTCGCGCCTGATCAAAACTGGCAGGCCCCATACCTGCAGTATCTCCACCAAGGAGAGCTACCCCCGACCGAGCCGAAGCTCGGCGGTTGGCGCGGCGCGCCAAGTCGTTCGTCTTGCTGGGAGATAGGAAGGAGCTCTACCACCGCAGCCCCTCAGGCATCCTCCAGTGATGCATCTCCATCACCGAAGGTCAGAAACTCCTTCGAGAGATACACTCGGGGGCTTGCGGCCATCACGCAGCACCTCGAGCCCTTGTCGGAAATGCTTTCCGACAAGGTTTCTACTGGCCAACGGCGGTGGCCGACGCCACTAGAATTGTCCACACCTGCGAGGGGTGTCAGTTCTACGCAAGGCAGACCCACCTGCCTGCTCAGGCTCTACAGACGATACCCATCACCTGGCCTTTTGTTGTGTGGGGTCTGGACCTCGTCGGCCCCTTGCAGAAGGCACCCGGGTTCTACACGCACCTGTTGGTCGCCATTGACAAATTCTCCAAGTGGATCGAGGTCCGACCCCTAAACAGCATCAGGTCCGAGCAGGCGGTAGCGTTCTTCACCAATATCATCCATCGTTTCGGGGTCCCGAACTCCATCATCACCGACAACGGCACCCAGTTCACCGGCAGGAAGTTCCTGGACTTCTGCGAGGATCACCACATCCGGGTGGACTGGGCGGCCGTGGCTCATCCCATGACGAATGGGCAAGTAGAGCGTGCCAACGGCATGGTTCTACAAGGACTCAAGCCTCGGATCTACAACAACCTCAACAAGTTCGGCAAGCGATGGATAAAGGAACTCCCCTCGGTGGTCTGGAGCCTGAGGACAACACCGAGCCGAGCCACGGGCTTCACGCCGTTCTTTCTAGTCTATGGGGCCGAGGCCATCTTGCCCACAGACTTAGAATACGGTTCCCCGAGGACAAGGGCCTATGCCGACCAAAGCAACCAAGCTAGTTGAGAGGACTCGCTGGACCAGCTGGAAGAGGCTCGGGACAGGGCCTTATTACACTCGGCACGGTATCAGCAGTCCATGCGACGCTACCACGCCCGAGGGGTCCGGTCCCGAGACCTCTAGGTGGGCAATCTGGTGCTTCGGCTGTGACAAGACGCCCGAGGGCGGCACAAGCTCACGCCCCCCTGGGAGGGGCCGTTCGTCATCGCCAAGGTTCTGAAGCCCGGAATGTACAAGCTGGCCAACAGTCAAGGCGAGGTCTACGGCAATGCTTGGAACATCCAACAGCTACGTCGCTTCTACCCTTAAGATGTTTTCACGTTGTTCATATACCTCGCTCCTACGCAAAGTTTAGTCATCAAGGAAGGGTCAACCTTGCCTCGGCAAAGTCCGACCCTCCCTCGGGGGCTAAAAGGGGGGAACCCCCTCTGCGTCAAATTTTTTCCTCGAAAAAAGATCCTTTCTGCCAGAATGCTTTTCGTGCTTTTTGACTACTTCGAAAGCGGATCCTGAAAACGATGGAGTACACGTAAGCAGCCAAGGCTGACCGAGCCGAGGGACTCCTACGCCTCCGGGATATGGATACCTCACTCATCACCTTCTGCGATAAGTAACTCACGCTCGGATAAGTGATTTCGCGGACCGAACAAGTCTTCACGTTCGGAAGCTCTTCTGCCGAAATGATTCTTCGAGCCTTCTCGGCTGCGTCGGTGACAGAACCCCATGGACGGGTAAGAGTGCGCGTAAGCAGCAAGGCCAACCGAGCCGAGGGACTCTTATGCCTCCGGGATACGGATACCTCACTCGCCACCTTCTGTGAGAAGCAACTCTCGCCCGCACAAGCAATTCTGTTACCGACAGAAAAGTCCACATACTCGAAATAAGAGGAAAGGGGACGCAGCTTTACAACACGGTGAGGGTGTGTTTTGGCCTCGGCAGCTGTAGAAAACACGCGCTACAAGATGGTCCGACCCTGCAGGCACGGATCTTGATGCTTGAAGGGAGCAGCAGCACCCTCGGCATCGACAACACCTTCGGCGGGGTCCGACCTGGCCTCGGACGGCGACCCGATCTAAGGGTCCCCACTCTGAAAGACAACGTCATCACCAAGCCGGGCCGTCGCTGCAAGAAACTGCACCGCCGCTCGCGCCACTGCCGCGCCTCCTCGACTGCGGAACCGACCGCGACTCGAGGTGACCCAGAGCATGACCCAGCGGCGCCAGCCTGGCGCGACGGTCAATACGGCCAAAAACGGGCCGGCAGTAATGGCGGTGGCAGGCGAGCAGGGGCAGCAGTCACGTTGCCAGCCAAGCCTACGTCCCATCCAGGGGCGACGAGAGAACCCTCTCTCGCGGCGTGAAGACAACGCGCCCGTGTTCCGTTCCTCGAACGGCTCGCGCACGCGCAACGACCGCCCCGTGAACCACTCGCCCCGACGCATTAACTCCGCGGCAGGACAGGCGGCGCCACTGGCAGGAGAAGCGAGCGACGCTTCGCCTTCGCCACAATAACCGCGTCGAAAAAGGTACGCCACGTCGTTCGATTTCGTATCCTTTCCCTTGTTTCCTCTTTCTCTCTCTTGCAACAGGGACCGGGAAAGGGGGATACCCCGAAAAGGATCCTTCTCCGTGAAGGAACCAGGCTCCGAGCCTCCCTACTGATCAGAGGTTCGAAGGCTGGCCCCTCGGAAGGGTTCGACAGCCACCTCAGATCGCGTGGGCTCTACACCCACTACTGGTCAGAGGTTCGAAGGCCGGCCCCTCGAAAGGGTTCAACGACCGCCTCAGGCTACTCGGGCTCCACGCCCACTACTGATCAGGGGTTCAAAGGCTGGCCCCCGAAGGGTTCACAGCCGCCTCAGACACAGAGCGAGGGATGACCATGGGTACGTTTGATACATAACCAAGGCTCGGGCTGCGCTCCCGAGGTACCCTAGGACATTTCCGAGACCAGCGGGAATGATCTTGTAACGGAATCCCATCAGAGGGAGGCATCGAGCCCTCGGACCCCGTCGCCAGGGGACCGGGTCCGGTAGATCACCCGCAGGTACTTTTGGGAGCGCCTCTGGGCCCCCAGCCGACCCCTAACGAATGGGGCACGGGCGTCCACTCGGATTACCCGCCTGCAGCTCACCGGAGACACCATGTTCGGCACCCATCGAGGGCAACATGGCGCTTTCCCCCCCCCCCTCCTCCTTGCGGAAAGGCGACGCAGGGGCGTATGTAAAAAAGTCGAGTCTGTCCCTGATCGCCCTCTCGCCCTGTGCAGAGGCTCGGGGGCTGCTCTCGCAAACCCGGCTCCGGCCGAACCGTTGACGGCGTCAACATACCAGCCCGAGAACTTGGACCCGACCGTACACCCGGGCTACGGCCAGCTCGCATGAGGGAACGACCAGACCAGCCGAGCCATTGCGCGAGGCATTAAGACCTCGGAGGAGTAAAACCACTCCTCCGAGGCCTCGGGGGCTACACCCGGCGGGTGCGCTCGCGTGCACCCCCCGGAACCAAATGCAACCGAGAAAGGCTGGTCCCCTTGCAAAAAAGTGCGATGAAAGCCTCCAAGCGAGTGCTAACACTCCCTTCGAGGCTCAGGGGCTACTGTCGGGGACCATAATTAGGGGTACCCTCAAGGCTCCTAATTCTCAGCTGGTAACCCTCATCAGCATAAAGCTGTAAAGGCCTGATGGGTGCGATTAAGTCAGGGATCGGTCCATTCAAAGGACGCGATCACGCCTCGCCCGAGCCTAGTCTCGGACAAGGGCGGCCGACCCCGGAGAATCTCCGCCTCGCCCGAGGCCCCCCTCCAGCGGCTAACGTATCTCCGGCTCGCCCGAGGCCCTGTCTTCGCCAAGAAGCAACCCTGACCAGATCGCCGCGCCGACTGACCAAATCGCAGGAGCATTTAATGCAAAGGCAGCCTGACGCCTTTATCCTGACGCGCGCCCTGCAGTCGACAGAGCCGAAGTGACCGTCGTCACTTCGCCGCTCCACTGACCGGCCTGACAGAAAGACAGCGCCGCCTGCGCCACTTCAACTGCGGTGCCGCTTGACAGAGTGAGGCTGACCGGCAGTCAGGCTCGGTCGCAGGCACCATAGGAAACTCTGCTCCGCCCGACCCAGGGCTCGGACTCGGGCTAGGTCCCGGAAGATGGCGAACTCCGCTCCGCCCGACCCAGGGCTCGGACTCGGGCTAAGTCCCAGAAGACGACGAACTCCTGCTCCGCCTGACCCAAGGCTCAGACTCGGGCTCAGCCCCAGAAGACGACGAACTCCGCTTCGCCCGACCCTAGGGCTTGGACTCCACTCTGGCCTCAGCCGACGGTCTCCGTCTCGCCCGACCCAGGGGCTCGGACTCGACCTCGGCCACGAAAGACAGACTCGACCTCGGCTTCGGAGGAGCTTCCTCATCGCCCAACCTAGGGCGCGGACCGGCCACGTCGACAGGAGGCACCATCATCACCCTACCCCGAGCTGACTCGAGCCACGGGGGACAAGACCGGTGTCCCATCTGGCTCACTCCACCAGAGGCAATGATGGTGCCTCGCATACTCAGTGACGATGGCAGCTCTCATCCCCCTTACGGAAGCAAGAGGACGTCAGCAAGGACTCCACAGCTCCGACAGCTGTCCCTCCGCCAGGCTCCAGCGCTCCTCCGACGGCCACGACATCACGCCAGCAGGGTGCCAAAATCTCTCCGGCTGCCACAACGGCATGTACTTAGGGCGCTAGCTCTCCCTCGCTAGACACGTAGCACTCTGCTACACCCCCCATTGTACACCTGAGTCCTCTCCTTACGCCTATAAAAGGAAGGACCAGGGCCCTCTTAGAGAGGGTTGGCCACGTGGGGACGAGGACGAGACAGGCGCTCGCGTGAGGCCGCTCGCTCCCTCTCCCGCGTGGACGCTTGTAACCCCCTACTGCAAGCGCACCCGACCTGGGCGCGGGACGAACACGAAGGCCACGGGATTTCCACCTCTCTCACGCCCATCTCCGGCCACCTCACTTCCCCCCTTCGCGCTCGGCCTCGCGTCGACCCATCTGGGCTGGGGCACGCGGCGACATTCACTCGTCGGCTTAGGGACCCCTGGTCTCGGAACGCCGACAAATACATTATTGATAAATTACTATACATCACTAAAAACTTAGGTATTTAATGAATACCCATGAAACCCTCCTGGGCCCGCCTCTAGGCACCAAAGAGAAGCTGGTGGTGTTAGGACAGAACAACCTAGAAGTTGAGCTTATCGGAGAGGATAAGGAAGAGGCTCACGGTGTTGAAAATATGGGCACCAGGGACGTACTGGAGCGACTTCAAGGATATTACCAAACAGCGATGGAGATAAGGTCAGCTAGGGAAAGAAGAATTTTGATTCTTCTTCTTCTGTTACTAAAGCACATATGAACAAGCAGTTGGGTTCTAGAGTTTAGAGAACGTAGAAACTGTTCGAACCAAACCGAGACTGACGACAATATTGGAACCGTGCTTGATTTAATTAGATTCAAAACCTGATAATTCATCTGTAGTCTGAGCCCCTGATTCTACAGCGACAGATAATTTACTAGAAAGAAAAACACAAATTGTAAGTCCACAGACCCAATTCTAAGATTGAGATTTTAAAGGGTAATAACGGGTGGGACCAAAATAATATGGAATACAATATTTAGACTGGGTTTTGATTTGGTGGATACTCTCGGAGTTAGATAAACTTTTACCAGTTATTTATATCCGAAGATTTAGATCTAGGCGAGAAACACATGGATTGAACCCAACAAAAATCGGGACCGATATTTTAAACTGTATTTGATATGACTTAAGATCAGCTAACTTCACCTGCAACTAGACACCTGATCCCTCTATCGAGGATAATTTGCTGGAAACCAACCATGAACATAAATCCTTAGACGCGATGTCTCAGTTGATGAGAGGGGACTAAATTATTTTACACCAAAAAATTTTAGTCGTCGACTTCTAATAAATTCTGTTTGGTACGAAATCGGAGGATTGAACTATTTTTTCAAATTTGTATTTGTGAAATCGATGTATTTTAAATAATCACCCGACTTGCTAGTTTTCGAAACAAATATGTTCCACACATCACAGAAATTTTAGGAAGAGTCCAAATAGATGAAGACAAATACGATAAGAAAATTGTGATAGTCGAAGACGATTAAGACATGAAGATCATTATTCTCATTGATATCTCATGCTTAAGTCTGTACTCATTGTCGCGCGAGAAATAAACACCTAAGGTGTTACATCAACCAACTACTTGTGAATTTCAAAAATTGTAAAGTTAGATTCTTGGTGTTTGATCAAAACCCTCTTATTGCAAAATTTGTTCTCTTATGGGGGAGAAAATCGATTATGGGAAAAAAGGGGGAGTTTATGGCATTTTATCAAATTTACTCTTGAAAAATCTTTTGATTTGCCAAAACAAGTGTTTTTGACATAGAGATAGGTAAAAGAATTTGTTTTGTAAAAATAAACCAAGTGATGGCAAAAGTGATCCAAATATTCTAAATCCTAAGTGAGTTAAAATTGTCTTCAATTTGCACTCTTTAGCTTCTCTTTGAAAATGTTGTTGCATTTCGAGTTGCTTTTAATGTGTTGGCATAAATCACCAAGAAGGAGGAGATTGATAGGGAAATGTGCCCTTGAGCCATTTCTATAAATGTTTTGGTGATTAGATGCCCAACACATGTAGTTTTAGTGAATATGTGCTAAAGTGCTAACGAGATGCAAATCAAGAATCAACGTATGTCTCTAGCCTTATTGAATTGTTTTTGGTACTAACATAGTCCTCTAAGTGCTAGGAACCTTGTCAAACAAAATGAGATTGGATTGGAGAAGGTTGGCAGTGCCCAACCAAACTTGCACCAGCCTGCGGGTTCACCGGACTGTCCGGTGTGCACCGGACACCAGGCTGACGCGTCAACGAACTCGCTGCTCTCAGAAATTGTTGGGGACGCTGTGGCTAAAATTCATCGGACTGTCCAATGTGCACCAGACTATCCGGTGAGCCAGCAACACCCGTGCCAACGGTCGGCAGCAAAATTACCGCGCAATCAACGGGCGATGCGTGGCCAGCGCCAACGGTCACCAGGCCGCACCGGATTGTCAGGTGTGCCAAGGGGACCCTGGCTGCAACGGTCGGCTTCGCCAAATAAGTAAGAAGATCGCGCACTGTTCATGTTTGGTTGCACCGGATTGTCTGGTGCGCCCATGCATAGAAGGCAACTATTGCCTACCAAATGGAGCTCCAACAGCTCCGAGTAGCCTTGGGGCTATAAAAGGAGTCCTAGGCGCATGGAGCAGGAGACCAAGCCTCTATTGAACATCCTAAGATGCCTAGACTCCGCAAACACGCATCTGATTCATTGTCTTTGAAATTTGAGCACTTGTTTGAGCTATGAACTCGTTACGATGTGTTTTGTGCTCATTTCTTGACGTGTGTGCATGTCGTTGCTGCGACTCTAGCTCTTGCATGTGTTTCTATTCCCACCTTACTCTTGTGGTTTCATTGTGATCAATCTTGTAAGAGTGAGAGGCTCCAACTTGTGGATATTCCTCACAAAGGGGATAAAACTCGAGATAAAGAAAATCGTGGTATTCAAGTGGATCATTGGATCAATTAAAGCGGTTGAGTGCAACCCTCGTCCGTTGGGACGCCACAACGTGGACTAGGCAAGTGTTCCACTTGGCCAAACCATGGGATAAAAATCGTCATGTCAATTGTCTTTACTTCTACTCACTTTATAATTGTTCTAAGTTTAATACTCATCTTGTGAAGTGCAATTAAGTGAAGAAGTTGTCTCCCTCTCTAGTCATAGCATCTTGGTTTTGATTTCACTAACATTTCATAAACTAAGTTTGTGGAGTTTAGTACTGATTTTTACAGGATCACCTATTCACCCCCTCTAGGTGCTCTCAGTAATAGTGAGGTATGACATGACTAGTTCATGAGTGTCGTTAATCCGATGTTCTACAATAAAATCAGCTACGACCTGGCCTTTCATGAATTTAAGTGATTCATAAGCCAAGTCATATTCTACAAGTACATAAGCCCATTTACCAATTCTACCACTCATGATTGCATTTTGCAACATGTATTTAATCACATCGATTTGACAAGAAACAGAGCAAAGACTGGACAATAGATAACATCTAAGCTTGGTACACGCATAAAATAAGCATAAGCATAATTTCTCAACAAAGGTGTTCCTTATTTCAGCATCCACCAGTCTCCAGCTTAAGTAGGTCACCACATGCTCCTTTCAAAATTTTCTAAGAACTTTGAGTCTAGACCCGTAATTTATATAAATATTTTTGAGAATTCTATATAGGTCTAGATTTTAAATTTCTCAAAAAAGTAAATAAAATTATTTGCATGTGTTAGGCCTATCTAAAAATTAGAGATTATTTTATTATTATTTGTTAAGTGTTTCTAAAAAATAACTTAGTTTGTAATTAGAAACAAGATCACTTGATTTGTTTAATAAAATTAATTAAAAAAATGCAGTAGTTTAGTAATAATATTATTTATCTCTAATAAAAATTTTAGTCATAGAAGATAAGAAATGAATTAGAGACAAAAATATAGTAAGCTCTTTTATATAGTTTTTATTTTTAATAATTAAATTGCTGCTAAAAAATTTAAAAATAGGAAAATATAATAACTAATTATCATTTTTTATAAAATTATATAATTTTTGGATAGAAGATAGAATTAAAAAAACAAAACTAATACTACTAAAATTAGTATCAGCAACTAAGGGTTTGTTTAGAACAACCTAGTTTTTAAGAAATTAGTTTGTAGAAAATGAGATGGTTCCAAACACACCAATTTATGTCTCAGTTTATTGAAATTAGATTCGCAGTTTCTTAAAAACCAAGAAGCTAGTCTCTTCTAGCTAAAAAGTAAAAACTGGTTTCTTAAAAACTATGTTGCTTCCAAACATACCTTTAAATATATCAAGGGTTATTTGTCTAGTTTTATATAATTGATTGAGTTAAGTGAGAGATAAAATAGATCATATTCCAAATGTCAAAAGGTTATGTATACTTTTTTCCTAAAATTATACAATCAAGTAGGAATTCGAACCTTAGCTATTTCCACTTTCACACTCCTATCCAACAGAATATATATATTTATGAGCTCTGAGCTTTCAATAACTAGAGAAAACTCTGGCACAACGATGCCATCTGGTTCAGTCGCACCAGGTTTGGGCGGCTATAAAAACACCCCCAGGCCACGAAGGATTAGGTTTTAGCGGTGGCAACGGTTCCCTCGGGCATGCAAGCGGCGACGGCAGTTCCCTCGGGCGTGCGAGCGACGGCGACAGTTCCCTCGGGTGTGCGAGCAGCAGCGGCGGTTCTCTCGGGCGTGAGCAGTGACGATACCGGAGGCCAGCGGCGGTGCTGCCTCGAGGCAGGCGACCGGCAGCATCGGTTCCCTAGGGCATGCGAGCGACGGCGGTGGTGGTTCCCTCGGGCGTGCGAGCGGCAGCGGCGGTTCCCTCGGGCGTGAGCGGTGACGATACCGGGGGCCAGCGGCGGTGCTGCCCCGAGGCAGGTGACCGGCGGCGTCGGTTCCCTCGGGCATGCGAGCGACGGCGATGGTGGTTCCCTCGGGCGTGCGAGCGGTGGCGGCGGTTCCCTCGGGTGTGAGCGGTGGCGATCCCGGGGGCCAGCGACGGTGCCGCCCTGAGGCGGGCGACCGACGACGTTCCGCAATGCATAAATACCAAGACAGTGTAGTATAATTAGTATCATTAAATATTATAAACTAGTTCTAACGAGTCTAGTTGTCTGGTTGTTATAGCGATCTTATATTTATGAAGCCAACCAATTTTTGCGCGTATGCAATGGAAACGAAAATGTGATCCAAAATTTGTGTCCATGCAATAAAAACTTTAGGATCTGTCATAATTATTGTATCTACCATAAAAATAGGATCTGCATACATGCGCCTGCTCAGATGATCCAATGATTGGTCAAAGTTATTATATTATCTATGTGAACTACTGAACTACTTGCTCTTTCTATGAACCATTTACGCTATTTACATAAAAAACAGAACCACAATTTAACCCACACAGGAGGTTGGTTATTAGACTAAAAGTTTAACCTACACGTGAAGCAGTTTTAACTTGATGCACAACGAGAGGACGCACCCAACAGCATAACGTGGAATGAAGGTGATCCAGCCCGGTCGCCAGGGCTTCATGGAAGTCAAGGCTGCTAATATATCCACCATATATATATATATATATATATATATATATATATATATATATATATATATATATATATATATATATATATAATAAAATCTAACTGCGTAGTATATATATAATATATACAAACCGTAGTAGCAATAAACTAGGAATAAAAAATAAAATAAGGTGACAACCTCCGAGTTTGAGTTTCAAGACCATAAAATTAAAATAAGAGCAAATATAACATCAAAACAAGAGGGATTCATAACAATAGTACAGGATCACAATTGACCCACCTGTGGACAAATCAACATAAACTTCAGAACTATTTCTACATTGTCATTTTATCAGGAAAGGAAGTTGGAACACCATCGTTACTACAGCAACATGGATCTTCGACCGAGAACTTCATGCTCAGGGATCTAACACCGTGACTTCCTCATAACTGTCCTCTTATCTGTTTCTTTGATCCTTTTGTACAAAAAAAACATTTATACTCAATTCAATGCCACGGCACTGGTATCTCTGGCACGTGGATTTCCTAAAAGAGAAAAATGATGATACAACTGCAGCACTTGTCACAGTTAACTGCCACCCTTCTGCTTGAGGGTAATCTTGTCACCTAAGCTGAGTGCAATTCCCTGGGTCTTGCTCCTTATTCGGATGTAACCACTGAGCTTGCCATCATGTTGCTTCTCAATGCTGATGTTCACCAAAGCATCCTCACCAAACACACTCTTTGCATAAAGATTAGCAGCAAGGAAACCACATTCTCCGTCTAGTGCAGACCTGGTGTCAAATAAAGGGGGACAAGTTCAGAGAACAAGCAAATATTTCGGCAGAAATACACCCAATTCACCTTGTCAAACACATCCGCTCAAAGCGAAAAGCAAAACGTATACAGACTTGACTAGTTGCATGCGAGTAACAAAAAGGGTGGTACGTCTCTAACTTGAGAAAGGTTTGGTTGGGAAGTTACATTTCTCCGAGGTCAGATGATTTTATTTGTACTTGGTCTACAAAGTACAAACAAAAAAATGACAGAGCTAGCAAATTAGATTGATAATAGATTATAGCCTACTAATTTCAGCACAGTAATTGAATAATCTAACCTCTGAAAAGTTTCATATGCACTCTGCCATGCATGAGTTAACTAGTCATATACATGATTATGGGTTCAAAAATGAAAAACAGTTCTACATGCCTAAAATAATATAGATATAGACAAAATTAAAGATAGTGAAGCAGAAATAAATCTATCCACAGGTCAACATCAATGACCAGTTTACTGAACAACTTACGGTGGTGTCAGACACTTCATGTTTGTTGACTTGATAATGTGATTCAAGAATTCCTTCTCATCCTGAATCACAGTATTCACTGCCACCTGATAACAAGAAACAATAAAACTTAGCAAAAGAAGTGAAACCAATCACAATGAATGCTTTCAGACAACACAGAAAGGAGCATGGCAGAAAAAAAATGAGTTCCAGATTCACCAGAGCAGGCAACTGAATAAATCAAATTCAACATGGTGCACAAAATATGGAGCGCATCTTATGTGGCTGCTCTGAGGGATATCTTCCAAAAATTTTTTGATAAATATCAAAAATATTTCAAAATGAAACTCCTTTTTTTCTCTCATCCATTTGCATACAAGAAACTTATGTTGTGTCTGTTTTGCATGAAAATGACTAGAGAAATCAAACAATGAAAGAATTTTAGTATTATGTATCCAGAATTGCTGACAGATTTTCTGCAGGGTTTATCGGTAGCAGTAGACTAACAGTAATAATATAGACAAAGTAATGCTAACGACTTCTGCATAGATCTATGGCCCCATGGGGATAAGAATATTTTATAAAATCTGGAATCAATTTTACAAATGGTTCTAAATAGCCCACTATAAATTTTTCATACAGTTTACCACTAAAACATTGGCAACTTTTTCGGTAACGACGATAATTATGCTTTAGCTCCACCAGAGACCACCATTTGTCCTATTTAGCACAGTAATCCTAACAAAGGCAAATATTCATCCCTTACTCTATAAAGTATAATATATATCTCCCCATTATGTTCCTTAATAAAGGATGTAACGAGCAGACGAGCAGTTGAAGATTTGTTGAATATTGAATGTGAATAAACCTGAATTTTGATTGTAGCTGCTGAGTATGCTGATTGCTTTAATAAATGTTAAGTAATGGGCGTGGAGACATGTTCTCCTAGTAAACTATACATGTGTTTGTGTATCCGCATTCATGTAAATTACTTAGTTATAAATGTTCTCCATGCATAATTAATTAAGAATTTTCATGTTTCCTATAAAACCATTGAATGAAGTAGCTTCTGCTATATCCTGCTATGGCTTTTTATAGCTTTTAGTGAAGGTCGCCACTAAATGTCTTAACCTCCTATTTAAAACCTTATGTGCTAGTATAAAACTGAGTATAAAGGAGGCTACAGTTTAAGAACATTTTGCTGAAACAAACATTTCACAACTGCAATGTTCAGAGAAGCATGTTACCTTATTTTCCCATTCAAATTCTGCCCACATGTTCCGGAAAGTAACATCAGCACAGGTAGCAGGTGAGATGTAATCCATGATGTCGATGTGAATGTCATTTAGGACAACCACTGACCGTTCCATCACATTTGAAGTCTCGTAAACTATGTTGCCAAATATAACTCCAGTCTCTGTTGATGAAACCTTGATATTAGCGCGGATCTGTTTGCTAGACTCAGGAGCCAAGGTGTAGTTCTGAGGGCGGTCAACAAGTTTGAGGTCTCCCATTGTAGCCAATTCCAAGCACAAGTTCTGAAGTGTCTCCTTTGTGCGATTAATTACAGTAACATCAAGTACAATGTCATAATGGTGAACTGTTACAAATGCTTCAGCATACACAGGATCACTGAACCCAGTCAATTGAAGAATGCGGTTGAGCTTGTTTGCATCATCTGCATCCTTGGTAAACCCACCAGTTGCAGCCTTCAAATCATCATGCACCTCATCTTCCAACTCAAGCTGGCTCATGCCCTATGACAACAAAAATAGCATGCTTTAATAACTGAAAGAGCAAATGTGAAAGCCACACTAGAAGTGTCAAGGTGTCGTGCAAACCAAGACAACACCAGACTTAGGCCATGAATTGCATTGTCATAACATTAAGAGCATACCTTAGTCACACCACACATGAACAAATTTGTGGTCAACTTGTGTGTGTATCTTTACATGCAATTTACCTAACATCACTGGGACAACTGCTCAAAAACATTATTTGGCTTTCTCCCTACCCCAGAAGACGTGATTTTCCTTTTCCGAATAAAAAAGTTAAATACTATATTACCTCTTGAAAGATCAACACGACTTGAACTATGGACCAGAAGTTCAAATAAAACAGACCATGAATTCAATGGAACAACACCAGAAAGTTCGAGCATACAAACATTGACCATGCAATGCAAGCATTGCACACCATAAAATCACAAGAGCATGAAAAAACCTTGTTCAAGACTGTTTACAGAACAACCATTGCATGACACGACAATGCAAGCGAAGAGAGATAAATGTGTGTCGGACGTGACAAATTATTGCTTCATTCAGGGAGGTGGGGAGATTTCATACAAGTTACTGTTTATAGACTATAAGTTGACATGCTCTTAAAGGCCGCCAAAGGCCAAATAGAAATGTTAAAAACATAAAATAAGTTGTAACTTGTAAGACGATGTAGGAACACAAACTACAGATTCGGATGCTTTTATCACTAGTGTCATGTCCCTTTATAAACTTTTTTAGCTGTAAAGTAAATGAAAAGGAGTTCATTGCTTTCAGATGCAGCATGGAGTAGCATTTTATATTCTAGATAATAAAAATTTACTTCTGATGACATCAACAAATTAGCAACAGCACTAAGGGAATCATCATTGTAATGCACTACTGAGACAACATTATCTAAAACTAATATCGGTTCAACAAAGAAAATAGTGGTATTTCGATAAGTGAAAATGCAACAAGAGTTATTTTTCTTACCTTCCTGCTCTTCAGGTGGTAAAAATCAATAAGATCATCTGGCTGGGCATGAGAGATCTGTGCCTTTGCCTTCATCTCCTCTGTCTCCCTGAACTGCTTCTCAGCAAGCATTTTCGCAAAGCTCTGTCTGCATGACTGCAACCAAATCTTCCTGACATCATCACCAGTATTGCAAAGCAATCTCACACACAGCACAATCCTATCATATGAATCATTATCAATTGGGTGGGGAAGGTAAGAAGACTGGCCCAGCTGCAGAATCGATGTCATAATCAGCAATGCTCCAGTGCAAGCCTTGTTTGACTCAACCTTAGATGGCTGCACTTCTTCCAGCCTCAGCACAAGCTTGGCCAGGGTACATGCAACAACAGCAGCCAGAAAGAAATCACCTGATAGAATGAGTGATCTGAGGTTCAGGGTTGATGCCAATGACCCAGGAGCAACTGATGGAGACAAAATGGTCTCAGTAGCAGCGCTTTGTGTGGCATAAGTGCCATCTGCAAGAACAACAGGCCGCCTGGAAGATACAGTGACAGAGTTTACCACTGCCTGGGCTGGCTTAGCAGAATCAGTTGCCTCCCCTTCATCAGATACAGTGTAGAATGGTAGATCCCCAAGACATTGTTTAATGGTAGCAATGGCACTTTCAACCTCTGATAGAGAGAGGGAGTACTCCCCAAGAATCCAGAGAGCACATGAGCAGACCCGGGATGCTCGAATCTGGTAGAATGTATCAATTAGCCTCTGGATCATGGAAACACGCAGCTTTGGATTGGTCTCAATGATCTCACGTACAAACAGAACAACATCAACAGCTGCAGCAACATTGGTGTCTCCAAGGAAGTCCATAAGGAGGTGTACTACAGACCCAGCCACCTCTGAGTACTCAACAGCACAGGCATGGATGGCCTGCACCAGCATCTGACGGTACTCGCCACCCTTCTCGAGGTCTCCAGCTTGCGTCTTGACCACCTCCTTCTTGAGATAAAGCACCACCTCCTCAACATTGCGCGGGGTGAGCAGATCGAGAACTAAATCAAGAACCTTTCTCTTGACATCTAAGTTGGGGCTGGCCAGTGCACGAAGCACATCCATTACCACCCCCACCATGACATCCCGGTGCAAAGTGCGCAGCTCGTTGAGGCGATCCAGTAGAATGAGCTTCACATTGTTGTCACTCTGCGAAGAGAGCAACTGGCAGTAGGTGTTGGCAGCGGCTCGCACTGCTGTGGGTGCTGAAGAGAGTGACACCAGCGCGCCAGCACATTCATAAACAACCGCTGTGCTGGGCGTGGAGAGCAGCGAGGTAATGATGGTGATATACCTTCCCTTGTTGGCACGGTTCTGGGATCGGCAGACCTTGCGGATGAGATCCACAACGGCCATCTGCAGTAGATCGGGCCACTCAGCAACCCGGTCGGCGTTTGAGAGCAGGTAGGCGACAGCGCGGTCCTGTGCACAGGCACAGAGCATGAGGAATGCGTTCCTCCGCGCGGACGCGTCCTGCTCAGATGCGAGGAACCGCTCGACGAGCTCCGGCGCGTCCGGGATGAGCTGGTCCCCATGCGGGAGGCGGTAGATCGCGGATACGGAGGAGACAGCGTGTCTCCTGATGAAGTGGTGCCTGTGCTCGAGGTTCGCAAGCACGGACGGCACGAGCGGCTCGAGCACCTCGGGCTCGGAGAGCCTGCAGAGGAACCGCAGCGTGACGCCGCGGATGTACTCGTTGGGACTCTGCAGGTTGTTGCGGAGGTTCTGGCAGATGAGGATCATCTCCGGCAGGGCGCGGCCGGCCGGATCCCGGCGGTCGATGATCTCGAGGTAGAGGAGGAGGAGCTTCTGCACGGTGTGGTCCTCGGAGGGGAGCACGTAGCGGACGATGGTGATGAAGAGCTGCGGGAGCGTCTCGCCGTTTAGGAGGAGCGAGATGGCGCGGCGCATGGCGTCGGCCTTGGCGGGGCCATCGCTGCCCTCCAGATCCGCCTTGATCTCGTTCGCCATCGCGGCCGAGCCCTTGTCGAAGTGGACCAGGAGAGAGCATGGCTTCTCCATGGCGGCCGCGGCGGATCTGCGGCGGGAGGAAGCGGCTGGATCCGCCGGAGGCAGCCGCGGATCGGGATCTGGGAGGAGGAGGGGGAGGAGAGAGGGAGAGTGAACGGTGAGATGTGGGTCTTCTCTTTCCGTCGGTTTTAAGGTTTGGACATTTGGTGCGCCTTGTTCGTTCGTTCGTTGGCAAAGAGGGTGGTGATCTTGGGCCGACAAAACGGAATTAACGTTTTGAGGGCTGAACAATCTGGCCGCGAATCCCTCTCAATTCGCCATGGGCGTGGAGGACCGGATCACTCGCACAACTGGCGCAGGTATCACGATCCACAAAGGCCCATCTCAATTCGCACTAGCCTTCCATGTGATCCGGCCCGAAGACGGCTCACGAGTCACGACTCACGAGTATAGTTTATCAGCTCCCTTTTTCTTTGTCGATGCAGCAGCTCCAAGAAAAATTAACCAAATCGTGTAAAAAGTAAATTTGGATATCACCAAAAGAAAAATGTCTTCAATATATTTTACAAATGACTCTTTAAATTTAGGCCCCGTTTGGTTACCCCAAACTAAAGTTTAGCCCCTGTCCAATCGAATGTTTGAACCTCCGTTTCGGGTATTAAATGTAGTCGGATTATAAAACAAATTTGTCAGCCGAAGATTAAAAGACGAGACGAATCTAGTCCAGTTGGTTGGGTCTATATTTCATACTCCTATTTGAAAGTCAAACGCTTGATGTGACCCGGGCTAAACTTTAGCAGGGGCAACCAAACACCCCCTTAGTAGCTCTTTATCTTTAGATAATTTGTTTCATTCACTATCTGATTTGTTAGTCCGCTCGGCGCTTCCTTCCTGCTTGTTATGCCCTATTTTCATGTTGGACACTTCTCAGTCGCCTTCGTCCCGGCTCTGGCTTGAGTGTGCATGGCCAACCATCGTATGTGCCATCCCCTAGGCGCACCGTGTAAAGAGCCGGTTACGTTGGTGTTTCTTTTTTTTTCTGTTCCTAGCTAAAATAAGAAAAAAGAAGACAAGTGGTAGAAGTGAGACTTTCATTAAAATTACCCTCCACGAGATCTGTAAAAAGGGAAGTTTGATAGGAGTATGAGCACACGTTCACTTGAAGGCAATTTGCATGTACTAAGTCTAAAAGAGCTAAACTGAAGGCTGAAAAGTGCAACTTTAAGGAAAAAAGAGTAAAATCATGAGGTTTGAATACTTAAATAAGTTGTATATGCCTAATACTATGTTTTTAACACTTTTGTTTAAACTCTAACTCTATTCTGTGAGAAAAGTGCATTCAGGATTTAGTTTAAGCCAAAATGCAAATCCTGGTGAAAGATCAAGTAAAAGGTGGGTTCTCTACACTTAGTCAATTGAATTATGTGCTAATTATATTTGTCTAAGTTGTAGTGAAGCTCTCAAGAACAACCAAAAAGAATTGAATAAGATAAGTAGGGCTGAACATTCGTTTTTTTCAAAAAAAATCGGTTCTATTTTTTTGTTCTAAAAACTTCGGTTTTCTAGACATCAAGAATCGATCGGTTTTCTAGAAAATGAAAACATGAGAAGTTCGGTTTCGGTTTTTTACTTCGGTTTTTCGGTAAAAACCGAACACCAACCTTATACTCAAGACAACATATACTTTTTTAAAAATTATATAGGCACAAAGATCTAGAAATACATCATACATCATATACAATTAAGAGAATAACAATTTAATTGCATCACACATTTAGTTCACATAATAAAATAGTCAAATTTTAGAATTGATACAGAATAGTATTCATTTTTTTGTATTTCAGTTCGGTATACGGTGAAAACCGGTTAAGATACCGAACATCGAACTTCTTGGATACAAAAACCGAAACCGAATTGAACTACCGAAAAAACAAAATCTCGGTACGATTCGGTTTTCGGTATACGGTAAAAAAGTGTCCATCCCTAAAGATAGACTCAAAAAGCCTAAGTTGGGATGTTATGGGCCTCACTGGACCGATCCGGTGGCGCACCAAACTGGGTCTGCATAGGCCTGGGACTTAGGCACTAGGCGGCTTGGCGCACCGGATCGGATCCATGTGCACCAAACCACCTGTACGGTTGAACAGGCTATTCTCGAAAATTTAATTATAAAATTCACTGAACCAACATTGTTCACGGTCCGGTGGTGCAACGGACCATGTGGTAACCGCTAGCTTCGGTCGTCCAACGGCTACTTCATGGGGACGCGACATGTGGTGGTCTGGTGGTGCACAGACCTGGCCCGATGACCTCGGTTTGGAAGGATCCAATCAGAATCTCAGAGGCCGCTCCTTGTACCCGGTCCGTTGGCGCACCGGACCGCTTGTACGGCTAAACATCAGTCTCGGAAATTTAATTATAAAATTCAGCAGACCAACAATGTTCACAGTTCGGTGATGTATCAGACCGTGTGGTAACGGTTACTTCATGGGGAGGCGACACGTGGCGGTCCGGTGGTGCACGAACCCGGTCCTATGCCCCCCCCCCCGTTTGGAAGGATCCGACCCGAATCTCGGAGGCCGCTCCCTGTACCCGGTATGGTGACGCACTAGACTGATCCGTTGCCCCTAGGTAGAGCAGATTTTCATCATCTTTTTAGAAGGAATGGACAACAACTATGGGCGCTATAAAAGGATCCCCCATGGCGCATTCCTTCAGTATCCAAGCACTCCAAGAGCAATACTTCACTCTGATACTCTGCCACAACATGTTTCAACAAGTTTAGTGAGCTTCGGACGCGGTTTGTAAGCCGTTCTTGTGACTCTTTGTGTTTGCACTGTTGCGATCTTGTTCTTGTGTTGTGTGGCTGGTTTTGGCTCTTGTGTGTGTACTCTCTCCCCTGTCTTGTGCCAAGTTGTAACTTTGATTCTTATGTACGGCTGCAAGAGACTTCAATTTATGGAGATTCCTTACGAGAGGGTTATAAGTGATATAAGGAAGACCGTGGCACTCAAGTTGATCTTTGGATCACTTGAGAGGGGTTGATTGCAACCCTTGTCCGTTGGGACACCACAACATGGAGTAGCCAATCAGTTTAGGCTAGGCCGAACCATGGAAAAAATCATTGTGTCTTTCATGCTTATTTGTTTGTGATTTTTCCTCCTCTTCCTTATTTCTCCAAATTCACTTGTAATAGTGTTTTTAGTTTATTTTATATCTTGAAAGAGCAATCAAGTGAAGAGGACTTTCTCTCTTCTTCTCTCTACGAACTTGGTTTAGTTTTCTGTTAACTCCTAATTTTAGACCAAGTTTGGGTTTGGAGTTGTATTTTTACAGGATCACATATTCACCCCTTCTAGGTCTCTCAAGAGTTAGCCAAACAATTTTGACACCAAATCTCAAATATATTGATGGAGCTACTCCACCGTTCATTCTAGATATAAATTCATATTTTTGTTAATGAAATTGTCTTAAACAGATCCTCAGTAGCGATGTTACCAAACAGACATAAGTAGATCTATTGGCACCTAATACTAGTAGGGCTCGTGTTACCTTTTTGTGGCCAAAAGACCCCGTAGAAGGTATTTAGTCTAGGAGGATAATAGGAATAAGTCATTGTACCGTATATAAGTAATATATTGGATGGAAAGCTTAAGTTAGAAAGTGTTATCACTTCAAGTCCACAAGACTGTTGATAGGGAAATGTGCTATATGTTATTTTTGTAGTGTTTTTTGGCGCTTGATAACCAACACAAGATTGTGATCTAACTGTTTTGCTAAGTGTATAAGCGTAGATTCATAAGAGTCAAATTGAAGCACTTAATGCAATACTTGGCTTAAATCAAGGTTTGGAAGGGCAAAACTTGGATGAGATAAACTATGAGTGGTTCACAAGTTTGGATAAGTTATAAATTCTCTTGAGAACTTATTTGAGCACCTTAGAGAGTTTAGAAGTTTAGATTTTGAAAAAGGTCCTTTTGGAGTGCCTTACGGGAGACTCTATCTCTCATCATACAAGATTCGAGGGCTCAAGCTTGATCATTGAGATCCCTTGAGAGGGTTGAAAGAGACCTCATGCTTAGAGACACCTCAACAGGGACGTAGGTTTTTTTGGAACCGAACTCCGGTCAAACAAATCGCTTGTTTCTCTTTGTGTGAGTTTTGCATTTGCTTGCGATTTGTTCCTCTCTCTCCCTCTCTAAGTTCTCTTACTTGAACTTTGATTTAAATCACTTGAGTTGCTCTCTAAGTAAATTCCATATTCACAAGAGCAACAAGTCCAAGAGAACTTCTCTCTCCCTTCTACTACTTTGTTTTGATTATCTCTTGATCTAACCTCTAATTTGGGATTTAGCACCGGCAACACACTACGAGGTGTCCCGAATGATGTTTTGTGGTTGGTGAGATCGATGATTAACTCGATGGTTCATGCAAAGCGCGACAGGACTCAATGATCTATACAGGTTCAGACCACAAAGATGTGTAATACCCTATGTCCTGTGTGTTGCTGAGATGGAATTGCTCTTGAGTTCGAGGTTACAGAGTGTGTGAGAACTTTGCTCTAACTATGCCTATCAGAGGATCCAGTTGTTTTATAGGGATCCTTAATCCACCTTATATATCCAACGAGGTTAGGGTTACATGGGGTCGAATAGGTTACTATCGCTACATCAATATTTGTGGAAGCGACTCTGACTAACACGCAAGCGCGTGATTTTATTGACTTATCTTTTCTGCCTACACGGAATTAGTGAGGAAATAGTCACACTTGCGACTTTGAGCTCCACATTGTTATCCTCTAGTTTGGGCCGACTGATTAGCCCATAAGGTCTGCTCGTCTAACATATCAAGGTCCTTTGGCAGCCCATAGAGTGAATTTGACCAATGGAGACCTAGGGGATATCTATTCCCCACACCCCCTCTAGGCAACTATCAACTACATATTGTAACAAATGACGATCATAATAAACATGAAGTCATTCGTTCATCAAGCAGCATGCGCTTCTTGTCCTCTCGGCGCATCTCACCCCTTCTCCAAGGGTTTCCCAATGTAAGTGACATGCCACCCTGATGTGGTCTTTGATTGTGTCAGAGTATCATGGTGTCACCACCTTACCCTAGTAGATATTGTATTAAGCATTGTTGTTGGCAAGATCTGCTAATTATGATGTGTAGGTTCAATCTATATTTGCCTTAAGATTCATGTTTTTACATTGATTTTACACTAGCACATGTGTATTCCTTAACCAGTTGCTAGGCTCCATGACATGCAACCTACACATGTGCATACAACAATTCAGAAGACCGATATGCATCTAGCACCCAATCTTACATGCTTAGTCTCACTATTTCGTTGGAGGTCCTGATCCATGTTCTTGGGCATGGTAATCAACTCTTAGTAGTTGATGTTCCTAGGATTACTAGCATGATACATGTTTTGGATTGGATCTAGGGTGTTTCTATAGATAGTTTATTATTTATCTGGCCCTATGTAGGATCTAGGACACCGACTAGAGGGGGTGAATAAACTGTTTTGACTAAAATCAAAGACACCAGAGAAATTTAATCAATATGACAAGAGATATAAATTCTCTAGCTACTAGAAGTATGCAACTAATGAGAAACCAACAATATTAAAGCTAGAAATGAATGACAATTCAATAATCACTAACTACTTGCAATTTAAACAAGTAAGAAGAAAAAGAGACACCAGATTTTTTCCTATGGTATTGGTGATTTGTCGATCACTCCTAATCCACATTGAGGTGGACTCCAAGTTCTCACTTGCTCCACTATCAAGTCACGTTTTTGAGCCAAGGAAATAAGGAATCACTCAATACTTCGGTTCCACCAGCGTCGCCTTTACCGCTCTGGCGAGGTAAGCGTGAACCCCTCACAATCACCACCGCGGCTCCTCCACAACCTTCAAGGAGAGCTCAACGGAGACACCACCAAGTCGTCTAGGAGGCGGCAACATCCAAGTGTAACAAGTCAATGACGTTTGCTCGGTGGACCACCTAGTGCCTCAAGGATCACCAATTGATGCAAATGCACTAGGAACACTCAATCTCCCACTAGAATGCAATCGCAAGCAAAGAGTGTGAGAGAGTGAGTTGGAGGATCACAAATGTGCTCAATGTGTGCTAGGAATGGCCAAGAGAGCTGTCACACACGAGCACCCCTTCTATTTATATGCCCCCAAACATTTCTAGGCGTTATGTGCCAGATGCTCACTTTCTACTCACACGTGGACGGTTCGTCGTACCTATAATGACTATTTTTCCTATTTGAAATCTGTCAAAGATGTCAGAAAAGGCAGGTCTAGACAGTCCACCACGCACGGTTAGATGGTCCGAGACCTGGCAACTTAACGCACCGGAGCACTGACCAAGTGACTTCACACCGACTGTCTACCCTCCAAGGTCGGACGGTCCGCCACCTAGGAGTCAGTACTGTCCGGGCTTAAACTCTGGATTGTTCGTAGTACAATCGTCCAAATACACAATCCCTGCCCAATTCCATTTTGGCACTTGTGGACGGTCCGTCGACCCTAGCCGAATGGTCCGCCGACCACTGAACATACCAACTTTCCAAATACACTTTTGAAAAGATTTTAACTTTCGAAATTGAAAGCGTTGTTAGTTCTCATGCAAATGCAAACACTATATGTTCTATGAGGCATTAAGTTTTACATAGATAAGTGTCATTGACCCCACTTGATAGTACAACTATCTAGCCTACTAATCTAGTCAGTTTCTACTCTAAACACCTGGTGACCGACAAAAACAAAACCTATGTTATACCTTTGCCTTCATCCGATCCATAACCAATGCTTTAAGTCTCCAATACTTTCGATAAAGCTCTTTTCCCCGTGGTCCAACCTGCATTCTTATTTCTTCAAGAATTGTTAGTCCACATAAGGTTGTCATTAATTACCAAAACATCACTAAGGGGCCTAAATGATTCATAATCTCCCCCTTTTTGGTAATTGATGACAACATTATACATTTCATTGAGAGGTCCTTTTGGTTCTCAAATCTTCCTCATACACTAGGTATAAGAAGGATTTGAGGGGTGAGTTTTGAGTGACTTATCTTGCTTTGAAGTTCATCTTAGATATAGACAAGTCGAGTCAAAACTCAGGGTGTAGGAAAGGCTCTCGCTACATGTGTGCATGATATGTCTAGTTGAAGATTACACACACATAATATATTGGAGTTTTGGCAGAGATTTTCCTACAAGTATGGTCATCGAGGCATATAGGAAAAATATGATATGGAATAAGCATTACACATTCATCACCCCTCGATCAACCATACACATAATACTTTGAACTGATAGATATATAAAAGACAACATACATAGTTCGAAACGTAAGTTGTTCCCAGAGCATAATCCATAAGCAATAGAAGACATATGGCATAGTTCAAACAACACAAATGCATAACCATAAAACACAAGAAATAAACATGCATATGCAAAAGTCTATATGTCCACAAATGAGCTCCCCCTGACTTTACATCTCCCCATTTTCTTTGAATCTCTCGCCTTTGGCATCGATTGCCACAAAGGAAGGCCTCACTAACCACTAGGCGGAGGATGCGAGTACATGTTGTAGTAATGATAGCTAAAGCTGTCAAAGATAGAAGTGAACTGACAGAAATCATTCTGGAGCTGTTGTTGCCTCTGATCAAGCGCATGAATGCTGTCAATAGTATATAATGTCTCAAACTGGCTAGACAGTGCACTGATGTTATCCTGAAAGCTCTGTTGTATGTTGTTCATTCTTAACATGAGAGGATCATGAACATTCTCATGGATATGAGAATGAAGATCAGAGAACTCAGAGAATACCCCATCAAATGAGCATCAATAGTGCCAAGCCTCGAGGTCTTCGTCGAGTACTATCCATCCACATGAGTCTACAGAGCATCCATCCTACTATCCATGCCCTAAAATTTGTCATCCATGTGAGTCATCAACATCTTATACTGGCTATCCATGTGATGCTGAAACCTTTGTTGCATCTGATGGAAGTATGGATCAAAGTATCCTAGATCATGCTGCCAATATTGCCCCTACTGAGGAGGAGGAGGAGTGGCATCTGATCGCTGCATCTGCCAAAGGATCATCTTGCTCACACTCTCCAGTTGCTCCTTCATTATCAGGGAAGGGACTCCGGGGCCTGGTGAGAAATGTGGTCTCATTCTTAAAGGGTTTAAAAGGAGTGTGTGCTATGTCACAACTGCCCTCAAATCTGGTCTTTGCATTGATTAGGGCCATAATGTAGGGACCATAAGCCAGATTCTGATTCTTATCCATTTTTAGATCATTTAACTATTTCATCATAAATAGCACCACATTCATCACCTCACCATTCATGACATGGTGGATAATGTTCCAGAACTTTTCTCTGATCTTACTCTTGCCTCCACTTTTAGGAAGAATGGTGACTCTAGCGATCTTATTTATGACAGCTGGATGGTGCCTGAATCCTATAGTCTCACCAAACCTCCTCGGAATTCCTAGTCTCATAGGCTCATAATACTGCACATATTCTTCAAAAATATCCTTAGTGTAGAGGTTAACCCCAGCAGAGATCACGTCATAGTTTAGATTGTTGGCAGCAGCAAATTCAACAAAGGTAGCCACATACCTCTTGAACCTAGTCATCCAAATGATCAATTGTTCCTCAACATCAATTTCAGCAATAGTAAAGAACTACTTAACTGCCATCTCACTAAAGTCAGGTCTTTGTCCCATAAAATCATACAATCCACAAGCTTTGAATTTGGGGATCAACCCTTCCATTAGTGACCAACTCTGTATATATTCCTAGTCAAGGACTTGATGCTTATTAAGGGTGGTGTCCATAAGCGTTCCCCAAAAAACATTGAACCAAAGCTAAGTATGGAAGAATTGAACATCAGTATCACAAGGGAGATAATACTGATTAATTGTCCTCCTGGAGCAATACCCCGCCATAGAAAATTTCCTCTTGGGATAGGTCCACCCTATGATGTCAATAGGAAGGTCTGGATGACTCTGAGGTGCATCCTCTGTATCCAAGGACACGCTGCCCCAATAGATGACTATGACTCTGTATCTGCCGCTGGATCATCTGTATGATGGCGCTTAGATTGAAAACGCCCTGCTAGCTTCTTTTTGAGACTTTCCAGACCACTTCAATTTATGTAAAAGAATACCCAACAATTATTACAGAGAATCAAATCACAATAGAGTTATTGAAGAAGTGTTGAACTGTCAGGGACCGGACTGTCCGCGCTAGGGGGTTGGATGGTCCACGCAACCAAGGGCACTCTGTCCACGCCACCCTTGTGGACGGTTCGTGAGTCCTGTAGAGGCGATTTATGAAACCCTAGTCGCCTCATGACTTCCAACCAAGGATTTAATCAATTTAACCAATGGAAATTGTTCAAAATTTTGCAGTATGTTCACAAGGACTGGCACAATCAATTCCACCAAGTGATTCAATAAATTCATTTCCCAATTTCAGGTCAGAGAGAATCTCCTAGGAACCCTAGTGTTGGTCACTTGTTTTCAATTGCTGTGAATCAAGAATAAGGCAACACATTTATTAAATGTTAAAGACCTTCGTCCCTCGAAGCATTATTCCCCTTCGGGTATAATGAATCTCGGACGAAGGTCATGAAGAACATGTCTTCATCATTCACAAATATAAGAACATAATTACAAATGTAATATCATGCCATTTATTCATTTTGTATTGAATGTACAAACAATATCAAGATACACATTGCATTTATACCTTCAACTTGCTTGAAGGTAAAGGCGTGAATGCAATTACAATCTAGCATGAACAGTACGGGGGTACTGTTCGCCTATTTATAGGCAATCGTACAACTTCGTACAATATTACATTCATATCCTCGGAGATTACATACGAGGTTTACAAATGTCATAGGGACAATTTTGTCATTTGCACCTAGCAGTTTGAATCAACACCTTCTTCCTATGTCACCTTCCCGCGTCATCGTAACGAAGCTTGCTTCGTCATACTTCCATTGATCAAAACTGTTGGGGGCCTTCCTCTTTCGAAGGTCCTCAAAAACATAATTAACTATTTTTTTAGCATAGATATTATAGAGAACTTCGTCTTCAGGATGCAAGTCTCTTCCTCATGATGAAGGCATACAAGATGAAGACAGATCTAAAGATGATAAGAATAAACGTCGAAGTTGTCGCCAGATTGATAGTTTCGGCTCATAACGAAGATGAAGTATGATGCTGATGCTGACCGAAGGGGGAAAAGACTACTTGGTCCTCAATGACTTGTATTACAATTATGGGTGAATATTGTGGACACAAGTGTACTTTTACCTGGGCTGTGTCCTATGTCTATAAATAGATGAACAGTAGCACCGTACTGTTCACTCTGAATGGTAATGTCACACCCGAGTTTTAGGGGACACCAAGACCCGGCATGAACATAATCATCAGGTGTGCTGGGACCAAGTCTCACACATATGACGAATCATGGTACAGAAACGAATGTCACATATTTACTATATAATAGGAGTTCTGTACAAAATAAATAAATAATTACATCATAAGGAGACAACGATCCAGCAACCCAAAGTTGACTGGGAGACGACGGCCTAGACCTCTCACGAACTCGTCACAGCATCCTCCATGCGTCTCATCCTATGGTACCTGTTCTTGACCTGTGGGGGGTGTGAGAAAGCAAGAGTGAGATCACATACGTTCATCGCTCAACAAGTTATGAGGAATAATGTGCATGAACTCGCCAAAGGTGGGAGCTCATGTGAAGTGTAAGGCTTACCAAAGAGGATGGTTAAAGTTGAGCATTGCTTTTAAAGTTGGTCAAAATTTTATTAGCAGTTGCTAAGTGTAAGTATATACCAATCCAAATAAGTAATAGATCAAAATTTGATAACAACACCTGCGATACAATGCATATGACAAATTGAATTTAGTTCCATAAATTACTCATGTGAGTGTCCAAGCTGCTCATGATCGTGAGCACGGCTAGTATACCAGTTTTACACTCTGCAGAGGTTGCGCATCTTTACCCACAAGTCATGTTACCCATCTGCCAAGGGATCGCGACTTTCCATACACCTCTACCAAGGAGGCGAGGCAGGGTAACACTACGAGGCCTTTACAAAGTTCCACTAGCTTCAGAAAACCCACTACAGTTTCTAGGAAGCTCCAATGCACGGACCTCTCGCCTGACCGCCATCGCAGCAAAACCAACCCAAGGGCCTCCCCACACTGGTCACTCCCCTACTGCCCTTGCCCCTATCGGGTAAGGTAGTCCTCCACTATCTTTCCTAATTAGTCAGCCAAGAGCGTCCCATACCGCCCTTATGGTAGCACTGTTTTCCCGAGTGGTTCTCCATGTTCCAATTAACATAATGTTCTTATCATGAACAGTAAATACCAAACTGATAATAAAAGTATGATCATGAATAATATGTATCTCCATACCCAAAACCACATAAAGCAACAGCAGGTACTACCTAAAAATTCAGTGGTAAAACAAGGTATAAAGATAGCCAAACTAGGGTAACCTATTGGGTCCCATCAAAATTAACCTATGCAGATCATTATGATTAATAAGAACATGATTGGATAAAAATAGGTGATCAAGGGCACAACTTGCCTCGGACTTGAGATTCCAGGTACCAGTATGATCTTCAAATGACTCGTAACCTCACGCTAGTCATAGCAATACAAACAAATATGATATAGGCAAAGTTAACATCACACCAAACATAAGAACAAACTGTGTAATAATAATCTATGCGTCGCTACGAGATCGTGGGTTCGAGAACCACTAAAATTGGAGTTACGATTAAGGAGTTATGATTTATAGAAGATCTATGTGATTTAAATATTAAACTATATTATAAATTGGTTAGTACACATCGTATGAGAGATTATTCCATAAATAATTAACTCAACTTTAATTTTAATTATAGCTTGACTAGAGATCATGTTTTAACCACATTATAATTATGGTCAGGTTAGTTTTGATTTAGAAGAGCTAATCTAGTCGACATAGGATAAATAAATATCTAACTATAAAAGTATGCACCATGGTATAATTAATGTTGTTACTGTGTAGTAAATATTTATACGAAGCTAACGCAACTGGAATGAGTCAATTTGGAGTTAAAATGAATTTAATATAAATTAAACAAGTTTCTAGATTTATTTTTATACTAAAAATTCATTTTAAATATCAATTAAGCATTTTCTGGTAGTTTATGGACTGCAGATACTAAATCTGAAGAGTTCAGGGGGTTCTGTGTAAGTTCTAGGACCTTACTGTAATGCTTTTAATATAATTCTGGACGGTGGGTTGGTTTGTTAATAATCCGGGGACTCTTTAGCAAAACAACCAGGTCAAAGGGGGTATGGGTGGATCATGGCCGTCCGATCAAACTCCTACGTGCCATATTAGAACACCCTTCAACAGAACCGTTATCCATATTGGGCCCTTGTATTAGCGATCCACGGTCCGAGGCATTACACGTCAGGATTGAACTGGTGTCGTCGATCACAAGATCCGCGGCATGGATTGAAAACCTGAAGGGGTATGCGGGTTCCTAATCCCAAACATTCAACTAGCATCGAACGGTCGGGGCTTAATGGTTTCTAGATCTAATCTTGACCGCCCATCCATGGATGGACGGTGCAGGGGCTTTCTCCCTCCCACGACTTCACGGGGCAGTGGTGGCCAGACACCCATGGCGGCGACGTCGCCGGCGCAAAGCGCGCGGCCCGCACCGAGGCCCTCAACCGAGTATGACGATCGCTAGACGATGTAGAGCATCGAGCAAACCCATTGGAACAATATACTCACCGGCGACGAGGTCCGAGCGGGCTGGCCATGGTGAAGTGTCGTCTGTGGCAGAGTATCAACGACAGCAAGGAAATTCGCCTGCCTTAGCCGTCGATTCCACTAGGTGGGGGCACACACATCATCCTTGCGACACTGTGAAGTTACCCGACCAAAATCTTGACCCCGAACGCCAACCTCCATTGGGTCCGCCCCCGGTGGCCATCACTTCGTTGCTCATGGCGACATGGTGCTCGGAGGTCTGGACATCGGCACAACGAGGAGGCAAGGAGTGGGGTGGGGGTCGATTATATACCCCGAGTCGACTGGGTACAACCGAGCCCGGGTCAGCGGTTCTTGGCGAATCTGCCACCGGCATAGAGGAGAGAGCGCCGCAGACTTCGAAGAAGACGATGACCCTGTACGCGGGCCCCACCGATCAGACGGTGCAGTGGCAGATGGGCAGAGCGGATCAGAAGGGAGATTGGGTCAGAGATGAGGGTCGCGGCCCAGATAAGCTTTTTCCCATTTTCTTTTTTTCATTTTCTTTTTTATTTTGTTTTTTTAGATATTCAAGTTTAAAATTGAGTTCAACTTTCAAACCAGATTTATGTCCAAACAAATGCAATAAAATATATTTGGTTATTTATTTACCATTTTTCTATTATTATATTCCTTTAATTAAATGCTCCAAATCAAATTATAAATAGTAACTCATATTATTGATTTTAGGAAAATATCATTTTTTGATTGCGTGATCAGAAAAATTACTTCAAAATGATTATTTGTTGATTACTTATTTTTGAGAGAGGGTAATATATTTTCTAATAAAAGTTACTTGGGTATTTGGAATAGTATTTCTAATTGTATAGATTATGGGAGGAATATTCCAATTTAACAAACAGATTAGGTTTTCTTTTGTGGGTTTCAATTTAAATTCTAGTTTTAAAAACTTTAGGATTTATGTTTATGACAACTTTTAGTATCCCCAACCCATATTAGGAGAAGATAACTAAAAAATGGGGAACACATATTAGGAAACATTTTAATTCTTATTTCTTTTAAGAATCATCAATGAATCCCAAAATAGGATTTTGGGTGTTACAGGTAATCACTCTCCCACGTCTTCACCTTCGAGCAAGCCGAAGGTATCAATGTAATATGAACTATGTTGATATTCATACATGTTTTATAGAATACATGTATGAATGAATTAACGAGATACAATTACTGTCTTCGTCCCTTCGTATTTTTTTACATATTAAATGATGAAGGTATGTCCTTTATAACCTTCATCTGATGATCATTATATCCATGGGAGATAATGCTTCGGAAGACGAAGGTCTCTAATAATTAACAATTGTGTTGTCTTGTTCTTGATTCACAGCATTCAAGAACAAGTAACCAACATTGGCGCCCACCTCCGGTGAAACTCACTTCCACAACCTTCGGCAAACGCTAGCCTTCGTCATGCCGCCGAAGAAGACAACAACGCTAGGGGCTGCTCTGCAGCCGCTGGACACCAATTAGGAGACGCTCTCACTGAGAGAGGCTAGGAGCCACAAGAGAAAGGCTACGAGCCCAACACCTCAGGAGGAAGAGTTGGACCAGGAGATTAGGGATTTAATAGCTATACATCACCAGGTGCAGAGGAAAAGATAAAAGATGCTTCGGTTAACCGAACTTCAGAGGAAGATTGACGAAGCAGCTGAAGAAATGCACCACCTCACGCAGGACGATCAAGGACGAGGGCCTCAACATAGAGAGCTTCGTCAAGAAACTCCAGTCGATGATGATGGATGGTATGATGATCTATACCATGGTAATTTTGCTTTTGATGATGTTTCTCCCCTGGCAGCAGAGTTGCAGGCTACCCCATGTCCACCTTCATACAAGCCGCCAAAGCTCCCCATGTATGATGGGCACTCTGACCTGAAACAATTCCTTATGAGCTATGAAGCAACCATATCATCATATGGTGGCAACACTGTTGTCATGGCTAAGTCCTTTGTCATGGCAGTCAGGAGCGTGGCTCAAACTTGGTATTCTTCTCTTCAGCTAGGAACAATTACATCTTGGCAGAAGTTAAAGGATATGCTAGTCACAAGCTTCCAGGGCTTCCAAACAAAGCCAGTGATTGCACAAGCTTTGTTCTAGTGCACGCAAGACCATGAGGAGTACTTGCAGGCATAAGTCCGAAGGTTCTTGTGGCTGAGAGCCCAGGCGCCAACGGTGCCTAATGAAATCGTCATCGAGGCCATTAAAAGTCGCCTAGAGGGGGTGGATAGGCGGAAACTAAAATTTACAACTTTAAACACACTACAAGCTGGGGTTAGCGTTATAATAAAATCCGAGTCCGGGAGAGAGAGGAAAACAAATCGACCAAGAATATAAAGCGGATGACATGGTGATTTGTTTTACCGAGGTTCGGTTCTAAAGAACCTAGTCCCCGTTGAGGTGGTCACAAAGACCGGGTCTCTTTAAACCCTTTCCCTCTTTCAAACGATCACTTAGACCGAGTGAGGCTTCTTCCTTAATCTCATGGGTCACTTAGACCTTGTAAGGACCACCACACAATTGGTGTCTCTTGCCTCGCTTACAAAGCTTGAGAGTAAGAAGTGAGAAAGAAAAGAAAGCCAAGCCAAGGAAACAAGAGCAACAAGAAACACAAGTGATCCTCTCACAAGTCCTAATGCACTAGAATTGAATTGGGGACTTTGATCAAATCGGTGGCTTTGATTTGTGTCTTGGAGTGTTGCACTTTGCTCTTGTATTGAATGAAGAGTGTTGAATGCTTGGATGGTTGGAGTGGAGGTGGTTGTGGGGTATTTATAGCCCCCAACCACCAATTCAACCGTTGGGGCAGGCTGCCGTCGATGGGCGCACCGGACACTGTCCGGTGCGCCAGCCACGTCACCCAACCGTTAGGGTTATGGCGGTTTCGACCATTGGAGCTTTATCTTCTTGTGGCACCAGACAGTTTGGTGTTGCATCGGACAGGCACTGTTCACTGTCCGGTGCCCCTCTGACGGGCGGCTCTGACTCTACGCGCACTGTTCTTCACTGTTCATCTGACTTCACCGCTTTTACAGTCGACCGTTGCGCGAAGTAGCCGTTGCTCCGCTGGTGCACCGGACAGTCCGGTGTGTAGGAAACGGGTGACGCCTAAGAGGGGGGGTGAATTAGGACTTCTAAAACTTTTACTAAACTAGGCCACAAATAAATCCCTAGAGCAAAACCTATGCAAATAATCAAACTAGAACGTGCAAACTAGGTTTTGTCTAAGTGTTGCTATCTCTACCGCAAAGACTAAGTTTCAATCTACACTAGATAAGTATGAATACAAGATTGAAACTTAAATGCTTAATATAAATGTGAAAACTTAAAGAGCAAAGTAGAGAAGCAAACTCTCGTGGATGACGCTGGTATTTTTACCGAGGTATCCGGAACCACGCAAGGTCCCGACTAATCCTCGTTGGTACCCCTACGCAAAGGGAAGCCCACGCGAGGGCCAAGCACCACGGTCGAGTAACTCCGTAGAGAGCCGCGAGCCTACTCCACGCGCAAGTGGTGCTCCGCTTCCGGCTCCTCTCGGACGCACCCCGCCGTCTGCACTATCGAGCTTCCGACCGAAACGCCGCGGGCCTCGTTCTCTCCGGTACATGGTGGCGGCCGTGACACAAACGCGGTTGTCACGGTCTCGCAAGACTCTCGCCCCACTCGGTACAATTACAACCGCTCATGCAAGAGCCGAGGGTTGTGTGGTTTTACAAAACTCACTCAACTAACTAGGATTCACCTAGAGCAAGCGCTAAAGCGGTCTAACTAACCTAAGCACTTCGCAAAGCACCTACGCTAATCACCGAGTGATTCTATTAAGCACTTGGGTGTTTGAGCTCTTAGAAATGTGCACTATATGCCTTGGTATGTTGCTTGGGCTCCCACACCTCCAAATGGCCGGTTGGATGAAGTATATATAGGCCCCAACTCAAATATAGCCGTTGGAAAGCAGTTCTGCAGCTTTCTGTGGCGCACCGGACAGGTGCACCGGACTGTCCGGTGATGCACCGGACATGCCACGTGTACTAGCCGCTAAAAGTAGCCGTTGGAGCTTCCGAAGATGGCGCACCGGACATGGCGCATCGGACGGTCCGGTGTGCACCGGACAACCCATGTTCTCTTATCGTATTTTGGCCATAACTTTTAGCTCCGAACTCCGATTTCGATGATCTTGTACTTTTTTGGAAAGCTTATGAAATTCTCTACATCCCAGAGTTGAAGCCGTACCAGTTTGAGCAAATTTGGCATACCGGACAGTTCGGTGTGCACTGGACATCCCATATACAGCTGCAGTTTTTTCAGCAATTCTGACTTCGTATTGTGGGCATAACTTTTAGCTCCGAACTCCGATTTTGATGATCTTGGACTTTTTGGAAAGCTTATAAAATTGTCTACATCTCAGAGTTGAAGCCATATCAGTTTGAGTAGATTTGATTTTGTGAAACACTTCCAATTCAGTCAGCCCTTCCTCTCAATTTTGTCAACTTCACTTTTGTTATGTAGCTTTGTATCTCACTTCTACTTCTTGATGTGTTGGACTCTTAGCATGTACAAAGTGTCTTCAATATGACTTTGTAATGTATTATATGGGTCTTATAATGTCTTCTTTGAGGTGTTGCATCCTCAGAGCCTCAGTCCAATCCACTTCGCATCCTGTGAACTACAACACACAAACACTTGGGAAATACATTAGTCCATAGGTTATGTTGATCATCAAACACCAAAATCTATTAAGCTAAATGGCCCGGGGTCCATTTTCCTTACAATCTCCCCCTTTTTGGTGATTGATGACAACACAACCAAAGCAAGCAAATATAACAAACATTTGAGTGAAAATATGCAATCTACTTGCTAGGATGCATGTTTGTCCCCATAGTGTGATATTATGGACTTAAGCTCCCCCTAACTCCATAATTCACTTACTTCCTATTTTAGACCAAAGTGCCAAAACCACTTGAAGGATCAAAATTTTAATTTGGTGGTGTTTGGTGTTTGATAGCATTTTCATTGCTTTGGTCCCTACAACTTCTCCCCCTTTGGCATCAACCACCGAAAAGGAAGACATTAAAACATGTAGGAAGCAAATAAGACTTGCCCTCAAAAAGGATTTGTAAAATAATACCAATTGAAACACCAAATTGATACTCCCCCTAAATGAGTGTTCTCCTTTAGAAAGAATTTTCTCCCACTGTAGAGACGAAGAAATACTCCCCTGACAGAGATCTTCTACTTAGGAAAAAGCATGTGAGAAATGGAGGTGCAAGACATGATTTGAAAAGACTAACTTCCCTTATGCATAGGTAACAGAATATGAGTAAACTACTTATGCATTTTTAGCAACAAGGAAGCATGTGATATGAAATATAGTCTAATCAAACATTGGAGAAGACATGTAAATGATACTAGATGTAGCCTCAAAAGATACCAATTGAAGGTCAATGGCGAGCTTGAGAGACATGAGAGTTCTTGGAGATTTTGCAGTGGAAGATTGTTGTCTTTCTCCGGGGACCTTATTTTCCTTACAATGAGACTATCACATGAAATAGACTTGAAAAGGTGTTAGTCTCAAAGTATTAGATTATAGAGTAACCTTCCCCTGAAGGTGTGCATACAAGTTTTGAATACTTGTAGGAGACTTGCACTTTGATTTGATATCAAGAGGGGCAAATTATCTACAATCCAAACTTTGGCACATATAAGTTAAATGATACAACTTGTAGAAATCAAAATTTTCAATTGATGCATCATTTACTATGGAGTGATATAGAAGCTATGTGCCATGCTTAAGTAAACATTTTAAGCCATGTAGGTTTGCTTAAGTATATGAATTTTAAAGCAAGCAATCCTACCATGTGATTTACCTAGTATGCATGATTCAAAAGTAAATAACAAATGTAATACTAGGCAAGAAAGGTAAACTAGATATAAGATAAATAGATACGCATATCTAAAAACAAGAGATACAAAAAATCTAGTTACCTTAGTCATGGGTGGGAAATTTGGGTCCAAAATTTTCAGTAACCCACTTGGCAATAAACTTGATCCAATATGATGTATCCCATGATATACATCCCAACTTTGCCAAGTCTCCAAATTTCCCGAAGACCTTCGGCCCACTCACTTTCCTTTCGGGATCCAAACCTTCTTGATGCTTTTCATGGTTGAAATTATTTCCTTTGGCACCCAGATGCGTTTGGCCCCTTTTCCTCTGTTGGCTTGCTTGTTTGCCTTGATTGCTATCACCTTTCCATTCTTTTTCTTCTTGATCAAATATGGTGTAGCATCCTTTTTGTTCACCTTTTTTATGTAGGTGTTGGAGATTTTGCTTGATGGCTTTTGCTTGAGCTTTTGCCTTTGTTTATCCCCGGTCATCGCCTTGCATTGGAAAGACTTGTGGCCTTCCATGTGGCATAGCCTACAAATCACAGTTTCTCCCTCCATAGGCTTGTTCACTCCCGCAGTGGTGTTATCCTGTGGAGGTCGGATTTGTTTGGCTTTGCCTTTCTTGTCATACAAAGCCTTGCCAAGGCGAGCCACTTCTTGCTTTAATTATTCATTTTCCTTTGCAACCTCATCCGAACATGTCTCTACAACAATATTCTCAACAACGACTTGGTTGCAGGGGTTAGAATAATCAATTAAATCAAAGCAGGAAGTAGAAGCATCTTTCTTAATTATTTCAGGTATTTCAACTAAAGATGCTGCTGCGGTGCTACCAATGTTTTCTAGCTTAGTAGTTAGCTCATTATTATGTATGCTAAGAATTTCCATTTTCTCTAGCAAATTTTCAATAGCTTCTTGGGAGCTAGCTAACTTAGCCTTAAGTTTTTCATTCTTTTTAATAAGGCTATCATCGGTAGCAGTGGATGGAGCACTAGATTCTAATAGCTCAATTTTAGTTGATAGCTCACTATTTAGGTTTGCAAAAGTTTCAAATTTTTCTAGCAAACCTTTGTAATCATTTTGAGAGCTAACCAACTTATTTTTCAAAGTTTTAAGTTGAGCTTTTTGCTTAGTGCAAATAGGGGTGTAAACGGATACTTATTCGGATATCAGTTTTTTGGTCTTTTTTCTTTGATTGTGAATTAATAGAATATAGAATCTGCTATGCAAATTTATATTCTTGTTTTTAGTATTGAGCTTGTAAAGATTCATGAAAGGTAAACCTCAAATCTATCATATATCTTCTCAAATAATAAATATAAATTTTGGATACAAATCGAATACGGATACGGATATTTTTTCACCTTTTTTGTTGTATGGAGCAAATAATGGATGAAATAATTTATACAAAATTTTATTCTTATTTATAATAATGTGCTTCATAATATAAGAAGGGATTAGCATCAAATTTCATATATCAATTTTAAAATATTAAATTTGTCCTAACAGTTCGGATATCCGTTTACACCCCTAAGTGCAAACATCCTGGAAAAATTCTACCGCTTCCGCAAGCTCATCTAGAGAGGGCTTTCCCTCACCTTCATCATCACTACTACTTTCATCACTAGAGGATGGAATGCTTTTGTTACCTCTTGCCATAAGGCATTTGTGTGATGACCGTGATGAGCGTGACGAGGACCGGTGGCTGCACATCCTTGGAGGTTCATCTTCACTTGAAGAATCATCCCAAGTTCTAACACTTGTTAGCGCCTTGCCTTTGCTCCTCTCCTTTTTGGGTTTGGCTATATTTGGACAGTTGTCCCTGAAGTGGCCCTTCTCCCCACATGCGAAGCATCCTCTCTTCCTTTGCTTTTTCCTGTCAATGTTAAAGAGAAGATCCTCGACCTGCAGGGGCACACCCATTAGATTAATCTTGCAAATCATCCTCATTACCTTTCCGACGCGTTGGATTGTTTCTTCGTCCTCGGAGGATGATGTGCATGGTTGATTATCTTCATCATCATCACTTTCTTCTTCTTCCTCTTCTTCACTTGAGGAACTTGGAGTGAGAGCCTTCTTTTTGCCCTTCCTTTCATCACATGCAAAAGCATATGGTCTTGAGGAAGTTGGCTCCTCTCCCCAACACATTTTTCGCGACATCTCAAAAGCCGCGATTTTCCCAATCACAATGGTCGGGGTCATGTTGCTCAAGTCTTCCATGTTGTGAAGGATGGTGATGATGCTCCCATATCTTTGTTGTGGTAGTAGGGAGATAATCTTCCTCACAATGTCCGCATCACCTAGCTTATTAATGCCAATAGAATTGAGCTCATTGATAATTAAATTCAAACGAGAATACATGTCTCTAACAAGCTCATCATCTTTCATAGCAAAAGAATTATACTCATTTAAGACTAGGCAATGTTTTTGCTCACGGACATTGAATGTGCCGTCATGGAGCTCATGCAATTTTAGCCAAATCTCATTAGCAGTTTTCAAGGTAAATACTTGATTAAAAATATCCATGCTAAGAGATTCATACAAGCAATTTTTGGCTCTAGCATTTAAATGAATTTCTTTTTCCTCACTCGTGGTGGGTTTCTCGGGATTCTTGAGGGGTTTTATCCCGTCATGAGTGACTCTCCAAACACCTAGATCAACAACCTCTAGGTAACAAGCCATTCTAGCACTATAATATGGGAAGTTAGTGCCATCGAAATGTGGTGGCCTATGGGTATCCATCCCTTCCTCTAAAAAGCGTTGGCTCTTTTAGCGGTGAAGCTAAAGCGTTTCAAATGAGCCAAACCGACTCTGATACCACTTGTCGGAAATGGGTGACGCCTAAGAGGGGGGGTGAATTAGGACTTCTAAAACTTTTACTAAACTAGGCCACAAATAAATCCCTAGAGCAAAACCTATGCAAATAATCAAACTAGAACGTGCAAACTAGGTTTTGTCTAAGTGTTGCTATCTCTACCGTAAAGACTAAGTTTCAATCTACACTAGATAAGTATGAATACAAGATTGAAACTTAAATGCTTAATATAAATGCGAAAACTTAAAGAGCAAAGTAGAGAAGCAAACTCTCGTGGATGACACTGGTATTTTTACCGAGGTATCCGGAACTACGCAAGGTCCCGACTAATCCTCGTTGGTACCCCTACGCAAAGGGAAGCCCACGCGAGGGCCAAGCACCACGGTCGAGTAACTCTGTAGAGAGCCGCGAGCCTACTCCACGCGCAAGTGGTGCTCCGCTTCCGGCTCCTCTCGGACGCACCCTGCCGTCTCCACTATCGAGCTTCCGACCGAAACGCCGCGGGCCTCGTTCCCTCCGGTACACGGTGGCGGCCGTGACACAAACGCGGTTGTCACGGTCTCGCAAGACTCTCGCCCCACTCGGTACAATTACAACGGCTCATGCAAGAGCCGAGGGTTGTGTGGTTTTACAAAACTCACTCAACTAACTAGGATTCACCTAGAGCAAGCGCTAAAGCGGTCTAACTAACCTAAGCACTTCGCAAAGCACCTACGCTAATCACCGAGTGATTCTATTAAGCACTTGGGTGTTTGAGCTCTTGGAAATGTGCACTATATGCCTTGGTATGTTGCTTGGGCTCCCACACCTCCAAATGGCCGGTTGAATGAAGTATATATAGGCCCCAACTCAAATATAGCCGTTGGAAAGCAGTTCTGCAGCTTTCTGTGGCGCACCAGACAGGTGCACCGGACTGTCCGGTGGTGCACCAGACATGCCACGTGTACTAGCCGCTAAAAGTAGCCGTTGGAGCTTCCGAAAATGGCGCACCAGACATGGCGCACCGGACGGTCCGGTGTGCACCGGACAACCCATGTTCTCTTGTCGTATTTTGGCCATAACTTTTAGCTCCGAACTCCAATTTCGATGATCTTGTACTTTTTGGAAAGCATATGAAATTCTCTACATCCCAGAGTTGAAGCCATACCAGTTTGAGCAAATTTGGCACACCAGACAGTCCGGTGTGCACTGGACATCCCATATACAGCTGCAGTTTTTTCAGCAATTCTGACTTCGTATTGTGGGCATAACTTTTAGCTCCGAACTCCGATTTTGATGATCTTGGACTTTTTGGAAAGCTTATAAAATTGTCTACATCTCAGAGTTGAAGCCATGTCAGTTTGAGTAGATTTGATTTTGTGAAACACTTCCAATTCAGTCAGCCCTTCCTCTCAATTTTGTCAACTTCACTTTTGTTTTGTAGCTTTGTATCTCACTTCTACTTCTTGATGTGTTGGACTCTTAGCATGTACAAAGGGTCTTATAATGTCTTCTTTGAGGTGTTGCATCCTCAAAGCCTCAGTCCAATCCACTTCGCATCCTGTGAACTACAACACACAAACACTTGGGAAATACATTAGTCCATAGGTTATGTTGATCATCAAACACCAAAATCTATTAAGCTAAATGGCCCGGGGTCCATTTTACTTACACGGTGGCACACCAGACAGTCCGTTGAATTATAGCGGAGTGCGCCATCAGAAACCCGAAGATGAAGAGTTTGAAGTCGTACGGTCCTGGTGCACCGGACACTGTCCGGTGGCACATCGGACAGTCCGGTGCGCCAGACCAGGGTTCTTTTCGGTTTCTTTTGCTCCTTTCTTTTAAACCCTAACTTTGATCTTTTATTGGTTTGTGTTGAATCGTTACGCACCTGTAGAATATAATCTAGAGCAAACTAGTTAGTCCAATTATTTGTGTTGGGCATTCAACCACCAAAATCATTTATAGAAAAAGGTTAAACCCTATTTCCCTTTCAATCTCCCCCTTTTTGGTGATTGATGCCAACACAAACCAATGCAAATATATAAGTGCAGAATTGAACTAGTTTGCATGAGGTAAGTGCAAAGGTTGCTTGGAATTAAACCAATTTATAGTTCTGCTAGGTGTATACCCGTGCGTTGCTACGGAGTTAACATGTAATGATAAAATACATTAAGATACAGAAACACTATGATAAAATACATTGATATGCAAAAACATTAATAGTTATTCTATACTTCTGTTAGCATCACTAAAAGTGGATGTTTACATATCTCAAAAAATATATAAGATTGTGCCTATGCTTTTTCATTAACGTCTTAAATAAAACACGTTGATTCTAAAAAATATATAAGATTGTGCTCGTGCATTGCTACAATATTTTTATATTATAGATATATGCCCGTGCGTTGCTACAAAAATAATATGATAAAATATATTATATAAAAACACTAATTGTTATTTATATTTTTATTAGCATCACTAAAAGTGGATGCTTAATATACTTGTAAAAGAAAATTAGTGTTTTAGAATATTAATATATATTATCATATAGATTCTGTATCAACGCCAAGGTGAAGGTAAACAATCGCTTACTCTAACAAAATGAACAAAATGTATATCATGAACCGCACTTGAGAATAGAAGAAAGCAGTTAGATTCACAATTGCACACTACTCAGCAACACCAACAGACAACCCTTTAAAACTGCCCTAGCCTATCGGTGCATACATCATCTTTGCCCCATTGCGATACAGGTAGATCCTCACGCAAGTCTCTGGTCCAGAGAGGCCCAGTAGCTCCTCGTGGTCAGTGGCTTTAGGATCAAAGCTTATAGTAACTGATCTGAGTGTTATGGTCCATCCCAGCAAACGTTCAGTTCTTGTAGAGAGTACAGCGAGGGCTCCTCGCTTTCCTAGTCTTGCTGCTGACGACAAGCGCAGTCTGGTGAACAAGCAGCTCGGTCCTGCTGTAAGAAGAGTAAACATATAAGATTGGCTAGTTGATCAGCGAACTTTACAATGGTTACTGACAATAGGGACAACATTAGAAAGACGAAACGATGTATATAGATGGCAATTTGCAAATGAACTTGGTTTCTTTCTTTCTTCCCTTTTCTAGGTAAGAAACTACATTGGTAGAAACTACGAACGTTGTTTACATGGATGAGGCCCGATGCAGCCCCAAGATACAGATGACAGAGCTCTATCTACTGAACATTTAGAGAAATGAAGTGGATAGAAAAACTGACAGTGACCGATCACTCAGTAAGCCAGATCTGACTAAAAAATAAAGGTCACAATTCAATCTGTTTCTAGTGGCTTTCCTATGCAAGTGCTCGGGCCTCATAGATGCTCTGCATTAAAATCCTATCAGAAGTGCACCTTGGACAGAGAAATTTAAAAAGTTAATTTAACTTTATAGCTGCTCAAAAAGTGTAGTTCAATGCATTTCATAATTTCATATGTAAGATCATAGTACAGAAATACTGTGTCGCTATGGTTCAAACAAAAAATCGAGTTCTATTCTATACTATATAACAACCATTACAGAATGGAATCAATGCATATTCTTCTTTTTACACACCATGCTTATATAGTAGTAGGGATATATATTATATGGTCAAACCTGAAACAGTTTCAGCAGCAAAAATCCTAAAGCATGTTATATTCTGGATTGGATGGAGAAGATATTATAGATTTCTGATAAATAAAATGACCATGCCCAAGATTCTAAATTTACAAGAATGTCTGAAATCCAACATTCACCATCCCATAAGTAACAAAAATACTGAAGTAGGTAATAACAAGGGTTTTAATGATTCAGTTGCAACAATGTTACATGTTTGGTTCCTTAGCTAAAACTGCAGTTTGTTTAGCTGACATAAACAGGTTGTGAAGCAGAATCTGAAGTTTAGCTTGTGTCAAACAATTGTGCACATCATCATTAGTTTTACCTGTGATTTTTCAGCCCGTTGATCCCATAAGAGAACAGTACGGTCAAGTGAACCAGAGAGAAAATTTTCTTTTTCAGAGCAAAATGAGATGCAGACAACCCTGGACAAAACACAGCATATTAGCATCCTCCACTGGCATTAGCATGACCAAAATGTTAACTACTCCCTCCTTTCCAAACAGGTTCCAAATTATAGTTGGTGGTACCCTAAAATTTGGAAGCAGTCATCGAAGTGACTTCCGAATTCTTCTTTCGCTTTCTCAAGGAGGCCTGAGCCCTTGTGCAAGATCTTTTCAACATCTTACTTCATATCCCCTTGAAGCTTCTCAGTCATCATTTCAGCATCAACCGATTAACTCGCCGACCAAATTAAGTTCAGGGAGCAGGAAAATGAATTAAAAGTACATCAGATACATACATCAATTGAAACATGGTGTACATAATAAGGCTGTTCAGGAGAAGAAAAGAAAGACATCAATGAAATGGAGAAGATGGCATACATTAAGCATGGTGTAATAAGAAGGTATAATTAGCCAGATCATACAGAACTCACGGTAGACTAACAAGCTTACCTGAAGGTCATTTGGAACATAACTTGCTTCAACAACAGCCCTAGTCGCGTCCACTACAGAGAAGAGAAGTAATCAAACAGAAAAACAGTCAACAGGGAATGGATCTTGTAAGATTTCAGGCCACCAAGATATAGATAGTTGTACGGACAAGGAAGAAAAAAAGAACAGTTAGGTCAAACCTGCTGCACCAAGTTTCTCCGCAAGCTGCTCCAACAACTTAAAATTTTCAGCACTTCTTAAACCTCTGCCTCCGGTGACTACTACACGTGCATTTGCAAGATCAGGCCGCTCTGTGTCTTGGGATGTAAGATTCACCCATGTAGATTTCCCTAAGGTTTGAAAAAAGGTACTATTCACGGGTGCCAAAATAATAAATCAAGTAAGAGGGGTAATTTTTTTCCTTGTAGCCTGTTTCAACATTATAAAAGTTATAGAAAGTTGTGAATAGGAAAATAAATCTAGTGATCCTCAATTAGTAAAAGTTTTGTGCAATTATTAGAGCAACAAAACAAATAAGTGTAGTTCTGAAGCACTGATGATTCTTAACAAAATAACATGGTGAAGGAACCAAACAAACCTTCACTAAGGAAAGAGAGATCAACCTGGGTGATAGGTGCAACCTTTGTTTCAGACATAGAATCAACAGTAGGGGAAAATGAAGTTGATCTAATACTCAGCATGCAAGGATCCTCGCCGGTATATTTCACAGTACAAAGTGCATTCCCAGCATAAATTGGCCTGAAGTCAGATACATACACCAATTGAAACATGAAGCCCCAACAAAAGCAAACATCACAAAAGGAAGTTATGGACTTATTTGAATGGCTAGATGTGACCATTCTATGGAATCCAGTCTTTAGGTTCATGCTTTTTAACACCCATAAACTAATACATATGGTGGGTGCATGTGATTTGAGGAAGACTCACATGCTTTCAAGCAATTCTATATGGATGTGGATGAGTTGGGGATGGTATTAGTTGTTAACTCAAGCACACACGTCACAATAAGCAATGAATTTGGAGAATTCTTGACAGTGGCTGTCCGACTTTTATTTTGTCTAGGTCCAAAACGTCATCCTCTAATTAATATGCACAAAACAGACTTTAATGGAAGTAAATCACACATATTCTAGGAGCATACACCTAAGATCTTACAAAAGGTAGATCCAGTGCCGGAGGCAACCACATGAGTGGGGTCTGGGGAAGAGATAAACCGAGGCAAGTCTTCCTCCTGAAATGCGGAGAGGCTAATTCAAACCCGCGACCTAGTGACTCAGTGAGACAACTCTCACCATTGCACCATGCCTACCCTTCTACTTAAGATCTTACAAAGGCCCAGACCAATAGCATAAAACCATAATGAGCAAGCACATGTATGCATGCCAGTTGACCTACCTACTCTTACTTTTACCTGTTACCAAGGTTATGAAGACCAAAAGGTTGCAACTCAACCTTGATGTAGAGCTTCACAAAAAGTTCATATGGGAAGAGTGTCTGAACAAAAGAAAACTATTAGCAGATAGAAGAGAAAGAAAAAGATGCTACTATTGTTTGTCATGCAGGGATAAAACAGACTATCTACTATACTTTAATTTTATATGTCTATTAGCCAATAATTAAAACATGTCCCAGTAAATTGTTTGTCAGCTAAATATTTGTCGACTAATTGTTAGACACTGCCAAACAGTTAGCCAGGAGCAGGGGTGGAGCTACATGTAGGGGTCAGCTCACCCCTATAAAATTTCGCAAACCCCTATAAACTAATGTAGTTAGATGATGATCAGTGGAGCTGACATTAATGACTTCATTGCCTGGCTTCGCGGACAGGAGGATCAAAACAGGGAATTAGTTTATTCACCCTCCTTACACGAGAATATATACGTGGTTCACCCCGTTGAGTTAGAATCGACAAGCTGTTTTTATGCAAGAAAGACAGTTTTAATTTGACACCAAAACACGGCATAGCAGCAATCCAATAATCCAATGGCTATAACACCCACACACCCACGGTGTTGGTTGCATGCATTGTCCACGCTGCACAGGAGATCACGGCATCCTCGGCTCGGTGGGGCGCCGGACGCCTTTGAACAGAAAGGGGGGACAGGTCGCACGCAAGCGGCAAGCCTTCCTTTCATTAGTTCATCACGAGCTTCAACCAACTTTCTGCCAAAAATAATCCCATCCACAACCACAGACCGTCTGCGGTGCCCAATTAGTGGAACGCTACATCACGTAGAGAGAAAGGAAGCAGCTACATGGCGTGGTAGTAGAGCTGGGAGTCGGCATCCCACACGAACCCGTCTCCAATGTCCGCCACTGCATCATAAAAAATGCAGTAGATCCTGTGTTGCCCCTGCCCTTCCATCACTGAGATCCCGTGCTGCCAATGGTAGGAGGGCACTGAGGATGGAAGGGGGTCGGCTGCACAATTAGCATAGCCAGCGACAGACAGAACGGCGGTGCACCGTGCTGTTCACCACGAAAAAACAATTGTATTATACCATATACTGTCCTATGCTTTCAACCTTGTAGCATCCATGAGTCAACCAAAACACTTCAATCCACCATCCATACTTGCTCGTCTAATATGTTTTGAACCAATGAGCACAACCATCAATGTGAGCAGTCAATTACTAGTCAGCGGGGCAAACACACATATTAGTAATCACAATTAGTGTCTAACCTGGTCTAGTCTTGTAGGGTATTATGTAGCTCCCTTTGTGTTTAGGTCACCTTGAGGGTAGTTTTTTATGTTTGTTTGTCATCTTGAGGGAAGGAGACCTCAGCTAGTTCCTTGATTCCTACATGAAACCCAGAACAGATCAAACCTGCAAAACCAATATGTGATGAAATTTGTGTAGCTAACAATATTTGAAGTTCTGAACTGAGAGCACATTACCTCGTATGACCAGCCAAGCAATCCCAACTTGCATTCCCTGGTTCTATCCCAACTTGCACATACCACAGCGGGGTCCAGATCAGGACTCCACCTCCACCTATTCCTCTTGAATCCACTCAAATCCTCGCCATCCAGGGCCCCAAACCACCCCCAAATTCACAAGGAAATGACAAGAATTAAACCCTAGCGCTAGCCGCGGGCGACGGAGGAGTAAGCTGATGGCAGCGCCATCGAGCCAGAGGGGGAGCAGGTTACCGCAGCGATGGAGGATTTGTCTGCCATCTCCGTGGAGGCCCGCTCGGTGTCAAGCTCTTGTTGTAGCCCACGCGTGACGTCCTCTGCAACCTCCTTCTCCCGACGTAGCCATGCCACCGTCGCCTTCAGCTCCTCGGGGAGGGAGAAATCTCCGAGGGGTGGGGCGGGCATGGACCTCCGGACTGCGCAGGGGCAGGGACGCATGCTGGGGGTGCGATGTCGGCTACTTGGCTTGATGTACGCGGTGGGTGTGAGGCGGAGGCGGGGGCGTGGTGAAGATTGAGGCTGCACACTCCGTCGACGATGGAGGATTTGGGGCAGATTTTGGGGGACGTTGGCAGCTCGGGCGCGTGCCATGGGCCGGGCGAGGTTGGATCTGGCCGCTGCGGTGATTGCGGCAAGGAGCCAGGGCGGGAGTAGCCGAGGTGGGATCTGGCCGCTGCCGTGATTGCGGGGACATGGTAATGCCGCCACGGTGATTGCGGTGGAGGGGCAGGAGCATGCTGCAGGCATCGAGCGGTGGCGCGGCTGGGGGCAGAATGTGCACCATGGAAGACTGTGGACGCCTACGTTGTGTACATAAGTAGTAGTAGAGACTAGATATGCATGGTTGGTTTCTTTTATTTAACATTTTGGACCATGCTTGCACCACTTGTTTTGTTTTTGCAAATTCTTTTGGAAAATCTTTTCAAAGTCTTTTTGCAAATAGTCAAAGGTATATGAATAAGATTTCGAGAAGCAATTTCAAGATTTGAAATTTTCTCCCCCTGTTTCAAATGTTTTTCCTTTGACTTAAACAAAACTCCCCTGGATGAAATTCTCCTCTTAGCTTTCAAGAGGGTTTTAATAGATATCAATTAGAACTTATACTTGGGATGCTTTTAAAAATGTATTAATTGAAAATCAACATCCCAATTTGAAATATATCAACTGAGAATTTTCATCATAAGATACCAATTGAAAAGACAAAACATAAATCATTATTTCGAAAATTTTTGAAGTTGGTGGTGCGGTCCTTTTGCTTTGGGCTAATACTCTCTCCCCCTTTGGCATTAATCGCCAAAAACAGAGACTTTGTGAGCCCTTTTTACTTTCTCCCCAATTAGTACAAGTAAATATGAGTGAAAGATTATACCAATTTGAAGAGTGATGTGGAGTGATGGCGAAAGGGTAAATGATACCGATAGAGTGGAGTCGAAGCCTTGTCTTCGCCGAAGACTCCATTTCCCTTTCAATCTATGACTTAGCATAGAAGTACACTTGAAAACACATTAGTCGTAGACATAAAAGAGATATGATCAAAGGTATATAAATGAGCTATGTGTGCAAAGTGTCAATCAAAGTTCCGAGAATCAAGAATGTTTAGCTCATTCCTAAGTTTGGTAAAGGTTTTCTCATCTAATGGTTTGGTGAAGATATCGGCTAATTGTTCTTTGGTGCTAACATAAGCAATCCCGATATCCCCCCTTTGTTGGTGATCCCTCAAAAAGTGATACCGAATGTCTATGTGCTTAGTGCAGCTGTGTTCAACGGCATTATCCGCCATGTGGATTGCACTCTCATTATCACATAGGAGAGGGACTTTGCTCAATTTGTAGCCATAGTCCCTGAGGGTTTGCCTCATCTAAAGTAATTGTGCACATCAATGACCTGTGGCAATATACTCGGCTTCGGCGGTAGAAAGAGCTACTGAGTTTTGTTTCTTTGAAGCCCAAGATACCAGGAATCTTCGCAGAAACTGACAAGTCCCTGATGTGCTCTTCCTATAATTTTACACCCTGCCCAATCAGCATCTGAATATCCTATTAAATCAAAAGTGGATCCCTTGGGGTACGAAAGACCAAACTTAGGTGTGTAAACTAAATATCTCATGATTCTTTTCACGGCCCTAAGGTGAACTTCCTTAGGATCGGCTTGGAACCTTGCACACATGCATACGGAAAGCATAATATCCGGTCGAGATGCACATAAATAGACTAAAGATCCTATCATCGACCGGTATACCTTTTGATCTATGGATTTACCTCCCGTGTCGAGGTCGAGATGTCCATTAGTTCCCATGGGTGTCTTAATGGGCTTGGCATCCTTCATTCCAAACTTGGTAAGTATGTCTTGAATGTACTTTGTTTGGCTGATGAAGGTGCCCTCTTGGAGTTGCTTGACTTGAAATCCTAGAAAATACTCCAACTCCCCCATCATCGACATCTCGAATTTTTGAATCATGATTCTACTAAACTCTTCACAAGTAGATTTGTTAGTAGACCCAAATATGATATCATCAACATAAATTTGGAATACAAACAAATCTTTTGCAATGGTTTTAGTAAAGAGAGTAGGATCGACTTTACCGACTTTGAAGCCATTAGTGATAAGAAAATCTCTTAGGAATTCATACCATGCTCTTGGGGCTTGCTTGAGCCCATAAAGCGCCTTTGAGAGTTTATAAACATGGTTAGGGTACTCACTATCTTCAAAGCTAGGAGGTTGCTCAACATAGACCTCTTATTTGATAGGTCCATTGAGGAAGGCACTCTTCACATCCATTTGGTAAAGCTTAAAGCTATGGTAAGTAGCATAGGCAAGTAATATGCGAATTGACTCAAGCCTAGCTACGGGTGCATACTTTTCACCAAAATCCAAACCTTCGACTTGTGAATATCCTTTGGCCACAAGTCGGGCTTTGTTCCTTGTCACCACACCATGCTCATCTTGCTTGTTGTGGAATACCCACTTGGTTCCTACAACATTTTGGTTAGGACGTGGAACTAAATGCCATACCTCATTCTTCGTGAAGTTGTTGAGCTCCTCTTGCATTGCCAACACCCAATCCGAATCTCTTAGTGCATCCTCTACCCTGTAAGGCTCAATAGAGGAAACAAAGGAGTAATGCTCACAAAAATGTGCGACCCGAGATCGAGTGGTTATCCCCTTATGAATATCGTTGAGGATGGAGTTCATGGGGTGATCTCTTTGAATAGCTTGGTGGACTCTTGGGTGTTGTGGTTTTTCACCCTGAATTTCTTGATCATCTTCCTTGTCTTGATCAACTTCATCTCCCCCTTGATCATTGTCCTCCTCTTGAGGTGACTCATCTTCTTGATCTTCATCTTCATTGTCTTGAGCCTGATCCTCATCTTGAGTTGGTGGAGATGCTTGATTGGAAGACGACAATTGATCTTGTGCTTGAATTGGCTCTTCGGGTTCCTTAGGACACACATCCCCTATGGACATGTTCCTTAGTGCGACGCATGGAGCCTCTTCATCATCTAATTCATCAAGATCAACTTGCTCCACTTGGGAGCCATTAGTCTCATCAAACACAATGTCACAAGAAACCTCAACTAATCCAGTGGATTTGTTGAAGACTCTATATGCCCTTGTGTTTGAGTCATAACCAAGTAAAAAGCCTTCTACAGCCTTAGGAGCAAATTTAGATTTTCTACCTCTTTTAACAAGAATAAAGTGTTGGGGGTCTTCGTCTTCCGAAGGTCCTCAAAAACATGATTTGACAATATTTCCCAAGTGTAATATATGAACAGGTACCTTCGGACTTGGATTAAAACCATATACAATATGAGAAGCACAAACAATACGAAGGATGACGAAGCTCTGTAGTTATGCGCAGGGAAGCTGCAGCATAGCTGCAAAAAGAGGAACCGACTTAAAGGGGAAAAGGCTATATGGACATCAATGGATTATCCTAAAGTCAATAGTAAATGTAAAGGGCATGAGTGTAATTTTACACAGGCTGCGTCCTGTGCCTATAAATAGATGAACGGTGCCCTTGTACTGTTCACGCTGACTTGTACTCGATTGTGCGTCACGCTTGGACTTTTGCTTTCTGTCAAGCCGAAGGTATAAATGTAATTCAATATTGCTTCTGTTCATTCATGATAATGAAGAATATATTAACAATGTAATATGATTATTCATGTTATCCTTTATATCGCATATGCTCCTTCTTTCATTAACATATGCAATGATGATGAAGGTATGTCCTTCATCACCTTCGTCTGAAGATCATTATATCCTATGGGAAATAATGCTTCGAAAGATGAAGGGTGTAACTCTTAACATTTTGTGTTGCCTTGTTCTTAATTCATAGCACTTGAGAACAAGTCTCCAACATTGGCGCCCACCTCCGGTGAACATTTTTGACCACCTTCGGCAAGCACCGACCTTCGTCATGTCGTCGAAGAAAGCTTCAGCGCCAGGAACTGCTGCACTGCAGCCGCTGGACCCAAACCAGGAAACTCTTTCTCTCCGAGAGGCTCGAAGCCAAAAGATGAAAGCCACCAGTCCAACACTCCAGGAGGACCAATGTTGGAGACTTGTTCTCAAGTGCTATGAATTAAGAATAAGGCAACACAAAATGTTAAGAGTTACACCCTTCGTCTTTCGAAGCATTATTTCCCATAGGATATAATGATCTTCAGACGAAGGTGATGAAGGACATACCTTCATCATCATTGCGTATTTTAATGAAAGAAGGAGCATATGCGATATAAAGGATAACATGAATAATCATATTACATTGTTAATATATTCTTCATTATCATGAATGAACAGAAGCAATATTGAATTACATTTATACCTTTGGCTTGACAAAAAGCAAAAGTCCAAGCGTGACGCACAATCGAGTACAAGTCAGCGTGAACAGTACGAGGGCACTGTTCATCTATTTATAGGCACAGGACACAGCCTGTGTAAAATTACACTCATGCCCTTTACATTTACTATTGACTTTAGGATAATCCATCGAGGTCCATATAGCCTTTTCCCCTTTAAGTCGGTTCCTCTTTTTGCAGCTATGCCGAAGCTTCCCTACGCATAACTCCGGAGCTTCGTCATCCTTCGTATTGTTTGTGCTTCTCATATTGTATATGGTTTTAATCCAAGTCCGAAGGTACCTGTTCATATATTACACTTGGGAAATATTGTCAAATCATGTTTTTGAGGACCTTCGGAAGACGAAGGCCCCCAACATAAAGCATTTGCTACCAAAGACTCTAAAATATGAAACATTGGGCTTTTTACCGGTGAGGAACTCATATGATGTTTTCTTGAGGATTCGGTGAAGGTAGAGTCGGTTGATGGAGTAGCAGGCGGTGTTAATCGCCTCAGCCCAAAACCGGTCCAGAGTCTTGTATTCATCAAGCATAGTCCTTGCCATGTCCAGTAGAGTTCTATTCTTCCTCTCCACTACACCATTTTGCTGAGGTGTGTAGGGAGAAGAGAACTCATGCTTGATGCCCTCTTCCTCAAGAATGCCTTCAATTTGAGAGTTCATGAACTCTGTCCCATTGTCGCTTCTTATCTTCTTGATTCTCAACCCGAACTCATTTTGAGCACGTATCAAGAATCCCTTTAAGGTCTCTTGGGTTTGAGATTTTTCCTGTAAAAAGAATACCAAAGTGAAGCAAGAGTAATCATCCACAATTACTAGACAATACTTACTCCCGCCGATGCTTATGTAAGCAATCGGGTCGAATAGATCCATGTGGAGTAGTTCCAGTGGCCTGTCCGTTGTCATGATGTTCTTGTGTGGATGGTGGGCACCAACTTGCTTTTCTGCTTAACATGCGCTACAAACCCTATCTTTCTCAAAATGAATACTGGTTAGTCCCAAAATGTGTTCTCCCTTTAGAAGTTTTTGGAGATTCTTCATCTCAACATGGGCTAGTCGGCGATGCTAGAGCTAACCCATATTAGTCTTAGTAATTAAGCAAGTATCGAGTTCAGCTCTATTAAAATCAACTAAGTATAGCTGACCCTCTAATACTCCCTTAAATGCTACTGAATCATCACTTCTTCTAAAGATAGTAACACCTATATCCGTAAAACGACAGTTGTTACCCATTTTGCATAATTGAGATATAGAAAGCAAATTGTAATCTAAAGAATCTATGAGAAAAACATTGGAAATAGAATGGTCAGGTGATATTGCAATTTTACCATTGACCAAACCTTGATTTTCATCCCCGAATGTGATAGCTCTTTGGGGATCTTCATTTTTCTCGTAGGAGGTGAACATCCTTTTCTCCCCTGTCATGTGGTTTGTGCATCCGCTATCAATAATCCAACTTGAGCCCCCGGATGCATAAACCTGCAAAACAATTTAGGCCTTGCTCTTAGGTACCCAAACGGTCTTGGGTCCTTTCACATTAGAAACAAGCACCTTGGATACCCAAACACAAGTCTTGGAGCCCTTGTGTTTGCCCCAAACATATTTGACAACTACTTTGCCTGATTTGTTAGTGAGCACATAAGAAGCATCAAAAGTCTTAAATGAAACATTAGGCTCATTTGATGTAGTAGTAGTTTTCTTTTTAGGCATTTTAACATGAGTAGGATGCCTAGAGCTAGAAGCCTCATTCTTATACATAAAAGCATGATGGGAAACAAAATGAGATTTCTTAGCATGAATTCTCCTAATCTTGTGTTCGGGATAACCAGCGGGATATAAAATATAGCCCTCGTTATCCTAAACTATGGGAGCCTTGCCCTTAACAAAATTAGACAATCTTTTAGGAGCATTAAGTTTGACATTGCTTCCCTGTTGGAAACCAATGCCATCCTTAATGCCAGGGCGTCTCCCACTATAGAGCATGCTTCTAGCAAATTTAATTTTTTCATTTTCTATCTCATGCTCATTGATTTTACTAGTTAATTGAGCTATATGATCATTTTGTTTTTTAATTAAAGCAAGGTGACATTAATAGCATCAATATTAATATCTCTACATCTAGTACAAATAGTGACATGATCAATAGTAGATGTAGAGAGTTTGCAAACATTTAATTCATCTATCTTAGATTTTAGCGTGCATTTTCATCTCTAAGATAGGAAATGGAATTTATGCAAACATTAAAATCTTTAGCTTAGAAATTAACTTATCATTCTCAGTTTTAAGGCTAGAAATTGATTCATTCAATTTGTCAATCTTAGCAATTAAACTAGCATTTTCATTTCTAAGGCTGACAATTGAATCATCACAAACATTTATCTTTTCAACCTTAGTAAATAAACTAGCATTCTCAGTTCTAAGGTTGGAAATAGTGTCATGACAAATGCTAAGCTCTTTAGTTAAATTTTCACATTTTTCTATCTCCTGAGCATAAGCATTTTTAACTTTAACATGCTTTTTGTTTTCCTTAATAAGAAATTCCTCTTGGCTATCCAAGAGTTCATCCTTCTCATGAATGGCACCTATCAATTCATTCAATTTTTCTTTTTGTTGCATGTTAAGGTTGGCAAAAAGGTTAAGCAAATCATCCTCATCTTCACTAGAGCTACCCTCATCACTAGATGTTGTATATTTGGTGGAGGCTCTAGATTTTACCTTGTTCTTTTTGCTGTCCTTTGCCACGAGACACTTGTGGCCAATGTTGGGGAAGAGAAGTCCTTTGTTGACGGTGATGTTTGCAGCATCCTCGTCGGAGGAGTCGGTGGAACTCATGTCGGAGTCCCATTCCCGACACACGTGGGCATCACCGCCCTTCTTCTTGTAGTACCTCTTCTTCTCCTTCTTCTTTCCCCTCTTGTCGTCGCCCCTGTCACTGTCACTAGACATTTGACATTTTGCAATAAAATGACCGGGCTTACCACACTTGTAGCACACCCTCTTGGAGCAGGGTTTGTAGTCCTTCCCCCTCCTTTGCTTGAGGATTTGGTGGAAGCTCTTGATGATGAGCGTCATTTCCTCGTTGTCGAGCTTGGAGGCGTCGATGGGGAGCCTACTTGATGTAGACTCTTCTTTCTTCTCCTCCATCGCTTTGAATGCAACGGGTTGCACCTCGGGTGTGGGGGTGCCGCCTTGCTCCAAGTTGACAATTTGTTTGGAGCCTTTGATCATCAATTCAAAGCTCACAAACTTTCCTATAACCTCCTCAGGAGACATTAGCTTATATCTAGGATCACCATGTATTAATTGAACTTGCGTAGGATTACGAAAAACGAGTGATCTTAGAATAACCTTGACCATCTCATGGTCATCCCATTTGGTGCTCCCGAGGTTGCGCACTTGATTCACCAAGGTTTTGAGCCGGATGTACATGGCTTGTGGCTCCTCTCCTTGGTTGAGGACAAATCGACTGAGCTCCCCCTCGATCGTTTCTAGTTTGGTGATCTTGGTCACCTCGTCCTCTTCGTGCGCTGTTTTGAGGACATCCCAAATTTCTTTGGCCATCTTTAACCCTTGCACCTTATTATACTCCTCTCGACATAAGGAGGCGAGGAGTATAGTTGTGGCTTGGGAGTTAAAGTGCCGAATTTGGTCGGCCTCGCCCAAATCGTAGTCCTTGTCCCCTACCTTTGGTACCTACGCTCCATACTCAACAATATCCCATATGCTTTTGTGGAGTGAGGTTAGATGATGCCTCATTTTATCACTCCACATACAATAATCCTCACCATCAAAAAATGGTCGTTTGCCTAGGGGAACGGAAAGTAATGGAGTGCGTTTAGAAATGCGAGGATAGCGGAGGGGCATCTTACTATACTTCTTGCGCTCATGGCGCTTAGAAGTTATGGATGACGATTCGGAGCCGATGGTGGAGGGTGACGAAGAGTCGGTCTCGTAGTAGACCACTTTCTTCATCTTCTTCTTCTTGTCACCTCTCCGTTGTGACTTGATGGAGGAGCAGACTATTCCTTATGCTTGTGGCCGGACTCCCTCGAATGAGTTCTCCCCGAGCTTGCGGACTTGTCGCCGTCGGTCACGATCTCCCTCTTGGCGTGATCTCCCGACATCACTTCGAGTGGTTAGACTCTAATGAAGTACCGAGCTTTGATACTAATTGAAAGTCACCTAGAGGGAGGGTGGATAGGCAGAAACTGAAATTTACAACTTTAAACACACTAGAAGCCGGGGTTAGCGTTAGAATAAAATTTGAGTCCGGGAGAGAGAGGAAAACAAATCGACCAAGAATATAAAGCGAATGACACGGTGATTTGTTTTACCGAGGTTAGGTTCTAAAGGACCTAGTCCCTGTTGAGGTGGTCACAAAGACCGGGTCTCTTTCAACCCTTTCCCTCTCTCAAACAGTCACTTAGACCGAGTGAGGCTTCTTCCTTAATCTCACGGGTCACTTAGACCCCGCAAGGACCACCACACAATTGGTTTCTCTTGCCTCGCTTACAAAGCTTGAGAGTAAGAAGTGAGAAAGAAAAGAAAGCCAAGCCAAGCAAACAAGAGCAACAAGAAACACAAGTGATCCTCTCACAAGTCCTAATGCACTAGAATTGAATTGAGGACTTTGATCAGATTGGTGGCTTTGATTTGTGTCTTGGAGTGTTGCACTTTGCTCTTGTATTGAATGAAGAGTGTTGAATGCTTGGACGGTTGGAGTGTAGGTGGTTGTGGGGTATTTATAGCCCCCAACCACCAATTCAACCTGTCGGTGGGGAAATCCACCGGCCAAGTGGCGGAATGCACCCACCCTAATCCTAAGATGAGGAGGGGGCCTAAGCGTTTTTGTGACGGAACCTCCCAAGTAATCAGGCCCACCTACAGTTGTCCTTGTCTAACAGACATCAGACACCCTGTAGATGTTCCTAAGTTACTTGACAAGCTCGGTATCTTTCCTTACCTCACCAGGAACGTTTCACCCGTCTTGCAGACATTACAGATCATCGGAGATAAAGAAATGCGGAAGCGATTACATAATCTTACATTTATTTCCAAAGTAAGCTCAAGTTAAGTTATTACAGACCAGTTCAAAAAGTGAGTGCATAACAGTAATAATTATACAAACCGGGGAGACACAACTTCTCCCGAAGGACTAAAAACAAAAGATCTCAAGTGGAGGACTGAGTCCTCCCGCACTTCATTCCTGTTTCTCTTCGTTGGGAACCACCTTAGCACAGAAGCAGCAGAAGTCTGCTACTTCCCCACCTAAAAACAACAAAGGGATAAACCCTGAGTATGGAATTACTCAGCAAGTCTTACCCGACTAAGGAAAAGACTCTCAAGGGTATGCTGGGTATATGGGAGTCAAGGTAAGGCTCTCCAATAGTCAAAGACTCTGTTTTGCAGAAATGCTTACTAAAGTAGATCCTTAAAAATCCAGTTTTATTTGTCAAGTTAGGTAAAATTACCTGCACTAGAGTTCTTTCTACCCTAGTTCAATCACTGGTCCTGTACTAGCCAATTTCTTAACCAAAAACCCATCATCTTTAGTGGAGTGCTACGTGTAAGTCAGTGGCCAAGTCTCCATAACCGCGGAGGTACGGCGATCCGAATCGATTATACTCAGCTGAGGATCTCCAATCACACGACATATGTAGCACTTAACCCTTGCATATGTCAACCCGCCACCGGGGTTCTTAAGACCGGATCAGGTTCACGCAAACCGAGAGCACAGATACACCACCGTCCAGCCTCTTGCCACGGAGGGTACACGCTACTCTCGCCACCGCTCCACTCCCATTTCGTGTTATCTTATTCCGGCCTTAGTCTACCCGAGGCAAGGCTTACCCATGACGAGGCATGTGACCAGTTAAAGGGTCCTCGGTCAGCAGGCCTACATCGACAAGGTCCTTAATCGACTCAGACGGAGACACTACACCGAGACTCTCTTCTCGTGCAAGTCACCCGCCTGGTCTCAGCTTAACCATTTCAAACCCAAAGTTTGGTACCTGACAGAGGTACATCTTTTCCGATGTTGAATCCATCACGGCCGTGATGGATCCACCATCAAGTTTTATTTTTGAAAACATCCCTCCCACTTTGCCAAACATCTTTTGTAAAACAAATCCTTTTGTTTTTCTAAAGCAATACTAAGCAAAGTAAAACCTTTTGTAAAAACAGGATTTCAAGGAGGGTGATCAAAATCAAGGAAAGTAATGCAGGAATTGTTTAATCAATCAACTCCTATCACCTAATGCATCAAGCAAGTGAGAAAGATTTTAAAAACATCAAGGGAGGTGGCAAATGCACCGGGGCTTGCCTTTGTTATCAGAGGTGTCGGGCTCGGATCCACAGATATCAAAATAAAAGCAGTTGTCTGCCTGGGGATCAGAGGTGGGTGGTATCCCTTCTTCAACAACTTCTTCTTCTTCTTGCTCTAATATAACCATATACATACATAAGGATGGATGTCATGGAATGCTCATGAGGATGCAAAGGTAACATAAACTTATTAGTTATGTCTTGAATACAACTTTCCTTCACGGTACTCCGAGAACCTAGGGTTTCCGGAGTCAGTAAAGGAGTTCATGGAGCAGGGGGGGGTGGTTTTGGGTTTAGTGATCAAACAAGGTTCAAATCAAACCAAACTCTACCCATGGCTTCTAAATAATGTGAAAAGCTCACATAAAAAGTTTGGGGAATTTTGGACTTATTATTTATTTTCTAAAGATCCAGGACCATTGGTTTATGCTGTTTTAAATATCCTAATATTCCCTATTCAAACTAAAAATCATAAAACTATTTTTATTAAATACTTGGGAAATTAACAAGCCAAGGAAAATTAGTCTCATATTTTTAGGATTTTTCTACTATTTTCTACAGATTTCTAAAGTTCCACTGAAAAAGAAAAAGAAAACTCTTCAACAGTACTGGGCCGCTTCTGGTCCAGCCGGCCCAAGCCTGCGTGAAATCGCGCGCGCGCCCGCGCCCGCGAAGGAAGTTTTGCGCAGAGACCCCCGGCTTAACAGCTAAACCGAAACAGGGCCATTCACTATTGTTTTGAGTCGCTGACAGTTCACGAAAAGACCCCTGGGTTCTGGTCAATTCACAATTACAAGTCCTCGACGGCGCTCCGCGCGGCCGCGCTCCGGCGAGCGAGCAGACCGGCCGATTGAGGCAGCGGCTGAGCTCTCCGAGCGGCATACATGGAATTGGAGCTAGCCTAACTATTTCCCTTAAGTTAATTGCGCTATTGGCGGATCATGGAGCTCCGGCCACGGTGGCCGTAAGCACAACGGCAAGGTGATCGTGTTCCCGACGACAGGCGCCGGTCTAGTTCGATTAAAAGGCTCGGCAAGCATCAAGGAGACGTGAGCATGCTCAAACGAAGGCGCAGAGGGCAGGAACGGACCTGTGGAGGGCTGACCACGGCGAGCTCACAACACGGCGGCGGAAAACAGATTTGGGGGCAACGCAAAATTCCGGCGAGCTAGAGGACGATTGAGTGCGGGAGCGGGTGCAATAGTTAGCCAAATACATGGCGCAGCCGAGGGGGGCTCAATTTATAGGCTCCGAGAGCGGTGGCTCTCAATTTGCTCGCGATGCGTTGGCGGCCGGAGGGGAGGAAGAAGCTTGGCGCGCGGTTACGTGGCCTACGGCGTGGCAAGCTCCTTAACGCTGATGGGACGGCCTAGAGGAGTCATGGCGACGCTATGGAAGGGCTTGGAAACACGGCACCCAGCCGAGAGGCGGCGGTCGACGACGAACACTTTACTGCGGGCGGTGAGCCAGGGGGGAGAACGTCGTCGGAGTGGTGGCCAGCTCACCGGTGCCGAGGATCTTTACTGCGACGGGCTTATCTGATGACCGCCGAGCACGAATCACAACGACGACGATCGACGGCGTCGGCTATCGGCGGTGAGGACGAACGGATCTTCTTCAGTGTATTCGAGCACTGTACCATCAGAACATCAATTCAGGGTGACTGACAGTCCATGTTTGGGATTGATTTTCTCAAATTTTTACGTGGTGACAACGCCAACTATCTGCATCAAACTTATACACCTATCATCCATGATCAACTTTGCTACAAGACTTGCCATCAAATAGTTACCGAAGATCATTCAAAATCGAGCTCAAAGTTAATCCCATTACACTGCTCTTGAAAATTCAGTTCAGGGATCGACTGACAGCCCGACTTTGAGCTTCATTATCTCTCAAATACTCTTAACAACTATGCTTACAACCTTAAGCAAAGTTGTTCTCCTATAATAGGTCTTCAACTTTGATGTGGTGACCTAGGGTAAAAACCCTATATCCTGAAAGATACAAGGCTCCAAAGTTGAGCCAATATCACTGAAATCCAGACTTAGAATAGACTCAAATGAGGTCCATTTTGCATTTAAGTCCAAAATTTAGGGTTTGGCCCTCAAGTCCACATATTTGTGACCCAATTGACTTGAAACACTTATTTGACTTGGTTTTTGCACTTTAGCCCAAAAGTGGACTAATTTTGCACTTAGGTCCCTAGGGTTTAGTTTTAGGGTTTCCCAGGGTTCCAATTAGGGTTTTTAATATTCCAGGGGTATAAATGTGATTCAACTTTATTGTTGGGGTCACTTTATGGCTTTTACCCTAAAGCCTTTAGGTTTTCTCAACTTTGGTTAAGTTTTACCCCTTTAACCACTATTTAGAGTTAAGTCCTTAAACCAGGGTCCTATTTGTAAAACTTTGTAACAATACAACTTGTTTGAAATTTTTGCCTAGTGAATGCACTCTAGGTGTATCAAACATATGCAATGCCCATGCTTATGATGCCATGCTCAAGTTTTAGTTATAGTAACACCAGGGGTGTTACATCCTTCCCCCCATAAAAGAATCTCGTCCCGAGATTTAAAGTCCTAGGGTGAGTAATGGAAAAGGAAATGTGTCATGTTTTTATTTCCTGACTTCTGGTACAAGGCAGGGGTGGTGTGGGGGTTCATTCCTTTATTACACAGCTATACAAACTTTACAATTTACAAGAGGCTAGAAAGCCTGGGAAATTCTTATCTAAGAAATCTTGGGTTTCCCATGTAGCCTCATCTTCCGAATGCTGGTTCCACTGTATTTTATAAAACTTGAGAGTCTTTCTCCGGGTAACCCTGTCCTTTTGATCCAGAACTCGAATGGGATGTTCCGAGTACGTTAAATCTGGTTCCAGGACAACATCAGTCACTTCAACGGTTCGATCGGGAACCCGAAGACACTTCTTCAATTGTGACACGTGGAACACATTATGCACGGCAGACAATGTTTCGGGGAGCTGAAGTCGGTATGCCACTGGTCCACATTGCTCAAGTACCAGGAATGGACCAATGTACCTGGGTGCAAGTTTTCCTTTAATCCCAAAACGCGATACGCCTTTCATTGGTGAAACCTTTAAGTAGACGTAGTCTCCTTCCAAGAAGTATAAGGGCATTCGCCGTTTGTCTGCATAACTTTTCTGACGAGCCTGTGCCTTCTTCATATTATGAACTATTTTCTGAACCTTTTCTTCGGTTTCTTTTACCATATCAGGTCTAAAGAAATATCTTTCACCAGGTTCAGACCAATTTAGCGGAGTTCGACACCGTCGCCCATACAAAGCTTCAAAAGGTGCCATCTTGATGCTTTCCTGGTAACTGTTATTATATGAAAACTCCGCCAAAGGTAAGCATTCATCCCACTTTGCTGAGAAGTCCAGGACACATGCCCGTAACATATCTTCAAGTATTTGGTTCACTCTCTCAGTCTGTCCACTGGTTTGGGGATGGTAGGCCGAACTGTGGAGTAACTTAGTACCCAAAGATTGGTGAAGTGCTTTCCAAAACTTGGCTACAAATTGAGGTCCACGATCCGACACTATGGTCCTTGGAACACCATGCAGACTAAGAATACGAGCAATATACAATTGGGCGTAGACAGTAACCGGGGAATTTGTCTTGACCGGCAGAAAATGAGCAACCTTTGTAAGTCGATCAACAATCACCCAGATAGAGTCGTACCCTTTTGCGGTCCTGGGCAATCCCACAATGAAGTCCATGCTGATGTCTTCCCATTTCCATGTTGGGGTTGGCAAAGATTGCAATGGACCAGCAGTTTTCATGTGTATGGCTTTGACACGTCTGCAAGTGTCACACTTAGCCACATAGCGTGCAATCTCAATCTTCATTTTCGTCCACCAGTAATGTTGCTTCAGATCATGATACATCTTAGTGCTTCCTGGATGAATAGAATAGCGACTAAGATGTGCCTCATCTAAAATTTGCTGGCGGAGTTCTTCATTCTTCGGCACTACTATGCGGTTGTTGAACCATAACACACCTTGATCATCTTCCTTGAAACATTGGGCTGTTCCAGCCCTGATCTTCTCTCGGATGTGCTTCATGCCAAGATTATCCTTTTGAGCATCAATTATCCTTTGCAAAATGGTTGACTCAAGCTTTAGTTGATTCAGAGTCCCTTGCTGGATTATCCCCAGGTTTAACTTTTCCATCTCTTGACACAAAGTGTTTTCGGAGGTCCTTACCATAAGACAGTGGCAGGAAGTCTTGCGACTCAAAGCATCTGCCACCACATTGGCCTTGCCTGGGTGATAATGGATTTCCAGTTCATAATCTTTAATGAGCTCAAGCCATCGTCTTTGCCTCATGTTTAACTCTGACTGGGTAAATATATACTTCAAACTCTTATGATCTGTATATATGTGGCAGATATTTCCCAGTAGATAGTGACGCCATATTTTCAGGGCATGAACCACAGCAGCTAGCTCGAGATCATGTGTTGGATAATGCTCTTCGTGACGGCGTAACTGCCTTGAAGCATACGCAATTACTCGGCCTTCTTGCATTAGCACACAGCCGAGTCCACTGCCTGACGCATCACAGTATACATCAAAAGGCTTGGTGATGTCCGGTTGAGCCAATACCGGAGCAGTGGTCAATAGTGTCTTCAGTTGCTCAAAGGCTTCGTTACACTTAGAAGACCAATTGAATTTAGTATCATTCTTCAATAAACTTGTGATTGGCTTCACAAGCTTAGAAAAATCAGGTATAAATCTGCGATAATATCCTGCGAGTCCAAGAAAACTCCGGACTTGGTGAACAGTTGTTGGAGGTTTCCATTCCAGAATATCCTTGACCTTGCTAGGATCTACCGCAATTCCCTTGGCTGATAACACGTGCCCCAGAAATTGAATTTCCTCCAGCCAGAACGCGCACTTACTGAACTTGGCATAAAGCTGATGTTCCCTCAGGCGCGTCAATACAATCCGTAAGTGCTGAGCATGCTCCTCTTCATTTTTAGAATATATCAAAATATCATCGATGAAGACCACCACGAACTTGTCTAACTCGGGCATGAACACCGAGTTCATTAAATAGGTGAAGTGGGCAGGAGCATTAGTGAGCCCGAAAGACATTACAAGGTATTCGAACAATCCATACCGCGTAGTGAATGCGGTCTTCGGTATATCCTCGGGCCGAATACGGATCTGATGATAGCCCGACCTGAGATCAATTTTGGAAAACACCCTCGCCCCAGTCAGTTGATCAAATAAGATGTCGATCCTTGGAAGAGGGTACTTATTCTTAATGGTGACCTCATTTAGGGGCCGATAGTCCACACACATTCGCAAGGTTTGATCCTTCTTCTTCACAAAGATGGCGGGACAACCCCAAGGGGACGAGCTTGGCCGGATAAATCCTTTATTCAGCAGATCTTGCAATTGAATCTTCAATTCTGCTAACTCATTAGGGGGCATACGGTACGATCTTCGGGAAATGGGAGCCGTACCGGGTTTTAGCTCAATTACGAATTCAACATCTCTTTCAGGGGGCAGTCCAGGCAAATCTTCCGGAAATACATCTGGAAACTCACATACTACCGGAATGTTCTTGATCTCCGGTACAATGGCTTCAAAGATTCTACCAGAAGCTTTGGCTGGATTGGTCTTGGGGAGAGATAAGAGAATTTCTTCATGATTATAACTCAACCTGACGGTTCTGAGTTCAGTGTTGAGTACTGCCTTGTGTTGGGTTAACCAATTCATCCCCAAAATTACATCTATATCCTGGCCTCTTAGAACAATCATGTTAGCAGGAAAGTTCCGTTCGGCCATAGTTACTGGCACTCCATAGGCCACTTCTTTAGTAAAAATGTATCCCCCAGGTGAATGAATTTTAAAACCTTCTTTTGATTCATGACATGTAATGTGATGTTGCTCCACAAATGTCTTGCTAATGAAGGTATGCGAAGCACCAGAATCAAAAAGAATTATTGCAGGGTGGCTGGCCACAGGGAACGTACCCATCATCACCGGCTCTCCTTCCGGTGTCGTAGCCACTTGTGTATAATATACTCGCCCCATTTTCTTGGTATTCTTGCCCGAAGTATTTCCCTTGCCTGGAGCAGAACTTCCCGATCCTTGCTGATTATTGGCCTGATTTTGCCGAGGATAGGGACAATCTTTAATAAAGTGCCCAGATTTGCCACAGTTAAAACATCCAGTTGAAGAACTTGGCAGTGCAGGGAATCGAGTGCCTGGGGCACCCGGCTGACTTTGGACAGTGGGAGCTTTGTTGGGACGAATAATTATAGGCTGCTTGAAAGGGAAAGATGGTGCACTTGAACGGTTCTGGTTAGAGGGCCGGAGAATAAACCGTTGCCTCTTTACCGGGCCCTGACTAGGCCTGTCACCACTGAATCCCTTACTTTTCCCAGAATTTGCATATTTGGCCTCCACCGATAAGGCTGTGCTGACAGCCTTTCCATAAGTAAGATCAATATAGGCAGCCATCTTTCGCTGCATCCGGTCGTTCAGACCTCTCATAAAACAATTCTTCTTTTTCAAATCTGTGTTCACCTGATCAATTGCGTACTGGGACAGGTGATTGAACTTGTTGAGGTACTGGTTCACAGTATCTCCCCCTTGTTTCAATTTCATGAACTCTTCTTGCTTCATGTGCAACACCCCCTCAGGAATATAATGCTCGCGGAATGCTGCTTTGAACTCATTCCATGTAATTTGATGATTATCTGGTTGGATGGCCACAAAATTCCCCCACCAAGTGCTGGCAGGGCCTCGAAGTTGCTGAGCCGCAAATAACGGCTTCTGGGTTTCTGAGCAGCGAAGAAGGCCAAATTTCTGTTCAATAACCCTTATCCATTCGTCAGCTTCAAGCGGATCTTCTGCTTTGACGAAGAGAGGCGGACGAGTCTCAGAGAAATCGAGATAAGTGGTCTCACGGGGACCCTGTTGAAATCCTCTTCCTGCTTGTTGCTGAAGCTGTTGCTGACCCGCCATCTCCCTCAGGAAGCGGGTATTGTCGGCTGTAGCATTTACCAAGGCAGCGATTGCCTCGGCAAGCGTGGGTGGAACGGGAGGTGGATTCGGGGTAGCATCCCGACCCCCGGATGTTCCAGCTGCATCCTGTCCTCGAGTCCGGGTCGGCATCTGAGGCAAAAACATTTGAATAAACATAATGTGCCAAAGAAAACCTTCCGTTTTACATTACTGTAAAAAGTAATGATACAGACTCGACATTACACAACAGGATACATTACCCATTTTACAAAAGTTTAACCTATTATACAACCGTACACCCTACAATACACTATTCTAATATAACACTACTCCCTACAATACACTACTCCCTACAATACACTACTCTACTCTTATTACACCACTAGTCCTGCTTCCCATCGCTTTTAGCGGCTTCCTCATCAGGAGTGGGAGTCCAGACGTCCACCAACCTCAAAGAAGGAGGGGGTTCATACAGGTCTAATTCCCCACCCAACGCGCGTCCCGCGACGTGAGAAGGTCCGGCTTCCGCCTCAGAAGGGGGTGTAGGCTCATTAGGGTGTAGTTGCGAGTAGAGCACATGGACTTCTTCATGGAGTGTATTGCAGTACACCTGCAGGTCGTCCACAGCTGAGCTGAGTTCTCTAACTCGGGCCTGAGCCCTTGCCTCCTTGGCCCATGCCAATGAACGAGATTGAATAGCCCAATCGAGTGCCAAATCCCGATCGGCCAGCTGGTCTTGTAGATGGCGAACGTCTGCTCGTAACTCATTTATACGGTCACCATCTCCAATCCATATAGCTGTCCTGCGGCGGAGTTCCAGTTGGAGCCTGCTTACTTCTGCTTCTAGATCCCCTATAGGATCATTGCTCCCGCTACTACTATCTACATCTCGCGGAGCAAGCTGATGTCGAGGCACTCCAAGCGGTCCAGTCGACTTACGCGCGGTCTTTCTTGTGCGCGGCGGCATTTTCTAAAGGGGAAATTTATTAGTATAGTTCTTAGCATGATGCATGAGTAAGTACAGAATCAACCTTGGTTGATTCAACCTTCTATACATTGCACTCTTCCTATCTGGTCTTTAATATAAACTCTTCAGAATACTTAGGTAAGAAGAGAAAAGAATCTTTAGGTAAGACTTTTGAAAATCTTTTTGAAGATGCCTTAATATCTGCAAAGAAGGGCTACGCTCCGATACCAGCTGTGACGGAACCTCCCAAGTAATCAGGCCCACCTACAGTTGTCCTTGTCTAACAGACATCAGACACCCTGTAGATGTTCCTAAGTTACTTGACAAGCTCGGTATCTTTCCTTACCTCACCAGGAACGTTTCACCCGTCTTGCAGACATTACAGATCATCGGAGATAAAGAAATGCGGAAGCGATTACATAATCTTACATTTATTTCCAAAGTAAGCTCAAGTTAAGTTATTACAGACCAGTTCAAAAAGTGAGAGCATAACAGTAATAATTATACAAACCGGGGAGACACAACTTCTCCCGAAGGACTAAAAACAAAAGATCTCAAGTGGAGGACTGAGTCCTCCCGCACTTCATTCCTGTTTCTCTTCGTTGGGAACCACCTTAGCACAGAAGCAGCAGAAGTCTGCTACTTCCCCACCTAAAAACAACAAAGGGATAAACCCTGAGTATGGAATTACTCAGCAAGTCTTACCCGACTAAGGAAAAGACTCTCAAGGGTATGCTGGGTATATGGGAGTCAAGGTAAGGCTCTCCAATAGTCAAAGACTCTGTTTTGCAGAAATGCTTACTAAAGTAGATCCTTAAAAATCCAGTTTTATTTGTCAAGTTAGGTAAAATTACCTGCACTAGAGTTCTTTCTACCCTAGTTCAATCACTGGTCCTGTACTAGCCAATTTCTTAACCAAAAACCCATCATCTTTAGTGGAGTGCTACGTGTAAGTCAGTGGCCAAGTCTCCATAACCGCGGAGGTACGACGATCCGAATCGATTATACTCAGCTGAGGATCTCCAATCACACGACATATGTAGCACTTAACCCTTGCATATGTCAACCCGCCACCGGGGTTCTTAAGACCGGATCAGGTTCACGCAAACCGAGAGCACAGATACACCACCGTCCAGCCTCTTGCCACGGAGGGTACACGCTACTCTCGCCACCGCTCCACTCCCATTTCGTGTTATCTTATTCCGGCCTTAGTCTACCCGAGGCAAGGCTTACCCATGACGAGGCATGTGACCAGTTAAAGGGTCCTCGGTCAGCAGGCCTACATCGACAAGGTCCTTAATCGACTCAGACGGAGACACTACACCGAGACTCTCTTCTCGTGCAAGTCACCCGCCCGGTCTCAGCTTAACCATTTCAAACCCAAAGTTTGGTACCTGACAGAGGTACATCTTTTCCGATGTTGAATCCATCACGGCCGTGATGGATCCACCATCAAGTTTTATTTTTGAAAACATCCCTCCCACTTTGCCAAACATCTTTTGTAAAACAAATCCTTTTGTTTTTCTAAAGCAATACTAAGCAAAGTAAAACCTTTTGTAAAAACAGGATTTCAAGGAGGGTGATCAAAATCAAGGAAAGTAATGCAGGAATTGTTTAATCAATCAACTCCTATCACCTAATGCATCAAGCAAGTGAGAAAGATTTTAAAAACATCAAGGGAGGTGGCAAATGCACCGGGGCTTGCCTTTGTTATCAGAGGTGTCGGGCTCGGATCCACAGATATCAAAATAAAAGCAGTTGTCTGCCTGGGGATCAGAGGTGGGTGGTATCCCTTCTTCAACAACTTCTTCTTCTTCTTGCTCTAATATAACCATATACATACATAAGGATGGATGTCATGGAATGCTCATGAGGATGCAAAGGTAACATAAACTTATTAGTTATGTCTTGAATACAACTTTCCTTCACGGTACTCCGAGAACCTAGGGTTTCCGGAGTCAGTAAAGGAGTTCATGGAGCAGGGGGGGTGGTTTTGGGTTTAGTGATCAAACAAGGTTCAAATCAAACCAAACTCTACCCATGGCTTCTAAATAATGTGAAAAGCTCACATAAAAAGTTTGGGGAATTTTGGACTTATTATTTATTTTCTAAAGATCCAGGACCATTGGTTTATGCTGTTTTAAATATCCTAATATTCCCTATTCAAACTAAAAATCATAAAACTATTTTTATTAAATACTTGGGAAATTAACAAGCCAAGGAAAATTAGTCTCATATTTTTAGGATTTTTCTACTATTTTCTACAGATTTCTAAAGTTCCACTGAAAAAGAAAAAGAAAACTCTTCAACAGTACTGGGCCGCTTCTGGTCCAGCCGGCCCAAGCCTGCGTGAAATCGCGCGCGCGCCCGCGCCCACGAAGGAAGTTTTGCGCAGAGACCCCCGGCTTAACAGCTAAACCGAAACAGGGCCATTCACTATTGTTTTGAGTCGCTGACAGTTCACGAAAAGACCCCTGGGTTCTGGTCAATTCACAATTACAAGTCCTCGACGGCGCTCCGCGCGGCCGCGCTCCGGCGAGCGAGCAGACCGGCCGATTGAGGCAGCGGCTGAGCTCTCCGAGCGGCATACACGGAATTGGAGCTAGCCTAACTATTTCCCTTAAGTTAATTGCGCTATTGGCGGATCATGGAGCTCCGGCCACGGTGGCCGTAAGCACAACGGCAAGGTGATCGTGTTCCCGACGACAGGCGCCGGTCTAGTTCGATTAAAAGGCTCGGCAAGCATCAAGGAGACGTGAGCATGCTCAAACGAAGGCGCAGAGGGCAGGAACGGACCTGTGGAGGGCTGACCACGGCGAGCTCACAACACGGCGGCGGAAAACAGATTTGGGGGCAACGCAAAATTCCGGCGAGCTAGAGGACGATTGAGTGCGGGAGCGGGTGCAATAGTTAGCCAAATACATGGCGCAGCCGAGGGGGGGGCTCAATTTATAGGCTCCGAGAGCGGTGGCTCTCAATTTGCTCGCGATGCGTTGGCGGCCGGAGGGGAGGAAGAAGCTTGGCGCGCGGTTACGTGGCCTACGGCGTGGCAAGCTCCTTAACGCTGATGGGACGGCCTAGAGGAGTCATGGCGACGCTATGGAAGGGCTTGGACACACGGCACCCGGCCGAGAGGCGGCGGTCGACGGCGAACACTTTACTGCGGGCGGTGAGCCAGGGGGGGAGAACGTCGTCGGAGTGGTGGCCAGCTCACCGGTGCCGAGGATCTTTACTGCGACGGGCTTATCTGATGACCGCCGAGCACGAATCACAACGACGACGATCGACGGCGTCGGCTATCGGCGGTGAGGACGAACGGATCTTCTTCAGTGTATTCGAGCACTGTACCATCAGAACATCAATTCAGGGTGACTGACAGTCCATGTTTGGGATTGATTTTCTCAAATTTTTACGTGGTGACAACGCCAACTATCTGCATCAAACTTATACACCTATCATCCATGATCAACTTTGCTACAAGACTTGCCATCAAATAGTTACCGAAGATCATTCAAAATCGAGCTCAAAGTTAATCCCATTACACTGCTCTTGAAAATTCAGTTCAGGGATCGACTGACAGCCTGACTTTGAGCTTCATTATCTCTCAAATACTCTTAACAACTATGCTTACAACCTTAAGCAAAGTTGTTCTCCTATAATAGGTCTTCAACTTTGATGTGGTGACCTAGGGTAAAAACCCTATATCCTGAAAGATACAAGGCTCCAAAGTTGAGCCAATATCACTGAAATCCAGACTTAGAATAGACTCAAATGAGGTCCATTTTGCATTTAAGTCCAAAATTTAGGGTTTGGCCCTCAAGTCCACATATTTGTGACCCAATTGACTTGAAACACTTATTTGACTTGGTTTTTGCACTTTAGCCCAAAAGTGGACTAATTTTGCACTTAGGTCCCTAGGGTTTAGTTTTAGGGTTTCCCAGGGTTCCAATTAGGGTTTTTAATATTCCAGGGGTATAAATGTGATTCAACTTTATTGTTGGGGTCACTTTATGGCTTTTACCCTAAAGCCTTTAGGTTTTCTCAACTTTGGTTAAGTTTTACCCCTTTAACCACTATTTAGAGTTAAGTCCTTAAACCAGGGTCCTATTTGTAAAACTTTGTAACAATACAACTTGTTTGAAATTTTTGCCTAGTGAATGCACTCTAGGTGTATCAAACATATGCAATGCCCATGCTTATGATGCCATGCTCAAGTTTTAGTTATAGTAACACCAGGGGTGTTACAGTTTTGCTTGTCTGGTGGATGGTCGATGAACACACGAGGACACGAGGGATTACAATGGTTCAGGTCGCCGGAGCATAATACCCTACCTCCACTGTGTGTAAGTAGTATTGAGTGTGTGTTTGTTCATGTCCCTTTTAGCGCTGTGTGCTTTCCCTTTTATAGTTTAAGGGAGGCACATACAAGGTTGCTGAGCCCTGACATGTGGGCCCAAGAGCATAATGGAAGAAATACATTATGTGAATAGCTAATGCTGACAGAGTAACATATGAGTAATCAGTGGGAGTCATGATGACTGCAGTCCATGCAGCATTAATAGGCAGTAATCCGTGCGCATAATGGTGAGTCATTGCCCTCGATATGGTAACATGTGAGTAACCGCACGGCCCACGTATCATGGACTGAGCACGCCGCCTGTCAGTGGAATGGACAGGCACACGTCTTATCCGTAATGAATGCGAAGGCGCGCGTAGCCTAGAGGCGTCATGCTAGGTTCCGCCCGTTGGCTTATGCTGCGCGCAGTATGCCATGTGGCAGCATCGGGTCTCCGCCTGAGTGGGGAGCAGGAGTGTATGCGGATAGGTCCGGACACGTGTCGGCACTGGACCCCCACCTGGGCCCTGATTAAGGCCTGGGTGTGTTCTGTCCTGGAACCTTGGGAGCCTACTGTGGGTGGCCTGGGCCCCATACGGTGGGGGGTCTGGATCCCATTCTAGGGGTCCGGTTTGTACACGTGGGGGTCCTGGACCAAACTTGGAGGTCCGGACTGTATATCCAGGGGTCCAACACTTTGCCATGGGGGTCCAGACTCACTGTTGATGTCTTGGAGTATATCACTTTCTCTGGACAGGTGGCGGCCCCAGACCCGCCTATGTGGTGGGGTCAGGCGCTGTTGCTGGCCCAGAGTAGTTGCCCGAGGCTGGGGTGAGTCATGGCCTGGTCCAACATACAGCTCTTTTACCACGTGACTAAAGATAGCCGCGTGGGTACTGCATCTTTATACAGTAGTAAGGGGTACCCTAGTTTCAGGGTACCGACACAACCGTTGGGGTAGGCTGCTGCGCCAGCCACGTCACCCAACCGTTAGGGTTCTGGCGGTTTTGACCGTTGGAGCTTTGTCTTCTTGTGGCACCGAACAGTCTGGTGCCGCACCGGACAGGCACTGTTCACTGTCCAGTGCCCCTCTGACAGGCGGCTCTGACTCTACGCGCACTATTCTTCACTGTTCATCTGACTTCACAGCTTTTGCAGTCGAACATTGCGCGAAGTAGCCATTGCTCCGCTGGTGCACCGGACAGTCCGGTGGCACACCGGACAGTCCAGTGCGCCAGACCAGGGTTCTCTTCGGTTTCTTTGGCTCCTTTCTTTTGAACCCTAACTTTGATCTTTTATTGGTTTGTGTTGAACCTTTACGCACCTATAGAATATAATCTAGAGCAAAATAGTTAGTCCAATTATTTGTGTTGGGCATTCAACCACCAAAATCATTTATAGGAAAAAGGTTAAACCCTATTTCCCTTTTAGCCATGATCAATGGGCTCCGACCAGGACCCACAACACAATATTTTGCAAGGAAACCACCACAGACCTTGGAGAAGCTTCTTCAGAAGATGGATGAATAGATTCGAGCTAACAACGATTTCCGCCAGAGAAGGGAGGAAGCATACAAGTATTCTGAGATTACTAGGGGCTTCAGAGGAAGACTTCACCCTAGGCATGTCAGAACAATCCACAATCCCAACACAAATGATGATAGGGCCAATCATACTCAGAGCAGCCAGCAAAGCTCATAGTCTTCGAGAATGCAGTAAATTTCCTATAGACCATCAGCCCCGAGAGGCAGAGGGGGGAGAAGCTTTAGAGGAAGGTATGCTAATCTGCCTAGGATATTGTTCTGCCTATTCTGTGGGGAAGATAAGGGGCACACGACAAGGACGTGCCAAGTCACAATCCAAAAGCAGAAGGAAATCGCTAAAGCCGAAGCACGATAGAACCAGCTGAAACAGGTCTTGCACACTGCTTCATGTTATTCCCCATATATCCCTGAATATGTGGGCAATCAGCAACCTACGGCGTCTGTTGCTTTGGCATGTCACTCCCAAGCTTCCTGGGCTCAGTTACCACCACCACCACTGGCACCTACCTTGGTCCATAACCAACAGCCAGAAGGGCATCGCTAGGCTCAGCAACAGCACGATATTTGAGAGGAGTCTGAAGCTCGCACAGTCAACAACACTGTGCCCGAATCAAGGAATATCTATTGAAGGTAGCACGGTGCTTTGACCAGAGAGTGTCTTAATACAATGTATCTTTACCTTTTTTGTCTTTATATTCTTTCTTCTCAAAAGACAAGACAAAGAGGTTCAACCTTCAGCTTGATGTAATAAGTCTGTGGTTACACCATCAAGTGTAACAAAAAAGGATCACGAAGCTCTAAAGTCGTTCCTAAGGGGATGCAGAGCTAAGTTACCATCTAAGTCAAAGGTGAAGAAGCTCCAAAGTCATTCCTAAGGGGATGCAGAGCTTAAATACCACATAAGTCAAAGGTGAAGAAGCTCCAAAGTCGTTTCTAAGGGGATGCAGAGCTTAGCTCCAAAGCCGTTCCTAAGGGAATGCAGAGCTGAAATACCACCTAAGAAAAAGGTGAAGAGACTCCAAAGTCGTTCCTAAGGGGATGCAGAGTTTTATCTTTCATGTTCCGCGCGCCAACATCATTTGCATCATGCCATTGCATCATATTGCATCATGACATCGCATCATACATCATTTTGCATCAACAAAAGCAGTGAAAAAATGGGGATTTTTCCTTCAGCTTCGGCAAAGATTTATGAAAGAGTATTAAAGATGCACGGTGCATGCTTCAAACTGCTGCCATGTGAAGATTGTGCTTCCGATAATACTATTCCTATGCAATGTCTACACCAAGAATCAAACATCATACAATAGCTTCGGAAAGAAGGGGGATTTCTTTCTGAAGCGTGAAAAGAAGGGAAGGTGTTTTTTCGCCGCAGGCTCAAAAACGGTATGTACGAAGGTTCCACGCTTCATAAAGAAATATATTACATCAATATACATACAAATTGTTTACAAGTGTTTCTTACAAAATTAGGAATCATCCTCCAGGACATTAAACTAGTAAAGATACAAAGTTTTTAGTCTTCCCTAAGGACTTTATTGGTAGCTTCGTTCAGAAGCCAGTCGACAGCTTTGTCAATAGCGTCATTAGCAATTTTAATAATGTCCAACGCCTCTTTGACGGACGGGTCAACTTCAGGATTGTATGGTTCGTGAGGTGGAGAGAGTTCAGCTGCATTGAGGCGCAAATATCTGTCAGTGTCGAAGCTGAAAACATACGAAAATAAGTTAAAAATGCATACCTATAAGTCTAGCTCGCTCGGCAGCTTCTTCAACCCTTTTTTCTTCTTCTGGAGCATCATGAGATTCCTTCTCATTTCTTTTGATGGCTTCATTGGCGATTTCTCGTCTGCCCTTCAGCCATACTTCAAAATAAAATTTCCCACCTAGGATAGTAGCTTTGGCTGAAGGGTTTCTAATATCATCAACTGAGAAGGCGAAGTCTGGCTGAGCTATAGCCATAACATGATTGCAACCAGCCTTCTACAAGATGGACGTAGCACCACGGGCGCCAACAAAGGCACAAAAATCTCCTCGATCACTAAGAACATCTTCGAAAGCCTCAACTTCGCCATTTATCCACTGAATGACTTCATCAGGATTTCCATGAATAAATTTCTGCTTGGAGGAATAGGGTCCAACCTTAGCAAAGTTGTTCTTTAAATTCTTAGCACATTCCATGGATATTTCATAACATTTTTCTTTGGCGGCACGAAGCTCATCGGCATTCTTTTGCGCTCTTGATCTTTCAATTTCACATATCTCATGCTTCACCACTTCAACTTCAAAGTTCTTAGTTGCTTTGGCAACTTTCCTCTTTAGTTCTTGTACCTCGACTTCATGAGCTTCGGCTTGAGCAAAAAGCCTGGCCTCGCTAGATTTCAATCTTTCCACTAAAGAGAGTATATATCCTTCTCAAGAGCTTCATTACTTAATGTAATGACCTCAGAACGAAGGTTTCCAAGCGCTATTCGGTAGCTCTCATCCTTTGCATCTTTTTGGGCTTTCAAAGCCTTGCCTAAAATCAAGCCCTAGAAAACGAAGAGTGAACACATAGCGACGATAAGAAAACCACAAAAATTGTTTGTTATAACACAAATGGCACAATGACAAATCAAAGTATACACACCTTCAGGCTGTTGTAGGTGAGGCTATCTGCAAGCTGATCTTTGGTCACCATAGACAAGCCAAGTTCGAGCTTTGGATACCCCATATGATCCATCATTTCGCGACAAACATTGATCTCCTTACCATCAGGTACACAGTAGAGGAAATCATCATCATTAGCCCCTCCATATACCAACAATCCATGGGGGTACTTCAGCTCTTTAGCGTAATGTTCCATTTCGGCAGCTTGCTCTGTTGATAGTAGCTTTCCCGAAGCATGTCGCACAATGAAATTCAAATCACAGCTAGAAGGTGCTTCAGGAGAAGGCGCCGAAGGATTCTCTAGAAGGCTCTCTTTCGCAAGATTTTCAGGTACAGCCTCCGAAGGTCCCGCCTCGACATGAACAAAGGTACTGGCAATAATCATCTCTGAGACATCTTCAGTTTTACTACTAGAAGCTTCGGCAGAAGAAGGAGGCAGTGTTTTCATAGATTCTAGAACAGCTTCCAAGACACTAGCCATCCTCCTCTTCCTTGGAGTTCCTGTGGTAGCTGGTAGCTTTGGCAGTGCTGTCACCTTCATCTTTGGCTACTCTGGTACTTTTTCTGCTACCTTTTCTAGCTCTGGCTCTTTGGCTGGGTCTGCAATACTTTCAATAGGCACAGCAGGAACATTCTCTATGGCTAGGGGGTTATTTCCACCATTTCACTTAGCTTCGGCACATCGGCTGTCTTGATGCGCCTGGGTCTACGTGTTAAAACCTTGATTTTCTTTGACCTCGACACACCAGTAGATGCTGAGGCAGCAGCCTTCCTTTTCCTCTGTTGCTTCTGGGCAGGATAGCAGTAGTCTAGGTAAATGAACCCAATCACATCAAACACTCTATTCAGCCTCATCGTCGAGCCAATCGTGGGCTTGAAGCGCCTCTCCAAGGTGCTCTTGGAGGGGGGAAGCAACCTCAACGTCATGTATGCTGAGACCTTCGATGACTTGGGGATCACACTTTCTGCACTATGTCCTAGCTCGGCGCTATTCCACAACATCACCCTCAGCCACCAGCCTACCCACTTGGGTGGATCACTCTGCCCATCACATTTGGAGACCCCTCCGACTTCCGCATAGAGCAACTAAAGTTCGAGGTGATGGACTTCCCGGGGTCCTACAATGCCATTCTCGGGATGCCATGCTACGCCAAGTTTATGGCCATCCCTAACTATACGTACCTAAAGCTAAAGATGCCCAGTCCATGCGGGATCATCATGGCGTCTGTATCATTCAAGGCCACCTACACCTATGAGCAGGCCAACTGCGAGCTCGCCACAATGCTAGACACAACAAAAGAGTTGACCGAGCTCTAGAAGGTTGTCCCCCAGGGTGCCCTAGACGCTCCCAAGGCTAGATCTGGCACCTTCAAGTTTGCTGAGGACACAAAGGATTTCCCAGTCGGTGCTGCTGACACATCCAAGTGCGTTCGCGTCAGGGCGGCGCTCTCTAACAAATAGGAAAGCACGCTCATCGACGTCCTCTAGGCTAACCGTGATGTCTTTGCCTGGAAGCCCGTGGACATGCCAGGGATCCCATGGGAAGTCACTGAGCGCTCCTAGAACATTCAGCCGATGGCTAGGCCAGTCGCCCAGCGGCTTTGCTACTTCGACGAGGAAAAGCGCAAGGCCATCGACGAGGAGGTCGCAAAGCTCTTAGCCATAGGATTTGTAAGATAAATACACCACCCAATGTGGGTTGTGAATCCTAAACTTGTTAAGAAGAAGAATGGGAGCTGGAGCATGTGTGTTGACTACACAAGCCTTAATAAGGCATGTCCCAAAGATCATTTTCCTCTCCCACGCATCAACCAGATCGTAGACTCCACCACTGGGTGTGAGCTCCTTTCCTTCCTGGATGGCTAATTGGGTTATCACCAGATTGCCATGAAAGAGACCGACCAACATGCCACCACCTTCATCACTCCCTTCAGAACGTTCAGCTACGTATCCATGCCCTTTAGATTGAAGAATGTTGGGGCCATGTACCAGCGTTGCATGCTCTAGTACTTCACCGACCAAGTCGGGCGTAGCGTGGAAGTCTATGTTGATGAAATTGTTATGAAGACCAATAAGTACGATGACCTCATCACCGACCTAGAGGAGACATTTGCCAACCTTTGAAGGTTTCAGATCAAGTTGAACCCTGAGAAGTGTGTCTTCAAGGTCCCTAAGGGTAAGCTCCTAGGCTTCATGGTCTCTAACCGTGGGATTGAAGCTAACCAAGAAAAGATAGAGGCCATACAATGCATGGGCTCCATTCAGAACTCCAAAGGAGTGCAACGACTAATCAGATGTGTCGCTACGCTCAGCCAGTTCGTCTCTAGGTTCAGAGAGAAAGGCATGCCCATTTACAGACTCCTTAGAAAAAGCGACCATTTTTCTTGGACTGCTAAAGCCCAGGAGGCCCTCAATCGGATAATGGTGTTCCTGACCTTGTCGCCGGTCTTAGTCATGCCTGACCTAGGTGAAACCCTCCTCTCTATGTTGCAGCCACCACCCAGGTGGTCAGCACTGTGCTAGTGGTGCAAAGAGAGAACTAGGGCCACATACTCAAGGTATAGAGGCCCGTTTACTTCGTTAGTGAGGTGCTGACCGAGTCCAAGGTTCGATACCCTTAGATCTAGAAATTGCTCTATGCAGTCCTCATCGCCAAGTGAAAGTTGATCCACTACTTCGACTGACATCCTATGTTGGTGTTCTGACCCAAGGGTCCTAACCAACTAGTAAATTTGTGCTACATGCCCTTGTCCTGGATGGGTGATGCAAGAAGACACACATGGTTTATCCTAGTTCAGGCAAGAGAAGGCCCTACATCCAACGGGGGAGGGAGACTTGTATTATCTTGCACCTAAGTGCTCGTAGTAGGGGATACAAGCAAGTCAAGAGAGGGAGGGAGTCCCAAGTCTCTGAGTATGATTGATGCCAGTGCTGATATTAGGAGTGGAGTGAGTAGTGTGTGGTGAAGTGTCCCCCTTTTGTAGAAGGCCCCAGGATCCTCCTTTTATAGTCACAAGGATGAGGCCTAGGTGTACAAGGGTTGGTTGCTATTGTTATGGTTAGAGGATGTAACACCTCTGGTGTTACAAGAACTAAAACTTGGGCATGACATCATATGCACTAGCATTACATTGTGTATGATATACCTAGAATGCATCCACTAGGCTAAAATCTCAAAACAAAACATTGATGTGATGTCTGTGTGATGATATGATCGGGTATGGAGATTCTTAACCCTAGGTTGGAGTGCCTCTCTCCAAGGACTAGAATATGTGACTTTATGTGGTAAACACTAAGGAGTGATCTTACCAAGTTGGTGGATTTGTTCAAAGAATAATGATTTAGAGAGAGAGATTAAGCACTTAATGTACCCTAGGACACTCAAAACCCTAATTTGGAGCCCAAAAACCCTAATTAGTGCCCTATGGGGTGATTTCAAATTTTCTGCACTTTTGCCAAAAGTGTATATATCAAGTAATAGAGTAACAAAAACTAAGCAACTTTTATATTTTGAGATTTCCAAGTTTTGTGGTGAAACCTGGAGTAATTTACAAAAGTGCATGAGCAACCCTAACTTTGAACTCTGAAAAACAGTGATAAGGAGCCAACTTTCGGCTCTTGTATCTCTTAATCCATAAGGGATTTGTTATAAGTCATTATGGCAAATTTGTAGAGCTACTATAGTAGTCCAAATTTGATCAAGTGACTTAGCTCAAGAATTGTGTGAAATTTGGAGAAAAATGCCCTAGAAGTCGGGCTGTCAATCGAAGGGAAGTCTGAATCTAGACTGACAGTGGCCTTGGCCTAACTTTGGAGCCACATTGTGACTAATCCAGTGAAATTTAGATCAAGATCACTCTGACAAAGTTAAAATATATATATATATATGAGAACAACTTTGCTGAAAAATGGAAGTATTTTGCCCCCAAAGTTGCTCTGTCAGGCACCCTAAATGGAGTTCGGCATTGTACATTAACTGAACATGATCACAGGTTCAGTGAACCTCACCGTCGGTGATCTACACACCATAATTCGAGCCTGCCACAAAAGTTTGTGCTCGGTTTGAGTGAAATATCAACATGGAGGGTAAAAAGATCGTTGGGGGGTGAACTTGGGCCCTGGCACAAGCCTGCCATAGCACCACTTGCCAGTGTCATGGCCGTGGGATCGCCGTCGATGATCTCTTGGTTCTCCTGGTTGTGCCACATGATGCTTCAATTATTGCCCCACAGTAGTCGCGGTCATCATCGAAAGGCACCCATGAGTCATTGGGTCACCTGTGCGCCACGGTAGATGAACTCCAGTGACTCATCCCCTCAACGCCGTGAGCTCATCCTCGCCCAAATTCGTGAAACCTGTGGCCGATCACTATAAATTGAGTGTTTCCCTAGCTTCGCCCTCTCTATTATGAACCCAGTCCACCCTCAGCCGATCCCTCTTGTCCACCAGAGCGTGAATTCACCAGATTTCCCCTGAAACAGTCGTTATCGCCACCGTGAGACATCTCATCGTGGCCAACCTTTCCTAGGTCAGTTCGTGTCCCTCTAGTTCTCGTTTTAGTACCTCTCTGACCTCTAGATGCTCACGGTCTCGACCAATTGAATGCTACCATGCTATAGCTCTGAGAACACCGTGTTGACACCCGGGAACGTCGTCGTGGACATTGCTCATGTCGATCGGTCATCCTAGGTTGTCTTTGTCCAAATTCATGCAAGCACCGTAGCCCTAGTAGGTCACTAGTTCTTTCCAAGTCATTTGACTGAACGCTACCGGCTCGTGTAACCCAGAACGGGCTCGCCGGAGTCCTTGCTCTGCCATTGTCGCAAACAGACACAAGTTATTGGCAGGATAATAAAATTAGTCCATAGGATGTGCTCGAGTAGCCTCAGGGATGGAGTCCGTGTGCTCGACACCGCCGGAACAGGTCACCGATGACGAGTACACGCGATTCCGGCCAGGTGTTTGACCGGAGCACCGTCGGGGACCTGGAGCTGTGAAGAAATAGAAATATGAGGACTTTTGTGTAGTTGTTAGTGAGACATATGAATAGTGCCCAAGGATTCTTTACTGGTTATTCAAATGCCTAGGGGCATCGGAGTAAATCCGCCAGCGCGGGCGCGGACGCACACTGTTGGGCCGAATCCGACCCAATCTTGTTCATGTTTTATCCTTTTCTTTTTACTGCTAGCTTGGGAAATCCATCAAAAATAGTAGAAAACTAATAAAATCATGGGACCAATTTTACTAGATTCCTAAAATCAAGTAGTATTTAATAAAAACAATTCCAAGATTTTGTTAACCATTTTAATAACAAATGAATTAGAGGTAGTTTTGTAAATAAAATTGAACTTAGTAAACTTACCTTCCCTTGTTAGCCTAAGAAGGTTAGTAAGTTAATCTTAGAAAAGTATTGAACTAGGAAGTCTTAATGGTAACGAATGTTGTATTCAGGACACAACTTACTATCTTTTTGTTATACAGTTGCATATCCATGACATAGCATAAGCATTCATACACATGTATTGTCACGTATAGAACACAAAGAAGAATCCATAGTAGAAGAGGAGGTTGTTCCTCAGACCGAGAATCCTCCAACATAAAATAACTTTTACTTCAACATCTATGGTGAGGAAGCAAAAACTCCTACAACACAAGACAACCCCAGTGCATTTACCTTTCCTTGTATTTTAAAGTTTTACCAACTTTGAATGCTGCATTAGGTGATAGAAATTGTGTGATAAACTATTGATGCATTTCCTTCCTTGAGAAATTGAATACCATTCCTTGTTACCTGATTTATTCAAACAAGTTTTATGATGCTTAGTTTTTCTTTAGAAAAACAAAATGTTTTGTTTTAAAACAAAGGGTGATGCTTCACACTCGATGGGATTTTTTACAAAGAAAAGACTTATGATGGTGAATCCATCACGACAGTGATGGGTTCAACATCTGAAAAGAGTACCTCTGTTAGGTACCAAACTTTGGGTTTTAAATGATAAAGACGAGACCGGGTGGGTAACTTGCACGAGAAGGAAGTCTCGGTGTAGTGTCTCCGTCTGAGTCGTTTAAGGACCGAGCCGATGTAGGCTTGATGATCGAGGACCTTTTAACTAGCCACATGCCTCGTCATGGGTAAGCTTTGCCTCGACCAGACATCCAGAAAGGATAGCATGCAATGGGAGTGGAGAGATGGCGAGAGTAGCATATACCCTCCGTGGTAACAGGCTGGACGGTGGAGTATCTGTGCTCTCGGTTGGCGTGAACCCAATCTAGTCTTGAGAAACCCGGGTGTGAGTTGAGATATGCAAGGGTTAAGTGCTACATCTGTCGTGTGGTCGAAGATCCATAGCTGGGTATTAATCGATTCGAATCGCTGTTACTTCTTAGATATGAAGACTTGGTCACTGACCTACACGTAGTGACAAGTGAACTCAAGAGGTAATAAAAGATGGCTAGTGTAGGCCAAGTGCTTGATCTAGAATAGAAAGAAATATAGATGTAGGTAACTACTTAACCTAACAAGTAAAATGAATTCATAAGGACCAACTTTTGTAAGCTTTATGCAAACTGGGTCATTGGTTCTTGCTAAACCTTACATTAACTTCTAAAGGCCAGCATATCCTTGAGAGTCTTTTCTTTTGGTCGGGTAAGACTTGTGAAAGTACACTCCGTACTCATGGTTTTTGAACCCATGTTGTTGTAGGTGAAGAAACTGCTGAGTTTTGCTGCTTCTGCTCCAAGGTCGTCCCAAAGCAGGAGGAAGAAAAATAAGAAAAACTTATGGAAGGTGTTTGCCTTCCCGTGATGTAATAAGTTTAAGCACTCGAACCCATTTACGTAATAATGACTCTTTCTATATTGTACTTATGAATGTAAATTAAGTTATTGTAACTTTTTCCACTTTTACTTTGATGGTATGTAATGTCTGCGATATGGGATGAACGCTCTTGGGCGATGTGAAGGAGATACAAGAAACCAGACCTATCAAGCCATTGGGTGCACCTGCATGACTGTCTAAGGTCTTCGGGACAAGGACATCTGTAGGTGGGCCTAATATCTTAGGAGGTTCCATGACAGAGGAGGTGTGTCCGAGCCTGGTAGTGGGATGGCCCTCGTCCTTGTTTTTGTCTTTGGTCAGGAGAAGGACACTCGATCCCTATAGCATGTTCCTTTGATTGGGTAGAGAGTCGAGGCTGGGTTCGACAGCACGACATGTGTCCGAACCCTAGCTTCTACAGGGTGCAGATGAGACATTTTCCATGTGCGTCGAGTCAGAGTTGTTGACATCATGCTTGGCATGGTCTTCTGCGAGGTTTGCGAGAGAGCAGGTGGCATTTAATGTGCGTGCTCCCATGCCGGGTCAGTTGGCCTAGGCCGAGCTCTGGAGAGACGAAGATTTCTCCCGAGACCGAGGTTGAGATTAGACGTTACATGTAGTCACGCTCTAGGTGGTTGAAACAATGGTCAGAGTGGGGAAACAATGCCCTGTATTTGCGCCCTGACCACCATCGTGGGTGGTAAAAGTAGATTAGACTGTGGTCGCGTCGTCCTTTGTTGACTTTGGGACCTTCGAAAGGGCAGGTGAACATATGGACGCACGTTCTAGGATTGGATTGGTTGGCCGAGGTGGGCATGCTCTGGACGCCCTCGGGCGAGTCGGTAATACGTTTCCCACCTGAGGTTGGCCTCGGGTGAGTTGTGGATGTGTCTCCTGCCTAGGGTTAGCCTCGGGCAAGTCATGACTTAGGTTTCGCGTGCCTTGGTAAGGTTCAGAGCGTGTTTGCTTATGATCCCTTCTTACTCAAGCGTCTAGGCACTTTAGGGTTGTGATCTGGGTACCCTAATTCTGGTATCCAACACCCTATATCGATGGTGTCCACGACACCCCTTGGTGAGATCGTTCGTAATCGGGATGCATTCGAATGCATCACAAATCAGTCCCTCAAGCTCAACGGGTCGGCATCAACTACGTCCCCAGGACTACGATCAAGTCCTAGGCCCTGACCGACTTTGTCACAGAATGGACTGAGATGCAAGAGCCTCCCCTGATAGAGGATCCGAAGTACTGGACCATGTACCTCGACGGATCCTACCTCAAAATAGGAAGTGGCATTGGTGTCGTCCTCACATCGCCTAAGGGCCATAAGCTCCGCTACGCTATCCGCCTCCACTTCGATGCCACCAACAATGTCATCGAATACGAGGCCCTTGTCAATGCACTCTAGGTCACGACCGAGGTGGGGGCACGATGGCTCTTGGTCAAGGGTGACTCCAAGTTGGTCGTCAACCAGGACATGAAAGCAATGGAGCCATGCAACCCGCAGATGTGCGCTTACTACAATGGGGTATGTAAGCTGGAAGAGAAATTCAAAGGAATTGAGTTGCACCACAACTATAGATGTTTCAATGCTGAGGCCAACGAACTCTCGACCATCTCGTTGGGACGAAAGCCCGTTCTGGACGAGGTCTTCACCTTCGACCTCTACGAACCCTCCATGAAGATCAAGCAACAAGAGGAAGAATCAAGCAAGGCAACTGATGACCAAGTCACCCCCGTGGCCCAGGCTAGGGGCGGTCGCAACGATCGATCGGCAGGATTGGTGCCAGCCCTTGATCGATCGACTATCAGAAGGTACCCTGTCCGAGGACACAACCGAAGCCAGGCAACTCTCTCGCAAAGCAAAGTCCTTCGTGCTCATAGATAGGACACTTTACAAGAGGAGCACCTCCGACATCAAGCAGAAGTGTGTCACACTCGAGGAAGGATGACAACTGCTTGCTAAGATGCACAGAGGAACATACGGGCACCACGTAGCCCCATGGTCCCTCATCGTCAAAGCATTCAGACAATGCTTTTATTGGACCACGGTCATGGCCGACGCCGAATAGGTCGTCTAAATGTGAAGGCTGCTAGTACTACACGCGGCAAACACATATGCTGGCTCAAACCCTCCAAACCATACCCATCACTTGGCCCTTTGTGGTCTAGGGACTGCACTTGGTCAGGCCCTTCAAGAAAGCGCCCAGGGGCTTCATCCACTTGCTCGTAGCCGTGGACAAGTTCACCAAGTGGATCGATGCCAAGCCCATTGCCAACATCAAGAATGTAGTAAGCGCAAGAATGCAGTAAGCTTAACCAACCCTAGATACCTTTATTTTCTATTTATACATAGGCACAGGGAATCCAAGCGGTATCTAAAAGGTGGCCCTCTGCAAATAACATGGGAGGATCCACCGTTTTAGCCGACAATCGCCTCAGACCCCGAGTGGAAAAATGTTCATTTTGCAGGCTTTGCATCGCATCGTACATAGCGCCAGGAGGGCATGCTGCAGGGGAGGCACATGTAATGGGTGGTATGATTAACCACCACATCACGCCACCTGCGCACGATACAGTGGGTAGGATGTTTCACGACCCATCAAGCTACCCATGCCAAGCGATGTCATGATGGCCTCCTCTTTTACCACACCATCGCAATAACTACCTCAGGTCAACCAGCTAAAAACCGAAAGCTTCCCCCAACTTCTCACATAGAGCGAGGGGTGGAACGAGCAAGCTCCCAGCAAACTGCAAGATAGGTGACCGACACATAGGTCATTTGCTTGAATCCACGTCCAAGGTCGTACCTCACATTCCCCTACGGAAACCTGGATGACGGGGTGGCCACGGGGCCCCTCTTTGGTCGGCTTGACCGACCAGAGAGCTGATACAGGGTCCAATAAGGAAGGACTCAATGAGATGCCCCCAACTGGTCGAGCCCCTAGTGGGACCACTTGCTGAGACTTAACCCTACCGGAGGGTGGTCGGATCTCACTTAGATACCCATTCGTGGCTCAACAACCACCTTCTCCGTGCCAACTATGTCAGTGGAGGGTGGCCTGCCCTCGAAAGGACCACAAAAAGCCTTTCGAGAGGGATGTGTGCACGTCAAGGATCAAGCACCTAGAAGACGAACAACTCAGTGGATCATCCTCCAAGACCACACCCATTTCTCGCACTGCATGGACTCACACTCAGCGTAAGACGACCATCACGCGGTAAGGGTCCATCCCTGAATTGCACAAACACCGAATAAACCCCAAGCAATCCACATGGATTACTCGGGGGGCTCGGTGGCTACATCTAGCAGATGCGCTTGCGCGCACCCGAGAATTCAGTCTCTAAAAGAGAGCCAGTAACCATGGACTCACGCTCAGCGCGTGATGACCATCGTGGGAAGCGTTTGTCTCTAAACTGCACAAACATCGAATAAACCCCCAAGCAATCCACATGGATTACTCGGGGGCTCTGGGCTACATCTAGCAAATGCGCTTGCGTGCACCAGGTAATTCGGCCTCCAACAGAGAGCCAGTAACCATGGACTCCGCTCAGCGCTTAGTGACTATTACGGGAAGGGTTCGTCTCTAAACCGCACATGAAATGCATAAACCCCAAGCGATCTACATGGATTACTCGGGGGCTCAGGGGATACATCTAGCAGATACGCTTGCGCGCACCAAGGAATGCAACTTCCCGACAAAAGCCTCCGCACAACTCCAAATATTTTCATGAAGGCTCGGGGCTACTGTTGGGTACCTAGGAACAGGGTGCCCGAAGTAGGCCCATGGCCTTTTAACAACCCACTTGCCGACTAGCCCTCTACCAAGCAAACCTGCGAGGCGGAGCGGCTGACCAGGTCCTCTGTCAAGCAACCCTGCGAGGCGGAGCGGCCAACCAACTCTCGATCGAGCAACTCAGCAAGGCAGAGGTCCCAATCTAGTACTATTGACCCATGCATGTTAGCTACAACAAGACGCATCATCCTAGGCCACGTTCGGACATACGTGCGGGCACACTGAAGGCGCGTTGGGAGATCACTATAGAGATGATTGTACGCCCCCGCGTACGGTCTCAGACGTGTCCCCGCTGCCTTGTGGGGCCAGTCAAACCCAGTCCTGCAAAGACCTCGACACCGGTGTCTCTACAGTGGCCCTATACCAGAAAGGACGGGACAATGTGCCATACCGAGCATATGCCTACGCACATTGGAGAGTGACGCGGGGCTCATGACGACGGGTGAAGCCACACTTTGCACGACCGCACCAAGATACTGATCCGAGGGACCCGCCACACACTACTACGAAGACATCAGTATCAGACTTGCTACAGGGACCCGTATAGCAGACGAGTAGGGGGATACGACAAACCAGGAGTATAGCTATGCACAACCCTATGGACGACGTCAGGGGCACTACGTCAACCGAGGGCAACAGATTGGCCTCTTACCCCTAGAGAACAAGTCTCCATTGTAAGGTACTACCCTTGAGCTATAAAAGGGCATTGCCATCCTCCTTCTCACACACGCGCACCAGTTGTAACATAGTACTTAGGAAATACTACGATCAACACTACACTCGACTAGGACGCAAGCCTGAACCACTATAAACCCAATGTCTCAAACCCCCGCTCGAGTCCCAGCAATTCACCATTCGGAGTGAGTCTACGCTTGCATTCCCACCGAACATAAATTATACTCTCTGGTTTCGAAACCACGACACCTGGCTTTAGATGGTTTTGCATGGGCCAATAAAGTTTTAGGACCTGTTTTTCTAGTTTTTTTGTGTTAGGGGCCTAAGTGACACAACGTGCAAAGTTCAAAGACCGGCATTGCACTTTACTCTTTTCTAATTTACTTCATGATATCTCTTTAAACAAACTAGTAACCTATAGAAAAAACTAGATAAGCTACTCACCATATAAGATAAGACTTAATTACCAATCACACAAAGAGTAGATAGACTTAAAATGATGCAACAGGTAAATGTAATTGCAAAAATAGTTGTTAAGATTTACGGACAACGGATTCTCTTTTCTGTGGTTTGCCCAGTGAAATGTACTGTAGATGCTAAGATTTGGGCTTAGCAAAAAAAATGCATGCATGTCGTAACCTAATCTATAAGATAGGGTCATGAGAAGTTGAGATATTGTCTATCCCATCGATTAAAACAAGGTGAATAAACTCTAACGAAACGATGACTTGCATGTTCCAAAGAATGAGATAATTATTATTTTATCCAGATCCATTACTACGGAGCACGGTACGGACCAAATAAACAGCCAGAATATACAAGTGAAAGCATTTCACTAACAACTACAGCACTGAACATATCTCTCCCTATACAGAAACCCTTCTACTGTACTAGTGCAGTAAACAAACAAATTAAGAGGCCCAAACAGCAGCACACAAACAAAAGCGAAATTAACGTATGCCACCTACACCGCGAACGCGAAGAGCAAGGTGATGAGCAGCGTCGCCGTCGCGGTCACGGGCAGAGCGGACCTGAGGCTGGAGGAGGCCGAGCCACCGCCCAGTTGCCCGTCGTCGTCGTCGTCGTCCGTCGCGCTGGGCGTGGTGACGTTCTTGGGGTGGCTGAAGTCGAGCGCGGCGGCGCCGTCGGCGGGCCCCGCGGAGGAGGGCGCCGGCGCGTCGGCGACGAGCGGCCTGAGGTCAGGCGGCAGGCCCTGGCCGTGGGCCACGTCGACGGCGAAGCGCTGGCCGCTCTCGCACTGCTCGCCGTCGTAGTTGCCCGAGAAGAAGTAGGCGCGGCCCTCGTCGAGCAGCGGCACGGCGACGGTGACGGCGTCCTTGCTGAACTCCGGCGGCGCGGCGGCCCACTCGACGGTGTCGTCGGGCCCCGAGTCGTTGTAGTCGCAGCTCTCGTACAGCGTCACGTTCCGCGTCTGCACCACCGAGTGGTTCTTGTCCGTGTTGAAGACTGCAGGCAGAGGCAGACAGTGAAGGTGCGCTGGGGCTACGTCAGGAGAGGAGGAGACAGAGCAATCATGTAGTAGCTGGATGCAATGGCTACCGGGTTTTCTAACTAATTGCTGCGATGTCTGGTGAACGCAACCACAACCAGCTAGCTAGTCAGGTCGAGAAGCTAGCTAATGAGAGAGCTGAGCTGCTGCTGCTGCTGCTAGCAGTTCTCTTCGTATCTGAGTGGGCTGGCTATACAGAGTGCCAGTCGTCATGTTAGAAGAGAAGCGCTAGCAGCTGTTCGTTCGTACTCCAGATCCATCCCCCAACAAAAGCATCCTGATGCTGTACGCTTTGGCCATGTTCTTCTAACGTGAAATGACAGCAAACAAAGTAGTGATACCATTGTGATGGTGGTGACTGATAACTTGACGACCTGAATTGAAAACAGAGTGCCATAATATCGAGACTCTACCCCCATAGGCCACAGGCCATGTGCATCAGAGACGGAGAAAGCGAGCAGATTCCCAGACGCAACGGAACGGAGCACGTTGGCAAAAAGCAAAGCTGAGCCTGAAAGGGCCACGGGTCAGTCATTGCTTGCTTGGGTCATCTTCATCTAGCTGCGGCGCTACCTGCCTGCCTACCTGCTGCTGTAACTATTAGAATTACTCATTTCGGTTAGTAAACATGATCGACTAGTTGATCGCTGAGATTAGCACATGCATGTAGGTGGAGTGGAATCAGGGAAGGAGAAGGAGTAAGCTAAGTGCGCAAGCAGTACTCTACTCACTGAGGAAATCCCCGAGGCTGAAGTTCTTGCCGTCAGCCCACGCCTGGTAGTCGACCCCGGGCAGGCTGAGGCCGTCGTACCAGCCCTTATCGTCGCCGACGGTGTAGTTCTTGTAGGCATCGGCGCCGAGCGGGGCGGCGATGATGGCCAGCGCGGCCGCCGCCGCCGCCGCCGCCGCGAGCCACGGCACGACTAGGCCGCCGGAGAGCACCATGTCGGCAGTACTATACGGTAGGTTCCCTCTCGTGGAAGAGACGCACAGATGCTGCTGTCCTAACGAGTGATGTATCATATATACACAGGGAAGGGAGTCAGGGAGTTGGGGAGATGCATGGTGCGGCGGATGGCTTAAAGGAGTGATGGAGAGAGAAAGCGGCTTTGGTATGGTAGCATATCCTATCTTCGTTTCGTCGCCGTAGCGTAGTAATGGCGGTGTATGGTTCGGCATGCGATTCTGCCCTATTGCAGCAATGCCACTGTGTCTGCCGGAGTTGGCGTGCCGCGCGCGGTCACCACAGCAACAGAGGGGTAAGCTGGGCACCAGAAGATGAGCGAGTGTGTCGAGTTGAGGGGGTGCCATGTTCCGCGCTGTGCTGCCACGGGACTCGGCAGTCAGCTGGAGTTTCTAATCTGTTCTGTTCTGTTGTAAGCTAAGGGGGTGTTTGGTTGCCCCTGCTAAAGTTTAGCCCGGGTCACATCAAGCGTTTGACTTTCAAATAGGAGTATGAAATATAGACCCAACCAACTGGATTAGATTCGTCTCGTCTTTTAATCTTCGGCTGACAAATTAGTTTTATAATCCGACTACATTTAATACCCGGAACGGAGGTTCAAACATTCGATGTGATAGGAGCTAAAGTTTAGTTTGGGGTAACCAAACACCCCCTAATACGAGATCATGTGAGCAGAGCAGGCCACGTCGACCAGTTTCGGTTGCGGCGTCCCGTCATTGGATCTGCTGCGCTGAACCCCTAACAACTCCAATAAATTGTTCGGTGTTCGTGTTAATAATAATAAGTTGAATGTTTTTATATTACAATCGTATAACTCAGGCTAACGCTACGATACTTTATCGAGAGGGGAGGGGCCGACGCGGCGGCACGAGAGGCGTTGATGGCGGTGGTGGCTGCGCGAGTGAGGGAAATGAGCGGCAGGAAGGCAGAGGGCTAGAGGAGGCTGAGGGCAGCGCGACCGCTGGAGAGGAAAAGAAATGATGAATGATACAAATAGTATTGTTTATTAGATTTGAACGAGTATGGGTGATAGGGCTATCCAGCAAACTAAACCGTTGGTTTTGATGGTGTGCATGTTAAGTTTGAGTGTAATTTGTTTGGTGAATTTACTCGAGGTTGTGGGTGCGGGGTACTTTGGTTAGGTGAGTTTTGGAAAGTATAAACTGGTGAATTATATATTGGTATAGATTTTTAATTGGTTTAATCAAACTTTAAATACAAAATTTGTAAGATCTATAATAATAAACGCTAATGCTGCAAGGAATTAATCCTGCATATGTCAATGTATAAATAAGTGGCTGTTGCATGAATATGCCGTTGGTTTTTTTTTTAAAAAAAATGGAATATGAGATACGTCCCGCACACGTGTTATGATGCAAACATGAGATGTGTCACAACAACAAATGCTTTTGTAGCTCAAAACTAGAAAGATGAGAGTACGAGACAAAAGAGGAGCGAGAGACTGACAGAAGGGAAGGATGAGAGATGGTCAAGGTGAGTTAAACTTAAATCCACTAACTTAGTTTGATTGTACTTAAGGCTAGTTTGGGAGTCCAAATACTGGAGAGAATTGGAGAGAATAAAATCCTCTCCTTATTTAAAATTGTATAAGGAGAGAATTTTAGCGTCTCTAATCCCCTCTGTTTTGTGGCTCCCAAACTAGCCCTTAAGGAAAGAAAGTTTTCCAGAGCAAGAGATACCAGTTCTTTTAAGACAATTGAGAAAATTAATGGCAAAGCACATAAATTTGTTTTGTCACCCATGTTTGGGGTTACCTTTACCTTAAACAATTACAGAATTGAAGCCATACTTAGGAAATGAAATGAGCTTGAGTCGAGTACGACTCTATTTCAAGAGGGAGAAGATAGTGAGGACATCACTCTTTCAGGTGCACTCGCTGATCCCCTAACTGTTATGCAATGATCAATGACTATCTCCAATGTGACGATTAAATTTAACTTATTTCAAGCAAATTTTAATACTTTTGAAAATAAATTATTATATGACAAAGTTTTTTCTTAAAAATATTGGAGAGGGTCATCAAGTACTTAGATAAAGGTTGGAGACAGAGAAGACCAGCAAGACCATTCAAGACAAGCCAGAGGCCAAGTCTAACTCGAGTTCTAGTGTACCTCAAACTTGAAGACCAACTTGTAATAAAAATAAACACCTAGAATGCATCTAGATGTCGTTTTTATGATGCATATATGAATGGAAAGATTATTTTATAAGTTAACCAATGGATTTGGTTTGAGCCAAAATTCCACTACAATTAATGAGAATCATCAAAATAAATCAATATCCAGAATCTATCAGAGTTTTGTGTCACCGTCTTTTGGTTGATTGACTTGTGTATCATCTTAGAGCCTATTAGAGGAGAGCCTATTAGAGGATCTGTAATGACCCTTAGACCTTATACATTTTGAATGGTGTGTCAAATTCTACCAAAACAAAAGTTATCATCACTGCACTTAGGATAGCTTGACTTTAACCATAATATGTACTCTCTCTGTTCTAAAATAAAATCTGTTTTAGTCTTTTAATGGTTTCATACAATGATTTAATGTATATGTTTTGTATGTGTCTCTAGATTTATCATCATCCATTTGAATAAAGATATAAAAACCAAGAGTTAAAACAAATACTCCCTCCATTCTAATTTACAATTCATTTGACTTTTTTACGTAAAGTTTGACTGACTTGTCTTAGTCAAAAAAATTCATAATTATTGTTAATTTTTACTGTGATGTTGTTTGGCATATAATATACTTTGAGTTTGACTTTGAATTATTTATTTTTTTGCAAAAAGTTGAATAAGACGAGCTGGTCAAACTTGGCAAAATAGTCAAACAAATTATATTTTAGGATGGAGAGAGTACTAATCTAGAACGAAGTGGGTAATTAGATGGTGTTTGGATCGCTAGAACTGTTGGTCACTTGTTCTCAGATGCTATAAATCAAGAACAAGGCAACACAATTGTTAATGGTTAAAGACCTTCGTCCTTCGAAGCATTATTTTCTTTTGGATATAATGATGTTCAGCCGACGAAGGTCATGAAGGGCATACCTTCATCATTTTAGCATAAGAATATGATTAATTAAGCAATAGAATATAAGGAAATAAAGATCATAATTATGAATCGATAATATATTCATATTTATTTATTCTGTGAATATGAATAAATATCAATAATATTCATATTACATTGATACCTTCGGCTTAGCAGAAGGTAAGGATGCGAGAATAAGCGAGAGTGATTACAATCCAGCGTGAACAGTATGGTGCTAACACCTTCATTACCGTTCTTTGGACGAGAGAAGCCTTATCCTTCATACTTTTTGGACGTGTTGGTTTCCAATCTGACATTTTATCAAAAGGTTCTGCCAATTTATCCCTACTGTAGTTTTGTGTCACTTGCTCTTGTTTGCTGCTAACCTCTATTTTCTTTCCCTTGATTAAGAGGCTAAATGAACTGGGTGCTCGAAAGTTTGTTGTGTCCGACATCGCTCGATTGTATACCATACATTCATGCTCTAGAGTTCATGCCTACAGGGGAGTGTTCAGCATCCGCGAATTGAGTCACTAAAGGTTACAACAAGAAATTGAAGAGGATGGTCGAAAAGATGAACCAGGAGATGGGTCTAGAAAGCAAATTTGTGTACGTAAATACGAAGGAGTTTGGCAGCGTGAAGCAGAGGAAGGAACCCGAAGCAATGGAAAGAACGACAACCTAGGAGGTAGTAGTAGTACGAAGCCGGAAGGTGGTTTGATTCAGAAGTTGAGTGAGGAGGCTTTGACCGTCGCTACAAAGATTCTTATGAGGCATGCTTCTGACGGGCTGCCACGCGGGAGACTTTTCAAAGGGCTAAGTATAGGCACCGGGAAAGAGTGGGGGTTGAAGTGGAGTTGCCACGACGATTTCTGGTAAGTCGTTTGCGGAGGAACTAGGAGGGAGAAGGCTGGGCTTCCCAGATTGTGCAAATTAGCCATTCCACTTCGGGGTCGTGTGCACATAGCATGGAGGCGATGCCTTATGCCGTGGCATCAATTCTAGCTTCTGATGCGGGAGCTTCTAGCTGTTCGCTTTTAAATTGGCACTTTGAGGGTGGAGCGTGAATTAAGTAAAGGCTTATTTGTTCCTGAACGTTTCATTTTTATTAACCAAAACCAACATTTATCATAATTGCAACTAAGACCTCGAATGTTTGAAAAAGACGATGTCGACAAAGCGGAGTTTTTAATGAAATAAAAGACATTTGCAAGTGTTGGCTTACACCCAGGGAATTATCAGTAAATAAGGCACTAGGAGGTTGTGCAAGCACTAGAAATGACGAGCATGGAGAGGTCAATCTTGGTAGTCAGGTCTGGTAGAGCAATCTCAAATTATCTTTTATAGGCACAAGACACAGCCCGGACAAAATTACATTCATGCCATTGACATTTACTCGTGATCATAGTACAAATTATCACGAACTAAATGGTCTTTTTCCCCTTTTAAGTCGGTGTCGTCCTTGGTCTTCATCACCATACCATGCCGAAGCTTTCTGGTGATAGCTTCGACACTTACTCCTGTTACCTTCAGGTTGTTTCTTTACACCGCATATTCTTTCGCCATTAGAGAAGGTCCTTCATCTGGGAGCCGAAGTCTCCTGTAATAATCTATATCGTACTGAAAACATATGATTAGTTACGTTTTTTAGGACCTTCGAAAGAGGAAGGCCCCCAACAGTAGCCCCTCACAGTATTAATTTGCTTTCTTTGTAACAAATTTAGACTGCAACCTGGACAAAGTCCTTTAGTCGAAGGTCCGAAAAAACACCTTCCCTTCGCTAGAATAGCGAACGACACTTACATGCAGGACCCACCAAGTCGTGGTGCGCTATGCTTATAAATATGAGCTCGTATTGAAAGCGTTTCTTGTGCTATTTTAGCTGCAAACACTGTGCTCGCTACTTTAAACTCTCTTGTTTTGTCATGAGTCTGAGCTTTGGCATTTCAACAAGTTTTGATTTAATGGCTGGTGAGAAGAAGACTGTGGACCTAGTTGTCGGGTACCGTAATTAGGGGTACCCCCAACACTCCTAATCATGGCTGGTAAACACCTTCAGAGCAAACCGTGAAGACTGACAGTTCGGGTCAAAGTCAAAACTTTGTCTACCAAGGGACGCGATCTCGCCTCGACCCGAGCCCGGCCTCGGGTGGAACAGAGGTCCCAGACGAGTTCACGTCTCACTCGAGGGTCTCCTCAGGCAGTGAGCGCGCCCTCGGCTCAGCCAAAGGCAAGCCTTGTCATGCAAGCGACCTTGGCCAAATCGCCTTACCAGCCGACCGTATCACGTGCGCATTTAATGCTGGGATCACCTGACACCTTATCCTGACACACGCGCCTCAGTCGGCAATGTCGAAGTGACCGCAGTCACTTCGCCCTTTCACCGACCGATCTGACAGGAAAACAGCACCGCCCGCCCCGCTCCGGCTGTTGTGCCAACCACCCGGGCGAAACCGACAACGGTCAAGTTAAGCCTCGGGCGCAACAGGAAGCTTTGCCTCGCCCGACCCCAGGGCTCGGCCTCGGCCTCGGCCTCGAGAGGAGATCTCTGCCTCGCCCGACCCCATGGCTCAGCCTCAACCTCGGCCTCGGGAAGAGTCACATCCTCGCCCGACCCTGGGCCTCGGCCCCAGCCTCGGTCTCGGAGGAGCCACCGCCTCGCCCGACCTCAGGCTCGGATCAACCGCACCACAAGGGATGCATCATTACCCTACTCCTAGCTAGCTCAGGCTACGAAGGAACAAGACCGGCGTCCCATCAAGCTTACCCCAGTAACAGGCAATGATGGTTCCCCGCATGCAACCATGACGTCGGTGGTTCTCAAGCCCCCTACGGAAGCAAGGAGACGTCAGCAGGATCCATGTAGCGCCAACAGCTGTACATCTACAGGGCTCAAGGCACTTCTCCGACGGCCACGGTACTACCTCTACAGGGCTCGAGACGACCCCTCGACGGCCACGTTATTATCTGTACAAGGCTCAGGGCACTTCCCTGCCAGCCACGTTAGCTCCCAGCTACACCCCATTGTATAGCTGGGCATCTGCTTATGTCTATAAAAGGGGGTGTCCAGGGCCCCACGGAGGAAAAAAAGGGGAAAAACGAACAAACGTACGAGCATACAAACACACGAATGCACGACAAGAGAGACGAGTAGACGCACGACAAAGGGACGGGAGAAGACGAGCGGGGGCCGAACCCCCCTCTCTCTCTCTCTCTCTCGCTGTCTCCTACTCGCTCTCTCTTGCCCTCGCTCTCTCGCAACGCTTGTAACCCCTACTACGAGCATCCTGGTGCAGGATAATACAAGGCTCATTCCCCCCACTTGTGTTCCATCTCGCACCAACCCATCTGGGCAGGGACACGCAGCGACAAATTTACTCGTCGGTCCAGGGACCCCCCGGGTCCGAAACCCCGACAGTTGGCGCGCCAGGTAGGGGCCTGCTGCGTGTTAACGAACACTTTCCCGTTGAGTTCCAGATGGGTAGACTTCAGCAACCTCTTCAGCCTGGGACGGGGCTTCGCTTCGGGAGTCTTGAGTTCATGTCCCTTGACGGCAGCTACGACATGGTACTGCTCCCTCCACGGCACGACGACAACGACAGTCGGCTCGCCCGACGGAGGCGCCCTCCATGACGGCATCTCCCTGCGGTGGAAGAGGAGCACTCGGGTCGTCCCCGCCACCCTCCTCGCTGGAGGAGACGCAGACGGGGCAACTGTGGCCACGCAGGAGGCGGCACCTTATCGGCTGTCAAACTGGATCGAGTCGACGACGCCGGCACTCCTCCGGGGGACATGTCGGGTGTTGTCTTCGCGCCTGAGACAACTACGAGCGTTGCTTCCCTGCAACGTGCCAGCCCCAAGCGGACTGACGACGCCAGCACCCTCGCAAAGGACCTACTGGGTGTCACCCTCGTACCTGAGATGACGGTGCATTTCGTCCCCGACGCGACTTCACCACCGTCCATCGATCAAGAGGTACCGTCCGTATTCCACCCTGTTCCCTTCCGATTCAGCTTCGATCCACCTAGTGACCCTGCTACGGTGAGCGCTTTCGCAAGGGCGTATCCAAACCTTCTGGGGTACCATATGTGGTCAACCTGGGACCGACTGACAGCCGTCTCAACCTCCGGACCGACGGGTTCCGAGGAAGAGGATGACCCCGACTTCGGTTGGGATTTCTCTGGCCTCGATGATCTTGGTGCCATGCGGGACTTCATGTCCGCATGTGACCACTGCCTCTCTGGTTACTCTGACGATGGCCACGGCCTTGGCGACGAGGGTTATGGCCCAAGTCGCGAATGTTTCCACGTCGATCAGGGAAGATCACGACAAAGGCAACCACCTCGGTATGCCGGAGGTTGACGATTCCCCTGGGCCCACATCTCGCGTTGACATCCCGCGGGAGCTAGCTGTGGTCCCAGTCCCTACGGGGGGTCGGGACACACAGCTCGAGCAAATCCGCGAGATGCAGGCCAAGGTCGACGAGGAAGCAGGGCGGCTTGTGCAACTCCGACAGAACATCGAGCAGGAGTGGGCAGGCCGAACACTCGTCGGAGGAGCCCGTCATCGGGCCCGGGACGTCCAGCGCCGCATCGTCGACAATGCCAGCGCAGCGCTGCCCCCGGCCATCAGCGGGTCCGGCCAGGACCTAGCTGCAGCGCCGATGCTACTTTGAACCATGCCGGAGCCATCCACCACCGAGGGACGGCGTATCCAGGGCGAACTCAAGGATCTCTTGGAAGGTGCCGCAGTTTTACGAGCCGAGAGCTCTGCCTCCCGAAGGCGAGCTGACCCCTCAGAGCATCACGCGTCGTCCTCCTGACGCATGCGGGAGGCCTCGGTCCATCCTGAGCGCACGTGGGACAAGGCACCTGCCGCCCGGGATCGCCTCAGCAACGAGCATCACCATCGCGACCATCGAGCCTGCCTCAAGGAGAAGGTGCACCGAGGCTACCATCCTAGGCGCGGGGGACGCTGTGACAGCGAGGAGGATCGGAGTCCCTCGCCCGAGCCACCCGGTCCACGAGTCTTCAGCCGGGCCATATGACGAGCGCCGTTCCCCGCCCGTTTCTGAGCCCCGACTACCATCACCAAGTACTCGGGGGAGACGAGGCCGGAGTTGTGGCTCGCGGACTACCGACTGGCATGCCAGTTGGGAGGGGCGGACGATGACAACCTCATCATCCGTAATCTACCCCTTTTCCTCTCCGACGCCGCCCGGGCTTGGCTGGAGCATCTGCCTCCTGCACAGATCTCTGATTGGGACGACCTGGTCAAGGCTTTCACGGGAAATTTCCAAGGCACGTACGTGTGCCCTGGGAACTCATGGGATCTCCGAAGCTGCCGCCAGCAGCCTGGGGAATCCCTCCGAGAGTACATCCGGTGGTTTTCGAAGCAGCGCACCGAGCTACCTAACATCACCGACTCGGACGTCATCGGAGCTTTCCTCGCCGGCACCACTTGCCGAGACCTGGTGAGCAAACTGGGGCACAAGACTCCCACCAAGGCAAGCGAATTGATGGACGTCGCCACCAAGTTCGCCTCGGGTCAGGAGGCGGTCGAGGCCATCTTCCAGAAAGACAAGCAGCCTCAGGGGGAGCCGAAGGAAGACACCCCCGAGGCGTCCGCCCAACGTGGCGCAAAGAAGAAGGCCAAGAAGAAGGCGCAAGCGAAGCGCAACACCGCTGACACGAATCTTGTCGCTGCTGCCGAGCACAGGAACCCTCGGAAGCCCCCTGGAGGGGCCGGCGCGTTCGACAAGATGCTCAAGGAGCCGTGCCCCTATCACCAGGGTCCCATCAAGCACACCCTTGAAGAATGTGTCATGCTCCGGCGCTACTTCCATAAGGCCGGGCCCCCGACGGAAGATAGCAAGGGCCAAGGCAACAACAAGAAGGAGGGCGACAAGGAAGAGGAGTTCCCAGAGATCCACAACTGCTTCATGATTTACGGCGGGCAGGTGGCAAATGCCTCGGCTCGGCACCGCAAGCAGGAGCGCCGGGAGGTCTGCTCGGTAAAGGTGGTAGCGCCAGCCTACCTAGACTGGTCCAACAAGCCTATCACCTTCGACCGAGGCGACCACCCCGACTTCGTGCCAAGCCCAGGAAGGTACCCGCTCGTCGTCGATCCGATCATCGACAACATAAGGCTCTCCAAGGTCCTCATGGACGGAGGCAGCAGCCTCAACATCATCTACGCCGAGACCCTAGAACTCTTGGGGGTTGATCAGTCCGAGGTCCGGGCCGGTGCGGCACCCTTCCACAGGATCGCACCCGGAAAGCGTATCCTACCCCTCGGGCAAATTGACTTGCCCGTCTGCTTCGGAACTCTCTCCAACTTCCGAAAGGAAACCCTCACCTTCGAGGTGGTCGGGTTCTGAGGGACCTACCACGTGGTGTTGGGAAGGCCGTGCTATGCCAAGTTCATGGCCGTCCCCAACTACACCTACCTCAAGCTCAAGATGCTAGGCCCCAACGGGATCATCACCGTCGGATCCACGTACCGCCACGCGTACGAATGCGACGTGGAATGTGTCGAGTATGCTGAGGCCCTCGCCGAGTCCAAGGCCCTCATCGCCGACCCAGAACGCCTCTCCAACGAGGCGCCTGACGCGAAGCGGCACGCTAGCAACTTCCAAACCAGTCGAGACGGTTAAGTCCGTCTCTCTCGACCCCAGCAACGACGCCAGCAAGAAATTCCAGATCGGCTCCGAGCTCGACCCCAAATAGGAAGCAGTGCTTGTTGACTTTCTCCGCGCAAACGCCGAAGTTTTTTGCGTGGAGTCCCTCGGACATGCCAGGCATACCAAGGGATATCGCCGAGCACTCACTGGACATCAGAGATGGAGCCCGACCCGTGAAGTAGTCCCTGCGCCATTTTGACGAAGAAAAGCGCAGGGCCATAGGCGAGGAGATCCACAAGCTACTCGCAGCAGGGTTCATCAAAGAGGTATTCCATCCCGAATGGTTAGCCAACCCTGTTCTTGTAAAAAAAGGATGGGAAATGGAGGATGTGCGTAGACTACACTGGTCTAAACAAAGCATGTCCGAAGGTTCCCTACACTCTTCCTCGCATCGATCAAATTGTGGACTCCACTGCTAGGTGCGAAACCCTGTCATTTCTCGATGCCTACTCAGGCTATCACCAAATCAAGATGAAAGAGTCCGACCAGCTCGTGACTTCTTTTATCACACCTTTTGGCATGTATTGTTACACTACAATGCCATTTGGTTTGAGGAATGCAGGCGCCACCTACCAGAGGTGCATGAACCATGTGTCCGGAGAACACATCGATAGAACGGTCGAGGCTTACGTCGATGACATCGTTGTCAAGACAAAGAAAGCCTCTGACCTCCTCTCTGACCTTGAAACGACATTCAAGTGTCTGGGAGCGAAAGGCATGAAACTCAACCCCGAGAAGTGTGTCTTCGGAGTCCCCCGAGGCATGCTCCTAGGGTTCATCTTCTCCGAGCGGGGCATAGAGGCCAACCCGGAGAAAATCACGGCCATCACCAACATGGGACCAATAAAAGATTTGAAAGGAGTACAAAGGGTCATGGGATGCCTTGCGGCTCTAAGCCGTTTCATCTCACGCCTTAGCGAAAAAGGATTGCCCCTGTACCGCCTCTTAAGGAAGGCCCAGCTCTTCACTTGGACCCCCGAGGCCGACGAAGCCCTCAGAAACTTAAAGGCACTCCTTAAAAATGCACCCATCTTGGTGCCCCCCGCTGCGGGAGAAACCCTCTTGATCTACGTAGCCGCAACCACTCAGGTGGTCAGCGCCGCGGTCGTAGTCGAGAGACGAGAAGAAGGGCATGCACTGCTCGTCTAGAGGCCAGTCTACTTCATCAGCGAAGTGCTATCCGAGACCAAAGTCCGCTACCTGCAGATCCAGAAGCTGCTCTACACAGTGATTCTGACGCGGCGGAAGCTGCGACACTACTTCGAGTCTCATCCGGTTACTGTGGTGTCATCTTTCCCCCTGGGAGAAATCATCTAGAGCTGAGAGGCCTCGGGTAGGATAGCGAAATGGGCGGTGGAACTCATGGGCAAAACACTTTCATTTGCCCCTCGGAAGGCCATAAAATCCCAAGTCTTGGCCGACTTCCTCGCTGAGTGGACTGACACCCAGTTACCCCCCAATCCAACCCGAGCTTTGGACCATGTACTTTGACGGGTCGCGGATGAAAACCAGAGCAGGCACATGCTTGCTCTTCATCTCACCCCTCAGAGAACATGTTCGCTACGTGCTGCGCCTTCATTTCTCGGCATCAAACAATGTGGCCGAGTACGAAGCCTTGGTTAATGGCCTGCGCATCACCGTCGAGCTAGGGGTTCGGCGCCTCGACGCTTGTGGCGACTCACAGCTCGTCATCGACCAGGTCATGAAGAACTCCCACTGCCGCGATCGAAAAATGGAGGCCTACTGCGACGAAGTTTGGCGCTTGGAAGACAAGCTCTACGGACTGGAACTCAACCATGTTGCTCGACGGTACAACAAAACTGCAGATGAGCTGGCGAAAATAGCCTCGAAGCGAACGATGGTTCCCCCGAACGTCTTTTCCAAGGATATATATCAGCCATCCATCCAAGTCGACGACGAGCCCAAGCTCGAGGAGGCCTCGGCCCAGCCCGAGGTACCCTCGGCCGCCGAGGGTGAGGCTCTGCGTGTCGAGGAGGAGCAGAATGGGGTCACACCAGTCTCGAACTAGCAGACCCCGTACCTGGATTATCTCCTCCAAGGAGAGCTGCCCCTCGACAAGGCCGAAGCTCGGCGACTGGCTCGGCGCGCCAAGTCGTTTGTTTTGCTGGATGATGAAAAGGAGTTGTATCACCGCAGCCCCTCGGGCATTCTCCAGCGATGCATATCCATCGCCCGAGGATAAGAGTTGTTACAAGAAATACACTCGGGGGCTTGTGGTCACCATGCAGCACCTCGAGCCCTCGTGGGAAACACTTTCTGACAAGGTTTCTACTGGCCAACCGCAGTGGCCGACGCCACTAGGATTGTACGCTCCTACCGGGGGTGTCAATTCTACGTGCGACAGACGCACCTGCCCGCTCAGGCACCACAGACGATACCTATCACTTGGTCGTTTGCTGTGTGGGGTCTGGACCTTGTCGGTCCCTAGCAGAAGGCACCCAGGGGCTTCACGCACCTGCTGGTCACCATCGACAAATTCTCCAAGTGAATTGAGGTCCGACCCTTAACCAGCATCAGGTCCGAGCAGGTGGTGGCGTTCTTCACCAATATCATCCATCGCTTTGGAGTCCCAAATTCCATAATCACCGACAATGGCACGCAGTTCACCGGGAAAAAGTACCTGGACTTTTGCGAGGGCCACCACATCCATGTGGACTGGGCCGCCGTAGCCCACCCGATGACAAATGGGCAGGTGGAGCGTGCCAACGGTATGATTTTGCAGGGACTAAAACCGAGGATCTACAACGACCTCAACAAGTTTGGCAAGCGATGGATGAAGGAATCTTCTCGGCTGGTCTGGTTGCCTCGGTCGTCGTACGCCTTTGTCCTCGGGGAACCGTATTCCAAGTCCGTGGGTAATATAGCCTCGGCCCCATAGACTAGGAAAAACGGCGTGAAGCCCGTGGCCCGGCTCGGCGTCGTCCTCAGACTCCAGACCACCGAGGGTAGCTCCTCGGGCGGATTGACTTGTCCGCCTGCTTCGAAACTCTCTCCAACTTCCGAAAGGAAACCCTCACCTTCGAGGTGGTCGGGTTCCGAGGGACCTACCACACGGTGTTGGGAAGGCCGCGCTACACCAAGTTCATGGCCGTCCCCAACTACACCTACCTCAAGCTCAAGATGCCAGGCCCCAACGGGATCATCACCGTCGGATCCACGTACCGCCACGCGTACGAATGCGACGTGGAATGCGTGGAGTACGCTGAGGCCCTCGCCGAGTCCAAGGCCCTCATCGCCGACCCGAAACGCCTCTCCAAGGAGGCGCCCGACGCGAAGCGGCACACTGGCAACTTCGAACCAGTCGAGGCGGTTAAGTCCGTCTCTCTCGACCCCAGCAACGATGCCAGCAAGAAAGTCCGGATCGACTCTGAGCTCGACCCCAAATAGGAAGCAGTGCTCGTCGACTTTCTTCGTGCAAACGCTTAAGTTTTTGCGTGGAGTCCCTCGGACATGCCAGGCATACCAAAGGATGTCGCCGAGCACTCACTGGACATCAGAGCTGGAGCCCGACCCGTGAAGCAAACCCTGCGCCGTTTTGACGAAGAAAAGCGTAGGGCCATAGGCGAGGAGATCCACAAGCTACTCGCGGCAGGGTTCATCAAAGAGGTATTCCATCCCGAATGGTTAGCCAACCCTGTTCTTGTAAAAAAAGGATGGGAAATGGAGGATGTGCGTAGACTACACTGGTCTAAACAAAGCATGTCCGAAGGTTCCCTACCCTCTTCCTCGCATCGATCAAATTGTGGACTCCACTGCTGGGTGCAAAACCCTATCATTCCTCGATGCCTACTCAGTCTATCACCAAATCAAGATGAAAGAGTCCGACCAGCTCGCGACTTCTTTTATCACACCTTTTGGCATGTATTGTTACACTACAATGCCATTTGGTTTGAGGAATGCAGGCGCCACCTACCAGAGGTGCATGAACCATGTGTTCGGAGAACACATCGGCAGAACGGTCGAGGCTTACGTCGATGACATCGTTGTCGAGACAAAGAAAGCCTCTGACCTCCTCTCTGACCTTGAAACGACATTCAAGTGTTTGGGAGCGAAAGGCGTGAAACTCAACCCTAAGAAGTGTGTCTTTGGAGTCTCCCGAGGCATGCTCCTAGGGTTCATCGTCTCCGAGCGGGGCATAGAGGCCAACCCGGAGAAAATCGCGGCCATCACCAACATGGGACCAATAAAAGATTTGAAAGGAGTACAGAGGGTCATGGGATGCCTTGCGGCTCTGAGCCGTTTCATCTCACGCCTTGGCGAAAAAGGATTGCCCCTATACCGCCTCTTCAGGAAGGCCGAGCTCTTCACTTGGACCCCCGAGGCCGAGGAAGCCCTCGGAAACTTAAAGGCACTCCTTAAAAATGCACCCATCTTGGTGCCCCCCGCTACGGGAGAATCCCTCTTGATCTACGTAGCCGCAACCACTCAGGTGGTCAGCGCCGCGGTCGTAGTCGAGAGACGAGAAGAAGGGCATGCACTGCTCGTCCAGAGGCCAATCTACTTCATCAGCGAAGTGCTATCCGAGACCAAAGTCCGCTACCCGCAGATCCAGAAGCTGCTCTACACAGTGATTCTGACGCGGCGGAAGCTGCGACACTACTTCGAGTCTCATCCAGTTACTGTGGTGTCATCTTTCCCCCTGGGAGAAATCATCCAGAGCCGAGAGGCCTCGGGTAGGATAGCGAAATGGGCGGTGGAACTCATGGGCGAAACACTTTCATTTGCCCCTCGGAAGGCCATAAAATCCCAAGTCTTGGCCGACTTCCTCGCTGAGTGGACTGACACCCAGTTACCGACGGCCCCAATCCAACCTGAGCTTTGGACCATGTACTTCGACGGGTCGCTGATGAAAACCGGAGCAGGCACGGGCTTGCTCTTCATCTCACCCCTCGGAGAACATGTTCGCTACGTGCTGCGCCTCCATTTCCCGGCATCAAACAATGTGGCCGAGTACGAAGCCTTGGTTAATGGCCTACGCATCGCCGTCGAGCTAGGGGTTCGGCACCTCGACGCTCGTGGCGACTCGCAGCTCGTCATCGACCAGGTCATGAAGAACTCCCACTGCCGCGATCGAAAAATGGAGGCCTACTGCGACGAAGTTTGGCGCTTGGAAGACAAGCTCTACGGACTGGAACTCAACCATGTTGCTCGACGGTACAACGAAACTGTAGATGAGCTGGTGAAAATAGCCTCGGGGCGAATGACGGTTCCCCCGAACGTCTTTTCCAAGGATATATATCAGCCATCCGTCCAAGTCGACGACGCGCCCGAGCCTGAGGAGGCCTCGGCCCAGCCCGAGGTACCCTCGGCCGCCAAGGGCGAGGCCCTGCGTGTCGAGGAGGAGAAGAATGGGGTCACACCGGTCCCGAACTGGCAGACCCCGTACCTGGAATATCTCCTCCGGGGAGAGCTGCCCCTCGACAAGGCCGAAGCTCGGCGACTGGCTCGGTGCGCCAAGTCGTTCGTTTTGCTGGATGATGAAAAGGAGCTGTATCACCGCAGCCCCTCAGGCATTCTCCAGCGATGCATATCCATTGCCCGAGGACAAGAGCTGTTATAAGAAATACACTCGGGGGCTTGTGGTCATCATGCAGCACCTCGAGCCCTCGTGGGAAACACTTTCCGACAAGGTTTCTACTGGCCAATCGCAGTGGCCGACGCCACTAGGATTGTACGCTCCTGCCGGGGGTGTCAATTCTACGCGTGACAGACGCACCTGCCCGCTCAGGCACTACAGACAATACCTATCACTTGGCCGTTTGCTGTGTGGGGTCTGGACCTCGTCGATCCCTTGCAGAAGGCACCCGGGGGCTTCACGCACCTGCTGGTCGCCATCGACAAATTCTCCAAGTGGATTGAGGTCCGACCCTTAACCAGCATCAGGTCTGAGCAGGCGGTGGCGTTCTTCACCAATATCATCCATCGCTTTGGAGTCCCAAATTCCATCATCACCGACAATGGCACGCAGTTCACCGGGAAAAAGTTCCTGGACTTTTGCGAGGGCCACCACATCTGTGTGGACTGGGCCTCCGTAGCCCACCCGATGACAAATGGGCAGGTGGAGCGCGCCAACGGTATGATTTTGCAGGGACTAAAACCGAGGATCTACAACGACCTCAACAAGTTTGGCAAGCGATGGATGAAGGAGCTACCCTTGGTGGTTTGGAGTCTGAGGACGACGCCGAGCTGGGCCACGGGCTTCACGCCATTTTTCCTAGTCTATGGGGCCGAGGCTATCTTACCCACGGACTTGGAATACGGTTCCCTGAGGACAAAGGCGTACGACGACCGAGGCAACCAGACCAGCCGAGAAGATTCCTTGGACCAGCTGGAAGAGGCTCGGGATGTGGCCTTACTACACTCGGCGCGGTATCAGCAGTCTCTGCGACGCTACCACGCCCGAAGGGTTTGGCCCCGAGGCTTCCAAGTGGGAGACTTGGTGCTTCGGCTGCGACAAGACGCCCGAGGGCGCCACAAGCTTACTCCTCCCTAGGAGGGGCCGTTCATCATCGCCAAAATTCTGATGCCCGGGACATACAAGCTGGCCAACGATCAAGGCAAGGTCTACAACAACGCTTGGAACATCGAACAGCTACGTCGCTTCTTCCCTTAAAATGTTTCAAGTCGTTCATGTTCCTCGTTTTCTTTACATACATAAATAAAGTCTAACCGTCAAGGAAGGATCAGCCTTGCCTCTGCAAAGCTCGACCCTCCCTCAAGGGCTAGAAGGGGGGAACCCCCTCTGCGTCAAAATTTTCTTCGGAAAAGTTTTCTACCAAGAAAAGTTTTCTACCAAAACAACTCTTGTGCCTTCCGACTATATCGATAACGGAACCCTGAAAACGAGCGGGAGAGACCTTAAGCGGCAAGGCCGACCGAGCCGAGGGACTCCTACGCCTCCAGGATACGGATACCTCACTCGTCACCTTCCACAAAAAAGTAAATCACGCTCGGATAAGCGGTTCTGCTATCGAACAAGTCCTAACGCTCGGGTAGAAAACGACTTTCGTGCTTTCGACTATATCGATAGCAGGGTCCTACGAACGGGTGAGAGAGCACGTAAGTGGCAAGGCCGACCGAGCTGAGGGACTCCTACGCCTCCGGGATACGGATACCTCACTCATCACCTTCCGTGAAAAGTAACTCACGGTCGGATAAGCAATCCTGCTACCGAACAAGTCCTAATGCTCGGTTAGAAAACAACTTTCATGCATTTTTCGACTATATCGATAGCAGAATCCTACGAATGGGTGAGAGAGCACTTATAGGCCGACCGAGCCGAGGGACTCCTACGCCTCCGGGATACGGATACCTCACTCATCACCTTCCGCGAAAAGTAACTCTCGCTCGGATAATGTGATTCTGTTGCCGACGAACAAGTCCTAAATGCTCGAAACAAGAGGAAAGAAAACGCAGCTTTATAATCTGAACGCTAAATATGTTTAGGCCTCGGGGGCCGCAAAAAACATACGCATACTTCAGACGAACGGTTCATGCAGGCTCAAACATCAGCAGGGGGAGGAGCAGCACCCTCGGCGTCGTTTCCACCCTCGGCGAAATCTGGCCCAGCCTCAGACGGCGATGCGAGCAGGCGCCTCGGCCAGCCGCTCCGAAGCCCCAGCCAGCTGTCCCCTGAGGATCTCAGCCCGGCTCACGGCTTCGGCGGCTTGGCTCCGGGATTGGTCCTGCTTGCGGGTGATCTGGCCAAACCCTAGCTGCCGCTGCTGCACCTCCTCGGCCTGGGAAGCCACCTGCTCCCACGCCGAGAAAGCCTCTGTTCGAGCCGACATCGCCTCTATCCACGCCACCGCTGCCTTCAGCTTTGGCTCATCGCAGAGCAGCCGAAGGTTCTAAAACCGGGCGAAAGAGACCTTGAACGGCAAGGCCGACCGAGCCGAGGGAATCCTACGCCTCTGGGATTCGGATACCTCACTCGTCACCTTCCGTAAAAAGTAACTCGCGCTCAGTTAAGTGGTTCGGCTACCGACGGGCAAGTCTCAAGGCTCGAAACAAGGAAGAAGCATGACTTTCTACTCAAATACCTAAATGTTCAGGCCTCAGCGGCTACGAACAACAAACACACGTACTCGGGATAACTACGCTATGTAGGTGTCGGCAGCGCCCTCGGCGGCTTTCCCGACCTACAACAAATATCTCAGTACATGGAGCAATCACATTTTGCTCTTACATTCCCTAACGAACGGGGCACGGACGTCCACTCGGATCACCCGTTAGCAACTCACTGGAAACACCATGATCGATGCCCTCCGAGGGTAACATGGCGCTTTCCCCCCCCTTCCTCCTTGTGAAAAGGCGACGAAGGGGCGTATAATAAAAGTCGAGACAGTCCTTGATCGTCCTCTCGCTCCGTGCAGAGGCTCGAGGGCTGCCCTCTCACCCGGCTGTGGCTAAAACTGTTGACAGTGTCAACAAACCAGCTCAAAAACTTGGAGCCTGACCATGTACCCGGGCTGCGGCCAGGCCACATGAGGGAACAACCAGGCTGACCGAGGCATCACAGCACGAATTAAGACCTCAGAGGAGTCAAAACACTCCTCCGAGGCCTTGGGGGCTACACCCGGCGGGTGCGCTCGCGCGCACCCACCAGAACGAAACATAACCGAGAAAGGCTGGTCCCCTCGCAAAAATCCGGTAGAACCTCCAAGCGAGTGCCTGCACTCCCTTCAATGCTCGGGGGCTACTGTCGGGTACCGTAATTAGAGGTACCCCCAACACTCCTAATCACGGCTGGTAAACACCTTCAGAGCAAACCGTGAAGACTGATAGTTCGGGTCAAAGTCAAAACTTCGTCTACCAAGGGACACGATCTTGCCTCGACCCAAGCCCAGCCTCGGGCGGAACAGTGGTCCCGGACGAGTTCACGTCTCGCCCGAGGGTCTCCTCAGGCAGTGAGCGCGCCCTCGGCTCAGCCAAAGGCAAGCCTTGTCGTGCAAGCGACCTTGGCCAAATCGCCTTATCAGCCGACCATATCGCGTGCGCATTTAATGCTGGGATCGCCTGACACCTTATCCTGACACACGCGCCTCAGTCGGCAAGGTCGAAGTGACCGCAGTCACTTCGCCCATTCACTGACCAATCTGACAGGAAAACAGCGCCGCCCGCCCCGCTCCGGCTGCTGTGCCAACCACCCGGGCGAAACCGACAACCGTCAAGTTAAGCCTCGGGCGCAATAGGAAGCTCCGCCTCGCTCGACCCCGGGGCTCGGCCTTGGCCTCGGCCTCGGGAGGAGATCTCCGCCTCGCCCGATCCCAGGGCTCGGCCTCGACCTCGGCCTCGGGAAGAGTCACATCCTCGCCCGACCCTGGGCCTCGGCCCCAGCCTCGGCCTCGGAGGAGCCGCCGCCTCGCCCGACCTCAGGCTCGGATCAACCACGCCACAAGGGATGCATCATTACCCTACTCCTAGCTAGCTCAGGCTACGAAGGAACAAGACCGGCGTCCCATCAAGCTTACCCCGGTAACAGGCAATGATGGTTCCCCGCATGCAACCATGACGTCGATGGTTCTCAAGCCCCCTACGGAAGCAAGGAGACGTCAGCAGGATCCATGCAGCGCCAACAGATGTACTGCTACAGGGCTCAAGGCACTTCTCCGACGGCCACGATACTACCTCTACAGGGCTCGAGACGCCCCCCCCCCGACGACCATGTTATTTATCTGTACAGGGCTCATGGCACTTCCCTGCCAGCCACGTTAGCTCCCAGCTACACCCCATTGTACAGCTGGGCATCTCCTTATGTCTATAAAAGGGGGTGTCCAGGGCCCCACGGTGGGAAAAAGGGGAAAAACGAACAAACGTACGAGCATACGAACACACGAACGCACGGCAGGAGAGGCGAGTAGACGCACGACAAAGGGATGGGAGAAGACGAGCGGGGGCAGACCCCCCCTCTCTCTCTCTCGCTCTCTCCTACTCGCTCTCTCTCGCCCTTGCTCTCTCGCAATGCTTGTAACCCCTACTACGAGCACCCTGGTGCAGGATAATACAAGGCTCATTCCCCCACTTGTGTTCCATCTCGCACCAACCCATCTGGGCAGGGACACGCAGCGACAAATTTACTCGTCGGTCCAGGGACCCCCGGGTTCGAAACCCCGACTCTAGTGTTGTTCGAGTTTTATGAAGCTATGGAGAGAACTAATGCAGAAAAAATTGCACACAAAACATTAGCTGGAATATCTAAGGATTCCAGTGACAGTGAAGACTTTGATGCTGAGAGTGAAACTGAGGATGCCGAAGATCGGCCCTGGAGGCCAAGCCATGTTGTTTTCGGAAAGTCGACAATCAAACAAGGGCAGATTGATACCATGAGGGGAAGGTATTTTCGTGACATTTCTATTGTGCGAGCTGGAGGAGAGAGTAATGTCCCTCTGCCTGAAGCTGACGAGGTAGTTATCTACAGAAGTTTTATGAAAGCAGGGCTTCGATTCCCTTTGGATAATGTGCTAGTTGAAGTGTTGAAAACCTTCGAAGTCTACCTTCATCAGCTTACCCCTGAAGCCATCATCAGGATAGGGGTTTATATTTGGGCCATGAGTAGTGAAGGACAAGAGCCGAATGCGAAATGTTTATGCAACTTGCATGAGTTAACTTACGAGACGAAGGCTGTTGGAAAAGAGCAATACCATAACAATTTCGGTTGTTATGGCTTCATAACCCGTTTTGAAGTAAGCAATCTAGTGCCAACGTTCCAGAAGAGATGGCTAGGAGCCTGGATGCAAGAATGGTTCTATGTAAAGAATGATCTTGTTGAGAGAGAAGATATCAAGGGGATTATCCAACGTCCCATATGGTCTCACTTCGGCATTAGAAGACCATCTCTTGCCCTTAGAAACGACATTCAAGCGTGCCAAGCTGCTTATAACACAGTTTGCACCTACATAGGCACCAGGGACTTAGTCCAAGAGCATATTGCTTATAGAGTGTGGCCGCTCCCTAGTGGGTGGGAGATGCCGAAGGAAACTACTACTGGGTCCAGCGAAGGTGGTTTGGTCTATCTGAAGTACACATTCAAGTACAGGAGCCAATTCGATGAGCCAAATGATGACTGGCTGGATGCCATCGAAGCAACCAGCGATGAGTTGCTTGGTGCCTACTCAAGGGTCGAAGATGATGCCATGATGGTTGCCTTTCGAGGGTGAGGCAAGAAAAGGTTAAACAGGGTTTTTGATGTTATTGGTTTTGTTTACCCAGACTATTGCTATCCCTCGTGAAAGCAGGGAAAGAAGAGAAAGGCTACTACTTCAGCTATCTCTACTACGCTGAAGGTGAAAAAGGTTAAATTTTTGACACATCGGCCCAGGTACATTGAAACAGCCAAAGTGCTAAAGCTTGTTGAAGGGCCTTCTTCTGCCATTGAGCCAAGTCACCCCGCTACTGCCAAAGCTAGGGTGGAATCGGCCGAAGAACCAATCCCGAAGATAGTAGTGGAGCAGCCAGAATCTGCCATGAGTCTATTGCAAGAAGCGAAACTGCCGAAGGTTCAAAAGACTGCTTCAATAACTCCAAAGAGAAGTAGAATGGCCAGTGTGCTAGATGTTATGGAATCCACAAAGGTGCTGACTCCTGCGTCTGCAGAAGCACCTAGCATGGGAGACAAGAATACAAAGAAATATGCCGAAATTGCCATGACGCAGGTTGAAACTGAAGTGAGCTCCCAGCTCCCGCCGAAGCGAGACCTACAGAGATTGTTGAGAAGAACACTGAACCGATACCTTAGGATGCCGCGAAAGTATCGTTATCATCAGAAAAAGAGAAGGTTATCGAAGAACCTAAATTCCCTACTCCTGAAGCATCCACTGAGAAATTAGAATTTATAGTGTGTCACGCTACAGGGAAAAAACTAATAGAGGAGCAAATTGTCGAAGCTAGGCAATATGCCAAGGATCTGAAGTATCCCACAGGATACATGGTATATAGCGGTACTGACGAAGATGATTTTCTATATTGCCTATCGGACAACAAGGAGATATCTGTTTGTTGAGGAATGGCAAAGAACATGGGATTCTCGAAGTTAGAGCTTGGTTTATCTGCGATGTCGAAGGATGAAATTACAGATAGCCTTGCTTATAATAGCTTGAAGGTACATACACTTTTACTTATGCTTGTTGATTTTCTTACGGTTTTTATGTTCTTACACATGTATTTTTGTTATTAGGGCCTAATTCTTAGTAAAGCTTTAAGGGCGCAAAAAGAAGCTGATGACGAGAGCTGTCAAATTGCACTTGGGAACCTTCGATGAGAGATCATCACACTGAGGAATGAAGCCCTTGAAAAAGATAGGATTCTGCTCTCCTTAGTGGATAGACTGAAAATCAGTGAAGCCAAGCTTGTTGCCGAAGCCGAAACTCACAAAGCCGAAGTTGAAGATCTAAAGAAAAAACTTGCAGACATGAATGAAAATTTTGAAGTTGCAAAAGCAAAGCAAGAAATAAGTGAGTGGACAAGTTCAAGGCTAGAAAAGAATGTTGAAGAGCTTCGTGATTCTAGAGAAAGGTGTTATAAAAAATCCTTGAAGTGCGCGAAGAAGCTAAAAGATAGCTTTGCGAAGGTGGGAGTGTATTCCTAAGAACAGAAATTTATTTGCGGTGACCCTGAAGGAGTTATCCAATGGATAAGTGAAGAAGCCAAAGCTTTCGATGAGATCCTTAGCGATCACAGATATTTTTGTGCTTTTTCTGGTGCCCGAGGGGTTGCGGCAATCTTAGAAAAGGCTGGGTGTGAGCATGTTAAAGCCGTGGCCCAACCAGAATCTATTCTCTCTGTTGACAACACTAAGGACCCTTCAGTTGAAGCTTCTACACTGGGCGGCAAATTCTACTCCGATGTGTGGATGAAGGGTGATCGTGAGATGGCTGACGAAGCCATTAAAAAGAATGAGAAAGAATCTCACGACGCCCGTGAGGAGATTAAGCAAGCTGAAGAAGCTGCCGAACGTGCCATGATTATATGTATTTTTACTTGAAACTTTTTTGCCTTGTTGCTCGTTTTTTCCTTCGAAATTCACCATTATATGTTTATTTCAGCCAGCCTCTCTCCCCCACCAAAGCCATACAACCCTGAAGTTGATCCGGTTATGAAAGAGGCTTTAGATATTATGCAAATCGCTAATGAAGTTGTTGACGAAGTTGTCGACAAACTTTTACATGAAGCCGCTGAAAGAATTTTGAAGGAAGACTAGATTCTTGTTTTACTAGGAAATGTAATATTTGTGTATGAGTCAAACATCAAGTATTTATATGTATATTAATGTAATATGTTTCTTTGTGATGCATGAAATTTGTGTACATACCATTTTTGAGCCTTCGACGAAAAAACACCTTCCCTTCTTTTCATGCTTCACAAAGAGAAAATCACCCCTTCTATGCCACAGTCGTTGTATAATATCATTGTCGATGGAACTTTCCTTGGTGTGTAAAATTATATCTATCGAAGGCATACTTTGTGCTTCAGCACATTGTTTCATAATCCATCAAATATTTTGGGAGGAGCTTCTTTCCCTCTCCACAGTTCCGTTGCTGATGCGATATGATGTAATGCTATGCGAAATGATGTGATGGTATGATGCAATATGATGTTTATGTCGAAGATAATCACCCACACAAAAACACACCCAGACTCTGCATTTCCTTAGGAATGACTTTTGAGTCTCTTCACCTTTTATTTAGGTGGGATTTTAGCACTGCATTCCCTTAGGAACGACTTTGGAGCCAAGCTCTGCATCCCCTTAGGAACGACTTTGGAGCTTCTTCACCTCTGATTTAGGTGGTATTTAAGCTGTACATCCCCTTAGGAACGACTTTGGAGCTTCTTCACCTTTAATTTAGGTGGCATTTTGGCTCTGCATCCCCTCGGGAATGACTTTTGAGCTTCGGAACTTACACTACGCTCCCTTAGGAACAGCTTTGTAGCTTCGGAACTTACTCTGCGCTCCCTTAGGAACGGCTTCGTAGCTTCGGAACATAGTTCTGTCACACTCGATGGTGTAACGACAATTATATTAAGTTGAAAAATTCATCCCTGCTGTATTGTTTTTTCAAGAAAAATATAAAAGGCAGAAAATATGAAGATACATCAGATTATCATTCTCCTTAGCCAAGCCAATGTAGCTCTTTCAGTAAATATGCTTTGACTCAGGCACAGTGTTGTTGACTATGCGGGCTTCGGATTCCTCCCGAAGGTTGCACTGCTGCTGGGTATGATTGCACCCTTCTGGCTGTTGGCTGTGGATCAGTGGTGGTGGTGGTGGTGGCAACTGGGGCCATGAAGCTCAGGAATGGCTTGCCGAAGCAACAGAAGTCATAGGTTGTTGATTGCCTACGTATTCTGGGATGTATGGAGAGTAACTCGAAGCAGTGTGGAGGACTTGCTTCAGTTGACTCTGTCGCGCCTCAGCTTTGGTGATTTACTTTTCCTTCTGAATTGTGACTTGGCATGACCTTGTTGTGTGACCCTTGTCCTCGCCACAAAAAAGACAGTACAGTTTCCTGGGTTGGTTGCCAAACCTTCCTCCACTGAAACTTCTTCCTCCTCTACCCCTCGGAGCCAATGGTCTAAAAGGAGTCATGCTTGAGGACTGAGAATTGTGATGACTATGCTAAACATTGCTGGCCCTTTCATCATTGGCATTGGAGTTATGGATTGACCGGACATGCCTAGGATGAAGCCTCCCTCTGAAGCCCCTAGTCATCTCGGAAAACCTATAGGCCTCCTCCCTTCTTTGGTGAAAATCATTGTCAGCTTGGATGTACTCATCCATCTTCTGAAGTAGCTTCTCCAAGATTTGTGGAGGCTTCCTAGAAAAATACTGAGCTGTAGGTCCTAGCCTAAGTCCTTTGATCATGGCCTCAATGACAATTTCATTAGGCACTGTGGGTGCTTGTGCTCTTAGTTGCAGGAACCTTCAGACATATGCCTGAAGGTATTCCTTCTGGTCTTGTGTGCATGGGAACAATGCTTGAGCAGTAACCAGCTTCGTCTGGAAACCTTGGAAGCTAGTGACTAGCATGTCTTTAAGCTTCTGCCATGATGTAATTGTTCCTGGACGAAGAGAGGAGTACCATGTCTAGGCCACACTTTGGACTGCCATGACGAAGAATTTTGCCATGACAGCGGCGTTGCCTCCATATGAGGATATTGTTGCCTCATAGCTCATCAAAAATTGCTTTGGGTCCGAGTGCCCATCGTACATGGGCAACTGGGGTGGCTTGTAGAATTGTGGCCATGGGATAGCCTGCAGTTCTGCTGCCAGTGGAGAAGCATCATCAAAAGTAAAGTTATCATGATGAAAGTCATCGTACCATTCATCGTCATTGAATGAGCTCTCTTGACGAAGCTCCCTGTGCTAGGGCCTTCGGTCCTGGTCATCTTGAGTAAGATGACACATTTCTTCAGCAACTTCGTCAATCTTCTTCTGAAGATCGGCCAGTCGAGCCATCTTCTCCTTCTTCCTTTGTACTTGCTGATGGATGACCTCTAAGTCCCTGATTTCCTGATCGATTTGCTCCTCCTGTAGAGTTGGGCTGGTGGCCTTCTCTCACAGAGAGAGGGCATCTTGATTTGTGTCTAGTGGTTGCAGAGCAGCCCCTAGCACCATTGTCTTCTTCGGCGGCATGTCAAAGATAGATGATCTTCCGAAGGTTGTGGAAGTGAGTTCACCGGAGGTGGGCGCCAAATGTTGGTCACTTGTTCTCAGATGCTATAAATCAAGAACAAGGCAACACAGTTGTTAATGGTTAAAGACCTTCGTCCTTCGAAGCATTATTTCCTTTTGGATATAATGATCTTCAGCCGACAAAGGTCATGAAGGGCATACCTTCATCATTTTAGCATAAGAATATGATTAATTAAGCAATAGAACATAAGAAAATAAAGATCATAATTATGAATCGATAATATATTCATATTTATTTATTGTGTGAATATGAATAAATATCAATAATATTTATATTACATTGATATCTTTGGCTTGGCAGAAGGTAAGGATGCGAGAATGACGCGAGAGTGATTACAATTCAGCGTGAACAGTACGATGCTACTGTTCATCTATTTATAAGCACGAGACAAAGCCCGGATAAAATTATATTCATGCCCTTGACATTTACTCGTGATCATAGTACAAATTATCACGGACTAAGTGGTCTTTTTTCCCCTTTTAAATCGGTGTCGTCCTTGGTCTTCGTCACCATACCAAGCCGAAGCTTTCTGGTGATAGCTTCGACGCTTACTCCTGTTACCTTCGGGTTGTTTCTTTACACCGTGTATTCTTTCGCCATTAGAGAAGGTCTTTCATCCGGGAGCCGAAGTCTCCTATAATAATCTTATATCGTACTAAAAACATATAGTCAGTCACGTTTTTCGGATCTTCGGAAAAGAAAGGCCCCAATAAATACATTCAACAGTCAGCACATGTTCATGGGAAACCTGCTGACTTGCTGAGTCGAACAGAATTCTCATACATCGTAGAATAATCTATAAACCACGCATTAAAGCTGCAGTAGCGTTTGTGTATATTGCAGGCGCAAGTACTACGACTAGTAGGTAGCTAATCTTTAGTCCATGTTTTATTAATCTGTTTTTGCATAGTAGACTAACTTAAGCTAGAGCTAATAGTTAGTTGACTAAAAATTACTAAAAAATTAGCTAGCTAATAAATTGCTAGATAACTATTAGCTAATTTACTAAAAGTATCTAATAACTGAATTGTTAGCTAGACTGTTCCGATGTCTTCAGCTAATTTTAGTAGCTAACATTAGCTCTAGCGCATTCAAACACCCCTAAATATTAGGATATACTCCTGTTTGAACGAGATTATATATATGTATGTACTAATGTAGTACTCCCATAAAAGTTTTCGTTCAGGTGTAAACGGTACGGATATTATCCGAATGTTGAGCACCATTTGTGGAACTGAGCACGGCCAGATGGTCCGGCCCTAAAAGCTCGGACGGTCTGGCCTGCAGACGGTCCGCTCTTAGGCGCGGACAGACCGTGATTAGATCAGATCACGCAGATTAACTCCTATCTCCACGTATGTTTATCCCTCTAAACTCGTGGTAGTTGTTGGAGGACGCCTGAGAACAGGCCTAGACCTCCCCCTTATATATTTGAACGAGTACGGTCAATCGAGACACCAACAATCGGACTAAATCAATATATCTTCTGTTTCTTTACATTTTTCCCTAGGAGTAGACAGTAACATAGCCTTCTTCACCTCAATTCGACTCTACGTCGTTTTTAGACGTCTTGGGTAGCCTGTCGATTCCAAGACAAACTCTAGGATCTCTCCTCCCTAATGGATCCTGGTGTTGTTGGTGAACGTCGCCGCCTCTGCGCATGTCACACTCGAGCTTTAAGGAACAAAGTCGGGTGCATCTCATATATGCGCCAGAGAAGACAAAACATATAATAACAGAGTGCATAGAGATAAATGTCATAAATATCATAAATATACTTAGCGGAAGTCTTACAAAAATAAATGGTAAAATAAAGCGAACTATATATTATTCCTTGGCGCCACAAAGCTGACTGGGAGACGCCACCTAGATCAAGTCGAAAGCCTCATTGTTAGGCGGCTCCTCTTCGACCACATGTTCTTCTCCTGTGGGGGGTGTGAGACAGCAAGGGTGAGCTCACACATGTTCATCGCTCAACAAGTTGTGGGGAATAATGTGCATGAACTCGCCAAAGGTGGGAGTTCATGTGAAGTATAAGGCAAATCAATGTAATAAAGGTTGAAGCTGAGCATTGCTTTTATAAGTCGGTCAAAATTTTATTAGCAGTTACTAAGTGTAAGTAAATACCAAACCATAATAATAATAAGTAAAAGTAATAATAAAATAATCCCAGATGCAATGAAATGACAAATTGAGTTTAAGTTCCATAAATTAATCATGTGAGTGTCCGAGCCGCTCATGACCGTGAGCACGGCTAGTATACCAGTTTTACACTCTGCAGAGGTTGCACATCTTTACCCACAAGTCGTGTTACCCATTTGCCACGGAGTTGATCAGACCCCATACACCTCTACCAAGGAAGCAAGGCAGGGTACCACTACGAGTAGGGATGGCAACGGGTACATACCCATCAGGTAGTACCATTCCATACCTGTACCCATCAAAAAAAATTCTACTCGTCAGGTTACCCATATATGCTCGCGGGTATAAAATCTTACCCATAACCATACCCGCACGGGTATTTTTACCCGTCGGGTAACCCATACCCGTTAGGAAAGTCTTAAATTCCAATATACCAATCACTCAAAATATTAAATAAACATACAAAAATAACTTCAACTTCATATATAACAAATCATATGATTACATAACTTGGTGTCTAGACAAATGATAGCTAGAGAAGGGTTTTATTTTAACTAAGATGGGCTCTATTAGATGGTTATAGTGGTATTGATGCGGGTAGTTCCAACCCGTACCCGTCTACGCAACGGGTAGAGGTTTTTACCCATTAACATACCCGCGGGTAGAGAAATCATCCCGTACCCGTCTTCATATTGGGTAAAACCCATCGGGTACCCATTGCCATATCTAACTACGAGGCCTTTATAAAGTTCCACTAGTTTCAGAAAACCCGCTACAGTCTATAAACTAGAGCTTCCTATGGTAGTGGTACCCTGGAGCTTCCTATAAATTGTAGCGAGTTTTCTGAAACTAGTGGAACTTTGTAAAGGCCTCGTAGTGGTACCCTGCCTCGCTTCCTTGGTAGAGGTGTATGGGATCTGATCAACTCCGTGGCAAATGGGTAACACGACTTGTGGGTAAAGATGCACAACCTCTGCAGAGTGTAAAACTGGTATACTAGCCGTGCTCACGGTCATGAGCGGCTCGGACACTCACATGGTTAATTTATGGAACTTAAACTCAATTTGTCATTTCATTGCATCTGGGATTATTTTATTATTACTTTTACTTATTATTATTATTATTATTATTATTATTATTATTATTATTATTATGGTTTGGTATTTACTTACACTTAGTAACTGCTAATAAAATTTTGACCAACTTATAAAAGCAATGCTCAGCTTCAACATTTATTACGTTGATTTGCCTTACACTTCACATGAACTCCCACCTTTGGCGAGTTCATGCACATTATTCCCCACAACTTGTTGAGCAATGAACATGTGTGAGCTCACCCTTGCTGTCTCACACCCCCCACAGGAGAAGAACAGGTGGTCGAAGAGGAGCCGCCTAACACTGAGGCTTTTGACTTGATCTAGGTGGTGTCTCCTAGTCAGCTTTGTGGCGCCAGGGAATAATATATAGTTCGCTTTATTTTACCATTTATTTTTGTAAGACTTCCGCTATGTAATAAGTACATTTATGATATTTATGACATTTATCTCTATGCACTCTGTTATTATATGTGTTGTCTTCTCTGGCGCATATATGAGATGCACTCGGCTTTGTTCCTTAAAGCCCGGGTGTGACAGAAGTGGTATCAGAGCAAATGTTGACTGTAGGACGAAGCCTAGATAGAAATGGACAAACCCTTACCTACTTACCTTACTCTGATTCTTTCTATACTTATCTTGATCCTGTCTCACCTTCTACTGTTCTACTCTGATTATTCTTACCTTTTCTACTCTGAGACAAGATGGATTTCACACCTTGGAATCCTACAATTATGACCTTCTTAAGGGATAGGAGACCTAATACAAAAAAATTAAAATTATTTTCTCTATAAGAAAATGTTGGTTGATTGTTCTGATGTTCAATGCCTGATTTGCTTCTTTGATTGATTGAAATAGTATAGACGGGCATCTTAGCATGTACCACCATAAGGTAATGAATTAGCTATGGTAGGTAAAACATTAATTTGCTTAGCTAATAAATCCCCCAAAGTAACATGATTCGTAATTACCTGCCTTGTCTACTACTCTCTCTTACCATATGTTTCTAACTCAGATGATCAATACCAGGAAGGGCGGTGGAATTGATCTACCTCCCAATCGACACACTCAGAGGATATTTAGACAACTCCAGCCACAACCAGCAGAGATGGATCCTCCACCATCGCCTCCACCAGTCAGAGTTGACCCAATGGTTGCAGCTCAGATGAGGATGATGCAATAGATGGCGGACACTATGGCAGATATGCGTGCACAGATGCAGCATGAACGCCAGGAGAAGTGCCAGGAGAGAGAGGAGATACACCGGGAGCTACACCAAGAACGAGAAGAGATACGCCAGGAGAGAAGGGCACAACTGCAACAGCAACAGCAACAAGCACCACTGCCTCCTCCACAACCACCACTTCCACCCCGGGACAAGCATCGGGAATTTATGAGCCACAAGACTCCTACCTTCGCCAGTTCGCCAGATCCACTAGATGCTGATGATTGGCTGAAATCTATTGAGAAGATGCTCAACATCACCCAATGCTCTGACTGGGAGAAGGTTCTTTATGCTTCTGGTCGTCTGATAGGTCCTGCTGCTGACTGATGGGATTCTTATGTAGCTGCCCATGATGCTGCTGACACTATTACTTGGGCGGAATTCAGTACACAGTTCAGAAACTACCACATTCCTACTGGATTGATGAAGATCAAGAAGAAGGAGTTTCTGTCATTAAAGCAAGGCAACATGTCTATCAGCGAGTACCGTGACAAGTTCATTCAACTCTCCAGATATGCTCCGAATGAAGTTGCTGAGGATGAGAGAAAGCAGGAGCACTTTATTGAAGGACTTAATGGACCCCTATAGTATGCACTGGTTGCACACACATTTCCATCATTTCAGAGACTGCTGGATAAGGCTCTTGCTATTGAACACAAGCGTGTTCAACTGGGAGACTTGAAGAGGAAGGCTATCTCACAGGGGCAGGGTAGCAGCAATGTTCGTCCTCGCTACGATTTGCCACAGGGTACACCTACTCGTCCAGAAGGAGGACCACGCCCAGCTCAGTACGCTCCACAGGGGTCTCCACGGACACCTCCCACTCGTCAGGCTGCCCCCACTAGCACCCCAACGAGGCCTACAGGACAGAAGACTGTCCCTACATGCTTCAAGTGCAGCCAGATTGGGAACTATGCTAATGCTTGTCCGGTGAGTACACCAGCTAAGAACAAGCAACAGACTCCTGACAAGGGGTACTCTATTGCCAGAGTTAATCAAGTCAGCGTTGATGCTACTCCTGATGGTGCTGACATCGTACTTGGTATGTTTTACATTAATGCCATTCCTGCAACCATATTATTTGATTCTGGTGCTACACATTCATTCATGTCTGCTCGATATGCCAACACAAATGAGATACCACTGCTAAATATGAGAAAACCAATGATAGTAATCACACCTAAAGGGCCTATTGAGGCAAATCATATGACACATAGATTGACATTAACAATTATGGGAAGAGAATTTGGAGCTACTGCTGTAATATTAGAGACAAGCAGTATAGATCTGATCCTTGGTATGTCATGGTTAAGAAAGGCAAAGGCCATTATAGCATGTGGTAGGGGTACTGTAGAACTCACCAGCCCTAAAGGAGAAAGATTTCAAGTACAAATTGCAGTAACCACCTCTTCCAAACGGGCGATGTTCTTTATAGCTGAGGAGTTCAACATCCGTGTGGTTAGGGATTTTCCGGATGTCTTTCCAGAGGAGTTGCCACGGATGCCACCAGATAGGGAAGTTGAGTTTGTCATTGATCTTTTACCTGGTACTGCCCCTATTTCTAAACGGCCATACATGATGTCTGTAGAAGAGCTAAAGGAACTTAAGAAGCAGTTAACAGAGTTACAAGAGGCTGGGTACATTTGTCCGAGTTCCTCACCTTGGGGAGCATCGGTTCTGTTTGTACAGAAGAAGGATGGTTCGCAATGGATGTGTGTGGACTATAGATCACTTAATGATGTTATTGTGAAGAACAAGTATCCATTACCACACATTGAGGATTTATTTGATCAGATAAGAGGTGCTAGGGTATTCTCGAAAATTAATCTCCGATCGGGTTACCATCAAATGAAGATTAGACCATCGGATATCCCCAAGACGGCTTTGTTCCTTAAAGCCCGGGCGTGACAGAAGTGGCACGCGGACCGTCTGGCCACTAGGTGTGGATCATCTGGCTTGGCACAGAGAACCTCGCTCCTGCTACCAAGTCACAGATTGTCTGGTCTCAGGCCGTGGACCGTCCGCGTCTCCGCAGAGAGCACCGCCATCGGTACACCTCGAAGTTATTGGCGTCCAGATCGGCGTCAACACACTTTTTGGTGACTCCACTAGGGAAAAGGTAATGATCTATCAGATCGGCCCTCAATGTTCGATTCAAAGGGATCACTCCAATGTATCTCCTAGCAACATCATCAAGCCGACTATGGAGATTCTGTCGGCTGAAGATCAGCAGGAATTCGAGGAACACAAAGAACATCTAATCAAAGAGGCCCAGGCAAAGTTCCTGGCCATCTTCAAGGTGGATCAAAATCAAAAGGTCGTTTGACTGCGGGTGACTGATCTGGCTTTGCTTCGACCTACTGCAACTTCCCACAATATAAGTGAAATAAACAACATCTAATCTCTTAGATCTTACATATATGAGCAATGAGTATAAATGCAGCAGATATTAGGGGGTATGAAAGAGGATTATAAAAGGCTAGCACGTGTGTTTGATAGATCTGCTATTATGAATTTTCCATCACACGAGGTTGAAACTAAAGAAAATGCACATAATTCATCGGCTTCAAATGAGCATGCCCAATCCCAACCACTTTACGGGATGTCGAAGAACAACATATATTGGACAACCACAGCCACATACGCAAATTGAAGGTAAATCCACCAATCTGTGCATGGCCGGACTGTCCGCACGTGAGCGTGGACCATCAGGACCAGCCACGGCTGACCCTGTTTTCTAAACCGAGTTACCAAAATCTACACCTAGGCCACTGCATCCCACGCAAACCCTAATAGACCATTTTGGACTGTCAGCGCACAATGCCAGACAGTCCGAATACATCTCTAGATGGTCCACCTACATGGCTAGACAGTCTGCGCACATGTTCGGGCAGTCCTCGTATCTTATCGGATAGTACAACGCAGAGTACACAAAACACAATGTTGATTACTATTCCCATCTTTACACCCATCTCAACCGAACCTCCCGTTACATCCCATGGTGCCCCAGCACCATGATATGACACAACAAACACACGGAAGCGACTACTTTGTGGCCCCCCTAAAAGGCCAAGAAGAGATGACCAAACCTATGAACCACATAGGGCAGACCCAAACCCATGGGCAGGAAGGCAACATAACACACAAGCACCCACACCTATGATAAATCAAATGGCTGGTTGATTGCCACCGCCCGCCATTGACATAGTGAGGGAGGAGATAGCTGGGGCATTCCAAGATAAGCTTGGAGTTACCAAGACGCCTAGGGGAAATCGTATCGAAAGCCCTATGACAACTGATTCGACTACAACCCATATCCCCAAGGAACAAGAATACCTAAATTTTCTAAATATTCGGATGCATGGGAAAGAGCGCACATGATAGTTCTTAGCACAATTAAGAGAATTGGCTGATATAAAGGCGTTTCACGTTCGTTTATTTTCATTATCTCTGTCTGGGACTGCATTCGCCTGGTACGCCACACTACCTCCTAACTCTATTTTTCATGGGGAGATTTAGAGCAAAAATTTCATGATCATTTTTTCTCCGGCGATTTTGAGTTAGACATGATAGACTTAGTAGCTTTACGACAAGGGAAGGATAAATCGGTTAATGATTACATCCGGAGGTTCGGGATACAAGAAACCGATGTTTCCAAATTCACCTTGCAGAAAAATAGCTAGTGGGATTATCTTTTAATGGGATGCAGTACTATCTAAATGAAAGAATAAAAGGCATTCAATTTTTTACTTTAGCCCAGTTACACTAGAGGGCTTTGGCTTGCGAAAGCCGAAGCAAAGACATGACTAAAGCGGTTCGTCACAATGTCCATATGGTAGAATGTGACCGAAGTAGCTCGGACGACGAACCACAATAAGTGTACGATGCTAAGATGGTTTGGCCGAAGCAGGCCAAATCTTCAGTTTGTTCCTCTCTACAGTCGGTTCAAAATAAATGGCAAGAAGAGGTTATGTTTACACTTATGTTGGCAAATGTGATAAAATATTCGATGAATTGCTCAAAAGCGACAACATTAAAATAAATCATACTATTCCATCTACCGACGAACTTAAGTGTTGTGCTTACTACAAGTAGCACAATTTATTCTCTCATGCCACTAATGATTGTAATGTGTTTCAACGACAGGTCAATCAGCCATTAACGAAGGCCGACTGAAATTTCAAGAAAAGCAGGTGGATACAAAACCCTTTCTAATGAATATGATCAACTTTGTCAATAAAAAAGTCCTGGTTTGACCTAGCGTGGTCGATAAAGGCAAGGACAAGAAGATCACCATCGTTGACCCACGAGAGGTTGATGAAAACGTCAAAATTCCTTGCAGGAAAGTGGTTACAGAAAAGACCCCGGATGGAGGGGAGACATTGGAGATCACCATCACAGCCTCCAACACTGGGGCGCAGGCACATGCAGGTGGCCAAGTACAGCGCCCTGTTCTACACACCGTGAACGGTCCGGCACGCAGACATGGATGGCCTGGAACACCGTTGGACAGTCCAGACTGCTCGGCGCGCAGACATGGATGGCCTGGAACATCGTTGGATAGTCCAGACTGCTCTAGCGGACGATCCGGTAGCGCCTAGGAGCAGCGACGACCACGTACCTTCAAGCCACAATGACTGAAAATAGGTATGTGTAAGACCAATACATCTAAAGCATCAGGTCGGCTAGTCAAAGTCATCCCAACCTTTGATAAATTATTATCTAAATATGTGAAAAAGAAGGCTTGTCCTAGCAATCAGCCAGCAAAACGACCACATTCACCTCCCCATGCGAGACATATTGGATCTATTGAGGCACCTAAGAATAATGTCCAATTAATACTCAATGTACCTACATGGACACCTCTAGCACCATATCCACATATGCCATGTTAGTATGCATACCTACCACCACCCTATGTCCCAAACCAAACATGGGACATGCCACCATATTCATATGGGTTGCCACAGTATCTCGCTTGAGGGCACCTCAAGCTTTTGTGTTTCACAGGTTGGCACCACTAGTGCAAGACCGATTGAGTTCACCTCAATCTAGTCAACAGGCACAAGTCCAGTAAGGATGCTAGACTACTCGGCCACAAAGGCCGACCAATCCGGTAGGGAGGCATAGATGCAAAATATCCACAAGCGACAAGAGAACAACAAATGGAGATATCATCAAGATAGGCACAACAATTGTCGTCATACATGAGAATAATGAAGGGACGATGATTTTTGGTAAATCATCCAAAACAGACATAGGAGCAGACACAGGAGCAACAAGTAGAACAGGTGGCCCAAAGTACTCCATGCCCCGATGGTGCCATTAGGACTAACACGTTCTCAAAAGTGCAAATTGCAGCGCCTATGAGCAAAAGAAAGCAGGGAAAAGGAGACAGAGAAAATATTAAAAGACACACATCCACATTACCCACAGCCATAGAAGAGATGGAAACCTAAGGCCACCGAAACAATTCAAGCGGCCACAAAAACAGAAGACAAAATAGCAGTTGTACAACTCTCTACAGGTACGGTGGACCGTCCGGCTCTAGAAGCCAGACCATCCGAGCCTAGGGCGGACCATCTGACCCCTGAGTCCAGACTATTCACGCCTCACCAGGGAGCCTCCGATGATGCGCCAGCACCTATGGATGAGGACAACATTGAGGAGGACAACCTACTGGCAAAGGATCTGGTTGACTATGGAGCCTCGCTCGAGCACGAGAAAATTAGGTAAGGAAGATGACGATCTGATCAGGACTAATATGACACTCAGTGGTGTTGGGAGCGACAATCCGATTAAAGCCAAGGATGTCACGTCCATTGATTTAACCATCGGGACAAACACCCTCGTTGTTGCTTTCTTCGTCGCCGAGGTAGAAGGGAATTATAGTTTGATATTAGGCAGAGATTGGATCCATGCAAATGAATGCATACCTTCTACTTTGCACCAAATGTTGTTAAAGTGGGTAGGCGACGATGTATAAAAGGTTCATGCAGACACATCGGCTTGCATTGCTATAGCTGATCTCCTGTAGTTTGGACCTATGAGACCGCCAGATGTCTCACAGGAGTTGATTTTTCTGGTTATCAGTTCATATGTATAGACAGGAAAGGCTTCATTCCTATAATTCTAGATCCAATAGGGAATCAACTAAATCCTAAGTAAAGTTTAAATGATGCATACACTCAAAGGTAACAGTTCCTAGGTTGCAGACGATTCGACCCCTAAGGCCAGACGAGTTGAGGTAGAATAGAGAGACACACAGAGCTCAGCCCTCATCGCGGAAGGTCCGACACCTAAGGCCATACAGTCTAGTCCTCTCCTGGACAGTCTGACCTCTGAGGTCGGATAGTTCGACTACTAGCAGAAAGCGCCACAACAAGAGTCTAATATCGTGGACAGTCTGGCCCCTAAGACCGTACAATCCGCAACTGCGCAGAAAGCCTCTAACTCCTCTAAGATAAGCACAATTGATGAGTTTAGAGATCTCAACAAGTTAGGATAGGGATTTACATCGGCTGATCCTTTGGAGGAGATTGTCATAGGAGAAGGTAACACTCTAAGGCCAAATTTCATAACCCAGACCCTGAAAGTCGATCCCAGTGGTAGGGCAGATAGGAATGTTCGTCATACAACTTTCAGGTATAGCTTAATTGATAATGAACTTTATCGTCGAACGACTAGTGATGTCTTGCTTAAATGCTTGGGCCCTGATGATGCTATATTAGCTATGGCCGAAGTGCATGAAGGGATTTGTGGTACTCATCAATCGGCTCTAAAGATGAAGTGGCTATTAAGAAGATCCGGTTTCTATTGGCCCGACATGGTAGCTGATTGCTTTAAGTACTACAAAGGATGCCAAGTATGTCAGAAGTTCGACGATCTGCAGTTAGTCCCCACATCTGAACTACATCCTATTATCAAGCCTTGTCCCTTTAGGGGGTGGGGTTTGGACTTCGTGGGAGAAATTCATCCTTCATCATCAAAGGCGCATCGATTTGTGTTAGTGGCCACAAACTACTTCACCAAATGGACTGAAGTCGTTGCTCTGAAGAACATGACACATAAGGAGGTAATTGAGTTTATAATTGAGCATATCATTCATAGACTCGACATTCCCTAAACTTTGACTACGGATCAGGAAACTTATTTTATGTCAAATGAGGTACATGTGTTTGCTGAATTATATAAGATCAAATTGATCTATTTTTCTCCATATTATGCTTAGACTGATGGGCAGGCCGAGTCTAGTAACATGACATTGGTTAGCCTTATAAAGAAGAAGATATCTGATCATCCTAGGCATTGGCATAAGTTTTTGTCTGAGGCTTTATGAGCTCATAGAATATCTAAACATCATGCTACTAAAGTCTATCCTTTCGAGCTTATTTATGGACATGAGGTTGTCTTGCCTGTGGAGATAAGCATAAATGCTGTCAGGTTTGCCATCTAGAACGATCTAACTGTTGGGATTATTATAATTTGATGATGGACAATATTGATGAAGTAACCGAGAAAAGATTGGTGGCTCTAGGAGAGATCGAGAAAGACAAGATCATGGTTGTCAAAGCTTACAACAAGAAGGTTAAGGCTAAGTCGTTTCAAGTTGGAGATCTAGTATGGAAGATCGTCTTGCCACTAAGACACAGAGACCGGAAATTTGGCAAATGGTCACCAAGCTGGGATGGTCCTTACAAAATCACACAGGTGATAACAGGTAATGCCTACATGTTGCAAGCTTTGCAAGGCGAGGACCTACCTAAGGCACTAAATGGTCGTTTCTTGAAGCAATATCATCCTAGTATGTAGCAAGATGCTTAGAAAAACTAATGTTGTCACATCGAGTTGTCTCTAGCCTACACCAGTGTTTTTTGTTCGCTCAGCTTCCAAAAAAGGTAGGGGCATGTGTTGAGCACCGTCTATGGCACTAGGCATGACCAGATGGTCCAGCCCTGAAGCCCGGACAGTTTGGCCTGCGGACAGTCCACCTTTAGGCACGAATAGTCCATGATTATATCAGATCAGGTGGATTAACTCCTATCTCCACGCATGTTTATCCCTCTAAACTCGCGGGAGTTGTTGGAGGACGCCTAAGAACGGGTCCAGACCTCACCCCCTTATATATTTGATGGGGGACGACCGATTGAGTCACCAAAAATCGAACCAAATCAATATATCTTCTGTTCATTTACTTTTTGCCCTAGGAGTAGACACTAACATAGCCTTCTTCAGTTCGATCTTCACCTCTGTTCGACTCTATGTTGTCTGGAGACATCTTGGGTGGCCTATCGATCCCAAGACAAACCTAGGATCTCTCTTTCCTGATGGGGTCCCTCTCGGGGGGCAAGATCGAGGTGATGTTGGTGAACGCTTCCACCTCTATGCACGTGTGGACCGTACAGCCCTAGGCCATGGACCATCCGCGCCTCCGCAGAGACCGCTGTCGCCGGTACACCTCGCAATGATTGACACTCAGATCAGCGCCAACACTGAGCATCTGGTCGTCGGAAGAGGCCAATTATATGGCTAGATAGTTTTTCGGATATTCGTAGAATGTTCAGATTTCAGATTCAGATTCGGATAGTATAGTTCGAATATTGGATACGATTATGAGATGACTGATATCTGTCAGATTTCAGATATTCGGATATCTTCTCGGATACCTTTTCGGATTTCAGATTTCGGATATCTGGACATCTTTCTAGATACCTTACCAGATTTCAAATTTCGGATAGTTACATGTGAAATCACCCTAAGTATCTAAGTTTCAACATAATCAATACTTCACTATATCATTTGCATATGGAAACTTGAGGTTATATTTTTATAGATCGTTTATTGGTCCTAGTAACATATTTGCAATTTTCAGCTAACACTAGAATATTTTTGGAACTTATTTGCATTTTGATAATTTTTGATAGAAAATAATGATAATAATACACAAATAGTCTTAGAAATTCATGAAATTTGATGGAGGGGCAATATATGTCCTTATAACATCCTAAAATGTTTGGACTAAAAAATCCATAAAATGTCAGTGTTTCTTTCAATTCACTTTCACTTGTTGCAGGAGTTACATGAGAAATCACCCTAAGTATATAAATTTCAACATACTCAATACTTCACTTTATCATTTTCACATGGGGACTAGAGGTTATCTTCTTATAGGATGTTTATTAGTTTTGATAACTTGTTTGCAATTTTCGATCGACATCAGAATATTTTATGGATTTAATTGCATTATGATGATTTTCCGCATAAAGAAATTAATAATACACAAATAGCCTAAAAATCATGAAATTTTATGGAGGGTAACATATATCCACATAGAATTCTCAAAAATGTTTGGACAATGATTCTTCCATTTCACTTGCACTTATTGCATGAGTAACATGTGAAATCACCACAACTATCCAAGTTTTAATATAATCAATACTTCACTCTATCATTTTCACATAGGGACTTGAGGTTATCTTCTTATAAAAAGTTTATTGGTCCTGGTAACTTATTTATAGCTTTCAGTCAAAATTAGAATATGTTACGAATTTAATTGCATTTTGATGATTTTCGATAGAAAGAAATTAATAATACACAAATAGTCTCAGAAATTTATGAAACTAATAATACAGAAATAATACACATATTCCATGTAGCATCCTAAAAAATATTTGAACCATAAAATCCACAAGACACCAACATTTATTTTATTTCACTTCCACTTATTGCGTGAGTTATGTTTGAAATCACCATAAGTATCCAAGTTTCAACATAAGCAATACTTCGTTTTTACCATTTTCGTGTGGGTACTTGAGGTTATATTCTTATAGAATGTTTATTAGTCTTGATAACTTATTTACAATTTTCGGTCGACACTAGAATATTTTTATGAATTTAATTGCATTTTAATAATTTTTTAAATAAGGAAATTAATTATACACAAAATAGTCTTAGAAATTCATGGAATTTTATGGGGGTGTAGCATATATTAACATATAATCCTAAAAAATGTTTGGACTCAAGGAGGGACTAAATGATTATAAAAACTATGATATGTGTGGAATAATAATGTCTTACACGATATCCGACAAAAATATTTGTTATCGACGTTATCCGTGTCCGACTAGTTCCAGATTCGACACACGACTATCCGTATTTGTATTAGAGAATATCCGTATTTGTATTCATATTCGAGGCTATCTATATTCGAATTCAAATTCGAATAAAAATATAAAAACAAATATAGCTCCAATGATATCCGTTCGGTATTCATTCGATTATACTATTGCCGTACATCACCTGTGCAGTGAATCCAGGTCCGACCACAGCACGTCCAGCCATTCATGGCGCATGGGGAGTAACATGGAAGAAAGACAAGAAGATAGCGAAATTGTCCCGTATAAAAACACAACACATCTTGTGACGTGTCCGTGATGTACTTCGTCAGTACTCGTTCGGCTGTTCTTATTTGACATGAACCAAATCATTCCATGTGTTCTCTGCTGATTCCACCGCACAGCTGCGCCTAGCTAGTTTTATTTTATGCTCTCTATCTCTTTCTCTCTCACTACCAAGGAAGAAATCTGACGACAAAGACGGCTTACCTAGATTGAAACTGGGTTTTGAGCTTTGACCTGTGATTTCCTTTTGTGTTCTTTAGCTGCTGCTTATCTGTATGCAACACTGACAGCATACCGGCCGGCCGGCAGTTCGATTAAACTATAGCGTTTACTTACTATATTCATTATATATATTTATTTTCTCTCAAAGCAGTAGTCTTGCGAGTTGATTGCACTTCGTGGTTACAAGTTTATTACCATTCAGTACCACTTCATGGTGCCTTAATTAGTATCAGCAACGTCGCTGCAGTGCTCATGGGCACAGCGGCACATAGGAGGATCCAGATCGGCTGATCGTGAGGTATTTTCTTCGCAGACCTGGATCCTGGTCGCCATGAGAGCCCGTTGCATACGCCTCGGCCTGGCTGTGCTTGTGCAGTCTTTCCAGATGGATCATGCATGGATGGTTGCTCGGTTTACATCATTCATGACAACTTCTGCACGGGACTACAGGCTGTTCCGCCAGCGCATCTGGAAAGCAAACTAAACTAAATCGTTTAAGTATAGTAGCCTTCTCTACATGAAGAGTCTCTAGTAGAGCTCTATAGTCTCGGAAGCGGTAGCCAGTAGGGGGCTCGAGTCCGCCCGTCCCACCGCTGCCTTCATCCCTGAATTTATATCGATCAAACTTCCACTCGTTGGACGTCCGTTCTTTCAAAATTTGTAAAAGTCCAAATATGTGTTGTCCATTTGGAAGGAGCCATAAGATCCAAATTCTCAAGATTAGTGTGGGTTCGGACTAACATTTCAAAATCCATGGATTCACTAAACAGACAAATTTTTGACATGGCCTCCCCCTTTTTTTTCAGGGGTAGTTCAAATAATAAACCGTATCTATAAATGTTTGTCTGCACTACAGCTTCTCAGTCGCTCGTGTAAACCGAATTTCAGGAGCGATTGACCTAATGAAACCCTCCCTTTGAAAAATGTGGATTGTCAATAGCAGTTGGTGTAAAACAACCGTCTAAAAAAACCACGCTTTCAAGAACGAATTCTAATGCCATCCATCCATGAAAATGAGGATATCGTGGAGTTTTTTAGTTCATAGCTTTTTAAATGAAGTTAGATGAAAATAAAATTTATATTGAAATTATAGAGTTCAACACGATGCAGAGTCGTATTGTCAGCCAAATACTCATATCGTACTGCTGCTAATAGCATTCATCATTTTAATACATAATCGGTAAGTGGCAAGAAAACCAAATGCCTTTCTACTCACCACGCTTGATTAGAGCTGATTTGGTGACCCGGGATCACGGGAGGATTAGAGGGGATTGAGGAGGAAATGAACTAATTTCCCCCTCAATCCTCTCTAATCCTCCGTGATCCCCTCATCACCAAATCAACCCTTAGAGTCTGTTTTGTTTGGGTGCAGCTGTAGATTTCGAAAAATCTGAGAATCCGTGAGCTATAAGAAAACTACTTATGATTGTAGGAGAGCTAAAATATATTTGGTTAAAATAATTCTCAACTATAAATTCTGTAAAAGCATAATAGCTTACAACATGGACGACATAAATCTAAAAAATTTAGGGTATAAGGTGATTATGAATTGATCTAGAGAAAATATGTAGATTTCAGGAATCTATTCTGCTATTGCACCCGTTTAGTTGGGATTCCCGATTTTTGGCAATAACTCTAGTTAAGAAAGTTGAACGAAACATACTTTTAATCAACTATTAGCATGTCTCTAAAGTCATGTACAACACTATTTAATATGGTGTCCCTTAAGGAGTCTCAAGAGGGTTAATTAAAAATACAAGACGTATGTTTTTCACGAAGAGTTCGTCGCGTGATTCTTCATAGATATTGTCTCTTAATTGTATTTATGATTCCAAAGCTTAGGGCTGTATTATGCAGTCTCTTAGCTGTCTCTTATATTTAAAAAATCGATCCAAAGTTTCTAGATTGTACAATGCCCTAATTACTGTACTTTAAACAATAAAAAAACTATATGTTAGGAATTTTAGCACATGTAAACATGTCCCTCAATTAATTAGAGTTAACTAATGATCATTTTGTTATTGATATTGGCTATAGAATGAACTAATCAATTTAAACGTGAAGACTCCGACATTCACCTTGAGACTTCGTCAGTGAAGGAAGGGCGCGTGAAGCCTCGCATATAAAGATTACATGCAAAGTCACTCAATTCATGTTACACTTGGTTTTAAGAACAAAGTCGAATGTAAACTCTATGTATGTCTAGCATTAGAATTCATACATATAGCGATGTTATAGGGAATAACAAAAGACACTGTTACGAACATTTATAAAAACTTACGGAGAAAGACATGGTCTAGTGAAACTCAATGTAACTAAACTCTCGTCATGGATTTCCATATTCACATGAAAGGTCGGTTGGGCATACACACTCCTTTAGCTTTTGGTAACTGAAAGGAAAATAGTCTCAACATTTCCTATAATAATCGATTTTGGTATTTAATGACCATCACAAACCTTATAGACTAACCAGGTTGTTTAGTTGGTCATTTCATAGGTGCATAAGTTTATCTACAACTAGTCTAAGTCGACTTTCTAGAATACCGTAGATTATTCCGGACAGTAGAAGCTTTTTTGGAAAAACACCTATGTGCGGACCGTCCGAGCCTTTGTGGCGGACCGTCCACGACACCATGGTGACCCTCGAACAGAAACACTGCAAAAACATCGTTTACACCGCGGATTGTCCGAAGGAGAAGCGAGCACCGTCCGAGACCAAGCGCGGACCGTCCAACCTCAGGCGTGGACCGTCCGATCGTTGAAAAACCAGAAAACCCCAAAGGTGATAGGTTCGGTAAAATGCATTTTTAGCGTCCTCGCGGACCGTCTGGGGTGTACGGCCGGACCGTCCGCGACTATTTTATTTGACACCTGACGACACATTAAATGCACGTGGACCGTCCGGGGTGCACGGCCGGACCGTACGCGACTGTTTTATCTGACACCTGACGGCACATTAAATGCACTGTAGCCGTTGATATAGTAGTTACTACTGACCGTTGCAATTTCAACCATTGATATGAAGGAGCGGACCATCCAGACCAGGGGCGCGGACCGTCCACGGTCGGTAGAAAAGGAGCAACGACTAGGAAGTGGTTGGAGACTATAAATACAACCCCAACCACCTCCATTCACTTCATTCAAGCCTCTCATTCACTCTCATTCAATACAAGAGCATTCACTTCAACCAAAGACACATTCAAGCTTCCAAATCTCTCCAAGTTCCATAATTGTGACTAGTGATCATTAGTGATTAGTGACTTGAGAGATGTGATTTTGTGTCTTTTCTTATTGCTCTTGTTGCTTGGCTTTTAATCGTGCTTTCTTCATCTCTCTCCAAACTTTCTAAGTGATTTGTAAAGCATGCAAGAGACACCTAATTACGTGGTGATCCTTGCAGGATCTTAGTGACCCGTGTGATTAAGAAGAAGCAATCGATCGATCTAAGTGACCGATAGAGAGAGGGAAAGGGTTGAAATAGACCCGGCCTTTATGGCCTCCTAAACGGGAGTAGGTTCTTTGGAACCGAACCTCGGGAAACAAATCATCGTGTTCATTTGTGTTGATCTTCATCACTCGATTTGTTTCTTCACTCTCCTCTCTTTCTAAAGTTCTCTTGCTCACAACCGTATGAGTTGGCTCCCAAAGTTATCCGCATTGATTGAGCAACTCATAGCAAGAAGAACTATCTTACGCACTCCGGAATTCACGCTTATTTATTTCTAACTCTAACCCCGGGTGAAGTGCGTGTTCAAAGTTTATAATTTTCAGGTTTCGCCTATTCACCCCTCTCTAGGCGACTTTCAATTGGTATCAAAGCCCGGTGCTTCATTAGAGTTTAACAACTCGAAGTGTTGTCAGGAGAACATGCCAAAAGGGAGATGGTGATCGGGGAAAAGCCCGATCTTCGGGAAAGAAGAACGAAGAAAGGACTCCATCGAAGGAGGTCGACGACATGCAAAAGGAGCATAAGGAGGAATCCGCCAGCTCCATCAAGTCACATAGGAATGGTGACAAGAAGAAAAAGAAGATGAAGAAAGTTGTCTACTACGAGACCGATTCTTCCTCACCTTCCACCTCCGGCGTCGAGTCCACATCTTCGAAGCGCCAAGAGCGTAAGAAGTATAGTAAGATGCCTCTTCACTATCTTCACATTCCTAAACGCACTCCTTTACTTTCCGTACCCCTAGGTAAACCACCATATTTTGATGGTGAAGATTATTGTATGTGGAGTGATAAAATGAGGCATCATTTAACCTCACCCGACGAAAGTATTTGGGATATTGTTGAGGTTAGAGCGCAGGCATCACAAGTGGGCGATGAGGACTACGACTCCGATAAGGCCACCCAAATAAGGCACTTCAACTTCCAAGCCACCTCTATACTCCTCACTTCCTTGTGTTAAGAGGAGTACAACAAGGTGCAAGGGTTGAAGAGTGCCAAAGAAATTTGGAACGTCCTCAAGACGGCGCATGAAGGGGACGAGGTGACCAAAATCACCAAGCGTGAAACGATCGAGTGAGAACTCGATCGATTCATACTCAACAAAGGAGAGGAGCCACAAGCAATGTACAACCGGCTCAAGACAATGGTCAACCAAGTCCGCAACCTCGGGAGCACCAAGTGGGATGACCATGAAATGGTCAAGGTTATTCTAAGATCTCTTGTTTTTCGTAATCCCACTCAAGTGCAACTAATCTGTGGAGATCCTAGATATAAACAGATGTCTCCCGAGGAAATGATTGGCAAGTTTGTGAGCTTTGAACTTATGATCAAAGACTCCAACCACATTGTCAACTTGGAGCAAGGCGCCACCTCCACACCTGAGGTGTAACCCGTTGCATTCAAGGCAATGGAAGAAAAGAAGGAAGAGCCTACACCAAATAGGCTCCCAATCGACGCCTCCAAGCTTGACAACGAGGAGATAGCTCTTATCATCAAGAGCTTTCGACAAATCCTCAAACAAAGGAATGGGAAGGACTACAAACCCTTCCCCAAGGGGGTTTGCTATAGGTGTGGTAAGTCTGGTCATTTTATTGCTAAATGTCCATATACAAGTGATAGTGACAGGGACGATGACAAGAAAGGGAAGAAGAAGATGGAAAAAAGAGATACTACAACAAGAAGAAGGGAGGCGAGGTGCACATGGGACGAGAATGGGACTCCGACGAGAGCTCCACTGACTCCTCCTCCGACGAGGACGCCACCAACATCCCCGTCAACAAAGGCCTTCTCTTCCCCAATGTCGGCCACAAATGTCTCATGGCTAAGGATAGCAAAAAGAAGAAGGTACATTCTAGAGATAACCCCAAATACACTACTTTCGATGATGCGGGTAGCTCTAGCGATAATGATGATGATTTAACTTTGCTTTTTGCAAACCTTACCAAAGAGCAAAAGAAGAAAATCAATGAATTGATAGAAACCATTAACGAGAAGGATGATATCTTGAAATGCCAAGAGGACTTGCTCGTTAAGGACAATAAAAAGTTTGTTCAGCTAAAAGATGCTTATGCTCTTGAAGTAGAAAAATGTGAAAACTTGTCTAAAGAGCTTAATATTTGCACTGATTCAATTTCTTGTCTTAGAACATAAAATGTTAGTTTAATTGCTATGATTGAAAAATTGAATGCTTGCAAACCCTTTACATCTACTGTTGAGCATGTTATTATTTGCACTAGATGTAGAGATGTTAATATTGATGTTATGAATGATCACCTTGCTATGATTAAAGAACAAAATAACCACATAGCTAAACTAAATGCTAAAATTACCGAGCATGAACTAGAGAATGAAAAAATTAAATTTACTCGTAGTATGCTTTATAATGGGAGATGCCCTGACATTAAGGATGGCATTGGTTTCCAACAAGGAAGCCAAAGCAACATCAAACTTAATGCCCCTATGAACAAGTTTTCTAACTTTGTTAAGGTCAAGGCTCCCATGGTTCAGAACAGGGAATGTTACATTTTATATCCTGAGAACTATCTTAAGCACAAAATTAGAAGAATTTATGTTAGGAAATCTCATTCTGTTTCTCATCATGCTTTATGTATAGTAATGAGGCTTCTAGCTCTAGGCATACAACTCATATCAAAATGCCTAAAAGGAAGATTGACAATGCATCAAATGAACATAGCATTTCATTCAAGACTTTTGATGCATCATTTGTGATTACTAACAAATCAGACAAGGTAGTTGCCAAATATGTTGGGGGCAAACACAAGAGTCCAAAGACTTGTGTTTGGGTACCCAAGGTGCTTGTTTCTAATGTGAAAGGACCCAAGACCGTTTGGGTACCTAAGAAAAAGGCCTAAATTTGTTTTGTAGGTTTATGCATCCGGTGGGACAAGTTGGATAATCGATAGCGAGTGCACAAACCACATGACAGGGGAGAAAAGGATGTTCTCCTCATATAAGAAAAATGATGATCCCCAAAGAGCAATCACATTCGGGGATGGAAATCAAGGTTTGGTCAAAGGTTTGGGTAAAATTGCTATATCTCCTGACCATTCCATTTCTAATATTTTCCTTGTAGATTCTTTAGATTACAACTTATTTTTTGTTTCTCAATTATGTAAAATAGGCTACAACTGTCTATTTACTGATATTGGTGTTACCGTCATTAGAAGAAGTGATGATTCAATAGCCTTTAAGTGAGTGTTAGATGGTCATCTATATTTAGTTGATTTCAATAATAACAATGTTGAACTAGACACTTGCTTAATTGCTAAGACTAACATGGGCTGGCTCTGGCATCACCGACTTGCTCATGTTGGGATGAAGAATCTTCATAAGCTTCTAAAAGAGGAACACAATTTAGGACTAACCAATGTTCATTTTGAGAAAGACATGATTTGTAGCGCATGTCAAGCTGGGAAGCAGGTTGGATCTCATCATCCACACAAGAACATTATGATGACTGAGAGGCCGCTTGAGCTACTCCACATGGATCTATTCGACCCAATTGCTTACATAAGCATCGACGGGAGTAAGTATTGTCTTGTAATTATGGATGATTATTCTCGCTTCACTTGGGTGTTCTTTTTGCAAGAAAAATCACAAACCCAAGAGACGTTAAAGAAATTCTTGAGACGGGCTCAAAATGAGTTTAGATTGAGAATCAAGAGATTAGAAGCGACAATAGAACGGAGTTCAAGAACTCTCAAATTGAAGGATTCCTTGAGGACGATGGCATCAAGCATGAGTTCTCTTCTCCCTACACACCTCAACAAAATGGTGTTGTGGAGAGAAAGAATAGAACTCTCTTGGATATGGCGAGGACCATGCTTGATGAGTACAAGACACCAGATAGGTTTTGGGTGGAGGCGATTAACTCCGCCTTGCTACTCCATCAACCGACTCTACCTTCACCAAATCCTCAAGAAAACATCATATGAACTCCTCACCGGTAAAAATCCCAATGTTTCTTATTTTAGAGTTTTTGGGAGCAAATGCTTTATTCTTATTAAGAGAGGCAGAAATTCTAAATTTGCTCCTAAAGTAGTAGAAGACTTTTTACTTGGTTATGACTCAAACATAAGGGCATATAGAGTCTTCAACAAGTCCACTAGATTAGTTGAAGTTTCTTGTGACATTGTGTTTGATGAGACTAATGGCTCCCAAGTGGAGCAAGTTGATCTTGATGAATTAGATGATGAAGAGGCCCCGTGCGTCACGCTAAGGAACATGTCCAATGGACACGTGTGTCTAAAAGAACCCAAGGGCCTTCACAAGCACAAGATCAATCATCATCTTCCATAAGCATCTCCACCAACTCAAGATGAGGAAATGGCTCAAGAGGAAGAGGATTCAGGATCAAAGACCACCACACCCAAGAGTCCACCAAGCAATTCAAAGAGATCACCCCATCAACTCCATTCTTGGTGACATCCACAAGGGGGTAACCACTCGATCTCAAGTTGCTCATTTTTGTGAACATTACTCTTTTTGTCTTCTATTGAGCCATACAGGATAGAGGATGCACTAAGAGATCCAGACTGGGTGGTGGCAATGCAAGAGGAGCTGAACAACTTCATGAGGAATGAGGTATGGCATTTAGTTCCACGTCCTAACCAAAATGTTGTTGGTACCCAGTGGCTATTCCCCAACAAACAAGATGAGCATGGTGTGGTGACTAGGAACAAAGCCCGACTTGATGCCAAAAGGATATTCACAAGTCGAAGGTTTGGTTTTTGATGAAACATATGCACCCGAAGCTAGGCTTGAATCAATTCGAATATTACATGCCTATGCTACTTACCAAGACTTTAAGTCGTATCAAATGGACGTGAAAAGTGCCTTCCTCAATGGACCTATCAAGGAAGAGGTATATGTTGAGCAACCTCCCGGTTTTAAAGATAATTAGTATCCTACACATGTCGGTAAGCTCTCAAAGGCACTTTATGGGCTCAAACAAGCCCTAAGAGCATGGTATGAATGCGCAAGAGACTTTCTTCTCACTAATGGCTTTAAAGTCGGTAAAGCTGATCCTACTCTCTTCACCAAATTAATTGATAAAGACTTGTTTATATGCCAAATTTATGTTGATGATATTATCTTTGGGCCTACTAATAAGTCACCTTGTGAAGAGTTTAGTAGGATTATGATACAAAAAATTGAGATGTCCATGATGGGGGAGTTGAAGTATTTCCTTGGATTCTAAATCAAACAACTCCAAGAAGGCAACTTCATCTGCCAAACTAAGTACATTCAAGATATACTCAAGAAGTTTGGAATGAAGAATGCCAAACCCATCAAGACTCCTATGGGAACAAATGGGCATCTCGACCTCGACACATGAGGTAAATCTATAGATCAAAAGGTATACCGGTCGATGATAGGTTCTTTACTCTATTTATGTGCTTCACGACCGGATATTATGCTTTCTGTATGCATGTGTGCAAGATTCCAGGCAAATCCTAAGGAAGTTCATCTTAGGGCCATGAAAAGAATCATGAGATATTTAGTTTACACTCCTAGGTTTGGGCTATGGTACCCCAAGGGATCTACCTTTGATCTAATTGGGTATTCCGATGTCGATTATGTTGGATGTAAAATTGATAGAAAGAGTACATCAGGGACTTGTCAGTTTCTGGGAAGATCCCTGGTGTCTTGGGTTTCAAAGAAACAAAATTCAGTAGCTCTATCAACCGCCAAAGCCGAATATATTGCTGCAGGACATTATTTGCACAATTACTCTGGATGAGGCAAACCCTTACGGACTATAGAAACAAGTTGAGCAAAGTCCCTCTCATATATGACAATGAGAGTGCAATCCGCATGGTAGATAATCCCATTGAACATAGCCACACTAAGCACATAGACATCCGGTATCACTTTCTGAGAGATCACCAATAATATCGAAATTGCTTATGTTAGCACCCACAGCCAATTAGTTGATATCTTCACCAAGCCCGTGGATGAAAAGACTTTTAGCAAGCTTAGTAATGAACTAAACATCTTAGATTCTCGGAACTTTGATTGAGATCTTGCACACATTGCTCATTTTATACCTTTGATCATGTCTCTTTCATTTAGTACAAATGCATATTTCTTATTCTTCTTGTACCAAGGCTAAGACTAATGTGCTTCCAATTGTATTTCTATCCTTAGTCTTAGATTGAAAGGGAAATGGAGTAATAGGCAAAGGCAAGGCTTCCACTTTGACTCTATCAGTATCATATTCCTTTCCCTACTCATGTATTTACATTCATATCTTGTACAAGGCCTCTACTTTTCTTCGTTTTTGGCGCTTAATGCCAAAGGGGAAGAGATTATTATGCCAAAGCAAAAGGACCGCACCACCACCCTGTTTTCTAAAAACTTTTGCAAACAAAAGGGGGGAAATTAATAAAAAGGGGTAAATTAATAGGCATTTGCAAAAACCCTCTTGACAGCTAAGGGGAGAATTTCATCAGGGGAAGCTTTTAATTAGCCAAAGGAAAAACATTTGAAATAGGGGGAGAATTTTCAAAAACTTGAAAATGCCTTTTGAAATCATATTCTTATACCATTGGCTAATTGCAAAAGAATTTCAAAAGGCTTTTCAAAAGATTTGCAAAAACTAGCTGAGTGGTGCAAATGTGGTCCGAAATGTTAAATATATCAAATCAAACATATATGCTTAGAAATGATTTCATTTCAAAGTAACTTATGCACATCTGTCAAAATGCAAACTAGTTACGTTTCTACACTTTGTATTTGCTTTGGTTTGTGTTGGCATCAATCACCAAAAAGGAGGAGATTGAAAGAGAAATGGCCTCAACTTTTCCTATAATTGATTTTGGTGTTTGACGACCATCACCAACCTTATGGACTAACCAGGTTGCCTAGTTGGTCATTTCTCAAGTGCATTATTTCATCTACAACTATTCTAAGTCGACTGTCTGGAATACCATAGATTATTCCGGACAGGAGAAGCTTCTTTGAAAAACACCTATGCGCGGACCGTCTAGGCCTTTGCGGTGGACCATCCGCGACACCAGGGTGAGTCTCGGATAGGAACACTGCAAAAAACATCCAAAGGAGAAGAGAGCACCATTTGACACCAAGTGTGGACCGTCCGACCTCGGGCGCGGACCGTCCGGTCGTTGAAAAACAAGAAAAATCCGAAAGTGACGAGTTTGGTAAAATGCATTTTTAGCGTCCTCGCAGACCGTCCAAGGTGCATGGCTAGATCGTCCGCGGCTACTTTATCTGACATCTGATGACGCATTAAATGCACTATAGCCATTGATATAGCCGTTACTACTGACCATTCGATTACAGCCGTTGATGTGTAGGGGCGGACCGTCTAAACCAGGGGCGCAGACTGTCCGCGGTCGGCAGAAAAGGAGCAACGGCTAGGAAGTGGTTGGATGCTATAAATACATCCCCAACCACCTCCATTCACTTCATCTAAGCCTCTCATTCACTCTCATTCAATACAAGAGCATTCACTTCAACCAAAGACACATTCAAGCTTCCACATCTCTCCAAGTTCCATAATTGTGACTAGTGATCGTTAGTGACTAGTGACTTGAGAGAGTGTGTTTTTATGCCTTTTCTTATTGCTCTTGCTGCTTGGCTCTTAATCATGCTTTCTTCATCTCTCTCTAAACTTTCTAAGTGATTTTTAAAGCAAGCAAGAGAAACCTAATTGTGTGGTGATCCTTGCGGGGTTTTAGTGACTCGTGTGATTAAGAAGAAGCACTCGACCGGTCTAAGTGACCGATAGAGAGAGGGAAAGGGTTGAAATAGACCTGGCCTTTGTGGCCTCCTCAATAGGGATTAGGTTCTTTGGAACTGAACCTCGAGAAACAAATCATCGTGTTCACTTGTGTTGATCTTCATCACTCGATTTGTTTCTTCCCTCTCTTTTCTTTCTAAAGTTCTCATGCTTACCACCGTTTGAGTTGGATACTAAAGTTATCCACACTGATTGAGAAACTCATAGCAAGAACTATCTTCCGCACTCCAGAATTCACGCTTATTTATTTCTAACCCTAACCCCAGGTGAAGTGCGTGTTCAAAATTTATAATTTTCACGTTTCGCCTATTCACCCCCCTCTAGGCAACTTTCAGTAACCTTCTGATTCTATTGCATCACCTCTTCTTGTAAGTAGATTAAGCATTTGTTATGCATCCACACAACAAATATATGATTAAAAATGGCAACGGTGAATACATACGCACTCAACAAGAGACAACTAAATAATGCATATTAATGCTTTATAGTGAACTGGCTGAACATTAGCACTTTAGTTGATCAATTTTTTTTAACAATATAATATTTGCAAAACCATCCCTGAGGACTTAGGATTATAAGTCTCCTTGGACACGAGGGGCCTCGAGACTTATTTTACAAACACATTGGAGTACGAGATGTCTTGGTGGCTTAGTCTCATGAGTGCCTTGATGCATGGGGGCCTTAGAGACTTGATCTCTAGTTAGTGCTATGCAGTATAAGGTGTCTTGGGGATAGAATATTTTACCATCAGAAGTACCAGGGCACTAGGTGCCCTAGGCCTCATAGCACCTAGGTGGTTTGGAAGGCTGCCAAGCCTTCTGACAAATGAGTCATTCCATCTAAACACTTCTATAACATTTCATCTAGTGCTATGAGCAACGACTATTGTGCAATTAGGCCTTAAATGCAAGCGTGCAAGCGAGTCTTTTGATCCGTTAGATTATGATCCAACCATTTATCACATTTAACACTTAAACCCTTCCACTATCAGCTCGCGTATATTTATAAAAAAACCCCTAACAAACCATAGTTATATCTACGGTTGGATCATGATCTAACAGACTAGGAGGCTCGCTGCACATAAGACATGGTTGCATAGTAGTTGTTACCAGTGCTAGGTCGAGTCCCCTCCCTTGGCTAGGCCTAGAAGAGGTTCCTAGAACTTGGGGCCCTAGGAGCGGTGGTCCCATTATGGTGGGCCCTGAAGTCGGTGTCCCAAGTTAGGATCTTTGAATGCGTCTTGGTGGTACTCGGGGACATGACCTTCCCTAGGCATCGACACAATTGATAACTGAAACCAAAGTAGGGGCTTAGATGCTTTCACATAGTAATATGTGCCTACTTCCATTCCAAAATCTTTAATGGATTAATTAATCATGCATGCCTCTTATGCTTAGCCCTCACTTGCAAGCCCTCACCACATGTTGCATACCTAGTGATATCAACCTCCATTCTATTCCACAAGAAGCTCTACTTAAGATCTCTATACATCTTGGTGTCACTAGAATGAATAGTGTATGGAGTTCGATATCCTCTTGTAAGATATCTGTTTTCACACATGTTTTTTGAGGAACATAAAGGGATCCTCTAAAGCAGATACCATTATTCTCATCAATACTAAACTCTTGTGGTCTTTCATTCACTATCCTCTTAATAAAACCTCTTAAATTGGACAATTATGTTGTTGTGCCTCACACCCTCTCAAGAAGTGATGATCGATTGAGAAACTAGATCCCCTCTATAGTTGTCCTTTGATAGCATAAGTAGATACCCATACAATCCAAATCTACAATCGAGGGCATCGCCACCTTAGGAACCCTAGTCCTACTAAGAGCATCTGCCACCACATTTACCATCCTTGGATGGTATTGAATGGTAAGGTCATGATATTTTTATCAAGTCAAGTAATCTATGTTGTCTCAAATCTGACTCCCTTTGAGTGAAAACCATAATTTGGACCTTGTGTGGCTCAATTAGCTAGTTTGAGGACATAGATATATAGATTTGAAGTTAGACTCCTAGATCACACTACGGTACAAGTTAGGTACCTCGTGTGTTATAATTAATATTTTTGGACCTTAGTATGTAATGTTGGAAGTTTGGGACCTAGATCACACTATCATGAAAGTTTAGTTATACTAAACATGTTTCATCCACGATATTGTTGAGTCATGATACCACGTTCGTGTATGGAGTAGATTAAGACCTATTTGGATGTGTGTCGGAGCCTTAGGGTTAGTTTGGTTGGTTTGTGGCTGTGGTTGTGGAAAAAATGTTGTGAGTAGTAAAAAAGATGTTGTGGGTTGTGAGTTATAAAAAGCTAAAAATCGTTTGGTGGAAACCACTAAAAGACACTAAAAGTTCTTTCATAGTTTTGCAATGTTCTTCCATTCAAAAGACGCTAAAATTAGGTTCAGAGGTGATTTCAATTTTGCACTACGATAAAGCCACCTTTTAGAAAAGTTGTTGGGTAGATTGAGCCCTTTGGCGAAAGGGCCTCTAGCATAATGGTTAAGGCTTCCGAGTAGTACCTCTAGGTCTCGGGTTCGATCCCTCTCAGGGGCAAATTTTGGGCTTGGTTAAAAAAATCCCCTCGTTGTGCCCTGCTTGCTCCCAGGTTACGTCCTGCGTGCCACCTATATTACTAGAGTTTTACTCAAGTCTTCCTCATTTAACCCATTATCATATGTGGATAAAATAAAGCAATATTCACTAAAGTTAGGGATTATACTTCTAATTAGGTGGAAACATGAGGATCAAATGGACGGAGTGACTCAAAACCCTAAATTCACCCCTTAAGAGCATAGGAGCACCAAAACAAAGTGATAAAAAAACTAACTAAATCACTTAACCACAAGTGGACCCTTAACAAAAGTTGTGGCCAACCAAATGCCTAACCAAAGTTATTAAGGGTTAAGCACCAAAAAGGGGTGGCAAAAGCCCTAATCATGTCACACGTGGGAGATGAGAAAGAAAAATCATGATTTCTATTTACCCAAAACCAGCCCTATAGCAAAGACACTACATGTTCAATAAGCTACAAAACTCAAATCCCTTAACACCAATCATGAAAAATGTGCCTAATTACCTTAGGCATGACCTAGTGAAGTTTGAACACGAGGCCAAACGTTTTGACATTACAACACAATGATTTTCTCTCGGATTTGATCAATCAGACAAACCCCATTTCCCCAAGCCATATCTCCAGAACCACAACTCCATATCTCTTGAACCCCTCACAAATGCTCTAGCTTAAGGTGTAAGGAACATACTTTATACAGAGATTTTGCCAAGATCGAGCTTGGATTTGTGACAACAGTCAAGTGAAGACAGGCTCAAGTCATTGTGCCACTTGCTCGATGCTGGCAGGCACGCTAGCGCACACACTAGCCATGCCCGCGCGCATCCCCATGCCGGTCAGCCACCACCATGGCTCGCTCTCCACGACCTTGCCCATGCCTATAAAACCTCGCATCGACCCACAACTGCCTGTAACACCCTAAATTTGGGGGTATAAAATTTCTTTTCTAATATCTACCAAATTTAGGTGTTACCCTCTCTTTTTCTTACTTTTCTTTTATTTTTTCTAAATAATGGAGAGTTATTTTATTATATATATAAGTTTTAAGCTTAGTAAAATAAAACCCTAAGAGGGTCCATGATTGTTGCATAACATGTCGAGGCACATTATTTTTCTTCTTTGTGGTGGTGCATTCATTCAAACTTAGGAAGCATGTTTGAATTTGAATTCAAAACTAAAACAAGTTTTCAAAAAGAACAAAAGAAAAGGGAAAGGCCTAGCTCCTCCCCCAGCCCAGCAGCCCCCCATCTTTTCCTAGCCCCTGGGCCTGCGCAGGCCCATGTCGCGCGGCCTCTCCTCTCCCGCTCAGCCCACCCGCTCACCCCTCTCCTTCCCCTTTCCTGGGCTACCCGCCAGCCCACCTCAGCCTCAGCCCACCCCGCGTCCGCTGCGGCCTGGCCTTGCCTCGCTCGTGGCCCACGCGGCGGCCCGCCCCGCCGACCTGCCTGTGCCCCAGCGCACAAGCAGAAGCGCTCGACCGCGCCGCTCGCCCAGCCGTGTCGCTTGCCCCGCGGCCCAGCCCTCGCTCGCTTGCATGCCAGCGCAGCCGCCGCCGCGCCCACGTTCTTTCCTTGGGACCACGCATCAGGTGCACTACAGGAGCTCCAGCGCGTCGTCTTTCCCACAAAAAAACCACCACCCCGCCCATCTTGCCCATGACGCCGTTTTTGCGCCCACATCCCTTGTTTGCTCTCTCTCTATCTCTCAGACGCAAGCCCTACCTCCCTCTGTCTTCCCCACGCCCGCGTCCCGGCCTCTGCCCGCGACCTCGCCCGGCTCGGCGGCCCCCAGCCAGCGCGGCGGCCAATGGCCTGCCTACGCAGCGGCGCGCCCAGCCAACCGGCGGCCATGGTAGCCCGCAGCGTGGCCCAGCCGCCCCCGCTTCCTCCTGCGCGTGGCTCGCCCGCAGCAGCACGGCCAGCGCAGGCGCGGCGTGGCTGGCGCAGCGCGACGGCGCGGCCCATCGACCCTGGCTAGCGTGGCGCGGTTGGTCCGACCATGGCGCGGCCAGGCTAGTGCCCCGGCGTTGCCGTGCGTGTGTCCCTGGCGCGGCCTCGCGCTCGCGTCCGGCATGGCCTGCGCAGCCCTGACTCATCCTTTGCGCGACCCTGGCGCAGCAGCAGCATCGCCATCCTCGTGCTTCGCCGCGAGCTCGTCTGGTCGTCCGCCTTCATCGCGGGGTGAGCATCGGCTACGCGTTAGTAATCTTGTTTCACCATGTTGCACGTTTTAAATAATTAATTATACTTTTGCTTAACTAATGTTAATTAATTAGAACTTTTAATTAAACTAATTTATAGTGGTTAACTTATGCTTTATAAATCCATGTCAATGTAATTAATAGTAACTCAAACGTTTTGCCCTAATGTTCGTTTAATATAAATGCAACATTTATTTAGTTTATCTCGCGTATCACGCGTGCGTTTTGCACGTGGTTACATGGTGATCCGCGTGTCGTTCGCGCTCGTCGTTTACACTGTTTCACGCGGTCGCGCGCATTATTAAACCCGTTTTGACCCATTCGTGTTACGTTAATTTCATAACAATATCATCAACATATTAATAATATTATTTCATCACGTCACAAGTTTTAATTATTTAATTAGTGGTTTATTCGATAATTATGACCTTCTAATTAAAACTAGTTTATAATTAGAAAACTAGTTTATAGTTATCTCGCGCGTTTATAAATAAATATTAACTTGATTAATACCAACTTAAGCGCTTTTCATTTAATACTTGTTTATTATAAACTCGTTGTGGTGTAGCGAGTATCGCGTGCGTCGTTTGCGCGGGTCACGCGTGCTGATCGCACGCGTTGTCGCGCGTCAATTGCATGTGGTCACACGTGGTCGTGAACGCTTTCCGTGTGCTCCTTCGCACATGACGCGCTCGCTGTTCCCACGTGTGGCGCCCATTGTTGTTGTGTCGCATGTTATAGTTGAATAATTAATTATTGGTATATTCGAGGGTTAGTAAAATAACAATTTAATTAGAACGAGTTTGTAGTTTTAATTCGTGCTTTTGTAAATATAAATGTTACTTAACTTAATTAATAACAACTTAAATACTTTAAATTAATTATTTGATCACTATTGTTCGCGCGCGTCATCGTTCGCGCGCGTAGTTGCGTTGAGTCACGCGTGTCGCGCGATGTCGTGCGTGTTGTTTCGCATACCTCATGCTACCTCGCGTGTTGTCGTGTGCGTTGTCACATGTCGTTCACGCGTGTCGCACGTGTTGTTTCACGTGTGTTGAGCGTGCTCTTGCGTGTTGTGTGTGTCGTTCATGCACGACGTCATGCTGTGCGCACACCGTGTGTGTGCCGCAGTGCTGTTTTGCGTGCGTCGTCGTTTGTCGTTCGCGCGTGTCGCGTGTGGTGTTCACACGCGTTGTCACGCGTCGTTCACGTTTGTCGTGCAGTGGCTGCGCGTGATAATAAATTATCTTCGCTTATAAACACTCATGTTAATAACGTTAATCCGTCAGGTCACATATTTTAGATAATTAACTTAAGGTTCGCTCGACTAATATTTATTAGATTAATATTCTAACTAGATTAAATGTGTAGTGTTCCACTTGGAGCTTTTATAATAAATATTAACTAACTACTTTCTATTTATTTAATATTTGTTTAGTATAAACATGTTACCTATTTAGTTTTCTCACCTGTCGCGCGTGCTGTTTCGTGTGTCGTCAGCATGCTATGTCGCACGTGTCCACGCGTCGTTTGCACGCTGTCGTGTTGGGTTCGCCATCGTTACGTTGTCTGCGCGTGCCGCGCGTGGTGCGCGCGCTAGGTCGCGTGCGGTCATGATGTTTCATGCGTTACGTATTTCATCTCGCTCAGCTAATACGCCCCGCTTAGAGTCGCTGATGTTATTCAAATTACTTAATTAATTAAGAATTGTTAGTGTGGTCAGCTAATTAAAACTGGGCGATAACACTATTTTCATTTAATAAATATTGATTAATATAATCCGGTCGAATTAAATGTATAGTTAATGTTTATTTAGCGTAAACTCGATATCTTCTTAACCGTAGCTTTGAGTTCAACATTTCTTTTTCCTCGCATGGCCTTAGTGACGCGCTCTATTTCGTTTTGCATGGTTTATTATGTTTTTATTTGAAGGTGTAATATTCTTACGCATATATATATATATATATATATATATATATATATATATATATATATATATATATATATATATATATATATATATATATATATATATATATATGTTTGTTTGCTTGTGCATGTTCGTTGTCGCTTCGCGTTGCGATTAGATCATGATTCTCTTCCGAGCTTCGAGGGATTGAAGTTCAAGCGTTGGCAACCAAATGATCTAGCTCTTCGAGGTCTACAAAGTTGAAGACCCTGAGCATCTGTTTGGTGAAGGCAAGTGTCCTCTGACCTATTATGTCATACTTACTTTATAATTCATTGTCCCGCATTACTTATTTGAAACCTAAGGATTGACTAGCTCTGCATTTACTTATCCTTGTTTACCTTTTGGATTATCATGGTTAGCACTATGCTATCGCTTTTACTTTAATCAATGAACATGATGTGAATATTATGATACGATGATGTTATCCCGATGATGTTCTTGTGATACTTTAGGGGACTCGGGGTGTTTCTTGAGTACCTCTCCATAAGGACCTGTTTGGGGAGTGACAACCTAGGATAACAGTGCAACCATTAGGGTGGAATGGGACGCCTTTAGCTGATTAATTAGAGGAACCAGAGGAGTAGTTGGCTTCGCCGTAGGGCTGTCAATGGGGTCTGGGCACAGTACTTGCTCTGCCGAGGCTGGTTGCAGAGGTTCTTGATTTGGTTTTATTAGTCACCCTTCCTTTGGGAGAGGTACTATGTTTATCAAACTAGAGAAACCTAACAGGCGGCTATGACCTCTGGGAAATCTTTGTAAAGGCTACATAGTGAGACCATGCTAGGTCACCTTGGTAGTGATCAATGGAGAGTCATGATCTCTAAGCAAAAAGGGAATCACGACTTGCGAGTAAAGTGTGCGACCTCTGTAGAGGGTTAGAAACTGATATATCTGCCGTGCTCACGGTTATGAGCGGCCTTAGGATCCTCTTTGATTAGATATACAGATGGTTCGATATTACAATGGTTCTTTTTATGATTTTGGTTCAATGATGATAATGATGTTCCTCGATGAGGAAATGATTCACAGGTTGGTTATATGATAAAACTTGACTTCCACTAATAATAAATATCTGACCAACTAAAAGCAACTGCTTTGACCCTAACCCCACATAAAGCTAGTCCACTTCAGCCAAACGGGACATTTGCTGAGTGTAGGGGACAGATATCCCCTGGGTCCACTAGAAGGCAAGAAGGCCTCGCGAAAGGCCTTAGGACCATTATTTCGCAAGGCCATCCCTTTTTGGGCCAGGGGAGGAGTGTCTGGCAGAATGGACCAGCGTAAGATCGGATCAACTCAAGCCCATGCGTTTCAGCGAAATCAGACGCCATCCACAGCAGTGATAAGATTCTCCCACGTAGAACCCTCAGACGTCAGAACTGAATGATGATAAGTCGGCAGGATCATAGAAAGATAAGCTTAGTCGGTTCATTATTACTTAGGCACATGTTGTTATCATATCCGCATGTAACGCCCCACGGTCAAGTATATAAAGCCTAGGGGGCACCCCCTCAAATAACATCTCATTCATTAGTCGTCTACTCAGCTCTCTAGCATCCTCCATACTAGAGAAATCTCCTTGTAACCCACCATATAAAAGATCCACACCAGGAAGTAGGGTATTACGCCTCTCTAAGCAGCCCGAACCTGTATAAAATTGTCCACTGTCTCTCGTGCGTCTAGCACGAACCATTGAGCTATAGTCAGTAACACCGTCCTACTCCAAAAAAGCACCTCGAGGGGCAACCCCAGGTGCGTGGTCGGACCCAAAACACTAACACTGAGTACGTTGATGTGTACTCACCCTTGCTTTCACAAAACACCAGGTTGCCTTTGGTGCAATCTATGCTCAAGTAAAGTAGGAGAAGAAGGTGTCGAGGCGGATCTCCAGGAGTTCCAGGACTTCGACGAGTTCGAGGATTAGGCTAGTGACCTCCCCCAGTCAGCTGCCTGTGGTGGGTTTATTTACGTTGGTTAAGTTTTGATTCTGTGTACTTTGATTTATATTATGTAAATGACTCTAGTCTTTAATATTATTACTTATTCTTTATTGTATTCGAAGCATTATGCTATGATGAGTCATTTATGTAATCGCTGTGTACGTAAATTTCTGATCCTGGCACGTACATTGTTTGCATTCGGTTTACCTTCCAAAACCGGGTGTGACATAAATGTATCAAAGCCTTGCTCACTGTAGGACCGCTATCCTAGACTAGTATTGGCCGTTTTAAGGACTTATTGACTATTAATTCACCTCATCCTTGATTCTGCTTCAAAATATTAGTCACCTCGACTAATTCTATGTTGTGCTCCTATATGCCCCCTTGCCAAAAGTATTTTATTCTAGTATGGTCTATACTTCTCTCAATCTATTAGATCTGATCTCACTCTTGTGCTTGAGACATCTTTGTAGATGACCCCTGACCATAGCCTTTTGTCTTTTGGGATTCTTTCCTCTTCCATTATTAAATTGCTACCATTTGACCATCTCTATTCCCTTGGTATTGACAAGCTTGTATCCATGGTTCTTCAATACTCTTCTTTCGAATACTTACCTCTGAAAACTCAGTTGTCCATTTAAACATTCCAGTTTATATGACCATGACCTTCTGGTCTTCTGAGATCATTTCTTATTTCATTGTTAAGTCCCTATCCTTCAGTAATTTCTATTCCCTTAGTATTGGTATGCCCGTATCCTTGGAATCCTGCATACTCTTATTTTTTTATATATATGCTTACCTTTATACCCCAACGCTGGTTTAAGACATTTTAGTTAACATGTCCTTGACCACCCTTGTTTCTTGACGATCCATGAGCTATCATTTTATTTTTACACATCCGTGGTAACCTCGTTGTTCCTTTATAACTTCTCTCGGTAATGAATTCTTACTTCAACCATTCTATTGCAACCTCACCTATCTTACCCTTGGTTGTTTTCTCCACTTCACCACATTGCGAGTCTTGCCTTAACTCTATACATGGATTATGCTGTTCATCATCATCACCTTTGTCCTAATCACCTCTATATCTTACTTTGATGTTGTTGGGGTGAAGGCGAAGATGCTACCCTTCGTGCGAAGCCTTCGTCGCCTCGCTACACCAACGAAGGCGAGATGATCGCCACGGTTGCCCTTCGTCTTCTCCATTGCAAGACGAAGGCCAGACCCTGATGAAGTCTGCTAGTCCCACGTCCTCATCTCGCCCGGAGGCCCACGTGGAATTCGGCCCATTGTAACGGGCCCCACGTGGACAAGCGTGTTACGGGCCTCATCTGTAATAGCTTTTCTGTAATGACGGTCTGTAACCCCCCTTCGTGGGAATATTCTGGGAATAGTCTGGGCACCCGATGTGACGGAACCTCCCAAGTAACTAGGCCCACCTACAGTTGTCTTTGTCCAACAGACATCAGACAACCCTGTAGATGTTCCCGGATTACTCGACAAGTTCGGTATCTTCTTCTTACCTTACCAGGAACGTTTCACCCGTCTTGCAGACATTACAGAACATCGGAGATATAGATATGCGGAAGCGATTACATAAACTTACATTTATTAAAAAGTAAGATCAAGTTGTTTATTACAGACCAGAACTATATAACGAGTGCAGAATAATATTATTACACATACCAAGGGAGGCAAAAACTCCTCCCGACAGTTATCACACAAAAAGTCCTAATGGAGGATCCTTTCCTCCCGCACTTCACTCTTGCTTATCTTCATTAGGAACCACCTTAGAGCAAAAGCAACAAAGGTTTGTCGCTTCCTCACCTAAAAACAACGGAGGGATAAACCCTGAGTATGGAATTACTCAGCAAGTCTTACCCGACTAAGGAAAAGACTCTCAAGGGTATGCTGGATAAATAGGAATCAAGGAGAGGCTTTAGCAAAAATCAACTTAGATACTTTTGCAGAAATAGCTTACTAAAGTGAGTCCTTACTTTCAACATTTTAACGCCGAATTAAGTATTAATAGACTCTGTTTGTCTCTAGTCTAATTTCATCAACTCATCAATACAACATCATTTTTATCCATAATGTTCACATCCTGACTTAGGTTGTAGGGAAGTGACCAAGTCTTCATAACCGCAAAGGTACGGCGATCCGAATCGATTATACTCAGCTGAGGATCTCCAATCACACGACATATGTAGCACTTAACCCTTGCATATGTCGACCCGCCACCGGGGTTCTTAAAACCAGATCAGGTTCACGCAAACCGAGAGCACAGATACACCACCGTCCAGCCTCTTGCCACGGTGGGTACACGCTACTCTCGCCACCGCTCCACACCCATTTCGTGTTATCTTATTCTGGCCTTAGTCTGCCCGAGGCAAGGCTTACCCATGATGAGGCATGTGACCAGTTAAAGGGTCCTCGATCAGCACGCCTACATACACATTCAATCCTTAATCAACCTGGGTAGAACATCACCTGTTCCTAACCCAAGTCTCAATTTAAGTACTTCCATCCTTAGGATTGTTTCTGTTCCTTAGGATGAAAAGAGCATCACAGGGAGCTTTGCAGTAAGATCCCACCATTGCTCCAAAAGAAAATATTCTTGCGGGTAGAAGTCATCCTTTCTCGAGCTAGGCTAAGGACAACCTCTATCCACAAGATCTAAGCAGGGCTAAGCATTTTTTGTAAATCATATTTTTGATACTTCATCAGAAGTATCTATAAAGGTATGGATATCAAGGAAGGTAATGCATCAAAGGGTTTCAAGCAACTCCGATAACCTAATGCACATTTCCCTAGACTTAAAGTGTGCGAAAAGTATTTAAAAACACAAGGAAGGGGTTGCATGCACCGGGGCTTGCCTTCGTTCACAGGTGAGTCTGGCTCGGATCCACAAATATCAAAGTAGAAGCAGTTGCCTGCCTGAGAATCCGAGGGTGGTGGTGTCCTTTCCTCGGTGACTTCCACTTCTTCTTCACGTTCTAACATAACCATATATATACATATATAAGAATGAATGCCATGTAATACTCATGAGAGTGCAAAGACAATAAAGATTTATTATCTAAGTCTTGAATACAACTTTCCTTCACGGAACTCCGAGAACTTAGGGTTTCCGGAGTCAGTAAAGGAGTTCAAAGGGCTGGGGGGGTGTTTTGGGTTCTAGTTATCAAACATGGTCCAAATCAATTCAAACTCCACCCAAGGCTTTTAAATATTGTTTTAAGTTCCCATAACAAGTTTGGGCATTTTTGGAGTTACCAATTATTTTCTAAAAATCCATAACTACTACTTTTAAGTACTTTAAATGCCCTAAAATTTCTTATTTCCACTAAAAATCACAAAACTATTTTTATTAAATTCTAGGGAAAATAACAAGCCTAGGAAAATTGGTTTCACAATTTTAGGATTTTTCTACAATTTTTAACATATTTCCAAAGCTTTGCTGAAAAAGAAAAAGGAAAAGGCTTCAACAGTAATGGGCTAGTTTCAGCCCAGGCGGCCCAGTCCAGAGGGAAAGGCGCCCGCGCCCGCGCGCGCGCTGGTGACTTTGCGCAGGGACCCTCGCGTTTCTGTTTAACTGCGAACGGGTTCAGATACTATTCTCATGTGTCGCTGACAGATTACAGAAAGGCCCTTCGGTTTTCATTTCTTCACAGGGGAAAGTCCACGACGGCGGTGGGCGTAGGGAGGCTCCGGCGAGCACCTGTACCGGCCGATTTACCTAAGGACTAATGCCCTACTTCGATCGAAACCGAATTTACGCCCCAACCATTGATTTCCCTAAGTTGATTGCACAAATGGTGAACTAATTTGGTCTGGCCACGGAGAGCGCGCGGATGAACCAAAGATCCATGCGTTCCCGACGGTCAGTGGACCCCTAGCCAAATTGGACGGGTCAGTAAGCATCGCAGACACGTGAGGAAGCTTAAACGAGGGAGAGGGAGGGTTGGACTGACCTAGATAGGGCTGGCCGCGGTGAGCTTGATTCTACGGTGGCGGAAACCCGATTTGGGGAGAATTGGAAATTCTCGAGCTCCGGTGAATGATTGTGGCTGATTAGTGGTGGCTGGTTAGCTGACGACCTCGCGGAGCTAGTCACGGGCTCAATTTATAGGGAGGACGGGCGGTGGCCGCGAATTTTGAGCAAGACGCGCGGCGGTCGGAGGTGGAGAAGAACACTAGGCGCGGTGAATACGTATCCAGAGGCGTGGCGGTTGTTCCGGCGATCAACGGTGAGCAGGGGTAAGTCGTGGCGATGCGGTGGAAAGAGTAAACACGCGGCACAAGGCCGGAGGGCAGCGGTCACCGGCGTTTCCACGGTGGCGTAGGCAGACCGCCCACGTCGGAGTGACTAGAATCACGGCGATAAGCTCTGATGTGTGATCCTATCCACTCCTCCCCGCGAGATCCTTACTTCACCGAAGCTATCTCCCCACCAGCGAACACAAATCCCAACGACGGCGTGAATCACGGCGTGTGGGTCATCGGCGGCGAAGGGGAAAGAAGGGGTATCTTCTGCAGTTACTGTACCATGGGAAAAGCTGATTCAGTCGCCTGACAGATCATCTTAGAGCTCCATTTTCTCTAATTTTCAAATGGCAACACATCCAGTGACCTATAGCAAAGTTGTAGAGCTATATACCATCTACAATTTGACTATACTATAGGGATTACACTTATTTGTGCACTAGATCAAGGTCAAACTGGCTCTCAAACTTGGGTCCAAGTTACTGCCTATCTGAAATTCAGACTGAATCAGCCTGACAGCTTGACTTCAGGCCTGCTTATCTCTAATATTTTCTTAACAACAATGCTTACACTCTTAAGCAAAGTTGTTCTCCTATAATTGGGCTACAATCTTGATGTGGTGACCTAGGGCAAAAACCCTATAGTTTGAAGGTTACAAAGGTTCAAATTTGAAGGAAACACACTGATTTCAGACTTAGGCTCAATAGAGCTTAAGGGGTGATTTTTGCAAATTAGTCCAAAACTTAGGGTTTGGCTTGCAATTTCACACATGAGTGTCCCAAATGACTTAAGATACTTATTTGACTTGGTTTTTGCACTTTAGTCCAAAAGTGGACTAATTTTGCACATAGGTCCCTAGGGTTGGGATTTAGGGTTTTCCAGGGTTCTAATTTAGATTTTTGGTATCCCAGGGGTATAAATGTGATTCAACTTTGTTTTTGGGGATATTTTATGACTCTTTCCCTAAAGTCTTTAGGTTTTCTCATCTTGGGTTAGGTCTTACCCCTTTAATCCCTATTTAGGGTTAAGTTTCCTATCCAGGGTTCTATTTGCAAAAACACTTAAACAATACAACTTGTTTGAAATTTTTGCCTAGTGAATGCACTCTAGGTGTGTCAAACATATGCAATGCCAATGCTTATGATGTCATGCTCAAGTTTTAGTTACAGTAACACCAGGGGTGTTACATCCTTCCCCCCATAAAAGAATCTCGTCCCGAGATTTAAAGTCCTAGGGTGAGTAATGGAAAAGGAAATGTGTCACATTTTTATTCCCTTATTTCTGGTACAAGGCAGGGGTGGTGTGGCGGTTCACTTTTTTATTGCAATAACTATATACACTTTACAAATTACATGAGGCTAGAAAACCTGGGAAATTCTTATTCAAAAAGTCTTGAGTTTCCCATGTAGCCTCTTCCTCAGAATGTTGGTTCCATTGTATCTTGTAGAACTTGAGAGTTTTTCTCCGGGTAACCCTGTCCTTTTGATCCAGAACTCGAATAAGATGTTCCGAGTATGTTAAATCTGGTTCCAGGACCACATCTGTCACTTCAATGGTTCGATCGGGAACCCGAAGACACTTCTTTAATTGTGACACATGGAACACATTATGAATAGCAGACAATATTTCGGGTAACTAGAGTCGGTATGCCACTGGTCCACATTGCTCAAGTATAGGGAATGGACCAATGTACCTGGGTGCAAGTTTCCCTTTAACCCCGAAACGCGATACACCCTTCATTGGTGAAACTTTCAAGTAGACATAATCGCCCACCAGAAAGCATAAGGGTTGTCGTCGTCGGTCTTCATAACTCTTTTGTCGAGTCTGAGCTTTCTTCATATTATGAATAATTTTCTGAACCTTTTCTTCGACCTCCTTCACCATATCAGGCCTAAAGAAGTACCTTTCTCCAGGTTCAGACCAATTTAGCGGAGTTCGACACTGTCGCCCATATAAAGCTTCAAAAGGTGCCATCTTGATACTTTCTTGATAGCTGTTATTGTATGAAAACTCCGCTAAGGGCAAACATTCATCCCATTTCTGTGAGAAGTCCAGAACACATGCCCGCAGCATATCCTCAAGTATTTGATTGACCCTCTCAGTCTGTCCACTTGTTTGAGGATGATAAGCCGAACTGTGGAGCAATTTGGTACCCAAGGATTTATGAAGTTCTTCCCAAAATTTGGATACGAACTGAGGTCCACGATCCGACACTATAGTTTTTGGAATACCATGCAAACTGAGAATACGGGCAATGTAGAATGCTGCATAAGTGGCCACTGTATATTTGGCCCTGACGGGTAAGAAGTGGGCAATCTTTGTGAGTCGATCAACGATAACCCAAATAGAATCATACCCTTTGGCCGTCCTGGGCAGTCCCACAATAAAGTCCATACTTATGTCTTCCCATTTCCATGTTGGGATCGGCAAAGATTGTAATGGACCAGCAGTTTTCATGTGTATGGCCTTGACCTGTCTGCAAGTGTCACACTTAGCCACATAGCGTGCAATTTCGATCTTCATCTTTGTCCACCAGTAATATTGCTTCAAGTCTTGGTACATCTTAGTGCTTCCGGGATGAATAGAATAGCGACTAAGATGTGCTTCATCAAGAATTTGCTGGTGGAGTTCTTCATTCTTTGGCACTACTATGCGGTTTTTAAACCATATCACACCTTGATCGTCTTCCTTGAAACATTTGGCTGTTCCAGCCCTTATTTTCTCCCGTATGTGCTTCATACCCAAATTATCCTTTTGAGCATCAATTATCCTTTGCAAAATGATTGACTCAAGCTTTAGCTGATTCAGAGTCCCTTGTTGGATTATCCCCAGGTTTAACTTTTCCATCTCTTGACATAAAGTGTTGTCAGAGGTCTTCACCATAAGACAGTGGCAGGAAGCCTTACGGCTCAGTGCATCTGCCACAACATTGGCTTTGCCTGAGTGATAATGGATCTCCAATTCATAGTCCTTAATAAGCTCAAGCCATCGTCTTTGCCTCATATTTAATTCTGACTGGGTGAAGATGTACTTCAAACTTTTATGATCTGTATAAATATGACAGACATTTCCCAGCAGATAATGACGCCAAATTTTCAGGGCATGAACCACAGCAGCTAGCTCCAGATCATGAGTTGGGTAATGCTCCTCATGTTGGCGCAACTGTCTTGAAGCATATGCAATTACTCGGCCCTCTTGCATTAATACACAGCCGAGTCCACTGCCAGACGCATCACAATATACATCAAAAGGCTTAGTGATGTCCGGTTGAGCCAATACCGGAGCAGTGGTTAATAATGTCTTCAATTGCTTAAAGGCTTCATTACACTTAGAAGACCAATTGAATTTAATGTCACTCTTCAATAAACTTGTGATTGGCTTCACAAGCTTAGAAAAATCTGGTATGAATCTGCGATAATATCCAGCTAGTCCAAGAAAACTCCGGACTTGGTGAACAGTGGTTGGGGGTTTCCACTCCAGAATATCTTTGACTTTGCTAGGATCTACCGCAATCCCCTTGGCAGATAATACGTGCCCTAAAAATTGAATTTCCTCTAGCCAGAACGCGCACTTGCTGAACTTGGCATACAACTGATGTTCCCTCAGGCGCGTCAATACAATCCGTAGATGTTGAGCATGCTCCTCTTCATTTTTAGAGTATATCAAGATATCATCGATGAAGACTACCATGAACTTGTCCAACTCGGGCATGAACACCGAGTTCATCAAGTAAGTGAAATGAGCAGGAGCATTGGTTAACCCGAAAGACATTACCAGATATTCAAACAATCCGTACCGCGTAGTAAACGCAGTCTTTGGTATATCCTCGGGCCGAATACGGATTTGGTGATAGCCCGACCTGAGATCAATTTTGGAAAATACCCTCGCCCCAGTCAATTGATCAAATAAGATGTCGATCCTTGGAAGAGGGTACTTGTTCTTGATGGTTACCTCATTTAGGGGTCGATAATCCACGCACATACGTAAGGTTTGATCCTTCTTTTTAACAAAAATGGCGGGGCAACCCCATGGAGACGAGCTTGGCCGGATAAATCCCTTATTCAGTAGATCTTGTAATTGAATCTTCAATTCCGCCAACTCATTAGGAGGCATAGGGTACGATCTTCAGGAAATGGGAGCCGTACCGGGCTTTAGCTCAATTACAAATTCTACATCTCTTTCAGGGGGCAGTCCAGGCAAATCTTCCGGAAATACATCTGGAAACTCACATACTACCGGAATATCCTTGATCTCCGGTACAATGGCTTCATATATTCTACCAGAAGCTTTGGCTGGATTGGTTACGGGGAGAGACAAAAGAATCTCTTCTTGATTATAGCTCAACCTAACGGTTCTGAGTTCAGTGTTGAGAATTGCTTTGTGTTGGGTTAACCAATTCATACCCAAAATTACATCTATATCCTGGCCTTTCAGAACAATCATGTTAACAGGAAAGTTCCGTCCGGCCATTGTTACTGGCACTTCATAGGCCACTTCTCTAGTAAAAATGTATCCCCTAGGTGAATGAATTTTAAATCCTTCTTTTGATTCATGGCATGAAATATGACGTTGCTCCACAAATGTCTTGCTAATAAATGTATGCGAAGCACCAGAATCAAAAAGAATAATTGCAGGGTGACTGGCCACGAGAAACGTACCCATCATCACCGGTTCACCTTCCGGTGTAGTGGCCACTTGAGTATAGTATACACGCCCTGTCTTCTTTGTATTCTTCCCCACAGTATTTCCCTTGGGCTGAGCTGATTTCCCAGATCCTTGCGGAGCATTTGATTGATTCTGCTTGGGATATGGGCAATCTTTAATGAAATGTCCCGACTTGCCGCAATTGAAACACCCGGTTGAAGAGCTGGGCAATGTAGGGAATCGAGTGCCTGGGGCACCCGGCTGATTTGGGGTAGTGGTGGTATTGTTGGGACGGATAATGATTGGCTGCTTGAAAGGGAATGAGGGTGGACGAGAAAAAGTGCGATTTTGGCTAGAAGGCCGGATCACAAACCGTTGCCTCTTTGCCTGGCCCTGATTAGGCTTCTCACCACCGAATCCCTTGTTCTTCCCGGAACCTGCGTATTTTGCTTCAACAGATAAGGCTGTGCTGACAACCTTTCCATACGTGAGATCAATGCATGTGGCCATTTTTCTCTGCAATCGGTCATTTAGACCCCTCATAAAGCAGTTCTTCTTCTTTAAATCAGTATTCACCTGGTCGATGGCATACTGCGACAGGTGATTAAACTTGTTGAGATACTGATTGACGGTATCTCCTCCTTGTTTCAGCTTCATGAACTCTTCCTGCTTCATATGCAGAACACCTTCGGGTATGTAGTGCTCGCGGAAGGCCACTTTAAACTCTTCCCAGGTGACTTGATGGTTGGCAGGTTGAATAGCCACAAAATTCCCCCACCGGGTACTGGCAGGGCCACGTAGTTGTTGTGCTGCGAATAACGGCTTCTGCGTCTCTGAACAGCGGAGAAGACCAAACTTTTGTTCAATAACCCGTATCCACTCATCAACTTCCAACGGGTCCTCAGCCTTGACGAATAGTGGTGGATGGGTTTCAGAGAAATCCAGATAGGTGGTTTCACGGGGGCCTTGCTAATAACCCATTCCACCCTGCTGCTGGAGCTGTTGGCCCGCCATTTCTCTAAGAAAGCGGGTATTGTCCGCAGTCGCATTCACCAAGGCGGCAATCGCCTCGGCCAATGTGGGAGGAATCGGAGGTGGATTTGGGGTAACATCCCTTCCCCCAGAAGTTCCTGCTGCATCCTGCCCTCGAGTCCTGGTAGGCATCTGAGGCAAAGAACATTTGAAGTAAACATAATATGCCAGAGAAACCTTCCATTTTACATTACTATAAACAGTAATGATACAGACTCGATGTTATACAACAGGATACATTACTCATTATACAAGAGTTCAACCTATCATACAACATACTACTTCTACTTCTACAAGCTACACTACTATTCCTGCTTCTGATTGTTCTTGGTAGCTTCATCGTTAGGTGTGGGAGACCATACGTCGATCAGCCTCAAAGAAGGAGGGGGCCTAAAAAGGTCTAACTCCCCACCAAGCGCTTCTCCCGCAGTATGCGAGGGTCCGGCTTCTGACCTGACGGGATTCGCAGGGACATTTGGGTGTAATTGCGAATACAGTACATGAACTTCCTCATGTATAGTATTGCAATATACCTGCAAGTTGTCAATAGCAACGCTAAGTTCGTCGACTCGTGCTCGAGCCTTTGCTTCCTTAGCTAAAGCTACTGAGCGAGATTGTACCGCCCAATCAAGCGCCAAATCTCGGTCAGCTAGTTGATCTTGCAGGGTGCGGATGTAACTTCTCAAATCATTTATTCGGTCACCGTTCGCAACCCATAAATTGGTCTTGCGATGCAGTTCTACTTGAAGTTGATTCACGCGAGCTTCGAGATCACCAATAGGATCATTGCTCCCGCTACTGCTATCTTGCTCTTGCTCCCGTGGGGCAAGTTGGTGTCGAGGCACACCGATAGGTCCAGTATGCTTTCGTGCCGTTTTCCTTGTACGTGGCGGCATTTTCTAAGGGGGAAATTTATTAGTACAATTTTTAGCATGATGCATGAATAAGTACAGAATCAACCTTAGTCGATTCAACCTTCTATACATTGCACTCTTTCTATCTGGTCTTTGAAATAAACTCTTCAGAGATGCTTAGGTAAGAAGAGAAGAAATTTTCTAGATAAGTCTTAGAAAATTCTTTTGAAGATGCTACATAATATCTGTCAAGAAGGGCTACGCTCCGATACCAGCTGTGACGGAACCTCCCAAGTAACTAGGCCCACCTACAGTTGTCTTTGTCCAACAGACATCAGACAACCCTATAGATGTTCTCGGATTACTCGACAAGTTCGGTATCTTCTTCTTACCTTACCAGGAACGTTTCACCCGTCTTGCAGACATTACAGAACATCGGAGATATAGATATGCGGAAGCGATTACATAAACTTACATTTATTAAAAAGTAAGATCAAGTTGTTTATTACAGACCAGAACTATATAACGAGTGCAGAATAATATTATTACACATACCAAGGGAGGCAAAAACTCCTCCCGACAGTTATCACACAAAAAGTCCTAATGGAGGATCCTTTCCTCCCGCACTTCACTCTTGCTTATCTTCATTAGGAACCACCTTGGAGCAAAAGCAACAAAGGTTTGTCGCTTCCTCACCTAAAAACAACGGAGGGATAAACCCTGAGTATGGAATTACTCAGCAAGTCTTACCCGACTAAGGAAAAGACTCTCAAGGGTATGCTGGATAAATAGGAATCAAGGAGAGGCTTTAGCAAAAATCAACTTAGACACTTTTGCAGAAATTGCTTACTAAAGTGAGTCCTTACTTTCAACATTTTAACGCCGAATTAAGTATTAATAGACTCTGTTTGCCTCTAGTCTAATTTCATCAACTCATCAATACAACATCATTTTTATCCATAATGTTCACATCCTGACTTAGGTTGTAGGGAAGTGACCAAGTCTTCATAACCGCGAAGGTACGGCGATCCGAATCGATTATACTCAGCTGAGGATCTCCAATCACACGACATATGTAGCACTTAACCCTTGCATATGTCGACCCGCCACCGGGGTTCTTAAGACCAGATCAGGTTCACGCAAACCGAGAGCACAGATACACCACCGTCCAGCCTCTTGCCACGGTGGGTACACGCTACTCTCGCCACCGCTCCACGCCCATTTCGTGTTATCTTATTCTGGCCTTAGTCTGCCCGAGGCAAGGCTTACCCATGACGAGGCATGTGACCAGTTAAAGGGTCCTCAATCAGCACGCCTACATACGCATTCAATCCTTAATCAACCTAGGTAGAACATCAATGGAAAAGCTTTGCTGAAAAAGAAAAAGGAAAAGGCTTCAACAGTAATGGGCTAGTTTCAGCCCAGGCGGCCCAGTCCAGAGTGAAAGGCGCCCGCTCCCGTGCGCGCGCTGGTGACTTTGCGCAGGGACCCTCGCGTTTCTGTTTAACTGCGAACGGGTTCAGATACTATTCTCATGTGTCGCTGACAGATTACAGAAAGGCCCTTCGGTTTTCATTTCTTCACAGGGGAAAGTCCACGACGGCGGTGGGCGTAGGGAGGCTCCGGCGAGCACCTGTACCGGCCGATTTACCTAAGGACTGATGCCCTACTTTGGTCGAAACCGAATTTACGCCCCAACCATTGATTTCCCTAAGTTGATTGCACAAATGGTGAACTAATTTGGTCTGGCCACGGAGAGCGCGCGGATGAACCAAAGATCCATGCGTTCCTGACGGTCAGTGGACCCCTAGCCCAATTGGACGGGTCAGTAAGCATCGCAGACACGTGAGGAAGCTTAAACGAGGGAGAGGGAGGGTTGGACTAACCTAGATAGGGCTGGTCGCGGTGAGCTTGATTCTACGGTGGCGGAAACCTGATTTGGGGAGAATTGGAAATTCTCGAGCTCCGGTGAATGATTGTGGCTGATTAGTGGTGGCTGGTTAGCTGACGACCTCGCGGAGCTAGTCACGGGCTCAATTTATAGGGAGGACGGGCGGTGGCCGCGAATTTTGAGCAAGACGCGCGGCGGTCGGAGGTGGAGAAGAACACTGGGCGCGGTGAATACGTGTCCAGAGGCGTGGCGGTTGTTCCGGCGATCAACGGTGAGCAGGGGTAAGTCGTGGCGATGCGGTGGAAAGGGTAAACACGCGGCACAAGGTCGGAGGGCGGCGGTCACCGGCGTTTCCACGGCGGCGCAGGCAGACCGCCCACGTCGCAGTGACTAGAATCACGGCGATAAGCTCTGATGTGTGATCCTATCCACTCCTCCCCGCAAGATCCTTACTTCACCGAAGCTATCTCCCCGCCAGCGAACACAAATCCCAACGACGGCGTGAATCACGGCGTGTGGGTCATCAGCGGTGAAGGGGAAAGAAGGGGTATCTTCTGCAGTTACTGTACCATGGGAAAAGCTGATTCAGTTGCCTGACAGATCATCTTAGAGCTCCATTTTCTCTAATTTTCAAATGGCAACACATCCAGTGACCTATAGCAAAGTTGTAGAGCTATATACCATCTACAATTTGACTATAGGGATTACACTTATTTGAGCACTGGATCAAGGTCAAACTGGCTCTCAAACTTGGGTCCAAGTTACTGCCTATCTGAAATTCAGACTGAATCAGCCTGACAGCTTGACTTCAGGCCTGCTTATCTCCAATATTTTCTTAACAACAATGCTTACACTCTTAAGCAAAGTTGTTCTCCTATAATTGGGCTACAATCTTGATGTGGTGACCTAGGGCAAAAACCCTATAGTTTGAAGGTTACAAAGGTTCAAAGTTGAAGGAAACACACTGATTTCAGACTTAGGCTCAATAGAGCTTAAGGGGTGATTTTTGCAAATTAGTCCAAAACTTAGGGTTTGGCTTGCAATTTCACACATGAGTGTCCCAAATGACTTAAGATACTTATTTGACTTGGTTTTTGCACTTTAGTCCAAAAGTGGACTAATTTTGCACATAGGTCCCTAGGGTTGGGATTTAGGGTTTTCCAGGGTTCTAATTTAGATTTTTGGTATCTCAGGGGTATAATTGTGATTCAACTTTGTTTTTGGGGATATTTTATGACTCTTTCCCTAAAGTCTTTAGGTTTTCTCATCTTGGGTTAGGTCTTACCCCTTTAATCCCTATTTAGGGTTAAGTTTCCTATCCAGGGTTCTATTTGCAAAAACACTTAAATAATACAACTTGTTTGAAATTTTTGCCTAGTGAATGCACTCTAGGTGTGTCAAACATATGCAATGCCAATGCTTATGATGTCATGCTCAAGTTTTAGTTACAGTAACACCAGGGGTGTTACACCCGAGGACATAAACGTCCTTGCCTCAGGACGTACGTTGGGCACTCGGGTACCTATAAATACCCCCGTACACTGCCCTCGAGAAGCCAGATTAACAGAGCAAATTGCCATCCCACGTTAAACCTTGCTTGCACTCTTTCCACTTCCCTGTTGGATCATCTCGCCCAGGAGAGCAAGTTCCAACATTTGGCGCCCACCGTTTATGCTACGAATAGACCACCTGCGATGGCCCCCAAGAGAACCAGTTCGAAGGCAGCCCCATCCGTCGACGAAGCGGCGAAGGCAGCGCTCCTGGCTGCGAAAAAAGGCAAGGCCCTCACAGACAACACCCACCGAGAAGCCTTCGAAGACGAAGCTCTTAGCAAGAGACAGTGCCAAGAACACCCCACTCCCGAAGGCACCGTACGCACCTGCAGCTTCGGAGGGCAACCACAAGCACCACCCCTAGTGTAATACTCAAAATTGTATTCAAGGAATATATAGTAGATCTCCTTATTTTATGTGCCATATTTGCATCATAAAAAGAGCATACATATATTTAAGAGTGATTAATTAAAACAAATGATACTAAAATAAAACAAGGTGCATCTTGTTGGAGTTTTATATGTTTGTGCATTAAATAAAATAACAAGGATAATAATAATAAGATAATAATTACTAGAAGCTGAATCCTAAATTGAGAATTAGGGTTTGAAATAAGAGAAGGGAAGAAATGAGAAAAATACTACATAAAATAAAATAAAAATCAGAATAAATACCTTTCACACTGATATTATTAAACTATACATTTCAAACTAAGGACAAGTTTATCACAAAATTTGAATTTAAAATTTTAATGAAGAATGAATTTGAAATGGGAAAAAGAAAATGGAAAATAAAAAGAAAAACAGAAAGAAAATAGAGAAACGTGCGCGGCCCAGGAACTGGTTTCGGCCCATCTCGCTGTTTTGTCATCGCGCGCGCGGTCCAGCTTTCCTCCGTGCGCGCCTACAGTACTGTGTGGCTACGCCGACAGGTGGGGCCGTGCCGTTCGTCTCATGCGCGCGCTGTCACCGTGTTGTGGGGGTGGGTGTTAGTGGCTGTGTGGGCTCTTCGCGCGAGACTCACTGCATCGTGAACCCCACGCGTCAGTTTCTTCACCAACGGTCTCACCGTGCATGGCGGGAGCATGGAGATTGCGCGCAGTCCGTTGTGCGCTTGACCATGACCGCGACCTTATAGGGAGCATGGCCTGGGCTCGCCTCTCCCTCCCTATTTTCCTACCTTCGCGACCTCTGCCGTAGCAGAGAGAGTGTCGCACATGCCACCGAGAGAGAAGAAGGGGGGTAGTAGGAGCGCTACCGCGGATACTCGTCGCCAGTGGGATTCAAGCGCCAATGAAGCCATTCGTGCGTCGGGCTACCTCCACTACAACTGGGGGAAGGTTTAATTGAGAGGACGCTTGCTGAAGCTGGGTGAATTTCTCGCTGATTGCGCAGCTTGGCCGTGGGTCTGCGTAGCTCTGTGGGGGGAGTTCATCTCATCGCAATCGTTGGTATGAGCTACCTCATCCTCCTCACCATTTGATTAGCTCCGTGTAGCCCCGTTCAATTTGATAGTGAGGCTCGGGGATGGCCGATGGGTGTCGGCCGTCTCCTCCACCGTGGTACCGAGTGGCGGCGCCGTCGTGCGTAGGGGAGATTGGGGGAAATCACGTGCGCCGTCAGATCCTGAGTCGATGGCCTTGATTAGACCTAGAGTACCGGTTCGGGGGAAAGAGATCTGGAGCGTTGATTTGGGATCGGATGAGAGTAGGCGAGTCGAGGCTATTTTAAATCTGGACCGTTGGCTGCAGATCGGCTAGTCCGCAATGCATACCGATTCGCAGTTACACCGATCTAATAAGGAGCGTTCATCCGCGATCCATCGGCCGAAACTAAACCATATCGTTTCGACCCCCACTTTGCAGAAAGACCCTCGAAGAAATCACTAAACAACCCGTCGTCCACATTTGGGGCGCCCTGAGTCTGGGTTATTTTGCGCCAGAGCCCCTGACTTTCCTGGAAAATGAGGCCGAGTCCAGAGGACACAGAAACTATAGAAAATTGATTTTTAATTCATAAATAAATGTTAGAATTTGTTAAATTCCTAGAAAACTCATACTTGCTCCAAATTAATCCATTCCACTTCCTATAATTTTGTAATATTATTGTCTATCATTTAGTGTCTCTGTTTTGACATTAAAACAGTAAGAAAATTAATTTCTCATTTAATCCTATTTCAAGCACATTAAACTTTGGAAAATTCATATCTTAAAATATATAACTCCAAATTTAATGATTTTAGTTCCAACGATCTTATTTTAATGTCTAGATTATTAATGTGTATTTTAATTACATGTTTGGTGTGATATTAATTTTTGCTATACTATGTATGTATTGTGTTGATGCGAGTAGATGAGCAAGCCACTGAGGATTCTGAGGTTCAGCAAGTAGAAGTAGTTGAGCAGGAGCTCATTGAACGCAAGTTGTGCCCTTGATCACTTACTTTTTCCTAGCCATGTTCTTATTTATTATAATGATCTGCATAGGTTAATTTTGATGGGAACCAATAGGTTACCCCAGTTTTAGTTATCTTTATACCTTGTTCACCACTGAAATATTTTTGGGTAGTATCTGCTATTGCTTTATGTGGATTTGGGTAGGGAGATACACTATTCATGATTATTCTTTCATTATCTTTTTATTATTACTATTCATGTTAAGATCATTAAGTTAATGGGAACATGGAGCGACCACCCGGGAAAACAGTGCTACCACAAGGGTTTAATGGGACGCCATTGGCTGATTAACTAGGAAAGCCAGTGGATGTCTTCCTTACCCAAAAGGGGCAAGGGCAGTAGGGGAGTGGTTAGTGTAGGGAGGTCCATGGGTTGATTTTGCTGCGATGGTGGTTAGGCGAGGGATTCCTGCACTGGAGCTTCCTATAAACTGTAGCAGGATTTCTGAAGTTAGTGGAACTTTGTAAAGGCCTCGTAGTGTTACCCTGCCTTGCCTCCTCAGTAGAGGTGTATGGGATTGGCTATCTCTTGGCAGATGGGTAACATGACTTGTGGGTAAAGATGTGCAACCTCTGCAGAGTGTAAAACTGGTATACTAGCCATGCTCACGGTCATGAGCAGCTCGGACCCTCACATGATTAATTTATGGAACTTAAATTTAATTTGACATTTGCATCGAATTTGGGATTATTTTACTATTACTTTTCTTTATTATTATTAAGGTTTGGTATTTACTTACACTTAATAATCTAATAAAATTTTGACCAACTTATAAAAGCAATGCTCAGCTTTAGCCTCTATTTTGTTGGTCAGCCTTACACTTCACATGAACTCCCACCTTTGGTGAGTTCATGCACATTAATCCCCACGACTTGCTGAGCTATGAACGTATGTGAGCTCACTCTTGCTGTCTCACACCCCCCACATGAGAAGAACAGGTGGTTGAAGAGGAGCCGCCTAACACTGAGGCATTCGACTTGATCTAAGTGGCGTCTCCCAGTCAGCTCTGTGGCGCTAGGGAATAATAATTAGTTTGTTTTATTTTATCATTTATTTTTTAAGACTTCCGCTATGTAATAAGTACATTTATGATATTTATGACATTTATCTCTATGCACTCTGTTATTATATGTGTTGTCTTCTCTGGTGCATATATGATATGCACCTGGCTTTGTTCCTTAAAACCGGTTGTGACACCCAGGCTTCGCTCCACCAGAGGACGAAGACGCAGCAGAGGACGGCGAAGTCATCGGCATCTCAGCCGAAGAACAACTACAGCTACGGGCCCTACGTATCAAGAACCGCAACCTCCAAAAATAGAGAGACATCCTCGAGGCCAACCGCCAAGGTGCGCTAGATGATACAGGACGAGGAGCAGAGAGCCCGAGAGCTCGAGCAAGAGATCACGCTCATGCAAAACGAAAGCCAGCACGACCTGCAGCACGACCCCCTCCAACAGCGCGAGCCAGCCGAGGACTTATTCATACCCCAGCGCGGACCCTTCGTCCCGCATGCCGCAACTTTCCAAGGCATCAATTACCTTGATGAGCAAAGTCCCCTAGCCCCGCAACTCCAAGCATCACCGTGGCCCGCCAACTTCATGGCAGGAACCTACCCAAAGTACAACGGTAGCACCGACCCAGCACAATACATTATGAGCTACCAAGTTGCCATCGCATCGGCCGGAGGGGACAACACCACAATGGCCAAGTCGTTCATCATCGCCCTCGAGGGTCCAGCCTTGACCTAGTACACCAGGCTGTCGCCGTTGTCCATCGACTCCTAGAAAGGACTCCGAGATAAGTTTCTGCTCAATTTCCAAGGGTACCGACGCCTTGGCCGAGCTATCACTCTACAAGCAGCAAGAGAAGGAAACCCTACAGGAGTACTACTGCAAGTTCCTGACTCTCAAGTCGCAATTGCCCTCGGTCGACGACCACATCGCGATACACTACGCCATCAGTGGCCTTCGGGCTGGCGTCCTATACAGTCACTGCATCAGGGACCCACCCAAAAATCTCCAAGAGCTCTATCAGCTGTTCGAGAAGTACGCCAGATCTGAAGAACTCCATCAGCGAAAGGTCGAGTCTCAGAGGAAGCCCAAGGACCCTCCGCAGTCCAGCCGAACTTGAACAAGGCCTTCGCAGCCAGACTCCGGACGGGACAGCCACAATCAGCAGCAGGTGCACAACATAGCCAACCAGCACCCCACTGCCGAGGCCCCTCGCCATCAAGAATATCCCCCCACGGCCGTGGTAATGGCACGCGAGGCTAGGGCCGGGGACAGGCGCAACAATTGCGCAGATTTTACTATTTGTTTCATGGTGAAGACTGCGCACACCCAACAAGGGATTTCCCAGAAACAAAGGCCACCATCTCGGGCACAACCAATCGACAACCAAAGAGTTGTCATGCACACATATCACCACCAGCAACCATACAACAACGTCCATATCCAGCACCCACCCAACAACGCATATCAGCACCATCAGGAAGTACAAGTCCTTCCACCCTTGCCTCCGCCTCCGCATCACCCAAACCCACACCACCAAAATCACCCACCAGCACCAAAGCAGGAAGACTTCGCCGATCAGTCGTATCGCGGAGTCATCCACATGATCACCGGAGGGTCCAACGTAGACTTCGAGACGAAGCGGCAAAAGAGGGATCACTACCGGAGTGTCAACCATGTCGCCCTCACCGGCCCGGTGGTGCAAACGAGGTGGTCACACGTGCCACTAACCTTCGATGCCAGAGATGTTGATCTGCGCAGCGCACCTCACGTCGACGCCATGGTAATGAACTGTAGCGTGGCTGGCTAGGACCTACACAAGGTCCTAGTTGACAACGGCAGCCAGGCGGACATCATCTTCCTGCACGCTTTCGACCGCATGGGTATCAGCCACAGCTTACTCAAGCCCTCGGACAACCCCCTATATGGCTTCGGTGGCAAGGGCACTTTCCCCATGGGCAAGATTGAACTACCCCTGTCATTCGGCGTAGCACCCAATGCATGGAGTGAGCACATTACCTTCGACATCGTCGACATGGTTTATCCCTACAACGCTATAATGGGTCGGGGCTCCATTAATAAGTTTGAAGCGGCCATTCACGGACTGTACCTATGTATGAAAATTCTGGGTCCGCAAGGGGTGATAACAGTTTATGGTAACCAACAGACTGCGTGCAACATTGAGAGAGACTTTGTTACAGGACAACAGAATGTACACTGCCTTACAACACAACGCGAAGTCTCCGAAGTAACCCACCCAGCCACCACCGAGAAAGTTAAGGCACAGCTACACAACAACGACGGAATGAAGACAGTTCCCCTCGATCCGGCGACACCCAAGCAAACGGTCGTAATAAGCGAAGACCTGACTTCGCAAGACGAGGAGAAGCTCATCTCTTGTCTTGCCAGAAACAAGGACGTCTTCGCCTGGTCCGCCCTTGACCTAGTCGGAGTCAGCCGCACCGTCATCGAGCACGGTCTGGGCATCGACCCTTCGGTGTGCCCAAAAAAGCAGCGGCTACGCAAAATGTCCGACGAGAAGACAGAAGCTGCCAAGGCCGAAGTACACCGCCTGCTGGAGGCCAACTTCATCGAACCAATCACCTACCCTACATGGCTTGCCAACGTAGTCATGGTACAGAAGAAAGGTGGCAAGTGGCGCATGTGCATAGACTTCACTAGCCTCAACAAGGCCTGCCCCAAGGACAACTTCCCGCTGCCACGGATCGACAAAATAGTCGATAGCGCAGCCGGTTGCGAAGTCATGTCCCTTCTCGACTACTTCTCCGGCTACCACCAGATATACATGAAAGAGGAAGATAAGGCCAGCACCAGCTTCATCACACCCTTCGGCACGTACTGCTTCATCAGGATGCCAGAGGGACTCAAGAACGCTGGGTCAACCTTCTCTCGCATCACTAAGACAGTGCTTGAGAGCCAAATGGGCCGCAACATTTTCACGTACGTGGACGACATCGTTGTCACAAGCAAAAATAAAGAAGATCACCTGGCTGACCTCGCAGAGACGTTCGCAAACATGCGGGACGCACGACTTCGCCTCAACCCCGAGAAGTGCATCTTCGGAGTTCGCCAGGGGAAGATACTGGGCTACATGGTGTCGCACCGCGGGATCGAGGCCAACCCGACCAAGATTCAAGCAATCATCAACATGACACCCCCACAGTCAACCAGGGATGTCCAGTGTCTGACAGGCAGATTAGCCACCCTTAACAGATTCATTTCCAAGTCCACAGAGCGAAGTCTACCCTTCCTTAAGATACTGCACGGTGCGAAAGACTTCGCGTGGGGACCAGAAAAGGCGGCAGCCTTCGCATCACTCAAGCAACACCTGTTAGACTTGGCAATTCTCACTAGCCCTGACCCCTAGCTGCCTCTGTTGCTCTACATCGCAGCCTCACCATATGCAGTCAGCATAGCACTGGTCCAAGAGCAACACAGAGAGGGCACGACCCGACAGTGTCTAGTCTACTACGTCTCCAAAGTCCTCACGCCCTCCAAATGCAACATGACTGAATTAAAAAAATCTCTTGCGCAGTTGTCATGGCATCGCGCAAGCTGCGCCACTACTTCGAAGCGTTCAAGGTGCGGGTCGCCTCGAACAGGGGACTAGGAGAACTATTCAGAAATCCGGAGGCGTCCGTCCGAATCGCCAAATGGGCAGCCGAGCTCTCCGGGTACCACATCACCTTCGAACCTAGGACAACAATCAAGTCACAGGTCCTGGCAGACTTCATCATCGACTGGACAGGGCCGACACGGCAGCAAGAAGAGCCTCCAGAGAAGGTGTGGACCATCCACTGTGATGGCGCATGGTGCCATGCGGGGGCAGGCACTGCTACAATTATCACGTCACCCACAGGCGTCAAGCACAGATACGCAGCATGCCTCAGCTTTGCTTTGGAGTCTGACAGATGCACCAACAACATAGCAGAATATGAAGCCGTCATCCTGGGCCTTCGCAAGCTGAGAGCACTAGGCGTCACCACCTGCATAGTCAAGACAGATTCCAATGTAGTTGTCGGCCAGGTCAAAAAAGAATATTCAGCAAAAGACCCTACACTCATGCAGTATCTCACGGCTGTTCGCAGTCTCGAAAGATAGTTCAAGGGCTTCACCCTACAGCATGTGGATCGAGCCAGAAACGAAGAGGCCGATGCGTTGGCTAAGGCAGCGGCCAGAGGCGAGACCTTGCCCTCCGACGTGTTCTACCACGTCATTGGCACACCAGCCGTCCGCAACCCAGAGGGCTTACAAATAACCAACGACGCTGAAGGCCATCGCATCGTCAACCTTATCATGACTGAAGATTGGCGGGCCCTAATAACCCTATTTCTGCAAGGATATTACCACCCAAATGATGTCAATGAGGCCAAACGCCTCAAGCACCAAAGCCAGGACTTCATACTAATCGGGTGCCAGCTATACAAAAAGGGGATCAGTCAGCCCATGCTAAAATGCGTGACCGAAACCGAGGGCATTCAAATCCTTCGCGAAGTTCACAACGGAACTTGTGGGTCCCACTCAGGGCCCAGGGCCCTCGCCGCCAAGGTAATCCATCAAGGATTTTACTGGCCCGCAATAATCTGTACCGCGAATCGAGTCATGAGGTCTTGCGAAGCATGCCGGAAGTTTTCTCCCCGCTCGGGCAACCCTTCGTAGTTCACCAAGCTGATCGCCCACACATGGCCACTTCAACGTTGGGGGCTGGATATTGTTGGACCACTACCTACGGCTCAAGGGAACCTCAAATTCACCTTCATCGCCGTCGAGTACTTCACCAAGTGGATCGAGGCCAGGGCAGTTTCCACAATAACATCGAAGAATGCCCAAAAGTTCTTCTGGCAAAACATCATTTGCCAATTCAGAGTCCCATCCGAACTCACAGTCGACAACGGCAAACAGTTTGACAGCTAGGACTTCAGGGATTTCTGCCTCTCCATCGGCACAAAGCCTGTCTTCGCCTCGGTATACCACCCACAATCCAACGGCATCGTCGAGCATGCCAACAACAAGATTTTCACTACCATCAAGAAAAGACTTCTCAACGACAAGAAGGGCAAATGGGCCGACCAACTACCCGAAGTGGTCTGGGCCCTAAACACGACCGAATGCCGGGCAACCGGATTCACACCTTTCCGTCTATTATATGGATCGGAGGCCATGACGTCTAAGGACCTCATCAACGGAGACCGCGTCCTCGCCCTACGGGCCCTCAACAAGTACCAAGCTCAAACCAAGGCCTGGCATGATAACGCGGTCGTCCCAAGAGAGTTCAACAAAGGAGACCTCGTCCTCGTCCAAACCACCCAGACAAAATCACGGGGCAAGCTGGAGCCGAAATGGGAGGGTCCATTCATCGTCAAGACGAAGGCGTCCCCCAGCGCGTACAGGCTAGCAATGCCCTCCGGCGAAGACCTAGAGCACTCCTGGAACATTGACAATCTCCGCAAATTTTTTGTTTAAACTTCATGGCCCACGCGCCCTTGTAATCCACCAGACAATACTATTCTGGCCCGCACTCTTTTCCTCCTAGGGGGTGAGATTTTTAACGAGGTGGAGACATGTAATATACCAGCAAAAGCCCCCGCAAAAACAAAAGCTCAGATGCAACGTGTCGAAAAAGACCACATCGACGGTCTTCGGCATTCGACCACTCTAAAGTCACCGCGACAGGTAGCATAGACTACCCTCGCGTGCGACACTCCAAGCAAAAGTCACCTAAGGGTGCAGCCGGAACAGCATAATAAGTGCGTCAATCGAAGTCTTTTATAAAAAAGACACTCCGTGCAAAAGTCGCCTAAGGGTGTAGCCGAAACAGCACAATAAGTGCGTCAATCGAAGTCTTTTATCAAAAAGACACTCCGTGCAAAAGTCGCCTAAGGGTGCAGCTGGAATAGCACAATAAGTGCATCAATCGAAGTCTTTTATCAAAAAGACACTCCGTGCAAAAGTCACCTAAGGGTGCAGCCGGAGCAACACAATAAGTGCGTCAATCGAAGTCTTTTATTAAAAACGCTCCGTGCAAAAGATGCCTACGGGTGCAGCCGGACACACACAATAACATACGCCATCGCAGTCCTCCGAAAAAACACTATGTGCTAAAATCACCTAAGGGTGTCGATGAACAAGTACAGCAAGTACGTCAATCTACACTCCGCGCAAAAGTGACCTACGGGTGCAGCCGGATCAGCACAGGCGTGCGACAACGGCCAACAGGCCACATTACAAATACAAGTTACAGTTACATACACACAGCGAGGGCACTATATACTACATCGGCTCATCCTTCGGGATGATACCCATCTCCCTATAATTGAACAACATCATCCTCAACTCCTCACCCTCAAAAAGATTTCGCAGATCCCCCTCACCTATACTCGCCCCAATCGGCGAAGACAACAATTCTCGTTTACCAATCCGGTCTACTCAAAGACGGCCACGCTCCATCCCCATTCTACGGCGCCTACCACTTCACGAAAACTCACCCACACCGTGTTTCGGCACCACCCTTTGCCGCCTATACTCAGTACTCGAACCAGGAAGACCAGCAGCCACACCAGCCTCCACAAGCGGTGAAGACTCCGCTGCGGCCACATCTAACGCAGCAAAATAATCCAAGCCTTCATCCGACTCCTCCGTCCAGAAAAACGAACTCCCAGACTCACCATCAGACTCAAAAAACTCACATCCAAAGCCAAATAAATTATCATCGACAGCCACAACGGTTGAGGCCGCCACAAAATCAGTATTGTCATCAGCGGTTGCTTGCACAGGCCCAAACGTCGGTACCTGCGTAGCAATCGAGGTTCAGTATCACAAAAATAAAAGTTCACACCGAAAGCCCTAGCCCCTATTCTGCCACCTGTGAAGGCCCGGCCGACGCCGCTGGGTCTTCGACAGCTGGTTCGCCCAACACCTTCGAAGCGTCCTCACCCGTCGGTGCAGTGGCCGGCACGGGATCTTCGCCAGCTCCAATCGGCGAGGGGGTCGCCGAGGGTCCCTCACCGGCATCGGATGGTGGCGCCAGCTCCACCCCCAATGCCTCGGGCAACATGGTGGCCAGATCACCGAGGTCCTCAACCTCTTCATCATGCGCCATCTACGGAAATAGCACATCCATTCAACAAACCACACACACCCGCACATATAATCACACAAATGCACCTTTACCTGATCCATGGTCTGGTCGAACCTCTCCCGAACAGTCTCTCGGCCATGGGGCCCCACATCCTATCAAAAAATGCCCTAGCCGACCACTCCAGCACCGGGGCCTTGACCTAGAAGATTTCGTGTTCGAAGCCTTCGTCCGACTAGTCAAAGACCTCGAAGTGTCCGCATCCCTCGCGGGACAAGGCATTCACGGCCCCCTCGCAGGTGATGAGGGAGGCGAAGGACATGAGGCCCATCATAATGGTTGGGAGCACCTCTAGCTCCTCCTGTAGCCACCCAAGGAAGCGGAGGCCCACCTCCTGACCGAGCGCTTCGAAGGGAGCGGTCCGCGCACCCAGTTCCTGATACGCGTCCACAAGCTGCGTATGCGTCCGTTCGACCTCCGTGTGCGTCGAGGCCTCCATTTTGTCCAGGCAGTCGCACAGGCTGCTGAGCCTCGTCTCCATCTCCTCGGCGCATTGGCGGGCGAGACTGGCCTCCGCCCGTGCAAGCTTGGCCTTGGCTTGCGCAGACTGCGCCTCCGCACAGGCCCTGTTTGCGTCCCTCCTCTCCTCCACCAACTGACGCCTGAGATCCTCCCTTTCGACCTCCGCAGCCGCCAACCTCTCCCCTAGCCTGCGGCTCTTGTTCTTCATAGCTGACTTGTCCCGAACAGCATCCGTATGCTGCGCTCGGAGGCGCTCGATCCTTCCCTCGAGTCGTTGCCTCTCAACAACAAACTCCGAAGTCAGGGCACCCGATGCAACATGGTCAGTGAAGGCGGCCGCCTGTCACGAAAAATCCATCAGATTCGCAATCACATAAAACAACGAACTAGCGTAGTCCAAGACGACTTACACGCTCTAGCTACTGTGTTGCATGCTTTAGCTGCTGCATCGCATGCTTCAACTACTAGGAAACAGAGCCCGCCACGTCTTTAGCAGCGGCGGCCGACGAAATCTTGCCGTTGGCGCAGAATTTGGACCATGGGACTAGCGAAGTACCCGTCGCCCCAACCGCTGCCATAGGCGAAGTGGCCGCCACCGGAGCCAGGACAACAGCCAGCTGCCCCACATCTGACCCTGCACCATAACCTCATTCAAGACCCCAAAAAAACACTCACCAACGAGGTAATCCTCCACGCAGATATCCGTGTCAAAGTCGGCACCACCCACCGCCGCTTCATCGGTACGCACCGGCGATGGTGGCCTTCGCTGCTTCGTGGGCTCAGCCGAGGGCGCCTTGCCCGCGCCAGAAGCGGCAGCCCTCGAACCCGCCGAAGACTTGCTGGGCCCGAGGACGGTAGGCTTCGCTGCTGGTGGTGGTTTGCTGCTGCCAGGGGCGGTGGACTTCGCACCTCCCCGCGCCCTCTTCACCTCGCGAGTAGGGTCCCCGACCCTAGTAAACGCCCGGTGCTTCCGCGCTGCATCTTGACGATCCTTGTCCAAAACTACCGATACAACAACAGCAATATTCCAGCCATAAGGAAAAATCTTCATCTCACGGGCCAAATGAGACGTAAATATGTCCTCGCCGGTCGCCCGGGGAATCAGAACGTTCCTTGGCCATCGACCCCGGTAACCTTCAGCATTCGCGCCGAAGACTCCCGGAGCTCGGGCGAAGACATCCTTCCCCCGAGGGCCGCGCAAGTCCCCATCAACTCCACAGCAAAATGGTCAGAGACCCCCAACCCCCCCAATGCAGTACCTATTTTTCTCTTCTTAGTGGCCGGGGCAGCCTCCCGCGAAAGGCCTTCCTCAGCCACTGATTTTTTCCCGCGGCGGTCAACAGCCACAGCAACGTCATCTCTAGGGTAGCCACCATATGGCAAACGGTTTAACTCGAAGACCCAATTCAAGCGAACATTGGATCCCCGAATATCCCAACTCCACAGACTCTCCGTCCTCGGCGCATACCGCCCTACAATCCTCACAGCCCCGTCCTCCACTTCACGAACGAACGCGGCTGGGTCTCGACCGTGCAGATCCAAAGCGAAGGCCGGACTTCACACCAACTGCTGGCCCAAAGTAGGCATCTGGCGAGGGCATACTTCGCCAAGCACCCAGCCATGCGCCAGAGGCCACACTCCATAACCAATGAATTCCTCAACCAAATCACGCTCGCTGCTCATGCGGGCAGCGCACCGGAGGGCTCCTTCCTCCTCCTCATCTTCCGCCACCTCAAATTATGGGAATGCCACATAACAATGAGAGCACATTATGGTCGCGGGGAGCCCTGGGAGGTCTTCGACTTCGCTTCCTGAAACATAAAACCAATAATCCCACTAGTTGCCCCACTTGTTGCGGGCACAGGGAACCAATTCCACGACTTCCGCTGAAGTTTTTCCGGTCCTCGGTGTGAACGTGGACGATCCAAACTGTGCAATCTTACTCCCAATCTTTCTCTTTGCCAGTGCAGATAGTAATTCTTGGCGAAGACCTCTACAGAAGGTTGACCACCTGTTGGGGACTTGTTCTCAAATGCTAAGAGTTAAGAACAAGGCAACATAGAAAATGTTAAGTGTTAAAGTCCTTCGTCCTCCAAAACATTATATCCCTTCAGGATATAAAGAATTTCGGACGAAGGTTACGAAGGACGTACCTTCGTGAGTATAATAATAAGCAACGAAGTGTTCATACAAATCATGAGATATAAAATAAACATTTAAATATTATCATAGAATCTTCTCCATTTTTATTACCATAAATGAATATAAATGACTTCAAATTACAAATGTACCTTCGGTCCTGAGGAAGGCAAAAGTACAGGGTGTGATGTGAAAGCAAATGTCAAGTTCGCGTGAACAGTACGGGAGTACTGTTCATCTATTTATAGGCGTGAGACACAGCCCATACAAAATTACATTCATGTCCATTACATTTGCTGATGACTTATGGAAATCTGTCGAGGCCTAAGTAGTCTTTTCATCTTTAAGTCGGTTCCCCTCTCTGCTATCGCGACGAAGCTTCCCTGCGCACAGCTTCGGCTGTGCACCATCCTTCGCGGAACTTGGTAATCAGCCCGTCCTCCATTTTAATCCCCCTTCGTCTGGTTCAGGCTTCGTCCTGACCGTACTTCATGTTCATAGTTCTGAGTCCGAAGATACCTGTTTACATAATCCACTTGGAAAACATTGTCAAATCATGTTTTTGAGGACCTTCGGAGGACGAAGGCCCCCAACCGTAGCCCCTCGCAATATTAATTTGTTAATGATAAATTCAGATTGCGATATGGACGAAGGCCTTGAGCCGAAGGTCCGAAAAAACACCTTCCCTTTGCTAGAATAGCAACATTCACTGACAAGCGGGGTCTTTCAATTTTCAACGCCCTGGGGGCATAAATAAGATCATACCACAAACTTATTTGGTACGCACCCTTGCCATTTGCTTCGGCCCACTAAACTTTTAGCTCTTGTGCACTAAGATTTGCTGATCTTTTTGATTTTGAAGCTTCGGCCTTGAAAACAGTTTTTTAGCGTTTCCGAAGATGTCTGAAGGTAAGAAGATCCCTGTTGAGACGAAGCTGAGTCTCGACGAAGAGAAGAACTTGGGGTTCCTTATAGCGATGGCGGAGACCAATACGGAGAAAATCACCAAGGAAATTCTTGAAGGTTTGTCCGAAGATACTGGTGACAGCGACAGTTTTGATGTAGAAAGTGGTGGGGAAGAGTCCGAAGATCGACCATGGCGGCCAAGTCACACGGTTTTCGGGAAAACTACTATTAAGCAGAGTCATATTGATAATATGAGGGGGCGGTATTTTCGAGATATATCTATTGTGAGGGCTGATGCTGGAGAAAAGACTTCTCCCACCCCCAGAGAAGATGAAGTCGTAATCTTCCGAAGCTTTCTCAAGGCTGGGCTTCGATTCCCCCTAAGCAACTTTGTTGTTGAAGTCCTGAAGACATTTCAAGTCTACCTTCATCAAATTACTCCCGAAGCTATCATAAGAATGGGGTTGTTTGTCTGGGCTGCGAGAAGCTAAGGCTTAGAACCAAATGCTAAAAGCTTTTGCAACATTCATGAGTTGTTATATGAGACGAAGCCCTGGGGGAAAGAACAATATCACAACAACTTTGGGTGTTACAGCTTCGGTGCCCGCTCCGGGTCAAGCCGCCCTGTGCCAACCTTTCGGAAGAGGTGGCCCGGAGCCTGGATGACAGAGTGGTTCTATGTAAAGAATGACTTAACAGCGCAAGAAAATGTCAAGAATATCATTATGCGCCCCATCTGGCAACGCTTCGGACTTCGAAGGCCGAAGGTTGAAATGGATGAAGCAGCCGAGGAATGCTAAAGAGCCTTCGGCGTAATCTGCTCTTTCATTGGGACAAGGGACTTGGTCCAAGAGCATGTTGCCTTCAGGGTGTGGCCACTTGCAGGAAAGTGGGAAATGCCGAAGGAGACCATCAAAGAGTCCGACGAAGGTGGACTAGTCAGACTGAAATACACATTCAAATATGCGGATAAGTTTGTTGAACCTGATGATGACTGGTTGAAAAGCATTGAAACATTAAGTGACGAACTGCTTGGGGCATATTCGAAGGCCGAGAATACTGCGTTATCAGCAGCCTTCGGAGGCCGAAAGAAGAAAAGGCTCAACCGGGTATTTGACGCAGTCGGGTTTGTCTACCCTGACTACCACTATCCGGTATTGGGTCGCAAAAGAAAAAATATTTCTCCTGCGACAGAAGCTACCACGAGTGCTACTAGTGAGCCGACGCCGCAAAGGAAAAAGTTGAAGGTGCTCACCCACCGAGCGCGTTTTATTGAGCCGGCCACAGTGCCAAAATTTATTGGTGAAGTCTCTTTGGCCTCTGAAGCTACAGAACCAGCTCCAGTGCCGAAGATAGAAGAGAAAACTGAAGCGCCTTCAGCAGAAAAAGTAGAAAAACCGAAGATTGAAGGGCCAAAAGCATCGGAAATCTTAAGTCCTTCAGCAAATGTCGAAACAATAAAAAACCAAAAGGGCTCATTGGTGACCCTAAAAAGAAAAAGAATGGTGAACGTACTAGATGTCTTGGAGACAATTAAGTCTTCAAGCACAACTCCAAAAAAAGACTGTTGAACTTGCAGAAGCGTCTACTGAAGCTTCGAAACAACAAGCTGAAACTGAAGCTGGGCCTTCAGAGCCCACGAAGGAACAATCTTTGGAGACCGAGAAAATATCAGAACCAGCTTTGGTTGAAGAAGTTGACACTGCCGCCCCCGAAGCTCCTTCCAGCACATGCGACTACATCGTGCGACATGCTTCGGGAAGAAATTATCTGAAGAAGAGACTTATGAAGCGAATCACTATGCTAGAGAGTTAAAGTATCCGAAGGGGGCAGTATTGTTCAATGGGACAAATGAAGATGACTTCCTATACTGCCTCCCTGATAACAAAGAATTATCTGTCTGCCGGGAGATGTCTAGGAGTATGGGTTTCCCGAAGCTCGAAGCTGGATTATGTGCTATGACGAAGGAAGATCTCGCGGACAGTCTTGCGTACAATAGCTTAAAGGTATGGGAATTAGACGCTTGAAAAATTTTTTATTACGTAATTCATTCTTTTATTCTTATATGGATTGTTTTTCGTATAGGGTTTAATCCTAAGCAACGCATTAAGGGCCCAAAAGAGTGCCGAAGATGAAAGCTACGAAATTGCGTTCAACAATTTACGTTCAGAAGTTATTAAACTGAGAAACGAAGCTCTAGAAAAAGATAAAATTCTGCTTACATTAGTAGACAAGATAAAAAAGGACGAAGCTGCTGCAAAGGTTCAGGCCGAAGCTCACAGACGCGAGATTAAAGATCTTCAGAAGCAACTGGCCCGGGCGAAAGAAGAACGCATACTTGAAGAAACAAGACGGGAATGTAGCGACCAATGGGCTGATCATTTGGAAGCAACCGAGGAAGAGCTTCGGTCTTCTAAGAAAAAATGCTACAAAAAATCCATGGAATGCGTAAAGAAAATTAAAACCAGCTTCGCCAGCGTGGGCGCATTTTCCAGTGAAGAGAATTTCTCAAGAGGCAATCCCGAAGGCCCACTGGAATGGATCAGTCACGAAGCAGAGGCCTTCGAGGAAATCCTGAGTAGTCGCGGCGACATCTGCGCCTTTTTGGGCGCCAGGGGAGTTGCTACTGTCTTGGAGAAGAAAGGTTGCGGGCATGTAAAATATTTAGCTCAGTCCGAAGCTGCCTTATCCTCCGAAGACATCAAAGACCCCTCGGCCGAAGCAAGCGTGGTTGGTGGCAAATTCTTTACTGATGTCTGGGACAACGGCGGCCGAGAAATGGCGCAAGAAATCATTCAAAGGAGTGAAAAAGGCATCCATGATGCTAGGAAAGTGACAGAAGTTGCCAAAAAAAGTACAGAGCCCGAAGGGCAAATAGGTATTAATTAGTCGTTCTTATTGTGTTGTAATTTTTATTTCAAACTTTGTTCGCGGTTTGTAATAGTAATGCAGAAATATTCTCTTCCCTCAGAACCTGCTGGATCGTCTGGTGACCCTCACACAAAAGGGGATGACGAAATTAAACAAATGGCCGAAGCTATCATGGATAAAGTTGTTGAACAACTTCTAAATGAGGCTGCCGAAGTAGTATTAAGAGAAGACTAGGTGTTATTAGAAAAACATTTGAAGTGTGATCTATGTAATATTTTGTACAATTGAATGTAATATACAAGTCTCTTTTCATTATTCAATTCTTTACGATGCATGAAATTCTACATACATACCATTTTTGAGCCTTCGGCGAAAAAACACCTTCCCTTCTTTTCATGCTTCGTGAAGAAGACATTCTCCGTTAAAATTATTCTGATGAATCACATCCGCGCTTCGTGAAAACATTCTCCGAAGCTGTACAATTTCGATATTACTGTGATGAAGCTCATCCATGCTTCGTAAAAACATTCTCCGAAGCTGTACTCCGGAGATTATCATTGTATTCCCTCATGACTTTGCACAATTTGCACTTTCTCAAAGCATCCTTTCGAAGGTTGATACTGTGTCCCCTTCTTTTGCCATATGCAACATGATGTATGATGCTTATGCTATGCAAAATGATGTGATGATGTTATGTTATGCAAATGACGTTTGTTCCGAAGATACACACAAAATATCTTTGTAAGCTCTGCATTCCCTTAGGAACGTCTTTGGAGCTTCTTCGCCTTTTACTTAGGCGGTATCAGCGTTGACTTTTCGCTGTAAGCTCTGCATTCCCTTAGGAACGTCTTTGGAGCTTCTTCGCCTTTTACTTTAGGCGGTATCAGCGTTGACTTTTCGCTGTATGCTCTGCATTCCCTTAGGAACGTCTTTGGAGCAAAAAACTTACACTGCGCTCCCTTTGGAACGGCTTTTTGTAACTTCGGCAACTTACTCTGCGTTCCTTAGAACGACTTTTTGTTGCTTCGAAGGATTTTTAATAATTCGAAGGTCCTCCTTGTTACCGCAAATTTTTAAGCTTCAGCAACTTAAGCCTGTGGAGAAGATAGGTTTTCCTGATAACCAACCACGAAACTATTACATGAAAACTGAAATGTTCTTTATTACACAGAAAATAGAACTAAACGGAAAAGACTGCTATCAAAGTAGGATATTTGTCAATAAATGTGCTTCGACTCTGGCACAGTACTATTGACTGTGCGAGCTTCAGATTGCTCTCTGAGATCCCTTTGGTGCGGAACATATTGGCTCCCTTCTGGCTGTTGGCCTTGTTGCAGCGGAGGTGGGGGCGGGGGCTGTTGCCATGAAGCTTGAGGTTGACTCGCCGAAGCTACGGAAACTGCAGGGTGGTTGCCCACGTATTCCGGGATGTAAGGCTGATGGTACGAAGCAGTATGCATGACCTGCTTCGGCTGACCCTGTTGCGCTGCAGCTTCTGCTAGCTCCTTTTGTTTCTGGATGGTAACATGGCACATCCTGGTGGTATGGCCCTTGTTTTCTCCACAGAATAAGCAAAATACCCTCCTTGGTTGATCTCCAAATCTTCCGCCGAAGCCCCTGGCGCCTCTGCCTCTTGGAGCTGGTGGCCGGAAGAAAGTTTGCTGTTGCCCCGAAGCCTGTGAGGAGCTCTGCGGTCTGTTCTGCTGACTCCCCTTATCATCATTTTGAGTGGAGTTGTGAATGGACCTGACATGCCTCGGATAGAATCTTCCTCCGAAGCCCCTGGTCATTTCAGAAAATCTGAAGGCCTCCTCCCTTCTTTGGCGAAAGTCATTATCGGCACGAATGTACTCGTCCATCTTTTGGAGCAGCTTCTCCAGAGTCTGAGGAGGTTTCCTAGCAAAGTATTGAGCTGCAGGTCCAGGACGAAGCCCCTTGATCATGGCTTCGATGACAATTTCATTGGGCACCGTTGGAGCCTGCGCCCTCAAACGCAAGAACCTTCTGACATACGCCTGAAGGTATTCTTCATGATCCTGAGTGCACTGGAACAAGGCTTAAGCAGTGACCGGCTTCGTCTGAAACCCTTGAAAGCTGGTTAACAGCATATCCTTCAGTTTCTGCCATGAAGTGATCGTTCCTAGTCGAAGGGAGGAATACCAGGTCTGAGCAACACTCCTGACGGCCATAACGAAAGACTTTGCCATGACTGCAGCATTGCCACCATACGAAGACACTGTTGCTTCGTAGCTCATCAGGAACTGCTTCGGGTCTGAGTGGCCATCGAACATGGGAAGCTGGGGTGGCTTATAGGACGGAGGCCAGGGTGTAGCCTGCAGCTCAGCGGACAGAGGAGAGGCATCATCGAAAACAAAATTTCCATGATGGAAATTGTCATACCAGTCATCTTCGTTGAAGAAGCCCTCCTGATGAAGGTCTTTTTGTTGAGGCCTTCGGTTCTGCTCGTCGTGGGTAAGATGACGAACTTCTTCAGAAGCTTCGTCTATCTGCCTTTGCAGCTCAACTAGCCTGGCCATCTTTTCCTTTTTCCTCTGCACCTGTTGATGAAGCATCTCCATATCCCTGATCTCTTGATCTAGTTCATCCTCCTGAAGCGTCGGGCTGACGGCCTTCCTCTTCTGGCTTCGGGCCTCCCGAAGAGAGACGGTCTCCTGGTTGGGGTCCAGCGGTTGCAGTGCTGCAGCCCCAGTCGCTGAAGCTTTCTTCGGCGCCATAGCGAGGGTCTATAGCTTCCGAAGGTGTTCAAAAAACTCGAAGTGGAAGTGAGTTCACCGGAGGTGGGCGCCAATGTTGGGGACTTGTTCTCAAATGCTAAGAGTTAAGAACAAGGCAACATAGAAAATGTTAAGTGTTAAAGTCCTTCGTCCTCCAAAACATTATATCCCTTCAGGATATAAAGAATTTCGGACGAAGGTTACGAAGGACGTACCTTCGTGAGTATAATAATAAGCAACGAAGTGTTCATACAAATCATGAGATATAAAATAAACATTTAAATATTATCATAGAATCTTCTCCATTTTTATTACCATAAATGAATATAAATGACTTCAAATTACAAATGTACCTTCGGTCCTGAGGAAGGCAAAAATACAGGGTGTGATGTGAAAGCAAATGTCAAGTTCGCGTGAACAGTACGGGAGTACTGTTCATCTATTTATAGGCGTGAGACACAGCCCATACAAAATTACATTCATGTCCATTACATTTGCTGATGACTTATGGAAATCTGTCGAGGCCTAAGTAGTCTTTTCATCTTTAAGTCGGTTCCCCTCTCTGCTATCGCGACGAAGCTTCCCTGCGCACAGCTTCGGCTGTGCACCATCCTTCGCGGAACTTGGTAATCAGCCCATCCTCCATTTTAATCCCCCTTCGTCTGGTTCAGGCTTCGTCCTGACCGTACTTCATGTTCATAGTTCTGAGTCCGAAGATACATGTTTACATAATCCACTTGGAAAACATTGTCAAATCATGTTTTTGAGGACCTTCGGAGGACGAAGGCCCCCAACACCACTGTATGAAATCACCGCCCAGAAATACTTCGCTAGGGCCACCACAGCGTTAGGTGTCAACCGGTGGGCTTGGACTTCAAACCTCTGCAGGACCTCCGCCACGAAACGATGCGCAGGTAGGCGAAGGCCGGCGATGAAGAACGCCTCAAACACGACTAACTCGCCCTTAGGCTCAGGAATCTCTTCCACCCCCGGGACGCGCCCAACATCGTCCCCAAAATACCCCAACTGCTGCATATCCTGCACACGAACCGAAGAAATCCTCGAAACGCTGAACTCCACCGTGTGGCCCAGCTATAACTCCACCACCGCAAAATCGCTAAAGGTATCTTTGGACGATGAATCGGTCGGCAGCGCATTTGTAGTAGATGAGGAAGAAGACGACATCGCTATGTACCGTCGGTGGCGGCGCGCGGTTTGCTTGACGCGGGCCAGATCTCTGATGCAGAGGAACAAGGAGGGCAGGCGAGCAGGTGACCGGTTTCAAAAGCTTAGGGTTTTCTGGCACATGCTAAGGTAAGAGTCCGCCTGTGCCGCGCCGCCCTTTTTATACACACGGCACGGCGCTTCGGGAAACCCGCAGTCCAACAGTGCCACGTCCATCAAGGGTCACATCAAAAACCCCCGTGGGACCACTTCGAGCGAGGGCAGCTTCTCCACCATCTAGCGACATCTTCGGCACCAGATGACTTAGTCGAACTGGTCCCTCGGAGGGCAAATGTTGGGGCAAAAGCGAAGACGCTACCCTTCGCGCAAAGCCCTCGTCGCCTCGCTACACCAACGAAGGCGAGATGATCGACACTGTTGCCCTTCGTCCTCTCCATTGCAAGACGAAGGCTAGACCCCGACGAAGTCTGCTAGTCTCGCGTCCTCATCTCGCCCGGAGGCCCACGTGGAATTCGGCCCATTGTAACGGGCCCCACGTGGACAAGCATGTTACGGGCCTCATCTGTAATAGCTTTTATATAATGATAGTCTGTAACCCCCCTTTGTGGGAATATTCTGGGAATATTCCGGGCACCCGAGGACATAAACGTCCTTGCCTCGGGATGTTGGGCACTCGGATACCTATAAATACCCCTGTACAGTGCCCTCGAGAAGCCAGATTAACAGAGCAAATTGCCATCCCGCGTTAAACCTTGCTTGCACTCTTTCCACTTCCCCGTTGGATCATCTCACCCAGGAGAGCAAGTTCCCACAGATGTTTATCTTATTTTGGCCCTTTAAAATCTCCTCTTTTCCATCTCAATCTGAGAGTTGTATGATTTACCTATTTTTCTCTTGGACGTATCATCTTCTTTGTCACTTGTGAGTTTTTAACTCCATCCTTTGCCTACTTTTTTTACCTTTACCTTTCCCATCCCTCGACCATACCTTGGTGATTATGTTATATCTGTTATCTAAAATCTTTTATCCCAATCTGAGAGCGGTGTTTTACTTATATTACCCTTGGCAATATCCTCTTCTTTACAGTGTGTAAGCCTTGACATAACTCCATTCTTTGTTGTAATTATGCCACTGACTCTTCTATACCTTCATCTTTTCTCTTATACCCTTGTCTGTTATCGCCTTTGACCCTTGCGATATTTATGTCTTCTACCTAAATTCTTACCTTAAACGTATCCTTTAAAAGCCTGCCCTTTCTTTCAACTCAGTTTGAGAGTTGTGAGTTACCTATCTCTCCCTTGAGTTATTTTCACTTCTTGTTGCCTTACAAGTTTTGTGTTAATTCCATCCCGTGCTGTGTTTTTGTTTGCTATCACCCTCACCTTGTCGTCCATCGATCTTACCTTGATACTCATCTTTATTCCTACTCTTTAAAAATCCCCTCTCTTCCACCTCAATTGAAGAGTGGTAGTTTACCTATCTAGCTCTTGGACGTACCCTCTTCTTTTCCACTTGCAAGTCCTGTCTTAACTCCATCCTTTATGGTACTTCTATCCTTCGTTCTTATGCCCATTTACCTCCTCTCTTACGTTCTTGTCCGTTATCACCTTTAACCCTTGCAATATCTATACCCTCACCTTCATGCTGACCTTGAACCTACCCTCTGAAGCCTCTTCTTTTCCATCCTTGTTCGGGGATAATGCCTCATCTATTTCATCATTGACTGCTCCCCTTCTTTGACACCTTGCAAGTCTTGTCTAAAATACTTCCTTTATTGTGTGTTTGTCCATTATCACCTTAACCCTTGTCATCCCTTGATCTTTACCTTGATGCTTATCATGTACCTGCATTTTATAGTCGCCTCTCCCATTTCATTTCAAGAGTGATGTCTTGCCCATCCCGCTCTTGTTCATTCCCTTTTCCTCTGTTACGTTGCAAATCTTAGCTTTTACTTGATATCACCCTTACCTTCCTAATATCTAGATCTTTCCATGATGCTTATCCTATGCCTACCTTTTTAAATATCATCTTCTCCATCCTGATTTGAGAATGGTGTTTTACCTATCCTGACCTTGGTTGCATTCTCCCCTTGTTGGTTCCAATCCTTGCTTTAGCTCCATCCTTTATTATGCTCATGTCCCTATCCTGCACGTCTTATTATTCCCCTTGCCTTTTGATAGCCTTAGAGTAGTTTCCCCTTTGTAAGGAAAGACCACCATCTAGTTAACATTAACGTGTAGCAACGAGATGTTTGTTGTTGTATGCTTGTGCTATTTGTCTTTGTGTGATGACTGATTTGCTTCTTTTTGATGAGTGTTGATGTGTTGTGGCCCTTGGTCCGCAATGACATCAGTTTACTAACTGAGTGCCATAGAGTTAGGTAGTTGGGTGCTCTCCCTTTTCTCTCTTTAATCCATCTATGCTTACCTTTTCTATCAATACCCTTTCCTCTTGCACCTATCCGGTTGGCATCCTACAACCTCTCTAAATTAGTCAAGATCCGAGTTGGTAGCATCTTCACCAACTGTGTATCAACGCTCCTGTTAAGGGGGTTAGCCGCTAACCCCAATGAAGACCATGCGATCAACATCAACCAACAAGATCAGAGTGGTGCAGCAGAAGCGGGTGTGGGCCTATAATCCACAGGTCCAAGGGATCCTCAAGAAGTGTATCGCTTGGTCTTGAGTGTCTGATGGTCAAAGCAACCAGTCCACAAGTTAAGCTTGTATAGTCAAAGCCAACTCAAGAAAGTCATGAACAACCTACGAACCAACCTTGTTTTCTTGTTAGCTTCTTCTTGAATCTCAGGGGCGAGATTCCTGTTAAGGGGGTTAGATTTGTAACAACCTGAATTTGGGGGTTTAAAATTTCTTTTCTAATATCTACCAAAATCAGGTGTTACCCTCTCTTTTTCTTACTTTTCTTTTCTTTTTTCTAAATAATGGAGAGTTATTTAATTATATATAAGTTTTAAGCTTAGTAAAATAAAACCCTAAGAGGGTCCATGATTGTTGCATAGCATGTCGAGGCACATTATTTTTTCTTCTTTGTGGTGGTGCATTCATTCAAACTTAGGAAGCATGTTTGAATTTGAATTCAAAACTAAAACAAGTTTTCAAAAAGAACAAAAGAAAAGGGAAAGGCCCAGCTCTTCCCCCAGCCCAGCAGACCCCCGTCTTTTCCTAGCCCCTGGGCCTGCGCAGGCCCATGTCACGCGGCATCTCCTCTCCCCGTCAGCCCACCCGCTCAACCCTCTCCTTCCCCTTTCCTGGGCCACCCGCCAGCCCACCTCAGCCTCAGCCCACCCTGCGCCGCTGCGGCCTTGCCTCGCTCGCGACCCACGCGGCAGCCCGCCTCGCCGGCCTGCCTGTGCCCCAGCGTGCGAGCAGAAATGCTCGACTGCGCTGCTCGCCCAGCCGTGTCACTTGCCCCGCGGCCTAGCCCTCGCTTGCTCGCATGCCAGCACCACTGCCGCTGCGCCCGCGTTCTTTCCTCAGGCCCACATGTCAGGTGCACTATAGGAGCTCCAGCACGTCGTCTTTCCCACAAAAAAACCACCAGCCCGCCCATCTTGCCCATGACACCATTTTTGCGCCCACATCCCTTGTTTGCTCTCTCTCTCTCTATCTCTCGGACGCAAGCCCTACATCCCTCTCTCTTCCCCATGCCCACGTCCCGGCCTCTGCCCACGACCTCGCTCGGCTCGGCGGCCCCTAGCCAGCGCGGTGGGCAACAGCCTGCCTGCGCGGCGGCACGCCCAGCCAACCGGCAGCCATGGCAGCACGCGGCGTGGCCCAGCCGCCCTCGCTTCGTCCTGCGCATGGCGCACTGGCGCGGCTCGCTCGCAGCAGCGTGGTCAGTGCAGGCACGGTGTGGCTGGCGTAGCACGTCGGCACGGCCCACCGACCCCGGCTGGCATGGCGCGGTTGGTCCGTGAAAGTCGCCTAGAGGTGGGGTGAATAGGCGGAATCTGAAATTTATAACTCAAAACAGAAACTACAAGTCGGGGTTAGCGTTAGAATAGAAATCGAGTCCGAAAGAGAGGGCGAGAACAAATCACCCAAGAAATAAAGCGGATGACATGGTGATTTGTTTTACTGAGGTTCAGTTCTTGAGAACCTAGTCCCCATTGAGGTGGTCACAAAGACCGGGTCTCTTTCAACCCTTTCCCTCTCTCAAACGGTCACCTAGACCGAGTGAGCTTTCTCCTTAATCAAATGGGTCACTTAGACCCCGCAAGGACCACTACAAACTTAGTGTCTCTTGCCTTGATTACAAGTCACTTAGAGAATAAGAATGAGGAAGAATAAAGCCAACCAAGCAACAAGAGCAACAAAGAAACACAAGTGATCCTCTCACAAGTCCTAGAGCACTAGAATTTATTTGGGGACTCTAATTGGATCGGAGGCTTTGATTTGTGTCTTGTAGTGTTGCACTTTGCTCTTGTATTGAATGCACTGTTGTGAATGCTTGGATGGTTGGAGTGGAGGTGGTTGGGGGTATTTATAGCCCTCAACCACCAATTCAACCGTTGGGGAAGGCTGCTGTCGATGGGCGCCAACGGACACTGTCCGGTGCGCCAGCCATGTCACCCAACCGTTAGAGTTCTGAAGATTCTGACCGTTGGAGCGCTGACTTCATGTCACACCGGACAATCCAGTGCTGCACCAGACAGGTATTGTTCACTGTCCGGTGCACCTCTGACGCCTGCTCTAACTTCTGTGTGCACTGTTCATGCACTATTCACCTTTTGCAGATGACTGTTGCGCTAGATAGTCGTTGCTCCGCTGGTGCACCGGACAGTCCGGTGACGCACCGGACAGTCCGGTGAATTATAGCGGAGCGGCGCCTGAAAACCCCGAAGGTGAAGAGTTCAGACTGTACGGCCCCTGGTGCATCAGACACTGTCCGGTGGCACACCGGACAGTGCGGTGCGCCAGACCAGGGTTCTCTTCGGTTTCTTTTGCTCCTTTCTTTTGAACGCTAACTTTGATCTTTTATTGGTTTGTGTTGAACCTTTATGCACCTGTAGAATACATAATCTAGAGCAAACTAGTTAGTCCGATATTTGTGTTGGGCATTCAACCACCAAAATCATTTATAGGAAAAGGTTTAACCCTATCTCCCTTTCAATCTCCCCGTTTTTGGTGATTGATGCCAACACAAACCGAAGTAAATATATAAGTGTCGAATTGAACTAGTTTGCATAAGGTAAGTGCATAGGTTTCTTAGAATTAAACCAATTTGTAGTTTTATTAGATATGCATGGTTGCTTTCTTTTTTTTATTTAACATTTTGGACCACGTTTGCACCACTTGTTTTGTTTTTGCAAATTCTTTTAAAAGTTATTTGCAAATAGTCAAAGGCATATGAGTAAGATTGTAAGAAGCATTTTCAAGATTTTGAAATTTCTCCCCTTGTTTTAAATGCTTTTCCTTTGACTACAACAAAACTCCCCCAGAATGAAATTCTCCCCTTAATGTTCAAGAGGGTTTTTCCATTTTGGAAATACTAATAACTTTCGCCCCCTTTTTGAAAACACATTAAGATACTAATTTGAAATTTTCTTTTAAAATTTGGTGGTGGTGCGGTCCTTTTGCTTTGGGCTAATAATTTCTCCCCTTTGGCATTAATCGCCAAAAACGGAGACAATTGAGAGCCCTCTCTGTATTTTCTCCCCCTTTGGTAAACAACATATGAGTGAAAGATTATACCAAATTAGAGAGTGAGTAACAACGAAGGGTAAATGATACCGATAGAGTGGAGTGGAAGCCTTGTCTTCGTCGAGTACTCCATTTCCCTTTCAATCTACGACTTAGCATAAAAATACACTTGGAAACACATTAGTCGGAGCAAATGAAAGAGATGAGATCAAAGGTATATAAATGAGCAATGTGTGCAATGTTTCAATCAAAATTCCGAGAATCAAGAATATTTAGCTCATTCCTTCCTAAAGGTTTTCTCATCTAAAGGCTTGGTAAAGATATCGGCTAATTGATCTTTGGTGTTAATGTAGGCTATCTCGATATCCCCCCTTTGTTGGTGATCCCTCAAAAAGTGATACCGAATGTCTATGTGCTTAGTGCGGCTGTGTTCAACAGGATTCTCCACCATGCGGATAGCACTCTCATTGTCACATAGGAGAGGAACTTTGCTCAATTTGAAGCCATAGTCCCTGAGGGTTTGCCTCATCCAAAGTAATTGCGCACAACAATGACCTGCGGCAATATACTCGGCTTCGACGGTAGAAAGAGCTACTGAGTTTTGTTTCTTTGAAGCCCAAGACACCAGGGATCTCCCCAGAAACTCACAAGTCCCTGATGTGCTCTTCCTATCAAATTTACACCCTGCCCAATCGACATCGGAATATCCTATCAAATCAAAGGTTGATCCCCTAGGGTACCAATGTCACACCCGGCTTTAAGGAACAAAGCTAGGTGCATCTCATACATGCGCCAAGAAGACAACATATATAATAACAGAGTGTATAGAGATAAATGTCATAAAACATCAGAGTATTATTAGATAGCGGAAGACTTATTACAAAATAAGAGAATAAATATGAAACGAACTAAGGATCGTCGGCGCCAATGTCAACTGAGAAACGCCACCTAGATCAGATCATACTCCTCGCCTTGTGGCTCCTCCTGAACCACCTGCTCTTCTCCTGTGGGGGGGGTGTGAGACAGCAACGGTGAGCTCACACATGATCATAGCTCAACAAGTTGTGGGGAACCAGTGGACATAAACTCACAAAGGTGTGAGTTCATGTGATGTGTAAGGCTAATCAATGATAGGGGTTTAAAGCTGAGCATTGCTTTTAAGTAGTTGGTCAAAATTTTATTAGCAGTTACTAAGTGTAAGTAAATACCAAACCATAAGTAAAGTAATAGAACAAAATTAATAACAAACCCATGCATATGCGAATGACAAATTGAATTTAAGTTCCATAATTTAAACATCAGAGAGTCCTGAGCTGCTCATGACCGTGAGCTCGGCTAGTATACCAGTTTTACACTCTGCAGAGGTTGTACCCTTTACCCACAAGTCATGTTACCCATCTGCCAAGGGGTCGCGACTCCCATACACCTCTACCTAGGAAGCGCGGCAGGGCAACACTACAAGGCCTTTACAAAGTTCCACTAGCTTCTGAAAACCCGCTACAGTTTATGGGAAGAGCACTTGCGAGAATCCCTCGTCTGACCGCCATCGCAGCTAAATCAACCCGAGAACCTCCTTGCATGCAACTCCCCTACTGCCCTTGCCCCTTTCGGGTAAGGTAGTCTTCCACTAGCTTTCCTAATTAGTTAGCCAAGGGCGTCCCATTAAACCCTTGTGGTGGCACGTGTTTCTCAAGTTAAGCTCTATGTTCCAATTAACATTAATGAACGTGACATGAACATAAATAGAATAACAAGAATAATTGGAACATAGATATAATAAATGATTATCCCAAAACCATGTAAAGCAATAGCAAACTACCCAAATGATCCAGGGGTAAACAAGGTAATGAGATAAACAATCTAGGGTGACCTATCGGGTCCCATCAAAATTAACCTATGCATGAATAAGTGATATTAAAGAACATTATTGGGTAAATGAAAGGGAAATGTGCCCTTGGGCCATTTCTAAGTATTTTGGTGATTGAGTGCCAACGCAAGTGCTTTTGTGTTGATCTATGCAATGTGGTGGACAAAGTGCAAATCAAGTCAAAAGGTATGTTTCTAGACTTAGTACATAGTTTTATGGACTAATGTATTGTGTCTAAGTGCTGGAAACAGGAAAGATTGAATTGGAAATGAGAGGGCTCTGTTCAGCCAAAGTCAGCTCGGTCTGGGTGCACCGGACTGTTCGGTGGTGCACCGGACAGTGTCCGGCGGTGCACCAGACAGTGTCCGGCGTGCCAGGCTGACTCTAGTGAACTGGCTACTCTCGGGACTTCGACGGCGGTGTACGGCTATAAATCACCGGACTGTCCGGTGGTGCACCGGACTGTCCGGTGAGCCGTTCACAGGCGAACTCGTCGCTCTCGGGAGTTGATTAACGGCGTACGGCTAAAATTCACCGGACTGTTCGGTGGTGCACCGGACTGTCCGGTGAGCCAACGGTCAGCCGGGGCAACGGTCGGCCGAGGATTCCACACGTGACGCGTGACCGAGCCAACGGTCACATTGGAGCACCGTACTGTCCGGTGCGCACCGGACAGTGTCCGGTGCGCCAATGGCTCTCAGACTCCAACGGTCGGCTTCGCCAGATAAGGAAGGATATCTGCACCGGATAGTGTCCGGTGGTGCACCGGACTGTCCGGTGCGCCAGACGACAGAAGGCAAGATCTGCCTTCCTGGAATGCTCTCAACGGCTCCTAGCTGCCTTGGGGCTATAAAAGGACCCCTAGGCGCATGGAGGAGAATACCAAGCATACTCAAAGCATTCCTAAGCACCAAGACTACGATTCCACACATTTGTTTCTTCGTGATAGCATCTAGAGCTCTTGTTGAGTTGTGAACTCGTCGGGTTGTGTTGCGAGCTCTTGTTGCGATTTGTGTGCGTGTTGACATTCTGATTTTGTGTCTTGTGTGCGTTGCTCATCCCTCCCTTACTCCATGCTTCTTTGTGAACTTCAAGTGTAAGGGCGAGAGGCTCCAAGTTGTGGAGATTCCTCGCGAACGGGATTAAGAAAAGCAAAGCAAAACACCGTGGTATTCAAGTGGGTCTTTGGACCGCTTGAGAGGGGTTGATTGCAACCCTCGTCCGTTGGGACGCCACAACGTGGAGTAGGTAAGCGTTGGTCTTGGCCGAACCACGGGATAACCACCGTGCCATCTCTGTGATTGATATCTTTGTGGTTATTGTGTTTTGTTGAGACTCCTCTCTAGCCACTTGGCGATTATTGTGCTAACGCTTATCCAAGTTTTTGTGGCTTAAGTTTCAAGTTATTCAGGATCACCTATTCACCCCCCCCTCTAGGTGCTCTCAATTGGTATCAGAGCTGTTCTCTTCACAAAGGGACTAATCGCCCGAAGAGATGGATCCTAAGGGGAAGGGAATCGTGATCAACGATAAGGAGAAGGAGTCCTTCGTCAATGAGCCGAAGGATGACAAGCCTACCGACTTGGGCTCGGGCCACAAACGCAAAGATGGGAAGAAGAAGAAGACGAGACGCATCAAGGAGATCGTCTACTACGACGACAGCGATGAGTCCACTTCCTCCCAAAAGGATGACTACGACTACGAGAAACGAAAGACGGTTAATTCGAACTTTTCTTTCGATTACTCTCGTATTCCGCAGAGTTCAAATGCGCATTTGCTTTCCATCCCTCTTGGCAAACCTCCACACTTTGATGGGGAGGACTACGGATTTTGGAGTCACAAAATGCATAGTCACTTATTCTCTCTCCATCCAAGCATATGGGAGATTGTTGAGAATGGAATGAAATTTGATAGCTCGGATAGTCCTATATTTATTAATGAACAGATTCATAAAAATGCACAAGCTACTACTGTGTTGTTAGCCTCTTTGTGCAGGGACGAGTACCATAAGGTGAGCGGCTTGGACAATGCCAAGCAGATCTGGGACGCCCTCAACATCTCTCATGAGGGGAATGATGTCACCTTGCTCACTAAGATGGAGTTGGTAGAGGGCGAGCTTGGAAGATTCGCGATGATAAGGGGCGAGGAGCCAACCCAAACATACAACCGGCTCAAGACCCTTATCAACAAAATAAGGAGCTACGGAAGCACGCGATGGACGGACCACGACGTCGTTCGCCTGATGCTAAGGTCCTTTACTGTACTTGATCCACATTTGGTGAACAATATTCGTGAAAATCCTAGGTACACCAAGATGTCGCCCAAAGAAGTCCTCGGAAAGTTCGTAAGCAGGCGAATGATGATTAAGGAGGCGAGGTACGTGGACGACGCGTTGAACGGTCCAATCCATGAGCCCCAACCCATTGCTCTCAAGGCAACAAGGAGCAAGGAGGCGCTACCTAGCAAGGTGGCGCAACTTGAGGCGGCCGGGCTAAATGATGAAGAGATGGCCCTCATCATCAAGCGCTTCAAGACGGCGCTAAAAGGTCGCAAGGGACAGCCAAGCAAGACCAAGACAAAGGGGAAGCGCTCATGCTTCAAATGTGGTAAGATTGGTCATTTCATTGCTAACTGTCCCGATAATGAAAGTGACCAGGAAAAAGGGAACAAAAGGAAAAAGAAGAAGAATTACAAGAAGGCCAAGGGCGAGGCACATATCAGAAAGGAGTGGGATTCGGATTGCTCCTCCTCCGACTCCGACAATGAAGGACTCGCCGCCACTGCCTTCAACAAGTCATCCCTCTTCCCCAACGAGCGTCACACATGTCTCACGGCGAAGGAGAAGAAGGTATGTACTCGAGGCAGTACTACTTATGATTCTTCTAGTGATGATGAGTCTAGCGATGAAGAAATAGATTACTCTAGTTTGTTCAAGGGATTGGATAGAACTAAAATAGATAAGATTAATGAATTGATTGATGCCTTGAATGAAAAGGATAGACTTTTAGAGAAACAAGAGGATTTGTTGTATGAAGAACATGATAAATTTGTAGAGGCACAAAAATCTCATGCTTTAGAAGTTAAAAGAAATGAAATGCTTTCTTATGAACTATCTACTTGTCATGAAACCATTTCTACTTTAAAGGGTGTAAATGATGATTTAAATGCTAAACTAGAAGTAGCAAGTAATTCTAACTCTTGTGTAGAACATGTTAGGATCTGCAATAGGTGTAAAGATTTTGACATTGATGCTTGTAGTGAACACCTAGTTTCAATTTCCAAATTAAATGATGAATTGGCTAGTCTTAATGCCCAACTTAAGACTAGCAAAAGTGAATTTGACAAACTAAAATTTGCAAGGGATGCCTACACGATTGGTAGACACCCCTCAATTAAGGATGGTCTTGGCTTCAAGAGAGAAGCCAAGAACTTAACAAGCCATAAGGCTTCCACCTCTGCCAAGGAGAAAGGGAAGGCCCCTATGGCTAGTAGTGTGCAAAAGAACCATGCTTTCATGTATCATGATAGGAGACATTCTAAGAATGCCTTTAGGAGTTATGATGCTTTTGATTTTCATGCTATGACTGCTTCTAGTTCCCATGTTATGCATGATAGAAATGTTGCTAGGAGAAATGTTGTTCATAATATGCCTAGGAGAAATGTTGTTAATGTTCCTAGGAAAGTTAATGAACCTTCTACAATATATCATGCTTGCAATGCTTCATTTGCCATTTGTAGAAAAAATAAGAAGGTAATTGCTAGGAAGTTAGGGGCCAAATGCAAGGGAGACAAGACTTGCATTTGGGTCCCTAAGACAATTGTGACTAACCTTGTAGGACCCAACAAGAGTTGGGTATCTAAGACCCAAGCCTAAATTTGCCTTACAGGTTTATGCATCCGGGGGTACAAGCTGGATTATCGACAGCGGATGCACAAACCACATGACGGGGGAAAAGAGGATGTTCTCTTCCTACGTCAAGAACAAGGATCCCCAAGATTCAATAATATTCGGTGATGGGAACCAAGGCAAGGTAAAAGGGTTATGTAAAATTGCTATTTCGTCCGAGCACTCTATTTCTAATGTGTTTTTAGTTGAGTCGCTTGGATATAATCTGTTATCCGTTAGTCAACTTTGCAATATGGGATATAATTGTCTATTCACAAATGTAGATGTGCCTGTCTTTAGAAGGTGTGATGGTTCACTAGCTTTTAAGGGTGTACTAGACGGCAAACTTTATTTAGTTGATTTTGCAAAAGAAGAGGCTGGTCTAGATGCATGCCTAATTGCTAAGACTTGCATGGGCTGGCTGTGGCATCGCCGCTTAGCACATGTGGGAACGAAGAACCTCCACAAGCTTCTAAAGGGAGAACACGTGATAGGTCTAACTAACGTACATTTCGAAAAAGATAGACCTTGTGCAGCACATCAAGCAGGGAAACAGGTGGGAGGCTCTCATCACACCAAAAATGTGATGACCACATCAAGACCCTTGGAGATGCTTCATATGGACCTCTTCGGACCCGTCACCTATCTAAGTATAGGAGGAAGTAAGTATGGTCTTGTTATAGTTGATGATTTTTCCCGCTTCACTTGGGTATTCTTTCTGCAGGATAAATCTGAAACCCAGGGGACCCTCAAGCGCTTCCTCAGGAGAGCTCAAAATGAGTTTGAGCTCAAGGTGAAGAAGATAAGGAGCGACAACGGGTCCGAGTTCAAGAACCTTCAAGTGGAGGAGTTCCTTAAGGAGGAAGGGATCAAGCACGAGTTCTCCGCTCCCTACACACCACAACAAAATGGTGTGGTAGAGAGGAAGAATAGGACGCTCATCGATATGGCAAGGACTATGCTTGGAGAGTTCAAGACCCCCGAGCGCTTTTGGTCGGAAGCCGTGAACACGGCTTGCCACGCCATCAACCGGGTCTACCTTCACCGCCTCCTCAAGAAGACTTCGTATGAGCTGCTAACTGGTAACAAACCCAATGTGTCTTATTTTCGTGTATTTGGGAGCAAGTGTTATATTCTTGTGAAGAAAGGTAGAACTTCTAAATTTGCTCCCAAAGTTGTAGAAGGGTTTTTATTAGGTTATGACTCAAATACAAAGGCGTATAGGGTCTTCAACAAATCATCAGGTTTGGTTGAAGTCTCTAGCGACGTTGTATTTGATGAGACTAATGGCTCTCCAAGAGAGCAAGTTGTTGATCTTGATGATGTAGATGAAGAAGACGTTCCAACGGCCGCAATGCGCACCATGGCGATTGGAGATGTGAGGCCACTGGAACAAAAGGAGCAAGATCAACCTTCTTCCTCAACAATGGTGCATCCCCCAACTCAAGACGATGAACAGGTTCATCATGAGGAGGCGTGTGATCAAGGGGGAGCACAAGATGATCATGTGAGGGAGGAAGAAGCACAACCGGCACCTCCAACCCAAGTTCGAGCGACGATTCAAAGGGATCATCCCGTCGACCAAATATTGGGGGACATTAGCAAGGGAGTAACTACTTGTTCTAGATTAGTTAATTTTTGTGAGCATTACTCCTTTGTCTCTTCTATTGAGCCTTTCAGGGTAGAAGAGGCCTTGCTAGATCCGGACTGGGTGTTGGCCATGCAGGAGGAGCTAAACAACTTCAAGCGTAATGAAGTTTAGACACTGGTGCCTCATCCCAAGCAAAACGTTGTGGGAACCAAGTGGGTGTTCCGCAACAAACAGGACGAGCACGGGGTGGTGACGAGGAACAAGGCTCGACTTGTGGCAAAAGGTTATGCCCAAGTCGCAGGTTTGGACTTTGAGGAGACTTTTGCTCCTGTGGCTAGGCTAGAGTCCATTCGTATTTTGCTAGCATATGCCGCTCACCATTCATTCAGGTTGTACCAAATGGATGTGAAGAGCGCTTTCCTCAACGGGCCGATCAAGGAGGAGGTGTACGTGGAGCAACCCCCTGGCTTCGAGGATGAACGGTACCCCGACCACGTGTGTAAGCTCTCTAAGGCGCTCTATGGACTTAAGCAAGCCCCAAGAGCATGGTATGAATGCCTTAGAGACTTTCTAATTGCTAATGCTTTCAAGGTTGGGAAAGCCGATCCAACTCTTTTTACTAAGACTTGCGATGGTGATCTTTTTGTGTGCCAAATTTATGTCGATGACATAATATTTGGTTCTACTAACTAAAAGTCTTGTGAAGAGTTTAGCAGGGTGATGACGCAAAAATTCGAGATGTCAATGATGGGCGAGTTGAACTACTTCCTTGGGTTCCAAGTGAAGCAACTCAAGGATGGCACCTTCATCTCCCAAACGAAGTACACGCAAGACTTGCTAAAGCGGTTTGGGATGAAGGACGCCAAGCCCGCAAAGACTCCGATGGGAACCGACGGACACACTGACCTCAACAAAGGAGGTAAGTCCGTTGATCAAAAGGCATACCGGTCTATGATAGGGTCTTTACTTTATTTGTGTGCTAGTAGACCGGATATTATGCTTAGCGTATGCATGTGTGCCAAATTTCAATCCGATCCAAGGGAGTGTCACTTAGTGGTCGTGAAGCGAATTCTTAGATATTTAGTCGCTATGCCTTGCTTTGGGATCTAGTATCCAAAGGGGTCTAACTTTGACTTGATTGGATATTCAGATTCCGACTATGCTGGATGTAAGGTCGATAGGAAGAGTACATCAGGGACGTGCCAATTCTTAGGAAGGTCCCTGGTGTCGTGGAACTCTAAGAAACAAACTTCCGTTGCCCTATCCACCGCTGAGGCCGAGTACATTACCGCAAAACAGTGTTGCGCGCAACTACTTTGGATGAGGCAAACCCTCCGGGACTTTGGCTACAATCTGAGCAAAGTCCCACTCCTATGTGATAATGAGAGTGCTATCCGAATAGCGGAAAATCCTGTTGAGCACAGCCGCACAAAGCACATTGACATCCGGCATCACTTTTTGAGAGACCACCAGCAAAAGGGAGATATCGAAGTGTTTTATGTTAGCACCGAGAACCAGCTAGCCGATATCTTTACCAAACCTTTAGATGAGAAGACCTTTTGCAGGCTGCGGAGTGAGCTAAATGTCCTAGATTCGCGGAACTTGGATTGATTTATAGCATACATGTGTTTATGCCTTTGATCATGTTCCTTATGCATTTTGTTGCTTACTTGTGGTGCTCAAGTTGTACAAACACTCCCTGGACCTCACAAGTCCTCTTGCAAGTGATGCACATATTTAGGGGGAGATGAGCTACAACTTGACCCTTTGAGACTAACCGTGTGCTTGAGTTTGCTTGTTTTAGTCTCAAAGGAAGTTTGAAAGGGAAAAGGTGGACTTGGACCATGAAAGACTTCCACTGCACTCCGATGAGAGGGTAACTTATTCCAAGTTCATCTCATGTACTCTTATTGCCTTTGTATTCTTATTTGAAGATTTTGGTGAGGCAATGGGGTTCAAGGGCCAAGATTGATCCTGTTTTGGTGCTTGATGCCAAAGGGGGAGAAAATAAAGGCCAAAGCAATAGATGGATCAGCTACCACTTGAGAAATTTTGAAAATAGTAGATTAGAGCTTTTGGTTTGTCAAAACTCTTTTATTGTCTCTTTTGTCAAAAGTTGGCCTCTTGTGGGGAGAAGTGTTGATTATGGGAAAAAGGGGGAGTTTTTGAAATCCTTGATCAATTTTCTTTGGAATACCTCTCTTTATGTCTCTACAAGTGAATTTGACTTAGAGATAGGAATTTGAGTTTGATTTGCAAAAACAAACCAAGTGGTGGCAAAGAGTGATCCATATATACCAAATATGAATCAAAACAATTTTGAGTTCTCATTTGCATTGATATTGCACTTGTTCTAGTTGCTTTATGTTGTGTTGGCATAAATCACCAAAAAGGGGGAGATTGAAAGGGAAATGTGCCCTTGGGCCATTTCTAAGTATTTTGGTGATTGAGTGCCAACGCAAGTGCTTTTGTGTTGATCTATGCAATGTGGTGGACAAAGTGCAAATCAAGTCAAAAGGTATGTTTCTAGACTTAGTACATTGTTTTATGGACTAATGTATTGTGTCTAAGTGCTGGAAACAGGAAAGATTGAATTGGAAATGAGATGGCTCTGTTCAGCCAAAGTCAGCTCGGTCTGGGTGCACCGGACAGTGTCCGGCGGTGCACCGGACAGTGTCCGGTGTGCCAGGCTGACTCTGGTGAACTGGCTACTCTCGGGACTTCGACGGTGGTGTACGACTATAAATCACCGGACTGTCCGGTGGTGCACCGGACTGTCCGGTGAGCCGTTCACAGGCGAACTCGTCGCTCTCGGGAGTTGATTAACGGCGTACGGCTAAAATTCACCGGACTGTCCGGTGGTGCATCGGACTGTCCGGTGAGCCAACGGTCAGCCGAGGCAACGGTCGGATGAGGATTCCGCGCGTAACGCGTGACCGAGCCAACAGTCACATTGGAGCACCGGACTGTCCGGTGCGCACCGGACAGTGTCCGGTGCGCCAACGGCTCTCAGACTCCAACGGTCGGCTTCGCTAGATAAGGAAGGATATCTGCACCGGACTGTCCGGTGCGCCAGACGACAGAAGGCAAGATCTGCCTTCCTGGAATGCTCTCAACGGCTCCTAGCTGCCTTGGGGCTATAAAAGGGACCCCTAGGCGCATGGAGGAGAATACCAAGCATACTCAAAGCATTCCTAAGCACCAAGACTTCGATTCCACGCATTTGTTTCTTCGTGATAGCATCTAGAGCTCTTGTTGAGTTATGAACTCGTCGGGTTGTGTTGCGAGCTCTTGTTGCGATTTGTGTGCGTGTTGACATTCTGATTTTGTGTCTTGTGTGCGTTGCTCATCCCTCCCTTACTCCGTGCTTCTTTGTGAACTTCAAGTGTAAGGGCGAGAGGCTCCAAGTTGTGGAGATTCCTCGCGAACGGGATTAAGAAAAGCAAAGCAAAACACCGTGGTATTCAAGTGGGTCTTTGGACCGCTTGAGAGGGGTTGATTGCAAACCTCGTCCGTTGGGACGCCACAACGTGGAGTAGGCAAGCGTTGGTCTTGGCCGAACCACGGGATAACCACTGTGCCATCTCTGTGATTGATATCTTTGTGGTTATTGTGTTTTGTTGAGACTCCTCTCTAGCCACTTGGCGATTATTGTGCTAACGCTTAACCAAGTTTTTGTGGCTTAGGTTTCAAGTTATTCAGGATCACCTATTCACACCCCCCCCTCTAGGTGCTCTCAGTAAAAAATGGTCAAGGGCACAACTTGCCTTCAATGAGCTCCTGCTCAGCTACTTCTATCTGCTGCTCACCAGGATCCTCGGTCACGGGCTCTTCTACTCGCCACAATACAAACAAGCACAGTATATAGAAAAAATTAACATCACACCAAACATACAAACAAAATACACAGTAATAATCTAGACATCAAAAAAAATTCTAGGAACAGGAATCATAATTTTTGGAGTTATAGATTTTAAGTTATGAATTTTCGAAGGTTTTATGTGTTTTAAATAGGATTAAGTGAAGAATAAATTTTTCTTACTGTTTCCATGACAAAACAGAGACTCTAGGTGTTAGAGAATAAAATTACAGAATTTTAGAAATTGGAATGAAGTGGTTTGGAGCTCATATGAATTTTCTATGAATTATTGAAGTTCCAGCAATTATTCCTATTAAAAATCTATTTTCTATTTCATTTATTCAATTTAAACGATCTCTGGACTGGGCCTCAATAAATGGAAAACGCAGGGGTCTCGGTGTAGTTCTTCCTAAGACTCAGATCTCAGCCACCAGGACGGCGGGTTCATTCTAAGAAATTACAGGGGCTCAATTGTAAGATACGCGGCCGAAGCGGTATCACGAGAATCTGGCCGTCCGATCAGCGAGGGACGCGCCAGATTAGATCTAGGTTAAAACGAAGCGGTACGCAGCGCGCGCCTTCGGATGAAAGATCTACGGCCCAGATTTTAATGTGACAGGATTCGATCGCATCCGACCGATCAGAGATCTATGGCTAGGGTTCCCTTGGTCGAAGGGTTATTCACAGCACAGATCACGGCCACTCCCTGGCTATCCAACGGCCGAGACCCGTCCTTCCTCCCCGGGATCGAGCCGAGCAACAGCGGCGAGCTCGGCGGTGGCGCACCCACCGGCGAACATCACGTTTGCGGCACCATGCCTCCTATAACTAAATGGTGTGCATCTACACGATCCCTAGAGAATGGTGAATGCGATGGGGTAGGTTATACCACTGATTATGTCGTGGAGATACCTGTCCACGGTAGAAGGCGGTCGACGGTGATGCCTCCCCGCTCCGACGAGCAATTCCACTCCCACCGGCGACACAACGTCCAATTGCTTGCTCGAGTCCAAACCACGGCTGCAGACGAACCTCCACGCACACCTTCTTGTCCACCGGGCGGCCGCGGGAGCGAGAATCGCACGCACGCAGAGTGTTCCGCCGAGCCCCCAATGGCGCTCCGGCCAGATGGTGGTTTTTTTTTGTTTAACACGATCGAGTTTTCGCGAGAGAAGGTAGCAGGGGCGGAACGCGTCACAGCAATCCCTATTTATCTCCAGAAGTTCAGGTCGGGGACGAGAGGGAGGTTGCCCATGATCCCGGCCATGGCGGCGGTATACGCGCCATCCGTTGCGATGGAGACGAACGCGCTGACGCGCGGGCCCGTGTTTCCAGTGAGCCGAGCGATCGGCAGCTGAGAGGGGAAGAGCACTGTCCAGTGGGGCCCATCAGCCAGAGAATGTTGTGAGTGCGGCGCTTCCGCGTGCGGATAAACAGTGGGTCGCGCGGTGGTGTTAATGGGCCGACCGTAGGTGAAATCGGTCCAGGTAAGGTCTCCCTTCTCTCTTTTTTTCTTTTATGTTTTATTTTCTGTTTTATTTCATTTTTGTTTTCAATTTCCAAATTTGAATTTTTGAATCCTTTTAGGAGTTTCACCTTTGGGTAAAATTTACAAATTCAATTCCCATTATAGAAATAATGTATTTTATTATATATATTTTTTTATTACCCATTTCACTCACATAATATTGTTTCCTTCTCTTTTTCTATATCATGGAATTTCCTTTAGATCTTAAATTCCCTTTTTTGGACTCTAATATATTTCTTATCACATTTTTATTTCATTTTGTCACAATATGCACACAAAAGAAAATCCCAGCATGATGCATAATTTATTTGAGTGCCTTTTATTAATTATTTATTTGTATAAGTGAGGTGTCCACATGAGATGATAAGTAGAGATAACGCACATACATATATACATGAATTTCATTTCTCCTTTTTGATTTTTTTTACAAAGTAGGTATTACAAATCCTACCCCCCTTAAAAATAATCTCGTCCTCGAGATTTAAGAAGTTCTAGGGAAAAGGTGGGGAAAATCTATGCGAAGCTCTTCTTCTCTCTCCCACGTTGCTTCATCTTCACCATGGTGACTCCATTGTACTTTGCACATCTTTATCACCTTATTTCTTGTAACTCTAGTCAAAGTATCAAGAATCTTGATCAGATACTCCGTGTAAGTCAAATCACCCTGAACACTGAGCTCTTCCATTGGTAACTGTTCCTCAGGGACATGGAGACACTTCTTAAGTTGAGATACGTGGAACACGTTATGCATATCCGATAGAGTAGCAGGTAGCTCGAGTTGGTGTGCCATCTCCCCAACTCGCCTAAAGATCAAGAATGGTCCAATATAGCGAGGGGACAATTTGCCCTTAACTTTGAATCTCCTCATTCCATGAAGTGGTGACACCTTGAGATACACATAATCTCCTTCTTCAAATCCCAGTGGTCTCCTTCTATTATCAGCATAGCTCTTTTGCCTGGTTTGAGCCACCCTCAAATTCTCTCGAATTATACGGACTTGTTCTTCTGCTTCTTGAATCAGTTCAGGCCCAAAGAACTGTCTTTCTCCAGTTTGATCCCAATACAAAGGAGTCCTGCATTTCCTCCCATATAAAGCTTCAAAAGGTGACATCTTCAGACAGGCCTGATAACTATTATTATATGAGAATTCAGCATAAGGTAGACTTTTATCCCAACTTCCTCCATGCTGAAGGGCACAAGCTCTCAACATATCTTCTAATACTTGATTAGTCCTTTCAGTCTGTCCATCAGTCTGAGGGTGATAAGACGTACTAAAATTCAACTTCGTGCTCATGTTCTCATGAAAGCTTCTCCAAAATCTTGAGGTAAACTGCGAACCTCGATCAGACACGATCTTCTTTGGTACTCCATGTAAACACACAATCCGAGCCATATATAATTCTGCTAGTTGAGAACCTTTGTAAGTAGTATTGACAGGAATAAAGTGAGCCACTTTAGTCAATCTATCCACAATCACCCATATAGCATCATATCCTTTCTGGGTGCGAGGCAATCCAGTAATGAAATCCATACCAATCTCTTCCCATTTCCACTCGGGTATCTTCAGTGGATGCAATAGTCCAGCAGGCCTCTGGTGTTCAGCCTTAACTCTTTGACACACATCACACTTAGCCACATGTGCAGCCACATCCCTCTTCAAACCATACCACCAATACTTCCGCTTCAAATCCTGATACATCTTGGTACTACCAGGATGAATAGAATAATCTGAGTCATCGGCCTCCTTCAATATAGTCTCAAGAAGGCTTTCAATATCAGGTACACACATCCTGTCCTTGAACCATACGGTGCCTTGCTCATCTTTCGTGAATTCCGGACCTCGACCTTCAGTAATCAGATCCTTAATCTCTTGTATTTTAGCATCACCAATTTGACCTTTGCGGATCTCTTGCTCCAAGATAGGTTCCACATCAATAGTAACTCCTTTAGTGTGAGCAACTATCCCCAGGTTAAGTCTTCTAAAATCCTCAACAATCTCATCAGGTAGCTGGGCAACGATAGCTGAATGAACATGCTCCTTTCGACTCAAGGCATCTGCAACCAAATTTGCCTTGCCCGGGTGATAGTGAATCTCCAAATCATAGTCCTTAATAAGCTCCAACCAACGGCGTTGCCTAAGGTTGAGATCCTTCTGAGTGAATATATACTTCAGACTCTTATGATCCGTGTACACTTGGCACTTGGTCCCCATGATATAATGTCTCCAAATCTTAAGCGCATGCACAACAGCTGCCAATTCCAAGTCATGCGTGGGGTAGTTCAATTCATGTTTCCGTAACTGACGAGAAGCATAGGCAATCACATGTCCTTCTTGCATGAGCACACATCCTAAGCCTTGGCCACATGCATCACAATAAATATCAAATCCTTTCTGTAGGTCTAGCATAACCAATACTGGTGGCGACATCAATCTTTTCTTCAATTGATCAAAGTTGTCTTGGCACTTCTCGTCCCACATAAATTCTCTTCCATTCTCCAAAAGCGAAGTCATAGGTTTGGCAACCTTAGAAAATCCTTCAATAAATCTCCGATAATAGCCTGCTAATCCCAAGAAACTCCGAATCTCAGTAACTGTAGTGGGTACTCTCCACTCCATTATCTCCTTAACCTTAGCAGGATCCACTGAAATTCCTCCATTAGAAATGATATGACCAAGAAATGGCACCTCGCCAATCCAAAACTCGCACTTGCTGAACTTGGCATATAGCTTGTTATCTCGTAGCTTCTATAGCACCAACCTTAGATGTTCCTCATGATCGCTATCACTCTGGGAATAAACAAGGATATCGTCGATGAATACCACGACGAATCTGTCCAAATACTCCATAAACACCTTATTCATCAAGTTCATAAAATAAGCTGGTGCATTGGTTAATCCAAACGACATAACAGTGAACTCATATAATCCATATCGAGTCGAGAATGCTGTCTTGGGAATATCCGATGGTCTAATCCTCATCTGATGGTAACCGAATCGGAGATCAATCTTCGAGAATACTCTAGCACCTCTCATCTGATCAAATAAATCCTCAATACGGGGCAACGGATACTTGTTCTTCACAGTAACATCATTAAGGGATCTATAATCCACACACATCCGCTGCGATCCATCCTTCTTCTGTACAAACAAAACCGGCGCTCCCCAAGGTGAGGAACTCAGACGAATGTACCCAGCCTCTTGTAACTCAGTTAACTTCTTCTTAAGTTCCTTCAACTTCTCTACGGACATCCTGTATGGCCGTTTAGAAATAGGGGCAGTCCCAGGTAAGAGATCAATAACAAACTCAACTTCTCTATCAGGTGGCATCCCTGGTAACTCCTCTGGAAAGACATCCAGAAAATCTCTAACCACACGGATGTTGTCACCAACAAACTCCTCAGGTATAAAGAACATTGCACGTTTGGATGAGGTGGTCACTGCAATACTAACTTGAAATATTTCTCCTTTAGTGGTAGTGAGTTCTACGGTACCTCTACCACACGCTATAATGGCCTTTGCCTTTCTTAACCATGACATACCAAGGATCAGATCTATACTGCTTGACTCTAATATTATAGCAGTAGCTCCAAATTCTCTGCCCATAATGGTCAATGTCAATCTACGTGTCATTTGATTCGCCTCAACAGGCCCTTTAGGTGTAATTACTATCATTGGTTTTCTCATATTTAGCAGTGGTATTTCATTTGTGTTGGCATATCGAGCAGACATAAATGAATGTGTAGCACCAGAATCAAATAAGATGGTTGCAGGAATTGCATTAACATAAAACATACCAAGTACGATGTCAGCACCATCTGGAGTAGCATCAACGCTGACTTGGTTAACCTTGGCAATAGAATATCCCTTGTCAGATCCTAGAGTTTGCTGCCTGTTCTAAACTGGAGTAGTAGCAATCCTCTGTGGGCAGACATTTGCATAATGACCAGTCTTCCCACACTTGAAACACGTAGTGCCTGGACTTTGTCCTGAAAACTTCGTCGGGGTGCCAGTAGGGGTAGCCTATCGAGGAGGTGGGGTCCTCAGAGGTGATTGCTGAACTGGGCGCTGGCCTCCGCTAGTGTGAACTGGTGTACCCTGGGGTGAACTATAGCGAGGACGAACACTGCTGCTTCCTTGTCCTTGAGATATAGCCTTTCTCTTCAAATCTCCCAGCTGAACACGCTTGTGTTCAATAGCCAGGGCCTTATCAAGCAGCCTCTGAAATGATGGAAATGTGTGTGTCACTAGAGCATACTGTAGTGGTCCATTAAGTCCTTCAATGAAATGCTCTTGCTTCCTCTCATCTTCAGCAACTTCATCAGGGGCATATCTGGATAACTGGATAAACTTGTTGTGGTACTTGCTGACTGACATACTCCCTTGCTTCAGCGATAGAAATTCCTTCTTCTTAATCTTCATCAATCCAGCTGGTATATGATAATTCCTGAACTGTGTACTGAACTCTGCCCAACTGATAGTATCAACAGCATCGTGGGCAGCAGTATATGAATCCCACCAATCAGCAGCAGGACCTGTCAGACGTCCAGAAGCATATAAAACCTTCTCCCGGTCAGTGCATTGTGCAATATTCAGCATCTTCTCAACGGACTTCAGCCAATCATTCGCGTAGGGATGAAAACGGTTTCGGAATTTTTCGGAATTCTGAAAACCGATTTTGAAATTTTTCGATCGGATTCATCGGTAACGGTATTTTTCGAAAACGGAATCGGTTTTCGGAATTTTCTATCGGAATCGGTATCGGAATCGGCGTGGTGTTTTACCGACCGTTTCCATCGGTTACCGGTTTTTGTCGGAAATTTTCGGATTTATGTCTCAGAAATTTCCGGAATTGTGTCTCGGAATTTTTTCGGAATTTTCCAGCATGTGATTTTTTCGCATCGTCTGTACATCTCTGGATAAGGATTACTTATTTTTGTATTTTTTGGACAATTTAAGTTTTTTTTGGGGCTAGATGGTGTTGGAAGGCAGTTGAGATTAACGATTTGGTCTCTCGAACGAATCCACCATTTTATATGCACATGTTATGTATTAGTAATATATAATGATAGAGAGCCGACGGTCTGTCTTTTCCACACACTAGATTTTAGGGTTTTCCTGTGAGGCTGTGAAAAAACCCTTTATGTAAGGAAAAAATATTTCATGAGTAAGCATTCCACGTCAACTAAATCGAGTGGATATTGTGAATTGTGAACTTTGAGTATGTTAACTTGTGATCTTTATGAACTTGTTATACTGTGAACTTGTTATATTGTGAACTTGTGATCTTTGTAAACTTTTTATATTATAAATTTGTGATCCTTGTGAACTTGTTATATCATGAATTGTGAACTTGTGGTATTTGTCATGTTTTGTCAATTTTGTTTTACTGTGAAGTTTGATATGTTTACCGATCGTATTTTAGATTTCGACCGTTACCGGTGTATTTTCCGCACCGAACTTTCGTTTCCGATGTTTCCGAAATACCGATACCGTTTCCGTTTCCGGAGTTACTGTTTTCGATTTTGTTTCCGATAAAAAATATGAAAACGGTAATGGTTTTAGTGTTTACCGACCGTTTCCGACCGTTTTCATCCCTACATTCGCGTCTAGTGGATCAGGAGAGCTTGCAAATGTAGGTGGCTTATGACTCATGAACTCTCTATGCTTATCTCGGGGTGGAACTGGTGGTGATGGTGGAGGCAGTGGTACTTGTTGCTGTTGTTGCTGTTGTTGTTGCATTTGCTGTTGCAGCTGCTGTTGTTGCGCCCTCCTTTCCTGGCGTATCTCCTCTCGCTCCTAGCGCAACTCCTGTCGTATCTCTTCTCTTTCTTGACGCATCTCCTGGCGTTCTTGTTGCATCTGTGCACGCATATCTGCCACGGTGTCCGCCATTTGCTGCATCATCCTCATCTGAGCAGCAATCAGTGGGTCAACTCCGCCTGGTGGAGGATTAGGAGGATTCATCTCTGCAGGCTGTGGCTGGGGTTGTCTATATATCCACCGAGTGTGTCGATTAGGAGGCAAATCAATTCCACCACCCCACCTGGTATTGACCATCTGAGTTAGATACATATGGTAAGAAAATAGTAGACAAGGCAGGTATTTACAAATCAGGTTACTTTGGGGGATTTATTAGCTAAGCAGATGAATATTTTACCTACCATAGCTAATTCATTACCTTATGGTGGTACATGCTAAGATGCCCATATATAATATTTCAGTCAATCAAAGAAGCAAATCAGGCATTTATCATCAGAACAATCAACCAACATTTTTAAATAGAGAAAATAGTTTTAATTTCGTCTTAGGTTCCCTATCTCTTAAAAAGATCATAGTGGTAGGATTCCAAGGTGTGAAATCCATCTTGTCTTAGAGTAGAAAAGATAAGATTAATCTGAATAGAGTAGCAAAAGGTGAGACAAGATCAAGATGAGATGAGTATAGATTGAGTCAGAGAAAGGTAAGCAGGAAAGGGTCTATCCATTTCTATCTAGGTCTCGTCCTACAGTCAACATTTCCTCTGATACCACTTCTGTCACACCCAGCTTTAAGGAACAGAGCCAGGTGCATCTCATACATGTGCCAAGAAGACAACATATATAATAACAGAGTGTATAGAGATAAATGTCATAAAACATCAGAGTATTATTACATAGTGGAAGACTTATTACAAAATAAGAGAATAAATATGAAACGAACTAAGGATCGTCGGCGCCAATATCAACTGAGAAACGCCACCTAGATCAGGTCATACTCCTCGCCTTGTGGCCCTCCTGAACCACCTGCTCTTCTCCTGTGGGGGGTGTGAGATAGCAACGGTGAGCTCACACATGATCATAGCTCAACAAGTTGTGGGGAACCAGTGGACATAAACTCACAAAGGTGTGAGTTCATGTGATGTGTAAGGCTAATCAATGATAGGGGTTTAAAGCTGAGCATTGCTTTTAAGTAGTTGGTCAAAATTTTATTAGCAGTTACTAAGTGTAAGTAAATACCAAACCATAAGTAAAGTAATAGAACAAAATTAATAACAAACTCATGCATATGCGAATGACAAAATGAATTTAAGTTCCATAATTTAAACATCAGAGAGTCCTAAGCTGCTCATGACCGTGAGCTCGGCTAGTATACCAGTTTTACACTCTGTAGAGGTTGTACCCTTTACCCACAAGTCATGTTACCCATCTGCCAAGGGGTCGCGACTCCCATACACCTCTACCTAGGAAGCGCGGTAGGGCAACACTACGAGGCCTTTACAAAGTTCCACTAGCTTCCGAAAACCCGCTACAGTTTATGGGAAGAGCACTTGCAAGAATCCCTCGTCTGACCGCCATCGCAGCTAAATCAACCCGAGAACCTCCTTGCATGCAACTCCCCTACTGCCCTTGCCCCTTTCGGGTAAGGTAGTCTTCCACTAGCTTTCCTAATTAGTTAGCCAAGGGCGTCCCATTAAACCCTTGTGGTGGCACGTGTTTCTCAAGTTAAGCTCTATGTTCCAATTAACATTAATGAACGTGACATGAACATAAATAGAATAACAAGAATAATTGGAACATAGATATAATAAATGATTATCCCAAAACCATATAAAGCAATAGCAAACTACCTAAGTGATCCAGGGGTAAACAAGGTAATGAGATAAACAATCTAGGGTGACCTATCGGGTCCCATCAAAATTAACCTATGCATGAATAAGTGATATTAAAGAACATTATTGGGTAAAAAGTGGTCAAGGGCACAACTTGCCTTCAATGAGCTCCTGCTCAGCTACTTCTATCTGCTGCTCACCAGGATCCTCGGTCACGGGCTCTTCTACTCGCCACAATACAAACAAGCATAGTATATAGAGAAAATTAACATCACACCAAACATACAAACAAAATACACAGTAATAATCTAGACATCAAAATAAAATTCTAGGAATAGGAATCATAATTTTTGGAGTTATAGATTTTAAGTTATGAATTTTCAAAGGTTTTATGTGTTTTAAATAGGATTAAGTGAAGAATAAATTTTTCTTACTGTTTCCATGACAAAACAGAGACTCTAGGTGTTAGAGAATAAAATTACAAAATTTTAGAAATTGGAATGAAGTGGTTTGGAGCTCATATGAATTTTCTATGAATTATTGAAGTTCTAGCAATTATTTTCCTATTAAAAATCTATTTTCTATTTCATTTATTCAATTTAAACGATCTCTAGACTGGACCTCAATAAATGGAAAATGCAGGGGTCTCGGTGTAGTTCTTCCTAAGACTCAGATCTCAGCCACCAGGACGGTGGGTTCATTCTAAGAAATTACAGGGGCTCAATTGTAAGATACGCGGCCGAAGCGGTATCACGAGAATCTGGCCGTCCGATCAGCAAGGGACGCGCCAGATTAGATCTAGGTTAAAACGAAGCGGTACGCAGCGCGCGCCTTCGGATGAAAGATCTACGGCCTAGATTTTAATGTGACAGGATTCGATCGCATCCGACCGATCAGAGATCTATGGCTAGGGTTCCCTCGGTCGAAGGGTTATTCACAGCACAGATCACGGCCGCTCCCTGGCTATCCAACGGCCGAGACCCGTCCTTCCTCCCTGGGATCGAGCCGAGCAACAGCGGCGAGCTCGGCGGTGGCGCACCCACCGGCGAACATCAGGTTTGCGGCACCAGGGCTCCTATAGCTAAATGGTGTGCATCTACACGATCCCTAGAGAATGGTGAATGCGATGGGGTAGGTTATACCACTGATTATGCCGCGGAGATACCTGTCCATGGTAGAAGGCGGTCGACGGTGATGCCTCCCCGCTCCGACGAGCAATTCCACTCCCACTGGCGACACAACGTCCAATTGCTTGCCCGAGTCCAAACCACGGCTGCAGACGAACCTCCACGCGCACCTTCTTGTCCACCGGGCGGCCGCGGGCGCGAGAATCGCACGCACGCAGAGTGTTCCGTCGAGCCCCCAATGGCGCTCCGGTCAGATGGTGGTTTTTTTGTTTAACACGGTCGAGTTTTTGCGAGAGAAGGTAGCTGGGGCGGAACACGTCACAGCAATCCCTATTTATCTCCAGAAGTTCAGGTCGGGGACGAGAGGGAGGTTGCCCACGATCCCGGCCATGGCGGCGGTATACGCGCCATCCGTTGCGATGGAGACGAACGCGCTGACGCGCGGGCCCGGGTTTCCAGTGAGCCGAGCGATCGGCAGCTGAGAGGGAAAGAGCGCTGTCCAGTGGGGCCCATCGGCCAGAGAATGTTGTGAGTGCGGCGCTTCCGCGTGCGGATAAACAGTGGGCCACGCGGTGGTGTTAATGGGCTGACCGTAGGTGAAATCGGTCCAGGTAAGGTCTCCCTTCTCTCTTTTTTTCTTTTATGTTTTATTTTCTGTTTTATTTCATTTTTGTTTTCAATTTCCAAATTTGAATTTTTGAATCCTTTTAGGAGTTTCACCTTTGGGTAAAATTTACAAATTCAATTCCCATTATAGAAATAATGTATTTTATTATATATATTTTTTTATTTCCCATTTCACTCACATAATATTGTTTCCTTCTCTTTTTCTAAATCATGGAATTTCCTTTAGATCTTAAATTCCCTTTTTTGGACTCTAATATATTTCTTATCACATTTTTATTTCATTTTGTCACAATATGCACACAAAAGAAAATCCCAGCATGATGCATAATTTATTTGAGTGCCTTTTATTAATTATTTATTTGTATAAGTGAGGTGTCCACATGAGATGATAAGTAGAGATAACGCACATACATATATACATGAATTTCATTTCTCCTTTTTGATTTTTTTTACAAAGTAGGTATTACAACCAAAGCCCAAACTTAGGAGTGTAAACTAAATACCTCATGATTCGCTTCACGGCCCTAAGGTGAACTTCCTTAGGATCGACTTGGAACATTGCACACATGCATACAGAAAGCATAATATCTGGTCGAGATGCACATAAATAGAGTAAAGATCCTATCATCGACCGGTATACCTTTTGATCTACGGATTTACCTCCCGTGTCGAGGTCGAGATGCCCATTGGTTCCCATGGGTGTCTTGATGGGCTTGGCATCCTTCATTCCAAACTTCTTAAGAATGTCTTGAATGTACTTCGTTTGGCTGATGAAGGTGCCATCCTGGAGTTGCTTGATTTGAAATCCTAAGAAGTATCTCAACTCCCCCATCATTGACATCTCGAATTTTTGTACCATGATCCTACTAAACTCTTCACAAGTAGATTTGTTAGTAGACCCAAATATAATATCATCAACATAAATTTGGCATACAAACAAGTCATTTGCAACAGTTTTAGTAAAGAGAGTAGGATCTGCTTTTCTGACTTTGAAGCCATTAGTGATAAGAAAATCTCGCACGCATTCATACCATGCTCTTGGGGCTTGCTTGAGCCCATAAAGCGTATTTGAGAGTTTATAAACATGGTTAGGGTTCTCACTATCTTCAAAGCCGGGAGGTTGCTCAACATAGACCTTTTCCTTGATGGGTCCATTTAGGAAGGCACTTTTCACGTCCATTTGATAAAGCTTGAAGCCATGGTAAGTGAAAGGGAAATGTGCCCTTGGGCCATTTCTAAGGATTTTGGTGATTTAGTGCTCAACACAGGTACCTATTTGTAAAATGGAACAAGGTGCAAATCATGAAGTAAAGGTATGTTTCTAAGCCTTAGTACATTGGTTTTGTGGACTAACATGTTTGTCTAAGTGTTAGAAACAGCATGAAGAAATAGAGAAAAGGGGAGAGAATGACTTGGCTGTGTGCAGCCAAGTCCCAGCTCGGTCTGGAGCACCGGACTGTCCGGTGTGCACCGGACAGTGTCCGGTGCGCCAGACCTCCTCGGCGCGAACTGGCCGCTCTCGGGAATTCGCCGACGGCGTACGGCTAAAATTCACCGGACTGTCCGGTGTGCACCGGACTGTCCGGTGAGCCAACGGTCGGCCAGGGCCAACGGTCGGCCGCGCAATCCGCGCGGGACACGTGGCCGAGCCAACGGTCGGGAAGGAACACCGGACTGTCCGGTGTGCACCGGACATGTCCGGTGCGCCAACTGAGCGCAGATCTGGAGCAGCCAGCAACGGTCAGAAGTGCTGTTTTTGGAAACAAATCGGGCACCGGACAGTGTCCGGTGTGCACCGGACTGTCCGGTGCGCCACGAGACAGAAGGCAAAGATGGCCTTCCAGATTTGTTCCCAACGGCTCCTAGCTGCCTTGGGGCTATAAAAGGGACCCCTTGGCGCATGGAGGAAGCACCCAAGCATTCCTTGAGCACTCTTGATCACTCACACATCAATCTTGCGCACTTGTTTGACATTCTAGTGATTTGAGCTCTGTTCTAGTGTGTTAGCCTCTTGAGCTCAAGTCTGGGTTTTGTGTGTGCGTATTCGCTGTGATCTTTGTGTTGTGTGTGAGTTGCTAATCCCTCCCTTACTCCGTGATTCTTTGTGAACATCTTTTGTAAGGGCGAGAGGCTCCAAGTTGTGGAGATTCCTCGCAAACGGGATTGAGATAAGAACAACAAAACACCGTGGTATTCAAGTGGGTCTTTGGACCGCTTGAGAGGGGTTGATTGCAACCCTCGTCCGCTGGGACGCCACAACGTGGAAGTAGGCAAGCATTGGCTTGGCCGAACCACGGGATAAACCACCGTGTCCCTCTGTGCTTGAATCTTGTGGTATTGTGTTTTGTTGAAGACTTCACCTTAGCCACTTGGCATTAACTGTGCTAACGCTTAACAAGTTTTTGTGGCTTAAGTTTGAAGTTTTTACAGGATCACCTATTCACCCCCCCCCTCTAGGTGCTCTCAATTGGTATCAAAGCCGTTCTATTCACAAAGGGACTAACCGCCCGAATAGATGGATCCTAAGGGGAAGGGTATAGTGATCAACGACAAAGAGAAGGAGACCTTCGTCAACGAGCCGAAGGACGACAAGCCTACCGACTCCGGCTCGGGTCAAAGACGAAAGGATGGGAAGAAGAAGAAGACCAGGCGCATCAAGGAGATCATCTACTACGACAGCGACGAGTCTACTTCTTCCCAAAAGGATGAGGACCACAACGACTACGAGAGGAGAAAACCGGTTAATTCGAACTTTTCCTTTGATTATTCTCGTATTCCGCAAAGTCCACATTCTCATTTGCTCTCCATTCCACTTGGCAAGCCCCCACACTTTGATGGAGAGGACTACGGATTTTGGAGTCACAAAATGCGTAGTCACCTATTCTCTCTCCATCCTAGTATATGGGAGATTGTAGAGAGTGGAATGCACTTTGATAGTTCGGATAGTCCCATGTTCATTAATGAACAAATTCATAAAAATGCACAAGCTACTACTGTTCTTCTAGCTTCCTTGTGCAGGGATGAATACCATAAGGTGAGCGGCTTGGACAACGCCAAGCAAATCTGGGACACCCTCAAGATTTCTCATGAGGGGAACGACGTCACCTTACTCACCAAGATGGAGTTGGTGGAGGGCGAGCTTGGACGGTTCGCGATGATAAGGGGCGAGGAGCCAACGCAAACGTACAACCGGCTCAAGACCCTTATCAACAAGATAAGAAGCTACGGGAGCACGCGATGGACGGACCACGACGTCGTCCGCCTAATGCTCAGGTCCTTTACCGTACTTGATCCTCATCTCGTGAACAATATTCATGAGAATCCCAGGTACACGATGATGACGCCCGAGGAAGTGCTTGGAAAATTCGTGAGCGGGCGGATGATGATCAAGGAGGCAAGATACGTCGACGACGCGTTGAACGGACCACTCCACGAGCCTCAACCCATTGCTCTAAAGGCAACGAGGAGCAAGGAGTCGCTACCTAGCAAGGTGGCGCAAGTTGAGGCGGCTGGCCTTAATGATGAAGAGATGGCTCTCATCATTAAGAGATTCAAGACGGTGCTTAAAGGTCACAAGGGACAACCAAGCAAGACCAAAGCCAAGGGGAAGCGCTCATGCTTCAAATGCGGTAAGCTTGGTCATTTCATTGCTAACTGTCCCGATAATGAAAGTGACCAGGAAAAGGGGAACAAAAGAGAGAAGAAGAAGCAATACAAGAAGGCAAAAGGCGAGGCGCATCTAGGAAAGGAGTGGGACTCGGATTGCTCCTCCTCCGACTCCGACAACGAAGGACTCGCCGCCACTGCCTTCAACAAATCGGCTCTCTTCCCCAACGAGCGTCTCACTTGCCTTATGGCAAGGGAGAAGAAGGTGAGTATTCAAGACTCCACTTATGCTTCATCTAGTGATAGTGAGTCTAGTGATGATGACATAGATTATTCTTGCTTGTTCAAGGGCTTAGATAGATCTAAGATAGAGAAAATCAATGAATTAATTAATGCATTGAATGAAAAGGATAGGCTTTTAGAAAAGCAAGAAGATTTATTGTATGATGAACATGATAAATTTGTAGAGGCACAAAAATCATATGCTTTAGAAGTGAAAAGAAATGAAATGCTTTCTAGTGAAATATCTTCCTGTCATGAAACCATTTCTACCTTAAGAAGTGTTAATATTGATCTAAGTGCTAAACTAGAAGTAGCTAGTAAATCAAATTCTTGTGTTGAACATGTTGAAATTTGTACTAGGTGTAAGGATTTTGATGTTAATGCTTGTAGTGAACACCTAGTTCTAATTTCCAAATTAAATGATGAAGTGGCTAGTCTTAATGCCCAACTTAAGACTAGCAAGAATGAAGTTGATAAAATCAAATTTGCAAGGGATGCCTACACGATTGGTAGACACCCCTCAATTAAGGATGGGCTTGGCTTCAAGAGGGAAGCCAAGAACTTAACAAGCCATAAGGCTCCCATCTTCGTCAAGGAGAAGGGGAAGGCCCCGATGGCTAGTAATACTAAAAAGAATCATGCTTTTATGTATTATGATAGGAGACATGCTAGAAATGCTTATAATCATTTTGATTCATATGCTTATGATTCTCATGCAATGTTTGCTTCTAGTTCTTCTTATAATCATGGTAGAGATATGTGTAGGAGAAATGTTGTACATATGCCTAGGAGAGATATTGCTCATGTACCTAGGAAGAATGTTATTCATGCTCCTAGGAAAGTAGTGAATGAACCTTCTACCATTTATTATGCTTGTAATGCTCCCTTTGCTATTTGTAGAAAGGGTAAGAAGGTAGTTGCTAGGAAATTAGGGGCTAGATGCAAGAGAGATAAATCTTGCATTTGGGTCCCTAAAGATATTTGTGCTAACCTTGCAGGACCCAACATGAGTTGGGTACCTAAGACCCAAGCCTAAATTTGCCTTGCAGGTTTATGCATCCGGGGGTTCAAGCTGGATTATCGACAGCGGATGCACAAACCATATGACGGGGGAGAAGAAGATGTTCACCTCCTACGTCAAGAATAAGGATTCCCAAGATTCAATTATATTCGGTGATGGGAATCAAGGCAAGGTAAAAGGGCTAGGTAAAATTGCAATTTCTAATGAGCATTCTATCTCAAATGTATTCTTAGTGGAGAGTCTTGGATATAATTTGCTATCTGTTAGTCAATTATGTCAAATGGGATACAATTGCCTTTTTACAAATGTAGATGTGTCTGTCTTTAGAAGATGTGATGGTTCACTAGCTTTTAAGGGTGTACTAGACGGCAAGCTTTATCTAGTTGATTTTGCAAAAGAAGAGGCCGGTCTAGATGCATGCTTAATGGCTAAGACTTGCATGGGCTGGCTGTGGCATCGCCGCTTAGCACATGTGGGGATGAAGAACCTCCACAAGCTTCTAAAGGGAGAACACGTGATAGGTCTAACAAATGTTTATTTCGAAAAAGATAGACCTTGTGCAGCTTGTCAGGCAGGTAAACAAGTGGGAGGAGCACATCACAGCAAGAACGTGATGACCACGTCGAGACCCCTGGAGCTGCTGCATATGGACCTCTTCGGACCCGTCGCCTATCTAAGCATAGGAGGAAGTAAGTATGGTTTAGTTATTGTTGATGACTTTTCCCGCTTCACTTGGGTATTCTTTTTGCAGGATAAGTCTGAAACCCAAGGGACCATCAAGCGCTTCCTCAGGAGAGCTCAAAATGAGTTTGAGCTCAAGGTGAAGAAGATAAGGAGCGACAACGGGTCCGAGTTCAAGAACCTTCAAGTGGAGGAGTTTCTTGAGGAGGAAGGGATCAAGCACGAGTTCTCCGCTCCCTACACACCACAACAAAATGGTGTGGTAGAGAGGAAGAACAGGACGCTAATTGATATGGCAAGGACAATGCTTGGAGAGTTCAAGACCCCCGAGTGCTTTTGGTCGGAAGCCGTGAACACGGCTTGCCACGCCATCAACAGGGTCTACCTTCACCGCCTCCTCAAGAAGACGTCATATGAGCTACTAACCGGTAACAAACCCAATGTATCGTACTTTCGTATTTTTGGGAGCAAGTGCTACATTCTAGTAAAGAAGGGTAGAAATTCTAAGTTTGCTCCCAAAGCTGTAGAAGGGTTTTTATTAGGTTATGATTCAAATACAAAGGCGTATAGGGTCTTCAACAAATCATCGGGTTTGGTTGAAGTCTCTAGCGACGTTGTATTTGATGAGACTAATGGCTCTCCAAGAGAGCAAGTTGTTGATTATGATGATGTAGATGAAGAAGATGTTCCGTCGGCTGCTATACGAACCATGGCGATTGGAGACGTTCGGCCACAGGAACAGGATGAACGTAATCAACCTTCTTCCTCAACGACGGTGCATCCCCCACTTCAAGACGATGAACAGGTTCATCAAAAGGAGGCGTGTGATCAAGGGGGAGCACAAGAAGATCAAGTGATGGAGGAAGAAGCGCAACCGGCACCTCCAACCCAAGTTCGAGCGATGATTCAAAGGGATCATCCCGTCGACCAAATTTTGGGTGACATTAGCAAGGGAGTAACTACTCGATCTCGATTAGTTAATTTTTGTGAGCATTACTCTTTTGTCTCCTCTATTGAGCCTTTCAGGGTAGAGGAGGCCTTGCTAGATCCGGATTGGGTGTTGGCCATGCAGGAGGAACTCAACAACTTCAAGCGCAACGAAGTTTGGACACTGGTGCCTCGTCCCAAGCAAAATGTTGTGGGAACCAAGTGGGTGTTCCGCAACAAACAGGACGAGCACGGGGTGGTGACGAGGAACAAGGCTCGACTTGTGGCAAAAGGTTATGCCCAAGTCGCAGGTTTGGACTTTGAGGAGACTTTTGCTCCTGTGGCTAGGCTAGAGTCCATTCGTATCTTGCTAGCATATGCCGCTCACCATTCTTTCAGGTTGTACCAAATGGATGTGAAGAGCGCGTTCCTCAACGGGCCAATAAAGGAGGAGGTGTACGTGGAGCAACCCCCTGGCTTCGAGGATGAGCGGTACCCCGACCACGTGTGTAAGCTCTCTAAGGCGCTCTATGGACTTAAACAAGCCCCAAGAGCATGGTATGAATGCCTTAGAGATTTCTTACTTGCTAATGCTTTCAAGGTTGGGAAAGCCGATCCAACTCTTTTTACAAAGACATGTGATGGTGATTTGTTTGTATGCCAAATTTATGTCGATGACATAATATTTGGTTCTACTAATCAAAAGTCTTGTGAAGAGTTTAGCAGGGTGATGACGCAGAAATTCGAGATGTCGATGATGGGCGAGTTGAACTACTTCCTTGGGTTCCAAGTGAAGCAACTCAAGGACGGCACCTTCATCTCCCAAACGAAGTACACGCAAGATCTGCTGAAGCGGTTTGGGATGAAGGACGCCAAGCCCGCAAAGACTCCGATGGGAACCGACGGACACACCGACCTCAACAAAGGAGGTAAGTCCGTTGATCAAAAAGCATACCGGTCAATGATAGGATCTCTACTTTATTTATGTGCTAGTAGACCGGATATTATGCTTAGCGTATGCATGTGTGCTAGATTTCAATCCGATCCTAAGGAGTGTCACTTGGTGGCGGTGAAGCGAATTCTTAGATATTTAGTCGCTACGCCCTGCTTCGGAATCTGGTATCCAAAGGGGTCTAACTTTGACTTGATTGGGTACTCAGATTCCGACTATGCTGGATGTAAGGTCGATAGGAAGAGTACATCGGGGACGTGCCAATTCTTAGGAAGGTCCCTGGTGTCATGGAACTCTAAGAAACAAACCTCCGTTGCCCTATCCACCGCTGAGGCCGAGTACGTTGCCGCAGGACAGTGTTGTGCGCAACTACTTTGGATGAGGCAAACCCTCAGGGACTTTGGCTACAATCTGAGCAAAGTCCCACTCCTATGTGATAATGAGAGTGCTATCCGAATAGCGGAAAATCCCGTTGAGCACAGCCGCACAAAGCACATAGACATCCGGCATCACTTTTTGAGAGACCACCAGCAAAAGGGAGATATCGAAGTGTTTTATGTTAGCACCGAGAACCAGCTAGCCGATATCTTTACCAAGCCTTTAGATGAGAAGACCTTTTGCAGGCTGCGCAGTGAGCTAAATGTCTTAGATTCGCGGAACTTGGATTGAAATATAGCATACATGTATTTATGCCTTTGATCATGTTCCCTTCTGCATTTTGTTGCTTATTATGGTGCTCAAGTTGTACAAACACTCCCTGGACCTCACAAGTCCGTTGCAATGTGATGCACGTGTTTAGGGGGAGATGTGTTACAACTTGACCCTTTGAGACTAACCATATGTTTGAGTTTGCTTGTGTTAGTCACAAAGGAGAATTGAAAGGGAAAAGGTGGACTTGGACCATGGAAGACTTCCACTGCACTCCGATGAGGGGTAACTTATTCCAAGTCCATCTCATGAACTCTTATTGCCATTTGCTCTTAATTGAAGATTTTGGTGAGGCAATGGGGTTATAGGGCCAAGATTGATCCCGTTTTGGTGCTTGATGCCAAAGGGGGAGAAAATAAAGGCCAAAGTGATAAATGGATCAGCTACCACTTGAGAGTTTTTGAAAATAGTAGAATAGAGCGTTTGGTTTGTCAAAACTCTTTTGATGTCTCTCTTGTCAAAAGTTGGCTTCTTGTGGGGAGAAGTATTGATTATGGGAAAAAGGGGGAGTTTTTGAAATTCTTGATCAATCTCTTTTTGAATGACTCTCTTTATGCTTAAACATGTGTGTTTAACTTAGAGATAGAGATTTGTGTTTTGATTTGCAAAAACAAACCAAGTGGTGGCAAAGGATGATCCATATATGCCAAAATTGAATAACACCTAAATTTATGTCATTTGAATTGAGTTGGCACTTGTTCTAGTGGCTTTATGAAGTGTTGGCATAAATCACCAAAAAGGGGGAGATTGAAAGGGAAATGTGCCCTTGGGCCATTTCTAAGGATTTTGGTGATTTAGTGCTCAACACAGGTACCTATTTGTAAAATGGAACAAGGTGCAAATCATGAAGTAAAGGTATGTTTCTAAGCCTTAGTACATTGGTTTTGTGGACTAACATGTTTGTCTAAGTGTTAGAAACAGCATGAAGAAATAGAGAAAAGGGGAGAGAATGACTTGGCTGTGTGCAGCCAAGTCCCAGCTCGGTCTGGAGCACCGGACTGTCCGGTGTGCACCGGACAGTGTCCGGTGCGCCAGACCTCCTCGGCGCGAACTGGCCGCTCTCGGGAATTCGCCGACGGCGTACGGCTAAAATTCACCGGACTGTCCGGTGTGCACCGGACTGTCCGGTGAGCCAACGGTCGGCCAGGGCCAACGGTCGGCCGCGCAATCCGCGCGGGACACGTGGCCGAGCCAACGGTCGGGAAGGAACACCGGACTGTCCGGTGTGCACCGGACATGTCCGGTGCGCCAACTGAGCGCAGATCTGGAGCAGCCAGCAACGGTCAGAAGTGCTGTTTTTGGAAACAAATCGGGCACCGGACAGTGTCCGGTGTGCACCGGACTGTCCGGTGCGCCACGAGACAGAAGGCAAAGATGGCCTTCCAGATTTGTTCCCAACGGCTCCTAGCTGCCTTGGGGCTATAAAAGGGACCCCTTGGCGCATGGAGGAAGCACCCAAGCATTCCTTGAGCACTCTTGATCACTCACACATCAATCTTGCGCACTTGTTTGACATTCTAGTGATTTGAGCTCTGTTCTAGTGTGTTAGCCTCTTGAGCTCAAGTCTGGGTTTTGTGTGTGCGTATTCGCTGTGATCTTTGTGTTGTGTGTGAGTTGCTAATCCCTCCCTTACTCCGTGATTCTTTGTGAACATCTTTTGTAAGGGCGAGAGGCTCCAAGTTGTGGAGATTCCTCGCAAACGGGATTGAGATAAGAACAACAAAACACCGTGGTATTCAAGTGGGTCTTTGGACCGCTTGAGAGGGGTTGATTGCAACCCTCGTCCGCTGGGACGCCACAACGTGGAAGTAGGCAAGCATTGGCTTGGCCGAACCACGGGATAAACCACCGTGTCCCTCTGTGCTTGAATCTTGTGGTATTGTGTTTTGTTGAAGACTTCACCTTAGCCACTTGGCATTAACTGTGCTAACGCTTAACAAGTTTTTGTGGCTTAAGTTTGAAGTTTTTACAGGATCACCTATTCACCCCCCCCCCCTCTAGGTGCTCTCAGTAAGTAGCATAGGCAAGTAATATTCGAATTGACTCAAGCCTAGCTACGGGTGCATAAGTTTCATCGAAATCCAAACCTTCGATGTGTGAATAACCCTTGGCCACAAGTCAGGCTTTGTTCCTTATCACCACACCATGTTCATCTTGCTTGTTGCGGAATACCCATTTGGTACCTACAACATTTTGATTAGAACGTGGAACCAAATGCCATACCTTGTTCCTCGTGAAGTTGTTGAGCTCCTCTTGCATTGCCAACACCCAATCCGAATCTCTTAGTGCATCCTCCACCCTGTATGGCTCAATAGAGGAGACAAAAGAGTAATGTTCACAAAAATGAGCGACTCGAGATCGAGTATTTACCCCCTTATGAATATCGCCGAGGATGGAGTTCACGGGGTGATCTCTTTGAATCGCCTGGTGGACTCTTGGGTGTGGTGGTCTTTGACCCTGAATTTCTTGCTCATCTTCCTTGTCTTGATTATCTTCATCTCCCCCTTGATCATTGCCCTCTTCTTAAGGTGGCTCATCTTCTTGATCTTCTTCTTCATCACCTTGAGCCTGTTCCTCATCTTGGGTTGGTGGAGATGCTTGATTGGAAGATGATGGTTGATCTTGTGCTTATGGAGGCTCTTTAGATTCTTTAGGACACACATCCCCAATGGACATGTTCCTTAGCGCGACGCATGGAGCCTCTTCATCATCTAGTTTATCAAGATCAACTTGCTACACTTGGGAGCCATTAGTCTCATCAAACACAATGTCACAAGAAACTTCAACTAGTCTAGTGGACTTGTTAAAGACTCTATATGCCCTTGTGTTTGAATCATATCCTAGTAAAAAGCCTTCTACAGCCTTAGGAGCAAATTTGGATTTTCTCCTCTTTTAACAAGAATAAAACATTTGCTACCAAAGACTCTAAAATATGAAATATTGGGCTTTTTACCGGTGAGGAGTTCATAAGATGTCTTCTTGAGGATTCGGTGAAGGTAGATGTAATGCTCAAAATTGTATAAAAGGATTATATAGTGAAATCCTTATCTTATGTGCCTTATTTGCATCATAAAAAAAAACATATAATTAAGAGTGATTAAATAAAACAAATGATAATAAAATAAAATAAAGTGCATCTTGTTGGAGTTTTACATGTTTGTGCATTAAATAAAATACTAATGATAATGATAATAAAATAATAATTATAAAGGTTGAATTAAACCATAAATTAAAATTAGGGTTTTTGAAAATGAAAAGAAGAGAAATGATATAAAAATATAAATAATATAATTATAAAAATTGGTATTTCTTTTTAGATTCACAATATGATTAGAGAAGAGAATAAATTTGGCACTGGTTTGAATTCAAAATTCGAATTCAATTTGAACCTAGGAAGAGAGAAAAGAAGATAAAAGATAAAAAGAAAAAAAAGCTACATGGGCCGTCTGACGTCGCTTTCTGGCCCAACTCCGGAAAACCCTCCCGCGCGGCCCATCTCGCTCACGCTCCGCACAGCCCGGTCACCCACTCCACACGCGCTTGGTGCCCTGACACTGCGATGCGGGCCCCACCTTGACCACGCCCTCCTCGCGCCATCTCTCCCACGGCGGATTTACCGCGACCGCCGCCGGTGCCGGGGCTGGGATCCTCGCGTGGATAAGCTTCAAGCTCCAGGATAAGTATAGCCGGACCACTGACCCATCATCTCCAACAGGCTCGGGCGGATTTTATGCGTCGCCCCGTGGGATTCTCGTGTTGGCTGTTGCGACCGCGAAAATCTCGCATATGGCGTTCTCCTGGCCGCCTCATCCACGGACCTCGCAAGGCTATAAGCCCCGCTGCGCGTCTCTCTCCGCGGTCCGTCCCATGCCTAGCCCCTGGAGAGTCGACATTGTAACCGAGCGCCACCGATTGCCGCCAGGTGAAGACCCTGCCGCCTCAAGCTATTTTGGTCGGTGCCGTGGCCGCGCCCTCGGTCGGAGTAAGGGGAGCATCGCCACACACTATAGAAACTCGCCGTGGACCCAATTTGGGGGAAGATCAACCTGTGCGGCGGCAATTCGTCGCTGGAGCCCTCTTCACCGCGCGGAATCGCCTGGTGTCGTGAACAGCGCCACTGCCACCTCAATCGCTGGTGAGACGCCCTTCTTTGAGCTCGCAATCGCCAATGCTTCGTGTAGCGTCGTTTGATTTGGGGGTTGGGGCTCTAGAACGCGAAAGCTGGAGCTCCGGTGAGCTCGCCGCCGCGGTGGGGTGATGTCTGCCGCGCAGTCTGTCGTGGGGAGGAAGAGAGTCGTGTGGGCCGTCGTTCGGTCGATGTGTGGTCGAGATCGAACCGTGTGCCTGTTCTCATCGCAGCGCCCGCACGGGTAATCTGAGCCCTCCGATCGGTATCCGGTGGTTAGGATTAGAGCGCTCTTCAATAACATCCAAACCGTGGGATGGGGATCCAACGGTCTTCATTGCGTACCGCTTCGGGATCGCGCCGATCTAATCCAGACCCTAGAATTGTGATCGGATGGCCAGATTTCTTGCATACCCCTTCGCCTTGGCATTTATGCTAATGAGCCCCTCGGTTTCATTGAAATAAACCCGCCGTCCTGTTGCATAGTGTACTGAGTCTTTGTTTTTTTTACGCCGTAGCCCCTGCACTTCCCAGATTTTGACGCCCAGTCCAGACAGTGAGAAAACTTATAAAATAATTCAGAAAATAGATTTTTATGTGTAAAAATAATCCTAGAACTTGTTTAATCCATAGAAAATCCATTTTTAGTCCAAATTGATCCATTCCACTTTCTAAATTTTTGTAATAATATTGTCTACCCATTAGTGCCTCTGTTCTGACATGACAAACACATTAAAATTATTCTTTCACTTAATCTTATATCAAATACATTAAACCTTAGGAAATTCATAACTCCTCCGTTTTAACTCCGATTTGATCCGTTCAAGTTGCGTTAGTCTCGTAGCAACGTGTAGATCATTATTATGCTGTATATTCTTATGTTTGGTGTGATGTTAATTTTGTATATACCATGTTTGCTTGTATTGCTACGTCTAGCGCGAGGACACGTGTCATCTGAAAAGCAAGTTGGTACCTGGAATCTCAAGTGCCAGGCAAGTTGTGCCCTTGATCACTTCTTTTACCCATTCATGTTCTTATTATTCATAATGATCTGCATAGGATAATTTTGCTGGGACCCAATAGGATGCCCTAGATTTTGACTATCTTTATACCTTGCTTCACCACTGGTTTTACTACTAAAGTTTTGGGTAGTACATGCTATTGCTTTATGTGGATTTGGGTATAAAGATATTCATCACTCATTGTTATACTATTTATTGTTATCTGTTTTATTATTCCTTGTTCATGTTAAGATCATTATGTTAATGGGAACATGGAGCGACCACCCGGGAAAACAGTGCTACCACAAGGGTGGAATGGGACGCCCTTGGCTGATTAACTAGGAAAGCTAGGGGAGGGCTACCTTACCCGAAAGGGGCAAGGGCAGTAGGGGAGAGGTCAGTGCGGGGAGGTCCCTGGTTGATTTTGCTGCGATGGCTATCAGCCAGGAACCCTTTACTGGATCTTCCCATAAACTGTAGCGGGTAGTCTGAAGCTAGTGGAACTTTGTAAAGGCCTCGTAGTGTTACCCTGCCTCGCCTCCTCGGTAGAGGTGTATGGGATTGGCCATCTCTTGGCAGATGGGTAACATGACTTGTGGGTAAAGATGCGCAACCTCTGCAGAGTGTAAAACTAGTATACTAGCCGTGCTCACGGTCAAGAGCGGCTCGGACCCTCACATGATTAAATTATGGAACTTAAACTTAACCTGTCATTTCATTGCATTTGGGATTATTTTGTTATTACTTTTACTTATTATTATAATGGTTTGGTATTTACTTACACTTAGTAACTGCTAATAAAATTTTGACCAACTTATAAAAGCAATGCTCAGCTTTAACCTCTATTGTTGATCAGCCTTACACTTCATGAACTCCCACCTTTGTGAGTTCATGTCACATTATTCCCCACAACTTGTTGAGCGATGAACATATGTGAGCTCACTCTTGCTGTCTCACACCCCCCCCACAGGAGAAGAACAGGTGGTTTCAAGTGGAGTCAAGTATCGAGGAGTTTGATCTGATCTAGGTGGCGTTTCCCAGTCGACATTGGCGCCGACGATCCTTAGTTCGTTTTATCTTTATTATTTTATTTTGTAATAAGACTTCCGCTATGTAATAAATACTCTGATGTTTATGACATTTATCTCTATACACTCTGTTATTGTATATGTTGTCTTCTTGGCGCATGTATGAGATGCACCCGGCTTTGTTCTTTAAAACCGGGTGTTACAGAAGTGGTATCAGAGGAATGTTGACTGTAGGACGAAACCTAGATAGAAATGGACAAAACCCTTACCTACTTATCTCATTCTGATTCTTTCTACACTTATCTTGATCCTGTCTCACCTTCTACTGTTCTACTCTGATCATTCTTACCTTTTCTACTCTTAGACAAGATGGATTTCACACCTTGGAATCCATACCCCTATGACATTTTTAAGAGATAGGAAGCCTAGGACCAAATCAAAACTATTTTCTCTATTAAAAATGTTGGTTGATTGTTCTGATGATCAATACCTGATTTGCTTCTTTGATTGATTGCAACATTATAGTTGGGCATCTTAGCATGTACCATCATAAGGTATTGGCTTTAGTGGATAACACACTAATCTACTTAGCTAATAAGTCCCCCAAAGTAACCTGATTGTAATTACTGCCTTGGCTACTGCTCTTTCTTACCTTATGTATCTAACTCAGATGGTCAATACCAGGAAAGGAAAGATTATCACGCAACAGCAAACAGAAATGAATCCTCCAAATCCCCAACCTGTTGAAACCGAGCAAGTGATCGCAACCCAAAGGCTGGTAATACAGCAATTGACGGACATGATGACCGAAATGCAAAACCAGATAAGACAAGAACGCGAGGAAATACGTCAGGCCCGTCTGGAGATACAACAAGAAATAAGGCAATCACGGTTGGAGAGACAACAACAAGAGCAACCACCATCTCCACCACCACCAGCTCCACCAAGCTACATAAACATATATGTAAATTACTACTATTTGTAGGATCTACATGTTCCTTTAGTTAGTATTCGGTATGATACCATTTTAGGAGGAATAAAAAGGTCTATTTGTCCCCATGAGTTGATAATAAAATTATGCGTCATGCTGAGATTTTGGTTTGGGCATATGTGTTGGACAATATGAGAAAACCCATGAGAGTAATTACACCTAAAGGGACTGAAGAATCAGTGAACGGAATTACAAGAGGCTAGTTACTTACGTCCGAGTTCCTCACCTTGGAGAGCACCAGTTTTGTTTGTAAAGAAGAAAGATGGATTGCAAGGGATGTGCGTGGATTAAAGGTCCCTTAAAGATGTCACTGTGAAGAACAAGTTTCTGCTACCCCGCATTAAGGATTTATTTAATCGGATGAGAGGAGCCAGGGTACTCTCGAAGATTGACCTCCGATCGGGTTACCATTAGATGAAGATTGGATCATCAGATATTCCTAAGACGGCTTTTCTCGACTCGATATGGATTATATGAGTTCATCGTTATGTCGTTTGGATTAACTAATGCACCAGCTTATTTTATGGATTTGAGGCATAAGATGTTCTTAGAGTATTTGGACAGATTCGTCGTGGTGTTCATCGACGATATTCTTATCTATTCTAAGAATGAGAGTGACCATGAAGAACATCTAAGGTTGGTGCTACAGAAGCTTTAAGATAATCAACTCTACGCCAAGTATGGTAAATGCGAGTTTTGGATTGGCGGGGTGCCATTTCTTGGACGTATCATTTCTAATGAAGGGATATCAGTGGATCCTGCTAAAGTCAAGAATATAGTGGTGTAGAGCATACCCACTGCGGTTACGGAGGACCGAAGTTTCTTGGGACTTGCAGGATATTATTGGAGATTTATTGAAGGATTTTCTAAGATTGCTAAACCTATGATTTCACTTTTGGAGAAGAGAAGAGAGTTTAAGTGGGAACTAAGTGCCAAGTATATACGGATCAAAAGAGTTTGAAGTATATATTCACTCAGAAGGATCTCAACCTTAGGCAACGCCGTTGGTTGGAGCTTATTAAGGATTATGATTTGGAAATTCACTATCACCCGGGCAAGGCAAATTTGGTTACAGATGCCTTGAGTCGAAAGGAGCATGTTCATTCAGCTGTTGTTGCCCAGCTACCCGATGAGATTGTTGAGGATTTCAAGAGACTTAACCTGGGGATAGTTACTCACACTAAAGGAGTTATTATTGATGTGGAAACTACTTTGGAGCAAGAGATCTGCAAAGGACAAGTTGGTGATGCTAAGATAAAAGAGAATAAGGAACTGATTACTGAAGGTCGAGTTCCGGAATTTACGAAAGATGAGCAAGGTATCATAAGATTTAAGAACAAGATATGTGTCTTTGAGATTGAAGGCCTTCGAGAGACTATTTTAAAGGAAGCCCGTGACTTGGATTATTCTATTCGTCCTGGTAGTACCAAGATGTATCAGGATTTGAAGCAGAAGTACTTGTGATATGGATTGAAGGGAGATGTGGCTACGTGCGAGGTGTGTCAAAGAGTTAAGGCCGAACACCAAAGACCAGCTGGACTATTATACCCACTGAAGATACCCGAGTGGAAGTAGGAAGAGATTGGTATAGACTTCATTACTGGGTTGCCTCGCACCTAGAGAGGATGAGAATCTATATGAGTTATTGTGGATAGACTGACCAAAGTGGCTCATTTCATCTTGCTCAAGACTACTCATAAGGGATCTCAATTGGTAGAGTATATATGGCTTGGATTGTGTCCCTACATGGTGTACCGAAGAAGATCATTTTGGATAAAGGATCACAGTTTATCCCCAGATTTCGGATAAGTTTTCATGGTAATATGGATGCGAAGTTGAATTTTAGTTTGGCCTACTACATACTGATGGACGAACTGAAAGTACTAATCAAGTATTGGAATACGTGTTGAGAGCTTGTACCCTTCAGCATGGTAGTAGTTGGGACAAGAGTCTACCTTATGCTGAGTTCTCATATAATAATAGTTACCAGGCCAGTCTGAAGATGTCACCGTTCGAGGCTCTATATGGCAGGAAATACATGACTCCTCTATATTGGGATCAGACTAGAGGAAGACAGTTCTTTGGGCCTGAACTTGTTCAAGAGGCAAAGGAGCTACGCTGATAATAGAAGGAGGCCATTGGAATTTGAAGAAGGAGATTATGTGTATCTCAAGGTGTCACCACTGCGTGGAATGAGGAGATTCAAGGTTAAGGGCAAATTGTCCCCTCGCTTTATTGGACATTCAGAGTTTTTAGGCGAGTTGGAGAGATGGCCTATCAGCTCGAGCTACATGATAATCTATCTGAAGTACATAATGTAATCCATGTGTCTCAACTTAAGAAGTATCTCCGTGTCCCTGAGGAACAGTTACCAATGGAAAAGCTCAGTGTTCAAGGTGATTTGACTTACACGGAGTACCCGATCAAGATTTTGGATACTTTGACTCGAGTCACAAGAAATATGGTTATTAAGAGATGTAAAGTGCAATGGAACCATCATGAAGAAGATGAAGCTACATAAGGAGAAGAAGAGTTTCGCATAGATTTTCTCCATCTTTTCCTAGTCCTTTCTAAATCTCGGGGACGAGATTATTTTTAAGGGAGGTAGGATTTGTAATGCTCAAAATTGTATAAAAGGATTATATAGTGAAATCCTTATCTTATGTGCCTTATTTGCATCATAAAAAAAAACATATAATTAAGAGTGATTAAATAAAACAAATGATAATAAAATAAAATAAAGTGCATCTTGTTGGAGTTTTACATGTTTGTGCATTAAATAAAATACTAATGATAATGATAATAAAATAATAATTATAAAGGTTGAATTAAACCATAAATTAAAATTAGGGTTTTTGAAAATGAAAAGAAGAGAAATGATATAAAAATATAAATAATATAATTATAAAAATTGGTATTTCTTTTTAGATTCACAATATGATTAGAGAAGAGAATAAATTTGGCACTGGTTTGAATTCAAAATTCGAATTCAATTTGAACCTAGGAAGAGAGAAAAGAAGATAAAAGATAAAAAGAAAAAAAAGCTACATGGGCCGTCTGACGTCGCTTTCTGGCCCAACTCCGGAAAACCCTCCCGCGCGGCCCATCTCGCTCACGCTCCGCACAGCCCGGTCACCCACTCCACACGCGCTTGGTGCCCTGACACTGCGATGCGGGCCCCACCTTGACCACGCCCTCCTCGCGCCATCTCTCCCACGGCGGATTTACCGCGACCGCCGCCGGTGCCGGGGCTGGGATCCTCGCGTGGATAAGCTTCAAGCTCCAGGATAAGTATAGCCGGACCACTGACCCATCATCTCCAACAGGCTCGGGCGGATTTTATGCGTCGCCCCGTGGGATTCTCGTGTTGGCTGTTGCGACCGCGAAAATCTCGCATATGGCGTTCTCCTGGCCGCCTCATCCACGGACCTCGCAAGGCTATAAGCCCCGCTGCGCGTCTCTCTCCGCGGTCCGTCCCATGCCTAGCCCCTGGAGAGTCGACATTGTAACCGAGCGCCACCGATTGCCGCCAGGTGAAGACCCTGCCGCCTCAAGCTATTTTGGTCGGTGCCGTGGCCGCGCCCTCGGTCGGAGTAAGGGGAGCATCGCCACACACTATAGAAACTCGCCGTGGACCCAATTTGGGGGAAGATCAACCTGTGCGGCGGCAATTCGTCGCTGGAGCCCTCTTCACCGCGCGGAATCGCCTGGTGTCGTGAACAGCGCCACTGCCACCTCAATCGCTGGTGAGACGCCCTTCTTTGAGCTCGCAATCGCCAATGCTTCGTGTAGCGTCGTTTGATTTGGGGGTTGGGGCTCTAGAACGCGAAAGCTGGAGCTCCGGTGAGCTCGCCGCCGCGGTGGGGTGATGTCTGCCGCGCAGTCTGTCGTGGGGAGGAAGAGAGTCGTGTGGGCCGTCGTTCGGTCGATGTGTGGTCGAGATCGAACCGTGTGCCTGTTCTCATCGCAGCGCCCGCACGGGTAATCTGAGCCCTCCGATCGGTATCCGGTGGTTAGGATTAGAGCGCTCTTCAATAACATCCAAACCGTGGGATGGGGATCCAACGGTCTTCATTGCGTACCGCTTCGGGATCGCGCCGATCTAATCCAGACCCTAGAATTGTGATCGGATGGCCAGATTTCTTGCATACCCCTTCGCCTTGGCATTTATGCTAATGAGCCCCTCGGTTTCATTGAAATAAACCCGCCGTCCTGTTGCATAGTGTACTGAGTCTTTGTTTTTTTTACGCCGTAGCCCCTGCACTTCCCAGATTTTGACGCCCAGTCCAGACAGTGAGAAAACTTATAAAATAATTCAGAAAATAGATTTTTATGTGTAAAAATAATCCTAGAACTTGTTTAATCCATAGAAAATCCATTTTTAGTCCAAATTGATCCATTCCACTTTCTAAATTTTTGTAATAATATTGTCTACCCATTAGTGCCTCTGTTCTGACATGACAAACACATTAAAATTATTCTTTCACTTAATCTTATATCAAATACATTAAACCTTAGGAAATTCATAACTCCTCCGTTTTAACTCCGATTTGATCCGTTCAAGTTGCGTTAGTCTCGTAGCAACGTGTAGATCATTATTATGCTGTATATTCTTATGTTTGGTGTGATGTTAATTTTGTATATACCATGTTTGCTTGTATTGCTACGTCTAGCGCGAGGACACGTGTCATCTGAAAAGCAAGTTGGTACCTGGAATCTCAAGTGCCAGGCAAGTTGTGCCCTTGATCACTTCTTTTACCCATTCATGTTCTTATTATTCATAATGATCTGCATAGGATAATTTTGCTGGGACCCAATAGGATGCCCTAGATTTTGACTATCTTTATACCTTGCTTCACCACTGGTTTTACTACTAAAGTTTTGGGTAGTACATGCTATTGCTTTATGTGGATTTGGGTATAAAGATATTCATCACTCATTGTTATACTATTTATTGTTATCTGTTTTATTATTCCTTGTTCATGTTAAGATCATTATGTTAATGGGAACATGGAGCGACCACCCGGGAAAACAGTGCTACCACAAGGGTGGAATGGGACGCCCTTGGCTGATTAACTAGGAAAGCTAGGGGAGGGCTACCTTACCCGAAAGGGGCAAGGGCAGTAGGGGAGAGGTCAGTGCGGGGAGGTCCCTGGTTGATTTTGCTGCGATGGCTATCAGCCAGGAACCCTTTACTGGATCTTCCCATAAACTGTAGCGGGTAGTCTGAAGCTAGTGGAACTTTGTAAAGGCCTCGTAGTGTTACCCTGCCTCGCCTCCTCGGTAGAGGTGTATGGGATTGGCCATCTCTTGGCAGATGGGTAACATGACTTGTGGGTAAAGATGCGCAACCTCTGCAGAGTGTAAAACTAGTATACTAGCCGTGCTCACGGTCAAGAGCGGCTCGGACCCTCACATGATTAAATTATGGAACTTAAACTTAACCTGTCATTTCATTGCATTTGGGATTATTTTGTTATTACTTTTACTTATTATTATAATGGTTTGGTATTTACTTACACTTAGTAACTGCTAATAAAATTTTGACCAACTTATAAAAGCAATGCTCAGCTTTAACCTCTATTGTTGATCAGCCTTACACTTCATGAACTCCCACCTTTGTGAGTTCATGTCACATTATTCCCCACAACTTGTTGAGCGATGAACATATGTGAGCTCACTCTTGCTGTCTCACACCCCCCCCACAGGAGAAGAACAGGTGGTTTCAAGTGGAGTCAAGTATCGAGGAGTTTGATCTGATCTAGGTGGCGTTTCCCAGTCGACATTGGCGCCGACGATCCTTAGTTCGTTTTATCTTTATTATTTTATTTTGTAATAAGACTTCCGCTATGTAATAAATACTCTGATGTTTATGACATTTATCTCTATACACTCTGTTATTGTATATGTTGTCTTCTTGGCGCATGTATGAGATGCACCCGGCTTTGTTCTTTAAAACCGGGTGTTACAGTAGAGCCGGTTGATGGAGTAGCAAGCAGTGTTGATTGCTTCCGCCCAAAACCGGTCCGGAGTCTTGTACTCATCAAGCATGGTCCTTGCCATGTCAAGTAGAGTTCTATTCTTCCTCTCCACTACACCATTTTGTTGAGGTGTGTAGGGAGAAGAGAACTCATACATGATGCCCTCCTCCTCAAGGAAGCCTTCAATTTGTGAATTCTTGAACTCCGTCCCATTATCGCTTCTTATTTTCTTGATCCCCAATCCGAACTCATTTTGAGCCCGTCTCAAGAATCCCTTTAAGGTCTCTTGGGTTTGTGATTTATCCTGCAAAAAGAACACCGAAGTGAAGCGAGAATAATCATCCACAATTACTAGACAGTACTTACTCCCGCCGATGCTTATGTAAGCGATCGGGCCGAATATGTGGCAGAACCTCCCAAGGTATCGGGCCCACATGCACTTGTCCTTGTCCCAAAGACCTCAGACGGCCATGCATGTGCACCAGATAACTTAACAGGATCCGTCCGATTGCCCCAAGGACATCGGATAAATCACTTACAACCAGAACCACGGGATTAAGTAATACAAATCACACACACCAATATTTTTGCAGCGGAAATCTTATTACCAAATTTTACAAGTTACAAAATTTTTACATTATTTTATCGGAATGATTACAAAAGTATAAATTTGAAATATATGCTAGCTTAAGAGACCATCCTCAATAAGAAGTATAGAAGGGTTACTTAGACTTATAAGAAGGCCGAGCCCACCGGCACTTAACACCATCATCAGCAGCACAAAGCTATGACCTGAAAAACAACAGGGAATAAAACCCTGAGTATGGAATTACTCAGCAAGTCTTACCCGACTAAGGAAAAGACTCTCAAGGGTATGCTGGATAAATAGGAATCAAGGAGAGGCTTTAGCAAGAATCAACTTAGATACTTTTTGCAGAAATAGCTTACTAAAGTGAGTCCTTACTTTCAACATTTTAACGCCAGATTAAATATTAATAGACTCTGTTTGCCTCTAGTCTAATTTCATCATCTCATCAATACAACATCATTTTTATTCATGAAGTTCACATCCTGACTTAGGTTGTAGGTCAGTGATCAAGTCTCCACTCTCCGGGGATATAACGGCGATCTGAATCGATTTACTCAGCTGAGGATCTCTAACCACACGACATATGTAGCACTTAATCCTTGCATATGTCAACTCGACCCCAGGGTTCTTAAGACCAGATCAGGTTCACGCAAACCGAGAGCACAGATACACCACCGTCCAGCCCCTTGCCACGGAGGGTACACGCTACTCCCGCCACCGCTCCACGCCCATTTTGTGTTATCTTATTCTGGCCTTAGTCTGCCCGAGGCAAAGCTTACCCTGTCCCATTTCTAGGGTATGCGGCTAGCTAAGATAGTCCTTGCGCTAGCAGGCCTACATACGCATCCAATCCTTAATCAACCTGGGCAGGACATCACCTGTTCCTAACCCAAGTCTCGATTTAAGTACTTCCATCCATAGGATTGTTTCTGTTCCTTAGGATGAAAAGAGCATCACAGGGAGCTTTGCAGTAAGATCCCACCACGCTCTCAATGAAAGTATTCTTGCAGGTAGAAGCCATCTTTCCTCAGGATAACCCCTGAGCTAGGCAGTATTGCAAAAGACAACCTCTATCCACAAGATCTAAGCAGGGCTAAGCATTTTTGTAAATCAAATTTTGATACTTCACCAGAAGTATCTATAAAGGTATGGATATCAAGGAAGGCAATGCATCAAAGGGTTTCAAGCAACTCCTATAAACCTAATGCACATTTCACTAGACTTAAGTGTGCAAAAAGTATTTAAAAACACAAGGAAGGGGTTGCATGCACCGGGGCTTGCCTTTTTGCAGTGAAGAGGTTCTAGATCCCTCTACCCAACCATCAATTAGATAGCTCCATCCTCTTGATGAGAAGACACTTGAGTAGACTCCTCTTTTAAACATCACTTCTTCTAGGTGTTCTACAAGTTAAATAGAAATACATGTATGCTGATGTAATGATATGAAATGCAAACTCTCAGAAGGAGAGGTGGGGAACATAAGCATCACAAACTAAAGCACATGACAAGAATACACGTATTTCAACCTAACCTAACACTTGCTAATAGAGGCTAAATCGGATGCACTTAGGCAAACCTGAGAACTAATCCATCTTAGATCTCATCCAAAAGCTTAAAACTTCTTAAGCAACTGCATCTCTTCCTTAGATAGACTTATTTCCTTTTCAAAACACTAACCCACACTTGATTAGGGATTAACCACTCTATTTTGGGGCTTACAAGGTTTCTAGAGCAAAAAGTTCCAAATAGCCCCAAACTTTTACCAAGTGATCAGCTTCTGATAGCAAATTTCTCCAAAATTTTCCATAATTTAAGGTGCTATTCTCAAGTTCTCTAGAAAAGGAAAAGACCAAACTGTGAACAGTATCGGGTCCAATATCGCCACTCGGCCCACGCAAGAGGACAAAGCCGGCCCATGGCTGGCAGCCCGCGTTCCAGCGCCCGCTCTATTGCACAAAAGACCCCCCGTGTTCAAACTAAACCAATCTGAGGCCCAACCACTATTGGTCAGTGTGACTGACAATGGCGCACGGATCCCTCGGCTTTAGCTCATTTACCACCTCTCTGCCCCGACGCCCGTCGCTACACTCTGGTGTGCTGGTGCCAGTTTGACCACAGTGGCACGACGCTGATAGAGGCGACGACATCAACACAACCCCTGAACCACGGTGAACCTGGGCACATGTTCAATTCGACCGTGGGGACACCGGAACATAGCTACTGATGGTGGCGGTGGAAAGCTTAGTGCGGCGAGCTCGATCCCACGGTATCCACGTGGTAGAGTTCAATCTAAAAATTCGAAGAGCATCACTCACCATACTAGATCACAGTGCTCGCACGAGGTTGCGCAGGGAAAGCGCAGGTGGACAGGTCAGCGTAGAGGCTGCTCATGGCTTCAGTCTGCGGCGGCGCAACCCTTGTTCCGATCACCTGACAACGGTAGAGTTAGGAATTCCAACGGGAAAAGTTTCACTGACCTGATGTGATCACAGAACAAACTTCATACGAACCAGCACCTGCATAGGATTCTCTAGCCACGATGAGGTGAGGTAACTGCCTTGCGTGGTGACCACCCAGGGACTTGCACGCTATGTTTAGGACTGATGGAATTGGTGGCTGGGGAGAGAAGCTACACAAATCTGAAGGCACGAAGACCACCCCACACATGAAGAGAAACCAGGGCTACAGCTCAAGGACAGGGAAGAACTTCATTGGAACCAACCTTTATAGCCTCTAACCAAGGGCAGGTGTCCCTGATCTGCTCCACATGCAGTGAGGAAGTATTCTCGAGGTGCCAGCAGCATATGGGCTGACCAACGTGGCTTCCATGCTCAAGCACCACACCAGCCCATAGACACAGCAGGCCTCTCAGCCCTGGCCAGAACATAGATTGGGGAGGAGAGCAGATAAGGATTCAGCTGGTGGATAACACTAACCGCATAGGACTGAGATATTTTTAGAATGGGGGTGAGATCTTTAAAGCCTTAACTATGCACTGTACCTTCATTTCAATCCACATAATCAAACAAAATACAGCAGGGCGCTGATCTTTATCAACCCACGTGGTTAGGAACCCAACAGCTAGGGCTGCATCTATGAGTAGGTTCAAACTAGTCCAAAACTGGATATTTTCAGTTGGGAGAGATCTCTAGATGCTTAGCCATGTTCTCCATTCATATCATCAGCGATATATATACAAGTGCAACCACAGTAAGGATGAAAATATCTTCTTCAGATATTCTTGGAGCACACTAAACTGCTACTGCTTGACTGAGTTCACAACATCACTCCTTCATTTCCCCCAGTTTCAAACCACAACAGGGAATCAACCTTAATGAACTTTGTTCACCAACTAACCCTCTAACAATTTTCTGTTGGGACCTTAGTCTTGTACCTCTTGGATCAGACACAAAACAGCTCCAAATTCCAAGGAAAAACACTAAACCAAACCAACAGTGAACTGAATCAGCACAACACTGATCCCTTGCAGACCTCCCTGTTCAAACCTTGGTTTCTCACAATTCCATATGTCAACTGGTCAATCGTCCTTAACCAAAATTATTCTCTACTTGTAGCTCTACCTATTTTGTATAGCAACTCCAGGCTGAAACCATACAGAGCGAGAGCTATTGTACCCCAAAATTGAGCAAAAACTGCTGAAACCCACAATCTCAGTTAACTGGACAGCCCTTCACTAATTCTGACAGGGGGTTTTGCAGCACCATTTTCTCCCAGCTTTATGTGGAACCAAGTCCACCTCACTATATAAAACTTGTTCACTGTACTCTGGTCTTCAAATGTGATACAGAAAATTTATCCCAAAACCAAATGGATTAGCCACAAATGAGCTCCAAAATCAGTACCTTTTACTGAATTTCAGTTTCAGTGAACTGAACAAAATTTCAGTCAAAGCAACCTGACGGCCCATCTTGGATCTAACTTCTCTCCCAAATTTGTGTAGCACCAACCCAGGAGTGCTTAAACAAGTTTGTTCTCCTAGATATGGTCTTAAAACTTGCTGCAGAAACTTTGGTTCAAAACCACCTAGAACAGGCACTACACAGCTCCAAAATTGCACTAAAAATATTGATTTCAGACTTTCAGTTCTGAATAAACTAAGTCACCAACCACCTGACAGTCAAACTTTGAGCAGCTGTTACTCCAATTTTCGTATAGGATCATGTCCATCACCTTTAAAGAAGTTGTTCACCAATATATGGTCTTCAATTCCTCTATAGAAACCTCTGTCCAAAACCTTATAGAACAACCACAAAAGGGCTCCAAACTTGGCACCATACAACAAATTTCAGATTTCAGAACTGAACCAAATTCAGTTATAGGAATGCCTAGCAGCTGATCTTTGGGGCATTTTTCTCCACTTTTTATGTGGGAACAAGCCAAAGTAACTTAAAGAAACTTGTTCACCATCATATGGGCTTCAACTTCTCTATAAATACCATAGCACAGAACATTATAGAACAGCCACAAATAGGCTTCAAAACTGCTATCAAAACACTGAAATTCAGTTTCAGTTACTGTTTCCAATCTGAAAATTCAGAAATACAGCAGCACCACTTGGAACCACTCTTTTTCCTGGGTTCCAAATGTTTATAGGGGCAAGCTGCTTAATAAAGTTTATACTCCTATAGTTCCTCTACAAGTTTGATATAGTAACCATTAACCAAAACCTCTTGGATTTCAAACTACAATAGCCCAAAGTTTGCTCCAATTGCTGAAATTCAGAATCTGAATTTCACTAAGTCTAAAATCTACAATTTCTGACAGCTCTACTTTGGACTAGTTTTTCTCCAAGTTCCATAGAGTGTTAGGGCTAGGTGACTTAACCAAACTTGTACTCCTCATGTAGCTCTATGACTTTGTTATAATGATCATCTTCAAAATGGTTTTAGATCAGAAGTTACAAGGGTCCAAAGTTGTCTAGTTTATATTATTTTCAGCAATTCCAAAATGAACTCAAAACTGAATTTTTGTACTTAACTCCAAATTCTTCCACACAACTTAGGAATCTCCAAATAAGAAATATATCCACTTTTCCAAGCTCTACAACTTTGATATATGGACTTTTGTCAAATTCTTTCTAGATTTTGAATTCCACTTTTGGGCTAGTTTAGGGTTTCAAATGTGACTTCTTCTCATCTAGTGATTTACCAACTCAATTCATACTCCTAAAAGACAAGTGACTCATTAATCTCAATCCAACTCTAGTACATGAAACTCATGTCCAAAGTGTCCTTGGTTTAGGAGTTGCTTTGCTTATCCACAAATCACAAGGAAGGTTTTCAAATCTCACTTAGTGTTTTGAGGTCAATCCTTTGGCCCAAGTATTTCTTCCACTTGATCTAACTTTGAAAACAAGGTTGCTATAGACTCTAGGACTTGCCTTTAATACTTTAAATTCTAAGCCAACTTACTACTTGCTCAAGAGACGACTTCTCTTCCCATGTCTTAAGCAAAGTTCTTAATCTGAGCCCTATACTCTTATGCACAACACCACATTCATTGAAAATTTTTGACCTAGTGAATGCATTCTAGGTGTATCAAGCAGTTAATGCAAGTGCAGATGATGACATGACAAGGTTTTAGTTATCGTAACACCAGGGGTGTTACAGAATAGATCCATGTGGAGTAGCTCGAGCGGCCTGTCTGTTGTCATGATGTTTTTGTGTGGATGATGGGCACCAACTTGATTTCCTACTTGACATGCGCTACAAACCTTGTCTTTCTCAAAATGAACATTTGTTAGTCCCAAAATGTGTTCTCCCTTTAGAAGGTTGTGAAGATTCTTCATTCCAACATGGGCTAGTCGGCGATGCCAGAGCCAACCCATATTAGTCTTAGCAATTAAGCAAGTGTCAAGTTCAGCTCTATTAAAATCAACTAAGTATAGCTGACCCTCTAACACTCCCTTAAATGCTACTGAATCATCACTCCTTCTAAAGACAGTAACACCTACATCACTAAAAAGACAGTTGTAACCCATTTTGCATAATTGAGAGACTGAAAGCAAATTGTAATCTAAGGAATCTACAAGAAAAACATTGGAAATAGAATGGTCAGGAGATATAGCAATTTTACTAAGTCCTTTGACCAAACCTTGATTTCCATCCACGAATGTGATAGCTCGTTGGGGATCTTCGTTTTTCTCATAGGAGGAGAACATCCTTTTCTCCCCTGTCATGTGGTTTGTGCATCCGCTATCAATGATCCAACTTGAGTCCCCGGATGCATAAACCTGCAAAACAATTTAGGCCTTGTTCTTAGGTACCCAAACAGTCTTGGGTCCTTTGACGTTAGAAACAAGCACCTTGGGTACCCAAACACAAGTCTTGGAGCCCTTGTGTTTGCCCCCAACATATTTGGCAACTACTTTGCCAGATTTGTTAGTTAAAACATAAGATGCATCAAAAGTCTTAAATGAAACATTAGGCTTATTTGATGCAGTAGGAGATTTCTTTTTAGGCAATTTAACATGGGTTGATTGTCTAGAGCTAGAAGCCTCATTTTTATACATAAACGCATGGTGAGTAACATTATGAGGTTTCCTAGCATGAATTCTCGTAATCTTGTGCTCAGGATAACCAGTAGGATATAATATGTAACCCTCGTTATCCTGAGCCATGGGAGCCTTGCCCTTAACAAAATTAGACAATATCTTAGGGGCATTAAGCTTGACATTGCTTCCCTGTTGGAAACCAATGCCATCCTTAATACTAGGGCGTCTCCCACTATAGAGCATGCTTCTAGCAAATTTAAATTTTTCATTCTCAATTTCATGCTCATTAATTTTAGTGGTTAGTTGTGCTATATGATCATTTTGTTGTTTAATTAAAGCAAGGTGATCATTTATAGCATCAATATTAATATCTCTACATCTAGTACAATTGGAAATATGCTCAATAGTAGATGTAGATGGTTTGCAAGCATTAAGTTCATCAATCTTAGCATGTAAAATAGCATTCTCATTTCTAAGTCTGGAAATAGAATCATTGCAAACATTTAAATCTTTAGCCTTAGAAATTAATTTATCATTCTCAATTTTAAGGCTAGAAATTTATTCATTCAATTTATCAATCTTAGCAATTAAACTAGCATTTTCATTTCTAAGACTAACAATTGAATCATTACAAGCATTTAATTATTCAACCTTAGCAATCAAACTAGCATTCTCAGTTCTAAGGTTGGAAATAGTGTCATGGCAAATGCTAAGCTTATTAGTCAATTTTTCAGTTTTCTCTACTTCCTGAGCATAAGCATTTTTTACTTTAACATGCTTTTTGTTTTCCTTAATAAGGAATTCCTCTTGGCTATCCAAGAGTTCATCCTTCTCATGAATAGCACATATCAATTCATTCAATTTTTCTTTCTGTTGCATGTTAAGGTTGTCAAAAAGGGTAAGAAAATTATCCTCATCTTCACTAGAGCTACCATCATCACTAGATGTTGTATATTTAGTGGAGGCTCTAGATTTTACCTTCTTCCTTTTGCTGTCCTTTGCCATGAAGCACTTATAGCCGACGTTGGGGAAGAGGAGACCCTTGTTGACGGCGATGTTGGCAGCATCCTCGTCGGAGGAGGAGTCGGTGGAGCTCTCGTCGGAGTCCCATTCCCGACATATGTGGACATCACCGCCCTTCTTCTTGTAGTATCTCTCCTTCTCCTTCCTCTTTCCCTTCTTGTCATCGCCCCTGTCACTATCACTAGACATAGGACATTTAGCGATAAAATGACCGGGCTTACGACATTTGTAGCACACCCTTTTGGAATGGAGCTTGTAATCTTTCCCCTTCCTTTGCTTGAGGATTTGGCAAAAGCTTTTGATGATAAGCGTCATTTCCTCGTTGTCAAGCTTGGAGGCGTCGATGGGAAGCCTACTTGGTGTAGACTCTTCTTTCTTCTCCTCCGTCGCTTTGAATGCGATGGGTTGCACCTCAGGTGTGGAGGTGCCGCCTTGCTCCAAGTTGATGATTTGTTTGGAGCCTTTGATCATCAATTCAAAACTCACAAACTTTCCTATCACTTCCTCGGGAGACATTAGCTTGTATCTAGGATCACCACGTATTAATTGAATTTGAGTAGGATTATGAAATACGAGTGATCTAAGAATAACCTTGACCATTTCATGGTCATCCCATTTTATGCTCCTGAGGTTGCACACTTGGTTCACCAAGGTTTTGAGCCGGTTGTACATAGCTTGTGGCTCCTCTCCTTGGTTGAGGACGAAGCGACCGAGCTCGCTCTCGATCGTCTCCCGTTTGGTGATCTTGGTCACCTCATCTCCCTCGTGCGTGGTCTTGAGCACGTCCCAAATCTCCTTGGCGCTCTTCAACCCTTGCACTTTGTTATACTCCTCTCGACATAGAGAGGCGAGGAGTATAGTAGTGGCTTGGGAGTTGAAGTGCCGGATTTAGGCAACCTCGTCCGAGTCATAGCCCTCGTCTCCCACCGATGGTACCTACGCTCCAAACTCAATAATGTCCCATATGCTAACGTGGAGTGAGGTTAGGTGATGCCTCATTTTATCACTCCACATACAATAATCCTCGCCATCAAAAAATGGAGGTTTGCCTAATGGAACGGAAAGTAAAGGAGCACACTTAGAAATGCAGGGATATTGAAGGGGCATCTTACTATACTTCTTGCGCTCATGGCGCTTAGAAGTGACGGACGACGCGTCGGAGCTGAATGTAGAAGGCGGTGATGAATCGATCTCGTAGTAGACCACCTTCTTCATCTTCTTTTTCTTGTCGCCACACTGATGCGACTTGTGAGGAGGTGATCCCTCCTTTGGCTTGTTGCTGGACTCCCTCGATGGAGCCTTCCTGTGGCTTGTGGATTTCTCGCAGGTCATGATCTCCCTCTTGGCGTGATCTCCCGACATCACTTCGAGTGGTTAGACTCTAATGAAGTACCAGGCTCTGATACCAATTGAAAGTCGCCTAGAGGGGGGTGAATAGGCGGAATCTGAAATTTATAACTCAAAACACATACTACAAGCCGGGGTTAGCGCTAGAATAGAAACTGAGTCCGAAAGAGAGGGCGAGGACAAATCACCCAAGAAATAAAGCGGATGACACGGTGATTTGTTTTACCGAGGTTTGGTTCTTGAGAACCTAGTCCCCATTGAGGTGGTCACAAAGACCGGGTCTCTTTCAACCCTTTCCCTCTCTCAAACGGTCACCTAGACCGAGTGAGCTTTCTCCTTAATCAAACGGGTCACTTAGACCCCGCAAGGACCACTACAAACTTAGTGTCTATTGCCTTGATTACAAGTCACTTAGAGAACAAGAATGAGGAAGAAGAAAGCCAACCAAGCAACAAGAGCAACAAAGAAACACAAGCGATCCTCTCACAAGTCCTAGAGCACTAGAATTGATTTTGGGACTCTGATTGGATCGGAGGCTTTGATTTGTGTCTTGGAGTGTTGCACTTTGCTCTTGTATTGAATGCACTGTTGTGAATGCTTGGATGATTGGAGTGGAGGTGGTTGGGGGTATTTATAGCCCTCAACCACCAATTCAACCGTTGGGGAAGGCTGCTGTCGATGGGCGCACCGGACAGTCCGGTGCGCCAGCCACGTCACCCAACCGTTAGGGTTCTGAAGATTCTGACCGTTGGAGCGCTGACTTCATGTCGCACCGGACAGTCCGGTGCTACACCAGACAGGTACTGTTCACTGTCTGGTGCGCCTCTAACGCCTGCTCTGACTTCTGCGCGCACTGTTCATGCACTGTTCACCTTTTGCAGACGACCATTGCGCTGGATAGCCGTTGCTCCGCTGGTGCACCGGACAGTCCGGTATTTATAACGGAGCGACGCCTGAGAAACCCGAAGGTGAAGAATTCAGACTGTACGGCCCCTCGTGCACCGAACACTGTCCAGTGGCACACCGGACCGTCCGGTGCGCCAGACCAGGGTTCTCTTTGGTTTCTTTTGCTCCTTTCTTTTGAACCATAACTTTGATCTTTTATTGGTTTGTGTTGAACCTTTATGCACCTGTAGAATACATAATCTAGAGCAAACTAGTTAGTCTAATATTTATGTTGGGCATTCAACCACCAAAATCATTTATAGGAAAAGGTTTGATCCTATTTCCCTTTCAGTCCGGCCATGGCGCGACGAGGCCAGTGCCCCGGCGCGGTCTCGCGCTCGCGTCTGGCATGGCCTGCGCAGCCCTGACTCAGCCTTTGCGCGACCCTGGCGCAGCAGCAACATCGCCATCCTCGTGCTTCGCCGCGAGCTCGTCCGGCCGTCCGCCGTTGTTGCGGGGTGAGCATCGGCTACGCGTTAGTAATCTTGTTTCACCATGTCACACGTTTTAAATAATTAATTATACTTTTGTTTAACTAATGTTAATTAATTAGACCTTTTAATTAAACTAATTTATAGTGGTTAACTTACGCTTTATAAATCCATGTCAATGTAATTAATAGTAACTCAAACGTTTTGCCCTAATGTTTGTTTAATATAAATGCGACGTTTATTTAGTTTATCTCGCGTATCACGCGCGCGTTTTGCATGTGGTTACGTGCTGATCCACGTGTCGTTCGCGCTCGCCGTTTACGCTGTTTTGCACGGTCACGCGCGTTATTAAATCCGTTTCGACACATTCGTGTTACGTTAATTTCATAACAATATCGTCAACATATTAATAATATTATTTCATTACGTCACAAGTTTTAATTATTTAATTAGTGGTTTATTCGATACTTATGACCTTCTAATTAAAACTAGTTTATAGTTATCTCGCACTTTTATAAATAAATGTTAACTTGATTAATACCAACTTAAGCGCTTTTCATTTAATACTTGTTTATTATAAACTCGTTGTGGTGTAGCGAGTATCGCGTGCGTCGTTCGCGCTGGTCACGCGTGCTGATCGCACGCGTTGTCGCACGTTAATTGCACGTGGTCACACGTGGTCGTGAACGCTTTCCGTGTGCTCCTTCGCACGTGACGCGCTCACTGTTCCCACGTGTGGCACCTATTGTTGTCGTGTCGCAGGTTATAGTTGAATAATTAATTATTGGTATGTTCGAGGGTTAGTAAAATAGCAATTTAATTAGAACGAGTTTGTAGTTTTAATTCGTGCTTTTGTAAATATAAATGTTAATTAACTTGATTAATAACAGCTTAAATACTTTAAATTAATTATTTGATCACTGTTGTTCGCGCGCGGCATCGTTTGCGCGTCATCGTTCGCGCGCGTAGTAACGTTGACTCACACGTGTCGCGCTGTCGTGCATGTTGTTTCGCGTACCGTATGCTGTCTCGTGTGTTGTCGCGTGCGTTGTCACGTGTCGTTCGCGCGTGTTGCACGTGTTGTTTCATGTGTGTTGAGCGCGCTCTTGCGTGTTGTGTGTGTCGTTCGTGCGCGACGTCTGCGTGCACCGTGTGTGTGCCGCAGTGCTGTTTCACGCGTCTCGTCGCTTGTCGTTCACGCGTGTCGCACGTGCTGTTCGCACGCGTTGTCACGCGTCATTCACGTTTGTCGCGCAGTGTTTGCGCGTGATAATAAATTGTCTTCGCTTATAAACACTCATGTTAATAACGTTAATCCGTCAGGTCACATATTTTAGATAATTAACTTAAGGTTCGCTCGACTAATATTTATTAGATTAATATTCTAACTAGATTAAATGTGTAGTGTTCCTGTTGGGGACTTGTTCTCAAATGCTAAGAATTAAGAACAAGGCAACATAAAAAGTGTTAAATGTTAGATTCCTTCGTCCTTGAAAACATTATGTCCCTTCGGATATAATGGATATTGGACGAAGGTTATAAAGAAAAAAAAACCTTCGTAAGATTAATAATGGTAAAACAGAGCACAAATACACAAAATATGAGTAATGATGCGGGAATAATTATCAACTTATTTTTATTACCAATTTCATAAAAACAAATTACAAATGTACCTTCAGATTGATGGAAAGTAAAGGTACAATCGTGATGCGCGAAAACATATGCCAGGTCAGCGTGAACAATACGGGAGTACTGTTCATCTATTTATAGGCACGGGACGCAGCCCATGTAAAATTACATTGATGCCCTTTATATTTGATAATAATTTTATGGTAATCCTTCGAGGTTTAACTTGACTTTTCATCCTTAAGTCGGTTCCTCTTTTCTTTCGTCATGCCGAAGCTTTTCTGCACGTAGCTTCGTGATCGTCCTATCCTTCGCCGTGATCGCTTTCCACCCCAGTCAAGCTTCGTCTTAACCATGCTCTTGTACACCCACAACCTGACTCCGAAGATACCTGTTCACATGTTTCACTCGGAAAATATTGTCAAATCATGTTTTTGAGGAGCTTCGGAAGCCGAAGGCCCCCAACAGTAGCCCCTCGCAATATTAATTTACTGCAATGATAAATTCATATTGCGACATGGACGAAGGCTTTGAGCCGAAGGTCCAAAAAAACACCTTCCTTCTGCTAGAATAGCAGCAGTCATTGACAAACGGGGCCCTCCAGTTTCCGACACACTGGGTGTATAAATAAGAGCTCACCGCAAGTTTATTTGGCACGCTCTCTTGCCATCCGCTTTTACTCACCCAAAAATTTTTTAGCCTGCACGCAACAGCACTTGCTCGGTTTTAGATTTTTAAGCTTCGGTTTCGAGTGTGTTTTGTCAGCATTTTCGAAGATGCCTGAGGATAAGAAAGCCGTTGGTGGTTCGAAGCTAAGCCTTTCTGTGGAGATGCACCTGGGCTTTCTTGAATCAATGTCAAAGACTAATACGGAGAAGATTACCAGGGAGATTTTAGAGGGTTTATCTGAAGATACTGGCGACAGTGAAAGTTACGATGTGGATAGTGGTGGTGAAGATTCCGAAGATCGACCCTGGCGACCAAGCCATGCAGTTTTTGGTAAGTCCAGTATTAAGGAAAATCATCTTGCCAATATGAGAGGGAGATACTTTCGGGACTTGTCTATTGTGAGGGCTGACGAAGGAGAGAAGACTTGTCCGACTCCCGAAGAAAATGAGGTCGTGATATTCCGAAGCTTCTTAAAAGCTGGATTACGATTTCCCTTGAGTAGCTTTGTCGTGGAAGTGCTGAAGACATTTGAAATCTACCTTCACCAACTTATCCCCGAAGCAATCATAAGGATGAACGTCTTTGTGTGGGCCGCGAGAAGCCAAGGTTTGGAACCTAACGCAAAAAGCTTATGTAACATACACGAGCTATTGTATGAGACAAAACCCTGGGGCAAAGAGCAGTATCACAACAACTATGGCTGCTACAGCTTCAGCGCTCGGTCCGGGTCAAGCTGCCCTGTGCAAACTTTTCGAAAGAGGTGGCCCGGCGACTGGATGACAGAATGGTTTTACGTGAAAAATGACCTGAAATCACGTGAAGATATCAAAGGTATCATTATGCGCCCTATCTGGCAACGCTTTGGCCTCCGGAAGCCGAAGGTGGAAATGGATGAAGCAGCCGAAGAATGCCAGAGAGCCTTCAGCGTGGTTTGCTCTTTTATTGGGACACGGGATTTGGTCCAAGAGCATATTGCCTTCAGAGTATGGCCACTTGTAGAGAAATGGGAAATGCCGAAGGAGACCGTCAGGGAACCTGACGAAGGTGGACTAGTTAGGCTGAAATACACATTCAAATACGGAGATAAGTTTGTTGAACCCGATGATGACTGGTTAAAAAGTATTGAGGCCATAAGTGACGAATTGATTGGGGTATATTCGAAAGCTGAAGATACTGCATTATCAGCGGCCTTTGGAGGCCAAAAGAAGAAGATACTTAACCGAGTATTCGATGCAATTGGATTTGTCTACCCCGACTACCATTACCCAGCGCGAGGCCAAAAAAGGAAAAATACTTCTCCTGCAAAGGAAATTGCTTCAGCTGCTCCTAGTGAGCCATCCCCGAAGAGGAAAAAGGTAAAGGTGCTCACACACCGGCCACGTTATATTGAACCGGCCACAGTGCCTGAGTTTATTGGTGAGGCCTCTTTGGCCAGCGAAGCTAGAGAACCAACTCCAATGCCAAAAATCGAAGAAGCGGCCGAAGCACCAACAACAGAGAAAATAGAAGAACCGAGGACTGAAGAAACAAAAACATTAGAAATTTTAAGTCCTCCAACAAAAATTGAGGCCACGAAAAGCCAAAAGGGTCCAGCAGCGACCCCGAAAAGAAAAAGGATGGTTAATGTGCTAGATGTTTTGGAAACAATTAAATCTTCAAGCATAACTCCAAAGAAAACCGCTGAAGCTTCTGAAATGTCTACTGAAGCCTTTGTTGCTGAAGCTTTGAAGCAACAATTTGAAACTGAAGCTGGGCCCTCAGAGCCCACCAAGGTAAAACCTTTGAAAGCTGAAGAAAGAAAATTGACAGAGGCAACTTTGGAGACCGAAAAAATAAAAATGACAGAGCCAATTTTGATTGAAGAAATTGACACTGGCGCCCCCGAAGCATCTTCCAAAATACATGATTATATTGTGCGACATGCTTCGGGGAAGAAACTATCTGAAGAAGAGATTTTTGAAGCTAATCACTATGCCCGAGAACTGAAGTATCCGAAGGGGGCCGTAGTGTTCAATGGAACAGACGAAGATGACTTCCTATACTATCTCCCAGACAATAAAGAATTATCTGTCTGCCGAGAGATGGCTAGGAGCATGGGGTTCTCGAAGCTTGAAGCTGGCCTTTGCGCCATGACGAAGGAGGATCTTGCAGATAGCCTTGCATATAATAGTCTGAAGGTACAAAAATTGTGAATTTTGAAATTTATGAATTTTGAATTAGTCTTTTACTGTTATGTTAATCCATTTATTCTTTTGAATAGGGCTTAATACTCAGCAATGCCTTAAGGGCACAAAAGAATGCTGAAGACGAAAGCTGCACTATTGCTCTTAACAACCTTCGAACAGAGGTTATCAGGCTAAGAAACGAAGCCTTGGAAAAGGACAAAATTCTGCTTACATTGGTAGATAAGATGAAGGAAGACGAAGCTAGCTCTAAAACTCAAGCCGAAGCTCAAAAGCGTGAAATCGAAGATCTTCGGAAACAATTAGCCCGAGCTAAAGAAGAACGCATTCTTGAAGAAACAAAACGAGAACTAAGTGATCAATGGGCAAATCATTTGGAAATAAATGTTGAAGAGCTTCGTGCTTCGAAGAAAAGGTGCTATGATAAATCCATAGAGTGTGTTAAAAAGATAAAATCCAGCTTCGCCAGCGTCGGCGCATTTTCTAGTGAAGAAAATTTCACAAGAGGGAATTCAAAAGGCCCGATTGAATAGATCAGTCACGAAGCTGAGGCCTTCGAGGAAATCTTAAATAGTCGCGGGGATATTTGTGCTTTTTCGGGCGCCAGAGGAATTGTTACTATTTTGGAGAAGAAAGGGTGCGAGCATGTGAAATCTTTAGCACAATCTGAAGCTGCTTTATCCTCTGAAGATATTAAAGACCCTTCAGGCGAAGCAAGCCAGGTCGGTGGAAAATTTTTCACCGACATTTGGGACAATGGCGGCCGAGAAATGGCTCAAGAAATCATTCAGAGAAGCGAAAAAGGCATCCATGATGCTAGGAAGGTAGCGGAGGCTGCTGAAAAAAGCACAGGGCCCGAAGGGCAAATAGGTATTAATTAGTGGTTTTTATTCTGTCGTGATTTTTGATTTTGAACTTTGTTCGCGGTTTGTAATAGTAATATAGCCGTGTCCTCTCCTCCCTCAAAACCTGCTGAGGCAGCCCCGGACCCCCCCCCCCCCCGAAGGGGGACGACGAAATTAGACAAATGGTCGAAGCCATCATGGACGAAGTTGTCAATCAGCTACTAAACGAAGCTGCAGAAGTAGTTCTTAAGGAAGATTAAGTGCTATTGTAAAAAATACTTGGAACATGACATGTGTAAAACTTTGTAACTTTGAATGTAATATATAATCTATTTATGGTTCAATTCTTTACGATGCATGAAATTTTGCATACATACCGTTTTTTGAGCCTTCGGCGAAAAAACATCTTCCCTTCTTTTCATGCTTCGTGAAGAAAATCTTTTATGTATCACAAGAATTTCCATACTTCTCTGATGAAGAATATCCAAGCTTCGTGAAAACATTCTTCGAAGCTATAAAAAAGTTTTATGTTGCCTCTCTGACGAAGCTATACTTCTTCTCAATTTATCTTGTGCTTTAGCACGATTTTCTCTTTTTCCAAAACATTCTTCAAAGATCAATATTGTGTCCCCTTCTTGTTCTACATGCGATATGATGTATGATGCTTATGTTATGCAAAATGATGTGATGATGTTATGCTATGCAAAATGATATTTATGCTGAAGATACACACATCTCTGCAATAGAGCACACAATCTTTTTATCTCAGCGCTGACTTTTCGCTGTAAGCCTCCCTTAGGAGCTTCTTTGCCTTTTACTTTCAGCGGAATCAGCGTTTATTTTTCGCTGTAAGCCTCCCTTAGGAGCTTCTTCGCCTTTTACTTTCAGCGGAATCAGCGTTTATTTTTCGCTGTAAGCTCTGCATTCCCTTCGGAACGACTTTTGAGCAGAAAACTTACACTGCGCTCCTTTAGGAACGACTTTTTACTACTTCGAAGAAGTTAGAGTATGTTCCTTAGAACAAGTTTTTGATAATTCGAAGGTTCTCCATGCCACCATAAATTCTTGTGCGTCGGTAACTCAAGCCTATGGAGAAGATATATTTTCATTATGATGATAAGCTAAACTGTTACAAGAATTTGAAAAAACGATAAAAGACACTTAAACTTCCCATAATTGTTCTTTACTGCAAAGAAAGTAAAACTGAATGCGAAAATGCGAAAAACTGCTGTCGAGGTAGGATATTTTGTCAGTAAATATGCTTCGACTCTGGCACAGTGCTATTGACTGTGCGAGCTTCGGACTCCTCCCTAAGGTCCCTCTAGGGGTGAGAGTGCTGGCTCCCTTCTAGCTGCGGACCATGTTGTATTGGTGGTGGTGGTGGAAGCTGTTGCCAGGAAGCGTGGGGTTGGCTTGCCGAAGCAACAGAGGCTGCAGGGTGATTGCCTACATATTCTGGAATGTAAGGCGAATGGTACGAAGCAGTATGCATGACCTGCTTCGATTGGTTCTGTTGCGCTGCAGCCTCTGCTAGCTCCTTTTGCTTCTGGATGGTAACATGGCACATTCTGGTGGTATGGCCCTTGCCTTCACCACAGAATAGGCAGTAAATTTTTCTTGGTTGATCTCCAAATCTTCCCCCGAAGCCCCTGTTGCCTCTGCCCCTTGGCGCTGGCGGCCGGAAAGAGCTTTGCTGTTGTCCCGAAGCTTGCGAGGAGCACTGTGGCCTTTGTTGTTGACTCCCTTTGTCATCACTTTGGGTAGAATTGTGAATTGACCTGACGTGCCTCGGATAAAATCTTCCTCCGAAGCCCCTGGCCATTTCAGAGAACCTGAAAGCTTCCTCCCTTCTTTGGCGAAAATCATTGTCAGCTCGAATATACTCGTCCATTTTCTGGAGCAGCTTCTCCAAAGTTTGAGGAGGCTTCCTGGCAAAGTACTGAGCTGCAGGTCCTGGCCAAAGCCCCTTGATCATGGCCTCAATGACAATTTCATTGGGCACTGTTGGTGCCTGTGCCCTCAGACGTAGGAACCTTCGGACATATGCCTGAAGGTATTCTTCGTGATCCTGGGTGCACTGGAATAAAGCTTGAGCAGTGACTGGCTTCGTCTGAAACCCTTGGAAGCTGGTTATCAACATATCCTTCAGCTTTTGCCATGAGGTGATTGTCCCTGGCCTAAGGGAGGAGTACCAGGTTTGTGCAACGCTCCTGACAGCCATGACGAAGGACTTTGCCATGACCGCCGTGTTGCCACTGTACGAAGATATAGTTGCCTCATAGCTCATCAAGAATTGTTTCGGGTCTGAATGACCGTCGTACATGGGGAGCTGGGGCGGCTTGTAAGACTGTGGCCAAGGAATAGCCTGCAGTTCTGTTGACAAGGGAGAAGCATCATCAAAAGCAAAATTTCCATGATGGAAATCTTCATACCAGTCGCCCTCGTTGTAGAAGCCCTCTTGATGAAGCTCTTTGCGCGGGGGCCTTTGGTTCTGGTCATCTTGAGCAAGATGTCGAAGCTCTTCAGAGGCTTCGTCTATCTGCCTTTGAAGATCAGCTAGACGAGCCATCTTCTCCTTCTTCCGTTGGACCTGTTGATTGATCATCTCTAAATTTTGGATTTCTTGATCCAAGTCGTCCTCCGGAGGCATTGGACTGGTGACCTTCCTCTTCTGGCTTCGGGCCTCCCTAAGAGAAACGACATCTTGATTGGGGTCCAGCGGCTGCAGAGTAGCAGCCCCTGTCGTGGAAGCTTTTTTCGGCGGCATGACGAAGGTGACACTTGCCGAAGGTGTTCAAAACTCAAAAAGTGGAAGTGAGTTCACCAGAGGTGGGCGCCAATGTTGGGGACTTGTTCTCAAATGCTAAGAATTAAGAACAAGGCAACATAAAAAGTGTTAAATGTTAGATTCCTTCGTCCTTGAAAACATTATGTCCCTTCAGATATAATGGATCTTGGACGAAGGTTATAAAGAAAAAAACCTTCGTAAGATTAATAATGGTAAAAGAGAGCACAAATACACAAAATATGAGTAATGATGCGGGAATAATTAACAACTTATTTTTATTACCAATTTCATAAAAACAAATTACAAATGTACCTTCAGATTGATGGAAAGTAAATGTCACACCCAGGTTTTAGGGGCACCAAGACCCGGGCGCGAACATAAACACTAGGTATGCTGGGACCAAGTCTCACACATATGATGTATAGTGGCACAGGATCGAATGTCACATCTTTATATATAACAGGAGTTCTATACAAAATAAATAATTACATTATAAGGAGACAACGGTCCAGCAACCCAAAGTTGACTGGGAGACGACGGCCTAGATCTCTCACGAACACTTCGCATCATCCTCCATGCGCCTCCTCATGTGGTACCTGTTCTTGACCTGTGGGGGGGGTGTGAGACAGCAAGAGTGAGCTCACATACGTTCATCGCTCAACAAGTTGTGGGGAATAATGTGCATGAACTCGCCAAAGGTGGGAGCTCACGTGAAGTGTAAGGCTTACCAAAGAGGATGGTTAGAGCTGAGCATTGCTTTTAAAGTTGGTCAAAATTTTATTAGCAATTACTAAGTATAAGTAAATACCAACCCGATTAAGTAGAACAAAAGTAACAACCTCACCTACGATGCAATGCATATGACAAATTGAGTTTAAGTTCCATAATTTAATCATGTGAGGGTCCGAGCTGCTCATGACCGTGAGCACGGCTAGTATACCAGTTTTACACTCTGCAGAGGTTGCGCATCTTTACCCACAAGTCATGTTACCCATCTGCCAAGGGATCGCGACTCCCCATACACCTCTACCGAGGAGGCGAGGCAGGGTAACACTACGAGGCCTTTACAAAGTTCCACTAGCTTCAGAAAACCCGCTACAGTTTATAGGAAGTTCCAATGCAGGAATCCCTTGCAGGACCGCCATCGCAGCAAAATCCTCCCGAGGGCCTCCCTAGCAGGAGTCCCTTGCAGGACTGCCATCACAGCAAAATCCTCCCGAGGGCCTCCCTACACTGACCACTCCCCTACTGCCCTTGCCCCTTTCGGGTAAGGTAGTCTTCCACTAGCTTTCCTAATTAATCAGCCAAGGGGTCCCATTCCTCCCTTGTGGTAGCACTGTTTTCCCGGGTGGTCGCTCCATGTTCCAATTAACATAATGATCTTATCATGAACAGTAATAATAAACATATAATAAAAGTGTGATCATGAATAATGTACCTTCATACCCAAAACCACATAAAGCACTAGCAAGTACTACCCAAAAAGTTCAGTGGTAAACAAGGTATAAAGATAGACAAACTAGGGTAACCTATTGGGTCCCATCAAAATTAACCTATGCAGATCATTATGATTAATTAGAACATGAGTGGGTAAAAAGAAGTGATCAAGGGCACAACTTGCCTGGGACTTGAGATTCCAGGTACCAACTTGCTCTTCGGTGACTCGTGACCTCACGCTAGTCGTAGCAATACAAACAAACATGGTATAGGCAAAATTAACATCACACCAAACATAAGAATAAACTGCGTAATAATAACCTACACAAAGCTATGAGATCGCAGGCTCGAGAATTGCTAAATTCGGAGCTACGGTTATAAGTTAGGGTTTTTCCGAAGATCCACGTGGTTAACTATTAAACATCATATGAGAGAATATACTCTAAATAATTAATTTATCTTTAATATAGCTTATAATTCTATTTTGGAAATCACATTACAGTAAAATCATAGCTATAGATATATCGTCCTTGGTTAGTAAAATAATTCTGCTACTCAAAAGGGTAAACAAAATTCTAATTATAAAGTGTGTGATATGACTCAATGAATGCTACTACTGCGTAGGCAATTTTATCACAAAACTATAGAAACTTGAACGGGTCAAATCGGAGTTAAAATGAATTAAATATGAATTAAACAAATTTTAGATTTATTTGAATACTAAAAACCAATTTTCTTTATTAACTTTACCTATTTTATTAATTCTTGGGCTGCGGCTACTAATTACTGAAAGCTCGGGGTGCGCTCTGTAAATGTCAGGACTGATCTGAAGGGGTTTTTGAACTTGTATGGACGGCGGGTTGATTCCACAAAACTACGAGGGCTCTTTAGCAAAAAGACCCAGCCGAAGGGGTATGCTTCAATCTGGACCATTGGATCAGTGTTGGGCGCATGAGATTAAATCAAGTCCCCCCCCCTGAACCGGTACGCGATCCTGCCCGCAAGATCCTAATCCTACGATCACGATTTTATGAAATGAGATCCAACAGGATCCGTTTGTTTAACAGATCAGCGGCCCAGATCATGCACGCGAAAGGGTACTCTCCCTCTAATCTGGAGCGTCCACTCCACGATCAACGACCACGCTTTCCTTCTCGACCCGAGGACCGGACGCGGCGGCGCTTGCACAGCCCGCGGCGGCGGCCATGGCCAGCCGACGGCCAAATCCCGCCAGCGCGCACAAAACTCCATTACAACAGGTACCCAGCCTAGCACACGCAATAACGAAAGGGTAGGATGGGTTCTTACCATCGAGGGTCACGTAGAGGTCCCTGCCCACGGCAATGCGCGGTCCGCCGCGGTCATCGTTGCTTCGTTGTGAAATTGATCGCCTCGAGCTCGACACCCAGCACGGTTAGCCTGTGCGCATCCTCCATGGATCCCAACAAACCCCCCAGATCAGTCCCAGAGGGATCGACGAGGGCGCACGTGAGGAACGGCGTTTGCGGCTCCCGCGGCGGAACACAGTCGGTCACGACCGGGACAGGGAGCGGACGACGGTGAGGGAAATCCCGAGGTAACACGAATCCGCGCGTACCACGCTCCTTCCAGCACGCTCCACACATTCGGCCGAGCACCCTCGACCGTCCGCGGACTCCAAACCAGCGGTGAAGGCCAGATATGGGGGCGCGGATCCTTCTTTGTTCGCCGCGCGCGATAGCTCTTCGATTCAGAGCGCGAGAGATGGAGGATGAGGAGGTCTCAGCTTCGACTAGATTTTATACCTGAGGCCCGAGTCCGACCACCGCTAATCCCAGCGGGGATTCCGGGGATTCGGTCAAGGCACGATGCAGCTAGAAATCTGCGGAGGTTGTTGAGGCCGCGCGGATTCCGTGAAGACGAAGACCCCGCACGCGGGCCCACTGGCAGAGGCACTAGTACGCGCCGCCATCAGGCGAGCTGAGCCGCACATGTGCGCGAGAGCGTGGCTGGCGCGCGGGATTAGCGGCGACTGCAACGACCCGCCCGAGAACTCCGGCGGCGGGATCCCCTGTCTACGTTCGCGAGCCCAGCGGAGAAGATAGAGCCCGATCGAGGCCCACACGACAGTGGTTGACGCGGTGAAGGGAACGCGCGTGAGGAGTTGACACACCAGACCCACAACGTCAGTGACCCATGGTGAAAAGAACAGGGCGATGCGGATGCATTTGGTGCGGCTGACAGGGGGTCCATGATGTCGGCACACACAGGCGTGCGGGTGGGAAGGTGAAGTGGGCCGGCAGTGGTTTGGACCCAAGCAGGTTTTTCCTATTTCCTATCTTTTCTTTTTATTTTCTATTTATTTTCTTCCTTCCCAAATTCAAATTTAAATTCTAGTTTCAATTCAAACTTGTTATAAATTTATCCTCAGATTATATTGCGCCATCAAGAGTACATATTTGGAGATATATTTATATAAAATATTTTTTTTATCCCTTCTCTTTTCCTGTTACTGCCTTTCTAGAATAATTCTTGGTTTTCAAAATTCAGTTCTCAATTTTCAACACTCGAGTATAATTTGAGATATCTGAATTTACTATTTTATTTCTTTGTTTATTTATTTTATTATTTCCCTTTACACGAATTTTGGGCTTTACAAATCCTACCCCCCTTAACAGAAATCTCGTCCTCGAGATTTGTAAGGAAATGGATATAGAGAGATTGGTTGTAATGTAGCTTTTAGTTTCTAGTTGGTACCAAAATCAAGAGGGGGTTTTTTTTATAGAAATGAGTAGGTGATTAGGAAGGCTTGGGTATATATGTATAGCCACTTTATTATGCAGGATAAAAGATATCTTTAAAGCATTTATAGGTTTGGGTAAAAAGAGTAGGGTAAGGAAAGACTCCATCCAAGATTTGTGTATCTTGATTCATCTGATGATCTAGCTTGATCTTCGAAGGCTTGAGTTGATGCTTATCCTTCTTTGACGTGGTTGGTCTTCTTTGGTCTTTCTTCTTGGAGTTGCCATCCGAGTTAAGGACATGTAGTTAGGATAGTCGGGGTACACGAGGTAGGTAGGTTTGAATAGAGTTGTATTTTGCTTTTCGAACAAATGGACTAGGCAGCCTGTGATGTAGGTTATATTGTTGTTTACGGACAAGTTGGTATATGACATTAATTAGGTTAGGTTATGTTTGTTGAAGCAGTGTCTAACCCATATCACCAGATTAACTAACCTGTTAATAACTCACTTTAGATTGGATAATAGTAGACTAGATGGGATCTAGATTATATCGGTTAAGATATGAGGTCAGTTAGATCTATTAGGATGTCATAAGACCCTTTTCAAGATAAGATGAGTATTTTTTTAGGATAAGATGGATCTATGAGTGTAGGATAGAATATTTTAAGATGAGATGGATATTGTTAGGCTACATACTTTAATGAGGGATAATCTAGTTTGTCTAGTTATTTTTATAAGCATTTTTTTCTATATGTATATGCAGATGTAATTGTGGACATTACTCCGCAACTCATCACACTCAATCAAAGATCCAAATCAGACAAGTATCATAAGAACAAAACATTCAAATTCATAGATATCTATAAAAATAGTTTTATTTTTGTTCCTAAGAGTAGGTCTCCTATTCCTAAAAGTCACTTTAGGTACATGATTTCAAAGTGTGAAATCCACATTTGTCTTTAGAAGTGATAAGGTAAGAGTAATCAGGGTAAAGCAGCAGTTGATGAGAAAAGATTAAGAAAAGTTTAGAAAAGATCAGAGTAGCAGAGGTAAGTAGATAATGGTTATCTAGTTCTATCTAGGTTTCGTCCTACAGTCAACATTCCTCTGATACCACTTCTGTCACACCCGGGTTTTAGGGGCACCAAGACCCGGGCGCGAACATAAACACCAGGTATGCTGGGACCAAGTCTCACACATATGATGTATAGTGGCACAGGATCGAATGTCACATCTTTATATATAACAGGAGTTCTATACAAAATAAATAATTACATTATAAGGAGACAACGGTCCAGCAACCCAAAGTTGACTGGGAGACGACGGCCTAGATCTCTCATGAACACTTTGCATCATCCTCCATGCGCCTCCTCATGTGGTACCTGTTCTTGACCTGTGTGGGGGGGTGTGAGACAGCAAGAGTGAGCTCACATACGTTCATCGCTCAACAAGTTGTGGGGAATAATGTGCATGAACTCGCCAAAGGTGGGAGCTCACGTGAAGTGTAAGGCTTACCAAAGAGGATGGTTAGAGCTGAGCATTGCTTTTAAAGTTGGTCAAAATTTTATTAGCAATTACTAAGTATAAGTAAATACCAACCCGATTAAGTAGAACAAAAGTAACAACCTCACCTACGATGCAATGCATATGACAAATTGAGTTTAAGTTCCATAATTTAATCATGTGAGGGTCCGAGCTGCTCATGACCGTGAGCACGGCTAGTATACCAGTTTTACACTCTGCAGAGGTTGCGCATCTTTACCCACAAGTCATGTTACCCATCTGCCAAGGGATCGCGACTCCCCATACACCTCTACCGAGGAGGCGAGGCAGGGTAACACTACGAGGCCTTTACAAAGTTCCACTAGCTTCAGAAAACCCGCTACAGTTTATAGGAAGTTCCAATGCAGGAATCCCTTGCAGGACCGCCATCGCAGCAAAATCCTCCCGAGGGCCTCCCTAGTAGGAGTCCCTTGCAGGACTGCCATCGCAGCAAAATCCTCCCGAGGGCCTCCCTACACTGACCACTCCCCTACTGCCCTTGCCCCTTTCGGGTAAGGTAGTCTTCCACTAGCTTTCCTAATTAATCAGCCAAGGGGTCCCATTCCTCCCTTGTGGTAGCACTGTTTTCCCGGGTGGTCGCTCCATGTTCCAATTAACATAATGATCTTATCATGAACAGTAATAATAAACATATAATAAAAGTGTGATCATGAATAATGTACCTTCATACCCAAAACCACATAAAGCACTAGCAAGTACTACCCAAAAAGTTCAGTGGTAAACAAGGTATAAAGATAGACAAACTAGGGTAACCTATTGGGTCCCATCAAAATTAACCTATGCAGATCATTATGATTAATTAGAACATGAGTGGGTAAAAAGAAGTGATCAAGGGCACAACTTGCCTGGGACTTGAGATTCCAGGTACCAACTTGCTCTTCGGTGACTCGTGACCTCACGCTAGTCGTAGAAATACAAACAAACATGGTATAGGCAAAATTAACATCACACCAAACATAAGAATAAACTGCGTAATAATAACCTACACAAAGCTATGAGATCGCAGGCTCGAGAATTGCTAAATTCGGAGCTACGGTTATAAGTTAGGGTTTTTCCGAAGATCCACGTGGTTAACTATTAAACATCATATGAGAGAATATACTCTAAATAATTAATTTATCTTTAATATAGCTTATAATTCTATTTTGGAAATCACATTACAGTAAAATCATAGTTATAGATATATCGTCCTTGGTTAGTAAAATAATTCTGCTACTCAAAAGGGTAAACAAAATTCTAATTATAAAGTGTGTGATATGACTCAATGAATGCTACTACTGCGTAGGCAATTTTATCACAAAACTATAGAAACTTGAACGGGTCAAATCGGAGTTAAAATGAATTAAATATGAATTAAACAAATTTTAGATTTATTTGAATACTAAAAACCAATTTTCTTTATTAACTTTACCTATTTTATTAATTCTTGGGCTGCGGCTACTAATTACTGAAAGCTCGGGGTGCGCTCTGTAAATGTCAGGACTGATCTGAAGGGGTTTTTGAACTTGTATGGACGGCGGGTTGATTCCACAAAACTCCGAGGGCTCTTTAGCAAAAAGACCCAGCCGAAGGGGTATGCTTCAATCTGGACCATTGGATCAGTGTTGGGCGCATGAGATTAAATCAAGTCCTCCCCCTGAACCGGTACGCGATCCTGCCCGCAAGATCCTAATCCTACGATCACGATTTTATGAAATGAGATCCAACAGGATCCGTTTGTTTAACAGATCAGCGGCCCAGATCATGCATGCGAAAGGGTACTCTCCCTCTAATCTGGAGCGTCCGCTCCACGATCAACGACCACGCTTTCCTTCTCGACCCGAGGACCGGACGCGGCAGCGCTTGCACAGCCCGCGGCGGCGGCCATGGCCGGCCGACGGCCAAATCCCGCCAGCGCGCACAAAACTCCATTACAACAGGTACCCAGCCTAGCACACGCAATAACGAAAGGGTAGGATGGGTTCTTACCATCGAGGGTCACGTAGAGGTCCCTGCCCACGGCAATGCGCGGTCCGCCGCGGTCATCGTTGCTTCGTTGTGAAATTGATCGCCTCGAGCTCGACACCCAGCACGGTTAGCCTGTGCGCATCCTCCATGGATCCCAACGAACCCCCCAGATCAGTCCCAGAGGGATCGACGAGGGCGCACGTGAGGAACGGCGTTTGCGGCTCCCGCGGCGGAACACAGTCGGTCACGGCCGGGACAGGGAGCGGACGACGGTGAGGGAAATCCCGAGGTAACGCGAATCCGCGCGTACCATGCTCCTTCCAGCACGCTCCACACATTCGGCCGAGCACCCTCGACCGTCCGCGGACTCCAAACCAGCGGTGAAGGCCAGATATGGGGGCGCGGATCCTTCTTTGTTCGCCGCGCGCGATAGCTCTTCGATTCAGAGCGCGAGAGATGGAGGATGAGGAGGTCTCAGCTTCGACTAGATTTTATACCTGAGGCCCGAGTCCGACCACCGCTAATCCCAGCGGGGATTCCGGGGATTCGGTCAAGGCACGATGCAGCTAGAAATATGAGGAGGTTGTTGAGGCCGCGCGGATTCCGTGAAGACGAAGACCCCGCACGCGGGCCCACTGGCAGAGGCACTAGTACGCGCGGCCATCAGGCGAGCTGAGCCGCACATGTGCGCGAGAGCGTGGCTGGCGCGCGGGATTAGCGGCGACTGCAACGACCCGCCCGAGAACTCCGGCGGCGGGATCCCCTGTCTACGTTCGCGAGCCCAGCGGAGAAGATAGAGCCCGATCGAGGCCCACACGACAGTGGTTGACGCGGTGAAGGGAACGCGCGTGAGGAGTTGACACACCAGGCCCACAACGTCAGTGACCCATGGTGAAAAGAACAGGGCGATGCGGATGCATTTGGTGCGGCTGACAGGGGGTCCATGATGTCGGCGCACACAGGCGTGCGGGTGGGAAGGTGAAGTGGGCCGGCAGTGGTTTGGACCCAAGCAGGTTTTTCCTATTTCCTATCTTTTCCTTTTCTTTTTATTTTTTCTATTTATTTTCTTCCTTCCCAAATTCAAATTTAAATTCTAGTTTCAATTCAAACTTGTTATAAATTTATCCTCAGATTATATTGCGCCATCAAGAGTACATATTTGGAGATATATTTATATAAAATATTTTTTTATCCCTTCTCTTTTCCTGTTACTGCCTTTCTAGAATAATTCTTGGTTTTCAAAATTCAGTTCTCAATTTTCAACACTCGAGTATAATTTGAGATATCTGAATTTACTATTTTATTTCTTTGTTTATTTATTTTATTATTTCCCTTTACACGAATTTTGGGCTTTACAGTAAAGGTACAATCGTGATGCGCGAAAACATATGCCAGGTCAGCGTGAACAGTACGGGAGTACTGATCATCTATTTATAGGCACGGGACGCAGCCCGTGTAAAATTACATTGATGCCCTTTACATTTGATAATAATTTTATGGCAATCCTTCGAGGTTTAACTTGACTTTTCATCCTTAAGTCGGTTCCTCTTTTCTTTCGTCATGCCGAAGCTTTTCTGCACGTAGCTTCGTGATCGTCCTATCCTTCGTCGTGATCGCTTTCCACCCCAGTCAAGCTTTGTCTTAACCATGCTCTTGTACACCCGCAACCTGACTCCGAAGATACCTGTTCACATGTTTCACTCGGAAAATATTGTCAAATCATGTTTTTGAGGAGCTTCGGAAGCCGAAGGCCCCCAACAGTTCCACTTGGAGCTTTTATAATAAATATTAACTTAACTACTTTCTATTTATTTAACATTTGTTTAGTTTAAACGTGTCACCTATTTAGTTTTCTCACCTGTCGCGCGCGCTGTTTCGTGTGTCATCAGCGTGCTATGTCGCGCGTGTCCGCGCGTCGTTTGCACGTTGTCGTGTTGGGTTCGCCGTCGTCACGTTGTCTGCGTGTGCCGCGCGTGGGGCACGTGCCACCCATGGTGCGCACGCCAGGTCGCATGCGGTTGTGCTGTTTCACTCGTTACGTATTTCGTCTCGCTCCGCTAATTTGCCCCGCTTAGAGTCGTTGATGTTATTTAAATTACTTAATTAATTAAGAATTGTTAGTGTGGTCAGCTAATTAAAACTAGGCGATAACTCTATTTTCATTTAATAAATATTGATTAATATAATCGGTCAAATTAAATGTATAGTTAATGTTTATTTAGCGTAAACTCAATATCTTCTTGACCGTAGCTTTGAGTTCAATGTTTCTTTTTCCTCGCGTGGACGTAGTGACGCGCTCTATTTCGTTTTGCATGGTTTATTATGTTTTTATTTGAATGGTGTAATGTTCTTATGCATATATATATATATATATATATATATATATATATATATATATATATATACATATATATATATATATATATATATATATATATATATATATACATATATATATATATATATGTTTGCTTGTGCCTGTTCGTCGTCGCTTCGCGTTGCGATTAGATCGCGATTCTCTTCCGAGCTTCGAGGGATCGAAGATCAAGCGTTGGCGACCAAATGATCTAGCTCTTTGAGTTCTACAAAGTTAAAGACCCTGAGCATCTATTTGGTGAAGGCAAGTGTCCTCTGACCTATTATGTCCTACTTAATTTATAATTCATTGTTCCGCATTACTTAATTGAAACCTAAGGATTGACTAGCTCTACATTTACTTATCCTTGTTTACCTTTTGGGTTATCATGGTTAGCACAATGCTATCTCTTTACTTTAATCAATGAACATGATGTGAATATTATGATACGATGATGTTATCTCGATGATGTTCTTGTGATACTTTAGGGGACTCGGGCTGTTTCCTAAGTACCTCTCTATAAGGACCTATTTGGGGAGTGACAACTCGGGATAACAGTGCAACCATAAGGGTGGAATGGGACGACCTTAGCTGATTAATTAGAGGAACCAGAGGAGTAGTTAGCTTCGCCATAGGGCCGTCGATAGGGTCTAGGCACAGTACTTGCTCTGCCGAGGCTGGTTGCAGAGGTTCTTGATTTGGTTTTGTTAGTCACCCTTCCTTTAGGGAGAGGTACTGTGTTTATCAAACTGGAAAAACCTAACGGGCGGCTATGAACTCTAGGAAATCTTTGTAAAGGCTAAGTAGTGAGACCCTGCTAGGCCACCTTGGTAGTGATCAATGGAGAGTCATGATCTCCGGGCAAAATGGGAATCACGACTTGTGGGAAAAGTGTGCGACCTCTGCAGAGGGTTAGAAACGATATATCAGCCGTGCTCACGGTTATGAGCGGCCTTGGGATCCTCTTTGATTAGATATACAGATGGTTCGATATACAATGGTTCTATTTATGATTTTGGTTCGATGATGATAATGATGTTCCTCGATGAGGAAATGATTCACGGATTGGTTATATGATAAAACATGGCTTCCACTAATAATAAATATCGGACCAACTAAAAGCAATCGATTTGACCCTAACCCCACATAAAGCTAGTCCACTTCAGTCAAACGGGATATTTGTTGAGTACGTTGATGTGTACTCACCCTTGCTTTCACAAAACACCACGTTGCCTTTGGTGCAATCTATGCTCAGGTAAAGCAGGAGAAGAAGGCGTCGAGGCGAATCTCTAGGAGTTCCAGGACTTCGACGAGTTCGAGGATTAGGCTAGGGACCTCCCCCAGTTAGCTACCTGTGGTGGATTTATTTACGTTGGCTACATTTCGATTCTGTGTACTTTTGATTTATATTATGTAAATGACTCTAGTCTTTAATATTATTACTTATTCTTTACTTATTATTACTTATTATGTGAATTTCTGATCCCGGCACGTACATGGTTCGTATTCGGTTTACCTTCCAAAACCGGGTGTGACACTGACACTACGCAAGCTACCACAGTCGCCCTCGCCAGTTCCTCGCCGGAATTTTGTCTGAGCTCCTTCGTCCGCTTTTCTTCGTCGGTGCACGGCTACCATGGCCAGCGCTGCCCAAGCCTTCCTAGTCTTGACCAAGAACCCCGACACACACCTCAGAGCCCCATGAAGCTTTTCCACTTGCTCCCCCACTTGCTACCACTCTGAACTGGCTTGTCACCGCTCACCGGAGCCCACACCTCCACCGATGAATGTGGACAGGCCAGCCCAGACCACCACTGCCCAATTCTAGCCGCGGGTAGCTCTGCCACACTTCGATGAAGCTCCTCGACTGACCAATTTGAGCGCTAGCGCCACCATCGACGAGCCGAATTACTCGTTGTCGTCGATCTCCATCGCCTGCGCACTTGGATCGGGTAGCTCTGATCACCTCCGGCGACGATCAACTCCTCGACGTTACCGCCTCGGACTCCCCGACATCACCATCCCTCTACCGGAGCTCTATCGCCGCTGGTGAGTCGCTCCAACACGTTCTTCCATGCGGTTACTATTACAATGATTAGGGATCGCGAATTAAGAAGAAAAGAAACCTAGGGGTTTTTTTGTAAACCTGTAGACTCAAGTGAATAGTGCTTAGAGGACTTAGTTCAAAGGGTTTGGTTAAAGATAAACTTAGGGGCCTGAGCGCAAACGTGTTTTTCTTTCCCTATTTAGTTTTTATATCATTTAAAATTATGCAGATTACTTACAAAATGCATAGCTTGCGAAATATAGGTCCAAAATTAGTAGAACCAATTTTGTACTATTCTAGACAAAGTAAACTTTTAACTAAAAATAAAAAACCACATGGTTGTAGGTTAAAACTCGATTCAAATCGTCCGCTTCTCGCAGCTAATGAGTCTGCTCAACCCATTATATTAAATTGAGTAATTTGTGAAAATGAAGTTACCTGGAAAAGATGTTGCTTGACTTAGTGATTGTTACCATGTGTGGATAGATAGAAGCTTACTTAGTCTATGGAATATTGTAGAACCTGAAAAGCTAAAACTTGACTTAGACTCAGCTAGTGCTTTTGACAACCAAACCCCATAACCAGAAAGCCTCATGGTCTAGAGGTAGAGGAGTAGATTTCTCACCTCGGGTAAGTCTAGTTGAGTATTAGTATATTCGATCTTGCTTGTGGCACCAAAATTTTCATTATTGTGCAAGAAATGGTTGAAGGCGTGACTTGGCCCTCCACCCATTCACCGGGCTGGATTGTTGAGTGGGATGCTACCTCTGTGAGAGAGAACCAGGAGGAGTAGCTTGGTCAGGCTTCGCCATGCTACCCAATTATTGTCGTTAGCTTAATTCCACTGCAAGAAAAACTATGGTTTACTGTTTTTAAAACTTCGATGTTGTAATAACATTTGGTACTTCTTAATATGTGGTGTTATGAATTATTGTATTTCTCCCTGTCTCACCTTCGAGTGAGAAAGTGATTATTGATTTGATGTAAGCGGTTTATCGGACTAGATCCAATGGACTGATAATTTATTTCGGTTTATGTGTGTCATCGCCTCTAAGGTGGGACTCAGACACTTAAGCTAGAATAATCTGAGTGGTTCCGCCACACCACGGCCATTGAAGAGTGTATGGTGACGACCCGCTATTGATCGGGAGCCATGGTTTGGGGATTTTCTGAGCCGGGACCATATTTTGGTATCTTCTTAATATAATATCCGGATGTCGGTCTTTCCCTCCCTAGCCGAGTTTTTTATATTGATCTATTTGGTTTGGCTTTTGGTTTTTTGGGATAAAAGCCACAGCCAAAAGCCAAACCAAATACATCTTTTGATAAGTCTAGGGACTTATAAATAAAAAATGAAAACTTGAACCTAGATGACAGCACCTTCCAAGTTTTGAGCGTGCTAGTGTATTTTACTCTAAGGTATAGATAAATAGAGGTAGAGCATCTGGTCCATCGGTGTCCACACAAGACAAAATTTAGAGAAGCCTTTACATTTGATGACTTAATTGAACATAAGACGAAATGTATGTACCACTTAAGATATGATCTCTTGCAGTTCAAAACCTGACTGTAGTTGATCATAAGACTAGAGTTTGTTTTTCCTTAGTATAAATAACAAACCAAGCTGGTGTGTAGATGAAACATCCATGGTAGCTAACCATTTTATCACAAGATTGTTATGACATTCTACTGAAATGTCACTTGGTGTTCGTCATGTATCCCCATATTTCTTGTGTGTAACCTGACAATGCACTCCAGATGTAATTCATAGGTAACGAACTTCATATACCCATATTTATTAATGCCTCATTGGATTGGCTGGGGGAGAAATGGCTTGAATGTCAGCACTAGCCCAATTATTGACACCATGTTTAGCGTCAGGAACAAGATCTGGTTACCTGCATTTTGTGTAAATGAAACAAATATATGCACTTAGTTATTATATTTACCTTTCTGAAATCCTAAGGAAAAAATGGCAAAATTGGAGGAGCCATGTATGTCCCACTTACCAGGTAAGAATAGCCCATATATGTGCTTCTGAGCCCATGAAAAACTGAAAAATCAAGAAAAGAAGTGCAGCAAATTTAATCGATGATCATATATATAATAGCTTTACAGCCATATAAAAGATAGAAACAGAATACTTACATAATTCCTGCTGCTGCCGGAGCTGCAGCTTTGAACATTGACATCATAGTAACAGAGATGCCATTAGCAGTGCCTCTCTGCTTTTGTGTCTGAACATGTTATCAATCAAAGAAGTAAGAATCTAGGAAAAAGGATAAAGAAAACGTATTGAGACTGCCAGATAGGATCGATACATACCACTGCAGTATTTTGCAAAATGTTGCACGCAATAGTAATAGTGGCCTGTTTTATGCAAAACAAAACAAAAACATTAGCATTTGTTTGTAACAAAGTATCCTTTTCATATGACTCAACTTATATATCATTAGAAGATTTGCTAAACTCTCGAATTTGGGAGCACTTATTTGTTTACACCAGTAAGCCAATGCAAACGGGAAAGATGGCTGATCTTTACTCACAGCAAACACGTTCTTCAGAATTGAGGCCATGTTAACAAGTATTTTGAGCTCCATGCCGTGTAGATTGGACATGAATGGATATGTTATGAGAAGAATTATGGACAAGATCTGCAAAGCAAACATGTATTTAAATTCGGCACTTGAAAAGAAGTTATCTAACAAAGACAAGACTACTTAGGTCTCTTTTAGAAAAATGAACTGGGACCCCCTCCCCCCCTTCAGTTTCTGTTGAGCATTTTTTTTCCTCGGATAGTACACACTATATGGACAATTGTCCCCTTCCTATTTCCTAATATTCTAATCTATGTCTAGCCATCTTGGTTTATTATTTCTCCTATTGAGTATTTTTTGTCCTCCAGTACTACACACTACCCTATTAAGATTTTTTATCCTTGTAAGCAAACCTCAACAAAGATATATTTCTCACGTACCACTGCAGGCCGAAATATCTTGACTGGTCCAAAATACTTCGAAAGGAGGGGATAAATAGTAAGTTGATATACCAGTACACTGAGTCCTACAAAGATCAAATGAGTTGTTGCCATGTAAATAATTTAACAAACACCAATATTAGAGCTACATGTGCAAACATTTCGCTGTAACTAGAGTATAATACATCCCATGGCCAATATCAGTTGAATGTAAATATTTTTTTGAACATATGGCAGAAGCTCTGTCTCTCAATTAAGAAGAAAGGAATTGATCAAGTTTTAAGGAAAACCGGGCCCAAAACATATACAGGACACACAAACAAACCAGACAACAGCAACCCCACACACACAATGCCCATTCCGAGTCATCATTGCTGAGCTCAACACAAGTGACGAGCAGCTCCGACTCCCCAATACGAGCAACACATGGCCGAAGGAAACACGACGACGATTACAAACACCGGCACAAGAGAAGGAAGACTACGGCGCATGTTATCTAGATATTTGGAAGCATAGCTCAGCTATACTGAAAGCATTTCACTATTGACCGGAAGCAGTAATAAAGGTGTACACATGTTATCTAATTTAACTCCTGTTACAATGTATTTTGCTTCTCATATTCAATAATTATTAGCTTAAAAATTGGGGGGAAAATAATACATACCTGACAAGGCGAACACAGTACCAACATCCTGGGATGTAAAGCTAAGGCCCTGGAATTTTCTGCTGCTCACAGCCCAGAGTGAAAATATCTAAAAATGTTTTTTAAAGATATTAGCATCAAGATGCACAGTATTTTTAGTTATTTCAATGTCTAGAGTGGAAACATCATTTTGCATAGATGTTGTATTGAATGAGTTAAAGATATCTTGAGATTCAGAGGTATTTGATATAGATTACCTCAAGATAAGCAGTGTCATGGAGAGAAAAGATAGAAAATAGGATTATTGCTGACATCAAATGCCAGTTCTTTAGCAGATTCTCTGTAGATTTAGAACCACCAACTTGTGATTCTAATTCTTGAATACATTCTGCTTTTTCATCATCATGAAAGTGCAGCGTTTCCTAAGAAAATGAGATGAAATGCAAGGAACTTTCTCAATATCATAGGAAAGTTTCAGAAAAAACGGTTTTTATCGAATTACCGAAAAGTTGTATGTAGTGATTGGAGGAAAGATGATGTAGTAATACCGGAAGCCAAATGCATGCAATACATGATCCAACTGCTAGCACCGATATGACAAAGCAAGGGAGGAAGTATGGAAACCTGAAAGTTGGATGCAAACTTCAAAGGTTTATCATATTCTGAAAATAATAAATAGTTATATGGCTGAAATTGGATAAGAATATTTACCTCCCAAATATGGACTCTTCAGAGAACAATTTTGGGTACTTTTGTGCAGGCTAACACAAGATAAATATGATAGATAACGTTAGTTATACATATCTTTGCAGTAGTTTCTTTTTTAGATTATAACATGTAAATCTTCACTGCACTTTGTTAAAGACTTTAATCATAGTGAACAATCTGGCAAGCCAAAGAATATATTTACACCTACTTTGTTCGATATATAATTATGGATATTTCTAATATCTTGATGAAAATCTGAAGTTCGGTTTACATTTTATTTTGTTAACTGAACAACTATCCTCTTTTGTACACATTAGATGACAATTTAGATTTAAGGGGAACATGATGAAGTCACTCACTGATATTTCAAATTTAACTTATCATACTATCAAAGCACAATAATATTCACCTGTGCAAGAAAGCCTCCAATAGATGGCCCAATAACAAGAGCTATCGCTCGTGATGATGTAACCTAAGACATAATGTAAGAAGTAAGGTACATGTAAAAATAAAATAAAAAAATATTAGATAAAATTCAAAGAAGTCACAAAAGAATATATAGCTCTTACAAAAGAGATCCCTAGAGCTTGATGTTCCTTCCTACTGACTTCTGAAGCATAGGCCTAGAAAATGCAGATGCAACCATGAGAATCTAAGACCTATGATTTACACATATTGGTCTACCGATCATCACAGTCGGTTACCTTGATGGGTCCCAATATACCGCAGAGCAATCCAAGCAATCCCCTAGTTACAATTGCCATCCAGTAAGTTGTGCTAAGTCCAAAGAGTGTGTTGAAAACAATCCTGAAAAGGGAACGATAGCATTATTTACTATCGTCTTGGTAATTGAATTCTAATGTTTTCCCCACAATTTGGCTTCATGACCCGTACACTGAGAGGATGCTAATCACAATGCATGGCTTCCTTCCATACTTGTCAGCAAATATGCCCCATGGCACAGCACTTATGGTTCTTCCGAGGAAATAGGTTGCACCTGACAAAGAAATAAAATACAACCTGTAAGACAGTAAACAACACCAACTATAAACCATAATAAAATCTTATTCGTTTACTCCGTTATTTCTATAAAACCAAGCCTTGAAACCCCAATCATGAAAAAAAACATTGCTCACCGACAAAACCAGCATAAAATCCAATGTCTTGCTCTTCTTTTGCAACTTTCAAGTCCCTGATCTGTTTGATTCCAACAAAGTTGAACATTAGATTCCATTATATTGTACCTTTTTTCTAAAAAAGAATTATGAAATACAGAAAAAAAATCTACAGGTACAATAAGGTAAAGGTTGGGGTCTTAAAGAAGCGTACCATGAAGTATAGATACGGGAACAACGATTGGATTGGTAGAGCTAGAAAACACACACACGATGTATTAGTCTCTGAACAAAAAACGTGACAAAAAAAACTAATAAGAAAATAGACATATACTTTAAACTTGGACGGTATAAGTCATTAAACCAAAAACATACAAGGCAAGTCATATATGCACGTAGTGTTCAAAATAAATATTAGCGACAACAGACAAAATATATTAATATTTTGGCAATTTTGTATCACCAAGTTTGCCTAGTCAGTCATAGGCATCATTACAAATGAATATTGCTAAAAACGACTGAGGACTAAACCACAACCTTTATGCAGCAGCCTCAACCTGCAGTCCTGTATATCACGAATGAGCACAAGCCACTTACTACATACCTTTATGAAAAGCGGCTAAGCCAACTTTCAAACCCAGTTATCTAGAATTTGGGCAAAACCGAGATTAAGTTCTAATTTAACATGGTTTTGTAAAGGATTGGCCTTTTCTCAGGGGTAAGATCTCCCTACCCAATGAATTTAAACAGTCACAACTGACAATGGGCATCCAACTGATAAAAAAACAACATGTTACCTTTTTTGCGTTCAGCCTACTGCCCTTTTGGCTGAACTCTTCTACACACCTAAGGTCTAGTTTGGGTATTCTAGTACTAAAGTGGTTTGGAATGATTGAAAAGTGTATAAATCATCAATACATTAAAAACTCCCACAATACATCTCAATCTACTTCAATCCCTTTCGTTACTAGTGTACCCTAACTGTTTTCTTCCTTCGTGTCTCGATGGTGACTTAAAACATCCTAGCTGGCATGCCTCCGAGCCTAGGACATACAGGAGTACGCTTGCCTCATCAGGTTCCTCCTGGGCGAGCATCCAGACATACTATATAGTCTATCAAAACTGGCTAACCTAGGTTAAAGTTAGTTAGACTGGGCTGCAAAATCGGCTAAGCCAAGTTTAATGTCCTTGTGAGATGACATGTTTTACATCATACCTTTATGGTGATGTCATTTTTTAGATAAAGGAACATTGTTCCATCCTCTCCATCTACTTAGATGAATACGACAAAAAGGTGACAAACTCCAGCAAGACAACACTACAAATAATAGCAAAAAAAGCACAACCACCGACTGAAAGAAACATTAGACACACAAACAAAAGCCAAGACACTTCAAACCTTAAAGTGGCTATGCCTCTAAGCTACACCAAATTGGCAATTCATAGGCTCCTTCTCAATCCAAAATTGGTAAATAACTCCATGACCATTGATTCTAGAAGCCTCCAACACATCTTCATACGCCCAATGTCATTCTCTTTGAGAACCAGGGACCGACTTCTAAATCAGTATGTTCCCCTAAAAATTACCTTCAATGAAATTTAGATTCTTCATGGGGTCGTGTGACGTTCAAATCATGCTAAAGAATGTTCCTCAGCAAGCCTTGTAGATACCCTAGTAGGGGACAATACTGCTTCTAGAATGATTGTTGTAGCACTAACTCTGCCATTGCCTACCTCAACATTCATGTCAAATGCAACTGGTTCCAATAGTTCCATTGGTCACTATAAGGAAAATGGACCCGGACCATTTGACAAAATGATTTTGGTGTTTGATGATCAACATAACCTGTAGACTAATGTGTTTGTTAGTGTTAGTGTTTGTAGTTCACAAGATGCAAAAGTGACTTAGACTAAGGCACTAAGAATGCAAAATCTCAAAAGAAGACATTATGAAGAACATAAGTGATAATCAACAAGTATCTAGCAAAGTCCAAGACATAAAGAAAAGAGCAGCCACTTGCGGACGGTCTGCCTTTGTGCAGCGGACGGCCCGGTGCCACCCGGAGGACTATCCGGTGCAGCAGTGAACAAGGCCTAACGTCTAGTTTCTAGTGGGATCTTGGAGGAGGAGAACCGGACTATCTGGTGCCAGGACCGAACTGTTCGGTACTCCGATGTGGAGATACAGTGCCAATGGTCATCTCCAATGGTCAAGAGCAACGGACTGTCCAATGTCTACAACTGGACTGTCCGTGTGCCCAAACAAAAACTGCTACTTTCTATCCAACGGCTCTTTTGAACGGGGGCTTAGAAATACCCCTCCTAGCCGGTCGTATGAAGGTGGGGAGGACTCAAGAAGTATACCCAAGTGTAGGGACACATCTCCAATAGCTCCAACACCCAAGTGCTCAAAAGATTCACTCGGTGATTAGCGTAGTTGCTTTGCGAATTGCTTAGGATAGTTAAACCGCTATTGCACTTGCTCTAGATGTTACCTAGTTAGTTGAGTGAGTTTAGAAAAACTCACCAAATCCCTCGGCTCTTGCGCGAGCCATTGTAATTGTACCGAGTGGGACAGGAGACTTGTGAGACCGTGTCAACCGCATTTGTGAAACGACCGCCACCTTGTTCCGGAGGGAACGAGACCCACGACGTTTTGGGCGGAAGCTCGATAGTGAAGACGGTAGGGAGCGTCCGAGAGGAGTCGGAAGTGGAGCACCACTTGCGCGTGGAGAAATCTCATGGTTCTCTATGGAGTTACTTGTCCATGGTGCTTGGCCATCGCGTGGGCTACCGCTTTGCATAGGGGCACCAACAAGGAATAGTTGGGACCTTGCATGGTTTCGGATTCCTCGGTAAAAATACCAACGTCATCCACGAGAGTTTGCTTTCTCTACTAGCTCTTTATCTTCCACATTTACATGCAAATACTTAAGTTGCAATCTTTACTATTTTTAGTGTAGATTATATAGGATTGGAACTTAGGTTGCATAACTCCTTTTGCGGTAGAGATAGCAACACTTAGACAAAACTTAATTTGCACATTCTAGTTTACTTATTTGCATAAATTTTGTTCTAGGGATTTATTTGTGGTCTAGTTTAGATATAGTTTTTAGAAGTCCTAATTCACCCCCTCTTAGACATCACTGTTTCCTACAGTCAGCTCACTGGATTCCTGGCTAGCTGAAATTTGCCCCGAGCCTTGGTTGCCTACCCCTGCTATCTAACCAAAGAAGTGGTTGTTTGTATTTGACTTTCTCGTTGCCAACAAAACCTCTTGATCATTGCCTCCATGCATAACATACCCATCAAGATTATCTATAGACATTTGTTGCCCAAATTACATCAATTGGTTCCTTCAATACTCTATCAACAATCTTTCATAAGGCCTTGTCCACAGCTAAATCTAAAACTTCATCAGCCTTCTTTTTCAAAAACTCCATAAATTCTATGTCTGACAGGTTATGGGAATCAACAAGATAAGATTCATTCATACCACCATTCACGCTTCCATGAATAAAAACCCCTTTAGTGTCAGCATTGCATTTCACTATCTTATTATTTCTTTTCAAAGAATAATCATCCTCTTTCTTTATAAAATCCTCAAGATCATACTTATTTTCCTTTTCTTCAGAGGAGTTCAAATCATTTTCTACCTCATCACCATTTTCATCCATTCCAAAATGCCCCACCCCAAATTTGAGGTATAAATAGTGATCACCAATCACTACATCAAGCGAGAAGGAATCAATTTGGGGTTCAAAACTGCCACAAAGATTCTGCCAAACTCTATCTTCCTGGTCATTTCCATATCAACTAATTGAGTGGAACCCAATATGAAGCCCATGGCCCGCAAGTTCATATATTACCTCAATTTCTCTCTAATACGGTAATACCGTAAACTATAACCCGCACCTTAGGCAACAAAAAAACCTTCTTTTTCAACCCACTCCTCAAACTGAATCCTCAATCCAACCAATACACACTCTTACTTTATGTTTTAGCACCTCCAAAAGCAATAGACCTAGCAAGTTCATATTTTGAACAAAATTGGGCAACAAAACTATTGTCGTCCTATTCCTTAGGATCCCAAATCCATCTGATCGGAATCAACCTCTATGGATGACTAGTAACTTGTTCCTTACCGAGGATTCCTCCAACTACAGAAATCAAAGCCTTCCCGTTGTCTTTCTTGGCCATAAGAAGTGGAGGATGAGGGATATGATAAAAAAACTAATCCATGCAATGAATAGCCAATAGCTTGAGCAACAGGCTTTTGTTGTTTCAGGATTGGACAACGATGATTCATATGCTCATTACAATCGCCTCATTACAATCGTAGATGACAAAATATACCTCAATTTTGCGTTCAACAGTCATATCCCCTTCTAGGAACATCTAGAGCATTTTTTCCTGTCTTCTGCTAATTGTTCGTTGGTTTCATATTCACAATAGTACCATCTAACTCCATCCCCACAGCCCCCTACTTACATTGCCCTTTATTTCCCAAGCTCACGAGTTGCTTCTTTCTGAGAACCTGCAACCCACATGCCATTTTCACTGTCACCCTGCCCCGCAACACCAAGTTTCATGCTATTGTCTATGACCTCCCTTTTTGCTAGATCTGGCGCTCTTGATTCCCTCTGCGCCAACTATCATGCCCCTTAAAGTCATCTCTCTTCTGCCAGGTCTAACCATCTTGATTCCAATCACGCCAGCTTCGACCTGACTGGAATCCTATCTTTCCTTGATCAAACCTAGCACCTTGCCCCCATGAACTTGCCCCTGCTCCCTCCAACTGCATGGTGACCAGGCTTGTAGGCATCGTACCCTTCTTTTCCAGCACCGTGCTCCAATCTCTGTACAAACTTTCCTTCCACCGTCGGCCACCATAGAGACACAGACACTTGTGGGACATGAAGAGATGGCAGCGCAGGGGCTTGAGGTTAGGTTGTCTGAAGGTCTGCACTGTTTACAAAGTGTAATTTGGATTAGGGAGTGTGATATAGAGTGAGATAGAAAGGCTAGTGGAGACGACCTTAGGGTAGCTGTCTATACTGATGTTATATGCAATCATTGGTCTAGATAAGGCATCAGTAATGGTAATACTGTACAAAGGGCTTGTTTGAAATAACTTTTTCCTAACGAACTTTTATGAGAATATGAATTTATGGATAATTTAGCTATCACGAGAATTTAGATATCACAGGGCTTGCTTATGGAGAAAAATGAAGGGATTTGTATGATTTATGGTTTGTAAAGCGATGGATTTCTCCCACCGCGATTGATTCGATGGATTCTACATTTATGTTGAGCAATTTTTAAAAAAAAAAACGATTCTCATAAAGACGAGCTGAGAAGCGAAATGTTTTACTGCTACAAACCGATTCTAACAGTCATAATCCGACTAGAAGCCGAAACATACAAGGCCAAAGGCACTCTATATATGATGTATATAGTGGTAAGTAAGGGCCCTCTTCTCCTAACCAGGGCAGCGCAGGTGCCACCATTATTTTCTTGGTTTTCAAATGTTAGGGCTTTATTTGGATCCAAGGACCTAAATTTTAGTCTTGTGTTTGAATACTAGTTAGAAATATTAAATATAATTAATTGTAATTGGTATTACAGAATTTTAGTCATGTTACATCCGCTGTTTGAATACTAGTTAGAAATATTAAATATCATTTAATTACAAAACTAATTATATAAATAAGGACTAAACGGTAGGACGAGTCTATTAAGCATAATTAGTCCACCATTCACTCATGTGACGCTACCGTAAACATATGCTAATCATGAATTAATTGTACTTAATAAATTTGTCTTATCGTTTAGTCTTCATCTATGTATTTATTTTGTAATTAGACTATATTTAATACTCGTAATTGATATTCAAGCATCACACATACTAAACTTTAGTTAGACGAACATTTTTACCACTTTTTTGTCTTATTAGCATCTATAGCTATATAATACCTAATAAGTAAAGGGTGAAAAGGACATTTCCGAAGACAGATCGTACATGGATTCTATAGCGGCCTCTATAGCGATAGCGGGTGCTACTGCTAAGCCATATATTTAGCGTAGCATGCATATTATTGCTCGATCTTAGTTGGCCTGCATCTATCTCTTTTGCCAGCTCTCACATCATTAATTCTTCCTTTGTACCATTGCTGGACTACATCTTTGTAGTTGTACTACAATTGGCAGTTCACTTGAGGCAACGATCGAGGACCGCCACTGGTGCAACCTTGGTGTCCAAGGTCAACACACAGCAGCCGCAACTGCAACCAACTCTTGCAATCACTTATGGTCACTCACAGTCGTCCTTCATAGTTCAGTACCATGATTTATCAATTACTGTAGATGCTAATAATTTCTGTGAACACGTACGCTTATAAGCCATATATAAATCGACTAGATTTGTAGCCCACTATCTGCAATATTAACGTGATTAAATAAAAGCTAAACGACCATTTAACTCGCCATTTAGTCAGTAGAAGGATTACTACGACTCACATTGACAGCTAGCTAATTAATATGGTAAGTATATGACGTGGAAAGGTATTTAGTTTTCTTGCAAAATCTTATTTTGTAGAATACTTATTGTCTAAGTGCACAATATTGTCTAAGTGCATGAGTTGGCATTGTGAGCTAGGCACTTAGACCTACTGTTAGGCATATTTATTTACATTTGTCCATACTATTGATGGGTCATGACCGGTAGCTTGACCAAACTTCAAACCAAGAGTATGACAAACATATTTGAGATGCTTTAGGGTGTGTTTGGCATGGCTCTAGAGCAAAAATCCAATAAGAAGTTGATCAGATCCTATCAAACACTCTAACTCCAAAGTTGCAAATTCAATGGAGTTTTCATATATGTAGTATAAATTTTTGGAGTGTCTCTTTTGCTGATCCAAAATCTCTAAAAAGCAATCTAGACATGGAGTTTGAAGTTATTTACCCGCCACTGCCACTGATTATGAGAAAGCATTTAAACTATAAAGCAGAGCTGCTCCACCCAGAGTTTTTAAGTAGTGCTGCTCTGAAGTGGAGTAGAGTCATACCAAACACACCTTTAACCAAGTGGCCTCTAGAGTGGCCCTAAGAAGTAGAGAATTCATTATGGATCCCAAAAGAAGTTGAATAGAACATGATCAAACTTCAAACAAATTATAAATCAAGATAGTTAGTTGAGGCCAACAGACCATCTATTGACATTGTTAAGTAGCATGTGCAACTTACTAGTGTTCAATATATGATGTGGTCATGGGATTTAGAATCGAACATATAATATTTTGGAATTATTGGAACTTGAACTTGAGTGATACTACATCACCATTGTTCACCATGTCCATGGTGCATGTGTTGTACCCGGCAAGATAATATAGTGGCAATTGAAGTTTAAGTTGTCCAAGTTGCTGATGCGTAATGTATGATCCAATGATGCCTTGATGACTTTAGGCAGATCACCTGGTGGCACATGAACAACTTGAACACCATGTGGATATGCTTGCTAATGTTTACCATATGATTTGGTGGTGTGCCTTTGTGGCCAAAGCAAGTGAAGTATCTTGGGATCTAAGAGCAATCTAGTAGGAGCCCTCAAATTAGTGCCGCAACTTTTTTATTTGAGGGCTCCCCTACATTTGAGGTCCTAGTTCTTTTTCTCTTCTACTCCAGCATCACCTCTCAATCTAAGTCCTCAAATATATTTTAGTATGGGACCCGATGGTCATTTCCATTGTCCACTAGAAGGGAGAGACCAAAGGCATTAAGCAACCTCAATGGAGGAGTCCATATGTAGAGAGAGGACTCACTAGGGATGGAATCCTACAAGGTAGGAGGAAATCGCTAGAAGTGGTTTTTGATGGAGGATGCCACCACATTGGTAGACAAGCGACCGGGTAGGATAACTGAAGGGGAGAAGAAGTGTTGAAAGATGAGCGGTGGGGCAGAGGCATGTTGCTAGAGGAGAGAAGGAGCCTCATGATGGCGAGATAATGGATGGCTCGAGGATTTTAGATAGGGATATGCCATCAGAGGAGAAGAGGAGTTGATCAAAGGTGGGTGGAGGGCACAAAAGTCATGATGTGTTGTAGATGCAGTAGAATAGATGCATATGAAAAAGTGTGGGCATGAGAATAAATGACCAAAAGAGGAAAATGAGGGGGCCCTGAAATTTGAGATCTATAGTAGGTTCTAGACATACTTGTTTTTTTGCTTGGATGGTCGTATTTGTTTTTTAGAGGCCAAGTAGGGGCCCTACTAGAGTTTCTCTTACCATTGCAAACACCTGATCATCTGGTGTCCTCTAGATTTGTAGGAATTTTTTAGTAGCGAGCAACCCTCCATGGTTTATATATATGGTTGTGCAAGTCTTTTAGACCACTCTTCAATCCTTGGTTCAGTCACATATTTTCAAGTTATTTTGAGGATTGGAGTGCACTATCTATTTTAAGTGGATATTGAAGGTTAATTATTCTTGATACTTGCCAGCACCTAAACAACCTACTGGAGGACTAGGTGAATGCATGTAGGATGCAATGTGGTGAATTTGAGTTTTAATGATTGATGAACATAAGTATTGTGCTTGCAGTGGTGGTCTAATTTGAGTTATTTGCAATGATAATGGCATCAAGTGTCTTGGCCCCTATATTTGTTTGTTGATTGGCATTTTGCACATAGGACATTTGTAAAGAATAAGGACACTATAGTGTGAATGTATGCTATATGCATATAGACATTCTTTATAGTGTATATTATGGCTTTGTTTTTTTCCTTTGGTCACACTATTAAGGGGGCAAGGTGTTCAACCTAAGAGAGTAAAAATGAGAGCATGTGTATCACTAGAGGATGTCTCTTAGTTGAGCTAATGATAGTAAGTGGCACACTAAAGTAGTTTCAAGTCAAGGTTCACAATGAAGTTGAAGTGATGAGGTCAAGCTTGAATAGGTTAAAACAACACTGCATTATGCATCGAATGATGGTGTTGACCCCAACCAATCTTCTAGTAGTACTATTTGCTGTGCACAAGTGTCTTTGCCTTAGTTACCAAGTGGTCGCCTTATGATCCAATATATTACCATCTAACAATTAAATAAATCAACTAGCATAAGACCACAATATGACCCAACATGACTAATGTAGGCTAGAGGATCATCCATGATGCTTACATATGATGGTTTTTAATGGCTAGTAGCCTCTTTACTCTCTATATAAGTACTACCCTTATTTCATTTGGAGCTGGCATTTCTCCTCTTTGTTGCTAACAATTATAGAGAGACTAATAAAGAATTGGATAGCCACCCAAGAAGAAGTGAAATTTGAGTGCTATCCTTGACCTAGTGGAGGACTTGACAACCTTCCTTGGTGGAGCTAATTTGAGTAAGCTCCAAAAGTTTGTATATATACTTGAAACCAACCATGCTAGAGTAGTAACTGATTATTCACTAATGTATGGGAGTTTCATTCTTTCTTAGTGACTCTTGGTGCTCCAACTTGGAATAATGGGTTATAGTGGTAATCTAATATCAGAAAAAATTGGTTGACTATTTGTGTCTTTATCTTTCTTAATTTACTTCTTTATCAAGCTTGTTTGTGTTGAAGTACATTTGTTTGATGGGTAGGATTGTTCTGTAAGTGAACTTAAGATTAGATTATCTATTGCATTTAAGGACATATATCTTAATGTGATCATGAGATTCTCCTTAGTCATGTATCTTGTATTTTGTATCAAAAGGTGTGTGAAGCTTTTGATAGACTTGGTTAGCTAAGGACATGTTTATGGTGTTGGCTCTATGGACCCTTTAGTAAAAGGGAAATGTTCCTCAAAGTCATTTATATATTTTTTTGGTGCTTGATGACCATCACAACCATATGGACTAACTAGTTTGCTAAGTATATGACTACATGTTCACAATATCAAAGAAATGAGTCTCTATGTCAGAAATAGCTCAAACCTAGCTAGAAAGGGGTGTATGTTGAAAGAGATGAACTATTGGTAGTTTTGCATCTTGGATAAGTTCTAAACACTCCTAGGAACATATTTGAACCAACTAGAGAAGCTGGAAAGCAAAGATTTATGTTTTGCTACTTTTATAGCTTAATTTGAGCCAGAATCAGAATATGAGTTAGATAAATTGAAATTATGAAGTTTCATGACTTAGACTGGTTGGACAGTCTCTAAATATGTTTGTCTAAGATAGAAGAACCAAAATAAAATTGAAGAACAAATGGCCAAAAGGAGTTAAGTGAGTCTATCTGCGAGCACCGGACCATCCCAATGGTGCACAAGACTGGTTTCGTAGAGAGGTATGTATCTAGGCATTTATCGGCTAGCACACTAGGAGTGCACCGGCCCGGTACGGTGGCTATCTGGACTAGTTTTCCAAAGAGGTTATTTTTTAAGGCTGAAGACGCTGGTGCACCGGACCAATCAAGTATTAATGATCATCCCATGGCTAGCTAACATGGAGGCTGGCGTGGCAAGGTCCGGTGGTAGACCAGATCTATCTGATGAGCCTAACAAGACTGCTCCCCATCGAACAGTCACTTGCAACAGCATTCTGACAAGACCTGGTGGCGCACATGATCATCAATGTGCAAGGTCTGGTGTATGCGCCGACTGTGCAGATTTTGGCATTCAATACCAATGGCTATTTGAGTGGTTGGGGGCTATAAAAATACTGAAAGGGAATTAGGCTTTCACCTAGTCCCTAATTAATTTTGGTGGTTGAATTGCCCAACACAAATAAATGGACTAACTAGTTTGCTCTAGTGTATAAGTTATACAGGTGCCAAAGGTTCACACCTAGCCAATAAAAAGACCAAGTATTGGGTTCGACAAAAGAGCAAAGGGACAACCGAAGGCACCTCTGGTCTGGCGCACCGGACTGTCCGGTGTGCCACCGGACATGTCCGGTGCACCAAAGGACTCCAACTCAAACTCGTCACCTTCGGGAATTTCCAGAGGCGACTCCGCTATAATTCACCGGACTGTCCGGTGTACACCAGACAGTGTCCGGTGCTCCAAGGAAGAGCGGTCTCCGGAACTCGCCAGCGTCGGGAATCAGCAACGGCTGCTCCGCTATAATTCACCGGACATGTCCGGTGTACACCGGACTGTCCAGTGCAACTGCGGGGCAACGGCTACTTCGCGCCAACGGTCACCTGCAACAGCAATCAATGCACGCCAGAGCGCGCAGGAGTCAGGCACGCGCGTAGTGGCGCACCGGACACTCTACAGTACATGTCCGGTGCGCCACCGGACATCCAGGCGGGCCCAGCAGTCAGAGCTCCAACGGTCGGAACCCTAACGGTTGGGTGACGTGGCTGTCGCACCGGACATGTCCGGTGTGCACCGGACTGTCCGGTGCACCATACGATAGACAGCTTTCACCAACGGCTAGATTTTGGTTGGTGGCTATAAATACCACCCCAACCGGCCACTTCAAAGCGGGGGAGCCCAAGCAACATTCCAAGTCATCTAGTTGACATACTCAAGCCCTCCCAACCACATATATTCATTGATCCATCCTATACACAAGATTTAGACCACTACAACCCACACAAGTGCCACAAAAGCAAGAGCAAGTAAAAGAAAGTCTCTTGTGTGTTTTAGCTCTAGTGCCTTGTGAGATTCATTGAGAGATAGTGTGTGCTACATCTTCGTGTTCATTTGTGCGTGGAGTATTGACTCCCATCGAACTTCCTCCAAAGTGTTGGAGGCTTGTAAAAGCGAACAAGAGACACCAAAGAGTGTGGTGGTCCTTGTGGGATCGAGAGTGATCCTTGAGAAGAAGAAGAGCTCGCCGATCCTTGTGTGATCGGGGGAGAGAGGGAAAGGGTTGAAAAAGACCCGTCCTTAAGTGGACTCCTCAACGGGGACTAGGCCTTCGAGGGCCGAACCTCGGTAAAACAAATCACCCGTGTCTATTGTGTTTATTGCTTGTGATTTGTTTGTTTTCCCTTGCTCTAAGTTTTCTTGCACCATTATTTGCTAATATCATTTGGTGTTGCTTCAAGTTTAATTCCATTTAGTGAAACAACACTTCGCAAGAAAGAACTTGGCTTAGTGCTCTTCTCATCTAAGACTTCTTGCTTTGTTATTGTATAACTTATTAATTGTATTGATTTATCACTCCCGCATTATTTAGCAATATTCTTTTCAAGCAAGAACTTAGTTTGTATACTCCTATATTTGTATATCTTGTTCTAACCACTAATCAAGGGATCTAGTTGGGGGATAAAGTTTTAAATTTCAGGTTTCGCCTATTCACCCCCCCTCTAGGCGACTTTCAAATACATCCCCAACCAGCTCATTCAACACACAACACTTGAGCATTCATTCCTACAAGTTAGAGAAGACTTCCTTACACATCCAAGTGATTCAAGTGCCCCATTTGAGTAGAGAAAAAGAGTGTGCACATGTGATTGAGCTAAAAGAGAGTGTATTTGGCATTGTTGTGTCTTGGTGCAAAGCATCTATTGAGATTATAAAGGCTAGCAAGAGGCTCTAATGTTTTGGAGTACCTTGCGAAGACTTAGTCTCTTGATCAATTGAGAAAAGAAGAAACGACTCGAGTTTGATCTTCAAAATCACTCGAAAGGGTTGAAAGAGAATCAACCTTCGGGACACCTCAACGAATACGTAGGTTTCATTTGAAAACCGAACTCTGGTAAATAAATCGTTGTGTTCTTTGTGTTTGCATATTTGTGATTTGTTTCCTCCTCCCTTACTCCGATTGTTTCATTTCTCGTTCTAACGTCTAACCATGGATCAAAGTTTTTGTATTAAGTGACAAATTTCAGTTTTGCCTATTCACCCCCTCTAGGCAACTTTAATTTAGTATGATTTTATAGAAAAAATAGGTATCAAGGTGTAACAGGGTTTAGATTTTGTATAGACTAATGTTGTTGTATTACCTTTCTTTAATCTAGTTCATCCACTACTCTTGGGTCATTCTATCCTTACACTAGGTGAACTTCCATTGGTGTTGTTTTTGCTAAAAGCATGCCCTTCAATTTGCTTTACTCAATGGAGATAAACTCATAGTGAGCACTCCAATCTAGATCTTGGGGTTGCAATAACAACCCAATAGCACAATTAAAACCAGATTTTCTTTTGTTTATCTCTTTAATTCTTGTCTTCTACTTCATTGCAAATTTTTGTTCCTTTGAGATGTTTATTAACGAAGAGACTTGGTTTGTCCTTAGTATGGTTCATTCACTAGATTTGTTTAAATTTTTGTACTTAAGGACATGTATCTAATTTAAAAATCCAATGTCATGAGTTTGTTTATTAAACCCAAAGATACTTCTTAGATTTTGTCTAGGTCTATGTCTTTCCATTCAAGGGATGAAATAGAATTGCAGACATTATTATTGTTAAGATTTAAATATTTTACATCTCAATTCACCCCCTCTCTTGAGCCATTTAATGCTTCAAGTAGCAACTAACAAATTAAAAGACATATTCACAACATAAGAACTAGTAGAAAAAAACAAAGACAAAGACTCACTGGCAGTGAGGCAGATGATCCAGATGAAGCAGAAGTTGAGGTAGGGGACCCTATTGCTAGCCTTGTTCGCCTCATCTAGTTGGCACCCAGGGCACTGCCTCTTTGTTTTCTCAACTGGAGGAGGTTGATCACCTATATTTGTAGGATGTAGAGGTGGAGGCAACTCTTGAATCTGACCGTTTTGAGACCCCATTTAGTGAGTGAGCTGCATGAATAAATACACAACAAGCCTAATTAGATATCCACTCCCTCCATCCTATAACATAGATCATGCAAGCATTAAAAATGTATCCAAATATAAGGTATTCTAGAGACAAAACAATTTAGCATTAAATACTAGCCATTTATGAACCAACCGCCATTAATCATGTTGATGATTACGTCTAACTAGGAATTAAAGTGAGGTTGCACATATATTTTGTGTTCTTTCTTAATATGTATTCAGATTTCTAGAATGAACTATATTGTATGATAAAGGAAGTAGGTAGATAAATAAGTATACATAGTGAAATCAACACTTAATACAATAAATATATTGATAAAATTATGGGATGTCTAATTCTTGTAATAGTATACCAAAACACTATGAAATCAAAGTAGATTTTAAACAATTCCATAGAAGAAATTAGTTCAAGTTCACCATAAACATAAGATTAACAAGAATTCAATAAAAAATGGGATACAAATGTTTGAAATATTCATATTCTTCTATATCTTGTTAAAATTGATATCCTTTCAAAATATAATTATTCACATGTGACTAGTGTATAAACAAATTGTACTTTCTCTAATTTCTTGGCCTAGACAAAAGTTGATGTGCCAATTATTTACATTATGCAAGCATATACATCTCAACGAACTACATACAGACTGTAGTCCATCATTGTGTTCTTCTCAGACTTAGAAAATATTCAACTGTTTAAGGGAAAATAATAGATACATGCCAAAATACAACACAAAAACTTGGAAAATAGGACCCATCTCCAAATCTAACACCTTGACAAACCTGTGGGTAGAGAAATTAATGCCATGCTCTTTCCCTAATAGGGTAACGACACATTAGATTTTACGTTTCAATAGGTAACCGTTGTCATCTCTATGCATGGTGCACCGGATTACAACCTTGAAAAAACACACACACAGGACCTTTTGTACAAAGGAACTCTAGTACTAGATTCATGCCAATATAAAAACCTCATATATCCATATATTTCTACCTACATCAGAACGAGGTGGGGCGAGCAACATGAGAGTGTGTGGAAGATGAAGCTAACCTCTTTGAGGACTTCTCCAGTTCTTTCCTTCTGCCTTTCCCCTCTCTCTTCCTTTTTGAAGAAAACTATTATTGTTCTTGTTTAAATAGGTGTGGTGTTGGCTATGATTAGATACATAGGGATATAACGCGGTGCACATCTTTGACTCCTACTATAGAGGCTAGTTTACATGGGCTCTATATAAAATATTATTGCATCGTGATGACTTCATGAGAGCCCCAATGGATATTGACTAAATGAATTGTATTTTTAAGGAGATTAACTCTATTGTTTAGTAAGAGATTCAAACATCACATAAGTTTCGAGAACCAATTCACCTTAGTAGTGCCTGAACCTAATACAAGTTAGTCCTATATCTTTATATCATATCCAGTAGATATCCTACCAATCTTTTCTACCTAAAAAGAAGTATTTTAGGATAAGGAGGTGCTACAACAGATCTCTTATCTTAACTCTTATACCTAGAGATCTCATAAAAGAAACATTATTTCTCCAAAATAAAGAAGTCAATCCCCTCTCGTATCCCTAAAAATAAAAGCGACAATTTTTCTTATCTTAACTCTTATACCTAGAGATCTCATAAAAGAAACATTATTTCTCCAAAATAAAGAAGTCAATCCCCTCTCGTATCCCTAAAAATAAAAGCAACAATTTTTAGATAATATGTTGTAGTAATGCTCTCTTGTATCACAAATTTTTAAGGTATTCTCTTAGAAACCCATATGAGATAAACGAAGAGATCCGATGGAGATCACATCCAACAAAGCTAGCCAACTAAAGTTTTTCCAAAAACATAAATATATATATTTATATCTATCTATATCTGCATCATGTTCAATATCTAAATATGTATTTATATCTATATCTGTATCTATATCTATATCTAACTCTTACCTAATATTAAATAGTGAAGCAATTTTTCTCTTCCTCTTTTCTACTTCCTAGAATGCCATCTTGTTTCTCCTAGTGGTGTTTGGGACCCGATACTCACAAATTATGTTCACATGAGCTAGAACTACATGCATTTATGCATCAAACAATGGTATGGAGCTTGATTCATATGACGTGACCATTACGTAAATCTTCGAGCCACAAATTGTTTAGGTGACCACACAGCAAGGTGTGCACATTTCGCTGCAATGCATGGGCATGTTTACGAGTAGCCTAACACAAGATAATTACAAGTCCCTAATATATTAAACTAGTTAAATACATCTAGGCCTTAATGTGGTGAATTTGGGGTTTCAATGATTGATGAACACATGTACTGTAACTAATGTATGTTTTGCAATAGTGATTTTATTTGAGTTAGTTGCAATGAGAATAGCCAATAGTTATTTGGCCTTGAAGACTAGGTTCATTAATTAACTTATTGCATAAAATTCTTTCATGAAGATTATTAGGGACACTATAGAATGAATATAGGTTATGTGCATGGATACATTCACTATTATGTGTACTAGGGCTTTGTTTTTCCTTTGACCATAATATTAAATAGGCCCAACGTGTTCAACTTAAGAGAGTAAAAGTGAGAGGGTGTGGGTGCACAAGGGTCTAATCTTTAGTTGAGTTGACGAATATATGTGGCTCCATTCATATGGATTCAAGTCAAGGATCTGAAAGAAGTTGGATTGGTCGATGTACTTGAAATGATTTGAAAACAACACCAGACTTTGTATCAGACACCCTAAGTGGATAATGTAGTGGTACGATTTCTTGAGTAGAAGTGACTTTGCTCTAGCGACTAAGTGGCCATCATATGATCCAATTTGCATGGTGACCATGATAGGTTATTGAGCGAGACACAACTTGACTTAGTGGCTTGTTGGCCAACCCAATATGTACCATATCATATAATATGGTGCAACTTCATGACCCATGGTAGTTCATTTGGGAAGTCAAACTTGACTTAGTAACTCATTGGCAATATACACACATACAAACATCGACACATACAAGGTGCTACCATTAATATCAATTGTAATCAACCCCTAGGGATAGTAGCAAATTGATGAGAAAAGGAACCATATTCAATGACAAAGCAAGGAATTTCACCAACAAACTAAACCAATCTCTAACTCATTTACTAAATTCACATTCAAGAGGTTTTCATAAATTCAAGATAGATCTAATTAGACTTTTTTACTTTATTATAATTTTCTTCCACTCTATAATGTAGAGCAGACTAGTTCTGTATACATGGACTTGAGGATCATGATACAAGAATGAACTAATTGAAGGTACCTCTTCCTAGTTGGTTAAAGGGGACTACTAGACATATCACATCCATAATGACGTGGTACTAGATCCATATCATATGACTTGGGTTTCTTGTATGGAATTTCTGAAGTCATGACTATTAATAATGTCGATGTATTAGTAGGTGGCACCGTTGTGCCAAGGGATATGAAGCCCTAGAGCATCGGCGGGTGCATAGGGGAGGAAATAAAGGTGGTAGGAAATCCTATCATACTTGTTTCTATGAACCTTATGATATTCTCTCAAGGATAGCTAGCTAATCATTTTATTTTAGTAACTCATGAGCCCCTAACTTCCAAACATGGCTATGGTAACTACTTTGGATGTAGGTTAAAACACTAAGATGAACTCTAATAGCCCAAGACTAGTACTATTTGTTGTACATGAATCTATTTATGAGGACCTATTGATACACAATACTTGTTATGTTTTACCCTTGTCTACTCCTCTCACATATCTTTTTTCTAAGGATGCCGCCTATCCACCATGTGTAGTGGCTCTACTATTTAGTTTGTAGATCTAGATGGTCAGTTAGACCTAGCACTACCTATATCTCTAGTCATAAATAGTCAAGGCTACCACTTGCTTACTTAAGTAATGCCACACAAGTTATATATTATCATATTTTCTCTTGTAGGTCAAATCAAATATACCATATGCATGGTAGCTTATTTTTATATTTTGGTGTTCTATAATCATATTCGAAGTTATTTTAGTATTTGATCATTCTACATATATTTCTAGGCTTTGTTATCCAAGCTATTGATGAGCACAAATAAGAATTAATAATAGTTTTTATATCTATTGATATTATTACCACCATTACAAGCATCTATTTCCATGCAACTACCAAAATATATGTCTTAGTACAGCCTGCTCCATGATATGGTTATGCAAAGAGTAGAATAGAAACCCACCCATCTAAGATGATAGGGGAATCAGGGTTCTAACCCTAGACGATCAGCCCCAAATAATTGTGCTAAGCACTATACTAATTGTGACATTCTTAAGTTTTCACATTTTTGAATATTTTATTGACCCATGAAAAATAACCTAAGATCATTGCCCATAAGAATATCCTAAAACACATGGCAACTCCTATGGCCTAATGTCACACCCGGGCTTAAGGGACAAAGCCGGGTGCATCTCATACATGCGCCAAAGAAGACAACATATATAATAATAAAGTGTATAGAGATAAATGTCATAATATAATCAGAGTACTTATTACAAAGTGGAAGTCTTACAAAATAAAAGATAAACATAAAAGGATCTAAAATCTATCCTTGGCGCTAGAAAGTCAACTAGGAGACGACACCTAGATCGAATCAAACTTCTCATTGTGTGGCTCCTCTTGAACCACCTATTCCCCTCCTGTGGGGGGTGTGAGACAGCAAGGGTGAGCTCACACATGTTCATCGCTCAACAAGTCGTGGGGAATAATGTGGCATGAACTCACTAAAGGTGGGAGTTCATGTGATGTGTAAGGCTGATCAACAATAGAGGTTAAAGCTGAGCATTGCTTTTAATAAGTTGGTCAAATTTTATTAGCAATTACTAAATGTAAGTAAATACCAAACCATAATAAATAATAGAACAAAATTAATAACAAATCCCATGCAAATGCAAATGACAAATTGAGTTTAGGTTCCATAATTTAATCATGCGAGAGTCCTGAGCTGCTCATGACCGTGAGCTCGGCTAGTATATCAGTTTTACACTCTACAGAGGTTGTACCCTGTACCCACAAGTCATGTATCCCATGTCGCCAGGGTTTGCAAGGCCCTTAGACACTAACGAGGTGAATGGCTAGGGATCCACTACGAGGCCTTTACAAAGTTCCACTAGCTTCCGAAAACCCGCTACAGTTTATGGGAAGAGCACTTGCAAGAATCCCCCGTCTGACCGCCATTGTAGCAAAATCAACCCGAGAACCTCCTTGCATGCAACTCCCCTACTGTCCTTGCCCCTTTCGGGTAAGGTAGTCTTCCACTAGCTTTCCTAATTAGTCAGCCAAGGGCGTCCCATTCCACCCTTGTGGTGGCACGTGTTTCTCAAGTTAAGCTCCATGTTCCAGTTAACATTAATGATCTTGACATGAACATAAATAGAATAACAAAATAATTGGAACATGGATATAATGAAACATTATCCCAAAACCATGTAAAGCAATGGCAAAACTACCCAAGTGATTCAGGGATAACAAGGTAAAATGGATAAACAGACTAGGGTGACCTATTGGGTCCTATCAAAATTAAACCTATGCATGAATAAATGACATTAAAGAACATTATTGGGTAAATGAAGGTGATCAAGGGCACAACTTGCCTGACACTTGAGATTCCAGTTACTAGGATGATTCTTTAGATCCCCGAAACCCCGCGCTAGTCGTAGCAATACAAACAAATATGGTATAGACAAAATTAACATCACACCAAACATAAGAACAAAATGAATAATAATGGTCTACGCGTCGCTACGAGATCGTGGGATCGAGAACTACTACGATCGGAGTCGTGGTCATCAAGTTATGATGTGATTAAATGATTAAACTAGGTTCTATGTTTATTTTATAATTCCAGAGAAAAGATAACCTAAAGTAGTAATTAATACAACTTTAATCTAAATTATAAATTGACCATAGATCATATTTTAGTAGATTATAATGGTAAGTAGATTAACAAGACTAACCAACATAAGTTAAATAAAGACCTAATTATAAAAGAATGAGACATGGTATATTAAGTGTTGTTATTGCATAGTAAATATTTATACGAGACTAACGCAACTTGAACGGATCAAATCGGAGTTAAAACAGAGGAGTTATGAATTTTCTAAGGTTTTATGTATTCAATACAAGATTAATCAAGGGATTAATTTTAATAAATTTTTCATGCCAAACCAGAGGTACTATGTGATAAACAATAATATTATAGAGTTATAGAAACTAGAATGGACTGATAAGGAGTTAAAATGCATTTTCTATGAATTAATTAAGTTCCTATAATTATTTTCACACAAAAATGTATTTTCTAAGTGAATTCCTTTGATTTTCTGTTCTTTGGACTGAGCGCACTATTTACAGAAACCATAGGGGCTACGGCACAAATTGTTCTAAGACACAGGCCATCCCGCAGTGGACTGCGGCTTTAATTCTAAAAACGCTAGGAGCTCTTTAGCTAAACATCACGGTGAAGGGATATCATCTGATCTGCACCGTCGGATAAAAAACAAGCGGCTCATATTAGATTATAGCTTCATCAAAACGGTATGCGCTATAGACCGCTAGATCATGGATCTACGGTTCAGATCAAATACGTGAAGGGGTATGAGAAGGCTCTAATCCTGATCCTACAGCTCCAATCCGACGGACCCATTCTATCCTCAACCCTGACCGTGGATCTATTCATCTACGACACCGATCTTATGAGGATGAAATGGTACCCAAATCAATCCCGGCCGACAACTTAGGCATCAACGGTATGGATCAAGGGCCCAATCGGTATCCGTCCGCTCTAATCGTCACCACATCTTAGCCAATCAACGGCCAAGCGACCTTCTTCCCCCTCCGGCCAGCGAAGCAGCGGCGCCCACCCCCTCTGACAGAGCAACACGCCAGGCGTACCCTCAATCTCGGCCCAGGCACACGCCACCGATCCTCGACCCCGTTTTATGAGCTATTGCACATGACGAATCGAGTAGAGGCTCTTACCGAGGATTCCTAGGTGGTGCAGACCCGTTCTCCAGCCTGAGGCGGTGTTGGAGGGTGCCCAGAATTCTGGTAAAGAAGACCTCCCCCCCCATGCGCCGATGGCTAGCAATCCGCACGCACGAATCTGCGGGATCTCAGAGTATACTCTCGACCCCCCCCCCCCACCACTGAAGCAGTGCTTCCCTCGCGACGCCGACCATGGTGTCAATGGCGGCGGCTAGAATGGGGTCAACTCTCTCAACCAGGGTGATGGCTACGTCCAATGCTCTCACGCGAGGAATAGTATGAAGGGGGAGGGAGCCTCAGGATGATCGGGGCTTTATCCCCAGCTTCAGTGGATCACGGACCCAGCTTCCACGTGGTTGTTGCAACAGACCGCCCGCAAGAAGAGGGAAGAAGATTCTGACAACCGGGGGCCACGCAATAGAGACCCAGCGAGGCGGCTAGGACGCAGCCCCACATTCAGTGAGAGTGAGGACGTGTGGCGCACGCCACTGCGTATGACGCATGGGCCCGGCACAGGTGGGCTGCATGCACGCGCAGATGGAAATGGGCCGCAGGGTAGGAGAATCACCCCAATTCTAGGTCTGCCTTATCTTTTTTTATTTCCTTTTATGTTTTCTAGTTTTTCAAATTTTGATTTCAAGTTCAAATTCAACCATGGTTTTGGAAAGTCAACTTTACAGTTAAATGAACAGCACAAAATCAAACATAATCCAAAGTTTATATTTATTTATTATTTATTTATTTGTTTATTATCCTACATAAGTAAACACTTTTGGATATGTTGCTCCACATAATTATTTTGAGAAAAATATTTTCAATTGTATAATCTCGATTAATCGATGCTCTAATATTTATCCTTATATAACATTTATCAACTTCAACAAGGGATAATTTATATAAGAATCTCTTTTCTTTATCAATTTATTAGTTACTTACTAACTTAATATTATTGTTTGAATATGAGGAGTGGAAATCCTAATAGATTTCAAAGGTCATCGAAAATTCTCACCACACTTAATATATATATTTTTATCTTTTTATTTTATTATTTCATGATATTTTTTTTACCAAATTTTGGGCTTTACAAATCCTACCCCTTAACAGTAATCTCGTCCTCGAGAATTGTAAAAAAAGGGTGTATAACTATGTTATCTCAAAACATATGCACAAACAAAATCTTAGCATGATGCATAATTTATTAGCAACACATGGGGTCAGATAGACCTTATTATTCTTCCTAAAATAGCATCATACCATCTACTAACTAAAGTAACACTTAGATCTTACAAATAATAGTAATGTATATATATGTTTATGTAGTTTGGTGGAGCTGGTGGTGGTCGTGGAGGTTGTTGTTGTCGTTGTCTTTCCAACTGCGCTTGCCTTATTTCTCGACGTATATCCAGCCGGTCGTGACATATTTCCTCGCATTCTTGTCTTATCTGATTTTGCATTTCGGTAACCATGTCTGACATTAGTTGTATTACCAGCATTTGGGCGGCAACCACTTGATCAATTCCAACAGGTGGAGGATTCATTTCTGTTTGCTGTTGTCTGATGATCTTTCCTTCCTAGTATTGACCATGAGAGTTAGAAGCGTATGGAAAAATAGTTTTGCAATGGAAATTATTCGATAAGCGGAATGAATAAGCTAGTAGCTAGTTATGATCTGAAGATTTTTTTAGTAGTGCTTAATCTTTGTTTTATATCAAGATTGGGATAACTAGTCGTATAAGGTGAATGTCCAAAGGTATGATAGAATCTATCATAATGAGATAGATACGGGTGAGATAGACTACATGACGTAGATCAAGAGTTTGTTTGATGTTAGGTGGGGATAGATAGATTATGCAATCCATCACGACTCTACTGGTTGAGTTAGATCTTCTGTTCATGGTTGAGTTGGTCTAATGTGCTAAGTTAACACCTAGCCAGTAGGGTTCAAGGTTAGATTGGATACAACTAGATTATACTAGTTTGAGTTAGGTAGATCTACCAGGGTAGAAGATATATTATTAGAATATGTTAGAATCTTTTGAGATAGGAGTGATTATATGGTGTAGGTAAGTCAGAATCTCTGTCAGTTAAATAGAGTGGTTATGCAACCATCGAATGGTTAAGGTAGTTGCATATGGTCAGGTTGGACTAAGGCTCCAATTTAGATTAAAACATATTTGTCTGAGTAGGATCCAATCTTATTTTAGCAGTATTATTTAACATGTTTGTCCATTAGATTAGATCTGACCAAATTAGATGGGATCAAAATTAAATTGGTGTAACTGGATTAGACTAGATAAGATCTACTTAATTTATTTTAGTATAGATCATGTTTGTTACACTGTTTTAAGATAAGCAAAGGATAGGTATGCTTATTAAGACAAGATGAGCCTCTAAGAATAAGATAGAATCTTTTGAGTTTAGTTAGATCTGTTAGGGTAAGATAGAATCTTTTTGAGATAAGATGGATCTTGTTAAGATAAGAAAGAATCTTCTAGGATAAGAGAAAATATGTTAAGATAAAATGGATCTATTAAGATAAGAGAGAGTCTTTTAGATAAGAGGGATCCATTAGGCTTGATATATGCTAATGGGGTATTTTTAGTTGGTCTAGTTTATCTTATAAACAATTTAAGAGGATAAGAGATTTTTTAACACAATATGAACCTATGAGGATAAGATAGATTCATTTAAGTTAAGAGGGATACATTAAAGTAAGAAAGAATCTTTTAAGGTAAGAAGGATCCATTTAAAATAGATACACTTTAAGGGAGGATAATCTAAGTTGTTTAGTTATCTTATGAATTCTATTTATGCCTATATGTATATGCAGATGTAATTGTGGACACTACTCCACAACTAATCACACTCAATCAAAGATCCAAATCAGACAAATATCATATGAACAAACACTCAAGCGTATAGATACCTATAAAAATAGTTTTGTTTTTGTTCCTAAGAGTAGGTCTCCTATTCCTAAAGTCACTTTAGGCATAGGATTACAAAGTGTGAAATCCACATTTGTCTTTAGAAAGAAAAGGTAAGAATAATCAGAGTAAAGCGAAAATAGACGAGAAAAGATTAAGAAAAGTTTAGAAAAGAATCAGAGTAACGTAAGTAGGTAAGGGTTTGTCCATTTCTATCTAGGTTTCGTCCTACAGTCAACATTCCTCTGATACCACTTATGTCACACCCGGGCTTAAAGGGACAAAGCCGGGTGCATCTCATACAAGCGCCAAAGAAGACAACATATATAATAACAGAGTGTATAGAGATAAATGTCACAATATAATCAGAGTACTTATTACATAGCGGAAGTCTTACAAAATAAAAGATAAATATAAAAGGATCTAAAATATATCCTTGGTGCCAGAAAGTCAACTAGGAGACGCCACCTAGATCGAATCGAACTCCTCATTGTGTGGCTCCTCTTGAACCACCTGTTCCTCTCTTGTGGGGGGTGTGAGACAGCAAGGGTGAGCTCACACATGTTCATCGCTCAACAAGTCGTGGGGAATAATGTGGCATGAACTCACCAAAGGTGGGAGTTCTTGTGATGTGTAAGGCTGATCAACAATAGAGGTTAAAGCTGAGCATTGCTTTTAATAAGTTGGTCAAATTTTATTAGCAATTACTAAATGTAAGTAAATACCAAACCATAATAAATAATAGAACAAAATTAATAACAAATCCCATGCAAATGCAAATGACAAATTGAGTTTAGGTTCTATAATTTAATCATGCGAGACTCCTAAGCTGCTCATGACCGTGAGCTCGCCTAGTATACTAGTTTTACACTCTGCAGAGGTTGTACCCTATACCCACAAGTCGTGTATCCCATGTCCCCAGGGTTTGCAAGGCCCTTATACACTATCGAGGTGAATGGCTAGGGATCCACTACGAGGCCTTTACCAAGTTCCACTAGCTTCTAAAAACTCGCTACAGTTTATGGGAAGAGCACTTGCAAGAATCCCCCGTCTGACCGCCATCGCAGCAAAATCAACCCGAGAACCTCCCTGCATGCAACTCCCTTACTGCCATTTCCCTTTTCGGGTAAGGTAGTCTTCCACTAGCTTTCCTAATTAGTCATCCAAGGGCATCCCATTCCACCATTGCGGTGGCACATGTTTCTCAAGTTAAGCTCCATGTTCCAGTTAACATTAATGATCTTGACATGAACATAAATAGAATAACAAAATAATTGGAACATGGATATAATGAAACATTATCCCAAAACCATGTAAAGCAATAGCAAAACTACCCAAGTGATTCAGGGATAACAATGTAAAATGGATAAACAGACTAGGGTGACCTATTGGGTCCCATCAAAATTAAACCTATGCATGAATAAATGACATTAAAGAACATTATTGGGTAAATGAAGGTGATCAAGGGCACAACTTGCCTGGCACTGGAGATTCCAGTTACCAGGATGATTCTTCAGATCCCCGAAACCTCACGCTAGTCGTAGCAATACAAACAAACATGGTATAGAAAAAATTAACATCACACCAAACATAAGAACAAACTGAATAATAATGGTCTACGCGTCGCTATGAGATCGTGGGATCGAGAACTACTAGGATCGGAGTCGTGGTCATCAAGTTATGATGTGATTAAATGATTAAACTAGGTTCTATGTTTATTTTATAATTCTAGAGAAAAGATAACCTAAAGTAGTAATTAATCCAACTTTAATTAAATTATAAATTGACCATAGATCATATTTTAGTAGATTATAATGGTAAGTAGATTAACAAGACTAACCAACATAAGTTAAATAAAGACCTAATTATAACAGAATGAGACATGGTATATTAAGTGTTGTTATTGCATAGTAAATATATATATGAGACTAACGCAACTTGAACGGATCAAATCGGAGTTAAAACAAAGGAGTTATGAATTTCCTAAGGTTTTATGTATTCAATACAAGATTAATCAAGGGATTAATTTTAATACAGTTTTCATGCCAAACCAGAGGTACTATGTGATAAACAATAGTATTATAGAATTATAGAAACTGGAATGGACTAAAAAGGAGTTAAAATGCATTTTCTAGGAATTAAATAAGTTCCTATAATTATTTTCACACAAAAATGTATTTTCTAAGTGAATTCCTTTGATTTTCTGTTCTTTGGACTGAGCACACTATTTACAGAAACCATAGGGGCTACGACGCAAATTGTTCTAAGACACAGGCCATCCCACAGTGGACTGCGGTTTTAATTCTAAAAACCCTAGGGGCTCTTTAGCTAAACGTCACGGTGAAGGGGTATCATCTGATCTGCACCGTCGGATCAAAAACAAGCGGCTCAAATTAGATTATAGCTTCATCAAAACAGTATGCGCTATAGACTGCCAGTTCATGGATCTACGGTTCAGATCAAATACGTGAAGGGGTATGAGAAGGCTCTAATCCTAATCCTACAGCTCCAATCCGACGGACCTAATCTATCATCAACCCTGACCGTGGATCTATTCATATACGGCACCGATCTTATGAGGATGAAATGGTACCCAAATTAACCCCGGCCGACCACTTAGGCATCAACGGTATGGATCAAGGGCCCAACCGATATCCGTCCACTCTAATCGTCACCACATCTTAGCCAATCAACGGTCAGGCGACCTTCTTCCCCCTCCGGCCAGCGAAGCGGTGGTGCCCACCCCCTCCGGCAGAGCAACACGCCGGCGTACCCTCAATCTCGGCCCAAGCACGCGACACCGATCCTCGGCCCCGTTTTATGAGCTATTGCACACGACTAATCGAGTAGAGGCTCTTACCGAGGATTCCTAGGCGGTGCAGACCCGTTCTTCGGCCTGAGGTGGAGTTGGAGGGTGCCCAGAATTCTAGTTAAGAATTGACCTCACACCCCCCCCCCCCCGATGCGCCAATGGCTAGCAATCCGCACGCACGAATCCACGGGATCTCAGAGTATACTCTCGACCCCCCGCCACTGAAGCAGTGCTTCCCTCACGACGCCGACCACGGTGTCAATGGCGGCGGCTGGAATGGGGTCAACTCTCTCAACCCTGGTGATGGCTGCGTCCAATGCTCTCGCGCGAGGAATAGTATGAAGGGGGAGGGAGCCTCAGGACGACCGGGGCTTTATCCCCAGCTTCAGTGGATCACGGACCCGGCTTCCACGCGGTTGTTGCAACAGACCGCCCGCAAGAAGAGGGAAGTAGATTCTGACAACCGGGGGCCACGCAACAGAGACCCAGCGAGGCGGCTAGGACGCAGGCCCACATTCAATGAGAGTGAGGACGCGAGGCGCACGCCGCTGCGGATGACGCGTGGGCCCGGCACAGGTGGGCTGCATGCGCGCGCAGCTGGAAATGGGCCGCAGGGCAGGAGAATCAGCCCAATACCAGGTATGCCTTATATTTTTATTTTTTTTCTTTATTTCCTTTTATGTTTTCTAGTTTTTTCAAAATTTGATTTCAAGTTCAAATACAACCATGGTTTTGGAAAGTCGACTTTACAGTTAAATGAACAGCACAAAATCCAACATAATCCAAAGTTTATATTTACTATTTATTTATTTATTTATTTATTTGTTTATTATCCTACATAAGTAAATACTTTTGGATATGTTGATCCACATAATTATTTTGAGAAAAATATTTTCGATTGTATAATCTCAATTAATCGATGATCTAATATTTATCCTTATATAACATTTATCAACTTCAACAAGGGATAATTTATATAAGAATCTCTTTTCTTTATCAATTTATTAGTTACTTACTAACTTAATATTATTGTTTGAATATGAGGAGGGGGAATCCTAATAGATTTCAAAGGTCATCGAAAATTCTCACCACACTTAATATATATATATATATTTACCTCTTTATTTTATTATTTCATGATATTTTTTACCAAATTTTGGGCTTTACACCTAAAGCCACTCACGGATGTGTTTCCACAATAAGGGCTTGTTTGGAAACATATACCAATCCCCATTAATTAGTATGTATTGGAAGGGATTAAGGTGAAAAGTAATTGATTTTCCACTACAAGTCATATGAATTGGAAATGATTATGTTTATGCAAATAATACCCTATGAATACAAGTCAAGCACGTGCCACATCAAAGATAAAAACAAAGATACTAGATGATTTAATGCTATTACTATGACCCATCAGATCATCTCACCATCAAAAACTTCAGTGTTGTTGGGCAATAACTAGTTTGTTATTGACATATCCTATTTTCTGTAAAAGTTCAAGTGTTTGTCATATGTGTGCCTAGGTTGTCCACATGACACATGTGATGGTAAAAATAGAAAAATATCAGAAAGCACAGTTATACAATGTTAAACTTTACATTTTTATTTTTTATTGAAAATTGAAACTATTCACTAAACATCGTTAAATTTTTAGAAAATTTTGAAATCATATATTTGAACGTGCTTCCTATTCACATCCCAAATTTCAAAAAGCATAATATGGTAGTTGTTTGACATATTATACTCCATCCACCATATTGTTTGTGGTTGTTGGAGTGCTAACAAAAGCATAGATAGTCGAGATGACCTACAAGCCACCTAAGAGCGAAGAGTGTCATCCAAGGTTGAAGGGACCGTGACGACCAAGAGGGGGTCAATTAGGTAGATAAAAATATACTTCTCAAACAAATACCTCTAACTTTCACCTAGCAAAACCTAAGCAAGAAATTAATCTATCTAGATGTGCAACTATACTTTTTTCTAGGTGTGTTGCTAAATCTACCACACAAAAGAGTTATGCAACCTATGTTCCAATCATATCACTAGCCTAGCAAGGTAAACTTGGAAATTAAGCATACAACCTAGGTAAGAAATAAATAAAGTACAAAAGGTTCGTTGAGATATAGATGTAAACACCTATCGACAACTCTAGTATTTCTACCAAGGTACCTAGGAGTTCATGCTTCTCCTTGGTCCTCATTAGAGTGCCTTGCAAGGACTAAGCTCTAGGTTATATTACTCAATGGATAACCTATGGGCCTTCCCCATGCACAAGTGAGCATCCGAGATGGTCTCTCCTGGATTGATCCCTGTCTTCTACACTACTAAGCTTTTAGCCAAACCACATCAAGTCTCATTCCCTCTAGTACATAGTGGCAACTAGGGATGGAAGTGGTAATCTAAACTGTTAGGACAAATTTATTATTTTAAAATAGATATATATAAAATTTGATGTTGATCCTTTCTTATGTTATCAAGTACATTATTACAAAATAAGAATAAAATATTTCATAAATTGTTTTATGCATTATTTGCTCCCAACAACAAAAAGGTGAAAAATTACATAATTTGTTTCTGAATCCATACCAATTTTTATATCTATCATTTGACAAAATATAGGATGAATTTGAGGTTTGCCTTTTATTAATATTTACAAGCTCAATGTTAAAACCAAGAATACAAATTTGTATAGTAGATTCTATATCATATTTATTCATGGTCAAAGAAAAACGACCAAAAACTAATAACCCAATAAATATTGTTTCTGACCATTTTCATCCCTGGTGGCAGCCACACTACAAACACGATTGGTGTGGTCTCACAAGACTACAAGCTCCTTCAAGTACAATAATGGTGAGCATAAGAACCGAGTGGTAAGAGGTATGAAACCTTACTAAACACATGGCCTAAACCTAGAACAAGTGCATAAACAATGGACTAGTTAGCCTAAGAAATTTTCACGACACCTACACTAATCACCATGTGTATCACTAAACACTATGCGAATAAAGATCACTAGAATGGACCACCAACTTGTTTGGTATGTTTCTCAGCTCTAACACACTTCAAATTGCTGATTTGGGTGGTATTTATAGATGCCAAGCCCAAAATTATCTCTTGACAAAAGTTGTAGCAATCTGCATATGCACCGGACATGTCCGCTCATAGCATCGGACATCATATTGAATTTATGATAATTCGACTGTTTTGATGCTTTTCTATGGGTACCAAGCACCTACAATGGATAGGAGCACTAGACACATCTAATGGTTCAATAAATGTCACTGTTATGTCCTATGTGTACCAGGTAGGAGCATCAGCCATGTCTGGTGTTGTTTTTCAACATGACCTAGTTTCGTATCTTGGGCATAACATTTAGCACCAAACTCTAATTTTGATGATCTTGGACTTTATGAAAAGCTAATGAAAATATATACAACTTACATCTAAATCCATGGCAATTTGAGAAAATAAAAATCATGAAAGAATTCCAATTCATCCACCTCTTTATCTCTACTTTGGTGGGCTTCAATTTTATTTGTGTCTCTGCAACCGAACTTCTACTTCTTGGTTTCTTAGACTTCTAGCATATCTTGAATGTCTTCAACATGGCTTCTAATGTCTTTCTTGAGGTGCTTATCATTTCAACAAGTCTAAGTCTAACTTGCATCCATTTGAACTATATCTTTTATACTAGCAAACAACATTAGGGTAAATGGTCATGTTGTTTATCAAACACCAAACTCTAAACTAAATGGCCCATAGGGTCCATTTTGTTTATGATCTTTCCATATTGGTTCTTGATGACAACACAACCAAAGCAAGAAAATAAATACAAATGAAAGTCGCCTAGAGGGGGGTTGAATAGGCGAAACCTGAAATTTATAAACTTTAAACATGCACTATGCTCGGGTTAGCGTTATAATTAATTCGGAGTGCGGAAGATAGTTCTCCTTGCTATGAGTTGCTCAATAATTGCGGATAACTTTGGGAGCCATCTTAAATCTATATGAGCAAGGGAACGTTTGAGAAGGGAAAGAGGGGAAACAAATCAAGTGGAGATCAATACAAATGAACACAGTGATTTGTTTACCGAGGTTCGGTTCCCAAGAACCTAGTCCACGTTAAGGAGGTCACAAAGGCTAGGTGTATTCCAACCCTTTCCCTCTCTCAATCGGTCACACAGACCGGTCAAGTGCTTCTTCTTAATCACTTGGGTCACTAAGACCCCGCAAGGATCACCACACACTTAGGTGTCTCTTGCTTGCTTTACAAAACACTTGGAGGGTTTAGAAGGTAAAGAAGAAAGCACGATTACAAAAACCAAGCAACAAGAGTGACAAATAACACACGGATCGCACTCTCTCAAGTCACTAAGCACTAATGATCAATTGTCTTAATTGTGGGACTTGGAGAGATTGGAAGCTTTGAGTGCGCCTTGGAATGGATTGGTAGCTCTTGTATTGAATGTGATTGAGTGGAGTGCTTGGATGTTGAGAATGGAGGTGGTTGGGTTGTATTTATAGCCTCCAACCACTTCCTAGCCGTTGCTCCTTTTCTACCGACCACGGACGGTCCGTGCCCCTGGTCCGGACGGTCCGCCCCTACACATTAACGGCTGAAATCACAATGGTCAGCAGTAATGGCTATATCAACGGCTATAGTGCATTTAATGCGTCATCAGATGTCAGATAAAGCATTTGCAGATGGTCCGGTCGTGCACCCCGGATGGTCCGCGAGGACACTAAAAATGCATTTTACCGAACCTGTCACCTTCGGTTTTTTTGTGGTTTTTCAACGACCAGACGGTCTGCGCCTGGGTCCGCGCTTGGTCTCGGACGGTGCTTGCTTCTCCATCGGACGGTCCATAATGTTAACTTGTGTTTTTGCAGTGTTCCTATTTGAGGCTCACCCTGGTGTCACAGACGGTCCGCACATACGTGTTTTTCCAAAAAGCTTCTCTTGTCTGGAATGTCGATTTAGAATAGTTGTAGATGAACTTATGCGCCTAAGAAATAATCAACTAGGAAAACTAGTTAGTCCACGTGGTTTGTGATGGACGTCAAACACCAAAAACGATTATAGGAAATGTTTAAGTCCATTTCCCTTTCAACAAACAATATAAAACATGTTATCTACTTGCTAGGATGCAATGCAAGATCAAGATCATATGATGCTAAAAAAATTTGATTGGAAGGAACTTTGAATGCTTATCTTTCTCGTGTTGCATAACTATCCCTTATATGGTATTATGGATTTTAGCCTCCCTCTAACTCCATAATCCACTTCCTCCCTTTCTTGGGCCATCTCCCAAAATGAAATTCTCCTCATTCAATACCGCTTACAAGCTTGAAAATATAAAATTGTGTTTTTGGTATTTATTATGGGTTGGGTTTGCATTTGGTCCTTCAAATTCTCCCCTTTAGAATAAAACACCAAAAAGGAATACATTAGCAACACAATGGAGGCTAAAATTTTGTGAAAAGGAATTGATTAAAAAAACTTGACTCTCATATTACATAGATAAGCCTCTCTATGTGTACACATACATATGGTGGATGGCAAAGCATATGCATAGCTTGAGTTTTAAGCACAAAAGGAGTTTAATTTATATAATGCATATATAAAGCATGTAATATACAAATTAAAAGGAAATGTAATGGCATTGGTTTAGGGGTACCACATGTAGAAATACAATTGGATTTAATATCGATTTGTATGATATGTCATGCAACATAGGATATGAAATACCACATGAAAGTGATCATCCATGCTCAGCTCTGGGGACTTCATTTTCTTTCAATGAGAATAATGCATACATGATAAACATGAAAATATGTTATTCTCAAAGTTTTCCAACTTGTAGATTGGTCTCCTCCTAAAAGTGTGCATATATGTATGGAATACTAAGAGCACCTAGAGGGGCGTGAATAGATGATCCTGTAAAAACAGCTCAACAAAACAAACTTGGACTAATATTTGATTAGTGAAATAAAAAGCCAAGTCCAAATGAAAAGGATGAGAGGAGAAAACTTCTTCACTTAATTGCTCTCACAAGGTGAGTATTAAACTTAGAGCAATATTGAAGTGAAGTGAACTACTATAAAGAGTAGAATCGCTATAAGGTAAAGAGACAAGTGACACGGCTATTTTATCCCGTGGTTCGGTCAAGCGTAAAATGATTGCCTAATCCATGTTGTGGTGTCCCAATGGACGAGGGTTGCACTCAACCCCTCTCAAGTGATCGACTGATTAACTTGAGTACCACAGTTTTCTTTCTTATCTTAATTTTTCCAGTTGTGAGGAATCTCCATAATTTGGAGTCTCTCACCCTTACATAATTGATCTCAAATAAATCACAAGAGTAAGGTGGAGTAGAAACACACACACAAGAGACAAAATCAAAGCAACACACGCACACAATTGGAGAGAGAGGAGCACAAGAGACAACACAGTGGAATTACAGCTCAAACACTTGCTCGAATCTCAAACTATCAAAGCTATAGTGTGGTCACAGTGTCTCGGTGTTGTATGATGTTCAAAGGATGCTTGGTGTAGTGCTCCATGAGCCTACAGGTACCTTTTATAGCCCCAAGGGACCTAGGAGCCTTTGATTGGTCTGACCATCTGTCTACGGATGATAAGCTGAACTGAAATTCAGATGTGTACCCAAGGCTTCATGCAACTGCTGCCAGAAATGAGAGGTGAGCTGTGTTCCTCTGTCTGACACTGTCTTCTTTGGCACACCATGAAGACAAACGATCCGAGACATGTACAGCTCTGCCAATACTGCACTGCTATAGTTGGTCTTGACAGGTATGAAGTGGGCTGACTTGATTAAGTGATCCACCACTACCCAAATGGAATCGTAGCCGGCTCGAGTGCGAGGCAATCCGACTATGAAATCCATACCGATTTCATCCCATTTCCATTGAGGAATTTGCAACGGTTGCAACAATCCAGCGGGCCTCTGATGCTCTGCCTTGATCCGTCGACAACTATCACACATCGCCACATGCTCTGCGATTTCCCTCTTCATTCCATACCACCAGAATTTCTTCTTCAGATCTTGATACATCTTCTCACTTCTAGGTTGTATCGAGTAAGCTGTCTCATGAGCTTCCTTGAGGATCAACTCCCGAATAGACTGGACATTGGGAACACACAAGCGGTCTTCGAACCAAATCACACCTTCTGCATCTTCCCGAAAATCTTTGCCTCTGCCTTCTAGAATCAGTCACCGGATTTCATTGATCTTCTCATCGTCCTTCTGCGCTTCTTTGATTTCCCACTCCAAGGTGGGTTCCAGCTCAACTGTTACTCCTCGCGTATTATTCAAAAATCCGAGGCTCAACCTATCAAACTCTTTGGCCAACTCATAAGGCATCGGACGAGCGACCATCAGATTGACCTAACTCTTCCTGCTCAAAGCGTCTGCCACTACGTTCGCTTTGCCTGGATGGTAATGAATCTCCAACTCATAGTCGTTGATCAACTCTAACCATCTTCGTTGCCTCATATTCAGCTCTGATTGAGTGAATATGTACTTCAGACTCTTGTGGTCTATGCAAACATCACATTTCTGCCCATACAGATAGTGTCTCCATGTCTTTAGTGCATGAACCACTACTACCAACTCTAGGTCATGGATTGGGTAATTCTGCTCATGAACCTTCAGCTGTCGGGACAAGTAAGCCACAACTTTTCCCTCCTGCATCAACACACATCCCAAACCAGTGTAACAAGCGTCGCAATACACCGAGAAGGGCTTGTGCACATCAGGCAAGACTAAGACAGACACTGTAGTCAACTTCTCTTTCAGCGCTTCGAAGGCTTCTTGACATTTCTGGGTCCACTTGAACTCAACCTTGTTGCCTAGCAAAGCTATCATTGGTTTCGCAATCTTCGAGAACCCTTCAATGAATCGCCGATAATATCCGGCCATTCCAATGAAGTTCTTGATTCCTCGGGCATCTGTTGGCGCTTTCCAGTTCAGAATATCTGCCATTTTCTTAGGATCCACAGCCAATTCCTCTTTGTTGATTACGTGACCCAAGAACATGACTTCATCAATCCAGAACTCGCACTTGCTCAACTTTGCATACAACTGGTGCTCTCGCAATCTCTGCAAAACCATCCTCAAATGATCTGCATGCTCTGCTTCGCTTTGAGAATATACCAGAATATCATCAATAAATACCACCACAAACTTATCAAGATAATCCATGAATACACTGTTCATCAGATTCATGAAGAAGGCTGGTGCATTTGTTAGACCAAAAGACATCACAGTGAACTCATACAACCCATACTTGGTAATGAATGTCGTCTTCAGAATATCTGAAGGCTGGATCCTGAGCTAATGATAACCTGACCTCAGATCTATCTTTGAAAACACGCTGGCTCCTGTCAACTGGTCAAACAGATCTTCTATTCTGGGCAAAGGGTACTTGTTCTTGATTGTGACCTCATTCAGAGCTCGATAATCGATACACATCCTTCTGGTGCCATCTTTCTTCTCCAAGAATAGGACAGGGGCGGCCCAAGGCGAGGTGCTTGACCGGATGTAACCTTTCTCTAACAGCTCATCAACCTGCTTCTTAAGTTCAACCAACTCTGGTCCCGATACTCTGTAAGCTCTCTTAAAGATGGGGGCGGTTCCAGTAAGAAGCTCTATGGCAAACTCAACTTTTCGCTCTGGTGGCATACCTGGTAGGTCCTTTGGAAATACATCTGGGAACTCAGACACAACCTTGATAATCTCAAGTGGGTCTGCTTCACTGCTATCAACAGCCATCTGATAACAACTTCCTTTCTTTGGCTCAGGTGGGACTAACTCCGTCACCACTTCCTCTCCAAGTGGGGACATCAACTTGATTGTCCTCTTATCACAACTGATAACTGCCTGATACTTATCTAGCTAGTTCATCCCTAGGATGACATCTATTCCCTGAGTACCCATTACTATGAGGTTAGCGGGAAACGCTATCCCTCTTATTTCCACTCTTACATTCAAGCAAATGCTATCGGCTCGAATTCTACCACCGGCTGAGTCAATTTGAATGGGGGTTGACATGGTAGTTACTGAAAGATTATGTGCTTCTACCCATGATGCAGTTATAAAAGAATGCGTTGCTCCAATATCAAATAACACTTCTGCAATATGGGAGTCGACTGGAAACATACCTACTGTCATGCCGGGTTTCTCCTGAACTGCTTCAGCCTCCAAGTGGTTCAGTCTCCCATGGTTGTAGCATGGATGAGAGCGGTTGCCTGCTCCAGGCTGAGGCACATTCTGCTTTGCTGGGGCATTGGGGCCTGACTGCTGCTGGGCTGCCTTCTTCGGACATTGCATCACCCAATGGCCTTGCTCTCCACAGTGGAAATATGCCCTGCTTTCTACCCTGAGCTGGTGCTGCTTGACTGTTCTGTTGGGTCGCTGGGGCAGGAAGACGAGGTGCCTGCTGATTCTGCCTCTGGAACTGGCCTCCTCCTGACTGATTGTTCTGGCGATTCTGCTATTGGTGCTGAGGGTACTGCCTTTGGAACTGCTGCTGCTGAGATGGACGCTAGTTCTGCCTGAAGTGCTGAGGTTGATTGCCTGAGAAACGAGGGCGATTGCTGCTTCTAGGCTGGGGTCCACTGATCTTGCGCTTGTGATCCTCCATCTCTTTGCGCTTCCTGTAACACCCCGGGATCCACAAACACCCCAGAATGCTACTAAACTACACCTCTATCATTCGTATATAAAATTTCAACAGCATCTCCTTTGAAAATTGCATAAACGGGGAAGCAATAGAGTATAAACAGATATCATGATAAGAAAACATAATCGACATTAATAATCTGCTAGCAATGGGAAGACAACCATAACGGCATGAACTAAATTAACCAGTGCGCACAACTAGTTAGAAACAAACATCCTTTGACAAGAAGCTTCTAATTAAATCATGACTGCGCCTAAGCAGCGCTATTATGAGAGTGAAGGTGGACGTGCTGCTACTTCCCACTTCCCTGGATGAGCAACAAGCACCTGCATTGAGTAATGCAAGAGTGAGATGAAACATCTCAGCAAGCGAATTGTTTTGACGAGATATTTAAACCACAAATTGAATTAACCAACATTTTAAAAGAATCACAATTAAGATCAGAAGTACTTGTAGATATAGAACTCAGTAGTCCCAATATAACCAATACCATCTCATTTCCTTGAACAACTACAATAGGTTCTATAACACTTCCCTGCGTCAACAAAACCTGCAAATATCACTTCAATGTATGCATAGGAATGCAAAGTGTAGGTACTCTGTCTTCATACCTCTGAAGGTATAAAACCACATCATCTGCAAATATCACTTCAATGAATGCATATGAATGCAATGCATATGTCCTCTGCCTTCATACCTCTAAGGGTATGAAGCCGCATCGTACCCCTCCTCGGGCAACGTACGATGCTAAGTTGTACCGGTACGGTCGAACCATAGGTCACGACCCAACTTCAGATGCAAGTGAATCATGCAATGTATATGGCATGCCACATTTATCAATATACTTCACTTCCTTAACATACAATACAACCTCAAATAATACTTCATTTACCTTCAGGGGTGTGAATTAATCTCATGAGTCATACTCAAATCATAATCATCATCAATATATGATTGAGCATCAGTATAATGCAAGCAAGTAAAGCATCGCCATAGAGTCCAATTATGAAAGAATCTGATACTTCTGAATATTAGAGTGTAGGCAATAGAAATAACAGGTCAGAACGGAAGCAACCACCGCTACATTCACTTGCCTTCATCGAAGAAGAAAAATGTACTAGTCATGATCTGGAGTGTAGCCACCTGCTAGCAGGCATAAAACTTAGTACAAATATTTCACAAACATTTGCCAACAATCAACAAAACACTCCTACACTTAAAACCAAGACCCAGTGAAAAGACTCCCACCCTGAACCACATGTCATACAGCAGCAGCGCTGTTTGTTAATTTTGTATCTTTAAAATTAAAATAGTGGTGATATCAAACAAATACTCTAGGAGTATCTACACAAAATACTCTACAACTTCGTTATTCAATGGATAATTAAATTCCACCATCTATAAGTTCTAAAACATCTGACAAGATAACTGACTGAATCTGTTTTAGACAGCAGCATAGTTAACTTCAAAATTCGATATCTCCCAAACTACTAAATCAAAAATTATGAAATTCTGCTGGAAGTAAGAACTTTTATCCCTCTACAAAAGTCTCCATAGTTGGAAGAGCCAATTCGGCCATTTACTAGATGAAACCTACCAGTGAACAGATCCGCTCATTTTTGTCACGCAAACAGGAACAGCCACAGTAAAACAAACATAACTGGAGTTTCACAAATCATATGAATACACTCTTTAACAATCTGGAAAGCTTATGAAATTATCTACAACTTCTTTTACCAACCCACAGTTTAATTCTGTTGATAAAATTGCCTAAATCTTAAGAGAACAGATTCTACACAGAATTATGAGACTGAAAAACTGCTATAGTAAAACTGCAATAACTTTCTGGTCGGATGTCCGATTGAGGTGTTCTTCGTGGCCACGGAAAGATCTACAAATTATCTACGACTCATACATAGACTTTTCATTTTTTCGAGGCCACTAAGACCACGGAAAACTGGCATGAACAAAAACTATCAAATCTGTCATTCTGCAGAGACTAATTTCGAGATCAAAAATCTAATCCCCCATCTAATCCAACATAAAGGGCTAATTGCAGGGCCTAAAACTCATCCAAAACAAGGTAAAACATCCATCAAGTGGGGACAATGGAGAGAGAAAAGGAAATCCAACCAATTCTTGAAGAGGAACGATGACAACGATAGGCGACTGCGTGCCCTAATCTTCCCTCTCTTCTCTCCCTTGTTCTTCCTCTCTTCTCTTGGGGCAAGGCACAAAAGGGGATGGATGCTAGGGTGGGAGGACGTGGCTGCTAGGGTTAGGGAGGTATAAGTAGAAGAAAACTCCCCCAATCCTAATATCCAATAGCTCAGATCGACCGGCACTTGAAAAAACTCATTCAGACTCCAAACAAGGCAAACTAGTAGTCGATCGAAATCGTCTCGACGATATCTATGCATCTACGGTCTCCGATCATCAGTAGGACACACCATATTAGGATTTTAAAAATGGTTTGGTTTTTAGGGTATTATACTTCCTCTCTGTCATGATCGCTCTGTCAATCAGGTGCTGAAACGTCGGGAAGGTGTGATTCATTAGCTGATACTGCAGAGGGTCGACCAAGCCTATCAAGAAACGATATTGTCGCTTGGCGTCGGTGTTGACATCTTCAGGAGCATAGCGAGACAGTTGCAGAAACCTGTCTCGATACTCACTAACAGACAATGACCCTTGCTTGAGTGCCAGAAATTCCTCCTTCTTCACTGTCATCAGACCTGCAGGAACATGGTACTGACAAAAGCTACCTCTGAACTCTTCCCAGGTGATGGTGTCAGGGTTGGCATGGGTGGCGAGATAAGACTCCCACCAGGACTGAGCTGCTCCTCTCAACAGACGGGGACCATACAGAACTTTCTCCCTGTCGTCACACTGAGCGGTATGCAACTCCCACTCCAAAGTACGCAGCCAGTCTTCGGCATCCATGGGGTCAGACGAGTGAGCAAACGTCGGGGGATGACCTCTCATGAATTCAGCACGCTTGTCCCTGGGCATCTGAGGTATCTGAGGCTGGGGTGGTGGCTGCTGCTGCTACTGAATGGTGGCCAGAGTCTGACCGATGGCTTGAACTGCCTGAGTCTGCATCATGAACATCTGCTCAATCGACATCGGGGGCGGGGGTGGCAGCTGCTGTTGTTGGGGTGCCTCATCCTGTGGGGCTGCATGCTCCTGCTGAGCACACCTTCCTCCTCTGCGACTGTTTTCTGACATCTGCAGAATGCAACCACACATCAGAACTGATCTGGCAAATCTTACAGCATAAGAAAAGGGTATAGAATTCTCCGCAACACTGAACAAATGAACATCTTCACTAATCTCCAACACAGCTTCTCAGATAAAGAGGAAAGTAGAATAAAAAGGCTTCCCAACTAGACAGCTAACTTTACTAACATATAACAGATAAACCAAAATGCAGGGGATACCCACACTCTGGTGACAGTCATTACAAAGATCCAAATCCAGCATAGTTCACCATGACAAACATAAATGCACAGGATAAGCAAACTACCATGTCTAACTAAGACTAACTAAAAGCAAGGCTAATGCTAAGACTATAGCTTCTATGTATATATTTTCGTATTAATTACAAGATCTGACGTTGACGATCTATGGTCCTAAATTTATCTTGGTCTTGCAGTCGGGGTTGCCATAAGACTGGTGTCCACGCCGAGGTGAGCGGTACGGGTGCTGAGTCCCGATGGCAGCGGGGGAGCCATCATCTAGGTGATGACGCTCCGCGCGCTCAGCCCGCAGCTGGGCGATCTCAGCACGAGCCCTACTCAACTCGTCTAGTGCATGGTCCAGCTCCATGTTTAGCACGACGGCTAGGTTGACTGTGCTGCTCAACCTAGGATTGTCCTCACCAACAGGTGAGACAATCACGCCTCCTGTGCTGCCAGATGGACTTCGGGGGTAATACTTCAGGTTGAGACCATCGGCTACCCCACCGAGCACTGAACAGTAGTGCGAAAGCGCACGCCGTGTGGCATCTGGCATGGCCGCCTCAGCTGAATCCCGCTCAGAGATAGAGTAGTGCTCTGAGCAGATCTCAGCACCCTGGAGACTGTTCTCCGGACGGCGCACCAAGCAGGTAGCCTCCCAGCAGTCCGGGTAGACCCCGCGACGGTGCTGGAAGACCACACAGCGATACTCGATGGACCAGGTATGCCGGTCAACTGCCCGACGTAGCAGGGTGTCGAGCGCATTATGGAAGTGACACCCGCGAGCAGCGTCGCGAGTGATGGGTCGAGCAACCCATCCTTTCGACTCCTGGTCGGTGGAAAGGTCGGTGTCGTGGCTCGAGCTGATGTCGCCACCTCCGTCGTTTGGGTCTCCTCCAGCAGCTACTCCAGGGGCTGGGGCGCTCAGTGGTGGTGCAGGGGGCACCTCCAGCGGAAGCACGGGGGAGCAGCTCCTCACAGACTCTATCTCCTGCTGGAGCGAGAAAGAAGAGCCCTGCTACTCCTGCTCCTATCGACAACGCTCCTGCTCCTCATGCAGGCGGTGGTGCAACCTCTCCAAATGGCTGGACTGACCGGTCACTGGACGGCGAAGCGGACGCTCAGCGAGACGAGAGGGTAAGAAGGGGATGACGGACTTCCGTGCAGTGTGTCTAAGACGAGCCATCTACAAAAGACACCGTAAGCATAAGAGTGAGAACAGAACTAATATGACCAGCAAGTAATTAACCATAAATAAATGAAGGTTTAGAATAAAACAAAATTTTCAGCAAGGTATAATATAGTAGAACATAGGTTTGGTCAATATGACCAACTTTTGAAGGGATACCAAAGTCAAGGCAAGAATAGGGGTCTATAATCCTTAGAACGACCATTCTACTCTAGGTTAGCGGTCATACAGTCAGCACGGCTTTGATACCACCTATGTCACACCCGGTTTTAGAAGGCAAACCGAATGCGAACCATGTACGTGCCAGGATCAGCAATTCACGTACACAGCAGTTACATAACTGGACATCATCACACAGTGCTCAAATAATAACATAAAAGGGGAATAATAGTCGATTACATCATATGTCGAGACATCCACATAGTCTTTACAATAATCAAAGTGCAGAAAAGAAACGTAGATACACGCGGCCTTCACAGGCAGCCGACTGGGGGTTGCCGCTAACCCACGCCTAGAACTCGTCGTAATCTTGGAATTCCTGGAAGTCTCCTTCGACGGCTTCATCTTCTCCTGAGCAGTGGTTGCAATGCGGACAACCTGGGGGGGTTGGTGTGTAGAGCAAGGGTGAGTACACATCAACATACTCAGCAAGTGTCCTGTTTGGCTGTAGTGGACTACCTTTATGTGGGGGTAAGTCAAGCAGTTGCTTTTAGTTGGTCAGATTATTATTACTAGTAGAGAAAGCCAAGTTTTAGAATTAACCCACGTTATTAACCCAAACGTACCCTTTCCAAATGGAAAGAATACCACTTACCATTACCATAATCAATACCAAAACCATCATTCTCATTGCCACCTGTAATCCGAACATCTCTGATCAAGTACCACTAATCACTGGAGCTCCCTTGGCTGCTCATAACCGCGAGCACGGCTGATATATCAGTTTTCATACACTCTACAGAGGTTGCGCACTTTACCTACAAGCCGTGATTTCCCTTTCTGCCCGGAGATCATGACTCTCCATTGATCACTACCAAGGTGACCCAGCAGGGTATCACTACGTAGCCTTTACAAAGATTCCCCAGGGCTGTAGCCGCTCGTTAGGTTTCCTAAATGTACAGCACTCCTCCCCAAGGGACAAATCAACCTTGGCAGAGCGAGCCGCATACACCGAGCCCCATTGACGGCACGACGGCTAAGCGAACTACACCCCGGTTCCTCTAATTATTCAGCTAAGGGCGTCCCACTCCACCCTTATGGTTGTACTGTTTTCCCGGGCGGTCATCCAACGAACAGGTCCTTACGGAGTGGCACTCGAGAAACCGCTTGAGCCCCCTTAAATGCCACAAGTATATCATAAATAAGAGGGAAAACAGCGTATCATAGATAATTCTCATCATGTTCATTGATTAATGTTAAGCAATAGCATAAAGCTAACCAATAATAATCCAATCCAAATAGGTAAACAAGGACATGGATAACAAAAGCTAGTCAATCCTTAGGTATAACTGTGTAAATACAGAAAGTGAATTATAGAATTGTATAGGACATAGATAGGTCAAGGGACACTTGCCTCCACCAACCAGCTGCTGCTCAAGGGCTTCTCCTGTGAGTTCCTCGGGCTCTTCAACCAGATCGTTCTCTATACGAGCACAAATATACATACATCCACACATTTAATACAAAGGAACAGTACACCATACAATAGAATGCAATAAATAACAGACGTTCCACGTGGGGCTCGCAATTACGGTTAAGAGAGAAAGAGGAAATGACAGTCGGGTCTGCGGTCGAGAAGCGATTATGTTACATAATTATAAATTAAACCACTCGCTTAACAGAAGGGCATTAATTTGGACACTGCGTTTAGCATAAAGTAAAGTCATGTTCCACATTTAATCATTATAAATAAATAAAGATGAATGAAAGGGAGTGCTCGCACGGCGAGACACGCGACACAGCATTTAAATTGAATTAAGAAATAAATGACTCGCTGCGCGACAGAGCGTGCAACGGGATTCTTGCATTAATTAAAGACAAACGTTATGCGTTGCGCGATGAAACGCACGACGGCTTACGTCAACAGAACTACATTTAAAAAATGAATCATCGCGCGGCGAAGCGCGCGACACAACACATTAATAAATATAAATTAAAAGAATCGTCGCGCGACGAAGCGCGCGACGTAGCACATCGACTAAACTAAAATTAAAATGAATTAAAACGGGGGCTGAACGCCGTGCGACTACGGTCGCACGCGCGAAAGCACGCTGCGCGTGCCGAGGGCACGCGAGGGCACGGCGGGGCGCGACCCAGGGCGCGAGGCTGGGACGCAGGGCGCGCGCGGGCGCGGGGCCGAGCCGTCGGCGCCGGGCGCGAACGCGCAGGGGGCCACAGGCGCGGGCACGCGACCGAGCGTGGGAGGGCGCGGGGACGCGCGGCCGGGCGCGGGGGGAGGGCGCGGGCCACCGGGGAGGGTCACGGAGCCGGGCACGGCCGAGCCGCCGCCGGGGCTGGGGAGGGCGCGCGGGGAGGGGCTCGCCGGGGGGCGCGAGCGCGCGGGGGAGGGCTCGCCGGGGCGCGAGGAGGGCGCGCGCGCAGGGGCTCGCCGAGGAGGGGCGAGGCCGGGCACGGGGTCGAGGGCGGCGCGGGCGCGGGGCCGGGAGCAGCGCGGGCGCGGGGCCGGGGAGCAGCGCGGGCGTAGGCAGGGGAGGCCGCGCGGGGAAGAAGAAGGGGAGGGGGAGAGAGAGAGAGAGAAGGGGAGGGGAGGGGAAACTCACCTCGGGGATCCAAACTCTGGCGATCGCCGTCTCCAAACCCTAGGGCACCATGGGGAGAGAGAGAGAGGTGGAAGAGGGAGAGGGAGGTTACTGCGCGGGAGAAATCAAATGAGACAACGAGATTAGGGGGAGGGAGGGGGCGCGCACATGGGGAGGGCAGGGGACGCCAGGGGCGCGCGGGCCGGACCAGGCCGGACCGGGCCAGGCTAGGGCCACATCGCGGATCGAAACCCATGACATGCACGACCACTAAACGGAATCCAATCGCGAACCGAAATCCGAAACGGGACGAGACGAACACGCAACATCAGACAAAGAAATACGCTTCGGCATGATGCAACACCCATGACACTTAGGTTTTGTTTATACATGACACGGACACCTGTCACTATTCTAGTTTGAAATTGGGAAGAAGGAGCGAAACGGGAAGAGAAAAGAGAGTAATGCCTGAATTTGGTGAGTAAAAAGAAGAAAAAATTCTACCCCCAAATTCAGGGCGTTACACTCCTCCTCTTGGGAGTTGTGGCAGGAGCCTTCATTATCTTCGGCAATTCTGCCTCTGCCGATGGGCTCAAAATTTTTGGCATCATTGTTTTTCCCAATTATGGCTCTCTGGCTGTATCTTACTTGGCTTCGGCTGGCCCAACCGTAGGCACCTTCGGCACTACAGTCGATTCTTCAGCGCTCTGCGCGATGGGAGCAGCTTGTTTTGTTTTGGCAGTTGAAGAAGTCCCTTCGCCAAATTCAGGCACTACGGCCGGTTCAATATATCGTGGCCGGTGGGTCAAAACCTTTAATTTTTTTGCCCTTCAGCACGGCAGTGGTAGCCGAAGCAGTAGTTTTTCTTTTCTTTCCTTGCCTTCGCAGTGGGTAGCGATAATCATGGTATACGAAGCCAATTACGTCAAACACCCTATTCAATCTTTTCTTGCCTCGACCCCCGAAGGCTACGGACAAGGCATCATCTTCAGCCTTGGAATATGTCCCAAGCAGCTTGTCGCTGGTAGCTTCAATACATTTCAACCAGTCATCATTTGGTTCGTCAAACTTCTCTCTAAATCTGAAGGTATATTTCAATCGAACCAGGCCACCTTCACTGGATTCGGCAGTAGTCTCCTTCGGCATATCCCAGCTTTCCACAAGTGGCCACACCCTAAAGGCTATGTGCTCTTGAATTATATCCCTTGTGCTAATGAAGGCGCAAACATTGCTAAAGGCCTTCTGGCATGCTTCGACATCACTTTCAATAGTGACCTTCGGCCTTTGAAGGCCGAAGCGAGACCAAATGGGCCGCTGGATAACCTCCTTGATGTCTTCCCTTTTAATTAGATCATTTTTAACATAAAACCACTCCTCCATCTATGCCCCGGGCCATCTTTTCCGGAATGTTGGCACTAGGTAGCTTGCATTAGGGCGAGCAATAAATCCATAACAACCGAAGTTGTTGTGGTACTGCTCTTTGCCAGTAGCCTTCGTCTCGTATAAAAGCTCGTGCATATTGCAAAAGCACTTCGCGCTCGGCTCTAGCCCCTGGCTCCTTACAGCCCAGACAAATATCCCCATCCTAATTATAGCTTCAGGGGTGATCTGATGAAGAAAGATTTGAAATATCTTCAACACTTCAACCATGAATTTGATCAAAGGGAACCGAAGGCCAGCCTTCAAAAAGCTTCAGTAAACAACAACTTCATTTTCCTCAGGAGCAGGGACGATGTTGTCTCCTCCAACTCTCATAATAGACATGTTGTGAAAGTATCTTCCTCTCATGTGTCAATATGACTTTGTTTAATGCTCGATTTTCCGAAGACGGCATGGCTTGGTCGCCAGGGCCAATCTTCAGAATCTTCATCTCTACTCTCCACATCATAACTATCACTGTCATCAGAATCTTCAGACAAACCCTCCATTATCTCCTTAGTAATTTTCTCTGTATTCGTTTTTGCCATAAACTCATAAAACCCAGCGATAAAAGGATATGCAGCTTTCTTTTCTGCATATAGCTTCTTCTCCTCGGTTATCTTCTTCTCCTCAGTCATCTTCTTCTGCTCAGACATGGGGCAAACACATCTTTAAACCGAAGCTCGAAAAGCTCGAAAATCAGGCGAGAGCTAATGAGCAAGAGCTAAAAATTTTGAGAAAATAACGCAAACGACAGAAATGGCGTATCAAATGTCATATGATTATTCATGTTATTTCCCATATTTCATATGCTTCTACTTTATTTAGTATATGCCGAGATGATGAAGGTACGTCCTTCATGACCTTCGTCTAAAGATCATTATATCCTAAGGGAGATAATGTTTCGAAGGACGAAGGTCTTTAACTATTAATATTTTGTGTTGCCTTATTCTTAACTCATAGCATTTGAGAACAAGTCCCCAACATGGCTTATTCATCTTGACTAGAGCTTTTGTCATTAGTTCAAGACCTTGATCTAGAGAGACTTGGTTTCTAGGACCATATGCTTGATGGAGTTTAATTCCATATATACTACAATTATTGAGCCATAAGGGATCAATGCCCATCGACTGTACAAACACATAGAGGCAAGAAAACAAAACTTTCCACATATAGGCATGAGCTAGACTAAACACAACCCTCACTAGAATTAGTAAATTACAACAATGTACCATTACAATAATCCTATTGCACAATCTCACATGCCCACTCCATCTCCTGAATCCTCTCGCATGTTCACTCTCCTCCCTCCCAAATTCTGTTAGTCTCTAAAATGTAAGGTTCCTCCACCCACTATAGCAAGCTTGGGCCACTAGAAGATGAAGGAATCGTGCCACATCGATGGAATTTAAAACATCATCTCTTATCCTACTTATTGGTGCTACTCCATTCTCTCATGAAGTCTCCTACCTTCTAAACCCTTAGGGTGACACTACCCATTTGCTACAGAAAGCTACCAGGGGCACTAGATGATGTGGAATCAGGTGGCATCAACACTGTCGGTGTTTTGGGTCCGACCGCACACCCAGGGTTGCCCCTCAAGGTGTTTTTAGGAGTAGGACGGTGTCGATGACTGTAGCAAAATGGTTCGTGCCAATTGCACGAGGGACAGCGAACAATGTTTACAGGTTCGGGCCGCTTAGAGATGCGTGACACCCTACGTCCTGATGAGTATGCTGGGTGAATGAGGTTACAAAAGAGCTCTCTGAATTGAGAATGCAGAGAGTTGAAGTGGGTGGCTAGGTAATAGAGTCGATTGATTTGAAGGGGTGCCCCCTAGGCCTTATATATTCGACCGTGGGGCAATACATGTGGATATGATAACAACGTGCGCCTAAAAGATAGTGAACTGCTCGGGTCTATCTCCCTATGATTCTGCCGACCTATCCTCGCGTGGCTCCGTTGCATGAGAGCTCCAGCGCAGGAAAGTCGGATCTCTGTTGTGATCGCTCGCTCAACTTTGTGGACCGTCCAGGTTTACACCGGTCCGGCCTCGTGTCACCCTGCCCTGCTGATTATTCCTTACCGGGCCCACGAAAGAATGGCCTCACAATTTATTGGGCCCTTAGGCCTTTCGTGAGGTCTTCTACTCTTTTAGTGGACCCGGGGGATATCTGTCCCCCACAAGCCCCCGATCTTTGGGTTAATTTAGAAGTAATCAGCCCAAAGATCCCAGGTCCAGCTTGCAGGCGGTTTGAAGAGGACGACTTCTTACTGTTTCCTCCTGCTTTTGATCTTTCACAAACTAAAGCTTTGTCTCGTGCCCGTGCCTTAGAGGTCGGCATTTCGCTTCGCAGGACCCTAAACTTCATTGGGTGCACCGGAGGTGCACCCAATGGGTGTAGCCCCCGAGCTTCGAGTAGATTTTTTAAAAAATAATCTACTCGAAGGTCTTCACCAGAAATTATTCCCATTTTTACTCCTGCATTTTGGCTGAGTGCCAGATTTGTCTTTAATCTTGTCCCATGCATTAGAAGTCGGCACTACCTTGGCTTGGAATGATGATTCATGGGGTGCACCGGAGGTGCACCCAATGGGTGTAGCCCCCGACCTTCAAGTGGATTTTTGAGGATAATCCACTCGAAGGTCTTCCTTTTGTGTCTTTTTGCTGAAGATTATCCTTTCTGCTTGTAAAAATCGGCATGATGTCATCCGCATTATGTCATCAATATTATGCTTCAGAGGTCAGCATGTATTTTGTCTTTTGCAGCCGAATTCACAATCCGTCCATATCTTGCTAGGTAGTGTAATTTATTTGCTCTGTGACTGATTGGACATTTGATGGACGTTCTCTGTCTAGTCTTCAAGTCGCTTCTGTCAGTCATATTTTGTACTTCACTGGCTATATTTGGCTTTCCTCTAATCCTCACTGATATCTCATTTTTGTCTTGAGGCATTCACTGCATGCTCTGCATAGATGTGACCGTTTTGAAAAATATATTGGTAATTCCTGGGCGTCCCCCCACAATGGGTGTGGGCAAGGGACGACTTGGTACGCTGAGTGTTTTAGCCGGCTGCTTCTGAGTAGTAATGTGATGCGACGACAAGTGTAATCATATCCTTCGCGCTGTTGACTGGAGTCCCAATGGGTGTTGTTGTTGCGTGAAACGGCGTCCGCCGCCTGACGTGTCTTCAGACGGGTTGGAGTGCTTATTGAATGCTTTGCGACTGTTCAGTGACCACTGTTGGAGGTGAGCGGTTGCTTTCTTTTTCCTATAAATAGTGCCCTTGCCTGCCTGATTTTTTCACATCTCTCGCTGTCCTCCATTGCCTGCCTTCTCTCTTCTATCTGCATTTCCACCATGGGCAAGAAACGCAAGCGCGAACCAACTCCTCCATCTGAGGATTTCGGTGACTCGGAGTATTCAGAGGAGGAGTTCTCCTCTGAATCCGAGGGGTCTCCGGCTCCCATCCCCCTGCGTGAGTCGTCTGACGACTCAGACGACTCCCAGGGGCTCGCGGCGGAGGTCTGGACGTACATCCGGGCCGTCGAGCGCTCCGGGCTCGAGGGCTCAGATGAGTCGGAGTACTCCTCAGATGAGGAGGACTCGGACGGCGGCGGGGAGGACGAGGACGGCGACGACGACGACGACGAAGGCGGTGACGGCGGTGGCGGTGACGGCAGCGGCAGGGGCGGCAGCAGCGGCAGCAAGGACGACGACGGCGACGGCAACAGGGGCGGCAGCGACGGTGGCGGCAGCAGCAGAGGCAGCACCAGGGGCGGCAGCGGCGGCGGCAGCAACAGGGCCAGTGGTTAGATGCCACTGGTCTTTTAGATATTAGTATAATATAGTTAGAATAATGTAGTAGTAATTACTAGTGTAGAGTAGTATAGTGTAGTGTAGTAGTAGTAGCAGTAATGTAATGTAATGTATTAGTAGTAATAGGGAAGTATCAACTCATAAAGAGTTGATTTGTAAGTATGACATCTTTCCCTTAATGAAGTAATGATGTTGGTTTCTCTGTGGTGATTATCCTGCTTATTTGTGAAGCTGATTTCCTTGGAGTTTGCACGTAAATAACTCTGGCATCGCTTCGACGCTTTTAGAGGTAGCTGCCGAGCGACTTGTAGATGATGTCGGAGTTTTAGAATCAACTGTCGAGCGACTTGAGGGCAACGTCAGCGTTTTAGAGGTAATGCCGAGCGACTTGACACGATGTCAGCGTTTTAGAGATAACGCCGAGTGAATGGAGGGCGACGTCTGCGTTTTAGAGGTAACGCCGAGCGACTTGAGGACGAAGTCAGCATTTTAGAGGTAATGCTGAGCGACTGAACACGATGTCGGAGTTTTAGAATTAACTGCCGAGCGACTTGAGGGCAACGTCAGCGTTTTAGAGGTAATGCCGAGCGACTTGACACGATGTCAGTGTTTTAGAGATAACGCCGAGTGAGTGGAGGGCGACGTCAGCATTTTAGAGGTAACGCCGAGCGACTTGAGGGCGAAGTCAGCATTTTAGAGGTAATGCTGAGCGACTGAACACGATGTCGGAGTTTTAGAGTTAACTGTCGAGCGACTTGAGGGCGAAGTCAGCATTTTAGAGGTAATGCTGAACGACTGAACACGATGTTGGAGTTTTAGAGTTAACTACCGAGCGACTTGAGGGCGAAGTCAGCATTTTAGAGGTAATGCTGAACGACTGAACACGATGTCGGAGTTTTAGAGTTAACTGCCGAGTGACTTGAGGGCGCTGTCGGCGTTTTAGAGGTAACGCCGAGCTACTTGAAGATGATGTCAGCGTTTTAGAGGTAACGCCGAGCGACTGGAGGGCGACGTCAGCGTTTTAGAGGTAACGCCGAGCGACTGGAGGGCGAAGTCGGCGTTTTAGAGGTAGCGCCGAGTGACTGGAGGGCGACGTCGGCGTTATAGAGGTAACGCCGAGTGATAGCAGGCTGCATGGGCCACTTTGAGGTTAATAGCCGAGTGATGATGTGGCGCGCCGATGTTTTGAGTGTGATACCCGGTTTGCAAAGAAGAGAAGTTGGGGGTTGTTCTTTTTGTTTTTTTCCTCATCCAGTTGTTGTTTTGGGGATTTGGAATTTTGTGGACAACATTCACAACTAAGGCAGTAGAATTTATTTGGTTTGACGTTTGCGTTGCGGTCGGGAGCTGTCGCGTGGGATAGTTGGGCCGCAATTGGTGTTTCGGCCCATTAACCCTCCCAAACCCTAGCCGCCTCCCTCCTAAGTACCCCCCATGTGCAGCCGCCCCCCCCCCCCCCCCCACTCCTCCTTTCCCCTTGGCCGCCGCCCCCCCTGCCCATCTCCTCCTCTCTCCATTGTTGCAGCCACCAAAACCCTAGCCGCCCCCCCCCCCCAATCCCCTCCTCCCAAGGTGCTACTCCGTGCCGCTCGGATCATCGTCTCTTGGTGCGAATCTCCAATCGTTTTGGTGGAGGGAAGAAGGGAGGAAGGAAAGGGGGAGAACCCAAGGTGATTTTTCTTTTGTGTTCATCCCTTGTTCATTTGCGCTGCGATTCAATTGATTAGATGTTGCGTTTGCGATTAGATAGAGGGGGCTGTCCAGAATTTTGCGTGGTGGATGAACAGCGGTAGTTCCAGCAGTTTTTAGGTTTATTTCGTGAAGATTTAATGGGGATCAATTTGGGGATCTTGTATAACTTTGTTTTATCTTTCCAACGAGTATTTATGCGCTCAATTTGGAGTTATAAATTAAAAGTTATCATCGTTTGAATCCGGGTATGTGGCTGTCCAAAAAAACAGATTTTTCAGAGTGATGAACAGCAGCAGTGTTAGCAGTTTCTGGGGATTTTTCGGGAGTAATTAGTGTTAATCAGTATGAGAATCATGTAGGGCTTTTTCTTATCTTTCCAACAAGTACTTATGCGCTCAAATCGGAATTATATTTTAAAAGTTATCGCTGTTTGAATCCGCGTATGTCGCTGCCCAAATCAGAAAAAACAGATTGCAGGGTTTATTTTGTGGACCGTTTAGAGGTAAGTAGATGTTAGAATTTAATCATGAGTTGTATACAAAACTTGTGGGGAATTTTATGTAGTTGTCTCTGAAGTTTTTGTTTATCATCATTGCTGTCCTAATTTTTTAGTTATGGAATTGTTAAGCAGCGCCGATACAGTTTGGTTAGTGAGGGGAGAATTGTTACCGCGGCGGGGTTTGAGATTGCGCGTAGGTGCGGTGTTGTCTTTGAGTTTTTTTATGTGAATTTGGTGCACTAAGTTGGGTGTCAAAAAAACAGGTGGTGGACTTCCGGATCGTTCTTAGGGATTTTGCCCGAACTTCGGTGAAGGCAAGTAAAACTGTGATGGTTATTCCGTCTGTCAGATGAGGAGTCTTATACTTGTTTATGTTGTGCTATCATGTTCAAATTCATATTTTCTTTCGAGTACCATCATTTGAACATGTTCATGTTTCATGGATTTCATAAGTTGAGTTTAAGGTTTGATTATGTTACTCAAGTGGTAATTATGTGGAATGGGTGGAAGTAAATGCCTAGCACCTTTTTATTTGGGGAGAACTTATGATGTTGTCATGCATAATGCACTCATCATCCATTGCATTGAAGTTTCGTCGCGATCTTATGGTCCGACCGTACCGGTACATTGAGCATCATATGTTGCCCGAGAAGGGGTATGGTGCAGCTTCATATCCTTAGAGATATGGAGGCAGAAGTCATTATTGCATTTGTAGCCATGTGCATTCATGGGAGAGGTGTTGAATCTATTATGTGGATGTGGATAATTTGGACCTGTGCATGGTGATTCTACTTGGTGTTGAGTTTTTTTTAGTTACTCGTATACTTGCTGCAATTTACTGTTCAAAAGAAAAGAAAGAAGTCCTGAACACGTGGTTGTGTAAGCACAGTTGATTTACAATGTCCTATTTGCTGTTGTTATGTTTACTTGCTGAGATGTGTTATCTCACATCTTGCATTGTTTGATGCAGCCACCTAATTTCTGCTTTGGGGAATAGAGGGATGTAGCAGCACGGCCACTACACCTTTAATAAAGGAACCACCATTTATTAATGTTGTTAATCAGAGTTGGACAAGTCTAGTGAATTGCTTTATTCTTGGTTGAGCGGTTATTTTGGGGTGGACTGAGTTCTTATCCCATTTGTTTTACTTTAGTTGGGTCATAATTAAGTTTTACCACTCTTGCATTACAGTTTCTACTATGTGAATTATATGTCTTTATATCTTGTATGTGCGTCATGTTTTCCCCTCCTTGTTATGCTAGTTTTCAAAGGAGGTGCTGCCGGATTTTTTTCTTGCTTTATATTCTTTCTTTATTACATCTCTTGTGTTGAGTAAGTTTGGTAGATGAGGTTTATGGTATTATCCATTTTGTGCGACCAGTGGGGTGTTACAGTTGGTATCAGAGGAATAGGCTGTAGGTCCTAGCAAGTGGAGTAGTAATAAATTGACACACTGCACATGTAGGATGGGTTTTCTGTCTTGCTATTGATATGATTATGTTATTCTCTGTGCTAGTTTTGACATTATCTAGAGAGATGCTATGCTTATCTCATTTACTTATTATTCTCATCCCTGTGGCTGCAGCTATGCCGCCTCGTAGAGCTCGGGGTAGTCCGCAAGCTCCTAGTGGGGACTCGATGAGTCCGGCGGCAATGTTAGCCGCGATGCAGGCCATGCAGCAGGAGTTGGCCCTTCTGAGGCAAGCCATTCCTGTCGCCCCTGCAGGTGCTTCTCAGGGTGCTGGAGGTGGAGAAGTGCCCGGGGGCGCTGTCCCTACGGGTGCTGTTCCAGGTGGCGGGGCCGAGGTGCCTCTTCCAGTCAGTGGTCTTTCTCTGATGCAGTGGATGGGCATGAAGTTGGATTCTTTTGATGGCAGTGGTACTCCGGTCGAGGCGGTAGATTGGCTGACTTATGTGGAGGATAAGATGAATGTCTTCGAGATTGCTTATGGAGATCGGGTTCCCTTTGGCACTCAGCTGCTGAAGGGTGAGGCGCAGATTTGGTGGAGAGGCGTGCAGGCAGCGCACTCCTCCTCACTAGGAGTCCTATCATGGGATGTTTTCATCAGGCAGTTCGAAAGGAGATTCTACCCGGTCACCTTTCTGGAGAAAATGAAGATTGACTTGCAGTCCTACAAGCAGGAGAAGAAGTCTGTCACAGAGTATGAGGTGGGCTTCAACAAAATGGTCCGCTTTGTCCCTCATGTGGCTTATAATGAGATGGAGAAGGCGAGCCAATTCCGTCAGGGTCTGAAGCCTTCTATCAGGCATGCTCTGGGGGCCTTTCCGTTGGTGGACTTCCGTACCACAGTGGAGCAGGCGCTGGGTGTGGAGATGCAACACCAGTACACCATGGAGTCGCAGAAGTCTTCGGGTGTTGATCAGCCTCGTAGCCAGGACACGAGGAGGGGCAACACTGGAGGTCCAGCTCACAAGAGGGGCAAGTCTCAGCATCAGCGCCACCATCCTTACCGTGGCAAATCTTCTGACTCAGGTACTTCAAGAGGAAGTACTCAGAGGTTTCGGGCCGTTCCTAAGCCCGGGTTGGGGCTGGTGTGTTTCCGCTGTGGAGATGTGCATCGCCGTGCAGAGTGCCAGTGGAGTGGCAGGTGTTCTATCTGCAGTTAGGACCACAAAGATGTGGTGTGTAGGAGGAATCCCAATGGGAAGCTCAGATGGGAGCCGATAACTTCCTCCTCTTCTCAGGGCACTATCAATATGATGTCAAGTGCTGAGCAGCAGTTTTCAGTTCCTCTTCCTCCACAGCAGCTTTATGTGCCTGAGACTTCTCAGTTCATGTCGATGCAAGGTTTTCCGCAGTATCAGGCTGTGCCTACTCCTGCGCCGTCTACCCCTGTGCTGACTCAGTTTGGAGCTCCGCGCCAGCCTCCTCCGGTGGCTCAGTGGGGTTCTTCTGTTAATTTCACTCTGGGAGCTTCCTCTTCTGCTGGTATTTCTAGAGCTTATGTGCTACCCGCTATGGATGGCAGGGATCAAGGAGACGTGGTGACAGGTACGATTTCAGTTGATTCATTTGCAGCCCATGCTCTTTTTGACTCTGGCGCTAGCTATTCGTTTGTTTCGGAGGATTTTGTGTCGCGGGCTGGTCTTTCGGTGCAGAGGTTGGGTCACCCAATTTTGGTCAGTTCTGCTAATGGCTCCATTAGTAGCTATTCAGTTTGTCAGGGGTGTTCCGTCATTCTTGCTGATGAGGTTTTTTCGGCTAATCTGGTGGTGATTTCCTTGGGGGCATTCGATGTTATCTTGGGTATGGATTGGTTATCCCAGTATCGCGCGGTTATATCCTGCTTCTGGAAGACAGTGTTATTGCAGGCGCCGTCGGGAAAGGAGGTGGTATTCTTGGGAAGTTCCCCGAAGTTCACATTATCCTTGTTGGCGCAATTGCTTCCTGATCGCTGGTCAAGGAAGTCGGGGATCTTTTTCTCTATGGTGGTGGAGGGCGAGGCTGCCTTGCGGGTGCAGGACATCCGGGTGGTGTGTGACTTTGCTGACGTGTTTCCGGCAGAGCTTCCAGGCATTCCTCCAGAGCGCGATGCAGCTTTTGAGATTAAGCTGATCCCGGGTACGCAGCCTATTCATAAGGCCCCGTATCGAATGGCTCCAAAGGAGCAGATTGAATTAAAGCGGCAATTGGATGATCTGCTGGCTAAGGGCTTCATTAGGCCTAGCAGGTCTCCATGGGCTTCCCCAGTATTGTTTGTTGAGAAGAAGGATAAAAGCAAGCGGCTGTGTGTGGATTATCGCGCTTTGAATCAAGTGACAATCAAGAATAAATATCCGCTTCCCCGAATTGAGGTCCTCTTTGAGCAGTTGAGGGGTGCCCAGGTGTTCTCCAAAATTGATTTGAACTCTGGTTATCATCAATTGAGGATTCATGAGGAGGATATTGAGAAGACTGCCTTCTGCACCAGGTATGGGCATTATGAGTTCATAGTCATGTCTTTTGGCTTAACTAATGCCCCTGCTGCCTTTATGGAAGCAATGAATAGGATGCTGCATGAATTCCTGGACGATTTTGTGGTCGTATTCCTGGATGATATTTTGATTTATTCAAAGACCGAGGCCGAGCATGATCAGCATCTCTGTCTCGTTCTGGGTGCCCTAAGGAAGAATCAATTCTATGGCAAGTTGAAGAAGTGTGCCTTTTGGCTATCTGAAGTGGCTTTCCTAGGGCACGTGATTAATCAGCAGGGTATTGCGGTTGATCCCAAGAATGTTGCGGCTGTGGTGGAGTGGAAGAGACCTTCTAGTGTCTCTGAAATCCGAAGTTTCTTGGGGCTTGCTGGGTATTATCGGTGTTTCATACCAAATTTTTCTAGCATTGCTAAGCCTTTGACTAGGCTCTTGGAGAAGGGTGTTCCCTTCGTCTGGTCCGGCGAATGTGAGATCAGTTATCAGTCATTGAAGAGCAAGTTGGTGGACGCCCCTATCCTAGCTTTGCCTGAGAGCGGTAAGCGTTTCACAGTTTATACGGATGCTTCGCGTATTGGTCTTGGCTGTGTGCTGATGCAGGAAGGCAGAGTGATTGCTTATGGCTCAAGGCAGTTGAGGAAGCATGAGGGAAATTATCCAACTCATGATCTGGAATTGGCTGCGGTGGTTTTTGCTCTAAAGTCATGGAGGCATTACCTTTATGGCGAGGCTTGTGACATTTTCACTGATCACAAAAGTCTCAAGTATATTTTTACTCAGAAGGAGCTGAATTTGAGGCAGCGTCGGTGGCTAGAATTGATTAAAGATTATGATTTGTCCATTCATTATCACCCGGGGAAGGCTAATGTGGTGGCGGATGCCCTTAGCAGGTCCGGGGTTCCAAAGGTGGCCTTGCCGTTGATCACTGATCTGGACCGTTTGGGGATCGCTTTGTGTTATGTCGGCACCGCTAGCGAGGAGACTCAGATGCTTATTCAATCCTCTCTTATGGAGAGAGTGCGTGCGGCTCAGCAGCAGGATCGTCTTTTGCAGGAAGCCCGAAGGAGGGTTGGTGATGGTAAACCGCGGGAGTTCACCATTGATGAGAATGATTTGGTTCGTTTCAGGGGCCGTCTTTGTGTGCCTCAGAAATCAGAGGTGAAGCTGGATATCCTGCGAGAAGCTCATAAAACGCCTTACACCGTCCATCCTGGCGAAACCAAAATGTACCGAGATTTGAAGCAAAACTTCTGGTGGAAGCGGATGAAGGTTGACATTTCTAAGTATGTGGCCGCCTGTGAAGTATGTCAACGCGTGAAGGCCGAACATAAGCGGCCTGCAGGTTTGCTGAAGCCATTGGAAATTCCAGAGTGGAAATGGAAGCATATCACCATGGATTTTGTGGTGGGTCTACCTCGTTCCCCTCGTGGCAGGGATGCTATTTGGGTGGTAGTGGATCGCTTGACTAAGTCTGCGCATTTTATTCCCATGAAGACCACGAATTCAGCTTCAGATTTGGTTCCCTTGTATATGAAGGAAGTAGTCAGGCTTCACGGGGTACCTAAGTCTATTGTTTCTGATCGAGACTCCAAATTTGTATCCAAATTCTGGGAGAGTCTCCACAGTGCATTGGGCACCAAGCTTTCGCTTAGTGTCGCTTTTCACCCTCAGACGGATGGTCAGTCAGAGCGAACTATCCAAACCTTGGAGGATATGTTGCGTGCTTGTGTTCTGTCATGGAAGGGTAGCTGGGAGGATCATCTTGCTCTGGCAGAGTTTGCGTATAACAACAGCTACCAAGCTAGCATCAAGATGGCACCATTTGAGGCTTTGTATGGCAGGCGGTGTATCTCTCCTCTGTGCTGGGAGACTTTGGGAGAGAGATCCCTGGTTGGTCCTGATTGGGTTCAGCAAACTTCTGAAAAGGTTCGGGAAATTTGTCAGAATATTTTGGCAGCTCAGAGTCGTCAGAAGAGTTATGCTGATGTGAGGAGGCGGGATCTGGAATTTGCTGTGGGTGACCAAGTCCTTCTCAGGGTATCACCCACTAAGGGAGTTGTTCGGTTCGGTGTCTCTAGGAAGCTCAGCCCAAGATACATTGGACCGTTCACTATCTTGGCCCGAGTGGGCAGCCTGGCTTATCGCTTGCTGCTGCCAGATTCCATGGCAGGGGTACACCCGGTTTTTCATGTCTCTATGTTGAGGAAGTTCTTGCGGGATCCGGACCATCAGATTGAGACGGAACCAATTGCGGTGCAGCAGGATCTGACTCTGGAGTGTCGTCCGGTGCGTATATTGGAATTCTCGGAGCGTGTGTTGAGGAAGAGATCAATTAAGTATGTCAAGGTCTTATGGTCTAATCAGTCGGAGCGCGAGGCTACGTGGGAACTTGAGGAGTTGATGCGGCAGAAGTACCCGGAACTTTTCGTTGTGGGTAAGTGTTGTTGATTCGCTAATCTTTTCTTGTGTCATTCTGATAGAAGCGTCAGAATTCGAGGTCGAATTCTTTTTAAGAGGGGTAGAATGTGATACCCGGTTTGCAAAGAAGAGAAGTTGGGGGTTGTTCTTTTTGTTTTTCTTCCTCATCCAGTTATTGTTTTGGGGATTTGGAATTTTGTGGACAACATTCACAACTAGGGCAGTAGAATTTATTTGGTTTGACGTTTGCGTTGCGGTCGGGAGCTGTCGCGTGGGATAGTTGGGCCGCAATTGGTGTTTCGGCCCATTAACCCTCCCAAACCCTAGCCGCCTCCCTCCTAACTACCCCCCCCCATGTGCAGCCGCCCCCCCCCCCCCCCCCACTCCTCCTTTCCCCTTGGCCGCCGCCCCCCTGCCCATCTCCTCCTCTCTCCATTGTTGCAGCCACCAAAACCCTAGCCGCCCCCCCCCCAATCCCCTCCTCCCAAGGTGCTACTCCGTGCCGCTCGGATCATCGTCTCTTGGTGCGAATCTCCAATCGTTTTGGTGGAGGGAAGAAGGGAGGAAGGAAAGGGGGAAAACCCAAGGTGATTTTTCTTTTGTGTTCATCCCTTGTTCATTTGCGCTGCGATTCAATTGATTAGATGTTGCGTTTGCGATTAGATAGAGGGGGCTGTCCAGAATTTTGCGTGGTGGATGAACAGCGGTAGTTCCAGCAGTTTTTAGGTTTATTTCGTGAAGATTTAATGGGGATCAATTTGGGGATCTTGTATAACTTTGTTTTATCTTTCCAACGAGTATTTATGCGCTCAATTTGGAGTTATAAATTAAAAGTTATCATCGTTTGCATCCGGGTATGTGGCTGTCCAAAAAAACAGATTTTTCAGAGTGATGAACAGCAGCAGTGTTAGCAGTTTCTGGGGATTTTTCGGGAGTAATTAGTGTTAATCAGTATGAGAATCATGTAGGGCTTTTTCTTATCTTTCCAACAAGTACTTATGCGCTCAAATCGGAATTATATTTTAAAAGTTATCGCTGTTTGAATCCGCGTATGTCGCTGCCCAAATCAGAAAAAACAGATTGCAGGGTTTATTTTGTGGACCGTTTAGAGGTAAGTAGATATTAGAATTTAATCATGAGTTGTATACAAAACTTGTGGGGAATTTTATGTAGTTGTCTCTGAAGTTTTTGTTTATCATCACTGCTGTCCTAATTTTTTAGTTATGGAATTGTTAAGCAGCGCCGCTGCAGTTTGGTTAGTGAGGGGAGAATTGTTACCGCGGCGGGGTTTGAGATTGCGCGTAGGTGCGGTGTTGTCTTTGAGTTTTTTTATGTGAATTTGGTGCACTAAGTTGGGTGTCAAAAAAACAGGTGGTGGACTTCCGGATCGTTCTTAGGGATTTTGCCCGAACTTCGGTGAAGGCAAGTAAAATTGTGATGGTTATTCCGTCTGTCAGATGAGGAGTCTTATACTTGTTTATGTTGTGCTATCATGTTCAAATTCATATTTTCTTTCGAGTACCATCATTTGAACATGTTCATGTTTCATGGATTTCATAAGTTGAGTTTGAGGTTTGATTATGTTACTCAAGTGGTAATTATGTGGAATGGGTGGAAGTAAATGCCTAGCACCTTTTTATTTGGGGAGAACTTATGATGTTGTCATGCATAATGCACTCATCATCCATTGCATTGAAGTTTCATCGCAATCTTATGGTCCGACCGTACCGGTACATTGAGCATCATATGTTGCCCGAGAAGGGGTATGGTGCAGCTTCATATCCTTAGAGATATGGAGGCAGAAGTCATTATTGCATTTGTAGCCATGTGCATTCATGGGAGAGGTGTTGAATCTATTATGTGGATGTGGATAATTTGGACCTGTGCATGGTGATTCTACTTGGTGTTGAGTTTTTTTTAGTTACTCGTATACTTGCTGCAATTTACTGTTCAAAAGAAAAGAAAGAAGTCCTGAACACGTGGTTGTGTAAGCACAGTTGATTTACAATGTCCTATTTGTTGTTGTTATGTTTACTTGCTGAGATGTGTTATCTCACATCTTGCATTATTTGATGCAGGCACCTAATTTCTGCTTTGGGGAATAGAGGGATGTAGCAGCACGGCCACTACACCTTTAATAAAGGAACCACCATTTATTAATGTTGTTAATCAGAGTTGGACAAGTCTAGTGAATTGCTTTATTCTTGGTTGAGCGGTTATTTTGGGGTGGACTGAGTTCTTATCCCATTTGTTTTACTTTAGTTGGGTCATAATTAAGTTTTACCACTCTTGCATTACAGTTTCTACTATGTGAATTATATGTCTTTATATCTTGTATGTGCGTCATGTTTTCCCCTCCTTGTTATGCTAGTTTTCAAAGGAGGTGCTGCCGGATTTTTTTTCTTGCTTTATATTCTTTCTTTATTACATCTCTTGTGTTGAGTAAGTTTGGTAGATGAGGTTTATGGTATTATCCATTTTGTGCGACCAGTGGGGTGTTACATGGAGCTAACTGCCGCGTGCTGACTGGGCGCTTTTTTGAAACGGTATCTGGCTCGGGAATATCCCTTAAGTGCTGCGCTTTTAGCCGTCTCCGCTTTTCGTGCCCTAGCTCTTGCCTTCTCGCTTCCAAATCCTCTCTGCATTCCACCTCCTACTCTACTCGCCGGTAGAATCAAGATGGCGCCCAAGAGGAAAACCTCGAGTTCGTCCGCCATGGTGATTCCTCCAATCGATCCCAACAGCCAGTTGCCTTTCGCAGGTAACCACATGTTCGTCATCTCTGAATCCGAACTTCTCTATCTCGTGTCCATCGGGGTTCTTCCTCCGAGGGAACTCTGCTCTTGGCGGATTTGTCATGGGGTTACTGTCCCAACTGAGGATACCCATGAGTCCATCATTTACGCCCCTTTCCTTCTCCGCGGCCTTGGCCTTCCCATTTCTCCCTTTCTCTGCGGCCTCCTTGATTTCTACCATATTAACTTGACCCATTTGAATCCCAATTCTATCCTGCAAATCTCCATTTTCGTTCATTTATGTGAAGCCTTTCTTGGCGTGCTACCTCATTTCGGGTTGTGGAAGTATTTATATCACTGTCGCCCCGGGATGGCTGGGGGACAACATCAATTGGTTGGGGGTGCCAGCTTGGAGATGCACCATGGGAGGAAGACGGAGTATCTCGAAATCCCTCTTAAAGACAGTATTAAAGGGTGGCGCTTGGAGTGGTTCATAGTTGAGAATTATGGAAACTCTCTCCCCCCCGGTCGGGAAGACAGCCGGACGTTCGCACCTCCAGCTGGACCGAGTCTCCCACGGATCAGGAGGTAACTGAGGCAGGTGCTTTGCTTGCTGAAGTTGGATTGCTGAAAGAAAGGGATCTGACCGCTGAAGCCGTGGTTGCTGATTTTGTCTTCAAGAATATTCAGCCGTTAAAAGACAGGGCATACCCAATTTATCTGTATCGAGGCCTAGCCGACTCAACTCGGGTCACTAACAGAAGAATTCCCTCTACGGACCTGGTGAGCCGACTTGAGATGATCCTTAGAGGCAAAGTGTCAAATGTTGGTGCTCCCGTGGCATTCTCAGCTTGGAACTTGCCTCCTCCCAAAGCCTTCACTCTTTTTGTGTCGAATCCTCCTGCTACTGACGGCAGTTTGGGCCTTAGAGTGCGGCCCTCTGCTGAAGAAGTTAGTGCCTTGGTTGCCACACTCGGGGGAATTCCTGATGATGAACGGCAGGTTTATTTTGAGGTGCCCCTGAACCCTAGTGATGCGGAGATAGGTGCCATGCTTGATTTGCTGGCTGAGGACTCTTCTGACGCTGCTCCTGCTGGGGCATTAGTGGTGGCGCCCCTCCCAGAGGCTGGTATGACCTTAGATACTCAGAAACCTGCTGGTACTCGCCCGAGGCGCCCTTGCCGAGCCAATCCATCCGATCTTTCTGCTGATGAACAGAAAAAGAAAAGGAGACGCCTTCGGCAGGTACCCAGTTTGGGTCGGGACGTTGGTACTTCGGTTCCTGATGCTGAAGAAGTGCCTGCGACTGAATTTACTGACGCTGATCCCAATGGGTGTCCCGAATCAGTTGCTGATCCCAATGGGGGTGCTGCCTGTGTTGCTAATGTGGATGATGAGGAGGGAGAAAATGAATTTCCTTTGACTCGGAAAAACAGTCGGCAATTCATCGCTAGCGGTGAAAGTAGTGGAGTTCCCTCTCCTGCTTTGTCTGCTCTCATTGGTCTGCAAGAACTGTCCCTGGCCAATTTTGATCAGACTCTCGAGGATATGGTTCCGGAGGATTTGTTATCGGAGCCAGCAGATGATGGTGTGATGGAGGTTTGCGCTGATGTGCTTGATGCTGGGTTGAGGTCATCCCGTGCCTCGTCGACCTTAGAGCGCAATCTTGAGGATCGGGAGACTGAATTGGGTCGTCCTGGTCTCATGGAAGTAATTGAAGGCCCATCAGCCTTAGAGGTGGCTACCACGGAGAGCTTGGACCCCAAGGATGGTGTTGACACGTGCCCAGCCCCCGAGGATGTTGTCGGGGATGACTTGATCCGGGTGGGAAGTGCAAGCCACTGCCCAGCCCCCGAGGGTGCTGCCGGGAGTGATCCGGCTCAAGTGGGTAGTGCAAACTATGACCCAGCCCCCGAGGATGCCCGAGCGGGGTCTTTCTCTGGTACTTCCATGGACGTTCATGCGGGGTCGTCTCCACGCTCCGGCTATATGGTGGTAGCCCAAACCTTGGACCAGGGAGTCGCTTTAGAGGATAGCGTCCCCACTGACCAAGTGTTGGGTTCTGTTGATGGCACCAAATTGATTCCTACTGGTTCGTTGCAAGCTGCTTCAGGTGGTGGCCTTATGCCTGGTTACCAATTGATCTCTCCTGATTTGGGGATCCCTTCGTTCTTTTCCAACCTCCAGGTACTGTGATGTATTTTAGCTTGGCTTATTACATTACACGAACTGCTGTCATTACATTCATCTGCTCTCCTCATCAGGCTTTGGTGGATGGGATGGCTGGCCAGCTGAGGCTACAGGGTGCTTCTATCCCAGAAGTAGCTTCGTCACTTGCATGTTGGAATCCAGTATCGCTTCAACATCGTGTCTCTGAATTGGAGGCAACCAACGCTGGTTAGTGCCCTTTTGCTTCTCTTTGCCTTCACTGTAGACTGCTCTACATTTTGACCATTATTTTGTTTGATTATCTCCCGCTAGGCATGACTCAGCAGATTTCCATTCTTGAAGAAAAACATTCCCGAGATCAGGCTGAATTGGCCCAGCGATGCACTGACTTTGAGGAAAAGTACTCTCAGAGTCAGATTGAGTTGGGTCAGGTCTCCGCTGCTTTAGATGACGCCAATGCACTGAGTTCTTCTCTTCATGCTCAGCTCGACTCTGAAAAGGTGATTTATGAAACTGCGCTTTGCCTTGTTGTGCTGCCATTACTTGCTTGGTGTTTGAGGGAGTTGACTTTTGTTTGCAGGAAGAAAAACGCATCCTTGCTGCTTCTCGAGACAATCTTGAAAGGTTGTATCGTGATTCTAGCAACTCGCTGACTATCTTGGAGAGAAGTCATCGCTTCACCATGGAAGAGTTAGACCACCAACGTTGTAAGCTGCAGGAATCCATGGATGAGGTAACCCGGCTCAAGCAGTTGATATCAGCAAAGGATGCTACTATCAAAGAGCTCCGAGTTTCCAAGAAATCCATCGCCCAAGAGTTAGAAACTGTTCAGCTAGCTGCCAAGGTTGCCGAAGAAACTTCTGTTACTCTTAGAGCCCAGCATGATAGAGCCATGGACAAGGCTATTCGGGCGGGGCGAATCTTGATGAGGAGACCCGGCGTGGTTGTTCCTGAAGACATAAGGGCTGATGTGAATGCTGCCCCTGATTCCTCAAGTCGTCCTTCCTCGTCGATTGCTCCTGAGAAAAATATTACGAAATAGAAAAACACTTTGCGTGCTTTGAGCGCGCGGTTAGCATGGTCAGACATTTGTTAGAGGACGTCATTTCAGTATTTGGACGATATTGTTATTTTCATATTGTTTCAGAATTCATAAGATCATAAATTTGTAGTAGTAAAATGATGTGCGGTGGTTTGAAATTTGTTCGCGGGATATAGAAGCCATCCTTATATGAGTAATTGTGATCTCGTCAAATCGCCTTAAGTCGCCACTGACTTAAGTCGATTGCTTTTGCTAATAGGGCGTAGTGGTCACCCTGAATTGTGTAGGCGCGAGCATGTTGCACCGGCTTAAGTTGCTGCCGACTTAAGCCGATTGCTCTTGGCAGGGTATAGTGATCACCCCGCATTAAGTTAGCGTGAGCCTGTTGCACCGGCTTAAGTCGCTGCCGACTTAAGTCGATTGCTCCGTTAGCAGGGCGTAGTGGTCACCCCGAGTCAAGTAAGCGTGAGCATGTTGCACCGCCTTAAGTTGTTGCCAACTTAAGCCGATTGCTCCGTTAGCAGGGCATAGTGGTCACCCCGAGTTAAGTAAGCGTGAGCATGTTGCACTGCCTTAAGTTGTTGCCAACTTAAGCCGATTGCTCCGTTAGCAGGGCATAGTGGTCACCCTGAGTCAAGTAAGCGTGAGCATGTTGCACCGGCTTAAGTTGTTGCCAACTTAAGCCGATTGCTCCGTTAGCAGGGCATAGTGGTCACCCCGAGTCAAGTAAGCGTGAGCATGTTGCACCGCCTTAAGTTGTTGCCAACTTAAGTCGATTGCTCCGTTAGCAGGGCATAGTGGTCACCCCGAGTCAAGTAAGCGTGAGCATGTTGCACCGCCTTAAGTTGTTGCCAACTTAAGCCGATGGCTCCGTTAGCAGGGCATAGTGGTCACCCTGAGTCAAGTAAGCGTGAGCATATTGCACCGCCTTAAGTCGTTGCCGACTTAAGCCGATTGCTCCGTTAGCAGGGCATAGTGGTCACCCCGAGTTAAGTAAGAATGCAAGTCAACCGTGAACAAACTGAGTATATTTGAAGCCTTTCTTTATTGATGACATGTTTCCATTTTACAGAGTACATCGTCGTCCCGATAGCTTTTGAAATGCAGCTAGGGATAAAACTTCCTGAGGTGTTCTATGTTCTAGGAGTTCCCGACTTCTGTGCCATCCATCTGAGTGAGACGATATGATCCTGGCCGAATGACTTCTGCTACCACGAAGGGTCCTTCCCATAAGGGCGACAACTTGTGTCGTCCCTCCCCCGTTAGAATTCGGCGGAGGACGAGATCTCCTACTGAGAAGGATCGTTGTCGCAGGGCTTTGTCGTGATAGCGTCTCAGAGTCTGCTGATACCGCGCCGATTGAATTACTGCATTCAGCCGTTCTTCCTCGAGTACATCGATGTCCTCCATCCTAGTAGCCTCAGCTTCTTCTATGCTCTCGAAGACCAACTTTGGGGCCCCGAACTTGAGATCAGCGGGTAATACTGCCTCTGACCCATAGACCATGAAGAAAGGAGTATTTCCATGTAGAGCCCGGCTTGGCTGAGTTCTTAGGCTCCAAACGACGTAGGGTAATTCCCTTATCCATTTCCCTGCGAACTTTTCATTTTTTTCGAAGACCTTCTTCCTGAGTGCCTCCAATATCATTCCGTTGGCTCGTTCAACCTGCCCGTTAGCCCTCGGGTGTGCTACCGAAGCATACTTGATCTGAATGCCTTTTTGCTCGCAGAAATCGAAGAATTCCGAACTTGTGAAATTGGATCCCAGGTCAGTTATAATGTTGTTTGGTATTCCGAATCTGAATATTATGTCTTGTATGAGTTCCACGGCCTTGGCTGAGGTTAAAGAGGCAATGGGCTTGAACTCTATCCATTTAGTGAACTTGTCGATTGCTACCAATACATGAGTATATCCTCCTTGAGCCTTCTTGAAAGGTCCAATCATATCCAGTCCCCAGCATGCGAAAGGCCAGGTTACTGGTATGGTCTGCAGTTGCTGTGCTGGTAGATGTTGTTGCTTCGACAAGTACTGGCAAGCTTCGCACCTCTGAACTAACTCGGCTGCATCACTCTTTGTTGTTGGCCAATAGAATCCTGATCTGAAGACCTTCCCAACTAGTGTTTTGGATGCTGCATGTATTCCACATTGCCCAGCATGAACCTCCTCTAGAAGTTGTTTCCCAATGGATGAGAGAATGCACTTCATGAAGACGCCCGATGCACCCCTTCTATATAACGTTTCTCCAATGAGTGTGTAGTGGGCTGACTGTCTGGCGATGCGTTCGGCTGCGTTTTTGTCATCTGGCTCCTCTTCGTTCTTTATATATCTGATGATCGGCCTTCTCCAGTCATCGGGGTCCGGCCCGGGTTGATCCACGATATTACATTCTTCTGCTTGATCTGTCGAGATGCTCGGTCGTGGTATTTCTTGCACGAAGACTCCGGGTGGAACCTGAGTTCGGCTGGATCCTAACTTTGACAATACATCAGCTGCCGTGTTTCGATCTCTCTCCACATGATGAAATTCTAGACCTTCAAACTTATCTTCTAGTTTCCGGACGACAGTGCAGTATTTTCCCATTGAATCCTTTGAACAGTCCCATTCCTTGTTTATCTGACTTATGACCACCAGAGAATCCCCGTATACCATTAATCTCTTGATGCCCAATGATATGGCAATGTTTAGTCCATGGATCAGAGCTTCATACTCGGCTGCATTGTTAGAGGCTGGAAACAGCAACTGGAGGGCATATTTGAGGTGCTCGCCTCCAGGTGCGGTGAAGAGAATTCCTGCTCCTGCTCCCTGCAGCTTCAGCGAGCCATCAAAATACATCTTCCATACTTCTGTCTTTTCTGGGTTCTCTGGTATTTGTTGTTCAGTCCATTCTGAAACGAAGTCAACCAATGCTTGAGACTTTATGGCTGTACGAGGTCGAAATTCGATGTCATGAGACCCCAGTTCACAGGCCCACTTAGCTATTCGGCCAATTGCTTCCTTGTTGTGGAGAATATCCCCTATCGGAAAGCCGGTGACTACTATGACTTTGCGGTCATCAAAGTAGTGACGCAGCTTGCGGGCAGTCAGAAGTACTGCATATAATAGCTTCTGCACTTGAGGATATTTTTTCTTCGAGGGACCCAGAACTTCGCTGATGAAATAAACAGGATGTTGCACGGGGTAGGCATGTCCTTCTTCTGCTCGCTCGACTACCAACGCGGTGCTTACCACGTGAGTCGTGCAAGAGATATATAGCAACAGATCTTCAGCCGGTTGGGTTGACGTGGCTCGTCGTGGTGGTTTTAGTACTGGTGGTGTTGTCAAGAATTTCTTCAGTGCATCTAGAGCTTCCTGTGCCTCTGAAGTCCACTGAAATTTGTCCACCTTTTTGAGTAGCTTGTAAAATGGTAAACCTTTCTCCCCCAGCCTGGATATAAATCTGCTCAGAGCTGCCATACATCCAGTAAGTCGTTGAACCTTCTTTTGTGATCGAGGTGCTTCCATCTTCATGATAGCTTCAATCTTATCTGGATTAGCCTCAATTCCCCGGTTGCTGACAATAAATCCGAGTAACTTTCCTGCCGGTACCTCGAAAACACATTTCTCGGGATTAAGCTTCCATCTATACCGCCTCAGACTATTGAAAACCAGTTGTAAGTCTTCGATGAAGTTTTCTGAGTTCTCCGTTTTGATTACCACATCATCCACGTAGGCCTCCACACGCTTGCCCCAGTGATCAGCTAAGCATGTTTGAATGGCTCTCTGGTAGGTTGCTCCAGCGTTTTTGAGGCCAAACGGCATGGAGGTATAACAGAAAGCACCAAACGGAGTAATGAATGTCGTTTTTTCTTCATCTTCCTTTGCCAAACTAATCTGGTGGTATCCGGAATAGCAATCCAGGAAAGACAGCACAGAACATTCAGCGGTGGAGTCCACCACCTGATCTATCCTCGGGAGCCCGAAGGGATCCTTCGGACAGTGTTTGTTGAGATCAGTATAATCAACACACATGCGCCAATCCACTTTATTCTTTTTGAGTACAAGAACAGGGTTGGCTAACCACTCGGGATGTAATACTTCTCTAATGAACCCGGCCGCGACCAAGCGGGCCAGCTCAGCACGAATGGCCTCTCTCTTGTTGGGCGTGAAACGACGTAGTTTCTGCCGGATCGGCCTTGCTTGTGGATAGACCTTCAGTTTGTGCTCGGCCAGCTCTCTCGGGACTCCCGGCATATCCGCAGGTTGCCATGCGAATACATCTCGGTTGTCTTGCAGAAACTGGACGAGCGCGCTTTCCTATTTATCACCCAGGCTAGAGCTGATGATGGCAGTTTTACGTTCATCAGCAAACCCCAGATTGATCTATTTAGTTTCTTCAGTCGGTCGCATAGAGGTCACGGCTTGAGCTTCCTTCGCCGGTGCTGTGTGATCTTCCTCAGGCTTAGAGTTTGCCTGGGTCGAAGAAGTCGTCGACGGTTTGGCAATGAGGGCCGCCTGGATGGCCACTCGGAAACATTCTGCGGCGCCTTGGAGGTCAGCACGCACAGTTATGATTCCTTGCGGTCCCGGTATCTTCAATATCATGTATGTGTAATGCGGAATGGCCATGAATTTTGCCAGTCCCGGCCTCCCGATGATTGCGTTGTACCCGCAGTCGAAGTTCGCCACTTCGAACCTCAGGAACTCGGTTCTGTAGTTTTCCGGAGTCCCGAAGGTGACATGCATGTAGATGTGGCCCAACGGGTATTCTCCCTCAGTTGGCACGATGCCAAAGAAGGGAGTGTCTGACTCATGGAGTTCTTTGAGGTGAACTCCCAAGCCTCGGAGTGTCCGGGGGAAGGTGACGTTGATGCTGCTCCCCCCGTCCACTAACACCTTCTTCACCCGGCTCTCTCGGATCACCGGATTGACGAGAAGCGGGTATTTGCCCGGATGGTCGAAGTTGAGCCATTGATCCGCCCGAGTGAAGGTGATCGAGTGCTCTGACCACCGGTATGGGGCAGGAGGGCCGGTGGTCGCCACCAGTATCTGGCGATCGTTGAGCTTTTGCTGTCTTTTGTTCTCCTACGATCCGTGTCCGCCGAAGATGACGTTGACCTCCCTGTCGATGCGCGGGAAGGCTCCTCCTCCTCCCTCCTCCTGCTGCTGGGGTTGTCGTGGTTCTTCTGGTCCTCCTCGCGGCGGGGGAGGGGGTAGAGGTTGGAAGGGTCGGCCGTGCCCAACGGAATGCTTGAAGTCCCGGCAGTTCCGAAGAGTGTGGCGCATGTCCTTGTGGTACGGGCACTGGACGTCGAGGATGTCGTCCAGCGTGCGCTCACCTCCGCGAAGTCCTCCTCGGGCGCGAGAGGCAGGTGGTCCGGCGGCGTGCACCTCTTCGCGCGGTCTTTTCTCCCAGCGTTTGTCAGGTTGCTGGTTCGTGTCGCGTCGTGGTGTTGCCGGTGCGGGCTTTGCTCCTCCGATGAGGTCCTGGGCTCGCTCGTCGGCGGTGATGTAGAGGTCGGCTTCCCGGAATAGCTCCTCGAAGGTAGTTGGCGCCTTCTGTAGTATGGCTCGGACGAAAGCCGAGTCATTGGATCCTCTGTAGAAGTCCTCGATCACGGCCGCCTCCGTGACTTCAGGGATACGATTTCTCATGGTCTGGAACCTTTTGAGGTACGATCGGAGAGTTTCATCCCCCCGGCGCTTGATGGATTTGAGGTCCCATGGTTGCGCCAGTTTGTCGGAGAGGGACTGAAAATTGGCAGTGAAGCGCCGGCTGAAGTCGCTCCAGTCGTCGATGCAGTGTCGGGGTAGATGTCGCAGCCATTGCCGCGCGTCTTGCCCAAGGACAATGGGTAAGTACGCGGTCATCACGTCTTCGGATGCTCCGACGGCTCGAGCGGCGGTAGTGTAGACGGCCAGCCAGCCTCCTGGGTCCTGCTTAGGTTCATATTTATCGACATTGGATACCTTGAAGTTTGGGGGTCATTGAATGGCCCTAAGGCGTGGAGTGAGGGCTGACACTCCACATGTGTCCTCCTGTCGTCGGGGATGATGTCTGTCCCGGGGAGGAGAGTAGTTGTTGTGGTTCCTCGACCGTCCCCGGGCAGTTCCACCAGTCGAGGTCGTCGTTGACTCGGTTCTGGTGGCTTGACTCCAAGTGGGGATGCCATGATCCCTGTCGTATTCCTCCCGGCGGCGTATCTCGTTCTCATGTCGCCGTTCACGCGAAGCATTGATAGAACTCCGCGCGTCCCGGTGACTGTTGATGGCGTGCCGCAAGTCGTTCGGCGGGTGAGCGAGAGGTAGAAGATGGTTGGCTGCCTGGGTGAGCAGGCGTCGATAGCCCTCGGCGTCTGGAGTCCGTGGGAGTCCGTCAGCTATCCGAGCTAGCACTCCTCCGACTTCACTCGGCGTATTCATGGCTCGGGCGAAGTCGGGGTTCAGGTTACGGCCGAGTAGTGGATTTTCTCGGCGTTGCCTCGCGTCTTGCTCGGCTTGTTCCTGAGCTCGTCGACGATCACGTCGTCGGGAGTTCCTTCGTTCCCTGAAGACGTGTTCTTCCGGAGTTTCTCCCATCTCCGAGACCTCGTCTCGCGAGACGGGCTGCTCCGGATCCCGTTCTCCGGCTTGGTGATGTCTCCGGATGTTTCGGCGCCGATTTCTTCGTCGACGGGATTCCCGCTGAGGTGGTTCTTCCCCAGGCGCGGTTGGCTCATCGTCAGAGACGGGAGGTGACTCCGCTCTTCCGATGAAGAGGACGTCGGGGTAGAATGGCGTAGCTGTCGCGGCGATCTTCTTTCTGGGAGCTGAGGGTAATGCTTCCCCAGCTCTTTCGGAGTTTGTTGGTGGAGGCTTCCTTCCCGGCGGATCTGCAACGTGGTGCAGAATTCCTTTTTCATCGGCTATGGATGAAATCGTCCCAAAGCAGAACATGGATCCGGGACGGAAGGTGATCCTGCTGTTGATGATGACGGCCATTGAGCTAGCTTAGATCGTTGACACCACCCCTACCTAGCGCGCCAGCTGTCGGTGTTTTGGGTCCGACCGCACACCTGGGGTTGCCCCTCAAGGTGTTTTTAGGAGTAGGACGGTGTCGATGACTGTAGCAAAATGGTTCGTGCCAATTGCACGAGGGACAGCGAACAATGTTTACAGGTTCGGGCCGCTTAGAGATGCGTGACACCCTACGTCCTGATGAGTATGCTGGGTGAATGAGGTTACAAATGAGCTCTCTGAATTGAGAATGCAGAGAGTTGAAGTGGGTGGCTAGGTAATAGAGTCGATTGATTTGAAGGGGTGCCCCCTAGGCCTTATATATTCGACCGTGGGGCAATACATGTGGATATGATAACAACGTGCGCCTAAAAGATAGTGAACTGCTCGGGTCTATCTCCCTATGATTCTGCCGACCTATCCTCGTATGGCTCCGTTGCATGAGAGCTCCAGCACGGGAAAGTCGGATCTCTGTTGTGATCGCTCGCTCAACTTTGTGGACCGTCCAGGTTTACACCGGTCCGGCCTCGTGTCACCCTGCCCTGCTGATTATTCCTTCTCGGGCCCACGAAAGAATGGCCTCACGATTTATTGGGCCCTTAGGCCTTTCGTGAGGTCTTCTACTCTTTTAGTGGACCCGGGGGATATCTGTCCCCCACAAACACCACCTAAGAAACAACCATCCTCCTCCTTACTAGTGTTCCTATGTCAAGTCTCGGTCGATGCTAGGCATCTGGGGGCGAGAGTCTTGAGCCTAAATCACTAAGGACCCAAGCACCACCAACCATATATCACTACCAGAATCTGGCTCTTTGCCGAGTGCTCGGCGCTTTGCCGAGTGTATTTGTCGAGTGTCGGATAGGACACTCGGCAAAGGCTCTGTCACCGTCACTTGGCCCCATGACGGCAACTTTTCTTTGCCGAGTTCCTGGTGGCACTCGGCAAAGGCTTTGCTGAGTGCCCGACAAAAAGTACTCGGCAAAGAAGTCGTTGCCGATGTACAGTTCGCCGAGACTTCTTTGGCAAGAGTCAAACTCGGCAAAGGCTTCGCCGAGTGTTTTCCAGGCTTTGCCGAATGTCTGAACCACTCGACAAAGCAGCTGTGTCCGGTAGTGTATAGGAGAGAAGAGTAGTGGGAAGGAGTTCTAATCAAGGATATTTAGATCAATAGATGTATAGTGTTGGCATGTAGTGTTAATCAACACGGTCTTCGACAACAAGCGACAAAAAAAATGCAATACCTAAAATCCGATGTGAAAAGGAGAGATGGTTGATGAGCTAGGCTAAGTATTTCTTTTTTCCGTCATAGAGGTAGGCATAAAATTAGATGTGAAAAGGAGATGTGAGAGATGGCAACTAAATAGGAAATAGGAATCGAATGAAGTATGAAGAAATAAAGAAGATATTTCGATAATCTGAAAAAGAATTGGGACACAATGTCGAAGTACTTACTATTTAGACCGTTTCCAGCAATTCACTTATATGGTCACCCAAAACACTGTTTTGTATTGTTTTGTACTGTAGACTATATTGTTTACTGTTTATAGAGTGAGTTTGAATATGAAGGATGAGGATGGGTAAGTTACCGAAGCTAGCCTTAGCAGCAGATTATGGTATTGGTTTGCCCACCGATAGCAAGGAACGGTAGGGGCTAATCTGCAAATACCTAAACCTGAGACAATTTCCAGCTCGGACCTCAGAGTTGTAAGCAACGGCTACAACCAAAACAGGAAGTTAATTAGTGACTGGTACTAAATGCTGGAGATAAAATAAATAATGCAGAGTACACATATTCGTCTACCTGGATCCCAATTAAACTTTCAACAATTCTCCAGTCCCCGCTTCAACCTCTAGGGCGCCGCCAGAGCTACTCATCTGAAAATATTTTGCTGCAGCAGAAGCGCTGAGCTGCCGGGGATGTGTTGACGTGAGTCGTGAAGATTTTCTCTCAGCGGCGGTGGTGTCGCGATCCGGGCAATCCAGCGCGCTCGCAGTCCCGCAATCGCAGGTATGCACTTGTTTGCCCAGGCCCCCTCAGTCACTCAATCACCATCAGTCTCCATTTCATCCTTCAGTTTTGGTTCCGTTTAGTTGGCTTTAAGCATCTCGGTTTTCTACTTTTCTCTAAGAAACAGCCCATGCCCACGGCGCCGGCACGGTGGTCGTGGGACTCGTGAGTCGCTGCAACAAACTTAGTATCTCTCTGGTCCCATAGCTTTCGTCATCCAGTTCATGAATTTTGAAGCATTGGCTGATGAAGCGCCCGGACCCGCCTGCTTGTACTCCAGGAAATGACAAAGTCATCAGAGAATTCTTCGGCGGACGACGAGTCGGGGCTGGAGCCGTGGCGCGAGCTCTTCCGCGATCGCGACATCTACAACGTGATTAGCAAAGCCATCCTCGTCGCCGCCACCGACTCGCCGCAGGAGTTCCGGCGCCGCCGTGACGGCATCGTGGAGCAGATATACACCGCGCCGACCGTGCCGGTTCCGCAGGGAAGGGCCGCGGGCGAGCGCAGCGGCAGAGCAGCGCTGGAGGTGTCGGATAAGGGAAGCAAAGTGGCGAGCTGCACGGTCGTCGCGCCAGCGGAGGAGCCGCCTGATGAGGGTAACAACAGCAAGAAGAAGGGCACCGCCGCTGCCCATCAGCACGCAAATGGCAACGGTACTGACAGCGCCGACGCCGACGCCGACGCCTTCGGTGCGAGTGGGATGGACTGGCTGCAGTCTCTCGCTGAAGAGATGGACGCAGAAACCCAGCAGATCGATGAGGTTCTTCGGATCAAGGAAATCCTCCTGAATCACCATGAGCTGGTAACGAAACTGGAAGAATACTAACCATGGTCCATGGCCATGCTGCATTATAATGTAACCCTAGCTTGTCGATCCCAACCATGGCTGCATTTGTTGCATTTACCTAACCATGGTTTTGTGTGATTGTTGCACAGTCATCGGACATCTTGTTCGATTCACTGAGGAGGCTACAGCTGATGCAGCTCACTGCGGATAAAATCAAGGTACGTATACCTAGGGCCTAGGGCGATGATGCTCAAAAGTTGCACACATTGGAATCAAGGTTTTATGTAGCAGGCTATAGCCACCGAGAAGAATGAGAACTAAGCTGGTCCAGGTCTCTAGAGCTAAATATTGTTTTGCTGCTATTACTTGGATATAGCCTGCTATGGAACGTACTAGTTGAGCAAAGCTGCAAAGGTAATAATCAATGTTTCAAATAGTCGGCTACAGCCTCATTTAGTGTCTAGGAAGACTGGGGCAAAGCTAATCCTTGTTTGGAGCTAAACATTTTTCTGCTATTAACTAGGTTTAGCCCACTAAATCCGCTAAATAGCATCTCATTTAGCTAGCCAAATAATCAAGGCAAGGTCAGAGGACCAAATAAACATGGCTCTATCAAAATAGTTGAGCAAAGATAATTGTGTATGACCTGATGTACTTGTGATAAGTATCATGTATGAACTGATGTGTTCGTGAGACTATCACTTATTAGTTGGTATTTATAATATCTATTTCATCTTTTAGGTATTGGTTTGTATATGTGTAATTTTTTTATGTTTAATACGTTTTTTGTTCAGCCTCCAGATGGCTTTAGCCTGTCATATATAGCTTTTCTTAGCCTCTAGAAAAACTAGTCTCTAAATATCATACCTCACTATTTATAACACTACTTAGAATATATTCAGTGTAGAGTGTACATGTTCAAACGTTCTCTATATATGCACAACAATTTGAATTATTGTTGCCAACTATAGTTGGTTCCTTGGTGTGTTAGTGTGTGGATGATACCTTGACTCTTGGGTCTTGCAGAGTACTGAAATTGGGGGTGCAATTGCGGCAATGAGGAAGCACAAGTCACATAAAATCAGGATGCTTGTGCACAAAATCGTCAAGTAAGATCATCGTCTCAACTAATTTAAGTGTTAAACATGCTTCATTTTGTCTATCTATAATTTCTCATCTACCCCTTGACAAAGATTTTAGTTTCTAATATAATCTTCGACATATGGCTTAAATCATCATTACTATTCATAAACATTCCATTATTTGAAACCATATGTTGGAACACTATTTTTTGTTAAACCCTTTCTTGCTCCTTTATTTTTTTGAATCAGTCCTAGATACAACTTAATCCCATACATAAGTATGAAAGTCGATACAAAGCCATAGAGTTTAGAGTAGCAGAAGGCACAATACATACCAAAAGCACCAGAATCAAGAGTGAGAGCCAACCGTCTAGGCAGAATAAAGCTAAAGATCTATAATAATTTCCATTGCAACAAGCAAAAGAAACAATTCAGTGTATCCAAAAATCATAAAATGTATACTCCATCTACAACTAGCACCTCAGTTCTTATTGGTCTAATAAACTTCATCATTGTCATCAACCTCTTCTTCCATAGAGGTTATGTGCAGTTGATGCCCCTTCGAGGCTGCAATCATCATATGTGAATGGTGATGAACAATAAGATTATCTTGGTGCCCTTTTGGCCACCTTTTCCTTCATGCCATCCTTGAAGAGACCTACCAATATTTAAGAAGAGAAAAATATTTTATATTCACCTCAAGAGGATGGTTGACGAGGTTTTATCAAAGCACATTATATTGTCGCAAATCCAAATCGACCACCAGATTGCAGAAGTTAGTAAGACATGCATCCATAAATCATGAGGAAGCTGTCACAAACAAGCAGCGCTACACCCGACTACAAAGCTCGTAGTTGCGATCAGTACATAGAGGGGGAAAGGTTTTATCCCCCTATCCCCTATGTTGGGAAGTACAAGATCTGATACGGAATAATTTCTTTCTTATTTAACTCCTAGTTGATGAGGAATATTACATAGCCCTTGTGCGACCAATAATTCTCCCAAATCATAGGCATAACACATGCCTTCCCTAACTAACTTAAACTAGGCCCACCTGGGCATTGAGACTGTGCCTATGGTGTGTCCATGGCCTTCCAAGCATGTGATCCGTGTGAGTAATGTTTCTCCCATATGACATCCCCCATTTAGGAGCATCTCATCCATGAGCTAGAAGGATGGATGATGCTCCATGAAGATGTTGATGTTTTGCCAAGTAGTAGATACTAGTAGTTTTCTCTTTTATAGGATGAGCACCTAATGAACAACTCGCGACATGTGTGTACATGTTGTGATCTTAGGCTCTCGAATGATAGCGCCCTTGTGCATGGACAAAAAAGGTGTGGCCTCATCTAAAGGCATGCCGATGAATTTCTTGAGCAGGCTAATGTAGAAAATGTTCGCGTAGAGAGGACTAGAAGGAGATGTTGTAAACATACTTATCCCAAAGTAGCTAGCTCAATCACTAACATGGATGATCCTCTCTAAAGCACTACATGTACATGATAATGATCTTGTTTGTGTGTCAACTTGATCATCCAACTAGTGGTGGAAGGTGATGGCCATGTGGAGCTTTGTGGCACATAGATGCATAAGCTCATGCTAGAATGTGGAGGTAAAGATCAAGTCTTGGCCTGACATAATGAACTACGAGATGTCATGGAGGCACGTGATGTCACCAAAGATTGCCTTGGCCAACATATCCACCGTATATGGGTGCGTAAGTCAATGAAGTTTATATATTACTAAAGAGGTCAACCATCATAAGGATCACCAAATTGCTACCCACTCATGGAAACAACTTCATTGAAATCTAGATTGATGTTCATTCAAACCACCATCAAAATATGCAATGACACTAAGATCCCCATATACGTGAATGTGTTTGGTATTGTATTGATATACATGGAGCAATTGCAAATAAACTCATGGACCACATTATGAAGGTTAGGCGTGTGGAAGTCTCGGTGAAGCCTGTAAAGCATGCATTATATGCCCTCATGTCTATCATCATGGATGATGAACATCTGCTTGTGTAAGAAGGGTGATGCTGGCACATAGTAGAGCTTGGAGTCGAAGGCGACTATGCCATCAATGATAGACCATATTAAGATCTATTATCCAACCTGAATTTCATCCTAGAGGGCCACTAGAGGAGGATCCATGGCCTAAGCATGGCAGAGGCAATGCTCTATTGGGAATGGTATTGAACTTCATTCCATTTCTCCCTAAGAGAAGTTTGGACCATCATATCAAGTTTAGGGTACATCAGTGCCCAAGGGTGAAGTAGGGGGAGATTTACATGAGCACATAGTCAAAGTACATTAAAAACCTTCACAATTGCTATGACTAGAAATATGCAACTAATATGGAGAATGAAAGATATGATTGCAATCCTTGCATGCATATGAGTTATTAACTCAAAAAATTCACATAGCAAGGGGATGGGAGCCTAGCTTGGATGTCACCACCTTTTGCCTTGAGTACCATTTACATGTTGCCTTAAGTACCATTTACATGTTTAAACCTAAACACTTGTTTTTCATTACAAAGTACAAATAGAACAGGGTGTTGACGACGGAAGGGAAGTTTTCCTTGCCAAGCATCAAGCTAAAATATGGTCCCTTTCCATTATTGACTTGAATTTTCCTTGCCTAAATTAAAATTAGTAAATCTATCCATATTCTAGAATCATCATGTCTATGCTTGATTTTCCAAATTCACAAAGTTCTAATATACTTAGGATGAGTATGTTCCTGTCAGATGCCCCTACATATTTTCTAATTTATACCACCAATTATTTACTAAGAAAATATCTATTTGCTTGAAATTTATAATTCTTAGACCTCCTTCTCGATACTTTTCCATACTTAATCCATTTGAATATATAATATTTTCTATAATAAGCTAGTAAACCTCCCTCGTTACTAAAGTAATGATCTTCTCTATTTATCAATCTTATCAATGATGGTTTGGAATAATATAAATATAGACATTTGATATATAGCAGAATTATTCAAACTGGATTTAATAAAAACACCTCTTCAACCATTGTTAGGGAACTAGCATGCCAATACATCTAATCTTTTGGTAGATTTCTCATAGACATGTAGCCATTCAATGATGTGGAGTCTGTTGGGGACCCCAAGATACTTTATGGGGAACATACTCACTTGACAATTAAACATCAGCATATGTGTTTATATTTTCATTATTATCATTAATCATCAGGTCCTCACTATTATTGAAGTTAATCTTTGGTCCAAAAAGCATTATTTATATATACAACAAGATTCATGTTTCTAGCCATGTATAAGTCATCTTTAATTCACAAATTTGTCAACAGCCTATAGTAGAATAGCCACCCTCTTGTTAACCAGGTTACCAACCAGACCCTCAAAAAGATTATTTTCCAAGGTAATCAGTACCATTCTAGTCACGATGTCAACCACAAAATTGAAAAGGAATGGGAAAAGATCATCATGTGTAACTCCTTTATGGCTACAATAGTCAGTGCCAATCTTATAATTGAACCTAACATGGTTTCTACATTTTTCACAACTTCCTCAATCCAAATGCACCATTTTGAGGAAAACCCTAGTTTCGGAAACTTCAATTGACCATGTCATAAGCATAGTTAAAGTCACAACCATTGAAACATCAATGTTGGGTCTAAACTACATCACCGTGAAAATGGTGATCACCACCAGCTAGCTATACCAACCGACCATGATAATCAGGGAAAAACAAAAGGTAGATGCCTGCTAGCTGAGCACACTTCCATTCGGACGACATTGACATGCCATCCACACCTTAGTAGTACTAGTTGTCCTCATTATCGCTAGCTAGATCTGCATTGCCATCTCATGTATTGAGCCACACCATCTACCCATATCCTTGTTGGTATGTGGCCTCCTCATGCCACCACCCACCATCTTACTAACAGATTTGAGATAGTGAAAGGGCAAGGGTGATTAAGGGAGAAGAGGGAACACACCTCCATGATAAGGGATTACAAGACAGGACACAAACATCATGTTTGGGGTCACACACTGCATTAGGGAATTGTTGTCACTATAGATGGCCAAATGGATCAAGTAGCCTAGAATGACACGAGCCTAGCGTGGGAACGATCCATTGGTGGTAGGGCTGACATGCATGGTGCAGCTGGTGCATCGGATCATGCCATGCCCACCCATTGGTGGTTCCTATGACCGAAGCATGGTCCTATAATCCTTAAGTCTTATTAGGCTAACCTGTTGACCCAACATGCTTGGACCAGCCCAATAACATTCATAGAATAGAAATCAAATATAAATTCATTCTTTCATAGTTCAAACAACAAAAAATCAAATTTGGTTGCTTCAAAAAATTGAATCCAATCATTGTCGGGCCACACCACCACTCATAGTGTGAAGTGGAATGGAGATGAATTGTGGAGCATTAGGGTTGAGGACGTCATAGAGGCTACTAGGATAATTATATGTTATGGGATGAAATGTCGTTGTGATAGTTGGGTTGCCCTTTTTGTTAGACCAAGCAAGGCTGGTACATCGAGTTGTGGTCGTATCCTAGGCATGGCCCTACAATTAGGCCAACGTCGTACCATGAATGAGCAATGCCAAAATCTCACCATGGTTTGGACTAATCGACCATAGGCCTTTTGGCCAACTATTTCCATCTTGGGCATGTGCATCAAGGGCAATGCACGTGCGCCACGCCTAGGCACCACAAGCAAGGCTCATGCACCATTCCTAAGATGTCGCTATCATGGGTCCATGCATGGGGTTGCCACCACTAGTTGCCATATATTAGGGCGCACGTGCCATGTTGACTAGAGATGTTATGGCCACAAACTACACAACATAAGGGGGCACTTTTGGGGCCCTATGCCGTGCCAGGAAGGAAGAAGATGTTGGAGGCCACAAGCCCACAAGCTACACCAGGGCACCACCCTTAGGGACCATGAGCCACGCCGAGTAGTAATCATTGTGTGGGAGGGAGAGGGAGGGAGGGACAATTGTAGAAGAGAGAGTAAGGGAGCCAGAGGGAGATATGAAGAATCATGGCCTAATGGGATTGTTGATCCATGTCTCTGTGTGATAGCCTTAAATATTGCATTGTTCTATCTTGTACCATCTGATGAACTTCTCGATCCCTTCGTTCTGTGTTGCAGGGACTGGAAAGCTATCGTTGATGATTGGGTTGCTGCTACAAAAGCTACGATGGATACTGGCTCAAGTGAGTGTTAATGTGGTACAGTATATCTTAGTACCTGTCCACTTGCCCATTTCCTCCTTCAGCCATCAGCTTATTAGATAAATGAATTTAATATGGTAGATAAACATATGGATACATCGGATACAGTTAGCACAGAAGATGGAGGACTAGCTACTCCACCCATGGACATTGGGGCACTCTATCTTGTGAGCCATGGAACAGAAATCCAAAATGTCTCTGAGGTACGGTGCTAACACATACACCATTTTGCTTCTCATTAAGTGAGTGGCGCAAACACATTATTTCTTTACTCCATTAGTGGATCTACACTTGAACATCAATCTAACATTTCTCTTATTCCTTTGACTGTCATGGCAAAAATAAAGTTCCTTCACGGCATGGACGACGATAGGATAAGTAAGTATAACAATATGGCTCTTTGTCTCCGTTAATTACCTTTTGCGAAGTACTCCCTTCGTTCATGATGTTTCAGACAGGTTAGCCAAAATTAAGGTAAGCATAAATGGACTAAATTGGCCCTATTACAAATCAGACCTTAGGAAAAAGTTCCCATCCAGAGCTTGATAAGGGGGGCAAAAATGAAAAGTCGCAGGACTATTGTTTCGCTTTGAACTAAATGTGTAAAATATTTTAAATGCTTTCGGTTTATACTACTGGCGCCAAATAAAAAACCGAAGGGAGTTTTGGTGGCTTTTAACCAAAAATGATAACACATTATTGTAGTAGCCAACTTGAGCATGGACAAAGGCGACGACCGTCGTCAGAGCAACACTAGATTTATGTGTTGTTTGGTATACATATTTGTAACGTGGTAGGTAGCTGATAACATTAAACCATATTTATAGTTTAATTGTAATCAGATACCACACTAGAAACTGATACCAATCTATTCAAACTTATTACTGCTAGTACTCGAGCGTAAATAACTATCGTTGTCATTTACGTTACATTCTCGTGAATCAAACGACACCTTGATGGTGTCAAGCCCTCAAACAGTGTTGCGCCATGGACCAAAGATCCAATGATAGTACAAGCGTTATCAGTGATTCAAGGGCCACCATTTGATATTAATAAGAATCCACATGAGCTTCCAGCAGGAAAAAGGAGGCCGTCCAGGAACGTGAGCCCGCCAGTAAGACACAGGAAAACGACACAGGAGCAAGGATCACAAGCCCCTCGTGTGCGCATCAAAGATAGGCACTCTAGTACTGAACACGCACAATGGGTACTTTCTAAAAGGAGTCCTGTTGAGAAGAAATCCTTTGAGGAGAATCATGGTACAGTTACAAGAATTTCTCCTGTTCTTGAAGAGGGGGAGCTGCCGTCAGGCCACGTCCTTGTGAGTTTAATTATACTTCTTTGCTACTTAGATTTCCACAGGTTTTTTGCAAGGCATTTAATTGTTCAGCTGAAGCTTCACTGATTTACCGTATGATCACTTCAGCTTGAGAAAAATGGGATGCCAACCCAATCATCGGCTGGACCGGAGGTAGGGATATGGAAGAGGAACGCCCAGTTAACTGAAATGAACATGGATGAGACGAAGCGCAAGCTCCGTGGAGCTTACCAGGAAGCAGAAAACTGTGAGTCCCTTCTCCTTGGTTATATAACCCATCCACGCGCTATTTTCTGGGAAAATGGCATTATTTATTTAGTTCACCACCCCTGACCACAATATAATATATATATATTTTCTTCCTTTGTTTTTTAGCGAAACAGAGACGTGCAATCCAAGTATTGGAGCTGCGTGACATTGCAAGATCGAGAGATAATAAGCACGTAATTCGCTGCAGGAACCCTTCCACGAAGTCAATGGATCTCACCAACAGGACCCACACGACGAACCCAAGTCAGATAATCAAGAATTGGGAAAATGATCGGTGGAAATGAGAGTATTATTGTACACTGTTGGTGTTTATTCCTCTAAATTATCTGCTTTTTGGTGATCCATGTAGATTAATTATGGTTCTACTGCGCTGTTAGTATTATTTATCTCCAATCTAGACTAGTCGCTTTTTGGTATTGTGGGATTACAGTTGCGTAATCCTTGTTTAGGTGTATCTTTAGGCAGTGATATGATGCCGGTTTGAACCATGGGAAGATACACCACTTAGGCATACACAAGGAAAAGAAATCCAAATGTCTGCCAATGGATCTGAGAGAGACAACTTCCACTCCAGTAAGAATGGAGATGGCTCATGGCTGCACACACATTCAATTCAATAAAATCTGAAACCTGCAGCTACTGCACAATATTGAATGCAACAGCTGCCCATATATGCGGGAGAGAGTGGTGTGTATTCAGGATACGGATGTTTTGGGAGAGAATTTAAAGAGTCTGTTGGACGGCTAAAAAGCGTTTTTAACTCTAAATGCTTTTGTGGTTGTTTTACGTTTTCTCTTCGAGGTGCTCTAATAACTTACCACTGCCGACTTGTGAGAAGCTTGCCAAATAAAGTAATGGTGCAAGCCATAACAAGAGAAATCTTGAATCGTACGCATGTATTACTAGATGCTGGAGAAACATCTCAAACAAATAAAAAATCATATGTCAAATTTCAACTCATGTGGCTATGTAAAGATCGGTTCTATGATCTAGTTAGGCAAGTATGAAAGGATGGAAATAAGTGAAAGACACCACTAGAGGTTTGGAAAAATAAGATAATACGACTTAGACAATACCTAAGAGAATGGGGCAAAAATACCAATGGTGCTTACAAAATGTAAAAACATGAATCCATTATTAAGATAGGCCATTTGGACAAAAAAAAAGTTGAATCAATGGTGCTACAAGAACATGAAGTTAATTTAAAGCGTTGTTTGAATCAGAGGCTAGTCCACTTATTGCGTGAAAAGGAAAATGTGGTATAAAAGATCAAACAAAAGAACAACAATTGAAAGGATATAGGAATACAAAGTATTTCTAGTGCTAAGATAAGGTTGACTTCTCCCTTGTGGGTCGGGTTGATGATGAGATATTGTCAACATGGTAGTGCTTTGGTGTGAGTCTTAGACTAACCAGAGTACGAGAGCTTGTGTTGTACAACCATGTCTATCGCTTGTGGTGTGCAGGTGTGAAGCACAGGAACGGTGGTCGACGGCGAAGGTAAAGGTCATGTGGGTTCGTGTCGATGAACCGAGAGTGACAAAGGACGAGGCTAGGACTTGACTGATGGACGAAAGAAGACAGGTGACTAGCAAACAAGAACTATATTATTTGGGCCATGTCATTAGTCCAGTTGGTGTATCAATGGACCCCAAGAGGATTCAAATCATAGCAGATTTGGCCAACATCACACAAAGTAAAGGAACTATGTAGTTTCCTAGAGTATGGCTGGATATTACCATTACTTTGTTAAAGAATTTGGTCTATTATCCACTTACAAATCTCTTGAGAAAAGGGGAGATATATAAGGACATCTAAAACTAAAGCCTCATTTTTTTCTCAAACTAAGCCGAAGAATTGCGCATCATTTCATTTAAGAAAGAATCAAATACAACTAGGCATATGAGACCTATCCCGACACAGCACACTAGGGACTTCTTAGTAGAACTTCTCAAAAGAGAAGGGACATGACCGAGACCACCAGTCCTACCCGGCTAGGGCCTGCGACCTACTAAAAAGCTCCTAGAGGTTGGTAGCTCTAGTCCTACACCAAAGTGTGCCTTCCTCTTTTATTAACTAGAGAACCTAGCTAACACTCGGTTGGCTATCCTCAGACACACATGAGTTTCTGAACTTCCAAATCTCCCAAGCCACTATGATAAAAAAGAGTGTTAAGCCCCTTCCATGCTTCCTTTGCCACTAGCTTGATGGAACGAGCCCACGACTTGACTAATGGACCAAAGAAGCCAGGTGACTAGCAAACAAGAACTATATTATTTGGGCCATGTCATTAGTCCAGCTGGTGTATCAATGGACTCCAAGAGGATTCAAATCATAGCAGATTTGGCCAACATCACACAAAGTAAAGGAACTATGTAGTTTCCTAGAGTATGGCTGGATATTACCATTACTTTGTTAAAGAATTTGGTCTATTATCCACTTACAAATCTCTTGAGAAAAGGGGAGATATATAAGGACATCTAAAACTAAAGCCTCATTTTTTTCTCAAACTAAGCTGAAGAATTGCGCATCATTTCATTTAAGAAAGAATCAAATACAACTAGGCATATGAGACCTATCCCAACACAGCACACTAGGGACTTCTTAGTATAACTTCTCAAAAGAGAAGGGACATGACCGAGACCACCAGTCCTACCCGGCTAGGGCCTGCGACCTACTAAAAAGCTCCTAGAGGTTGGTAGCTCTAGTCCTACACCAAAGTGTGCCTTCCTCTTTTATTAACTAGAGAACCTAGCTAACACTCGGTTGGCTACCCTCAGACACACATGAGTTTATGAACTTCCAAATCTCCCAAGCCACTATGATAAAAAAGAGTGTTAAGCCCCTTCCATGCTTCCTTTGCCACTAGCTTGATGGAACGAGCCCACCAGGAAAAGAAGCAAGTATCCACAACTAGAGGCATGAGCGAGGCAAAGTTTAGGGCAAGAAAGATCATGGTCCAGATTTACTACGAGAACACATAGCCCACCAGAATGTATTGGATAGTCTCATCTGCCTGATCATAGAAGGGACAGACCAAAGTATGTGGGAGACCCCATTTGGAGAGACGATCTGATGTCCAACAACGGTTATTCTTTGATAGCCATAACAAGAACTTGCGCTTTAGGGGTTCCCATCTCTTTTCGATCTTCTTCCATCCACTAACACTAACAGACCCTAAGAAGAATGGAGAGTAGGTTGACTTGATGTGATAACTCCTAGATTGGGTGAGCTTCCAATGGTGTTGATTAGGCACATCCTATTAGAGGAACATGTCTTCTATCAAGTCCCAAACTTGTAGATACTCAATCAACACATGTCCAGTTAGAGCACAACTAATATTAGCTACCCAAGATCTAATACAAAGGGCCTAGGTCACGCTCCTGTTCTTAATTTCCCTCTTTGGAACTGCTGAGAATAGAGATGGAGCCAAATCAGCTATGTTCTTTCCATCGAGCCACCTATCAGTCCAAAATTTTGTTGATTTTCCATCACCAACTATAGTGAAAAAGCCTCATCAAATAGGGCATTTTCCTTAGATGGGACAAAAATATGAAGGCCCGCCCAATGCATATCAAGGTCTATATGTTGAGACCAAAGCCAGCGAATTCTTAAGGCCCAACCAAGAACTCCAGGGGCAGTTGCACCCTCTCCTAAGAAACCAAACAATTTCATCTGTTGGCTTGTTCCTTTCATTTCCAAAGGAACCTCTATGCCTTTTGTCAGTCACCTTAATTACCCATTTTAGGAGGTCTAGGGCAATCAAATGATGAATGTAGTGGCAGTCAGAACCACACGAACCATAATGAGATGACCGACCATGTTCATTAGTGAGGCCTTCTAGCCTGGCAGGTAGTCAGCTACTTTATCAATAAGAGGTAATAGAATCTCCTTTGTTGGTTTGTGAACACTTAGCGATAGCCCAAGATAGTTGTCGAGAAATTTCTCAATCTCACAAGACAGAGCCTCAGCGGTAAGGGCTAAATCCTCAACTAAACAGTGCATTGGAAAGGTTAGTTTGTAGCCCCGACGCATGCCCAAAATACTCAAGGAGATCGAGGCTAGTTGGTATAAGAAAAATCACAACATCGGCCATATAGAAAGAGACCCGACATCTAATTTGCTGGAGAACAAGTGGCTAAAGAAGGTCTTGGTCTATAGCAAATAGAACCATGGAGTTGAGGACATTAATCACCAGAATAAACAACATTGGAGATAGGGGGTCACCCTAAAAAGGTCGTGGCGGTGAAAAATGTTTTCCCATGCCTGCTCATTCAACATAATCTAAGTAGAGAATGTGGATAAGACATAGGAATAAACACATCAGATTACGCCACTACTATCCAAAACCCATATGCCACAAAACTTCCAGGAGGAAGGACCAAGAGACTGAGTTGAACGCTTTAGAAATATCTAGCTTGATAAGGATATGAGCCTCTTTTTTCCCATGAAGCGAATTTACCATTTGCTGGACAAACAAGAAATTATCGTGGATATTCCACCCCTTGATGAATGCACTCTGATTTGCAAGGACCAAGGCAAGCAGCGGTAGGGACAGCCTATTGGGAAAGATTTTTTACACCAATTTGGCAATGCTATGAATCAGGCTTATGGGTTTATAATCCTTAACCTGATTGGCATCAACCCGCTTTGGCAGGAGGGTGATGAAAGTTGTATTGAGCAACCTAAACCTAGAAACATGTCCACCTTGAATTACTGACAGTGCAAGAAGGATATCCTTCTTTATAAAGCTCCAGCAAGCCCCGTAAAAATGACTAGTGAACCTGTCCGGTCCCGAGGATTTGTCCATAGCATATCTTTGATTGTAGCCCAAACCTCTTCCTCTGTGAACGGAGTATCTAGAGAAGACAAATCATGTTGATGAATGCTCTCCCTCTCCTCAGATGTACCAAACAAGTTCTTATAGAAATTTAGAACAGCTTCTTGTTTGTCTTCCTAAATGACTAAGATCTAGTCATCAACTTGAAGTTTGGTAATAAAAATTCTTCTTCTTTGGGGATCTAGCTTGCTCGTGAATGAACTTTTAATTTGTTTTCAACAAGTGATCTTCCCTTATAGAGAGAGCACAAAAAACTTGAGATTCTTTGTGAATGCTTGTACTACAAAGTGGTCTTCTCAATTATCATTAGTTGAGTTTTGGTACAATACATCGTACCACTCTTCTTTGTGTAACACTCCTTCCATTGTATTGTATGGCCATCATCCCCACCATTCGGGCATTGATGCACCAAACCCTAGTCGTAATGTTCGTCTCAATAGTTCGCTTCAAGGCAAATCTCTAATGCAACAACTGATTAAACAACATCTTCTTCATGCTCGGCGCAAAATGAAGCTTCAAGCCGATAAGAAACTTCCCTTTCATAGTTTCTAAGTTGGAGATAATATGTATTAGTTCTTGTTCGGTTAGTAGTGGATTGGAGAGGGTTAAATCCATTCCTAGTCAAAATTGAATCATAAAAGGAATGTAATCCCCCAATCCATGTGCAACTGAATAAGGCCTTAAATGAAAATTTAGCTTGACCAGACAATAGGGAATGACATTTGGATGGCAGTGACTGTAGATGAAGAATACATGACAGTGAGTGATTATAAAATACAATTTGAAGGGGAGTTAATAATATCGAAATCATGTTGAGATGGAAAGCTAAAACAGAATCAAAACGTGAACTCTTCGCTTGCACATTGTTCCACAGAAAAGATCCTCACGGCCAACAATCTAATCCTGAAAGTCCGACTCACCTTTATAAAGTTGTCCTTTTACCGAGGAGGCATGTTTAAACAGTGATTCACTGATTTGGTTTCTTGTAGTCTCAACGTGGTCAACATGACGGGTACCCTTCATAAGTTTTGGCAGAAATGTCGAGTCAAATTTGATTAAAAAATCAAATAAAATTTTTTGACATTATAGGAACGTTTTAAAAAAGCAAAATAGAAGAAAGTTTTAACATTGCAACCAAGCCAAGCCACAGTGATGATATTCATGCGCGGTTGATTTTCCCCTCCGGAAGAGTAGTTCTAATCTCCCCTTTTGTTAATCAATACTTTTAACTGTGAAATTAATCATTTTTAAGTTTAATTAATTAATAACAATGTGTATTATAGTGCTATAAATATTGTAGTATTTTTTAAAACTCCAAAAACTAATATAAAAAGTTAAATATCTCCGTTAAAAGATAAAAGACAGCTAGATAGGAGAACGGTTAAAATAAGGTGAAATAGGGTGAAGAATAGCTAGGAGATATTTAAATATAATAAACGAATGTCTAGATTTGGAAAAAGAAACGATAGAAGCTAGCTAAGGACTTGACAACCCTCTTGTTCTTCTAATTCATCGTGTAATAAAACTTGCGGTAAATATGTTGTCGTTCCCTCAAAAAAAAATCTTTGAAACAAGTTCTACCTTTGGAATCTAGTCCGATTAAACAAGGACAAAAAATAGCCATGGCCGTGTTTTAAAGCCCAGAAAAGAGACAAAGGTTGTCGAGGTTTCTGATTAGGGATGAAAACAGGTATCAACTGTCATGATAATACTAATATTTTAAAATAAATATGTATACAATTTGATGATAACTTTTTCTTATGTTAGAGTATCTCCGATAGCTATCTAAACAACTCCCTAAATATGAATTTAAGAAGTTTTCCGAGAAAACTCCTCTCCAACAGTTATGTAAAGCAGGTCTTTAATTTTATAAACTCTCTACAAAATTCAATTTCATCTCTACATTTATCAACCTCGTTGGGACTCCCTAAATCAATGTTGGTTCAAAATCCATCGCGAAAACCATATTTCGACCACTGTTTTGTGTCATCCCACCGTCCTGTTTACCACAAATCTATCTCAAGTGTCATGTGTTGTCTTCATGCCGTCGCCGCGGAGACCTTCTGGTATTCCATCGACAACTTCAACCTTCCAAGATATTATGGAAGGTTGTTGATGTGCTAACTCAATTAAAAATAGAAAACATGCTCACTTTTTTATTGACATAGATAATTTTAAAAATCAGCAACCAATAAATAGAGAACTATTGGAGCACACACATTTTTCTACTCTTTAAAGTGATTTAGCAACTTCTTAGATCTATAATTTAGGGTGCTAAATTTACATAATTATTGGAGATGCTCTTATCAAGTACAATGTATAAGAATAAAATTTTGTATAATTTATTTTAAACATTATTTTTTCACTACAAAAAAAATAAAAAATTATCTATATCATCTATCATTCGAGAAAATATTGATAAATTTGAGTTTTACTTTTTATAATACTTTATAAGCTCAATGCTAAAAACATGAATATGTATTTTATATTCTATTTATTTACAATCAATGAAATAAATAAAAAAATTATATCTAAGTATTCGTTTTTATCTCTATTTATTTACAAATCTAATGACTTGTTTGGAAGTAGTGTAATGGACGAGATTGAGAGGGTTAAAATTCCTCACTATTTAAAATTAAATAGTGAGGAATTATAGCTCTCTCTATCTTCTCCATTATTTCTTTCGTAAATCACAAATTACAAAACAAGTCTTGGTAAATCGTTACGAGTCCATGCTGATACTTCAAATAAGCTCCTCCCTCCCAAGGTGCATCTAGATCCCGAAGAAAAAAAACTACTGTGGCAGGCAATCTTCGGGCTAGTCTATGTTGAGAAATGATCTTATCTCTTCAATACACCCCTTAGATTATAGAGAAACCTATTGGGTTGTTCTATTGAAGAGCATCCATTTGTATCTATATAAGCAAAGCATCCTATCAATAAAGTGATCAGAAATTTCATTCTTGTCTTCTGTCTCTCGCTTTCACTCCGTATTCTAACACGTTATCAGCACGATTATTATTTTGGAGAAATATTGACTGTCTCATCATTTATTTTTTCCACTAGGGTTTTTTGAGATGATGATTATAGACATATTATTGTTCTTTGCGCTAGAAGTCCACAGGAAAACAATAATGTATCATGGTTTTACTCCTTATTTTTTCCACTGGGTTTTGAGAAGTTCACTTGATACTAATTAACCTACATAAATTCCTAAGTTTTTTCCATAGGTTTTTCTTAAAGGAATTAACAACATTATTGAAGATGTTTATGCTGGATTCGTTGAGAAATGATCTCATCTCTTCAATAGACCCCTTGAATTGGCCTCTTCAAGACACTCCTTTTATAAGCAAATCATCCTATCAATAAAGTGATTAGAGATTTTATTCTTGTCCTCTGTCTCTCCTCACTTCCATTGTGCATGTAGATCCCCGAGAAAAACAAATACTGTTGCAGGCAATTTTAGGGCTAGACTGGAAACCCTATTTTCCAAAAAGATTCCTATTTTTTTCCAAATAATAATAAACTAATATTCCTTGAAAAATAGAAATACCTTGATTAAAGTTTATCTAGGTAGCACTTGGATACGTCGGAGCCGTGCAGATCCAACGTGAGCAATGGGCAAATTCACAATCCATATAGGAAGGAACCACCACAGGAGCAAGCAAGCAGATACAATAGTGAAATACTCGTCACATATGCCATGGCTGGCATATCAAGCAGTGCCGGTGAATCAAAGTCTTTGTGGTAGCATACAGCATGCTACGCACGAAAGTACTACTACATACCGCATAACTTGAGCGAATACAACAAGCAAACCATAGGCAAGCCCCAGAATGAAAGGAAACAAGGGTACAAATGTGGCATGGCCCAAACCACCCCCTTAGTCGTCTTGGATGGCCTCCTCGTCCTCGTATTCCGCCTCTTCATCAGCAGTGGCATCCTGGTACTGCTGGTACTCGGACACCAGATCGTTCATGTTGCTCTCAGCTTCGGTGAACTCCATCTCATCCATGCCCTCACCAGTGTACCAATGCAAGAAAGCCTTCCTCCTGAACATAGCAGTGAACTGCTCGCTCACACGACGGAACATCTCCTGGATGGAGGTGGAGTTGCCAATGAAGGTGGAGGCCATGGAGAGGCCACGCGGAGGGATATCACAAACACTGGACTTGACGTTGTTGGGGATCCACTCCACAAAGTAGGACGAGTTCTTGTTCTGGACATTAATCATTTGCTCATCAACCTCCTTAGTGCTCATCTTGCCACGGAACATGGCAGAGGCTGTGAGATAGCGACCATGGCGTGGGTCAGCAGCACACATCATGTTCTTGGCATCCCACATCTGCTGGGTTAGCTCAGGGACGGTGAGCGCACGGTACTGCTGCGAGCCACGCGAGGTGAGTGGCGCAAAGCCGACCATGAAGAAGTGCAGGCGAGGGAACGGGATCAGGTTGACTGCAAGCTTGCGCAGGTCAGAGTTAAGCTGTCCTGGGAAGCGGAGGCAGCAAGTGACACCACTCATCGTTGCACTGATCAAGTGGTTCAAGTCTCCAACTGTTCAGAAACAAACTGTCAGAAGTATTCAAGAATTTCAAAATACTAAATGACAATATGGTTTCTGTAAACAATAAGCAAAATCATTGATTGAAATCTTGTACAGATCAAATGACAGCTTGTTTTTTTAATTTATTTAGGCAGCCATGTGTATCTAATCTGCTAACAATACGAATAAATAAAAGCTCAATGAAATTATTGAGCAAAAATATATTGTGGCAAAGCCATCATAATAAATCTTCTGACAATGCATATCGCAAATAACACATTTTGAAAACAGGAAAATTAAACTTGAGCTTAATCAACTTACAGCTAGGGGTCGTCAGCTTCAGAGTTCGGAAGCAAATGTCATAAAGTGCTTCGTTGTCAAGAACCATGCATTCATCAGCATTCTCAACCAACTGATGGACAGACAGGGTTGCATTGTATGGCTCAACAACAGTGTCTGACACCTTGGGCGAGGGAAAGACAGAAAATGTCAGCATCATCCGATCAGGGTACTCCTCTCTGATCTTTGAAATGAGAAGCGTGCCCATTCCAGATCCAGTGCCTCCTCCAAGGGAATGGCAGACTTGGAAGCCTGATTACAGCAAGTTAAGAAAATTAGTGAGACTAAGGACACCTGAATGTTACCATCATAGTAAACCTGTGCACAAACCAAATAGAGACAACCTAAATTTGTTCTCTCACAAAAGAGAAGGGCAATGTGTGGTCCAATATCACACAAGAAAATACCTATTGCGGGTGTCAATCACATATCCCTCGTAACACTTTTGAAGTCTTTCAGATATGAAATCATTCAAACAACATACATGGGTCAGACTATAAACAATATGTGCAGAAAACCTAATCCTTGTCGATGCAGTTCATTTGTAGTTAAAACTAATAAAAATCAATATTTGTGAAGAAACTCATGTGTCATGTCATCATGTGACTGCAGTTAACAGTATATATTCAACAATATAGAATACAAAGGCTTATAAGATGCAAATACTGGCCAACAACCAAGTGACCACCAATTAGAAGTAGAATAGAAAGCAAGCATGCTTGTGGCTAAATAATCGTGCCTTCCAAGAGTAATAACAGCATTAAGTTGAGTGCTCTCATCACATCTAACACACATCACAGCAATCACATACGCATAATTAACAGTACACTTTCAGGTCAAAAGGCAAACAACAGCAAGCATTTCAGTATGATAAAAACGAAATGAACCTTGGAGGCAGTCGCAGTTCTCAGCCTCCTTTCTGACAACGTCAAGCACGGAGTCAATGAGCTCTGCGCCCTCTGTGTAGTGGCCCTTGGCCCAGTTGTTCCCCGCGCCAGACTGTCCGAAGACAAAGTTGTCGGGGCGGAAGATCTGGCCGTACGGCCCGGTGCGGACGCTGTCCATGGTGCCAGGCTCGAGGTCCATGAGCACAGCGCGCGGCACGAAGCGGCCGCATGAGGCCTCGTTGTAGTAGACATTGACGCGCTCGAGCTGGAGGTCGGAGGTGCCGACATAGCGTCCGGTGGGATCGATACCATGCTCGTCGCAGACGACCTCCCAGAATTTGGAACCGATCTGGTTGCCGCACTGGCCGCCCTGGATGTGGAGAATCTCCCTCATGGCTGGATCTAAGGCCGGTAGCTGCAGGTAGCAGGGGAGCAGAAGTGTGGTTAGAAGCGAGAAAATGATGGGGACATTGCTCCCAAACAGGAGTGGAGAACCAGATCCATGGAGGAATAACAAGCACCAGCACAGAAACGAATCAAATCCGGGAAAACAGGGAAATGAGGAGCAGCTTGAGATCTACCTGAAATTCTACGAACAAAGCCAAAACACCAAAATCCCGAAATAGGAACCGAGAACTTCTTGGATCCCTAAATGGCAACAGGATTCATGATTTGACAATCAAACGCCGAACCAAAATTTGGAGCGGTGCAGATCTAAGCAAACCGCAACACCCAACAAAACCTAACACCACCGGCGAATACATCGACGCAAACCTAGCCCCAAAATTCAAACCTAACAAAACGGAACCTAAAAAACGAAATCAGCTACCACCAGACATAAATCCCCCACGGGGACACTAAACATAATCCGAATCAGACGCAAGCAACAAGGATTCCACGCCGCATTTTTACCTCACAGAAGCGAGTCGGCCGTCGAGAATAGGGAGAGCGAGGAGAGGAAGGTGGTGTGGTAAATGAAATGAGCGAGTGCCCAGAAAGGGGGCGGATTTTATAGTGGGCGCGGGGGGAGGGGGGGGGGGCTAGGGCACCGGATCGGGCGGCCCAGTCGCGTTCCCTCCAAAGCAGCGTCGGCCGCCGGCGTCATCCGATCGTTCCCATCAGACGGCCGGCAGCGTCCGGTTCGAAAACGGCCCGTTGGGCGTTTGGATTTTGAAATTTTTCGGGTGTCCGCTTCCCGGCCAGGGAAAATGACGGTGTTGCCCCGGGCGCGTCTCGGCGTTTGCGTCAGTCAAGTATGGGCTGTGTCTCGTTGTGCGTACGTGGCAATTATTTTTCCACGTACATCAGGCTGTCCGCAGTCACAAACTCTATGCAATACTCTACACAGTTGGAGTCAAGCTTGCAGTAGGAAAAACGGTGCAGCGGAAAGCGCTAAAGGCTACGGTAAAATAGGACGGCCAAGGAAAACGCTAAGGATAGAGTGCGTACCTCTTTACTCTATGTCCACGCGGCAGCACATGCGGCAGCACACGTGAGGAGGTAGTTGTGTGTGGGAATAGATAATAATTGTAAAAAAATTAATATAATATATGGTAGTAGGTATAGAGTTGAGATATAGAGTAAATATGACTGCGGAAGATTGTAAGATAGAGTAGAGAATCTCGCTGACCAGGATAGAATATTCCTTTTAGAATAAAAATTTAGAGTTGTATGAGTGCGGTTAGCCTCAGGCCAGCGGTCAGTTCGCTTCGGTTAAAATGGTGGTAGCTGTAACTATAGTAATAAAATATTGTATAAATAATAAAAAGTCGATATGAATTAAAGATAAACGAACAATTTGAAGTATTTGTTATCAAAATTTGATATTCGACTGAGTTTTGTTAACTACACCATCATCCTTTATACCACATGGCATCCTCACTCGCAAGCCCAAATATGTTGTGGATTTGTTAGCTCTGGTTTGGTTGCCACACAGTTCAAGTGCATTCACCTTAGCTTTGCTAAGGTGAATCTATCTCCATCTTCTATGGTTCAAACATTTTGTCGAATAGGTTGTGAGCATTGGTCATGCTACTCCACGAACACCATGGAAAGGGTAGCAGGCCGATGTTCACATTCACTCATGGGAAGTATGGCTTGCAGCAAATCCCTCAAGACGCAAATGCAACCACAAATTTAGTAAATGCTAAAATCAAACTTTAGAAATATGCAATCCACGAACATAGAGACAAAATTATTTCACGTAAAGAGGATGAAAGCGTTAGTCCTTTAGTTGGGTTTTAGGATTAATGACAACACTACATTATTATGACTATTGGGTTCATATGATTTTCGTGCCCCTATTATGGTATTTGATTCTCGATTTATAAATGATTAGCAAGAAGGTTAAGGATCGAATACTTCTAAATGTTAATAGATATAATGGATATACATTAGCTATAGTACCTTTATTTTTTCTTTAGTCGTACTATAAAGAATGGGTAGCTTGATATAGATAAGTCTAAGGATGAGTGGTGATGCATATTTATGAAATCTAGTACTAGGTAGTCCTATGGAGGCCCAAGAAAAGTCTGGGATCAAACTCAACTCAAATAATATTTAAAATATTGGATTTGATAATGTTGTGGTGACATTGGACATGTCTGATGGTCACTAGGTATGATGCATTGTACATGAGCTTGCCCTATTTGAAATAGAGAAAGCTCTAGCACGCCCAAAGTGCACCAAGTAGGGCACCCAAAGAGATTGTAGATGAGTGTGAGAGGTTATATACTCACCAAATGTGCCTAGCAAGGCACCAGTTATAGCACCAACATGGCACCCAAAGAGGGTTTCAAATGAGTGTGGGAGGCAAAGTACTCATCAAATGTGTCAGGTGAGGCACATGATACATCACTAGATAGGGCCACTTAGAGGGGTTTGCATCTATATATCATGGCCGACATGGATAAACTTAACTCCCATCGTTCAGCGCCCAACCACCGAGAGTTATTTAACTCGTGTCGGCTCCTAGCCTGGACAATAGGAGTTACTAGCGGTCAACAGGAGTATTCCCGATTGTTGTTGTATATCCACCTTGAGTGGTATAATCACCAGACACGTTCGGTGAGACACTAGCCATAGCACTACATAGCTATAGTAACAACTAGTTTTTTGAACTAGCAATTGGGGCATACATTGGACGTATCTGGTGCAGGCGGTAAGTGTGCACCGAATATGTCTGGTGCTCTCATGAAAGCTAAGTGGACGGGCAATGGCTAGTTCCTTGTCTTAGGATATATATAATCTTCCATCCTGTCCTTTTGAGGAATCTTGTCCATTTATTATATTGAAGAAACCTATTAGAGTGAAAGGGAGAACCTTTATCTAGTGAGGTGATTGAGATATGATAATCACGAGATTAGTGCCCTCATTATTGTATTGAGAGTAGTAACTGTGCATCCACCATTCTCATTAGTGTTGGTTAGGTCAAACGAGAGTTTGTGTTTATTATTCTTGGAGATCGACATCACCTAGAAGTTTGGTGGTGATCGTGACTTTGGGGATCACTTGATGGAGAATGTGGATGGTCCAACTCAAGATGTAAATAGTTATGGATGATTCACTATGTTGGAGTGATGAAGTATCAACCCATAGAGAACACTTAATACTTGAGCATATCATGGGCCCATGCATGGGTGCTCCAACAAGAACTATTAGGGTGTGTCAATTCTCTAAAACATCAGGAAAACATATTTATGCTCATAACCCTTATTTACTTTGACAATTTACATTTGAGCAATTCAATTCTTGTCTTTACATTGCTAGAATTGTGTTGGTACCCTAAATATGGGATACCCGCTCCTGCAGGGTCAAGGCAAGACCCATGTGGGTGTTCATAGCCACTGAACTACTTGCTGACCAGCCTGACTCAGGGCTAGGGCCCGCCATATGTGGCCTCAGGCCAGCTTGGCTCGTTTTCTAGGCTAGATCAACATCACCACAAGTCCCATGGAAGGGAGTAATCAATAACTTCGGTCATGGGTCTGGGTCCCCACGGACTGGACCCAGACTTCCACATGGGACTTTCGGATCCCCGGGAGGGGGTCCAGAGAATCTCCGTGCCCTTTGGAGTAAAAGCATTCTTTGGCTACAAGATCGGTTCTAGACCCCCAGAAATGATATCTGGACCCCGCGTGTGTCATCCAGACCTCAAGCCATGTGAGGTCTAGCATCGCCACGTGTTTAGATCATTACGACTGGGCCCCGACCCCAATCAAGCATGTTCTAGACCCTAGTCAGGGGAGGTCCAGGGGTGCCACATTGTCACACCCAAACCCGAATAGACCAAATTGTCGATCTAATAAGTTTTTTGGGTTCGGGTTCGGCTCCCACATGTGCTATATTTTAGGGGTATGAGTTTGGGTTCGGTTCCTAGCCTTTAAAACCCGAATAGACCGGATAACCAGAAATATAGAAAAGGTATTAGTATGTGATGATATAATTATGTAATTTATGAACTTATTAGGTAAAAAAATATGATGCCATCTTAATGATAGTATGTATATATCTATATGCTATTTTTATAGTCACTTGTTATAATAATAGTACATCTATTTATCCTCTCTGACATTTGGCGCGCTAGGTAGGGGCACTAAGCTTTAGGTTTTAGCTTGTTTACTTGCTCAGCATGATGGTGCAAATCGTTGAGCACCGCGCCGAGACTTCAGTGGATTTCCTGGTGGAGGAAGAAGCTGCTTCTTCCACGCCATTGGTTGCCAACCGCCCAGTGCTAGGCATTACTACTATGCACGTTGCGCAGCAGCATACAGTTGCGCAGACATCCCGGACTCTACCCAGGACAGCTCCGGGAGCGTTGTCGGCAGCCAAGGAGTTGCTGCGCCACTCCCGAGCTCCATGGCCTCACCGGGGGCCATGAGGTAGTGGCGTGAAGACGTCGACCGGCTGCTTGGCATGGCGCACTCCGACTCGACCAGGTCGAGGCCGCGGTCATCCCGGCGCCAACATGAGGCATCGGCATCTGTGCGCTCACCCTCAATGAGGGCAGCACCGACTGAGGACCTGAGGGCAGAGCTCAGCCGCCGGCGCGCGACGGAAGACGCTCTAGTCTCTCGGGAGAGGTCTAATGACCTGCGGGCAGAACTCAACTCCAGGCAAGCGGGCAAAGATGCCCGCGTCTCACTGGAGAGGACGCGAGAGCGCCGGCACAACATCGAGGGTCGTAACCTTGATAAAGACTTCGCTGCGGTAGCACCGCAAACCCTAGTGGGCGCCCGGTCCTAGGTGGGTGTCCCATTGGCTGGCGTGGGCTGTGCCGCTCTCGCAGATCATCTCCGTGCGGTGTCCTGGCCATCCAAGTTCTGGCCGCACTTGCCGGAAAAGTACGACGGTACGTCAAACCCGTCAGAATTCCTGCAGGTGTACGTCACGGCTATCATAGCAGCAGGTGGAAACACCGCTGTGATGGTGACTTATTTTCATGTCATCTTGTTTGGGCCCGCCCGGACTTGGCTCATGAACCTTGCCCCAGGATCAATCTACTCCTGGGAAGAGCTCTGTACGTGGTTCACAGCGAACTTTGCCAGTGCCTACCAACAACACGGCGTGGAGGCCCACCTCCACGCAGTGAGGCAAGAGGCCGGGGAAACCCTCCGGACATTTATCTCCCGCTTCACCAAGGTGCGGGGTACTATACCTCGCATCTCTGATGCTTCTATCATTACGACCTTCCGTCAGGGAGTGCGTGATGAAAAGATGTTGGAGAAAATGGCCACGCACGATGTCGAAACTGTCTCCACTCTCTTCGCTTTGGCCGACATGTGCGCCAGGGCCGCTGAGGGCCGCGCGTGGCACTCGGCACCAAAGACCGGGGCCGCCCAGACGGGTGGCTCGGGTGCCGTCGCTCAGGACGGCAAAAAGAAGAAGAAAAAGAACCGCGGCCATGAGAAGCCGCACTCCGCCGCTCTAGTCATTGCAGCTGTGACTGGGGGCCGGGGCGACCGCAATAAACGCCCACGACTGCAGAAGGGTAACATCGGCTCATGCCATGTGCACCCCAACGGTCGCCACAGCGCCGCGGAGTGTCGCGAGATCATCGACCTCGCGAAACGCGTCAGCGCGCGGCGCGAGCAGTCTTTCAGGGATGGCTGCCCACCTCGTCGCCGACCTGGCAAGGAAAGGGTCGACGATGATCAGGTGGTCGTGGCTGAACCGGACCTCGGATATTAGTCACCTGAAGGGGTCCTGAAGGATGTTTTCACTCGAGGCTCCAACTCCGGTGACGACAGCTAGACGGGCCACTAGGGGGCCCCGTACTCCCTGGTCTGCGGGGCCGAAGCCTGCCTTCCCCCAGAAACCCTTCTGGACTCCTCATGGGTCCAACCTTTTGATGAACCTATGCAGGGGCAATTACAGCGCAAGGACGAGGACTCCATCGGCGAGCTCAGATGTCAAGCGGCAACCCGAAATGCACTTTGTAACCCGGCGCCCATATACTGTGGCCAACGGTTCATGCATAGTAGGGAGCCCAGGGTCAGGACCTAGTCCTACGGTAAGTACCGAACCAAGAAGGGGTCCGCAATCTCTCCCCCAGCTAGGAGGAACCCTTCAAGGTGACGGAAGTATGCCAGCCCGGGGGGTGCCCGCCTTGCTATAACTAAAGGAGTATCTCTGGAGCATCTATGTAAGTTCTGCCCATAGAAGCAAGTCCGAGGGGATAAGTTTTTCTTCTTTTGTAGTCAGGCCTCGCATATGCGTACGCCAGCCCGGTAAGGTCCGCCCTCATAAACCCGACCTATTGGTATACACCCATGCATGTCGAGTTATAAAAAGAAGATTTACCCCCTCATATGTGCTTCTATGATAACTTTATCTTCCTGCTCCACAATCTTATCCTACAGTTTCTGAGTATTATTTTTTACCTAACCCACCCGTACGGTTCTCGTCTGTCCTGACATGATGACACCCAGATTGAGTAGCCAGGCTTGCAGATTAGGACCCCCTTACGAAAGCTGGGAGGTCCAATAGCCTGGGGGCAGGTTCTAGAGAACGGAGGCTCGTTCCATGGGGTGGTCCAGATCAGTGTAGCCGCTTAGCCTGGTCCCGTACCGTAAGCCTGCACAGTCCACCACTCCGTGATGAGTACCTTAGTATTTGGAGCTATAGTTCTATGGGTCCAACAACCTGGGGTCCGGCTCCAGAGAATGGACACTCGTCTCCTGGGGTGGTCCGAAGCCGAGTAGCCGCTTAGCCTGGTCCCGTACCGTAAGCCTGCATGCTCCACCACTCTGCGACGAGGGCCCTAGTATCTAGAGCCACGATCCAGGGGGTCCGGACACGCAACTTGGCCTCCTAGACTAAATACTACAGGTCCCGAGCATGTATCAAAGGATGCCTAATGTCAGACGGGGAATCCTATGAGTGTGCTACTAACGCTCCCTAGCTGAAGCTGTGTACAGGCCCAGGTCCAGGTCAGGGCTGCCACCTGGGGATTGTTGCCAACTCTTTCAGGTACGCTGGTATCCAACCTCGACACATCGAGCCTGCATCCCAGGGGTCCAAGTACCAGGGAGGAGTCGACAACATCACACACAACAGGGATAGGCGGTACAGATAAGTGCTAATACTGCTTGATAAATAGTACTCAAAAGTACCTTACAAAAACAAAAGTTATTACATTTGCCTTCAAGCGGAGTCCTAGCTCCATCTCTACAGATGTAAACTACTCGGCGCTGGCAGGATCGCGTTGGAAGCTCGCGAACGCTGTCCTCGTGGAATTCTCCCGAGCGACTTGCCAACAACGGTGGCCACCTCAACGTGTGCGCCATAGCAGAAAGGCCCTTGCCCCCGTCTTCCTACAGGGGGTGACAACAAGGCCATTAAAGTCAAAGAGTTGGGTGCACGGCGGCTGGCGGCGCTGGTGGTCTGGCCAGCGGCGGCGACCACCTCTGCACCATCAGCTCGCCAGTGGCTCGCCAGCGGTGACGACCACCTCAACGCGCGCGCCATGGCAAAGAGGCCCTCGCTCCCGCCCTCCTACGGGAGTGAGGACAAGACCATCCAAGCCAGGGGGCTGGAAGCTCAGCGGCTGGTGGCACTTGCGGTCCGACCAGCACCGGGCAGCCAAAGTTCACCTCCTTCGCAAGGCTGGTGAACATCGTTTTCCTCCAAATGCTGGAGGAAGAAGCGGGCCACCAGCCTAGGCGGAAGGCAGAACCCCAACTCGGCTCACTCTCCGCCCTTGCAAGGCTGATAAACATCCTTGAAGCTGAGGGCAGGGGGGAGACCGCAGCCCGGCTCGCTTCTCTCCACCACAAGGCCGGTGGTCATCCTTGTAGATGACCACTGGTGGGAGACTGCAGCCCGGCTGCATGATGAAAATCCTTGAAGCTGAGCGATGGCGGAAGGGTGCCAGCCCCCATGAGGTTGTGCTCCTCCAGCAACAGCAAGAAGGCGAGATCGGCAGTGCCATCACGCAGGAAACAAAGAGCGCGAGCTCCCTGGCGGCGAAATCGCCGAGGGGGACGACACTGGCGCGGATCCTTCCACCGAACATCGGCGCGCCCCATCTAGGCAAGCGGCACACCAAGACAAGCGTCCACTCGGTCTAAAAGCGCTCGGGGTGAACCAACAAGGCCATGGCAACTGCGGTGGTGCAGAGCAAAACCTCGAAGGCAAAGGAGCACAGCGAGAGGAAGAGAAACAAGGCATGACTGTTACCTGAGGGGTGAACCCCTTTTTAAAGGCAGATTCCTCTGATCGTGCCCCGAAAGGCCATGAGAAGTCCCCCCACGACACACACCGGAGCACCCAGCCTATGATACGGGGGGCTGACCCCACAAGTCATACGGCTGGCGCAACGACCTCCTGGTGCGCAGAAGGCGAACCGTCGTGAGGGGAACGATTCGCCGCGCCTCTTCATCTCCGCCAAGGGCAGCGATCCAGCTTCTGGCATGGGGGCCCGGGTCCAGGAGTCATACTCCTCGGACGTCGGCCAACGTGTGAGGAGAAGGCGAACCGTCGTGTGAGGAGCACGCCACCAGCTGTGAGAAGTCGAACCGCCACTCGCACCAGTACAGTGCCTTCTCAAGACCACCGCGGAAGACAGAGAAGATGAATTTTCAAAACAACATGCAGTGGTATCGAGGTGCCCCGTGCATGGCCCAGTAAAAGCCATCGAGCGTGAAGATCATGGGTCAGTCAGCCGCGGGAACAGGCGCGTCGGTTGATATGACCAATGGTAGGCTGGTAGCGCGAGCACACCGAGTTAATGCGACACGCGCAGAGGAAGCACCCCAGTCGCTGGTCATACCAAGTTGACGCAAGATACAAGCTTTGGCCCCACCTACAGGCTCGTATCCTCCCCTAAGGCGGGCCCGGGGGCCACTGTCAGTACCCTGGATCAAGGGTACCCCATACTACTGTATCAAGGCGCAGTTCCCGTGCGACTACCTCTTAGCCACATGGTAGTAGGGTTGTGTCTGTGACTAAGGCGTGCCTTAGCCCAACCAAGGGTGGTTGCTCAGGGCCCACAGCGGTGCCCGGCCTCACCACCTGGGTGGGTCCGGGACCGCCACGTGTCCATCGTGGTGGAATACTCCTGAGCATCTGCAGTAAGTCCGGACCCCATGGGAGTGCGCCTAAGTTTGCGGACAGGACTCCCATGGGAGGTCCGAGACCTCCACGTATGCATACTGGGGCCCCTAAGGTGGGAACCAGACCCCTTAGCAAGGGGTCCGGATCGCTCACGGTGGGGTCCCGGTGCACCAGGATGGAAAATGCTTAAGCCCTAGCTAAAGGCCAGTCAGGGGTCCGGCGCTGGCATGTGTCTGGACCCCATCATGTACGGCTCAGCTCCCCGCCCAGGCGGAGACCCGATGCTGCCACGTGGCCCTCTGCCCGTGACGTAAGCCAGCAGGCGGAGCCTGACGTAAGGACTACGTGCCGCGGGCCGCGCCGCGCATCGCATGCTACGCTATCTCAGTATTTAATGCGGAGGATGCCCGCCGCCTGACATGCGATGTGCCATCTCAGCATTTAATGCGCCCCGTCCACTCCACTGGCAGGTGAGGTGACGACTTGGCATTTAATGCATCCTCTCTCTGCTCCTCTAGTAGGTGGCGACTAGGCCACCCTGCAGACGGCGTGCCTGTCCAATCAGTTGGCAGGTGGCGTACTGCCACAAGATCTGTACTCATGATGACTCGCGCGTTACCGAGGAAGCAGCCGAGAGAAGCCAATGCTATAAGCACTACAAACATTACTACACTCGGAGAGGGCCCGGACGAGTTATTTCCCTCCATTTTGTCCCTGCGCCCGCATGTCGGGGCTCAGTACCCTTGTACGTGCCCTGCTTGAGCTATAAAAGGGGAGGCATGCAACGTTACAACACAGACCCAAGTCATCCAAGACACAACTCAAGCTCACAAGCAATACAACACACAGTGGAGTAGGGTATTACGCTCCGGTGGCCCGAACCACTCTAAACTCTTGCGTGTTCTTGTGTTCATCCCCAAATCTCACAACAAGCAGAACGCTTAGGCCCCTCCTCATCTTAGGATTTAGGGCGGGTGCACTCCGCCACCCGGCCGGAGATTTCCTCTCCGACATTATTCATTGCATATATTTTTGAAAGTCGCCTAGAGGGGGGTGAATAGGCAAAACCTGAAATTTATAAACATTAAACACACACTGAGGTCGGGGTTAGCGTTAGAATTAATCTTAAGTCCGAAAGATTGTTTCTCCTGCTAGGAGTTGCTTAAAGGATGCGGATGACGTATGGGAGCCAACTCAAATCAATACTAGCAAGGAAACGTTAGAGAGTGGAAAGAGGGCTGCTGGGGGCCTTCGTCTTCCGAAGGTCCTCAAAAACACGACTAACATGTTTTCCAAGTATAATACATGTACAGGGAGAAGGGTATGTCCTTTGTCTTTGGCCTTGGGATGAAGCTGTACATGATGTAAAAGGCACGGATCGGGAGAAGGGTGAACCAGTTCCGAAGCTGCCTATGGAGAAGCTTCGGCTCAGCAGAAGAAAACGGAATCAACCTAAAAGGGAAAAGGTTGTCTAGTCCCTGATAGACTATCCCTAAGTCAATAGTAAATGTCAAGGGCATGAATGTAATTTACACAGGCTGTCTCCTGCGTCTATAAATAGATGAACAGTAACTCTGTACTATTCACGTTGACTTGTAATCACTCGCACGTCACTCTCGGATTTTTACCTTCTGTCAAGCCGAAGGTACAAATGTAATTTAATATCATTAATGTTTGTTTATGATTATATATAATGTCGATATGAATAATTTTAATGATTTAATATGATTATTCATGCTCTTTCTGTGTTACATATGTTCATGTTTATATCGCTGTATGTTAAAATGATGAAGGTATGTCCTTCATGACCTTCGTCCGGATATCATTATATCCTAAAGAAAATAATGTATGAAGGACGAAGGTATTTAACCATTAACATTTGTGTTGCCTTGTTCTTGATTCATAACTTTTGAGAACAAGTGACCAATATTGGCGCCCACCTCCGGTGAACTCATTTAACCACCTTCGGCAAGCTGTGACCTTCGTCATGTCGCCGAACAAAGTTTTAGGGCTAGGGGCTGCACTGCAGCCACTGGATGTCAACCAAGACACATTGCACGAAGCACGAAGCCAAAAAGGAAGGCTACAAGTTTGACGCCTCACGACGAAGAGTTGGACCAAGAGATCAGAGATCTCAAAGCCATTCACCAGCAGGTCCAAAAGAAGAAGGAAAAGATGCTTCGCCTTACTGATCTTCAGAGGAAGATCGACGAAGCCACTGAGGAAATGCGCCAACTCACCCAAGATGACCAGGACCAACGGCCTCAACGCACAGAGCTTCGCCATGACAGTTCCTATGATGATGATGTTTGGTATGATGATTTCCACCATGGAAATTTTACTTTTGATGGTGCTTCTCCTCTATCAGCAGAGCTGCAGGCTACACCATGGCCTTCATCATACAAGCCACCCCAGCTTCCCATGTATGATGGGAACTCGGACCCAAGCTATTTTTGATGAGCTATGAAGCAACAATATCCTCATATGGAGGCAACGCTGCTGTCATGGCAAAGTCCTTCGTCATGGCAGTCCGAAGTGTGGCCCAGACATGGTACTCTTCTCTCCGGCTAGGGACAATCACATCATGGCAGAAGCTTAAAGACATGCTGGTCACTAGTTTTCAAGGGTTTTAGATGAAGCCAGTCACTGCTCAGGCCTTGTTCCAGTGTACACAAGACCAAGAGGAGTACCTTCAGGCGTATGTCCGAAGGTTCTTGCGTCTGAGAGCACAAGCGCCTACAGTGCCTAATGAAATTGTCATTGAGGCCATGATCAAGGGTCTTCGGCCAGGGTCCACGGCTCAATATTTCGCCAGGAAACCCCCCCAGACTCTGGAGAAGCTGCTTTAAAAAATGGATGAGTACATCCAGGCTGATAATGATTACCGCCAAAGAAGGGAAGAAGCTTATAGGTTTTCTGAGATGACTAGGGGCTTCGGAGGGAGAATCCTCCCTAGGCATGTCAGATCAATCCACAGCTTCAGTCTGAATGATGACAAAGGAAGCCAGCTTCAGAGATCACAACACAGTTCTCAGTCTTCAGGACAGCAGCAAAGCTCCTTCAAGCCACCAGCTCCAAGGGGCAGAGGCGACAGGGGCTTCGGAGGAAGATATGGGGACCAGCCCAGGAAAATTTATTGCTTATTCTGTGGTGAAGACAAGGACCACACTACAAGAACATGCCAGATTACCATTTAGAAGCAAAAAGAGATTGTCGAAGCAGAAACCCGGCAGAATCAACCGAAGCAGGTCTTGCATACTGCTTCATGCTACTCTCCCTACATACCAGAATGTGTGGGTAATCAACCTGCAGCTTCTGTTGCTTTGGCAAGCCATTCACAAGCTTCCTGGCCTCAGCTTCCACCGCCACCACCATTGCCACCTACTCAAGGCCAGCAGCCAGAAGGGCGCCAGCACTCCCAACAGCAACGCGATTTCAGGGAGGGGTCTGAAGCTCGTACAGTCAATAGCACTATACGGGAATCAAAGCACATATACTAAGGAATATCCTACTTCTGAAGTACTTTTATCTTTTATGCCATTTTTACTTTCTGTATGAGAGACAAGTAATGAAAAATCCAGTTTCAATTTTTGTAATAACTCTATTTACACCACAATGAAATATATCTTCTTCATAGATTTACGAAGCCTGAAAGACGACTCATAAAGGAACGAAATAATTCATGAAGCTACAAAAAGTCATTTCTAAGGGAGCACAGTGTAAGTTTTCCGCTCAAAAGTCGTTCCCAAGGGAATGCAGAGCCAAAAGTCGTTTCTAAGGGAGCACAGTGTAAGCTACAAAAAGCCGTTCCTAAGGGAGCGCAGCGTAAGTTTTCTGCTCAAAAGTCATTCCAAAGGGAATGCAGAGCCAAATACCGCCAAAATATAAGGCAAAGAAGTTCAAAAGTCGTTTCTAAGGGGATGCAGAACTTATACCGCCAAAATAGAAGGCAACGGAGTTCAAAAGATGTTCCTAAGGGGATGCAGAACTTATATCACCGAAATAGAAGGTAAAGAAGCTCAAAAGACGTTCCTAAGGGAATGCAGAGCTTAGACTCAAAAGATGTTCCTAAGGGGATGCAGCCTTCCATGTACCAGTGTGGGCGCATGTGTGGGTGTTAAAACATCATCATATTGCATCATACCATCGCATCATTTAGCATAGTATCACATCATACATCATATGGCATCAACAGAAAGATTGGATACGAAGCAAACTTTCGGAAGTACTTCGATTGATAAAAATGTGCTAAGACACGAAGCAATCTTCGGGTGTCAATTCTATCAGATTTGCCCTAGAAGGGGTCTTTCTTTACGAAGCATGAAAAGAAGGGAAGGTGTTTTTTCACCGAAGGCTCAAAAAGCGGTATGTCTGTATGTTTCATGCATCACAAAGAAATAAATTACAACAATTTACATATTCGATCCAATGTTACACACATCAAATGTTACATAGTTTTGTTACAGTAGAAGTTCATTCTTCTTCCAATTGTTCCATACATCAAGCATTTCAAAATACTATTACAGTAGAATCTATTCTTCTCTAAGGACTTTTTCTGCAACTTCGTTCAAAAGTTTATCGACGACTTCGTCGATAATGGAGTTCGCCACGCCTACAATATACAACGCTTCCTTCATTTCTGGATCAGCTAGAGGATTGTACGACTCCAGTGTCGGGGATAGTTCAGCTGAAGTAGGTAAACTGATTAGTTCAAAGCCACAAAGCAAGTACCGAAGCCAAAAATATCAAAAAAACATTACCTATACGTCTCTCGCGTTCAGCAGCCTCTTCAGCTCGTTTTGCTTCTGCCGGGGCGTCATGGGTGTCTTTTTCATTCTTCTTTATAATTTCGCTGGCCAGCTCTCGCCCACCGTTCACCCAGACATCAGAGTAAAACTTCCCACCTATTAAGGTCGCTTCGGCTGAAGGATCCTTCATATCGTCTGTGGAGATGGCAGCTTCGGTATGGGCTATAGCCTTAACACGATCACATCCGGCCTTCTCCAAAATAGTTGCAATTCCCCGAGCGCCGGAGAAGGCACAAATATCCCCACGATCACTTAATATTTCTTCGAAGGCTTTAGCTTCTCCACTTATCCATTCAACAACGCCCTCGGGATCGCCTCGTATGAAATTTTCTTTAGAAGAAAAGGCGCCCACTTTGGCGAAGCTAGTTTTTAATTTTTTCACACAATCCAAGGATTTCTCAAAGCACCTCTCCTTGGATTCGCGAAGTTCTTCAACATTTTTCTCTAGCTTATTTTTCAAGTATTCACTGATCTCTTGGTCAGCCTGTGCAAGCGCGCATCTCTCATTAGCTTCGGCCAGTTGTCTCCGAAGGTCTTCAATCTCATCTTTCTGGGCTTCGGCCTAAGCTTTGTATTGAGCTTCGTCTTCTTTTATTTTATTTATCAATGAAACCAAAATCTTGTCTTTCTCTAGACCTTCATTTCTTAGCTCAATCACCTCTGAGCGAAGGTTGTTAAGGGCTATTGTACAACCTTCGTCTTCGGCGCTTTTCTGTGCCCTCAAGGCATTACTAAGAATTAAACCCTGCAAAGAAGAAGAAAGAACTGAGCATGACAAATAAAATACTTCATTCCTAACTTCAAGGTTAACTTCCATACCTTTATACTGTTGTACGCTAGGCTATCGGCAAGATCATCCTTCGACATAACCGAAAGGCCTTCTTCAAGTTTCGGAAATCCCATACTTTTAGCTATCTCCCGGCAAATGGATATTCCTTTGTTATCCGGGAGAAAGTACATGAAATCATCTTCATCACTGCCGTTAAATACTAAGGCTCCTTTCAGATATTTCAGTTTTTGAGCATAATGTCTTGCTTCCATGATTTCTTCTTCGGATAACTTTTTCCCCGAAGCATGTCAAAAAATGTAATCAATATCTTCAACTAGGGCTTTGGGGATAAAAGGCTTTGTTTTTTCAGCCATGTCTTGCCTTGCTGCCATGCCGGCATCTGCAGTTTGTTCATCAGCTTTATCTTCAGGTGCGACAGCCTTTGTCCCAACGGGCGCTGAAGGCCCAGCTTCAGCCTCATCTTGGATTTTGGCAGCTTCACCATTTTTCTTAATAGGTCTAGGGCTTAAGGCCTTCGTAGTCTCCAAAACAGCGTCCAGCACACTGGCCATTCTCCTCCTCTTGGGTGTTGCGGCAGGAGCCTTTTGCACCTTTAGCAATTTTGTCTCAGCTGGTGGGCTCAGAATTTTTGGCATTTTCTCTATTTTTTCCACATGTGGCTCTTCGGCCTTATCATTCTTAGCTTTGGCTGGCCCGACTGTAGGTACCTTCGGCACTACAGTCGGCTTTTCAACGCTCTGCACAATCGGAGCAGCTTGTCTTGCTTCGGCAGTTGAAGAGGCCTCTTCGCCAAATTCATGCACTATGGCCGGTTCAATATACTGTGGCCGGTGGGTCAGAACCTTCACTTTTTTGCCCTTCGGCATATCAGTGGTGGCCGAAGCGACATCAGTGGTGGCCAAAGCAACAACTTTTCTCTTTTTCCCTTGCCTTCGCAGCGGGTAGTGATAATCAGGGTATACGAAGCCGATTGCATCGAACACCCTGTTCAATCTTTTTTCCCCCGGCCCCGAAGGCTGCGGACAAGGCATCATCTTCGGCCTTGGAATATGTTCCAAGCAGCTCGTCACTAGTAGCTTCAATACATTTTAACCAGTCATCATTTGGCTCATCAAACTTTTCTCTAAATCTAAAGGTATACTTCAATCGGACTAGACCACCATCATTGGATTCGGCAGTAGTCTCCTTTGGCATATCCCAGCTCTCCACAAGTGGCCACACCCTGAAGGCTATGTGTTCTTGAATTAAATCCCTCATGCCAATGAAGGCGCAAACAGGACTAAAGGCCTTTTGACATGCTTCAACATCACTATCAATATTCACCTTCGGCCTTCGAAGGTCGAAGCGAGACCCGATGGGGCGCTGGATAATCTCCTTGATGTCTTCCCTTTTAATCAAATCATTTTTAACATAAACCACTCCTCCATCCAGGCTTCGGGCCATCTTTTCCGATATGTCGGCACCGGGTAGCTTGCATTAGAGCGGGCAATGACACCGTAAGAGCCGAAGGTGTTGTGGTATTGTTCTTTGCCAACAACCTTCATCTCGTATAAAAGCTCGTGCATACTACAGAAGCACTTCGTGCTCGGCTCCAGCCCCTGGCTTCTTACAGCCCAAACAAACATCCCCATCCTAATTATAGCTTCGGGGGTAATCTGAAGGAGAAAATCTGAAAAATCTTTAGTACCTCAACCACAAACTTGTTTAGTGGGAACCGGAGACCTGCCTTCAGGAAGCTTCGATAAACGACAAATTCGTTTTCCTCAGGAGTAGGGGCAATGTTGTCTCCTCCAACCCTCACGATGGACATGTCACAAAAATATCTCCCCCTCATGGCATCAATATGACTCTGTCTGATAGTCGATTTTCCGAAGATAGTATGACTTGGCCACCAAGGCCGATCCTCAGAATCTTCATCCCCGCTCTCCACGTCATAACTATCACTGTCATCAGAATCTTCGGACAAACCCTCCATTATTTCCTTAGTAATTTTCTCTGTATTTGTCTTAGCTTTAGACTCGTAAAACCCAGCAATAAAAGGATCCATAATTTTCTTTTCTTCATATAGCTTCTTCTCCTCTGATACCTTCTTCTCCTCGGCCATCTTCTCCTCAGTTATCTTCTCTTCAGTGGTCATCTTTTCCTCAGATATGAAGCAAGCACGTCTCTAAAACCAAAGCTCGAAAATTAAGCAAAAAACTTGCAAGCAAGAGTTAAAAATTTGAGGGAATAACGCAAGCTGCAGAAATGGCGTATCAAATACCGCCGCTAGAGATCCATATTTATACACCCAGTGCTTTGCAACTTGGCGGGCCCCGTCTGTCATTCACTGTTGCTATTCTAGCAAAGGGAAGGTGTTTTTCAGACCTTTAGCTTAAGGCTTTCGTCCATGTCGCAGTTTAAATCCATTATTATAACGAATTAATACTGCGAGGGGCTACTGTTGGGGGCCTTCGTCTTCCGAAGGTCCTAAAAAACACGACTAACAAGTTTTCCAAGTATAATATATGTACAGGGACCTTCGGCCTTGGGATGAAGCTGTACATGATGTAAAAGGCACGGATCGGGAGAAGGGTGAACTAGTTCCGAAGCTGCCTATGGAGAAGCTTCGGCTCAGCAGAAGAAAACGGAACCGACCTAAAAGGGAAAAGGCTATCTAGTCCTTGATAGACTATCCCTAAGTCAATAGTAAATGTCAAGGGCATGAATGTAATTTACACAGGCTATGTTCCGTGTCTATAAATAGATGAACAGTAACCCTGCACTGTTCACGTTGACTTGTAATCACTCACACATCACTCTCGGATTTTTACCTTCTGTCAAGCCGAAGGTACAAATGTAATTTAATATCATTAATGTTTGTTTATGATTATATATAATGTCAATATGAATAATTTAATGATTTAATATGATTATTCATGCTCTTTCTGTGTTACATATGTTCATGTTTATATCTCTGTATGTTAAAATGATGAAGGTATGTCCTTCATGACCTTCGTCCGGAGATCATTATATCCTAAAGGAAATAATGTTACGAAGGACGAAGGTATTTAACCGTTAACATTTGTGTTGCCTTGTTCTTGATTCATAGCTTTTGAGGACAAGTGACCAACAAGGGCAAATAAATCAAACGAGAATCAAAGCGAGTAGACACGGTGATTTGTTTTATCGAGGTTCGGTTCCAAGAACCTAATCCTCGTTGAGGAGGCCACAAAGGTTAGGTCTATTCCAACCCTTTCCCTCTCTCTCAAATGGTCATTTAGACCAAGTGAGCCTTTTCCTTAATCACATGGGTCACTAAGACCCCGCAAGGATCACCACACACTTGGTGTCTCTTGCTAAGCTTTACAAGCACTTAGAAAAGAAGTGAGGAAGGAAGAAAGGCAATCCAAGCGACAAGAGCACAAATGAACACAAAAAACCCTCTCTCTCAAGTCACTAAGGGCTTGTTTGGGATAAAAGGTAATGGAGGGGATTGAGGGGGCTAGAATCCCTCACTATTCAAAATTGAATAGTGAGGGATTCTAGCCCCCTCAATCCCCTCCATTACCTTTGATCCCAAACAAGCCCTAAGTGGTTGAGATGAATTTGGGACTTGGAGAGGATTTGATCTTTGAAATTGTGTCTTGGAGTGAATGCTAGAGCTCTTGTATTGAATGTGAACTTCTGAAAACTTGGATGCTAATGAATGAGGTGGTTGGGGGTATTTATAGCCCCAACCACTTCCTAGCCATTGGCAAGGGCTGCTGGCGATGGGCGCACCAGACTGTCTGGTGCGGCACCAGACAGTCACTGTTCACTGTCCGATGCGCGCCACATCAGCGCGTCCGTTAGAGTTTGGAGCAGTTGACCGTTGGAGGCATTTGTCTTTTTGCTGCACCGGACAGTCTGGTGCCACACCGGACAGTCCGGTGACCTCTAACTTTTGTGCTCTGACTTCTATCATGGCACTGTTCCGCACGGTAGTGTTTTGCAGTCGACCGTTGGCGCGCAGGGAGCCATTGCTCCACTGGCTCACCGGACAGTCCGATGGCACACCGGACAGTTCGGTGAATTATAGCGGAGCGCGCCTCTGAATTCCCGAGAGTAGCTGATTTGAGTCTGTAAGGCCCTGGTGCACCGGACACTGTCCGGTGCGCCAGAAATCAGCACACTCTAAGTCTTGCTCCAATCTTTGATTGAGTCCCTAACTGTATTTCTTTCTTGGTTTGTGTTGAACCTTATGCACCTGAGATAAATCACATCTAGCCAAACTAGTTAGTACACGTGGTTTGTGTTGGTCGTCAACCACCAAAATCTATTTATAGGAAATGGTTAACCCTATTTCCCTTTCAATCTCCCCCTTTTAGTGATTGATGCCAACACTTAACCAAAGCAAATATGAAGTGTAGAAATGTAACTGGTTTGCAATTGAGATAGATGTGCATAGGTTACTTAGAATTATACCAATTGAAAAACTTTAAACATATGACTAAGAATGAATGGATTGCCTTTTCTTTTATTTAACATTTTGGACCACATTTGCACCACCTGTTTATTTTGCAAATCTTTGGAAAAATCCTTTCAAAAATCTTTTGCAAATAGTCAAAGGTATAGGAATACGATTGTAAGAAGCGTTCTTAAGATTTGAAATTCCTCCCCCCTATTTCAAATGCTTTTCCTTTGACTAAATAAAAGCTCCCCCTGAATGAATTCTTCCCTTAGCATTCAAGAGAGTTTTGAAATAGATACCAATTTGAAAAACAATTTTGAAATACCAAATGAGATACTAATTGAAATCTTACTTTTACATACCAATTGAAAATTAGATACCATTTGAAAATTCATTTTGAGGCTAACTCAAATACCAATTGAAATAAACTCAAATACTAATAAGCATTTGTGAATTTTTTTTGAAATGGTGGTGCGGTCCTTTTGTTTTGGGCTTAATACTTTCTCCCGCTTTGGCATTAATCACCAAAAACGGAGAACTTGAGAGCCCTCTAATACTTTCTCCTAATACTTACTCCCCATTGGTAAAGGAAATATGAGTCAAGGGTCATACCAATTAGTGTGACATGAGTAACGACAAAGAGTAAATGATACCGTCAGATTTAGAGTGGAAACCTTGTCTTTGCCGAATAGCCCATTTCCCTTTCAATCTAAGACTAATCATAGAGATATACTCGAGAACACATTAGTCTTAGCCTTGGCACAAGAAGAATAAGAAATATGTATTTGCACAAAATTAAAGAGATATGATCAAAGGTATATAAATTAGCTATGTGTGGAATGTTTCAATCAAAGTTCCGAGAATCAAGTATATTTAGCTCATTCCTAAGCTTGCTAAAAGTTTTCCCATCTAGTGGCTTGGTAAAGATATTAGCTAATTGGTCGTGGGTGCTTACATAAGCTATTTCGATATCCCTCTTTTGTTGGTGATCTCTCAGAAAGTGATACCGGATGTCTATGTGCTTAGTGCGGCTGTGTTCAACGGGATTATCCACCATGCGGATTGCACTCTCATTATCACATAGGAGTGGGACTTTGATCAATTTGAAGCCATAGTCCCTAAGGGTTTGCCTCATCCAAAGTAATTGCGCACAACAATGACATGCGATAATGTACTCGACTTTGGCAGTGGAAAGAGCTACTGAATTTTGTTTCTTTGAAGCCCAAGACAATAGGGATCTTCCTAGAAACTGATAAGTCCCTGATGTTCTCTTTCTATCAATTTTACATACGGCATAATCGGCATCGGAATACCCAATTAAATCAAAGGTAGATCCCTTGGGGTACCAAAGCCCAAACTTAGGAGTGTAAACTAAATACCTCACGATTCTCTTCACGGCCCTAAGGTGAACTTCCTTAGAATTTGCCTGGAACCTTGCAAACATGCATACATAAAGCATAATATCCGGTCGAGATGCACATAAGTAGAGTAAAGATCCTATCATCGCTCGGTATACCTTTTGATCTACGGATTTACCTACCGTGTTGAGGTCGAGATGCCCATTGGTTCCCATGGGTGTCTTGATGGGTTTGCCATTCTTCATTCCAAACTTCTCAAGAATGTCTTGAATGTACTTAGTTTGGCTGATGAAGGTGCCCTCTTGGAGTTGCTTGATTTGAAATCCAAGAAAGTACTTCAACTCCCCCATCATTGACATCTCGAATTTCTGTATCATGATCCTACTAAACTCTTTACAAGTTGACTTGTTAATAGACCCAAATATAATATCATCAACATAAATTTGGCATATAAACAAGTCCTTTGCAACAGTTCTAGTGAAGAGGATAGGATCGGCCTTTCCGACTTTGAAGCCATTAGTGATAAGAAAGTCTCTAAGGCATTCATACCATGCTCTAGGGACTTGGTTGAGCCCATAAAGCGCCATTGAGAGCTTATACACATGGTTAGGATACTCACTGTCTTCAAAGCCGGGAGGTTGCTCAACATACACCTCTTCCTTGATAGGGCCATTGAGGAAGACATTTTCACGTCCATTTGATATAGCTTGAAGCTATGGTAAGTAGCATAGGCAAGTAATATACGAATTGACTCAAGCCTAGCTACGGGTGCATAGGTTTCATCAAAATTTAAACCTTGGACTTGTGAATAACCTTTTGCAACAAGTTGGGCTTTGTTCCTTATCATCACACCATGCTCATCTTGCTTGTTGCGGAACACCCACTTAGTACCTACTACATTTTGATTAGGAGGTGGAACTAAATGCCATACCTCATTCCTTGTGAAGTCGTTGAGCTCCTCTTGCATTGCCACCACCCAATCCGGATCTCTTAATGCATCCTCTATCCTGTATGGCTCAATAGAAGACACAAAAGAGTAATGTTCACAAAAATGTGCAACTCAAGATCTAGTGGTTACCCCCTTATGAATGTCACCAAGTATGGAGTTGACGGGGTGATCTCTTTGAATTGCTTGGTGGACTCTTGGGTGTGGCGGTCTTTGATCCCTAATTTCTTGATCATCTTCCTTGTCTTCATCATCTTCATCTCCCCCTTGATCAATGGCTTCCTCTTGAGGTGGCTCATCTTCTTGATCTTCATCTTCATCAATATGAGTCTGATCCTCATCTTGAGTTGATGGAGATGCTTGCATGGAAGATGATGGTTGATCTTGTGCTTATGGAGGCTCTTCGGATTCCTTAGGACACACATCCCCAATGGACATGTTCCTTAGTGCGACACACGGAGCCTCTTCGTCATCTAGTCCATCAAGATCAACTTGCTCCACTTGGGAGCCATTAGTCTCATCAAACACAATGTCACAAGAAACTTCAACTAATCTAGTGGACTTGTTGAAGACTCTATATGCCCTTGTGTTTGAGTCGTAACCTAGTAAAAAGCCTTCTATTGCTTTAGGAGCAAATTTAGAGCTTCTACTTCTTTTTAATAAGAATAAAGCATTTGCTCCCAAAGACTCTAAAATAAGAAACATTAGGCTTTTGTAACACCCAGGCTTTAAGGAACAAAGTCGGGTGCATCTCATACATGCGCCAAAGAAGACAACATATATAATAACAGAGTGTATAGAGATAAATGTCACAATAACATTAGAGTATTTATTACATAGTAGAAGTCTTATTACAAAATAAAAGATAAATATAAAACGAACTAAGGATCATCATTGGCGCCATAAAGTCAACTAGGAAGCGCCAGCTAGATCAGATCGAACTCCTCATTATGTGGCTCCTCCTGAACCACCTGTTATTCTCCTGTGGGGGGGGGTGAGATAGCAAGGGTGAGCTCACACATGATAATATCTCAACAAGTTGTGGGGAAACCAGTGTGCATGAACTCACCAAAGGTGGGAGTTCATGTGATGTGTAAGGCTGATAAAAAATAGGGGTTAAAGTTGAGCATTGCTTTTAATAAGTTGGTCAAATTTTATTAGCAGATACTAAATGTAAGTGAATACCAAACCATAATAAGAGTAATAGAACAAAATTAATAAATAATCCCATGCAATGCAAATGACAAATTAAATTTAAGTTCCATAATTAATCATGCCAGAGTCCTGAGCTGCTCATGACCGTGAGCTCGGTTAGTATACCAGTTTTACACTCTACAGAGGTTGTACCCTGTACCCACAAGTCATGTTACCCATCTGCCAAGGGATCGCGACTCCCATACACCTCTACCAAGGAAGCAAGGTAGGGCAACACTACGAGGCCTTTACAAAGTTCCACTAGCTTCCGAAAACCCGCTACAGTTTATGGGAAGAGCACTTGCAAGAATTCTCCGTCTCACCGCCATCGCAGCAAAATCAACCCGAGAACCTCCCTGCATGCAACTCTCCTGCTGCCCTTGCCCCTTTCGGGTAAGGTTGTCTTCCACTAGCTTTCCTAATTAGTCAGCCAAAGGCGTCCCATTCCACCCTTATGGTGGCACGTGTTTCTCAAGTTAAGCTCCATGTTCCAATTAACATTAATGATCTTGACATGAACATAACTAGAATAAAAAAATAATTGGAACATGGATATAATGAAATATTAACCCAAAACCATGTAAAGAAATAGCAAAACTACCCAAGTGATTCAGGGATAACAAGGTAAAGAGATAAACAGTCTAGGGAGACATATTGGGTCCCATCAAAATTAAGCCTATGCATGAATAATGACATTAAAGAACATTGTTGGGGACTTGTTCTCAAATGCTATGAATTAGGAACAAGGCAACATAGAATGTTAGATGTTAAAGCCCTTCGTCCGCTGAAGCATTATTTCCCCAAGGATTTAATGAGCTTCAGACAAAGGTTATGAATAATATATCACGAAGGTCGCACCTTCGTGATCAAAGATAAAACAATGTGAAATGAAATATAAAATATAAAACGTTATAGAATACCAAGAATAAATAACATTATTCATTTATTTTATAATGTGAACTTAAATATTAAAACATAATATTTAGGTACATTTATACCTTCGTCTTGGCAGAAAACAATAATTCCAGAGTAATGCGTTAGCAATTACAAGATTGCGTGAACAGTAAAGGAGTACTGTTCATCTATTTATAGGCACAGGATGCAGCCTGTAAGAAATTATAATCATGCCCCTCACAGAAGATTACAATTATGACTCAGACCCTTATGGACTAAAAAGTCATTCCATCTTTAAGTCGGTTCGATCCTTCGTCTTTGGATACGTTATAGTATCGAAGCTTCATGAGCGGTAGCTTCGGTATCACGTATAAACAGATTTGCCGAAGGTGTTTCTTCCTGCAGGACCTTCGGCGACGAAGCATGGTCCCAACAGTAGCCCCTTCGCGGCACTAGATCGTTTTTCGTAACGAGCTTGATCTATGAAAAAGTCTCTTAGGCTTCGGGAAGCCGAAGGTCCGAAAAACACCTTCCCTGAGCTCGTTGCCGGGAAATGATACAATTTCCGAGCGCGGAGAGGTCCCACCATGCAGATTCACCTTCTCGGGTTTTGTGGCCCACCGTTCAGTGGGTGCGAGCGACTGTTTGTCCGGTGTAAAAGACTTGACGATTCACCTTCTTACCTGCAGCACTATATAAACAGACAGGTAGGTGTGAAGTTACCACAGCATTCATTGCTATTGCACTGTTTTGCTGCCAAAAATTTAACCATAGCCGAAGCTTGACTTTTGCACTCAAATGAAGCACCACTTTGGATTCTGCTTCATCAGAAGAAGGGCTTCGGAAAAAAGGTTATTAATTTCCAAAAAACTTCAAGAAATTCATAATCAAATGGCCAGAGTGCGCTCCACTGCCAGGGTTGAGCGTGATGGAGATGAGACCGAAGCCACTGAAACTGTTCCGATTTCCGAAGCAATGAGGCGTTCTGGGCTGGTTTCATTAGAGGACACACCTGCTGTCGAAGCAACACAAGCTAACGTTGAAGAAGATGAGATTGAAGATGATTATGGTGCAATGCCATCTAAACCCAGCCACTTGGAGTTTGGGAAGTCTACTATTATCAAAGGTGATATGGCTAAGTTATTGAAGCTAGGCTATTTCAGCGAAGACAAGAAGGAGCTAATTCGCTTTGGGGGAGATGAAGTTACCCCGAAGCCCGAAAAAGATGAAGTGGTGGTTTTTAAAAGCTTCTTCAAAGTAGGGCTAAGATTTCCCCTGCATGGGATGATTGCAGATGTGTTAGAGAGATTTGGAATTCACCTTCATCAGTTAACCCCTAACGCCATTGTTAGGCTTAGTGTTTTCATCTGGGCACTCCAAAGCCAGGAGGCAGAACCACTTGCCGAAGGTTTTTGCCGGGCACACGAACTTCATTACCAGACAAAAACTAGAGAAGATGGACTGCATGATAATTTTGGCTGCTACAATTTTGCATATCGGAAAGATGCCAAGTATCCAGTTATTAGCTATCATACGAAATGGCCAGCTGGCTGGAAGAGTGAATGGTTTTATGTCAAAGTGGATGAAAAGAAGGAAAAGCTGGTTCAGAGCCCTTTAAGGTTAACCTTCGGAGAAACTAGGCCTCAATGCGTCATGGATCCGGATAGCCCATGCCAGATTGCACTGAGCGAATTTCGGGTTGTTGCAGAGCACATTGGCACCAGGGATCTGGTCCAAGAATTCTTAGCCTTCAGAGTATTCCCAACTTTGAAGGAATGGGACATGCCGAAGCTGAGAGGAGAGAAGAAGAAAGAACTTGTTCGACTACCTTATCATTTCAAGTTTAAAAAACATTTTAAAACACCTTGCCAAGAGTGGTTGGATACAATTGAGGTTATGTGCAACGAGATCCTCGGCAACTATTCTAAAAAAGAAGATCAATTAATGACTGCGGCTTTCGGTACTCGTCCGAAGCGAAGAATGAATCGGGTGATGGATGCTTTGAATTTTGATTATCCTGACTATGGGCAGTTGGGCAAAGTTGCTGAAGGGCAGAAAAGAAAAAGAGTTGCCAGCGCTCTTGACAAAGAAGGTACCAAATTGGCTAAAAAGGACAAAGAAATTTCTGAGAAAAGAAAACTGAGCCCTGAGCCGAAGATAGCTGCTCCAAAGAAAAGAAAAGCCGCATCCCCGAAACCAAAGACGTCGGGCCAAGAGGAGGAAGCTCCTGCGACACCTTCTGCTGCTGAAGTGGAAGAGATTCTAAAGGTAATGACTGAACCTTTGCCTATCAAGCTAAGTCCGCTGGCGCCAGAACTGACAAAGTTTTTCAGAAGGAAAAAGAACCTTCGGCAACAGAAAGTCCCGCTAAGCCGAAAAAAGGAGAATTATCTAAGTGGCCGATGTCATTCATCAGACACCGCCACCGACATCAGCGTCAAAGATACTATTTATTGAAAGCGCTAGCACTGCCGAAACCGTAGCCACTGGAGCCGAAGCCACCGGAGCCGAAGCCACTGGAGCAACCACCGGAGCCAAAGCCACCGGAGCCAAAACCGAGACCGCCGAAGATCCTAATCTAGAAACCACACTTGGTGATATTGATAACATACTTCTAAAAATGGCTGAGGAAGAAGCTGCTGCGGCCGCGGTGGACACGACAATTGAGAAAGGAAAAGAGCAAACTGAAGATACTTTGGAAGAGGAAAATTTCAATTTTCAAGATATACTGGGACAAGAGTTATCAGACACTGAAAAAGAAGAGCTAAAGAAATATGCTGTATCCTATGGATACAAACCAGGGGCTCTGCTATTTGGCGGAGTCAATGAAGGGAAACTAAGATGCCTTCGGAATCGAACCGAGGCTAAGGTTGTTAGGACTTTCTCAAAGAATGTTGGCCTGCCGAAGATTGAAGCGGACCTCTGCAGGTACCAGCGACAACATATTGCCGGTAGCTTGTTCTACGCTAATTTCAAGGTAAAACCTCTCAACTTTTATTGTTTTTTGAATTAAGATGTTTTCTGACGAAGGTTGTTTTGCCAGAGTATATTACTGAGTAAAGTGCTGAGGATGCAACAAGATCTTGAAGACGAAAAAACGAAGCTACCATCAAAGATCTAGAAAATAAAGTCGAAAGTTACAAAGCTGCTTTGAAGAAAAGGACTTCGACATTCAAGAACTTGAAAATAAAGTTAAAGATCACGAAGCTGCCTTGGAGAAGAAGGACTTCGTAATTCACTCTATGGAAGGTTCACTTGCTGAAGCTCAAGCCGAAATTGACAAATTAAACAGCGAATTACTCATAAAATCAGAAAAATCTGAGCAAGAAAAGAAGAATCTTGAAACAAGTCTCAAGACCGAAATTGAGAAGAATTCAAATTTGCAGAAATCATTGAAGGAGCTTCAGGAAAAATGTTTAGATTTCGGCAACCGATGTGTGCAGCGGCTGAAGGATGTGTTTTACTCAATTGGAGCCAGCTCTGATAAGTTTACACCTTCAGCTGAAAACCTGCCAAGCACCTTTGAATACATTGAGGGCGAAGTTGATGCACTTGACGAAGTTATCGCTGGGCATGCCGATTTCTGCGCTCTGCTAGCTTCTCGAGGCACAGCTACTGCTTTCCTGAAGGCTGGCTGCACGCACGGTAAAATTGTTAATAGGCCAAACTTCAGTTTGTCGCCAGCAGATTTGATTGACATCCCCAGCCTAGCTCGAAGCATAGGAAACAGGTTTATGGCCCAGATTTGGATAAACGGCGGGCGAAAAATGGCTGGTGACGAAGCTCGGAGCCACCTTAAGCCAGTGAGAAACTTATACTTGTTACTTTTACCTTCTCCTTGAACTCTGCGCTTTTCTCATTCCGTTTTAATATGTACAGGATGATGAAGCTAAAGAATGACGAGCTGAAGCCTTAACAGATGTTCCGAAAGACTTTGCTGCATAAGATTCTAGAGAAAATTTTGTAATATGATTGTAAAGAAACTTATGTAAATTTGTGCGTACCTTGTAATATATCTTTTCCCCTTTGTCCGTGTACAATCTGCTTTGCTGTGGACGAAATTTTCTTTTTGAGCCGAAGGCGAAAAACACCTTCCCTTCTTTTCGTACACAACGAAGCATGAAAATTTCTTCTTTCTGTTTTTCTCCGAAGCTTTATCCTCATAGCCGAAACATGTGCCTTTTCTGTATGATATGATGATAATGATCCTATGTATGTCTAAATGAATGTTTATGAATGCAAATGTCATGATGTGATGTATCGTGCAAATGAATGTCCGAATATATATTCGAAGCCATAATCATAGCCTTCATTCCCTTAGGAATGACTCAAATCTTTTTGCCGCTTACTTTTCGGCTTCACTGTTTATTTTTTGGTGTATCAGCGCTGACTTTTCGCTGTAAGCCTCCCTTAGGAGCTTCTTCGCCTTTTACTTCGACGGGTTTATTTTTCGCTGTAAGCCTCCCTTAGGAGCTTCTTTGCCTTTTACTTTGGCGGAATCAGCGTTTATTTTTCGCTGCAGGCTCTGCATACCCTTATGAACGACTTTTGAGCTTCTCCCTGTTTTCTTTTCTTTTTCCTTTGCACTCGATGGTGCGTTCTCAGCTTTTACATTTACATCTTTGGGGGATATTGCTCTTATAGAGTTGAAATAAGAAAAAGAAAAATTACATGTTGTGGCCCCATTAAAAACCTTTCTCCCCCTTTGGAAAGGAAAAGGGTGCCACAAAAAAGAATAGAAAAAATTACATCAAGCTAAACATAATATCGCTGAAGCTCATCCGCATTCCATGATCTAGGAATGTCATTGCCGTCCATATCCTTCAATCTGTAGGAACCGAGTCTTGACGAAGATACTACCAGAAAAGGTCCTTCCCACTTCAACTGTAGCTTGCCTACTGTCTCTGGGTTGGCTACTCTTCGAAGCACCAAATGTCCTGGCTCAATATTCTTTAGCCGAACCTTTCTATCACGCCATTTTATTGTTTCGGCTTGGTATTTATTGATGTTTTCCACAGCTTGAAGCCTGATCCCTTCTATAGCATCTTTTTCCACAGAGTAATCAGCTTTAGCTTCGTCTTCTGCCGAAGCTACTATTCTTATTGATCCTGCTTTTGCTTCTTCCGGAGTTATTGCTTCGTCACCAAACAACAATTTGAATGGTGTAAAACCTGTTGATCTTGATATTGTTGTGTTGTGGCTCCACACCACTTTGATTAATTCATCTGGCCACTTTCCCCTGGGCTGATTGAAGATTAACTTCATTATTCCTGTCATTATGATGCCATTAGCCCTTTCAACAAGTCCATTTGACTCCTGTTGGGGGCTTGTTCTCAAATGCTAAGAGTTAAGAACAAGGCAACATAGAAAATGTTAAGTGTTAAAGTCCTTCGTCCTCCAAAACATTATATCCCTTCAGGATATAAAGAATTTCGGACGAAGGTTATGAAGGACGTACCTTCGTGAGTATAATAATAAGCAACGAAGTGTTCATACAAATTATGAGATATAAAATAAATATTTAAATATTATCATAGAATCATCTCCATTCTTATTATCATGAATGAACATAAATGACTTCAAATTACAAATGTACCTTCGGTCTTGGAGAAGGCAAGAGTACAGGTGTGATGCGAAAGCAAATGTCAGGTTCGCGTGAACAGTACAGGGGTACTGTTCATCTATTTATAGACACAGGACACAGCCTGTGACGAATTACAATTATGCCCCTTACAAAAGTTTACAACATTGACTCAGACCTCTATGGACAAAAAGGTCATTCTATCTCTATGTCGGTTTGTAACGCCGAAGCCCCATGAAAAGGAACCTTCGGCCATCTCCTAGGGACAACTTCAGCCGAAGCTGCTTCTTCGTGTAAGACCTTCGGCGCAACGAAGCATGGCCCCAACAGTAGCCCCTTTCGCGGCGCTAGATTGTTTTTCGTAACGAGCTTGATCCGTGAAAAAAGCCTCTTAAGCTTCGGGAAGCCGAAGGTCCAAAAAACACCTTCCCTGAGCTCGTTGCCGAGAAACGATTCAATTTCCGAGCTCGTGTCGGACCCACCTTGCAGAGTTACTGTTTGATCTTTGCGGTCCACTGCGCAGCGAGTACAAGTGACTGCCCGCCTGGTGTAAAAATCCTGCCGCTTCGCCTTCTTACCTGCAGCACTATATAAACAGACGAGTAGGTGTGAAGTTACCACAGCATTCATTGCTATTTGCACTGTTTTGCTGCCAAAATTTTTAACTATAGCCAAAGCTTGATTCTCAGAATCGAACGAAGGTCCATCTCGAAGTCTGCTTCGTCAGAAAGAAAGGCTTCGGGAGAAAAGGAAAAAGAAAAAAGTGTTTAACTTCCCCAAACTCAGAATCAAATGGCCAGAGTGCGATCTACTGCCAGAGTTGAACGTGAAGGAGACGAAGCTGAAGGTTCGGAGACTGTGCCCATCTCCGAAGCAATGCAACGATCCGGACTAGTAACCGCAGAAGAAACCCCCGCCACCGAAGCAAACCCGACAACTGCCGAAGGAGAAGGAGAGAACATTGAAGAAACTGATCCCGAAGATGACTATCGCATTGCCATGCCCAGCAAGCCCAGTCACTTGGACTTCGGGAAATCAACTGTTTCAAAGGCTGATCTTTCCAAGATGGTGAAAGCAGGTTATTTTAGTGAAAATCAGAAGAAGCTACTTCGCTTCGGGGGAGAAGAAACTACCCCGAAGCCAGAGAAGGACGAGATTGTCATTTTCAAGAGCTTTTTAAAGGCTGGGCTGAGATTCCCTCTTCATGGAATTATTGCAGACGTATTGAAAAAGTTTGGTATTTACTTTCATCAATTGACTCCTAACGCTATCGTTAGGCTTAATGTCTATATCTGGGCCCTCCGAAGCCAGGCAGTGGAGCCGTTTGCCGACAGTTTTTGTCGAGTTCATGAGTTACATTACCAAACGAAGGCCAGAAAAGATGGATTACATGATAACTTTGGTTGCTACAATTTTGCCTACCGGAAGACAACAAAGTGTCCTGTTATCAGCTACCGAAGCAAATGGCCAGCAGGCTGGAAATCCGAGTGGTTTTATGTGAAGGTTGACGAAGATGAAGAGAAGTTGGTACAAAGCCCACTTGATTTAATCTTCGGAGAGACAAGGCCGCGATGCCACATGACATTAGAAGGTCCCACCTGGGCTGCACTGGGTGAATTTGAAATTATTTCAGATCATATTGGTACCAGGGATCTGGTTCAAGAATTCTTGGCGTTCAGGGTTTTCCCTACTCTAAAAGAATGGGAAATGCCGAAGCTGGAAAAGGAGAAGAAAGAGGGAGAACTTGTCCGGCTTCCTTACCATTTCAAATTCAAGAAATACTTTAAAAAACCTTGCAAAGAGTGGCTGGACACAGTTGATGTAATGTGCAATGAAATTCTTGGGAATTATTCCAAAAAAGAAGATCAACTGATGACGGCGGCCTTCGGCTCCCGTCCGAAGCGAAGGCTGAACCGAGTGTTTGATGCCCTGGGTTTCGAGTACCCTGACTATGAACGGTTGAACAAGGGTGCTGAGGGCCAAAAAAGAAAAAGAGTGGCCGAGAGTTTGAACAAAGATGAAGAAGGACCAGCAAAAGAGAAGAAAATTCCAAAGAAGAGAAAAATATCAACTCCAAAACGAAAATTATCCGATGAAGAGGGGACTCCTGCACCACCTTCTACCGGCGACGTGGAGGAAATCTTAAAGGTAATGACTGAACCCATGCCCACGAAGCTAAGTCCATTAGGGTCTCAACTGACGAAGCTTTTTCGAAAGGTGGAGGAGCCGGAAGAAACGAAGATAACCAAAGCAAAAAGGCAAAGAATTATTGCAGTAACCGAAGTTATTGACAAGACGCCACCGAGGGCGTCAATTCAGAAAACGCCAGCTGTTGAGGACAAAACAAATGTCGAAGTCGCACCTTCGGAGGTCGCGGCTACCGAAGCCGCTTCAGCCGAAGATGTGAATTTAGAAACTACCATTGAAGATATCGACAAAATTTTGCTAGACATGGCTGCAGAAGAAGCTGCCACTGCTGGTGAAGAAACCATGGCCTCAGTGCCTGGAAAGGGAAAAGAAATAGCCGAAGATGCTTCGGAAGACGAAGCGTACATATTTCAAAATTTAGTTGGGCAAAAACTGTCGAAGGCCGAAATAGAAGAGCTTAAGGAATATGCCAAATCTTGCGGATACAAGCCAGGAGCTCTTCTATTTGGAGGCATTGATGATGAAAAATTAGGCTGCATCCGAGACCAAACTGGAGCTAAGGTCATCGGTACTCTATCAAAGAGTATCGGTTTTCCGAAGCTAGAAACAGATATCAGCCGCTACCGACGACAACATATCGTCGACAGCTTATTTTATTCGAATTTCAAGGTAAACATCTTTCTCCCTGACTTCTATTGTTTTTTAATAATGGAAATATCCCTAACGAAGGTTGTTTATTTGCAGAGCATGCTACTAAGCAAAGCTTTGAAGATGCAGCAAGATTTGGAGGATAAAAAACACGAAGCTATAATTGAAAATTTAGAGAGCAAGATAAAAGAACAATCAGCTATTATTGAAAAGAAAGACTTCGAACTTCAATCAACCGAAGGCTTGCTGGCAGAGACTGAAGCTAAAGTAGCAGAATTGAATTCGAAGCTTCTCTGCCAATCAAAACAATTTGAACAAGAGAAGCTAGAGCTTGATTCGAAACTTGAAGCCGAAGTCCAAACCAACTCAGACTTGAAGAAATCATTAACAAGCCTTCAAGACAGATGCTTGAAATTTAGCAACAATTGTATCCAACAATTAAAGAAGATCTTTTACTCAGTTGGAGCCAGCAGTGGGAAGTTTACCCCTTCAACTGAAAATTTACCAAAAGCCTTCGATCATATTGAAGCTGAAATTGAAGAGCTTGACGAAGTTATAGCCGGGCACGGTGACTTCTGTGCCTGGGTAGCTTCTCGGGGTACCGCTGCAGCGTTCCTGAAGGCCGGCTGCGAGCATGGAAAAATCGTCAACAGGCCCAACTTCACCCTGTCTCCATCAATTCTAGACGATATTCCTGACCTCGCCCGAAGCATCTCAAATAGATTTATAAAAATGATATGGACAAAAGGCGGGCGAGAGAAGGCTGGAGACGAAGCTCGAAGCCATCTTGAACCAGTAAGAAATCATATTTTGTACTTACCTTCTCCTTCACACTTGATTCTTACTCGCGATACCTTGATTCATGTAGGATGACGAAGCTGAAGATGATGCTTAAAATATGTCGCCGAAGCTGAAGCTCAGTGAAGATGAGTAGGAGTATACTATAGAAAAAACTCAAGAGACTTTTGTAACAACTTTTGTAAATACAATTAAACTGTTCTCAATGAACTTTGTACATACCTTGTAATATATTCTTACCCTTCTATTGAGGCGCTTTGATGTGGACGAAATTAGTATTTTGAGCTGAAGGCGAAAAACACCTTCCCTTCTTTTCGTACACAACGAAGCCTAAAAGACCGCTTCTTCTTTTTGCCGAAGCTTTTCTTTTTTGTACACAACGAAGCATAAAAGACCGCTTCTTCTTTTTGCCGAAGCTTTTTTCTTTTTTGTACACAACGAAGCATAAAAGACCGCTTCTTCTTTTTGCCGAAACAACCACTTAGGAACGCAAATGCTATGAATGAATGCTTATGAATGCAAATGCTATGATGTAATGTAATGTGCGAATGAATGTCCGAAACATATATCCGAAGCCACACTCAGCCATTATTTCCTTAGAAACAACCACTTATCAGCTCTGCATTCCCTTAGGAACGACTTTGGAGCTTCTTCGCCTTTTACTTAGGCGGTATCAGCGTTGACTTTTCGCTGTAAGCTCTGCATCCCCTTAGGGACGTCTTTGGAGCTTCTTCGCCTTTTACTTAGGCGGTATCAGCGTTGACTTTTCGCTGTAAGCTCTGCATCCCCTTAGGGACGTCTTTGGAGCTTCTTCGCCTTTTACTTAGGCGGTATCAGTGTTGACTTTTCGCTGTAAGCTCTGCATCCCCTTAGGGACGTCTTTGGAGCTTCTTCGCCTTTTACTTTCGGCGGAACCAACATTGACTTTTCGCTGTGAGCTCTGCATCCCCTTAGGGACGTCTTTGGAGCTTCTTCGCTTTTTCAGTTTCGGCACTCGATGGTGCGTTCTCAGTTTTTACATTTACATTTTTTGGGGGATTTTGCTCTTATAAGACTAAAAAGGAAATTACACATGATGGCCCCATTAAAAACCTTTCTCCCCCTTTAGAAAGGAAAAGGGTGCCATGAAAAAGAAAAGAAAAAACATAAAAAGTTACATCAAGTTATACATAATATCGCTGAAGCTCATCCGCATTCCAAGATCTTGGAATTTTGTTGCCATCCATGTCCTTCAATCTGTACGAATCAAGTTGCAATGGCCAGATGGGTTGTATCAGCTGTGTCAAAGACGAAGGTTGCTTTTGATCTCTTGCACATTTCTGACAACCTTCGCACTTTTGAACTAACTCCGCTGCATCCGAAGCTGCCTTCGGCCAATAAAACCCTTGGCGGAAGACTTTTCCAAGTAACGGCCTAGATCCAATGTGGGACCCACACAGGCCTGCATGTATTTCTTTCATCAACTCTATACCTTCGGTTCTAGATAAGCACTTGAGCAGCGGAGCGCAAACTCCATGTTTGTATAACTCCCCTTCTATCATGATATACGGACGAGCTCTTGCCTCTATCCTTTTATTATAAGCTTCGTCATCTGAAAGGAACTTACCCTGAAGGTAAGAGATGATTTCAGTTCTCCAATCTTCGCTGTAAACAGGAGATATGTTGAGGACTGCTCTTTCAAGGAGCTCCACTGAAGGTGCCTTTATTGTTTCGAAGAACACATTCGAAGGTAACGGCAGCCCCTGGCGTTGGTGGAGTTAATGTTGTTAGATCTATCAAATATTGTTTCAGCTCTTCGAAGGCTTCTTGTTAGCCAGCTCTGAGCAAGAACCGCCTGTTATCGGGAGCACCAGCTTCGAAGCCGAAGCAGCTCCAGCTTGATTGTTGAATGAAGCCATCAGCTCAGAAAAGTGGAAGTGAGTTCACCGGAGGTGGGCGCCAATGTTGGGGGTTTGTTCTCAAATGCTAAGAGTTAAGAACAAGGCAACATAGAAAATGTTAAGTGTTAAAGTCCTTCGTCCTCCAAAACATTATATCCCTTCAGGATATAAAGAATTTCGGACGAAGGTTATGAAGGACGTACCTTCGTGAGTATAATAATAAGCAACGAAGTGTTCATACAAATTATGAGATATAAAATAAACATTTAAATATTATCATAGAATCATCTCCATTCTTATTATCATGAATGAACATAAATGACTTCAAATTACAAATGTACCTTCGGTCTTGGAGAAGGCAAGAGTACAGGTGTGATGCGAAAGCAAATGTCAGGTTCGCGTGAACAGTACAGGGGTACTGTTCATCTATTTATAGACACAGGACACAGCCTGTGACGAATTACAATTATGCCCCTTACAAAAGTTTACAACATTGACTCAGACCTCTATGGACAAAAAGGTCATTCTATCTCTATGTCGGTTTGTAACGCCGAAGCCCCATGAAAAGGAACCTTCGGCCATCTCCTGGGGACAACTTCAGCCGAAGCTGCTTCTTCGTGTAAGACCTTCGGCGCAACGAAGCATGGCCCCAACAACTCCGGATGTCGAACTGATGCAAAATGGATCTTCGTGCCAATTTGTTCACAAAATTCTCTGAAAGCTTCGGAATCAAACTGCGTTCCATTGTCCACAGTGATGGCCTTTGGCACTCCGAAGCGACAGACAATATTTTGCCAGAAAAACTTTTGAATAGTAACCGAAGTTATTGTGGCTAAAGGCTTTGCCTCAATCCATTTAGAAAAATATTCCACTGCCACTACAACATATCTTAAGTTCCCTTGTGCTGGTGGTAGCGGACCTAACAAATCAAGGCCCCACCTTTGCAATGGCCAAGTGGGTTGTATTAACTGGGTTAAAGACGAAGGTTGTTTTTGATCTCTTGCACATTTCTGACAGCCTTCACACTTTTGGACTAATTCCGCTGCATCCAAAGCTGCCTTTGGCCAATAAAATCCTTGACGAAAAACTTTTCCCAGCAAAGGCCTAGATCCAATGTGAGATCCACACAGGCCTGCATGTATTTCCTTCATCAATTCTATACCTTCGGCTCTGGATAAACATTTGAGTAGTGGAGATCAGACCCCATGCTTGTACAGCTCCCCTCCTATTATAACATATGGTCGAGCTCTTGCCTCTATTCTCTTGTTATAAGCTTCGTCATCTGAAAGAAAGTTACCCTGATGGAAAGAGATGATCTCAGTTCTCCAGTCTTCACTATAAACAGGAGATATATTGAGGACTGCTCTTTCAAGAAGTTCAACCGAAGGTGCTTTTATTGTTTCGAAAAATACTTCCGAAGGTAAAGGCAGCCCCTGTGCTGCTGACTTGGCTAGCAATTCAGCATGTTCATTTTCTCCTCGAGGAATATTTTTGACAGAAAACCCTTCAAAGGAAGCTTCAATCCTTCGGACCGTGTCTAAATATTTCTCAAGCTTCGGGGTCTCTTGCCTTACAACTCTTGTCAATATGACCAGAAATAACCTAGGAATCAGTTTTAAGAACCGCCCTTCTAATTCCCATTGCCTTTAACTTCCGAAGACCCAAAAGTAAAGCTTCGTACTCAGCAACGTTATTTGTGCAGCTGAAATCAAGTCTTGCTGCATAGCAAGTTTTAACTTTGGAGGGTGCGACCAACACAGCGGCTGCTCCTGCCCCGAAGGTTCCCCAAGAACCATCGCAGAATACTGTCCAAGCTTTGGCATCTTTACTCGCTTCTTCTTCCTGAGCCCCTGGCGTCCAATCAGCAATGAAGTCTGCTAACGCTTGAGACTGAATCGAAGATCTATGCACATAATCAATGCAAAACTCATTGAGTTCAGCAGCCCATTTTCCAACTCTTCCAGTAGCTTCTCTATTTCCCATAATATCCTTCAATGGTTGTGAAAAAGGGACAATTATATTGTATGCTTGAAAATAGTGCCGAAGCTTCCTAGAAGCCATCAAAACAGCATATAGCACCTTCTCCAATTCTGTATAATTTTTCTTTGATAAACTAAGAACTTCGGATACAAAGTATATTGGGGCTTGCTTTTTGACTTGCCCTTCAAGCTTCTCTTGGACAAGGGCCGCACTTACCGCTGAGTGCGAGGCTGCCACATATAACAACAGAGGAGCCCCTGGCGTTGGTGGAGTTAACGTCGTTAGGTCTATCAAATATTGCTTCAGCTCTTCGAAGGCTCTCTGCTGAACTGGTCCCCATTGAAAAACTTCGGCTGACTTCAACACTTCGAAGAATGGTAAATTTCTCTCTGCTGATCTAGATATGAATCTGTTGAGAGATGCCAGTCTTCCTGTCAATCGTTGAGCCCCCTTCTTTGTGCTTGGTAGTTCCATTCGAAGAATAGCTTCGATTTTATTTGGATTAGCCTCAATCCCTTTTGTTGAAACTAGGCAACCAAGGAATTTCCCATTCTTTACTCCGAAAACACACTTTTCTGGATTCAGTTTTAGACCGGCCTGTCTAAAATTAGCGAAAGTCTCCTGCAGATCAGCAATGTGATTTTCTTGCTTCGTGCTTTTTACAATGATATCATCGACATAAGTTAGCACATTTCTGCCTATCTAAGAATGAAGAACCTTTGCTATCATTCTGCCGAAGCTTCCTCCAGCATTCTTGATCCCCTCAGGCATCCGAAGGTAACAATATGTTCCGCTAGGGGTTATGAAGCTGGTTTTTGGCTCATCCTCCTTCTTCATCCAAATTTGATGATAGCCTGAATAACAATCCAACAGACTCATAAGTTCTGATGAAGCTGCTGCATCAACTAGGGAATCTATCCTTGGCAATGGAAACTCATCCTTCGGACAAGCCTTGTTGAGATCAGTAAAATCAATACACATCCTCCATTTGCCATTGGCCTTTTTTACCATAACAGTGTTAGCCAGCCATTCTGGATACTTCACTTCTCTAATGACTCCGGCGCTGAGGAGTCTTTTTACTTCATTTTGAGCACCTTCGGCCTTGTCATCAGACATCTTCCGAAGCCTCTGCTTTCTGGGTCTGAAGGATGGATCAACATTGAGCGAGTGTTCAATAACATCCCTGTTGACACCACAGAGATCGTTAGCCGACCATGCAAAGACATCTTTTTTGTTGAACAGAAACCTTATCAGGGTTTTCTCTTGTTCCTCAGACAATTGAGATCCCAGCAGCACCTTCTGCTCTGCGATATCTTCGCATAAAAGCATGGGTTTCGGCTGATCGGTCGAAGCAGCCTTCTCCCTTCTGTACTTGTACTGCTCACAAGCTTCGGCTTCATCTATATTGTGGATTGCCTTTGAATCAGTCCAATTCCCCTTGGCCTTTCTGGCAGCTTCCTGACTCCCATGAATAGCAATAGGTCCCTGATCCGAAGGTATCTTCATGCAAAGATATGCTGGATGAAGAATTGCTTCGAAAGCATTGAGTGTTCCGCGACCAATGATAGCATTGTAAGGATACTCCATGTCAACAATGTCAAACACAACTTGCTTAGTTCTTGTATTGTTGACGAATCCGAAGGTCACTGGCATGGTAATCTTACCAAGCGCTACAATCTGTCTTCCTCCGAAGCCACAAAGAGGGTGCGTAGCATCATGAATCTTGTCTTCGGGCTCTTGCATTTGTCTGAAGGCCTTAGCAAATATAATATCCGCTGCACTGCCTGTATCAACCAAAACATTGTGGACCAGAAATCCTTTGATCACACAAGAGATAACCATAGCATCATTGTGTGGGTAATCCTTGAGCTGAAGATCCTCTTGAGAGAAGGTAATTGGGATGTGAGACCATCTTGACTTGATGAAGGGTCCTTGTACCCCTACATTTTGTACTCTTCTCTGTGCCTCCTTCTTCTGTCTCTTGTTAGCCGGCTCTGAGCATGAACCGCCTGTTATCGGGAGAATTAGCTTCGGAGCCGAAGCAGTTCCAGCTTGGTTCTTGAACGAAGCCATCAGCTCAAAAAGTGAAAGTGAGTTCACCGGAGGTGGGCGCCAATGTTGGGGACTTGTTCTCAAATACTATGAATTAGGAACAAGGCAACATAGAATGTTAGATGTTAAAGCCCTTCGTCTGCTGAAGCATTATTTCCCCAAGGATTTAATGAGCTTCGGACGAAGGTTATGAATAATATATCACGAAGGTCGCACCTTCGTGATCAAAGATAAAACAATGCGAAATGAAATATAAAATATAAAACGTTATAGAATACCAAGAATAAATAACATTATTCATTTATTTTATAATGTGAACTTAAATATTAAAACATAATATTTAGGTACATTTATACCTTCGTCTTGGCAGAAAACAATAATTCCAGAGTAATACGTTAGCAATTACAAGATTACGTGAACAGTAAAGGAGTACTGTTCATCTATTTATAGGCACAGGACGCAGCCTGTAAGAAATTACAATCATGCCCCTCACAGAAGATTACAATTATGACTCAGACCCTTATGGACTAAAAAGTCATTCCATCTTTAAGTCGGTTCGATCCTTCGTCTTTGGATACGTTATAGTATCGAAGCTTCATGAGCTGTAGCTTCGGTATCACGTATAAACAGATTTGCCGAAGGTGTTTCTTCCTGCAGGACCTTCGGCGACGAAGCATGGTCCCAACAAACATTATTGGGTATAAAAGTGGTCAAGGGCATAACTTGCCTTCAATGAGCTCCTGCTCAGCAACTTCTATCTGCTGGGCACCAGGATCCTCAGTCACAGGTTCCTCTACTCGCCACAATACAAACAACCACAGTATAAAAGAGAAATTAACATCACACCAAACATGTAAACAAAATACATAATAATAATCTACACATTAAAATGAGATCCTAGGAACAGGAATCATTAATTTTTGGAGTTATAGATTTTAAATTATGAATTTCCAAAGGTTTTATATGCTTGATATGTGATTAAGTGAGAAATTAATTTTCCTACTGTTTTCATGCCACAACAAAGACTCCAGGTGATAGACAATAATATTACACAATTTTAGAAACTAGAATGGGTCATTTTAGAGTTCATATGAATTTTCTATGGAATAAACAAGTTCTAGGATTTATTTTCCCATTAAAAATCATTTCCTGTTATTAATTATCCATTTCCTATGAACTCTGGACTGGGCCTCATTTTTTGGAAAGTCCAGGGGTTAATACAAAAGAGTTCCTAAGACTCAGCGCAATGTGCATAGGACGACAGGTTCATTCCTAATAAACTCAGGGTTACTTATGCAAAACTCCAAGCCGAAGGGGTATGAAGCCATCTTGGCCGTCCGATCTAAGGCGTGCGCACCATATTAGATCTGGCCGCCCACGAAGCGGTACGCTACACGGTTCGTCCACTCTGCAATCAACGACGCAGATTTTATTCTCTCCGATTTAACCAGTGTCATCCGATCACGATCTAACGACACCTACTCGATGTGGTGAAAGGGTACGCCAATTTCTAATCCCGTCCGTTCGTCATCGGATCAACGACAATCACTAGCCGTGGCTGAAGCGTTACGCTCGACTTAATCTCCGTCGCCCATTCCCAATCTAACGGTGTACGAGCGCCACCACTCTCCCCAAGCTAACGCGGGTGGCGCCGCCCCTCAATCTCACCCGATCGAGCTCCAGTGAGGTCATCAATCGATGTTCCCCGGACGCTAAGCATCAAATTGAACCGAACTATACCACATAGAAGGCAATACGAACACTAGCGATGGATTTCTTACCGAGGAAATGCAGTACAGGGGCCCGACCATGGTGTCGCGCGGGCAGGCGGACAGAACGCAGCACCAGTGAGAAATTGAGGGTCGCCTGGGGCTTGTATTCCCCCGATGATTCAATGGGCGGATTCCGTGGCGGCTGGCGAACCCCTCAACGCTCTCGTCCAACCCCGGTAATGGCGTGGTCAGCGATCGATGGCGACAGATTTCTCTCTCTCCCTCTCGCTGTACTCTCTTTCTCTGTCCACGTTAGGGTTACGCTGTGGCGGCGCAGGGGGGTTGAACAGGAGGCGGGGCTTAATTGGGTTATATACCCCGGCCGAGCTCAGTCAGCGGCGGAACCACGGAGTCCGACATGCCCGCCCATGCCACGCTCCATCTGGGGGTTGTTGACGATTCTGCGCAGACGGGTCCACTAGTCAGAGGGCAGAAGAAGGAATGAGCGGGGGGGGGGGAAGACTGACTGGCCACTGAGGCCCGATTGTCAGTAGCAGCATGGATGCGCCCGCGGGTGTGGAGTTGGGCCACGTGGGAGGGAATGTTGCCTAGGCCGAGAAGTGGAGTCGGTCGGCCCAAAGCGCACAATGTTGTTTTTTTCTATTTCTTTCTATTCTAAATTCAAATTTAAATTCCAGTACAAATTCAAACCTGTAACAGTTTTATCCTCAGATTATATTGTGCCATAAACAGTACCAATTTGGAGATATTTTTATATATATTATTTTTATCTTTATATATTTTCTCTTTTTCTAACTTATATAATTTATTTTATATTCTAAATTCCACTTTGGGACTTTAATATATTTCTTTTCATATGATTTCTTTTATGGTCACAAGATGCACACAAAAAATGAAAACTAGCATGATGCATAATTTAGTGGCATACATCTTACTAAATATTTGTTTTTAAGTAGGGTGTTCACTTGTGATAGTACATAAAGTTCAAACTCACATATAGATAAAGAGAAATTGTTTCTCTATTTATTTTATCTCTTATAATTTACAAATTGGGTATTACAGCTTTTTACCAGTGAGGAGTTCATACGATATTTTGTTGAAAATTCGATGAAGATATAACCGGTTGATGGAGTAGTAGGCTGTGTTAATCGCCTCCGCCCAAAACCGGTCCGGTGTCTTGTATTCATCAAGCATGGTTCTTGCCATGTCCAATAGAGTTCTATTCTTCCTCTCCACTATACCATTTTGTTGAGGTGTGTAGGGAGAGGAAAACTCATGCTTGATGTCCTCCTCCTCAAGAAATCCTTCGATTTGAGAGTTCTTAAACTCCGTCCCATTATCGCTTCGTATCTTTTTTATCCTCAATCCGAACTCATTTTGAGTCCGTCTTAAGAATTTTTTAAAGTCTCTTAGGTTTGAGATTTTTCCTGTAAAAAGAATACCCAAGTGAAGCGAGAATAATCATCCACAATAACAAGATAGTACTTACTCCCGCTGATGCTTATGTAAGCGATCAGGCCGAATAGATCCATGTGGAGTAGCTCAAGCGGCCTGTCAGTCGTCATGATGTTCTTGTGTGGATGGTGGACTCCAACTTGCTTCCCTGCTTGACACGCGCTACAAATCCTGTCTTTCTCAAAATGAACATTTGTTAGTCCTAAAATGTGCTATCCCGTTATAAGCTTGTGAAGATTCTTCATTCCAACATGGGCAAGTCGGCGATACTAGAGCCAACCTATGTTAGTCTTAGCAATTAAGCAAGTGTCTAGTTCAGCTTGGTTATCGTTAAAATCAACTAAATATAGCTGACCATCTAACACTCCCTTAAATGCTGTTGAATCATAACTTCTTGTAGAGACAGTAACACATATATCAGTAAATAGACAATTGTAGCCCATTTTGCATAATTGAGAAACAGAAAGCAAGTTGTAATATAAATAATCTATAAGAAAAACATTGGAAATAGAGTGGTCAGGAGATATAACTATTTTACCCAAACCTTGATTTCCATCCCCGAATGTGATAGCTCTTTGGGGATCTTTATTTTTCTCGTATGAGGAGAACAACCTTTTCTCCCCTATCATGTGGGTTGTGAATCCGCTATCGATTATCCAACTTGATCCACCGGATGCATAAACCTACAAAACAAATTTAGGCCTTGTTCTTAGGTACCCAAACGGTCTTGAGTCCTTTTACATTAGAAACAAGCACCTTGGGTACCCAAACACAAGTCTTTGGACTCTTGTGTTTGCCCCCAACATATTTAGCAACTATTTTGCCTGATTTGTTAGTGAGAACATAAGAAGCATCAAAAGTTTTAAATGAAATATCATGCTCGTTTGATGCATTAGGATTTTTCTTTTTAGGCATTTGAACATGAGTGGAATGCCTAGAACTAGAAGCCTCATTTTTATACATAAAAGCATGGTGAGGAATACTATGAGGTTTCTTAGCATGAGTTTTCCTAATCTTATGATCAGGATAGTTTACAGGATATAAAATATAGCCCTCTCTATCCTGAACCATGGGAGCCTTGCCATTTACAAAATTAGACAAGTTCTTAGGGGCATTAAGCTTGACATTGGATTGGCTCCGTTGTTGGAACCCAATGCCATCCTTAATGGCAGGGCGTCTCCCATTATAGAGCATGCTTGTAGCAAATTTAAATTTTTCATTTTCAAGTTCATGCTCGACAATTTTAGCATCTAATTTAGCTATATGATCATTTTGTTATTTAATCATAGCAATGTGATCATTAATAGCTTCAACATTAATATCTTTGCATCTAGTACAAATAGCAACATGTTCAACAGTAGATGTAGATGCTTTGCAAACACTCAATTCCTCAATCTTATCATTTAAATTATCATTCTCAATTCTAAGACTAGAAATTGAATCATTGCATATGCTAAGCTCCTTAGACAAATTTTCACACTTTTCTACTTCTAGAGCATAAGCATTTTTCAATTTAACAAATTTTTTATTTTCCTTAACGAGCAAGTCCTCTTGGCATTCCAAGAGATCATCCTTTTCGTTATTGGTTTCTATTAATTCATTTAACTTTTTCTTTTGGTCCATGCTAAGGTTGGCAAAGAGAGAAACTAGATCATCTTCATCATCACTAGAACTACCCTCATCACTAGATGTAGTATATTTGGGGGTACTTCTAGAATGTACCTTTTTCTTCTTGCATGAGACACTTGTGGCCAATGTTGGGGAAGTGACGGCGATGTTGGCGGCGTCCTCGTCGGAGGAGGAGTCGGTGGAGCTCTCATCGGAGTCCCATTCGCGCCCCATGTGCGTGTCGTCGCCCTTCTTCTTGTAGTACTTCTTCCCCTTCTTGTCATCGTCCCTATTACTTTCACTAGAATATGGACATTTTGCAATGAAATGACCGGACTTACCACACCGGTAGCACACCCTCTTGGAGCGGGGCTTGTAGTCTTTCCCCCTCCTTTGCTTGAGGATTTGGTGGAAACTCTTGATGATGAGCGTCATTTTCTCGTTGTCGAGCTTGGAGGCGTCGATTGGAAGCCTACTTGGTGTAGACTCCTTCTTTTCTTCCGTTGCTTTGAATGCAATGGGTTGCACCTCAGGTGTAGAGGTGGCACCTTGCTCCAAGTTGACAATATGTTTGGAGTCTTTGATCATAAGTTCAAAGCTCACAAACTTGCCAATTACCTCCTTAGGAGACATTTGTTTGTATCTAGGATCCCCACGAATTAATTGTACTTGAGTAGGGTTACGAAAAACAAGGGATCTTAGAATAACCTTGACCATTACATGGTCATCCCATTTGGTGCTCCCGAGGTTGCGCACTTGGTTAACCATCGCCTTGAGCTGGTTGTACATGGCTTGCGGCTCTTCCCCTTTGTTGAGGACGAATCGACCGAGTTCTCCCTCGATCATTTCGCGCTTGGTGATCTTGGTCACCTCGTCCCCTTCGTGTGTAGTTTTGAGGACGTCCCAAATCTCTTTGGCGTTCTTTAACCCTTGCACCTTATTATACTCCTCTTGACATAAGGAGGCAAGGAGTATAGAAGTTGCTTGGGAGTTGAAGTGCCTAATTTGGGCGGCCTCGTCCGAGTCGTAGTCCTCGTCCCCCACTTGAGGTGCCTGCGCTCCAAACTCAACAATATCCCAAATACTTTCATGGAGTGAGGTTAGATGGTGCCTCATTTTATCAGTCCACATGCAATAATCTTCACCATCAAAATATGGTGGTTTGCCTAGGGGTACAGAAAGTAATGGAGCACGCTTTGAAATACGGGGATAGTGTAGGGGCATCTTACTATACTTCTTGCGCTCATGGCGCTTAGAAGTAGTGGACGACTCGGTGCCAGACGTGGAGGGTGACGAAGAGTCGATCTCGTAGTAGACCACCTTCTTCATCTTCTTCTTCTTGTCACCCCTTCTATGTGACTTGATGGAGGAGGAGGATTCCTCTTTGTATTTGTTGCTGGACTCTCTTGAGAGGGTCTTCCCGGAGCCTGCGGGCTTGTTCCCGGTCACGATTTCCCTCTTGGTGTGATCTTCAGACATCACTTCGAGTTGGTTAGACTTTTAATGAAGCACTGGCTTTGATACCAATTGAAAGTCGCCTAGAGGGGGGTGAATAGGCAAAAATTGAAATTTATAAACTTTAAACACACACTGAGACCGGGGTTAGCGTTAGAATTAATCTTAAGTCCGAAAGATTGTTTCTTTTGCTAGGAGTTGCTTAAAGGATGTGAATAACGTATGAGAGCAAACTCAAATCAATACTAGCAAGGAAACATTAGAGAGTGGAAAGAGGGCAAACAAATTAAACGAGAATCAAAGCGAGTATACACGGTGATTTGTTTTACCGAGGTTCGGTTCCAAGAACCTAATCCCCGTTGAGGAGGCCACAAAGGCGGGGTCTATTCCAACCCTTTCCCTCTCTCTCAAACGATCACTTAGACCGAGTGAGCCTTTTCCTTAATCACATCGGTCACTAAGACCCCACAAGGATCACCACACACTTGGTGTCTCTTGCTAAGCTTTACAAGCACTTAGAAAAGAAGTGAGGAAGGAAGAAAGGCAATCCAAGCGACAAGAGCACAAATGAACACAAAAACCCTCTCTCTCAAGTCACTAAGTGGTTGAGATGAATTTGGGACTTGGAGAGGATTTGATCTTTGAAATTGTGTCTTGGAGTGAATGCTAGAGCTCTTGTATTGAATGTGAACTTCTGAAAACTTGGATGCCAATGAATGAGGTGGTTGGGGGTATTTATAGCCCCCAACCACTTCCTAGCCGTTGGCGAGGGCTGCTGGCGATGGGCGCACCGGACAGTCCGGTGCGCCACCGTACAGTCACTGTGCACTGTCCAGTGCGCGCCACGTCAGCGCGTCCGTTAGGGTTCGGAGCAGTTGACCGTTGGAGGCGTTTGTCTTTTTGCTGCACCGGACAGTCCGGTGACCTCTGACTTCTATGCTCTAACTTCTGTCGTGGAACTGTTCCGCACTGTAGCGTTTTGCAGTCAACCGTTGGCGCGTAGGGAGCCGTTGCTCCGCTAGCTCACTGGACAGTCCGATGGCACACCGAACAGTCTGGTGAATCATAGCGAAGCACGCCTCTGAATTCCCGAGAGTAGCTGATTTGAGTCTGTACGGCCCTGGTGCACCGGACACTGTCCGGTGCGCAAGAAATCAGCACACTCTAAGTCTTGCTCCAATCTTTGATTGAGTCCCTAACTGTATTTCTTTCTTGGTTTGTGTTGAACCTTATGCACCTGAGATAAATCACATCTAGCCAAACTAGTTAGTCCACATGGTTTGTGTTGGTTGTCAACCACCAAAATCTATTTATAGGAAATGGTTAACCCTATTTCCCTTTCAATTTTAACAAAAGATACTAGTTTGTCTACTATTTGGTATATTTGGTGGATCGAATAGACCGAACCAAAATTATGGGTCTATTCGGTTTCAGTTCCTAAAATTATTTTGAAAATTTTGGTTCTCATTTTTAGAACCCGAAATTTTGAAACCCAAATAGACCGAATCGAATTACCCTAATAGACTGAATGTCTAGCCCTACATCCTCGAGCCTGCTCCCTGCCTAGGCAGAGGTCCAATGCCAACACGTGGCTAGGACGCTTGACGTAAGCTGCTGGGTGGTGCCTGACGTGAGCCTCTAACAGGGTCCCGCCAGCATTAAGTGCAAATAGGATACACGCCTTCCCGTGCCAGGGGTAGGTGGCGTGCGCCCCACATTAAATGCGTGTGGCGTGTCCAGTCCATAAAGCATGGGCTACACTATTACTCACGTGTTACCAAGGCAAGACCATTAACTTAGTGCGCCTTTCATTATGACCTCTACTGTTCCTCACATGTTACCGAGGCATGAGGAAATTGGACGACATCGTCCATACACCCCTACACACGGCAACGTACCAGACTATGCCGCAACCTACACCAAGGCCTACACATGTGTTTCGATGTTAGGGGATGAAGAAGTAGGATTGAGGTTGCCGTTGTCAGCCCCCTGCTAGGCTCCACTACGCTTGAGGTTGCCCCTCGTAGACCTCTAGCCATGTACAGTGGCATTCAAGGGTGTTGCCGTCGGCCAACAGCTAAGCACATATGAGGTTGTCTGCATCGACTACCTGTTATGCTCTATGATATGCGAAGTAGTCAACCCCAATCTGGGGATGACTTCTTCTACCTGCTGATCGATTTCAGGAAGCCATGACAACAATGGCTACACCTTCGTCAGCATGGCCCCCTTCGTGGAATCCATTGATAGGGTCCCATGGGCCGCACCAAGGCCCACATAGTCCACTCCGCTGATCTAATCCCTGGCTCCTTGGCGCACAGAGTGGTCATCATTGGTCATTGGCCAAGCCCTATGGTGTGCTCCGTCTCCACCATCGGTTGCATCAAGGGAAGGTCAGAATATGACCCCCTGCATACCGGTGGAGCCTAGCAAACAATTCATTAAGGGCTACACCTTCGTTAACATGACCCCGCTAGAGGTAGTCGTCGGTCACGATGATCCCCCATGGGGCCCACCACATGCACCAGTGGTGTTTCAAGGGCAGGGCAGTGCCAAGACCTAAGTGGTTCACTGTGTTGCTTACTACTGGGCTCCCAGCGCCAAGGCTCAACTCGTCGGTCGCGACATAAGCCCAAGGCATCAAGGGTAGGATGCGTTGGCAAGTAGCCCGAGCTCCATAGCGTTCGGGGTAGCCGCTGTCAGCCACTATCAAGCTCTGCCAGTGTCTATCGCCAAGGTAGAACGAGCCGCTACATATCATTCAAGTCTGACGCTCAACGTCGCTTGACCAGGTTAGGTCAGCCTTGTACCTTGTACTCACAAGGTAGCATGAGAATGAACTCTTCCTTTGTAATAGGAAAGCAATTATTTGTGATCTAGTCTGGTAAGGCCCGCCCATGTAAGCTCGGTCTCTAGCACCATTTGTGGTTTAGACCAGTAGGAGCTGCCCTTGTAAACCCGGTCTTTGGTGTTTTCACACAAATCACATGTATCCAGTGATAAAGGAAGAATTTGCTCTCAGTTCAACCCCTATGTATCGGCTCCATTAACATGTTTTTGATCTAAGCATGATTCTCTTTCTACCCCCCGTTTGAGATTCTCACTTCTATTGTTATCGTGAAATCTGAGTTATGTAACTAGCTTGTCGTTTAGTTTGTGACCCTCCTTAATGTTGAACAAGGTACAGACTGAAACAGGCTAAGTCTATGTGAAAAGTCCACGTTCTCAGGGGTGGTTTGGAGCCGGATAGCTACTTAGCCTGGTTCTGTACCGTGAGCCTACACCCCCACCACCCTAGAACAACTGGCTTAGTACCTGGGACCGAGCCACTAAAGGTTCGAACCTCATCAAAATTTAAAGGTCGGATCCTAAAACTCTGCTAGGTAAAGTTCATTTACATAATTCGATAGATTGAGTACAACAAAGTAAGGATCACGAGGGTATGCTACTAAGCATCGTTCTTGAAACATACTCAGGAATTGCTCTCTGGTCCAAAGGTAGCCCCGATTATTTGGGACTACCTCCGAGGAGCCTCTATGCCAGGACCAGAAGAGGGAGGTTCTTGTCTTCGAGTCGAGCTAGGCATACAGCAGGGGCTGAGGGTCCGTTATGGCGTGGTATGGCCTGCGTCATACCTCGTCCTGGCCCAAGACAGTAGGAATACATAAATTTTCTATGTTTTTAACCGCCCTGCGCCTGACGTCTCCACGCACCCATGCCTGTCTCCGCACACACGCATAAGCACAACTCGTCTACTCTAGCCCTTGTGCTGCATGGATAGAGACAACTTTGTCCTCCATAGCTCCTCTCGTTGCTGTGTGTGCACCGGATCACTGCCCCTAGACCGAGTATCCTGATAGTGCGTCCACGACGGTAATATGGCTCGCCTCCTCTAGCCGACTAGCCTGACTACTAGAGGACCGAGGTTTGTGATTTTGTGAAGCCTGTGTATACGGTGTGCATGTGGTGACAACCTAGGATTAGACAAACCACATTCCAAAATTTTAATTCAAACAGAACCCAGGAAGAGGGAGGGGTGTGTCGTGTGCATTGTAGATGGCAGAATATATATATATATATATATATTTGTCGGCGTTTCGAGACCGGGGGGTCCCCGAGCCGACGAGTGAGAGTGCCGCGTGCCCCGGCCCAGATGGGTCGAGCGCGTGGGCGAGCGCGAAGGGGGGAGAGAGCGAGGTCGGTGGCCGGAGCCGGGTCGCGACGAGGGAGACGGAGATCCCGCGGCCTTTCGTGTTCGCCCCACGCCCAGGTCGGGTGCGCTTGCAGTAGGGGGTTACAAGCGTCCGCGCGGGTGAGGGGAGCGAGCGGCCCCAAGAGAGCGCCTGCCCCTGCCCTCGTTCCCGCGAGGCCAACCTTTTCTAAGAAGGCCCTGGTCCTTCCTTTTATAGTCGTAAGGAGAGGATCCAGGTGTACAAAATGGGGGGTGTAGCAAGGTGCTACGTGTCTAGCGGGGGAGAGCTAGTGCCCTAAGTACATGCCAAGGTGGCAGCCGGAGAGATCTTGGCACTCAGCCGGTGTGGCGTCGTGGCTGTCGGAGGAGCAACGGAGCCTGATGGAGGGACAGCTGTTGGAACAGCTGTGCTCTTGCTGACGTCTCCCTGCTTCCGTAAGGGAGCCGAGAGTCACCGTCGTCATGGGTCTAGTGGGGCGCCATCATTGCCTATCTGGCGGAGCTGGCCAGATGGGACGTCGGTCTTGTTCTCTGCGACCCGAGTCGGCTCAGGGCAGGGTGATGATGACGCTTCCTGTTGACGTGGCGGACTTGTGTCCTAGGTCGGGCGACGTGGAGGCTCCTCCGAAGTCGAGGTCGAGTCTGTCCTGCATGGCCGAGGCCGAACCTGAGCTTCTGGGTCGGGCGAGGCGGAGGTCGTTCGGCAGAGGCCAGGGCGGAGGTCGTTCGGCAGAGGCCAGGGCGGAGTCCGAGCCCTGGGTCGGGCGAAGCGGAGTTCGTCGTCTTCCGGGGCCTTAGCCCGAGTCCGAGCCCTGGGTCGGGCGGAGCGGAGTTCGCCGTCTTCCGGGGCTTTAGCCCGAGTCCGAGCCCTGGGTCGGGCGGAGCGGAGTTCGCCGTCTTCCGGGGCCTTAGCCCGAGTCCGAGCCCTGGGTCGGGCGGAGCGGAGTTCGCCGTCTTCCGGGGCCTTAGCCCGAGTCCGCCGTCTTCCGGGGCCTTAGCCCAAGTCCGAGCCCTGGGTCGGGCGGAGCGGAGTTCGCCGTCTTCCGGGGCCTTAGCCCGAGTCCGCCGTCTTCCGGGGCCTTAGCCCGAGTCCGAGCCCTGGGTCGGGCGGAACCTCCTATGGCACCTCTGGCAAAGCCTGGTCGCCCGTCGGTCTTACTCTTTGCGTTAAATGCCCCGGTGACTTGGTCGGTTGGCGCGGTGATTTAGTCAGGGTTGCTTCTCAACGAAGGCAAGGCCTCGGGCGAGCCGGAGATGCGTCTGCCGTAAAAAGGGGGCCTCGGGCGAGACGGAAATACCTCAGGGTCGGCTGCCCTTGCCCGAGGCTAGGCTCGGGCGAGGCGCGATCGAGTCGCTCGTATGGACTGATCCCTGACTTAATCAAACCCATCAGGCCTCTGCAGCTTTATGCTGATGGGGGTTACCAGCTGAGAATTAGGCGTCTTGAGGGTACCCCTAATTATGGTCCCCGACAGTAGCCCCCGAGCCTCGAAGGGAGTGTTAACACTCGCTTGGAGGCTTTCGTCGCACTTTTTTGCAAGGGGACCAGCCTTTCTCGGTTGCTCTTTGTTCCGGTGGGTGCGCGCGAGCGCACCCGCCGGGTGTAGCCCCCGAGGCCTCGGAGGAGTGGTTTCACTCCTTCGAGGTCTTAATGCCTTGCGTAATGCTTCGGCTGGCCTGGCGGTTCCCTCATGCAAACAGGCCGTAGCCCGGGTGCACTGTCGGGGCCCAAGTTCTCGGGCTGGTATGTTGACGCTGTCAACGGTTCGGCCGGAGCCGGGTTTGCGAGAGCAGCCCCCGAGCCTCCGCACAGGGCGAGAGGACGATCAGGGACAGACTCGGCTTTTTTACATACGCCCCTACGTCGCCTTTCCGCAAGGAGGAGGGGGGGAGAGCGCCATGTTACCCTCGATGGGCACCGAACATGGTGTCTCCGGTGAGCTGCAATCGGGTAATCTGAGTGGACGTCCGTGCCCCGTTCGTTGGGGGTCGGCTAGGGGCCTGGAGGCACGCCCAAAAGTACCTGCGGGTGATCTGCCGGACCCGGTCCCCTGGCGACGGGGTCCGAGGGCTCGTTGCCTCCCTCCGATGGGATTCCGTTACAGAGTCGTTCCCGCTGGTCTCGGAAATGTCCTAGGGTACCTCGGGAGCGCAGCCCGAGCCTCGGTTATGTATCGAACGTACCCCTGGTCATCCCTCGCTCGGTGTCTGAGGCGATTGTGAACCCTTCGGGGGGCCAGCCTTCGAACCCCTGATCAGTAAGGGGCGCGGAGCCCGAGTAGCCTGAGGCGGTCGTGGAACCTTTCGGGAGGCCGACCTTCGAACCCCTGACCAGTAGTGGGTGTCGGGCCCACGCGATCTGAGGCGGCTGTTGAACCCTTCGGGGGGCCAGCCTTCGAACCCCTGATCAGTAAGGAGGCTCGGAGCCTAGTTCCTTCACGGGGAAGGATCCCTTTGGGGGTATCCCCTTTCCCGGTCCCTGTTGCAAGAGATAGAGAAAGAGAAAAAAGGGAAAAAGATACGAAATTGAGCGACGTGGCGTACCTCTTTTGGGTGTGGTTGTTTTGGCGAAGGCGAAGCGTCGCCAGCCGCTCCTGCTAGAAGCGTCGCCTGTCCAGCCGCGGAGTTAATGCGCCGGGGTGAGTAGTCGGCGAGGCTGCCGTTGCGCGTGCGCGAGCCGTTCGAGGTACGGGTCACGGGCGCGTCGTCTTCACACCGTGAGAGGGGGCTCTCTCGCTGCCTCCGGATGGGACATGAGCTTGGCCGATGGCGTGACCGCTTCTCTCGCGCGCCTGCCACCGTCATTACTGCCGGCCCACTTTTGACCGCGTCTGACCGCTGCGTCAGGCTGGCGCTGCTGGGTCGCGCGCTGGGTCGCCTCGAATTGCGGTATCGGTTCCGCAATCGAGGAGGTGCGGCGGTGGCGCAAGTGGTACAGCGGCTTGCATGTAGCATCCGGCGCGCCGGTTGCGCGACGCGTGGGCTTGGGCCTCCGCGCTGGCCTGTCAGGAGTCGGAGAGGCGCGTCCACTTGGCGCGGTTGCATGCCGCCCGCATGGCTGCCTGCCCCTTTCACCCGCTGGTCTGGGCGAAAGTGGAGGGTTACTTGTAACTGCTGGGTGGTTGCGCGCGCCGCGCGCGCGGTTCGGCTTCTTCCGCTCGGAGCCGGTCTCCATGACTTGTGGGTCCCAGCCCCCGCGTCGCGGGGGAGGGCTTTGGAGGCGTGTTGGAGAAGACTCAGCCCGTGACGGTTGGGGGCGCAAGCAGGGGGAGTTGCCTTTAAAAGGAGGGCGACCCCCTTCGTAAGGCGACCATGCCTTCTCCCTGCCTCATGCATCGTGTCTCTCCACTTTTCAAGCCCCCGGATGGGGGAAACCGCCGTCTTTTCGCCCCATCGTTGGAGGAACGCAACTCCGTGGGAGTTGGTACCTTTCAGCCATCGTTCGGCTTCAAGGATTTTCATCAGGCAGCCCGGCTGCACCCCTCCACCGGTGACCACCCAAGGTGGTGGCCTCCAGCTTGATGGTGGGGAGGGGCAAACCGGACTGCGATCTAGGTCCCACCCTCAGCTTCAAGGATGTTCATCATCCTTGCTGGGGTGGGTGCCGGACTGAGCCGGCGCTCTACCTCCCGCGCGGGTTCGTGGGTCATCCTCTCCCACTATGTTCGTGGGAGAGGGCGCTCACTGGCCCTGCGGGCGGCCCGGACTTCGACAACGTGGGATGGATCGGCGGCGAACGTCGTCACCTCCAGCGTGTCGGGTCCGCTGGCTCGGCTCCGGCGGCCCCTTCTGTCGGGGGGCGGCTGCCGCGCCGTGTACACGGGAGGTCCACCCCAGACGCCGCACGTCGCTAGGGCGGCGCTCGTGTTCTGGGGTGGCCCTGCCTTTGCACCAGGGCGGCGTCCTCACGCGGGGGCCGGTGCCCCACTCATCTGGGAGGATTTGAGTGGGGATCTGCCGGAGGGCTGATGGCTTCTGCCGTCAGCGTCGAGGCGGAGGCGGCTCGAGAAGCCCCCGTCGCCGGCGGGGTCACCGCCACTATCCGCGCTTCGGGCCTCCGACTCTTTGTACTTGTCCTCGCCCCTCGGGTGGCGTTATGGGCGAGGGCAAGACTGCAGCAGTGCCTACTCCTGAGGCCTGCGCTGCTGCGGTGGGGGGAACCGGAGTTCCGTTTGTAATGGCACTTCGAGTGCCGGGTTTTTTGTTCATTTCGGCTTTCGGGGCCTGAACATGTATGTAACTTCGGCACGGAGCCGTGTTTTTTCCTCATTTTCGAGCACTAAGACTCGTCTGCTGATTATCTGAACCGCTTCACCAAGCATGAGTCGCCCCGTGTCAAGGTGATGAGTGAGGTATCCGTATCCCGGAGGCGTAGGAGTCCCTCGGCTCGGTCGGACCTGTTGTTCGAGGCTCCTCTAGCTTAGTTAAAGAGACCCCTCGGCCGCTCTTCGACGAGCCGAGGCCAGGGGTAGCGATATCAGCATGAGCAGAGGCGGAGTTGGCTCGAAAATGAAACCTGGTTGGCCGGGGCCTAGCCGAGTTGTCCGTTGGTAGGATCGACGTCGGAGCTGATCAGCCGAGGCTTCGGACCGGGCTGGCGCCCTCGGAAGGTGGTCGGCCGAGGCCCCGGAGGTGGCCGGCCGAGCCGCCCGCTCGGGCCGGATCCGGAGAAGTCCCTGACAGCGATTGCTCGGGCGTGGTGATGACGCCGTCCTTCGGAGCGGAGACCCTCGGACCGCGTCGCCGTCCGAGGCCAGGTCGGGCCTTGCCGAAGGTGCTGTCGATGCCGAGGGTGTCGTCGCCTTCTTCCAGCGTCAGGACCCGAGCCTGCAGGACCAGATTGTCTTGTAGCGTGGGCCTTGTGTGGCCGTCGAGGCCGGAACACACACCCTTGTTGCGTGTTAAAGCTGCGTCTCTCTTCCTCTTGTTTCGAGTATCTGGACTTTTTGTCGGTAACAGGGATGTTTGTGCGAGCGAAAGTTGCTTCTCGTGGAAGGTGAGGAGTGAGGTATCCGTATCCCGGAGGCGTGGGAGTCCCTCGGCTCGGTCGGCCTTGCCGCTTACGCGTACTTTCACCCGTCCATGAGGCCCTGTCACCGACTCGGTCGAGAAGGCTCGAAGGATCGCTTCGACAGAAGGGCTTCCGAACGTAGAGACTTGTTCGATCCGCGGAGTCACCTTATCCGAACGCGAGTTACTTATCGCAGAAGGTGATGAGTGAGGTATCCGTATCCCGGAGGCGTAGGAGTCCCTCGGCTCGGTCAGCCTTGACTGCTTACGTGTACCCCGTCGTTTCCAGGACCCACTTTTCGAAGTAGTCAAAAAGCACGGAAGATATTCTGGTAAAAGAGATTTTCTGTTCGAGGAAAATTTTGACGCAGAGGGGGTTTCCCCCCTTTTAGCCCCCGAGGGAGGGTCGGGCCTTGCCGAGGCGAGGCCGACCCTTCCTTGTTGACTAAACTTTGCATGGGTGCGAGGTATATGAACAACTTGGAAACATCTTAAGGGTAGAAGCGACGTAGCTGTTGGATGTTCCAAGCGTTGCCGTAGACCTCGCCTTGACTGTTGGCCAGCTTGTACGTTCCAGGCTTCAGAACTTTGGCGATGACGAATGGCCCCTCCCAAGGGGGCGTGAGCTTGTGCCTCCCTCGGGCGTCTTGCCGCAGTCGAAGCACCAGGTCGCCCACCTGGAGGTCTCGGGGTCGGACCCCTCGGGCGTGGTAGCGTCGCAGGGACTGCTGGTACCGCGCCGAGTGTAGTAAGGCCCTGTCCCGAGCCTCGTCCAGCTGGTCCAGCGAGTCTTCTCGGCTAGCTTGGTTGCTTTCTTCGTTGTAGGCCCTCGTCCTCGGGGAGCCGTATTCCAGGTCAGTGGGCAAGACGGCCTCGGCCCCGTAGACCAGGAAGAACGGCGTGAAACCTGTGGCTCGGCTTGGCGTCGTCCTCAGGCTCCAGACCACCGAGGGGAGTTCCTTCATCCATCGCTTGCCGAACTTGTTGAGATCATTGTAAATCCGGGGCTTGAGCCCTTGTAGAATCATGCCGTTGGCACGTTCCACTTGCCCATTCAACATGGGATGAGCTACGGCGGCCCAGTCTACCCGGATGTTGTGATCCTCGCAAAAATCCAAGAATTTTTTGCCGGTGAACTGGGTGCCATTGTCGGTGATGATGGAGTTCGGGATCCCGAAGCGATGGATGATGTTGGTGAAGAACGCCACCGCCTGCTCGGATCTGATGCTGTTCAGGGGTCGGACCTCGATCCACTTGGAGAACTTGTCGACAGCGACCAGCAGGTGCGTGTAGCCCCCGGGCGCCTTCTGCAGAGGGCCGACGAGGTCCAGACCCCACACAGCGAAGGGCCAGGTGATGGGTATCGTCTGCAGAGCCTGAGCGGGCAGGTGGGTCTGCTTCGCATAGAATTGGCACCCTTCGCAGGCGCGGACAATTCTAGTGGCGTCAGCCACCGCCGTCGGCCAATAGAAGCCTTGGCGGAAAGCGTTCCCGACGAGGGTTCGAGGTGCTGCATGATGGCCGCAAGCCCCCGAGTGTATTTCCTGCAGGAGTTCCTGACCCTCGGCGATGGAGATGCATCGCTGGAGGATGCCCGAGGGGCTACGGTGGTAGAGCTCCTTCTCATCGCCCAGCAAGACGAACGACTTGGCGCGTCGCGCTACCCGCCGAGCCTCGGCTCGGTCGAGGGGCAGTTCTCCTTGGCGGAGATATTGCAGGTACGGGGTTTGCCAATCTTGATCTGGCATGACCCCGCCCTGCTCCTCCTCGATGCGCAGTGCTTCGCCCTCGGGGGCCGAGGGTTCCTCGGGTTGAACCGAGGATGGCTCGGGCTGGGCCGAGGTCACCTCGGACGGGGCCGAGGGCACCTCGGGCTCGGGCGTGTCGCCTATCTTGACGGAGGGTTGGTGCAGATCCTGGGAGAAGACGTCCGGGGGAACCGTCGTTCGCCCCGAGGCTATCTTTGCCAGTTCGTCCGCAGTCTCGTTGTAGCGCCGGGCGATGTGGTTAAGCTCGAGCCCGTAGAACTTGTCTTCCAGGCGTCGAACCTCATCACAATAGGCCTCCATCTTCGGGTCGCGGCAGTGGGAGTTCTTCATGACTTGGTCGATGATGAGCTGCGAGTCGCCGCGTGCATCGAGGCGTCGGACCCCTAGCTCGATGGCGATCCGCAACCCGTTGATCAGAGCTTCGTACTCAGCCACATTGTTGGACGCCGGGAAATGAAGGCGCAACACGTAGCGCAGGTGTTTCCCGAGGGGTGAGACGAAGAGCAGGCCCGCGCCGGCTCCCGTCTTCATCAGCGACCCGTCGAAAAACATGGTCCAGAGCTCCGGTTGGATCGGAGCCGTCGGCAACTGGGTATCGACCCATTCGGCTACGAAATCCGCCAGTACCTGGGACTTGATGGCCTTCCGAGGGGCGAACGAGATTGTCTCGCCCATGATTTTCACCGCCCACTTTGCGATCCATCCCGAGGCTTCTCGGCATTGGATGATCTCCCCCAGGGGGAAGGATGACACCACAGTCACCGGATGAGACTCGAAGTAATGTCGCAGCTTTCGCCTCGTCAGGATCACTGCATACAGTAGCTTCTGGACTTGTGGGTAGCGGATCTTGGTTTCGGACAGCACCTCGCTGATGAAGTAAACCGGCCTCTGAATGGGCAAAGCATGCCCCTCTTCCTGCCTTTCGACCACGATCGCGGCGCTGACCACTTGAGTGGTAGCGGCGACGTAGACCAGGAGGGCTTCTCCATCAGCTGGGGGTACCAAGATGGGCGCCTGGGTGAGGAGCGCCTTCAGGTTCCCGAGAGCTTCCTCGGCCTCGGGAGTCCATGTGAAGCACTCGGCCTTCCTTAAGAGACGGTACAGGGGCAGGCCTCTTTCGCCGAGGCGCGAGATGAAACGGCTCAAGGCCGCGAGACATCCCATGACCCTCTGTACGCCTTTTAAGTCCTTGATGGGCCCCATGTTTGTGATGGCTGCGATCTTCTCCGGGTTGGCTTTGATGCCCCGCTCGGAGACGATGAATCCCAAGAGCATGCCTCGGGGCACCCCGAAGACGCACTTCTCGGGATTGAGCTTGACGCCCTTCGCCTTGAGACACCGGAATGTCAGTTCGAGGTCGGAGAGAAGGTCGGAGGCTTTCCTCGTCTTGACTACAATGTCATCGACGTAAGCCTCGACCGTGCGACCGATGTGTTCGCCGAACACATGGTTCATGCACCGCTGGTACGTTGCACCCGCGTTCCTCAAACCGAACGGCATGGTGACATAACAGTACATGCCGAAGGGCGTGATGAAAGAAGTCGCGAGCTGGTCGGACTCTTTCATCTTGATTTGATGATACCCTGAGTAGGCATCGAGGAAAGACAGGGTTTCGCACCCTGCAGTGGAGTCCACGATTTGATCGATGCGAGGTAGAGGGTAGGGGACCTTCGGACATGCTTTGTTGAGACCAGTGTAGTCTACACACATCCGCCATTTCCCCCCTTTCTTCCTCACAAGTACAGGGTTAGCAAGCCATTCGGGATGGAATACCTCTTTGATGAACCCTGCTGCCATCAGCTTGTGGATCTCCTCGCCTATCACCCTGCGCCTTTCCTCGTTGAATCGGCGCAGAGGCTGTCTGACCGGTCGGGCTCTGGCCCGAATATCTAGCGAGTGCTCGGCGACATCCCTCGGTATGCCGGGCATGTCCGAGGGACTCCACGCAAAGACGTCGGCGTTTGCGCGGAGAAAGTCGACGAGCACTGCTTCCTATTTGGGGTCGAGCCCGGAACCGATCCGAATCTGCTTGGAGGTGTCGCCACTGGGGTCGAGCGGGACGGCCTTAACCGTCTCCGCCGGCTCGAAGTTGCCGGCATGTCGCTTCACGTCGGGCACCTCTCGGGAGAGGCTTTCCAGGTCGGCGATGAGGGCCTCGGACTCGGCGAGGGCCTCAACGTACTCTACGCACTCCACATCGCATTCGAACGCGTGTTTGTACGTGGGGCCGACGGTGATGACCCCGTTGGGGCCCGGCATCTTGAGCTTCAGGTAGGTGTAGTTGGGGATGGCCATGAACTTTGCGTAGCATGGCCTTCCCAGCACCGCGTGGTAGATTCCTCGGAACCCGACCACCTCGAACGTCAGAGTCTCCCTTCGGAAGTTGGAGGGTGTTCCGAAGCAGACAGGAAGGTCGAGCTGTCCGAGGGGCTGGACGCGCTTCCCAGGAATGATCCCGTGGAAGGGCGCAGCGCCTGCTCGGACGGATGACAGATCGACGCGCAGGAGCCTGAGGGTCTCGGTGTAGATGATATTGAGGCAGCTGCCCCCATCCATCAGGACCTTGGTGAGCCTGACGTCGCCGATGACGGGGTCGACGACGAGCGGGTACTTCCCCGGGCTCGGCACGTGGTCGGGGTGGTCGTCCCGGTCGAAGGTGATGGGCTTGTCGGACCAGTCTAGGTAGACGGGTGCCGCCACCTTCACCGAGCAGACCTCCCGACGCTCCTGCTTACGATGCCGAGCCGAGGCATTCGCCGCATGCCCTCCGTAGATCATGAAGCAGTCGCGGACCTCGGGGAACTCTCCTGCTTGGTGATCTTCCTTTTTGTCGTCGTCGCGGGCCCTGCCACCCTCTGTGGGTGGCCCGGCCCTGTGGAAGTGGCGCCGAAGCATGACGCACTCTTCGAGGGTGTGCTTGACGGGCCCCTGATGGTAGGGGCACGTCTCCTTGAGTGCCTTGTCGAAGAGGTTGGCGCCTCCGGGGGGCTTCCGAGGGTTTTTGTGCTCGGCGGCGGCAACAAGGTCCGTGCCGGCGGCGTCGCGTTTCGCTTGCGACTTCCTCCTGCCTTTCTTCTTGGCGCTGAGCGGAATAGACGCCTCGGGAGCATCTTCCGACGGGCGGCCCTGGGGCTGCTTGTCCTTTCGGAAGATGGCCTCGACCGCCTCCTGGCCGGAGGCGAACTTGGTGGCGATGTCCATCAGCTCGCTCGCCCTGGTGGGGGTCTTGCGACCCAACTTGCTCACCAGGTCACGGCAGGTGGTGCCGGCAAGGAACGCGCCGATGACATCGGAGTCGGTGATGTTGGGCAGCTCGGTGCGCTGCTTCGAGAACCGCCGGATGTAGTCCCGAAGAGACTCTCCCGGCAGTTGCCGACAGCTTCGGAGGTCCCAGGAATTCCCGGGGCGCACGTACGTGCCCTGGAAGTTGCCGGCGAAAGCTTGGACCAAATCCTCCCAGTTGGAAATCTGCCCCGGAGGCAGGTGCTCCAACCAAGCACGAGCAGTGTCGGAGAGGAACAGGGGGAGGTTGCGGATGATGAGGTTGTCGTCGTCCGTCCCACCCAGTTGACAGGCCAGGCGGTAGTCCGCGAGCCACAATTCCGGTCTCGTTTCCCCCGAGTACTTTGTGATAGTAGTCGGGGGTCGGAATCGGGGCGGAAACGGCGCCCGCCGAATGGCTCGGCTGAAGACCTGCGGACCGGGTGGTTCGGGCGAGGGACTCCGATCCTCCCCGCTGTCGTAGTGTCCCCCACGCCTGGGGTGATAGCCTCGGCGCACCCTTTCGTCGAGGCGAGCCCGACGGTCGCGATGAGGGTGCTCGTCGCCGAGGTGGCCCGGGGCCGCAGGCGCGGTGTTGCGCGTGCGCCCGGTATAGACCGAGGCTTCCCGCGTGAGTCGGGAAGTCGCGGCACGAGGTTCCGAGGGGTACCCCTGCCTTCGGGAGGCAGAGCTTTCGGCCCGCCGGGCCGCAGCGCCTTCCAGGAGATGCCTGAGCTCTCCCTGGATTCGCCGACCCTCGGTGGTTGATGACTCCGGCATCGCGCGGAGGAGCATCGCCGCGGCTGCCAGGTCCTGACCGGTTCCACCGGATGCGGGTGGCGGCCTGTCCCTGGCCTCGTTGGCGATGCGGTGCTGGAGACCCTGGGGCAGGTGACGTATTTCTCCGGCCAGGGGCTGGCTTGCCCATACCTGCCCGGCGTCCCGGCGGATTGCCTCGAGCGCTCCTGCTCCCTCATCGAGCCCGGCCTGCGCCCCGCGGACTTGCTCGACCTGTGGGTCGTGACCCCCCGCCGGAACAGGGACCACAGCTAGCTCTCGCGGGATGTCGGCGCGAGGCGCTGGCCTAGGGAGATCGCCATCCTCCGGCATGCCGAGACGGCTGCCTCCGGAGGGATCCCCTAGCTCAACATGGAAGCATTCGCGGCTCGGGCCGCAGTCCTTGTCGTCAAGGCTGCGGCTGCCGTCGGAACAGTCGGAGAGGCAGTAGTCGCATGCGGTCATGAAGTCCCGCATGGCACTGGGGTTGCCAGATCCGGAGAAATCCCAGCAGATGCTGGGGTCGTCGTCTTCCTCGGACCCAGAGGGTCCGTAGGTCGAGACGCCCGTCAATCGGTCCCAGGGCGACCGCACACGAAACCCCAGAGGGGTTGCACTCGCCTCAACGTGAGTGTCCGCCAAAGCGAGGTCGCCAGGCGGGTTGAGGTCGAGTCGAAATGACGAAGGATGGGGAACAGTCGGTACCTTTTTGTCGACGAGGAGCGGCGAAGTCACGTCGGGGGCTGACCGCGCCGTCGTCTTGGGTACGAGGGCGACGTCCTGCAGGCCCTTCATGAGCGTGCTGACGTCATCCACCTGCTCGGGGTCGACGTGTTGCGGGGGGATGGCGCTCGCCTTCGCCTCGAACGCGAGGGTGACGCCTAGCGTGTCCTCCGTTGGGGCGTTGGGGGTGTCGATTTGCTCGACAGCCGTCGGAGCGCAGCCTCCCGCTCGGCCCTGGTTGCCCCGCCTCCTCCTCCTCCGATGGCGAGGGAGAGGATGGGGCGAGCTCGAAAGTTGTCCTTCCCCCACACGGGAAAGACGTCGTCGATTCCGCCGCCGGCGGGCGGACTGTCGACCGCCATTGTCGCCGCCGCACGGCGGTGGAAGGAGTACCATGTCGTAGCCGCTGTCGAGAGACATGAACTCGAGGCTCCCAAAACGGAGCACCGTCCCGGGTTGGAGAGGTCGTTGGAGACTGCCCATCTGGAGCTTGACGGGAAACTGCTCGTCAACACGCAGCGTGCCCCTACCTGGCGCGCCAACTGTCGGCGTTTCGAGACCGGGGGGTCCCCGAGCCGACGAGTGAGAGTGCCGCGTGCCCCAGCCCAGATGGGTCGAGCGCGTGGGCGAGCGCGAAGGGGGGAGAGAGCGAGGTCGGTGGCCGGAGCCGGGTCGTGACGAGGGAGACGGAGATCCCGCGGCCTTTCGTGTTCGCCCCGCGCCCAGGTCGGGTGCGCTTGCAGTAGGGGGTTACAAGCGTCCGCGCGGGTGAGGGGAGCGAGCGGCCCCAAGAGAGCGCCTGCCCCTGCCCTTGTTCCCGCGAGGCCAACCTTTTCTAAGAAGGCCCTGGTCCTTCCTTTTATAGTCGTAAGGAGAGGATCCAGGTGTACAAAATGGGGGTGTAGCAAGGTGCTACGTGTCTAGCGGGGGAGAGCTAGTGCCCTAAGTACATGCCAAGGTGGCAGCCGGAGAGATCTTGGCACTCAGCCGGTGTGGCGTCGTGGCTGTCGGAGGAGCAACGGAGCCTGATGGAGGGACAGCTGTTGGAACAGCTGTGCTCTTGCTGACGTCTCCCTGCTTCCGTAAGGGAGCCGAGAGTCACCGTCGTCATGGGTCTAGTGGGGCGCCATCATTGCCTATCTGGCGGAGCTGGCCAGATGGGACGCCGGTCTTGTTCTCTGCGACCCGAGTCGGCTCAGGGCAGGGTGATGATGACGCTTCCTGTTGACGTGGCGGACTTGTGTCCTAGGTCGGGCGACGTGGAGGCTCCTCCGAAGTCGAGGTCGAGTCTGTCCTGCATGGCCGAGGCCGAACCTGAGCTTCTGGGTCGGGCGAGGCGGAGGTCGTTCGGCAGAGGCCAGGGCGGAGGTCGTTCGGCAGAGGCCAGGGCGGAGTCCGAGCCCTGGGTCGGGCGAAGCGGAGTTCGTCGTCTTCCGGGGCCTTAGCCCGAGTCCGAGCCCTGGGTCGGGCGGAGCGGAGTTCGCCGTCTTCCGGGGCTTTAGCCCGAGTCCGAGCCCTGGGTCGGGCGGAGCGGAGTTCGCCGTCTTCCGGGGCCTTAGCCCGAGTCCGAGCCCTGGGTCGGGCGGAGCGGAGTTCGCCGTCTTCCGGGGCCTTAGCCCGAGTCCGCCGTCTTCCGGGGCCTTAGCCCAAGTCCGAGCCCTGGGTCGGGCGGAGCGGAGTTCGCCGTCTTCCGGGGCCTTAGCCCGAGTCCGCCGTCTTCCGGGGCCTTAGCCCGAGTCCGAGCCCTGGGTCAGGCGGAACCTCCTATGGCACCTCTGGCAAAGCCTGGTCGCCCGTCGGTCTTACTCTTTGCGTTAAATGCCCCGGTGACTTGGTCGGTTGGCGCGGTGATTTAGTCAGGGTTGCTTCTCAACGAAGGCAAGGCCTCGGGCGAGCCGGAGATGCGTCTGCCGTAAAAAGGGGGCCTCGGGCGAGACGGAAATACCTCAGGGTCGGCTGCCCTTGCCCGAGGCTAGGCTCGGGCGAGGCGCGATCGAGTCGCTCGTATGGACTGATCCCTGACTTAATCAAACCCATCAGGCCTCTGCAGCTTTATGCTGATGGGGGTTACCAGCTGAGAATTAGGCGTCTTGAGGGTACCCCTAATTATGGTCCCCGACAATATTAGTTATTTGTGGGTGTGGAACTAACAAAATTATAATTATCAGTATGGTACAAGTTGGAGTGGCTAGACTCTACTTACATATTTTGTATTAAATTTAGCTTTTTATTTTAGTGCTAATTTATGTTTCTTTTTTGCTTGACTACTTATATTTGGTTAAATTATCGATTTGTACGCAGTCTTCAAAAATTCTTTATTTAAGGTACTTATTAATAATGTTATTTATTAAACTTCTCCTTTAGTGTAATGTATATTGTGTCCATTGTCGTACCTTATTTTTGGGTTGTGCTCCGCCACTAGGCATACACAAGGGCTAGACCGTTTTGTCTTTGCAGCAACATCGATGTGCCACCAAGCAAACCTGTTGGGGACTTGTTCTCAAGTGCTTCAGATTAAGAACAAGGCAACATAAAAAGTGTTAAATGTTAAATTCCTTCGTCCTTATAAACATTATGTCCCTTTGGGTATAATGAATCTTGGACGAAGGTTACAAAGGAAAAGACCTTCGTAAGATTGATAGATGGTAAAAGAGAACACACATATAAAACACGAGTAATGATATGAGTATTATCATCAACTTATTTTTATTACCAAATTCATAAAAACAAATTACAAATGTACCTTCAGATTGATGGGAAGTAAAGGTACAGACGTGATGCGAAAAAGCGTATGCCAAGTCAGCGTGAACAGTACGGGAGTACTGTTCATCTATTTATAGGCACGGGACGCAGCCCGTGTAAAATTACATTAATGCCCTTTACATTTGTCAATAACTTTATAGCAATCCTTCGAGGTTTAATTTGACTTTTCATCTTTAAGTCGGTTCCTCTTTTCTGCCGTCATGCCGAAGCTTTTCTACACATAGCTTCGTGATCGTCTTATCCTTCGTCGTGGTCGCTTTCCACCCCAGTCAAGCTTCGTCTTAACCATGCTCTTGTACACCCGCAACCTGACTCCGAAGATGCCTGTTCACATGTTTCACTCGGAAAATAATGTCAAATCATGTTTTTGAGGACCTTCGGAAGCCGAAGGCCCCCAACAGTAGCCCCTCGCAATATTAATTTACTGTAATGATAAATTCATATTGCGACATGGACGAAGGCTTTAAGCCGAAGGTCCGAAAAACACCTTCCTTCTGCTAGAATAGCAACAGTCATTGACAAACGGGGCCCTCCAGTTTTCGACACACTGGGTGTATAAATAAGAGCTCACCGCGAGTTTATTTGGCACGCTCTTTTGCCATCTGCTTCTACTCACCCAACTTTTTAGCCTGCGCGCAACAGCACTTTCTCGGTTTTGAATTTTTAAGCTTCGGTTTCGAGAGTGTTTTGTCAGCATTTGCGAAGATGCCTGAGGATAAGAAAGTTGCTGGTGCTTCGAAGCTAAGCCTTTCTGAGGAGATGCACCTGGGCTTTCTTGAATCAATGTCAAAGACTAATACGGAGAAGATTACCAGGGAGATTTTGGAGGGTTTATCTGAAGATACTGGCGACAGTGAAAGTTACGATGTGGATAGTGGTGGTGAAGATTCCGAAGATCGACCCTGGCGACCAAGCCATGCAGTTTTTGGTAAGTCCAGTATTAAGGAAAATCATCTTGTCAATATGAGAGGGAGATACTTTCGGGACTTGTCTGTTATGAGGGCCGACGAAGGAGAGAAGACTTGTCCGACTCCCGAGGAAAATGAGGTTGTGATATTCCGAAGCTTCTTAAAAGCTGGATTACGATTTCCCTTGAGCAGTTTTGTCGTGGAAGTACTGAAGACATTCGAAATCTACCTTCACCAACTTATCCCCGAAGCAATCATAAGGATGAACATCTTTGTGTGGGCCGTGAGAAGCCAAGGTTTTGAACCTAACGCAAAAAGCTTCTACAGTATGCATGAGTTATTGTATGAGACAAAACCCTGGGGCAAAGAGCAGTATCACAACAACTTTGGCTGCTACAGCTTTGGCGCCCGCTCTGGGTCAAGCTGCCCTGTGCCAACCTTTCGAAAGAGGTGGCCTGGCGACTGGATGACAAAATGGTTTTACGTGAAAAATGACTTGAAATCACGTGAAGATATCAAGGGTATCATTATGCGCCCTATCTGGCAACGCTTCGGCCTCCGGAAGCCGAAAGTGGAAATGGATGAAGCAGCCGAAGAATGCCAGAGAGCCTTCGGCGTGGTTTGCTCTTTTATTGGGACAAGGGATTTGGTCCAAGAGCATATTGCCTTCAGAATATGGCCACTTGTAGAAAAGTGGGAAATGCCGAAGGAGACCGTCAAAGAACCTGACGAAGGTGGACTAGTTAGGCTAAAATACACATTCAAATACGGAGATAAGTTTGTTGAACCAGATGATGACTGGTTAAAAAGTATTGAGGCCATAAGTGATGAATTGCTTGGGGTATACTCGAAAGCCGAAGATACTGCATTATCAGCGGCCTTCGGAGGCCGAAAGAAGAAGAGACTTAACCGAGTATTCGATGCAATTGGGTTTGTCTACCCCGACTACCATTACCCAGTGCGAGGCCAAAAAAGGAAAAATACTTCTCCTGCAAAGGAAATTGCTTCAGCTGCTCCTAGCGAGCCAGCGCCGAAGAGAAAAAAGGTAAAGGTTCTCACACACCGGCCACGTTATATTGAACCGGCCACAGTGCCTGAGTTTATTGGTGAAGCCTCTTCGGCCACCAATGCCCAAAATCGAAGAAATGGCCGAAGTACCAGCAACAGAGAAAACAGAAGAACCGAGGACTGAAGAAACAAAAACATTAGAAATTTTAAGTCCTTCAACAAAAAGCCAAAAGGGTCCGGCAGCGACCCCGAAAAGAAAAAGGATGGTTAATGTGCTGGATGTTTTGGAAACAATTAAATCTTCAAGCATAACTCCGAAGAAAACTGTTGAAGCTTCTGAAGTTTCTACTGAAGCCTTTGTTGCTGAAGCTTTGAAGCAACAATTTGAAACTGAAGCTGGGCCTTCAGAGCTCACCAATGTAAAACCTTTAAAAGCTGAAGAAACAAAATTGACAGAGGTAACTTTGGAAACCGAAAAAACAAAAATGACAGAGCCGATTTTGATTGAGGAAATTGACATTGCCGCCCCCGAAGCATCTTCCAAAATACGTGATTATATTTTGTGACATGCTTCAGGGAAGAAATTATCTGAAGAAGAGATTTTTGAAGCTAATCACTATGCCCGAGAACTGAAGTATCCGAAGGCGGCCGTAGTGTTCAATGGGACAGACGAAGGTGACTTCCTATACTGTCTCCCAGACAATAAAGAATTATCCGTCTACCGGGAGATGGCTAGAAGCATGGGGTTCCTGAAGCTTGAAGCTGGTCTTTGCGCCATGACGAAGGACGATCTTGCGAATAGCCTTGCATACAATAGTCTGAAGGTACAAAATTTGTGAATTTTGAAGTTTATGAATTTTGAATTAGTCTTTTGTTCTTATGTTAATCCATTCATTCTTTTGAATAGGGCTTAATACTCAGCAATGCCTTGAGGGCACAAAAGAATGCTGAAGATGAGAGCTGCACTATTGCTCTTAACAACCTTCGAACAGAGGTTATCAGGCTAAGAAACGAAGCCTTGGAAAAGGACGAAATTCTGCTTACATTGGTGGATAAGATAAAGGAAGACGAAGTTAGTTCTAAAACCCAAGCCGAAGCTCAGAAGCGCGAAATCGAAGATCTTCGGAAACAATTAGCCCGAGCTAAAGAAGAACGCATTCTTGAAGAAACAAAACGAGAACTAAGTGATCATTGGGCAAATCATTTGGAAATAAATGTTGAAGAGCTTCGTGCTTCCAAGAAAAGGTGCTATGATAAATCCATAGAGTGTGTTAAGAAGATAAAATCCAGCCTCGCCAGCGTTGGCGCGTTCTCTAGTGAAGAAAATTTCACAAGGGGGAATCCAGAAGGCCCGATTGAATGGATCAGTCACGAAGCTGAGGCCTTCGAGGAAATCTTGAATAGTCGTGGGGACATTTGTGCTTTTTCGGGCTCCAGGGGAATTGTTACTATTTTGGAGAGGAAAGGGTGCGAGCATGTGAAATCTTTAGCACGATCTGAAGCTGCTTTATCTTCTGAAGATATTAAAGACCCTTCAGCCGAAGCAAGCCAGGTCGGTGGAAAATTTTTCACCGACATCTGGGATAATGGCGGCCGAGAAATGGCTTAAGAAATCATTCAAAGAAGCGAAAAAGGCATCCATGATGCTAGGAAGGTAGCGGAGGCTGCTGAGAAAAGCATAGGGCCTGAAGGGCAAATAGGTATTAACTAGTGGTTTTTATTGTGTTGTAATTTTTTATTTCAAACTTTATTCGCGGTTTGTAATAGTAATATAGCCGTATCCTCTCCTCCCTCAAAACCTGCTGAGGCGTCTCCGGGCCCCCACCCAAAGGGAGACGATGAAATTAGAAAAATGGCCGAAGCCATCATGGACAAAGTTGTCGATCAGCTACTGAACGAAGCTGCAGAAGTAGTTCTTAGGGAAAATTAAATGCTATTGTAAAAATATTTGGAATGTGACATGTGTAAAACTTTGTAACTTTGAATGTAATATATAATCTATTTATGGTTCAATTCTTTACGATGCATGAAATTTTGCATACATACCGTTTTTTGAGCCTTCGGCGAAAAAACACCTTCCCTTCTTTTCATGCTTCGTGAAGAAAATCTTTTATGTATCACAAGAATTTCCATACTTCTCTGATGAAGAATATCCAAGCTTCGTAAAAACATTCTTCGAAGCTATAAAAAAGTTTTATGTTGTCTCCCTGATGAAGCTACACTTCTTCTCAATTTATCTTGTGCCTTAGCACGATTTCCTCTTTTTCAAAACATTCCTCGAAGATCAATACTGTGTCCCCTTCTTGTTCTACATGCGATATGATGTATGATGCTTATGTTATGCAAAATGATGTGATGATATGCTATGCAAGATGATATTTATTCCGAAGATACACACATCCCTGCAATAGAGCACACAATCTTTTTATCTCAGCGCTGACTTTTCGCTGTAAGCCTCCCTTAGGAGCTTCTTCGCCTTTTACTTTCAGCGGAATCAGCGTTTATTTTTCGCTGTAAGCTCTGCATTCCCTTCGGAACGACTTTTGAGCAGAAAACTTACACTGCGCTCCCTTAGGAACGACTTTTTACTACTTCGAAGAAGTTACGGTGCGTTCCTTAGAACAAGTTTTTGATAATTCGAAGGTTCTTCGTGCCACCATAAATTCTTGTGCTTCGGCAACTCAAGCCTATGGAGAAGATATATTTTCATTATGATAATAAGCTAAACTGTTACAAGAATTTGAAAAAACGATAAAAGACACTTAAACTTCCCATAATTGTTCTTTACTACAAAGAAAGTAAAACTGAATGCGAAAATGCAGAAAACTGCTGTCGAGGTAGGATATTTTGTCAGTAAATGTGCTTCGACTCTGGCACAGTGCTATTGACTGTGCGAGCTTCAGACTCCTCTCTGAAGTCCCTCTGGGGGTGAGAGTGATGGCTCCCTTCTGGCTGCGGACCTCGTTGTATTGGTGGTGGCGGTGGAAGCTGTTACCAGGAAGCTTGGGGTTGGCTTGCCGAAGCAACAGAGGCTGCAGGGTGATTGCCTATATATTCTGGAATGTAAGGCGAATGGTACGAAGCAGTATGCATAACCTGCTTCGGCTGGCTCTGTTGCGCTGCAGCTTCTGCTAGCTCCTTTTGCTTCTGGATGGTAACATGGCACATCCTGGTGGTATGGCCCTTGCCTTCACCACAGAATAGGCAGTAAATTTTTCTTGGTTGATCTCCAAATCTTCCCCCGAAGCCCCTGGCGCCTCTGCCCCTTGGCGCTGGCGGCCGGAAAGAGCTTTGTTGTTGCCCTGAAGCTTGCGAGGAGCACTGTGGCCTTTGCCGTTGACTCCCTTTGTCATCATTTTGAGTAGAATTGTGAATTGACCTGATGTGCCTCGGATAGAATCTTCCTCCGAAGCCCCTGGTCATTTCAGAGAACCTGAAAGCTTCCTCCCTTCTTTAGCGAAAATCATTGTCGGCTCGAATATACTCGTCCATCTTCTGGAGCAGCTTCTCCAAAGTTTGAGGAGGCTTCCTGGCAAAGTACTGAGTTGAAGGTCCTGGCCGAAGCCCCTTGATCATGGCCTCAATGACAATTTCATTAGGCACTGTTGGTGCCTGTGCCTTCAGACGTAGGAACCTTCGTACATATGCCTGAAGGTATTCTTCGTGATCCTGGGTGCACTGGAATAAAGCTTGAGCAGTGACTGGCTTTGTCTGAAACCCTTGGAAGCTGGTTATCAACATATCCTTCAGCTTTGGCCATGAAGTGATTGTCCCTGGCCTAAGAGAGGAGTACTAGGTTTGTGCAACACTCCTGACAGCCATGACGAAAGACTTTGTCATGACCGCCGTGTTGCCACCATACGAAGATATGATTGCCTCATAGCTCATCAAGAATTGTTTCGGATCTGAATGACCGTCGTACATGGGGAGCTGGGGTGGCTTGTAAGATTGTGGCCAAGGAGTAGCCTGTAGTTCTGTTGACAGGGGGGAAGTATCATCAAAAGCAAAATTTCCGTGATGGGAATCTTCATACCAGTCAGCCTCGTTGTAGAAACCCTCTTGATGAAGCTCTCTGCGCGGGGGCCTTTGGTTCTGGTCATCTTGAGCAAGATGTCGAAGCTCTTCAGAGGCTTCGTCTATCTGCCTTTGAAGATCAGCGAGGCGAGCCATCTTTTCCTTCTTCCGTTGGACCTGTTGATTGATCATCTCCAAATTTTGGATTTCCTGATCCAAGTCGTCCTCCGGAGGCGTTGGACTGGTGACCTTCCTCTTCTGGCTCTGGGCCTCCCTAAGAGAAACGACATCTTGATTGGGGTCCAGCGACTGCAGAGTGGCAGCCCCTGTCGTTGAAGCTTTTTTTGGCGGCATGACGAAGGTGACGCTTGCCGAAGGTGTTCAAAACTCAAAAAATGGACGTGAGTTCACCGGAGGTGGGCGCCAATGTTGGGGACTTGTTCTCAAGTGCTTCAGATTAAGAACAAGGCAACATAAAAAGTGTTAAATGTTAAATTCCTTCGTCCTTATAAACATTATGTCCCTTCGGGTATAATGAATCTTGGACGAAGGTTACAAAGGAAAAGACCTTCGTAAGATTGATAGATGGTAAAAGAGAACACACATATAAAACACGAGTAATGATATGAGTATTATCATCAACTTATTTTTATTACCAAATTCATAAAAACAAATTACAAATGTACCTTCAGATTGATGGGAAGTAAAGGTACAGACGTGATGCGAAAAAGTGTATGCCAAGTCAGCGTGAACAGTACGGGACTACTGTTCATCTATTTATAGACACGGGATGCAACCCGTGTAAAATTACATTAATGCCCTTTACATTTGTCAATAACTTTATAGCAATCCTTCGAGGTTTAATTTGACTTTTCATCTTTAAGTCGGTTCCTCTTTTCTGCCGTCATGCCGAAGCTTTTCTGCACGTAGCTTCGTGATCGTCTTATCCTTCGTCGTGGTCGCTTTCCACCCCAGTCAAGCTTCGTCTTAACCATGCTCTTGTACACCCGCAACCTGACTCCAAAGATGCCTGTTCACATGTTTCACTCGGAAAATAATGTCAAATCATGTTTTTGAGGACCTTCGGAAGCCGAAGGCCCCCAACAAAACCACTCGGCATGGAGACCATAGGCGCAGAGCTGCTGCATTGGACTAGCATTTCTAGAGCAGGACGCGTGTATGGCCTCACCTACGGGTTCGCCACCTCACCCGGGGTGGGCTCGGGGACCTCTATCGTTACCCTAAATATGGGGTACCCATTTCTGTTGGATCAAGACGAGACCCCTATGGCTACCCATAGCCACGGAACTACTAGCTGACTAGCCCAACTTAGGGATGGGGCCCGCCTTATGTGGCCTCAGGCTAGCTGGGCTCATTTCCTAGGCTGGACCGACATCACTACAAGTCTCATGAAAGGGAGTAATCATCAACTTCAGTCTTGGGTCTGGGTCCCCACAGATGGTACCTAGACCTCCACATGGGACTTTTGGATCCTCAGAGAGGGGGTCCGGGGCATCTCTACGCCCTTAGATCTCCTCTTTGACTACAAGATTGGTTCTGGACCCACGATAATGATTCTAGACCCGCGTGTGTCGTCTGGACCTCAAGCTAGGTGAGGTCCGGTATCGCCACGTGTATGGATCATTACAGTTGGGCCCTAGATCCCCTCAAACATGTTCCGGACCCCCAGTCAGGGGAGATCCGAGGGTGCCACATTGTCACACGTCCCTAGGCCTGCTCCTAACCTAGGCAGAGGTCCGGTGCCAACGCGTGGCTAGGACGCCTGATGTAAGTTGTCGGGTGGTGCCTGACGTGAGCCTCTAACAGGGGGCCCACCAGCATTAAGTGCGGATAGGGTATGTGCCTGTCCACGCCCGTGGAAGGTGGCGTGTGCCCTGCATTAAATGCACATGGCATGCCCAGTCTGTAACACATGGGCTACACAATTACCCGTGTGTTACCAAGGCAAGACCATTGACTCGGTGTGCCACTTGGGCACCTTTCATTATGACCTCTACTATTTATTGTGTGTTACCAAGCCTTGAGGAGATAAGCGAAGACGACTAGGGGTGGGAAAAATACCCAATACCCAAACCTCGAACCTAAATTACCCAAACCTGGACCCGAAATACCTTAACCTGAATTACCCTATCACAACTCTAAGTGGCAATTGTAAAAACCTAAGTTTGGTTTGGGTAGTTCGGGTAATGTTATCCGGTACCTGAAGTACTCTAATTACCTAAAATACAAAAACATAAAGTGGTTTGATGCAATATAAATCCATTATTTGGAAAGAATTAATATAGATTTATGATAGCTTAATAATTGATTTTTGTTAATTGACATGAAGATATGATGTGATTTAAAAAAATAGTTGTTTACTACCTTTAAATGCTTCTAGAATTCTTTGAAAATGGTTGGTTTTCTTAATTTGGGTATATCAGGTAAAATCTGAACCCATCGGGTAATAGTTTTTCGAGACAAAAATCGGGTAGCGGTTTTTAATACCCGAATTTTCATTTACCCAAATTACTCAACTCGAATATTTCGGGTAACCTGAATGCCTAGGCCTAAGGACGACATCGTCCATACACCCCTACGCATGACAATGTACCAGACTATGCCGCAACCTACACTAAGGCCTACACCTGTGTTCCGATTTGGATGGGACAAATAAGTAGGATGCTAGGAGCCTGCACGATGACCAAGAGAAGATACGCGCCTAGAAGATCTAGCACCACCAGCTCTACCCGACGCCTAGCGCTTCTTGTTATAGTAACTCCTGGGCCCACATGGCAGGGCCCAGCTCCCTTGTAATGTGCCCCCCTTTTCGACTAAAAGGGAGGGCACCTGCGAGACAAAGGGAAAGCTCATTCAGACCCACGACACTCAAGCTCTCAAGCAATACAACTCACAGTGGATGTAGGATATTACTCTCTAGTGGCCCGAACCACTTTAAATCCTTGTGTACTTGTGTTCTTCCATCTCCTTTAGGCCCTCTGCTCATCTCAGGATCAGGGCAAGTGCATTCCTCCACTTGACCGGAGGATTCTACCTCCGACAAATTGCCATGTTATAATAAGGTTCAAGCCTAGGGTACAAACTTTTTTTGTGATAGAATAGAAAACACTATTGGGCACAAGGGTGAAGTGGGCTATCTAGAAGGATTTATTTGTTCCAAGAAATTTTAGAATAGCCTAATTCAACATCGCTCTTGGGCATCTTGATCCTTTTAGTTGCTATAAGAGCCTTGCACTCATTGCTTTAGGATTCATCGCCTAAAGAGAGATGTTCAGTGGGGATGGAACCCACCCTTGTTCTAGGGAGATGATATTCCCTATTAGGAAATTTGTTTGGAGCCATATCTATAGGTCATGATGTGGAAGTCTTTAGAGTCGCCACATAAGAAATTTTAAAATCTAAGGACTCCACCAACCTAGTTGGTGATGAGGTACACTATGAGAAATGGACTGCAAAGGTCATAAACACCCACTTTAGAGGTGTCTTGGGTTTGAACTCATGACAAGTAAATTTGTAGGTAGGAGGGGGATTTCACAGGCTCGTCGAAACTCTATGCCTAAGGCACCACACACCTCATTGAAAGTCAAAGAGATATTCAACATGACCATTATTGACACTTTGACTTTGTGGCAACCAGAAGTGATGAGTGATAATTGGCCCATGCGTCGAGCACAACTACAAGGTCTAGACATAGTACACTATGAATACCTCAGCCATGGTATGAACCTATTCTGCCATGATAGGTCACTCTTCCTAGCTTGGCCAATCCTCCCCTTATGCCATATTGAGCATGGGATAGTTGGTTGTCATGTCACCTCCCAACGCCTGCCACCATTAGAGCATGTAGTAAGCCCTCAACACATGATGGATTTGCTCCAGCTGATGTCTTGTGAGAAGGTTGGTCCCACCTATAGGCCTCATTAGGTCTATGATGGCCCTAGGGTTATTGTCAGCATCTAGGGAAGGCCATACATCAAGATACTAGCATTATGTCATTCAAAGAGCCCATCAGCAAAATGAAACCTAGGGAGAACCTGACTATGCTAGCCATGTGTCATTAGGTCCTCATGCCTCCAGGGGTCATGCCTAACTTTGGCTAAGTTTGGTGGACCTCCACACTAGGGGACCAAATCCTAGGACCATCCAGTCATAGGGGCTCTCCTAGCCTCTGATACCCTCCACACCGAGGGATTAAATCATGGGGCCCTTTTGAGCCCTAGGGCTCTCTAGATCAAACATGAATCCCCAAGTTCGTCAAGGCTCTCTAAAGACTAAGGCCTATAAGCAGACCTCTCTAGCATCATTATGCCCTAGGGGCGAAATGACCCTAGAAGTAGAAGCCCCCATGGCACGATGATCCTAACAAAGATGCCCCCATGACAAGATGACCTAGGTGGTATAGTCTGGTGCCATGTGTGCCCCTACTCAACAAGGCCACATGGTACAAGATAGTCAAGATAAGGCTTTCCTCCTCGCATCGAATACCATAAACAATGGAGTCAAGGAAGTGCACTATTGCCACGACAAAGTAGACAAGTGTACCCACGACCACTATTCAGAGCATGTTATCATTCATGTAGACACTCTTGAACATGTTGGTATACCCACATGTATTATAAATTACAAACATCTACACCTTTTATAAACTATGTGTACCTAATAGCATAGGCTCTGGTATGTGCCACTATGACAAGACATATCTGCCACTGCAGCAAGACTTACTCAATACTATGGCACATAAAAAACATTCACTACATATGATTCCACATCTGAGATAAGATATAAGTAGTTGAGCCTCTGTTGGGCAAGGCCTATTGTCGAGCAGGAACATAATGCCCCCTCCATTGAACTATGAAAGGGAGGAGTAGAGCAACTGAGAAAGGGTTTCAATTTGATTAGATTGGGATTCTTGACCATTCACCATAGTCTATTTAGATGATTCTAAGGCCCGAAGATCTAAAACTCTAACCGAAACCAAAATGAAAGGAAGAGCTAGATGGTCATAGGGCTTAGTCGGGCCCGATCCTGAGGGTAGTGAGAGCACCTAGAGGGGGGTGAATAGGTGATCCTATAAAAAAGTCAAGTCTAAACAACACAAACTTGGTTTATGAAATGTTAGTGAAGTCAAAACCAAGGTGCTATGACTAGAGAGGGAGAGAACTTCTTCACTTAATTGCTCTTCACAAGATGAGTATTAAACTTAGAGCAATTATGAAGTGAGTAGAAGTAGAGAAAATCGCACACGAATAAAGACAGGTGACACGACGATTTTATCCCATGGTTCGGCCAAGTGGAACACTTGCCTAGTCCACGTTGTGGCACCCCAACGGACGAGGGTTGCACTCAACCCCTTTCAAGTGATCCAATGATCCACTTGAATACCATGGTTCTCTTTACATCAAGTTTATCCCCTTTGTGAAGAATCTCCACAAGTTGGAGCCTCTCACCCTTACAAGATTGATCACAATGAAACCACAAGAGTAAGGTGGGAATAGCAACACCCACAAAAGCGAGAGTCGCTGCACTAACACGCACACAAGACGAGAGCGAGCACAAGAAAGCAGCCCAGTGGAGTTACAACTCAGAAAAGTGCTCAAATCTCTAACACAGTGAATCAAATGCGCGAATGCGAGGTCTTGGCGTCTTAGGATGTTCAAGAGGTGCTTGGTGTGTTGCTCCATGCGCGTAGGGGTCCCTTTTATAGCCCCAAGGCAGCTAGGAGTCGTTGGAGCTCCATTTGGTAGGCAATAGTTGCCTTATGTCCGTGGGCGCACCGGACAGTCCTGTGCACCACCAGACATGAACAGTGCGCGATCTCCTTCCTTATTTGGCGAAGCCGACCGTTGCAGCCAGGGTCCCCTTAGCACACCGGACAGTCCGGTGCGGCCTGGTGACCGTTGGCTCGGGCCACACATCGCCCGCTGATTGCGCGTTCATTGCGCTGCTGACCGTTGGTGCGGGCACTGCTGGCTCCGGTCAGTCCGGTGCACACCAGACAGTCTGGTGAATTTTAGCCGCAGCGTCCCCAACTTTTCCCAAGAGCAGCGAGTTTGTCGAGCGCTAGCCTGGGCACCAGACAGTGTCCGATGCACACCAGACAGTCCGGTGCACTCACAGGCTGGTGCAAGTCTGGCTGAGCACTACCAACCTTCTCCAATCCAATCTCATTTGATTTGATAAGGTTCCTAGCACTTATAGAAATATGTTAGTACCAAAAACAATTCACTAAGGCTAGAGTCATACCTTGATTCTTGATGTGCATCTCTTTAACACTTTAGCACATATCAACTAAAATACTATGTGTTGGGCATCTAATACCAAAACATTTATAAAAATGGCCCAAGGGCACATTTCCCTTTCAATCTCCCCCTTTTTGGTGGTTTATGCCAACACATTAAAAGCAACCCCGAAATGCAACAATATTTCCAAAGAGAAGCTAAAGAGTGCAAATTTAAAGACAAGTTTATCTCACTTAGGATTTGGCATATTTGGATCACTTTTTGCCACCACTTGGATTGTTTTCACAAAACAAATTCTTTTTCCTATCTCGATGTAAAAAACACTTGTTTTGGCAAATCAAAAGCATTTTCAAGAGTAAATTTGATCAAATGCCAAAACTCCCCTTTTTCCCCATAATCGAATTTCTCCCCCATAAGAGAACAATTTTTGCAATAAGAGGGTTTTGATCAAACACCAAGAATCTAACTCTAAAATTTTGAAATTTGAAATTCACAATTCACAAGTGGTTGGCTGATCTAGTTGCTTTGGCCTTAATTTCTCCCCTTTGGCATTAAGCACCAAAACAGGAGAAATTGTTGGCCCTTTAACGCCATTGCCTCACCAAAATGTCAAATAAGATCAAAAGGCAATGAAAACACAAATAAGAACTTGGGACAAGACACATTGATACCAGAATGCAGTGGAAGCCCTTTTGTCCAAGTTCACCTTTTCCCTTTCAATTCAACTTTGAGACTATATCACAATCACTCAAGTAAACATATTAGTCTCAAAGGATCAAGTTGTAGTACATCCTACCCCTAAACATGTGCATCATTTGCACGAGGACTGGTGAGGTCCAAGGATGACTTGTACAACTTGAGCACCAAAAATAAGCAAGTAAAGACATTAATGCTTAAAATAACATGATCAAAGGCATAAAGCACATGTATGATATAGATCAATCCAAGTTACGCGAATCTAAGAAATTTAGCTCACTACACAACATGCAAAACCTTTTCTCATCTAAAGGCTTGGTGAAGATATCGGCTAGCTGGTTCTCGGTGCTAATATGATAAATATCGATATCTCCCCTTTGCTGGTGGTCTCTCAAAAAGTGATGCCGGATGTCTATGTGCTTAGTGTGGCTGTGTTCAACAGGATTATTCGCCAAGCGGATTGCACTCTCATTATCACATAGGAGTGGAACTTTGCTCAAATTGTAGCCAAAGTCCTGAAGGATTTGCCTCATCCAAAGCAGTTGCGCACAACACTGTCCAGCGGCAACATACTCGGCCTCAGCCGTGGATAGGGCAACGGAAGTTTGTTTCTTAGAGCTCCAAGACACCATGGACCTTTCCAAAAACTGACGAGTCCCTAATGTGCTCTTCCTATCAACCTTGCACCCGACATAGTCAAAATCTGAGTATCCGATTAAGTCAAAGGTAGACCCCTTTGGATACCAGATCTCAAAGCAAGGCATAGAAACCAAATATCTAATAATTCGCTTAATGGCCACAAGGTGACATTCCTTGGGGTCCGATTGAAATCTAGCACACATGCATACACTTAGCATAATATCCGGTCTACTATCACAAAGATAAAGCAAAGAACCTATCATAGATCGGTATGCCTTTTGACCAACGGACTTACCTCCTTTGTTGAGGTCCAAGTGTCCGTCTGTTCCCATCGGTGTCTTTGTGGGCTTTGCATCCTTCATCCCAAACCTCTTGAGTGTAGTTCGTTTGGGAGATGAAGGTCCCTTCCTTGAGTTGCTTCACTTGGAATCTAAGGAAGTAGTTCAACTCACCCATCATAGACATCTCGAATTTCTGCATCATCACCCTACTAAACTCCTCACAAGACTTTTGATTAGTAGAACCAAATATTATGTCATCGACATATATTTGGCATACAAAGAGATCACCATTACAAGTCTTAGTAAAGAGAGTAGGATCATCTTTCCCAACCTTAAAAGCATTAGAAATAAGGAAATCTCTAAGGCATTCATACCATGCTCTTAGGGCTTGCATAAGTCCATAGAGCGCCTTAGAGAGCCTGTAGACGTGGTCGGGATACCTGTCATCCACGAAGCCAAGGGTTGTTCCACATATACTTCCTCCTTGATTGGTCCATTGAGGAAGGCGCTCTTCACGTCCATTTGAAACAACTTAAAAGAATGGTGAGAAGCATAGGCTAATAATATGCGTATTGATTCAAACCTAGCTATAGGAGCAAAAGTTTCCTCAAATCCAAACCCGCGACTTGGGCATAACCTTTTGCCACAAGTTGAGCCTTGTTTCTTGCCAGCACTCCATGCTCATCTTGCTTGTTGGGGAACACCCACTTGGTTCCTACAATGTTTTGCTTCGGATGTGATACCGGGCTCCAAACTTCATTTCTCTTGAAATTGTTGAGCTCTTCCTACATGGCCAACACCCAGTCTGGATCCTGCAAGGCTTCTTCTACTTTGAAAGGCTCAATAGAAGAAACAAACGAGTAATGCTCACAAAAGTTAGCTAAATGTGAGCGAGTAGTTACTCCCTTGCTGATATCACTCAGAATCTAATCCACTGAATGATTCCTTTGAATGGTTGTCCTAACTTGAGTTGGAGGAGCTTGTGGTGCTTCTTCGTCCTTATCTTGTTCTCCATGTGCTCCCCCTTGATCAATGCACTCATCTTGAGGTACCTGTTCCTCATCTTGAGTTGGGGAATGCACCAATGTATATGAAGAAGGTTGATCTTGTTCTTGTTATTCCTGTGGTCGCACATCACCTATCGCCATTGTTCGCATTGCGACCGTCGAAACCTTAATCCTCATCTACATCATCAAGATCAACTTGCTCTCTTGGAGAGCCATTAGTCTCATCAAATACAATGTCGCTAGAGACTTCAACTAATCCTGATGATTTGTTGAAGACCCTATACACCTTTCTATTTGAGTCATAACCTAGTAAAAACCCTTCTACAGCTTTGGGAGCAAACTTCGAATGTCTACCTTTCTTTACCAAGATGTAGCATTTACTCCCAAATACACGAAAGTATGAAACGTTGGGTTTGTTACCAGTTAGAAGTTAGTATGATGTCTTATTGAGAAGGCGATGTAGATAGAGCCAGTTTATGGCATGGCAAGCTGTATTTACACCTTCCGACCAAAACCGCTCAGGCGTCTTATACTCTCCAAGCATTGTCCTTGCCATGTCATTTAGCGTCATGTTCTTCCTCTCTACTATGCCATTTTGCTGAGGTGTGTAGGGAGCGGAGAACTCATGCTTGATGCCTTCCTCCTCAACATAATCTTCTACTTGACGATTCTTGAACTCAGATCCATTGTCGCTCCTTATCTTTTTCACCTTTAGCTCAAACTCATTTTGAGCTCTCCTTAAAAAACGTTTTAATGTTCCTTGGGTTTTAGATTTATCTTGCAAAAAGAACACCCAAGTGAAGCGGGAAAAATCATCAACGATTACAAGACCATATTACTTCACCCGATGCTAAGATAAGTAACGGTCCCGAAGAGATCCATATGTAGGAGCTCTAGTAGTCTTGATGTCGTCATCACATTCTTGCTTTGATGAGTGGTTCCCACCTGTTTTCCTGCCTAGCACGCTGCACAAGGTATGTCTTTCTCAAAACAGGCATCAGTTAGTCCTAACACATGTTCTCCCTTTAGAAGCTTATGAAGGTTCTTCGTCCCAACATGTGCTAGACGGCGATGCCAGAGCCATCCCATATTAGTCTTAGCGATTAAGCATGCATCTAGACCAGCATTCTCTTTAGAGAAATCAACTAAGTAGAGCTTGTCGTCTAATACACCCTTAAAAGCTAATGAACCATCACTTCTTCTAAAGATAGATACATCAATATTTGTAAATAAACAATTATAACCCATATGACATAATTGGCTTACGGTCAACAAATTGTACCCGAGCGATTTTACTAGAAAGAAATTTGAAATTGAATGCTCAACAGTGATATCTATTTTTCCTAAGCCATTGACCTTGCCTTGATTCCCATCTCCAAAGATGATAGTGTCTTGGGAATCCTTGTTCTTGACATAGGAGGTGAACATTTTCTTCTCCCCCGTCATGTGGCGTGTGCATCCTCTATCAATAATCCAGTTTGATCCCCCAGATGCATAAACCTTCAAGGTAATTTAAGCTTAGGTTTTAGGTACCCAACTCTTGTTGGGTCCTACAAGATTAGTCGCAACAGACTTTGGAACCCAGATACAAGTTTGGTCTCTCTTGCACTTAGGTCCCAAACTTCTAGCAACTACTTTATCATTTTTGCATAAATGAACAAATGAAGCATCACATGTTTGATAAAGCATTGTTGGTCCATTTTATGCCTTTATAGGCGCATTAGAAGCAATATGATGGCGCCTAGGTCTATTCCTACCATGAGCATATGAAGAACTAGATGCAAACATGGCATGAGAATTAAATGCAGCATCATGACAGGTAGGTAAAGCAGCATGATTATAACACTTATCATGATGAGCAACACTAGAAACATTCTTGACATGAGCATAAAGATAAGCATGGTTCTTTTGGTCATGTGAAGAATGAGAGCTACTAGCCATAGGAGCCTTTCCTTTCTCCTTGTTGAGATTGGAGGTCTTTTGGCTTGTTAAGTTCTTGGTTCCTTTTTGGAAATGAAGTCCATCCTTAATTGGGGGTGTCTATCAATGGTGTAGGCATCCCTAGCAAATTTTAGCTTCTCATAATCATCTTTGCAAGTTTTAAGTTGAGCATTAAGATTAGCAACATCATTGTTCAACTTAAGAATGGTAGAGACATGTTCATTGCAAGCATCAACATCAAAATCTTTACACCTATTGCAGATAACAACATGCTCTACACATGAACTAGCCACATTAATTTTTTCTAGCTTAGTTTTTAAATCAGCATTTAAACTCTTAAGACTAGAAATGAAATCATTACAAGTAGATAGCTCAGAAGATAATAGTTCATTTTTCTTAATTTCTAGAGCAAGTGATTTTTGGACATTAATAAATTTATGATGTTCCTCATAAAGAATATCTTTTTGCTTTTCTAACAACCTATCTCTTTCATTAAGGTCATCAATTAATTCATTTATCTTATATACTTTAGATCTATCTAATCCCTTAAATAAATCACTATAATCTACCTCGTCATCAGAAGATTCCTCATCACTAGAAGTGTACTTAGATGTATCTCGTGTACGTACCTTCTTCTCCTTAGCCATGAGGCACGTGTGGCGTTTGTTGGGGAATAGGGAGGACTTGTCAAAGGCGGAGGCAGCTAGTCCTTCATCATCGGAGTTGGATGAAGAACAGTCAGTGTCCCATTTTTTCCTATGTGTGCCTCGCCCTTTGCCTTCCTGTAGTTCTTCTTCCTTTCCTTCTTCCCTTTCTTTTCTTGTGCCTGGTCATTGTCATTATTGGGACATTGTGCTATAAAATGACCAGACTTACCGCACTTGAAGCAGGAGCGCTTTCCCCTTGTCTTGTTCTTGTTGGGTTACTCCTTGTGTCCGTTCAAGGTGGTCTTGAAGCGCTTGATTATAAGCGCCATTTCATCCTCGTTGAGCCCGACAGCCTCTACTTGTGCTACCTTGCTAGGTAGTGCCTCCTTGCTACTTGTTGCTTTGAGAGCAACGGGTTGTGACTCGTAGAGAGAAAGCGGTCCGTTTGCAGCATCGTCCACATACCTCGTTTCCTTCACCATCATGCGCCCACTCATGAACTTTCCAAGAATTTCCTTGGACGTCATCTTTGTATACCTGGGATTCTCACGAATAAGATTTACAAGATGAGGATCAATAATGGTAAATGACCTTAGCATTACTCAGACGACGTCTTGATCCGTCCATATTGTACTTCCATAGCTTCGAATCTTATTCACCAGAGTCTTGAGCCTGTTGTAAGTTTGGGTTGGCTCCTCTCCCCTTATCATGGCAAATCTCCCTAGCTCACCTTCCACCAGTTCCATCTCGGTAATCATGGTGGCATCATTACCCACGTGAGAGATCTTGAGGGTATCCCATATTTGCTTGGCATTGTCCAAGCCGCTGACTTTATTGTATTCATCCCTGCGTAGAGATGCTAACAAAACAGTAGTAGCTTGGGCATTTTATGGATTTGCTCATTAATCAATATAGGATTATCAGTGCTATCAAAATGCATTTCGTTTTCCACTACTTCCCAAATACTAGGATGGAGAGAAAATAGATGACTATGCATTTTATGACTCCAAAAAGAATAGTCTTCTCCATCAAAGTGAGGGGGTTTACTGAGTGGAATAGATAATAAATGAGCATTTGTATTATAAGGGATGCGAGAATAATCAAAAGAGTAATTCTAATTAACCGTTTTCTTTTTCGACGAAGAGTCTTCGTCGTCGTCATCCCTTGGTGAAGAAGAGGAGGCATCGCTGTCGTAGTATATGATCTTCTTAATGCGCCTCTTCTTCTTCCCATCCCTTTTCTTGTAACTCGAGCCTGAGTCAGTGGGCTTGTCACCTTTTGGCTCGTCCACGTAGAGGGTCTCCTTCTCCATGTCGTTGATCACCATCCCCTTACCTTTAGGATCCATCTCTTTGGGCGGTTAGTCCCTGAATGAAGAGTATGACTCTGGTACCAATTGAGAGCACCTAGAGGGGGGGGTGAATAGGTGATCCTTTAAAAATCAAGTCTAAACAACACAAACTTGGTTTGTGAAATGTTAGTGAAGTCAAAACCAAGTTGCTATGACTAGAGAGGGAGAGAACTTCTTCACTTAATTGCTCTTCACAAGGTGAGTATTAAACTTAGAGCAATTATGAAGTAGAGAAAATCGCACACGAAAAAAGACAGGTGACACGATGATTTTTATCCCGTGGTTCGGCCAAGTGGAACAATTTCCTAGTCCACGTTGTGGCATCCCAACGGATGAGGATTGCACTCAAGCCCTTTTAAGTGATCCAATGATCCACTTGAATACCACAGTTCTCTTTACCTCAAGTTTATCCCCTTTTTGAGGAATCTCCACATGTTGAAGCCTCTCACCCTTACAAGATCGATCACAATGAAACCACAAGAGTAAGGTGGGAATAACAACACACACACAAAAGCGAGAGTCGTTGCACTAACACGCACACAAGACAAGAGCGAGCACAAGAAAGCAGCCCAGTGGAGTTACAACTCAGAAAAGTGCTCAAATATCTAACACAGTGAATCAAATGCGCGAATGTGAGGTCTCAGCGTCTTAGGATGTTCAAGAGGTGCTTGGTGTGCTGCTCCATGCACCTAGGGGTTTTTTTTATAGCCCCAAGGCAGCTAGGTGCCGTTGGAGCTCCATTTGGTAGGCAATAGTTGCCTTCTGTCCGTGGGCGCACCGGACAGTCTGGTGCACCACCGGGCATGAACAGTGTGCAATCTCCTTCCTTATTTAGCAAAGCCGACCATTGGAGCCAGGGTCCCCTTGGCACACCGGACAGTCCGGTGCGGCTTGGTGACCGTTGGCTCAGGCCACGTGTCGCCCGCTGATTGCGCTGCCGACCGTTGGCGCGGGCGCTGTTGGCTCACCGGAAAGTCTGGTGCACACCGGACAGTCTGGTGAATTTTAGCCACAGCGTCCCCAACTTTTCTCGAGAGCAGCGAGTTCGTCAATGCGCTAGCCTAGGAACCGAACACTGTCCAGTGCACACCGGATAGTCCGATGCACTCGCAGGCTAGTGCAAATCTGGCTAAGCACTGCTAACCTTCTCCAATCCAATCTCATTTGATTTGATAAGGTTTCTATCACTTAGAGAAATTTGTTAGTACCAAAAACAATTCACTAAGGTTAGAGACATACCTTGATTCTTGATTTGCATCTCTTTAACACTTTAGCACGTATCAACTAAAACACTATGTGTTGGGCAACTAATCACTAAAACATTTATAGAAATAGCCCAAGGGCACATTTCCCTTTCAGGTAGGAAGGGAATGCAACTGCTTAGGGACCCCAAAGTCAGGAGGGCCCTTGGTCCAGCCCAAATACATATATATGTATGGTATACACATATTCTTATTCTATTCCATGATTCATGTTCGCAAATCCCTAGACATCGAACCTAGTAATCGGTGGCACAATGCAACACGCCATGACGCGAACAGTAGGCTTCACCAGCCACACAACAAGCCAACACCAGCTAGGTATCTAGCATCTAGGATCCTTCACCTTCATCCTTGGCGTGGTCATATAAGAGTGGAAGGGTCAGCCGATGAAGCATCCCGATCTTTTGGGACTCAAATGTGATACAATTACTAGTCCCAGGAGGCTAGTAACCACATTTCTTACTTCAAATAGTATAGAGTTTGAATAAAAGTTATTACAATACCAGAGTACAAGCTCGAGAGAGCCAGAAATACAAAGCATAGTAGAAGATAAACTAGCCCAAGCCACAGGCAGAACTGGGTGCAGACACAGCCCCCTCAATCAAGCATAGCAGAAAAGAAGTCTTCCGCTGCTGAAAAATATAAATAAATCTGGGTAAATACACTAGGTATTCCGCAAGCCCATCCCGCTCCCGTAAAGAGAAAGGGACCTATATAATACATGCTTTGTATGGTGGAGTTGAAGTCACTCTTCTTTTTCTCAGAGAAAGGCAGTACTTTGAGGATTTTTCCCAAAGAAGTAAAAATAACACATTACTCAACCACCACTGAGCTTCCCGCTCCCGTGGCATCGTTTTCATTTCCAAAAACACACTCACACACACATTTCCCTGTTCACGGAGGTTGTAAAACACTAATTGTCATACCACACCAGACTCGTCCATTCCAGTGGACACAGACTATTCGAATAGGTTTGAACTCTGCGCAGAGGGGTACACTTTACCCACTAGTCTGACTCTGCGATCTCATGGCCAATGAGATCCGAATCCGAATCTCTTTCTTTCCTCGCACGTCCTAACCTTAACGGTTATACCGAAAGGAGTCAGGCCACCGCCATGTCCAAACCGGACAAAACATTCCCCCTCCTTATCCTCCCGGTGCTCCCCAGCCTTCATAACCCAGGGGTTTGGACCATACGAGTTCAGATTGAGTGACTGCCCATACAGTCTCGAGTGGTTGTACTTATCATGAGTACAGGTAGTGAAAGATGACAAACCGGTCCTTATATGACGGGACAATCCTTCTGCTCACACCTAAACCAGTTGAGCCATCACCTTAGGCCCTCCCCTAAACCAGGGAGTCCCTGATCATCCCACTCATAAGGTGATGAGGGTGAATACCCTTCGTCATACACTTTTTGAAAACATCGCTTAGTCAAAACACTGCCCTTTTCCCATCCCACATTTTGTACTCAAAACATGTTTGTTAATGCGGGCTATCTCTCTACTCACAATGCAAATGTTCCATCCCTTAATCCCGGCTTAGGTAGTGGTAGAAAGAATAGGGGGCTGTTTGGTTTGTGGCTAAACGTGCCACACTTTGCCTAAGGTTAGTCGTTCGAATTGAAGAACTAACCTTAGGCAGAAAAGTGTGGCAAAGTGGGGCAAGTTAGTCATCAAACCAAACATGCCCTAGGTAAATTATGCATTAAGGGAAGAATGGACTTGCCTTCGTCGAAGCTTTCCTGGCACAAAAGATTTATTTCAGAGGGGTCAGGTTCCTGCCCTTCTTCCGGAGCTACAAATTCTGGAGGATCGGATCCCTCTTTCGCTAGCAAACATGGATAAGAAACAATACATCAATCATGGTGACTTGGTGTTGCGTGCCAATTGTTAGACATTATTATTTTTGTGCCCTATAATTTATTTAGACTATTTTTGGTGCATAAAATATCAATATATGAATATATATATGAAAATAGGAAAAAGAAATGGAAAAAGGAAAAAGGAAAGGAATTCTCGGCTAACTGGGCTGGGGGGGATTTTGGCCCAGCGAGCGCGGGCGTGGGCAGGCGGCCCAGCCAGCCCACGGAGGAGCGAAGCGGCACGGGCGGACACCGTGGGTGCGGGCCCACATGTCAGCGAGAGGAGGGGGGTAACGGCGTGGAGTGGGTGACGGAGGGGGGGCGAACCGGTCGGGCTCGACCGCCGGTGAGGTCCGCGGCGGTTCTTCGCCAGGAGCCCGGTTTTGCGACGATGGAGTGGTGGCGAGGCACGGGCGGGGGTAGGGGATCATGGTGGAGGGGCCAATTTAGCCGGAGGGTGCCTAGGGTGGCCGGTCCACGGTGCAGCGGCGGGTGCTCGCGGCGGTGAGGTCGCCGGCGAGGCTGCCGAGCGTAATAGGAGGCGAGGATGGGTGCATTGTGTTTGTGAGGGAATGGCGAAGCTCAAGAACTATATGAATTAGACTAGAACTTAGCAGAGGGAGGAGGGCGAGGCTCACCGGAGCAGGGGAAGGATGCGGCGGCGCTGGTTCAATCAAGCTCGGGGAAGGAGGAAGAGGGTGGCCGAGGCTGGTGTGAGGAATTGGGGAGCTCGAGGTGGTCCTTTTATAGGCGCCCAGGGCGGGGAAGGGGCGAGAGGTGGCGTGCACCGGTGAGCTCTCCACGACGGGGATTGTGGCACACAGTGGCGACGACGAGATGGCTCGGGCAGGGGGGTGACGGGATGGCTCGGCTGGCGCAAGGGGACAGAGGCGCAAGGCGCCAACCGGGCAGGCGAGCGAGTAATGGTGAGACAACGGGGCGGTGGCAACCGGTGGCGACCGGCGGTGATCGTGTTGCTAGCCTCGGTCACGGGCGCGAGGAAGGTGCTGATGGGCGGGGCCCGCTTGCTAGGGAGAGAGAGATCACGAGGGAGAGGAGTGCAGGCTGACGGGTGGGGCCGAGCCGACAGCGGGAGAGCGACGAGAGAGGGAGAGGGGGGCAGCTGATGGGTGGGGACGGGATGTCAGTGGCGGGCGCGGGCATGCGGCGATGTGCCGCTTGGGCCGCGGAAGGGAGGGGAGTGCGGGCGCGCGCGAGAGAGAGGAGGCCTAGGCCGGAAGCGGCCTAGCCGAGGGGTGGGGGTTTCCTTTTCCTTTTTTTTTCTTTTTCTATTTCTTATTTCTATTTTCTATTTATATTTCTTTTATCTCCTTTTCTTTTGAACAAATAATTATCTAAATAATCTTGGGTGCTAGAAAAAAATAATAATCTATGTGAGGTGCTTCTAATAATCAAAGTGTATGCATATGATGAGATGACCTATGGGGTGGAGTTTAGGGAGAGATAAAGGGGGGGGGGGTTTAGGAGATTAGGGTTCCAAACCTCGGGTTGAAATTTTGGGATGTTACAAACCTACCCCACTTAAAGGAATCTCATCCTCGAGATTCAGACTGGGCTCGAGAAAAGGTAAGGGTATTCCCTCCTCAAAGAGTCCTCACTTTCCTAGGTAGCTTCCTCTTCTTCTCTGCTCCACTGAACTTTACAGAGTCTCACTTCTGAGTTGCGGGACTTTCGGACTGCTGAGTCAAGAATCTTTATTGGCTTTTCTCGGTACTGAAGATCTTTCTGAATCTGGATTGTATCTTCTTCGATGTGGCTTTCTGGTACTTGTAGGCATTTGCGGAGCTGGGACACATGAAACACATTGTGGATATCAGACATGGATTCTGGTAATTCAAGACGGTATGCTGCGGGTCCCACTCTGCCAATGATGGGATAGGGGCCGACGAATCGCGGTGCTAGCTTTCCTTTCACTTGGAACATTTTGACACCACGCATCGGGGAGACCTTGAGGTATACGAAGTCTCCTTCCTCAAATCTGAGTTCTCTCCGCCTGTTGTCCGCATAACTTTTCTGCCGACTCTGAGCTTCAAGTAATCTTTTGCGGATTAGGGCAACTTTCTCTTCGGCCTCTTTAACAAAGGCAGGTCCTTCCAGTGTCTTTTCTCCTACGTTGGACCACATTAGGGGGGTCTGGCACTTTCGTCCATACAATGCTTCGAATGGTGACATCTTGATAATGGCCTGATGGCTGTTGTTATACGAGAACTCTGCATAAGGCAAACTGGACTCCTAGTTTCTGTTGAACATTAACACACATGCTCTTAATAAATCTTCGAGGACCTTGTTGACCCTTTATGTCTGACCATCTGACTGAGGGTGATAGGCGGTGCTGAAGTCTAGCTTGGTGCCCATAGCTTGCTGAAGACTCATCCAAAATTTGGAGGTAAACTGGGTTCCCCTGTCTGACACTATCTTCCTTGGAATGCCATGGAGTCTGACTATCTCATTAAGATAAATCTGGGCAAGGGTGGCTCCTCCGAAGGTAGTTTTCACTGGAATGAAGTGGGCTACCTTGGTAAGACGGTCTATTATCACCTAGATAGAGTAGTTCCCTTTTTGCGTCCGGGGCAGTCCGGTTACAAAATCCATGCCTATTTCCTCCCACTTCCATTCACGCACTAGAAGGGGTTGCAATAGGCCTGCAGGCTTCTGGTGCTCGGCTTTAGTTTGTTGACAAGTGTCACACCGGGCCACATATTGTGCTATCTCTTTCTTCATTCCTCTCCACCAGTATCTGGTTTTGAGGTCTAGGTACATCTTGGTGGTTCTTGGGTGGATGGAGTAGGCTGAGTTGTGAGCTTCATCGAGCAGGACTTCTTGTGCCTCTCCTTTTGGTACACACAAATGGTTCTTGAACCAAAGGACTCCTTCTTCATCTGTCCTAAGGTCCAGAAGTTGTTCTTTGTGAGCTTTTTCCATAAATCTTGCTATCTCCGTGTCTAGGCGTTGAGCCTTGCATATGAGGTCTTCTAGCATTAGCTTGACTTCTAGGCTATCGTTGTTTCCCAGACATGCATTCAGCTGAGCTGATTCCTTCTTCCAATCTTCTAAAAAGTTGGTCCCCTTTATCCCGAAAGGTTTTCGGCTGAGGGCGTCAGCTACCATGTTGGCCTTTCTGGGGTGGTAATGGATCTCAAGGTCATAATCTTTGATCAGTTCTAGCCATCTTCTCTGACGGAGGTTGAGGTCTGGCTGAGTGAAGATATACTTCAGACTTTTGTGATCGGTGAAGATGTGACATTTGTTCCCAATTAGGTAGTGCCTCCATATTTTCAGGGCATGCACTATGGCTGCCAATTCCAAATCGTGGGTGGGATAATTCTGCTCATGCGGCTTGAGTAAGCGTGATGCATAATCAATGACTTTCTCATTCTGCATCAGAACACACCCTAAGCCTTGCCTTGAAGCATCACAGAAGACGACGAAATCCTGATGCATATCTGGTAGTGTCAAAACAGGCGCAGTCGTTAGCTTCTTCTTTATGATCTGGAAACTTTCCTCACACTTCGGGGTCCACACAAACTTATTGTCTTTCTTGAGGAGCTCGGTCATAGGTATTGCTATGTTGGAGAATCCCTTTATAAAGCGGCGGTAATATCCTGCCATTCCCAGAAAGCTTCGAACTTCACTGACGTTGGATGGCTGCTTCCATTTTGATACTGCTTCTACCTTGAACGGGTCTACTTCTATACATTCTGCAGTCAAGATATGCCCGAGGAAGGCTATCTTTTCTAACCAGAATTCACATTTGCTGAGCTTAGCAGAGAGTTGATGTGCTCTAAGTCTTCCGAGGACGATCCGGAGGTGATGCTCGTGATCTTCATGATTATTGGAGTAGATAAGGATGTCGTCAATGAAGACTACGACAAACTTATTCAATTCTTCCATAAATACCTTATTCATGAGGTTCATGAAAAAGGCGGGTGCGTTCGTTAGTCCAAAAGGCATTACTGTGAACTCATACTGTCCATACCGGGTGACAAATGCAGTCTTCTGAGTATCTACTTCCTTGATTCTCAGCTGGTGATAACCAGACCTCAGGTCTATCTTGGAGAAATATTTGGCCCCTTGAAGCTGGTCAAAGAGGTTGTCAATCCGAGGGAGTGGATACTTGTTTTTGATTATAACTTCATTTAAAGATCGGTAATCAATACACATCCTCATACTTCCATCCTTTTTGGTGATGAAAAGGACTGGTGCTCCCCAAGGGGATGAGCTGGGACGGATGTATCCTTTTTGTTGAAGCTCTGCGATTTGGAGCTTTAATTCTGCTAACTCGGTAGGAGTCATGCGGTATGGTCTCTTTATGATGGGCGTCGTGCCAGGGATCAGATCTATGTAGAACTCCACTTCTCTTTCTGGCAGCATTCTGGGCAATTCTTCTAGGAATACATCCATGAATTCTTCTACCACTGATATGCTTTCTATTGCTAGATTAAACACCACTGGGTCACTGGCGGGTGGCTGAGCCTGACAAGAAACTGACTTTCCTTGATGGTCCGTGAGAAGGACGGTCTTGATTGCGCAACTTATGATGCCTTTGTGCTTGGTTAACCAATCCATTCCTAAGATCACATCAATCCCTTGTGATGGCAAGACGGTTAAGTCTGCCAAGAACACTACCCCACTTAAAAGAATTCTGACTTGGGAGCATTTGAGCTGGCATAGAAGGTCTGACCCTGGGGTTCGGGTGACCAAAGGAATTTCTAGGTGGGTAGAGGGGATGCCATGCTTTTCCACAAAACTAGTGGCTATAAAAGAATGGGATGCTCCTGAATCAAAAAGTACAGTAGTGGGAGTAAATTCAATAAGGAACTCACCGAGCACTACTCCCGGAGCTTGCTGAGCCTCCTGAGCATCGATGTGGTTTACTCGTGCCCTTCCCTGATACTGGGTCTTGTTCTGCTGGCTGATGGAGGAGGGCGCCTTGGGGGCAAGTGCTGAGGTATTCTTGGGGCCATTCACCGAGTTGGAGTAAGCAGGTCCTGATGCCTTCAACTGGGGTCAGTTGTTCTTGAAGTGACTGGGGTCTCCGCAGTGCCAACAGGCATTTGCTAGTGGTTGGTTGCTTGCAACCGAGGGGGCCTGAAAGGAGCTCTGACTCTACTGACTGAAACGCTACGGAGTGGGTCCAGCTGGTCTATTGAAGCTTGGTCCCTTGGGTGGAAACCCAAAGGATCAAGTTCTCTGGTGCCGGTCTTGCTGCTGAGCTCGGAGGACTTGGAATTTCCTCTTGAGGTGACCTTTTTCTTCTTCCCTTGCCCTTTCCACTTGTATGGCTTTGTTTGAGAGGTGCGAGAAGCTGAGGAAATCTTGGCTGGCTAGGATGGTCTTGAGTTCTGGTCTGAGCCCTTTCAAAAAGCGAGCCATCTTCTTGGCTTCTGTGCTGATGTCATCAGGCGCGTAGCGGGCCAATTCTGTGAATTTGTGCACGTACTCACTGACAGATCTTCCACCTTGAGTTAATTCCCGAAATTCATCTTCCTTGAGCTGAACGATCCCTTGGGGCACATGGTGCTCTCGAAAAGCAGTTTCAAACTCTGTCCAGGTAGCATCTCTGACGGCAGCGCTGAAGGTATCCCACCATGCTAGGGCCATCCCGGAAAATTGATGAGAAGCCAATTGAACACGCTGATTCTCTGGGCATCCAATGGCTTCTAACTTCCTTTTAATCGTGCACAACCAGTCATCAGCATCGAGGGGATTGCTGGATCCAGCGAATGTGGGAGGCTTGAGCCTCAGAAAATCTTACATCCTGTAACACCCAAATTCTAGATTTGGGATTTGAAGAAGGAATCAGAACAAAATACCCTTAATAAATTATTAAACCTTAGAATTCACCCTTTTAAGGTAAATACAATAATGATAGTTGAGTTAAATCCTAATAAAATTAGACACTTGGAAAATGTTTACTATCAAACCAAAAGAAAATGACTTTTGGGTTACACCTTTTAAAAATGATTACACACTCGAGATCATATTTTATGTAATGAATGTGGTGGGGGTATTTCATTACCTAAATAAAATGATAAAAATAAATAAAGTAATTAAATAAATAGATTAATATAACCAGTGCATATTGTATTTTGATTTGTTTATGTTCAAAAAAAAAAGAGAAGAAGTGGGATTGAAATTCAAACTTGGGTTTGATTTGAAATTGGAAATAAAAAAACAGAAAAGAAAAAGAACAAAGAAAAGGAACATTACCAGCGCTTTGGGCCAAATCTTTCGTCGGCCCATTTCTTCAATCCCTCTCCCGTGGCCCACCAACCTCATTTCCCTCTCGCGCGCGCCCGGCTCCTCGAGCTGACATCCGACGCCCACACGTCGGTGGGTTATTCCCAGTGTCACGCGCGGTCACTGGTGCGCGGGACCCACATGTCGCCCCCCCCCCCTCAATCCTGATTATGTGCGTGTGCCGCTGCTGGTCAGCCAATGACGTGTGGGGCCTCCTTACCAGGCCGTTCTTCCTCACCGTAACAGATGCCGCTACTTCGCCGCCGGGACATGGGGAGCAATCCCACGAACTGCGCTCGGTCTTTGCCCATAATTGGGTATAAAATGGGACCCTGGCCCCTGCGCCCTCCTATTGGATCGACCACGTGCGTGCAGCCATGCTCTGGTGAGCCCCGTCGCCGTACACCCCCATGGCCGGGTGAAAGAAAATTGGTCGCCGTCGGTGCCCTGCTTTCCTAACGTCAGCCGGGTTCCAAGGAGAAGTCAAGAAGGGTCGTGAGCGCATGTGGAAGCTTCTGCAACCCTCAATTCGACGATAAGAGAGCTGGAAGCGTACAATTCATCGCCGGGACTCGGAATACCGCCATGGGGATTGCGCGGATTCAACCCCGTCGGGGTCTCTGCGCCGGGTCTAGCGGCTTGGGCTGGCTCCTTGGGGGTGTCCGTGGACATACCGGGCGCGGTGGGTGTGCTGGGTTGCGCGAATCGCTCACCGGAGCTAAAGAATCATCGCGGGCCGCCTCATGCCGTGGCCAGGAAACTCCATGGGTCAAATACCGGTGAGATCACGACCTCCTTATTTCCCATCGTCTCCTCCGCATAATGGGTCTGTTGAATTAAAGAAGGGGGGCTTGAACTTGGTGAACGCGAAATCGCAGCCATGGCGCCGCCGTGGGAGGGGTCCCCTGTGCGGCCGTGCCCTGTGTTTGGGGAAGATGCACGTGGGTCGTCGAGATCGAATCCAAGGGCTCGGGACGGTTGTGGCGTGGCGCTTCTGTGGCCGTCGATCTTTGATCCGGTGCGTCGTAGCGTATCGTTTGGGAAATAGTGTGTGAGCCGTTGGATCGTGGGCGTGTGGCCACGATTGGATGTGGATACCGGTTCGCCCAGTGTGGTTATGGGCCGTTTGATCTCGATCGAGTGGCTCTGGGGGGATCTCGACTTCTTTAAATCCCTGCCCTTGGTTTTAGATCCAAGGGTTCTTGCTGCGTACCGGTTCGGGAGCGTAGGATTCTAATCTGAGCCGTATATTTTGGATCTGACGGCCCTGATTTGAGAATACCCCTTCGTCGTGCGCTTCTTTCAAATGAGACCTTATGTTTTACAGGAATAAACCCGCCGTCCCCTCGGGGTGTTTACTGTGTCATAGGAATTCTTGCGCTGAGGCCCCTGCCTTCTAGATTAATTGAGGCCCAGTCCAGAACTCATTTAATTTGAATAAATGAAATAGAAAATGGATTTTTAATATGAAAATAATTATTAGAACTTGATAAATTCATAGAAAATTCATACTTGCTCCAAATTAGTCCATTCCACTTTCTAAATTTTTATAATTTAATTCTCTATCACTTAGAGCCTCTGTTTTGTCATGAAAACAATTAGAAATTTAATCTCTCACTTAATCCATTTTAAACACATAAAACCTTTGAAAATTCATAACTTAAAATCTGTAACTCCAAAATTAATGATTCCTATTCCTATGATCTTATTTTAATATGTAGATTATTAATGTGTATTTTGTTCTTATGTTTGGTGTAATGTTAATTTTGCCTATACCATGTTTGTTTGAATTGCTACGACTAGCAGTGAGGATACGTATCACCTGAAGATCATCCTGGTACCTGGAATCTCAAGTCCCAGGCAAGTTGTGCCCTTGATCACTTCTTTTCACCTACTCATGTTCTAATTAATCATAATGATCTGCATAGGTTAATTTTGATGGGACCCAATAGGTTACCCTAGTTTGTCTATCTTTATACCTTGTTTACCACTGAACTTTTTGGGTAGTACTTGCTAGTGCTTTATGTGGTTTTGGGTACGAAGATACATGATTCATGATTACACTTTTGTTATCAGTTGTTATTTATTGTTCATGATAAGATCATTATGTTAATTGGAACATGGAGAACCACCCGGGAAAACAGTGCTACCACAAGGGTGGAATGGGACGCCCTTGGCTGATTAATTAGGAAAGCTAGTGGAAGACTACCTTACCCGAAAGGGGCAAGGGCAGTAGGGGAGTGGTCAGTGTAGGGAGGCCCTCGGGAGGATTTTGCTGCGATGGCGGTCCTGCAAGGGATTCCTGCATTGGAACTTCCTATAAACTGTAGCGGGTTTTCTGAAGCTAGTGGAACTTTGTAAAGGCCTCGTAGTGTTACCCTGCCTCGCCTCCTCGGTAGAGGTGTATGGGATTGGCCGTCTCTTGGCAGATGGGTAACATGACTTGTGGGTAAAGATGCGCAACCTCTGCAGAGTGTAAAACTGGTATACTAGCCGTGCTCACGGTCATGAGCAGCTCGGACACTCACATGATTAATTTATGGAACTTAAACTCAATTTGTCATATGCATTGCATCGCAGGTGAAGTTGTTACTTTTGTTCTACTAATTAACTGGGTTGGTATTTACTTATACTTAGTAACTGCTAATAAAATTTTGACCAACTTTAAAAGCAATGCTCAGCTCTAACCATCTTCTTTGGTAAGCCTTACACTTCACGTGAGCTCCCACCATTGGCGAGTTCATGCACATTATTCCCCACAACTTGTTGAGCGATGAATGTATGTGAGCTCACTCTTGCTGTCTCACACACCCCACAGGTCAAGAACAGGTACCGCGGGATGAGGCGCTTGGAGGATGCTGTGATAAGTTCGTGAGAGATCTAGGCCGTCGTCTCCCAGTCAACTTTGGGTTGCTGGACCGTTGTCTCCTTATAATGTAATTATTTATTTTGTATAGAACTCCTGTTATATATAAAGATGTGACATTCGATCCTGTGCCACTATACATCATATGTGTGAGACTTGGTCCCAGCATACCTGGTGTTTATGTTAGCGCCCGGGTTTTGGATCCCTAAAATCCGGGTGTTACAGAAGTGGTATCAGAGGAATGTTGACTGTAGGACGAAACCTAGATAGAACTGGACAACCATTAAATACTTATCTTACTCTGATTCTTTTCTAAACTTTTCTTAATCTTTTCTCATCTAATTCCTCTTTACTCTGATTATTCTTATCTTTTCTTTCTAAAAGACAAAGGTGGATTTTACACTTTGAAATCCTGTGACTGAAGTGACCTTTAGGAATAGGGGACCTACTCTTAGGAACAAAAACAAAACTATTTTTATGGATATCTATGAACTTGAATGTTTGTTCTTATGATACTTGTATGATTTGGATCTTTGATTGAGTGTGATTAGTTGTGGAGTAATGTCTACAATTACATTTGCATATACATATAAAAAAAATGCTTATAAAAGTAACTAGACAAATTGGATTATCCCTCATAAAAAAATGTATCTAGCTTAATAGATTCATCTCATCTTAAGAAATTCTATCTCATAGATCTATCTTATCTCAAAAGGTCTTAACTTATCCTAATGTATATAGATCCATCTTATTATAAGAGGTTTTCTCTTATCTTAATAGATTCATCTTATCTTGAAGGATTCATCTTATCCTAACCACTTTACTTATCCCATCCTAATAGATCTAACTGACCTCAAAAGATTCTACCTTATCCTTATGGATTCATCTTGCCTTAATTAGCATATTGATCCCACTCTAGAATAACAACCATGAGATAATCCAAAATTTACTTAGATCTTAATCAGTCTAATCCAACCTAATCTAGATTTTATCTAATCTATTATGATCTAATCTAAAGTGAGTTACTTAATGCTGGTACAAGGATTAAGCCATACTCTTAAAGTCACTTAAAACTAAGTTAGTGTCATAGATCAACTCAGCCATACACTCCCAATAAGTTGCACAATCCATTTATGTGAACCTATTGATTAAAAAAAATCTCCTGCTCATAGACCCAGCTATCTTAACTATATCTCCCTAGCTCAAATGAAGACACCAAGGTTGGAGACCGAAGAAGATCAACCTCATTAAGAAAGGACAAACACCAACTCAAGTCTTCAATGATCAAGCGGGATCACCAGATGAGTCAAAAGCCACAATCTAGGATGGAATCTTTTCTTACCCTACACTTTCTTAACCAAACCTATATATGCCCCAAAGACATCTTCTATCCTACATAATGAAGTGGACATACATATATTACCCATGCTCTCCTATCACTTACTAATAATAAAAAGAGAGACTCTTGATTTTGAACTAATTAGAAACTAAAAGCTAAATTTCAAATCACTCTTCCTATATCCTCTTTCTTATAAATCTCGAGGACGAGATTTCTGTTAAGGGGGGTAGGATTTGTAACACCCAAATTCTAGATTTGGGATTTGAAGAAGGAATCAGAACAAAATACCCTTAATAAATTATTAAACCTTAGAATTCACCCTTTTAAGGTAAATACAATAATGATAGTTGAGTTAAATCCTAATAAAATTAGACACTTGGAAAATGTTTACTATCAAACCAAAAGAAAATGACTTTTGGGTTACACCTTTTAAAAATGATTACACACTCGAGATCATATTTTATGTAATGAATGTGGTGGGGGTATTTCATTACCTAAATAAAATGATAAAAATAAATAAAGTAATTAAATAAATAGATTAATATAACCAGTGCATATTGTATTTTGATTTGTTTATGTTCAAAAAAAAAGAGAAGAAGTGGGATTGAAATTCAAACTTGGGTTTGATTTGAAATTGGAAATAAAAAAACAGAAAAGAAAAAGAACAAAGAAAAGGAACATTACCAGCGCTTTGGGCCAAATCTTTCGTCGGCCCATTTCTTCAATCCCTCTCCCGTGGCCCACCAACCTCATTTCCCTCTCGCGCGCGCCCGGCTCCTCGAGCTGACATCCGACGCCCACACGTCGGTGGGTTATTCCCAGTGTCACGCGCGGTCACTGGTGCGCGGGACCCACATGTCGGCCCCCCCCCCTCAATCCTGATTATGTGCGTGTGCCGCTGCTGGTCAGCCAATGACGTGTGGGGCCTCCTTACCAGGCCGTTCTTCCTCACCGTAACAGATGCCGCTACTTCGCCGCCGGGACATGGGGAGCAATCCCACGAACTGCGCTCGGTCTTTGCCCATAATTGGGTATAAAATGGGACCCTGGCCCCTGCGCCCTCCTATTGGATCGACCACGTGCGTGCAGCCGTGCTCTGGTGAGCCCCGTCGCCGTACACCCCCATGGCCGGGTGAAAGAAAATTGGTCGCCGTCGGTGCCCTGCTTTCCTAACGTCAGCCGGGTTCCAAGGAGAAGTCAAGAAGGGTCGTGAGCGCATGTGGAAGCTTCTGCAACCCTCAATTCGATGATAAGAGAGCTAGAAGCGTACAATTCATCGCCGGGACTCGGAATACCGCCATGGGGATTGCGCGGATTCAACCCCGTCGGGGTCTCTGCGCCGGGTCTAGCGGCTTGGGCTGGCTCCTTGGGGGTGTCTGTGGACATACCGGGCGCGGTGGGTGTGCTGGGTTGCGCGAATCGCTCACCGGAGCTAAAGAATCATCGCGGGCCGCCTCATGCCGTGGCCAGGAAACTCCATGGGTCAAATACCGGTGAGATCACGACCTCCTTATTTCCCATCGTCTCCTCCGCATAATGGGTCTGTTGAATTAAAGAAGGGGGGCTTGAACTTGGTGAACGCGAAATCGCAGCTATGGCGCCACCGTGGGAGGGGTCCCCTGTGCGGCCGTGCCCTGTGTTTGGGGAAGATGCACGTGGGTCGTCGAGATCGAATCCAAGGGCTCGGGACGGTTGTGGCGTGGCGCTTCTGTGGCCGTCGATCTTTGATCCGGTGCGTCGTAGCGTATCGTTTGGGAAATAGTGTGTGAGCCGTTGGATCGTGGGCGTGTGGCCACGATTGGATGTGGATACCGGTTCGCCCAGTGTGGTTATGGGCCGTTTGATCTCGATCGAGTGGCTCTGGGGGGATCTCGACTTCTTTAAATCCCTGCCCTTGGTTTTAGATCCAAGGGTTCTTGCTGCGTACCGGTTCGGGAGCGTAGGATTCTAATCTGAGCCGTATATTTTGGATCTGACGACCCTGATTTGAGAATACCCCTTCGTCGTGCGCTTCTTTCAAATGAGACCTTATGTTTTACAGGAATAAACCCGCCGTCCCCTCGGGGTGTTTACTGTGTCATAGGAATTCTTGCGCTGAGGCCCCTGCCTTCTAGATTAATTGAGGCCCAGTCCAGAACTCATTTAATTTGAATAAATGAAATAGAAAATGGATTTTTAATATGAAAATAATTATTAGAACTTGATAAATTCATAGAAAATTCATACTTGCTCCAAATTAGTCCATTCCACTTTCTAAATTTTTATAATTTAATTCTCTATCACTTAGAGCCTCTGTTTTGTCATGAAAACAATTAGAAATTTAATCTCTCACTTAATCCATTTTAAACACATAAAACCTTTGAAAATTCATAACTTAAAATCTATAACTCCAAAATTAATGATTCCTATTCCTATGATCTTATTTTAATATGTAGATTATTAATGTGTATTTTGTTCTTATGTTTGGTGTAATGTTAATTTTGCCTATACCATGTTTGTTTGAATTGCTACGACTAGCAGTGAGGATACGTATCACCTGAAGATCATCCTGGTACCTGGAATCTCAAGTCCCAGGCAAGTTGTGCCCTTGATCACTTCTTTTCACCTACTCATGTTCTAATTAATCATAATGATCTGCATAGGTTAATTTTGATGGGACCCAATAGGTTACCCTAGTTTGTCTATCTTTATACCTTGTTTACCACTGAACTTTTTGGGTAGTACTTGCTAGTGCTTTATGTGGTTTTGGGTACGAAGATACATGATTCATGATTACACTTTTGTTATCAGTTGTTATTTATTGTTCATGATAAGATCATTATGTTAATTGGAACATGGAGAACCACCCGGGAAAACAGTGCTACCACAAGGGTGGAATGGGACGCCCTTGGCTGATTAATTAGGAAAGCTAGTGGAAGACTACCTTACCCGAAAGGGGCAAGGGCAGTAGGGGAGTGGTCAGTGTAGGGAGGCCCTCGGGAGGATTTTGCTGCGATGGCGGTCCTGCAAGGGATTCCTGCATTGGAACTTCCTATAAACTGTAGCGGGTTTTCTGAAGCTAGTGGAACTTTGTAAAGGCCTCGTAGTGTTACCCTGCCTCGCCTCCTCGGTAGAGGTGTATGGGATTGGCCGTCTCTTGGCAGATGGGTAACATGACTTGTGGGTAAAGATGCGCAACCTCTGCAGAGTGTAAAACTGGTATACTAGCCGTGCTCACGGTCATGAGCAGCTCGGACACTCACATGATTAATTTATGGAACTTAAACTCAATTTGTCATATGCATTGCATCGCAGGTGAAGTTGTTACTTTTGTTCTACTAATTAACTGGGTTGGTATTTACTTATACTTAGTAACTGCTAATAAAATTTTGACCAACTTTAAAAGCAATGCTCAGCTCTAACCATCTTCTTTGGTAAGCCTTACACTTCACGTGAGCTCCCACCTTTGGCGAGTTCATGCACATTATTCCCCACAACTTGTTGAGCGATGAACGTATGTGAGCTCACTCTTGCTGTCTCACACACCCCACAGGTCAAGAACAGGTACCGCGGGATGAGGCGCTTGGAGGATGCTGTGATAAGTTCGTGAGAGATCTAGGCCGTCGTCTCCCAGTCAACTTTGGGTTGCTGGACCGTTGTCTCCTTATAATGTAATTATTTATTTTGTATAGAACTCCTGTTATATATAAAGATGTGACATTCGATCCTGTGCCACTATACATCATATGTGTGAGACTTGGTCCCAGCATACCTGGTGTTTATGTTAGCGCCCGGGTTTTGGATCCCTAAAATCCGGGTGTTACACATCCTGTCCTGTGGTCTTCCACCATTCGGGCGTTGATTCTCCAGACTTCTAGTGAGGACCTCAATGAATCAGGTTTGGTTGGCTAGAACTTGGGCTAAATCTAATGGCAGCTCTGGAGGTGCGGGGAGGTGGGTCTCACTCCCTTCTCCACCGGCTTCTCCTTCAGCTCCTAGGGGAAACCCTGCTCCAATCTCGGAGGCGGTAGGCGTGGTTTTATCCGAAGCCATCTGCCAGGGGGAGAGAGTTACTACTATGCATATGCCAAATTTTTTTCAACCAAGTTATTTTATTCATTACACAAGTTCATTACAAGCATATAGTTACCACAAGTCGCGCTACACGCGAGCGCTTTCTAAGGTACTTCCAAACTCCTTTTCTAAAGTGTCCCCAAATTCCTTGAGAAGGTCATCAAGGCTAGCTAGGGACATATCCTCGACGTCGAACAAATTCTCTATCCTGGAGGGAGGTAGTGTTGGAGGGGCTTTCTTCTTCCGCTCAGTCTAGCATCCTTGGCTCTTGGTCTTCTTTTGGATTTTCTTCGTGGGGGCGAGCTTCTTTAGCTTCTTATCGTAATCCATCTTCAGGGTTCGGTAGGCTTCACGAGTGTTGGCCTCTTCACCTTCTGCTATATAAAGACTCTCTTGGAGGGATGCCTTCTCCTTTTTAAGTTCCTTGACCTGCTGCTCTAAGCTTTCCACCCGGGAGTTTAGGTGGGTGCAGTGGGAGGAAAGGTCATCATAGTGGTTATCGAGAGTGTGGAGATATCCAGCCATGTAGACGATGGTGGGGTCATCCTCGGTAGGATCCCTTCCTGACATGGCCTGAAGTCTTTTCCTCCAGGTAGGGATATTTTTGTTGCTAGGTGGGAAGTAACGAAGGGGGTTTCAAAAACATCTTTGCTGTAGTTTTGGCATAGCTGTCGGAGGGCTTTTCGGGCAACATTTTGGCAAGTGTCTGGGAAGTGGTGTCCAGTGAAGGTAACTTGGAAAGGAGGGTGGTTTGGGTAACTTCGGCTTTCTCCTAGGTAGACTGCCATAGAGCACTTCTCAATTCCGTTTTCGTGGTATTCTTTCTAGACATACTCTGGCTTCTTACGGATCCCCATGTGAAGCGCGCAACTCTGCAAGAGATGAGGGAATCCTTCCTCCTCTGAGCAGTAGGATGTCCTAATGACCCAAGAGCCTTCCATCTGGTAGAAGAAAAGAAGGGTCTGTTAATATCAGGGGAAAGGAGAGAAGATTTTTCTTAGGGGTAAGAGGTGTTTTCTTGTTAAGCCAAACTTTTAAGGTCGGGGCTGCGATCTACGGCCAGTCCTATGGCTCCGATACCACCTGAAGCATCTCGATCCTTTGGGACTCAAATGTGATACAATTACTAGTCCTAGGAGGCTAGTAACCACATTTATTACTTCAAATAGTATAGAGTTTGAATAAAAGTTATTACAATACTAGAGTACAAGCTCGAGAGAAACAGAAATACAAAGCGTAGTAGAAGATAAACTAGCCCAAGCCATAGGCAGAACTAGGTGCAGACACAGCCCCCTCAATCAAGCATAGCAAAAAAGAAGTCTCCCGCTGCTGAAAAACATAAATAAATCTGGGTGAATACATTAGGTATTCCGCAAGCCCATCCCGCTCCTGTAAAGAGAAAGGGACCTATATAATACATGCTTTGTATGGTGGAGTTGAAGTCACTCTTCTTTTTCTCAGAGAAAGGCAGCACTTTGAGGGTTTTCCCAAAGAAGTAAAAATAACACATTACTCAACCACCACTGAGCTTCCCGCTCCCGTGGCATCATTTTCATTTCCAGAAACAGACTCACACACACATTTCCCTGTTCATGGAGGTTGTAAAACACTAATTGTCATACCACACTAGACTCGTCCATTCCAGTGGACACAGACTATTCGAATAGGTTTGAACTCTGCGCAGAGGGGTACACTTTACCCTCTAGTCTGGCTCTGCGATCTCATGGCTAATGAGATCCGAATCCGAATCTCTTTCTTTCCTCGCATGTCCTAACCTTAACGGTTATACCGGAAGGAGTCAGACCACCTCCATGTCCAAATCGGACAAAACATTCCCCCTCCTTATCCTCCCGGTGCTCCCCAGCCTTCATAACCCTAGGGTTTGGACCATACGAGTTCAGATTGAGTGACTGCCCATACAGTCTCGAGTGGTTGTACTTATCATGAGTACAGGTAGTGAAAGATGACAAACTGGTCCTTATATGAGGGGACAATCCTTCTGCTCACACCTAAACCAGTTGAGCCATCACCTTAGGCCCTCCCCTAAACCAAGGAGTCCCTGATCATCCCACTCACAAGGTGATGAGGGTGAATACCCTTCATCATACACTTTTTGAAAACATCGCTTAGTCAAAACACTGCCCTTTTCCCATCCCACATTTTGTACTCAAAAGATGTTTGTTAATGCGGGCTATCTCTCTACTCACAATGCAAATGTTCCATCCCTTAATCCCGGCTTAGGTAGTGGTAGAAAGAATAGGTAAATTATGCATCAAGGGAAGAATGGACTTGCCTTCATCGAAGCTTTCCTGTCACAAAAGATTTATTTTAGAGGGGTCGGGTTCCTGCCCTTCTTCCGGAGCTACAAATTTTGGAGGATCGGATCCCTCTTCCGCTAGCAAACATGGATAAGCAACAATACATCAATCATGGTGACTTGGTGGGGTGTGCCAATTGTTAGACATTATTATTTTTGTGCCCTATAATTTATTTAGACTATTTTTGGTGCATAAAATATCAATATATGAATATATATATGAAAATAGGAAAAAGAAATGGAAAAAAGGAAAAAGAAAAGGAATTCTCGGCTAACTAGGCCGGGGGGGATTTTGGCCCAGCAAGCGCGGGCAGGCAGCCCAGCCAGCCCATGGAGGAGTGGAGCGGCGCGGGTGGACGTCGTGGGTGAGGGCCCACGCGTCAGCGAGAGGAGGGGGGTAATGGCGTGGAGCGGGTGACGGAGGGGGGGCGAATCGGTCGGGCTCGACCGCCGGTGAGGTCCGCGGTGGTTCTTCGCCAGGAGCCCGGTTTTGCGACGGCAGAGCGGTGGCGAGGCACGGGTGGGGGTAGGGGATCATGGTGGAGGGGCCAATTTGGCCAGAGGGTGCCTGGGGTGGCCGGTCCACGGTGCGGTGGCGGGCGCTCGCGGCGGTGAGGTCGCCGTCGAGGCTGCCGAGCGCAATAGGAGGCGGGGATGGGTGCATCGTGTTTGTGAGGGAATGGCGAAGCTCAAGAACTATATGAATTAGACTGGAACTTAGCAGAGGGAGGAGGGCGAGGCTCACCGGAGTAGGGGAAGGACGCAGCGGCGCTGGCTCAATCGAGCTCGGGGAAGGAGGAAGAGGGTGGCCAAGGCTGGTGTGAGGAATTGGGGAGCTCGGGGTGGTCCTTTTATAGGCACCTAGGGCGGGGAAGAGGCGAGAGGTGGCGTGCACCGGCGAGCTCGCCACGGCGGGGATGGTGGTGCACAGTGGCGACGACGAGATGGCTCGGGTAGGGGGTGATGGAATGGCTCGGCTGGCGCAAGGGGACAGAGGCGCAAGGCGCCAACAAGGCAGACGAGCGAGTAATGGCGAGACGATGGGGCAGTGGCGACTGGCGACGATCGCCTCGCTAGCCCCGGTCACGGGCGCGAGGAAGGCGCTGAGGGCTGGGCCCGCTTGCCAGGGAGAGAGAGATCGTGAGGGAGGGGAGTGCGGGCTGACGGGTGGGGCCGAGCCGATAGCGGGAGAGTGATGAAGCGTCCCGATCCTTTGGGACTCAAATGTGATACAATTACTAGTCCCAGGAGGCTAGTAATCACATTCATTACTTCAAATAGTTACAGAGTCTGGATAACGTTATTACAATACCGGGGATACAAGCTCGAAAGTGAGCCGAAAAACATAAAGCGCAGTGGAAGATAAAATAGCCCAGGCCACAGGCAGAACTGGGTGAAGACACAGCCCCATCAATCAAGCATAGCAGAAAAGAAGTCTTCAGCTGCTGAAAAACATAAATAAATCTGGGTGAATACACTAGGTATTCCGCAAGCCCACCCGGCTCCCGTAAAGAGAAAGTGACCTAAATTGTACATGCTTATTATGGTGGAGTTGAAGTCACTCATACTTTTTCAGAGAAAGGCAGTACTCGATAGTTAGGGTTTTCCCAAAAACAATAGAAGTAACACTTGCTTAACCACCACTGAGCTTCCCGCTCCCGTGGTACTTCTTTCTTTCTAGAACACACACACACACATTTCCCTATTCCCCGTTGTAGTAGAAACACTAATTGTCATACCATACCAGACTCGTCCATACCAGTGGACACGGACTATTCGAATAGGTTTAGACTCTGCGCAGAGGGGTACACTTTACCCACTAGTCCGGTTCTGCGATCTCATGGCCAATGAGACCCGAATCCGAAACTCTTTCCTTCCTTGTACGTCTGAACCTTAACGGTTATACTGGAAGGAGTCAGGCCACCACCATGTCCAAACCGGACAAAACATTCCCCTTCCTTATCCTCCCGGTGCTACCCTAGCCTTCATAACCCTGGGGTGGGACCGTACGAGTTCAGAGTGAGTGGCTGCCCACACAGCCTCGAGTGGTTGTACTTTTTGAGAGTACAGGTAATGAAAGATGACAAACCGATCCTTATATGAGAGGACGATCCTTCTGCTCACGCCTAAACCAGCTGAGCCAACACCTTAGGCCCTCCCCTAAACCAGGGAGTCCCTGATCATCCTACTTCACCAGGTGATGAGGGTGAGTACCCTTCATCGCATTCTTTTGGAAAACATTTCGCTTATACCCCCTTTTTACTTGTCCCATATCTTTTAACGGAAGTAATAGTTAATGCGGGCTCTCTCATGCTCACCATGCAATTTTGATTCCCATCCCATAATCCAGGCTTAGGCAGTGGTAGAGAGAAGTAGGTAAATAATGCATCAAGGGAAGGATGGACTTGCCTTCGTCGAAGCTTTCCTGGCACAAAAGGTTAATCTCGGAGGGGTCGGGTTCCTGCCCTTCTTCCGGAGCTAAGAGTTCCGGAGGATCGGATCCCTCTTCCGCTAATTAAACACAGATAAAAACAATACATCAAACATAGTGACCTTTGTGGGGTGTGCAAACTTTTATATTTTATTATTTTTGTGCCCTACTAATTTATTTAAACTATTTTTGGTGCATAAAATATCAGCATATAAGTATATATGGGAAAATGGGATAAAGAAAATGGGAAAAGAAAAAGAAAAAGGATTTCCTTTCCCTGTGGGTCGGGGGGGATTTTCGGCCCACTTGGGCGCGGGCGCTCGCGCGGGCGAGGCAGGCGGCCCAGCTGGCCCAGCTGTGCGGGGGAGACGGCGGGTGACGGCGCGGAGGCGCGGGCCCACCAGCCAGGGAGAGAGGAGGGGGCTGACGGCGTTAGCGACAACGGTGGGGGAGAGGGGCTCGACCGGGGTTCGACCGGCGGTGGGGATCCGCGGCGGTTCTCCGCCGCCGGTCCGGTTTTGCGATGGGGAGGCGGTGGCGGAGCATGGGTGGTAGATGAGGATCACAGGGGCGGGGCAAATTTCGCCTACGGGGGCCTAGGGCGGCCGGTCCACGGCACGGTGGCGGGCGTCCGCGGCGGCGAAGCCGCCGGTGAGTTTTCCGGCCGAAATAGAGTGGGGGAGGTGGCGTGTCGTGGACGTGGGAGTGTGGCGGAACTCTTGGCACTATTTAATTGAACGGAAGGTCGCCAGGGAGGGAGAGGGGAGCTTACCGGAGCGGTGGAGGGAAGCACGGCGGCGCTGCTAGCTCATTTGAGCTCGGGGAGGGGTGGAGGAGATGGCCGGGGCTGGTGTGGAGGGCTCGGGCTCGGCTGTCCCTTTTATAGGCGCCCGGGAGGGGGGGAGGGATGGAGGGGACGGCGAGCTCCGATGAGCTTCCATGATGGCGGGCATGGAGCAAACGGCGACGAGACGGCTCGGGCAGGCTGAGGATGAGGGGACGGCTCGGGCACAGTGGCGGGACGGTCGCGGAAGTCGGGGCGAGCCTTAATGGCGAGGCGACGGGGCGTGCAGCGCTCGGTGGCGAGCGCGCCGGTGAGGGATGGGCGAGGGAGAAGGAGCTGACAGGTGGGGTCGGGCTACCAGTGAGAGAGGTCCGTGCGAGAGAGAGAGGGGCGGGGCGCTGACGGGCGGGGTCGGGCTGTCAGCGGGCGGGAGTGGCACGCGGTTTGGGCCGCCTGGGCTGGAAGGAGAGGGGAGGGAGGCGGGTGCGCGCGAGCTGGGCTGGAAGTCGGCCCAGCCGAGGGAGGGAAGGGTTTTTTCCTTTTCTTTTTCTTATTCTATTTCTTTTTCTTTTTCTTTTCTACTTTTGTGTCTTTTTGCTCCTTTTTCTCTTAACAAAAATTCTCTAAATGAACTTGGTGATAAATATGGTCTATGTGAGGTGCTTCAAATCATTTTAAGTATATGCAAATGATTGGGTGACCTAGGGGTAGGGTTAGGGAGAAGAATAAAACAAAAGGAATTAGGGGGGGTTAGGGTTTCAAACCTGGGTTGGGATTTTGGGATGTTACAAACCTACCCCACTTAAAGGAATCTCGCCCTCGAGATTTAGACTGGATTTGGGAAAAGGTAAGGGTATTCCCTCCTCAAGGAGTCCTCACTCTCCCAGGTGGCTTCCTCTTCTCCTTCTCTGCTCCACTGAACTTTACAGAGCTTTACTTCTGAGGTGCGGGTCTTTCTGACTGCTGAATCAAGAATCTTTACTGGTTTCTCGCGATATTGAAGATCTTTCTGAATCTGCACTACCTCTTCTTCGAGGTGACTTTCTGGTGCTTGCAGGCATTTGCGGAGCTGGGACACGTGGAACACATTGTGGACGTCGGACATGGATTCTGGTAGTTCCAGGCGGTATGCTGTGGGTCCTACCTTGCCAATAATGGGATAGGGACCTACAAAACATGGGGCTAGCTTCCCTTTGACTTGGAACCTCCTGACACCACGCATTGGAGAAACCTTAAGGTAGACGAAGTCTCCTTCCTCAAATCGGAGTTCCCTCCGCCTGTTGTCTGCGTAACTCTTCTGTCGACTCTGAGCTTCAAGCAACCTTCTGCGGATCAGTGCAACTTTCTCCTCTGCCTCCTTGACAAAGGCAGGTCCTTCTAGTGCTTTTTCCCCCACGTTGGACCACATGAGAGGGGTCTGGCATTTTCGTCCATACAGTGCTTCGAATGGTGACATCTTGATGCTGGACTGATAGCTATTGTTGTAGGAGAACTCTGCGTAAGGTAGACTGGACTCCCAACTTCTATCAAAAGCTAAAACACATGCTCTTAACAGATCTTCAAGGACTTTGTTGACCCTTTCTGTCTGCCCATCTGTCTGAGGGTGGTACGCGGTGCTAAAGTCTAGCTTGGTGCCCATAGCTTTCTGAAGGCTTGTCCAGAATTTGGATGTGAACTGGGTTCCTCTGTCTGATACTATCTTCCTTGGGATGCCATGGAGTCTGACTATCTCCTTGAGGTAGATCCGGGCAAGGGTGGCTCCTCCAAAGGTAGTTTTCACTGGAATGAAATGGGTTACCTTGGTGAGGCGATCTATTATTACCCAGATGGAATCATTCCCTTTTTGTGTCTGGGGTAGTCCGGTTACGAAATCCATGCCTATTTCTTCCCACTTCCATTCAGGTATCGGGAGGGGTTGTAATATGCCAGCAGGTTTTTGGTGTTCGGCCTTCGTCCGTTGGCAGATGTCACATCGGGCCACATACTGAGCTATTTCTTTCTTCATCCCCTTCCACCAGTATCTGGTCTTGAGGTCCAGGTACATCTTGGTAGTTCCGGGGTGGATGGAGTAGGCCGAGTCATGAGCTTCCATGAGTAGGACTTCTCGGGCCTCCCCTTTTGGTACACACAGACGGTGTTTGAACCACAGGACTCCTTGGTTATCTGTCCTGAGGTCCGGGAGTTGTTCCTTGCGGGCTTTCTCCACAAGCCTTGCCGTCTCTGGGTCTAGATGTTGAGCTTTGCAAATGAGGTTTTCTAGCATTGGCTTGACTTCGAGACTGTCGTTGTTTCCCAGACATGCATTTAGTTGTGCAGATTCTTTCTTCCAGTCTTCTAGAAAGTTGGTCCCTTTAATTCCGAATGGCTTTCGACTGAGGGCGTCGGCCACCACATTGGCCTTCCCGGGGTGATAGTGAATTTCTAGGTCATAATCCTTGATCAGCTCTAACCATCTTCGCTGACGGAGGTTGAGATCAGGTTGAGTGAATATGTACCTCAGACTCTTGTGATCGGTGAAAATATGGCATTTGTTTCCGATTAGGTAATGCCTCCATATCTTTAAGGCATGCACTATGGCTGCCAATTCCAGATCATGGGTGGGGTAATTCTGCTCGTGCGGCTTGAGTAGGCGTGATGCGTAAGCAATGACTCTCTCGTTCTGCATTAGCACACACCCTAAGCCTTGCCTTGAGGCATCACAGAAGATGACAAAATCTTGATGAATATCTGGCAGAGATAGAACGGGTGCCGTTGTGAGTTTCTCTTTTATGATTTGGAAACTCTCTTCACATTTTGGGGTCCACATAAATTTATGGTCTTTCTTGAGAAGTTCTGTCATTGGTCTTGCTATGCTGGAGAATCCTTTGATGAAGCGGCGGTAATACCCTGCCATTCCTAGGAAGCTTCGAACTTCACTGACGTTGGTTGGTTGCCTCCATTTTGACACTGCTTCTACTTTGGAGGGGTCCACTTCTATTCCTTCTGTGGTTAAGATATGCCCAAGGAAGGCTATCTTTTCCAACTAGAATTCACACTTACTGAGTTTGGCAAAAAGTTGGTGTGCTCTGAGTTTCCCAAGGACGATCCGAAGGTGACGCTTATGGTCTTCGCGGTTCTTGGAGTAAATAAGGATGTCGTCGATGAAGACTACGACAAACTTATCTAGCTCTTCCATAAACACTTTATTCATGAGGTTCATGAAAAAGGCGGGTGCGTTTGTCAGTCCGAACGGCATTACTGTGAATTCATATTGCCCGTACCGGGTGATGAATGCAGTCTTTTGGATGTCTGCTTCCTTGATCCTCAATTGGTGGTAACCAGACCTCAGGTCTATCTTGGAGAAGTACTTGGCTCTTTGAAGCTGATCGAAGAGGTCGTCAATCCGAGGAAGTGGGTATTTGTTCTTGATGGTAACCTCATTTAATGATCGGTAATCAATACACATTCTCATGCTTCCATCCTTCTTGGAGACAAACAGGACTGGTGCTCCCCAAGGTGATGAGCTGGGACGGATGTACCCTTTTTGCTGAAGATCTGAGATTTGAAATTTTAGTTCTGCTAACTCGGTTGGAGCCATGCGGTATGGTCTCTTTGCGATGGGTGCTGTTCCAGGAATTAGATCTATGTAAAACTCCACTTCTCTTTCTGGTGGCATTCCTAGCAATTCTTCTGGAAATACGTCCATGAATTCTTCCACTACTGATATACTTTCCGTTGTTATATTGAACATCATTGGGTCACTGGCGGGTGGCTGTGCCTGGCAAGAGACTGACTTTCCCTGCTGGTCGGTGAGGAGGACTGTCTTGTCTGCGCAACTGATGATGTCTTTGTGTTTAGTTAGCCAATCCATCCCTAGGATTACATCAATTCCCTTGGATGGCAAGACGGTTAAGTCTGCCAGGAATACTACCCCACTTAAAAGGATTCTGACTTGGGAACATTTTAGCTAGCATAGGAGGTCGGACCCTGGGGTTCGGGTGACCAAGGGAATCTCTAGGGGAGTAGAGGGAATGCCATATTTTTCCACAAAGCTAGTGGCTATGAAAGAGTGGGATGCTCCAGAATCGAAAAGTACGGTAGCGGGAGTCAATTCAACAAGGAACTCACCGAGTACTACTTCTGGAGCCTGCTGAGCTTCCTGGGCATCGACGTGATTTACGCGTGCCCTTCCTTGGTACGGAGTCTTGTTCTGCTGGCTGACGGCGGAGGGCGCCTTGGGGGCGGGTGCCGAGGTATTCTTGGGGCCATTCACCGAGTTGGAGTAGGCGGGTCCCTGTGGCTTCAGTTGCGGACAGTTGTTCTTGAAGTGACTTGGATCACCGCAGTGCCAACATGCATTTGCTGGAGGTTGGTTGCTTGCCACCGAGGGAGAATGGAAAGAGTTCTGACTCTGCTGGCTGAATCGTGATGGGGTGGGTCCAGCTGGCCTACTGAAGCTGGGCCCCTTGGGTGGAAACCCAAATGATCGAGTCTTCTGGTGCCGGTCCTGCTGTTGTGCCCGGAGAACCTGGAACTTCCTTTTGAGATGTCCTTTTTCTTCCTCCTTAGCTCTTTCAACTTGCATGGCCTTGTTGGAAAGGTGAGAGAAGTTGAGGAAGTCTTGGCTAGCCAGAATTGTCTTGAGTTCTGGCCAGAGTCCCTTGAGAAAACGGGCCATCTTCTTGCTCTCAGTATTGACATCATCTGGCGCGTAGCGGGCTAACTCTGTGAACTTGTGCACATATTCGCTGACAGATCTTCCGTCTTGAGTCAATTCTCGGAACTCGTCCTCCTTAAGCTGTACCAATCCTTGGGGCACAAGGTGCTCTCGGAAAGCTGCTTCAAATTCCACCTAGGTAGCATCTCTGATGGTGACGTTGAAGGTGTCCCACCAGGCTAAGGCCATCCCAGAGAGTTGGTGGGCAGCCAGTTGAACACGCTGATTTTCTGGGCAACCAATGGCTTCCAGTTTCCTTTTGATCGTGCGCATCCAATCGTCTGCATCGAGGGGGTTGCTTGATCCGGCGAACGTGGGAGGTTAGTGTCTCAGGAAGTCCCCCATTCTGTCTTGCGGTCTTCCACCATTTGGCCGTTGATTTTCCAGATTCCGAGTGAGGACCTCGATGAGTCGGGTCTGATTGGCTAGAACTTGGGCTAGGTCTAAGGGTAGGGGTGGAGGTGCGGGGAGGTGGGTTTCACTTTCCTCTCTAACGACTTCCCCTTCAGCTCTTCGGGGGAAACCTGCTCCAATCCCTGAGGCGGTAGGCGTGGTTTTATCCGAAGCCATCTGCCAGGGAAGAGAGTCACTATCATGCACTTGCAAATTGTTCTCAACCAAGTTATTTTATTCATCACACCATCACATTACAAGCATAAGACTACTACAGGGGAAGACTACACGAGGGCGTTCTTCGAGGTGCTAGCGAGTTCCTTGTCTAAGGTGTCCCCAAATGCCTTGAGAAGATCATCGAGGCTGGCTAGGGATACATCTTCTTCGTCGGACCAGTCATCGATTCTGGGGGGAGGTAGGGCTAGAGGGGCCTTCTTCTTCTTCTTCTCTGTCTGGCATCCTTGGTTAGTGGTCTTCTTCTGGATCTTCCTTTTGGGGGCGAGTGCCTTTAGCTTCTTGTGAAAGTCTATCTTCAAGGTCCGATAGGCCTCACGGGTGTTGGCTTCCTCGCCTTCCACTATGCTGAGACTTTCCTGGAGGGATATCTTCTCTTGTGTAAGCTCTTTGACTTGTTGCTCTAGGCTTTCCACTCGGGAGTTTAGGTGGGTACAATGGGAGGAGAGTTCATCGTAGTGGTTGTCGAGGGTGTGGAGGTATCCGGCCATGTAGACGATAGTGGGATCATCTTCTATGGGATCTCCTCCTGACAGAGCCTGGAGTCTTTTCTTCCAGGTGGGGGTGTTTTTGTTGCTGGGTGGGAAATATCGGAGGGGGGTCTCAAAGGTCTCCCGGCTATAGTTTTGGCACAGTTGTTTGAGGGCTTTTCGAGCAACGCTCTGGCATGTGTCTGGGAAGCGGTGCCCGATGATGGTAATTTGGAAAGGAGGGTGGTTTGGGTAGTTCCGGCTTTCTCCCAAGTAGACCGCCATAGAGCACTTTTCCATTCCATTTTCACGGTACTCCTTCCAGACATATTCGGGCTTCTTGCGGATCCCCAAGCGCAGTGCGCAGCTTCAAAGAAGGTGAGGAAAGCCTTCCTCCTCTGAGCAATAGGAAGTCCTAATCACCCAGGGGTTTTCCATCTGGTAGACGAAAAGAAAGGTCTATTAATATCGGGGAAAAGGGGAAAGAGTGTTTCTTGGAGGTAAGAGGTGTTTTCTTGTTAAGGGAACTTTTTAGGTCAGGGCTGTGGTCTACGGCCAGTCCTAAAGGCTTTGATACCACCTGAAGCGTCCCGATCCTTTGGGACTCAAATGTGATACAATTACTAGTCCCAGGAGGCTAGTAATCACATTCATTACTTCAAATAGTTACAGAGTCTGAATAACGTTATTACAATACCGGGGATACAAGCTCGAAAGTGAGCCGAAAAACATAAAGCGTAGTGGAAGATAAAATAGCCCAGGCCACAGGCAGAACTGGGTGAAGACACAGCCCCATCAATCAAGCATAGCAGAAAAGAAGTCTTCAGCTGCTGAAAAACATAAATAAATCTGGGTGAATACACTAGGTATTCCGCAAGCCCACCCGGCTCCCGTAAAGAGAAAGTGACCTAAATTGTACATGCTTATTATGGTGGAGTTGAAGTCACTCATACTTTTTCAGAGAAAGGCAGTACTCGATAGTTAGGGTTTTCCCAAAAACAATAGAAGTAACACTTGCTTAACCACCACTGAGCTTCCCGCTCCCGTGGTACTTCTTTCTTTCCAGAACACACACACACATTTCCCTGTTCCCCGTTGTAGTAGAAACACTAATTGTCATACCATACCAGACTCGTCCATACCAGTGGACACGGACTATTCGAATAGGTTTAGACTCTGTGCAGAGGGGTACACTTTACCCACTAGTCCGGTTCTGCGATCTCATGGCCAATGAGACCCGAATCCGAAACTCTTTCCTTCCTTGTACGTCCGAACCTTAACGGTTATACCGGAAGGAGTCAGGCCACCACCATGTCCAAACCGGACAAAACATTCCCCTTCCTTATCCTCCCGGTGCTACCCCAGCCTTCATAACCCTGGGGTGGGACCGTACGAGTTCAGAGTGAGTGGCTGCCCACACAGCCTCGAGTGGTTGTACTTTTTGAGAGTACAGGTAATGAAAGATGACAAACCGGTCCTTATATGAGAGGACGATCCTTCTGCTCACGCCTAAACCAGCTGAGCCAACACCTTAGGCCCTCCCCTAAACCAGGGAGTCCCTGATCATCCTACTTCACCAGGTGATGAGGGTGAGTACCCTTCATCGCATTCTTTTGGAAAACATTTGGCTTATACCCCCTTTTTACTTGTCCCATATCTTTTAACGGAAGTAATAGTTAATGCGGGCTCTCTCATGCTCACCATGCAATTTTGATTCCCATCCCATAATCCAGGCTTAGGCAGTGGTAGAGAGAAGTAGGTAAATAATGCATCAAGGGAAGGATGGACTTGCCTTCGTCGAAGCTTTCCTGGCACAAAAGGTTAATCTCGGAGGGGTCGGGTTCCTGCCCTTCTTCCGGAGCTAAGAGTTCCGGAGGATCGGATCCCTCTTCCGCTAATTAAACACAGATAAAAACAATACATCAAACATAGTGACCTTTGTGGGGTGTGCAAACTTTTATATTTTATTATTTTTGTGCCCTACTAATTTATTTAAACTATTTTTGGTGCATAAAATATCAGCATATAAGTATATATGGGAAAATGGGAAAAGAAAAAGAAAAAGGATTTCCTTTCCCTGTGGGCCGGGGGGGATTTTTGGCCCACTTGGGCGCGGGCGCTCGCGCGGGCGAGGCAGGCGGCCCAGCTGGCCCAGCTGTGCGGAGGAGACGGCAGGTGACGGCGCGGAGGCGCGGGCCCACCAGCCAGGGAGAGAGGAGGGGGCTGACGGCGTTAGCGACAACGGAGGGGGAGAGGGGCTCGACCGGGGTTCGACCGGCGGTGGGGATCCGCGGCGGTTCTCCGCCGCCGGTCCGGTTTTGTGACGGGGAGGCGGTGGCGAAGCATGGGTGGTAGATGAGGATCACAGGGGCGGGGCGAATTTCGCCTGCGGGGGCCTAGGGCGGCCGGTCCGCGGCACGGTGGCGGGCGTCCGCGGCGGCGAAGCCGCCGGTGAGTTTTCCGGCCGAAATAGAGTGGGGGAGGTGGCATGTCGTGGACATGGGAGTGTGGCGGAACTCTTGGCACTATTTAATTGAACGGAAGGTCGCCAGGGAGGGAGAGGGGAGCTTACCGGAGCGGTGGAGGGAAGCACGGCGGCGCTGCTAGCTCAGTTGAGCTCGGGGAGGGGTGGAGGAGATGGCCGGGGCTGGTGTGGAGGGCTCGGGCTCGGCTGTCCCTTTTATAGGCGCCCGGGAGGGGGGGAGGGATGGAGGGGACGGCGACGAGACGGCTCGGGCAGGCTGAGGATGAGGGGACGGCTCGGGCACAGTGGCGGGACGGTCGCGGAAGTCGGGGCGAGCCTTAATGGCGAGGCGACGGGGCGTGCAGCGCTCGGCGACGAGCGCGCCGGTGAGGGATGGGCGAGGGAGAAGGAGCTGACAGGTGGGGTCGGGCTGCCAGTGAGAGAGGTCCGCGCGAGAGAGAGAGGGGCGGGGCGCTGACGGGCGGGGTCGGGCTGTCGGCGGGCGGGAGTGGCGCGCGGTTTGGGCCGCCTGGGCCGGAAGGAGAGGGGAGGGAGGCGGGTGCGCGCGAGCTGGGCTGGAAGTCGGCCCAGCCGAGGGAGGGAAGGGTTTTTCCTTTTCTTTTTCTTATTCTATTTCTTTTTCTTTTTCTTTTCTACTTTTGTGTCTTTTTACTCCTTTTTCTCTTAACAAAAATTCTCTAAATGAACTTGGTGATAAATATGGTCTATGTGAGGTGCTTCAAATCATTTTAAGTATATGCAAATGATTGGGTGACCTAGGGGTAGGGTTAGGGAGAAGAATAAAACAAAAAGGGGGGGGAATTAGGGGGGGTTAGGGTTTCAAACCTGGGTTGGGATTTTGGGATGTTACAAGCGACGAGAGAGGGAGAGGGGGGGCAGCTAACGTGTGGGGGCGGGATGTCAGTGGCGGGCGCGGGCGCGCGGCGATGGACCGCTTAGGCCGCGGAAGGGAGGGGAGTGCGGGCGCGCGCGCGAGAGAGAGAGGAGGCCTGGGCCAGAAGCGGCCCAGCCGAGGGGGGGGTTTCCTTTTTCTTTTTTCTTTTTCTATTTCTTATTTCTATTTTCTATTTCTATTTCTTTTATCTCCTTTTCTTTTGAACAAATAATTAGCTAAATAATCTTGGGTGCTAGAAAAATAATAATAATCTATGTGAGGTGCTTCTAACAATCAAAGTGTATGCATATGATGAGATGACCTATGGGGTGGAGTTTAGGGAGAGATAAAAAGGGGGGGTTAGGAGATTAGGGTTCCAAACCTTGGGTTGAAATTTTGGGATGTTACAGCCGACAATGACGCTTGGACCGGGACTGCAGATGCGTGTTTTCTTATGTCATCTTATATATAATGTTTCATTGAGTTCACATGTTACCTAGCCGATCATATGAAATTTAATTCTTTGTTGCTTTGTCTTAGACCGTGTCATCAATAAAATTTCCATTTGGTAGTGAAAAAAGGAAAAGAAAAAACTAGAAGATGAGTTCATAGAAACACAAAGAGGAGGTCTTGATAAATTTTATGAAGAGTAATTCTACTGCTCCAAGAAACTCAAATAATAAGTTAGCAATAGTTCTTGTGGAGGAAGAGGAACCAACTATTAGGAATTCTAAAGAAGATGATAATCTTGACATCAACATTGAAGAAAACAATGTATGTGGCCCTGAGAATCCAACTGCTACATCAGATGCAAATGCACAACCTGCTAGTGTTGATGAACCATCATTTTATACTCGTGATATTTTTGATCTAAGACATTGGGATAACCTTGATAATAAAGCAAGAGATACATTAGTTGAGAAGAGGCCAACTAGAGAGGAACGTCTGGAATTCCCTTTAGATGATGCATCAAGACAATTTATGTATGTTCATTATCATAGAAAATTAAGCAATGGAGAAGTACATGATAGAAAATGGCTTGTTTATTCAAAACATATTGATAGAGTGTTTTGCTTCTGCTATAAGATTTTAAGTCTGCTACTAGTACAAGCCAGAGTGCATTAGCAAATAATGGATACAAAAATTAGAGGCATATTAGTTTGAAGCTTAGGGAACATGAAAATAGTGTTGAGCATATTAATCGCATTAACAAGTGGAATGAGCTCAAAACAAGCTTGCAAAAAGAGGAAATCATTGATAAAGAAGTGCAGATGCAAATCACTAAGGAGAAAGCTCGCATGAGGCAAGTTTTATTAAGAATACTAGCTATTGTGAAATTCCTTGGTAAACACAACTTGACTTTTTGTTGGGGGCTTATTCTCAAAGGCTAAGAGTTAAGAACAAGGCAACACAGAAAATGTTGAGTGTTAAAGTCCTTCGTCCTCCATCACGTTATATCCTTTCGGGATATAAAGAATTTCGGACGAAGGTTACGAAGGGCGTACCTTCGTAAACATAATGACGAGGGACGAAGTATTCATATAAATCATGAGGTATAAAATAAACATTTAAATATTATCATAGAATCATTTCCATTTTTACTAACATGAACGAATATAAATGATTTCAAATTACAAATGTACCTTCGGTCCTGAGGAAAACGAGGATACAGGTGTGATGCGAAGGCAAATGACAGGTTCGCGTGAACAGTACAGAGGTACTGTTCATCTATTTATAGACACAGGTCACAGCCTGTGACAAATTACAATTATGCCCCTTACAAAAGTTTACAACATTGACTCAGACCTCTATGGATAAAAAGGTCATTCTATCTCTATGTCGGTTTGTAACGCCGAAGCTCCATGAAAAGGAACCTTCGGCCATCTCCTGGGGACGACTTCAGCCGAAGCTGCTTCTTCGTGTAAGACCTTCGGCGCACCGAAGCATGGCCCCAACACTTTTAGAGGAACTAGTGAGAGAAGTTTTACACAGATAGTAATGGTAATTTCTATGCTTGTGTTGAGATGATTGCAAAGTTTGACTTAGTAATGTAAGGCCATCTTAGATGTATTAAGAATAAGGAGTATCATTACACTATCTCTATCATAAAATCCAAGATAAGCTGGTATATAGTTTAGCTTTCTGATATTATTAGTTGTATCATAAAGGTTGTTAAAAAGGTCAAATATTTCTGTATTATTCAAGATTGCACCCTTGATGTCAGTCATCAAGAACAAATGACTTTATTGGTTTGGTGTGTTAATTTGTCTAATGGAAAGATAAACATTGAGGAGTACTTTTGGGGGTTCATGAAGGTAAAGACAAATCTGGTTCATGAATTTTTAATATATTGATTGATGATATGGAGTCATTTGGCCTAAATGTTAATGATATAAGGGTTCAAGGCTATGACAATGGCTCTAACATGAAAGTAAAACATTAAGGGGTACAAAAAGGCTACTTGATATCAATCCATGTGCTTGCTGTAGTCTCAATCTTACTCTATGATATGGCAAAATCTTGTGGGAAGGCTATACCATTTTTTGGAATCATTCAAAAGATATATGCTCTATTTTGGGTCCTACAAAAAGGTGGAATGTTTTGCTTAAACATGTTTCTAGTTTAGCCATGAAACCATTGTTCAATACTCGATGGGAGAATCGAATAAAAATGTTATAACAATAAGATATCAAGCACCTGAGATAAGATCAACTTTGTATGAGATACCCATGCTAAAGTTGTTGAACATAAAGATATAAGTGATGCAAAAGGTTTATTTGATGTGCTTGGTAGCTTTGAGTTTTACTTAGTATGGTTAGCTGACATGATATTTTATTTTCTGTAAATAAAGTGAGTAAAAAGTTGCAAAAGCCAACCATGTGCATTGACTCTACTTTGGATCTAACACAAGGTATGATGGAATGCTTTGAAAAATACAGAAACGAGGGGTTTCTAGTTTCTCTCAACATTGCCAAAGATATTGCAAATGATATGGGTGTAAATGCACCATTTTCTAGTAAACCGTAAGGCAGTGAGAAAGAAATAATTTGATGAAAGTAGTTGCCATGAAGAAATTCTAGAAAATGCAAGAGCTTTTGGAGTCAACTATTTTTGGTATTAGTTGACATGGCGAGCACTTCTTTGAAGACTAGATTTGAAGAGCTCTCGATGTTTAAAGGTATATTCGGGTTTTTATTGAGCTCAAGCGCACTAAAGTCACTAAATGATAGAGAACTTGAAGATTGTTGCACTAAATTTGCAAACACTTTCTCTCATGATGGTCCATATGATGTTGAGTTAAATGATTTGATTTCTGAATTGAAGATTTTAAAGTTTATTTTACATAACATCACATTGTCTGCTATGAAGATTTTTGAGCATATCAGAGATGTGGATTGTTGTGAACACAAGATTGACTTGTCCCATGTGATCCAGGTTGATGATGAGTGATTATCAACATGGGTAGTACTTTGGTGAGTCTTGGACTTACCATAGTATGAGTTGTGTGTTGTATGCTTGTGGTGTGTAGGTGTGTAGTACAGGGACGATGGTCGATGAAGAAGGTGAAGATCATGTGGGTTCATGCTGATTGCTGGGAGCGGTGAAGGACGAGCGTTAGGCCTTGATCAAGGGACTAGAGAAGTGGGGTGACTAGCTGTGGTGACTGACACTTAGGACACACACCAGCGCGAGGACGTCGTAGAGAGGATCATGTCGCTAGAGCTATCAAGGACTAACGGGACAGGTGTCCAAGACGTGATGATGCCTATGGAGTACACTACTCTTGGAGGTTTCGGTGGTTGAGCCTTGAAACCACCTAGTGCTACAGAGGGTTGGTTTCGCCGAGTTTGGGCCTTAAAACTCAGCGGTGCGGTTTTGGCTAATCGGAGGCGACACGTGGCATCATCGTAAAGGTTACGTTGAGGTGAAACAACTTTGTGAAGAGCGCGTGACTGTAAGATGAATATATCAGAAGTTGGTCCCTTTTGCCCTTGCTAAGTGGATAAGCTCTATGTATCTAGGGGTAGTTTAGTCTAGGGAAAGAACCCCCTATAAATAGGTGGGAGGACTAGTTGTTTCAGCCATCTCTTTTGGCTATCTCATTAGGCACTTTATTTAGAGCACTTAGTTTCCATCCCTAGTTTGCAATAGTTTTAGCCCGAAGATCCACATGTGTTTTGTAATCCTGCATCTGTGTACCTGAGACTGTGATGAAGTGTGGTCGTATCCACACGTGGTACAACGTTATTTCAAATTCATGTCAAATTTGATCTTGCTGAAGTTTTCTATTGACTTTCTCCTTTCTCAATCCCTCTCTTTAGTTTTTGTGAGAATCTTTGATCTCTTGAGTTGAGGATTGATTTGGGAATTATCTTGGGGTGAGATACGGTCTTTGGATCGCTGCTAACATCAGGTTTGAGCAGTTTGTGGTCATGTACTGATCTTGTTTCGTTTTGATCTTGTTTTAAAAAACCCCAACAAAACCCAATTCAAGTCAAGTTTTTTATTTTGTTCGTGAAGTTTTGATTTGCTCTAGTTCAAACTTCATGAAACATCTTCTCTCCCTCTGTGCTTGTTGTTGTGAAAGTTTAACTACGCAACACTGTTGCTCCCCTGAGCGGCACTACCACTGCCCGGCATTGTCAGCCATCAGAGCGGCATTGCCACTTGGCCCGTTTTGTAGTTTTGTCTCTAGTTTTATGCAGACTCCTGAATTGGTTCTCTTCTAGCATTTTGGTGCAGTCAATCGACACTGGATTGATCTGCACAGTCTTACATAGTTTTTGGAGTCTCGTGAGGTTGGTTTGAAGTTGGGATCCAGTTGTGTGTGCTCTCTCGAGTGGAGAAATTTTTGTGGCTCCCATTTACCCGCTCTAGGTGTCTCATCGGCCCTTCAATTGTTATCATAATGCCTCTGTTGCTTATAGAATATTATTTGATGTGCCTACTAATGTTGCATCTGCTAAAAGAAGATTCTCAAAATTGAAGTTATTGAAGAATTATTTGAGGTCAGCACCGAGTCAAGGAAGGTTGGTTTGGCAACTTTATGCATCGAGAAGAAGCTATTGGATGATATCGATATCAGTAGTATAATCGATGATTTTGTATAAAAAATGTTCGAAGAAATTTTATAAAATGAGAAAGTGACAAGCAAGTTTTTATGATTTCAATCAGTGTTATTTTATAAGCAGTAATGTGTAACATTCTATATAAAAGTAAGTTATATGCAATACTTTTTTAATAATACATGTTCATTATATGATATACATATACATTTATATATAGGTATATGGGGCCTCCTTATAAATTGTTGGTTAGGGTCGCTGAAATGTCACGACCGGTACTGGGCATAGTCGATATTTGAGCATGTAATATTCTTCGCCTCCACATTTATCAATCCATCATATATAAAGTGGACCTGATTATTACACATTTGTGGTGCAAAGCTCTATAAATCACCTATGTGTTTGTAGTCATAGCGGTACTTAGGATCAACAGGTCTCTAGCCTATGTTCCTGGTTGGCTGGTTCTATCCCTAACTCTTCTTAATTTTGGGGTACCTATGTGCTGTTAAGCGACGACAACTATAGTTGAAATAATGAGTGTATCAATTCTGCCCCCAAAACAATATAATCCTAATTCTTATCAAATTATCTAAAGTTTTATTAAATATGAGTGAAATATATTAATATGTAGAGATTAAAGAGATATATAATGAAATATTTTTAATGGACAATCTATGAAACCTATACGGTATTGTAAATATGATATGGTTAAATGTATTATAAATATAACATTTTTGTGTAATTTAATCAAATTTAAGATACTTTGACTTTTTTGCTATATTAAAATTATGCTTATTTTATTTACAACCACTGCTTCTATATATAGACTTGAACAAGCATTTGACAAGATTTATATCTAGAAATTATATATATATATATATATATATATATATATATATATATATATATATATATATATATATATATATATATATATATATTGTCGGAGGGAGTAGCACCCGAATAATAATAGCGTAGAGGGGCACATTGGTCATCTCGCTGCGAAGTGACAAACATGGCGATGGATACGGAGCAAAAGGCGAGGAGCGTCCATTTGGCTTGAGCTTACGCAACGCAATAATCATTCTAGTCAAGCAGCGGATTTGACCTTTTGGGCCGAGCAGAGCAGGGCAGATGAGCGAGTCTCCTCCTCCTCCGGGAATTTATTATTTATTATCCGCCGGCGACGGCGACGCACTCGTGACACGGTGACTGAACGATCGACTCCTCCCATGGTCCGGTCCGCAGAGCAGAGCACCACCGAGCACATGGCTACGGGCACACACTGTCATCCTACCACGTACAGAACCAATGGACATGTGCATGGAAGGCCACGCAACAAGATCTCGATCGATCCCATCGTCCCAGCCGCATGCATGACGCATCATCTCTTTTCGTTACCTTTTGTTTGCTTGACAGGGTGTGCTAAAATTTTACTGTTTCGTTGTGTGCTAAATTCTTTAACTGCAGCTTGACAAACAGTGCACTGACATGGGACACGTCATTTTTTATTTATTAGCTGCTAATAATAGTTAACTGGTTTGGTCTAACTAATTAGTTGAGCTAACTGATGAAAAAAAAAATTTATTCACTCAAGCATCAAAATAACATAGTAATAAACTTGATCAAGTTCCTCCTTTGCGAGAGGGATATTCATAAAGGACGTTGTCTTTATTATTCTCTATACCAGATCTAAAATACACCTGAGTTAACTAATTGCAACAGTTTTTGTATAAAAGGACAATCCAATCTTTTTTTTTTCTAGACACGTGTTGTAGACCTCTTCTCCGCATGTAATCTTCATCAGAGAGGCTTCATGTTCCAAGAGTGAATCGATCTGCCTTCATTCATTTCAGACTTAACCTCCTTTATTAAGTAAATTCTAATTTCTTCATTTATTTCGGACTTTACCTCTCGTAAATATGTCTAGTGGTTTTGTTACATCATCTTAATAAAAAAGAACTGTCACACCCGATTTCAGGGGGCAAAACCGAATGTATAGTATATGTGTGCTAGGATCTATTTCCACACATATGTTGACGTCATAAGTGTAATATATCAAAATAACAATGCATAAAAGCATAAATAACAATTATATTAACATATTACACTTCGAACAGACATAATATATTAACCTTTATTCATCAAAGTACAGCGAAACATGGACATCCATCCACAGGAAAATGACCGGGGGTATCACTAGACTAGCATCCGTGGAGTTCAGCATCATATCTTCATCTGCAAACTTCTGATCAAAATTTAAGCAAGGGTGAGCTCACTTATGGTCGGGACTCAGCAAGTGGGGGAAAATCCAAGGTAACAAGGTAAGGCTAAAGTTAAATACGGTTAGCATTTTAGTTGGTCAACATTTTATTATCAACACCTGATTACTAGGTATAAGTATATACCAAACCCATATTAAACATATAAAATATTCATCAGCATATATGTCATCAACATAAATATTCACCAGCATAAGCTCAGAACCACTTGAACCAAAAAGGACCACGATTTATTTTCATCTTCAAGTTCAATTATCATGTGAGGGTCCAGGCTGCTCATAACCGTGAGCACGGCTGATATATCAGTTTTACACTCTGCAGAGGTGGCACATCTTTATCCATGAGTCGCGATTCCCTTCTAGCCCGGGTTAGCTAGACCCGTATTCACTTCCGAGGTGAATGGCTAGAGTCTCACTACGAGGCTTTTCCCTAGAGTCCTCATTATGCAAATGCTGGAAATGGTCAAACTGCATAAAGCACACCTGACGTAACCAACTTATAGACCAGTCTGCAGGGTAAAGCTTGGAAACTATGCTCGTATCCAATCTACCTGAGCCGGAAATATAAGCGCTTGGCAGATGCCCCCGTTCTGGTCGACCACGACCAGCATCCAACATAAGACTTCCCTAGTTATTTAGCCAAGACCAGAGCCATGATAGTTCTCATGGTAGCACTGTTTTTCCGGGTGGTCATTCCATGTTCCAATTAAATCATATGATCTTGCTTAATCATCGGATTAACCACAATAACGTAACTTACCATTTGGAACATTAATATCATAAACAAGAGTGACTGCATAAAGTTAAGTTATAGCAATAGCATAGCTACGAAGGTAGAGTATAATGCCCAAGTTTGATCAAGAAATACGGTTGAAAAGGTTAGGTGTATCCGAATAGGTAACCCATCAAATTATACATATATATCCAAGAATAAACTTTATTAAATGTATTGTTTGGGATCAAACAGAGTATGCAGAGGAAGAAGTCCACTTGCCTTGCTTATTGAAAACATGAGTTTCTTCCACGGATCGGAATAAATCTTGATTCTTAACTACTAGATCAACCACTGAATATCACACAAACAAACAAGAAGAAACAAACACCAGTCAATAACATACAACATTCACCATACGCAAAGCTAAAAGAAAGCTTAACGAAAAGAGCATTTGTTTTTTTAAAAACATCGCAAGTAATGGTTTTAATAAAAAAGTATTCTTTTAAAAAATGTGTGATCTATACTTTATAAATCAAGACATGAGATTAAAAATATCTTAATTAAAATATAAAAATATTAGGTTCACCAATTTAATCTTTTATAAAACGTCATATGTGATATGTCTAAGATTAAGAGTTTATAGGATGATAAAACATGTTATAATAATATTAAACCTTTTTAACTTTTTTAAGAAGATATGTGTTATATATCTAAGATTAATGTGTTATGAAATACATTATTAACTTATGAAGCATTATGGAACATATAATAAAACATCTATTTGAAAAGACCTTAAGATATAAACCCAAACAAGTTTTATGTGAAAAGATCATTAAACAAATAGTTGTATTTATTTTCATTAAGAAAATACATGGTTTAATAGATTTTTATGAGAAATAATGAAATAATTAATTATCTTTTATTTTTATTAGAAGGTACATGGTCTATATTTTTATTTAAGAAAGCTATATACAAACATCTATAAAGAACATTGTTAAATTAAAAATATGATATCTATTAAAAGGTCATTTTAAATAGAAACAAATTATCTAATTTCTTAGTAAGAAACTTATGTTTATCAATATAACTATCATTTTTTTATTAGAAAAGTATGAGCGTCTAATTAGGTTATTCTAACATTATTATAAAATTCTATCCTTTCGGTTTTCTTCTTTCTTTTCTACATAGAAATTATATGTATGGCTAAAAATTGTTTACTTAATTCTTCTAACATTAATATTCTAAGAAGTAATTGTAAATTACTAAGTGGGACTTTTAATAGCATATTCATGGTTATTATGACATAGATAAATATTTTACTAATTCTAAGTAATTTAAGTGCCATAATCATGAACACATTTATTTTGGCTAGTAAAAATCTATTTTCATTACGACTAGTGGTATTCTTTTAGTTTTCTCCTTTCTTTCTAAAAGAAAGTATTATTAATAATAATCGGGGATAAATCATCTAATAACCTATAATGTTCATATTGCCATGAATTCTATACCATTTACTAATTCCATGTTAGGAAAAGTTTCTATTATCTATTAAAATGAATTTATGATTATAACCTTCCAAATAATTTCTAAAATTCATTGTGACCAAAATTAACTATAAAATTGCCTATATAGTGTTTTATCACCAACATGTGTCTACTAATTTTTGTCATACTTCTCTCTAATCCAACATTCTACAAGTCATCGTAAACAAATAATATGAATAATCACGGTGCACTAAATTATTGCATACATCTACCAAAAATCCATAGCGCACATACGCGTGAATTCCAAATCACAACATGCTCATATTACAACACAATAATTATAAAATTCACAAACTAAAAAAAGTAATTTCAAAAATACATAAAATTCTTTTGGGTCGTCTTCAACCTTGCGACGAACGGCGGACGGGACTTGGGCGTGCGTCTAGGCGAAGATTCGGTATGGCGGTTGGTGTAGCTCCGGCGAGCTCCACGGGCTCCGACGACGGCGTGGCGAACTCCAGCGATGGCTCAAACAACGAGGAGAGTGAGAGAGAGAAGGGGGCGAGCTCGGGTAGGGAGGAGAGAGAGAGAGGAGCTCGGCGTATTTATAGAGAGAGGGAGGGGAGAAGAGAGGTCACCGGGGAGAGAGAGGGGCGGCCGCGGTCTTCAAGGCCATTGATGGAGGGAGGTAATGGGGAGGAGAAAAGGAAGCTTTGAAGCTCCATTAACTCGCGTTGCTGAACGGTCGTGGGACTTCGACGCTCGGTCGGTGTTGGGCGTGGGTGCAGGACGTCGGGCGCGGCTGCGACTCGGCCTGGTCGGGGCGTCGGGTCGGTCCGTTGCTCTCCCTGGCGCGGCGTCGGGCGTTGGGCTGCCGGCTCCTGGCGCGATCGGGTTGGGAAGCAAGGGGAGAGCTAGGCGCGGGCTCGGCCATAGGGCGTCGGGTGGCGCGCGGCTTAGAAAGACAGGGAGAGGGACAAGGGAGGAGAGAGAGGGTCGGGTGGGGCCTGCTTGTCTGTGAGAGAAGAGGGGGGAAATAGAGGGCGGCAGCGGCGGCTGGGAAGCAGGGGGCGCGGCGTGCGGTTGGGGCTTCATGGCCCCTAGTGGGCCTTAGGGTTGGGGTTAGGTTAGGGTTTTTTCTTTCTTTTTCTATTTCATTTCTAAATTCAAAATATATTTTTACCAAAATTATTTATAAATAAAATATTTATTTTTGACTAATAATTATTATATTATTTATTTGGATTTTCATTTAAGAAGAAATGCTATTAAATATCCAAAAATCAATCATACGCAATCAAAAATTATTCCAAATGCAATAAATAACAAACACTTTAACGAAAAATTTATTACCATAATTACCATTAATAACTAAATGCATTATTTTTAGTTGATGGTTTTTATAGTGTTACAAGAACCGGCAAACTTCAGTCTCCACATTTAGTCTGCACATTTAGACGAAGTAAACCATTGTGTCCGTCATACCTTCTGTTTCTCTTCTAATGAAGATGTTCCTAAAAACAGATATAAAGTAAAGAGAGAAAAATTGTTAATCAACTCTAGAACACGGAGAATACATTTGTCCGAGGTCAAATCCCCAACAACAGACCCTCGCAGGAGAAGGCCTACTCCAAAGGTTTGAATCCCGTAAAATTATAATTTTAAATGAAGGTAAAACGTTGTTCTCGACCTTCAAAGTTATTCGTTGAAGGCTAGAAGGTGAACAACTTCGATTTTTTAATTTTATGGCCGAGTTGACTGAAGTCAGGTATACAAGGAAACTGAACGGTCGCTTTTGATTGAAGTCGCATATATATACTATGCTTATGAATCACAATTTGGTACCACTTTAGAAAAACCGAGAGGTCTTGCTACTTGTTTTTACGAAACAAAGTTTTCAGTGCAAAACATGTTTGCAAAGCTATTTGTGAGCTTTGTGAGAAAGTTTTATGCCCATTGCTATTTTGGATGGTGTAGTTTGAACAATGTTGGAATGTGAAGCAAATTGCTCCTATCACGAAGAATAATTGGCATGATGCCTGGTTAGTATTGGTTGTATTACAAGGCGCCTATGGTTGAAGAAAGGGACTGAAGTGGAAGGGTGGTGAAAAAGTTATTATTGGCTACCAAGATAGGCAAATATGCCTCCAAATACAAATCGTCCTTTGAAGAAACTCTTATTTCAAAGAGCATTGACAAAGCATACAAGCTCGTGGCTTTGCTTTAAGGGGTAGAGATTTAGCTAAGGAACATGTGGCTGCTTAGGTTTAGCCTCTTCGCCAAGGTTGGTCGCCTTGCCATTTTCATGTAAAGATAATTGGCTCCAAGCAGTATAAGTTTTATGATTTTAAAGTTGTTAGGTCTCACTGCTTTAAGTTTTACGTAGAGTTTGTTGAAGTAGTGGAGTTGAAGCCTTGTTAAATTGGTGGGAAGTTTAATACTAATACAAAAATTTTGATTATTGACATTCTTGGAGTTGATTACAAGTGTTTGAACCACGTCTTAAATATTGGAAACATTTTGTATGGGAGAGGACTCCACCTTCATCTCAAGGCTTGAAGCCAAACGTTTCTCGGGTGACTACTAGAAGAGGGCTAGCATGGGACATCATGTGAAAAAACTAGCTAAGTTTTAGCTTGTCATTTTAGCTCTTGTTTTTCTTATGACTTGTATATATTCTTTTAGTAAATAGCAAGTTCATCGTAAGTAGGTGCGGTGAATTCTTCTTCACCATCACTATCATTACTACAATTATCATCATCACTTTGTACCTTCTGGTCACCCTTAGCCAATAAACATAGGTGTGTAGAGGATGATGGTGGTGTTGGTGGTGGAGGAAAAGATGTCCCAATCACAGGAGCGACTACCTTCTCTTTTTCATCATCACTATCATTGGAAGAAGAGCCATTTAAGATTCAATGTTGGTTAGCCAATCACCAATAATGTAAGTCTTGCCATTTTTCTTCTTGTCATCCTTCCTCTTATATGTATTGTATTTGTTCTCTTCATCACCACTTGAGTCATTTTTCTTGCCCTTGTACTTATTCTTCTTAGGTTTAGGGCATTGATGATCTAGATGACCAAGTTCACCATAATTATATCATCCATTTCGAAGATGTGCTACATGTGAAATTCTTCATATTTGATTTAAAACTTGATGCCCTTCTCATTTAGACATTGAGCAGTTTTTGTTGTTTTTCTCACCATGAGAGCTATCTTTACACCATCACCTTGTTCACTTGAACTATCAAGGTCTTCCTTGATTTTCCTTTGCCTTTCTCTTAGTTGGCCTTGAAAGCCAAATCTTTCTTGTTAGAAGAAGATCCATCATATGGAGTGATGTGTATGTACATCTCATTAGCACTGATCTTCTCAAATATTTTTATGTTGGCGTGGTGAGGGAGAGATCAACTTGATGGAGCATGGTGACAATGTACCCATACTTCTCAACTGGGTGATGAAAGGGAATTAGGCTTACACCTAGTCCCTAATTAATTTTGGTGGTTGAATTGCCCAACACAAATATTGGACTAACTAGTTTGCTCTAGTGTATAAGTTATACAGGTGCCAAAGGTTCACACTTAGCCAATAAAAAGACCAAGTATTGGGTTCAAACAAAAGTGCAAGGGACAACCGAAGGCACCTCTGGTCTGGCGTACCGGACTGTCCGGTGTGCCACCGGACATGTCCGGTGCACCAGGGGACTCCAACTCTAAACTCGTCACCTTCGGGAAATTCCAAAAGCGACTCCACTATAATTCACCGGACTGTCCGGTGCTCCAAGGGAGGGTGGGCTCCGGAACTCGCCAGCCTCGAGAATTCACTTCAGCTGCTCTGCTATAATTCATCGGACTGTCCGGTGTACACCGGACTGTCCGGTGTAACAGCGGGGCAACGGCTATTTCGGCGCCAACGGCTACCTGCGACGCATTAAATGCGCGCGCTGCGCGCACAGAGGTCAGGCACGCCCATACTGGCGCACCGGACAATCTACAGTGCATGTCCGGTGCGCCACCGGACTTCCAGGCGGGCCCAGAAGACAGAGCTCCAACGGTCGAACCCAACGGCTTTTGGTGACGTGGCTGTCGCACCGGACATGTCCGGTGTGCACCGGACTGTCCGGTGCACCATCGAACAGACAGCCTCACCAAACGGCTAGTTTGGTGGTTGGGGCTATAAATACCCCCAACCACCCCACATTCAAGACATCCAAGTTTTCCACTTCTCAACTACTTACAAGAGCTCTAGATTCAATTCTAGACACACTCAAGAGATCAAATCCTCTCCAAATTCCACACAACGCCCTAGTGATTAGAGAGAGAGATTTGCTTGTGTTCTTTCGAGCTCTTGCGCTTGGATTGCTTTCTTCTTTCTTGATTCTTTCTTGAGATCAAACTCACTTGTAATTGAGGCAAGAGACACCAATCTTGTGGTGGTCCTTGTGGGAACTTTGTGTTCCAAGTGATTGAGAAGAGAAAGCTCACTCGGTCCGAGGGACCGATTGAGAGAGGGTAAGGGTTGAAAGAGACCCGGCCTTTGTGGCCTCCTCAACGGGGAGTAGGTTTGCGAGAACCGAACCTCGGTAAAACAACCACATGTCACACTTCTTATTCGCTTGCAATTTGTTTTGCGCCCTCTCTCGCGGACTCGATTATATTTTTAACGCTAACCCGGCTTGTAGTTATTTTTGAGAATTTTAGTTTCGCCCTATTCACCCCCCCTCTAGGCGACTTTCAATTGGTATCAGAGGTCGGTGCTTCATTAGAGCCTAACCGCTCGAAGTGTTGTCGGGAGATCACACCAAGAGGGAGATGGAGACCGGCGACAAGCCCACTACGAGCCAAGGGAGCACTTCATCGGAAGAGTCCCGCACCAAGAGGAAGGAGAAGAAGAAGGACTCCTCCAAACGGAAGGAGAAAAGATCTTCTTCCTCACACCACAAAGAGAAGAAGGAAAAATCTTCTTCCCACAAGTCGCATCGGAAAGGCGACAAGCACAAGAGGATGAGGAAGGTGGTCTACTACGAGACCGACACTTCATCAACATCGACCTCCGACTCCGATGCGCCGTCCGTAACTTCTAAGCGCCAAGAGCGCAAGAAGTTTAGTAAGATCCCCTTACACTATCCTCGTACATCTAGACATACTCCATTACTTTCCGTTCCATTAGGCAAACCGCCAACTTTTGATGGCGAAGATTATGCTAGGTGGAGTGATTTAATGAAATTTCATCTAACCTCACTCCACAAAAGTATATGAAATGTTGTTGAGTTTGGAGCACAGGTACCATCCATAGGGGATGAGGATTATGATACGGACGAAGTGGCCCAAATCGAGCACTTCAACTCCCAAGCTACAACCATACTCCTCGCCTCTCTAAGCAAGGAGGAATACAACAAGGTGCAAGGGTTGAAGAATGCAAAGGAAATTTGGGACCTTCTCAAGACCGCGCACGAGGGTGATGAACTCACCAAGATCACCAAGCGGGAAACGATCGAGGGGGAGCTCGGTCGCTTTCGTCTTCGCCAAGGGGAGGAGCCACAAGATATGTACAACTGGCTCAAAACCTTGGTGAACCAAGTGCGCAACCTCGGGAGCAAGAAATGGGATGACCACGAAGTGGTTAAGGTTATTTTGAGATCACTTATTTTCCTTAACCCTACTCAAGTTCAATTAATTCGTGGTAACCCAAGATATACACTAATGACTCCCGAGGAAGTAATCGGGAATTTTGTGAGCTTTGAATGTATGATCAAGGGCTCAAAGAAGATCAACGAGCTTGATGAACCCTCCACGTCCGAAGCACAACCGGTGGCATTCAAGGCGACGGAGGAGAAGGAGGAGTCTACATCGAGTAGACAACCAATTGACGCCTCCAAGCTCGACAATGAGGAGATGGCTTTAATCATCAAAAGCTTTCGCCAAATCCTCAAGCAACGGAGGGGGGAAGGACTACAAACCCTGCTCCAAGAAAGTGTGCTACAAATGTGGTAAGCCCGGTCATTTTATTGCAAAATGTCCTATATCTAGTGACAGTGACAGGGGCGACAACAAGAAGGGAAAGAGGAGAGAAAAGAAAAAGTACTACAAGAAGAAGGGCGGCGATGCCCATGTTTGCCGGGAGTGGGACTCCGACGAGAGCTCCACCGAGTCCTCCTCCGACGAGGATGCCGCCAACATCGCCGTCACCAAGGGACTCCTCTTCCCCAACGTCGGCCACAAGTGCCTCATGGTAAAGGACGGCAAAAGGAAGAAGGTTAAATCTAAATCCTCCACTAAATATGAATCCTCTAGTGATGATAATGCTAGTGATGAGGAAAATAATTTGCGTACCCTTTTTGCCGACCTAAACATGCAACAAAAGGAAAAATTAAATGAATTGATTAGTGCTATTCATGAGAAGGATGATCTCTTGGACTCTCAAGAGGACTTCCTTATTAAGGAAAACAAAAAGCATGTTAAGGTAAAAAAATGCTTATGCTCTACAAGTTGAAAAATGTGAAAAATTGTCTAGTGAGCTAAGCACTTGCCATGAGACTATAGACAACCTTAGAAATGAAAATGCTAGATTAATTGCTAAGGTTGATTCTCATGTTTGTGATGCTTCAATTCCCAATCTTAGAAATAATGATGATGATTTGCTTGCTAAGATTAAGGAATTGAATGATTCTCTTGCTAGCCTTAGAATAGAAAATGAAAATTTGATTGCTAAGGCTAAAGATTTTGATGTTTGCAATACTATTATTTCCGACCTTAGAACTAAGAATGATATGTTGCATGCTAAGGTTGTAGAATTAAAATCTTGCAAACCCTCTACATCTACCGTTGAGCACACTTCTATTTGTACTAGATGTAGAGATGTTGATATCAATGCTATTCATGATCACATGGCTTTAATTAAACAACAAAATGATCATATAGCCTTATTAGATGCTAAAATTGCCGAGCATAACTTAGAAAATGAAAAGTTTAAATTTGCTAGAAGTATGCTCTATAATGGGAGACGCCCTGGCATCAAGGATGGCATTGGCTTTCAAAGGGGAGACAATGTCAAACTTAATGACCCTCCTAGAAATTTATCTAACTTTGTTAAGGGCAAGGCTCCCATGCCTCAATATAACGAGGGTTACATTTTATACCCTGCCGGTTATCCTGAGAGAAAAATTAGAAAAATTCATTCTAGGAATTCTCACTCTGGCCCTAATCATGCTTTTATGTATAAGGGTGAGACATCTAGCTCTAGGCAACCAACCCGTGCCAAGTTGCCTGAGAAGAAAACTCCTATTGCATCAAATGATCATAGTATTTCATTTAAAACTTTTGATGCATCTTATGTGCTTACTAACAAATCCGGCAAGATAGTTGCCAAGTTTGTTGGGGGCAAACACAAGGGCTCCAAGACTTGTGTTTGGGTACCCAAAGTTCTTGTTTCTAATGCCAAAGGACCCAAAACCGTTTGGGTACCTAAAGTCAAGAACTAAAATTGTTTTGTAGGTTTATGCATCCGGGGGCTCAAGTTGGATACTCGACAGCGGGTGCACAAACCACATGACAGGGGAGAAGAAGATGTTCTCCTCATATGAGAAAAACCAAGATCCCCAACGAGCTATCACATTCGGGGATAGAAATCAAGGTTTGGTCAAAGGTTTGGGTAAAATTGCTATATCACCTGACCATACTATTTCCAATGTTTTTCTTGTAGATTCCTTAGATTACAATTTGCTTTCCGTTTCACAACTATGTCAAATGGGCTACAACTGTCTATTTACTGATGTAGGTGTCACTGTCTTTAGAAGAAGTGATGATTCAATAGCATTTAAGGGAGTGTTAGAGGGTCAGCTATACTTGGTAGATTTTGATAGAGCTGAACTCGACACTTGCTTAATTGCTAAGACTAACTTGGGTTGGCTCTGGCACCGCCGACTAGCCCATGTTGGAATGAAGAATCTTCATAAGCTTCTAAAGGGAGAACACATTTTAGGACTAACCAATGTTCATTTTGAGAAAGACAGAATTTGTAGCACATGCCAAGCCGGGAAGCAAGTTGGCACTCATCATCCACACAAGAACATCATGACAAGTGACAGGCCACTGGAGCTCCTACACATGGATTTATTCGACCCGATTGCTTACATAAGCATCGGCGGGAGTAAGTACTGTCTAGTTATAGTGGATGATTATTCTCGCTTCACTTGGGTGTTCTTTTTGCAGGAAAAATCTCATACCCAAGAGACCTTAAAGGGATTCTTGAGACGGGCTCAAAATAAGTTCGGCTTAAGGATCAAGAAAATTAGAAGCGACAATGGAACGGAGTTCAAGAACTCTCAAATTGAAGGCTTTCTTGAGGAGGAGGGCATCAAGCATGAGTTCTCTTCTCCCTACACCCCACAACAAAATGGTGTAGTGGAGAGGAAGAATCGAACTCTATTGGACATGGCAAGAACCATGCTTGATGAGTACAAGACGCCGGATCGGTTTTGGGCCGAGGCGGTCAACACCGCCTGCTACGCCATCAACCGGTTATATCTACACCGAATCCTCAAGAAGACATCCTATGAACTCCTAACCGGTAAAAAGCCAAATATTTCATATTTTAGAGTTTTTGGTAGCAAATGCTTTATTCTTATTAAGAGAGGTAGAAAATCTAAATTTGCTCCTAAAACTGTAGAAGGCTTTTTACTAGGATATGACTCAAACACAAGGGCATATAGAGTCTTTAACAAGTCCTCAGGACTTGTTGAAGTTTCTTGTGACGTTGTGTTTGATGAGACTAACGGCTCTCAAGTAGAGCAAGTTGATCTTGATGAGATAGGTGAAGAACAGGCTCCGTGCATCGCGCTAAGGAACATGTCCATTAAGGATGTGTGTCCTAAGGAATCTGAAGAGCCTCCACATGCACAAGATCAACCATCCTCCTCCACGCAAGCATCTCCACCAACTTAAAATGAGGATGTTGGGGCCATGCTTCGTTGCGCCGAAGGTCTTACACGAAGAAGCAGCTTCGGCTGAAGTTGTCCCCAGGAGATGGCCGAAGGTTCCTTTTCATGGAGCTTCGGCGTTACAAACCGACATAGAGATAGAATGACCTTTTTATCCATAGAGGTCTGAGTCAATGTTGTAAACTTTTGTAAGGAGCATAATTGTAATTCGTCACAGGCTGTGTCCTGTGTCTATAAATAGATGAACAGTACCCCTGTACTGTTCACGGGAACTTGGCATTTGCTTTCGCATCACACCTGTACTTTTGCTTTCCTCAGGACCGAAGGTACATTTGTAATTTGAAGTCATTTATATTCGTTCATGATAATGAAAATGGAGATGATTCTATGATAATATTTAAATGTTTATTTTTTACCTCATGATTTGTATGAATACTTCGTCCCTTGTTATTATGCTCACGAAGGTACGTCCTTCGTAACCTTCGTCCGAAATTCTTTATATCCTGAAGGGATATAATGTTTTGGAGGACGAAGGACTTTAACACTTAACGTTTTCTATGTTGCCTTGTTCTTAATTCTTAGCATTTGAGAACAAGCCCCCAACATTGGCGCCCACCTCCGGTGAACTCACTTCCACTTTTCTGAGCTGATGGCTTTGTTCAACAATCAAGCTGGAGCTGCTTCGGCTTCGAAGCTGGTGCTCCCGATAACAGGCGGTTCTTGCTCAGAGCCGGCTAACAAGAAGCAGAAGAAGGAGGCTCAAAGAAGGGTGCAGCATGTTGGAGTGCAGGGACCCTTCATCAAGTCAAAATGGTCCCACATTCCAATTACTTTCTCTCAGGAAGATCTTCAGCTTAAGGATTATCCTCACAATGATGCCATGGTTATCTCTTGCGTGATCAAAGGATTTCTGGTCCACAATGTCTTAGTTGATACAGGCAGTGCAGCTGATATTATATTTGCTAAAGCCTTCAGACAAATGCAAGAGCCCGAAGACAAGATTCATGATGCTACGCACCCTCTTTGTGGCTTCGGAGGGCGGCAGATTGTAGCACTTGGGAAGATTACCATGCCGGTAACCTTCGGATTTGTTAACAACACAAGGACTGAGCAAATTGTGTTTGATATTGTTGACATGGAGTATCCTTACAATGCTATCATTGGTCGCGGTACTCTTAATGCCTTCGAAGCAATTCTTCACCCAGCTTATCTCTGCATGAAGATACCTTCGGACCAAGGGCCTATTGCTATTCATGGAAGCCAGGAAGCTGCTAGAAGGGCCGAAGGAAGCTGGACTGACTCCAAAGCAATCCATAACATAGATGGAGCTGAAGCTTGTGAACAGTACAAATTCAGAAGGGAGAAAGCAGCTTCAGCAGATCAGCCGAAGCCCATGCTATTGTGTGAGGACATAGCAGAGCAGAAGGTGCTGTTGGGCTCGCAATTATCTGAAGACCAGGAGAAAACCTTGATAAGGTTTTTATTCAACAACAAAGATGTTTTTGCATGGTCAGCTAATGATCTCTGTGGAGTAAATCGGGATGTTATTGAACATTCGCTCAATGTTGACCCATCCTTCAGACCCCGGAAGCAGAGGCTTCGGAAGATGTCGGATGACAAGGCCGAAGGGGCTCGCAATGAAGTAAAAAGACTCCTCAGTGCAGGAGTTATCAGAGAAGTAAAGTATCCAGAGTGGCTAGCTAACACTGTTATGGTGAAGAAGGCCAATGGCAAGTGGAGAATGTGTATCGATTTCACAGATCTCAACAAGGCTTGTCCGAAGGATGAATTCCCGCTGCCAAGGATAGACTCTTTAGTCGATGCAGCAGCTTCTTCAGAGCTCATGAGTCTCCTGGACTGCTACTCAGGCTATCATCAAATCTGGATGAAGAAGGAAGATGAGCCGAAGACTAGCTTCATAACCCCAAGTGGCACATATTGCTATCTTCGGATGCCTGAGGGGCTCAAAAATGCTGGAGGAAGTTTCAGCAGAATGACAGCGAAGGTCCTCCAGTCTCAGATAGGCAGAAATGTGTTGACTTATGTCGATGACATCATTGTAAAAAGCACGAAGCAGGAAAATCATATTGCTGATCTGCAGGAGACCTTCGCCAGTTTCAGACAAGCCGGTCTGAAGCTGAATCCAGAAAAATGTGTCTTCGGAGTAAAGAAGGGGAAATTTCTTGGATGCTTGGTTTCAACAAAGGGAATCGAAGCTAATCCAAATAAAATCGAAGCTATACTTCGAATGGAGCCACCAACCACAAGAAAGGAGGCCCAAAGATTGACAGGAAGGCTGGCATCTCTCAACAGATTTATATCCAGATCAGCAGAAAGAAATTTACCATTCTTCGAGGTGCTGAAGTCAGCTGAAGTCTTTCAATGGGGACCAAGTCAACAAAAAGCCTTCGAAGAGCTGAAGCAATATTTAATAGATCTAACAACATTAACTCCGCCAACACCAGGGGCTCCTCTGTTGTTATATGTGGCAGCTTCGCACTCAGCAGTAAGTGCGGCACTTGTCCAGGAGAAGCTTGATGGCCAAGTCAAGAAGCAAGTTCCAGTGTATTTTGTATCTGAAGTCCTTAGTGTATCAAAGAAAAATTATACAGAGCTGGAGAAGGTATTGTATGCCGTTTTAATGGCATCCAGGAAGCTTCGACATTATTTTCAGGCATACAATATTATTGTTCCTTCTTCGCAGCCGTTGAAGGATATCATGAGAAATAGAGAAGCTACTGGACGGATTGGAAAATGGGCTGCAGAGCTCAATGAATTTTATATTGATTATGTGCATAGATCTTCGATCCAGTCTCAAGCATTGGCAGATTTCATTGCCGACTGGACGCCAGGGGCTCAGGATGGAGAAGCAAATAAAGATGCCGAAGTGTGGACAGTGTTTTGTGATGGCTCTTGGGGAACCTTCGGAGCAGGTGCAGCCGCTGTGTTGGTTTCACCATCCAAGGTTAAAACTTGTTATGCAGCAAGACTTGATTTCAGCTGTACAAACAATATTACTGAGTACGAAGCCCTGCTCCTGGGCCTTCGGAAATTAAAGGCAATGGGAATCAGAAGGGCAATTCTTAAAACTGATTCCCAGGTTGTTTCGGGTCATATTGACAAAAGTTGCAAGGCTAAAGATCCGAAGCTTGAAAAATATCTAGACACGGTCCGAAGGATCGAAGCCTCCTTCGAAGGATTTTCTGTCAAGAATATCCCTCGAGGACAAAATGAGCATGCTGATTTGCTAGCCAAGTCCGCAGCACAGGGGCTGCCGTTACCTTCGGATGTGTTCTTCGAAACAATAAAGGCACCTTCAGTGGACCTCCTGGAAAGAGCAGTCCTCAACATATCTCCTGTTTACAGCGAAGATTGGAGAACTGAAATCATCTCTTACCTTCAGGGTAAGTTCCTTTCAGATGACGAAGCTTATAATAAAAGGATAGAGGCAAGAGCTCGTCCGTATGTCATGATAGAAGGGGAGTTATACAAATATGGAGTTTGCGCTCCGCTGCTCAAGTGCTTATCTAGAACCGAAGGTATAGAGTTGATGAAAGAAATACATGCAGGCCTGTGTGGGTCCCACATTGGATCTAGGCCGTTACTTGGAAAAGTCTTCCGCCAAGGGTTTTATTGGCCGAAGGCAGCTTCGGATGCAGCGGAGTTAGTTCAAAAGTGCGAAGGTTGTCAGAAATGTGCAAGAGATCAAAAGCAACCTTCGTCTTTGACACAGCTGATACAACCCATTTGGCCATTGCAAAGGTGGGGCCTCGACTTGTTAGGTCCATTACCACCGGCTCAAGGGAATCTAAAATATGTTATAGTAGCTGTGGAGTATTTTTCTAAATGGATTGAGGCGAAGCCATTAGCCACAATAACTTCGGCCACTGTCCAAAAGTTTTTCTGGCAGAATATTGTCTGTCGCTTCGGGGTACCGAAGGCCATCACTGTAGATAACGGAACGCAGTTCGACTCTGAAGCTTTCAGAAATTTTTGTGATCAAATCGGTACGAAGATCCACTTTGCATCAGTCAGGCATCCGGAGTCAAATGGGCTCGTTGAAAGGGCCAACGGCATTATAATGACAGGAATAATGAAGTTAATCTTCAATCAACCCAGGGGAAAGTGGCCAGATCAGTTGACCAAAGTGGTGTGGAGCCACAATACAACAACATCAAGGTCTACAGGCTTTACTCCATTCAAATTATTATTCGGTGACGAAGCAGTAACTCTGGAAGAAGCTAAGGCTGGATCAATAAGAGTAGTAGCTTCGGCAGAATCAGGTCCTGAAGATGCTTGCCTTGTGGAAAAAGATGCCTTAGAGGGGATCAGGCTTTAGGCCGTGGAGAATATCAATAAATACCAAGCTGAAACAGTTAAGTGGCGAGATAGAAAGGTCCGGCTAAAAAATATTGAGCCGGGACACTTGGTGCTTCGGAGAGTAGCCAACCCAGATACAGTGGGCAAGCTACAGTTGAAATGGGAAGGGCCTTTCTTAGTAGTATCTTCGTCAAGGCCTGGTTCGTACAGATTGAAGGACATGGATGGCAACGAAGTTCCAAGATCTTGGAATGCGGATGAGCTTCGGCGATATTATGTATAACTTGATGTAACTTTTTATGTTTTTTTTTCTTTTCTTTTTCATGGCACCCTTTTCCTTTCTAAAGGGGGAGAAAGGTTTTTAATGGGGCCATCATGTGTAATTTCCTTTTTTAGTCTTATAAGAGCAAAATCCCCCAAAAAATGTAAATGTAAAAACTGAGAACGCACCATCGAGTGCCGAAACTGAAAAAGCGAAGAAGCTCCAAAGACGTCCCTAAGGGGATGCAGAGCTCACAGCGAAAAGTCAACGCTGATACCGCCTAAGTAAAAGGCGAAGAAGCTCCAAAGACGTCCCTAAGGGGATGCAGAGCTCACAGCGAAAAGTCAACGCTGATACCGCCTAAGTAAAAGGCGAAGAAGCTCCAAAGACGTTCCTAAGGGAATGCAGAGCTTACAGCGAAAAGTCAACGCTGATACCGCCTAAGTAAAAGGCGAAGAAGCTCCAAAGTCGTTCCTAAGGGAATGCAGAGCTGATGTGTGGCTGTTTCTAAGGAAATAATGGCTGAGAGTGTGGCTTCGGACATATGTTTTGGACATTCATTCGCACATTACATTACATCATAGCATTTGCATTCATAAGCATTCATTCATAGCATTTGTGTTCCTAAGTGGTTGTTTCGGCAAAAAGAAGAAGCGGTCTTTTATGCTTCGTTGTGTACAAAAAAGAAAAGCTTCGGCAAAAAGAAGAAGCGGTCTTTTATGCTTCGTTGTGTACGAAAAGATGGGAAGGTGTTTTTTCGCCTTCGGCTCAAAATACTAATTTCGTCCACATCAAAGCGCCTCAATAGAAGGGTAAGAATATATTACAAGGTATGTACAAAGTTCATTGAGAACAGTTTAATTGTATTTACAAAAATTGTTACAAAAGTCTTCTGAGTTTTTTCTATAGTATACTCCTACTGATCTTCACTGAGTTTCAGCTTCGGCGATATATCTTAAGCATCATCTTCAGCTTCGTCATCCTACATGAATCAAGGTATCGCGAGTAAAAATCAAGTGCGAAGGAGAAGGTAAGTACGAAGTATCATTTCTTACTGGTTCAAGATGACTTCGAGCTTCGTCTCCAGCCTTCTCTCGCCCGCCTTTTGTCCATATCATTTTTATAAATCTATTTGAGATGCTTCGGGCGAGGTCAGGGATATCGTCTAGGATTGATGGAGACAGAGTGAAATTCGGCCTGTTGACGATTTTTCCATGCTCACAGCCGGCTTTCAGGAACGCTGCAGCGGTGCCTCGAGAAGCTACCTAGGCACAGAAGTCACCGTGCCCGGCTATAACTTCGTCAAGCTCTTCAATTTCAGCTTCAATATGATCGAAGGCTCTAGGCAAATTTTCAGCAGCAGGGGTGAACTTTCCACTGCTGGCTCCAACTGAGTAAAAGATCTTCTTTAATTGTTGAATGCAGCTGGTACTAAATTTCAAACATTTATCCTGAAGGCTTGTTAATGATTTCTTCAAATCTGAGTTGGTTAGGACTTCGGCCTCAAGTTTTGAATTAAGCTCTAGCTTCTCTTGTTCAAATTGTTTTGATTGGCAGATAAGCTTCGAATTCAATTCTGATACTTTAGCTTCGGTCTCTGCCAGCAAGTCTTCAGTTGTTTGGAGTTCAAAGTCTTTCTTTTCAATAATAGTTGATTGCTCTTTTATCTTGCTCTCTAGACTTTCGATTATAGCTTCGTGTTTTTTATCCTCTAGATCTTGCTGCATCCTCAAAGCTTTGCTTAGAAGCATGCTCTGCAAATAAACAACCTTCGTTAGGAATATTTCCATTATTAAAAAGCAATAAAAGCCAGAGAAAAGGTTGATTACCTTGAAATTGGAATAAAATAAGCTGCCGACGATATGTTGTCGTCGGTAGCGGCTGATATCTGTTTCTAGCTTCGGAAAACCGATACTCTTTGATAGAGTACCGATGACCTTAGCTCCAGTTTGGTCTCGGATGCAGCCTAATTTTTCATCATCAATGCCTCCAAATAGAAGAGCTCCTGGCTTGTATCCGCAAGATTTGGCATATTCCTTAAGCTCTTCTATTTCGGCCTTCGACAGTTTTTGCCCAACTAAATTTTGAAATATGTAGGCTTCGTCTTCCGAAGTGTCTTCGGCTATTTCTTTTCCCTTTCTAGGCACTGTGGCCATGGTTTCTTCACCAGCAGTGGCAGCCTCTTCTGCAGCCATGTCTAGCAAAATTTTGTCGATATCTTCAATGGTAGTTTCTAAGTTCACATCTTCGGCTGAAGCGGCTTCGGTAGCCGCGACCTCCGAAGGTGCGACTTCGACATTTGTTTTGCCCTCAACAGCTGGCGTTTTCCGAATTGACGCCCTCGGTGGCGTCTTGTCAATAACTTCGGTTACTGCAATAATTCTTTGCCTTTTTGCTTTGGTTATCTTCGTTTTTTCCGGCTCCTCCACCTTTCGAAAAAGCTTCGTCAGTTGAGGCCCTAATGGACTTAGCTTCGTGGGCATGGGTTCAGTCATTACCTTTAAGATTTCCTCCACGTCGCCGGTAGAAGGTGGTGCAGGAGTCCCCTCTTCATCGGATAATTTTCGTTTTGGAGTTGATATTTTTCTCTTCTTGGGAATTTTCTTCTCTTTTGGTGGTTTTTCTTCATCCTTGTTCAAAGTTTCGGCCACTCTTTTCCTTTTTTGGCCCTCAGCACCCTTGTTCAGCCGTTCATAGTCAGGGTACTCGAAGCCCAGGGCATCAAGCACTCGGTTCAGCCTTCGCTTCGGACGGGTGCCGAAGGCCGCGGTCATCAGTTGATCTTCTTTTTTGGAATAATTCCCAAGAATTTCATTACACATCACCTCAACTGTGTCTAGCCACTCTTGGCAGGGCTTCTTAAAGTATTTCTTGAATTTGAAGTGATAAGGAAGCCAGACAAGTTCCCCCTTCTTCTTCTCCCCCTCTAGCTTTGGCATTTCCCATTCTTTCAGAGTAGGGAAGACTCTGAATGCCAAGAATTCTTGAACCAGATCCCTGGTACCGATATGCTCTGAAATAATTTCAAACTCACCCAGTGCAGCCTAGGTGGGACCTTCCAATGTCATGTGGCATCGCGGCCTTGTTTCTCCGAAGATTAATTCAAGTGGGCTTTGTACCAACTTTTCTTCGTCTTCGTCAACTTTCACATAAAACCACTCTGACTTCCAGCCCGCCGGCCATTTGCTTCGGTAGCTAATAACAGAAAACTTTGTTGTTTTCCGGTAGGCAAAATTGTAGCAACCGAAGTTATCATGTAATCCATCTTTTCTGGCCTTCGTTTGGTAATGTAATTCATGAACTCGACAGAAACTGTCGGCAAACGGCTCCATTGCTTGGCTTCGAAGGGCCCAGATATAAACATTAAGCCTAACGATAGCGTTAGGAGTCAATTGATGAAAGTAAATACCAAACTTTTTCAATACATCTGCAATAATTCCATGAAGAGGGAATCTCAGCCCAGCCTTTAAAAAACTCTTGAAAATGACAATCTCGTCCTTCTCTGGCTTCGGGGTAGTTTCTTCTCCCCCGAAGCGAAGTAGCTTCTTCTGATTTTCACTGAAATAACCTGCTTTCACCATCTTGGAAAGATCAGCCTTTGAAACAGTCGACTTTCCGAAATCTAGGTGGCTGGGCTTGCTGGGCATGGCAATGCGATAGTCATCTTCGGGATCAGTTTCTTCAATGTTCTCCTCTTCTCCTTCGGCAGTTGTCGGGTCTGCTTCAGCAGCGGGCATTTCTTCCGCAGTCACCAGTCCGGAACGTTGCATTGCTTCGGAGATGGGCACAGTCTCCGAACCTTCAGCTTCGTCTCCTTCACGTTCAACTCTGGCAGTAGATCGCACTCTGGCCATTTGATTCTGAGTTTGGGGAAGTTAAACACTTTTTTCTTTTTCCTTTTCTCCCGAAGCCTTTCTTTCTGACGAAGCAGACTTCGAGATGGACCTTCGTTCGATTCTGAGAATCAAGCTTCGGCTATAGTTAAAAATTTTGGCAGCAAAACAGTGCAAATAGCAATGAATGCTGTGGTAACTTCACACCTACTCGTCTGTTTATATAGTGCTGCAGGTAAGAAGGCGAAGCGGCAGGATTTTTACACCAGGCGGGCAGTCACTTGTACTCGCTGCGCAGTGGACCGCAACAGTAACTCTGCAAGGTGGGTCCGACACGAGCTCGGAAATTGAATCGTTTCTCGGCAACGAGCTCAGGGAAGGTGTTTTTTGGACCTTCGGCTTCCCGAAGCTTAAGAGGCTTTTTTCACGGATCAAGCTCGTTACGAAAAACGATCTAGCGCCGCGAAAGGGGCTACTGTTGGGGCCATGCTTCGTTGCGCCGAAGGTCTTACACGAAGAAGCAGCTTCGGCTAAAGTTGTCCCCAGGAGATGGCCGAAGGTTCCTTTTCATGGAGCTTCGGCGTTACAAACCGACATAGAGATAGAATGACCTTTTTATCCATAGAGGTCTGAGTCAATGTTGTAAACTTTTGTAAGGGGCATAATTGTAATTCGTCACAGGCTGTGTCCTGTGTCTATAAATAGATGAACAGTACCCCTGTACTGTTCACGGGAACTTGGCATTTGCTTTCGCATCACACCTGTACTTTTGCTTTCCTCAGGACCGAAGGTACATTTGTAATTTGAAGTCATTTATATTCGTTCATGATAATGAAAATGGAGATGATTCTATGATAATATTTAAATGTTTATTTTTTACCTCATGATTTGTATGAATACTTCGTCCCTTGTTATTATGCTCACGAAGGTACGTCCTTCGTAACCTTCGTCCGAAATTCTTTATATCCTGAAGGGATATAATGTTTTGGAGGACGAAGGACTTTAACACTTAACGTTTTCTATGTTGCCTTGTTCTTAATTCTTAGCATTTGAGAACAAGCCCCCAACAGAGGACGAGGCTCAAGTTGATGAAGAAGAAGATCAAAGAGATGAGCCACCTCAAGATGATGGCAATGATCAAGGGGGAGATACAAATGTTGAGGACAAGGAGGATGAAGAACCAAGGCCGCCACACCCAAGAGTCCACCAAGAAATCCAACGAGATCACCCCGTCGACACCATCCTCGGCGACATTCATAAGGGGGTAACTACTCGATCTCGTGTTGCCTATTTTTGTGAGCATTACTCTTTTGTTTCCTCTATTGAGCCACACAGGGTAGAGGAAGCACTACAAGATTCGGATTGGGTGATGGCGATGCAAGAGGAGCTCAACAACTTCACTAGGAATGAGGTATGTCACTTAGTTCCACGTCCTAACCAAAATGTTGTAGGAACCAAGTGGGTCTTCCGCAACAAACAAGACGAGCATGGTGTGGTGACAAGGAACAAAGCTCGACTCGTGGCCAAGGGGTATTCACAAGTCGAAGGTTTGGATTTTGGTGAAACCTATGCACCCGTAGCTAGGCTTGAGCCAATTCGTATATTATTGGCCTATGCTACTTACCATGGCTTCAAGCTTTACCAAATGGACGTGAAGAGTGCCTTCCTCAACGGACCGATCAAGGAGGAGGTCTATGTTGAGCAACCTCCCGGCTTTGAAGACAGTGAGTATCCTAATCATGTCTATAGGCTCTCTAAGGCGCTTTATGGGCTCAAGCAAGCCCCAAGAGCATGGTATGAATGCCTTAGAGATTTCCTTATTGCTAATGGCTTCAAAGTCGGAAAAGTCGATCCTACTTTGTTCACTAAAACTCTTGACAATGATTTGTTCGTATGCCAAATTTATGTTGATGATATTATATTTGGGTCTACTAACGAATCTACTTGTGAAGAATTTAGTAGGATCATGACACAGAAATTCGAGATGTCTATGATGGGGGAGTTGAAGTATTTTCTAGGATTCCAAGTCAAGCAACTCCAAGAGGGCACCTTCATTAGCCAAACCAAGTATACTCAAGACATTCTAAGCAAGTTTGGAATGAAGGATGCCAAGCCCATCAAGACACCCATGGGAACAAATGGGCATCTCAACCTCGACACGGGAGGTAAGTCCGTGGATCAAAAGGTATACCGGTCGATGATTGGTTCATTGCTCTATTTATGTGCATCTCGACCAGACATTATGCTTTCCGTTTGCATGTGTGCAAGATTCCAAGCCGACCCTAAGGAATCACACCTTACGGCCGTAAAACGAATCTTGAGATATTTGGCTTACACACCTAAGTTTGGGCTTTGGTACCCTCGGGGATCCACATTTGATTTGATTGGTTATTCGGATGCCGATTGGGCGGGGTGTAAGATTAATAGGAAGAGCACATCGGGGACTTGCCAGTTCTTGGGAAGATCCTTGGTGTCTTGGGCTTCAAAGAAGCAAAATTCGGTCGCTCTTTCTACCGCCGAAGCCGAGTATATTGCCGCAGGCCACTGTTGCACGCAATTGCTTTGGATGAGGCAAACCCTGCGGGACTACGGTTACAAACTAACCAAAGTTCCTCTTCTATGTGATAATGAGAGTGCAATCCGCATGGCGGATAATCCCGTTGAGCATAGCCGCACTAAACACATAGCCATTCGGTATCATTTTCTTTGGGATCACCAACAAAAGGGGGATATCGAGATTTCATACATTAACACTAAAGATCAATTAGCCGATATCTTTACCAAGCCACTTGATGAACAATCTTTTACCAAACTTAGGCATGAGCTCAATATTCTTGATTCTAGGAATTTCTTTTGCTAAACTTGCACACATAGCTCATAAGTATACCTTTGATCATGTCTCTTTTATATATGCTATGACTAATGTGTTTTCAAGTATATTTCAAACCAAGTCATAGGTATATTGAAAGGGAATTGGAGTCTTCGGTGAAGACAAAGGCTTCCACTCCACTCTACTACTCATCCTTCGCCATCGCTCCGCATCACTCTCCGTCTTTGGTATAATCTTCACTCATATGTTTTATTTGCCAAAGGGGAGAAAGTAGTTAGGAAAGGGCTTTTATCTCACTCAAAGTATTCGTTTTTGGCGATTCATGCCAAAGGGGGAGAAAATTTGAGCCCAAAGCAAAAGGACCGCACCACCACCCTAATTTTAAAATTAATGGTTTTCAATTGGAAAATTTCAAATTGGTATATCTTTATGTTCTAAAGGGGGAGCAAGTAGGATTTTCAAAATTGTTGTCTTAAAACCCTCTTGAACACTAAGAGGAGAATTTATTTGAGGGGGAGTTTTGTTTAGTCAAAGGAAAAGCATTTGGAACAAGGAGAGAGAATTTCAAATCTTGAAAATGCTTCTCAAATTTTATTCATTTACCTTTGACTATCTTGCAAAAGGACTTTGAAAAGAATTTACAAAAGAGTTTGCAAAAACAAAACTTGTGGTGCAAGCGTGGTCCAAAATATTAAAAATAAAGAAACAATCCATGCACATCTAGTAAGTAACTTTTATTGGCTCAATTCTAAGTAACCTTTGCACTTACATTTTGCAAACTAGTTCAATTTTGCACTTTTATATTTGCTTTGGTTTGTGTTGGCATCAATCACCAAAAAGGGGGAGATTGAAAGGGAATTAGGCTTACACCTAGTCCCTAATTAATTTTAGTGGTTGAATTGCCCAACACAAATATTGGACTAACTAGTTTGCTCTAGTGTATAAGTTATACAGGTGCCGAAGGTTCACACTTAGCCAATAAAAAGACCAAGTATTGGGTTCAAACAAAAGTGCAAGGGACAACCGAAGGCACCTCTGGTCTGGCGCACCGGACTGTCCGGTGTGCCACCGGACATGTCCAGTGCACCAGGGGACTCCAACTCTAAACTCGTCACCTTCGGGAAATTCCAGAAGCGACTCCGCTATAATTCACCGGACAGTCCGGTGCACACCGGACATGTCCGGTGCTCCAAGGGAGGGTGGGCTCCGGAACTCGCCAGCCTCGGGAATTCACTTCAGCTGCTCCGCTATAATTCACCGGACTGTCCGGTGTACACCGGACTGTCCGGTGTAACAGCGGGGCAACGGCTATTTCGGTGCCAACGGCTACCTGTGACGCATTAAATGCGCGCGCTGCGCGCGCAGAGGTCAGGCACGCCCATACTGGCGCACCGGACAATCTACAGTGCATGTCCGGTGCGCCACCGGACTTCTAGGCGGGCCCAGAAGACAGAGCTCCAACGGTCGAACCCAACGGCTTTTGGTGACGTGGCTGTCGCACCGGACATGTCCGGTGTGCACCGGACTGTCCGGTGCACCATCGAACAGACAGCCTCACCAAACGGCTAGTTTGGTGGTTGGGGCTATAAATACCCCCAACCACCCCACATTCAAGACATCCAAGTTTTCCACTTCTCAACTACTTACAAGAGCTCTAGCATTCAATTCTAGACACACTCAAGAGATCAAATCCTCTCCAAATTCCACACAACGCCCTAGTGATTAGAGAGAGAGATTTGCTTGTGTTCTTTCAAGCTCTTGCGCTTGGATTGCTTTCTTCTTTCTTGAGATCAAACTCACTTGTAATTGAGGCAAGAGACACCAATCTTGTGGTGGTCCTTGTGGGAACTTTGTGTTCCAAGTGATTGAGAAGAGAAAGCTCACTCGGTCCGAGGGACCGATTGAGAGAGGGTAAGGGTTGAAAGAGACCCGGCCTTTGTGGCCTCCTCAACGGGGAGTAGGTTTGCGAGAACCGAACCTCGGTAAAACAAATCCGCGTGTCACACTTCTTATTCGCTTGCGATTTGTTTTGCGCCCTCTCTCGCGGACTCGATTATATTTCTAACGCTAACCCTTTTGAGAATTTCAGTTTCGCCCTATTCACCCCCCTCTAGGCGACTTTCAGGTGAACACTTAAAATTTTTCTCACAACAATGGGTTGTGACAATTGAGTGATCCCAAGCCCATTGATTTCCTTTACGAGTACATTCATACGAGGCACGCTCGTTAAGAAGAATCTCATATGAATTTAACTTTTTCATCAGAAGGTGATAGTGTTTCTCATACTCACTCTTTGTTCCCTCGTAAAGCACACAAATGTCTAAAATTCCTCACAACAATTTAATCCTACCAAATAGCACACTTCACCCTTGGCGCCTAGTAGTGTTTTATATCTTTAGCACCTAAGTTTTGCACCCTATGTTCCAACCCTATTCTAGCATGACAATTCTAATAATATAAGTACAAGAAGGTAATTGCATAAAAGTAAATGCTCAAAGTAAAGACACCAAACGTTATTACCCACCAAACGCTAGTACCTGACATGTCCGGTGTAGTTTCCAACGACTAGTTTCTAAACCGTCGTTATTGTACTGGGTACACCATGGTCGGTGCTCACCGGACACGTTTGGTGTGTCCATTGGCTCCTCGTACCTATTCCTGCCTTCTATCACCGTGAGTGACGTACAATGGACACGCGCGATGTTGTCGCTCCTATGTAAACAAGACACGTTCACCCGTGCTTCCCAAGTCCATCGTCGAGCAACATCGCAGCAGTAGCAGCAGCGTCTCCGCGGTATCCACACGCGCGACCACCAGGTTGCTGTGAGCGGACAGTTTTAAAACTTTGGTTGGATACATATGTGCTCACTTTAGTTCCATATGGATCGGAGTGTTTTAGCGTAGGGTTTTAGTTTTTTTAAAAAAACCAACGCCAAACCTGCTTTAGCCCCGTGTGGGTATGTATACATACTGGCGTCGAAACAAGCGTCCGAACGCTACGGCCTTATTTGGACACTCTCGTACACGTCTCGATCCATACTTATTGGGGGTATGGAATGAAACGTAACTTAAATTAACTTACATCGAAATCCACCTCGATTAATATGGATTTTGAGCCGAATACGGGAAATGTTCAAAGAAGGTGTAGAGCGGTTCGGTCGACCAGCTAGGCTCAATCATTGTTTGTAGGTCCCACCAGCTCCCAAGCCTCCGTCTGACTACAAATGCAGCGATGTGCTGTGCGCTAAGGCGAGGTGAGACGGTGACGGTGAGAGCAGGATGGCGTTCCGGGCCGGCAGATCCAGACCACGAATGTGAGGTTATTCTCGTAATAATGCACTAATAATATATGTGGTCCGGATGAGCGGCGAGAGATGCCCAGGCAGTGGTGAGTCCCTGATGAGCAGCAGCTCACTCACGTCACGCACGCTGACAGCCACGCTCCACCAGTACAGTCGCAGGCATCACAGGACATCCCCGCTAGCAGCTGGCCGCTCTGTCGAACCGATCAGCCGAGCGTCGCTGGCGGCTGGCCCCAGCCCAGCCCAGGCCAGCTCGTCCCGGTCCGCCTCAACCCGCCGTGGATGGAACGTGGTGGATGCGCGCCTTTGCGTGCAGTTGAGTCCATCGCGCATCTCCAGCTCGCCTCTTCTGACCCCGATCACGGCCGCATGTGCTGGTGTGGCAAGTGGCGGCAACACCCCGCCCGTGCCTGCGAGCGACAGAGGGTGAAAACGGAATGGCTTCCGGTGGTGGTGAAGCTCGCAGTCGCAGCGCCGCCAGTCCACGAGGGCGTCACATGCGCGGACGCAGCCACAGTGCTCGGTTGGCACTTGGCAGCTACTACTTCATTTCCTTTCCCTTTGCCCCCCTCCTGCCTCCCAAGCGTTGATGCGTTTCTGTGTACTGCATATCGTACGTGTTCCGATGTGTACCCTACTCCCTCATCATCATGGCTTGGGCTTGTCGGCCCCGTATGGCAGTGCAGTGCAGTGCAGCGTCGACCGTCGAGCAGTGGAAATGGCGTGTGGGGGGACCATTGCGACGGCACGGCAGTAAATTCATGTGGCCACGCATGTGATACGTACGTACGGTTCATCATCCCTGGCATGAGCAGTGGAAATACGCACTGGCAGGCAAGGCAAACCGTACCAGCCTGCGTCGCGTTGGCGTTGCTTCTTGCCCCATCCCTCATCCCTGTTGTGACTTTGTGACCGGAGAACCGAAAGGAAAAAAAAAAAAAAGAGGCCCGGCGCTGCCTGCCGACACACACACAACTGGATTGATATTTTCGTCACACCGACTCTCACTTGACAGCCCAACTGACCCTGACCGACAGCGGCGCGTTTCAACTTTCAACCAGAGTGTTAAGCCACCGTGCACGAGTCCACCAGTGCGATCCTGCGCCGGTCTTCGACGGCGTCCATGTCGACATATCCACGCCGAGCTCGTACAGATCTGGCTGGCGCCAGAGATGGGTCGGATGAAGGAACAACGATAGATAGGTTAGGCGTTCAACCGCAGCCACATCACACAGCACATGGCGCTCGGTTGTACACCTGTACCCGTGTTGCGCCGTTGCAGCCGATTGGTCTGCTCTACTCTACTCTCCCCTCTAGTGATCTCTAATCTAATCTGAATAAGGTGGTGGGGTCATTAAATCAAAATACTAGCTCGCAGCAGACGGAGACGTCCGCGCGCGCCTGCTGATCACGATCCGTTTGGTGCACCTAATTAGCTGCCCTGTCCTCTTCCACGGTGTCTGTCACACCCAAGCCTTTTCTCTTTCTTTTTTTCTCTTCCTCCGTTGGAGTGGATGGAGATAAAAAAAAATGTTCCCGGCCAGACGGCTCTGCTTCGGCCAAATGCAGTGGAGACAGAGATAGAGAGAGACGGAGGAAGCAAGGGAGTGCAATGTACGGCAGTGACGCCGGCGGGCCCGGACCCTTTAGCGTTTAATCAAAATACTACTACATATATGTACGATCATCAAGAAAGCGCCAGAAATAAAACATCTATCGTCTAATTGACAGTTCCCGAAGAGACCTATCCGAGCAACGCGCCAATGGAGACCTCGGATCCGAATGCGTTGGGCGAAGCACATGTCCTCCCCAGTCCTTCACACAACAACAACAGCAGCAGACAGCTCTGGAAAGCTGATATCAGGTCTACAGCGGACCATGCATATTCAAATAGACATTTCTTTACCGAACTAGTCTAAAAACTCTCCTTCAGACGAGCAAAGCCATCGAGACAATGGCACCGCAAAGCCCCTTACCTACAAATCTACTTAATCGTGGGTACTAAACCATGACACATGCTACCATTTTCTCTTTATTTATTTTTTGTTTAAATGCTGCATCAGTATACTCTTTAGATTTCTTTCTTGTGGCTTTACAAGAAATTTCTACTATATAGTTTAAGCTACATTGATCTAAGAAAGATTGACACTTCTTCAGGATTACTCTCTACAAAGGTACATCTTTATGATTGATTTTGTTGGAGTAGACATTACTAAATATATTAGGTACTAGTTACATAGCGACATGTTTTTTAGCATAGACTAAAAATAGTTATCTTATCCTTTCACGACAAGATGCTCTTTTTGTCGTACTTTATCTTGCGTAGATATTCGTTGCTCAGATCAATACAAACACAAAACCTTTCAGTTCTTCCGATTATTGCTTGCGTTCATTCGTCTTTTTTCTGTTATTTCATTTACATTTTCGTACTTTTAACACATCCCAACCTGAAACGATGCATATTTTTTTTTTACGTCGTCATACGGCTAAGGTGCAACGGACCATTCTGGGACCTGCTCACCTGCACGTCATTTTCCGGCGGACCATTCTGTCGCAGCTTAGTATATATATAGTACATGCTTGCTTGTGTTCCAAGTTGGATACAGCGACAGATGATGCCGCAAGCACACCTTGTTCAGGTGGGGAGGAAATCGGCGCTGCTAAGAAAACATTGAGCGCCAACTCTGGTTGGGAAATCGCTTCTGGCAACTTCGGCAGCACACACTTGCTACTTTCTAGTTGCTGCTGCACAATCATCTCCGGGTTCTCTGATCGATCTGTCAAAATCGCCGAACCACTTTCCAGCTGGGTTTCCTGCGGACGTTGCTTCTGCCAGTGAAAATGCACACACCAACCGCATCTGCCGGATTTTCTTCAGATACACACCTTCTACATCTGTCCGACAGGGGGCGCCGGGAGGTGCTGCCGCGATCCGGTTGCCACCAAACGAAGAACATGATGTTAAAATTCACATTTTCTGAGGGAAAATAAAGTAACGTAGGAAAACTGAAGTCACAGACGGAAACGAACACCGCACATTCTAGTTAGCTATACGCATATCTGGCAGATTTTGTCGTGCCACATGTTCATGATTAAACAGCTTTCAACACAGACAACATTGCGTTGGTGCAGAATGAGACTACAGACCAGTGAGTACTTTGTACATTGAACAAAAAGGAAACATGCCGCTTTCAGCCTCCCATGATTTGAGTGTCTGCAGGGATTGGATTGTAGTTGGGGCATTGCTATCAATATGGTACGTAGCAGGATATATTATCCAAAGCTGCTCCTGTGAGTTGAATTAGCAGGTTACCTAACTGAAGACTTCATTAGCCCTCACAATACCAAAAAAGGATCCAAGTATTCATAACCTCAAAACTACAGCCGTGTTCAGCACAAAATTCATGGCAAGAGCAGAACTCCAAAATTAACCATCTGTGGTGGCATAGCTAACTGTAATCAGAATTCAGAAACAGACATTTGATCGAACAGCTTCACCGCATATTCTACAAATATCAAACAATATGGCTGATTCCCCTCGTGCATCTAAAGACAGGTCATTATATGATTTTGGAAAATATATAAGTGCCACTTAGCTGGTTACCATGGATCCCCTATGATGGCACCATTTTTGTTCTCAGGGAAGCAAAAGTGATGTGCCAAAACAACCTGGCTACTTCTGCTTTTGGTGACAAACAACAGAACTACAAGACGAATCTGAGTCAACCAACCATAAATCCATATTTTCAAGTTGCTTTTGAACTGAATCTGAAGCCCTACTGCGAGACCAGAAAAGCACATTACTTTTGTCTTCTAATATTGATCTGTTTGAGGTGTTAGGCCCTAACTCAATAACTCTCATAGCCTCATCCAGCTTTCCCAGCCTAATACCAGCACTGCTCGCCATCACTTCAGTTAGCATATGGACAAAACTCTTCTGTTTGATGGAAACAGATAGATTACTAGATGTACACATCGCTTTCACTCTCGGCATGGCAAGTTCATTCCATTTGTTTTTCATGTCTAGCGAGCTCCTTATAAACATCAACCCTTCATCTGCAGTAAAGAAGTCAACAGACTGATCTGATGGCTCGATCAACTTATTGCCAAGTGAAATCATATTTCCATTTAGTAGCCATAGATTATATCCCAGGTCCAGGCAAGCTTTTATCACATAAGATTTAACCAATGTTTCCTGAACAACACCGTCAGAGCCCTGCAAACTACTCAATCTGATGCTCTGAAGAAAATTGACGCCATCAATGACAGGATATCCTCTATGAGCAAGGTCATCCAGAAACTCTGAATTGTCACCAAGGAAAATAGTGTTCTTCATGCCTGCCTTGTCAAGATGGCAAATCAAGTTTCTTGCAAATCTCTCTTCTATTGAGTACAGAGTTACGAGAACAACAGTACTTTTTAATTGCAGGGATTTGAGCATAGAACCGAGTTCACTATTTTTTCTAACAATTCTCCCTGGAAGAGCTTCATTGAAGCAGAAATCATACCACTTTAGCTTCGTTAAAGGCTGCAGTTCCCATAAATTGAAATCAAGATTCTTCCCATCCAACAAAGTAGAATCTGGCCCAACACTTTTCTCGTAGTTCACACCTGCATCCCTATGGGAGACGCTCAGGGCCCTTTCCTTCAGGAAGTTTGTGTATATATTGAAGTATCCACGTGAGTGGACGAATTTAACGAACCAAGGAGTCCATATTCTCTCACCCATCTTCTTATACCACCCTGTAGTTTTCTGCAATATTAGGAGTGAGATAAAAGTATCAGTAAAGCTAACAAATATTGATAGAATATGAACATATATCATCATAGGAAGAAAATGCTATAAATAAGAAATGAGATACATAAATTCCATTAACAGGAACTGAAGCAAACAGACATTAAAAAAAAGAAAGTTTACCATGCCTTGGAGAATAGGTTTGAGTCCTTTGGCTTTGTGGTCATCATACCATAATCGAAATTCTTTCCATGGTTTTGGAAAGAGAAGTTGACCCCACGTGCCTACCATCTGATACAAGAAAAGCCGAGTCTCGCTATCCAGCTGTATCTTGTTTCCATGTTTACCTATGTAGTTCAAAATCAACCGGTTAACAGAGGCATTGCAAAATTGCCAGCACTTGCTGTAATCGTATTAGGAATAAGTGTATATATACTGTAACTGCATTTAAAAAGTGTATATACTGTAAGAATCACAAAAAAAAACATTTTTTGGAGTAGAAACAGAAAAAGAAATAGTCTCAAAGACCAAAGAATGCAAAAACAAACAAAACCAAACCAAACCATAACAAGAAGAAAATTTATACTGAAGTTTGATCATAAAAATGAATGTACCTAAAAAAGGAATAGTTGCCCTCTGAGTTCAAGTGATTGTATTGTATGTACCTAAAAAAATTTATGTGCCCTCACTATATGGCATTGCATGACGGTAAGGCCTAACCTCCAATTGTCCAGCACTCGAAATAGAGACTAAGAAAATATTGACCAAAGAAAACTAATGGTTGTGACACTCTAATTAGAACATAGATCATAGCAGAAAGATACATGAATAACACTGATATATGCAGAATTTACAATACCTTTGTATATTTTGACAGCTGTACACCATATTAGCGTAAAATGAAACCATGGGCTACCATGGAACTTCATCAAATGAAATGTTGGACTAGACAGTAGACACTAGACTATCCACACCATTTTACAAGGGCTAGTCAACCCTGAACCTGGGAGCACTGTCTGTCAGTTTCTAGGTGTGGTACTACGTCTTAGTCAAATCCTGGTCATGTACATTATTAAATTCAACTGTACAATGGTCTGCCCAGGGGTTGTTCATGTGTCTAGTTTAGTTTTGGACCACAAACAAAGTATGCTATAATGCCAGGTACAGAGTGAACTACCATTATCCAAACTAAGGTATCCCAAGTAGTTGATGGAGATTGAGAAGATGACATCTAACATAAAACCACTTACTCAAACTGCACAATAATTCGAAAAAAGGATCATACATAATGAACATGTAACAGTTTAAATTGATACAAGATTACCACCACCCATATAATACTGTACATACATTGTATTCCAATCAACCAAGTGCCCAACAATACAATCAATACATATAGTGCAAAAGGCAGAGTTGAGTGAGAACACCTGAATCCCCCCATAGACTCGCTACTGCAGAAACCCCGCAGATCATGCATATCTGACTTGTCTTTCAAAGTTAAATACCAAGGGGCATAGCCAGAGCTACTAAGTAGGGAGCTGATCCCAACAATTTCTTGTAACGCAATAAGAAACCACAATTTCTTGTAACACAATAAGAAACCACTATTTACAGTAGTCATTGACCCCAATAATACATCCCTGTCGTGGAGAGGATTCCGACCTTATGTTTGCCCAGCTCTGACCTGTCCATACCACCACCTTCACCCTTGCTCACAACAAGGTTTTTAAAACGACAAAACATTGAAACGCTCAAGAGTATGAAGCCTAACTCGGATTGGATCCGAAATTAGACTGGGTGTAGGGTTGTTTATGGGCCTCGGAGTCAAAAGCCCACTAGAACAACTATATAATGAGGGGCCGGGCGCGCTTAGGGTTAACCCTAATTCACGACCAGCAAACTAGCAGTCGCGTCCTTCTTGCCCTCGCCAGCCGTCATCGCCAACCTAGCAGTTTGGTACACGACGCTTCCTCCCTGTACGTGTGGATACCTCGGAGGTGCTGCATCTGGAGCACTAGGACGAACCACGCGAGGACATGAAGGACACCAGCAACTGCACGACAGTGCTCAACGCGTATGTCTACATCGAGACGACTTCCGCTGCCCTGCGCGTCTAGTGGTAATTCCATGACCTATAAAGCAGGAGTTCTTGGTTTATGGGGTCGAAAATTTTGTTTTGCGCTATTGTAGCCTCCCCATAATCCAACAATAATTTTAGACAATAAATCAATAACATAAAGTTAAATACCAAAATAGAGAGGTTACTAGGTTAGCAAAACAGAGGCAACGAGGATGAGAGGAGTATGCTGATGGGTGCTAGCCATCGGCTGCTAGCAAACAAAGGCGCAGAGGGAGAGGGGCGGCATGATCGTCGCCTACTGCACGGCACAGCGGCACATGGCGCAGAGAAGTGGCTGCACACGCCGCGGAAGGAGAGGGCGCACTTGCCGCGGAGGGAGAGGGAGATGGTGACACGGCGTGACAGACAGCAGCAGTAGCACCTTAGGCGGCGGCGGTGGAGAGCAGAGAGGAGAGCGGCATGCTGCTAGCCATCGGGCTTTAGGACAGGGGAGTAGGGCAAACACATAGGGACTGGGCCCAAAAATAACTAACTGACTGGGCTCAGTGTAGTTAATGGTCTAAATTTACAGTATAGAACGCTTAAACGGCAAAACGTGGAGTTTAAACGTTGAAAACGCCGTTTTAGGCCATATTATTTAAAGATTCAGAGTTTCAACCTCTAATTAGTGTTTTGACGCTCAAACGTGGTTTAAACGTCGTTTAAACGACGTACGTTCAATAACACTGGCTCACAGCGCCACCTACCCACCAGCCTGCAGTAGCCAATTGCTCAATGCCAAGAAAGCAAACTGTCAATCTTTCTTCCACTAAGAAGGATACAGAAGAAATGAAGACAGATGCGGGCTCAGGCGCTCAGCGACTCAACACCAGTATTGCCCATTGGATTCTTCTTGCCAAGATAACTTATGCTTAGTGAAATGTAATGGTTTGGTGGAAGTGCTTATGCTAAAACAAGCTAACACTTCTTCCACTAAGAAGGTACCTTACCTTTACGGTTTCCTTGAATAAAATTGAAAAGTTCATGAGGTCAGTAGATGTTGCAGTCTTGTGTTTGTGCGCCCTGCTGAGGCGATGTCAATTGATTTACCAAAAAACTGAATTAGCTGAACCAACTAACATTGATTAATGAGGTTCAGTTTCTATTCAGTTTGGTTACTTCGGTTGCCATTTCTCAAAAACCCAAGCTTAAACATAGGAATGAACCAAACATCTAACTGAAGACACCAGATGGCCGTTCCTAGATTCTAGGCAGACAATATTTTTTCATGAGGACCAACTTTTGTCTTAGATCATGTCAGTAGGGCCTCCTGTACATTGAAATTTGCGAACAGAGCACATTATCCATTATCCTAAAAAAGAAAATAACCAGTAAAACTAAAAAATGCATCCAAGAGCCACGGTCGGTCACCCTTCACTAACCAACTATAGTAATATGACGACACTCGGGCTGCAGGCAACCAAAAGTCAGAACAAGTCAAACAAACTTTGCTATATAAAAATCTATGGCTAATGTCAGAGCAATATTGCGAGATCAGAGTTCTCGGAACTAAGTGAATGCAGGCTTCAAGGAAATCAAATACATAAATCCTACTCATGAGAAACTCTTAAGTTGTGAATCTCCAACATTTTAACTGAGACACAAGATGACACCAGAGATTATAGACTAGAGTACCATGGCATGTTATCGTCATATTTTAACCTACCCTACTTAGACCGTGCCCAACAGTTCACCCATATGGTCGCCCAAAACACTGTTTTGCAATGTAGACTGCACTATTTACAGAGTGAAGTTTGAATATAAGAACAGAGATGGGTAAGCTGCTGGAGATAGCCTTATTTGTGTTTTGCGTTTCAAGTTCCAGTGACAGAAGCTCTTATGCAGAAATGATAATTAACTTAGTAAATTATAAGCACAGAGATCCACTATACACACACAACCTCCTCAATCTGGCATGAGAGCAAAAAACAGAGTCAATCTTATAACTAACCCCAATGAATAGGACACATATCACAGTGATGTGATGAGGCAAACAAAAAACTAGCTATGATGCTTAATAGCAGCTTCGTCTCAACGAACTACAGAAAAAAGAGACCATTAACCACGCCAGGTCCTACGTAAGAATAACAGTCTGCATTTCGCACCCTTTCTTTGCAACCAAGAGATGAGACTAAACAAGCATTCATGATGCAGTGCAGTGTTATTAAATAACATCTCACCTGCGACGAACCGAGGGCGCTGGAGCGACGCGCCGAACAGGTAGGGGCTGTAGTTCTCGCGGTCGTAGTAGTACCTCAGGACCAGCCGCTTCAGGAACTTGTAGTAGAGCGGCGAGACCTGGAGGTCGTCCTCGACGACGAAGGCGAACTCGTCGTCGGAGCCAGGCCACCATGCCTCTATCCACTGCGCCTGGAGCCCCGCGTTGGCGGCGCGGTAGTGCACGCGCTTCTCTCCGTGCGGCCACGGGAACGCATCGACGAAGTCAAGGATCTCGTGCGACGCGGCGAGGGGGGACAACGAGGAGTTGGGCGGGCGGTGGTCGAGGAGGATGTGGAGCGCGACGCGGTCCCCATCGTAGTCAGCTGCGGCGAGAGAGCGGAGGCAGCGGCGAAACGCGGCCGGCCGGTCGTAGGCGAGGAGCTTGATGAGGAGGGAGAAGCGGCGGGGATCAGAGCTGGGGCCGGAGCTAGAGCCTGCGGTGTGGACAAGCGGGGCGGTAGAATGAGAGGACCGGTGGAAGAGGAGGACAAGGAAGAGGGGGGCAGGGATGAAGATGAGGAAGCGGAGTGGGAGGGAGCGGCGGCGAGGGGACGCCATTGGGGTGGGGTGGGGTGGGGGGTGAAGGAGGGGACCGAGGAAGTGCAACGGGAGTACGGGACTGGAGAGGGAGGAAGAGGCGGATCGACGGAGTTGGGGAGGAAGACAGGAGAGCAACTGTTGAGGCCCATAAACTTTCTTAGAGCTGATAGTGGGCTTGAGGCCTGCGAATCTATATCTATACCACTGTAAATCATTTTAAACTTTGCAAAACTTAATCAATCCAATCATCTTTACACCTTCATTAAAAATCCAACAAACATATTATACTTAAACTTAACACACCATCAAAACCAATGCTCAGATCGCTAGATAATTCTCTCTTGCTCACTCAAATCTAGTGAACGATATTATTTGAATCATCATTTCCCTCCCATCCTCCGTGTTCCTGCAGCTCTAGCCTCCCCCTCCCTCATGTGTCCCGTAGCCTCCTCCCCCCCCTCACTCATGTTGTAGTCGCTATAGCCGTCAACCTTTTCCCTCGCACCATCATCGTTAACATCTTCTCTTTTCTCACCTCCGTAGAATCATAGCGTTAGCATGGACTATGAGGCTGTTCGCTGCGGCTTGCTGCGGCTGCAATCCGGCTGCGGCTGCGGCTTCTACAGTATTTTTCTCTCTATGGATTGCAGCTGCAGCAGTCCAAACAGCTGCAACAGTGTCGGCTACAAGCCAGCCGAACACGCCCTATATGCTAATGTGTACTAGTATGTGAACTTAATTGGAATTGATTATTTGCTGTGATTATGCTGGAGCAATCCTAATAATTATTTCCTTCCATATATTCTCTAACTCTCTACTATGTTTATGTGAAAATAAATTGTATCTCCCTTACAAATTAAATAATTATCTACGATACTATTTTAGGACTTACCATGTACCTGGTAAGGCTCCTATTTAGCTCCAGCTCCTCACTCAGGAGGAATTCTACTAAAATAATCTAGGAGAAGAAGTTATATTCCAGAGAAAAAAGAAAGTGGAATCGTTTTAAAGGAGTCATAAAATATAATTTCTCCAAAACGTCATTTTTTCTAGAAAAAGAGAGATTCATTTATTGTTAGAAAGATATTACAATATGGAGCCATAATCTAACTGAAACATGTCTAGACCTGATTATAGGCCACCTGACCCGACCAACCTCGACCTGACCTGCCCAAAAAAAACTTGGCCCGACCTGACCCAACCAATGCAACAGACGGGTATGGCTATAATTTTTGACCCGTAATAAATCACGGGCATGATACGAGCCGTGATTTTTGATCCAAAACCCGACCAAACCCGAAAAACCCGATCCAAAGCCAAAATAACTCGACTCAACCCAAAAAACCCGACCGGACACTTCAAACAGGGAGGTATGGTCCGACCCCACTAGTCACGGATTGGGTATAGGCCGTGATAAATGGCCCACGACCTGATATTGAACCGACTTGAAACTGACCTGATCCGTCGTTTGAGTAGGTCTACCCCAATCACAACACATGTGTCTGAATGACCCGCTCTCAATTCCAGTTATATAGTTTATGATTATCATAATTATTCTTTCTTATCATGTGGACTACTCTCCACTCGACTAGTGAGGTCCTTGCTTGGATCACCTCATCTAAGGGATTGTTTGGTCGGAGGACCGTAAACGCAAACAGTAATATAATTGGTTACCCACGGAATCTGAAACATGTAACAAAATGTTGTGATTGTTTGGTTCCTATGAAGGGGAAAATATCGGTGACATGCTCCTCCTTCCTAGCTCGTAGCAGAAGCTTCAACAATGGTTGCCTTTCCAACCTGCTACTCAAGGAGAGATTTGACATTATGAAACACGACGGATGTGATTTCAACGAAATAGAGGCTCAGGCGAGGGTTTCTGTGTTATAGAAAAGCTGGGCATAGCCAACACTCTAAAATAGACATACCAACTTTATTAACGGATTCAGAGCAGTATTAGTTTTGTTGAAACCGGGATCCGTCCCCAGCGCCGTCGCCGTCAGTTCTCCTCCATCCCCGTCGCGTTCTCCTCGTCGGCCTGCTGCTCGGTCTCCGGCTGGTCGTGCTGCCACGGTTGCGAACTGGACTCCATCTCCCTCTGTTGATGACTCCGGTGCTGGTGGCGCTCCATCTCCATCTGCTGGGCACTACGGGGGTGCTGCCATGGTTGCGAACTGGACTCCATCTCCCTCCGTTGATGGCTCTGGTGGCGCTCCATCTCCATTTGTTGATTACTGCTCCGGTACTGCCATGGGTCCGTGCTGATTTCAGCAACCCTTCCATGGGGTTGCTGCTGCTTTGGTCGAGGCGATGACGACGAGGAGGCGAGCCTAAACTCCTTCAAGAACGATGAGCTCGATTGCGTCGCTCCAGCCTCTGTTGCCTTCTGCAGGAGCGCTGTCGCGGACATGTGTGGCGCCGGGGGCGGAGCGAAGGTGCCTGAGTTGCTTGCGCTTGTCTGCGGGTCAGCCTCAACCGCGCGCTCCGCCAGTCGCTTGCAGCCGACCAGGTCCCGCGCGGCGAGTAGCTTCCGGGCGATCTCGAGCCACCGGGCCGGCTCGGCGCGACTGCGGCCGCCGGAGAAATCCATGTGTGGTGGAGATCTCCATGGTGGTGGGCTCCACCCTGCGCCGCGCCAGCGACGGCAGCGGCGGCAGGAACGCCCTGGGCGGGGCCGCGTGCGGGCCACCTCCTCCTCCCCCGCGCTCGTCGTCGCCGCAGCCCGGGCACGAGCGGTCAGTGGCGGCCGAGCCGTCGGTATTGGAGAAGCCATCCGAGCCTGTCTCCGAGCGGCGGCTTTTGTGCCTGAATCATGCTCCATATGTGGTCCCTGTCTGGCCGGTCGACGTCGCCGCCGTGGCCCGTCTCCTTTGGCATGACGGTAGCCTTCTAGGCGCCAGCAGCGGCGGCCTTGCCGTTGCCGCCATCGCCAGGAGGGTAAATGCGCACGGACGGGGATGGAGGAGACCTAGCGACGCACGGACAGCGTATGGTCGAAGGCAGCGGCGCCCGGCTATGAAGAATGCGACGGAGATGGAGGAGAAGGGGACCGGGATGGAGGAGACCGAGAAGGAGACCTAGCGACGGAGAACAGACGGCGACGAGGCTGAGGGACGGAACCAGGTTAATAGAGTTGTTAACCTGTTAATAGAGCTGTCATTTTCATTTTAGAGTGTTGGCTATGCCCAGCTTTTCCATAACGGAGAAACCCTCGCCTGAGCCTCTATTTCGTCGAAGTCGCATCCGTCGTGTTTCATAATACCAAATTTCTCCTACTCAAGCAGGTCCTGAACTGGTTCCCATCTGCTCTAGCGAAGATCCTTCTGCTCCAGCGAGAGCTTATTGGAACCAAGATATCACCAACACAGGGCTTCTGAAAATTGGTATCCCGAACACCGGTATTAAATTTTAGTATTATAATCCATTCAAATTCGGAATTTTGCTATCGTAGTCAGATTTAGCCGATGTCTAGCTACTAGCTAACGTAGTTACGGCATTCCGTTCTTTAGAACAGATCGAGCTACTTCTTCTCCCGAGCTCTCTTCTCCTGGCGGTCCTTCTCTCTCCCGGCGCTCTTGTCTCCGAGTTTCGGCGGCGCTCCGATCCGGCGGTTCCTTCTCTTCCCTGAGGTACGTGTTCCCTTATTCGAGCGCTCCCCTTATTCTCCATTACAGCAGGCGCTCCCATCCTCATTACCGTTATATAGCAGTTTGTTCTCCATTCCCATCCTCACATCTGTGTAAAGTCCATTCAAACCACGCGTAACAGACATCCTCCCATACTATCTGTAGCTGAGCAGGTACTGCAATGGACACTCCCGACTGCAATGGAGATGTTGAGCACAATGCGACAGATGCAAATTGGTTCGTCACCATTGAAGATGTTGAGCACTTGTTGATTGAGGCACCAGCCGCGCCTGAGGACAGTGCACCCCTCCCATTAATGTTGTAGAGCAAGGTCATTCGGTAGCGGATTCGTCAACTCAAGGAAATGATTATGAGGGAATTTTACCGGATTTGCGATGGCAAGAAGAAGGACCTTAACATGTACCCAATAAGAGTGTTATTTACCATAAACTTGGATTAGCTGCCGAGGATGAACGAGAAAATAAAGAGAGAGAGGATGCTTGCAATCGTAGAGGTGATGCAAATAATCTTGATCAACTTGGTGGCGATGGTTCCGCAGCTTTGCCTTGTGTTGATTTTTTGCAGCATGAGAGCAGAGTTGTCTATGACTCTAATCATCCAGTGATGGAGGTTGGCAGCTTGTATGCATCTATGACTGAATTTAGGCTGGCAATGTGTTAATATGCCATAGACAAAGAGTTCGACTTAGGTATTAAGGCTAGTACAACGAAGAAATATAGAGGCTATTGTTGTGGAGGCGACTGTCCTTGGAGCATAAATGCAAGAATTGAGAGGGATGGTTCGCCGACCATAATTGTATGTATTTTAAGTCAAGAACTTAACTTATTTATATTGTTGTGGCCTTCGAAGTAATCCAATGAGAGTGTTATTGTTGTTGCTATTTTTGTAGGTGACTGTGTTGAATGATCATCACACTTGTACTTCTAGTGGACGGAGGAGGACTAGCACACCAACAAGTGCTTGGGTTGCTTCCAAAGCTCTTCCTATTATTGTTAAGAAACCACATATTGGTGCTAAGGAATTACAAACTGTACTTCAAGATACCTACAAATGCACAATTGCGTATGACACAGTTTGGTATGGAAAAGAGAAAGCCTTGAAAGTCTTGTTTGGGACTTGGGAAGAGAGCTTTCAACTTTTGTACAGTTGGAAGGAGGCAGTATTGCAGAAGTCACCTGATAGTGTCATTGAAATTGATGTTCGAGTAGAAGATGGTCGATTCTACTTCACGCACTTCTTTTGTTCTCTTGGACCATGTATCACAGGCTTTTTATAGGGTTGCAGACCTTACTTGAGTGTGGATTCTACTGTTTTGAATGGTCGATGGAATGGTCACCTACCATCTGCTACAGTTGTTGATGGGCACAATTGGATGTTCCCCGTTGCTTTTGGATTCTTCGAGTCTGAAACGGAGGACAATTGGAAATGGTTCATGCAGCAGTTACGGAAGGCCATTGGAGATCTTCCTGTACTAGCAATTTGTTTTGATGCTTGCAAAGGTTTGACCAATGCAATGAGGGATGTTTTTCCCAATGCAGAGAAAAGAGAGTGTTTCAGGCATCTAATGAACAACTTTGTCAAACAATTTCCTGGTTCTGAATATATGTACCCTGCTGCTAGGGCGTACAGGAAAGAAGTTTATGATATGTACATTGCAAACGTGAAACAGAACCCTGCCATCGCTGATTGGTTGGATAAGTTTCATAGTTTATTGTGGTACCGAAGTGCTTTTAACCCTAGCATCAAATGTGACTATGTGACGAATAACATTGCGGAGGTCTTCAACAACTGGATTAAGGACTACAAGGACCTTCCAGTATGCGACCTTGCTGACAAAATAAGGTTGATGATCATGCAACTTTTTCATAAGAGAAGGCGAATTGGACGGAGGTTAGAAGGAAAGATACTACCCTCCATCATAGCCCAACTAAATGCACGTACTCGAGGGCTCGGACACCTGGAAGTCATAAAAGGTGATGACTATGTTGCCGAGGTGAGAGACAACAGTGACTGTGTTTCTAGATATGTGGTCAAGGCATATCTAAGAGAATGTTCATGCCTAGAGTGGCAACATACAGGGAAGCCTTGCCACCATGCATTATGCCTAATAACTGCACAACAATTCAGAGATGCGATGATAGAGGAGTTTGTTGATGATTACTACTCTGTAGAGATGTGTAGGAAAGCATACTCAAGATTGGTGGAGCCAATTGAGAACAAGTCGTTTTGGCCTAAGGTGGACTTTGCAAAAGAGGTTGGTGCACCCCTTGGTAAAAGAGGTGTCGGACGTCAAAGGAGAAATAGGATCAAGACTTGTCTCGAGGGTGGTAGCAGCAAGAAGAAGCCTTCAAATGACAATGAGAAAACAAAGAAACTAATTAGAGGAAAATTCAAGTGTCCAAATTGTGGGGAGTTAGGGCATAGGAAGAGCAGCTACAAGTGTCCCCTTAATGGTACAAAGAAAAGGTACTACGTAAACATCAACCTTAACGTAACATTATTATTGTATATCTAACTTATATCATCACAGGAAACAGAGGCCGAGGAAAAACACAACAAAGAAATGGTTTCCCACACCGCCAGAGGCTGATACTGATCATCAACTTGTTGCCATGGAAACAACATCACAAGAACCTGTTAACAACATCCCTTCTTCCTCGCAGCCAACAATAGAAGAAGCTTGTACTGTTCAGCTGCCAACAAGCGAATGGTCACCACCTAGGAGACTTCGGACTGCTGTAAAAAAGAAGCTTACTCCGAAGAAGAAGTTCTGTTTCTGAGTACCAACTTAAGTTCTGTGAACAATTTATATGTATCTGGCAGTAGAAGGTTCTGTGAACAAAGTCTAAGAATTTCTGTGAACAATTTCTGAGTACCAGCTTATGTTTGTGTGAACAATTTCTGTTTGTGTGAACAATTTCAGTTTGTGTCACCAATTTCTGTTTGTGTATGATCATGTGTTTCTGGCAGTGAATGATCATGTGTCGCTTGGTGAATTCAGTAGCTTCTTTTCGGACTGTTAACAAGTCGCTTGTTTCTGGCAGTATGTTGTGTTTACCTGTTTTCTGGAAGTATCATGTGTCGCTTGTTAACAGTCTGAACAGAACAGTCAAAGGGTATTGTTCAAAGGGTAGTATGTTTACCTGTTTACCTGTTTTCTGTGTCGCTTGTGTTTACCTGTTTTCTGGCAGTATGTTTTCTGGAAGTATGATCTGTTCAAGTCGCTTGTTTCTGGCAGAGATGCTATTGTCAAAGGGTAGTCTGAACAGAACAGTCTGAAGTATTTGGTAGTATTTGTTTCATCAGGCATTAAAATGTTGTGACACCTTTCTGGCAGATCAGGCAGATAATGAACTTCATCTTTCTGGCAGATAATGAACTTATTTGGGAGAATTCAGAGAGGTACAGAGAAATTCAATCCCTTTCCTCATGATTATGTCAGCGCATTTCTCTCTTGCTGCTTTGATTTGATTAGCCTAGTTTGGTAATCGGAGTAAAGCAGATAGCCATGTTTGGGAAAATAAGTTTCTGCAGAGAGTGCGCCCTTGTTAATTTGTTGATCCTGTCTGTAATAGCATCAAGATGTTTGTCAGCTCCCACAGAAAGATTAGGCAGTATTTTTTCAGAACCAATCAATTTCAGATGGGTAGACACTAGTGTCCATGACCATGAGTAGAATTTTCGTGCTCGGTTTCTTTAGCCCTGGAGCTTCGAGCAAGCGATATGTTGGTATATGGCACAACGATGTTTCAGAAAGAAGAGTTGTTGTATGGGTTGCCAACAGGACCGATCCATTACAAGATACTTCTGGTATACTTAAGTTTGATAACAGTAGCAATCTGATCATTTTAGATTGGTAGATTGGTAGCCAAGTTTCTGAATTCCAGTTAGCTGCCATGTTTCTGTGCTAAGTTGAGCGCTCGGTGAGATTGGTAGCATGAGGCCATTTCTGTGCTAAGTTGAGCGCTCGGTGAGATTGGCCAGTTAGCTTGTTTGGAGCAATTGAGACTAGTACATGTCTGAAGAAAAGTACATGCAAATAAATTGCGCTTTCAGGTGCTTGTTCTTGAATTTGTATACTACCTTGCACTCCTTAAACAGTTCAATATGGCCAAGCATGCAGGAAGCTGCTGACTTATCTATTAAAGAATAAAACATCAAAGTTCAGAGAAAATCACACCAACAAATGAGATTACATACGGGCTGTTTAAACATAAAAGTAACACCACAAGGCTCCTTTCTCTAAAATAAGCTGAATTCATTAAACAGGGCACACATAGTTGAAGATACATCATAAACTATAAGTTCAAGATACATCATGGCCGAAATCAAGTTGAACTAAAAATACATCATGAACTGCAAGTCTCATAAATTACATTGGCAATAGAATACTACATCAAATTAATACATGGCTATTGTCGAGGAGGCAACTCTATCACAGACAAATAGCTCAGATAGGGTCACTTCATAAGGGGCCCTTCATACGGCGATCAGGGATCTCATCTGTCGGGGACCATAATTAGGGGTACCCTCAAGACGCCTAATTCTCAGCTGGTAACCCCCATCAGCATAAAGCTGCAGAGGCCTGATGGGTCTGATTAAGTCAGGGATCAGTCCATACGAGCGACTCGATCACGCCACGCCGGAGCCTAGCCTCGGGCAAGGGCAGCCGACCCTGAGGTGTTTCCGTCTCGCCCGAGGCCCCCTTTTTTACGGCAGACGCATCTCCGGCTCGCCCGAGGCCTTGCCTTCGTTAAGAAGCAACCCTGACTAAATCACCGCGCCGACCGACCAAGTCACAGGGGCATTTAACGCAAAGAGTGAGACTGACGGGCGGCCAGGCCTTGCCAAAGGCGCCATAGGAAGCTCCGCCCGACCCAGGGCTCGGACTCGGGCTAAGGCCCCGGAAGACGGCGAACTCCGCTCCGCCCGACCCAGGGCTCGGACTCGGGCTAAGGCCCCGGAAGACGGCGAACTCCGCTCCGCCCGACCCAGGGCTCGGACTCGGGCTAAGGCCCCGGAAGGCGGCGAACTCCGCTCCGCCCGACCCAGGGCTCGGACTCGGGCTAAGGCCCCGGAAGACGACGAACTCCGCTTCGCCCGACCCAGGGCTCGGACTCCGCCCTGGCCTCTGCCGAACGACCTCCGCCTCGCCCGACCCAGGAGCTCGGGCTCGGCCTCGGCCATGGAAGACAGACTCGACCTCGGCCTCGGAGGAGCCTCCACGTCGCCCGACCTAGGGCACAAGTCCGCCACGTCAACAGGAAGCGCCATCATCACCCTGCCCCGAGCCGACTTGGGTCGCAGAGAACAAGACCGACGTCCCATCTGGCTAGCTCCGCCAGATAGGCAATGATGGCGCCCCGCTAGACCCATGACGACGGCGGCTCTCAGCTCCCTTACGGAAGCAGGGGGACGTCAGCAAGAGCCCAACTGTTCCAACAGCTGTCCCTCCACCAGGCTCCGTTACTCCTCCGACAGCCACGACACCACACCAGCTGGGTGCCAAGTTCTCTCCGGCTGCCACATTGGCATGTACCCAGGGCGCTAGCTCTCCCCCGCTAGACACGTAGCACTCTGCTGCATCCCCATTGTACACCTGGATCCTCTCCTTGCGCCTATAAAAGGAAGGACCAGGGCCTTCTTAGAGAAGGTTGGCCTCGCGGGAACGAGGGCAGGGGCAGGCGCTCTCTTGGGGCCGCTCGCTCCCCTCACCCGCGCGGACGCTTGTAACCCCCTACTGCAAGCGCACCCGACCTGGGCGCGGGACGAACACGAAGGCCGCGGGATCTCCGCCTCCCTCACGACCCGGCTCCGGCCACCTCGCTCTCCACCCTTCGCGCTCGCCCACGCGCTCGACCCATCTGGGCTGGGGCACGCGGCACACTCACTCGTCGGCTCGGGGACCCCCCGGTCTCGAAACGCCGACAGTTGGCGCGCCAGGTAGGGGCCTGCTGCGTGTTGACGAGCAGTTTCCCGTCAAGCTCCAGATGGGCAGTCTCCGACGACCTCTTCAACCCGGGACGGTGCTCCGTTTCGGGAGCCTCGAGTTCATGTCTTTCGACGGCAGCTACGACATGATACTCCTTCCACCGCCGCGCGACAGCGACAATGGTGGCCGACAGCCCGCCCGCCGGCGGCGGAATCAACGACGTCTTTCCCGCGTGGGGGAAGAACAACATTCGAGCTTGCCCCATCCTCTCCCTCGCCATCGGAGGAGGAGACGGGGCAGCCAGGGCCGAGCGGGAGGCTGCGCTCAGCCGGCTGTCGAGCAAATCGACATCCCCAGCGCCCCAACGGAGGACGCGTCGGGCGTCACCCTCGCGTTTGAGGCGAAGGCGAGCGCCGTCCCCCCGCAACACGCCAACCCCGAGCAAGTGGACGACGCCAGCGCGCTCGCGGAGGGCCTGCAGGACGTCGCCCTCGTACCCAGGACGACGGCGCGATCAGCCCCCGATGTGACTTCGTCGCTCCTCGTCGACCAAAAGGTACCGGCTGATTCCCATCCTTTGTCATTTCGACTCGACCTCAACCCGCCTAGTGACCTCGCTCTGGCGGGCGCTCACGTTGAGGCGAGTGCAACCCCTTTCGGGTTTCGTGTGCGGTCACCTTGGGACCGATTGACGGGCGTCTCGACCTACGGGCCCTCTGGGTCCGAGGAAGATGACGACCCCAGCATCTGCTGGGATTTCTCTGGATCTGGCAACCCCAGTGCCATGCGGGACTTCATGACCGCATGCAACTACTGCCTCTCCGACTGCTCCGACGGCAGCCGCAGCCTTGACGACAAGGACTGCGGCCCGAGCCGCGAATGTTTCCACGTCGAGCTAGGGGATCCCTCCGGAGGCAGCTGTCTCGGCATGCCGGAGGATGGTGATCTCCCTAGGCCAGTGCCTCGCGCCGACATCCCGCGGGAGCTAGCTGTGGTCCCCGTTCCGGCGGGGGGTCACGACCCACAGCTCGAGCAAGTCCGCGGGGCGCAGGCCGGGCTCGATGAGGGGGCAGGAGCGCTCGAGGCAATCCGCCGGGACGTCGGGCAGGTATGGGCGGGCCAGCCCCCGGCCGGAGGAATACGTCACCTGCCCCAGGGTCTCTAGCACCGCATCGCCAACGATGCCAGGGACAGGCCGCCACCCGCATCCGGCGGAACCGGTCAGGACCTGGCAGCCGCAGCGATGCTCCTCCGCGCGATGCCGGAGTCATCAACCACCGAGGGTCGGCGAATCCAGGGAGAGCTCAAGCATCTCCTGGAAGGCGCTGCGGCCCGGCGGGCCGAGAGCTCTGCCTCCCGAAGGCAGGGGTACCCTCGGAACCTCGTGCCGCGACTTCCCGACTCATGCGGGAAGCCTCGGTCTACACCGGGCGCACGCGCAACACCGCGCCTGCGGCCCCGAGCCACCTCGGCGACGAGCACCCTCATCGCGACCGTCGGGCCCGCCTCGACGAAAGGGTGCGCCGAGGCTATCACCCCAGGCGTGGGGGACGCTACGACAGCGGGGAGGATCGGAGTCCCTCGCCCGAACCACCCGGTCCGCAGGTCTTCAGCCGGGCCATTCGGCGGGCGCCGTTTCCGACCCGATTCCGACCCCCGACTACTATCACAAAGTACTCGGGCGAAACGAGATCGGAATTGTGGCTCGCGGACTACCGCCTGGCCTGTCAACTGGGTGGAGCGGACGACGACAACCTCATCATCCGCAACCTCCCCCTGTTCCTCTCCGACACTGCTCGCGCTTGGTTGGAGCACCTGCCTCCGGGGCAGATTTCCAACTGGGAGGATCTGGTCCAAGCTTTCGCCGGCAACTTCCAGGGCACGTACGTGCGCCCCGGGAATTCCTGGGACCTTCGAAGCTGCCGGCAACAGCCGGGAGAGTCTCTTCGGGACTACATCCGGCGATTCTCGAAGCAGCGCACCGAGCTGCCCAACATCACCGACTCCGATGTCATCGGCGCGTTCCTTGCCGGCACCACCTGCCGTGACCTGGTGAGCAAGTTGGGTCGCAAGACCCCCACCAGGGCGAGCGAGCTGATGGACATCGCCACCAAGTTCGCCTCTGGCCAGGAGGCGGTCGAGGCCATCTTCCGAAAGGACAAGCAGCCCCAGGGCCGCCCGTCGGAAGATGCACCCGAGGCGTCTACTCCGCTCGGCGCCAAGAAGAAAGGCAGGAGGAAGTCGCAAGCGAAACGCGACGCCGCCAGCACGGACCTTGTCGCCGCCGCCGAGTACAAGAACCCTCGGAAGCCCCCCGGAGGTGCCAACCTCTTCGACAAGATGCTCAAGGAGACGTGCCCTTACCATCAGGGGCCCGTCAAGCACACTCTCGAGGAGTGCGTCATGCTTCGGCGCCACTTCCAAAAGGCCGGGCCACCCGCAGAGGGTGGCAGGGCCCGCGACGACGACAAAAAGGAAGATCACCAAGCAGGAGAGTTCCCCGAGGTCCGCGACTGCTTCATGATCTGCGGAGGGCATGCGGCGAATGCCTCGGCTCGGCATCGCAAGCGAGAGCGCCGGGAGGTCTGCTCGGTGAAGGTGGTGGCACCAGTCTACCTAGACTGGTCCGACAAGCCCATCACCTTCGACCAAGATGACCACCCCGACCACGTGCCAAGCCCGGGGAAGTACCTGCTCGTCGTCGATCCCATCATCGGCGACGTCAGGCTCACCAAGGTCCTGATGGATGGGGGCAGCTGCCTCAATATCATCTACGCCGAGACCCTCAGGCTCCTGCGCGTCGATCTGTCCTCCGTCCGAGCAGGCGCTGCGCCCTTCCACGGGATCATTCCCGGGAAGCGCGTCCAGCCCCTCGGACGACTCGACCTTCCTGTCTGCTTCGGAACACCCTCCAACTTCCGAAGGGAGATTTTGACGTTCGAGGTGGTCGGGTTCCGAGGAACCTACCACGCAGTATTGGGAAGGCCATGCTACGCGAAGTTCATGGCCATCCCCAACTACACCTACCTGAAGCTCAAGATGCCGGGCCCCAACGGGGTCATCACCGTCGGCCCCACGTACAAACACGCGTTCGAATGCGATGTGGAGTGCGTGGAGTACGCCGAGGCCCTCGCCGAGTCCGAGGCCCTCATCGCCGACCTGGAAAACCTCTCCCGAGAGGTGCCGGACGTGAAGCGACACGCCGGCAACTTCGAGCCAGCGGAGACGGTTAAGGCCGTCCCTCTCGACCCCAGTGGCGACACCTCCAAGCAGATCCGGATCGGTTCCGGGCTCGACCCCAAATAGGAAGCAGTGCTCGTCGACTTTCTCCGTGCAAACGCCGACGTCTTTGCGTGGAGTCCCTCGGACATGCCCGGCATACCGAGGGATGTCGCCGAGCACTCGCTGGATATTCGGGCCGGAGCCCGACCGGTCAGACAGCCTCTGCGCCGATTCGATGAGGAAAGGCGCAGGGTGATAGGCGAGGAGATCCACAAGCTGATGGCAGCAGGGTTCATCAAAGAGGTATTCCATCCCGAATGGCTTGCCAACCCTGTACTTGTGAGGAAGAAAGGGGGGAAATGGCGGATGTGTGTAGACTACACTGGTCTCAACAAAGCATGTCCGAAGGTCCCCTACCCTCTACCTCGCATCGATCAAATCGTGGACTCCACTGCTGGGTGCGAAACCCTGTCTTTCCTCGATGCCTACTCAGGGTATCATCAAATCAAGATGAAAGAGTCCGACCAGCTCGCGACTTCTTTCATCACGTCCTTCGGCATGTACTATTATGTCACCATGCCGTTCGGTTTGAGGAACGCGGGTGCAACGTACCAGCGGTGCATGAACCATGTGTTCGGCGAACACATCGGTCGCACGGTCGAGGCCTACGTCGATGACATCGTAGTCAAGACAAGGAAAGCCTCCGACCTTCTCTCCGACCTTGAAGTGACATTCCGGTGTCTCAAGGCGAAGGGCGTCAAGCTCAATCCCGAGAAGTGCGTCTTCGGGGTGCCCCGAGGCATGCTCCTGGGATTCATCGTCTCCGAGCGGGGCATCGAAGCCAACCCAGAGAAGATCGCAGCCATCACAAGCATGGGGCCCATCAAGGACTTAAAAGACGTACAGAGGGTCATGGGATGCCTCGCGGCCTTGAGCCGTTTCATCTCACGCCTCGGCGAAAGAGGCCTGCCCCTGTACCGTCTCTTAGGAAGGCCGAGTGCTTCACTTGGACTCCCGAGGCCGAGGAAGCTCTCGGGAACCTGAAGGCGCTCCTCACCCAGGCGCCCGTCTTGGTACCCCCAGCTGATGGAGAAGCCCTCTTGGTTTACGTCGCCGCTACCACCCAGGTGGTCAGCGCCGCGATCGTGGTCGAAAGGCAAGAAGAGGGGCATGCTTTGCCCATTCAGAGGCCAGTTTACTTCGTCAGCGAGGTGCTGTCCGAGACCAAGATCCGCTACCCACAAGTCCAGAAGCTGCTGTACGCAGTGATCCTGACGAGGCGAAAGCTGCGACATTACTTCGAGTCTCATCCGGTGACTGTGGTGTCATCCTTCCCCCTGGGGGAGATCATCCAGTGCCGAGAGGCCTCGGGATGGATCGCAAAGTGGGCGGTGGAAATCATGGGCGAGACAATCTCGTTCGCCCCTCGGAAAGCCATCAAGTCCCAGGTACTGGCAGACTTCGTAGCCGAATGGGTCGACACCCAGTTGCCGACGGCTCCGATCCAACCGGAGCTCTGGACCATGTTTTTCGACGGGTCGCTGATGAAGACGGGAGCCGGCGCGGGCTTGCTCTTCGTCTCGCCCCTCGGGAAACACTTGCGCTACGTGCTACGCCTCCATTTCCCGGCGTCCAACAATGTGGCTGAGTACGAAGCTTTGATCAACGGATTGCGAATCGCCATCGAGCTAGGGGTCCGACGCCTCGACGCTCGCGGCGACTCGCAGCTCGTCATCGACCAAGTCATGAAGAACTCCCACTGCCGCGACCCGAAGATGGAGGCCTACTGTGATGAAGTTCGACGCCTGGAAGACAAGTTCTACGGGCTCGAGCTTAACCACATCGCCCGGCGCTACAACGAGACTGCGGACGAGCTGGCAAAGATAGCCTCGGGGCGAACGACGGTTCCCCCGGACGTCTTCTCCCGGGATCTGCACCAACCCTCCATCAAGATCAGCGACACGCCCGTGCCCGAGGCGCCCTCGGCCCCGTCCGAGGGGACCTCGGCCCAGCCCGAGCCATCCTCGGTTCAGCCCGAGGAACCCTCGGCCCCCGAGGGCGAGGCACTGCGCATCGAGGAGGAGCGGAGCGGGGTCACGCCTGATCAAGATTGGCAGACCCCGTACCTGCAATATCTCCGCCAAGGAGAACTGCCCCTCGACCAAGCCGAGGCTCGGCGGGTAGCGCGACGCGCCAAGTCGTTCGTCTTGCTGGGCGATGAGAAGGAGCTCTACCACCGCAGCCCCTCGGGCATCCTCCAGCGATGCATCTCCGTCGCCGAAGGTCAGGAACTCATGCAGGAGATACACTCGGGGGCTTGCGGCCATCATGCAGCACCTCGAGCCCTCGTCGGGAACGCTTTCCGGCAAGGCTTCTACTGGCCGACGGCGGTGGCTGACGCCACTAGAATTGTCCGCGCCTGCGAAGGGTGCCAATTCTATGCGAAGCAGACCCACCTGCCCGCTCAGGCTCTGCAGACGATACCCATCACCTGGCCCTTCGCTGTGTGGGGTCTGGACCTCGTCGGCCCTCTGCACATGGCGCCCGGGGGCTACACGCACCTGCTGGTCGCCGTCGACAAATTCTCCAAGTGGATCGAGGTCCGACCCCTGAACAGCATCAGGTCCGAGCAGGCGGTGGCGTTCTTCACCAACATCATCCATCGCTTCGGGGTCCCGAACTCCATCATCACCGACAACGGCACCCAGTTCACCGGCAAAAAATTCTTGGATTTTTGCGAGGATCACAACATCCGGGTGGACTGGGCCGCCGTAGCTCATCCCATGTCGAATGGGCAAGTAGAGCGCGCCAATGGCATGATTCTACAAGGGCTCAAGCCTCGGATTTACAATGACCTCAACAAGTTCGGCAAGCGATGGATGAAGGAACTCCCCTCGGTGGTCTGGGGCCTGAGGACGACGCCGAGCCGAGCCACGGGTTTCACGCCGTTCTTCCTGGTCTATGGGGCCGAGGCCGTCTTGCCCACAGACCTGGAATACGGCTCCCCGAGGACGAGAGCCTACGACGATCAAAGCAACCAAGCTAGCCGAGAAGACTCGCTGGACCAGCTGGAAGAGGCTCGGGACAAGGCCTTACTACAATCGGCGCGGTATCAGCAGTCCCTGCGATGCTACCACGCCCGAGGGGTCCGACCCCGAGACCTCCAGGAGGGCGACCTGGTGCTTCGGCTGCGGCAAGACGCCCGAGGGAGGCACAAGCTCACGCCCCCCTGGGAGGGGCCATTCGTCATCGCCAAAGTTCTGAAGCCCGGAACGTACAAGCTGGCCAACAGTCAAGGCGAGGTCTACGACAACGCTTGGAACATCCAACAGCTACGTTGCTTCTACCCTTAAGATGTTTCCAAGTTGTTCATATACCTCGCACCCACGCAAAGTTTAGTCAACAAGGAAGGGTCGGCCTCGCCTCGGCAAAGCCCGACCCTCCCTCGAGGGCTAAAAGGGGGGAAACCCCCTCTGCGTCAAAATTTTCCTCGAAAAAAAAATCTCTTTTACCAGAATGTCTTTCGTGCTTTTTGACTACTTCGAAAAGTGGGTCCTGGAAACGACGGGGTACACGTAAGCAGTCAAGGCTGACCGAGCCGAGGGACTCCTACGCCTCCGGGATACGGATACCTCACTCATCACCTTCTGCGATAAGTAACTCGCGTTCGGATAAAGCGGCTCCACGGATCGAACAAGTCTTTACGTTCGGAAGCCCTTCTGCCGAAGCGATCTTTCGAGCCTTCTCGACCAAGTCGGTGACGGGGCCTCATGGACGGGTGAAAGTACGCATAAGCGGCAAGGCCGACCGAGCCGAGGGACTCCCACGCCTCCGGGATACGGATACCTCACTCATCACCTTCCGCGAGAAGCAACTCTCGCTCGCACTAACATCCCTGTTACCGACAAAAAGTCCAGATACTCGAAACAAGAGGAAAAGAGACGCAGCTTTACAACGCAGCAAGGGTGTGTGTTCTGGCCTCGACGGCCGCACAAGGCACACGCTACAAGACAATCTGATCCTGCAGGCTCGGGTCTTGACGCTGGAAGGGGGCGGCGACACCCTCGGCATCGACGGCACCTTCGGCGAGGCCCGACCTAGCCTCGGACGGCGACGCGGTCCGAGGGTCTCCGCTCCGAAGGACGACGTCATCACCACGCCCGGGCAATCGCTGTCAGGGACTTCTCCAGGAATCCGGCCCGAGCGGGCGGCTCGGCCGGCCACCTCCGGGGCCTCGGCCAACCACCTCCCAAGGGCACCGGCCCGGTCCGAAGCCTCGGCTGATCAACTCCGGCGTCGATCCTGCCAACGGACAACCCGGCTGGGCTCCGGCCGAACATGTTTCATTTTCGAGCCAACTCCGCCTCTGCTCATGCTGATATCGCTACCCCTGGCCTCGGCTCGTCGAAGAGCGGCCGAGGGGTCTCTTTAACTAAGCTAGAGGAGCCTCGGACAGCAGGGCCGACCGAGCCGAGGGACTCCTACGCCTTCGGGATACGGATACCTCACTCGTCACCTGGACACGGGGCGACTCATGCTTGGTGAAGCGGTTCAGATAATCAGCAGATGAGTCTTAGTGCTCAAAAATGAGGAAAAAATACGGCTCTGTGCCGACGTTACATACATGTTCAGGCCCCGAAAGCCGAAATGAACAAAAAACCCGGCACTCGAAGTGCCATTACAAACGGAACTCCGGTTCCCCCTCTGCAGGTACGAACAACCCCACTCGATAGGGGCGGGCCTGCGGGGCTGCAGAAGACTGACGGGCGGCTCGCCGCCGCCCGCTCTGGCCACGACGACGACGGCCCCCACTCCGGACGACCGAACTGCAGCAGCGCAGGCCTCGGGGTAGGCGCCGCTGCAGCCTTGCCCTCGCCCACGCCGACGCTCGAGGGGCGAGGACAAGTACAAAGAGCCGGAGGCCCGAAGCGCGGATGGTGGCGGTAATCCCGTCGGTGACGGGGACTTCTCGAGCCGCCTCCGCCTCGGCACCGACAGCAGGAGCCATCAGCCTACCGGCAGATCCCCACTCAAGTCCTCCCAGATGAGTGGGGCACCGGCTTCCGCGTAAAGGCGCCGCCCCGGTGCAAAGGCAGGACCACCCCAGAACATGAACGCCGCCCTAACAGCGCGCAGCATCTAGGGTGGTCCTCCCGTGTACACGGCGCGGCAGCCGCCCCCCAACGGAAGGGGCCGCCGGGAGCCAAGCCAGCCGACCCGACACGCTGGAGGTGACGACGTCCGCCGTCGATCCACCCCGCGTTGTCGAAGTCCGGGCCGCCCGCAGGGCCAGTGAGCGCCCTCTCCCTCGAATGTTGCGGGAGAGGACGACCCACGAACCCGTGCGGGAGGTAGAGCGCCAGCTCAGTCCGGCACCCACCCCAGCGAGGATGATGAACATCCTTGAAGCTGAGGGTGGGACCAAGATCGCAGCCCGGTTTGCTCCTCCCCACCCAGGAGCTGGTGGTCACCGTCTCGCGTGACCCCCAGCGGAGGGGAGCCACCGGGCTGCCTGATGAAAATCCTTGAAGCCGAACGATGGCTGAAAGGTACCAACTCCCACGGAGTTGCGTTCCTCCAACGATGGGGCGAAAAGACGGCGGTTTCCCCCCCATCCGGGGGCTTGGAAGGTGGAAAGGCACGGTGCATCAGGGAGGAAGGAGACATGGTCGCCTTACGAAGGGGGTCGCCCTCCTTTAAAAGGCGACTCTCCCTGCTTGCGCCCCCAACCGTCACGGGCTGAGTCTTCTCCAACACGCCTCCAAAGCCCTCCCCTGCGGCGCGGGGGCTGGGACCCACATGTCATGCAGACCGGCTCCGAGCAGAAGAAGCCGAACCGCCACGCACGGCGCACGCAACCACCCAGCGGTTACAAGTGACCCTCCACTTTTGCCCAGACCAACGGGCGAAAGGGGCGGGCAGCCATGCAGGCGGCATGCAACCGCGCCAAGTGGACGCGCTTCTCCGACTCCTGACCTGCCAGCACGGAGGCCCAAGCCCACGCGTCGCGCGACCGGCGCGCCGGATGCTGCATGCAAGCAACTGTACCACTTGCGCCACCACCGCACCTCCTCGATTGCGGAACCAATACCGCGACCCGAGGCGACCCAGCGCGCGACCCAGCAGCGCCAGCCTGACGCAGCGGTCAAACGCAGTCAAAAGTGGGCCGGCAGTAATGACGGTGGCAGGCGCGCGGGAGCAGCGGTCGCGCCGTCAGCCAAGCTCACGTCCCATCCGGAGGCAGCGAGAGAACCCCCTCTCACGGTGTGAAGACGACGCGCCCGTGACCCGTTCCTCGAACGGCTCGCGCACGCGCAACGGCAGCCTCGCCAACTACTCGCCCCGGCGCATTAACTCCGCGGCTGGACAGGCGGCGCTTCTGGCAGAAGCCGCTGGCGACGCTTCGCCTTCGCCAAAACGACCCCACCAAAAAAGGTACGCCACGTCGTTCGATTTCGTATCCTTTTTTCCTTTTTCCTCTTTCTCTATCTCTTGCAACAGGGACCGGGAAAGGGGATACCCCCAAAGGGATCCTTCCCCGTGAAGGAACTAGGCTCCGAGCCTCCTTACTGATCAGGGGTTCGAAGGCTGGCCCCCCGAAGGGTTCAACAGCCGCCTCAGATCGCGTGGGCCCGACACCCACTACTGGTCAGGGGTTCGAAGGTCGGCCTCCCGAAAGGTTCCACGACCGCCTCAGGCTACTCGGGCTCCGCGCCCATTACTGATCAGGGGTTCGAAGGCTGGCCCCCCGAAGGGTTCACAGTCGCCTCAGACACCGAGCGAGGGATGACCAGGGGTACGTTCGATACATAACCAAGGCTCGGGCTGCGCTCCCGAGGTACCCTAGGACATTTCCGAGACCAGCGGGAACGATCCTGTAACGGAATCCCATCGGAGGGAGGCAACGAGCCCTCGGACCCCGTCGCCAGGGGACCGGGTCCGGCAGATCACCCGCAGGTACTTTTGGGCGTGCCTCCGGGCCCCTAGCCGACCCCCAACGAACGAGGCACGGACGTCCACTCGGATTACCCGCTTGCAGCTCACCGGAGACACCATGTTCGGTGCCCATCGAGGGTAACATGGCGCTCTCCCCCCTCCTCCTTGCGGAAAGGCGACGTAGGGGCGTATGTAAAAAAGCCGAGTCTGTCCCTGATCGCCCTCTCACCCTGTGCGGAGGCTCGAGGGCTGCTCTCGCAAACCCAGCTCCGGCCAAACCGTTGACAGCGTCAACATACCAGCCCGAGAACTTAGGCCCCGACAGTGCACCCGGGCTACGGCCTGTTCGCATGAGGGAACCGCCAGACCAGCCGAAGCATTACGCAAGGCACTAAGACCTCGAAGGAGTGAAACCACTCCTCCGAGGCCTCGGGGGCTACACCCGGCGGGTGCGCTCGCGCGCACCCACCGGAACAAAGTGCAACCGAGAAAGGCTGGTCCCCTTGCAAAAAAGTGCGACGAAAGCCTCCAAGCGAGTGCTAACACTCCCTTCGAGGCTCGGGGGCTACTGTCGGGGACCATAATTAGGGGTACCCTCAACACGCCTAATTCTCAGCTGGTAACCCCCATCAGCATAAAGCTGCAGAGGCCTGATGGGTCTGATTAAGTCAGGGATCAGTCCATATGAGCGACTCGATCACGCCACGCCCGAGCCTAGCCTCGGGCAAGGGCAGCCGACCCTGAGGTGTTTCCGTCTCGCCCGAGGCCCCCTTTTTTACGGCAGACGCATCTCCGGCTCGCCCGAGGCCTTGCCTTCGTTAAGAAGCAACCCTGACTAAATCACCGCGTCGACCGACCAAGTCACAGGGGCATTTAACGCAAAGAGTGAGACTGACGGGCGGCCAGGCCTTGCCAAAGGCGCCATAGGAAGCTCCGCCCGACCCAGGGCTCGGACTCGGGCTAAGGCCCCGGAAGACGGCGAACTCCGCTCCGCCCGACCCAGGGCTCGGACTCGGGCTAAGGCCCCGGAAGACAGCGAACTCCGCTCCGCCCGACCCAGGGCTCGGACTCGGGCTAAGGCCCCGGAAGACGGCGAACTCCGCTCCGCCCGACCCAGGGCTCGGACTCGGGCTAAGGCCCCGGAAGACGACGAACTCCGCTTCGCCCGACCCAGGGCTCGGACTCTGCCCTGGCCTCTGCCGAACGACCTCCGCCTCGCCCGACCCAGGAGCTCGGGCTCGGCCTCGGCCATGGAAGACAGACTCGACCTCGGCCTCGGAGGAGCCTCCACGTCGCCCGACCTAGGGCACAAGTCTGCCACGTCAACAGGAAGCGCCATCATCACCCTGCCCCGAGCTGACTTGGGTCGCAGAGAACAAGACCGACGTCCCATCTGGCTAGCTCCGCCAGATAGGCAATGATGGCGCCCCGCTAGACCCATGACGACGGCGGCTCTCGGCTCCCTTACGGAAGCAGGGGGACGTCAGCAAGAGCCCAACTGTTCCAACAGCTGTCCCTCCACCAGGCTCCGTTACTCCTCCGACAGCCACGACACCACACCAGCTGGGTGCCAAGTTCTCTCCGGCTGCCACATTGGCATGTACCCAGGGCGCTAGCTCTCCCCCGCTAGACACGTAGCACTCTACTGCATCCCCATTGTACACCTGGATCCTCTCCTTGCGCCTATAAAAGGAAGGACCAGGGCCTTCTTAGAGAAGGTTGGCCTCGCAGGAACGAGGGCAGGGGCAGGCGCTCTCTTGGGGCCGCTCGCTCCCCTCACCCGCGCGGACGCTTGTAACCCCCTACTGCAAGCGCACCCGACCTGGGCGCGGGACGAACACGAAGGCCGCGGGATCTCCGCCTCCCTCATGACCCGGCTCCGGCCACCTCGCTCTCCCCCCTTCGCGCTCGCCCACGCGCTCGACCCATCTGGGCTGGGGCACGCGGCACACTCACTCGTCGGCTCGGGGACCCCCCGGTCTCGAAACGCCGACAGTTGGCGCGCCAGGTAGGGGCCTGCTGCGTGTTGACGAGCAGTTTCCCGTCAAGCTCCAGATGGGCAGTCTCCGACGACCTCTTCAACCCGGGACGGTGCTCCGTTTCGGGAGCCTCGAGTTCATGTCTTTCGACGGCAGCTACGACATGATACTCCTTCCACCGCCGCGCGACAGCGACAATGGTGGCCGACAGCCCGCCCGCCGGCGGCGGAATCAACGACGTCTTTCCCGCGTGGGGGAAGAACAACATTCGAGCTTGCCCCATCCTCTCCCTCGCCATCGGAGGAGGAGACGGGGCAGCCAGGGCCGAGCGGGAGGCTGCGCTCAGCCGGCTGTCGAGCAAATCGACATCCCCAGCGCCCCAACGGAGGACGCGTCGGGCGTCACCCTCGCGTTTGAGGCGAAGGCGAGCGCCGTCCCCCCGCAACACGCCAACCCCGAGCAAGTGGACGACGCCAGCGCGCTCGCGGAGGGCCTGCAGGACGTCGCCCTCGTACCCAGGACGACGGCGCGATCAGCCCCCGATGTGACTTCGTCGCTCCTCGTCGACCAAAAGGTACCGGCTGATTCCCATCCTTTGTCATTTCGACTCGACCTCAACCCGCCTAGTGACCTCGCTCTGGCGGGCGCTCACGTTGAGGCGAGTGCAACCCCTTTCGGGTTTCGTGTGCGGTCACCTTGGGACCGATTGACGGGCGTCTCGACCTACGGGCCCTCTGGGTCCGAGGAAGATGACGACCCCAGCATCTGCTGGGATTTCTCTGGATCTGGCAACCCCAGTGCCATGCGGGACTTCATGACCGCATGCAACTACTGCCTCTCCGACTGCTCCGACGGCAGCCGCAGCCTTGACGACAAGGACTGCGGCCCGAGCCGCGAATGTTTCCACGTCGAGCTAGGGGATCCCTCCGGAGGCAGCTGTCTCGGCATGCCGGAGGATGGTGATCTCCCTAGGCCAGTGCCTCGCGCCGACATCCCGCGGGAGCTAGCTGTGGTCCCCGTTCCGGCGGGGGGTCACGACCCACAGCTCGAGCAAGTCCGCGGGGCGCAGGCCGGGCTCGATGAGGGGGCAGGAGCGCTCGAGGCAATCCGCCGGGACGTCGGGCAGGTATGGGCGGGCCAGCCCCCGGCCGGAGGAATACGTCACCTGCCCCAGGGTCTCTAGCACCGCATCGCCAACGATGCCAGGGACAGGCCGCCACCCGCATCCGGCGGAACCGGTCAGGACCTGGCAGCCGCAGCGATGCTCCTCCGCGCGATGCCGGAGTCATCAACCACCGAGGGTCGGCGAATCCAGGGAGAGCTCAAGCATCTCCTGGAAGGCGCTGCGGCCCGGCGGGCCGAGAGCTCTGCCTCCCGAAGGCAGGGGTACCCTCGGAACCTCGTGCCGCGACTTCCCGACTCATGCGGGAAGCCTCGGTCTACACCGGGCGCACGCGCAACACCGCGCCTGCGGCCCCGAGCCACCTCGGCGACGAGCACCCTCATCGCGACCGTCGGGCCCGCCTCGACGAAAGGGTGCGCCGAGGCTATCACCCCAGGCGTGGGGGACGCTACGACAGCGGGGAGGATCGGAGTCCCTCGCCCGAACCACCCGGTCCGCAGGTCTTCAGCCGGGCCATTCGGCGGGCGCCGTTTCCGACCCGATTCCGACCCCCGACTACTATCACAAAGTACTCGGGCGAAACGAGATCGGAATTGTGGCTCGCGGACTACCGCCTGGCCTGTCAACTGGGTGGAGCGGACGACGACAACCTCATCATCCGCAACCTCCCCCTGTTCCTCTCCGACACTGCTCGCGCTTGGTTGGAGCACCTGCCTCCGGGGCAGATTTCCAACTGGGAGGATCTGGTCCAAGCTTTCGCCGGCAACTTCCAGGGCACGTACGTGCGCCCCGGGAATTCCTGGGACCTTCGAAGCTGCCGGCAACAGCCGGGAGAGTCTCTTCGGGACTACATCCGGCGATTCTCGAAGCAGCGCACCGAGCTGCCCAACATCACCGACTCCGATGTCATCGGCGCGTTCCTTGCCGGCACCACCTGCCGTGACCTGGTGAGCAAGTTGGGTCGCAAGACCCCCACCAGGGCGAGCGAGCTGATGGACATCGCCACCAAGTTCGCCTCTGGCCAGGAGGCGGTCGAGGCCATCTTCCGAAAGGACAAGCAGCCCCAGGGCCGCCCGTCGGAAGATGCACCCGAGGCGTCTACTCCGCTCGGCGCCAAGAAGAAAGGCAGGAGGAAGTCGCAAGCGAAACGCGACGCCGCCAGCACGGACCTTGTCGCCGCCGCCGAGTACAAGAACCCTCGGAAGCCCCCCGGAGGTGCCAACCTCTTCGACAAGATGCTCAAGGAGACGTGCCCTTACCATCAGGGGCCCGTCAAGCACACTCTCGAGGAGTGCGTCATGCTTCGGCGCCACTTCCAAAAGGCCGGGCCACCCGCAGAGGGTGGCAGGGCCCGCGACGACGACAAAAAGGAAGATCACCAAGCAGGAGAGTTCCCCGAGGTCCGCGACTGCTTCATGATCTGCGGAGGGCATGCGGCGAATGCCTCGGCTCAGCATCGCAAGCGAGAGCGCCGGGAGGTCTGCTCGGTGAAGGTGGTGGCACCAGTCTACCTAGACTGGTCCGACAAGCCCATCACCTTCGACCAAGATGACCACCCCGACCACGTGCCAAGCCCGGGGAAGTACCTGCTCGTCGTCGATCCCATCATCGGCGACGTCAGGCTCACCAAGGTCCTGATGGATGGGGGCAGCTGCCTCAATATCATCTACGCCGAGACCCTCAGGCTCCTGCGCGTCGATCTGTCCTCCGTCCGAGCAGGCGCTGCGCCCTTCCACGGGATCATTCCCGGGAAGCGCGTCCAGCCCCTCGGACGACTCGACCTTCCTGTCTGCTTCGGAACACCCTCCAACTTCCGAAGGGAGATTTTGACGTTCGAGGTGGTCGGGTTCCGAGGAACCTACCACGCAGTATTGGGAAGGCCATGCTACGCGAAGTTCATGGCCATCCCCAACTACACCTACCTGAAGCTCAAGATGCCGGGCCCCAACGGGGTCATCACCGTCGGCCCCACGTACAAACACGCGTTCGAATGCGATGTGGAGTGCGTGGAGTACGCCGAGGCCCTCGCCGAGTCCGAGGCCCTCATCGCCGACCTGGAAAACCTCTCCCGAGAGGTGCCGGACGTGAAGCGACACGCCGGCAACTTCGAGCCAGCGGAGACGGTTAAGGCCGTCCCTCTCGACCCCAGTGGCGACACCTCCAAGCAGATCCGGATCGGTTCCGGGCTCGACCCCAAATAGGAAGCAGTGCTCGTCGACTTTCTCCGTGCAAACGCCGACGTCTTTGCGTGGAGTCCCTCGGACATGCCCGGCATACCGAGGGATGTCGCCGAGCACTCGCTGGATATTCGGGCCGGAGCCCGACCGGTCAGACAGCCTCTGCGCCGATTCGACGAGGAAAGGCGCAGGGTGATAGGCGAGGAGATCCACAAGCTGATGGCAGCAGGGTTCATCAAAGAGGTATTCCATCCCGAATGGCTTGCCAACCCTGTACTTGTGAGGAAGAAAGGGGGGAAATGGCGGATGTGTGTAGACTACACTGGTCTCAACAAAGCATGTCCGAAGGTCCCCTACCCTCTACCTCGCATCGATCAAATCGTGGACTCCACTGCTGGGTGCGAAACCCTGTCTTTCCTCGATGCCTACTCAGGGTATCATCAAATCAAGATGAAAGAGTCCGACCAGCTCGCGACTTCTTTCATCACGTCCTTCGGCATGTACTATTATGTCACCATGCCGTTCGGTTTGAGGAACGCGGGTGCAACGTACCAGCGGTGCATGAACCATGTGTTCGGCGAACACATCGGTCGCACGGTCGAGGCCTACGTCGATGACATCGTAGTCAAGACAAGGAAAGCCTCCGACCTTCTCTCCGACCTTGAAGTGACATTCCGGTGTCTCAAGGCGAAGGGCGTCAAGCTCAATCCCGAGAAGTGCGTCTTCGGGGTGCCCCGAGGCATGCTCCTGGGATTCATCGTCTCCGAGCGGGGCATCGAAGCCAACCCAGAGAAGATCGCAGCCATCACAAGCATGGGGCCCATCAAGGACTTAAAAGACGTACAGAGGGTCATGGGATGCCTCGCGGCCTTGAGCCGTTTCATCTCACGCCTCGGCGAAAGAGGCCTGCCCCTGTACCGTCTCTTAGGAAGGCCGAGTGCTTCACTTGGACTCCCGAGGCCGAGGAAGCTCTCGGGAACCTGAAGGCGCTCCTCACCCAGGCGCCCGTCTTGGTACCCCCAGCTGATGGAGAAGCCCTCTTGGTTTACGTCGCCGCTACCACCCAGGTGGTCAGCGCCGCGATCGTGGTCGAAAGGCAAGAAGAGGGGCATGCTTTGCCCATTCAGAGGCCAGTTTACTTCGTCAGCGAGGTGCTGTCCGAGACCAAGATCCGCTACCCACAAGTCCAGAAGCTGCTGTACGCAGTGATCCTGACGAGGCGAAAGCTGCGACATTACTTCGAGTCTCATCCGGTGACTGTGGTGTCATCCTTCCCCCTGGGGGAGATCATCCAGTGCCGAGAGGCCTCGGGATGGATCGCAAAGTGGGCGGTGGAAATCATGGGCGAGACAATCTCGTTCGCCCCTCGGAAAGCCATCAAGTCCCAGGTACTGGCAGACTTCGTAGCCGAATGGGTCGACACCCAGTTGCCGACGGCTCCGATCCAACCGGAGCTCTGGACCATGTTTTTCGACGGGTCGCTGATGAAGACGGGAGCCGGCGCGGGCTTGCTCTTCGTCTCGCCCCTCGGGAAACACTTGCGCTACGTGCTACGCCTCCATTTCCCGGCGTCCAACAATGTGGCTGAGTACGAAGCTTTGATCAACGGATTGCGAATCGCCATCGAGCTAGGGGTCCGACGCCTCGACGCTCGCGGCGACTCGCAGCTCGTCATCGACCAAGTCATGAAGAACTCCCACTGCCGCGACCCGAAGATGGAGGCCTACTGTGATGAAGTTCGACGCCTGGAAGACAAGTTCTACGGGCTCGAGCTTAACCACATCGCCCGGCGCTACAACGAGACTGCGGACGAGCTGGCAAAGATAGCCTCGGGGCGAACGACGGTTCCCCCGGACGTCTTCTCCCGGGATCTGCACCAACCCTCCATCAAGATCAGCGACACGCCCGTGCCCGAGGCGCCCTCGGCCCCGTCCGAGGGGACCTCGGCCCAGCCCGAGCCATCCTCGGTTCAGCCCGAGGAACCCTCGGCCCCCGAGGGCGAGGCACTGCGCATCGAGGAGGAGCGGAGCGGGGTCACGCCTGATCAAGATTGGCAGACCCCGTACCTGCAATATCTCCGCCAAGGAGAACTGCCCCTCGACCAAGCCGAGGCTCGGCGGGTAGCGCGACGCGCCAAGTCGTTCGTCTTGCTGGGCGATGAGAAGGAGCTCTACCACCGCAGCCCCTCGGGCATCCTCCAGCGATGCATCTCCGTCGCCGAAGGTCAGGAACTCATGCAGGAGATACACTCGGGGGCTTGCGGCCATCATGCAGCACCTCGAGCCCTCGTCGGGAACGCTTTCCGGCAAGGCTTCTACTGGCCGACGGCGGTGGCTGACGCCACTAGAATTGTCCGCGCCTGCGAAGGGTGCCAATTCTATGCGAAGCAGACCCACCTGCCCGCTCAGGCTCTGCAGACGATACCCATCACCTGGCCCTTCGCTGTGTGGGGTCTGGACCTCGTCGGCCCTCTGCACATGGCGCCCGGGGGCTACACGCACCTGCTGGTCGCCGTCGACAAATTCTCCAAGTGGATCGAGGTCCGACCCCTGAACAGCATCAGGTCCGAGCAGGCGGTGGCGTTCTTCACCAACATCATCCATCGCTTCGGGGTCCCGAACTCCATCATCACCGACAACGGCACCCAGTTCACCGGCAAAAAATTCTTGGATTTTTGCGAGGATCACAACATCCGGGTGGACTGGGCCGCCGTAGCTCATCCCATGTCGAATGGGCAAGTAGAGCGCGCCAATGGCATGATTCTACAAGGGCTCAAGCCTCGGATTTACAATGACCTCAACAAGTTCGGCAAGCGATGGATGAAGGAACTCCCCTCGGTGGTCTGGGGCCTGAGGACGACGCCGAGCCGAGCCACGGGTTTCACGCCGTTCTTCCTGGTCTATGGGGCCGAGGCCGTCTTGCCCACAGACCTGGAATACGGCTCCCCGAGGACGAGAGCCTACGACGATCAAAGCAACCAAGCTAGCCGAGAAGACTCGCTGGACCAGCTGGAAGAGGCTCGGGACAAGGCCTTACTACAATCGGCGCGGTATCAGCAGTCCCTGCGATGCTACCACGCCCGAGGGGTCCGACCCCGAGACCTCCAGGAGGGCGACCTGGTGCTTCGGCTGCGGCAAGACGCCCGAGGGAGGCACAAGCTCACGCCCCCCTGGGAGGGGCCATTCGTCATCGCCAAAGTTCTGAAGCCCGGAACGTACAAGCTGGCCAACAGTCAAGGCGAGGTCTACGACAACGCTTGGAACATCCAACAGCTACGTTGCTTCTACCCTTAAGATGTTTCCAAGTTGTTCATATACCTCGCACCCACGCAAAGTTTAGTCAACAAGGAAGGGTCGGCCTCGCCTCGGCAAAGCCCGACCCTCCCTCGAGGGCTAAAAGGGGGGAAACCCCCTCTGCGTCAAAATTTTCCTCGAAAAAAAAATCTCTTTTACCAGAATGTCTTTCGTGCTTTTTGACTACTTCGAAAAGTGGGTCCTGGAAACGACGGGGTACACGTAAGCAGTCAAGGCTGACCGAGCCGAGGGACTCCTACGCCTCCGGGATACGGATACCTCACTCATCACCTTCTGCGATAAGTAACTCGCGTTCGGATAAAGCGGCTCCACGGATCGAACAAGTCTTTACGTTCGGAAGCCCTTCTGCCGAAGCGATCTTTCGAGCCTTCTCGACCAAGTCGGTGACGGGGCCTCATGGACGGGTGAAAGTACGCATAAGCGGCAAGGCCGACCGAGCCGAGGGACTCCCACGCCTCCGGGATACGGATACCTCACTCATCACCTTCCGCGAGAAGCAACTCTCGCTCGCACTAACATCCCTGTTACCGACAAAAAGTCCAGATACTCGAAACAAGAGGAAAAGAGACGCAGCTTTACAACGCAGCAAGGGTGTGTGTTCTGGCCTCGACGGCCGCACAAGGCACACGCTACAAGACAATCTGATCCTGCAGGCTCGGGTCTTGACGCTGGAAGGGGGCGGCGACACCCTCGGCATCGACGGCACCTTCGGCGAGGCCCGACCTAGCCTCGGACGGCGACGCGGTTCGAGGGTCTCCGCTCCGAAGGACGACGTCATCACCACGCCCGGGCAATCGCTGTCAGGGACTTCTCCGGGAATCCGGCCCGAGCGGGCGGCTCGGCCGGCCACCTCCGGGGCCTCGGCCAACCACCTCCCAAGGGCACCGGCCCGGTCCGAAGCCTCGGCTGATCAACTCCGGCGTCGATCCTGCCAACGGACAACCCGGCTGGGCTCCGGCCGAACATGTTTCATTTTCGAGCCAACTCCGCCTCTGCTCATGCTGATATCGCTACCCCTGGCCTCGGCTCGTCGAAGAGCGGCCGAGGGGTCTCTTTAACTAAGCTAGAGGAGCCTCGGACAGCAGGGCCGACCGAGCCGAGGGACTCCTACGCCTTCGGGATACGGATACCTCACTCGTCACCTGGACACGGGGCGACTCATGCTTGGTGAAGCGGTTCAGATAATCAGCAGATGAGTCTTAGTGCTCAAAAATGAGGAAAAAATACGGCTCTGTGCCGACGTTACATACATGTTCAGGCCCCGAAAGCCGAAATGAACAAAAAACCCGGCACTCGAAGTGCCATTACAAACGGAACTCCGGTTCCCCCTCTGCAGGTACGAACAACCCCACTCGATAGGGGCGGGCCTGCGGGGCTGCAGAAGACTGACGGGCGGCTCGCCGCCGCCCGCTCTGGCCACGACGACGACGGCCCCCACTCCGGACGACCGAACTGCAGCAGCGCAGGCCTCGGGGTAGGCGCCGCTGCAGCCTTGCCCTCGCCCACGCCGACGCTCGAGGGGCGAGGACAAGTACAAAGAGCCGGAGGCCCGAAGCGCGGATGGTGGCGGTAATCCCGTCGGTGACGGGGACTTCTCGAGCCGCCTCCGCCTCGGCACCGACAGCAGGAGCCATCAGCCTACCGGCAGATCCCCACTCAAGTCCTCCCAGATGAGTGGGGCACCGGCTTCCGCGTAAAGGCGCCGCCCCGGTGCAAAGGCAGGACCACCCCAGAACATGAACGCCGCCCTAACAGCGCGCAGCATCTAGGGTGGTCCTCCCGTGTACACGGCGCGGCAGCCGCCCCCCAACGGAAGGGGCCGCCGGGAGCCAAGCCAGCCGACCCGACACGCTGGAGGTGACGACGTCCGCCGTCGATCCACCCCGCGTTGTCGAAGTCCGGGCCGCCCGCAGGGCCAGTGAGCGCCCTCTCCCTCGAATGTTGCGGGAGAGGACGACCCACGAACCCGTGCGGGAGGTAGAGCGCCAGCTCAGTCCGGCACCCACCCCAGCGAGGATGATGAACATCCTTGAAGCTGAGGGTGGGACCAAGATCGCAGCCCGGTTTGCTCCTCCCCACCCAGGAGCTGGTGGTCACCGTCTCGCGTGACCCCCAGCGGAGGGGAGCCACCGGGCTGCCTGATGAAAATCCTTGAAGCCGAACGATGGCTGAAAGGTACCAACTCCCACGGAGTTGCGTTCCTCCAACGATGGGGCGAAAAGACGGCGGTTTCCCCCCCATCCGGGGGCTTGGAAGGTGGAAAGGCACGGTGCATCAGGGAGGAAGGAGACATGGTCGCCTTACGAAGGGGGTCGCCCTCCTTTAAAAGGCGACTCTCCCTGCTTGCGCCCCCAACCGTCACGGGCTGAGTCTTCTCCAACACGCCTCCAAAGCCCTCCCCTGCGGCGCGGGGGCTGGGACCCACATGTCATGCAGACCGGCTCCGAGCAGAAGAAGCCGAACCGCCACGCACGGCGCACGCAACCACCCAGCGGTTACAAGTGACCCTCCACTTTTGCCCAGACCAACGGGCGAAAGGGGCGGGCAGCCATGCAGGCGGCATGCAACCGCGCCAAGTGGACGCGCTTCTCCGACTCCTGACCTGCCAGCACGGAGGCCCAAGCCCACGCGTCGCGCGACCGGCGCGCCGGATGCTGCATGCAAGCAACTGTACCACTTGCGCCACCACCGCACCTCCTCGATTGCGGAACCAATACCGCGACCCGAGGCGACCCAGCGCGCGACCCAGCAGTGCCAGCCTGACGCAGCGGTCAAACGCAGTCAAAAGTGGGCCGGCAGTAATGACGGTGGCAGGCGCGCGGGAGCAGCGGTCGCGCCGTCAGCCAAGCTCACGTCCCATCCGGAGGCAGCGAGAGAACCCCCTCTCACGGTGTGAAGACGACGCGCCCGTGACCCGTTCCTCGAACGGCTCGCGCACGCGCAACGGCAGCCTCGCCAACTACTCGCCCCGGCGCATTAACTCCGCGGCTGGACAGGCGGCGCTTCTGGCAGAAGCCGCTGGCGACGCTTCGCCTTCGCCAAAACGACCCCACCAAAAAAGGTACGCCACGTCGTTCGATTTCGTATCCTTTTTTCCTTTTTCCTCTTTCTCTATCTCTTGCAACAGGGACCGGGAAAGGGGATACCCCCAAAGGGATCCTTCCCCGTGAAGGAACTAGGCTCCGAGCCTCCTTACTGATCAGGGGTTCGAAGGCTGGCCCCCCGAAGGGTTCAACAGCCGCCTCAGATCGCGTGGGCCCGACACCCACTACTGGTCAGGGGTTCGAAGGTCGGCCTCCCGAAAGGTTCCACGACCGCCTCAGGCTACTCGGGCTCCGCGCCCATTACTGATCAGGGGTTCGAAGGCTGGCCCCCCGAAGGGTTCACAGTCGCCTCAGACACCGAGCGAGGGATGACCAGGGGTACGTTCGATACATAACCAAGGCTCGGGCTGCGCTCCCGAGGTACCCTAGGACATTTCCGAGACCAGCGGGAACGATCCTGTAACGGAATCCCATCGGAGGGAGGCAACGAGCCCTCGGACCCCGTCGCCAGGGGACCGGGTCCGGCAGATCACCCGCAGGTACTTTTGGGCGTGCCTCCGGGCCCCTAGCCGACCCCCAACGAACGAGGCACGGACGTCCACTCGGATTACCCGCTTGCAGCTCACCGGAGACACCATGTTCGGTGCCCATCGAGGGTAACATGGCGCTCTCCCCCCTCCTCCTTGCGGAAAGGCGACGTAGGGGCGTATGTAAAAAAGCCGAGTCTGTCCCTGATCGCCCTCTCACCCTGTGCGGAGGCTCGAGGGCTGCTCTCGCAAACCCAGCTCCGGCCAAACCGTTGACAGCGTCAACATACCAGCCCGAGAACTTAGGCCCCGACAGTGCACCCGGGCTACGGCCTGTTCGCATGAGGGAACCGCCAGACCAGCCGAAGCATTACGCAAGGCACTAAGACCTCGAAGGAGTGAAACCACTCCTCCGAGGCCTCGGGGGCTACACCCGGCGGGTGCGCTCGCGCGCACCCACCGGAACAAAGTGCAACCGAGAAAGGCTGGTCCCCTTGCAAAAAAGTGCGACGAAAGCCTCCAAGCGAGTGCTAACACTCCCTTCGAGGCTCGGGGGCTACTGTCGGGGACCATAATTAGGGGTACCCTCAAGACGCCTAATTCTCAGCTGGTAACCCCCATCAGCATAAAGCTGCAGAGGCCTGATGGGTCTGATTAAGTCAGGGATCAGTCCATATGAGCGACTCGATCACGCCACGCCCGAGCCTAGCCTCGGGCAAGGGCAGCCGACCCTGAGGTGTTTCCGTCTCGCCCGAGGCCCCCTTTTTTACGGCAGACGCATCTCCGGCTCGCCCGAGGCCTTGCCTTCGTTAAGAAGCAACCCTGACTAAATCACCGCGTCGACCGACCAAGTCACAGGGGCATTTAACGCAAAGAGTGAGACTGACGGGCGGCCAGGCCTTGCCAAAGGCGCCATAGGAAGCTCCGCCCGACCCAGGGCTCGGACTCGGGCTAAGGCCCCGGAAGACGGCGAACTCCGCTCCGCCCGACCCAGGGCTCGGACTCGGGCTAAGGCCCCGGAAGACAGCGAACTCCGCTCCGCCCGACCCAGGGCTCGGACTCGGGCTAAGGCCCCGGAAGACGGCGAACTCCGCTCCGCCCGACCCAGGGCTCGGACTCGGGCTAAGGCCCCGGAAGACGACGAACTCCGCTTCGCCCGACCCAGGGCTCGGACTCTGCCCTGGCCTCTGCCGAACGACCTCCGCCTCGCCCGACCCAGGAGCTCGGGCTCGGCCTCGGCCATGGAAGACAGACTCGACCTCGGCCTCGGAGGAGCCTCCACGTCGCCCGACCTAGGGCACAAGTCTGCCACGTCAACAGGAAGCGCCATCATCACCCTGCCCCGAGCTGACTTGGGTCGCAGAGAACAAGACCGACGTCCCATCTGGCTAGCTCCGCCAGATAGGCAATGATGGCGCCCCGCTAGACCCATGACGACGGCGGCTCTCGGCTCCCTTACGGAAGCAGGGGGACGTCAGCAAGAGCCCAACTGTTCCAACAGCTGTCCCTCCACCAGGCTCCGTTACTCCTCCGACAGCCACGACACCACACCAGCTGGGTGCCAAGTTCTCTCCGGCTGCCACATTGGCATGTACCCAGGGCGCTAGCTCTCCCCCGCTAGACACGTAGCACTCTACTGCATCCCCATTGTACACCTGGATCCTCTCCTTGCGCCTATAAAAGGAAGGACCAGGGCCTTCTTAGAGAAGGTTGGCCTCGCAGGAACGAGGGCAGGGGCAGGCGCTCTCTTGGGGCCGCTCGCTCCCCTCACCCGCGCGGACGCTTGTAACCCCCTACTGCAAGCGCACCCGACCTGGGCGCGGGACGAACACGAAGGCCGCGGGATCTCCGCCTCCCTCATGACCCGGCTCCGGCCACCTCGCTCTCCCCCCTTCGCGCTCGCCCACGCGCTCGACCCATCTGGGCTGGGGCACGCGGCACACTCACTCGTCGGCTCGGGGACCCCCCGGTCTCGAAACGTCGACATCATCGGAGTCAAAAGAAGAGTTGTCCTCATCCGAACCACACTGCTCAGTACAATCACAATGAACATCAGTTTTGAAATCATCGTACATTCCAAGGGCTTCGTAATCCTCAAGTAGAGGTTGCTGACCAATAAAAACTTCCTCCAAATCCCTGCTCATAGTGTCTAGACCTTTTGCAATTTCAGTAACATCACTCATGGCATTAACCAAGCAATTATTGTGCACCATATCTAAATACTCAGGCACATGATTGCGGTGGCTCAACTTCCTCAACTCATTGGCAGATAATTGCATCTAAAAGACCATGCCAAACTCGATTATATCTCTGCGCCTACAACCAAATGAATAATGACATTCAATATCACATTATAGTATTGACTGTTACTACAATAACACATTATGTTATTTACATTAAAACATACCGGATCATGTGTCGTACATAATCGATGGCGCGGACGTAATCTACTAGTGCCATAATCAATTTTGCTCGTGTCGACAATGCCTGTGCGCCTACTCCCATCTGCAACTTCTATGACATCTTTGCGTGTGTCGGCCCTAGCAGGTCTAGATCCGATAGGAATGGATCTTGGAGGTTTCTCCATGGCCGCGGGGAAGGAACCTACGACGACCTGCTCAAGATTAACGACTACAGGTAAGAGCACCAGGGAGAGGAGCACCAGGGAGAGGGGCGCCAGGAAAGAGAAAGGGGCACTTGAGAGGAGAGCTCTCTACCTTGGAAGGGCCGAGCAGGGAGAGGAGCTTCTTCAGAAAAACAGGGAGAGGAGCACCGTGCTAGAGGGCTCCAGCGTCGTGCCAGAGAGCTCCAGCGTCGTCGAGGATAGGAGGAGCGCCGTCGAGGAGAGGAGGAGCGCTTGGGGAGAGGAGAGGAGCGCCTAGGGAGAGGACCGCTCGGGGAGGAGCTCCTCAGGGAGAGGAGGAGCGCTCGGATAAGACGAACTTCAGCTCGAGCAAAGATCCGTTCTAAGGTACGAGACAGTGAGATGGACTGCCGTAACAGCGACTGCGGATCGGCTAAATCACACCCCGATAGCAAAATTCCGAAGTTGAAAGGATTATAATACTAAAATTCCAATACCTATGTTTGGGATACCAATTTTCAGAAGCCCAGCGTTGGTGATATCTTGGTTCCAGTAAGCTCCAAGAGGAGGAGGCAACGATGGATTGCGCGGCGGAGGCGGTGGCGCGGGTCGTCTTTGGTGTCGAGTCATGTAGAGCCGCGGTGGCACGACGACTGTGGCTTTGGGATCTCGCTGCGCCGTAGGAGGAGAGGTACAAGATGCTATGGATCGGAGCCGACTCCCACCGTGATCAGTTGCAGGTCGTTCGAACCAAACAAAAGCAATGGTGTTGGAGTGCGACGGGAATGGTTACATGCCGAAATAGGCCGAAGCAAACAACTCCTAAAATGAAACGAAGACTAGAGTGGTTTTTTAGATGTTGTAGGCTTATAGCATCATATAGACCGAATTGCAATCGGTCTCGATGATCATCGACCGACAGCAAGGCGGAAGCCTTCCTTTGCTTCCCTAGCCATAATCTCCTCCATGTCTCCCATCCGATGCACTACCCACTAAATAGTAAGAGCATCTCCAATAATTATATAAATTTAGGACCCTAAATTTTAGATTTAGGAAGTTGCTAAAATATTTTAAGGAGCAAAAAAAATGTGCTCTAACAATTCTCTATTTATTGGTTGCTAACTTTTAAAGTTGTCCGTCAAAAAAAGTAGGTTTGCTTTCTACTTTTAATTGAACCGACAGTATCAACAACATTCCTTGACGTCTCGGGAGGTCAGAGTTGTCGATGGAAGATCAGACGGTCGTAGCGACAACATGAAGACAACATAGGAGGTGCTCTATCGGTGCCCCGGCACAAGAGGTTGTCTAGAGGTGACAGCGTCAAGATATCTCGGCGCTGGAGATAGATTTATGGTCAATAGGGCGGTGGAACAACATGAAATAGTGGCTAGAGTATGCTTTTCATGATAAATATAGAGCATCTCCAACAACTCCCAATTGTTATTCTCAAAAACAATAGTTTAAGGTGAAGGTGAAAAAACCCAGTTCAACAGTTCTTGATCCGTGCTCCCAAAGTATTCGGTGCTCCAAACCAGAGCCTCCACGTATAGATTTAGGGCTAAGCCACTGTCGCTCATATCTGTATATTTTCGATTTTCCACGCCATTCTTCACGCCACCTCAAACCTCCTAGTCGCCGTCGCCGTAGTGGAGGACCCAGTCCAGATGTGTGACTACGCCTACTACCCACACCTACTCCCGACGCTCAGCGACGCAGGGTCGCCCACACAGTAGCAACATCTTGAACACATGTCCCTTGCAGACGCGGTGACCTCTCCAATGCCTGTGTCGTACGCACACCTCGTGGCCTTGCCTCTGGCTGCTCGTGGTGTTCAAGGAGGTTGTTGTGCATGGCAAGCTGTCAAAACGATTGATATGAGCAAGGAATGTGGCAGCGTAGAGAGATGAAGGGCGTGATTGGTTGCCCGCATGAGGGTTGGGCCAGGTCCACGAGATGCATCTATGCACTGTTTGGATACCTGTTATTCCTCCAGGGCTAGGCCCAGCTGCTCCACCTTAGCCCCACGAGCCATGCCCAACGCAAACGCGGGGGTCATGCTTTGCTCTGTGGCCTGGCTCATCTACGCTCACTTGGACTCAGCCTGATGGCCAGACGAGAACGCGACTTCTCTGTACATAAATCGGAGGAACCCTAGCGCTCCTCATCTCGTCTCCGTCACTCGCCGCCACTCCTTCCTCGCCGCTCTTCCTCTCCTGACGTTGTCCTCGTCCCTGCTCGTTCCTCCCTCCTGCTCGTGCACCTGGTTCTTTGTTGCATAGCTCATTCGACCTCCCTGCCCTATCGTTGTGCACCAGGTATTACACCACCTTCCTCTCACCCTAATCCTAATGTTTGGGTTTCTAACTCTACAAGTTTTTGGCTGTGTGTAATGAAGGAGCTTCAATCTTGTTGACTTCAAATCTGTTTGCTTCATACCCGTGCGGTACATCTTGGAAGCTTTGGTTCCTGTTTATTCCCTTTCCCTATTTATTATTCTTTTTGTGGTTATCTTCTGGTTATTTGTTTACAAATTTGGAGGTGGCTCATTTGGTCATGAGTGATACGACATGCTATTGGATTGCAAGTTGTCTTTGCTATTAGTTTGTCAAATTAAGCTGAGCACGGATTTATGGTCTATGATATTTGTTACAAGCCACTAGAGGAGCATCCTTCAGGATGTGGCAGCCGTGGCTTGATCTCTATTATTTTGATTAGTGCATATGAATTGTTTGATCCCTCATGTTAGTGCTTGCTCTGATCTGATGCTTATGTATTATTGTACTCTAGATGGACCATGAACTTTGCTGTCTACATGTTGTTGGCCTTGTTGTGTGTATTGCTGCCTGGTTTGTTTTGTGGTGTAGAAGGCGTGTCGTTGAGGCTCATAGCATCACTTATGTGCCTTTGCTTCATAGAGACATTGCGAGGTAGGCTAATTTGACCTTCATATATAACTCAAATGATGTATGATGTGTTAATCTGCTTAGGATGAGAAGGGCCCCATTCTTCGAACTTTGTGACATTTTCTATAATAGATTACTTCTTAGAGATAGTATCCACGCCACTGTAGGAGAGCAAGTAGCCATATTTTTGCATGTCATAGGAAACAATGAGCGATTTCGTGTCATTGCAATGTCCTTTCATCGCTCTATTGAGACAATTAGTTGTTATTTTCAAGAGGTCCTAGCAGTTGTAGGTGAGCTTCGTGCAGAATTGAATGTGCCACCATTCACTTTTGTCACCCCAAAATCGTTAATAGCAGAAAATGGTACCTTATTTCAACCTTAAGAGCTAGTTCTACCAGATCTTTATTTGCATGAGAAGAATGTGTGTTTCCTGATCACTCTTCTTTGTCTTCTAGTAGGAATGTATAGGGGCAATTGATGGCACCCATGTGTCAGCTATAATTCCAGACAGGATGCAACATGCTTTTAGAGGTAGGAAGCACACCACAACCCAAAATGTGATGGCTGGAGTTGATTTTGACCTCAGATTCACATATGTCTTGGCTGGTTAGGAGGTGATGAGGATATCAACCCCGAGAAAGGAACAACTACCCCAACTAAACCAGCATAGGCACCACCAGGACCACTCACTCGAGATCGTGCATGTGATGATTCTGAAGAATGGCGGACCAGAAGTTTCCTAAGTGCATGTGCCATCTATGCTCATGATGAACCTGCCTAGAATAAAGTCTAGGTGTTGCGCCACCTATCTGTTTTTAGTTTGTTAAGAAATAACCAAGAAGGTGTTGCGTTACCTAAATTAGGAAAGGGGATCATGGAGATGGTGTGGCTGATTGGGTGCTTGTTCCCTGCCTTGTGGGCAGGTTGGACGCCCACCTCCTCCCCTACTTAGCCAGGGGTTGCGCCCCCTCCTTTGGTTGGGGTTTCTTTGATAAGCTTAGCCATTGTGCAAACAATATGTACTATAGTTGTGCTCAGTGGCCACATGTGGACAGCCATAGCGAACCCCAATTCGTGAGTGATTGATATGCAGTGCTGCCTACATCTTGTTCTTACTTGTTTCTTTGATTGCTTGTTGGAATAAAACCTCGTGTTCAGGTTGATCTTGCCCCTAGCAAGGGTCAATAACCATTTGGAGTTGGTTCAGCGATTGCTAAGGCGCCACGACCTATTCGTTTGTAGCCGGATCGTGAGAGTCACCTCACCACAAATCAAAATTATCACCCTCACCGAAAGATCGGGCACTCTAGTTCTATCAAGTGGTATCAAATTATAGGATGTTCAGTGAGTTTTATTGAGTTTTATCTCTTTAGTTTGAGAGTTGTTCATCGTCCTAACGTCCACCAGAAAAACTACAAAAAACCAGGTTAGAACCTTGTACCCGAACCATTTGGCCTTGCACTTCTTTTAGTAATCTTGTGTTGTTGAATTGCGTGCATTTGCATCACTTGTTGCTGGTCACCTCGTGTTACCATTGTTCACCGTCATTATTTTTTTGTTCATACATCCCACGTTCTTACCTTCCTCCCTGCTTGTTTCGTTTTGGCAAGCTTTCATCCTTTCTGCTTGGAACATTTGGGGGCGCCTGATCTGGTTATAAAAAAACAACACCAAAGGAAAGAAGAAAAGCCACGGTACAGAATAAAAAAAATCAAAAGAAGGAAAGTGAAAAAAGTACAATCAGAATTGGTGTGCCCCATATCCTTATCCATCAAATTTATTTTTGGCAAGTAGAACCTCCATAATTGGTGCGTCCAAGCTTTCTAATTCAGGCTCTTCGATTTTAGAAAGCAGAACCACCCTACCTTGTGCACCATCTTTCTTTCCTTGTTCTGGGATTTGGTGCGCCCAGGCACATTAATTCAGCATCGTTAGTTTTTGGAAAGCAACACCATCCTATCTTGTGTGCCATCTTTTCCAGCCAGGGATTTGGTGCACTCTCTCCACCTTTGCAAGCCTCCTTTGCACTTATTCTGTTTGGTTTCACTTGGTTCTAGCAGCATTAGCTACGTGTTTGCACCCTTATTCTTACATTTGCTAATCACTAACTATGGTAGGATCCTTAGGGGATCAAGATCATGAGAATGCCATGCCACAACCCCCTCGTACCAAGGGCATCATACTACATTTTGAGCGACAAATGCACCTGCAAGTTGATGGCCTCGCTGAAGACATTCACGTCACCAACGAGCGCCTTGGTCCACTTGAAACATCACAAATTGAAGCCGCTAAGATGCTCCAGGAATTAACAATAGCCTAAGCCACCACCAACACCAACCTCGACACCATCATGATACAGCTTGTGGAGTTGTCCCAGCAGCTTGGTGAGCTACAACGTGACACTGATTATGGTGGCGATACCTAGCACGATGCTAAGGGCCGTCGTCGTCGACAAGGACCTCGTTGTGTGGTACGTAACCATGATGATTTTTTCAAAACAAAATGCTATGATACCTAGGTTTAAAAGGGGGGGTAGCAAACTAGGGTTTCTAACCTCTGGAGCAAAAATCGGGGTGCTACAGACCTACCCCACTTAAAGGAATCTCGCCCTCGAGATTCATGCTGGGTGTGATAAAAGGTAAGGGTACTCCTTTCTCATTGAGTCCTCAATTTCCTAGGTTGCCTCTTCTTCACCTTCTCTCTCCACTGAACTTTACAGAGCCTTACTTCTGAATTCCGGGTCTTGGGAACTGCTAGGTCAAGAATCTTCACTAGTTTCTCTTGGTGCTGCAGATCTTCCTGAATCTGGATTGACTCTTCTACAATATGGCTTTCAGACACTTTCAGGCACTTTTGGAGCTGGGACACATGAAACACATTCTAGATATCTAACATTGATTCTGGCAACTTGAGGCGATATGCTACTGGCCCTAATCTACCAATGATGGGGTAGGGGCCAATATATCGCGGGGCTAGCTTCCCTTTTACTTGGAATCTCCTGACACCTTGCATTGGGGAGACGTTGAGATAGACGAAATCTCCTTCTTGAAAACTGAGTTCTCTTCTTCTGTTGTCAACATAGCTCTTTTGCCATCTCTAGGATTCAAGTAGTCTTTTGTGAATCATGGCAACTTTCTTTCCTGCCTCTTTGATAAAGGCATGCCCTTCTAAGGTATTTTCTCCCACATTAGACCATATCAGTGGGGTTTGACATCTCCTTCTATATAAAGCTTCAAAAGGTGACATCTTGATGTTGGCCTGATAATTGTTGTTGTAAGAGAACTCTGCATATGGTAAACTGGATTCCCAATTTCTGTCGAAGGTCAGAGCACAGGCTCTCAATAGACCTTCAAGGACCTTGTTAACTTTATGTCAGCCCATCTGACTCTGGGTGGTAGGCAGTGATGAAATCTAACTTGGTATCCATAGTGTAACACCTCTGGTGTTACTGTTACTAAAACTTGAGCATAACATCATAAGCATTGGTATTTCATGTGTTTGTCACATCTAGTGTGCATTCACTAGGTAAAAATTTCAAACAAGTTGTATTGAAGTGACATGTTACTAGTGAAACCCTAGGGTACAGTATTTAACCCTAGATTGGGCATTATAGAATAAACAAGGCTTAAGGAGGGAAAACTTTAAAACTCAATTGAAATAGTCATGAAATGTCACTAGGAATGGACCTAAGTAACATCCAAACCCTAGAATCACCAAAAGTTCTAAATAGAACCCTAGAAAACCCTAGATTGAAACCCTAAGGGGTTATATGCAAAATGTGCACATTTTTGGACCTAAATGCAAAAACCATAAAATTAGGGTATCTCAACTTATATGATTCACATGTATATGGATTTGCAACTTAAACCCTAAGTTTTGGGCTTATTTGCAAAAAGGCCACTCTTGTGCTCAATTGGTTAAGTCTGAAAACAGCAAGAGAGGGCTGACTTTAGGGCTCTAGAGATCCAAGAATATTAAGAATTTGCCTAGGGTCAGCACATCAAATTTGTAGAACTATAATAAGAGAACAACTTTGCTTAAGGAACACCTCAAACCCACTAACTTTTAAGGATCTATAAGTTGTATAGTGGGATCTGGACCTTTTTATAAAAAGGCTCATGAAAACCATATGACCAAGTCTGAATTCCAGTAATTTGGGACCATCTTTGGAGCTGTATATCTCTTCACTCATAGGGATTCTGTCCTAGATTAGTGCATCAAAACAGTAGAGCTACTATAGGGGTATAAGATCAATTGAGAGACCCAACCCTAAAACTCTATAAAATTTCATGAAAAATACCCAAAACCGAGCCAATAGAACTCTGAATTTTTCAGACCAAAAACAGTAATATGAAAACTAAAAGTGCAGTGTATCAAGCTGGGTTGGAAGCCTTTTTGTGGCCAATCTAGGGGGTTAAAGGCTGTGAGTTATGTAGATAAATTAGAGACCATTAGAAGGTGGTTAAGTGTTCCTAAGACAAGTAGGCTTGATCCTGTACAAGTTTTGGAGAAAATGATACTCAAAGGTCAAGCTGTCAGACTAGCAGATTTAGACTGTCAATTAGATTAGTCTGGTCTGAATACCTATCTGTCTGCTCCACTTTGAGGGCTTGTAAAGGCTGTTCTGTGTAGCTTTGTGCCAAAGTGTCTACAGCAAAGTGGGAGAGGTAGTATCTATGAACAAAGTTTATTAGGGGACCCTAGCTTGACACTACACAAGTTTGGAAGATACATGCGTCCAAAAGGTCTCTGTTGAAGAGGATGAGTCAACTGAGCAAGACTGAAGGATAGGGTTCAGGTCGATCTACTCTGAATTTCTGTCTGAGCAACTTTGAGACCTTGCAGGGACTGTCCTATGCGACTTGGTGCCAGGTTGATCTAAGCAAAGCTGGAAAGCTTGTATTCATGAGCAAGTTTTATTAAGAAACTTTGACCTAGTGTTATATAGATTTAGGAGATAATGGTGCCCAAACTGCCCCTGTCAGAAAGAAGGAAATGGGATGAACAACTGAAATTTTGGTTCAGGCAAACAGAAATGGTAACCAGATTTTGTAGTCAACTTTTGGATGCCATAACCTCTAATCTAGGAGGTTTGGGTCTATGAAATCTGTAGAGACTTGGTAGACCTTGGACTAATAAGCAAGTTCTATTAACAGTGATTGATCTGTCTTGCTCAGAAATCAAGAGAAATGGCTAGCTGAAGATGAGTGAGTCAATCAAGAGCTGTAGATCCAAAATTGCAGAAATATCTGGCTCTAATCTTTTCTTCCCCTGTAGTGTCCCACTGTGAAATAGAGCGGTGGTTGGGATAAGAAGGAGTAGAAATATTCAGACTTGCGCATAGCTGAAATATCATCAGTAGAAAAATCTGCTACAGTGCGCTCCATCCTTACCCCCTCCTTTTTCCATGGATAATCTTCACCCTGCATGGCTGTGTTCTGTGAATCTGCGTGGATCTTCTTGAGTAAGCCACGACTGCATCCCATGCTCACAGTTATCCTTGCTGCAAGTTCAAGAATCCAGCCTCCCTTGATCTTTTCACTACATATATAAAGAGAAAACCGTGGGGGAAAGGAGTAGGAGCAAAGGAGAGATCCTTGCCTCAGTCCTTGATCATCGTGTGTAGCTTTAGTTAGTTGTATCGCGTTCCCTTTCCCAAAATCATACCCTGGACGCACGCAATTCCATCGATCAAGGCACTGAACGTATCTGGTGACCACCTCGCCCACACCTCGGCTTCACGTGGCCAGGCGATTGTGGTATGGCTTAACCCCTACAAGTTTATGTTCTAGCATCCACATAGGCTGGTGAAGCTCACCCAGGGGTCCATTTAATCTTTACGGTCTTAGTTTGGACAGAACGTGAGCTCGACACCGCAAGGACTGCCCTGGTGTCGACCCACCAGAACTTCATCAATCCGGTGTCCACTACGATGAGCATCGTGCTGCCCATGTCTCACTCGTGCTCCCTGTACCCTTAATTTGAAACATCCCGTGCTCAAGCCAGTTGGGTGAACGCCGCAGTACTGGGCTCCCGTCATGGGCGCGGTCATGTCACTCTGTAGGTTTGTAAGCCAAATCCATGCCCGTAATTGCTCGGGATAGGTTAGGGTTTGATCCGATCACTATCCAATAGATGTTCGAGCTCTCCTCTGCTGTAGTGTCACGGGGAGAACTCGCCCGCGCCGCCAGACGGCGTCAAGGACTTCATTTTGAAAGACAAGAAGATTGGAAGGGGTGAGATGTAATGTGTCAATGACTCGTGGGATTGGGTTACAGACTTGTTCCTAATTTTGGCTCTGGCGGGGGCTTTTGTGCAAAACCGGCTGCGCTGCCGCGGGCGCGCCCCTGTATTCTGCTTAAGCTAGGTCGGTTAGGTAGATTTTGGCCCAATACTATTGAAAGCTTTTCCTTTTTCTTTTTCTGAGAAAGTTTAGAAATCCATAACGAATTCTATAAAAATCCTAAAAATGCCAGACCAATTTTGCTAGACTTCTAATTTCCTATAGTATTTAATAAAAATTGTTTCATGATTTTTAGTCCAAATAGGAAATTATAAAACATTTAAAATAGCCAAAAACCATGCTTCTAGATTTTTAGGGAATAAATAATAAATCCAAAATTCACTAAACTTTTAGGGTAACCTCTAAATAATATTTAGAAGCCTTGGGTAAAGTTTGGTACGATTTGGACCATGTTTGATACTTAGAACCCAAAACCCTAGCCCCCCTGCCTTATGAACTTCACCATAGACTCCGAAAACCCTAAGTTCTCAGAGAACCGTGAAGGAAAGTTGTATTCAAGACTTTAGATAATAAACTTTTATTATCTTTGCACTCTCATGAGCATTACATGGGCATTCATTATTATGTATGGTTATATTTAGAAAACGAAGAAGAAGTAGAAGTCGAAGAAGCGAAGACTTCACCACCACCACTTGAGGAACATCAGGCAGGCAACTGTTTTTATTTTGATATTTGAGGAACAGAGCCGGATTCACCAATAACACAAGGCAAGCCCCGGTGCATTTGCCACCTCCTTGTTACTTTTAAAATCTTTCTCACTTGCTTGATGCATTAGGTGATAGGAGTTGTGTGCTAAACCAATTCCTGCATTTCCTTCCTTGGATTACTTCTCCTAAAATCCCTGTTTTACAAAAGGTTTTTCTTATGCTTAGCTTTGCTTTAGAAAAACAAAATGTTTTGTTTTCACACAAGATGATGCTTCAAAGTGGTGGGATGTTTTCAAAAATAAAATTTGATGGTGGATCCATCCTGGCCATGATGGGTTCACCATCGGAAAAGATGTACCTTTGCCAGGTACCAAACTTTGGGGTTTGAAATGTTAAAGCTGAGGCCGAGTGGGTGACTTGCACAAGAAGAGAGCCTCGGTGTAGTGTCTCTGTCTGAGTCGATTAAGGACCGTGTCGATGTAGGCCTGCTGACCGAGGACCCTTTAACTGGTCACATGCCTCATCATGGGTAAGCTTTGCCTCGGGCAGACTAATACCAGAATAAGATACCACGCAATGGGAGTGAAGAGATGGCGAGAGTAGCGTGTACCCTCCATGGCAAGAGGCTGGACGGTGGTGTATCTGTGCTCTCAGTTGGCGTGAACCTGATATGGTCTTAAGAACCCTGGTGGCGAGTTGACATATACAAGGGTTAAGTGCCACATATGTCATGTGATTGGAGATCCTCATCTGAGTATAATCGATTTGGATCGCCGTAACTTCACGGTTATGAAGACTTGGTCACTGACTTACACGTAGCAATCCAGTAAAGATGAAGGGTTGTTAAGAAATTGGCTAGTGCAGGTCAAGTGATTGAACTAGGATAGAGAGAACCCTAGTTGCAGGTAATTTTACTTAACCTGACAAGTAAAATTGGATTTTTAAGGATCCACTATTAGTAAGCATTTCTACAAACAGCGTCATTGATTATTGATAAGCCTTACCTTGACTCCCTTGAAAGCCAGCATATCCTTGAGAGTCTTTTACTTCGTCGGGTAAGTCTTGCGAAAGTACACTTCGTACTCAGGGCTTTGTCCCATGTGGTTTTACGTGAACAAGCGGCAAACTTTTGCTGCTTTTGTTCAAAGGTGGTGCCCAAGGAGGAAAACCAGGAGTAAAGCTTCGGGAGGAAAGGATCCTCCGTTAAAAACTTTTTACTGCTTAAGTCGGGAGGAGTTTTTGCCTCCCATGTTTTGTAATAATAATACTCAGCACTCCTATATTTGTTTCTTGTCTGTAATAATCCAACTCTTTCTTACTTTTAATATAAGGTAAGTTATTGTAATTGCTTCCGCATTTTCGTATCTCCGATGTGTTATAATGTCTGCGTGACGGGTGAAACGCTCTTGGGAAAGGTAAAGAAAGCAGATACCGAACTTGTCAAGTGATTCAGGGGCACCTGCAGGGTTGTCTGAGGTCCGTTGGACAAGGACAACTGTAGGTGGGCCTAATGACTTGAGAGGTTCCGTCACACATAGCTTGCTGTAGACTCGTCCAGAACTTCGAGGTGAACTAATTCCTCTGTCTGACACGATTCTCCATGGAATGCCATGTAGTGTGACTATTTCTTTGAGATACAACAGAGCAAGGGTGGCTCCTCCGTAGGTAGTCTTTACTGGAATGAAGTGTGCTACCTTGGTAAGGCGTTCAATTATGACCCAGATGGAGTCATTTCCCTTTGGGGATTGGGCCAGTCCGATCACAAAATCCATGTCTATTTCTTTCCATTTCCATTCAGGTACTGGGAGAGGTTGCAACAATCCTGTAGGTTTCTATGCTCTGCCTTGGTTCACTGGCATGTGTCACATTAGGCCACATGCTGAGCTATGTTCTTCTTCATTCCTTTCCACCAGGATCTGGTTTTGAAGTCTAGGTACATCTTGGTGGATCCCGGATGGATAGAGTAAGCCAAACTATGGGCTTCATCTAGCAAAACTTATCGGGCTTCCCCCTTTGGTACACACAAATGATCCTTAAACCAAAGAGTTCTTTTTCATCTATTCTAAAGTCTAAAGGTTGTTCCTTGTCGGCTCTTTCCATAGGTATCATTGTTTCTGTATCCAAGAGATGAGCTTTACAAATGCAGTCTTCTAGCAATGGCTGAACTTCCATGCTACCACTTTCCCCCAAGCAAGCATTAAGCTAAGCAGACTCTTGCTTCCAGTCTTCAAGGAAACCTGTTGCCTTCTTCTCAAAAGGTTTTCAGCTGAGGGCATCAGCCACTATATTTGCTTTCTCTGGATGGTAATGCACTTCAAGGTTATAGTCTTTGATCAGTTCTAACCACCTTCGCTGACGGAGGTTGAGAGATTTGGCTGAGTGAAGATGTATTTCAGACTTTTGTGGTTCGTGAACACATCACACTTGTTTTCGATCAAGTAATGCCTCCATATTTTCAGGGCAGGCACTATGGCTGCTAGTTCGAAGTCATGTGTCGGGTAATTTTGCTCATGTGGCTTGAGTAGCTGAGATGCATAAGTAAGGACTTTCTCATGCTAATAAGCACACATCCCAAACCTTGCCTTGATGCATCACAGAAAAATAATGAAACCCTGGTGGATGTCTGGTAATGTCAGTGAAAGCATCTAGGCCCCTGGTTGGTTTTAGTGATTAATGACAACATAAGATTATATGTGAATAACGTGTGTTTTGCAGAGCAAATGGTAAGTTAGGTCACATTACAGGAAGTTGCGTTGCAATGGTGAAAACAATCCCTGAGATGGGAACTTGAAGCGACGGCTGAAAAAGGCGAATCAAAAGATGGAGCTCTTCATATTCCGAGTGTCGAAGGAGTTGTAGACACTTGGTATAGAATTAGGACTTCTATTTTTATTTTAGCCATACTATAAAGAGGGGTTGTGGATGAGTAGTTTGACCAAGAGATTTCTAGTGTAGTGTTGGTGCATATTCACACTCACATCTAGTGCTAGGTGTCACTCTATAACACACTCGTTGGGTAGAACGAAAATGGTTTAGAAAAACCAAAGGAAAAGAAAATAGGGTTGTTGTCTTAGGGGCACCGAACTATCCGGTGTGCACCGGACTGTTTGGTGCACCCTCTGACAGTGGGGCCAACCAGCTCGGGGGGCAGCGCCTCTGCCCCCGAGAAACCCGAGAGCAACGAGTTCACGAGTTGAATTTTAGCGGCCACACCAGACTGTCCGGTGTGCACCGTACAACCATTGTTCACTATCCGGTGCACTGTTAGTCCAACGGCTATCTGTCAGAACTAGCCGTTGGAGCCGACGGTTGGCGCACCAGACTGTCCGGTGCACCCATGCACAGAGAGGTTCAGCAACGACTAGTTTGGTGGGTGGGTCTTGAAAGTCGCTTAAAGGGGGGTGAATAGGCGGAATCTGAAATTATAAACTTAAAGCACAACTATAAGCCGGGGTGAGCGTTAGAATAAAATTAGAGTCCAAAAGAGAGGGCATAAAACAAATCAAAAGCAAATGAAGCAGATGACACGGTGATTTGTTTTACCGAGGTTCGGTTCTTGTAAACCTACTCCCCGTTGAGGTGGTCACAAAGACCGGGTCTCTTTCAACCCTTTCCCTCTCTAAAACGGTCACTTAGACCGAGTGAGCTTTCTTCCTTGATTTCTCGGGTCACTTAGACCCCACAAGGACCAGCACACAATTGGTGTCTCTTACTTTGCTTATAAGGCTTTGAGAGTAAGAATGAGAGAAAGAAGAAAGCCAACCAAGCAACAAGAGCAACAAAAGAACACAAGTCGATCTTCTCACAAGTCCTAAAAACTAGAGTTGAATTGTGGACTTTGATTTGATCGGAGGCTTTGATTTGTGTCTTGGAGTGTTGTGTATTGCTCTTGTATTGAATGAGGAGTAGTGAATGCCTGGATGGTTGTGGAGGAGGTGGTTGGGGGTATTTATAGCCCCAACCACCAATTCAACCGTTGGGGAGGCTGTCTGTCGATGGGCACATCGGACAGTCCGGTGCACCACCGGATACTGTCCGGTGTGCCAGCCACGTCACCCAACCGTTAGGGTTCTGACGGTTTCGACCGTTGGAGCTCTGACTTCTTGGGGCATCGGATAGTCCGGTGCCGCACCAGACAGACATTGTTCACTGTCCGGTGCGCCTTCTGCGCCTACTCTGACTTCTGTCGCGAACTATAGCTCTGTCAGGACACTGTGCAGTCGACCGTTGCGCTGGTAGCCGTTGCTCCGCTTGGTGCACCGGACAGTCCGGTGGCACACCGGACAGTCCGGTGAATTATAGCGCAGTGCGCCTGGAGAAACACGAAGCTGAGGAGTTTAGACTGTACGGTCCCTGGTGCACCGGACACTGTCCGGTGGCACACCGGACAGTCTGGTGCGCCAGACCATGGCAACTTTCGGTTTCTTTTGCTCCTTTCTTTTTGAACCCTAACTTGATCTTTTTGTTGGTTTGTGTTGAACCTTTAGCACCTGTAGATCATATAATCTAGAGCAAACTAGTTAGTCCAATTATTTGTGTTGGGCAATTCAACCACCAAAATCATTTAGGAAAAGGTTTGACCCTATTTCCCTTTCAATCTCCCCCTTTTTGGTGATTGATGCCAACACAAACCAAAGCAAATATATAAGTGCAGAATTGAACTAGTTTGCATAATTGTAAGTGCATAGGTTGCTTAGAATTAAACCAAATTATCATTTTAATAGATATGCATGGATTGCTTTCTTTTATTTAACATTTAGGACCACGCTTGCACCACATGTTTTGTTTTTGCAATTATTTGTAAAATTCTTTTGCAAATAGTCAAAGATATATGAATGAGAGTGAAAGAAGTATTTTCAAGATTTGAAATTTCCCCCCCTGTTTCAAATGCTTTTCCTTTGAATAAACAACACTCCCTCTGAATTTGGAATTCTCCTCTTAGTTTTCAAGAGGGTTTTGATAGATACCATTTGAAAATAACCCATACCAATTTGAAATATACCAATAAAAATTTTCAAAACACAATTTAAAAATTAGGTGGTGGTGCGGTCCTTTTGCTTTGGGCTTAATATTTCTCCCCCTTTGGCATTAATCGCCAAAAACGGAGATTTTGGTGAGCCCTTTACTTTCTCCCCCATTGGTACAAATAAATATGAGTGAAAAGATTATACCATTGTGAGAGTGGTGTGGACTGATGGCGAAGGGTAAATGATACCGATAGAGTGGAGTGGAAGCCTTGTCTTCGCCGATGTACTCCGTTTCCCTTTCAATCTATGACTAGCTTAAGAATATACTTGAAAGACACATTAGTCATAGCAAAAGAAAGAGATATGATCAAAGGTATATAAATGAGCAATATGTGCAAAGTATCAATCAAAGTTTCGAGAATCAAGTATATTTAGCTCATTCCTAAGTTTGCAAAAGGTTTTCTCATCTAATGGCTTGGTGAAGATATCGGCTAATTGATCTTTGGTGTTTATATAGGCTATCTCGATATCCCCCCTTTGTTGGTGATCTCTCAGAAAGTGATGCCGAATGTCTATGTGCTTAGTGCGGCTGTGGTCAACGGGATTATCCGCTATGTGGATTGCACTCTCATTGTCACATAGGAGAGGGACTTTGCTCAATTTGTAGCCATAGTCCCTAAGGGTTTGCCTCATCCAAAGTAATTGCGCACAACAATGACCTACGGCAATATACTCGGCTTTAGCGGTTGATAGGGCCACTGAATTTTGTTTCTTTAAAGCCTAAGACACCAGGGATCGTCCCAGAAGCTGACAAGTCCCTGATATGCTCTTCCTATCAATTTTACACCCTGCCCAATCGGCATCAGAATATCCTATCAAATCAAAGGTTGATCCCCTAGGGTACCAAAGCCCAAACTTAGGAGTATAAACTAAATATCTCATGATTCGCTTCACGACCCTTAGGTGAACTTCCTTAGGGTCGGCTTGGAACCTTGCACACATGCATACTAAAAGCATAATATCCGGTCGAGATGCACATAAATAGAGTAAAGATCCTATCATCGACCGGTATACCTTTTGATCTACGAATTTACCTCCCGTGTCGAGGTCGAGATGCCCATTAGTTCCCATGGGTGTCTTGATGGGTTTAGCATCCTTCATTCCAAACTTTGTAAGAATGTCTTAAGTATACTTGGTTTGGCTGATGAAGGTGCCCTCTTGGAGTTTCTTGACTTGAAATCCTAAGAAGTACTTCAACTCCCCCATCATAGACATCTCACATCTCAAATTTTTGAATCATGATCCTACTAAACTCTTCACAAGTAGATTTGTTAGTAGACCCAAATATGATATCATCAACATAAATTTGGCATACGAACAAATCATTTGCAATAGTTTTAGTAAAGAGAGTAGGATCGCATTTGCCGACTTTGAAGCCATTAGTGATAAGAAAGTCTCGCAGGCATTCATACCATGCTCTTGGGGCTTGCTTGAGCCTATAAAGCGCCTTTGAGAGTTTATAAACATGGTTAGGGTACTCACTATCTTCAAAGCCAGGAGGTTGTTCAATATAGACCTCTTCCTTGATAGGTCCATTGAGGAAGGCACTCTTCACGTCCATTTGATAAAGCTTTAAGCCATGGTAAGTAGCATAGGCAAGTAATATATGAATTGATTCAAGCCTAGCTACAGGTGCTTAAGTTTCACCAAAGTCCAAACCTTCGACTTGTGAATAACCTTTAGCCACAAGTCGGGCTTTGTTCCTTGTCACCACACCATGCTCATCTTTCTTGTTGCAGAATACCCACTTGGTACCTACAATATTTTGGTTAGGACATGGAACAAAATGCCATACCTCATTCCTCGTGAAGTTGTTGAGCTCCTCTTGCATTGCCAACACTCAATCCGAATCTCTTAGTGCATCCTCTACCCTATATGGCTCAATAGAGGAGACAAAAGAGTAATGCTCACAAAAATGTGCGACTCAAGATTGAGTGGTTACCCCCTTATGAATATCGCCGAGGATGGTGTTCACGGGGTGATCTCTTTGAATCGCTTGGTGGACTCTTGGGTGTGGCGGTCTTTGACCTGAATTTCTTGTTCATCTTCCTTGTCTTGATTTTCTTCATCTCCCCCTTGATCGTTGCCCTCTTCTTGAGGTGGCTCATCTTCTTGATATTCTTCTTCATCACCTTGAGCCTGTTCCTCATCTTGGGTTGGTGGAGATGCTTGATTGGATGATGATGGTTGATCTTGTGCTTGTGGAGGCTCTTCGGATTCCTTAGGACACACATCCCCAATGGACATGTTCCTTAGCACGATGCACGGAGCATCTTCAACATCTAGCTCATCAAGATCAACTTGCTCCACTTGGGAGCCATTAGTCTCATCAAACATAATGTCACAAGAAACCTCAACCAATCCAGTGGATTTGTTGAAGACTCTATATGCCCTTGTGTTTGAGTCATAACCTAGTAAAAAGCCTTCTACAGCCTTGGGAGCAAATTTAGTTTTTCTACCTCTTTTAACAAGAATAAAACATTTGCTACCAAAGACTCTAAAATACGAAACATTGGGCTTTTTACCGATGAGGAGTTCATAGGATGTCTTCTTGAGGATTCGGTGTAGGTAGAGCTGGTTGATGGAGTAGCAGGCGGTGTTAATCGCCTCGGCCCAAAACCGGTCCGGACTCTTGTATTCATCAAGCATGGTCCTTGCCATGTCCAATAGAGTTCTATTCTTCCTCTCCACTACACCATTTTGTTGAGGTGTGTAGGGAGAAGAGAACTCATGCTTGATGCCTTCATCCTCAAGGAAGCCTTCAATTTGTGAGTTCTTGAACTCTGTCCCATTGTCGCTTCTAATCTTTTTCATCCTTAAGCCGAACTCATTTTGAGCTCGTCTCAAGAATCCCTTTAAAGTCTCTTGGCTTTGAGATTTATCCTGCAAAAAGAATACCCAAGTGAAGCGAGAATAATCATCCACAATAACTAGACAGTACTTACTCCCGCCGATGCTTATGTAAGCTATCGGGCCGAATAGATCCATGTGGAGTAGCTCCAGTGGCCTGTCCGTTGTCATTATGTTCTTGTGTGGATGGTGGGCACCAACTTGCTTTCCTGCTTGGCATGCGCTACAGATCCTGTCTTTCTCAAAATGAACATTTGTTAGTCCTAAAATGTGTTCTCCCTTTAGAAGCTTGTGAAGATTTTTAATCCCAACATGGGCTAGTCGGCGATGCCAGAGCCAACCCATATTAGTCTTAGCAATTAAGCAAGTGTTGAGTTCAGCTCTATTGAAATCAACTAAGTATAGCTGACCCTCTAACACTCCCTTAAATGCTACTGAATCATCACTTCTTCTAAAGACAGTAACACCTACATCTGTAAATAAACAGTTGTAGCCCATATTGCATAATTGAGAAACAGAAAGCAAATTGTAATCTAATGAATCTACAAGAAAAACATTGGAAATATAATGGTCAGGTGATATAGCAATTTTACCAAGTCCTTTGACCAAACCTTGATTTCCATCCCTGAATGTGATAGCTCTTTGGGGATCTTGGTTTTTCTCATAGGAGGAGAACATCCTTTTCTCCCCTGTCATATGGTTTGTGCATCCACTATCAATGATCCAACTTGAACCACCGGATGCATAAACCTGCAAAACAATTTAGGCCTTGTTCCTAGGTACCCAAACGGTCTTGGGTCCTTTCACATTAGAAACAGGCACCTTGGGTACCCAAACACAAGTCTTGGAGCCCTTGTGTATGCCCCAACATATTTGGCAACTACTTTGCCTGATTTGTTAGTTAAGACATAAGAAGCATCAAAAGTCTTAAATGAAATGTTAGATTCATTTGATGCAACAGGAGATTTCTTTTTAGGCAATTTAACATGGGTTGATTGCCTACAACTAGATGCCTCATTCTTATACATAAAAGCATGATGAGAGCCAGAATAAGACTTCCTAGAATGAATTCTCCTAATTTTATGCTCAGGATAACCAACAGGATATAAAATGTAACCCTCGTTATCCTGAACCATGGGAGCCTTGCCCTTAACAAAGTTAGACAATTTCTTAGGGTCATTAAGCTTGACATTGCCTCCCTGTTGGAAGCCAATGCCATCCTTAATGCCAGGGCGTCTCCCATTATAGAGCATACTTCTAGCAAATTTAAAATTTTCATTTTCTATCTCATGCTCATTAATTTTAGCAGTTAATTGAGCTATGTGATCATTTTGTTCTTTAATTAAACCTAGATGATCATCAATAGCATCAATATTAATATCTCTACATCTAGCACAAATAGAGACATGATCAACACTAGATGTAGAGGGTTTGCAAATATTTAATTCATCAATCTTAGCACGTAAAGTAGCATTCTCATCTTTAAGATTGGAAATAGAAGCATTGCAATCATTTAAATCTTTAGCCTTTGAAATTAAACTAGCATTTTCAATTTTAAGGCTAGAAATTTATTCATTCAACTTATCAATCTTAACAATCAAACTAGCATTATCAATTTTAAGATTGACAATTGAATCATGACAAACATTTGATTTTTCAACCTTAGCAAGTAAATTACCGTTCTCATTTCTAAGGTTTGAAATGGTATCATGGCAAATGATAAGCTCCTTTGTCAAATTTTCATTCTTTTCTACTTCCTGAGCATAAGCATTCTTTACCTTAACATGTTTTTTTTATTTTCCTTAATAAGGAATTCCTCTTGGCTATCCAAGAGTTCATCCTTCTCATGAATAGCACCTATTAACTCATTTAATTTTTCCTTTTGTTGCACGTTAAGGTTGGCAAAGAGACTAAGCAAGTTTTCTTCATCATCACTAGAACTACCCTCATCACTAGATGTAGTATACTTGGGGGTGGTTCTAGCTTTTACCTTCTTTTTCTTGCCATCCTTCGCCATAAAGCATTTGTGGCCGACGTTGGGGAAGAGGAGGCCTTTGTTGATGGCGATGTTGGTGGCGTCCTCGTCGGAGGAGGAGTCGGTGGAGCTCTCATCAGAGTCCCATTCCCGACACACGTGGGCATCGCCGCCCTTCTTCTTGTAGTATTTCTTCTTCTCCTTCCTCTTTTCCTTCTTGTCGTCACCCCTGTCACTATCACTAGATAATGGACATTTAGCAATAAAATAACCGGTCTTACCACATTTGTAGCATACTTTCTTGGAGCGGGGTTTGTAATCCTTCCCCCTCCTTTGCTTGAGGATTTGGCGGAAGCTCTTGATGATGAGTGCCATTTCCTCATTATCGAGCTTGGAGGCGTCAATGGGGAGCCTACTTGATGTAGACTCTTCTTTCTTTTCTTTCGTCGCTTTGAATGTGACGGGTTGCACCTCGGGTGTGGAGGTGCCGCCTTGCTCAACGATTTGTTTGGAGCCTTTGATCATCAACTCAAAGCTCACAAACTTTCCTATAACCTCCTCGGGAGACATTAGCTTATATCTAGGATCATCACGAATTAATTGAACTTGTGTAGGATTACAAAAAACGAGTGATCTTAGAATAACCTTGACCATTTCATGGTCAACCCATTTGGTGCTCCCAAGGTTGCGCACTTGGTTCACCAAGGTCTTGAGCCGGTTGTACATGGCTTGTGGCTCCTCTCCTTGGTTGAGGACGAACCGACCGAGCTCCCCCTCGATCGTCTCCCGCTTGGTGATCTTGGTCACCTCATCTCCTTCGTGCACGGTTTTGAGTACGTCACAAATTTCCTTGGCACTCTTCAACCCTTGCACCTTATTATACTCCTCTCGACATAGAGAGGCAAGGAGTATAGTAGTTGCTTGGGAATCAAAGTGCTTGATTTGGGCGACCTCGTCCGAATCATAGCCTTCATCCGCCGGTGATGGTACCTGCGCTCCAAACTCAACAATGTCCCATATGCTAGCGTGGAGTGAGGTTAGGTGATGCCTCATTTTATCACTCCACATACAACTAGGTGAGTGCTCGTGCGTTGCATCGGAACCGTATAATAACACGATTACTTATTTACATATGTGTTATATTGTTATAGGTATGTGCCCGTGTGTTGCGACGGAAGTAAAACGTTTGTATCAAACATTGATACGGATGAATCTCCCATGACAATGCCACAAAACAAAAGGTTCTCGATGTAAAGACCAACTTTGAAACCAGTTAAATTGAGTCATTGTGTGTTATACTTGTACTCTGTTCTATGTATGTGTATCTCTCGAGCTTGAAGTAGAATATAGTTGTGGGCATGATTGCTTCTGCGTTAGTTAGTTTTCAGTTTGAAGTAGAATATAGCTGTGGGCATGATTGGTTGATGTACATATATTGCAGCACATCTCTGCCAAAACATTCCCTAGTTTGTTTGCCACGCCCTAGGGCACGGTTTGACAAAGGCCCTAGGGCAGCCTAAACTTCAACTACCATGTTGTCACGAGAATTAAAAATTCAGAACAATAAACATCACTATGATACGCAAAATCGATGGTTACATGTCCGTGCGTTACTACGGTTTCTATATATCACATAGACAAACCTTGTTTAAATGGTGTAATTGCTATCAAGATAAGTCGACATATTTAAAACCCTCTAGAAATAGCATTCCAGTATGATTTCTAGAAGAAAAAGGAAATGTACAAGCGCACAGAAGTTTCATGGCATTATGGCTCATGGAACATTGGAATAATCATTGAGAGACACTTTTTTAGAGTGAGAGATTAAGATGTGATCAATGAGCCAGTTTCATGGCATTATGGCACAGAAGTTTCATCATCCTGAATACACTTCTCACACCTCTCGGAGTAAAATGATTTTAATCAAAATAAAATCCTTAGGCCAATGTAATCAATAGCTTAATAATACTTTACATGGTGACAATGAAGGGTGCACAATAGTCTCCTCCTCGGCTCGGGACCTCTAGCCTTCACAGCGGAGTATAGTGCCCCATATCATGTGGTAGCAGGTGTTATGCTCGACCATCAACTTGCTGCTCCAATCATCACAGAAGTCAGGGTTGAAGTGGAGAACCCTAATTTGCTATGTTACCTAGCTGCTCCTTGTACTTTCCATTTGACTGATCATATATCATGAACTTGAAAAATGCCTGAACGATAGTGCCATGTTTCACTAAACCCCGAGACAGTTGCAAGGTCATTAAAAGTTCAGCTAGTTGTTTGTAGAGATCCCTTGCAGAGCTTCAGATTCCTTTCAACGATATTATCTAAAAATAGTAGGAGACATTGTTTAGTCGAAGTGTAAAAACCCAATATAAAAATACATTTATAAATTTCCAAACAAAGGACACGAAATCTGACTTTTATATATGATTGGATGGACATATAATTGTGAATATTTAGTTCTGGTTCACTTGATACTTTCGAACAGATACTATAAGCAGTGCAACTATACAATCCCCCAACACCAAGGACACGAAACTCTAAGGCTTTGGAGATGTTCCGTAAGATGCAGTGTAGCAATGTGAGTGCAGATGAGTTCACCATGGTGAGCGTGATCATAGCCTGTGCATAGCTAGGTGATTTGAAGATAGGAGAATGGATGAGGGTTTGCATGAGCAGGCAAGGTGATTCAGAGTAGCACGACACCAAAACTTGCTGCAAGTAGCCTGAATGATGTAGATTATGAACCAGTTTTGTCAGATGAAAGAAGCCTCTTTATTAATGCTTATTGTATATAAGTGTTGTGTCTGGGCTGATTCGACTATAGCTGTGTAAGTACTTCATTCATCCAAGCATATATATAGGTCCACTTTTGCTACTGAAGATAAATAAAACAAAGCAAGCATGCATTGTGCTAGTAGACTAAGGAATGCGTTGTCCAGAGACAACCCAGGATGTCAAGGGACCACAAACACAAATGAAATTGTACAACTGTTAGTACCACAAACCTAACTTAGTAAAAAAGAGATCAAATGATACTGCTCAAGAAAAGGAGCCAGCCACAAACCCAAACACCAACGAAATATACGAAAAGCTGAATTGTTTTTATATCTGATCATTCACGACGTGTTCTCTTCCTTGAAATGAAACAACACTTCTACAATATTTTTGTCTGGATAGATTACAGCTACAACAGTCCAAACAGTTAGTTTTAATCCGAAGCGAACAACTCCCTCCTATTCATTTGAATTCAAATTTGAATGGAAGGAAATTCAATCCCCTTCAATCCACCCTAACCGAACATGGCCTAAAGATTTTTCAGATGTATGCGTCTCCACATCACAACTCAAGGGATCAGAGTCAATTCGACTGGCCATAAGCTAGCTACGATATACAACATTCCGGAAGTCTTGCTGAACCGTGGCACACCATGGAGGTCAAGGAAAAAAGAAGTATGTGGCTGCCTGATTTGAAAATGGCATGGTGACAAGAAGTAGAAAACACCCTACGCTTCCTGATCACCCCATTTCTCCTTGGGTATCTCACCAGCGTCGGTGATCACCACCTTCTTCCTTGGCTTGCCATTGTAAGTCCCAGCGCCCCCTTCTATGGCGTACACGGTATCCATTCCTTGGATCACCCTGCCGAAGACAACATGCTCCCCATCCAACCTACAAAGCTACCATTTTAGGAGCTGCAGCTTCCAAGTCAATCATTGGTGAGACGTGGTGTACAACACAACTCACCAGCTTGTCTTGATAGTAGTTATGTAAAACTGAGATCCATTAGAATCAACTCCAGAATTCGCCATAGCAACAACCCCTGCAAGACAGCAAAGCAGGGGTAGAGTTGGAAATGACCATCCTAATTTAAAAATTTTCAGATAGATACCTGTCAGAAGATCAAACACCCATTCATGATTTGGCCACATTGACCGGTTGCTAACCAAGTCAGGATGAAAGAAATATAAACAAAGTAAAACAAAAGGAAAAAACACCAGAATATTTGGACTTGTTGCTGACAAACAACTTAGTAGGTCTCGGTACAAAGCTTTCTTGAAATCAGGTGTAGCTACATAGTGAATCAAATCAGAAACCAGACCCCGTTGTAATCTAAAAAAGATGCCATCAACTAAAAGTTGTATATTCTTTAATAGATAGCATCATTAGTGTCAAATAAAATAGTGGTGGTTTCCTTGAAAATAAATGTGTAACTGAGTACACATGAACTTCAACAAAGGCAAAGTGCAAACTGGATGATAAAGTTCACTGGCTGAATAATCACACCTGGATGTGTATGTTTTATAGTGAAATTCTCATCTGGGAAGATGCCTCCATATATAGACTCACTCCCTTTGTCGTCGCCTCTAACTATGTCACCACCCTGAATCATGAAGCCAGGGATAATACGATGGAATGGTGTTGCCTTATAGTGAAGAGGTTTGCCATTGGACCCGACACCTTTTTCACCTGAAATGGTGAACAAATGGACATGAACGATCAGCTCAGGTGGGGTCGCTGACGAGAAAATAAGCCATGGAGACCAAAGAGAAAATACCTGTACAAAGAGCCCTAAAGTTTTCTGCAGAGTGTAGAACAAAAAAATTTAGTACATGAACTATAATCTGTGAAGGCAAGATAAATTTAGTACATGAACTATAATCTGTGAAGGCAAGAAAAGAATTTAGTACATGAACTATAATCTGTGAAGGCAAGATAATTTATCGATAAACTTTCATTATTTGGTTCTGTTCTCGTTTCTGGGACTGACACTTCTGCTCGTGTGACAAGAACATTTGGCTGATTTGAAAATTGCACACCAGCAGACTATGGAGGCAAGATAAATGATAGCTTCAGCTATATATCATAATAAACACTGCAAGAACCAAAAACAGCTACTTTCTTTTGTAAGCTAACAACAAAATAATATGTTCAAGAGAAGGAATGTGCTGCAGATATTGGAGCCATAGAAGTGGTTAAGGAATAAATCTTGCAACCACCAAGTAAACAAAAGCACCACAGAAGTATGTAGAACATTTTTATGAGTCTTCACATATTTATAAATAAATTGACAAACAATTTGCACATGTGTTTCAATTGAGCAGGAAAAAAACTTCTAGTAAAAGGAATAAACGCAACAACAGTTAAACATAGCGCTACCAAAATTCTCAACACAAATACATGGGAATAAACAAAGGGAATCAAGGAAAATTCTCAGCTGCAAATATGATACCTACCACCAACACATAGTATGCTTCATAGTACTTAGGGAACCTTGCTTTAGCTCCACCAAGGGATGTTTGTGTTGCATCTAACAGAAGAAATATTTTTTCTCGAACTGGTAAATCCGTCTGCAACCAAGATAGTGTGTTACGTCAAGACCAATTGGTGAAGTTCCAAATGAGAACAGGTTTCACAATTGCCATAATAAATTCAGTGAAAAATAAGTTACATTTTCTTCACTATCTTCACAAGTATTGGAAGAAGGCCATTATCAATGACCTGCCTATGGACAGGCTCTCCACAATTATTCAGAAGCATCTCCAATAGCTGAAACAAATAGAAGTGAATCTGAATCAAGACTATAGCTTAACCATAAAAACACATTCGCACATTACGTAATGTGAGCTAATTAATTTAAAAAAGATGAGAAATGATAGGCCATTTAGGTATAGTGACATCAGGACCAAGACCTAAAATAAGAGTTTAAAAAATTCAAGACATAAATAAAGCACAGAATCATCCCAGCAGACAAGAAAACATGTGAAGTACTTCCATGCCCCCTTTTACATCAAATGAACAGTAAACATTAGCAAGAGTGGCTCCTTTTCCTTCATCGACTTTTCCATTGTGGGTGGCTGCGTGAGCAAAAAGTACAGGTCACCATTCCTCTTTACATGTCTATGATCCATGATCAAATAAAGAACAAATGTGTTCATGTGTCTATCATAGTCATCTAGATAACTATAGCGCACCAGTTGAATAGTTGATGGTGGAATCAGGATCCAGGAGGGCTGCTTCTGTGAAAACAACTCACCATAACAGTAAAGAGTTGAGTGGTCTTGCTCCTGCTCCCTATACACTTCTTCATAGACTTGATCACATCCTTCGCTTTCCTGGTGGCAGTGACAGGAAACAGAAAATCAACACATAATTCAAGTGAATAAAAAACACCCTTTTCCAAATGGCAACCCATGAGCCACGACTTATGTGCAACAAGAAAAAAAATCATAGCCAACTGGCAACGAGAAACTGATATCGCTCCCAGATCGATTCGTCGTACACTAGAAAGAAATCGTGACGGTAAGGGCAAATTCATCGTCACAGGCTTCAGCCAGCAAAAGTTGCAATGCTACTCGGTAACCAATGGTTCTGAAAGGAAAAAAAACAGGAGGGGGGATGGCAAGCATACCTAGGAGAGGGGGCGCAGCATCGCGGGCGGGGGCGTGGTGAGGCTTGTGGACACCCTCTGTCCACCCTTAAGGATTAGTAGAGATTTAGTTGTAACAAGCTAAACCCTTTTATTGTGCAAGAAAACTAATAGACAATTTTACCTAATGCAACACCTGGTACTTCCAGAAAGCGTTACATCATTGACGAGCAACATGACAGGAATTGTGTTCAGTTTCTCAAGAACATATCATATAAAAGGCACAACTATATTTAGTACATGTGAATTTATCTCCTTTACTTACGCTAGGAAGAACAGCAAGAGCACCTTTCACTGGTGGGACCCCAGCGGCACTGAGCTTCTATGTGTTCTACCTCCTTCCCATTGAAGTGAATCTGCTGCTGCCGCAGCGGCTCCCGAGTCTGGCCACACACACACACCCAAAACCAGCAATGTGAGATCAAAAGTAGTAGCATCAAAGCTTCAGAGAAGAAGCTCGATTGGAAAATTGAGATCCCCAGGCCCTGCTCACCTCCACCTCGAGGAGCGCCTTGAGATTTTTCACCTGCAAGCACAAAGCAAGTAAGCAAGATAATGCTAGGAAATGATGGTTTTCCCGTGGTTTGGTTGTCACTTTCATTTCAATCGATGATAAAATAAAACAGTAAGTAAATCTCTTAACAATATACCTTGTTTGCTGCATCCCTCAGTTTCCTTGTTGCCATTGTTGGCAGAAAAGTGTATGGTAACATCACAGAACTATGCTTGGTTCGGTCCTTGCACTCCATAAACCTGAACTGTAATGATGATTAAAGTTTATACCCGAATTCAACGCATTACATGATAGAAATGATTAATCGTTGCTATAAAATTAAGCTATTTCTTTGGGTGTAGGTAGCATGGTATAGACTCTCAAGGAACAAGCATCCTGTTGGTGACTTGTTCTCAAATGCTTTGGATTAAGAACAAGGCAACATAAAAAGTGTTAAATGATAAGGTCCTTCGTCCTTCGAAACATTATATCCCTTCGGGATATGACGTGCTCCGGACGAAGGTCATAAACAACGTATCTTCGTAAGCACGATAAGTTACGACGAAGGACTTATGCATAACATAAATAGTAATGTAAACATTTAAATTTTATCACAATGTCATTTCTATTTTATTACTATGTAAAAATAGAAATGACTTCAAATTACAAATGTACCTTCGTATCGCAGGAAGGCAAAAGTACAAGAATGACGCAAAAGCAAATGCCAAGTCCGCGTGAACAGTACGGGAGTACTGTTCATCTATTTATAGGCGTGAGACACAGCCCATGTGAAATTACATTCATGTCCATTACATTTGCTAATGACTTATGGAAATCTGTCAAGGCCTAAGTAGTCTTTCCATCTTCAAGTCGGTTCCCCTTTCTGCTATCGCGACGAAGCTTTCCTGCGCACAGCTTCGGCCGTGCACCATCCTTCGTAGAGCTTGGTAATCAGCCCGTCCTCCATTTCAATCCCCCTTCGTCTGGTTTAGGCTTCGTCCTGACCGTACTTCATGTTCATAATTCTGAGTCCGAAGGTACCTGTTCATATAATCCACTTGGAAAACATTGTCAAATCATGTTTTTGAGGACCTTCGGAGGACGAAGGCCCCCAACAGTAGCCCCTCGCGATATTAATTTGTTAATGATAAATTCATATTGCGATATGGACGAAGGCCTTGAGCCGAAGGTCCGAAAAAACACCTTCCCTTTGCTAGAATAGCAACATTCACTGACAAGCGGGGCCTTTCAATTTTCAACGCACTGGGCGTATAAATAAGATCATACCGCAAACTCATTTTGGTACTCTCACTTGCCACCTGCTTCTGCCCACTAAATTTTTAGCTCTTGCGCACTAAGATTTGCTAATCTTTTGGTTTTGAAGCTTCGGCCTTGAAAACAGTTTTTTAGTGTTTCCGAAGATGTCTGGAGATAAGAAGGTCCCTGCTGAGACGAAGCTGAGTCTCGACGAAGAGAAGAACTTGGGGTTCCTTATAGCAATGGCGGAGACCAATACGGAGAAAATCACCAAGGAGATTCTGGAAGGTTTGTCTGAAGATACTGGTGACAGCGATAGTTATGATGTAGAAAGTGGTGGGGAAGAGTCCGAAGATCGACCATGGCGGCCAAGTCACACGGTTTTCGGGAAAACCACTATTAAGCAAAGCCATATTTACAATATGAGGGGGAGATATTTTCGAGATATATCTATTGTGAGGGCTGATGCTGGAGAAAAAACTTCTCCCACTCCCGAAGAAGATGAAGTCGTAATCTTCCGAAGCTTTCTCAAAGCTGGGCTTCGATTCCCCCTAAGCAGCTTTGTTGTCGAAGTCCTGAAAACATTTCAAGTCTACCTGCATCAAATTACTCCCGAAGCGAACATAAGAATGGGGATGTTTGTCTGGGCTGCGAAGAGCCAAGGTTTAGAACCAAATGCTAAAAGCTTTTGCAACATTCATGAATTGTTATATGAGACGAAGCCCTGGGGAAAAGAACAATATCACAACAACTTTGGGTGCTACAGCTTCGGTGCCCGCTCCGGGTCAAGCCGCCCTGTGCCAACCTTTCGGAAGAGGTGGCCCGGAGCCTGGATGACAGAGTGGTTCTATGTAAAGAATGACTTAACAGCACAGGAAGATGTTAAGAGTATCATTATGCGCCCCATCTGGCAACGCTTCGGACTTCGAAGGCCGAAGGTTGAAATGGATGAAGCAGCCGAGGAATGCCAAAGAGCCTTCGGCGTAACCTGCTCTTTTATTGGGACACGGGACTTGGTCCAAGAGCATATTGCCTTCAGGGTGTGGCCACTTGCAGGAAAGTGGGAAATGCCAAAGGAGACCATCAAAGAGTCCGACGAAGGCGGACTGGTCAGACTGAAATACACATTCAAATACGGGGATAAATTTGTTGAACCTGATGACGACTGGTTGAAAAGCATTGAAACATTAAGTGACGAACTGCTTGGGGCATATTCGAAGGCGGAGAACACTGTGTTATCAGCAGCCTTCGGAGGCCGAAAGAAGAAAAGGCTCAACCGGGTATTTGACGCAGTCGGGTTTGTCTACCCTGACTATCACTATCCGGTATTGGGCCGCAAAAGAAAAAATACTTCTCCTGCGTCAGAAGCTACCACAAGTGCCACTGGTGAGCCAGCGCCGCAAAGGAAAAAGATGAAGGTGCTCACCCACCGGGCGCGTTTTATTGAGCCGGCCACAGTGCCAGAATTTATTGGTGAAGTCTCTTTGGCTTCTGAAGCTACAGAACCAGCTCCAGTGCCGAAGATAGAAGAGAAAACTGAAGCGCCTTCAGCAGAAAAGGCAGAAAAACCAAAGATTGAAGGGCCAAAAATATCGGAAATCTTAAGTCCTTCAGCAAATGTTGAAATAATAAAAAATCAAAAGGGCCCATCGGTGACCCCAAAGAGAAAAAGAATGGTGAACGTGCTAGATGTCTTGGAGACAATTAAGTCTTCAAGCACAACTCCAAAGAAGACTGTTGAACTTGCTGAAGCATCTACTGAAGCTCCGAAGCAACAACCTGAAGCTGAAGCTGGGCCTTCAGAGCCCACCAAGGAACAATCTTTGGAAACCGAAAAAATAAAAATATCAGAACCAGCTTTGGTTGAAGAAATTGACACTGCCGCCCCCGAAGCTCCTTCCAACATATGCGATTACATCGTGCGACATGCTTCGGGGAAGAAATTATCTGAAGAAGAGACTTATGAAGCCAATCACTATGCTAGAGAGTTAAAGTATCCGAAGGGGGCAGTAGTGTTCAATGGGACAAATGAAGATGACTTCCTATACTGCCTCCCTGATAACAAAGAATTATCTGTCTGCCGGGAAATGGCTAGAAGTATGGGTTTCCCGAAGCTCGAAGCTGGATTAAGTGCTATGACGAAGGAGGATCTCGCGGACAGTCTCGCGTACAATAGCCTAAAGGTACGGGGATTAAGCGCTTGAAAAATTTTTAATTCGTAACCCATTCTTTTATTCTTATACCATCTTTTTTACATATAGGGTTTAATCCTAAGCAACGCATTAAGAGCACAAAAGAGCGCCGAAGATGAGAGCTATGAAATCGCATTTAACAACCTACGATCAGAAGTTATTAAACTGAGAAACGAAGCTCTAGAAAAGGATAAAATTTTGCTTACATTGGTAGACAAGGTGAAAAAAGACGAAGCCGCTTCAAAGGTCCAAGCCGAAGCCCAAAAACGTAAGATTAAAGATCTTCAGAAACAGCTAGCTAGAGCTAAAGAGGAACGTGTGCTTGAAGAAACAAAACGAGAGCTTAGTGACCAGTTGGTCAATCATTTAGAGTTAAGTGTTAAGGAGCTTCGTGCATCCTAGAGGAAATGCTATGTTAAATCTATAGAATGCGTCAAAAAGATAAAATCCAGCTTCGCCAGCGTTGGCGCCTTTTCTAGTGACGAGAATTTCTCAAGAGGCAATCCCGAAGGTCCACTGGACTGGATCAGTAACGAAGCAGAAGCCTTCGAGGAAATCCTGAGCAGCCGCGGTGACATCTGCGCTTTTTCAGGCGCCAGAGGAGTTGCTGTTGTTTTGGAGAAGAAGGGTTGTGAGCATGTAAAATCCTTAGCTCAGTCCGAAGCTGCCCTGTCCTCTGAAGACATCAAAGACCCCTCGACCGAAGCAAGCATGGTTGGCGGTAAATTCTTTACTGATATCTGGGACAACGGCGGCCGAGAAATGGCGCAAGAAATTATTCAAAGGAGTGAAAAAGGCATCCATGTTGCTAGGAAAGTGACAGAAGTTGCCGAAAAAAGTACAGAGCCTGAAGGGCAAATAGGTATTAATTAGTTGTTCTTGTTGTGCTGTAATTTTTATTTCAAACTTTGTTCGTGGTTTGTGATAGTAATGTAGACATATTCCCTTCCCTCAGAACCTACTGGATCGTCTGTTGACCCTCACACGAAAGAGGATGACGAAATTAAGCAAATGGCCGAAGCTATCATGGATAAAGTTGTTGAACAACTTCTAAATGAGGCTGCCGAAGTAGTACTAAGAGAAAACTAGATGGCATTAGAAAGAACATTTGAAATGTGATCTATGTAATATTTTGTACATTTGAATGTAATATATAAGTTTCTTTTCATTATTCAATTCTTTACGATGCATGAAACTTTACATACGTACCGTTTTTAAGCCTTCGGCGGAAAAATACCTTCCCTTCTTTTCATGCTTCGTGAAGATAGAAAAACTTTTATGCGTCACAAAACCCGTAGCGCTCTGAGAACATTTTCCGAAGCTATATTCCGAAGATTTTTACTTTCTCAAAGCACTCTTCCGAAGGTTGATACTGTCCTCCCTTCTTTTGCCATATGCAATATGATGTATGATGCTTATGCTATGCAAAATGATGTGATGATGTTATGTTATGTAGATGAATTTGATTCCGAAGATACACACATATCCCCGTGAAACACACAATCTTTTACTGTAAGCTCTGCATTCCCTTAGGAACGTCTTTGGAGCTTCTTCGCCTTTTACTTAGGCGGTATCAGCGTTGACTTTTCGCTGTAAGCTCTGCATTCCCTTAGGAACGTCTTTTGAGCTTCTTCGCCTTTTACTTAGGCGGTATCAGCGTTGACTTTTCGCTGTAAGCTCTGCATTCCCTTTGGAACGACTTTTGAGCAGAAAACTTACACTGCGCTCCCTTTGGAACGGCTTTTTGTGACTTCATCAACTTACTCTGCGTTCCTTAGAACGACTTTCTGTTGCTTCGAAGGATTTTTAATAATTCGAAGGTCCTCCTTGTTAACGCAAATTTTTTAAGCTTTAGCAACTTAAGCCGGTGGAGAAAATAGGTTTTCCTCGTGGGAAACAACGAAATTATTACATGACAACTAACAATGTTCTTTGTTGCACAGAAAATAGAACTGAATAGAAAAAACTGCTATCAAAGGTAGGATATGTGTCAATAAATGTGCTTTGACTCTGGCACAGTGCTGTTGACTGTGCGAGCTTCGGATTGTTCTCTGAAGTCCCTTTGGTGTGGGGCATATTGACTCCCTTCTGGTTGTTGACCTTGTTGCAGTGGAGGTGGAGGCGGAGGCTGTTGCCAGGAAGTTTGAGGTTGACTTGCCGAAGCTACAGAAGCTGCAGGGTGGTTGTCTATGTATTGTGGGATGTAAGGCGGATGATACGAAGCAGTATGCATGACCTGCTTCGGCTGAGCTTGTTGCGCTGCAGCTTCGGCTATTTCCTTTTGCTTCTGGATTGTAACATGGCACGTCCTGGTGGTATGGCCCTTGTTTTCTCCACAGAACAAGCAAAACAGTTTCCTTGGTTGATCTCCAAATCTTCCGCCGAAGCCCCTGGCGCCTCTGCCTCTTGGAGCTGGTGGCCTGAAGAAACTTTGCTGTTGCCCCGAAGCCTGTGAGGAGCACTGCGGCCTGTTCTGCTGACTCCCCTTATCATCATTTTGAGTAGAGTTGTGGATGGACCTGACATGCCTCGGATAGAATCTTCCTCCGAAGCCCCTGGTCATTTCAGAAAATCTGAAAGCCTCCTCCCTTCTTTGGCGGAAATCATTGTCGGCACGAATGTACTCATCCATCTTCTGGAGCAGCTTCTCCAAAGTCTGAGGAGGCTTCCTGGCGAAGTATAAAGCTGAAGGTCCAGGTCGGAGCCCCTTGATCATGGCTTCGATGACAATTTCATTGGGCACCGTTGGTGCCTGCGCCCTCAAACGTAAGAACCTTCTGACATACGCCTGAAGGTATTCTTCATGATCCTGAGTGCACTGAAACAAGGCTTGGGCAGTAACCGGCTTCGTCTGAAACCCTTGAAAGCTAGTTAGCAACATATCCTTCAGCTTTTGCCATGAAGTAATCGTTCCTGGTCGAAGGGAGGAATACCAGGTCTGAGCAACACTCCTGACAGCCATAACAAAAGACTTTGCCATGACTGCAGCATTGCCACCATACGAAGACACTGTTGCTTCGTAGCTCATCAAAAACTGCTTCGGGTCTGAATGGCCATCAAACATGGGAAGCTGGGGTGGCTTGTAGGATGGAGGCCAAGGTGTAGCCTGCAGCTCAGCGGACAGGGGAGAAGCATCATCGAAAACAAAATTTCCATGATGGAAATTGTCATACCAGTCATCTTCGCTGAAGAAGCCCTCCTGATGAAGGTCTTTTTGTTGAGGCCTTCTGTTCTGCTCATCATGAGTAAGATGGCGAACTTCTTCAGAAGCTTCGTCTATCTGCCTCTGCAGCTCAGCTAGCCTGGCCATCTTTTCCTTCTTCCTCTGCACCTGTTGATGAAGCATCTCCATATCCCTGATCTCTTGGTCTAGTTCATCCTCCTGAAGCGTCGGGCTGACGGCCTTCCTCTTCTGGCTTCGGGCCTCCCGAAGAGAGACGGTCTCCTGGTTGGGGTCCAGCGGTTGCAGTGCTGCAACTCCAGTCGCTGAAGCTTTCTTCGGCGCCATAGCGAGGGTCTATGGCTTCCGAAGGTGTTCAAAAAACTCAAAGTGGAGGTGAGTTCACCCCACGGTGGGCGCCAATGTTGGTGACTTGTTCTCAAATGCTTTGGATTAAGAACAAGGCAACATAAAAAGTGTTAAATGATAAGGTCCTTCGTCCTTCGAAACATTATATCCCTTCGGGATATGACGTGCTCCGGACGAAGGTCATAAACAACGTATCTTCGTAAGCACGATAAGTTACGACGAAGGACTTATGCATAACATAAATAGTAATGTAAACATTTAAATTTTATCACAATGTCATTTCTATTTTATTACTATGTAAAAATAGAAATGACTTCAAATTACAAATGTACCTTCGTATCGCAGGAAGGCAAAAGTACAAGAATGACGCAAAAGCAAATGCCAAGTCCGCGTGAACAGTACGGGAGTACTGTTCATCTATTTATAGGCGTGAGACACAGCCCATGTGAAATTACATTCATGTCCATTACATTTGCTAATGACTTATGGAAATCTGTCAAGGCCTAAGTAGTCTTTCCATCTTCAAGTCGGTTCCCCTTTCTGCTATCGCGACGAAGCTTTCCTGCGCACTGCTTCGGCCGTGCACCATCCTTCGTAGAGCTTGGTAATCAGCCCGTCCTCCATTTCAATCCCCCTTCGTCTGGTTTAGGCTTCGTCCTGACCGTACTTCATGTTCATAATTCTGAGTCCGAAGGTACCTGTTCATATAATCCACTTGGAAAACATTGTCAAATCATGTTTTTGAGGACCTTCGGAGGACGAAGGCCCCCAACACATCCTTATTCCTTACCAAGCAGGAGGATTTACTGTGCGGTTTATGAGGAGAGCACCACAGTAATTCAAATTTTGTTTGAGGTCAGCTCTGCTAACCCCTTGCACATGCACCACCAAGCCAGCCTCACCGAGTTTTGTACTCCTTAATATTATCTCATACCATGATCATGGATTATCTAAAAAAACAAGTACCCTTTCCCACCTGCACAAGATATATGAGGACGGACCTCTATCATTATATGAGGTTGATATCATATAACGATTCCATTGCACAAGAACCCTTTCCCACCTGCAAAGATGTGGAGTTTAAGTATTATTAGGATATTTTTTGACTCGACAAAAAACAATGTGCAAATGCAAGTCTTGAATTTGTTAAGAAGCAAAACCTTTGTTATGAAGTTGCAATGCTTGAATGAAGGACCCCCTTTGTATTGTGCACTGAACTAAGGCACATCTTTGCAGGCATGAAGAGCACCCTACAGAATGGGGCCATTGCACATTAGCATAATTCCACATTGCACACAAATTGGTGAAATTAAGAATAATAGAGCCCTTGTTCTCATCCAATCTGCTTTGGTGCTTCCTATCTTCCCCCAATAACTTCCTATCAGGTCGACATAATTTGGAATTCAACCTACACGATCATCTTTAACCACCGGGCAACCATTTCTAGACACCCAGGGTCACCTAGCGACCTCGATCAATGCAGGAGAAGAGAAGAAGAGGGGTGAAGCCATGACGGCAAATTACCTATCGAGGAAAAGGGCCACCTTGAGGGCATAACAGAGGCTGGACTCCAGTAAAGGTACCTCCGGTTGCTATCCCTCTTGTCGTCGTCCCGGGTCCAGAACCCCAGGAAGGACAGTGTATCCATCAAGGTCAGTGTGTCGGTGAAGGACAAGATGAATAGGACGGGGAGAGTCGTCGCAACAGCAATAGCGGCTAGGATGACCTGCTTCAGGGGCGGGCGGGGCGGGGATTTGGGGAATACGGCGCGCAGCGGCTGTCTCGGCGAGGGCACGAACTTGGAGAATACAACACAAAGGAAGTACTCTACCCACATCACCATGAACTTGGCCCAGGCTGTCGCACGTGACTCCAGCGAGTTCGTGCAGCGAACCACGAGGCGCTCCTTGCCGACACAGCTGACCTTGCCTGTTGCCTCTACCCGCCCTGCCATCCCTAGAACGGTGGTGGCGGCGACACCCACATGCCCTTCCTGTCCGCGCACAGATCCGAAGACTGGGTGTGGGGGGAAGAAGTAGCGGTGGTCGAAGACCTGCGCTGAGGCATGTAGGCGAGGATGGCATGGAGGGGGACACCGAGGCAGGGGCGAGGGCGGGGGAGTAGGGTGCGGTGCACGTGGGGAGGGGGCAGGGTGCTGCAATCGCGGTCGGGGGAAGGCGGGGGCACGCAGGGGCATTCGTGTGGACGGGGCGGGGGCGTGGGGCATGGGTCGTTCCCTTGCATCGCGCCGTAGGGATCTGAGGCGGAGGCGAATGTGGATCTGGCGCCGATGACAGGCTACGGATGGCCTACGGGGATGGCGAGCGGCGCGCCGACGCCGAGATTGGCGGGGGATGGGGGGCGAGGGCGAATCGGCGTTGATGGCGGGGAGCAGAAGGGAGGAGGGTCCACGATGCGACATGGCAGAACCGAGCAGACTGTGGACGCCTACCTTACAGTCTTAAGGTGTAGTAGAGATAATCTTCACCATAAAAAATGGGTGGTTTGCCTAATGGGATGGAAAGTAAAGGAGTGCGTCTAGAGATATGGGGATAACGAAGTGGCATCTTACTATACTTCTTGCGCTCATGGCGCTTAGAAGTGACGGACGGTGTGTCGGAGCCGGAGGTGGATGGCGACGAAGAATAGGTCTCGTAGTAGACCACCTTCTTCATCTTCTTTTTCTTGTCGCCACTCTGATGCGTCTTGTGAGGAGGTGGTCCCTCCTTTAGCTTGTTGCCGGACTCCCTCGATGGAGCCTTCCCGTGGCTTGTGGACTTCTCGCCGGTCACAATCTCCCTCTTGGCGTGATCTCCCGACATCACTTCGAGTTGTTAAACTCTAATGAAGCACCGGGCTTTGATACCAATTGAAAGTCGCCTAGAGGGGGAGGGGTGAATAGGCGGAATCTAAAATTATAAACTTAAAGCACAACTACAAGCCGGGGTGAGCGTTAGAATAAAATTTGAGTCTGAAAGAGAGGGCGGAAAACAAATCAAAAGCAAATGAAGCGGATGACACGGTGATTTGTTTTACCGAGGTTTGGTTCTTGCAAACCTACTCCCCGTTGAGGTGGTCACAAAGATCAGGTCTCTTTCAACCCTTTCCCTCTCTCAAACGGTCACTTAGACCGAGTGAGCTTTCTTCCTTGATTTCCCGGGCCACTTAGACCCCACAAGGACCACCACACAATTGGTGTCTCTTGCTTCGCTTACAAGGCTTTGAGAGTAAGAATGAGAGAAATAAGAAAGCCAACCAAGCAACAAGAGCAACAAAAGAACACAAGTCGATCTTCTCACAAGTCCTAAAAACTAGAGTTGAATTGTGAACTTTGATTTGATTGGAGGCTTTGATTTGTGTGTTGGAGTATTGTGTATTGCTCTTGTATTGAATGAGGAGTAGGGAATGCTTGGATGGTTGTGTAGGAGGTGGTTGGGGGTATTTATAGCCCCAACCACCAATTCAACCGTTGGGGAGGTTGTCTGTCGATGGGTGCACCGGATAGTCTGGTGCACCACCAGATACTGTCCGGTGTGCCAGCCACGTCACCCAACCATTAGGGTTCTGACGGTTTCGACCGTTGGAGCTCTGACTTCTTGGGGCACTGGACAGTCCGGTGCCGCACCGGACAGACACTATTCACTGTCCGGTGCGCCTTCTGCGCCTGCTCTGACTTCTGCCGCGAACTGTAGCTCTGTTAGGACACTGTGCAGTCGACCATTGCGCTGGTAGCCGTTGCTCCGCTTGGTGCACCGGACAGTCCGATGGCACACCGGACAGTCCGGTGAATTATAGCGGAGTGCGCCTGGAGAAACTCGAAGCTGAGGAGTTCAGACTGTACGGTCCCTGGTGCACCGGACACTGTCTAGTGGTACACCGGACAGTCCGGTGCGCCAGACCAGGGCAACCTTCAGTTTCTTTTGCTCCTTTCTTTTTGAACCCTAACTTGATTTTTTTATTGGTTTGTGTTGAACCTTTAGCACCTGTAGATCATATAATCTAGAGCAAACTAGTTAGTCCAATTATTTGTGTTGGGCAATTCAACCACCAAAATCATTTAGGAAAAGGTTTGACCCTATTTCTCTTTCAGGGCTATTTATACCCCCTCCACCTACCTCATTGAGTGTCTTGCTGCCCACATTCAAGCCCATTCATTGCTAGAGCATTGCAAGCCTCACAAAGCCTAGTGAGCTGATTAGAAAATCATAATCCCATGTTTAGGACCTCATTAGTGCAAGTGAGAGCCACCTAGAGCACACACCACATGCATTAGGCTTCTCTTGGTCAAGTGAAACTCTATGACTTGTTACTCTTGGTCATCGGCATCACTTAGATGGCTTGGTGGCGATTGAAGCGTCGTGATCACCATAGAGGATTTGTTGGTGACCCAGTTCAAGTGTGTACGCGGTCATGAGGGATCCACCGTGCTAGAGTGGCAAAGGATCACCTCATATTGAGCACTTGGTTCTTGCGAGGACCAAGGGGGAGCGATACCCTTGCATGGGTGCTCCAATGAGGACTAGGGAAGAGTGTCGACTCTTCGATACCTCGGCAAAAAATTGGAGGAGTCTTCTTAACCTTACTTTACATTCTGCATTTAATTTGAGCATTTCACATTGTTCAATTGCTTAGCAAGTATTTGAAGTAATAACTTAGGGTTGTTGTTCTTCTAGTAGTATTTACTCATTGCTAGTAGTTGGGTGAAGTTGGGCTCTTGCTTAGGGTTTAATATTTGCGGAATTTTTAGAAAATCCCAATTCACCCCCTCTCTTGGGCATTGTGATCCTTTCAATTGGAATTAGAGCCTTGTTGCTCCTAGTTTAGCTTAACTGCTAGAGTAGCGATGTTCGGCGGGGATGGACCTCCTCTTGTTTTTGATGGAGACGATTTTCCTTATTGGAAAATTCGTATGGAAGCTTACTTAGTGGCTATAGACATTGGTGTCTATAAAGCCGCCACTCAAGGGTTCCCCGAACCTAGAGATCCCACAAATCTTGTAGGTGATGAGTATAATTATGAAAAATAGAATGCTAATGCCAAAAACACTCTCTTTAGGGGCCTTTGCAAAGATCTTTTTAATAGAGTAAGAAATCATAGAAATGCTCATGATTTGTGGTTGGACATTTGTGCTCTACATAAAGGAACTAAAAGTGAGCGTGAGGAGAGATATCATATTGCAATAAAAATTGAATTCTTTTGAAATGCTTGCAAATGAGAATGCTAATGATATGTACTCACGACTTAATATTCTTGTAGAGGAAGTAAATGGCTTAGGGCTCACCCAAATTTCACAACCGGATATTGTGAGTAAAATTCTCAATGTCCTCCCAATTGACAAATATTGACACATTGTCACTGTGCTACATGAAATGGATCTTTCTATTACTACTCCAACTCAAAAATTGGGAAAGATCAATGCTCATGAAATGTATATGCACATAAATGACAAGGATGGGTCTTCTTCCAAGAGAAAGGACTTGGTTCTCAAAGTTAGCCAAGAAAAGAAAGGGAAGGCCAAAATTGTAACATCCCACTGCTCCCACATAATGAATGTTACCAAATACCCTTCCCACCAAACTTAAACAACATAAGGAAAGAAATAGAGATAGAAAGTAAAGAAAAATCCGGCAGCACCTCCCTTGAAAGTAGCATAATGAGAGCAACATAAAGTTTATACATAATGCAAAAGAAAGATAAACCACATAGTATAATCAGAATGCAAAGGTAGTAATGAATATTCATGACCAAAATAAAAAGGAAATCTAGCCAACCCCAAAAAAGGGCAAATTCGACTACCATGAATGCTAGAACATATTAATCCCCTAGACTTGAACCCATGTTTAACATCATTACTAAGCAGTGGTACAATTATTTAAGGGTGTAGTGGCCGTGTTGCTACTTCCCTTCTTTCCCAAAAGCAAATAAAAAGGGCCTGCATCAAACAATGCAAGAGTGAGATGACACATCTCAGCAAGTAAAAAGATCCAACAACAATTGGACAATGTAAGCAAACCGTGTTTAGACAACCGCGTAGTTCACAATTTCCTTCTTGAATATTAAATTGCAGCAAGTAAACAAGTAACCAATTACTTAGTTCCAAAATGAATCACAAAGTAAAGATACACACTATCCACACCACCATAATAGGTTCCACACTTCACCCATGAATGCACATGGCTACTGATGCAGTAATGACTTCTGCCTTCATACCTCTAAGGATATGAAGCTGCATCATACCCCTTCTCGGGCAACATATGATGCTTATTGTACCGGTACGGTCGGACCATAAGATCGCGATGAAACTTCCATGCAAAAGATGATGAATGCACTATGCATGTCAACAACATGAGTCCACCCCAAATAACATGTGTTACACATATACTTCCACCCCTTCCAAATAATAATCAACATGTGTAACTTGATCAAACCACACCCTCAACATATGTAATTAATAGAACATAAACATCTTCAAGCAACGGTACCCAACAAGGAATATGAGGACGAACACAATTGACATAAATAATCAAGTATAGGACACATTAATTAACCGACGGGATAAACCATCACTATTTTACTTGCCTTCACCGGGGGATTTGGACAAAGCCCTAAGTGCGATCCGGAAGTCCACCATCTGTTTTTGACACACAACTTAGTGCACAAATACACATAACAAACACTCATAAATGACGTCGCTCCTACGCACAATTCCGAACCCGTCACGAGCGACATATCACCCCATCTCCCATCAACTGCAGCGGCACTGCTTGACAATTTCATATCTTTAAAATTATGACAGCAGTGGTAACAAACAAAAACTCCAGAATCATCTACATAAAATTCCCCACAAGTTTTGTATTCAAATGATAATTAAATTCCAACATCTAATTAGCCCAAAATAGTCCACAAGATACATCCTGCAATCTGTTTTTGGACAGCAACCTAGTCGGGTTCAAACCACGATATCTCCTAAAGTATAACTCAGAATCGAGCGCATAAGTACTCGTTGGAAAGGTATGACAAAACTTTACATGATTCTCATACTATTTACCACTAATTACCCACAAAAAATCCCTAGAAACTGATAATACTACTGCTGTTCGCCCACCCACAAAAATTCTGGACAACACCTCTACCGATTCGCATAGATAAATATATAACCAATTGAATTTCAGCGCAAAAACATAGATAACCTCAAGATCACCTTGAGTTCCACCCTTTTCCTCTTTCCTTCTTCCCACCAATTCTCCACTTGAAACATGCACCAACACAAAGAAGATCCGAATGAGGAAGGACGACACTTGGAGAAGAGGACATGGGGGGTGGCGGCTAGGGTTGTAGGGAATGGATGCTGCAAGAACTTGGGAATGGGGGCCGGCTGCAGCACTTAGGAAGAGAGCAGAGGGAAGATGGGGGGGGGGGGTGGCGGCCAAAGGAGAAATGGGGGGCGGCTGCCCACAAGGAGACTAAGGGAGGGGGCGACTATGGTTTTGGGAGGGGGGAGTGGGCTTCCCATCGCCGGATCGCGATCAACGGCCCAAAACCATTCCTATGCCAGAGCTCCCGAGCCCCGCGCACACATCAAACATAACTTTTACTATTTCACGGATGTTTACCTCCTAAAAATTCCAAACCCCCCAAAGCATGGAACCCGCAAGAGAAAACAAAGAAAAAGGAGTAAATTTCAATTTCTCTTCTTTTTTGTAAATTGGGTATCACACTCTACCCCCTTAAAAGAATTTGACCTTGAATTCCGACGCTTCTATCAGAACAATAAAAGAAAGATTAATGAATAAGCAAAACTCACCCAAAATGAAAAGTTCGGGATATTTCTGCTGCATCAGCTCCTCAAGTTCCCAAGTAGCCTCGTGCTCAGACTAATTAGTCCACAAGACCTTAACATACTTAATTGATCTCTTCCTCATAACACGCTCCGAGGACTCCAAGATATGCACTAGACGACACTCCAGAGTCAGATCCTGCTGCATTGCAATTGGTTCCATCTTGATCTGATGGTTCGGATCCCGCAAGAACTTCCTCAACATAGAGACATGAAATACCGGGTGTACCCCTGCCATGGAATCTGGCAATTGCAAGCGATAAGCCAGCCTGCCCACCTGGGCCAGAATAGTGAACGGTCCAATGTATCTCGGGCTAAGCTTTCTGGAGACATCGAACCGAACAACTCCTTTAGTAGGTGATACCCTGAGAAGGACTTGGTCACCCACTGCTAATTCCAAGTCCTGCCTCCTCACATCAGCATAACTCTTCTGAGGGCTCTGAGCGACCAAAATATTCTGACGAATTTCCCAAACCTTCTCAGATGTCTGCTGAACCCAATCAGGACCAACCAGAGATCTCTCTCCCATGGTCTCCCAGCATAGAGGGGAGTGTTGGGGGCCTTCGGCTTCTGAAGGTCCTCGAAAACATGATTTAACAATGTTTTCCAAGTGGAATGTGTGAACAGGTATCTTCGGAATCGGGTCATGAGTATACAAGAGTATGGTCAGTACAAAGCCTGAGCGAGACGGAAAGCGATTATGACGAAGGATAAGATGATCACGAAGCTGTACGCAGAAAAGCTTCGGCATGATAGCAGAGAAGGGGAACCGACTTAAAGATGAAAAGGAAAATTAGACCCCAAAGAATTACTATAGAGTTATTGATAAATGTAAAGGGCACAAATGTAATTCTACACGGGCTGCGTCCCTTGCCTATAAATAGATGAACAGTACTCCCGTACTGTTCAAGCTGACTCAGCATTCGCCTTTCGCATCACGCTTGTACCTTTACTTTCCGTCAATCCAAAGGTACATTTATAATTTGTTATTTTGGATATGATAATGCAAATAAATATAAGTTGATAATAATATCTAAATTATTCTTCGTATTTGAGATATGAATTCTTCTTTATTGTCTATCGAGCTTACGAAGGTTCTTTCCTTCATAACCTTCGTCCGGAATTCATTATGTCCGAAGGGATATAATGTCTTGAAGGACGAAGGACTTTAATATTTAACACTTTTTATGTTGCCTTGTTCTTAACTCTTAGCATTTGAGAACAAGTCCCCAACATTGGCGCCCACCTCCGGTGAACTCACTTCCATTTTTTGAGTTTTGAACACCTTCGGCAAGCATCACCTTCGTCATGCCGCCAAAGAAAGCTTCAGCAACAGGGGCTGCCGCTCTGCAGCCGCTGGATCCCAATCAGAATGTCCTTTCTCTTAGGGAGGCCCGAAGCCAGAAGAGGAAGGCCACCAGTCCGACGCCTCCGGAGGACGACTTGGATCAAGAAATCCAAAATTTGGAGATGCTCCATCAACAGGTCCAACGGAAGAAGGAAAAGATGGCTCGTCTAGCTGACCTACAAAGGCAGATAGACGAAGCCTCTGAAGAAGTTCGTCATCTTGCTCAAGATGACCAGAACCGAAGGCCTCCGCGCAGAGAGCTTCATCAGGAGGGCTTCTACAACGAGGACGATTGGTATGAGGATTTCCATCATGGAAATTTTGCTTTTGATGAGAATTCTCCTCTATCAACAGAACTACAGGCTACACCTTGGCCCCAGTCTTACAAGCCACCCCAACTCCCCATGTACGACGGTCATTCAGACCCGAAGCAATTCTTGATGAGTTATGAAGCAACCATATCTTCGTATGGTGGCAATACTGCAGTCATGGCAAAATCTTTCGTCATGGCTGTCAAGAGTGTTGCACAAACCTGGTACTCTTCTCTTCGGCCAGGAATAATCACCTCATGGCAAAAGCTGAAGGACATGCTGATAACCAGCTTCCAAGGGTTTCAAACGAAGCCGGTTACTGCTCAAGCTTTATTCCAATGCACCCAGGACCACGAAGAATACCTTCAGGCGTATGTCCGAAGGTTCCTGCGTCTGAGGGCACAAGCACCAACAGTGCCCAATGAAATTGTCATTGAGGCCATGATTAAGGGGCTTCGGCCGGGACCTTCAACTCAATACTTTGCCAGGAAGCCTCCTCAAACTTTGGAGAAGTTGCTCCAGAAGATGGACGAGTATATTAGAGCTGACAATGACTTCTGCCAAAGAAGGGAGGAAGCATACAGGTTCTCTGAAATGACCAGGGGCTTCGGAGGAAGATTCCATCCGAGGCACGTCAGGTCAATTCACAACTCTACTTAGAGTGATGATAGAGGGAGTCAGCAGCAAAGGCCACAGTACTCCTCGCAAGCTTCGGGGTAGCAGCAAAGCTCTTTTCGGCCGCCAGCTACAAGGGGCAGAGGCGCCAGGGGCTTTGGAGGAAGATTTGGGGATCAACCAAGGAAAATTTATTGTCTATTCTGTGGTGAGGACAAGGGCCATACCACCAGGATGTGCCATGTTACCATCCAGAAGCAAAAGGAGATAGCAGAAGCTGCAGCACAACAGAGTCAGCCGAAGCAAGTCATGCATACTGCTTCGTACCATTCGCCTTACATTCCAGAATATGTAGGCAACCACCCTGCAGCTTCTGTTGCTTCGGCAAGCCAACCCCAAACATCTTGGCAACAGCCTCTACCTCCACCACCAACGCAACGCGGCCAGCAGCCAGAAGGGAGCCAGCACGCTCACCTTCAACGGGTCTTCAGAGAAGAGTCCGAAGCTCGCACAGTCAATAGCACTGTGCCAGAGTCGAAGCATATTTACTGACAAATATCCTACCCCGACAGCAGTTTTTTGCATTCAGTATTATTTTCTTTTTTAAGAAACACTTATGGGAGGTTTAAGTACTTTTTGTCGTTGTTAATCTCTTGTAACAGTTTCGCTTTCTACCATAATGAAAATATATCTTCTCCACAGTCTTAAGTTGCCGAAGCATAAGAATTTATGGTGACAAGGAGGACCTTCGAATTGTCAAAAATTTTGTTCTAAGGAACGCATCGTAATTTAGTCGAAGCCACAAAAAGTCATTCCTAAGGGAACGCAGAGTAAGTTTTTTGCTCAAAAGTCGTTCCGAAGGGAATGCAGAGCTTACAACGAAAAATAAACGCTGATTCCGCTGAAAGTAAAAGGCGAAGAAGCTCCTAAGGGAGGCTTACAGCGAAAAATAAACGCTGATTCCGCTGAAAGTAAAAGGCGAAGAAGCTCCTAAGGGAGGCTTACAGCGAAAAATAAACGCTGATTCCAGTGAAAGTAAAAGGCGAAGAAGCTCCCAAGGGAGGCTTACAGCGAAAAATAAACGCTGATTCCGCTGAAAGTAAAAGGCGAAGAAGCTCCTAAGGGAGGCTTACAGCGAAAAATAAACGATGATTCCGCTGAAAGTAAAACGTCGACCTTCGGCAAATATCACTTTGCATAACATCACATCATTACATCATTCGCATAGCATAACATCATACATCATATTGCATCAACAATGCAAAGAAGGGGATCCCAGTATCAACATCCGAAAATTGTTTCGAAGGAAAAGTGGCAAGGCACAAAAAATAGCTATTGAAGAGTTATACTTTCGTCAAATGGAAACATCTATTGGTTACTAATTTTACGAGGATTGGTTGCTGATCATATGAGAACACAGATATTATTTACGAAGCATGAAAAGAAGGGAAGGTGTTTTTTCGCCGAAGGCTCAAAAACGGTATGTATATGAAGTTTCATGCATCGTAAAGAATAAAACCATAAATAGTTAATATATTACATTCAAAGTTACGAAATATTACACATGTTTCTCAACAAATATTATATTCTAAATGTTTTTACAGCAGCATCTAATCTTCCCTTAGAACTACTTATGCAGCTTCGTTTAGTAGCTAATCAACAACTTTATCCATGATGGCTTCGGCCATTTTCCTAATTTCGTCATCCCATTTTGCGTGGGGGCCCGCAGATGGTTCAGCAGGTTCTGAGGGAGGAGAAGATACGGCTATATTACTATTACAAACCGTGAGCAAGTTCGAAATCAAAAAATTACAACAAAGAGTCAAAAACCACTAGTCAATACCTATTTGCCCTTTGGGCTCTGCACTTCTCTCAGTGGCCCCTGCTACTTTTCTAACGTCATGAATGCCTTTTTTGCTTTTTCGTATAATCTCTTGGGCCATTTCCCAGCCACCATTGTCCCAGATGTCAGTGAAAAAGGCTTGCTTCGGCCGAGGGGTCTTTTATATCTTCAGAGGATAAAATGGCTTCGGTTTGTGCCAAAAACTTCACATGCTCACAGCCTTTCCTCTCCAAAATGGTAGCAATCTCCCTGGCACCCGAAAAGGCACATATGTCTCCGCGGCTATTCAAAATTTCTTCAAAGGCCTCAGCTTCATGACTGATCCATTCGATTGGGCCCTCGGGGTCACCCTTTATGAAGTTCTCTTCACTTGAAAAAGCGCCAACGTTGGCGAAGCTGGTCTTTACTTTTTTAACACATTCTATAGATTTCTCATAGCATCTTTTCTTAGATGCACGAAGCTCCTCAACGCTTTTTTCCAAATGGTTTGCCCATTGTTCGCTGAGTTCTCGTTTCGTTTCTTCAAGTGTGCGTTCCTCTTTAGCTCTGGCCAGTTGTTTTCGGAGATCTTCAATTTCACGCCTCTGAGCCTCAGCTTGAACTTTAAAAGTAGCTTCGTCTTCTTTTATTCTATCTATCAATGAATGCAATATTTTATCTTTTTCGAGACCTTCGTTCCTTAGTTCAATTACTTCGGAACGAAGGTTGCTCAGGGCCATAACACACCCTTCGTCTTCGGCATCTTTTTGGGCCCTGAGTGCATTGCTAAGTATAAGGCCCTGCAAAAAGAAAAATATGTGTGCGTCAATAAATTTAAGCAAACGAAAAATTTTGGTTTCAAGAAAAAATACGAAAACCTCATTCTCTGTACCTTTAAGCTATTATATGCCAGGCTGTCGGCTAGCTCGTTTTTCGACAGCACCGAGAGCTCGTCTTCCAGTGTTGGGAATCCGAAGCTCTTGCTCATCTCCCGACAGACAGAAATCTCCTTGCTGTCAGGGAGACAATACAAAAAGTCTTCTTCTCCACTGCCGTTGAATATCAACGCCCCCTTTGGATATTTCAATTTTTGGGCGTAAAACTGGGCCTCTTGCTGTTCTTTTTCAGTCAGTTTTTTCCCCGAAGCATGTCAAAGAATATAATCGAAGGTTTCAGAAGATACTTCGGGGGCGGCAGTACCAGTTTCTTCAGCTGAAATTTGTTCTGTTGTTTCTGTTTTTTCGACTTCCAAGGATTTCACCTTGGTAGGCTCCGAAGGCCCAGCTTCAGTCTCAGACTAATGTTTTGAGGTTTCGGCATCAAATGCTTCAGTATGTACTTCGGAAGATTCAACAGTTTTCTTCGGAGTTGCGCTTGAAGACTTAATTGTCTCCAAAACATCCAGCACATTAACCATCCTTTTTCTTTTTAGGGTCACTGCTGGACCCTTTTGGCTTTTTGTTGCCTCAATTTTTGCTGAAGGACTTAGAACTTCTGATATCTTTGTTTCTTCAGCCCTCGATTCTTCTATTTTTTCCGTTGCCGACACTTCGGCCAGCCTTTCAATATTTGGCAGGGGAGTTGGTTCTTTAGCTTCGGTGGCCGAAGAGGTCTCACCGGCAAACTCAGGCACTATGGCCGGTTCAATATAACGTGGCCGGTGTGTGAGAACCTTTACCCTTTTCCTCTCCGGCGCCGGCAAGCTAGGAGCGGCTGAAGCAACTTCCTTCGCAGAAGATGTATTCTTTCTTTTTTGACCCCGCGTTGGATAACGGTAGTCGGGGTAGACAAACCCAATTGCATCAAATACTCGGTTGAGTCTCTTTTTCTTTCGGCCTCCGAAGGCCGTTGATAGTGCAGTGTCTTCGGCCTTCGTGTATAATCCAAGCAATTCATCACTTACGGTCTCAATACTTTTTAGCCAATCATCATCTGGCTCGACGAATTTATCTCCATATTGGAATGTGTATTTTAGTTTAACTAATCCACCTTCGTCAGTTTCTTTAACGGTCTCCTTCGGCATTTCCCACTTTTCTACAAGTGGCCATATTCTGAAGGCAATGTGTTCTTGGACCAAATCCCTTGTCCCAATAAAAGAGCAAACCACGCCGAGGGCTCTCTGGCATTCTTCGGCTGCTTCATTCATTTCTACCTTCAGCCTCCGAAGGCCGAAGCGTTGCCAGATAGGGCGCATAATGACACCTTTAATATCTTCCCGTGTTTTCAAGTCATTCTTTACATAAAACCATTCTGTCATCCAGTCGCCGGGCCACCTCTTTTGAAAAGTTGGCACGGGACAACTTGACCTAGACCGGGCGCCGAAGCTGTAGCAGCCAAAATTGTTATGATACTGCTCTTTGCCCCAGGGTTTTGTCTCATACAATAGCTCATGTATGTTGCAGAAACTTTTTGCATTTGGTTCTAAACCTTGGCTCCTCATGGCCCAGACGAAGATGCCCATTCTTATGATTGCTTCGGGAGTAAGTTGATGAAGATAGATTTCAAATATCTTCAGTACTTCTATAACAAAACTGCTCAAGGGAAACCGCAGTCCAGCCTTTAAGAAGCTTCGGAAGATTACGACTTCATTCTCTTCGGGAGTAGGCACAGTCTTCTCCCCGTCATCTGCCCTCACAGTAGACATGTCTCGAAAATATCTTCCCCTCATGTTATCAAGATGACTCTGTTTAATGCTCGATTTTCCGAAGACTGTGTGACTTGGTCGCCACGGTCGATCTTCGGAGTCTTCACCCCCACTTTCTACATCATAGCTGTCACTGTCTCCTATGTCTTCAGATAAACCCTCCAAAATCTCCCTAGTGATCTTCTCTGTGTTGGTCTTTGCTATTGATTGAAGAAACCCGAGATGCATCTCCTCAGAAAGGCTCAGCTTCGATTCAGCAACGGCTTTCTTATCTTCAGACATCTTCGTGAACGCTGAGAAAGTGCTCTCAAATCCGAAGCTTAAAAATTTAAAAAGCCAAGCAAGAGTTGTTGCGCGCAGGCAAAAAGTCGAGTGAGCAAGAGCAGATGGCAAGAAAGCGTGCCAAATAAACTCGTGGCAAGCTCTTATTTATACACCTAGTGCGTTGAAAACTGGAGGGTCCCGCTTGTCAATGACTGTTGCTATTCTAGCAAAGGGAAGGTGTTTTTTCGGACCTTCGGCTTAAGGCCTTCATCCATGTCGCAATATGAATTTATCATTCTAGCAAATTAATATTGCGAGGGGCTACTGTTGGGGGCCTTCGGCTTCCAAAGGTCCTCAAAAACATGATTTAACAATGTTTTCCAAGTGGAATGTGTGAACAGGTATCTTCGGAATCGGGTCATGAGTATACAAGAGTATGGTCAGTACGAAGCCTGAGCGAGACGGAAAGCGATTATGACGAAGGATAAGATGATCACGAAGCTGTACGCAGAAAAGCTTCGACATGATAGCAGAGAAGGGGAACCGACTTAAAGGTGAAAAGGCAAATTAGACCCCGAAGAATTACTATAGAGTTATTGATAAATGTAAAGGGCACAAATGTAATTCTACACGGGCTGCGTCCCTTGCCTATAAATAGATGAACAGTACTCCCGTACTGTTCAAGCTAACTCAGCATTCGCCTTTCGCATCACGCTTGTACCTTTACTTTCCGTCAATCCGAAGGTACATTTATAATTTGTTATTTTGGATATGATAATGCAAATAAATATAAGTTGATAATAATATCTAAATTATTCTTCGTATTTGAGATATGAATTCTTCTTTATTGTCTATCGAGCTTACGAAGGTTCTTTCCTTCATAACCTTCGTCCGGAATTCATTATGTCCGAAGGGATATAATGTCTTGAAGGACGAAGGACTTTAATATTTAACACTTTTTATGTTGCCTTCTTCTTAGCTCTTAGCATTTGAGAACAAGTCCCCAACAGGGAGATACACTGCCTGCCATATAAAGCCTCATATGGTGCCATCTTGATGCTAGCCTGGTAGCTATTGTTATAAGCGAACTCAGCCAAAGCGAGATGATCCTCCCAGCTACCCTTCTAAGATAGAACACAAGCACGCAACATATCTTCCAAGGTTTGGATAGTTCGCTCCGACTGGCCATCAGTCTGAGGGTGAAAAGCGATACTAAGAGAGAGTTTGGTTCCCAATGCACTGTGAAGACTCTCCCAGAATTTGGATACAAATTTGGAGTCTCGATATGAAACAATGGATTTGGGCACCCCGTGAAGCCTGATTACTTCTTTCATGTACAAGGGAACCAACTCTGAAGCAGAATTTGTAGTCTTCATGGGAATAAAGTATGCAGACTTAGTCAAGCGATCCACTACCACCCATATAGCATCCCTGCCTCGAGAAGAATGAGGTAAGCACACCACAAAATCCATGGCGATATGCTCCCACTTCCACTCCAGAATTTCCAATGGCTTTAGTAAACCTGCAGGCCTCTTATGCTCGGCCTTCACGCGCTGACATACTTCACAGGCGGCCACATACTTAGAAACGTCAACCTTCATCCGCTTCCACCATAAGTTTTTGCTTCAAATCTCGGTACATTTTGGTCTCGCTAGGGTCAACGATGTAAGGCATTTTATGAGCTTCTCTCAAGATATCCATCTTCACCTCTGATTTCTGAGGCACACAAAGACGACCCCTGAAACGAACCAAATCATTCTCATCAATAGTGAACTCCCGGGGTTTACCATCGCCAACCCTCTTTCGAGCTTCCTACAATAAACGATCATGCTGCTGAGCCGCACGCACTCTCCATGAGGGAGGATTGAATAAGCATCCGAGTCTCCTCACTAGCGGTGCCGACATAACACAAAGCGATCCCCAAATGGTCCAGATCTGCGATCAAAGGCAAGGCCACTTTTGGAACCCCGGACCTTCTAAGGGCATCAGCCACCACATTTGCCTTCCCCAGGTGATAATGAATGGACAAATCATAATCTTTAATCAACTCGAGCCACCGACGCTCCCTCAAATTCAGCTCCTTTTGAGTGAAAATATACTTGAGACTTTTATGATCGGTGTAAATGTCACAAGACTCACCATAAAGATAATGCCTCCACGACTTTAGAGCAAAGACCATCGTGGCCAATTTGAGATCATGAGTTGGATAATTCCCCTCATGCTTCCTCAACTGCCTTGAGCCAAAAGCAATCACTCTGCCTTCCTGCATCAACACACAGCCATGACCAATTCGAGAAGCATCCGTATAAACTGTGAAACGCTTACCACTCTCAGGCAAAGTTAGGATAGGGGCGTCCACCAACTTGTTCTTCAATGTCTAAAAACTGACCTCATAATCGCTGGACCAGACAAAAAGAACACCCTTCTCTAAGAGTCTAGTCAAAGGCTTAGCAATGCTGGAAAAATTTGGTATGAAGCGTCGATAATATCCGGCAAGCCCCAAGAAACTTCAAATTTCAGAGACACTAGAAGGTCTCTTCCACTCCACCACAGCCGCGACATTCTTGGGATCAACCGCAATGCCCTGCTGATTAATCACATGACCCAGGAAGGCCACTTCGGACAGCCAAAAGGCACACTTCTTCAATTTGCCATAAAACTGATTCTTCCTAAGAGCACTCAGAATGAGACGGAGATGCCGCTCATGCTCTGCCTCGGTCTTTGAATAAATCAGAATATCATCCAAGAACACGACCACAAAGTCGTCCAACAACTCATGTAACATCATATTCATTGCTTCCATAAAAGCGGCAGGGGCTTTAGTTAAGCCAAAAGACATGACTATGAACTCGTAATGCCCATACCTGGTGCAAAAGGCTATCTTCTCAATATCCTCCCCATGAATCCTCAATTGATGATAAACAGAGTTCAAATCAATTTTGGAGAACACCTGGGAACCCCTCAACTGTTCTAAGAGAACCTCAATACGGGGTAGCGGATATTTATTCTTGATTGTCACTTGATTCAAAGCGCGATAATCCACACATAACCTCTTGCTTTTATCCTTCTCAACAAACAATACTGGGGAAGCCCAAGGCGACCTGCTAGGCCTAATGAAACCCTTAGCCAGCAGATCATCCAATTGCCGCTTCAATTCAACCCGCTCCTTTGGAGCCATCCGATACAGGGCCTTATGAATAGGCTGCGTACCCGGAATCAGTTTGATTTCAAAAGCGGCATCACGCTTCGGAGGAATGCCGGGCAGCTCTGCTGGAAACACGTCGGCAAAGTCACACACCACCCGGATGTCCTGCACCCGCAAGGCAGCCTCACCCTCCACCACCATGGAGAAAAAGATTCCCAACTTCCTTGACCGACGATCCGGAAGCAATTGCGACAACAAGGATAGCGTGAACTTTGGAGAACTTCCCAAGAATACCACCTACCCGACGGCGCCTGCAATAACACTGTCTTCCAAAAACAGGATATAACTGTGCGATACTGAGATAACCAATCCATACCCAAGATAACATCAAATGCCCCAGGGAAATCACAACAAGATTAGCTGAAAATACCTCATTAGCAAGAATGACGAAACAACCCTGACAAACTGAACAGCTACTAATGGAGCCATTAGTAGAACTAACCATAATTGGGTGACCCAACGTCTGCACCGAAAGACCAGCCCGTGACACAAAATTCTCCAAAACAAACAAATAGCTAGCACCGGAGTCAAAAAGAGCATGGGTCACTAACGAATCAACTGAAATCGTACCTGTCACCACGTCTCCCTGTTCCCTGCCATCCGCAGAGGGTAGCACATTGTCGCAGAACCTCCCAAGTTATCGGGCCCACATGCACCTGTCCTTGTCTCAAATACCTCAGACGGCTATGCATGTGCACCAAACAACTTAAAAGGATCTGTCCGAGTGCCCCGAGGACCCTGGATAAATGACTTACTGCCAAGATCGCAGGATTAAGTAAACACAAATCACACACCAACATTTGCAGCAGAAATAAATTCTTTATTGCAAAATGATTACATGCTACAATAAGCTTACATTATACAATTATCGGAGTGATTACAAAAGAAAGTGATTCAAAATAATTACACTTTAAAATGTATAAAACATTTATAAGTTTTAAAATATATGCTAGCTTAAGTGACAGTCCTCAATAAAGAAGCTAAAGATGGAATATACTTATATAAGAAGGTCGAGCCCACCGGCACTTAACATCAATCATAATCAAAGTGACTCGTATCCTACAGCAATAATGGGAATAAAACCCTGAGTACGCAATTACTCAGCAAGACTTACCCGACTAAAGAAAAGACTCTCAAGGGTATGCTGGTTGGTTGGGAATCAAGGAAAAGCTTACCAAATTTCAAAGACTCGGTTTTGCAGAAAAGCTTACTAGTAGTGGATCCTTAAACCAAACTTTTACTTCACAAGTTAATTATTTTTCCTGAATCTAGATTCGCCTGATCTAGAGCATTCACTTGTCCTATACTAGCTTCATTTTAGCATCTTTAGTTTCACTTGTTATCTACGATGCAGGGCAGTGATCCGGTCTTCACATCCGAGAAGTAACGGTGATCCGAATCGATTAATACTCAGCTGAGGATCTCCAACCACACGACATATGTAGCACTTAACCCTTGCATATGTCAACTCGCCCATGGGTTTCTCAAGACCAGAACGGGTTCACGCGACCCGAGAGCACAGCACCCCACCATCCAGCCAATTGCCAGGTGGGCATACGTTACTCTCGCCATCTCTCCACTCCCAGTGCGTGCGAGCTGTTCTGGTATTGTTCCGACCGAGGCTAAGCTTACCCATGATAAGGCATGTGGCCAGTTAAAGGGTCCTAGATCAACAAGCCTACTTTCGGTGCGGTCCTTAATCGACACAGACGGACGATCTTTCCTGCTCAACGTCTGGTCTCATCTTATTATTTACCTCCCAAAACCATGTACCTGATAGAGGTACAATACTTGAATAATGAATTGATCATCACGAGTGATGTCTTCATTACTGCAAGTTCCTTTTCATAAAACCCATATCCAGTGTGACACATTCTTTCGAAAGAAACAACTTTTAATTCTCTAGGCAAGGCTAAGCCTCATTAGTTCTTTTTATAAAACAGGTATCAAGGAAGATAATCAAATTTCAAGGAATGGTGATGCATCAACTGTTTATTCACACAACTCCTATTACATAATGCAACATATAAGTGATAAAAGCTTTTAAAACAGAAGGAAGTGGCAAATGCACTGGGGCTTGCCTGGGATAACACTGAGTTAGTGTTGTTAGATGACGACCACTTGGTGAGCATCTTCCATCTTGGCACTTGATCAGATCATCCATCTTCAGGTTCATCATCAGCATCACCTTGTGGAGTAGTCCACGCTTAACAGCATCTTATGGTCGACTCATCTTTGGTCCTCTACATCACGTGGTTCACTAGCGTACCTAATGAGATGCATAATGCACATGTATAAACATAAGGAAGAATAACACAACATATTGCACACAATATAGAATTAAGCACAATGATGAGGCGCTGCAACACTTGTGAGAAAATACTAGACGCCAACAAATGACTAAGTACAACAATGACAACCACGGGTTCTAACCCAAACATCGAGAAATAGCAAACTATACACTCACCAAAATATTTACTTCCATCCCAATTACTAAAGTCGAGAGCAAACAATAAGAAGGAAATGAATTAATCAAATATAACAAGGTATTTCGATAAACACTTCATATGCAACAAGTTGTCATCAATCAAGGATCAAGAATTGACTAATCCTACCTAGCCAAACAAGAATGACAACAAGCAATAAATTGCAGATTTTTCTGGACAGCACTCAGCAGTCAATTGTTTTGCTCTTAACTCACAAGATATTAATCCAAAAATAGTGAACTAATACTTTCTAGAAAGCTTATGAAATCCCTATAACTTTTGTATTATCAGCACAACATGATTCGACATTCTTAAAGGTCAATCAGTGCTAAATGTAAATTCTGCCCAGATTTGGACAAAATTCGACTACTTACTTCATAGATTCATAACTAGAGTTTCAGGCATTCAAATCCGGTGATCCTAGACTTTTTAGAAAGATAGTAGAATTGTCTACAATTCGTTTATAATCATCTCAAGGTGATTCAACGTGTATCGAAGTCAGTTAATACAAACACACATTGTTGTCCAGACTTTTGACAGATTCAGACTCTATAGTTTAAACAGCTGTAACTTGGTCTCTAGACCACAAAAAATGGTAATCTAAGACTTTTTGGAAAGCTTAAGTAAAGTACTACAATTCTTCTATAATTAATGAGGGCTGATTCTCAGTTTAACTTAGTCAAACAATCCAATTTTCGAAATATGTACAGAATTTGGACAGATTCTGAAACTGGACTTGGAAAAATCATAACTCCTAAACTACTAGACCTATGGTTATGAAATTTTTATACAAATAAGATAAAGAAGTATATACAACTTTCTTATATAACATGTCTATAGAAAACATGGTTTACTTCATTCAATTATTACCACAACAGAGAGGATGTGTGTAGAATAATTCAGCTCAGGGACAATCAGATTCCCTATGCAAGATTATGACAAAACCTAACCACTACTCAGTTCTGCACCCTCATACTTAATCCTAAATCTTCTAATTGACATCAAGGCACAAATCAAGCTTTCCAAGAAACATGCATGAACTCAGTCTCTTCTAATCATTCACAATTTCTTCTTTTAATTAGATAATAGATGTTATTTTAACACTTTATGGAAACATTCAGTTTTGGACTAGTATTTTTATGAGTGATAGGTGATAACCAATCATGATTAAGGCACAAATTTCACATGATCATGTTCTATATATATATTACTTACCCCGGAAGAGACAATTTGATAAAGAAATCAAGCATGTGAGAGCGAGTTAATTCCAGACTCCATACCCCTTTTAAACGCATGACCATTCTAAGTGTCATTAGGCTACTACAACATCATGCAAAACTATAAGAACACCATTTACTATTTTTAAACATATACACTATTTATAAATAAATTCAATTACTTAATAGGTATCGATCTAGTTAAACCATTAACCTCGCACCACAAATCATGAAATCTGAACCAAACATTAAGACTCACACAAAACTAACTATTTAACAAAGCATACACCAATTCAAGACAAACATTCGTTGAGAGTTTTTTAAGCATAATTAGTATTATGTTTAACTCGACCCAACAAATGGGAGAACAACGATGATTATAAGCTTAGAATAGAACTGTATACGGTTCATGCATTTTATCAAACACCTAGAACGCATGTGCTGGATTATTGAGCAAAGCACACTATACTACCCCATAGGAAAATAATATACCAGCAACTACACACAAGAAAACATAGCTCATCGTCATAGAGCATCACATCAAAATCCCATGAAATGTTGCGAAAACAATGATGATTAACGGCTCACCTATTAAACCTAACACCTGACGGGCGCTGCACAAATTTCACTTCTCTTTTCTTCATCCAACAGACTTCTGAAATCTCTCACCTACAACCACAGGTTTGTTGGGGAATGACAGCAAGCTCTGGCCGATGCTGGGGAGTAAGCGACCACCAACAAAACTCGATCGGCGGCTAGGTGAAATTTGCAGGGGAGCTCGCCATGGAAGAAACCCCTGCGCATAGATCAGAGGGGGCGAGCGGGAGCTGGGCGACGCCATGGAGAGGGGCATGGAGCCGGACACACTAGGGAGCCGTTACGGCTCGAAGGAGATCGAGCAGGGAGGGCTGGGCTAAGCACAGCTGGGGAAGGAGAGCAGGGGCTGTGCGGTTCGACGAGGCCGTGGCCTGGGCGAGCTACAGGTGGAGGAAACTGCGCAGGGAGCTCGGGCACCGAGCACGACATCCAAGGATGGCCGGCGAAGGCAAGGTTAGCAGAGAGAAAGGAGGCTAGTTGTGGGGGCTGGGCGAGCTGGGAGAGGTGGCGGCAGTGGCCTCCATGGCTGAGGAGTCGAGGGTGCTGGCCGAGACACAGAGACAACGTGGAGGTTCTGAGACCGGCGAGGTGAGGGCTGGAATGAGCGGCTGGGGAGAGAAAGAGACGTGAGGGAAAAGGCTGAAGCCTGTAGTCGGCAGCGGCTTGAGCAGGGGACACGTTGAGAGGGAGGAGATGACGTGTGGGGATAAGGATGAGAGCGCTGAAAATTTTTCCAAGACACATGAACTGACCGGAACAAGGGAGAAGCAAAATACGTGGATAAGATAAGTAGTGCGTTGGAAAGATAAGAGGGTGTTGGCTGATTCGATAAGAAAGAATTGCGGTAGAAGAAGGGAAAATAGAATTCTTCTTCTTTTTATTTATCTTATCCTTTTCTTATAAAACATTTATATATATTCCAATCTACGGTTTTGGTTTGGGCGGGCTCTAAATGGACCAAATTAAAGTGTTATTCGGTTACACATACTATTTTTCGCACTTATGACGAGAGAACTAAATTGATTAACAATTATTCGGAATTAGCTCTGAGTACCTTAGTTCCATTTATTTGCACCGAAACTTTAGTCGTCGAGTTCTATTTAATTTGTTTGGGATGAAATCGGAGGGCTGAACTAAATTTCCAAATTCGTATTTGTGCGATCGATGAATTTTAAATAGACACAATACTCGACATTTCGTGAAATAAATACGCGAGATCGATGCAGCATCGAAATTGTGATCCATTCGGAAGCAACGCCACACAACATTCACGTGGGTGAGAGGCTGTGCGCTGTCCAGACACCGGTTAGCACCTGCCACGCGCCACGATGCCAGGCCACAGAAAGACACGTGCAACACAAGCATAAAATAATTTCAAATGAAGTTTAAGAAACTAGATCCGATTTCCAGAATTAAAGTTTGGGCAAGACGTCGATGGCTTAACCCAAACTATACTGGATTCGATGTTCCGAAAATTACCAAAGTCTAAATTTTTGCTGAATAAATTAGGAACATTTAGACAGATGGAGACAGACACGATATCAAAATCATGATAGACGAGGATGATTAAAATTTAGTGACCTTTACATTCATAGCTATCACGTATTAACGTCCGCACTCGTGGTCGAGTAGACGATAAACACCTGGGGTGTTACAGTCTTCCCCCCTTAAAAGAATCTCATCCCGAGATTCATAACGAAAAACTTCTAAGAGTAGAGAGGCGTATAACCCTGTCCATAATAGTGATAGCATAAGCTAATTCCAAGCAAAGACGAGTATCTCAAAATGTGGCTTCTCTAGTGGGTATAGCACATACCACTTTAGTTTAACTAGAGACGTCAACAAACAAGCTATAACTAACAAAAGAACACATAAGGTTCCTTGTGTGCAATTTGCTTTTTCTGATAACACTGTACTATCTGAGTCTGTTAGGAACGGTGGACACATGGATAGCAATTACAAAAGCCATGTGAGATGCAACCACTTGGGTAAAACACACAGAAAGAGGTTTACCAACAAGTGGTCATTGGGAATTCATAGCACATAAGACGAGGGTGGATGTCGAATAACATCACAGTTAACTCATGGTTAGCCAGAGAATCCAAGTCCAAGATATATGATGGAGATTCAAGAAATGAAGGGATCTATAGATGTTGACCTCGTGTATAATCCATCTTATCAAGCACTAATCATGGCTCGACTTGATCACACACGTTGGAAAACCATACGTGAGGCGATCGAGACACAACTAGAACTATGGTCAGGCGGTTACCAGTTAGCTAAGGATGTCAAAGTACCTCGGCCAACAATGTAGAGTTAAGATGCATATGCTCATAATCTAATCCAATATGGCACAAGATCTGCGCATATGTTCATAACCTTCACTTGGTCTTCATAAGGGTTTCTTCAGGATAGGTTGAACTAAAGCGAGTTTAGACAACTCGATAAAACGATCTCTAAACTCAATCTTTGTTCACAATGTAGCTACAAGTTAGTAAAACCAACTTGTTGAACTACCTTTGACATTGAGTAATTTCTCTTATTACCCATCGGCAATCCAAGGGTTGAGAGTTCACATTTGCTAGCAGGAGATCATGTATTTGGATAAAAATCCATTCGGTCAAGTTGTTCATCCATTTCTTCATGCGAGATGAATTGACTATCCATTTTGTTGGTGAATGAACAAACTCCTAGTGGTAGATTACTTTCTCCATGAAGAGAACCAATCAGTTGTCTCTCAACACTAAAAAAAACTTCAAGGCTTCACCTTTACAACAAGGGATGCGAAGAGAATTTGTATGTGTGCAGTCACTACTAAAGTCAAGAGAAAAGGGATCACACCTAACATGGTGGTTTTTATTACACGATTAGACAAATATAGGTTTTGATTTTTGATGAAGACTTCTGAAACTGGTAAGAATTTTACTTAAGGAATACATCAGAGTTATATATCCTTTTGATCCAACACACAAAGATGAGAAATCACATACACCCAAACAAGACCTCTACTTTGAACTTAGCGTCTTTTCATAAGCAAAACAAACAACAACTCATACCATTTAAAGGCTAAAGGATTAAACAGTCGCAATATCTTTTACCCAATCAAGCGAGAGAAACACATATACTACCTAACGAGGTAACCTAAAGGACGGAGGTCAAGGAGCATATCGAAGTTTATAGGATAGCGATACTTTACACAATTTCTATTTATTTATTATTGGAATAAGGACAAGAGAAGCACGTTCGTTCACCATCATCAATTATTAGAATAAGGGAGAGAGAAGCATTTTTGTGGCAAACAACAAACACAATGCAACAATCAGGATGCATGCTTGTCCTATTTGTCCTCACGAATTTTGCCAACATAATGTGGCAATAGCGTTCTATATCGGTGGCATACCTACATTCACTCTCGATATATTGCTAGTTGTCAATACATATACGATTTCGATGTTAGTGTACCTGCAGAAAATTTCCATCATAGCCCAATTTCATAATGATGCAATTCACACATGACAGTTTATCACATTTTATACTCCATATATTTCTATATGGAGGCCAGCTCCTCATTAAGCGCCGAGCCATGCATAGGCGCCGCTGCCACACTTTAACCACCGGGCAGCTCATTATGGTAACTCACCTTCTTACCTGAGCGTAGGTGCGTTGTTGCAAGTACATTACACTTATCAGTATTCCCATGCCTGTATACCCATACATATCCATGGGGTACTGAATCCCAGAAGAGTAATTACTCCACATCGTAGCCTTCATATATACATATGTGTAACATGTATATAATCGAGCGCTTTCTATGCTCTCCCCTAGACCGACGTTTGTTCGGTCATGCTCTCACATCTCACCTTACCTGAGCGTCAATCCATTCAAGACTGAATGGCCTCAAAAATAACATTACACATGTATGCATTACCCTTCCCAGGTTGTGGGTTAGTATTTTGAACTAAGCCACCTGGTAATCCTTAATTTAGGGCTTAACAGAGGATGTCACTAGCATTATAGTTTTTCAAATCTATTTTTCAAAACCAAACAGTGCGTTTAGTTGAAAATAGGTTTTCGAAACCAAAACTTTATTTTGAAAATACGGATGTGACCGTGTTATACTTAATTCTGCTCCGATACCAGCTGTTGCAGAACCTCCCAAGTTATCGGGCCCACATGCACCTGTCCTTGTCTCAAATACCTCAGACGGCTATGCATGTGCACTAAACAACTAAACAGGATCTGTCCGAGTGCCCCGAGGACCCTGGATAAACGACTTACCGCCAAGATCGCAGGATTAAGTAAACACAAATCACACACCAACATTTGCAGCGGAAATAAATTCTTTATTGTAAAATGATTACATGTTACAATAAGCTTACATTATACAATTATCGGAGTGATTACAAAAGAAAGTGATTCAAAATAATTACACTTTAAAATGTATAAAACATTTATAAGTTTTAAAATACATGCTAGCTTAAGTGACAGTCCTCAATAAAGAAGCTAAAGATGGAATATACTTATATAAGAAGGCCGAGCCCACCGGCACTTAACATCAATCACAATCAAAGTGACTCGTAACCTGCAGCAACAATGGGAATAAAACCTTGAGTACTCAATTACTCAGCAAGACTTACCCGACTAAAGAAAAGACTCTCAAGGGTATGCTGGTTGGTTGGGAATCAAGGAAAAGCTTACCAAATTTCAAAGACTCAATTTTGCAGAAAAGCTTACTAGTAGTGGATCCTTAAGCCAAACTTTTACTTCACAAGTTAATTATTTTTCCTAAATATAGATTCGCCTGATCTAGAGCATTCACTTGTCCTATACTAGCTTCATTTTAGCATCTTTAGTTTCACTTGTTATCTACGATGCAGGGCAGTGATCCAGTCTTCATATCCGAGAAGTAACGGTGATCCGAATCGATTAATACTCAACTGAGGATCTCCAACCACACGACATATGTAGCACTTAACCCTTACATATGTCAACTCACCCAAGGGTTTCTCAAGACCAAAACAGGTTCACGCGACCCGAGAGCACAACACCCCACCATCCAGCCACTTGCCAGGTGGGCACACATTACTCTCGCCATCTCTCCACTCCCAGTGCGTGCGAGCTGTTCTAGTATTGGTTCGACCGAGGCTAAGCTTACCCATGATGAGGCATGTGGCCAGTTAAAGGGTCCTAGATCAGCAAGCCTACTTTCAGTGCGGTCCTTAATCGACACAGATGGGCGACCTTTCCTGCTCAACGTCTGGTCTCATCTTATTATTTACCTCCCAAAACCATGTACCTGACAGAGGTACAATACTTGAATAATGAATTCATCATCGCGAGCGATGTCTTCATTACTGCAAGTTCCTTTTCATAAAACCCATATCCAGTGTGACACATCATTCTTTTGAAAGAAACAACTTTTAATTCTCTAGGCAGGGCTAAGCTTCATTAGTTCTTTTTATAAAACAGGTATCAAGGAAGATAATCAAATTTCAAGGAATGGTGATGCATCAACTGTTTATTCACACAACTCCTATTACCTAATGCAACATATAAGTGATAAAAGCTTTTAAAACAGAAGGAAGTGGCAAATGCACCGGGGCTTGCCTGAGATAACATTAAGTTAGTGTTGTTAGATGACGATCACTTGGCAAGCATCTTCCATCTTGGCACTTGATCAGATCAACCACCTTCAGGTTCATCATCAGCATCACCTTGTGGAGTAGTCCACGCTTAACAGCATCTTGTGGTCGACTCATCTTTGGTCCTCCATATCACGTGGTTCACTAGCGTACCTAATGAGATGCATAATGCACATGTATAAACATAAGGAAGAATAACACAACATATTGCACACAATATAGAATTAAGCACAATGATGAGGCGCTGCAACAATTGTGAGAAAATACTAGACGCCAACAAATGACTAAGTACAACAATGACAACCACGGGTTCTAACCCAAACATCGAGAACTAGCAAACTATACACTCACCAAAATATTTACTTCCTTCCCAATTACTAAAGTCTAGAGCAAACAATAAGAAGGAAATGAATTAATCAAATATAACAAGGTATTTCGATAAACACTTCATATGCAACAAGTTGTCATCAATCAAGGATCAAGAATTGACTAATCCTACCTAGCCAAACAAGAATGACAACAAGCAATAAATTGCAGATTTTTCTGGACAGCACTCAGCAGTCAATTGTTTTGCTCTTAACTCACAAGATATTAATCCAAAAATAGTGAACTAATACTTTCTAGAAAGCTTATGAAATCCCCTATAACTTTTGTATTATCAGCACAACATGATTCGACATTCTTAAAGGTCAATCAGTGCTAAACGTAAATTCTGCCCAGATTTGGACAGAATTCGACTACTTACTTCATAAATTCATAACTAGAGTTTCAGGCATTCAAATCCGGTGATCCTAGACTTTTTAGAAAGCTAGTAGAATTGTCTACAATTCATTTATAATCATATCAAGGTGATTCAATGTGTCATTAGGCTACTACAACTTCATGCAAAACTATAAGAACACCATTTACTATTTTTAAACACATACACCATTTATAAATCATTTCAATTACTTAATAGGTATCGATCCAGTTAAACCATTAACCTCGCACCACAAATCATGAAATCTGAACCAAACATTAAGACTCACACAAAACTAACTATTTAACAAAGCATACACCAATTCAAGACAAACATTGATTGAGAGTTTTTTAAGCATAATTAGTATTATGTTTAACTTGACCCAACAAATGGGAGAACAATGATGATTATAAGCTTAGAATAGAACAAGTATACAGTTCATGCATTTTATCAAACACCTAGAACGCATGTGCCGGATTACTGAGCAAAGCACAATATACTACCCCATAGGAAAATAATATACCAGCAACTACACACAAGAAAACATAGCTCATCGTCATAGAGCATCACATCAAAATCCCATGAAATGTTGCAAAAACAATGATGACTAACGGCTCACCTATTAAACCTAACACCTGATGGGCGCTGCACAAATTTCACTTCTCTTTTCTTCATCCAACAGACTTCTGAAATCTCTCACATACAGCCACAGGTTTGTTGGGGAATGACAGCAAGCTCTAGCCAATGCTGGGGAGTAAGCGACCACCAAGGAAACTCGGCTGGCGGCTAGGTGAAAATTGCAGGGGAGCTCGCTATGGAAGAAACCCCTGCGCACAGATCAGAGGGAGTCGAGCTGGAGCTGGGCGATGCCATGGAGAGGGGCATGGAGCCGGACACGCCAGGGAGCTGTTACGGCTCGAAGGAGATCGAGCAGGGAGGGCTGGGCTAAGCGCGGCTGGGGAAGGAGAGCAGGGGTTGTGCGGTTCGACGAGGTCGCGGCCTGGGTGAGCTGCAGGTGGAGGAAACCATGCAGGGAGCTCGGGCACTGAGCACGACATCCAAGGACGGTCGGCGTAGGTGAGGTTAGTACAGAGAAAGGAGGCTGGTCATGGGGGCTGGACGAGCTAGGAGAGATGGCGGTAGCGGCCTCCATGGCTGAGGAGTCGAGGGCGCTGGTCGAGACACAGAGACAACGTGGAGGTTCTGGAGACCGGCGAGGTGAGGGCTAGAATGAGCGGTTGGGGAGAGAAAGAGACATGAGGGAAAAGGCCGAAGCTTGTAGGCGGCAGCGGCTTGAGCTGGGGACACGTTGAGAGGGAGGAGATGACGTGTGGGGATAAGGATGAGAGCGCTGAAAAATTTTCCAAGACACATGAACTGACCGGAACAAGGGAGAAGCAAAATACGTGGATAAGATAAGTAGTGCGGTGAAAAGATTAGAGGGTGTTGGCTGATTGGATAAGAAAGAATTGCGGTAGAAGAAAGGAAAATAGAATTCTTCTTCTTTTCATTTATCTTATCCTTTTCTTATAAAACATTTGTATATGTTCCAATCTACGGTTTTGGTTTGGGCGGGCTCTAAATGGACCAAATTAAAGTGTTATTCGGTTACACATACTATTTTTCGCACTTATGACGAGAGAACTAAATTGATTAACAATTATTCAGAATCAGCTCTGAGTACCTTAGTTCCATTTATTTGCACCAAAACTTTAGTCGTTGAGTTCTATTTAATTTGTTTGGGATGAAATCAGAGGGCTGAACTAAATTTCCAAATTCGTATTTGCGCGATCGATGAATTTTAAATAGACACAATACTCGACATTTCGCGAAATAAATAAGCGAGATTGATGCAGCATTGAAATTGTGATCCATTTGGAAGCGACGTCACGCAACGTTCACGTGGATGAGAGGGTGTGCGCTGTCCAGACACCGGTTAGCACCTGCCACGCGCCACGATGCTAGGCCACAGAAAGACACATGCAACGCAAGCGTGAAAGAGTTTCAAATGAAGTTTAAGAAACCAGATCCGATTTCCAGAATTAAGGTTTGGGCAAGACGTCGATGGCTTAACCCAAACGATACTGGATTCGATGTTCCGAAAATTACCAGTCTAATTTTTTGCAGAATAAATTAGGAACATTTAGACAGATGGAGACAGGCATGATATCAAAATCATGATAGACGAGGGTGATTAAAATTTAGTGACCTTTACATTCACAGCTATCACGTATTAACGTCCGCACTCGTGGTCGAGTAGACGATAAACACCTAGGGCGTTACACACATATGGTCCGGAAATACCCGCAGAAGAGGAAGCTCCCGGAGTGAAGTTAACAGAAGAACCCCACTGAGTCGTCGGGTGAGGCAGACGCGTAGCTCCAAACTGAGACGGTATAGGAGTAGTTGGTGCAGGAGTAGGCGCGGCCAGGTACTGAGGAAAACCCTGCATCGGCACGAACTGAGAAGTCCCGGGCACATAGAGCTGCTGCGGAGGGAGTGGAACTGAAAATTGTTGCTCGGCGCTTGACATCATGTTGACCGTGCCCTGAGAAGAGGGAGAAGTCACTGGCTCCCATCTGAGCTTTCCATTGGGATTCCTCCTACACACCACATCCTTGTGATCTTGGCTACAGATAGAGCACCTGCTATTCCACTGACACTTGGCACGGCGATGCGCATCACCACAACGGAATCACACTAGCCCCAGCTCGGGCTTAGGAACAGCCCGATACCTCTGAGTATTTCCTCCCAAAGTACCCGATTCAGAGGATTTGCCACGGTAGGGGTAGTGGCACTGGTGCTGAGACTTGCCCCTCTTGTGGGCTGGACCCCCAGTGTTGCCCCTCCTCGCGTCCTGGTCACGAGGCTAATCCACACCCAAAGACTTCTGTGACTCCATGGTGTATTGGTGTTGCATCTCCACACCCAATGCCTGCTCCACTATAGTACGAAAATCCACCAACGGAAAGGCGCCCAGAGCATGCCTGATAGAAGGTTCCAGGCCCTAACGGAACTGGCTCGCCTTCTCCATCTCATTGTAAGCCACATGAGGAACAAAGCAGACCATCTTGTTGAAGCCCACTTCATACTCGGTGACGGACTTCTTCTCTTACTTGTAGGACTGCAAATCAGTCTTCATTTTCTCGAGGAAGGAGACCAGGTAGAACCTCCTCTAAAACTGTCTGATGAAAACATCCTAGGACATGACTCCTGGTGTAGAGGAGTGAGCTGCCTGCATGCCTCTCCCCCAAATTTGAGCATCTCCCTTCAGCAGCTGTGTGCCAAAGTGAACACGATCACCATACACAATCTCAAAGATGTCCATCTTATCCTCCACATAAGTCAGCCAATCTGCCGCCTTGACCGGAGTACCTCTACCATCAAAGGTGTCTAGCTTCATGCCCATCCACTGCATCAGAGAAAGACCACTAACGGGAAGGGGCGCCTCAGCCCCACCACCCAGAGCAGCACCCCTAGGGACAGCGCCCCCGAGCACTCCTCCACCTCTAGCACTCTGAGCAGCACCCGCAGGGGCAACAGGAATAGCTTGCCTCAGAATGACCAACTCCTGCTGCATGGCCTGCATTGCGGCTAACATTGCCGCCGGACTCATAGAATCCCCACTAGGAACATGTGGGCTGCCACGAGCCCTACGAGGCGGCATAACTGCAGCCACAGAAGTAAGTAGATAAGTAAATAAGATTGGCATAGTACCTCACCAATAATGTCAAACCAGTACTGACAATATCATAATATATCAATAGTAAAGCAGGAAACACATCCTATAGGTGCAGTGTGTCAATTTATCGTTATTTCATTTTCTAGGACCTACAGCCTATTGCTCTGATACCAACTGTAACACCCCACTGCTCCCACACAATGAATGTTACCAAATACCCTTCCCACCAAACTTAAACAACATAAGAAAAGAAATAGAGACAGAAAGTAAAGAAAAATCCGGCAGCACCTCCCTTGAAAGTAGCATAACGACAACAACATAAAGTTTATACATAATGCAAAAGAAAGATAATCCACATAGTATAATCAGAATGCAAAGGTAGTAATGAATATTCATGACCAAAATAAAAAGAAAGGAAATCCAGCCAACCCCAAAAAAGGGCAAATTCGACTATCATGAAGGCTAGAACATATTAATCCCCTAGACTTGAACCCATGTTTAACAACATTACTAAGCAGTGGTACAATTATTTAAGGGTGTAGTGGCTGTGCTGCTACTTTCCTTCTTTCCCAAAAGCAAAGATCAAGTGCATGCATCAAACAATGCAAGAGTGAGATGACACATCTCAACAAGTAAAAAGATCCAACAACAATTGGACAATGTAAGCAAACCGTGTTTAGACAACCGCGTAGTTCACAATTTCCTTCTTTAATATTAAATTGCAGCAAGTAAACAAGTAACCAATTACTCAATTCCAAAATGAATCATAAAGTAAAGATCCACACTATCCACACCACCATAATAGGTTCCACACTTCACCCATGAATGCACATGGCTACTGATGTAGTAATGACTTCTGGCTTCATACCTCTAAGGATATGAAGCTACATCATATCCCTTCTCAGGCAACGTATGATGCTTATTGTACCGGTATGGTCGGACCATAAGATCGCGACGAAACTTCCATGCAAAAGATGATGAATGCACTATGCATGTCAACAACATGAGTCCACCCTAAATAACATGTGTTACACATATACTTCCACCCCTTCCAAATAATAATCAACATGTGTAACTTGATCAAACTACACCCTCAACATATGTAATTAATAGAACATGAACATCTTCAAGCAACGGTACCCAACAAGGAATATGAGGACGAACACAATTGACATAAATAATCAAGTGTAGGACACATTAATCAACCGACAGGATAAATCATCACTATTTTACTTGCCTTCACCGGGGGATTTGGACAAAGCTCTAAGTGCGATCCGGAAGTCTACCACCTGTTTTTGACACACAACTTAGTGCACAAATCCACATAACAAACACTCATAAACGACGTCGCACCTACGCACAATTCCGAACCCGTCGCGAGCGACATATCACCCCATCTCCCACCAACTGTAGCGGCGCTGTTTGACAATTTCATATCTTTAAAATTATGATAGCAGTGGTGACAAACAAAAACTCCATAAACATCTACATAAAATTCCCCACAAGTTTTATATTCAAATGATAATTAAATTCCAACATCTAATTATCCCAAAACCGTCCACAAGATACATCCTGCAATCTGTTTTTGGATAGCAACCTAGTCAGGTTCAAACCGCGATATCTCCTAAAGTATAACTCAGAATCGAGCGCATAAGTACTCGTTGGAAAGGTATGACAAAGATTTACATGATTCTCATACTATTTATCACTAATTACCCATGAAAAATTCCCAGAAACATATAATACTACTGCTGTTCGCCCACCCACAAAAATTCTGGACAGCACCTCTACCGATTCGCATTGGTAAACATATAACCAATTGAATTTCAGCGCAAAAACATAGATAACCTCAAGATCACCTTGAGTTCCACCCTTTTCCTCCTTCCTTCTTCCCACCAATTCTCCACTTGAAACTTGCACCAACACGAAGAAGATCTGAACAAGGGAGGACGACATTTGGAGAAGAGGAGATTGGGGTGGCGGCTAGGGTTGTAGGGAATGTCTGCTACAAGAACTTGGGAATGGGGAGGGGGCGGCTGCAGCACTTGGGAAGAGAGAAGAGGGAAGATGGGGGGGTGGCGGCCAAAGGAGAAAGGGGGGTGGCTGCCCATAAGGAGACTTAAGGGAGGGGGCGGCTAGGGTTTTGGGAGGGGGGAGTGGGCTTCCCACCGCTAGATCGCGATCAACGACCTAAAACCATTTCTACGCCAGAGCTCCCGACCCTCGCGCACACATCAAACATAAATTTTACTATTTCACGGATGTTTACCTCCTAAAAATTCCAAACCCCCAAAGCACGGAACCCGCAAGAGAAAACAAAGAAAACGGAGTAAACTTCAATTTCTCTTCTTTTTTGTAAATTGGGTATCACAAAAATGCAAGTTGAGGAAGAATCCTCAAGTGATGATGATCTTGATGCAAACATTGCCTTAATGGTGAGAACGACCACCAAAATGTTGAAGAAACTCAATCGAGAAGGTATCAAGTTTGATTCAAGAAAGAAGATGTTTTTCTCTAGCAAAAGAAAGCCCATCTCAGAGATGGACTGCTATAATTGTGGAGAACTCGGTCATCTTGCTCATCAATGCAACAAGCCCAAGAAAAACAAGTTCAAGGGCAAGAAAGATGATGACAGTGATGATGAGAAGAAGGAAAAGAAATTCTGCAAGAGGAAGGAAGGCAAGCACAAGAGATTTCATAAAAAGAAAAATGGAAAAGCATATATTTTTGGTGACTGGCTCACTAACATTGAATCCTCAAACGGGTCTTCTTCAAGTGAAGAAGAAAATGATGAAAAGGTTACCGCTATCGCTGGGGATTTTTCTTCACCACCACCATCACCCTCATCCACTTCACACCTATGCCTCATGGCTAAAGGTGAACGGAAAGTACAACCTAAAAATGATATTATTGATGATTGTGATAGTGATAGTGATGACGAGTATGCTTCTCCTACCTATGATGAATTAGCTAACTTACTTAAAGAATATACTTAAATCATTAGAAAGTCAAAGGCTAAATGTGACAAGTTAAAAGATGAAAATGAGTTCTTAACTGCCAAGTATGACATAGTTGTTAAAGCTAGTGAAGAAATGAAGGAAGAAAATAAAACTATGTCATCCACCAAAAATGAGCTCAAAACCTCCCTTAAAGATGCCAAAGGTAAATGTGAAAAATTAAGTGAAGCAAATAGGGAGCTGAAAGATAGACTTGTCAAAGTAAAGGAAGATTATACGAAAATTAAAATTGAGTATGATATTCTTCTTATTGCAAATGAGCTTTTATCTTGTAATACACATGAGGCTATTAACCCTGTTGTTAAGATTGATATAGCAACCTCATCTGATGATTTGAGCCAAGTTGATTGGTCTAGTCTTCATGATGAATTGATTAAAAAAGTTGAAGTCATGACACTAGAGAACCAGAAATTGAAGAAGTACTTGACATATGCAACCACTAGAAAATTTGCCATAGAAAGCAATGATATTAATAATGAGTTGGCAGTGGACAATGAAAGTGAAAGGGAAATAGGGTCAAACCTTTTTCCTATATGATTTTGGTGGTTGAATTTCCCAACACAAATTATTGGACTAACTAGTTTGCTCTAGATTATAAGTTCTACAGGTGCCAAAGGTTCAACATAAACCAATAAAAAGTCCAAGAAAGGGTTCAAATAAAAAGAGCAAAAGACAACCGAAGGCTGCCCTGGTCTGGCGCACCGGACTGTCCGGTGCACCACCGGACAGTGTCCGGTGCACCAGTGAGATCAACTCCGAACTTGCCACCTTCGGGAATTTGGGGAGCGGCTCCGCTATAATTCACCGGACTGTCCGGTGTAGCACCGGACTGTCCGGTGTAGCACCGGACTGTCCGGTGTAGCACCGGACTGTCCGGTGTGCCAGCGGAGCAACGGCTAACTGCGCCAATGGTCGTATGCAAAAGTCTACAGTGAACAGTGCAACTGCGCGCGCAGAGTCAGAGCAAGCATCAGAAGGCGCACCGGACAGTGAATAGGACCTGTCCGATGCACCACCGGACTATCCGGTGGCCCCACAAGTCAGAGCTCCAACGGTTGAACCCTAACGGTTGGGCGACGTGGCTGGCGCACCGAACATTGTCCGGTGGCACACCGAACTGTCCGGTGCGCCATACGACAGCAGCCATCCCCAACGGCCACTTTGGTGGTTGGGGCTATAAATACCCCCCAACCACCACACTTTAAGGCATCCAAGTTTTCAGCCATTGCATTCAATACAAGAGCTCTAGACTTTACTCCAAGACACAAAAGCAAAGATCAAATCCTCTCCCAAGTCTGGAATCACTCCAATCAAATAGTGACTAGTGAGAGAGAGAGATACTTGTGTTCATTTGAGTTCTTGCGCTTGGATCGCTTTTCTTCTTCCTCATTTCTTGTTTCCAAGTCATTTGTAATCAAGGCAAGAGACACCAATTGTGTGGTGGTCCTTGTGGGGACTAAGTGTCCCGATTGATTGAGAAGAGAAGCTTACTCGGTCTAGGTGACTGTTTGAGGGAGGGAAAGGGTTGAAAGAGACCCGGTCTTTGTGACCACCTCAACGGGGAGTAGGTTTGCAAGAACCAAACCTCGGTAAAACAAATCACCGTGTCACACTCTTCTTTGCTTGTGATTTGTTTTCGCCCTCTCTTTCGGACTCGATTTTATTTCTAAAGCTAACCCCGGCTTGTAGTTGTGCTTAAGTTTATAATTTTCAGATTCCGCCTATTCACCCCCCTCTAGGCGACTTTCAGAAAGTCTTAGAGATGAAGCCAAGAAACTAAAGATTGAGAAATAACATCTTGCCACAAGTGTACAAAAGTTCAACAAAGGCCAATACCTTCAAAATGAGTTACTCATGAACACTGTTATGAATAATAATAATAAGAGTGGTATTGGATACACTTCTTTTGTGCAAAAGAAAGCAACAAGTCAATACAAGGCAAAACAAACTCCTAAGCCAATCAAGTGCTTTGAGTGTGGAAAAGAAGGACATTTTGCCCACAACTGCAAAGCCACACCACCAACTCCCTTGCCAAAGCACTCAAGACCATTTGCTTTCAATGCTCATTATGTACTAAGAAAAGTAGCAAATGGAAAAGTCAAAGTAACATTCCTAGGTCCACCAAGCAAGAGTAGACCTAGACAAATTTGGGTTACAAAGTCTTTGATTGAGAAAGTTACTGGTCCTATGCAAAATAGGGCCCTCAAGATTGAAACTTGATTTATTTGTTCATGTAGGTGAACTACAAGATCGGTGGGAGCCATTGGGTAATTGACAGTGGATGCACTCAACATATGACTAGCAACCCACGGATGTTCACCTCACTTGATGAAGATGTTGATGAACAAGATAAAATCACTTTTGGAGATAATTCAAAAGGAAAAGTTCAAGGGCTTAGCAAGGTGGCAATTTCAAATGTTCTTTTGGTTGCACCATTAAGGTTCAACTTGCTATCAGTGGGTCAACTTTGTGATCTTGGCCTTCAATGCTTATTCACTCCTACAGAGGTTGTTGTGTCTAAAATGGATGATGAGTCAGTAATATTCAAAGGATTTAGATATAGCAACCTATACTTAGTGGATTTCTCCTCTGAAGATGCAAACCTAAGGACTTGCCTTTTTACCAAAGCATCTCTTGGATGGCTATGGCATAGAAGGCTTGCACATGTTGGAATGAGCACACCCAAGAAGATTCTAAAGAAAGACATGGTTAGAGGATTGAAGGATATTGTATTTGAAAAGGGCAAGCTTTGTAGTGCATGTCAGGCTGAAAAGCAAGTTGCTAACACTCATCCTACAAAAGCTTTTATGTCAACATCAAGGCCACTAGAGTTACTTCATATGGATCTATTTGGACCAACAACTTATGCTAATGCTGCTGGCAACCTCTATTGTCCGGTAATTGTTGATGATTTTTTAAGATACACTTGGATGTTCTTTCTTCATGATAAGTCTGAGGTTGCATCAATATTCAAGAAATTTGCCAAGAAGGCTCAAAATAAATTTGACTGCAAAATCAAGAGAATAAGGAGCGACAATGGAAAGGAATTTGACAACATCAATAGTCATGGGTATTGTGATGAAATTGGGATCAAGCATGAAGTTTCTGCAACATATACACCTTAACAAAATGGAGTTGTTGAAAGAAAGAACAGGACCTTGATCACGCTTGCAAGAACAATGATTGATGAGTATAACACACGAGAGAGGTTTTGGGCTGAAGCTGTCAACACTGCATGTGAAAGGGAAATAGGGTCAAACCTTTTCCTAAATGATTTTGGTGGTTGAATTGCCCAACACAAATAATTGGACTAACTAGTTTGCTCTAGAATAAATGTTCTACAGATGCCAAAGGTTCACATCAAACCAATACAAAGTCAAAAGAAAGGGCTCAAAATACAGGAGCAAAGGAAACCGAAGTGCTCCCTGGTCTAGCGCACCGGACTGTCCGGTGTACCACCGGACAGTGTTCGATGCACCACCGGACTGTGTTCGGTGCACCAAGGAGGATCGACCTCAAACTCTTCAGCTTCAGGTTTTCCAGGCACAGCTCCGCTATAATTCACCGGACTGTCCGGTGGGCCACCGGACTGTCCGGTGGGCCAGCGGGGCAACGGCTATCTGCGCGCAATGGTCGACTCTGCAAAATGAACAGTTCAATTCAGATGGCAGAGCAGATGGTCAGAGGGGCACCAGACTGTCTGGTGTAGCACCGGAATGTCCGGTGCCGCATGAGGACAAAGCCTCCAACGGTCGACCAGCTCTAAGCCCTAATGGCAGGATGACATGGTGGCACACTAGACACTGTCCGGTGCGCCCATCGCCAGCAGCCTTCTCCAACGGCTACAATTTGGTTGGTGGCTATAAATACCACCCCAACCAGCCACTTCAAAGTGTGGGAGCCCAAACAACATTCCAAGTCATATAGTTGACATATTCAAGCCCTCCCAACCACCTCTATTCATTGATCCATCCTATACACAAGATTTAGACCACTACAACCAACACAAGTGCCACAAAAGAGAGAGCAAGCAAGAGAGAGCTACTCATTTGAGTCTAGCACTAGTGCCTTGTGATATTCATTGAGAGATAGTGTGTGCTACATCTTTGTGTTCATTTGCACGTGGAGTTTTGACTCCCATTGAACTTCCTCCAAAGTTTTGGAGGCTTGTAAAGCTAGCAAGAGACACCGAAGAGTGTGGTGGTCCTTGCGGGATCTTAAGTGATCCTTGAGAAGAAGAAGAGCTCGCCGGTCTTTGGTGATCGGTGGAGAGAGGGAAAGGGTTGAAAGAGACCCGTCCTTAGTGGACTCCTCAACGGGGACTAGGCCTTCGAGGGCCGAACCTCGGTGAAACAAATCACCTGTGTCTCGTGTGCTTATTGCTTGTGATTTGTTTGTTCATTCCCTTTCTAAGTTTTTCTTGCACTATTCTTTGCTAATACCATTTGGTGTTGCTTCAAGTAAAATTCTCATTTAGTAAAGCAACACCTTGCAAGAAAGAACTTGTGTTATTGCTCTTCTTATCTAAGCCCCCTTGCTTTATTCTCATAGACCTATTAGTTGTATTGTTTTATCAATTTCGCATTATTTGAAAGCAATACTCTTTACAAGCAAGGACTTAGTTTTTATACTCCGATAATTGTATATCTTGTTCTAACCACTAATCAAGGAATCTAGGTGGGGTGTAAAGTTATAGTTTTCAGGTTTCGCCTATCCACCCCCCCCCCTCTAGGTGACTTTCAATTGGTATCAGAGCTAGGCACTTCATATTGAGTCTAACAACTCGAAGTGATGGCTCGAAGAAGATCCCAAAAGAACAAGAAGACTAAGGAGAACAAGGAGGTAACTCTTGAAATATTACTTTCCGATTGTTCTAATTATGATTCATGGTCTACTAGGGTGATAAATGCTTTTAGAACCGTAGATCCTCAATTAGAACAAATTTTAGACAAGAGTATCATTCCTTCTAGTTATGATAGGAAAAATGCTTTCGAGGAAGATCAAAGATGTATACGCTTAAACTACCTAGCTTATGACATCTTAAGTAATTCTCTTAGCAAAGAAGATTATCATGCCTTCATAATGAATTATAATGAATCTCTTCATGATGTGCATGATATTTGGACTAGAATTAAAAATAAATTTGATGAGTCCAAACATGATGGTTCATTTTGTGCTTCTACTTCCTTTGGTCCTTGTGAAACTAACCCTTTGAAGGAAGAAGAAGAAAATGAACGATGGAGACCAAACGATGAATCCACCTCTCCAAAAGGTTTGCCTTCCAATTTCGATTCACACATATGTTGTGTGGCTAATGAAAATGATAGTGGAAGCACAAATGAGGATGAGGAGGATGAAAGAAGCTTCATGCAACTCTACGCTCATCTAAGCCTAGAAGATAAGGCAGTCATGCTTAAACTTCTAAAAAGAGCGAGAGAGCAAAGCGAAGCTCATCAAAGGCTAGAAGATATTCTCTCCATAAAAGTGCTAAGCTTTGATGAGTTGACTAAAGAACATGAGGAGCTAAAGTGTTCTCATGTTGATTTGGTCCAAAGGTATGAAACTATTTCAATTGAGCAAGATAACTCTTTATATTGTATCGCTCAATTAGTAAATAAGAATGCCTTGCTTAAGGACCAAGTAGAAAAGCTAAAAACTGAAAATCTAGCTTTTCAAGAAAAACATGATATGCTTCTATGTTCTCATGAAAATCTTATGGATGAACATATCATGTTAAACTTTGCTCATGAGGTTGTATTAGAAAACTCAAAATTCCAACAACCTCACTCATGCACATGTATTCAAATTGAAACTATATTACCATGTGCTAATGCTTTTTGTACGTCGACAAGCAAACCTTCCTTTGAGCTAGAATTTGCAGGAACAAAAGATGATACAAATCAAAAGCTCAAAGAAGAAAATGAGAGGCTAAAGATGAGCTTGGCACGACTAAAAGGGAAGTGCATTGCTCAACCTTCTCAAGATAACCGTGATCACATGGTGAAGAAGCTTGAGATGGGAACAACCGTGGCATGCACTAAATCCCTTGAAGAAAATGTCAAGGACTTGAGGATTGCCAAGAGGAAGGAACAAAAGATGAAAATCAATGCCTCCTCCAAAAGCCTCAACCACGCCTCCATAAAAGGTAACATCCAAGGTAATGATCAAGCCACACTTCATACTAAGAGAAGTAAGAAGTGTAGTGAATGCTTTGAAAAGGAACACTCAATTAGGTCATGTCCCTATATTAAAAATAACTTGATTATTAACAAGGATGATAAACTTTGTTTTAAATGCTCAAAGAAGGGACACTTAATTAAGTCTTGTCCCTATTTGAAACAAAAAGGCATAGTGTTAGAAAAGAAAATATTAACTAACCATGTAGCAAGCAAGAAACAAGGAAAGAAGAAATCTTCAAGACTTGAAGATCGCCTTTGCTACATATGTCGAAAGAAGGGACATCAATGCAAGGATTGTCCCATTGGTAACAGCCCCACTCCTAGCTTGTCAATTAATTCTCATGTAACTAGGCAACCCAAAATTGCAACTTGTGCTAGAAAGGTAATGAGTTTACCTAGTGCTAACACAAAGGACGTTTGGGTTCCTAGATCTTTGTTGACTAACCTTGATGGACCCATCAAGAGATGGGTACCAAAATATGCTTGACAAGCTTTGCAGGAGAAGGAGATGATATGAAGCTTTGGGGGTGCTTGAGAGAGTCAATTCAATTTTTATTAACTCAAGCTATCAATCTTCATGATCTATATATCCAAGATTGACCCGAAGTTATTTCAATTTATTATGTCCAAAACTCATATCATCTCGGGGAAGATATTGATGTTGTAGGAAATAAAGAATTACCCTGTGCGGAAAGATCAAGGCCTACAACATGGAGGAAAGTCAAAGGATGGTAACACTTATGTTTTAAGTGCACGTATCTTAAATTACTATTTCTCATGTGTCTTGAATAGTCACATAGAAAAAGAAGCACTTCAAATGTTTTAATTTATATCACCATTCCTTGAAGAAGTTCCTCTCATATGGTAGATTGCATATTCATTTCTATTCTATGGCAATCTACATGCTTTAAAGTGTTGCAAGTACCTCATGGCAAGTTTTTTTAATTATCTTATTATTGCCATGATTCTAGATGTAGAGAGACATTCCAAGTTCTTAAAAAGAATAAGGTGTCATGTAAGGAATTCAAATCCTTAGGACACTTATAAAAGGAAAATTCTCTCTATAACTAGAATAGTGAGACTAATGCTTTTATCTAAGTAACCCAAGCAGTCTCACTTTTAGAGAATAAGTTTCTCTTTGGAAGTGCATAATCTAACATAAAAAGAAAAATCAATTCAATAACTTATGTTGTTGTGCTTCTTGCTTAAAATTGGATATGATTCTTCTACATTCATCACTCTCCATGTTATGAATTAGATTTGTTCCATAATCTTAAGAAATTATTTATGCTTGCTTTATGAGTAAAATTGATCATAACATCATCTATGGATAATCTAGTTCATACTATGAAGTTTCCATGTTTTAGTATTCTATCTTTCATTCCTTTCAAAAATGATTACTAAAAAGGGAAACTAGTGCTTGTGCTACTAATGACATATCTCTTGAGCTTAATTATAAAAATCGACAAGAAAGTAAGTGCAAGCCACAAGCCTCAAGGGTTTCTCTTCACCCAAAGGAAGAAAGGTAAAAGCAAAGGTATGGGAACTCTTTTTCCATCAATGGTTATTTACTCTAAATTATCTTATTCTACCTATGTGAAGAATAGATTCTTTATTGGACTTGATTTTTGCTAAGTATGCATTCAATCTCGTTTTCATAAATGCACTAGTCCATTAGAATATATTTCATGCCTTTGCTATATTAATTTGCTTCTAAGTAATGATTAATATATTCAATATGAAGAAGTAAAATTCCTATGATTGATCAAAATGTTTAAAAGATGCATATTCCTTTTTTTCCTAAAGATGTGCACTAATGTTAAGGAGTTTACTTCATGTCTATGTGACTTATGGATGATGAATTATTTTTTCCATCTAAAGAAATCATCCTTCATCATATACTCCCATGTGCTATTAACATCTTTCTTGAGTATTTTCAATAAGTTTGGAAGGAAAAAGAAACAACTACAAAGGGAGGACACTCACATGAAAGAGAAGGGCACCAAGAACATTGTGAGAATACCAGGCTTAAGTTGTTTATTGCAAATTTTATAAGCCTTGATCAAGATATATAATGCTTCTCCCTATTTGTCTTTAAAAGTGGGTGCATCTATCCAACTCATTCGAATTCTTGATGCATATCATTAGGGGGAGTCTATTTCTATATCTTGATTATGTTGAGACTATCGCTTTATCTTAGTAATCTCATATAGTCTCTTGCATGAGGATAAGTTTCTCATGAAGTATGCTACTACATATCAATCCAACTTGTTAAAATAATGTCGCTTTTATCAAGGATTGTTGCTTTCATTGCTAAAGTAGCATATTTAATGGATTCTCCTATTTTAAGCTTATCTAATGTATATGTTGTTCTCTTGATCACATCTGTTATTTGTTTGATCATTGAATAACTTCAATTAACACTTATGTTTCTTAGTGTCGCATATACTATCAATCAAATGAAAGATGGTAACTTCCTCTCACAAGAGAAGTACACCAAAGACTTGTTGAAGAGATTCAATATGGAGAAGTGCAAACCAATCAAGACACCCATGCCTACTAATGGACATCTCGACCTAGATCAGGGAGGTAACCCGGTTGATCAAACTCTCTACCATTCTATGATTGGTAGTTTATTGTATCTTATCGCATCTAGGCTCGATATCATGTTTAGTGTTTGTATATGTGCTCAATTTCAAGCAAATCCTAAGAAAGCTCATCTTCACGCTGTTAAAAGAATTCTTAGGTATCTTAAGCACACCCCAAGCGTTGGTGTAACACCCGGTTTTAAAGGACAAAGCCGGGTGCATCTCATACATGCGCCAAGAAGACAACATATATAATAACAGAGTGTATAGAGATAAATGTCATAAAACATCAGAGTATTTATTACATAGCGGAAGACTTATTACAAAATAAAAGTGTAAACATAAAACGAACTAAGGATCGTCGGCGCCAATGTCAACTGAGAAATGGCACCTAGATCAGATCAAACTCCTCAGTGTTAGGCGGCTCCTCTTCGACCACCTGCTCTTCTCCTGTGGGGGGGGGGGGTGTGAGACAGCAAGAGTGAGCTCACATACGTTCATAGCTCAACAAGTCGTGGGGAATAATGTGGCATGAACTCACCAAAGGTGGGAGTTCATGAAGTGTAAGGTTGATCAATGAAATAAAGGCTGAAGCTGAGCATTGCTTTTATAAGTTGGTCAACATTTTATTAGCAGTTACTAAGTGTAAGTAAATACCAAACCATAGTAATAATAAGTAAAAGTAATAATAAAATAATCCCAAATGCAATGAAATGACAGGTTAAGTTTAAGTTCCATAATTTAATCATGTGAGTGTCCGAGCCGCTCATGACCGTGAGCACGGCTAGTATACCAGTTTTACACTCTGCAGAGGTTGCGCATCTTTACCCACAAGTCGTGTTACCCATTTGCCACGGAGTTGATCAGACTCCATACACCTCTACCAAGGAAGCGAGGCAGGGTACCACTACGAGGCCTTTACAAAGTTCCACTAGCTTCAGACTACCCGCTACAGTTTATAGGAAGCTCCAGTGCAGGGTTCTTGTCTGACCGCCATCGCAGCAAAATCAACCCAAGGACCTCCCTACACTGACCACTCCCCTACTGCCCTTGCCCCTTTCGGGTAAGGTAGCCCTCCACTAGCTTTCCTAGTTAATCAGCCAAGGGCGTCCCATTAAACCCTTGTGGTAGCACTGTTTTCCCGGGTGGTTCTCCATGTTCCAATTAACATAATGATCTTATCATGAACAGAAAATAATGAACAGATAATAACAAGTGTAATCATGAGTAGTAAATATCTCTATACCCAAATCCACATAAAGCAATAGCATGTACTACCCAAAAACTTAGTAGTAAAACCAGTGGTGAAACAAGGTATAAAGATAGTCAAATCTAGGGTAACCTATTGGATCCCATCAAAATTAACCTATGCAGATCATTATGAATAATAAGAACATGAATGGGTAAAAGAAGTGATCAAGGGCACAACTTGCCTTCCACGAGCTCCTGCTCAGCAGTCTCTACTTGCTGAACCTCAGATTCCACAGGGGCTTGCTCGTCTACTCGCATCAACACAATACATACATAGTATAGCATAAATTAACATTACACCAAACATGCAAATAGAATATACAGTAATAAACTATACATTAAAATAAGATCACAGGAACTGGAATCATTAAATTTGGAGTTATAGATCTTAAGTTATGGATTTTCTAATGTTTTATGTGCTTAATACAAGATTAAGTGAAAGAATAATTTTAATGTGTTTGTCATGTCAGAACAGAGGCACTAATGGGTAGACAATATTATTACAAAAATTTAGGAACTGGAATGGACCAATTTGGAGTTCCTATGCATTTTCTATGAATTATACAAGTTTTAACATTTATTTATGCACTAAAAATTGATTTCTGATATTAATTTCTAATTTTCAAAGTTCTCTGGATTGGGCCTCAAATACTAGGAAACGCAGGGGTCTCGGTGTAAGTGTTTCCAAGACTCAGACGACCCACCAGGTGGACCGCGGGTTGATACTAGTATAGTAGGGGGTCTCTTTAGAAATTATGCCGCGCGAAGGGGTATCTTGTGTTTTCAGCCGTCCGATCTAGAGTCTAGGGTTTAGATTTTATGAAGCCTAACGCATTCCAAACCGTTCGATTAAACCTATGGCCCGGATTGACTCATCCAGGAGGTATCCCCGATTAGATCTGCACCGCATATCAACGATCCCACGGACATCTTTCGCCCAACCCATCTTCTAATCCCGACCGGTCATCTCAGTATCTACGGCGACGGCATTGTCTTCCACCCAACAGCCCAGACGCGGCGGCGCAGCAACCCGAGCGCGGTGGCGCCCTCGCCGGAGTGCACCAAAATCTCATCCCCGACCTTCTAAAGTTCAATTAACACCCCTCTACATGATGTCAGGTGAAAGGCGAAGCAAGGGGAGGGAGTAGTACCAGCAGGCACGGCGCGAAGCCCCCTGGCCACGGCAGACGGTGTTCCACGGCGGAGGAGGAGACCTTGGTGAGCGATTAATGGTGCCGGGGCAGCGATTTCCCGCGACAGCCGGTCCGAGAGCACCCACACACACCGGCGCTATCCCCTGGTCTCTCAACTCCACGGATTATTGGCGTTAAAGGGACGATTGAGGTGGTCGCGATTTCACTCCCTCGCGGTGATGTATGGCGGCGGTGTGTAGATAGGGGAAAACCGCAGGATCGGCGCAGACTCTTTATAGCTCGGGAATCCTACACCCGAAGACTCGGTCCCCGCAATCGCCGTGGCCGTTGCCACGATTCCCGCACCGCGCACCGGCGAATTTTGCGGTGTCGTTGCGTTCTGGACGACGAAGCTGCCACCGGGGTCCACCGGTCAGCGTCTGAAGTCGGGGCGAGCATTGCGCGAAACCCAGCGGCTGGTACGCGGGCCCAAGCCATCAGCGACAGCGCGCGCTAAGAAAAGGAGAGCCCTGGGCCGCGTGGATGGCAATTCCAGGCTGGGCCGAAATAAGACAAACCGGCCCAGGCGCAGCAGTACCTCTTTCTTTTTTTTTCTTTTTATGTTTTATTTTCTGTTTTTCTTATTCATACACATTTTGAATTCCAATTTGAATTTGAATCAAATTATGGGCTCCACCCTTGAGTCAGGTGTTACATTAAAATAATGGCATAGGAATAATATTTTATTTATTTATTTTATATTATTTTTACTCACATAAAATTTTCCTCCTTTCCTTTTCTAGGGTTTCTTTTAGATTGTTCATTCTACTTTGGACTTTTTACTATATTTCTTATCAAAAAAATGCACACACAAAAACAATATCCAGCATGATGCATCATTTTCATGGCATATATTCTTTTATTAATTATTTGCTTTTGAATATGGTATTCACATGAGATGATGCATAACGGTTAAACCCACATAAGGCGAAATTGTTTCTCTATTGGTATTATTTCTAGCAATTTACAAGGTGGGTGTTACAAATCCTACCCCCCTTAAAAATAATCTCGTCCCCGAGATTTAAGAAGATCTAGGAAAAAGATGGGGGAAGTCTATGCGAAGCTCTTCCTCTCTCTCCCAAGTAGCTTCATCTTCACCATGATGTCTCCATTGAACCTTGCACATTTTGATCACCTTATTCCTTGTAACTCGAGTCAAAGTGTCCAGAATCTTGATAGGGTACTCAGCATAAGTCAAATCCTCTTGAACACTAAGGTCCTCCATTGGTAGCTGCTCCTCAGGTACCCTGAGGCACTTCTTTAGCTGGGACACATGAAATACATCATGAACATCCGCAAGATGATCCGGTAACTCCAATTGGTATGCAACCTCTCCCACTCGCTTTAAGATCAAGAAAGGTCCAATGAAGCGAGGGGACAACTTTCCTTTAACTTTAAATCTCCTCATACCCCGGAGTGGTGACACCTTCAAATAGACATGATCACCCTCCTTAAATTCCAGTAGTCTCCTTCTATTGTCAGCATAGCTCTTTTGCCTGGATTGTGCAACTCTCAGATTTTCTCTTATCATTCGAACTTGTTCTTCTGCCTCTTGTATAAGTTCAGGTCCAAAGAACTGTCTTTCTCCAGTTTGATCCCAATATAGGGGAGTCCTGCATTTCCTGCCATACAAAGCCTCAAATGGTGACATCTTCAAACTGGCCTGGTAGCTATTATTATAAGAAAACTCAGCATAGGGTAAGCTCTTCTCCCAACTGCCACCATGTTTAAGAGCACAAGCTCTTAACATATCCTCCAGGACTTGATTAGTCCTCTCTGTCTGTCCATCAGTCTGAGGATGGTAGGCTGAACTAAAATTCAACTTTGCATCCAAGCTCTCATGTAACTTCTTCCAAAATCGAGAAGTAAACTGTGATCCTCGATCAGACACGATCTTCTTAGGTACTCCATGTAGGCAAACTATCCGAGTCATATACAATTCTGCTAGCTTGGCTCCCGTGTAATTAGTCCTCACAGGTATGAAATGAGCCACCTTTGTCAATCTGTCCACAATTACCCAAATAGAGTCATATCCTGCTGGAGTGCAGGGTAGTCCAACAATAAAATCCATACCAATTTCTTCCCATTTCCACTCAGGTATCTTCAATGGGTGCAATAATCCAGCGGGTCTTTGATGTTCGGCCTTGACTCTTTGACATACATCACACTTAGCCACATGAGCAGCCACATCTCTTTTCAGTCCATACCACCAATACTTTTGCTTCAAATCTTGATACATCTTAGTGCTTCCAGGGTGGATGGAGTAATCAGAATCATGAGCTTCTTTCAATATAGCCTCACGGAGGCTATCGATCTCTGGAACACATATCCGATCTTTGAACCATATAGTACCTTGCTCATCCTCCGTGAATTCCGGAACTCGACCATCCGTGATTAGATCCTTAATCTCTTGGATCTTAGCATCACCAACCTGACCTTTACGAATCTCTTGCTCCAAAGTAGGTTCCAACTCAATGGTAACTCCTTCAGTGTGAGTAACAATTCCCAGGTTGAGCTTCTCAAAATCTTTTGCTAATTCGTCGGGTAGCTGGACAACAAAAGCGGAGTGAACATGCTCCTTTCGACTCAAGGCATCAGCAACCAAATTCGCCTTTCCTGGGTGATAGTGAATCTCCAAATCATAATCCTTAATGAGCTCCAACCAACGGCGTTGTCTAAGGTTGAGATCCTTCTGAGTGAATATATACTTCAAACTCTTATGATCCGTGTATACTTGGCACTTAGTTCCCATAATGTAGTGTCTCCAAATCTTAAGTGCATGCACAACTGCTGCCAGCTCCAAGTCATGAGTGGGGTAGTTCAATTCATGCTTCCGCAACTGACGAGATGCATAGGCAATCACATGGCCTTCTTGCATAAGCACACATCCAAGTCCTTGGCCACATGCATCACAGTAAATGTCAAATCCCTTCTGCAGATCTGGCATAATCAATACTGGAGGTGACATCAATCTCTCCTTCAACTGATCAAAGCTTTCTTGGCATTTCTCATCCCACTTGAATTCTTTTCCTTTCTCCAAAAGCGATGTCATAGGCTTGGCAATCTTAGAGAATCCCTCAATAAATCTCCGATAATACCCTGCGAGTCCCAAGAAACTCCGAATCTCAGTAACTGTAGTGGGCACTCTCCACTCCATAATCTCCTTCACTTTAGCAGGATCCACTGCTATCCCTCCATTAGAAATAATATGACCAAGGAATGGCACCTTGTCAATCCAAAACTCGCACTTGCTAAACTTAGCGTAGAGTTGATTATCTCGTAACTTCTGTAGCACCAACCTTAGATGTTGTTCATGATCACTTTCATTCCTAGAATAGATAAGAATATCGTCGATGAACACCACGACGAATCTGTCCAAATACTCCATAAACACCTTATTCATCAAATTCATGAAATATGCCGGTGCATTGGTCAATCCAAACGACATAACAGTAAACTCATATAATCCATATCGAGTCGAGAAAGCTGTCTTGGGAATATCTGATGGTCTAATCCTCATCTGATGGTAACCCGATCGGAGATCAATCTTCGAGAATACTCTAGCACCTCTCATCTGATCAAATAAATCCTCAATACGGGGTAATGGATACTTGTTCTTCACCGTAACATCATTAAGAGATCTATAATCCACACACATTCTTTGTGATCCATCCTTCTTCTGTACAAATAACACCGGTGCTCCCCAAGGTGAGGAACTCGGACGAATGTAACCAGCCTCTTGTAACTCTGTCAACTGCTTCTTCAGTTCCTTCAACTCCTCTACGGACATTCTATAGGGCCGTTTAGAAATAGGGGCGGTTCCAGGTAGGAGATCAATAACAAACTCAACTTCTCTATCAGGTGGCATCCCTGGTAACTCCTCTGGAAAGACATCCGGAAAATCTCTAACCACCCGGATGTTGTCACCAACAAACTCCTCAGGCATAAAGAACATTGCACGCATGGATGAGGAGGTTACTGCAATATTAACTTGAAATCTTTCTCCTTTAGTGGTAGTGAGTTCTACGGTACCCCTACCACATGCTATAACGGCCTTTGCCTTTCTTAGCCATGACATACCAAGGATCAGATCTATACTGCTTGACTCTAATATTATAGCAGTAGCTCCAAATTCTCTACCCATAATAGTTAATGTCAATCTTCGTGTCATTTGATTTGCCTCAACAGGCCCTTTAGGTGTAATTACTATCAGGGGTTTTCTCATATTTAGCAGTGGTATTTCATTTGTGTTGGCATATCTAGCAGACATGAATGAATGTGTAGCACCAGAATCAAATAATATGGTTGCAGGAATTGCATTAACATAAAACATACCAATTACGAGGTCACCACCCTCAGGAGTATCATCAATGCTGACTTGATTCACCCTGGCTATAGAATATCCCTTGCCAGGAGTCTGTTGCTTGTTCTGAGCTGGAGTAGTAGCAATCCTCTGTGGGCAGACATTTGCATAATGACCCGTCTTCCCACACTTGAAGCACGTAGTGCCTGGACTCTGTCCTGCAAACTTCGTCGGGGTGCCAGTGGGGGTAGCCTGTCGAGGAGGTGGAGTCCTCAGTGGTGATTGCTGAACTGGGCGTGGTCCTCCCGGTCGAGTCGGTGTACCCTGTGGCGAACTGTATCGAGGACGAACACTGCTGCTACCCTGTCCTTGTGAGATAGCCTTCCTCTTCAAATCACCCAGTTGAACACGCTTGTGTTCAATAGCAAGAGCCTTATCCAGTAGCCTCTGAAATGATGGAAAGGTGTGTGCAACCAGTGCATACTGCAAGGGTCCATTAAGTCCTTCAATAAAGTGCTCCTGCTTTCTTTCATCCTCAGCAACTTCCTCTGGAGCATATCTCGACAACTGAATAAATTTGTCTCTGTACTCGCTGACCGACATATTGCCTTGCTTCAATGATAGAAACTCCTTCTTCTTGATCTTTATCATCCCAGCTGGAATATGGTAGTTCCTGAATTGTGTACTGAACTCTGCCCAAGTAATAGTATCCGCAGCATCATGGGCAGCAGTATAAGAATCCCACCAGTCAGCAGCAGGACCTGTCAGACGTCCAGAAGCATAAAGAACTTTCTCCCGGTCCGTGCACTGTGCAATATTCAGCATCTTCTCAACGGACTTCAGCCAATCATCCGCGTCCAGTGGATCAGGTGAGCTAGCGAAGGTTGGTGGCTTATGACTCATAAAATCCCGGTGCTTATCACGAGGTGGAACTGGTGGTGGTGGTGGAGGCAATGGCACTTGTTGCTGTTGCTGCTGCTGTTGAAGTTGTTGTTGCAGCTGCTGTTGTTGCGCCCTCCTTTCTTGGCGTATCTCATCTCTCTCCTGGGCAACTCCTGGCGTATATCTTCTCTTTCCTGACGCATTTCCTGGCGTTCTTGCTGCATCTGGGCACGCATATCTGCCATAGTGTCTGCCATTTGTTGCATCACCGCCATCTGAGCAGCAACCAGTGGGTCAACTCCGCCTGGTGGAGGATTAGGAGGATTCATCTCTGCTGGCTGTGGCTGAGGTTGTCTATATATCCTTCGAGTGTGTCGATTAGGAGGCAAATCAATTCCACCACCCCTCCTGGTATTGACCATCTGAGTTAGACACATATGGTAAGAGAATAGTAGACAAGGCAGTAATTACAAATCATGTTACTTTGGGGGATTTATTAGCTAAGCAGTTTAATGTTTTACCTACCATAGCTAATTTATTACCTTATGGTGGTACATACTAAGATGTCCATCTATAATAATTCAGTCAATCAAAGAAGCAAATCAGGCATTTAGCATCAGAACAATCAACCAACACTTTTAAAATAGAAAATAGTTTTGATTTGGTCTTAGGCCTCCTATCTCTTAAAATGTCATAGGGGTAGGGATTCCAAAGTTTGAAATCCATCTTGTCTTAGAATAGAGAAGATGAGAATGATCAGAGTAGAACAGTAGAAGGTGAGACAGGATCAAGATAAGTATAGAAAGATTCAGAGTAAGGTAAGTGTAGAATGATTCGGAATGAGATAAGTAGGTAAGGGTTTGTCCATTTCTATCTAGGTCTCGTCCTACAGTCAACATTCCTCTGATACCACTTCTGTAACACCCGGTTTTAAAGGACAAAGCCGGGTGCATCTCATACATGCGCCAAGAAGACAACATATATAATAACAGAGTGTATAGAGATAAATGTCATAAAACATCAGAGTATTTATTACATAGCGGAAGACTTATTACAAAATAAAAGTGTAAACATAAAACGAACTAAGGATCGTCGGCGCCAATGTCAACTGAGAAACGCCACCTAGATCAGATCAAACTCCTCAGTGTTAGGCGGCTCCTCTTCGACCACCTGCTCTTCTCCTGTGGGGGGGGGGTGTGAGACAGCAAGAGTGAGCTCACATACGTTCATAGCTCAACAAGTCGTGGGGAATAATGTGGCATGAACTCACCAAAGGTGGGAGTTCATGAAGTGTAAGGTTGATCAATGAAATAAAGGCTGAAGCTGAGCATTGCTTTTATAAGTTGGTCAACATTTTATTAGCAGTTACTAAGTGTAAGTAAATACCAAACCATAGTAATAATAAGTAAAAGTAATAATAAAATAATCCCAAATGCAATGAAATGACAGGTTAAGTTTAAGTTCCATAATTTAATCATGTGAGTGTCCGAGCCGCTCATGACCGTGAGCACGGCTAGTATACCAGTTTTACACTCTACAGAGGTTGCGCATCTTTACCCACAAGTCGTGTTACCCATTTGCCACGGAGTTGATCAGACTCCATACACCTCTACCAAGGAAGCGAGGCAGGGTACCACTACGAGGCCTTTACAAAGTTCCACTAGCTTCAGACTACCCGCTACAGTTTATAGGAAGCTCCAGTGCAGGGTTCTTGTCTGACCGCCATCGCAGCAAAATCAACCCAAGGACCTCCCTACACTGACCACTCCCCTACTGCCCTTGCCCCTTTCGGGTAAGGTAGCCCTCCACTAGCTTTCCTAGTTAATCAGCCAAGGGCGTCCCATTAAACCCTTGTGGTAGCACTGTTTTCCCGGGTGGTTCTCCATGTTCCAATTAACATAATGATCTTATCATGAACAGAAAATAATGAACAGATAATAACAAGTGTAATCATGAGTAGTAAATATCTCTATACCCAAATCCACATAAAGCAATAGCATGTACTACCCAAAAACTTAGTAGTAAAACCAGTGGTGAAACAAGGTATAAAGATAGTCAAATCTAGGGTAACCTATTGGATCCCATCAAAATTAACCTATGTAGATCATTATGAATAATAAGAACATGAATGGGTAAAAGAAGTGATCAAGGGCACAACTTGCCTTCCACGAGCTCCTGCTCAGCAGTCTCTACTTGCTGAACCTCAGATTCCACAGGGGCTTGCTCGTCTACTCGCATCAACACAATACATACATAGTATAGCATAAATTAACATTACACCAAACATGCAAATAGAATATACAGTAATAAACTAGACATTAAAATAAGATCACAGGAACTGGAATCATTAAATTTGGAGTTATAGATCTTAAGTTATGGATTTTCTAATGTTTTATGTGCTTAATACAAGATTAAGTGAAAGAATAATTTTAATGTGTTTGTCATGTCAGAACAGAGGCACTAATGGGTAGACAATATTATTACAAAAATTTAGGAACTGGAATGGACCAATTTGGAGTTCCTATGCATTTTCTATGAATTATACAAGTTTTAACATTTATTTATGCACTAAAAATTGATTTCTGATATTAATTTCTAATTTTCAAAGTTCTCTGGATTGGGCCTCAAATACTAGGAAACGCAGGGGTCTCGGTAAGTGTTTCCAAGACTCAGACGACCCACCAGGTGGACCGCGGGTTGATACTAGTATAGTAGGGGGTCTCTTTAGAAATTATGCCGCGCGAAGGGGTATCTTGTGTTTTCAGTCGTCCGATCTAGAGTCTAGGGTTTAGATTTTATGAAGCCTAACGCATTCCAAACCGTTCGATTAAACCTACGGCCCGGATTGACTCATCCAGGAGGTATCCCCGATTAGATCTGCACCGCATATCAATGATCCCACGGACATCTTTCGCCCAACCCATCTTCTAATCCCGACCGGTCATCTCAGTATCTACGGCGACGGCATTGTCTTCCACCCAACAGCCCAGACGCGGCGGCGCAGCAACCCGAGCGCGGTGGCGCCCTCGCCGGAGTGCACCAAAATCTCATCCCCGACCTTCTAAAGTTCAATTAACACCCCTCTACATGATGTCAGGTGAAAGGCGAAGCAAGGGGAGGGAGTAGTACCGGCAGGCACGGCGCGAAGCCCCCTGGCCACGGCAGACGGTGTTCCACGGCGGAGGAGGAGACCTTGGTGAGCGATTAATGGTGCCGGGGCAGCGATTTCCCGCGACAGCCGGTCCGAGAGCACCCACACGCACCGGCGCTATCCCCTGGTCTCTCAACTCCACGGATTATTGGCGTTAAAGGGACGATTGAGGTGGTCGCGATTTCACTCCCTCGCGGTGATGTATGGCGACGGTGTGTAGATAGGGGAAAACCGCAGGATCGGCGCAGACTCTTTATAGCTCGGGAATCCTACACCCGAAGACTCGGTCCCCGCAATCGCCGTGGCCGTTGCCACGATTCCCGCACCGCGCACCGGCGAATTTTGCGGTGTCGTTGCGTTCTGGACGACGAAGCTGCCACCGGGGTCCACCGGTCAGCGTCTGAAGTCGGGGCGAGCATTGCGCGAAACCCAGCGACTGGTACGCGGGCCCAAGCCATCAGCGACAGCGCGCGCTAAGAAAAGGAGAGCCCTGGGCCGCGTGGATGGCAATTCCAGGCTGGGCCGAAATAAGACAAACCGGCCCAGGCGCAGCAGTACCTCTTTCTTTTTTTTTCTTTTTATGTTTTATTTTCTGTTTTTCTTATTCATACACATTTTGAATTCCAATTTGAATTTGAATCAAATTATGGGCTCCACCCTTGAGTCAGGTGTTACATTAAAATAATGGCATAGGAATAATATTTTATTTATTTATTTTATATTATTTTTACTCACATAAAATTTTCCTCCTTTCCTTTTCTAGGGTTTCTTTTAGATTGTTCATTCTACTTTGGACTTTTTACTATATTTCTTATCAAAAAAATGCACACACAAAAACAATATCCAGCATGATGCATCATTTTCATGGCATATATTCTTTTATTAATTATTTGCTTTTGAATATGGTATTCACATGAGATGATGCATAACGGTTAAACCCACATAAGGCGAAATTGTTTCTCTATTGGTATTATTTCTAGCAATTTACAAGGTGGGTGTTACAGTTGGTCTTTGGTATCCCAAAGGAGCTACTTTTGATTTAATTGGCTATTCCAATTCGGATTATGCCAGTTGCAAAATTGATAGGAAAAGTACATCCGAAGGATGCCATTTGCTTGGGAGATCATTAGTTTCATGGACCTCTAAAAAGCAAAATAGTGTTGCCTTGTCAACCGCCGAAGCGGAATACATTGCCGCGGGTGCATGTTGCACACAAATTCTTTATATGAAACAAACTCTTCTAAACTATGGTGTAGTTTTAGAAAAGGTACCTTTGTTGTGTGATAATGAGAGTGCTATTAAAATTGCTAATAATCCTATACAACACTCTTGCACCAAGCACATTGATATCCGTCATCACTTCCTTAGAGATCATGTTGCTAAAGGTGTGGAGGATAGATATCCCCTGGGTCCACTAGAAGGCTAGAAGGCCTCGCGAAAGGCTTTGGGCCCATTATTTCGCAAGACCATCCCTTCGTGGGCCAGGGGAGGAGCCGCAGACGGAATGAATTGACGCAAGATTGGATATACTCGAGCCTAGACAGCTCATTGGATTTAAGCATTATCCATAGCATTGATCCGATTTTCCTGTGCAGCGCCCTCAGACATCGGAACTAAACGAGGATAAGTCGGCAGGATAATAAGAAGATAAGTTCAGTCGGTTCACTATTACTTAGGTGCACGATGTTATCATCCCCGCATATAATGCCCCACGGTCGAGTATAGGGATGAAAACGGGACGGATACAGCCGGATAAAGGGTCATCCCGTATCCTACCCTAATGTATTTCTCTTGGATACAGGACCAGATACGAGTAGTTAAAAATCGGGACGGATACAGGATGGGACCGGGTAATAATCCGGGCGGGTAAGAAACGGATACTACGCGGGTATGTACCAGATAGTTGTCGGGTAGTTCGTACAGATGACATTAATTGTCCAACCAACCAACAAACACATAAATTAAGCAATACATAATCATGTATATGATATAAACTGATAAAATTGACATCATGCAGTTCAAAATTACTAATCACAAAGACATTGTGGAACCAACAACACAATATTAAAAAATTCGGTAGCATGTCTCCTGTTTTAGGCATAATCCACGAGGCCACAAGTATATAATAGCAGATAGTTAACAACTTGATATTAGTTAACATGTTCAAGCGGCCGATACAGTGAGGACGTGAGGTTGAGTTGAGAGGCTGAATCTATGACTCGGATGTTGGAGCTGGGCCGATCCGCCGATGGGCCAAATCCCGTGCGGCTGTGCCAGGGCCCGTGGAGGTGGACGAGACTGCGAGGCCAGAAATTGTTGACTCAGGGCAGCGTACGAGACGAAAGCCGTCCGGCAGTTTGGACGATGGACCAGTTTTTGCCAATAAAGTAGAAGCAGGCCCAATCCGCATGCTTTTGGCTCAGTCCGGGTACCCGCCCAAATAGTACCCGTATCCTACCCAGGATTTTCGGGTACTGACCGGGTATTACTGATTCCGTATCCTACCCGTATCCGAAGTTCAATATCCGGGTAATACCCGTATCCGTCCTAACAAACAAAATACCCGTATCCGTATCCGAAATTCCGTCCTGTTTTTGTAACCGTATCCGATACCCGTTCTGGGTACCCGTCCCGTTTTCATCCCTAGTTGAGTATATAAGGCCTAGGGGGCATCCCATCAAAAGACAAGTCACTCATTAGCCATCTACTCCATTCCCTAGCATCCATCATACTGGGGAATCCCCCTGTAACCTGCCACATAAAGATCCACACTAGGAAGTAGGGTGTTACGCCTCTCTAAGCGGCCCGAACCTGTATAAAATTGTCCATCGTCTCTCATGCGCCTAAGCACGAACCATCGAGCTACAGTCAATAACACCGTCCTACCCAAAAGCACCTCGAGGGGTAACCCGGGTGCGCGGTCGGGTCCCAAACACCGAAAGCTGGCACGCCAGGTAGGGGGTGTGTCGCTGATCCAAGCTAGCTCAATGGCCATCGTTTTCCAACACAAGATTGCCCTCCGACCTGGATCCGTGTTCTACTTTGGAACCATCTCATCCATGGCAGACAAAGAAGGAATTCAGCATCATATAGCGGACCCACCGGAGAAGAAGGATTCCTCAAAAATCTCCGAAAAAGCCAGAACGGAGCAGGAAAAAGCTCAACCTCCAGCGCTCCTGGTGAAGACTACCTCCTGCAAGCTAGGAGTAGAGAATTCGTTTACCCGGAGAACCTCGTCGTCCACCTCATCCACGGAAAAATGGACACAGATTACAAAGAAAAAAGAAGCAAATGAGTCAAAGGCCCATCAAGCTGCTCTTCTGGCACCTTCGCCCTCAAAGGAGAACAGAAAGAAGCTTGCCGGCACGATATCTCCATTCTACCCTGATGTCCTCTTCATCGGGGAAAGAGTGGAATCGTCCCCCATCTCCGACGACGAGCCAACCGTGCCTGGGGAAGAACCCCCTCAGCGAGAAGCTCGCCGACGAAGGAATCAGCGCCAGAATGTTCGATGACACCATGAAGCTGGAGAACGAGATCTGGCGCAACCTGTGTCTCGAGACGAGATCTCAGAAGTGGGAGAAACCCTGACGAATGAGTCTTTAGGGAAAGAATGAATTCCCATCAACGTGATCGTCGGCAGGCTCAAGAGCAAGCTGAACAGGATGCAAGGCTACGCTGAGAGAACCCTCTCTTCGCACGAAACCTGAACCCTGAATTTGCTCGCTCCATGAACACACCGAGTGAGGTCGGGGGAGTATTGGCTCGGATAGCCGACGGTCTCCCCTGGACTCTAGACGCTGAAGGGTATCGACGACTGCTCACTCGAGCGGCTAATCATCTTCTGCCTCTCGCTCATCCTCCAAGCGATCTATGGCACGCCATCAACAGTCGGTGGGACACACGGAGCTCCATCAACGCTTCACGCGAACGGCGACATGAGAACGAAATACGGCGCCGAGAGGAGTACGACCAGGACCGGCAACACGGTCGGCAACGGCTCCAACTGGTGGCACAACCCGGGGGCGGTCGAGACAACACATCGGCAACTCCCCTCCCTAGGACCGGCACCACGGTCGTCGATAGGAGGACACGTGTGGAGTATCGGCACTCACTCCGAGTCTCAGAGCCATTCAATGGCCCCAAACTTTAAAGTCTCCAACATCGACAAATACGAGCCCAAACAGGACCCGGTAGGCTGGTTGGCTGTCTACACCACTGCCGCCTAGGCCGCTGGGGCAACTGAAGAGGTGATGACTGCATACTTACCCATCATCCTCGGGCAAGATGCACTACAATGGCTATGACACCTACACCGGCACCGCATCGACGATTGGAGCGACTTCAGTCAGCGTTTTATTTCCAATTTCCAATCCCTCTCCGACAAACCGGTGTAGTCATGGGACCTCAAATCCATCAGGCGCCGAGGGGATGAGACTCTTTGATCGTACCTCAAGAGGTTTCAGACCATGAGAAATCGAATTCCCGAGGTCGCGGAAGCAGCAGTGATCGAAGACTTCTACCGGGGATCTAATGACTCGGCCTTCGTCCGAGCCATACTACAAAAGGCACCAACCACTTCCGAGCAGCTATTCATGGAGGCAGACCTTTACATCACCGCCGATGAATGGGCTTAGGACCTCATCGGAGGAACGAAGCCTGCTCCATCTGCACCACGACGCGACGCGAACCAGCAGACCGACAAGCGCTGGGAGAAGAGGCCTCGTGAAGAAGTCCATGCCACTGGACCACCCGTCTCTCGTGCCCAAGGGGCACCCCACGAAGGCGAACGAACATTGGATGACATCCTCGACGCCCAGTGCCCGTACCACAAAGATATGCGTCACACCCTCCAGAACTGCAGAGACTTCAAGCACTCCATCGGGAATGGCCGACCCTTCCAACCTCTACCACCTCCCCACCGCTAGGAGGACCCAGAGAACCTTGACAACCTCAGCAACAGGAAGGAGGAGGGGGTGGAGCGTTCCCGCGCGTCGATGGAGAAGTCAACGTCATCTCTGGCAGACACGGGTCACAAGAGAACAAAAGGCAACAGAAGCTCAACGATCGATAGATACTAGTGGCGACCACCAGTACTCCCGCCCCCTATCGGTGGTCAGAACACCCGATCACCTTTACTCGGGCGGACCAATGGCTCAACTTTGATCATCCAGGCAAATACCCACTCCTCGTCGATTCGGTGATCCGAGAGAGCAGGGTAAAGAAGGTATTGGTGTGTTGGAACTTGCGCTCTCGTGCAAGTTGATCCAACAGGGGAGTGAGAAAGATGTGAACACGGTTTAACTCGAGACGGCAATTGCTCTGTTAATTCAGCCTCTCAAGGGCACTGTACGGGGGTATTTATAGGTGCCTGAGTGCCCAACGTCTCGATGTAAGGACGCATGTACCCTCAGGCACCTGGACTATCCCCGAAATATTCCCATAAAGGAGGGTTACAGACTGTCATTACAGAAAAGCCATTACAAATCGAGCCCGTAACACACGACTCCGCACGGGGCCTGTTACAATGGGTCGAATCCCACGTGGGCCTCTAGGTCGGGTGAGGACGTGGCACGGGGCGACGTCGTCGTAGGCCTTCGTCTCGTAGTGTAGAGGACGAAGGGTGGACCCCACCGGTCGTATTGCCTCCATTGGTGCAGTGAGATTGACGAAGGCTAGAGCGAAGGGTGGCGTCTTCGCCTTCGCCCCAACATGGTGGATGGAGGAAGCAGCATCAACATCACTTTCCCCTGGACACTCTTAGGCTTGGGAGTTGCACTCAAAGAGCTCCACGAGTCAGACACTCCTTTCTTCGGCATTGTGCCGACCGAAAGAGAATACCCGCTTGGACACATCTACATGTCTGTCACCTTTGGAACTCCGGAAAACTACAGAACTGAGTTCCTAAGGTTCGAAGTAGCAAGCTTCGACTGTGGATACAACGCCATCATCGGCAGGCCAGGGTTGGTGAAATTCATGGCCATTCCGCACTATTCGTACATGATATTAAAGATGCCGGGACCACAAGGAATCATCACCGTACGCGCTGACTTCCAAGGCACTGCGGAATGTTTCCGAGTGGACATTCAGGCGGCCCTCACCACCAAACCACCGACGACTTCCTCCGCGCAGGCGAACTCAAAGCCTGAGGAAGACCTCGCGATACCTGCGAATGAAGCTCAAGCCATAACCTCTATGCGGTCGACTGAAGAAACAAAGAGAATCAACCTTGGGTTCGCTGATGAGCGCAAAACTGCCATCATCAGCTCCAGCCTAGACTACAAATAGGAAGGCGCGCTCATCCAGTTTCTGCAAGATAATCGGGACGTATTCGCATGGTAGCCTGCGGATATGCCGGGAGTCCCGAGAGAGCTGGCCGAGCATAAACTGAAGGTCTATCCCCAGGCAAGGCCCATCCGACAAAAACTATGTCGTTTCACGCCTGACAAGAGAGAGGCTATTCGCGCCGAGCTAGCTCGCTTAATCACGGCAGGGTTCATTAGAGAAGTACTGCATCCTGAGTGGCTAGCAAATCCTGTTCTTGTACTCAAAAAGAATAAAGTGGATTGGCGCATGTGCATCGACTATACAGATCTCAACAAACATTGTCTGAAGGATCCCTTTGGACTTCCTAGAATAGATCAGGTGGTAGACTCGACCGTCAGATGTTCTATGTTGTCCTTCCTGGACTGCTACTCTAGATACCATCAGATCAGCCTGGCAAAAGAAGATGAGGAAAAAAAACTGCATTCATTACCCCGTTTGGAGCTTTCTGCTATACCTCCATGTCGTTTGGCCTCAAGAACGCTGGAGCGACTTACTAGAGGGCTATTCAAACATGCTTAGCCGATCACTGGGGCAAGCGGGTAGAAGCTTATATTGATGATGTGGTGATTAAAACAGAAAATTCAGAAAACTTCATTGAAAATTTGTAGCTAGTCTTCAATAGCCTGAGGCGATACCGGTGGAAGCTCAATCTAGAAAAATGTGTCTTTGGAGTACCAGCAGGGAAGTTGCTCGGATTCATTGTCAGCCATCGAGGAATTGAAGCTAACCCAGAAAAAATTGAGGCTATCATGAGAATGGAAGCACCACGATCATAGAAGAAAGTGCAAGCCGGCAGAAGATTTGTTGTTATACATCTCCTGCATGACTCACGTGGTAAGCACCGCGTTAGTAGTCGAGCGGGCAGAGGAAGGGCACACATATCCAGTACAACATCCGGTCTACTTCATCATTGAAGTTCTAAGACCCTCTAAAAAAAGGTATCCTTAAGTTCATAAACTATTGTACGCAGTACTTCTAACTACTCGCAAGCTCCGTCACTACTTTGACGACCACAAAGTCATAGTAGTCACCGGGTTTCCAATAGGGGATATTCTTCACAACAAAGAAGCCATCAGAAGAATAGCCTAGTGGGCCTGCGAGCTGGGAGCTCACGACATCGAGTTTTGGCCTCACACAACAATAAAGACTCAAGCGCTAGTTGACTTCGTATCGGAATGGACTGAGCAACAAGTACCTGACAACCCGGAGGTTACAAAAGTATGGCGAATGCATTTCGATGGCTCGCTGAAACTGCAGGGAGCAGGCGCAGGAATCCTCTTCATTGCCCCTAGAGGTGAATAACTCAAGTATGCTCTTCAGCTATCATTCCCAGCATCAAATAATGCGGCGGAATATGAGGCTCTGATCCACGGGTTGAACATTGCCATATCACTGGGCATTAAGAGGTTGATGGTATACGGAGATTCACTGGTGGTCATAAGTCAGATTAATAAAGACTGGGATTGCTCGACTGATTCTATGGGCAAGTACTGTACAGCCGTCCGTAAATTAGAAGACAAATTTGAAGGGCTGGAATTCCATCACATGGAAAGAAATCGCAACGCAGCAGCAGACGCATTGTCAAAACTAGGATCCAGTCGAGCCCAGGCCCCACCCGGAGTCTTCATTCAGGAAGTGTCGCGCCCAAGCGTTGCCTCAGATCAGGCGGAAGAATGCAACACTTTAAGCCAGCCAGAGTCAGACTCTAATGACTGGAGAGAGCCTATCATCAGGTATATAAAGAATGAAGAAGAACCGGATGATAAGGCTGCAGCAGAACGCATCGCAAGACAGTCGGCCCACTACATCCTCATAGGGGGCGTACTGTACAGAAGGGGTGCAACAGGAGTCCTCATGAAGTGCATTTCCTCGATTACTGGGAGAAAGCTGTTAGATGAGATTCACGCTGGACAATGTGGAATACACGCAGCATCCAGAACTCTGGTTGGGAAAGTCTTCAGGTTTGGTTTCTATTGGCCAATAGCAAAGAGTGATGCAGCCGAGTTAGTCTAGAGATGTGAGGCCTGCCAATTCTTGTCAAAGCAATAGCATTTACCGGCACAACAGCTACAGACCATACCTATAACATGGCCATTCACGTGCTGGGGATTAGACATGATTGGACCCTTCAAAAAAGCTCAGGGAGGTTATACTCACGTGCTGGTCGCCATCGATAAATTCACTAAATGGATAGAGTACAAACTCATTGCTTCTCTAACTTCAGCCAAGGCAGTGGAATTCATACAAGATATAATATTCAGGTTCGGGATACTGAATAGCATCATAACCGACCTGGGATCCAACTTCACTAGCTCTGAATTCTTTGATTTCTGTGAGCAAGGGAGCATCCAGATCAAATATGCATCAATAGCACACCCAAGAGCTAATGGTCAGGTGGAAAGGGCTAATGGAATGATACTGGAAGCACTTAGGAAGAAAGTCTTTGACAAGAATGAAAAGTTCACAGGAAAGTGGATCAGAGAGTTGCCTTATGTGGTTTGGAGCCTAAGAACTCAACCCAGTCGAGCTCTGCATGGAAACACCCCCTTCTTCATGGTCTATGGTTCGGAGGCAGTGCTACCTGCTGACCTCAGGTTTGGAGCACCAAGGCTGGTCTTCGAAAGCATAGCTGAAGCAGAAGCCACCAGGCTAGAAGATATTGATGTGCTGGAGGAAGAGCGATTGAACACAGTAATTCAGTTAGCCAGATACCAGCAGACCTTGAGGCGCTATCATGATAAGACTATAAGACATCGATCCTTTATAGTGGGAGACTTGGTCCTTCGCCGAATTCTAACGGGGGAGGGACGACACAAGTTGTCACCACTATGGGAAGCACCATTCATTGTGTCAGAGGTCACTCAGCCAGGATCATATTGACTTACTCAAATGGATGGTACGGAAGTGGGGAACTCATGGAACATAGAGCATCTTAGAAAGTTTTACCCTTAGCAAGACCTCAAAAGCTATCAGATCAACGTTGTACTCTGTAATTGGAGAATACATCATCAATAAAAGATTTCATTCTCAAAGGCATTCAAACTGTCGGTTATCAATTGACTTCAATTCAATTAGACTGGAAATCAACGCGCTCACTTGACTAGGGGTGACCACTATGCCCTACTAACGGAGCAATCGCCTTAAATCGGCAATGACTTAAGACGGTGCAACATGCTCGTGCTTACTCGACTTAGGGTGACCACTATACCCTACTAACGGAGCAATTGGCTTAAGTCGACGACGACTTAAGATGGTGCAACATGCTCACGCTTACTCGACTTAGGGTGACCACTATACCCTACTAACGGAGCAATCGCCTTAAGTCGGCAATGACTTAGGATGGTGCAACATGCTCGCGCTTACTCGACTTAGGGTGACCACTATACCCTACTAACGGAGCAAATCGCCTTAAGTCGGCAATGACTTAAGATGGTGCAACATGCTCGCGCTTACTCAACTTAGGGTGACCACTATACCCTACTAACGGAGCAAATTGGTTTAAGTCGGCAACGACCTAAGACGATGCGACATGCTCACATCTACTCATCCTAGGGCGACCACTATGCCTTACCAGCCAAGCGATTGGCATAAGTCAGGAAAAAACTTCAAAACCAACACGCCACATTTACTTCAGCAATCATTCAGGACGACTGTTACGTCCTAACAACAAAAACAAAATGTTGTAATTGTCAGCACCAAGGACACATTCTAGTTCCCTATCCACCGAATATCCGAACACAATGATTGCACACACATAGAATTCACAAATACGTTCAGTATTCTCTAAAAAAACCATCACTACGGTGAAACGTCTCTATTTGGTAATGTCTTTCGCAGGGGCAATTGAATAAGAAGAGCGACTCGAGGCATCAGGCGCAGCCTTGATGTCGGCAACAATGTCATCAGGAACAACTACACCAGGCCTTCTCATCAAGATCCGCCCCACGCGAATGGCTTTGTCCATAGCCTTGTCATGCTGAGCCTTCAGAATGGCGCAATTGTCCTCTGAAACTTTGGTAGCCAGTCGAGTGGCCTCTAGCTCCTAGGCGACTGACTTCTTGGAGGCACGTAGATCCTTGACGATGGAATCCTTGCTTGACACCAACTGTCTAAGCCGCAGAACCTCATCCTGGGACACTTGCAGTTCACGACGATGATGATCCAGATCTAACATAGTAAAAGTGATGGCTCCTTTCCAAGATGGTTAAGGAGTTGCTGGCATCACGATACAACCTATCCAGATTATCACGAGAAGCTGCAAGTGCTCGTTTCTCCTCCTACAGACAAGAATCAACTTTCAGCATCCAGTAAACAGTAAGCACGACAGAGCCAATTAAGGAAGCTTACCTCGTGTGCTGCCCTCTCAGAGTTAAGCTGAGCATTGAGCGAAAAATTCAAAGAATGTGCATCGTCCAGAGAAGCAGAAACCTGAGCCAGGTCGGTCTGACCTTAAGAATACTTCTCTTCAAGATCAGAGTACCGTCGGGTTGAGTCGGTTTGATACTGAAGATGTTTTTCCTCAAGCTCAGAGCACCGTTGAGCCATATCTGACAAGGCAATCGAAGAAGGATACATGGTTAATACCAAGTTGATCAATCAGCCAAGGAAGAAACAAAGTTACTAACCAGCATTTGATGCCTTCAAGTCAGCTATCTGTTTCTGAAGCAGCAATGGGTTCCACTGCGTTAGAGACAGAGCCCCTTCTGGGATAGTGGCACCATGTAATTTCAACTGAGCAGACATTCCGTCAACCAAAGCCTGTGATCAAAGACAAATGAGTATAGGGAAGACAATTTACAAGGAGGAACGATAAAACGCAAAGAGCTGAGTTACCTGAAGATTGGAGAAGAATGAGGGTAGTCCCAAGTTAGGAGAAGCTGCGTCATAGCTCGACGAAGGAAGATCAACCGGAATGATTTGAACATTGTCAGGAGTTGACTCAACCCCGCCAGCGGATATTAGAATTCTCGCATCTGGTTCGCTGACCTCAAGGCGACTTGTTTGCTCGAAGTCAAAGAGGCATGCATCGCCATCACCTCATCAGATCATGGTGGAGACGACCCGACATGGACATCCATGGAGGTGTGGGATGGAGAGCTCACTTGGACACCCTCAGGGGCTGGGTTGCAGCTCATGCCACCCACAAGAGCCGGATCACTATCGGCAACACCCTTGGGGGCTGGGTCGCAGCTCGCGCCACCCACCAGAGCTGGATCACTACCGGCAACACCCTTGGGGGCTGGGTCATAGCTCGCGCCACCCACCAGAGCCAGATCACTACTGGCAACACCCTTGGGGGCTGGGTCGCAGCTCGTGCCACCCACCAGAACCAGATTACTACCAACGACACCCTCGGGGGCTGGGTAACTACCAGCACCACCCTCGAGGTTGGGTTTTCTGCAACAGCCACCTCTAAGGCTGAAGGATCCTCAGTCACCTCCATGGGAGTCAGGCAATCCTGGCCAACCTCTTGACATCGGAGACTGCCTTCCAAAGTCGATGATGCATGAGACGCTACTCATGATACCTCTAATCCCACATCTTGAAGTTCAGAGCAAACATCCATCATGTCGTCAGCAACCGGCTCCGATAGCATATCCTTAGGAACGACATCATCAAGGGCCTGATCAAAATCCATTATGGACAATTCTTGAAGGATGACAAGAGCAGACAGAGCTAGAGAAGGAATATCACTATCCCCCCTACTACCTCTGTAATACCGGCTATTCTTACGAATCAGTGGAGCTTCTTCTTCCTCTTCTCCGTCCTCATCAAAATTACGAACAATAGCTTTTGCACGGTCACACCCATTGGGATCAGCTTCAACAATGTCACACCCATTGGGATCAGCTGGTGCACGGTCACACCCATCGGGTTAGCTTCAACATGTACACCACCATTGGGATCAACCTCAGGAAGGACCTCTGCTGGTACTTCTTCACAAACAGGAGCAGAAGGGCCAGCATCCTGGTCCAAGCATGACAGTCGCCGAAGCTGCCTCTTCTTCTCCTTCTCCTCAACAGGCGCAGTTGGACGGCTAACTTAGCAAGGATGTTTTGGGCGAGTACCCTCAGGCTTTCGGGTCTCCACTGTTTTATTAAGCTCTTGTCCAACCGTAACAGCCATCGGTCCAGCATGGGCCGAATCAGAAGATTCTCCAGCCAGCATATTGAGTACAGCATCTATTTTTGCATCATCTGGACTTGCCGTCATCTCAAAGTGAACTTGCCTCTCATCATTGGGAAGATCACGAAGGGAAGCAACTAGAGCCTCAATGTCTTCAGGAGAGGGTCGCACTCTAAGACCCAGACCACTATCACTAGCAGGAGGGTGGGACACGAAATTGAAAAATGACCTATGAGGTGGTAGATTCCAAGCAGAATATGCAACAGGAGCACCAACATTTGATATCTTACCCCTCAGGATCATGTCTAGTCGACTCACCAAAACATCAGTAGGAATTTTCTTGTTGGTGACCCGGGTAGAGTCAGTAATGCCACTGTACAAGTAAGCTGGATACGCCCTATCTTTCAAAGACTGAATATTCTTGAAAACAAAGTCAGCAACTATAGCTTCGGCAGTTAGACCTCTCTCCTTCAGCAGACAGATTTCAACGAGCAAAACCCTAGCTTCTATCACCTCCAAGGTAGTGGGAGACTCAACCTAGCTCGGAGTACGTACATCCGGCTGTCTCCCCGACCGAGGGGGGAGGGACTTGCAGTGGTTTTCCACAATAAACGACTCAAGGCACCACCCTTTAATGCTGTCCTTGAGAGGAATGTCGAGGTATTCTATCTTCCTCCCGCGGCGCATCTCTAAACTTGCACCACCAACAAGCTGGTGCTGCCCCCCAGCCATCCTAGGCCGACAGTGATACAAATACTTCCATAATCCGAAATGAGGAAGAATTCCGAGGTAGGCCTCACACAGATGCACGAAGATAGAAATTTGCAAGATGGAATTAGGATTCAGATGGGTCAGGTTTAGATTGTAAAAATCAAGGAGACCATGGAAGAAGGGAGAAATGGGAAGAGCAAGACCACGGATGAGAAAAGGAACGTATACGACGGACTCATGGGTATCTTCTGTCGGAACAGTGACCCCACGGCAAATCCACCAAGAGCAGAGCTCTTTTGGAGGAAGAACTCCAACATCAACAAGGTGGAGGAGATTTGATTCTGAGACAACAGACATGTGGTTACCTGCGAACGGCAACTGGCTGTTGGGGTCAAGGGGAGGAATGACTACCACAGCAGAACTTTGGTTCTTCCGCTTGGGTGCCATCGCAATCTTGTTGGCGGGTCGAACAAGGGCGAAATCAGAGGGAAATAGAGGAGTGGTTTGAGGCGGAAATGTGAAGTTAGGGCTCAGAAATCAAAAGCGCACGGCGACATGATATAAATGGGGTTTTCCCAGGTTGGGCACCGTTTCTAAAAAGTGCCAAATCATCACTCGGGAAAACGAGATTTCTGACATAGCTCGACTGTTACCTCTAAAACACCGACAACATCAAGCACCACTCGGTCGTTACCTCTAAAACGCCGACAGTGTTTGCTATAACTCGGCTGTTACCTCTAAAACGGCGATGTCATCAAGCACCACTCGGTTGTTACCTCAAAAACGTTGACGTCATCAAGCACCACTCGGCTGTTACCTCTAAAACGCCGACAGTGTCTGTCATAACTCGGTCGTCTTCTCTGAATAATGCCGGCAGAACCAAACACGACTTAGCAATTACCAGTTATCACTTGGTAATTATTTCTAAAAACGCCAGCAGCGCTAAGCGCGAAGACAAACTATCAATTGACTATAAAGGAAGAACGGCGGAAAAGCGAAAGGCTGCTCGGGACAAGCTGAAACTTTCTTCAATATATGGAGGAGGGAAGTTTTTCCACAAACTTAAAGACCAACTCATTATGAGTCAGCATTTTTCCCTCTTTTCACTACATTACATTACTACATTACTACATTACTTACACTACACTATACTACTAACTACTACTACATTATTCTACTACTACTACTAATACTACTCCTACTACTACTACATTATTCTACTACTACTACTAATACTACTACTACGAACTTCTACCCTTCTTGTTCTTGCCCATGGTTGGTTGGAAGAGAAGAGAAAAGTGGGAAAATAAGCAACAGACGATCAGAAGATGTGTGAAGGCACCAGCGGGGCAGGCAGTCTATTTATAGAGGCCGGAAGCAACCGCTCATCTCCTACCACGGTCATCGAACAGTCGCAAGTATTCAATAAGAAATTCAAATCGTTTGGAGGCAGGTCAGACAGCAGACGCCGTCTCACGTAACACGGCACCATTTGGACTAAGGTCAATTGCTTGGACGATATGATTACACCCCGCGATCACATCAAGTTACTACTCAAGAACAGTTTGCTAAACGCTTAGTGTACCAAGTCGTCCCTAGGTTACACCCATTGGGGGGATGTCTAGGAATTTTCAATAGATTTTCCCAAGCAGTCACATCCATACAGTACACGCAATGAATGTATCAAGACAGAAGAAAGATATCGATGAAGATCAGAGGAAAGCCAAATATAGCTACTGAAGTACAGGTCTAATCAACAGAAGCATTGAAGCACAAAGCGAAATGAAGACCAGCCAAGAGCCATCCACCAGACGTCCAATCTGTCGCCGGTCAAATAAATTTCAAACCCAATAGGACACGGGCAGATCACGCTGTTGGTTTCTAAAGCAGGAAGTGAAGACAACATGCTGATCTCTAAAGCATGGACCGACGACAAAATGTTGATTTCTAAAGCATGAGACGAGGATAAAATGATGACTTCTAAAAGCACGAGATGAAGACCTTCAAGTGGATTATTTTCAGTAATCCACTCGAAGGTCGAGGGCTACACCCATTTGGTGCACTGGAGGGTTGAGAGTGTAGTGGGCCCCTAAAGGCAGAATGCTGATCTCTAAGGCATGGACCGATGACAAAATGCTGATTTCTAAAGCATAAGACAAAGATAAACCAATGATTTCTAAAAAACGTGAGATGAAGACCTTTGAGTGGATTATTTTTAGTAATCCACTCAAAGCTCGGGGGCTACACCCATTGGGTGCACCTCCGGTGCACCCGATGGATCCTCAACCCCTAAGGACAGAATGTTGATCTCTAAAGCATAAGCGAGTAATAGAGCACTGATTCTGGAAGTATAAGGCGAAGACCGTCGAATATGCCAAAGAAGGATAATAGAAGATTGTTTTTACTGAATTGCTTAGAGTTCAGAAGCAACGACTTGACAAGTGTATTTTCAGAGCATCCACTACATAAAATCAAAACCGCAAGCTGGACCTAGAATCTTTGGGCCGATTATTTCAAAATCAACTCAAGGATTGGGGGCTTGTGAGGGACAGATATTTTCCGGGTCCACTAGAAGGCTAGAAGGCCTCGCAAAAGGCTTTGGGCCCATTATTTTGCAAGGCCGTCCCTTCGTGGGCTAGGGGAGGAGCCGCAGACGGAATGAATTGACGCAAGATTGGATATACTCGAGCCCAGATGTCTCATTGGATTTAAGCATTATCCATAGCATTGATCCAATTTTCCTGTGCAGCACCCTCAGACGTTGGAACTAAACGAGGATAAGTCGGCAGGATAATAGGAAGATAAGTTCAGTCGGTTCACTATTACTTAGGTGCATGATGTTATCATACCCGCATGTAATGCCCCACGGTCGAGTATATAAGGCCTAGGGGGCACCCCATCAAAAGACAAGTCACTCATTAGCCATCTACTCCATTCCCTAGCATCCATCATACTGGGGATCCCCCTGTAACCTGTCACATAAAGATCCACACCAGGAAGTAGGGTGTTACGCCTCTCTAAGCGGCCCGAACCTGTATAAAATTGTCCATCATCTCTCGTGCGCCTAAGCACGAACCATCGAGCTATAGTTAGTAACACCGTCCTACCCAAAAGCACCTCGAGGGGTAACCCTGGGTGCGCGGTCGGGTCCCAAACACCGACAAAAGGAGATATTATTTTAGAAGGAGTGAGATCGGAAGATCAATTAGCGGATATTTTCACAAAGCCTTTAGATGAAACCCGCTTTTGTATGGATGAGATAGACTATAGGATGTAGGTCAAAAGTTTGTTTGATGTTAGGTGGGTATAGACAGGTTATGCAATCCATCATGATTCTATTGGTTAGGTTAGCTCTTCTGCTCATGGTTGAGTTGGTCTAATGCACTAATTTAAGTTTAAGTGCATGAGGGGAGAACAAGGTTTATAGGAGTAGGATCTAGTTTATTTCACTAGTATTATCTTGTTAAGTGACTCACATTAGATTGAATAAGCTCTAGATTAGTATAAGTTGAGTGTGTTATGGCAAATTTTAGTTGGGTGACTTTGTTTCAAGTTGGACTTGGAAAAACAATGATATACCATTGGAAATATATAGATCAATCTGGTAGATTAGAATCTTTTTTATATATAGACAGATTAGGCAATTTATAAAGAATGTGTAGGTCGTTGGTATATGGCCGAGTTGATCTAAGTCACCAATTCAGGCTTGAGTGAATTAGGAATATGGCCTTATCCTTTGTACCAGTATTATGTAACTCACACTAGATTAGATCATATTAGGTTAGATAGGATCTAGATTGGATATGACTAGATTAGACTAGTTTAGGTTAAATAGATCTACTAGGGTAGGATAAATATTGTTAGGTTATGTTAGAATCTTTTGAGATATGATGGATTATATGGTGTAGATAGGTCAAAATCTCTGATAGGTTAGAACAGAGGGGTTATGCAACCATCTCATGGGTAAGGTAGTTGCATATGGTGGGTTAGTTGTATATGGTCGGTTAGTCTTAACATAGTGTAGAGTGAACTAAGTTAAAACATGCTTTATAGGAGTAGAGTCTAATTTATTTCATCAGTATTAACTTTCATGTTAAATAACTTACATTAGATTAGCTCAACTTAAGGTTAGCCTTCGTTAGGTTAGATTAATCTATCACATTACATCAGATCTAAGTTATATTTGTGTGACTAGATTAGACTAGATAAGATCACACTATTTTGGATTAGATCCTGGTTGTTACTTTAGGATGAGATAAGTAAAGTGGTTAGGATAAGACGAATCTTTCAAGATAAGATGAATCTATTAAGATAAGATAGAATCTTTTAAGATAAGATGGATCTATTAAGCTAGATATATTTTAATGAGGGATAATCTAGTTTGTTTAATTATATTATGAATTTTATTTATTTATATTTATGCCTACATGTATATGCAGATGTAATCGTGGACGTTTCTCCACAACTCATCACACTCAATCAAAGATCCAAATCAGACATGTATCACAAGAACAAACATTCAAGCATACAAATATTTACAAAAATTGTTTTGATTTTGTTCCTAAGAGTAGGTCTCCTATTCCTAAAAGTCACTTTAGGCACATGATTTCAAAGTGTGAAATCCACATTTATCTTTAGAAGGAAAAAGGTAAGAATAATCAGAGTAAAGCGGAAATAGATGAGAAAAGATTAAGAAAAGTTTAGAAAGGATCAGAATAGCAAAGGTAAGTAGATAATGGTTGTCCAGTTCTATCTAGGTTTCGTCCTACAATCAACGTTCCTCTGATACCACTTCTGTCACACCCGGGTTTTAGGGGCACCAAGACCTGGGCATGAACATAACCACCAGGTGTGCTGGGACCAGGTCTCACACATATGATGAATCATGGTATAGAAACAAATGTCACATCTTTACTATATAATAGGAGTTCTGTACAAAATAAATAAATAATTACATCAAATGGAGACAACGATCCAGCAACCCAAAGTTGACTGGGAGACGACGGCCTAGACCTCTCACGAACACATCGCAGCATCATATCCTCCATGCGCCTCATCCTGTGGTATCTATTCTTGACCTGTGGGGGTGTGAGACAACAAGGGTGAGCTCACATATGTTTATCGCTCAACAAGTTGTGAGGAATAATGTGCATGAACTCGCCAAAGGTGCTCATGTGAAGTGTAAGGCTTACCAAAGAGAATGGTTAAATCTGAGCATTGCTTTCAAAGTTGGTTAAAATTTTATTAGCAATTACTAGATGTAAGTAAATACCAAACCATAATAACAATAGTACAAAACTAATAATAAATCCCATGCAATGCAAATGACAAATTGAATTTAGTTCCATAATTTAATCATGCGAGAGTCCTGAGCTGCTCATGACCACGAGCACGGCTAGTATACCAGTTTTACACTCTGCAGAGGTTGTACCCTGTACCCACAAGTCGTGTATCCCATGTCGCCAGGGTTTGCAAGGCCCTTAGACACTTCCAAGGTGAATGGCTAGGGATCCACTACGAGGCCTTTACAAAGTTCCACTAGCTTCCGAAAACCCGCTACAGTTTCTAGGAAGAGCAATGTAGGAATCCCTCGTCTGACCGCCATCGCAGCAAAATCAACCCGAGAACATCCCTACACGCCTACTCCCCTACTGCCCTTGCCCCTTTCGGGTAAGGTAGTCTTCCACTAGCTTTCCTAATTAGTCAGCCAAGGGCGTCCCATACCACGCTTATGGTGGCACGTGTTTCTCAAGTTAAGCTCCATGTTCCAATTAAAAATAATGATCTTGATATGAACATAAATAAAATAACAGAATAATTAGAACATGGACATAATGTAATATTATTCCCAAAACCATATAGAGCAATAGCAAAACTACCCAAATAGTTCAGGGGTAAATAAGGTATAAAGATAACCAGACTAGGGTGGCCTATTGGGTCCCATCAAAATTAAATATATATGCATGATAAAATGATTATAGAGAACATTATTGGGTAAATAAAAGTGATCAAGGGCACAACTTGCCTGGGACTTGAGATTCCAGGTACCAACTTGCTCTTCAAGTGACTCATGACCTCACTGCTAAACGTAGCAATACAAACAAACATGGTATAGATAAAATTAACATCACACCAATCATAAGAAAAAACTGTATAATAATAATCCACGCGGCATAACAAGATCGTAGGCTCAAGAATCACTAAAATCGGAGTTAAGTTATAGAGTTATGATTTACGGGAGATCTATGTGATGAAGCAATTAAAACTAGGTCTTGAGTTGATTTTATAAAGATAATCTAATGAAATAATCAATTCACCTTTAATCTTAATTATAACTCGACTAGAGATTATATTTTATTAAATTTATAATTATAAGATCAGTATACTATATTAATATTAGAAAAGCTAATCCAGAAAACATAGATTAATCAAATTAGTTACCTAATTATAAAAGTATGGGATATTATATAATCAATGTTGCTACTGCGTAGTAAATATTTATATGAAGCTAACGCAACTTGAACGGATTGAAACAGAGTTAAAATGAAGTAGTTATGATTTTCCGAAGTTATTTAGTATCTAGAATAGAGTAATTCAAGTGAATAATTTTAATTCAAGTTTCATGGCTAAATAAAGGTACTTGGTGATAAACAATATTAAAACATAATTATTGCAACTGGAATGGATCAATTTGGAGCTAAAATGAATTAAATATGAATTATACAAGTTTCTGGATTTATTTTTGTATTAAAAATGAACTAAATTTAATTAACTGATTTCTCTGAGCTTTGGACTAGGCGCCAATTTCTAGGGAGTTCAGGGGCTAATCCAGAAGATCTCCCAGACACAGTGAACACCGCGCAGGATGGCAGGTTTATTAGGAAGAAGTGCAGGGGCTTATATGCAAAAGAGTCGACCGAAGGGGTATCGTTTGATATGGGCCGCCAGATCGTGTTTCAACGGTCCCGATTAGATGCGCCAAGGCACGAACCGGTAACTTCCTTCCACCGTTGAATTACTAATTAACGGCCCAGATTTAAACAATCTAAGATTGCCTCAGACCCGCCCGATCGCGATCTGACGGTTGGTACACGTCCAAGCGAAAGGGTATGAGAACTTCTAATCCCTACCGTTGGTTTCACGTCCCACGCTCCCCCACCGTTCTTCTTTCCCCGACTCATCTCTAGGCCGGCGGCATTATACACCAGGGTGGAACCACACCGGTGAGATGGACCTAGGGCACACCAGTGCGCTAATCCCCAATCCGAAGCCCCCAACACGATGCCCGAATGATAACGCATTGATTAGGACCACTTACCACTGGTTGAAGATGGCATGGAGACCAGGCCACGAAGCATGGCGGCGCTATGGCGGCGGTCGAGCACCAACGAGAAATTGTGGGTCCCCTGATCGACAATCCCTTCAAGCGAAACCCGGTGTGTCATCCACGTCACCAGGCGAAGCTCCCAAACCCACTGAATGAATCCCGAGTGGTAGTTGGGGCGAGTTCTATGGTGACGGAGCTTTCCCCCGCACGCACCTCCTCTCTATCTCACGGCGAGGTGCACTTGGGGTCGTCAAGGATGCAGGGTTTGGTTATATATATAGCCGAGAGAGAGGTTCGGTGCGGAGGGAGTTTGACTGCCTCCGGCGAGGATCTCGGCCAAACACAACAAATCCCCGCGAATTCTGTGTTTGCTGGTACGCACGCGAAGATGATACCGCTGGGTAATCGGGTCCACACACCAGCGTGAGGAGCGAGCGCGAGTGCGCCGGTGTTTGACTGCACCGAGGCCCATTGGCAGTGCCAGGACGTGGATCAGCGTGCGCGGAGTGCGGAGAGATGGGGAAGAACCAGGCCAGTGGGGAGATAACTCTGTCGACGGGGCCCACGAGTCAGTGAAACGCAGAGCGCAGCGCGGATGACGCGCAGGCCCCACCCGCTAGTAAGCGAAAGCGCGGGGGAGGTTGGACCAGCGCAGTAGAGACTGGCAAGGGGAGATGGGCCGCGGCTAAGGAAATCGACCCAAGGATGTTTCTTATTTTTTTATTTGTTTCTGAATTTCTATTTTCCCTTTTTCCTTTTGAATTCAAATTCTAATCCCTCAATTCAAATTTTGGATTCAAACCAGTTTTGGGTTTTCCAAATTCACATTTTTAAATGCACAAGTAATAAACTCCCAGCATGTGTGCAAGGTTGATTTTTCATTAATTTATGTTGACCCTCTAAAGATAATATTCGAGCAAGGAGTATTCTCTCTATTATTTATTTTCCCGAGTTTCAATTTTATGTGTTAAATTTAAAAAGTCTAGTCTAGATTTAAGTCATCTAAATTTAATACTCATTCAGATGAATGCTTATAGTGTATCATTTGATGAAATGAATAATTATTTAGTTGAACAGAAAACCTTTCTATTACTTCTTTTCTAAAATAATTCTTTATTTCAAAATTCAGTCCTCAATTTTCAAAACTCAAGTATGATTTGAGATATCTGAATTTACTATTTTATTTATTTATTTATTTATTTTATTATTTTTTCTTATACGAATTTTGGGCTTATAGCTTATAAGTTGGGATTTGGTTTGGTTCAAAATTTCCTAGAAAAATTCAAAATTCCCTCTGTCTAGGTCACCGGATTGTCCGGTGCACCGGTTGGGCGCGCGTAGATCTGCTTCTGTGTTCGGTGGTTCACCGAACAACCATTGTGCATTGTCCGGTGTGCACTTGACAGGCACTGTACACTGTCCGGTGTGCCCATGATGTGTTTTAAAAAAGCTTTCCTCTGCCCGCGCCCGAGGCCAGGCTTTTCCTCTCTCGCTCAGCCCTCTGCTCTTTGTCTCTGGTTCTTCGCCACCGCCTAGGGCTCGCCACCGGCGATCGCCGTCCACCAGCTCCGGCGAGCACCTCTGCTAGGAGCCCGTGTTCCTCTCTCCTCCCTCTGGTGAGAATCCCCTCTCTGTCTTCGCTCTCTCTCTCTCTCTTTGTTACTCTCCAAGTGAAGCTCTCTCCCACCCTTTGATTTCAACTCAATTTTATAGAAATCCTGTGAAATCATGTGGATGCAAGTGTGCTTGTGTGTCCCTGGAGCTTCCCTACAGATTCCCTCTCCCTTTGGGAGGTTTTCACCTCTAAAATAGCCATTTCTCCACCTATCTCAAACCTAGCACGCCAAGTGTTCGGTGAAATGCCTAAACCAGTCAAAATAGCTAAAATCGACCCCAACTTTTTCCATCACACTTCAGCTACTATCAGTACCTCTCACGCCATTTTTCACACCTATCCAATACAACGGACACCTGTTACACATCATATTTATCTTTATAGTGATATGTTTTGAGCTAAGTGCCAAAAATGCTTTCCCTCTGCCAAACTTCAAACCAAGCACTCACTTCACTCATTTTCATACATATATACCTATTCGTGAAGTATCGACTCTATTCCCAGTTATTTCATGCATCATTTTGAATTTCAAACTCCCTATGGCACAATTGATCGTTCAAATGCTGTTCTCGCGTTGTTTGACCTCTGTTTCTCCTAATCACTTCATTTTTGTGTCATAACCCTCTGTGTATGTATTTATTCACATTTCATATACTTATGACTATGTGACTAATACATGCTCACCTCTTCTGTCATTTTAGTGATTTCGCCTGCCCACCTGCACGTCTCCTGTCCTGCCTGGTTCTTTTCTCTCTCGAGGAGTTCCTAGGTAGCTATCACTCTATTTGAGGCCTTATCTACTGCTCTCTACTCTCGCATATCTTTTCTCTCTATCTTGCAGCAGTCAGTTTAGGATGGTGAGGATGAAGAATGTCCCACCGTCAGGGGGAGGAGATGACGATGACCATCCTCGCCCCTTCAGACAGGTCAAGGGCAAGACTATCTATCTTGAGCAGCAAGAGGGCAGAAAGAAGAGGCGCCTGGATAGAGCCACTCGTGCAACACTTGTAGCAGCAGCAGATCAGGCTGAGCAGGGAGGGCAGTTGAGGATCTCCTTTGATCAGATCGCCTACCGAGTTCGTCGCCTCGCGTCTTGGCCTCGCTCCTCCACTGCTCGCTCCGCTCCTTCTGACCCAGTCTCCACTCCACCTCCCACTTCGCTAGCTCCTGCCACTCTCGAGCCATCCACCTCACTCGTTGTGTTCACCACCTCCACCACTCTATCTTCCATTGCTCCCGCTCCTGCTTCCGCTCTGCCATTCCTCCACCTTGCTTCAGGGAGTGTGATGAGACCGAGGTGAGACCACTTGCCATTGTTCCTCGTATGCTTGATCTTCAGCGAGCCACAGCCGCCTAGGTACATCGGTTCAGACACGTACCCATGGATTCTTGGTTGCCAGCTTAGAGGGACCCAGCAGCTGCGCCACTCTTCAACACTAGGACTCAGGAGTCTTTCTTTAGGGTGCAGTTGTCTGCTCAGATTGCCTTAAGGGCGCATTGGCTTTGGGATCTACCTGCTTTTCAGTCAGCAGCTGGTGCAGAGTCAGAGGGTCATCTCTCCTATCTGTTAGGTTTACTCTCTCTTCTGACCTTTGGTGGTAGATACATTGAGGAGTGGGTCAAAGTATTTTATGCCATAGTATGGATAGATCTAGATCATCTGTGGCTGAGGTTCATATTTGAGCGAGAGGATGTCACTCTGCATGCTACCTAGATCAGAGAGCTATTTGGATTTCCTGAGTCATTGACGAGGCTCCATAGCTTGTGCTATGGCACGTCAGATCCTCCTCGTCGCCCTCACGGCGGAGTTGCTCCAGCCACTGCTCACGTCGCTGCCCTATTCAGACCTCCGTTCATAGATGGGTCGCGGCATTCTCTAGCCGACTTCGCTCCAGCAGGGAAGTTCCTCTATGAGCTGATGAGGCACACTTTGCTACCCAGGATGGGATATAGGGAGGCCACCACACATATTCAGCTCTGGCTACTCGGTGCCTTGATCTCTCACTTAGAGTTTGATGTGGTTGATTTTCTAATCTGTGAGATTGAGGACACAGTGTTGGATGGTCTCCGTGCTTGTCGTCCGCTACCATACGCTCACTATCTCTGTCACATCTTTGCGCAGCTGATCTAGCCTCCTCAGTTCTAGGCCACCCTTGAGGCCACTCGACTTCAGTTCGGCTTCTATCGCCCAGCTCCTGAGGACACAGTTCTAGCTCCAGCTCGAGTATTAGATATGAGGGTTGAGGATGAGGCCATCAGGCAGTTTGAGGATCAGGGTGTCGTTGCAGATTCTTCTTCCGATGATGATGAGGATCTAGGGATTCCACCACCACCTCCTGCGCCACCTTGTTCCCATGATCATGAGGCTAGTAGCTCCAGTGTTGCTCCTTCGGTTGCTCCTCCAGCCATTGACCCTGCTTTAGCTGCTATTCTTCAGTCGCTTACTCAGCAGCAGGTTCATCTAGCCACAGAGCAGCCCAGGTAGGCAACTATTCAGCAGCAGATGTTTGAGCGGATGCTATCGATGTTTTAGACTATTCAGGACCGTCAAGACACCCTACAGTAGTAGCTCCTTGTAGACAGGGCCGAGCATTGGGCGTTCATGACTCACATTCTCCAGCATATTGGTGTTCAGCTTCCTCCAGTGCAGTTTGCTCCTCCTCCTGCTCTTCAGGCTGCTGTTGTGCCATCTCTTCAGTCAGGACCCCCGCTCCATTCCTTTGGTTCGTCCATCTCTCCGCTCAGGCTGGTCACCCTGGACTTCTTGACCTAGGTCGTCGGACCTGTCAGCGCTCAGCCACTAGTGCCACCAGCGTCTGCTATTACCACTACTGTCGTGGTTGTTTCTATGACTGCTCTAGCTCTGGCAGATCCTGTACCACAGCCAGCGTTAGAGTCAGCACCAGCTCTAGACTCTAGTATAGATCCTAGATCCGAGACTGACTCGATACTCTACTCGTGTTTGCACTTCTGCCTCGACCGTGACCTGATGTGCCTTCACCTCCTCTGTCTTCTTCTGTTCTGTAGGTTCGGGTCACCCTTTTGGTGTTTGACGCCAAAGGGGGAGAGATGTGAGTTCTGAGAGCTAGGGGGAGTTAGGGAGTTAGTTGACAGAGCTTTTGATCTTTTGATGTAATATATATGCATGATACTCTATGTACTAGCTCCACTTTTGTATGATGCTTAACTCATAAACTCTATGATATGCTCTCGATGTTTGTTATGACTATGTGTGTACTATGTTTTCACCTATGATGTTGTCACCAGTCATTCAGTTCTTGTTCATGGATTTCATTTCATACTTATATGAACAAGAAACTTACGTTGTGTATGCGCTTATACTTACTATTTTATTACACGACCTTGTTCTATCAAAATTGTTGAGTATAACTAACCATCTTCTCTATTGATAGAAAAACAAACAAACTACTCTCACACTCTTGTATGGTTGTCATCAATCACCAAAAAGGGGGAGATTGAAAGCATCTAGGCCCCTGGTTGGTTTTAGTGATTAATGACAACATCTCTACTACTCTATATGTGTCTAACGAGGGCGTCCATAGGCTTCACCATGCCCCCGCCAGCGCGGACCATGCCTTCGCTCGCGATGCCCTTCCCTGCTCGCGTCCGCCGCCACGCCACGGCCGCCGCGTCATCCCCGCCTTCCCCCCTCCCCGCCCATCCCCTCCTGTCATCCTGCCTCCCCCATGCTGCACACAGCCCGCCATCCACTCTCCTGCCCCATCCCCGCCTCCATCATACGCACCCCGCTCGCCCGAGATTCACTGCAACAAATGGTGTCTCCCCCGTGATACCGCGCCCCTGCCTCGGCGCACCCCCTCACCCTCGTCCATCCTCAGCGCCGCCACCTCGCCCCCATCCTCGGAGCCGTCGTCTCCCCTCCATCCTCGGAGCAGCATACACCATCGCGTCCTCGAGCACCCCCGAGATCTCGCTCCTTCCTCCGCAATTGCAGCCGCCCCAGCCTTCCCCCTCCGCGTGAGCTAGCCCCTCACCGCTCGGGCACCAGACCTCTTCCTCCAGAGCTCCACCGCCTGTCCTACCGCCGTTGGCCAACCGTCTGGTGGCCCCAGACCTCCTCCTCCAGAGCTACCGACGACTACGACTGTCCAGGAAAGGTGCATTCGAGCCCCTAGACCTGCATCAACCCCTTTCCTCGTATATGGGCTATGACTGCTATCGAATCCTTGAAGCCAAAGCTAAAGGTGAATTTTAGCTCAGGTGCACTACACGTTTTTGCTTGTAGGTTTCATACATTATGGTTAAAGCAAGTTGTTTGTTGCTTGCAGAGAACGCCCCATCACTAGCTTCCCCCTCGCAAGCCGACCTATGCGTCCAGCTGAGTTGAAGACAATGCAAAAATTTGAAGGTGACTGAAAAATCTAAAGATAGGGTGTGGACGGGAAATGCGGTCATAAAAGTTATAATAACTAAAACCGCTGTCCTAAAAAGATCAATCCAGATCGAAGGTATTGCATTCTTTTTTTGCTTCCTTTTTATGTACACGCATATGTTACTTCTTGTTGCTGCTTTCAGACATTATTAGTTATGACATCTCTCATGTTGGTGGTTCACCATTTTGTTAAATATTTTATTTCTCTCTCTTATACAATAAATTGTGTATCCATTTACCATTTTAACTCTTCAGGTTGTTTGTTCCTCTGGAAACAAACACATCAAACAGGACGGGTCTTCCTATCCACTATGTTGCAAAATAGTTAGTGCTGCATAAGTCCAACAACAATTCCACGTTCGATCATTTTATGTCTCAGAGAATACCATAAAGGCTCACTCATTTTGAAACGCACTACCTATAATTGGTGGATTTGTGGTTAGTGATTTCCTCTCTTCTTACCACCAGGACAGAGCAACTTCAATACCTTCTTGACACACCCATGTCCTTGAAGATATCATTTGAAGGTTAATCCAAAGTTATATAGTACTGCAGTCTGCTCTCCATTTCCCCCTACATTCATTTTTGCGTTTGGTTTTGATGTGTGTTTCAAATATTCAAATATTCAAATATCCAAACCTCATTTGGAGTTGTGATACCAGCAACCTTTGACATGGATTCAAGATGCTACTGGAGTGTTATTCGTGTGAGTGTTATTTAGTACATGATCCAACTGGTAAGAAACTTTATGATACTAGCATATGTGTGTAATAATGAGATTACTAGAAATAGCCCATTTTACTGAATATAGAAATTTCAGTTCTATTGTTTTTATACAAATTTGTTTGTGATGCTTCAAACCGCTAATGCATTTTTTAAAAAAGTTGTGCAATGAGCATATCACATAATAAATGAGATTCTTAGGAATAACCCAAGTTGCTAATGAGTAAAATTTCAGCTTTGCTTTTTAAAAAATATGGGTTCAAGTTGTTCCTAACATTCGGACAACTGTCAAATCAGATGCCACTGCACAAATGGACGTTGCAGTGACCACACTGTCACGAGAGCTAAGCAAACTACAGCCTACAAGAGCTACACGTGGTAGCCTATATTCCTACCTTGCTATAATTTTATTATTTTTCTTTTGTTAATGAGTGTAGTTTCTCTGGCTAATGGTAAAAATAATATGTTCTACAGGCATGCTTGACCACATCATGGTGGAGAATGCAAGTGTTAAAGTTGCATTGAATCGCATTGTCGTTGTTTCTGTCCTGGATGCACATACCCTGTCAGTGATTTGATTGATGCATGGTTTGCCTGCTGAATCTCATTCAGTTTATGGTCTGAATCTGTTGTTCCTCTTCTTCAGGGCTCAAGGTCAATCAGTTGTGGTCACACTTTTCCATTTTTACGTTCAGCTAAACTGACCCCCTGTCTCGTGGTGTGCTAGCCCCCATGTTCCTCTTCTTTGTTTTATCCATTGTTTTTGCTTTGATGAGACTAGGAGTAGAATTACCATTTTCAGAGATGAACTCAAACATATCCTGGAAGCAAGTAAACTAGGAGTAGAATTATCCTATCTAGGATTCCATACATAAAAATACATTACCTTTTTTAATATAGATGCATTATGTATTACTTCTTTACTTATTCAAGGAATAACTCTAGCATGTACGTGTTCATGCATTGGAAGTAGTGATGAGTTACTGGGAGCTACAATAATCTTTACAAAACCTATCAAGTAGATTTTTTCTTTTTTAAATCTATTGTTAATCCAAAAATGTGGTTGAATCCTTTAGATATACATAACTTGTTTTTACCATTGTAGCCTTACCGTGGTTGAACACGTACAGATCTAAAACTGAACATCCCTGCACTGCACAAGAAGATGAAGTATGTTGGGGCTATGCTTCGTCGCGCCGAAGGTCTTGTAGGAAGAAACAGCTTCGGCTGAAGCTGTTCGCAGAAGATGACCGAAGGTCCCTCTTCATGAAGCTTCGGTATTACAAACCGACTTAAAGATAGAATGACCTTTTAGTCCATAAAGGTCCGAGTCAATGTTGTAAATCTTTATGAGGGGCATAGTTGTAATTCTTCACAGGCTGTGTCCTGTGTCTATAAATAGATGAACAGTACCCCCGTACTGTTCACGCTGACTTGTATTCATTCGCGCGTCACGCTTGGACTTTTGCCTTCTGTCAAGCCGAAGGTAAAAATGTAATTCAATATTGTTCAAGTGCATTCATGACTATATGATTAAATGATATTAATGATGACATGTGATTATTTATGTTGTTTCTCATGCCTCATATGCTTCTTCTTCCATTAATATATACTGAAATGACGAAGGTACGTCCTTCATGACCTTCGTCTGGATAACATTATATCCCAAGGGAGATAATGCTTTGAAGGATGAAGGGCATTAACCATTAACCTTTTTGTGTTGCCTTGTTCTTAACTTATAGCACTTGAGAACAAGTCCCCAACATTGGCGCCCACCTCCGGTGAACTCACTTCCACTTTTCTGAGCTGATGGCTTCGTTCAACAATCAAGCTGAAGCTGCTTCGGCTTCGAAGCTGGTGCTCCCGATAACAGGCGGTTCTTGCTCAGAGCCGGCTAACAAGAAGCAGAAGAAGGAGGCTCAGAGAAGGGTGCAGCATGTTGGAGTACAGGGACCCTTCATCAAGTCAAAATGGTCCCACATTCCAATCACTTTCTCTCAGGAAGACCTTCGGCTTAAGGATTATCCTCACAATGATGCCATGGTTATCTCTTGTGTGATCAAAGGATTTCTGGTCCACAATGTCTTAGTTGATACAGGCAGTGCAGCTGATATCATATTTGCTAAGGCCTTCAGACAAATGCAAGAGCCCGAAGACAAGATCCATGATGCTACGCACCCTCTTTGTGGCTTCGGAGGACGGCAGATTGTAGCACTTGGGAAGATTACCATGCCAGTAACCTTCGGATTTGTTAACAACACAAGGACTGAGCAAATTGTGTTTGATATTGTTGACATGGAGTATCCTTACAATGCTATCATTGGTCGCGGTACTCTCAATGCCTTCGAAGCAATTCTTCACCCAGCTTACCTCTGCATGAAGATACCTTCGGACCAAGGGCCTATTGCTATTCATGGAAGCCAGGAAGCTGCTAGAAGGGCCGAAGGAAGCTGGACTGACTCCAAAGCAATCCATAACATAGATGGAGCTGAAGCTTGTGAACAGTACAAATTCAGAAGGGAGAAAGCAGCTTCAGCAGATCAGCCGAAGCCCATGCTCTTATGTGAGGACATAGCAGAGCAGAAGGTGCTGTTGGGTTCTCAATTATCCGAAGAGCAGGAGAAAACCTTGATAAGGTTTTTGTTCAACAACAAAGATGTTTTTGCATGGTCAGCTAATGACCTCTGCGGAGTAAATAGGGATGTTATTGAACATTCGCTCAATGTTGACCCATCCTTCAGACCCCGAAAGCAGAGGCTTCGGAAAATGTCTGATGACAAGGCCGAAGGGGCTCGCAATGAAGTAAAAAGACTCCTTAGTGCAGGAGTTATCAGAGAAGTAAAGTACCCAGAATGGCTAGCTAACACTGTTATGGTAAAGAAGGCCAACGGCAAGTGGAGAATGTGTATCGATTTCACAGATCTCAACAAGGCTTGTCCGAAGGACGAATTCCCATTGCCAAGGATAGACTCTTTAGTTGATGCAGCAGCTTCTTCAGAGCTCATGAGTCTGCTAGATTGTTACTCAGGCTATCACCAAATCTGGATGAAGAAGGAAGATGAGCCGAAGACTAGCTTCATAACCCCAAGTGGCACATATTGCTATCTTCGGATGCCTGAGGGGCTCAAAAACGCTGGAGGAAGTTTCAGCAGAATGACTGCGAAGGTCCTCCAGTCTCAGATAGGCAGAAATGTGCTAACTTATGTTGATGACATCATTGTAAAAAGCACAAAGCAGGAAAATCATATTGCTGATTTGCAGGAGACCTTCGCCAGTTTCAGACAAGCTGGTTTGAAGCTGAATCCAGAAAAATGTGTCTTCGGAGTAAAAAAGGGGAAATTTCTTGGATGCTTGGTTTCAACAAAGGGAATTGAAGCTAATCCAAATAAAATTGAAGCTATACTTCGAATGGAGCCACCAACTACAAGAAAGGGGGGCCAAAGATTGACAGGGAGGCTGGCATCTCTCAATAGATTCATATCCAGATCAGCAGAAAGAAATTTACCATTCTTCGAGGTGCTGAAGTCAGCTGAAGTCTTTCAATGGGGACCAAGTCAACAAAAAGCCTTCGAAGAGCTGAAGCAATATTTGATAGATCTAACAACATTAACTCCACCAACGCCAGGGGCTCCTTTGTTGTTATATGTGGCAGCTTCGCACTCGGCAGTAAGTGCAGCGCTTGTCCATGAGAAGCTTGTTGGCCAAGTCAAGAAGCAGGTTCCAGTGTATTTTGTATCTGAAGTCCTTAGTGTATCAAAGAAAAACTATACAGAACTGGAGAAGGTATTATATGCCGTTTTGATGGCATCCAGGAAGCTTCGGCATTATTTTCAAGCATACAATATTGTTGTTCCTTCTTCGCAGCCGTTGAAGGATATTATGAGAAATAGAGAAGCTACTGGACGGATTGGAAAATGGACTGCAGAGCTCAATGAATTTTGCATTGATTATGTGCATAGATCCTCGATCCAGTCTCAAGCGTTGGCAGATTTCATTGCCGATTGGACGCCAGGGGCTCAGGATGAAGAAGCAAATAAAGATGCCGAAGTGTGGACAGTGTTTTGTGATGGCTCTTGGGGAACCTTCGGAGCAGGAGCAGCCACTGTGTTGGTCTCACCATCCAAGGTTAAAACTTGTTATGCGGCAAGACTTGATTTCAGCTGTACAAACAATATTACTGAGTACGAAGCCCTGCTCCTGGGCCTTCGGAAATTAAAGGCAATGGGAATCAGAAGGGCGATTCTTAAAACTGATTCCCAGGTTGTTTCGGGTCATATCGATAAAAGTTGCAAGGCCAAAGATCCGAAGCTTGAGAAATATCTAGACACGGTCCGAAGAATCGAAGCTTCCTTCGAAGGATTTTCTGTCAAAAATATCCCTCGAGGACAAAATGAGCATGCTGATTTGCTAGCTAAGTCAGCAGCACAGGGGCTGCCGTTACCTTCGGATGTGTTCTTCGAAACAATAAAGGCACCTTCAGTGGAGCTCCTTGAAAGAGCAGTCCTCAACATATCTCCTGTTTATAGCGAAGATTGGAGAACTGAAATCATCTCTTACCTTCAGGGTAAGTTCCTTTCAGATGACGAAGCTTATAACAAAAGGATAGAGGCAAGAGCTCGTCCATATGTCATGATAGAAGGGGAGTTATACAAGCATGGAGTTTGCGCTCCGCTGCTCAAGTGTTTATCTAGAACCGAAGGTATAGAGTTGATGAAAGAAATACATGCAGGCCTGTGTGGATCTCACATTGGATCTAGGCCATTACTTGGAAAAGTTTTCCGTCAAGGGTTTTATTGGCCGAAGGCAGCTTCGGATGTAGCGGAATTGGTTCAAAAGTGCGAAGGTTGTCAGAAATGTGCAAGAGATCAAAAACAACCTTCGTCTTTAACATAGCTGATACAACCCATCTGGCCATTGCAAAGGTGGGGCCTTGACTTGTTAGGTCCTTTACCACCGGCTCAAGGGAATCTAAAATATGTTATAGTGGCTGTGGAGTATTTTTCTAAATGGATTGAGGCAAAGCCATTAGCCACAATAACTTCGGCCACTGTCCAAAAGTTTTTTTGGCAGAATATTGTTTGTCGTTTCGGGGTACCGAAGGCCATCACTGTGGATAATGGAACACAATTCGACTCCGAAGCTTTCAGAAATTTCTGTGATCAAATTGGTACGAAGATCCATTTTGCATCAGTTAGGCATCCGGAGTCAAATGGGCTCGTTGAAAGAGCCAACGGCATTATAATGACAGGAATAATGAAGTTAATCTTCAATCAACCCAGGGGAAAGTGGCCAGACCAGTTAACCAAAGTGGTGTGGAGCCACAATACAACAACATCAAGGTCTACAGGCTTTACTCCATTCAAGTTATTATTCGGTGACGAAGCAATAACTCCGGAAGAAGCTAAAACAGGATCAATAAGGGTAGCAGCTTCGACAGAATCAGGCCCTGAAGATGCTTGTTTTGTGGAAAAAGATGCTTTAGAAGGGATCAGGCTTCAAGCTGTGGAGAATATTAATAAATACCAGGCCGAAACAGTCAAATGGCGAGATAGAAAAGTTCGGCTAAAAAAATATTGAGCCGGGACACTTGGTGCTTCGGAGAGTGGCCAACCCAGACACAGTGGGCAAGTTACAGTTGAAATGGGAGGGACCTTTCTTGGTGGCATCTTCGTCAAGGCCTGGTTCATACAGATTGAAGGACATGGACGGCAATGACATTCCAAGATCTTGGAATGCGGATGAGCTTCGGCGATATTATGTGTAATTTGATGTAACCTTTTTTATGTTTTTTCTTTTTTCATGGCACCCTTTTCCTTTCTAAAGGGGGAGAAAGGTTTTTAATGGGGCCATCATATGTAATTTTCTTTTTAGTTCTATAAGAGCAAAATCCCCCAAAGAATGTAAATGTAAAAGCTGAGAACGCACCATCGAGTGCCGAAACTGAAAAAGCGAAGAAGCTCCAAAGTCGTTCCTAAGGGAATGCAGAGCTTACAGCGAAAAGTCAACGCTGATTCCGCCGAAAGTAAAAGGCGAAGAAGCTCCAAAGTCGTTCCTAAGGGAGTGCAGAGCTTACAGCGAAAAGTCAACGCTGATTCCGCCGAAAGTAAAAGGCGAAGAAGCTCCAAAGTCGTTCCTAAGGGAATGCAGAGCTGATGTGTGGTTGTTTCTAAGGAAATAATGGCTGAGGGTATGGCTTCGGATATGTGTTTTGGACATTCATTCGCACATCACATTACATCATAGCATTTGCATTCATAAGCATTCATTCAGGCATATATAGGATAATCATCATCATGGCATAAGTGGTTGTTTCGGCAAAAAGAATAAGCAGTCTTTTATGCTTCGTTGTGTACAAAAAAGAAAAAGTTTCGGCAAAAAGAATAAGCGGTCTTTTATGCTTCGTTGTGTACAAAAAAGAAAAAGTTTCGGCAAAAAGAAGAAGCGGTCTTTTATGCTTCGTTGTGTACGAAAAGAAGGGAAGGTGTTTTTTCGCCTTTGGCTCAAAATACTAATTTCGTCCACATCAAAGCGCCTCAATGGAAGGGTAAGAATATATTACAAGGTATGTACAAAGTTCATTAAGAACAGTTTAGTTGTATTTACAAAAGTTATTACAAAAGTCTCTTGAGTTTTTTCTATAGTGTACTCCTACTGATCTTCACCGAGCTTCAGCTTCGGCGGCATATTTTTTAAGCATCACCTTCAGCTTCGTCATCCTACATGAATCAAGGTATCGCGAGTAAAAATCAAGTGTGAAGGAGAAGGTAAGCACAAGGTATGATTTCTTACTGGTTCAAGATGACTTCGAGCTTCGTCTCCAGCCTTCTCTCGCCCGCCTTTTGTCCATATCATTTTTATAAATCTGTTTGAAATGCTTCGGGCGAGGTTAGGAATATCGTCTAGAATTGATGGAGACAGAGTGAAATTCGGCCTGTTGATGATTTTTCCATGATCACAGCCGGCCTTCAGGAACGCTGCAGCAGTGCCCCGAGAAGCTACCCAGGCACAGAAGTCACCGTGCCCGGCTATAACTTCGTCAAGCTCATCAATTTCAGCTTCAATATGTTCGAAGGCTCTTGGCAAATTTTCAGCTGCAGGGGTGAACTTTCCACTGCTGGCTCCAACTGAATAAAAGATCTTTTTAAATTGTTGAATACAGTTGTTACTAAATTTCAAACATTTGTCTTGAAGGCTTGTTAATGATTTCTTCAAATCTGAGTTGGTTTGGACTTCGGCCTCAAGCTTTGAATTAAGCTCTAGCTTCTCTTGTTCAAATTGTTTTGATTGGCAGAGAAGCTTCGAATTCAATTCTGCTACTTTAGCTTCAGTTTCTGCCAACAAGCCTTCAGTTGTTTGGAGTTCGAAGTCTTTCTTTTCAATAATAGCGGATTGCTCTTTTATTTTGCTCTCCAAATTTTCAATTATAGCTTCGTGTTTTTTATCCTCTAGATCTTGCTGCATCTTCAAGCTTTGCTCAGTAGCATGCTCTGCACATAAACAACCTTCGTTAGGAACATTTTCATTATTAAAAACAATAAAAGTCAGAGAAAAGTTGTTTACCTTGAAATTGGAATAAAATAAGTTACCGACGATATGTTGTCGTCGGTAGCGGCTGATATCCGTTTCTAGCTTCGGAAAACCGATACTCTTTGATAGAGTACCGATGACCTTAGCTCCAGTTTGATCCCGGATGCAACCTAACTTTTCATCGTCAATACCTCCGAAAAGAAGAGCTCCTGGCTTATATCCGCAAGATTTGACATATTCTTTAAGCTCTTCTATTTCGGCCTTCGACAGTTCTTGCCCAACTAAATTTTGAAATATGAAGGCTTCGTCCTCCGAAGTATCTTCGGCTATTTCCTTTTCCTTCCCAGGCACTGTGGCCATGGTTTCTTCGGCAGCGATGGTGGCTTCTTCTGCGGCCATATCTAGCAGAATTTTGTCGATGTCTTCAATTGTAGTTTCCAAGTTCAAATCTTCGGCCGAAGCGGCTTCGGTAGCCGCGACCTCTGAAGGTGCGACTTCGACATTTGTTGTGCCCTCAACCGCTGGCGCTTTCCGAGTTGAAGCCCTCGGTGGCGTCTTGTCAATAACTTCGGTCACTGCGATAATTCTTTGTCTTTTTGCTTTGGTTATTTTCTTCGTTATTTCCGGCTCCTCCACCTTTCGAAAAAGCTTCGTCAGTTGAGGCCCTAATGGACTTAGCTTCGCGGGCAGGGGTTCAGTCATTACCTTTAAGATTTCCTCCACATCGGTGGTAGAGGGCGATGCAGGAGTCCTCTCTTCATCGGATAATTTTCGCTTCGGAGATGATATTCTTTTCTTCTTTGGAATATTCTTCTTTTTTGATGGTTCTTCCTCATCTTTGTTCAAAGTTTCGGCCACCCTTTTCCTTTTTTGGCCCTCAGCACCCTTATTTAGCTGTTCATAGTCAGGGTACTCAAAACCCAGGGCATCAAACACTTGGTTCAGCCTTCGCTTTGGACGGGTGCCGAAGGCCGCAGTCATCAATTGATCTTCTTTTTTCGAATAATTCCCAAGAATTTCATTGCACATTACTTCAACTGTGTCCAGCCATTCTTGGCAAGGTTTTTTAAAGTATTTCTTGAATTTGAAATGGTAAGGAAGCCGGACAAGTTCCCCCTCTTTCTTCTCCCTTTCCAGCTTCGGCATTTCCCATTCTTTTAAAGTAGGGAAAACCCTGAAGGCCAAGAACTCTTGAACCAGATCCCTGGTACTGATATGCTCTGAAATAATTTTAAACTCACCCAGTGCAGCCCAGGTGGGACCTTCTAATGTCATGTGGCATCGCGGTCTTGTTTCTCCGAAGATCAATTCAAGTGGGCTTTGTACCAACTTCTCTTTGTCTTCGTCAACTTTCACATAAAACCACTCAGACTTCCAGCCTGCCGGCCATTTGCTTCGGTAGCTAATAATAGGAAACTTTGTTGTTTTCCGATAGGCAAAATTGTAACAACCAAAGTTATCATGTAATCCATCTTTTCTAGCCTTCGTCTGGTAATGTAGCTCATGGACTCGACAAAAGCTGTCGGCAAACGGCTCCACTGCCTGGCTTCGGAGGGCCCAGATATAAACACTAAGCCTAACGATAGCGTTAGGAGTCAACTGATGAAAGTAAATACCAAACTTCTTCAATACATCTGCAATAATCCCATGAAGGGGGAACCTCAGCCCAGCCTTTAAAAAGCTCTTGAAAATGACTATCTCGTCCTTCTCTGGCTTCGGGGTAGTCTCTTCTCCCCGGAAGCGAAGTAGTTTCTTCTGATTTTCACTGAAATAACCTGACTTTACCATCTTGGAGAGATCAGCCTTCGAAACGGTCGACTTTCCGAAGTCCAAGTGGCTGGGCTTACTTGGCATGGCAATGCGATAATCATCTTTGGGATCAGTTTCTCCAATGTTCTCATCTTCTGCTTCGGCGGTCGCTTGTTCTGCTTCAACAGTGGGGATTTCCTCCGAAGTTACCAGTCCGGATCGTTGCATTGCTTCGGAGATGGGAACAGTCTCCGAACCTTCAGCTTCGTCTCCTTCACGCTCAACCCTGGCAGTAGAGCGCACTCTGGCCATTTAATTCTGAGTTTGTGGAAATTGAATACTTTTTTTCTCCCGAAGCCTTTCCTTCTCACGAAGCAGGTTTCGAGTTGGACCTTCGTTCGATTCCGAGAGTTAAGCTTCGGCTGTGGTTAAAAATTTTGGCAACAAAACAGTGCAAATAGCAATGAATGCTGTGGTAACTTCACACCTACCCGTCTGTTTATATAGTGTTGCAGGTAAGAAGGCGAAACGCCAGAATTTTTACACCAGGCGGACAGTCACTTGCACTCGCTGCGCGGTGGACCGCAGAGACAAACAGTAACTCTGCAAGGTGGGACTGCCACGCCCTCGGAAACTGAATCGTTTCTCGACAACGAGCTCAGGGAAGGTGTTTTTTGGACCTTCGGCCTCCCGAAGCTTAAGAAACTTTTTTCACGGATCAAGCTCGTTACGAAAAACGATCTAGCGCCGCGAAAGGGGCTACTGTTGGGGCTATGCTTCGTCGCGTCGAAGGTCTTATAGGAAGAAACAGCTTCGGCTGAAGCTGTTCGCAGAAGATGACCGAAGGTCCCTCTTCATGAAGCTTCGGTATTACAAACCGACTTAAAGATAGAATGACCTTTTAGTCCATAAAGGTCCGAGTCAATGTTGTAAATCTTTATGAGGGGCATAGTTGTAATTCTTCACAGGCTGTGTCCTGTGTCTATAAATAGATGAACAGTACCCCCGTACTGTTCACGCTGACTTGTATTCATTCGCGCGTCACGCTTGGACTTTTGCCTTCTGTCAAGCCGAAGGTAAAAATGTAATTCAATATTGTTCAAGTGCATTCATGACTATATGATTAAATGATATTAATGATGACATGCGATTATTTATGTTGTTTCTCATGCCTCATATGCTTCTTCTTCCATTAATATATATTGAAATGACGAAGGTACGTCCTTCATGACCTTCGTCTGGATAACATTATATCCCAAGGGAGATAATGCTTTGAAGGATGAAGGGCATTAACCATTAACCTTTTTGTGTTGCCTTGTTCTTAACTTATAGCACTTGAGAACAAGTCCCCAACAAAGTACATGCGGAGGATTGGGTGGAGGAGTGGCCATGGTCTAATTGTTCTACATAACAAGTGTTGTAGATATATAGTTTCTGAAAACAGTTTCAAATGACACTAACATAATCAAGTTCTCATACTGCCTGAGACCCAGTTCAACCATCTTACAGCGATTGTGTTTCTCATGTCCTTTGATTTGGTACTTTGCCCCCATATATACAACAAGGATCCACGAGAACGCCCTTGTCTAGCTGCATCAGTTGTTGCGGTTTGTCCTAAACCTTGTACATGTTACTTCCCATTATGAAGAAAATAGATGCCTGATGTGTTTCCCTATGCAAGTATAATTGTATAGATGTTTTTGTTTATTTCTTAGGAAGAAAAGAGAAATAGCCTCAATATTCCTAATGAAACCATTGATTAGTAAAAACTATCACTCCTATCAACTGGTGTCAAATCACAACAAGCACCGATGAAATTTTCCCTAATATAGGTTGCCAATTTCCTTGTGTGATTCAAGTCCATTCGCAGCATAGCCGAGCTTGATAGCTTGAAGGTTTCTGGTGACATCTGGTTTGGCTCTGGAATTACACTCAAGGTAAACTTTGTTCTGGTACTACAATGTTTCCTTTCCTCCATAGTTGTGCTTGAGAGATAAAGAGAGAGCTCTCAATCTTGGTTTTTCTGTAAAAGTGGTTGTTCTGTTTGGAACTGTGGTGTGGGTTCGTTAATTATTGGCTTGTGGTTGTTCTTCTATTCTTTTTTGTTCTAAAGGTTGTTCTTCACTTGCCTTACAGCGGCACCTATGATCAGCTTCCATATAACTACAGTCTAAGACGCTCTCCTCTCCCTAATCCCTAAAAATCTGGTTTCCGCACATACATTACAGTGGTTTAGTTCTTTTTTGTTTGAATAAATTGCTGGTGTGGAAGATCATTTCATTATGGATCATTTCATTACAATTTGAAATTGGTTTCCTATTTTCAGTTCCTATACAAATGCATGTTTAAAGGATAGGTGCTGGTGTGGCAGGTCATTTCATTCCATGACTGTTCCTATAGTTGTGGCCACAGTCTAGATAAAAAAATTAGGTGTAGAGCCGAAATGGTAGCATTTCTATATGTGGCCTTTTTATCTATACTGGAGAGAGTTTTAACTTCAAAAACAGAGACAGTTTTAACTTCAAACTACCAGTCACAACACAGCAGGGAAGATAAAATATAAAGAGTTTAGTTCCTTTTTGTCACAGCTGTAGGAATTATTCTACCATGTAAATAGGAGAGGTCTCTTTGTAGATTGTGGCTGAAATGTATTGAGTATGGTTGCGTAGAAGCGAAAAGGTGGCACATATGAGTGTGAATACATGCAATTTGCTTATTGCTTCCTGTTTCTTGATTTTATTGCTAGCTGTTTACATACAACTATGTGAATAAGGTGTCATCACTGTAAGTTTGTGTAATGCTGTATTAGTGTCAGTTAAACTGCTACTATTTCAACTTAGCATTTTGTGTGGATAAGTTGCTGGTGTGGCAGATCATTTCATTACAGTTTGAAGTGAAGGATCATATAATTGCCCATGTTTTACACAATGTTTAGAATATGCCATAATAATGACCAGATGATTGTTTCCCTGTCATTGATGTTTTGACTATTATAATCTGTCAAAGTGTAGGCCTCTCCTATTTTCAGTTTAAAAGATAGGTGCTGGTGTAGCAAATCATTTCATTCCATGAATGTTCCTATAGTTGTGGCCATAGTCTAGATAAAAAAATAGGCGTAGAGGCGAAATGATAGCAGTTCTACACATGGCCTTTTTAAGCTCCATTTTTATCACTAGCAAACAAATACCTAGGATATATAAAGTTTGTTTTCTCAGTTCCATTCAAGTGATTCTCCAGTATATCCCTCAGTATAAGTTCCTTGACACCCTCTTTGGTCACCTTTGTTCGCTCAAACTCGAACTCCACTTTTGTTATTGGCTGGCATGATGGTTCTCTCTCTACTTCTGCAAGACCTTTAAAATATGGATCAGCCAGTGCTTGACTGTACACCAATGACAACAGAAACATCACTTGTGAATTTTAAACAGGCATTGGTTTGTGAGTCCATTTTAAACATGTTGGGTTATTTTCGACACTTGATAATACACAATCTGGCGTGGAACCTTGGAATAAACTTTGCATTATCTTAAATCACTAGCCAACTGCTTTATTCAAGAAGATGTTGTATCAATATGTACTTAATGTCATGGTTTGAAATAGCTACGATTTGAGTAAATTCTGTATTCTATTTTTTAAATGGGTTGTTGTATGTTATGCTTGAATGCTGAAATGGTTTGGGTTAGCTGTTGTCTCAATCTTTCCAGTTGACATTTGGCGAGCAAAACACAGAGAAGCAAGCACATGACATTCTTGCTTATTCTTTGCATCAAGGTGTCAGTATCCTAGACATAGTAGAAATTGTCAGTATCGATTCCTTACTATTATTAACTATCCCTCTCTTTGTTTTCAAATCAAGTGATGGGATATACTTCTCCATTTTTCCTTTTGACTTTTACTACCCAGCTCCAACTAACAAGGAAAATCGAGGGACAACTGATCTTTATATTAGCAGGTGGATGCAATCAAAACCAAGATGCAAGGTAACCTAAATGGATTTTAAATTTTATTTTGGATTGTTAAATCTTTATTTCTGACTACTATTGTTTTATGTCGATTCTGATTACAATGTGCATGTACTCCATATATTACCCCATATATTATTTAATTATCACTTTATCAGATATAGTTCATTTGGTTAATTTAATGCTACCTCGTTGTAGTTGCAAGTCTGGAACGACCGACTACCATTCACTGTTGCAAGTGATTTCTATTATTAAGAAGCTATGAGCGAAAATTTTGTGTCGCAAGTATGAACGCTTATGCTTTTCTGGATTAATTGAAATGTCTTTCATCTTCTATGACTATGCATGTGTTTTTCAGGCAATACTTGGTACTCGAGCATCAGAGATCATAAAGGTTGCTCCTTTTTGTCTCCATTTATCAGTCGAGGGGGAGTCACCGACGAACGACCCACAATTGGTAAGCCTCGTTATTCGACTGGATTTTTTTACTTCGCCTCTAGAGAATACTTCTCATTACCTAACCGCTTTATTCTCTTGCCATTTCTGATTCTGTTGTTGTGATACTCGATTGGGCCTAAGAAGCTGATGGAATCCTCATTCACCGCTGCTAAGGAGTTTGAGTAGGACTAGAGAGGAGACGTCAGTTCTTCCTCCGCTCAGTGCGACCATTCTCCCTGTCCCCCAACTCTGAACTCTTAGAACAATGATGATCACTACCTGTAACGCCCCGAATTTTGGAGTTGAATTTTTCTTTTCTTCACTCGCCAAATTCGGGCGTTACCCTTTCCTTTTTCCTTTCCCCTCGCCAAGCCTTGACCCTTTTCCAAAGTTATAGCGGGACTCGGCATGAGGTCTGAAAGGGAATTAGGCTTACACCTAGTCCCTAAAATAATTTTGGTGGTTGAATTACCCAACACAAATATTGGACTAACTAGTTTGCTCTAGTGTATAAGTTATACAGGTGCAAAAGGTTCACACTCAGCCAATAAAAAGAACAAGTTTTGGATTCAACAAAGGAGCAAAGAGGCATCCGAAGGCACCTCTGGTCTGGAGGTACCGGACTGTCCGGTGTACACCGGACAGTGTCCGGTGCGCCACCGGACAGTGTCCGGTGCACCAGAGGACTCCAACTTGAACTCGCCACCTTCGGGAATTTCTCAGGCCGCTTCGCTATAATTCACCGGACTGTCCGGTGTACACCGGACAGTGTCCGGTGCTCCAAAGAAGCGCGGCCTCCTCAACTCGCCAGCCTCGGGTTCGCGCAGCAGCCGCTCCGCTATAATTCACCGGACATGTCCGGTGTGCACCGGATTGTCCGGTGAACCCCCGGAGCAACGGCTATTTCGGCGCCAACGGCTCTCTGCGGCGCATTTAATTCGCGCTCTGCGCGCGCAGAAGTCAGGCGCGCCCATACCGGCGCACCGGACAATGAACAGGTGTGCACCGGACATCCAGGCGGGCCCAGAAGTCAGAAGCTCCAACGGTCAGAATCCAACGGCATTGATGACGTGGCGGAGGCACCGGACATGTCCGGTGTGCACCGGACTGTCCGGTGTGCCATCGACAGACAGCCTCCACCAACGGTCAAGTTTGGTGGTTGGGGCTATAAATACCCCAACCACCCCACCATTCATTGCATCCAAGTTTTCCAACTTCCAACCACTATACAAGAGCTAGCATTCATTGCAAAGCACACCAAAAGAGACCAAATCCTCTCCCAACTCCACACAAAGCCCTAGTGACTAGAGAGAGTGATTTGTAGTGTTCATTTGAGCTCTTGCGCTTGGATCGCTTCTTTTTCTTTGGCTTTCTTTCTTGTGATCAAACACTCACTTGTAATCGAGGCAAGAGACACCAATTGTGTGGTGGTCCTTGCGGGAAGTTTGATTCCCAAGTGATTTGAGAAAGAGAAGCTCACTCGGTCCGAGGGACCGTTTGAGAGAGGGAAGGGTTGAAAGAGACCCGGCCTTTGTGGCCTCCTCAACGGGGAGTAGGTTTGAGAGAACCGAACCTCGGTAAAACAAATCCGCGTGTCTCACTTCATTATTCGCTTGCGATTTGTTTTGCACCCTCTCTCGCGGACTATACTATATTTCTAACGCTAACCCGGCTTGTAGTTGTGATTATTTTTGTGATTTTCAGTTTCGCCTTATTCACCCCCCCTCTAGGCGACTTTCAATTGGTATCAGAGCCCGGTGCTTCATTAGAGCCTAACCGCTCGAAGTGATGTCGGGAGATCACACCAAGAGGGAGATGGAGACCGGCGACAAGCCCACTACAAGCCAAGGGAGCACTTCATCGGAAGAGTCCCGCACCAAGAGGAGGGAGAAGAAGAAGGGCTCCTCCAAACGGAAGGAGAAAAGATCTTCCTCTTCTCACCACAAAGAGAAGAAGGAAAAATCTTCTTCTCACAAGTCGCATCGAAAAGGCGACAAGAGGATGAGGAAGGTGGTCTACTACGAGACCGACACTTCATCAACGTCCACCTCCGACTCCGATGCACCGTCCGTAACTTCTAAGCGCCAAGAGCGCAAGAAGTTTAGTAAGATCCCCTTACACTATACATCTAGACATACTCCATTACTTTCCGTTCCATTAGGCAAACCGCCAACTTTTGACGGCGAAGATTATGCTAGGTGGAGTGATTTAATGAAAATTCATCTAACCTCACTCCACAAAAGTATATGGAATGTTGTTGAGTTTGGAGCACAGGTACCATCAATAGGGGATAAGGATTATGACACGGACGAAGTGGCCCAAATCGAGCACTTCAACTCCCAAGCCGCAACCATTCTCCTCGCCTCTCTAAGCAAGGAGGAATACAACAAAGTGCAAGGGTTGAAGAACGCAAAGGAGATTTGGGACCTACTCAAGACGGCGCACGAGGGTGATGAGCTCACCAAGATCACCAAGCAGGAAACGATCGAGGGGGAGCTCGGTCGCTTCCGTCTTCGCCAAGGGGAGGAGCCACAAGATATGTACAATCGGCTCAAGACCTTGGTGAACCAAGTGCGCAACCTCGGGAGCAAAAAATGGGACGACCACGAGGTGGTTAAGGTTATTTTAAGAGCTCTTATTTTCCTTAACCCTACTCAAGTTCAATTAATTCGTGGTAATCCTAGATATCCACTAATGACCCCCGAGGAGGTTATCGGGAATTTTGTGAGCTTTGAATGCATGATTAAGGGCTCAAAGAAGATCAACGAGCTTGACGAACCTTCCACATCCGAGGCGCAACCGGTGGCCTTCAAGGCAACGGAGGAGAAGAAGGAGGAGTCTACACCAAGTAGACAACCAATTGACGCCTCCAAGCTCGACAATGAGGAGATGGCCTTAATCATCAAAAGCTTTCGGCAAATCCTCAAGCAACGGAAGGGGAAGGATTACAAATCCCGTTCCAAGAAGGTTTGCTACAAATGTGGTAAGCCCGGTCATTTTATTGCAAAATGTCCTATGTCTAGTGACAGTGACAGGGGCGACGACAAGAAGGGAAAGAGAAGAGAAAAGAAGAGGTACCACAAGAAGAAGGGCGGCGATGCCCACGTGTGCCGCGAATGGAACTCCGACGAGAGCTCCACTGACTCCTCCTCCGACGACGAGGACGCCGCCAACATCGCCGTCACCAAGGGACTTCTCTTCCCCAACGTCGGCCACAAGTGCCTCATGGCAAAGGACGGCAAAAGGAAGAAGGTTAAATCTAACTCCTCCACCAAATATGAATCTTCTAGTGATGATAATGCTAGTGGTGAGGAAGATAATTTGCGTATCCTTTTTGCCAACCTTAACATGGAACAAAAAGAAAAATTAAATGAGCTAATTAGTGCCATCCATGAAAAGGATGATCTCTTGGACTCCCAAGAGGACTTCCTAATCAAGGAAAATAAGAAACATGTTAAGGTTAAAAATGCTTATGCTCTAGAGGTAGAAAAATGTAACAAATTATCTAGTGAGCTAAGCACTTGCCATGACACTATTGCCAACCTTAGAAATGAAAATGCCAAATTAATTGCTAAGGTTGATTCTCATGTTTGTATTGATTCAACTTCCCATCCTAGAAATGATAATGTTGATTTGCTTACTAGGATTGATGAGTTGAATGTTTCTATTGCTAGCCTTAGAAATGAGAATGAGAAATTAATTGCTAAGGCTAAAGAATTAGATGTTTGCAATGTTACAATTTCCGACCTTAGAACTAAAAATGATATGTTGCATGCTAAGGTTGTAGAATAAAAATCTTGCAAACCATCTACATCTACAGTTGAGCACACTTCTATTTGCACTAGATGTAGAAATATTAATGTTGATGCTATCCATGATCACCTAGCCTTAATTAAAAACAAAATGATCACATAGCACAACTTAATGCTAAGATTAGTGAGCATGACTTAGAAAATGAAAAATTTAAATTTGCTAGAAGCATGCTCTATAATGGGAGACGCCCAGGCATCAAGGATGGCATTGGCTTCCAAAAGGGAGACAATGTCAAACTTAATGCCCCTCCAAAGAATTTATCTAACTTTGTTAAGGGCAAGACTCCCATGCCTCAGGATAACGAGGGTTACATTTTGTACCCTGCCGGATATCCTGAGAGCAAAATTAGGAGAACTCATTCTAGGAAGTCTCACTCTGGTCCTAACCATGCTTTTATGTATAAGGGTGAGACATCTAGTTCTAGGCAACCAACCCGTGCTAAGTTGCCTAGAAAGAAAATTCCTAATGCATCAAATGATCATACTATTTCATTCAAAACCTTTGATGCATCATATGTTTTAACTAACAAATCCGGCAAGGTAGTTGCCAAAATTGTTGGGGGCAAACACAAGGGCTCCAAGACTTGTGTTTGGGTACCCAAAGTTCTTGTTTCTAATGCCAAAGGACCCAAAACCGTTTGGGTACCTAAAGTCAAGAACTAAAATTGTTTTGTAGGTTTATGCATCCGGGGGCTCAAGTTGGATACTCGACAGCGGGTGCACAAACCACATGACAGGGGAGAAAAAGATGTTCTCCTCATATGAGAAAAACCAAGATCCCCAAAGAGCTATCACATTCGGGGATGGAAATCAAGGTTTGGTCAAAGGATTGGGTAAAATTGCTATATCACCTGACCATACTATTTCCAATGTTTTTCTTGTAGATTCTTTAGATTACAATTTGCTTTCCGTATCCCAATTATGTCAAATGGGCTACAACTGTCTATTTACTGATATAGGTGTTACTGTCTTTAGAAGAAGTGATGATTCAATAGCATTCAAGGGAGTGTTAGAGGGTCAGCTATACTTGGTAGATTTTGATAGAGCTGAACTCAACACTTGCTTGGTTGCTAAGACTAACTTGGGTTGGCTCTGGCACTGCCGACTAGCCCATGTTGGAATGAAGAATCTTCACAAGCTTCTAAAGGGAGAACACATTTTAGGACTAACAAATGTTCATTTTGAGAAAGACAGGATTTGTAGCGCATGCCAAGCCGGGAAGCAAGTTGGCACTCATCATCCACACAAGAACATCATGACTAGTGACAGGCCACTGGAGCTCCTACACATGGACCTATTCGGCCCGATCGCTTACATAAGCATCGGCGGGAGTAAGTACTGTCTAGTTATTGTGGATGATTATTCTCGCTTCACTTGGGTGTTCTTTTTGCAGGACAAATCTCATACCCAAGAGACCCTAAAAGGATTCTTAAGACGGGCTCAAAATGAGTTCGGCTTAAGGATCAAGAAAATTAGAAGCGACAATGGGACGGAGTTCAAGAACTCTCAAATTGAAGGCTTCCTTGAGGAGGAGGGCATCAAGCATGAGTTCTCTTCTCCCTACACTCCACAACAAAATGGTGTAGTGGAGAGGAAGAATCGAACTCTATTGGACATGGCAAGAACCATGCTTGATGAGTACAAGACACCGGATCGGTTTTGGGCCGAAGCGGTCAACACCGCTTGCTACGCCATCAACCGGTTATATCTTCACCGAATCCTCAAGAAGACATCCTATGAACTCCTAACCGGTAAAAAGCCCAATATTTCATATTTTAGAGTTTTTGGTAGCAAATGTTTTATTCTTGTCAAAAGAGGTAGAAAATCTAAATTTGCTCCTAAAACTGTAGAAGGCTTTTTACTAGGATATGACTCAAACACAAGGGCATAAAGAGTCTTTAACAAGTCCTCAGGACTTGTTGAAGTTTCTTGTGACGTTGTGTTTGATGAAACTAACGGCTCTCAAGTAGAGCAAGTTGATCTTGATGAGATAGGTGAAGAACAGGCTCCATGCATAGCGCTAAAGAACATGTCCATTGGGGATGTGTGTCCTAAGGAATCCGAAGAGCCTCCACATGCACAAGATCAACCATCCTCCTCCATGCAAGCATCTCCACCAACTCAAATTGAGGATGAGGCTCAAGATGTTGAACAAGAAGATCAAGAAGATGAGCCACCTCAAAGTGACGGCAACGATCAAGGGGGAGATGCAAATGATGAAGACAAGGAGGATGAACAACCAAGACCGCCACACCCAAGAGTCCACCAAGCAATACAACGAGATCACCCCGTCGACACCATCCTCGGCGACATTCATAAGGGGGTAACTACTCGATCTCATGTTGCACATTTTTGTGAACATTACTCTTTTGTTTCCTCTATTGAGCCACACAGGGTAGAGGAAGCACTTCAAGATTCGGATTGGGTGATGGCGATGCAAGAGGAGCTCAACAATTTCACAAGGAATGAGGTATGGCATTTAGTTCCATGTCCTAATCAAAATGTTGTAGGAACCAAGTGGGTCTTCCGCAACAAGCAAGACGAGCATGGTGTGGTGACAAGGAACAAAGCTCGACTCGTGGCCAAGGGGTATTCACAAGTCGAAGGTTTGGATTTTGGTGAAACCTATGCACCCGTAGCTAGGCTTGAGTCAATTCGCATATTATTGGCCTATGCTACTTACCATGGCTTCAAGCTTTATCAAATGGACGTGAAGAGTGCCTTCCTCAATGGACCAATCAAGGAGGAGGTCTATGTTGAGCAACCTCCCGGCTTTGAAGACAGTGAGTACCCTAACCATGTTTATAGGCTCTCTAAGGCGCTTTATGGGCTCAAGCAAGCCCCAAGAGCATGGTATGAATGCCTTAGAGATTTCCTTATTGCTAATGGCTTCAAAGTCGGCAAAGCCGATCCTACTTTATTCACTAAAACTCTTGACAATGATTTGTTCGTATGCCAAATTTATGTTGATGATATTATATTTGGGTCTACTAACAAATCTACATGTGAAGAATTTAGTAGGATTATGACACAGAAATTCGAGATGTCTATGATGGGGGAGTTGAAGTATTTTCTAGGATTTCAAGTCAAACAACTCCAAGAGGGCACATTCATTTGCCAAACAAAGTATACTCAAGACATTCTAAGCAAGTTTGGAATGAAGGATGCCAAGCCCATCAAGACTCCCATGGGAACCAATGGACATCTCGACCTCGACACGGGAGGTAAGTCCGTGGATCAAAAGGTATACCGGTCGATGATTGGTTCATTGCTTTATTTATGTGCATCTCGATCGGACATTATGCTTTCCATATGCATGTGTGCAAGATTCCAAGCCGACCCTAAGGAATCACACCTTACGGCCGTAAAACGAATCTTGAGATATTTGGCTTATACTCCTAAGTTTGGGCTTTGGTACCCTCGGGGATCCACTTTTGATTTGATTGGTTATTCGGATGCCGATTGGGCGGGGTGCAAGATTAATAGAAAGAGCACATCGGGGACTTGCCAGTTCTTGGGAAGATCCTTGGTGTCTTGGGCTTCAAAGAAGCAAAATTCGGTCGCTCTTTCTACCGCCGAAGCCGAGTATATTGCCGCAGGCCATTGTTGCGCGCAATTGCTTTGGATGAGGCAAACCCTGCGGGACTACGGTTACAAATTAACCAAAGTTCCTCTTCTATGTGATAATGAGAGTGCAATCCGCATGGCGGATAATCCCGTTGAGCATAGCCGCACTAAACACATAGCCATTCGGTATCATTTTCTTCGGGATCACCAACAAAAGGGGGATATCGAGATTTCATACATCAACACTAAAGATCAATTAGCCGATATCTTTACCAAGCCACTTGATGAACAATCTTTTACCAGACTTAGGCATGAGCTTAATATTCTTGATTCTAGGAATTTCTTTTGCTAAACTTGCACACATAGCTCATAAATATACCTTTGATCATGTCTCTTTTATATATGCTATGACTAATGTGTTTTCAAGTATATCTCAAACCAAGTCATAGGTATATTGAAAGGGAATTGGAGTCTTCGGCGAAGAAAAAGGCTTCCACTCCACTCTACTACTCATCCTTCGCCGTCGCTCCGCATCACTCTCCATCTTTGGTATAATCTTCACTCATTTATTTTATGACCAAAGGAGGAGAAAATACTTCTAAGGGCTTATATCTCACTCAAAGTATCCGTTTTTGGCGATTCATGCCAAAGGGGGAGAAAATATGAGCCCAAAGCAAAAGGACCGCACCACCACCCTAATTTTAAAATTGATGATTCTCAATTGGTAAATTTCAAAAATGGTATCTCTTTGTGTTCTAAAGGGGGAGTAAGTAGTATTTTCAAATTTGTTGTCTTAAAACCCTCTTGAACACTAAGAGGAGACTTTATTTGAGGGGGAGTTTTGTTTAGTCAAAGGGAAGGCATTTTGAACAAAGGAAGAAAATTCCAAAACTTGAAAATGTCTTGCAAAATCTTATTCATTTACCTTTGACTATCTTGCAAAAGGACTTTGAAAAGAATTTACAAAAGAATTTGCAAAAACAAAACTTTTGGTGCAAATGTGGTCCAATATGTCAAAAATAAAGAAAACAATCCATGCGCATCATGTAAGTTTTTATATTGGCTCAATTCCAAGCAACCTTTGCACTTACATTATGCAAACTAGTTCAATTATGCACTTCTATATCTGCTTTGGTTTGTGTTGGCATCAATCACCAAAAAGGGGGAGATTGAAAGGGAATTAGGCTTACACCTAGTCCCTAAAATAATTTTGGTGGTTGAATTACCCAACACAAATATTGGACTAACTAGTTTGCTCTAGTGTATAAGTTATACAGGTGCAAAAGGTTCACACTCAGCCAATAAAAAGAACAAGTTTTGGATTCAACAAAGGAGCAAAGAGGCGTCCGAAGGCACCTCTGGTCTGGAGGCACCGGACTGTCCGGTGTACACCGGACAGTGTCCGGTGCACCAGAGGACTCCAACTTGAACTCGCCACCTTCGGGAATTTCTCAGGCCGCTTCGCTATAATTCACCGGACTGTCCGGTGTACACCGGACAGTGTCCGGTGCTCCAAAGAAGCGCGGCCTCCTCAACTCGCCAGCCTCGGGTTCGCGCAGCAGCCGCTCCGCTATAATTCACCGGACATGTCCGGTGTGCACCGGACTGTCCAGTGAACCCCCGGAGCAACGGCTATTTCGGCGCCAACGGCTCTCTGCGGCGCATTTAATTCGCGCTCTGCGCGCGCAGAAGTCAGGTGCGCCCATACCGGCGCACCGGACAATGAACAGGTGATGTCCGGTGTGCACCGGACATCCAGGCGGGCCCAGAAGTCAGAAGCTCCAACGGTCAGAATCCAACGGCATTGATGACGTGGCGGAGGCACCGGACATGTCAGGTGTGCACCGGACTGTCCGGTGTGCCATCGACAGACAGCCTCCACCAACGGTCAAGTTTGGTGGTTGGGGCTATAAATACCCCAACCACCCCACCATTCATTGCATCCAAGTTTTCCAACTTCCAACCACTATACAAGAGCTAGCATTCATTGCAAAGCACACCAAAAGAGATCAAATCCTCTCCCAACTCCACACAAAGCCCTAGTGACTAGAGAGAGTGATTTGTAGTGTTCATTTGAGCTCTTGCGCTTGGATCGCTTCTTTTTCTTTGGCTTTCTTTCTTGTGATCAAACACTCACTTGTAATCGAGGCAAGAGACACCAATTGTGTGGTGGTCCTTGCGGGAAGTTTGATTCCCAAGTGATTTGAGAAAGAGAAGCTCACTCGGTCCGAGGGACCGTTTGAGAGAGGGAAGGGTTGAAAGAGACCCAGCCTTTGTGGCCTCCTCAACGGGGAGTAGGTTTGAGAGAACCGAACCTCGGTAAAACAAATCCGCGTGTCTCACTTCATTATTCGCTTGCGATTTGTTTTGCACCCTCTCTCGCGGACTATACTATATTTCTAACGCTAACCCGGCTTGTAGTTGTGATTATTTTTGTGATTTTCAGTTTCGCCCTATTCCCCCCCCTCTAGGCGACTTTCAAGGTCTCGTGTAAAACAAAACCCTAGAAATACTTTATTTTGGTTTACTACACCATGTCGAACCATGCATTTGTTTTAATTGATTGAAATTATGAAAAAACATTCATCTAAATTTAAAGAAAAAGGAAAACATTTTTCTTTTCTCTCCCCCCCCCCTCTCCTCCCCTTTCGGCCCAGCCGCCCCCTCCCCTCGCGCGCGGCCCAGTCGCCCCCCTATCCCCTTCCCACTGTAGGCCTCGCAGCGGCCCAGCCGACCTCCCGGCCCAGCCGGCCTTGCAGCCCAGCCGCCCCCAGCCGCCACCCCCCCCCCCCCCCCCCCCCCCCCCCCCCCCCCGCTCCCCACGCCACGTCCTCGGCGCGGGCAGTTGAAAAACCGCCACCGCCTTCCCCTGCGGGCCGCACCCGTCAGGCCCCCTCCCCAAACCCCTCTCTCTCTCCTCCCCTGCTTGACCCGCCCCGCTCCCCTGCCCCGCTCGCCGAACCGCCCGCCGCCGGCCTCGCTCCCCCGCGCGGTAAGCCCCTTCCCCCCCCCCCCCCCCCTCCTCTCTCCTCTCCCCTCCCTCCTTATTCCCCGCGCTCGCCGGTGCCCTCCCCGTGGCGCGGTCGCGCCCGCCCTCAGAGCTCATAGCCATGGCGCGGCGGCCCGCGACCTCACCGTGGCGGCCATGGCGCCCCCGGCCTGGTGCCCCCCGGCGATGCCCCCGGCGTGCTCCCCTAGCCCGGCCGTGGCGCGGCCCGGTTCGCTGGCCATGGCGGCTCAGCCCCGCCCGCTCGGCGCTCCCCTGCCCCGTCTCCGGCGCCCCGCCTTGCCCTGGCCGTGGTGGCGCGGCCTTGGTGTAGCCGTGGCGTGTCGGCCCGGCGTGCCTATGGCGCGCGGCCTTGAGCTCGGCCAGCGCGCGGCCCCGCGCGGTCGGCCTCGGCATGGCCCCGTTGTCGCCCGCGGCGTGCAACGCGTGCGTGATCGCGTGGTGCATGGTGCTTTGGCACGGCTCACCGTGCCCATGGCGCGCTTGTCTACCCCCCGTGTATTCCATGCGTAGTGCTCGCGTTACTTAATTAATAAATGGAAAATCAATTTGGAAATTGGTTATGTTAGTTAATTCATGTAGTTAATCATCTACCTTATTTAATGTTGATCAACTGAAAATGGTTATGATTCTATTAGTGCATGTGACTAATCCTTATTATTGGAACTAAGTGGAACTAGAGCACGTAACGACTAGTTACGCGTCTACCCATAATACGCCTCAAGTGTAGCTTTAACCACTACGAGACCTTCCTTCTTCTCTTTCTAGCCATGGCATATGCAATATCGTCTGTCATACTCTATGCATATTTAATCTATTTGTTCTCTTGTATGGTGTACTGTTTGTTTCCTAATTCGAATGGATGGATGTATGTATGTTTGCGCTCGCATAGAGAACGATCCGGTTGAGGAGCCCGAAGAACTCGCAGGAGAAGCCCCTGAGCAGCAGTCGGTTGGTGGAGGCAAGTGTCCCTTGACCTATCTCTGTCCTATACATTCTTTAATTCACCTCCCGCATTTCACAGTTATACCTAAGGATTGACTAGCTTTTGTTATCCATGTCCTTGTTTACCTATTTGGGTTGGATTATTATTGTTTAGCTTTAAGCTATTGCTCAACTCTAATCAATGAACATGATGAGAATTACCTATGATACGCTGTTTTCCCTCTTATTTATGATTATATTTGTGGCATTTAAGGGGGCTCGAGCGGTTTCTCGAGTGCCTCTCCGTAAGGACCTGTTCGTTGGATGACCGCCCGGGAAAACAGTGCAACTATGAGGGTGGAATGGGGTGCCCTTAGCTGAATAATTAGAGGATCCGGGGTGTAGTTCGCTTAGCCGTCGTGCCGTTAATGGGGCTCGATGTATGCGGCTCGCTCTGCCAAGCTTGGGTTCGCCCCCTTGGGGAGGAGTGCGGTGCATTTAGGAAACCTAACGGGCGGCTACAGTGCCGGGGAATCTTTGTAAAGGCTACATAGTGATGCCCTGCTAGGCCACCTAGGTAGTGGTCAATAGGGAGTAGCTCTCTCCGGGCAGAAAGGGAATCACGGCTTGTGGGTAAAGTGCACAACCTCTGCAGAGTGTTAGAAAACTGATATATCAGCCGTGCTCGCGGTTATGAGCGACTAAGGGAGCTCCAGTGATTAGTGGTACTCGTTCAGAGATGTTCGGAATACAGGTGGCAACGAGGTTGATGGTTCTTGGTAATGACTCTGGTAATGGTAAGTGGTACTCTTTCTGTTTGGAAAGGAGTACGTTTGGGTTAATAACGTGGCTAAATCTAAAACCTGGCTTTCTCTACTAGTAATAATAATCTGACCAACTAAAAGCAACTGCTTGACTTACCCCCACATAAAGCTAGTCCACTACAGCCAAACAGGACACTTGCTGAGTATGTTGATGTGTACTCACCCTTGCTCTACACACCAACCCCCCCCCCCCTTCCCCAGGTTGTCCGCATTGCAACCACTTCTCAGGAGAAGATGAAGCCGTGGAAGGAGACTTCCAGGAGTTCCAAGACTATGACGAGTTCTAGGCGTGGGTTAGCGGCAACCCCCAGTCGGCTGCCTGTAAAGGCCGCGTTTATCTACGTTTCTTTTCCGCACTTTGATTTATTGTAAAGACTAAGTGGATGTCTCAGACATATGATGTAATCGACTATTATTTCCCTTTTTAATACTATTTGAGCACTGTGTGATGATGTCCATGTTATGTGACTGCTGTGTACGTGAATTACTGATCTTGGCACATACATGGTTCGCATTCGGTTTACTTTCTAAAACCGGGTGTGACATAAGTGGTATCAAAGCCGTGCTGACTGTAGAACCACTAACCTAGAGTAGAATGGTCGTTCTAAGGCTTATAGACCTCTGTCTCTGCCTTGACTTTGGTATCCCTTCAAAAGTTGGTCGTATCGACCAAACCTATGTTCTACTATATATTACACCTTGCTGAAAACTGTGTTTTATTCTAATCCTTCATTTATTTATGTTTCATTACTTGCTGGTCATACTAGTTCTGTTCTCACTCTTTTGCTTACGGTGTCTTTTGTAGATGGCTCATCTTAGACACACCGCACGGAAGTCTGTCATCCCCTTCTTACCCTCTCGCCTCGTGGAGCGTCTGCTTCGCCGTCCCGTGGCCGGTCACTCCAGTCACTTGGAGAGGCTGTACCACCGCCTACATGAGGAGCAGGAGCGTCGACGACAGGAGCAGCAGGGCTCTTCTTTCTCGCTCCAGCAGGAGATAGAGTCTGTGAGGAGTTGCTCCCCTGTGCTCCCCCTGGAGGCACCCCCTACACCACCCCTGAGCGCCCTAGTCCCTGGAGTAGCTGCTGGAGGAGACCCAAACGACGGAGGTGGCGACGACAGCTCGAGCCACGACACCGACTTTTCTGCTGACCAGGAGCCGGAAGGATGGGTTGCTCGACCCATCACTCGCGACGCTGCTCGCGGGTGTCACTTCCACGATGCGCTCGACACCCTACTACGTCAGGCACTTGACCGACGTACTTGGTCTATCGAGTATCGTTGTGTGGTCTTCCAGCACAGTCGCGGGGTCTACCCGGACCGCTGGGAGGTGACCTACTTGGTGCGTCGTCCGGAGAACAGCCTCTGGGGTGTTGAGGTCTGCTCAGAGCACTATTCCATCTCTGAGCGGGACTCGGCTGAGGCGGCCATGCAAGATGCCGCACGACGTGCGCTTTCACACTACTACTCAGTGCGCGGCGGGGTCGTCGACGGTCTCAACCTGAAGTATTACCCCCGCCGTCCATCTGGCAGCACAGGAGGCGTGATTGTTTCACCTGTCGGTGAGGACAATCCTAGGTTGAGCAGCACAGTCAACCTAGCTGCTGTGCTAAACACGGAGCTGGACCATGCATTAGACGAGCTGAGTAGGGCTCGTGCTGAGATCGCCCTGCTGCGGGCTGAGCGCGCGGAACGTCGTCACCTGGATGATGGTTCCCCCGCTCCCGTCGGGACTCAGCACCCGTATCGCTCACCTCGGCGTGGACACCAGTCTTATGGCAATCCCGACTGCAAGACCAAGATAGATTTAGAACCATAGATCGTTAGTGTTGAGTCTTGTAATAAATGTTTAGTATAGAAGTTTTAGGCTAGGTCTCAGTCTCAGTCCTAGCGTTAGTCTCGCTTTTAGTTAGTCTTAGTTAGACAGGGTAGTTTGCTATATCCTGTGCATTTATGTTTGTCATGGTGAACTATGCTGGATTTGGATCTTTGTAATGACTGTCACCAGAGTGTAGGCATCCCCTGCATTTTGGTTTACCTGTTATATATTAATGAAGTTAGTTGTCTAGTTGGGAAACCTTTTACTCTACTTTCCTCTTTATCTAAGAAGCTGTGGTGGTCTGTGTTGGAGATCAGTGAAGATGCTCATCTGTTCAGTGTTGTGGAGAATTCTATACTCTTTTCTTATGCTGCAAGATTGGCAAGATCAGTTCTGATGTGTGTTGCATTCTGCAGATGTCAGAAAACAGGCGCAGAGGAGGAAGGCGTGCTCAGCAGGAGCAAGCCGCTCAGCAGGATGAGGTACCTCAGCAACAGCAGCTGCCGCCCCCGCCCCCGATGTCGATCGAACAGATGTTCCTGATGCAGACTCAGGCAGTTCAAGCCATCGGTCAGACTCTAGCCGCCATTCAGCAGCAGCAGCAACAGCTACCACCTCAACCTCAGATGCCCAGGGACAAGCGTGCTGAATTCATGAGAGGTCATCCCCCAACATTTGCTCACTCTTCTGACCCTATGTATGCTGAAGACTGGCTGCGCACTGTGGAGCGGGAGTTGCATACCGCTTAGCGTGATGACAGGGAGAAAGTTCTGTATGGTCCCCGTCTGTTGAGAGGAGCGGCCCAGTATTGGTGGGAGTCCTATCTCGCCACTCATGCCAACCCCGACACCATCACCTGGGAAGAGTTTAGAGGTAGCTTTCGTCAGTACCATGTTCCTGCAGGTCTGATGACAGTGAAGAAAGAGGAGTTCCTGGCGCTCAAGCAAGGGTCATCGTTTGTCAGTGAGTACCAGGACAGGTTTCTGTAGTTGTCTCGCTATGCTCCTGAAGATGTCAACACCGACGCTAAGAGACAGTATCGTTTCCTGAGAGGCTTGATTGACCCTCTGCAGTATCAACTGATGAATCATACTTTCCCCATGTTTCAGCACCTGATTGATAGGGCAATCATGACAGAGAGGAAGCGCAGAGAGATGGAGGATCGCAAGCGCAAGATCAGTGGACCCCAGCCTGGAAGCGGCAATCGCCCTCGTTTCTCAAGCAATCAACCTCAGCAGTTCAGGCAGAACCAGCGTCCACCTCAGCAGCACCAGTTTCAAAGGCAGTATCCTAAGCATCAGCACCAGAACCGCCAGAACAATCAGTCAGGAGGAGGTCAGTTTCAGAGGCAGAATCAGCAGGCACCTCATCTTCCTGCCCCAGCAAACCAGCAGAACAATCAGGCAACACCAGCTCAGGTTAGAAACAGAGCATGTTTCCACTGTGGAGAGTAAGGCCATTGGGTGATGCAATGTTCGAAGAAGGTAGCCCAGCAACAGTCAGGCCCTAATGCCCCAGCAAAGCAGAATGTGTCTCAGCCTATAGCAGGCAACCGCTCTCAGCCACGCTACAATCATGGAAGACTGAACCACTTGGAGGCTAAAGCAGTTTAGGAGAACCCCGGCATGATAGTAGGTATGTTTCCAGTCGACTCCCATATTGCAGAAGTGTTATTTGATACTGGAGCAACGCATTCATTCATTACTGCGTCATGGGTAAAAGCACATAATCTTCCAATAACTACCATGTCAACCCCCATTCAAATTGACTCAGCCGGTGGTAGAATTCGAGTCGATAGCATTTGCCTGAATGTAAGTGTGGAAATAAGAGGGATAGCGTTTCCCGCTAACCTCATAGTAATGTGTGATACCCAATTTTCAAAAAAGAAGAGAAATTGAAGTTTACTCTTTTTTTCTTTGTTTTCTCTTGCGGGTCCCGTGCTATGGGGGGTTTGGAACTTTAGGAGGTAAACATCTGTAAAACAGTAAAATTTATGTTTGATGTGTGCGCGGGGGTCGAGAGCTCTGGCGTAGGAATGATTTTGGGCCGTTGATCACGATCCGGCAGTGGGAAGCCCACTTTTCCCCCCAAACCCCTAGCCGCCCCCTCTCTTAAGGCCCCTTGTGGGCAGCCGCCCCCCTTTCCCTCCTTTGGCCGTCACCCTCCCCCCCTCTTCCCTCTTCTCTCTTCCCCAAGTGCTGCAGCCGCCCCCTCTCCATTCTCAAGTTTTTTTGCAGCAGCCATCTCCTCAACCCTAGCCGCCACCCCCCATCTCCTCTTCTCCAAGTGTCGTTCTTTCTCGTTGGATCTTCTTCGTGTGGGTGCAAGTTTCAATTGGAGAATTGGTGGGAGGAAGGAAGGAGGAAAAAGGTGGAACTCAAGGTGATCTTGAAGTTATCTATGTTTTTATGCTAAAATTCAATTGATTATATGTTTGTCTATGCGAATCGGTAGAGGTGCTGTCCAGAATTTTTGTGGGAGGACGAACAGCAGTAGTTCTAGGGATTTCTGGGAATTTTTCGTGGGCAATTAGTAGGGATCAGTGGGAGAATCATGTAGAGCTTTGTCATACCTTTCCAACGAGTACTTATGCGCTCGATTCGGAGTTATAATTTAGGAGATATCGTTGTATGAATCCGGTTATGTTGCTGTCCAAAAAAACAGATTTTTCAGGTGGGTGAACAGCAGTAGTATTAGCAGTTTCTGGGAATTTTTCGTGGGTAATTAGTGTTAACCAGTATGATAATCATGTAGGGCTTTGTCTTATCTTTCCAATGAGTACTTATGCGCTTGATTTGGAATTATATTTTAAAAGATATCGCTGTTTGAATCCGGGTATGTCGCTATCCAAAAAATAAAAAAACAAATTACAGGGTTCATCTTGTGGACTGTTTTGGGCTAATTAGATGTTGGAATTTAATTATAAATTGTATACAAAACTTGTGGTGAATTTTACGTAGATGCCTCTGGAGTTTTTGTTTGTTACCACTGCTGTCATAATTTTAAAGTTATGAAATTATTAAGCAGCGCCGCTGCAGTTTGGTGGGTGTGGGGAGAGATGTAACCCGCGGCGGGATTTGAGGTTGTGCGTAGGTGCGGCATCGTTTATGAGCCTGATTATGTCAAATTGGTGCACTAAGTTGTGTGTCAAAAACAGGTGGTGGACTTCCGGATCATACTTAGGGAGTTGCCCGAACTTCCGGTAAAGGCAAGTAAATACAGTGGTGGTTGCTACCGTTTGGTTTGCATCCTATTCCCTGTCATTGAGTATGCATAAGTTTTAAATATGTTAATCATTGAATTCTATGATGAAGTTTATTTGTTTGGAAGTATTAATTCTCAATTGTCTAATATTGTGGATGATCATAATTTGGTAATGATATATGTGGTTGATTCCCATCTTGGATGAAGTTGAAGTATCTTTTTGAATCACGTTATATGAAGTGTTGTAGGCATGTCATGCACATCGCATCATCCATCTTGCATTTTGAAGTTATGTCGTGATCTTATGGTCCGACCGTATCGGTACATTTTTAGCATCGTACGTTGCTCGAGGAGGGGTACGATGCGGCTTCATATCCTTAGAGGTATGAAGGCAGAAGTCATCCTTGCATTTGCAGATATTTGCACTCATGAGGTATATATGAAGTGTGACATTACTATGTTACTATTGTGGTTTCTACCTGCAAGGTGTGGTAATTAGGTGTGTTGTACGTTGTATACGTGCTGCACCTTCGTAATAAGAAGGTTGTGGAATCAAGTGGTGGTAAAACAATGTTCTTATGTGGTTAAACAGTTTGATATTATTTTACTTGCTGAGATGTGTCATCTCACTCTTGCATTACTCAATGCAGGTACTTGATACATGTTGGGAATGAGGGGAGTAGCAGCACGTCCACTTTCACTCTCATAATAACGCTGCCCAGGCGTAGCCATGATTTAATTAGAAATTTATTGTCAAAGGAAGTTTGTTTTTTTATAGTCGTGCGCACTGGTTAATTCAGTTCAGGTCGTATGTTTATCTTCCCTTGCTAGCCGATTAATAATACTTAGTATGTTTTTGTCATGATATATGTTTATACACTGTTGCCCCCTCATTTATGCAATCTTGCAAAGGGGATGCTGCCGAAATTTTATATATGGACGTCAGAAGTGTAGTTCAGTAGCATTCCGGGTTGTTTTGGAATCCGGGGTGTTACAGTTGGTATCAGAGGATAGGCTTTAGATTCTACGCAATTTGAAGATAAATTTGACACACTTGCACATATAGGAAGGGTATGGGTTCGTATATCTTTCATACTAGTATTTTATTGTATAGATGACTAGAATTCCCTTACTCCAAATCGCTTTATGGTTGGGTGGGATATGTCGTTAACGACTTAATGCTTGATATGATATGTTACTTCTATTTAATATGGGTTTCTTGATGTGGTTGTTATTGAGGTTATTATGCAAGTGAAGCTACTAATGTACTTGTTTTGTATACATATCGTCATGATGTTTTTTTTTGATGCGATGTTTTTCAAATCTCTAAGCTATTACTATCATATAGTTCTATATGCGTGACTGTGGATGTTTTTTTAATGGATTTTTTGGTTCTAGTACTTGTAGGACCAATTGTTTATTAAGTTTTGTATAGTGGGTCTAATCCGGCTTGGTGTGCTGTGAAAACACTATATAATGTAGTTTTATCATGTTGTTGAGTCTGGTTGAATGTTGGGTTACAACCCAACTACTTATCAATGTAATATTTCCATGGATGCAATGCTTTGTGCCTCACCCCTTTGGGCTAATATGGCTACTTGCCAACTTGACCTTAGAGTACAATAGGTTTGTCTCCATAGAGCAAAGGCAATGTTGTATTGTCTATGAAATCTTGAGACTGGTAGAACTCAAGTGAATTTGTAAGATGACGTGGATAGTTAAGTTCAACCATGTTTACATGATAGGTTTTCTTATTTTGTGCAACCTTATCTTTAATAATAAAATAGGGTGATTTCAAGTGGATTTTATGTCTATATTATAGTTGAAGAGGCATGCATGTTTTCCTTCTATGGTTTGTTTCTATAGCCAAAAAGGTTATGCATATTTTTTTATTTGTTGGAGGCTAGTCATATGGACGATATGGACAACCCGTTTTATATTGTTTTTAGTCGCAGATGATATATGGTAGTTTTTTTTATGATCAGTTCTCTATGCATGCTTGTTGAATTATTATTTGGACCGTTTTATCTTAAACAAAGACAATGCTTAACTGGAAGTTGCTTATGTTTGTTAGTCATCTATCTTTATAATGATGTGGTTGTTGCATCAGATGGAGATTTTTTTTATATGAATGATGGTTTGATAGATCATGTATGTCTACTACTTTGAATTCATCCTATGACATCACGAGGTACAAATTGTTCAAGTGCAATAATAGGAGGTATTGTTGTATGTGAGGTTAATCAAGGTAGTTTGGTTAGGTGGAATGTCTTATTGAAGTCCAATTACTCCTGTTGAGCATAGTATCGTATTATTATTTTAGTGTTGGAAGTAATATTTATGAAGCTTTTGCATGAGTCTGTGTCAAACAGTACATTAGTTTTTCTTGTTGTTATCCCTCCATTGCTTTATGAGTATTGCAAATTTTATCTCTTTTGAGAGGAGAAAAAAATGTTATATGACATGAGCACCATTTGCTTCACGTCAACGGAATAGTTTTGGAGATTCCTAGTAGTTGGATTCTAGTGTAATAACAACCATGTTTTATAGTGCTTGAGACGGGTATGTCAGGTGTTTCATACATTGCCGATACATGGATGTTTGACCTTAGTGGCATTAACAAACGAGGTTGTTGAATTCATTGATTGTTGTGCTTAGTGTTCTAACCTATTTGGTAGAGTGTTATTTAAAGACTTTGTGGAGTTGCATCCCAGTTTGGTAGTGGAAAATCCTAGTGTTGATTGCACCTGCCAATGACTTGGGTTTCATTTTATATGGTTTTTTATTGCTGTTAATGTGTTGTTTGGTTTCGGGAGGCATTTTAAATTAGTTGGAGGCTGAATCAGGCTTCCCTTATCAAGAATGTTTTGTAGTATGTTTCTTCATCTTTCCATAGGATGCTTAATCACCATGATTGGTCTAAACATTTGAGAGTTATGGGTTTCTTAAAACGTACTTGTTGGTGTCTCTGGTAGAATGAGTCTTTAATTTTGTACGGAAGAATAGACCTTGAAGATGGTATAATTTGGTTTTTGTTGGATTATGAAAGTTTTAGTAATTTCATGATCTTTCCAAAGAGTATTGGTTTGTAATTTTCATTGTATATAATTGGAGTTAGGCTGCTCTGAAGTTGTTGCACCGTTGTGTCTGAACTTTAGGTGTTGTTATAACCACCAATAAATCGACCGTGTTTTGATAGTTTCATAGCCCAAATTTGGGAATTCTCTTTAAGCAAAACTTTAGTTCTTCTCAGTACCTTTTAAATGGGTATTTACTTGTAATTGTCTGTTAAATAGATTGGGAGAGGTGGTTGTCCGGTTATAAGTCGAATCTCCAATGTGCAGTATCTCGGGCTGAGTTTAGCTGTAGGTCATGTAGAGTTGAGGGCTATAAAGATAAATTTGGGTGCAACTTTATTGCAAAAGTCGTGGACAATTTTCAAACTTTCCAACGCGTGTTCGTTGTAGTTTTAAGTTGAGTATAGGAGGAGTTATAGGTTTTTGAATTTTAGTTGTCCATTGTTTCCATCCTATCAGTTTTGCAACAAAAGAGTTGCATCATTTTATCGGTTTGAAAACCAATTTCGAGACACTCATTATAATAAAAGTTTTACAGAATGTTATAATCTTTTCAATGGGTTTATATTTGCAAAATTTTGTTAAGCTGCAGGGAGTTATGATATTTTGAATTTATGTGTCATGTTTCGTCAGTTTCTGGTGGCAGATCATGTATGTCGCCTTACAAGTCAAATTAAAAATGATAGATGAAAAAAAAATTGTTTATCCTTTGAATACGAAAGTTGTAGATCATGAAGTTTAGATGATTTTACAATATTTCATTGTTACCATTGCTTTTATAGTGAGAGGTAGAAAAAAAATGAACATTTGTGCTATTGAGTGTCAATTTTCTACTTAGTGATTTTTTTCATGGGAGTTTGGTTTAGTTGTGGTGAGCTCTTTCGCAATCCATGTTAATTAAGTTGTATGGTGGGAGGGAATAGATGTAGTGGTTGGGATGGTTATCTTGTTTATGTATATGTGGAGCGTGGGCTGAAACACAGAGATAGCAAGGAACGTTTGAATAGGCCAGTACGTATTATTGTGAAGCCACGTTTTCTTGTATTGGCGTGATTGCGTAAGTATGAAATAGTTACGTCATGTGAAGTATAGGTTGAGATGCAATTTGTCTGAGTTATTCGATAGATATATATGTATAGTATAATTAAAAAAAGAGAGTTCCTATATGGGATGATATAATGTATAGAATGTGCTTGGATGAATATGTGGGCAGGCCTAACATGCTTAAACAGATTCCTGTTTGCATGATGTGAGATTAGGCTTAAATAGTTTAAAAAGTTATCATATTGCTTCTATACTTATTTTTGTTCTAAGTATCTCGTAATGAAGAACCTAAAGTTATTAGTCTTTCAATGAACGCTTAATCTTAGAAGAGTAATGAACCTCATAAAATCTATTGCTTGCTGTTGGGACTGCATGACCAGTTTTAGTTATGCAGCTAGTTCAATGAAGTAAACCATCTTTTCTGTAGAGATGTTATATATAAAAGTTGTAGCCAACTTCTTTATCTTACTTGTGTAAAAATTTCATGACCATAGGTCTAGTAGTTTGGTAGTTATGATTTCCTCAAGTCCAGTCTTGAAATCTGTGCAGATTTTGTACAGATTTCGAAACTGGCCTTGTTTGCCCAATTTAAACTTCGAATAACTTATTATTAATTATAAAGAAGTTGTAGTAATTTTCTTAATCTTTTCAACAAATTTTGGATCACCCTTTTTGGAGATCTATAAGTTAAGTTACAGCTGTTTTAAGTGTGATCTCTGAATCTGTCCAAATTTGGACAACAGAGCCTTTCTCATGTCTTTTGACCTTGTTATGCATTGAATTAACTTGATATGTTTATAAATGAATTATAGACAATTCTACTAGCTTTCTAAAAAGTCTGGGAGCACCTGAATTGGATGACTGAGACTCCAATTATGGATTTTTGAATTGAGTAGTTGAATTCAGTCCAAGTCTGGACAGAATTTACGTTTAGCATTGTTTGACCTTTCTAAGTGTCAAATCTTGCTGTGAAGATAATACCAAGGGTATAGTGGACTTTATAAGCTTTCCATAAAGTCCTAGTTTATTATTTTTGGATGCTTATTTTATGAGTTATGAAGAAAACAATTAACCGCTGTGCTGCTATCCAAAGATATGCAAGCATTAAGTTGCTCTCTTGAAGTTGCTCTTGTTTGGCTAAGTTTGGTTTAGGCTATAGGAACACTATATGCAGTGCATTCATATATACATTCCTTGAAGTACTTGCATATGTCAATGATTGATTTGGTGTCAGGAAAGCTTTGTCCGAGGTATATAGGACCGTCTACTATCTTAGCCGAGTTGGCAGCTGGGCTTAGCACATGCAATTGTCGGAATCTATGATCAGAGTACACCATGTATTCCATGTCTTTATGTGGAGGAAGTATTTGCGGAATCTAGACCATCAAATCGAGCTAGAGCCGATTCCTATGTAGCAAGACCAGACTCTAGAGTGTCGTCTGCTGCGTATCTTAGAATCCTAGGAGCTTGAGGAGCTGATGCGGTAGAAGTACCCGAACTTTTCTTTATGTGTGAGTTTTGTTGGTGCATTAATCTTTCCTTTGTCGTTCCGATAGAAGCATCGGAATTCGAGGTCGAATTCTTTTTAAGGGGGGTAGAGTGTGATACCCAATTTTCAAAAAAGAAGAGAAATTGAAGTTTACTCTTTTTTTTCTTTGTTTTCTCTTGCGGGTCCCGTGCTATGGGGGGTTTGGAACTTTAGGAGGTAAACATCTGTAAAACAGTAAAATTTATGTTTGATGTGTGCGCGGGGGTCGAGAGCTCTGGCGTAGGAATGATTTTGGGCCGTTGATCACGATCCGGCGGTGGGAAGCCCACTTTCCCCCCAAAACCCTAGCCGCCCCCTCTCTTAAGGCCCCTTATGGGCAGCCGCCCCCCCTTTCCCTCCTTTGGTCGTCACCCTCCCCCCTCTTCCCTCTTCTCTCTTCCCCAAGTGCTGCAGCCGCCCCCTCTCCATTCTCAAGTTTTTTTGTAGCAGCCATCTCCTCAACCCTAGCTGCCACCCCCCATCTCCTCTTCTCCAAGTGTCGTTCTTTCTCGTTGGATCTTCTTCGTGTGGGTGCAAGTTTCAATTGGAGAATTGGTGGGAGGAAGGAAGGAGGAAAAAGGTGGAACTCAAGGTGATCTTGAAGTTATCTATGTTTTTGCGCTAAAATTCAATTGATTATATGTTTGTCTATGCGAATCGGTAGAGGTGCTGTCCAGAATTTTTGTGGGAGGGCGAACAGCAGTAGTTCTAGGGATTTCTGGGAATTTTTCGTGGGCAATTAGTAGGGATCAGTGGGAGAATCATGTAGAGCTTTGTCATACCTTTCCAACGAGTACTTATGTGCTCGATTCGGAGTTATAATTTAGGAGATATCGTTGTTTGAATCCGGTTATGTTGCTGTCCAAAAAAACAGATTTTTCAGGTGGGTGAACAGCAGTAGTATTAGCAGTTTCTGGGAATTTTTCATGGGTAATTAGTGTTAACCAGTATGATAATCATGTAGGGCTTTGTCTTATCTTTCCAATGAGTACTTATGCGCTTGATTGGGAATTATATTTTAAAAGATATCGCTGTTTGAATCCGGGTATGTCGCTATCCAAAAGACAAAAAAACAGATTACAGGGTTCATCTTGTGGACTGTTTTGGGCTAATTAGATGTTGGAATTTAATTATAAATTGTATACAAAACTTGTGGTGAATTTTACGTAGATGCCTCTGGAGTTTTTGTTTGTTACCACTGCTGTCATAATTTTAAAGTTATGAAATTATTAAGCAGCGCCGCTGCAGTTTGGTGGGTGTGGGGAGAGATGTAACCCGCGGCGGGTTTGAGGTTGTGCGTAGGTACGGCGTCGTTTATGAGCCTGATTATGTGAAATTGGTGCACTAAGTTGTGTGTCAAAAACAGGTGGTGGACTTCCGGATCATACTTAGGGATTTGCCCGAACTTCCGGTAAAGGCAAGTAAATACAGTGGTGGTTGCTACCGTTTGCTTTGCATCTTATTCCCTGTCATTGAGTATGCATAAGTTTTAAATATGTTAATCATTGAATTCTATGATGAAGTTTATTTGTTTGGAAGTATTAATTCTCAATTGTCTAATATTGTGGATGATCATAATTTGGTAATGATATATGTGGTTGATTCCCATCTTGGATGAAGTTGAAGTATCTTTTTGAATCACGTTATATGAAGTGTTGTAGGCATGTCATGCACATCGCATCATCCATCTTGCATTTTGAAGTTATGTCATGATCTTATGGTCCGACCGTACCGGTACATTTTTAGCATCGTACGTTGCCCGAGGAGGGGTACGATGCGGCTTCATATCCTTAGAGGTATGAAGGCAGAAGTGATCCTTGCATTTGCAGACATTTGCACTCATGAGGTATATATGAAGTGTGACATTACTATGTTACTATTGTGGTTTCTACCTGCAAGGTGTGGTAATTAGGTGTGTTGTACGTTGTATACGTGCTGCACCTTCGTAATAAGAAGGTTGTGGAATCAAGTGGTGGTAAAACAATGTTCTTATGTGGTTAAACAGTTTGATATTATTTTACTTGCTGAGATGTGTCATCTCACTCTTGCATTACTCAATGCAGGTACTTGATACATGTTGGGAATGAGGGGAGTAGCAGCACGTCCACTTTCACTCTCACAATAACGCTGCCCAGGCGTAGCCATGATTTAATTAGAAACTTATTGTCAAAGGAAGTTTGTTTTTTTATAGTCGTGTGCACTGGTTAATTCAGTTCAGGTCGTATGTTTATCTTCCCTTGCTAGTCGATTAATAATACTTAGTATGTTTTTGTCATGATATATGTTTATACACTGTTGCCCCCTCATTTATGCAATCTTGCAAAGGGGATGCTACCGAAATTTTATATATGGACGTCAGAAGTGTAGTTCAGTAGCATTCCGGGTTGTTTTGGAATCCGGGGTGTTACATAATGGGTACTCAGGGAATAGATGTCATCCTAGGGATGAATTGGCTAGATAAGTATCAGGCAGTTATCAGTTGTGATAAGAGGACAATCAAGTTGGTGTCCCCACTAGGAGGAGAAGTGGTGACCGAGTTAGTCCCGCTTGAGCCAAAAAAAGGAAGTTGTTATCAGATGGCTGTCGATAGCAGTGAAGCAGACCCAATTGAGAGTATCAAGGTTGTGTATGAGTTCCCAGATGTGTTTCCAAAGGACTTACCAGGTATGCCACCAGAGCGGAAAGTTGAGTTCGCCATAGAGCTTCTTCCTGGAACCGCCCCCATCTTTAAGAGAGCTTACAGGATATCCGGACCAGAGTTGGTTGAACTCAAGAAGCAGATTGATGAGCTGTCAGAGAAAGGTTACATCCGGCCAAGCACCTTGCCTTGGGCTGCCCCTGTCCTATTCGTAGAGAAGAAAGATGGCACCAAAAGGATGTGTATCGATTATCGAGCTCTGAATGAGGTCACCATCAAGAACAAGTACCCCTTGCCCAGAATAGAAGATCTGTTTGACCAGTTGAGAGGAGCCAGTGTGTTCTCCAAGATAGATCTGAGGTCAGGTTATCGTCAGCTCAGGATCCGACCTTCAGACATTCCGAAGACGGCATTCATTACCAAGTATGGGTTGTATGAGTTCACGGTGATGTCTTTCGGTCTAACAAATGCACCAGCCTTCTTCATGAATCTGATGAACAGTGTATTCATGGACTATCTTGACAAGTTTGTGGTGGTAATTATTGATGATATTCTGATTTATTCTCAAAGCGAGGAAGAGCATGCAGATCACTTGAGGATGGTATTGCAGAGATTGCGAGAGCACCAGTTGTATGCAAAGTTGAGCAAGTGCGAGTTCTGGATCAGTGAAGTCCTGTTCTTGGGTCATATAATCAACAAAGAAGGATTGGCTGTGGATCCGAAGAAAGTGACAGATATTCTGAACTGGAAAGCGCCAACAGATGCCCGAGGAATCAAGAGCTTCATTGGAATGGCCGGATACTATCGGCGATTCATTGAAGGATTTTCGAAGATTGTGAAACCAATGACAGCTTTGCTAGGCAACAAAGTTGAGTTCAAGTGGACCCAGAAATGTCAAGAGGCCTTTGAAGCGCTAAAAGGGAAGTTGACTACAGCGCCTGTCTTAGTCTTGCCTGATGTGCACAAGCCCTTCTCGGTGTATTGTGATGCTTGTTACACTGGTTTGGGATGTGTGTTGATGCAGGAGGGAAGAGTTGTGGCTTACTCATCCCGACAACTGAAGGTTCATGAGAAGAATTACCCAATCCATGACCTAGAGTTGGCAGCAGTGGTTCACGCACTGAAGACATGGAGGCACTATCTGTATGGACAGAAATGTGATGTCTACACGGACCACAAGAGTCTGAAGTACATATTCACTCAATCAGAGTTGAATATGAGGCAACGAAGATGGTTGGAGTTGATCAAAGACTATGAGTTGGAGATTCACTACCATCCAGGCAAAGCGAACGTAGTGGCAGATGTTTTGAGCAGGAAGAGTCAAGTCAATCTGATGGTCGCTCGTCCAATGCCTTATGAGTTGGCCAAAGAGTTTGACAAGTTGAGTCTCGGATTTCTGAACAACATGCGAGGAATCACAATTGAGTTGGAACCTACCCTAGAGCGAGAAATCAAAGAAGCGCAGAAGAATGATGAGAAGATCAGTGGGATCCGGCGACTGATTCTAGACGGCAGAGGCAAAGATTTTTGGAAAGATGCAGAAGGTGTGATATGGTTCAAAGACAGCTTGTGTGTTCCCAATGTCCAATCTATTCGAGAATTGATTCTCAAGGAAGCTCATGAGACAGCTTATTTGATTCACCCTGGAAGTGATAAGATGTATCAAGATCTGAAGAAGAAATTCTGGTGGTATGGAATGAAGAGGGAAATCGCAGAGCATGTGGCTATGTGTGATAGTTGTCGACAGATCAAGGCAGAACACCAGAGACCAGCTGGATTGTTGCAACCGTTGCAAATTCCTCAGTGGAAATGGGATGAAATCGGTATGGATTTCATAGTCGGATTGCCTCGCACTCGAGCCGGCTACGATTCCATTTGGGTAGTAGTGGATCGCTTAACCAAGTCAGCCCACTTCATACCTGTCAAGACCAACTACAGCAGTGCAGTATTGGTAGAGTTGTGCATGTCTCGGATCGTTTGTCTTCATGGTGTGCCAAAGAAGATAGTGTCAGACAGAGGAACGCAATTCACCTCTCATTTCTGGTAGCAGTTGCATGAAGCCTTGGGTACACATCTGAATTTCAGTTCAGCCTATCATCCGTAGACAGATGGTCAGACCGAAAGAACCAATCAAATCCTCGAAGACATGTTGAGAGCCTGTGCATTGCAAGATCAGTCCAGATGGGACAAGAGATTGCCTTATGCAGAGTTCTCCTATAACAACAGTTACCAGGCCAGCTTGAAGATGTCACCATTTCAGGCGCTCTATGGAAGGAGTTGTAGAACTCCGTTGCAATGGGATCAGCCTGGAGAAAAGCAAGTGTTTGGGCCAGACATTCTGCTGGAAGCCAAAGAGAACATCAAGATGGTTCGAGAGAATCTGAAGATAGCGCAATCAAGGCAGCGAAGCTATGTAGACACAAGAAGAAGAGAACTGAGTTTCGAAGTCGGAGATTTTGTCTATTTGAAAGTGTCACCGATAAGAGGAGTCAGAAGATTCGGAGTCAAAGGCAAGCTAGCACCCCGCTACATTGGTTCGTACCAGATTCTCGCAAGGCGTGGAGAAGTGGCCTATCAGCTCAGATTGCCAGAGGGTTTGTCCGCCGTGCGTGATGTCTTTCATGTGTCTCAGTTGAAGAAATGTCTGCGTGTGCCAGAAGAGCAGTTGCCAGTGGAAGGTCTTAAAGTCTAGGAGGACTTGACCTACATTGAGAAGCCAACGTAAATCCTTGAGACTGCAGACAGAGTCACCCGAAGGAAGACCATTAGAATGTGCAAAGTCAGATGGAATCACCACTCTGAGGAAGAAGCAACCTGGGAGCGTGAAGATGATCTGATGGCTAAATACCCTGAGCTCTTTGCTAGCCAACCCTGAATCTCGAGGGCGAGATTCTTTTAAGGGGGATAGGTTTGTAATGCCCCGAATTTTGTAGTTGAATTTTTTCTTTTCTTCAATCGCCAAATTCGGGCGTTACCCTTTCCTTTTTCCTTTCCCCTCGCCAAGCCTTGACCCTTTTCCAAAGTTATAGCGGGACTCGGCTTGAGGTCTCGTGTAAAACAAAACCCTAGAAATACTTTATTTTGGTTTGCTGCACCATGCCGAACCATGCATTTGTTTTGATTGATTGAAATTGTGAAAAACATTCATCTAAATTTAAAGAAAAAGGAAAACCTTTTTCTTTTCTCTCCCCCCTCTCCTCCCCTTTCGGCCCAGCTGCCCCCTCCCCTCGCGCGCGGCCCAGCCGCCCCCCTCTTCCATTCCCGCTGTGGGCCCCGCGGTGGCCCAGCCGGCCTCCTGGCCCAGTCGCCCCCAGCCCCCCCCCCCGCTCCCCATGCCGCGCCCTCAGCACGGGCGGTTGAAAAACCATCACCGCCTTCCCCTGCGGGCCCCACCCATCACCCCCTCCCCAAACCCCTCTCTCTCTCCTCCCCTGCTCGACCCGCCCCGCTCCCCTGCCCCGCTCGCCGAACTGCCCGCCGCCGGCCTTGCTCCCCCGCGCGGTAAGCCCCTTCCCCCCCCCCTCCTCTCTCCTCTCCCCTCCCTCCTTCTTCCCCGCGCTCGCCGGCGCCCTCGGAGCTCGCGGCCATGGCGCGGCCCCGCCTGCCCTCTGCGCTCGCGGCCCCGCCCGCCCTCGGTGCTCGCCCCCCCCCCCCCCCCCGCGCGGTCCGGCCCTGGTGGCTCGCCGGCGCGGCGGCCATGGTGCCCCCGGCGCGCCCCCCGGCGTGCTCCCCTAGCCCGGCCATGGCGGGTCGGCCCCACCCGCTCGGCGCTCCCCTGCCCCGTCCCCGGTGCCCCGCCTTGCCCTGGCCGTGGTGGCGCGGCCTTTGTGCGGCTGTGGCCCGGCCATGGCGCGACCTCGGCAGCCCACGGCGTGTCGGCCCAGCGCGGCCTTGAGCTCGGCCCGGCGTGCCTATGGCGTGCGGCCTTGAGCTCGGCCAGCGCGCGGCCCCGCGCGGTTGGCCTTGGCATGGCCCCGTTGTCGCCCGCGGCGTGCAACGCGTGCGCGTGCGTGATCGCGTGGTGCACGGTGCTTTGGCACGGCTCGCCGTGCCTATGGCACGCTTGTCTACCCCCGTAGACGTGCCCGTCTACCCCCCCCATGTATTCCATGCGTAGTGCTCGCGTTACTTAATTAATAAATGGAAACTCAATTTGGAAATTGGTTACATTAGTTAATTCATGTAGTTAATCATCTACCTTATTTAATGTTGATCAACTGAAAATGGTTATGATTCTATCAGTGCATGTGACTAATCCTTATTATTGGAACTAAGTGGAACTAGAGCACGTAACGACTAGTTATGCGTCTACCCATAATATGCCTCGAGTGTAGATTTAACCACTGCGAGACCTTCCTTCTTCTCATTCTAGCCATGACATATGTAATATCGTCTGTCATACTCTATGCATATTTAATCTATTTGTTCTCTTGTATGGTGTACTGTTTGTTTCCTAATTCGAATGGATGGATGTATGTATGTTTGCGCTCGCATAGAGAATGATCCGGTTGAGGAGCCTGAAGAACTCGCAGGAGAAGCCCCTGAGCAGTAGTCGGTTGGTGGAGGCAAGTGTCCCTTGACCTATCTCTGTCCTATACATTCTTTAATTCACCTCCCACATTTCACAGTTATACCTAAGGATTGACTAGCTTTTGTTATCCATGTCCTTGTTTACCTATTTGGGTTGGATTATTATTGTTTAGCTTTAAGCTATTGCTCAACTCTAATCAATGAACATGATGAGAATTACCTATGATACGCTGTTTTCCCTCTTATTTATGATTATATTTGTGGCATTTAAGGGGGCTCGAGCGGTTTCTCGAGTGCCTCTCCGTAAGGACCTGTTCGTTGGATGACCGCCCGGGAAAACAGTGCAACCATGAGGGTGGAATGGGATGCCCTTAGCTGAATAATTAGAGGATCCGGGGTGTAGTTCGCTTAGCCGTCGTGCCGTTAATGGGGCTCAGTGTATGCGGAGGAGTGCAGTGCATTTAGGAAACCTAACGGGCGGCTACAGCCCCGGGGAATCTTTGTAAAGGCTACGTAGTGATGCCCTGCTTGGCCACCTAGGTAGTGGTCAATGGGGAGTAGCTCTCTCCGGGCAGAAAGGGAATCACGGCTTGTGGGTAAAGTGCACAACCTCTGCAGAGTGTTAGAAAACTGATATATCAGCCGTGCTCGCGGTTATAAGCGGCCAAGTGAGCTCCAGTGATTAGTGGTACTTGTTCAGAGATGTTCGGATTACAGGTGGCAACGAGGTTGATGGTTCTTGGTAATGACTCTGGTAATGGTAAGTGGTACTCTTTCTATTTGGAAAGGAGTACGTTTGGGTTAATAACGTGGGCTAAATCTAAAACATGGCTTTCTCTACTAGTAATAATAATTTGACCAACTAAAAGCAACTGCTTGACTTACCCCCACATAAAGCTAGTCCACTACAGCCAAACATGACACTTGCTGAGTATGTTGATGTGTACTCACCCTTGCTCTACACACCAACCCTCCCTTCCCCAGGTTGTCCGCATTGCAACCACTGCTCAAGAGAAGATGAAGCCGTGGAAGGAGACTTCCAGGAGTTCCAAGACTACGACGAGTTCTAGGCGTGGGTTAGCGGCAACCCCCAGTCGGCTGCCTGTGAAGGCCGCGTTTATCTACGTTTCTTTTCCGCACTTTGATTTATTGTAAAGACTATGTGGATGTCTCAGACATATGATGTAATCGACTATTATTTCCCTTTTTAATACTATTTGAGCACTGTGTGATGATGTCCATGTTATGTGACTGCTGTGTACGTGAATTGCTGATCCTGGCACGTACATGGTTCGCATTCGGTTTACCTTCTAAAACCGGGTGTGACACTACCACTCCTCGCTCATTTTTTTCTGAAGGGGAAATATCTATCTTCTTGTTGTTTTATACTGTTGGATACTTTAGCATCATTCTCATACTACTAGGAGTGTAGGTAAGGAGTCCACACACGAGTTTGTAAACACCATGTGTATGGGAGGTCACCAACGTGTTGTGCCTCACCTATAGGGGTGCTGCTTTGTCACCACCCATGTGCCTTGTCCAAGTGTTGCTTACCAGCCTCTTTTTTTGTTTCTGAATTTAGGATCTTATGCTGGTCCTACAAGTAACATTAAAGCACTTCCCTCCCTGTTGGCATTAAAACCCCTGGCGTGGTTGTTGTGTTGTACTGTTGTTTGTACTAGGCGAGCATCACTTCCAATTTGTTGTAGTAGCTTTTTCTTGCTACTTCATGGATCTTGGGTCTTTGGTTGTTGAGTTATTTGCTTCAGCATTTGGGCTTCTAACTTAGAGCTTTTGGATTTGTAGGCATTGATGGTTGTCTTAAAGAAGATGATGGTGGGCTCTTCCCACCACCAGCAGCTACAGAGGAAGGGGAAGTCTATGGCTGACATGGGCCCACCGCCGCAACTTGGTGGCAGAGAAGGTGGTGGTCGCGATTAGGGCAGCCACAAGACGCCCATCATCTGGGTGAGGCGACAGCATCATTCTTGTCATCATCCTGTCACATAGCTTTGGTATTATTTTTGGTTTTTGGCTCATGTGCATGTTTGCTGGTATTACTAATCGTTTTCACTTTAGTTACAATGATCACCTAAATCCATGGTTTTTATTTCCTATAGTTGTTAATGTTTCTCTGGTTCTGCAGTAGTTGCCTGAAAACTAAAAGTATATGCACACTTCTCTATTTCAGGCAGAAAATTCTAGGGCTTTATGCTGTTTGTTGGAGACTGTACATGTGGACATAAGTGTATGTTGGATTAGAAATGTGATTTATTAGAGTTAAGAAAACTGATGTGTATGATATAGACTTTGGAGCTGGGACTAATGCTCGTTTACATCTTATTATTGTTGTTGTATGCTTGTGTGCTTAATTTGTTGTTTCTATAGATTAATGTGAGGTACAATCTTGTTTTCGACTCTTCTGATGTTGTAGGTGTTGAGTGCAAGACATCACATGCAAGCTGGATTGTGTTAGACAAGTAATGGTCAACTATTAAATCAGTAGTTTCTTTAATACATCATGCATTATCTAATTGTTATTTTTTCTTATTAAATTGTATGTTGCTGCTGCTCAAGGATTTGAAGCATGAGAAGCGTTGTGGGGGAGAAGCTTCAGTGCAACATTGTTGTTCTATAGGGATCAACATCCTCAAGATCACTTGGAAAACTTTCACGAAAAACTCGTAATGCAAGCATATGTTTTATTGGAAAGTTTTCCAAGCTGAATTTCTGAAAGCCTCCTCACTGCTTTAGTTATGCTGAATTGGAATTTGCAACTAGGGGTTTCTCACAAGTAAATTTCTTAGCTAAAGGTGGATTTTGGTCTGTTCATCAACATGTCCTTTCTAATGATGGTGGTGTTTGTTAGCTACAAAATCATCAATCAAAGATTGTAATTATATTGCATCACTGTTTTGTATCAATTTTAAGCTGCCGTAGCAACGCACGGGCACCCTACTAGTAAGATTATATGTGACTAACGTGTATTTTGCAGAGCAAATGGTAAGTTAGGTCGCATTACAGGAAGTTGTGTTGCAACGGTGAAAACAATCCCTGAGATGAGAACTTGAAGCGACGGCTGAAAAAGGCAAATCAAAAGATGAAGCTCTTCATATTCCGAGTGTCGAAGGAGTGTGGACACTTGGTATAGAAGTAGGACTCCTATTTTTATTTTAGCTGTACTATAAAGAGGGGTTGTGGATGAGTAGTTTGACCAAGAGATTTCTAGTGTAGTGTTGGTGCATATTCACACTCACATCTAGTGCTAGGTGTCACTCTATAACACACTCATAGGTTAGAACGAAAACGGTTTAGAAAAAACAAATGAAAAGAAAATAGGATTGCTATCTTAGGGGCACCGGACTGTCTGGTGCACCCTCTGAAGTGGGGCCAGCCAGCCCTGGGGTAGTGCCTCTACCCACGAGAAACCCAAGAGAACGAGTTCACGAGTTGAATTTTAGCGGCCTCACCAGACTGTCCGGTGTGCACCGCACAACCACTGTTCACTGTCCGGTGCACTGTCAGTCCAACGACTATCTGTCAGAACTAGCCGTTGGAGCTGACCGTTGGCGCACAGTTGGCGCACCGGTGGCGCACCAGACTGTCCGGTGCGCCATGCGTAGAGAGGTTCAGCAACGACTAGTTTGGTGGGTGGGGCTATTTATACCCCCTCCACCTACCTCATTGAGTGTCCTGTTTCCCACATTCAAGCTCATTCATTGCTAGAGCATTGCAAGCCCCACAAAAGCCTAGTGAGGTGATTAGAAAATCATAATCCTGTGTTAGAACCTCATTAGTGCAAGTGAGAGCCACCTAGATCACACACCACATGCATTAGGCTTCTCTTGGTCAAGTGAAAGTATATGGCTTGTTATTCTTGGTGATCGGCATCACCTAGATGGCTTGGTGGCGATTGGAGCGTCGTGATCACCTTGAAGGATTTGTTGGTGACCTGGCTCAAGTGTGTATGCGGTTGTGAGGGATCCACCACGCCGGAGTGGCGAAGGATCACCTCATAGTGAGCACTTGGTTCTTGCGAGGACCAAGGGGGAGCGATACCCTTGCGCGGGTGCTCCAACGAGGACTAGGGAAGAGTGCCGACTCTTTGATACCTCGGCAAAAAATTGGAGGAGTCTTCTTAACCTTGCTTTACATTCCACATTTAATTTGAGCATTTCACTTTGTTCAATTGCTTAGCAAGTATTTGAAGTAATGACTTAAGGTTGTTGTTTTTCTAGTAGTATTTATTCGTTGCTAGTAGTTGGGTGAAGTTGGGCTCTTGCTTAGGGTTTAATATTTGTGGAATTTTTAGAAAAGCCCAATTCATCCCCCTCTTGGGCATCATGATCCTTTAAGTCAGCACAGGGGAGGTTGTAAACTTTTTCATTATTTCTTGGAAACTTTTCTCACATTTCTAAGTTCAGATAAACTTGTTGTCTTTCTTAAGGAGTTTTGTCATTGTCTTGGTAATGCTGGAAAATCCCTTGATAAAAGAGCGGTAATATCCTGCCATTCCCAGAAAGCTTCGGATTTCACTGACATTGGTAGGTTGCTTCCATTTAGACACTATTTCCACTTTAGAAGGATCCACTTCTATCTCCTTTGCAGTCAAGATATGCTTCCACTTGACATAGAGTTTATGTGCTCTAAGTCTCCCAAGTACAACTTAGAGATGGTGCTCATGCTCTTCCTGACTTTTAGAGTGGATGCGAATGTCGTTAATCAAGACTACGACAAACTTATCCAACTCCTCCATGAATACTTTGTTCATGAGGTCCATGAAGAATGCAGGTGTGTTGGTTAGGCCGAATGGCATTACTGTGAACTCATACTGGCCATACCAGGTAACAAAGGTAGTTTTATGAATGTCCCCTTCTTTGATTCTCAACTAATGGTACCCTGATGTCAGATCAATCTTCGAGAAACATTGGGCTCCCTGGAGTTGATAAAAAAGGTCATCAATCTGAGGTAGCGGATACTTGTTCTTGATCGTGACTTCGTTTAAGGATCAATAATCAATACACATCCTCATGCTTCCATCTTTCTTAGTGACAAACAAGACTGGGGCTCCCCAAGGCGATGAGCTAGGGCGAATGAAGCCTCTCTATTGAAGCTCTACGATTTGCGTCTTTAGTTCTACCAATTCTATAGGTGCCATGCGGTATAGTCTCTTTGCAATCAGTGTTGTTCCTAGAAGAAGGTCAATGTAGAACTCCACTTCTCTTTCTAGAGGCATTCTTGATAACTCTTTTGGAAACACATCTAGGAATTCTTCAACCATTGATATGCTTTCAGTTGCAGGACTGAACATCATTGGGTCTTGAGCTATTGGTTGGGCTTGACAAGAAAATGATTTCCCTTAGTGATCGGTGAGAAGGACTGACTTGTATGCACAACATATGATGCCATTGTGCCAGGACAACCAATCCATTCCCAGAATTACATCGATTCCCTGTGAAGGTATTATTGCTAGGTCTACCAAGAACACTACCCCACTTAAAAGGATTATGACTTGGGAACATTTGAGGTGGCATAGGAGGTTTGACCCTAGGGTTCTGGTGATCAAGGGGACTTCTAACGGTGTAGTTGGAATGCCATGTTTTTCCACAAAACTAGTGGCTATGAAAGAATGAGATGCTCTAGAATCAAAAGGTACCATGGTAGGGGCAAATTCTACCAAGAAGTCATCGAGTACTACTCCAGGTGCCTACTGAGCTTCCTGGGCGTCGATGTGGTTCACTCGGCCCCTGTTGTGAAACTGCTGCTTGCCTGGCTGTTGGTGGAAGGTGCCTTAGTGGTCGGTGCTAGAACATTCTTGGGGCCATTCACTGAGTTGGAGAAGGTAGATGCTGCTGACTTCAGTTGTGGGCAGTTGTTCTTGAAGTGACTAGGGTCACCATAGTGCCAACAAAGCATTGGCCGAAGGCTAGCTGCTTGCTACAGACTGAGTGCGGAAGGAACTCTGACTTGGTTGGTTGAAACATGATGGAGCAGACCCTGCTGGTTTGTTGAAGTTTTGTCCTTTGGGAGGGAACCCAAAGGATCTAGTCCTCTAGTGCCTTTCCTGCTGCTGAGATCAGTGAAGTTGAAACTTCCTCTTGAGGTGACCTCTTTCTTTTTCTCTGGCTCTTTCCACTTGAATGGCTTTGTTCGAGAGATGAGAGAATTTGTGGAAGTCTTAGCTGGCAAGATTAGTCTTAAGGTTAGGCCTTAACCCTCTAAGGAAACGTGCAATCTTCTTGACTTCCATACTCACATCTTCTGGTGCATAGCGGGCGAGCTCGGTGAACTTGTGAATGTATTCACTAACGGATCGCCCTCCCTGAGTCAGATCACATAACTCCTCTTCCTTGAGCTAGACGATCCCTACGAGCACATGATTCTCATGGAAAGCATCTTCAAACTCTACCCATATGGAATTTCCCACAGCCGCGCCGAAGGTGTCCCACCAGGATAGGGCCATCCTAGAGAGTTAGTGAGCAGCCATCTGAACACGCTGATCTTCGAGACATCCGGTAGCTTCTAGCTTCCTTTTGGTTGTGCATAGACAATCATCAGCATTGAACGGGTTGTTTGATCCAGCAAACGTGGGAGGCTTGAGCCTTAGAAACTCTCCCAACCTGTCCTAGGGTCTTCCTCCATTTGGACGCTGATTCTCTAGGTTTCTAGTGAGGACTTCAATGAGTCGGGTCTGGTTGGCTAGAACTTGGGCTAGATCTAGTCGCATTTCTAGAGGTACAGGGAGGCGGGTTTCGCTTCCCTCCCCCTATCCTCCTCTTCATTGCCTAGGTGGATCCTTGCCCCATTCCCTGAGGCTGCAGACGCGGCTCTATCCGAGGCCATCAGCTAGAGGAGAAAGGGGATCACTAATATGCATATGCATTTTTTTAAAACTGCCATTTTTATTTCATTCATCAAGCAAGTTCATTACAAGCATGATAGAAACCATATATTACACTATGCCTGAGCATAACCTACTAAAGCGTCCCCAAACTCCTTAAGAAACTCATCGAGGCCAGCCAAGGACACTTCCTCGGCATCGGAAAGGTTGTCTAGTCCTACGAGTGCAAGTGGTTGCTTGTCCTGGATTGTGATCCTTCCCTCCCTTTTTTAGGCTAAGGTGAGAGAAGGATCCGTTACATGAGTTCTGAGGATCGGATGAAATGAGTAGGGGCTGGGCCCTGTCATGTAGTTTCTTGTCCTCTGGGTTGTCGCCAGTAGAAGGACTCTATGGATGACCCTTTCTTCTCCTGTCAGGGTACTACAGCGACACCATCGTTATCCCAAAGCATGTCGTTATGTGTCGTTATGTCTTACAGTGGTTTATTTGGTGTCCTTCATTGACTCCCCTGTGATGGAGTGGTTGAGCCGATGTCAAACGCCATGCCATGACAAATGAGGCCTATAAAATGACATACCAACCCTTGTGTCGTCATTTGTGCCACACGCCTATGTCAGAATCTAACTCGTACGTTCCCATGCTCGGAGTGTTCATCGTTGAACAATCCCACGAATTTCAGATATATGCAATCGGGCGAACTATTTAGCCCTAGGTTGTGCGAGGCAGAGTTTTGAGACGAGGTTGCCCAACATGAGACCTAGATAGTCAGACGAAGTGGAGACTTGAGGACGAGTCCCCATACCCTTAAGGGTCAGGGGTTGGACGAGATGGAACCGTGAGACGGAGGCGCGACCCACATGGGGTCGGGAGTTGGGTGGACGAAGGAACATTTGCTGTTGGTGCCTGAGGCTAGGGGCAGACGAGGCATGGTCGACCTCGTGGAGTCTGGACGATATTCAATTGTTTGAACAGTCGTCGCCTCTCGTTGATTCCACGCCACGTCATACCCATGGTATTCGCCCTCGACAATAAGTCATGACTAACTCGCGAAACAAATCCATTGAGTTTAACTAATCCATGATTTGACCATATTTTGCTACGGTAAAATGCACTAATCATAGATTAATTAGACTCAATAGATTTGTCTCGCGAATTAGCCATGACTCATACAATTAGTTCTATAATGTAGTGCATGTTTATCCCTTCTAATGGCATCCAAAACCTGCACTAAACTTTAGGCTCTGTTCTAAACATTTAGAGCTAATTGTTAGTCAACTAATAAGTTGTTAGCCGGGTTTGAACAATTAATAACTAATAACTATTCGATAGGTATAGACAAGCTAGTTTATTAGCTGACCCGTCCTAAACCTTTTAGCTAATTTTAGCTGCTAACTCTTAGTTTTAGAGGTTTAAAACCCTTAATCTAGAGGATCTAAACATCTCCTTGTTTAGTTACAAGTGGATTGAAGCGAAAGAGCCTCTAGCGTAATGGTTAAAACTTCTAAGTAGCACCTTCAGGTCTCGATTTATATCACACTCGGGGCGATTTTCTGACTTGGTTAAAAAAATCTCCTCATTGTGCCTCACCCGCTTTCGGTTTACGTCTCTGCGCGCCACCCTCCGGCTGGGCCGTTGTAGAGTGGGCGGTGACAGCCCACTAGTGATGGGGGATCAGGGTTCGAAGATTTTCTCGGTCCGGATCAAGTTCCGGTCTCTTCTTAATAATCGGGAGGACGGTCTTTCCCTCCCTGGCCTATAAAAAGGACTCGATTGAAGGGTATTAAATTCATTGCTAGTCAAAATTGAATAGAAAGAAATTAATATATAAATAATATAATCTATAGTACAAATTTTCTATTTTAAACTTTATTATATAAATAATGTAATCATTTTTCTATTTTACATCCCATGTTATCGAACAAGGTTATTTTTAAGTTCTTGATATTTCGGCGGGGGGGGGGGGGACCTAATGTAGGGGGTTCGTGGTTTTTTTTTCAACGTCACACATTTCTGAATTCATTTTCTGCAGAGGGGGCAAAACGGTAAAGTTCTTCTACCACCGAGCGAACCCCAGCACACCAGGTCCAGTGCCCAGCCTCCGTCCCTCTCCTTCCCTTACCTCGCCTCGTCTCCTCTCGTTGAGATCTCCAGGGTACGAGCGAATTCGCGATTTTGGCCGCCTCCGCCGCTCGCAATTTTGGCCGCCTCCGCCGCCGTCCGGGGAGATGGCGGGTCTGGGAAAGGCGATGTACGCGGTGGGGTTCTGGATCCGGGAGACTGGCCAGGCCCTCGACCGCCTGGGCTGCCGCCTGCAGGGCAAGTACTTCTTCCACGAGCAGAGTAAGTGACGCCGCCCTCCGGCACACCCCGTCCTCCTCTAAAATCACCATCCCGTGTCCATCGATTAGCGGAGCACTGCGGGCGTAGAGGGGATTCGAGCGGCCGAAAGGATTGAACGAATGGGGATTGCTGGGTAGGGTTAGTAGCGGTTAGGGAAATGTTATGTTTATGCGTCCGGCCCGTAAGTCCCCTATTCAAGAAGGGTAGCCTGGTTCACTCGAGTATTGTCTACAGTTTTGTGTTGTTAGCTTATTGCGCACTGATTTGAGCTGAAATGGACCTGCTCTTTTGTTCATGTTTTCACTGGTGTTGCACTGTGGCTGATGGTATTAAGTGTAAAAGAATTGATAAGATTGATGATTGAGTATGCCAACGATACCTGTACGAATTGTGGATCATTCTTTGGTAGCATTGGGTTTTGTAAGGTGGTGTGAAATTTGTAGGCCTACAAGTACGCAGGATGTCAAATTGCTTTGTTGATCATTTCAGTGATGATATATTAAGTTGAGTATCTATAGTACTTGTCAAAGTCTTTCTGTGTCTGAGAATGCGAATTGACCTGATTGTCTCCATTTAGACCTGTTTCTACGTAAGTAGATGTAGATCTGCTTCAGTGGCAGCATGGGAATGTTTATTTCATGAGTTGCTGGGACTTCAATAATAGATTTTCAAGAATACTCATCTCAAACTTTTACTTTTGGGAATCATTCAAGTGGAATTAAACCTTTTTAGGTTCTGTTAGTTTTCTGTTTTCTTCTTATTTTTCTACCTAATCTTGTATGTGCATGTTAGCTTCTTTGCACAGGAAAATACATTGTTAGACCAGATGATTTTGAGCAGTCAGCCATCTAGCTGGATCCTTGGAACCTCTCTTCAGCTATAACTGTTGTTGTAGAACCTATGATTTGAATCTAGGATGTTAGGGGCAGAGCGATGCACATTCTCACCCCAGTAACCATGGAGCATGGTTGTCTTATTTCCTTCGTAGGAAATTCACCCACAAAAATTTTGAAGTCATACATTTTACCCCCTTTTTGGGGGGGGGGGGCTTATTGAGGAAACTGAAAGTAAAAGAACTGTTTCTCATGGCATACTTCTGTCCTCTACTTATCTTGGAACTAGCTCCTCTAACAGGGTGCTTCATGCTGCAAATTTGTGGTGCATTGGGCTGGCTAAGAATCATATATGCTAAAAAATATTGCAAGTATGCTTAACTATGTATTGCAATATATAGTTTTAATATATATTGAATGTTGATATATCTGTGGAAGCATGCAGCAAGAACTCTGTGGAAAGAGGAATCCCATGATTTAATGGGTTTGCAATTGATATATCTGCCTTTAACTATTCTATCATGTGTCTTACTGTCACAATCCTGCCCGTGAGGATGGGCTGTAAAGGATGCTGCTGGCGTGGTGGAGGCTGATGGCTAGGGCTAGAGCGGCGGCATGGTAGGCTTAGCGACGGTGGCTAGGGCGTTGGTGCAGGGAGGGGAGAGGGCGGTGGCGGCAGGAGAGGGAGAGAGAGGCGCAGAGGGAGGGAGGAGGTTTCGCTCTGTTTCTTCTTAGATTGAAATGGGTACATCACACCTATATTTATAGTCCCTAGAGGACTTGTATCCCAAGCAAACTAGAGTCCAATTAGATTTAGACTTCTCTTTTCCTAACAAACCAATCCTATTTCCTAAACAATCTTTATTCTAATTTTCCATCTAAAAGCCACCTCTCCTGCCTGGGAGGTGTGCTACAGTACCCACGGGTACTGTTCATGCTAGTCCCTATTGGCCAGTTTTGGGCCTAACAGGGCATTTTGGCCGACCAGGGCCCTTCTTCGGGTTTTGCTGGCTCAGCCAGGGGGCATATTAGGCCCGGTGACACTTACATTGGACTATTGGAGAAAATCTGGAGAATGCTTGTGCGCAGTATAATATGTTATATATCTTTTTGGTTTTGAATTTTTGCAACCACTAAGTCACTCAGATAAATTTGGTTCCCATGGCCCAAACTGGAATATTGGATCATGTGAAGAAAATCCTGTCGTCTGCCATATGATGTCTTCTAGTGCTGTCTTTTCTTTTTCTTTTGGTCCGTTTTTCTAAGTCCATGGTCCCTTACTACTGCCTTAAGAATTAGAATGTATATGCTCTCTTTTGTTCAATCTGGTTTTGCTTTTATTTTATGATTCTGTGTCCATAAGTAAGACTGCCATCATTTGTTTCATTCTAAAAGCATCATAAGATCATTATATTGTCATCCGATGCACAAATATTACATAAGCAAATGCTAACATGACTGCCCTTTGGACCATTTCAGTTTCAAGGCATCGCACCATCATGAATATCTTTGACAAAACCCCTCATGTGCATAAAGACGCATTTGTTGCTCCAAGTGCATCCCTTATTGGCGATGTTCAAGTCGGGTCAGGAGCTTCCATTTGGTATGGGTGCGTCTTAAGAGGTTTGTGGTTCCTGTCCCAATGAGCATCATTTTGATTGTTTTACACAAAAAGAAAAGCTGATTGGTGGGTACATCTACACTGTGTATCTCCATATTGTACTCATCCGCTCATATCCTTCCATCCTAGTGAAAAGTTTTCCGGACAACTTTTGGTGACAAAAAACCCCATCATTTTTTATATCTGTGATATTGATGAATATGCAGTGTTGATGTTGGATAGCAATTTTTGTTGCATCCAGTGGGATTTACTTCTAACGCAACAGTTCGGCCATATGCATATGCCCTTTGATCTTGTGTTTTTATCTTAATAGGGCTGGTTCAGAGGTGGGCATATGCCAGTAGTTGTGGAGTACACACTACACAGACTCACTGTTCTGTTTTGTGCAAAATGAAGAGATTTGAAACACAATCAGTTCGTAGATAAGTGGAAAGGAGACATTTATGGACTGTTTAATACTGAATGCTTCTTCCCTTCAAAACTATAGGCCACTTTAGCTTTGTCCCAAGTTAAACTTATCTATTGTTGACTAAGGGCCTGTTTGTTTCCCTCCTAGATTATATAAGTTGGATTATGGTGGAAAGGTAGAAGGGTAAAATATCACTTTGGGACCACAAATAAGCAGAAATAAGCTAGCATTAGATAGCTTATTTCAGCTTATTTGTGATTACAAAATGATATTTTACCCTTCTACCTTCTACCTTCCAGTAGGGTTGGAAAATAACCTCGAGGCTCGCGAGCCGGCTCGAGCTCGGAGCGGCTCGGCTCACGAGCCTTGGACGAGCCGAGCTCCTTCTTTGAGCTCGTTTTTGCAGCGAGTCGAGCCGAGCCGGCTTGTTCCAGCTCGCGAGCCTTGCAAAATGATCAATTTATAGAATAATAATGAATATTAGATAATTTTATGGATAATAGCTTATTTTTTAGTCTTTGATGATGAATATATTACAATTTATAATTTAAATTACTCATAATGTTGAATGATGATTCTATATTTCAAATTTATGTAATGTTAATTCACTAAATAATGCAACAATAAGTACCAGAATATGGCTCGCGAGCCAATGTCGAGCCGAGCCTCTTTCGCCAGCTCGTGGAATGGACGAGCCACGCTCGTTCAGGCACCGAGCCGAGCTCGGCTCGGCTCATTTCCAGCCCTACCTTCCACCATAATCCAACTTATATAATCTATGAGGAAAACAAACATGGCCTAAGTTTATCGAAAAAATGCACCACTATCTATAACATCAGGATAATTTCGTTAAAATCATGGTTATTAAAGCAGTAAAACGTTAAAACGTTATGGACCACCTTTTTTAACATTTAAACGTTGAAACGTCTTTTCAGACTTGACTTAAAATTTCAAATATAGAATATGTTCATACATAAGGATGTGTTTGGTTTGAGGTCAAAGTGGGATGAGGCGGGGGCGACACCGTCCCCTCGATTTTTTGAGATCATGCCGCCACCAAAAACTACTCTGGTGTTTACCTCGCCCCTATGTGACTCTCATACAAACACTATAGAAACTGTGGCCGCCCCCTCTCATCCCACCATGTACATTCAACCAAACACACTCTAAGTTGAGTACTTGAGTTCACAAAACAAATAGCATAAAAGGAAACATATCAAGTTCAACTACACAAGTCTATGCAACTATGCAACATGCAAGTTACAACTTGCATCTAGGATCAGTAATTATCATCCAACTTATCAATATCAAGAGCATGAGCAGCTGGGTGATTCACTGTCTTCTCTGGAAGCGTGTAACATGATGGCTGCATGCAACACTGGCTACTAGAGGAGCTGGCCGGCGGCGTCGTGGCGGGCCTGGCGGCACTGGACTGCTGGAGGATGGAGGGAGGAGGAGGAGAGGAGGGAGACGGTCGGCGCTGGATGGCTAGACACTGGATCGATGGCAGACAACGGTGGACGGCTGGAGTGGGTGGCGCTGCAGGAGAGAGAGGCGGGTGGCGGCGCTAGCAGGAGCTGGAGGAGAGGAGGGAGGCGGTTGGCGGCGCTAGCAGGAGCTGGAGAGGAGGGAGGCGGGCGGCGGCTAGCAGGAGCTGGAGAAGAGGAAGGAGGCAGGCAGCGCAGCACAGCATGGGGAGGAGGCTGTCTTGACCTATGTTTTTTGGGCCTTTGTGAGGCCCAACGGGCTAAAATGCCTGAAACACACCCTATGTTTTCTGGTCGCTCGACCAGCTAGTCGAACTGGGGGAACGACCAGGCGACTAATCTTGATTAGTCGTCGACTAGGTCGACTAATCGACCTCTGGTCGACCTGGCTGTTTACTAGTCGTCCTGTTCATCCAGGACATATGTATATAGTATATACTATTATACTATATAGTATATAATTATATAACTATATAATTTATATGAAGGATAGGGTAAACATGACATGAATTCAGCAATACTGAAAACAACCGAATAGGATGGACTGATGGAGTACAAGAACAAAAACTCCAGGAGTCCAGAATGACATAACACATACAAGGATGAAGAACAGAACTACACAAAAGAATACCTCCAGAAGATGAACTCATGCCGGCGAAATCTGGATTCTGGAACCGCACGTGTCTGGAACCGCGCGTGTCTGGAATGAGAAATCTGGGCCGGTGAAGTCTGGAACTCTGGATTCTGGAACCGCGCAGCGCGCACAGATGATCGCCGGTCAGTCGGTGTACTGGTGAAGTTTGGAACGAGAAGTCTAGGAGTCGGTAGGAATTAGAGAAGAAGAGAAGAAAAGGAAAGAGATCGAGATGCCAGGAAAGTAGATGTGAACCGTCGGTTTTATAGAGAGTAGAGACGAAGCTGGCGTTCCATCTCCCTGTAGCCGGGCCACCCGCCAAAAAAAGCCCAGGAAATAAAAAATTTAGGATCCTAAACCCTAGTCGCGCAGAATCGGCTGATCGAGCGACTAATCGCCCCTAATCGTCGACTAGTCGGACGACCAAGGGCGACTAGGTGCTCTGATCGGGTCGGATGTGCTAATCGAGTACCCTAAACCGACTAGCCCGACTAATCGCGACTAATCGCGATTAGTCGGACGACTTGAAAACAGAGAACACACCTAAAACGTCCAAAAATGATTAAACGATGTTTAATGGACTTTTAAACGTGATTAACGGATGTTCTACGTGATTTAGTTAAAACACATGGATGTTCTACACGTTAAACACGTTTTAGCGTTTAAACGACGTTTAAGCGAGGTTTTAATAACAGTGGTTAAAATAGTGCACATATTTGAACTTGTAGATAAGTTAAAGTGTACTATAATTTGGAACAGATGGAGTAGCTAATTTGCAGAGTAGATATCTAGTACTGGACTAATTCGCTATTCACATTTTTTTTCTTATCATAGTCTTTTATTTTGTATATTGATCTTCCATGTTATATTTGCTATCAACAAGTCTATAACTTCAATTTCAGGGGATGCAAACATCATACAAATTGGATCTGGGACCAACATACAAGACAATTCTCTTATACATGTGGCTAAATCTAATCTAAGTGGGAAGGTCTTTCCAACAATCATTGGTAATAACGTCACAGTAGGTAAATGCCTCGAGAAATGTCTTTAATTCTTGCAGTCCCGTATTGGCACAATTCTTTTGATCAGTTGTGATCTGATTACACCACAACTGAAGACAGTAAATTCCATTTGGCATAACTTGCTCTGTATGGCCGAGCTAGAGCACTTTAAAACAGTTCACCGAGGAAAAAAATGTACTAAAGTTAACATTCCCAACTCTGTTTGGCAGGTCATAGTGCTGTGTTACAAGGATGCACGGTTGAGGATGAGGCTTTTGTTGGCATTGGGGCAACCCTGTTAGATGGTGTTGTTGTTGAAAAGCACGGAATGGTAGCTGCTGGAGCCCTCGTACGACAGAATACTAGGATCCCTTGTGGAGAGGTTGAGCACACTTCCCCAACTGTCCTTTGCTTTGGGTTCTTAATTAAGCCGTCTCAAGCACCTTTACCCTTTCTTTTTTATTTCATCGACAAGTTTCACGAAGACAGGGTTTTCTTGTGATGATGGAACCCCAATGACAAAGACTGCATCGAGCACTAAATTATTGTTCTTCGGTGTCTAGTACATTTCCATGTGGCATACATATTTTTACAGGCCTTGTGCAGTGATGAGAGAGCTGTCTCACTGGGTCGCGGGTTCGAAGCAGTCTCTCCCCATTTACGGGGAGAAGACTTGCCTTGGTTTATGCCTTCATTGGATCCCACTCATGTGGGAACCTCGGGCACTAGGTCTGCCCTTTATACATATTTAGGGCTTGTTCGGTTTCATCTCAATCCATGTGGATTGGAGGAGATTGGGTGGGTTTAAATCCATAGTAAGTCAAATTGTCTACTAAAATTTTCCAATCTCATCCAATCCATGTGGCGTAGGAATAACCGAACAAGCCTTTATAGTGTCCATGGGTGGGAAGTGGAACGATAATATGGTCTAGAGGCCTTGTTTTGTATCTTATTTCTGCATGCTTTCATGACTATGCTTTGTTGGATTTAGGTATGGGGAGGGAACCCTGCCAAATTTCTGAGGAAGCTCACAGATGACGAGATCACTTTCATTGCGGAATCAGCTGCCAACTATTCCAATCTGTCCAAGGTCCATGCTGCTGAGAATGCCAAACCTCTTGAAAAGATCGAGTTTGAGAAGGTGTTGGGCAAGAAGTTTGCTCACCAGGATGAGTATGATTCCTCGATTGGCGTTACTGAAGGGGCACCACCAGAGCTCACGTCCCCAAATCCAGCCCAATGAACCTCTGTTTCTGTTTTCTCTTTGGCGCCTTAATCATTTTCTGTTGGACAGTGCTGGATCGTTGATCGGGGCACTGTTCCATGACACTGGTGGTTTATGTTTTCTTTTCCTCCCCAATAATCTTGGGTCGAGCGATGTTATAAAGCTGGCCATGCACTTCTTCCAGATTCTGTATTCGGTATGTTTAAGATGTGCTCCCTTGAAAGACAGACCCCAAATAGACAGAAATGCATTGTTTTGACAGGTAACATGCACCGAATTACTTTGTTTCATAACCTCTGAAGGGTAGTTTTAGCACCGTCCATATTGGTCATGAGTTCTGTACTATGCTTTCTTGCCCGGGGTGTATGAATCATCTTTATAAAATCTCTTAAGCACAAATTCCTCTTATGAAATGATTGATACTGGATTGACACAGAATGTCTTCCCTAGTGTATCCCTGCTACTCTTTTGGACATCCTTAAACAGTATGAGAGGAAACATCACGTTTCCAATCAGCTATTACCATTGTTGGATTGAAACTCAGTGCTTGTTTGAATAAACCTATTTGGCGTTGTGGATCGGAGTGGATTCAAGCTGTGTGCATCTCCAATAGCTCCTCCAATGGCAACAACGCAACTCTCCCAACAGCCCCCTCAATACAACTCTCCTAATAAGGTGCTAATGGAGATCGTTGGGGAAGATGTTGCAGGTAGATGCCTAGATCTGATCAAACGCCAGGTCTGATAGAGCTGGAGAATGTTAGGTTAAAACCTTTGGCCAAAGATTGTCGTGACATATTGGTGGTTAGGCTATTTCTTACATTTTTCCAAAACCATGATCCCATGCTCTGGTCTAGTTGCAGCGATTCTCCCAGGCCTTTTCTTTTTTTTTTATAGTAAAAGTTTTAAATTTTGAAAATTATATACTTAGGAACTGAAATATTGCAGAAATGAGTGCATGCCGCCTTATCATGGGCGGCAGTGACTCAAATGTGAATATTTTTGCACCGAGGACCCTGGAGGATCTGCCTAGTGGAGCAGCCGCAGACCCTTCTATCTGTACTCATATTTTCTATTATTAAATACTCTGTTTTAAAATATTAGTCATCTTAGCTCTAATTTTTTATATCTACATTTAAATTAATGATGATAAATTTAGATATATATATATATATTAATTATTGTATGAATTAATTAAAAAGGTAAAACAAATTTTATTTTGGAACGGAAAGGGTAGGATGTTTGATATATTTTATATAAAAACATATTAGAGACGGTCTGATATAAATTATTTTTAGAAGAGTACGACCAATTATACTATACAGAGAAGATTACATATAATTAGAATATAAACTATTCTATTTTATAGAGGCTCGACCTATATTCAGTTTCGCAAGTTAAAATCGTGATACAAATCATGTACGATATATGTCGGTGTCTGCTTATTGTTAATTTGACGTGTTAGTGAGGAGTGCCCATAATTCCCAGGTGATCACGACCTACTTTTCAGCAAGTTTCATAAGTTGTACTACCTCTTTTTTCTAAATTAAATTATTTAAGGTTCAACTAAGTTTGTTCAAAACAATATCGATGACTTGGTATTTTCAAGATGGAGGGAGTACACGTGCATTGGCCGACAAAGCGGAAAACCTAGCAACTTAAGCAAGGCAATGCACTAAAGTAGCTAGCATTATGTCCATTAGAGCAAAGGATCCTTGCACACATAAATGATGAGTTGGCTGAAGTTTACCTAATAAATGACATCCATACAATCTAATCCATTCTCTTGTTATATTACTCCTCCATTTCAAAGTTATGGTTTGGTAGAAGCATATATCAATTTATCATGAGCTCAATAAATTTATCAGTAGTGGTTGTCTTAAGTCAATCATTTCAAACTTCAATTACAAGCATTTATTTTATCTTTTTATATATTGATAAATTTGGATGTTTATAAATATTATTATTTTACAATTTGTAAATACAATTTATAGATTTTTTCTTTGCTACGTTTTCTATAAAAAAATTAGTTGTATTTACCAAAATTATACCTTTATCTAGTTTTTTATATATAAATAATATTACTCCAATGCAATATCGATAGAGCATTATGTCTACATTACTGGTATTTTTCTATGAAACGGTCGGGATTAATTTTCAAATGCACGCAGAGGGATTAGATGAGATGTGAAAGGAACACAAACGCCTACGAGGGGGTTTGAATTAGCACTTCTAAAATACTTACTAATTTAGGTCATAAATAAATCTCCTAAACAAAACCTATGTAAATAATTAAACAATAATGTGCAAATTAGATTTTGTCTGAGTGTTACCGAAAGTCGCCTAGAGGGGATGAATAGGCGAAACCTGAAAATTATAAACTTTGAACACGCACTATGCCCGGGGTTAGCGTTAGAAATAATTCGGACTACGGAAGATAGCTCTCCTTGCTGTGAGTTGCTCAATCAATACAGATAACTTTGGGAGCCAACTCAAATTAATATGAGCAAGGAAACTTTTAGAGAGAGGAGAGGAGGAGAAACAAATCGAGTGGAGATCAACATAAATGAACACGGCGATTTGTTTATCGAGGTTCGGTTCCAAATAACCTAGTCCCAGTTGAGGAGGCCACAAAGGCTGGGTCCATTCCAACCTTTCCCTCTCTCAATCGGTCACTTAGATCGGTCGAGTGCTTCTTCTTAATCTCACGGGTCACTACGACCCCACAAGGATCACCACACGATTAGGTGTCTCTTGCTTGCTTTACAAAACACTTGGAAGGTTTAGAAGGTGAAGAAGCAAGCACGATTATGAAAACCAAGCAACAAGAGCGACAAATAACACACATATCACACTCTCTCAAGTCACTAAGCACTAATGATCACTTGTCTTAATTGTGGGACTTGGAGAGATTGGAAGCTCTGAATGTGTCTTGGAATGGATTGCTAGCTCTTGTATTGAATGTGAATGAGTAGAGTGCTTGGATGTGGTGAATGGAGGTGGTTGGGGTTGTATTTATAGCCTCCAACCACTTCCTAGCCGTTGCTCCTTTTCTGCCGACCGCAGACGGTCCGCGCTTCTGGTCTGGACGGTTGTAGGAAACGGGTGACGCCTAAGAGGGGGAGGGTGAATTAGGACTTCTAAAACTTTTACTAAATTAGGCCACAATTAAATCCCTAGAGCAAAACCTATGCAAATAATCAAACTAGAAAGTGCAAACTAGGTTTTGTCTAAGTGTTGCTATCTCTACCACAATGGCTAAGTTTCAATCTACACTAAATAAGTATGCATACAAGATTGAAACTTAAATGCTTAATATAAATGCGGAAACTTAAAGAGCAAAGTAGAGATGCAAACTCTCGTGGATGACACCGGTATTTTTACCGAGGTATCCGGAACCACGCAAGGTCCCGACTAATCCTCGTTGGTGCCCCTACGCAAAGGGAAGCCCACGCGAGGGCCAAGCACCACGGTCGAGTAACTCCGTAGAGAGCCGCGGGCCTTCTCCACGCGCAAGTGGTGCTCCGCTTCTGGCTCCTCTCGGACGCTCCCCGCCGTCTCCACTATCGAGCTTCCGGCCGAAACGCCGCGGGCCTCGTTCCCTCTGGTACACGGTGGCGGCCGTGACACAAATGCGGTTGTCACAGTCTCGCAAGACTCTCGCCCCACTCGGTACGATTACAACGACTCACGCACGAGCCGAGGGGTTGTGTGATTTTTCTAAACTCACTCAACTAACTAGGGTTCACCTAGAGCAAGCGCTAAAGCGGTCTAACTAACCTAAGCACTTCGCAAAGCACCTACGCTAATCACCGAGTGATTCTATTAAGCACTTGGGTGTTTGAGCTCTTGGAAATGTGCACTATAGGCCTGTTTGGTTCAGCTTTTTTCTGACCAGCTTTTCTGAAAATCTGGCTGTAGGGAGAATCTGGCTGTGGGGAGAATCTGAGTATCATTACGATTATGTGTAGAGAAAGGTAAAATTGTTCATACGGCTCAGGATCTAGAAAGTGATGGATTCCTACTATTACAATGACTCAACCGATTATGTGTTTATGTTGATTTTAGATGGTTTTTGCCTCAATGAATTTTATAGAAGTTGGCTGAAAAGCTGAACGTTTGGCAGTCCGCAGCAGCTTTTGGTGGCCAGAAGCTGACAGAAGCCGAAACAAACACACCTTATATGCCTTGGTATGTTGCTTGGGCTCCCACACCTCCAAATGGCTGGTTGGGTGAAGTATATATAGGCCCCAACTCAAATATAGCCGTTAGAAAGCAGTTCTGCAACTTTCTGCGGCGCACTGGACAGGTACACCGGACTGTTCGGTGGTGCACCGGACATGCCGCGTGTACTAGCCGTTAAAAGTAGCCGTTGGAGCTTCCGAAGATGGCGCACCGGACGGTCCGGTGTGCACCGGACAATCCATGTTCTCTTGTCGTATTTTGGCCATAACTTTTAGCTCCGAACTCCGATTTCTATGATCTTGTACTTTTTGGAAAGATTATGAAATTCTCTATATCCTAGAGTTGAAGCCATATCAGTTTGAGCAAATTTGGCACACCGGACAGTCCGGTGTGCACTGGACATCCCATATACTGCTGCAGTTTTTTCAGCAATTCTGACTTCGTATTGTGGGCATAACTTTTAGCTCCGAACTCTGATTTTGATGATCTTGGACTTTTTGGAAAGCTTATAAAATTGTCTACATATCAGAGTTGAAGCCATGTCAGTTTGAGTAGATATGATTTTGTGAAACACTTCTAATTCAGTCAGCCCTTCCTCTCAATTTTGTCAACTTCACTTTCGTTTTGTAGCTTTGTATCTCACTTCTACTTCTTGATGTGTTGTTCTCTTAGCATGTACAAAGTGTCTTCAATATGACTTTGTAATGTCTTATATGGGTATTATAATGTCTTCTTTGAGGTGTTTCATCCTCAGAGCCTCAGTCCAATCCACTTCGCATCCTGTGAACTACAACACATAAACACTTGGAAAATACATTAGTTCACAGGTTGTGTTAATCATCAAACACCAAAATCTATTAAGCCAAATGGCCTAGGGTCCATTTTCCTTACAACGGTCCGCCCCTGTACATCAATGGCTGAAATCGCAACGGTCATCACTAACGACTATATCTGAGAGCACCTAGAGGGGGGGGGGGTGAATAGGTGATCCTGTAAAATTCAACACTAAATAGCACACACTTGGTTATGAAATGTTAGTAAGAATAAAACCAAGTTGCTATAGCAAGAGTTCTTCACTTGATTGTTCCTTTTGAATGAGTATTGAACTTTAGAACAATAGCACAAGTGATTAAGTGAGAACTTTGGAAGAGAAACCAATCACAAAGAAAAGCGACACCAGAGACATGGTGATTTTATCCTATGGTTCGGCCAAGTAGAGCACTCGCCTACTTCCACGTTGTGGCGTCCTAATGGACGAGGGTTGCACTCAACCCCTTTCAAGTGATCCAATGATCCACTTGAATACCACAATTTTCTTCCTTATAGATGTTTCCCGTTTGTGAGGAATCTTCACAAGTTGGAGCCTCTGACTCTTACAATGTTGATCACAACAAAAAGCACAAGAGTAAGGGAGGGAAAGAAACACACACAAGAGCTAGAGTCATAGCAATCCCATGCACACAAGTTAAGAAGAGAGCACAAAAGAATAGCGCAACAAGTCTATAGCTCACAAAGTGCTCAATTCTAAGTCACGATGATCCGAATGCGTGTTTGCGGAGTCTAGGCATCTTAGGATGTTCAATGGAGGCTTGGTTTTGTGCTCCATGCGCTAGGTGTCCCTTTTATAGCCCCAAGGCAGCTAGGAGCCGTTGGAAGTCTATTTGCTAGGCAATTCTTGCCTTCTGCCGGTTGGCGCACCGGATAGTCCGGTGCACCATCGAACATGAACAGTGCCCAATTTCCTTCCTCTTCTGGCGAAGCCGACCGTTGAGCCTTCGGTCCCCTTGGCGCACCGGACACTGTCCGGTGCGACCAAGTGACCCTTGGCCCTGGCCATGTGTCATCTGCTGATCCTATTGCCGACCGTTGGTGTGGGCGATGTTGGCTCACCGGACAGTCCGGTGCACTACCGGACAGTCCGGTGATTTTTAGCCACGGCGCCCCCACCGATTCCCGAGAGCAGCGTGTTCGCTGCTGAACTAGCCTGTGCACCGGACAGTCCGGTGCACCGAAGGCTGGTGCAAGTTTGGCTGGACTCAGCCAAACTTCTCCAATCCAATTTCTTTTGATTTAAACAAGGTTCCTAGCACTTAGAGAAATATGTTAGTACCAAAAACAATATACTAAGGCCAGAGTCATACCTTGATTTTTTGATTTGCATCTCTCAACCACTTAGTACAAAACAATAACATGTGTTGGACATCTAATCACCAACACATTTATAGAAATTGACTAAAGGCACATTTCCCTTTCAATCTCCCCCTTTTTGGTGATTTATGCCAACACATTAAAAGCAACTCAAAATGCAACAACATTTTTAAGGGAAGCTAAAGAGTGCAAATTGAAGACTAGTTTAACTTACATAGGACTTGGCATATTTGGATCACTTTTGCCACTACTTGGTTTATTTTCACAAAACAAATTATTTTCCTATCCCTATATCAAAAACACTTGTTTAGGCAAATCAAGAGATCTTTCAAGAGTAAATGTGATCAAATGTCAAAAACTCCCCCTTTTTCCCATAATCAAAATTCTCCCCCATAAGAGAACAATTTTTGCAATAAGAGGTTTTTGATCAAATACAAAGTCTAACTCTACAGTTTTTTGAAGTTTCACAAGTGGTTAGCTGATCCATTTGCTTTGGCCTTAATTTCTCCCCCTTTGGCATTAAGCACCAAAACGAGAGGACTTTTGGCCCTTTAACCTCATTTCCTCACCAAAATGTCAAATAAGAGTAAAAAGGTAATGAGAGCACAACGAAGAACGTAGGACAAGATACATTTATACCGGAATGCAGTGGAAGTTCTTTCTTTGTCCAAGTTCACTTTTCCTTTGCAATATCCCTTTGAGTCTATTTCAAGAGTACTCAACAAACAAGTTAGTCTCAAGGGAGTCAAGTTGTAGCACATCTCCCCCTAAACATGTGCATCATTTGCATAGGGACTTGTGAGGTCCGGGGATGACTTGTACAACTTGAACACCAATAATAAGCAAATGAAAGACATGAGTGCTTAAATTAACATGATCAAAGGCATAGAACACATGTATGTTATAGATCAATCCAAGTTACGTGAATCTAAGACATTTAGCTCACTATGCAACTTACAAAACCTTTTCTCATCTAAAGGCTTGGTGAAGATATCGGCTAGCTGGTTCTCGGTGCTAATATGATAAATATTGATATCTCCCCTTTGCTGGTGGTCTCTCAAGAAGTGATGCCGGATGTCTATGTGCTTAGTGCGGCTGTGTTCAACAGGATTGTCCGCCAAGCGGATTGTACTCTCATTGTCACATAGGAGTGGGACTTTACTCAGATTGTAGCCAAAGTCCCGGAGGGTTTGCCTCATCCAAAGTAGTTGTGCGCAACACTGTCCTGCGGCAACATACTCGGCCTCAGTGGTGGATAGGACAACAGAAGTTTGTTTCTTAGAGCTCCATGACACCAGGGACCTTTCTAGAAACTGACAAGTCCTTGATGTACTCTTCCTATCAACCTTGCACCCGGCATAGTCAGAATCTGAGTATCTGATTAAGTCAAAGGTAAACCCCTTTGGATACCAGATCCCAAAGCAAGGCGTAGAAACTAAATATCTAAGAATTCGCTTAACGGCCACAAGGTGACACTCCTTGGGGTCGGATTAAAATCTAGCACACATGCATACACTTAGCATAATATTCGGTCTACTAGCATAAAGATAAAGCAAAGATCCTATCATAGACCAGTATGCCTTTTGATCAACGGATTTACCTCCTTTGTTGAGGTCCAGATGTTCGTCCGTTCCCATAGGTGTCTTTGCGAGCTTTGCATCCTTCATTCCAAACCTCTTGAGCAAATCTTGAGTGTACTTTGTTTAGGATATGAAGGTTCCTTCCTTGAGTTGCTTCACTTGAAATCCAAGGAAGTAGTTCAACTTGCCCATAATTGACATCTCGAACTTTTGCATCATTACCCTGCTAAACTCCTCACAAGACTTTTGATTAGTAGAACCAAATATAATGTCATCGACATATATTTGGCATACAAATAGATCACCATTACAAGTCTTAGTAAAGAGAGTAGGATCAACTTTCCCAACCTTGAAAGCATTAGTAATAAGGAAATCTCTAAGGCATTCATACCATGCTCTTGGGGCTTGCTTAAGTTCATAGAGCGCCTTAGAGAGCTTGTAGACGTGGTCGGGATACCTGTCATCCTCAAAGCCAGGGGGTTGTTCCACGTATACCTCCTCCTTGATTGGTCCATTAAGGAAAGCGCTCTTCACATCCATTTGAAAAAAGCTTAAATGAGTGGTGAGCAGCATAGGCCAATAAAATCTGAATTGATTCTAGCCTAGCCACAGGAGCAAAAGTCTCCTCAAAATCCAAACCTGCGACTTGGGCATAACCTTTTTCCACAAGTCGAGCCTTGTTTCTTGTCACCACACCGTGTTCATCTTGCTTGTTGCGGAACACCCACTTGGTTCCCACAACATTTTGCTTCGGACGTGGCACCAGGCTCCATACTTCATTTCTTTTGAAGTTGTTGAGCTCTTCCTGCATGGCCAACACCCAGTCCAGATCCTGCAAGGCTTCTTCTACCCTGAAAGGCTCAATAGAAGAAACAAACGAGTAATGCTCACAAAAATTAGCTAAACGTAAGCGAGTTCCCTTGCTGATATCACTTGGTTCCCTTGCTGATATCAACCAGAATTTGATCCACTGGATGATTCCTTTGAATTGTCGTCCGGACTTGAGTTGAAGGAAGTTGTGATGCTTCTTCCTCCTTAACCTATTCTTCATGTGCTCCCCCTTGATCCCGCCCCTCTTCTTGAGGTACCTGTTCACCGTTTTGGGTTGGAGGTTGCATCAACACAGAGGAAGAAGGTTGATCTTGTTCTTGTGGTTCCTGTGGTCGCACATCACCAATCGCCATTATTCGCATTGCGGCCGTCAGAACCTCATCCTCATCTATATCATCAAGATCAACTTGCTCTCTTGGAAAGCCATTAGTCTCATAAAATACAACGTTGCTAGTGACTTCAACTAATCCTGATGACTTGTTGAAGACTCTATACGCTTTTGTATTTGAGTCATACCCTAGTAAAAACCCTTCTATAGCTTTGGGAGCAAACTTAGAATTCCTACCTTTCTTCACCAATATGTAACATTTGCTCCCAAATACACAAAAATATGAAACATTGGGTTTGTTACCGGTTATGAGTTTGTAAGACGTCTTCTTGAGGAGGCGATGCAGATAGAGCCTGTTTATGGCATGGCAGGCTGTATTCACAGCTTCCAACCAAAACCGCTCAGGCGTCTTGTATTCTCCAAGCATAGTCCTTGCCATGTCAATTAGCATCATGTTCTTCCTCTCTACTACACCATTTTGTTGTGGTGTGTAGGGGGCGGAGAACTCATGCTTGATGCCTTCATCCTTAAGATAATCTTCGACTTGAAGGTTCTTGAATTCCGATCCATTGTCGCTCCTTATCTTTTTCACCTTTAGCTCAAATTAATTTTGAGCTCTCCTTAAGAAGCGCTTTAGGGTTCCTTGGGTCTCAGATTTATCCTGCAAAAAGAAAACCCAAGTGAAGCGGGAAAAATCATCTACAATAACAAGACCATACTTACTTCCCCCGATGCTGAGATAGGCAATGGGCCCAAAGAGATCCATGTGTAGGAGTTCCAGTGGTCTTGATGTTGTCATTACATTCTTGCTTTGATGAGTACTTCCAACCTGCTTCCCTGCTTGTCATGCTGCACAAGGTCTGTCTTTCTCAAAACAGACATCGGTTAGTCCTTACACATGTTCTCCCTTTAGAAGCTTATGAAGATTCTTCATTCCAACATGTGCTAGGCGGCGGTACCAAAACCAGCCCATGTTAGTCTTAGCAATTAAACATGCATCTAGATTAGCATTCTCTTTTGAGAAATCAACTAAGTAGAGCTTGCCGTCTAATACACCCTTAAAAGCTAATGAACCATCACTTCTTCTAAAGACATATACATCAATATTTGTAAATAAATAATTATAGCCCATATGACATAATTGGTTTACAGACAACAAATTGAACCCGAGCAATTCTACTAGAAACACATTAGAGATTGAATGCTCGATTGTGATGGCTATCTTGCCTAAGCCTTTGACCTTGCCTTGGTTCCCATCTCCAAAGATGATAGTGTCTTGGGAATCCCTGTTCTTGACGTAGGAGGTGAACATTTTCTTCTCCCCCGTCATGTGGTTTGTGCATCGGCTATCAATAATCTAGCTTGAGCCCCCGGATGCATAAACCTGCAAGGTAATTAAGCTTGGGTTTTAGGTACCCAACTCGTGTTGGGTCCTACAAGGTTAGTTACAATAGATTTTGGAACCCAAATGCAAGTTTTGTCTCTCTTGCATTTAGATCCCAACTTTCTAGCAACTACTTTAGCATTTTTACATGACAGTACAAATGAAGCACCACATGTATGATAAATAGCAGTTGGTCCAGTGGATATTTTCCTAGGAACATGAGAAACAACATGACTACGCTTAGGCCTATTTCTACCATGAGTATATGAAGAGCTAGATGCAAACATGGCATGAGAACTAAATACATCATCATGACATACAGAATGATTATGACACTTATCATGATGAGTAACATTAGGAATTTTCTTATAAAGATAGGCATGGTTCTTTTGAGAACTACTAGCCATAGGAGCCTTCCCTTTCTCCTTGTTGAGATTGGAAGTCCTATGGCTTGTAAAGTTCTTGGTCTCCTTTTGGAAACCAAGTCCATCCTTAATTGAGGGGTGTCTACCTATTATGTAGGCATCCCTAGCAAATTTTAGTTTCTCATAGTTATCCTTGCAATTCTTAAGTTAAGCATTAAGACTTGCAACATCATTGCTTAATTTGAGAATAGTAGAGGCATGTTCATTACAAGCATTAACATTAAAATCTTTACACCTATTGCAAATCACAACATGCTCTACACCTGAACTAGCCACATTAACCTTTTCTAGCTCAGTACTTAAATCAGCATTTAAATTCTTAAGGCTAGAAATAGAATTATGACAGGTAGATAACTCAGAAAACAATAGTTCATTTTTCTTAACTTCTAGTGCAAGAGATTTTTGAACACTAATAAACTTATCATGTTCCTCATAGAGAATATCTTCTTGTTTTTCTAGTAGCTTGTCTTTTTCATTAAGTGCATCAATCAATTCATTTATTTTGTCTACCTTAGATCTATCTAATCCTTTAAAAAGATCACTATAATCTATTTCATCATCATCAGAATATTCCTCATCACTAGAAGTGTACTTAGGTGTATCTCGTATATATACCTTCTTCTCCTTAGCCACGAGGCATGTGTGTCATTCATTGGGGAAGAGAGAAGATTTGTTGAAGGCCGAGGCAGGAAGTCCTTCATCATTGGAGTCGGATGAAGAACAGCCAGAGTCCCACTCTTTTCCAATGTGCGCCTCGCCCTTTGCCTTCCAGTAGTTTTTCTTCCTTTCCTTCTTCCAATACTTTTCTTGTGCCTGGTCATTGTTATTATCAGGACATTGTGCTATGAAATGACCAGACTTACCGCATTTGAAGCAGGAGCGCTTTCCCCTTGATTTGTTCTTGTTAGGGTACTCCTTGCGTCCCTTCAAGGTAGTCTTGAAGCGCTTGATGATGAGCGCCATTTTGTCCTCATTGAGCCCGACAACCTCCACTTGTGCTACCTTGCTAGGTAGAATATCCTTGCTGCTAGTTGCTTTGAGAGCAACGGGCTATGGCTCGTAGACAGGAAGTGGTCCGTTTAATGCATCATCCACGTACCTTGCTTCCTTCACCATCATGCGCCCGCTTAAGAATTTTCCAAGGATTTTCTCGGGCATCATCTTGGTGTACCTGGGGTTCTCACGAATAAGGTTTACAAGATGAGGACCAATAACAGTAAATGACCTTAGCATGAGTCGGACGACGTCATGATCCATCCATCTTGTGCTTGCATAGCTTCAAATTTTGTTGACAAGGGTCTTGAGCCTGTTGTACGTTTCAGTTGGCTCCTCTCCCCTTATCATGGTGAATCTCCCCAGCTCGCCTTCCACCAGTTCCATCTTGGTAATCATGGTGGCGTCATTACCCTCGTGAGAGATCTTGAGGGTGTCCCATATTTGCTTGGCATTGTCCAAGCCGCTGACTTTGTTATATTCATCCCTGCATAGAGATGCTAGCAAAACAGTGGTGGCTTGGGCATTTTTATGTATTTGCTCATTGATAAATACAGGGTTATCAGTACTATCGAAATGCATTCCATTTTCGACAATTTCCCAAATACTAGGATGGAGGGAAAATAAGTGACTACACATTTTATGACTCCAAAATGAATAATCCTCCCCATCAAAGTATGGGGTTTTTCCAAGAGTAATAGATAGCAAATGGACATTCAAATTGTAAGGGATGTGAGAGTAATCAAAGGAATAGTTTTGATTAACCTTTTTCTTTTTCGACGAAGAGTCTTCGTCGTCGTCATCCCTTGGTGAAGAGGAGGAGGCGTCGCTGTCGTAGTAGATTATCTTCTTTATGCGCCTCTTCTTCTTTCCATCCCTCTTCTTGTGACTTGAGCCTGAGTCAGTGGGCTTGTCATCTCTTGGCTCATTGAAGAGGGTCTCCTTCTTGTCGTTGATCACCATCCCCTTGCCCTTAGGATCCATCTCTTCGGGCGATTAGTCCATTAATGAAGAGTACGACTCTGATACCAATTGAGAGCACCTAGAGGGGGGGGTGAATAGGTGATCCTGTAAAATTCAACACTAAATAGCACGCAATTGGTTATGAAATGTTAGTAAGATTAAAACCAAGTTGCTATAGAAAGAGTTCTTCACTTGATTGTTCCTTTTGAATGAGTATTGAACTTTGGAACAATAGCACAAGTGATTAAGTGAGAACTTTGGAAGAGAAACCAATCACAAAGAAAAGCGACACCAGAGACATGATGATTTTATCCCGTGGTTCGGCCAAGTAGAACACTTGCCTACTTCCACGTTGTGGTGTCCCAATGGACGAGGGTTGCACTCAACCCCTTTCAAGTGATCTGTTGGGGGCCTTCGTCCTCCGAAGGTCCTCAAAAACATGATTTGACAATGTTTTCCAAGTGGATTATATGAACAGGTATCTTCGGACTCAGAATTATGAACATGAAGTACGGTCAGGACAAAGCCTCAACCAGACGAAGGGGGATTGAAATGGAGGACGGGCTGATTTCCAAGCTCCACGAAGGATGGTGCACAGCCGAAGCTGTGCACAGGAGAGCTTCGTCGCGATAGCAGAGAGGGGAACCGACTTAAAGATGAAAAGACTACTTGGGCCTTGACAGATTTCCATAAGTCATTGGCAAATGTAATGGACATGAATGTAATTTTACGTGGGCTGCGTCTCACGCCTATAAATAGATGAACAGTACTCCCGTACTGTTCACGCTGACTTGGCATTTGCTTTTGCGTCATCTTTGTACTTTTGCCTTCCTGCAATCCGAAGGTACATTTGTAATTTAAAGTCATTTCTATTGCTATATAAGAATAAAATAGAAATGACATTGTGACAAAATTTAAATGTTTACATTACTTTTTAGGTTATGCATAAGATCTTCGTCGTAACTTATCGTGCTTACGAAGATATATTGTTTATGACCTTCGTCCGGTGCACGTTATATCCCGAAGGGAAATAATGTTTCAAAGGATGAAGGACCTTATCATTTAACATTTTTTATGTTGCCTTGTTCTTAATCCGAAGCATTTGAGAACAAGTCACCAACATTGGCGCCCACCTCCGGTGAACTCACTTCCACTTTGAGTTTTTTGAACACCTTCAGAAGCCATAGACCCTCGCTATGGCGCCGAAGAAAGCTTCAGCGACTGGGGCTGCAGCACTGCAACCGCTGGACCCCAACCAGGAGACCGTCTCTCTTCGGGAGGCCCGAAGCCAGAAAAGGAAGGCCGTCAGCCCGACGCTTCAGGAGGATGAACTAGACCAAGAGATCAGAGATATGGAAATGCTTCATCAACAAGTGCAGAGGAAGAAGGAAAAGATGGCCAGGCTAGCTGAGCTGCAGAGGCAGATAGACGAAGCTTCTGAAGAAGTTCGCCATCTTACTCACGATGAGCAGAACAGAAGGCCTCAACAAAAAGACCTTCATCAGGAGGGCTTCTTCAACGAAGATGACTGGTATGACAATTTCCATCATGGAAATTTTGTTTTCGATGATGCTTCTCCCCTGTCCGCTGAGCTGCAGGCTACACCTTGGCCTCCGTCCTATAAGCCACCCCAGCTTCCCATGTTCGATGGCCATTCAGACCCGAAGCAGTTTTTGATGAGCTACGAAGCAACAGTGTCTTCGTATGGTGGCAATGCTGCAGTCATGGCAAAGTCTTTTGTTATGGCTGTCAGGAATGTCGCTCAGACCTGGTATTCCTCCCTTCGACCGGGAACGATTACTTCATGGCAAAAGCTGAAGGACATGTTGTTAACCAGCTTTCAAGGGTTTCAGACGAAGCCGGTTACTGCTCAGGCCTTGTTCCAGCACTCAGGATCATGAAGAATATCTTCAGGCGTATGTCAGAAGATTCTTACGTTTGAGGGCGCAGGCACCAACAGTGCCCAATGAAATTGTCATCGAAGCCATGATCAAGGGGCTTCGACCTGGACCTTCAGCTCAATACTTCGCTAGGAAGCCTCCTCAGACTTTGGAGAAGCTACTCCAGAAAATGGACGGGTACATTCGTGCCGACAATGATTTTCGCCAAAGAAGGGAGGAGGCTTTCAGATTTTCTGAAATGACCAGTGGCTTCGGAGGAAGATTTTATCCGAGGCATGTCAGGTCCATCCACAACTCTACTCAAAATGATGATAAGGGAAGTCAGCAGAACAGGCCGCAGTGCTCCTCACAGGCTTCGGGGCAACAACAAAGCTTCTTCCAGCCACCAGCTCCAAGAGGCAGAAGTGCCAGGGGCTTCGGCGGAAGATTTGGAGATCAACCAAGGAAAATGTTTTGCTTGTTCTGTGGAGAAAACAAGGGCCATACCACCAGGATGTGCCATGTTACAATCCAGAAGCAAAAGGAAATAGCCGAAGCTGCAGCGCAACAAGCTCAGCCGAAGCAGGTCATGCATACTGCTTCGTACCATCCGCCCTACATCCCACAATACATAGACAACCACCCTGCAGTTTCTGTAGCTTCGGCAAGTCAACCTCAAGCTTCCTGGCAACAGCCTCCGCCTCCACCTCCACTACAACAAGGCCAACAGCCAGAAGGGAGCCAATATGCCCCACATCAAAGGGACTTCAGAGAACAATCCGAAGCTCACACAGTCAATAGCACTGTGCCAGAGTCGAAGCACATTTATTGACACATATCCTACCTTTGATAGCAGTTTTTTCTATTCAGTTCTATTTTCTGTGTAACAAAGAACATTGTTAGTTTTCATGTAATAATTTCGTTGTTTCCCACGAGGAAAACCTATTTTCTCCACAGGCTTAAGTTGCTGAAGCTTAAAAATTTACGTTTAACAAGGAGGACCTTCGAATTATTAAAAATCCTTCGAAGCAACAGAAAGTCGTTCTAAGGAACGCAGAGTAAGTTGCTGAAGTCACAAAAAGCCGTTCCAAAGGGAGCGCAGTGTAAGTTTTCTGCTCAAAAGTCGTTCTAAAGGGAATGCAGAGCTTACAGCGAAAAGTCAACGCTGATACCGCCTAAGTAAAAGGCGAAGAAGCTCAAAAGTCGTTCCAAAGGGAATGCAGAGCTTACAGCGAAAAGTCAACGCTGATACCGCCTAAGTAAAAGGCGAAGAAGCTCCAAAGACGTTCCTAAGGGAATGCAGAGCTTACAGCGAAAAGTCAGCGCTGATATAAAAAGATTGTGTGTTTCACGGGGATATGTGCGTATCTTCGGAATCAAATTCATCTACATAACATAACATCATCACATCATTTTGCATAGCATAAGCATCATACATCATATTGCATATGGCAAAAGAAGCGAGGATAGTATCAACCTTCGGAAGAATGCTTTGAGAAAGTAAAAATCTTCGGAATATAGCTTCGGAAAATGTTCTCACGAAGTTTGGATATTTTTCATCAGAGTGCTATGGGTTTTGTGATGCATAAAAGTTCTTCTATCTTCACGAAGCATGAAAAGAAGGGAAGGTGTTTTTTCGCCGAAGGCTTAAAAACGGTACGTATGTAAAGTTTGATGCATCGTAAAGAATTGAATAATGAAAAGAAATTTATATGTTACATTCAAATGTACAAAATATTACACAGATCACATTCCAGATGTTTTTTCTACTACCATCTAGTCTTCTCTTAGTACTACTTCGGCAGCCTCATTTAGAAGTTGTTCAACAACTTTATCCATGATAGCTTCGGCCATTTGTTTAATTTCGTCATCCTCTTTCGTGTGAGGGTCAGCAGACGATCCAGTAGGTTCTGGGGGAAGGGAATATGTCTACATTACTATCACAAACCGCGAACAAAGTTTGAAATAAAAATTACAACACAACAAGAACGACTAATTAATACCTATTTGCCCTTTGGGCCCTGAACATTTTTCGGCAACTTCTGTCACTTTCCTAGCATCATGGATGCCTTTTTCACTCCTTTGAATAATTTCTTGCGCCATTTCTCGGCCGCCGTTGTCCCAGATATCAGTAAAGAATTTACCGCCAACCATGCTTGTTTCGGTCGAGGGGTCTTTGATGTCTTCGGAGGACAAGGCAGCTTCGGACTGAGCTAAGGATTTTACATGCTCGCAACCTTTCTTCTCCAAAACAGTAGCAACTCCTCTGGCGCCCGAAAAAGCACAGATGTCACCACGACTACTCAGGATTTCCTCGAAGGCTTCTGCTTCGTGACTGATCCAATCCAGTGGACCTTCGGGATTGCCTCTTGAGAAATTCTCTTCACTAGAAAATGCGCCAACGCTGGCGAAGCTGGATTTTATCTTTTTGACGCATTCTATAGATTTAACATAGCATTTCCTCTGGGATGCACGAAGCTCCTTAACACTTAACTCTAAATGACTGACCAACTGATCACTAAGCTCTCGTTTTGTTTCTTCAAGCACACGTTCCTCTTTCGCTCTAGCTAGCTGTTTCTAAAGATCTTTAATTTCACGTTTTTGGGCTTCGGCCTGGACCTTTGAGGCAGCTTCGTCCTTTTTTACCTTATCTACCAATGTAAGCAGAATTTTATCCTTTTCCAGAGCTTCGTTTCTCAGTTTAATAACTTCTGATCGAAGGTTGTTGAACGCAATTTCATAGCTCTCATCTTCGGCACTCTTTTGTGCTCTTAATGCGTTGCTTAGGATTAAACCCTATATGTAAAAAAGTTGGTATAAGAATAAAAGAATGAGTTACGAATTAAAAAATTTTCAAGCGCTTAATTCCCATACCTTTAGGCTATTATACGCAAGACTGTCCGCGAGATCCTCCTTCGTCATAGCACATAATCCAGCTTCGAGCTTCGGGAAACCCATACTTCTAGCCATCTCCCGGCAGACAGATAATTCTTTGTTATCAGGGAGGCAGTATAGGAAGTCATCTTCATTTGTCCCATTGAACACTACTGCCCCCTTCGGATACTTTAACTCTCTAGCATAGTGATTGGTTTCATAAGTCTCTTCTTCAGATAATTTCTTCCCCGAAGCATGTCGCACGATGTAATCGCATATGTTGGAAGGGGCTTCGGGGGCGGCAGTGTCAATTTCTTCAACCAAAACTGGTTCTGATATTTTTATTTTTTCGGTTTCCAAAGATTGTTCCTTGGTGGGCTCTGAAGGCCCAGCTTCAGCTTCAGGTTGTTGCTTCGAAGCTTCAGTAGACGCTTCAGCAAGTTCAACAGTCTTCTTTGGAGTTGTGCTTGAAGACTTAATTGTCTCCAAGACATCTAGCACGTTCACCATTCTTTTTCTTTTTGGGGTCACCGATGGGCCCTTTTGATTTTTTATTGTTTCAACATTTGCTGAAGGACTTAAGATTTCCGATATTTTTGGTCCTTCAATCTTCGGTTTTTCTGCCTTTTCTGCTGAAGGCGCTTCAGTTTTCTCTTCTATCTTCGGCACTGGAGCTGGTTCTGTAGCTTCAGAGGCCAAAGAGACTTCACCAATAAATTCTGGCACTGTGGCCGGCTCAATAAAACGCGCCCGGTGGGTGAGCACCTTCATCTTTTTCCTTTGCGGCGCTGGCTCACTAGTGGCACTCGTGGTAGCTTCTGTCGCAGGAGAAGTATTTTTTATTTTGCGGCCCAATACCGGATAGTGATAGTCAGGGTAGACAAACCCGACTGCGTCAAATACCCGGTTGAGCCTTTTCTTCTTTCGGCCTCCGAAGGCTGCTGATAACGCAGTGTTCTCGGCCTTCGAATATGCCCCAAGCAGTTCGTCACTTAATGTTTCAATGCTTTTCAACCAGTCGTCATCAGGTTCAACAAACTTATCCCCGTATTTGAATGTGTATTTCAGTCTGACCAGTCCGCCTTCGTCGGACTCTTTGATGATCTCCTTCGGCATTTCCCACTTTCCTGCAAGTGGCCACACCCTGAAGGCAATATGCTCTTGGACCAAGTCCCGTGTCCCAATAAAAGAGCAGATTACGCCGAAGGCTCTTTGGCATTCCTCGGCTGCTTCATCCATTTCAACCTTCGGCCTTCGAAGTCCGAAGCGTTGCCAGATGGGGCGCATAATGATATTCTTAACATCTTCCTGCGCTGTTAAGTCATTCTTTACATAGAACCACTCTGTCATCCAGGCTCCGGGCCACCTCTTCCGAAAGGTTGGCACAGGGCGGCTTGACCCGGAGCGGGCACCGAAGCTGTAACACCCAAAGTTGTTGTGATATTGTTCTTTCCCCCAGGGCTTCGTCTCATATAACAACTCATGAATGTTGCAAAAGCTTTTAGCATTTGGTTCTAAACCTTGGCTTTTCGCAGCCCAGACAAACATCCCCATTCTTATGATAGCTTCGGGAGTAATTTGATGAAGGTAGACTTGAAATGTCTTCAGGACTTCGACAACAAAGCTGCTTAGGGGGAATCGAAGCCCAGCCTTGAGAAAGCTTCGGAAGATTACGACTTCATCTTCTACGGGAGTGGGAGAAGTTTTTTCTCCAGCATCAGCCCTCACAATAGATATATCTCGAAAATATCTCCCCCTCATATTGTCAATGTGACTCTGCTTAATAGTGGTTTTCCCGAAAACCGTGTGACTTGGTCGCCATGGTCGATCTTCGGACTCTTCCTCACCACTTTCTACATCATAACTGTCGCTGTCACCAGTATCTTCAGACAAACCTTCCAGAATCTCCTTGGTGATTTTCTCCGTATTGGTCTCCGCCATCGCTATAAGGAACCCCAAGTTCTTCTCTTCGTCGAGACTCAGCTTCATCTCAGCAGGGACCTTCTTACCTTCAGACATCTTCGGAAACACTAAAAAACTGTTTTCAAGGCCGAAGCTTCAAAATCAAGAAGATCAGCAAATCTTAGTGCACAAGAGCTAAAAATTTAGTGGGCGGAAGCAGATGGCAAGTGTGCGTACCAAATGAGTTTGCGGTATGATCTTATTTATACGCCCAGGGCGTTGAAAATTGAAAGACCCCGCTTGTCAGTGAATGTTGCTATTCTAGCAAAGGGAAGGTGTTTTTTCGGACCTTCGGCTCAAGGCCTTCGTCCATATCGCAATCTGAATTTATCATTAACAAATTAATATTGCGAGGGGCTACTGTTGGGGGCCTTCGTCCTCCGAAGGTCCTCAAAAACATGATTTGACAATGTTTTCCAAGTGGATTATATGAATAGGTATCTTCGGACTCAGAATTATGAACATGAAGTACGGTCAGGACGAAGCCTCAACCAGACGAAGGGGGATTGAAATGGAGGACGGGCTGATTTCCAAGCTCCACGAAGGATGGTGCACAGCCGAAGCTGTGCGCAGGAGAGCTTCGTCGCGATAGCAGAGAGGGGAACCGACTTAAAGATGAAAAGACTACTTGGGCCTTGACAGATTTCCATAAGTCATTGGCAAATGTAATGGACATGAATGTAATTTTACGTGGGCTGCGTCTCACGCCTATAAATAGATGAACAGTACTCCCGTACTGTTCACGCTGACTTGGCATTTGCTTTTGCGTCATCTTTGTACTTTTGCCTTCCTGCAATCCGAAGGTACATTTGTAATTTAAAGTCATTTCTATTGCTATATAAGAATAAAATAGAAATGACATTGTGACAAAATTTAAATGTTTACATTACTTTTTAGGTTATGCATAAGATCTTCGTCGTAACTTATCGTGCTTACGAAGATATATTGTTTATGACCTTCGTCCGGTGCACGTTATATCCCGAAGGGAAATAATGTTTCAAAGGACGAAGGACCTTATCATTTAACATTTTTTATGTTGCCTTGTTCTTAATCCGAAGCATTTGAGAACAAGTCACCAACATGATCCAATGATCCACTTGAATACCATGGTTTTCTTCCTCATAAATGTTTCCCGTTTGTGAGGAATCTCCACAAGTTGGAGCCTCTCACCCTTACAATGTTGATCACAACAAAAAGCACAAGAGTAAGGGAGGGAAAGAAACACACGCAAGAGCTAGAGTCACAGCAATCCCACGCACACAAGTTAAGAAGAGAGCACACAAGAATAGCGCAACAAGTCTACAGATCACAAAGTGCTCAATTCTAAGTCACGATGATCCGAATGCGTGTTTGCGAAGTTTAGGCCACTTAGGATGTTCAATGGGGGCTTGGTTTTGTGCTCCATGCGCCTAGGGGTCCCTTTTATAGCCCCAAGGCAACTAGAAGCCGTTGGAACTCCATTTGGCAGGCAATACTTGCCTTCTGCCGGTTGGCGCACCGGACAGTCCGGTGCACCACCAAACATGAACAGTGCCCAATTTCTTTCCTCTTCTGGCGAAGCCGATCGTTGAGCCTTCGGTCCCCTTGGTGCACCGGACATTGTCCGGTGCATACCGAACAGTTCGGTGCGACCAAGTGACCGTTGGCCCTGGCCACGTGTCGTCTGCTGATCGCGCTGCCGACCGTTGGCGCGGGCGCTATTGGCTCACCAGACAGTCCGGTGCACTTCCGGATAGTCCGATGATTTTTAGCCACGACGCCTCCGTCGATTCCCGAGAGCATCGAGTTCGCTACTGAACCAACCTGTGCACCAGACAGTCCGGTGCACGAAAGGCTAGTGCAAGTTTGGCTGGACTCAGCCAAACTTCTCCAATCCAATTTCTTTTGATTTAAACAAGGTTCCTAGCACTTAGAGAAATATGTTAGTACCAAAAACAATATACTAAGTCCAGAGTCATACCTTGATTCTTTGATTTGCATCTCTCAACCACTTAGTACATCACAATAACATGTGTTGGACATCTAATCACCAAAACATTTATAGAAATGACCCAAAGGCACATTTCCCTTTCAATATCAACGGCTATAGTGCATTTAATGTGTCGTCAGATGTTAGATAAAGTAGTCATGGATGGTCTGGCCATGCACTCCGGACGGTCCGCGAGGACGCTAAAAATGCATTTTACCGAACCCGTCACCTTCGGGTTTTTTCTGGTTTTTCAGCGAACGGACGGTCCACGCCTAAGGCCGAATGGTCCGCGCTTGGTCTCGGACGGTGCTCGCTTCTCCATCAGACGGTACGTAGTGTTAACTTGTGTTTTTGCAGTGTTCCTGTCTGAGGCTCACCCTGATGTCGCAGACGGTCCACCGCAAGGGCCCGGACGGTCCGCACATATGTGTTTTTCCAAAAAAACTTCTCCTGTCCGGAATAATCTACGATATTCCGGACAATCGACTTAGAATAGTTGTAGATGAAATTATGCACCTAAGAAATGATCAACTAGGCAAACTAGTTAGTCCACGTGGTTTGTGATGGACGGCAAACACCAAAATCGATTATATGAAATGATTAAGCCCATTTCCCTTTCAGTCTCCCCCTTTTTGGTGATTGATGCCAACACAAACCAAAGCAAATATAAAGTGTAGGAATGCAATTAGTTTGCAATTTTGATAGATGTGCATAAGTTACTTTGAATTTAAACCAACTAAAAGTATTCCTAAGAATATATGATTGCTTTCTTTTAGTTTAACATTTTGGGCCACATTTGCACCACTTTGCTTGTTTTTGCAAATCCTTTTTAAAAAGTCTTTTCAAATTTCTTTGCAAATAGCAAGTAGTATGAGAGTATGATTTCAAAAAGCATTTTCAAGATTTTGAAAATTCCCCATCTGTTTCAAATGCTTTTCCTTTGGCTAAATAAAAGCTCCCCCTGAAGAAGTTCTCCCCTTCGCTATCAAGAGGGTTTTTGCAATTGAAATAATTTCTTCCCCTTCGTGAAATAGTTTTTGAAAATTTGAAAATGGGTGGTGGCGCGGTCCTTTTGCTTTGGGCCTATTAATTCCCCCCTTTGTCATTAATCGCCAAAAACGAAGAAACTTGAGAGGCCTTTTAATTCTCCCCCTTTGGGCCTATTTTGTCCCCCTTTAGTAAAGGATATGATTGAAAGTTTATGAGGAGGGCAAAGGATAACTGATACCGACAGAGTTGTAGTGGAAGCCTTGCCTTTGCCTAATACCCCATTTCCTTTTCAATCTAAGACTAATCACAGAAATACTTATGGAAGCACATTAGTCTTAGCTTTGGCACAAGAAGAATAAGAAATATGCATTTGTACCAAAGAGAAGAGACATGATCAACGGTATTGTTGGGGCAAAGGCGAAGACGCTACCCTTCGCTCCAAGCCTTCGTCAACCTCGCTGCACCAACGGAAGCAAAACGACCGGTGAGGTCCACCCTTCGTCCTCTACACCGCAAGATGAAGGCCTACAACGGAGTCGCCCTTTCCCTCGCCCTCACCCAACCTGGAGGCCCACGTGGGATTCGACCCATTTTAACAGGCCCCGCATGGAGAAGTGTGTTACGGGCCTGATTTGTAATGGCTTTTCTGTAATGACAGTCTGTAACCCTCCCTTATGGGAATATTCCGGGGATAGTCCAGGTGCTTGAGGGCACATGCGTCCTTACATCAGGACGTTGGGCGCTCAGCCACCTATAAATACCCCCGTACAGTGCCCTTGAGAGGCTGGATTAATACAGCAAATGCCATCTCGAGTTAAAACCTTGTTTGCATTCCTTTCACTCCCCCGTTGGATCATCTTGCCCAGGAGAGCAAGTTCCAACATTTGGCGCCCACCGTTCGTGCTACGAACAAACCACCCACGATGGCACCCAAGAGAGCTAGCTCGAAGGCATCCCCATCCGTTGACGAAGCAGCGAAGGCGGCGCTGCTAGCCGAGAAAAAGGGCAAGGCCCTTGCAGACACCACCCATCAAGAAGCCTGCGAAGATGACGCTGTCATCAAGAGATAGCACAACGACCAACCAACATGTGAGGGCAGTCTCCGCACCTGCAGCTCCGGAGGACAGCCACAGGAACCACCCCCAGGCTTCGCTCCGCTAGAGGGCGAGGACGCCACAGAGGACGGCGAAATCATCGGCATTTTAGTAGAAGAACAGCTACAGCTGTGAGCCCTCTGCATCAAGAACCGCAACCTCCAGAAGCAGAAAGAAATCCTCGAGGCCAAGCGCCAACGTGTTTCCGCGTAGGCCAAGGTGTGCCAGATGATACGAGATGAGGAGCAAAGGGCTCAGGAACTCGAGCAAGAGATTGCGCTCATGCAGCACGAAGGCCAACATGATCTGCAACACGGCCCGCCCCTCCAGCAACGCGCGCCAGTCGGAGACCTATTCCTTCCTCAGCGCGGACCCTTCATCCCGCACGCCGCAGCATTCCAAGGCGTCAACTACCTTGATGAGCGGAGTCCCCTGGCGCCGCAACTGCAGGTGTCACCATGGCCCGCCAACTTCAGGGCAGGGACCTACCCCAAGTACAATGGCAGCACCGACCCAGCACAGTACATCATGAGCTATCAAGTCGCTGTCGCATCATCCGGAGGGGACGACGCCACGATGGCCAAGTCCTTCATCATCGCCCTCGAGGGTCCGGCCCTAACCTGGTACACCAAGTTGCCCCCGTTGTCCATCGACTCCTGGAGAAGTCTCCGGGACAAATTTCTACTCAACTTCCATGGGTACCGCCCAGACACCGATGCCCTGGCCGAACTGTCACTCTGCAAGCAGCTGGAGAAAGAAACCCTGCGGGAGTACTACTGCAAGTTCCTGACTCTTAAGTCACAACTGCCTTCGGTCGATGACCAAATTGCCATTCACTACGCCATCAGTGGCCTTCGGGCTGGCGTCCTTTACAGTCACTGCATCAGGGACCCACCCAAGAACCTCCAAGAGCTCTATCAGCTGTTTGAAAAATATGCCAGATCCGAAGAGCTCCACCAGCGCAAGGTCGAGTCCCAGAGGAAACCCAAGGACCCTCCACACTCCAGCCAAACTTGGACAAGACCTTTGCAGTTTGACTCCGGTCGGGACAGCCGCAGTCAGCAGCAGGTGCATAACATTGCCAACCAGCACCCCGCCGGTGAGGCCCCTCGCCATCAAGATCATCCCCCCAGGGACGCGGCAATGGCACCCGTGGTCGGGACCGAGGACGGGTGCAGCAGCCGCGCAGATTTTACTGCCTGTTTCACGGTGAAGACTGCGCGCACCCAACGAGGGACTGCCCGGAAACGAAGGCCACCAGGGACAGGATGTCCCGGGCGCAACCAGCCGACAACCCAAGAGTTGTCGTGCACACATATCAACACCACCTCCCACAACCATACAACCACGGCCCCGCTCAGCATCCACCTAACCACGCATACCAACACCACCAGGAGGTACAAGTCGTACCACCTCCACTACCGCCTCCGCACCCGCATCAGCCAAACATCCACCACCCAAATCACCCCCAACCACCAAAACAAGAAGACTTCGCTGATCAGCCGTATCGCGGAGTCATTCACATGATCACTGGGGGGTCCAGCGTCGACTTCGACACAAAGCGACAGAAGAGGGACCATTACCGAAGCATCAACCACGTCGCCATCACCAGCCCAGTCGTGCAAACGAAGTGGTCCCACGTGCCGTTGACCTTCGACGCCAGAGATGTCGACCTGCGCAGCGCACCCCACATTGACGCCATGGTAATCAACTGCAGCGTGGCAGGCTGGGACCTACACAAAGTCTTAGTTGACAACGGCAGCCAGGCGAACATCATTTTCCTCCACGCCTTCGACCGCATGGGCATCAGCCACATTTTACTTAAGCCTTCGAACAACCCCCTATATGGCTTCGGCGACAAGGGCACCTTTCCCATGGGCAAGATAGAGCTACCCTTGTCCTTCGGTGTAGCACCCAATGCACGAAGTGAGCAGGTCACCTTCGACATCGTCGACATGGTATACCCGTACAACGCCATAATGGGTCGGGGCTCCATCAACAAGTTTGAAGCGGCCATTCATGGACTTTACCTATGCATGAAAATCCCAGGTCCGCAAGGCGTGATCACAGTCTATGGCATACGCGCTGCCCCATCTTCCACTTCACGCACGAACACGGCGGGATCCCGGCCATGCAGATCCAACGCGAAGGCTGGACTTTGCACTCGCTGCCCACCTAGGGAGGGCATCTCGCGAGGGCATACTTCGCCCAGTGCCCAGCCATGTGCCAAGGGCCATACCCCATACCCGATGAATTCCTGAACTAAATCGCGCCCGCTACTCATGCGGGCAGCACACCGAAGGGCTCCTTCATTTTCATCATCCTCCACCACCTCAAATTGCGGGAACGCCACATAATAATGGGAGCACATCATGGCCATGGGGAGCCCTGGGTGGTCTTCGACTTCGCCCTCAGAAACATAAAACCAGAAATCCCACAAGTTGCCCCACTCATTGCGGGCACAGGGAACTAACTCCATGACTTCCATCGAAGTCTTTCCGGTCCTCGGCGTAAACGTGCACGATCCAAACTGTGCAATCTTGTGTCCAATTTTTCTTTTTTGCCAATGCAGACAGTAATGTTTGGCGAAGACCTCCACAGAAGGCTGACCGCCATACAAAGTCGCCGCCTAGACATACTTCGCTAGGGCCACCACGACGTTAGGTGTCAGCTGGTGGACCTAGACCTCAAATCTCTGTAGGACCTCCGCCACAAAGCGATGTGCAGGCAGACGAAGGCCAGCGGTGAAAAATGCCTCAAACACGATCAACTCGCCCTCGGGCTCGGGAACCTCCTTCGCCCCCGGGACACGCCCAACTCCGCTGCCAAAGTACCCCAGCTGCTACAAATCCTGCATGCGAACCGAGGAAATCCACGAAACGCTGAACTCCACCGTATCACCCGGATGCAATACCATCGCCGCCACGTTGCTCAAGGTATCCTCAGACGATGCGTCGGCCAGGGGCGTGTTTGCAGCAAACGAGGAAGAAGACGACATGGCTACGTACCGTCGGCGGCGGCGAGCGGTCTGCTTGACGCAGGCCAGATCTCCGACGAACAGGAACAAGAAGGGCAGGCGAGTGGGCGAACGGTTTCAAAAGGAGGCTAGGGTTTTGCGGCACACAGAAAAGTAAGAGAACCTGACCCGCGCCACCCCCTTTTATACACAGGACACAACGCTTCGGGAAACCCGCAGTCCAACAGTACTGCGTCCGTCAACGGTCATATAAAAAACCCTCGCGGAACCACTTCGAGCGAGGGCAGCGTCTCCACCATCTAGCGACGTCTTCGGCACCAGATGACTTAGTCGAACTGGTCCCTCGGAGGGCAAATGTTGGGGGCGATGGCGAAGATGCTACCCTTTGCTCCAAGCCTTCGTCAACCTCGCTGCACCAACGGAAGCAAAATGACCAGCGAGGTCCACCCATCGTCCTCTACACCGCAAGACGAAGGCCTACGACGGAGTCGCCCCTTCCCTCGCCCTCACCCAACCTGGAGGCCCACGTGGGATTCAGCCCATTTTAATAGGTCCTGCACGGAGAAGTGTGTTACGAGCCTGATTTGTAATGGCTTTTCTGTAATGACAGTCTGTAACCCTCCCTTATGGAAATATTCCGGGGATAGTCCAGGTGCGTGAGGGCACATGCGTCCTTACATCAGGACATTGGGCGCTCAGCCACCTATAAATACCCCCGTACAGTGCCCTTGAGAGGCTGGATTAACAGAGCAAACGCCATCTCGAGTTAAAACCTTGTTTGCATTCATTTCACTCCCCCGTTGGATCATCTTGCCCAGTAGAGCAAGTTCCAACATGTATAGAAATTAGAAATATGTGCAATGTTTCAATCAAAGTTCTAAGAATCGAGAATATTTAGCTCATTTCTAAGCTTGCTAAAAGTGTTTTCATCTAGGGGCTTGGTAAAGATATCGGCTAATTGTTTGTGGGTGCTAACATAAGCAATTTCGATATCCCCCTATTGTTGGCGATCTCTCAAAAAGTGATACCAGATGTCTATGTGCTTAGTGCGGCTGTGTTCAATGGGATTATCTGCCATGCGGATTGCACTCTCATTATCACATAGGAGAGGGACTTTGCCCAACTTGTAGCCATAGTCCCTAAGGGTTTGCCTCATCCAAAGTAATTGTGCACAACAGTGTCCTGCAGCAATATACTCGGCTTCGGCGGTGGATATAGCTACTGAGTTTTGTTTCTTTGAAGCCCAAGACACCAGGGATCTTCCTAGAAACTGACAAGTCCCTGATGTGCTCTTCCTATCAATTTTACACCCAGCATAATCGGCATCGGAATACCCAATTAAATCAAAGGTAAATACCTTGGGGTACCATAACCAAAACTTAGAAGTGTAAACTAAATACCTCATGATTCTTTTCACGGCCCTAAGGTGAACTTCCTTAGGACTTGTTTGGAACCTTGCACACATGCATACAGAAAGCATAATATTCGGTCGTGAAGCACATAAATAGAGTAAGGATCCTATCATCAACCGGCATACCTTTTGATCTATGGATTTACCTCCCATGTAGAGGTCGAGATGCCCATTTGTTCCCATGGGAGTCTTGATGGGTTTGACATTCTTCAATCCAAACTTCTTAAGAATGTCTTAAATGTACTTAGTTTGGCAGATGAAGGTGCCCTCTTGGACTTGCTTGATTTTGAATCCAAGGAAATACTTCAACTCCCCCATCATAGACTTCTCGAATTTCTGTATCATAATCCTACTAAACTCTTCACAAGATGACTTGTTAGTAGACCCAAATATAATGTCATCAACATAAATTTGGCATATAAACAAGTCTTTAGCAATTGTTTTGGTGAAGAGAGTAGGGTCAGCTTTTCCAACTTTGAAGCCATTAGTGATAAGAAAGTCTCTTAGGCATTCATACCATGCTCTTGGGGCTTGCTTTAGCCCATAAAGCGCCTTTGAGTGCTTATAAACATGTGTCGGATACTCACTATCTTCAAAGCCAGGAGGTTGCTTAACATAGACTTTTTCTTTGATAGGGCCATTAAGAAAGGCACTCTTCACGTCCATTTGATACAACTTAAAGCCATGGTAGGTAGCATAGGCAAGTAATGTACGAATTGACTCAAGCCTAGCTACAGGTGCATGGGTTTCATCAAAATCCAAACCTTCGACTTGTGAATAACCTTTGGCAACAAGTCGGGTTTTGTTCCTAGTCACCACACCATGCTCATCTTGTTTGTTGCGGAATACCCACTTGGTACCTACAACATTTTCGTTAGGACATGGAACTAAATGCCATACCTCATTCCTCATGAAGTTGTTGAGCTCCTCTTGCATTGCCACCACCCAATTCGGATCTCTTAGTGCATCCTCTACCCTGTATGGCTCAATAGAAGACACAAAAGAGTAATGTTCACAAAAGTGAGCAACTCGAGATCTAGTGGTTACCCCCTTGTGGATGTCACCAAGAATGGAATTGACGGGGTGATCTCTTTGAACTGCATGGTGGACTCTTGGGCGTGGTGGTCTTTGATCCCGGATCTCTTGATCATCTTCTTTGTCTTGCTCATCTTCATCTCCTCCTTGATCAATGTCCTCATCTTGAGGTGGCTCATCGTCTTGATCTTGATCCTCGTCCTCTTGAGCCAATTCCTCATCTTGAGTTGGTGGAGATGCTTGTATGGAAGATGATGGTTGATCCTGTGCTTGTGGTGACTCTTCGAATTCCTTTGGACACAAATCCCCAATGGACATGTTCCTTAGCGCGACACACAGAGCCTCTTCATCATCTAGTTCATCAAGATCAACTTGCTCCACTTGGGAGCCATTAGTCTCATCAAACACAATGTCACAAGAAACTTCAACTAATCCAGTGGACTTGTTGAAGACTCTATATGCCCTTGTGTTTGAGTCATAACCAAGTAAAAATCCTTCTACTGCTTTAGGAGCAAATTTATAATTTCTACCTCTCTTGATAAGAATAAAGCATTTGCTCCCAAAAACTCTAAAATAAGAAACACTAGGCTTTTTACCGGTGAGGAGTTCATATGATGTTTTCTTGATGATTCAGCGAAGGTTGAGTCGGTTGATGGAGTAGCAAGCAGTTTTAATTGCTTCCACCCAAAACAGATCCGGTGTCTTGTACTCATCAAGCATGGTCCTTGCCATGTCCAATAGAGTTCTATTCTTCCTCTCCACTACACCATTTTGTTGAGGTGTGTAGGGAGAAGAGAACTCATGCTTGATGCCCTCTTTCTCAAGAAATCCTTCAATTTGTGAATTCTTGAACTCCATTCCATTGTCGCTTCTAATCTTCTATCCGAACTCATTTTGAGCCCGTCTTAAGAATCTCTTTAAGGTCTCTTGGGTTTGAGATTTTTCCTGCAAAAAGAATACCCAAGTGAAGCAAGAATAATCATCCACAATAACAAGACAGTGCTTACTCCCACCGATGCTTATTTAAGTGATCGTGCCGAATAGATCCATGTGGAGTAACTCAGCGGCCTGTCGGTCGTCATGATGTTCTTGTGTGGATGATGAGTTCCAACTTGCTTTCCTGCTTGACATGCACTACAAATCTTGTCTTTCTCAAAATGAACATTTGTTAGTCCTAAAATGTGTTCTCCCTTTAGAAGCTTGTGAAGATTCTTCATCCCAACATGGGCAAGTCGGCGATGCTAGAGCCAGCCCATATTAGTCTTAGCAATTAAGCAAGTGTCTAGTTTAGCATCGTTATCATTAAAATCAACTAAGTATATCTGACCATCTAACACTTCCTTAAAAGCTATTGAATCATCACTTCTTCTAAAGACAGTAACACCAACATCAGTAAAAAGACAGTTGTAACCCATTTTGCATAATTGAGAAACTAAAAGCAAGTTGTAATATAAAGTATCTACAAGAAAAACATTAGAAATGGAATGGTCAGGAGATATAGCAATTTACCAAAACCTTTAACCTAACCTTGATTTCCATCCCCGAATGTAATCACTCTTTGGGGATCATCATTTTTCTTACATGAGGAGAACATTCTTTTCTCCCTTATCATGTGGTTTGTGCACCCGCTATCGATTATCCAACTTGACCCACCGGATGCATAAACCTTCAAAACAAATTTAGGCCTTGTTCTTAGGTACCCAAATGGTCTTGGGTCCTTTCACATTAGAAACAAGCACCTTGGGTACCCAAACACAAGTCTTGGGACTCTTGTGTTTGCCTACAACATATTTGGTAACTACTTTGCCTGATTTGTTAATTAGCACAAAAGATGCATCAAAAGTCTTAAATGAAATGCTATGTTCATTTGATGCATTGACAATTTTCTTTTAGGAACTTTGATATGAGTTGAATGCCTAGAGCTAGATGCCTCATTACTATACATATAAGCATGATGAGAAATAGTATGAGTTTTTCTAGCATGAATTTTCCTAATTTTGTGCTCAGGATAGTTCTTAGGATATAAAATGTAACCTTCTCTATCTTGAACCATGGGAGCCTTGCGCTTAACAAAATTTGAAAGCCTGTTCTTGGGGGCATTAAGTTTGATGTTGTTTTGGCTCCCTTGTTGGAAGCCAATACCATCCTTAATGCCCAGGCGTTTCCCATTATAAAGCATGCTACGGGCAAATTTAAATTTTTCATTCTCTAACTCATGCTCGGCAATTTTAGCATTTAATTTGGCTATGTGATCATTTTGTTCTTTAATCATAGTAAGGTGATCATTCATAGCATCAATATTAACATCTCTACATCTAATGCAAATGGTGACATGCTCAACAGTAGATATAGAAACATTGCGAGCATTCAATTCTTCTATCTTAGCATTTAAACTATCATTCTCAGTTTTAAGACAAGAAATTGAATCATTGCAAACATCAAGCTCTTTAGATAAGTTTCACATTTTTCTAACTCTAGAGCATAAGCATTTTTTAGATTGACAAACTTCTTATTTTCCTTAACTAGCAAGTTCTCTTGGCATTCCAAGAGATCATCCTTCTCGTTAATGGTTTCTATCAATTCATTTATCTTTTCCTTTTGATCCTTGGTAAGGATAGAAAAAAGAGAAGTTAAATCATCTTTATTATCACTAGAGCTACTCTTATCATCGGAAGTAGTATATTTGGGGGTATCTCTAGAATGTACCTTTTTCTTTTTGCCGTCCTTAGCCATTAGGCATTTGTGACCGATATTGGGGAAGAGAAGGCCCTTGTTGATGGCGATGTTGGCGACGTCCTCGTCGGAGGAGGAGTCGGTGGAGCTCTCGTCGAAGTTCCATTCCCGCCCCATGTGCGCCTTGCCACCCTTCTTCTTGTAGTATCTTTTCTTCTCCATCTTCTTCTTCCCTTTCTTGTCGTCGTCCCTGTCACTATCACTTGTATATGGACATTTAGCAATAAAGTGACCAAACTTACCACACCTATAGCAAACCCTCTTGGAGCGGGGTTTATAGTCCTTCCCCTTCTTTTGCTTGAGGATTTGTCGGAAGCTCTTGATGATAAGAGCCATCTCCTTATTGTCGAGTTTGGAGGCGTCGATTGAGAGTCTACTTGGTGTAGATTCCTCCTTCTTTTCTTCCGTTGCTTTGGATGCAACAGGTTGTATCTTGAGTGTGGAGGTGGCACCTTGCTCCAAGTTGACAATGTGTTTGGAGTCTTTGATCATAAGTTCAAAGCTCACAAACTTGCCAATTACTTCCTCGGAGGACATCTATTTGTATCTAAGATCTCCACGAATTAATTGAACTTGAGTAGGATTACAAAAATCGAGAGATCTTAGAATAACATTGATCATTTCATGGTCATCCCACTTGGTGCTCTCGAGGTTGCGTACTTGGTTGACCATTGTCTTGAGCCAGTTATACATTGCTTATGGCTCCTCTCCTTTGTTGAGGACGAATCGACCGAGTTCTCTCTCGATCGTTTCACGCTTGGTAATCTTGGTCACCTCGTCCCCTTCATGCACCGTCTTGAGGACATCCCAAAATTTTTTTGGCATTTTTCAACCCTTGAACCTTATTATACTCCTCTCGACACAAGGAGACAAGGAGTATAGAAGTTGCTTGGGAATTAAAATGCCTTATTTGGGCAGCCTCATCGGAGTCATAATCCTCGTCGCCCACTTGTGGTGCCTCTGCTCCAAACTCAACAATATCCCATATGCTTTCATGGAGTGAGGTTAGATGATGCCTCAATTTATTATTACACATGCAATAATCTTCACCACCAAAATATGGTGGTTTGCCTAGGGGTACGGAAAGTAAAGGAGCGCGTTTTGTAATGCGAGGATAGCGTAAAGGCATATTACTATACTTCTTGTGCTCTTGGCACTTCGAAGTGGTAGACTCGGCGCCGGATGTGGATGGTGATGAAGAGTCGGTCTCGTAGTAGACCACCTTCTTCATTCTCTTTTTCTTCTTGTCACCCTTCCTATGTGACTTGATGGAGGAAGCGGATTCCTCCTTATGCTTGTCTCTGGCCTCCTTTGACGGAGTCCATTCATCGTTCTTCCTTCCCGAGTCTTCGGGCTTATCGCCGGTGACCATCTCCCTCTTGGCGTGTTCTCCTGACATCACTTCGAGTTGTTAGACTCTAATGAAGCACCAGGCTCTGGTACCAATTGAAAGTCGCCTAGAGGGGGAATAGGCGAAACCTGAAAATTATAAACTTTGAACACACACTATGCCTGGGGTTAGTGTTAGAAATAATTCAGAGTACGGAAGATAGTTCTCCTTGCTGTGAGTTACTCCATCAATGCGGATAACTTTAGGAGCCAACTCAAATTAATATGAGCAAGGGTACTTTTAGAGAGAGGAGAGGAGAGGAGAGGAGGGGAAACAAATTGAGTGGAGATCAACACAAATGAACACGACGATTTGTTTACCGAGGTTCGGTTCCAAAGAACCTAGTCCCCGTTGAGGAGGCCACAAAGGCCGGGTGTATTCCAACCCTTTCCCTCTCTCAATCGGTCACTTAGACCGGTTGAGTGCTTCTTCTTAATCTCATGGGTCACTAAGACCCCGTAAGGATCACCACACGATTAGGTGTCTCTTACTTGCTTTACAAAACACTTGGAAGGTTTAGAAGGTGAAGAAGAAAGCACGATTATGAAAACCAAGAAACAAGAGCGACAAATAACACACAGATCACACTCTCTCAAGTCACAAAGAACTAATGATCACTTGTCTTAATTGTGGGACTTGGAGAGATTGGAAGCTCTGAATGTGTCTTGGAATGGATTGCTAGCTCTTATATTGAATGTGAATGAGTAGAGTGCTTGGATGTGGTGAATGGAGGTGGTTGGGGTTGTATTTATAGCCTCCAACCACTTCCTAGCCGTTGCTCCTTTTCTACCGACCGTGGACGGTCCGCGCTCCTGGTCCGGACGGTCCGCCGCTGCACATCAACGGCTGAAATCGCAACGGTCCGCTCCTAAGTTCTAATCCTATATATTCTAAACTAGGAATAGAGAGATTGAAACTTAAGTATTTAATGTAAATTTGGAAGCTAAATAGTAAGGGTAGATATTACAAACTCTCGTGAATCCACCGGTATTTTTACCGAGATATCCAGAACCGCATAAGGTCCTAACTAATCCTCGTTGGTGTCCCTACGCAAAGGCAAGCCCACGAGATGCCCAAGCACCCGGTCGAGTAACTCCATAGAGAGCCACAAGCTTTCTCCACGCGCAAGTGGTGCTTTGCTTTCAGCCTCCTCTTGGGAGCTCCTCGCCGTCTTCACTGTCGAGCTTCCGGCCAAAACACCATGGGTCTCGTTCCCTCCGGTACACGGTGGCGACCACACCACAAACTCGGTTGATGTGGTCTTGCAAGTCTCTCGTCACACTTGGTACAATATTACAATGGCTCGTGCAAGAGACGAGGGGTTTTGAGGGTTTTTTCTAAACTTACCCAACTAAATAGGAACAACCTAGAGCAAGCGCATAAGCGATCTAACTAAACTAAGCATTTTGCAAATCACCTACGCTAATCATCGAGTGATTCAATTAAGCATTTGGGTGTTTGAAGCCCTGGAGATGTGTATTATATGTGTTGGTATGTTGTTTGGGCTCCCACACTTTCAAATGGCCAGCTGGGGGGGGGGGTTTATATAGAGCCTCCAATCAATTATAGCTATTGGAGGAATTTGTAGCTTTTCTGTCTGTGTGCACCGGACCGGTCCGGTACCCTACACGTCAGCTAGCTGTTGGTTGGCTGATAGATTCTCTACAACAGTGTAGAGGTCCGATGTGCCACCGGATCGGTTCGAAGACTGCCACGTCAGATGATCATTGGCTACTAGCCGTTGGACATCGGTTTGCTGCATCATTGGACTGGTTCGATACGCCAGCTGCCCGAGAGCTATTTGCAGAGCTCTCTGCGCCCACGGTCCAATGCGCTAGCTCACAACCCACTTATTGAATCTTATATCTTCTTTTCTTGGACTCTTTTAGTCTTGTGCCTTGGACTTGTGCTAAGTATTTTATGAGTCTTCTAAGTGTCTTTTAGGTCTTATTTTAAGCTGTTACATCCCCACAATATCTGTTCAATCCAGTTCGCATCCTATGAACTATAGAACACAAACACTTGCAAAACATAGTTCGCTGGTTATATTGATCATCAAATACTAAAATCACTTAATTAAATTGACCGGTATATGCTTTCTCCCAATAAACCTTACGTCAACCTAAAAAATCAGTCTAATAAATTTATGCTAGAGACCAAACCTACAATTACTAGCCTATTTAATACCAAATAGGAGTACATGGAGGAGAGGGTCGTGTCGTCTCTCCACTCGTCGTTAGGTCCCTCATAGAATCTAGTGTGAAAAAAGTTCAAAAAAAATTATAATTAGATCCCTGTCATCAATTGGTGGGGCGGTAGACACATATTTCTATAATATTTCAGTTTTATGGTATAGTTTTAAAATTTTGAATATTTTTAAATGTAAAAATGAATAGGTTACGAAATTCTCCGATACTCTTCTTTCGATGCCAGCCTATCATGCTCCCTCGCCATTTCTGTATTTGAACATTTCTACACTTACAAATTTATCTTTTTGAAAAGTATTTAAATATTTTTAAAAAGAACTTTATGTAAAGTACTCCATCCGTCCCATATGTCTATATTCAATTAAATGATGATAAATCTAGACACACATATAGAACACATACATCAAGTATTTTATGAATCTATTAATTATTTAAAACGAATTTTGATTTAGGATGGGGAGTATGTTTTATTTTCTTGATCCATTTGTTATAGTCCGATTTATTCTCTCATAGCTGGCCGTTACAACAAATAAGACGCCTTATAGATGAGTCAAACTTCAACAATAGTTGAACAGTTAAAACGAGGAAAAGATCTGTTCTTCTCATGTTGATTTTGTTCATGCTTTGTAGTCCTGACCTAGCCCTCTTGTACTGCCTGGGCCCATGCCCCATAAGGCATAGTAACGGTTGGTTGTAAATACGCTCTCCCATTCTTAAGTTTAGCTTGTCCTTGATGGTAAATCCGCATGCCAATAGGATCCTAAGGCACTTTTGATTACAATTCACCATATCATTTGTGGAGGAGGGGTTGTTTTATGTTGAATTGGGCTAAAGAATACAAAACAACATTAGCCTATGTAATTTCTACAGAACCCAACTAGCATAGTGGAACTATGTGAATGATTGAATAGGCATCCAGATGGGGGTAAATATGGACCATTCAAATTCTGTTTCTTAAAATTGAAACTTGAGCACTTAACTTCAATACAAATGAAGAAATTGCTTAAACCAAAAACCACATCAACCAAATAGTGATTTCATGTTTCGATAATGTTCTTAGGACTCACACAAGACTAGCAAAACAAACGGATTACAAAACGAACACCGAAAAGTCCGAAACGACACATTGCTCTTAATGTTGTTTTCAGCAGCTTGAAATTCAATTTTCGAATGCAAAATCAATCCAAACAAACTCCGATTGAGTTGAAATTTTGCACGCACCTTGACAAATGAGTTCTAAGGTTTTCCACAAAGTCTAAACTAAATGGATTTATAATTCAATCACATATCAGAAACCTTGAACAAACTTAGAGTTTTGTTGGGGTTTTGCCTTTTTGATCCAAACAAGTTTAGATCAATCCACGACTAAGAGCTGTGCAAAACAGAGTATCTTAGTGATCTAAGGTGAAAGGAAAATGTGCCCTTGGACCATTTCTAAGTGTTTTGGTGATTAACTGCCCAACACACCATTTTGATCTAACGCTCTTCATATGAGCATGAACATAGGTGTTTAGAAAGCAAATTGAAGCAATCAAGTCCAAAAGTTTGTGGAAAATAAGAAAAGCCCTTTTTGGGCTTGAGTTTGGGCATATTGCAAATCCTTATGAAAATAAATTAAAAAGGTATGGTTTCTACACTTAGTTAATTGTTTTAGTTGCTAATAATGTTTGTCTAAGTGCTAGGGAACCTCTCAAGAAGAGTCAAAAGAAGTTGGAGAAGTTTGGCTCAAAAAAGCAAAACTTTAGCCAGTCTGGGACCCACCAGACTGTCTAGTGTGTTTGTCCGGTAAGGCGTACGGCCAGAGATGCTACCTCGAGAATTTTAATTATAAAATTCACTAGGCAGTGAACAGTGCACTATCTGGTGCACCGAACATTGCCTCCAACAGCTCTCTTTTCTGCCAATGGCTAGTTGACATGGTAGCTGTCTGGTGGCACACCGAACTGTCCGGTGCCATGCTGGAAAAGGAAACCGCCCAATCAGATCGTAGGGTGACCATTGGAAACTGGAATTCCAGTGGCACGCCGGACTGTCTGGTGGCACACTAGACTATCCGATGAGCCCACAAACAAGAAAGTTTTTCAGCTTCCTTGTGGAGAAGGCAACGTCTCCTTTGGCCCTTGGGGCTATAAAAGAGGCCCTTTGGCGCCTCTAACAGGAAACAAAGGATTTCTAGAGCACACTACAACTTCGAGACTCTGCGACCATGCTGTTTGAAGTGTTTGAGAGATTCGAGCGCGTTTTTGAGCTACAACTTTATCGTTCTTGTTCTTGCACTCTCTCTTTGGCTTGTGTGCGTGTTGTTGCTGTGATTGTGCTCTTGCGTGCGTACTCTACTCCCTCCCTCCATTTTTGATTTTTTGATTGAGATCACTTGTGTGAGGCGTGAGAGACTCCAACATGTGTAGATTCCTCACAAATGGGATTGAGTTATAAGGAAGACATATTGTTGGGGCCTTCCTCTTCTGAAGGTCCTCAAAAACGTGATTAATATGTTTTCAGTGTGACAGACTGATACAGGAGGCTTCAACTTTGGGATGAAAGCATGCGTGATATGAAGATACAACCCGGGAGCAGGATGAATGGGCGCCGAAGCTGTGGCCGAAGAAGCTTCGGCTTAGCACAACGACGAAGGTGGAAGATAGAACCGACCTAAAGGAGAAAAGACTACTTAGCCCTTAACAATCTGCCTTATTGTTAGCAGTAAAAGTAAGAGACATGAATGTAATTTTGTCCGGCTGCGTCCCGTGCCTATAAATAGATGAACAGTAACATCGTACTGTTCAGGTTGTACTGTAAAAGCTCTCGCATCACTCTCACGTTCACGCCTTTTGACAAGCCAAAGGTACCAATGTAATATTGATCTTAATAATGTTTATCTATGTTTATAAAAAGGGGAATATAAATAATATGATGATTCGTAATGATTATTTATAATCTTATGTGTTTCACATATCCCTATTTATACTTGCTCATTGTGACAACGAAGGTACGCCCTTCATGACCTTCGTATGAGGATCGTTATATCCCAATGGAGATAATGCTTCGAAGGACGAAGGTCTTTGATTATTAACAATTGTGTTGCTTTGTTCTTGATGTATAGCACTCGAGAATAAGGACCAACATTGGTGCCCACCTCCGGTGTACCCACTTCCACGACCTTCGGAAAACCATCAACCTTCGTCATGCCGCCAAAGAAGGCAGTGGCGCCAGGGGCTGCACTGCAACCATTAGACACAAACTAGGAGATGATCTCTCTTCGAGAAGCCAGAAGCTAGAAAAGGAAGGCTACCAGCCTAACACTTCAGGAGGAGGAGTTGGACCAGGAGACCAGAAACCTGGAAGTCATTCATTAGCAGGTGCAAAGGAAAAAGGAGAAGATGGCTCGGCTGGTCAACCTTCAGAAGAAGATCAATGAAGCCGCCGAAGAAATGCGACATCTTACCCAAGATGACCATGATCAAAGGCCTCAGCATAGAGAGCTTCGTCAGGAGAGCCCATTCAATGAGGATGAATGGTATGACGACTTCCATCATGGTAGCTTTACTTTTGATAATACTTCTCCTCTGGTAGCAGAATTGCAGGCTATACCTTGGCCGCAATCTTACAAGCCACCTCAGTTGCCCATGTATGATGGGCACTCGGACCCCAAGCAATTCTTGATGAGTTACGAAGCAACAATATCTTCGTATGGGGGTAATGCTGCTGTCATGGCAAAGTCCTTCGTCATGGCAGTTCGAAATGTGGCCCAAACCTGGTACTCTTCTCTCCGACCAGGGACAATTACGTCATGGCAAAAGCTCAAGGACATGCTGATCACTAGCTTTCAGGGTTTTCATACGAAGCCAGTCACAGCTCAAGCTTTGTTTCAATGTACACAGGACCATGAGGAATACCTTCAGACGTATGTCCGAAGGTTCTTGCGCTTAAGAGCACAAGCGCCCACAGTGCCTAATGAAATTGTCATTGAGGCCATGATCAAGGGGCTTCGGCCCGGACCTACAGCTCAGTATTTTGCAAGGAAGCCTCCACAAACCCTAGAGAAGCTTCTCCAAAAGATGGATGAATACATCCGGGCTGACAATGATTTTCGCCAAAAAAGGGAGGAGGCCTACATGTTTTCTGAGATGACCAGGGGCTTCGGAGGAAGACTTCACCCCAGACACGTCCGATCAATCCACAACTCCAACACCAATGATGACAGAGCTAGCAATGCTCAGGATATCCATCCTAGTTCTCAAGCTTCGAGCATGCAACAGACCTCCTTCAGACCACCAGCTCCCAGAGGCAGAGGAGGAAGAAGTTTTAATGGTGGAAGGTTTAGCAATCAACCCCAAAAGTTGTACTGCCTTTTTTGTGGTGAGGACAAGAGCCATACAACAAGGTCATGTCATGTTACCATTCAGAAGCAGAAGGAAATTGCTGAAGCTCAAGCATGGCAGAGTCAGCCGAAGCAAGTCCTCCACACTGCTTCGTGTTACTCTCTCTACGTCCCAGAATTTGTAGGCAATCAACAGCCTACGCCCTCCGTGGCTTTGGCAAGCCATTCCCAAGCTTCCTAGGCTTTGTTGCCACCACCACCACCGCTACCACCTACTCTTGCTTGCAGCCAACAGCCAGAAGGGCATCACCACGCTCAGCAACAGCACGACTTTCGGGAGGAGTCCGAAACTCGCATAGTCAATAGCATTGTGCCAGAGTCAAAGCACATTTACTAAAGAATATCCTAACCTGGTGTATCTTTGTTTTGTGCCATTTTATCTTCTCGCATGAAAAACAATTTAAAGAAGTTTAATCTTCAATTTGATGTAATAATATTGTGGTCACATCATCGAGTGTGGAACACATCCCCTTAAACAATATTTCCAAAGCTACAAAAGTCGTTCCTAAGGGAGCGCAGAGTAAGTCCTGATGCTACAAAAGTTGTTCCTAAGGGAGAGCAGAGTAAGTCCTGAAGCTACAAAAGTCATTCCTAAGGGAGCGCAGAGTAGTTACCGGGGCTACAAAAGTCGTTCCTAAGAGAGTGCAGAGTAAGTTCTGAAGCTACAAAAGTCGTTCCTAAGGGAGCGCAGAGTAAGTTTCAAAGCTCAAAAGTCATTCCTAAGGGAATGCAGAGCTAAAATACCACTGAAATAGAAGGTGAAGAAGCTAAAAAGACATTCCTAAGGGGATGCAGAGCTTAAATGCCATCGAAATAGAAGGTGAAGAAGCTCCAAAGTGGTTCATAAGGGGGATGCAGAGCTTAAATGCCACCGAAATTTAAGGTGAAGAGACTCAAAAGACATCCCTAAGGGGATGCAGAGTCTGGGAGTGTTTCTGTGTGGGTATGTCTTCGGCATAAACATCATGCTGCATCATATCATTGCATCATTCCGCATAGCGTTACATCATACATCATGTCACATCAGCAGCAAGATTGTGCAGAAGGAAAGTCCCTTCTTTCAAAATATACGATGAATGAAACAATGTGCTGGAGCACAAAGTACACCTTCGGCAATTATAATCTTACATGCCAGGAAAAATTTCGTCAACAATATCATACAACAGCTGTGCTATAGGAGGGTTTTTTCTTTATGAAGCATGAAAAGAAGGGAAGGTGTTTTTTCGTCGAAGGCTCAAAAATGGTATGAAGACTCAAAAATGGTATGTACGCAAATTTCATGCATCACAAAGAAATATATTACATTAATACACATACAAATATACACCGTTTAACTTGTGTATGAATATTACATTTCCCAAATGTTACATTTCTTAACTACATGAAAATCTAGTCTTCCTTTAAAATTTTCTCGGCAGTTTCATTCAGAAGTTTGTGTGACGGAACCTCCCAAGTCATTAGGCCCACCTATAGTTGTCCTTGTTCAACAGACATCGGACAATCCTGTAGATGTTCCTGAATCACTTGACAAGTTTGGTATCTTCTTTCTTACCTTTCCAGGAACGTTTCACCCGTCTTGCAGACATTACAGAACATCGGAGTTATAGAAATGCGGAAGCGATTACATCAACTTACATTTATTTAGAAAGTAGGATCAAGTTACTTATTACAGACCAAAGTTATAAAACGAGTGCTGAGAAATATTATTACAATACCAAGGGAGGCAAAAACTCCTCCCGATAGTTTTTACATAAAAGTTTCTTATGGAGGACCATATCCTCCCACAGCTTCACTCTTGTTTTTCTTCATTTGGAACCACCTTGGTACAAAAGCAACAAAAATTTGCTGCTTCCTCACCTAAAAACAACGGGGAGATAAACCCTGAGTATTGAATTACTCACCAAGTCTTACCCGACTAAAGAAAAGACTCTCAAGGGTATGCTGGTTATAAGGGAGTCAAGGTAAGGTATCTCAAGATCAAAGACTCTGTTTTGCATAAATGCTTACTATGAGTGGATCCTTAAAAATTCCAGTTTTATTGTCAGGTTAGGTAAACTTACCTGCATCTAGAGTTCTTTCTACCCTAGTTCAAGCACTTGACCTGCACTAGCCAATTTCTCATCAATCCCTTCATCTTTAGTGGAAATCTACGTATAGGTCAGTGACCAAGTCTTCATAACCGCGAAGGTACGGCAATCCGAATCGATTATACTCAGCTGAGGATCTCCGATCACACGACATATGTAGCACTTAACCCTTGCATATGTCAACCCGCCACCGGGGTTCTTAAGACCAGATCAGGTTCACGCAAACCGAGAGCACAGATACACCACCGTCCAGCCTCTTGCTACGGAGGGTACACGCTACTCCCGCCACCGCTCCACGCCCATTTTGTGTTATCTTATTCTGGCCTTAGTCTGCCCGAGGCAAGGCTTACCCATGACGAGGCATGTGACCAGTTAAAGGGTCCTCGGTCATCAAGCCTACATCGAGACGGTCCTTAATCAACTCAGACGGAGACACTACACCGAGACTCTCTTCTCGTGCAAGTCACCCGCCCGGTCTCAGCTTAATCATTTAACCCCAAAAACATGGTACCTGGCAGAGGTACATCTTTTTCGATGTTGAATCCATCACGGCCATGATGGATCCACCATCAAGTTTTATTTTCAAAAACATCCCACCCACTTTGCCAATCATCTTTTGTAAAACAAAACTTTTGTTTTGCTAGAGCAATACTAAGCATAATAAAACCTTTTGTAAAAACAGGGTTTCAAGGAAGGTGATCAAAAATCAAGGAAGGTAATGCAGGAATTGTTTAGCAATCAACTCCTATTACTTAATGCAGCAAGCAAGTGAGAAAGATTTTAAAAATAACAAGGAAGGTGGCAAATGCACCGGGGCTTGCCTTTGTTAGTAGGTGAGTCAGGCTCAGGCCCGCAGATGTCAAAGTAGAGACAAGTTCCTGCCTGAGATTCCAAAGGTGGTGGTGTCTTCTCTTCAGTCACTTTGATCTCTTCTTCGTTTTCTAAACATAATCATACACAGGTGTTTATAAGAATGAATGCCATGTAATGCTCATGAGAGTGCAAAGATAATAAGAATTTATTATCTAAAGTCTTGAATACAATTTTCCTTCACGGAACTCTGAGAACTTAGGATTTTCGGAGTCAGTAAAGGAGTTTAAAGGGTAGGGGGTTTTTTGGGGTTCTAGTTATCAAACAAGGTCCAAATCAAACCAAAATCTACCCAAGGCTTCTTAATGATGTGTAGAGCTCATATAAAAAGTTTGGGCGTTTTTGGACTTATTATCTATTTTCTAAAAATCCAGAATCAATGCTTTAGGCTATTTTAAATACCCCAAAATTCCTTATTTAATCTAAAAAATCATGAAATTGTTTTTATTAAATACTATGGAAAATAAGAAGTCTAGGAAAATTGGTTTGACAATTTTAGGATTTTTCTACAATTTTCTGTAAATTTCTAAAGTTTCACTAAAAAAGAAAAGGGAAAAGATTAAACAGTATTGGGCTGGTTTCAGCCCAAGCGGCCCAGGTCCAGGGAAAACGCGCCGGCGCCCGCGCCCACGCGCGCGCTGGCGACTTTACAGAAAGGGCCTCGGGTTCTTGGCTAACTAGAGGCAGGTTCTTTCACTGTTTCACTGTGTCACTGACGATTTTCAGAAAAATCCTCCGGTTTCTATTCCTTCGCAGGGTGAAGTCCCTGACGGCGATCCGCGCTAGGAGCCGAGCTCCGACGAGCTAGACCGGCCGGATGACGCTACAGCTGGAGCTCCCAAGCGACAGGAACCAGATTAGACTCCAACCGCACCTTTCCCCCCAATCAATTTCGCTAGAGGCGGTCTATCATGCTCTAACCACAGTGACAGTGCGGGTGTCAAGTGGATTAAGGTGTTCCGGATAACCGAAGGCTTGGCTGGCCAAATTGAAGCTGGGGAAAGGTTCCTGGGTTCATCAGAGATGACGCACATGCTAAGTTTTGAACTAGGCACGAATAGAAAGGTGGGGCGACGGAGAAGGTGTCATGGCGGCGTTTTACAGAGCACGGGTGAGTTCCGGTGATGGGCTTCGGCCAAACTTCAATTGGCCGCATTTGAGAGCAAGAAGAGATCAAAGACTAACTAGAACAGGGAACAATTTGATAAATACTGACCCGAGGAGTGCTGGCCACGGGGTTTCTTCTCGGCGGAGCTAAGAACAGAAGGGAGAGGGATTTGGGGACTATGTGGGTTTTCCGGTGAGCTTGAGTCAAGCGCTTAGTCGCTGAGGTACGGGATATGGTGAAGAAGCAGCGCCCGCACTCAATTTATAGGCTTCCGGCCATAATCGGATGAGGATCGGGGATCTCTGGATCGCGCTGGCGAGCATACCGCGCGGCAGATTCCGGTAACAGCACGGTGATCGCCGTTTAACCGGAGCCTGCCACCTTAGTGACTCACTAACACGTCGCCGGGGACTTTTACCATGGCCGCCGACGACCTATCCAAGCCACGGCGGCATCCTTATCGCCGGCGAGACTGATCCTTATCCACGACGTGATTTTTCTGAAAACCGGTGAACAGTGCGCATGACTCAGTGAAGAGCTTATCTGACAGATCAAATTGGAGCTCTATTTTCTCCAATTTTTATGTGGTACCTAAGCCAACTTTCTGCATCAAAGTTATACACCTATAATCCATCTTCAACTTTGCCACAATGCTTACCATAAAATAGTCACCGAATCACATTCAAAATCGAGCTCAAAGTTCACCCCATCACACTGCTACTGAAAATTTAGTCCAGGGATTGCCTGACAGCCCGACTTTGAGCTTAATTATCTTCAATTTATTCTTAACAACTGAGCTCACATTCTTAAGCAAAGTTGTTCTCCTATGATTGGTCTACAACTTTGATGTGGTGACATAGGGCAAAGACCCTAGAGTTTGAAAGTTACAAGGCTCAAAAGTTGAGCCCACAAATCTGAAATTCAGACTTAGGCTATATAGGACTTATGAGGTGGTTTTTGCAAATAGACCCAAAACTTAGGGTTTAACATGCAAATTCACATATTTGTGAACCAAAGGACTTAATATGCCTTAACACTGTAGTTTTTACCTTTTAATCCAAATGTGCACTATTTTTGCACATAGGCCCCTAAGGTTTGGACTTAGGGTTTTCTAGGGTTCAAATGGGGGTTTTTGGTATCTCAGGGGTATAAAGGTGATTCAAGTTTATTCTTGGAAACATTTTATGACTATTCCCCTAAAGCTTTTAGGTTTTCTTAATTTGAGTTAGGTTTTACCCCCTTTTATCCCTATTTAGGGTTAAGTTCCCTACCCAGGGTTCTATTTGCAAAAATACTATAACAATACAACTTGTTTGAAATTTTTACCTAGTGAATGCACTCTAGGTATGTCAAACATATGCAATGCCAATGTTTATGATGCCATGCTCAAGTTTTAGTTGCAGTAACACCAGTGGTGTTACAGTTTGTTGACAGCTTCGTCAACAACTTCTTCGGCAATTCTTATGGTTTCTAGTGCTGCCTTCATGGCTGGATTGGCTTCGGGATCATAGGGCTTGGATGACGGTGAAAGTTCAGCTACAGTAAAAGTAATAAGTTATTAATCTGAAGCCAGAAAAAATACTGAAGCTATGAAACAATTAAAATACCTATGTGCCTTGCGCTCTCAGCAGCCTCTTTGGCTCGCTTGGCTTCTTCTCGGGCTTCATGGGATTCTTTCTCGTTCTTCTTTATAGCTTCGTCGGCTAATTCTCGACCGCCTTTCATCCAAACATCAGAGTAGAATTCCTGCCCATCAGAGTAGCCTCAGCCGAGGGATCCTTCGTGTTCTCTACAGTGAAGACGGCCTCCGTCTGGGTTGCAGCTTTAACATGTTCACAGCCAGATTTTTCTAAAATTCCTGCAACCCCTCTGGCACTGGCGAAGGCGCAAAAATCACCACGATCGCTAAGTATCTCATCAAAGGCTTCAGCTTCTTCGCTGATCCATTCGATGATTCCTTCAGGATCGCTTCTAATAAATTTTTGCTCAGATGAGTAAGCACCCACCTTTCAAAACTATTTTTCAGCTTCTTAGCACAATTCAAGGATTTTTCGTAATATATCTCCTTCGACTCCTGAAGCTCAACTATATTCTTTTGTAGTCTTGCGCTAGTCCATTCACTTATTTCTTGTTTTGCTTTAGCCACTTCAAAATCCTCGTTCTTTTCTGCAAGCTTTTTCTTTAAGTCTTCAATTTCAGCTCTATAAGCTTCGGACTGTGCAACAAGATTGGCTTCGCTAACCTTTACTCCGTCTACCAAAGAATGCAAAATTTTATCCTTTTCTACAGCTTCATTCTCCAGCCTGATAACCTCTGATCGAAGATTTCCGAGGGCTATCTGGCAGCTCTCGTCCTCAGCATTCTTTTGTGCCCTTAAGGCATTGCTCAAGATTAAGCCCTACAAAAAGGGGGGATCAGCACAATAGTAAAAAATACAAAAATAATCTAATTATGTTAAAACATCTTTACCTTTAGACTATTGTAAGCGAGGCTGTCTGCGAGGTCATCCTTCGACATAGCAGAGAGGCCAACTTCGAGCTTTGGAAATCCTATGTTCCTTACCATCTCCCAGCAAACAGATATTTCCTTGTTGTCTGGGAGGCAATACAGAAAGTCATCTTCATCTATGCCATTATACACCAAGGATCCTTTCGGGTACTTCCTAAGCATAATGTTTGGCTTCGGCAATTTCTTCTTCCAACAATGTTTTACCCGAAGCCTATCGAGTAATAAAGTCTAGCTCTTCAGTAGACGCTTCGGGAGTCAGAGATTCAACCTTCTTGGGTGCGTCTTCTTCCAAGACTAGAGCGGCACCCGAAGGTCCCTATTCAATACTTTCAGCAGGCCCTGTTTCAATGGTCACGGAAGGCCCGACTTTGACTTCAGCACAAGCTATAGTACCTTCGGTAGCCTCCTTTACAGGAGCAGGAGTTGATGCCCTTGTTGATTCCAAGACAGCGTCCAGCACGCTAGCCATCCTTCTCCTCTTGGGAGTTATTGCAGGAGCTTTGGATACCTTTGGCAACTCTGGCTCTGGTAGCGGGCTCAAGATTTTTTGTAGCCCTGTCGGCTTCTTTAGCTCTGGCTCTTCAGCCGCTTTTTCTTTGGCTTCAGCAGGATGCTTCGGTGCTTCGGCTGACTCGATTGCAGGAACCTTTGACACCTCAGCCAATGCTCCCTTGGCACCGGCAAGGGTAGGACATTTTGGCTCAGTGGCAGAAGAAGCCCCCTCGGCAAGCTTCGGCACCCTGACCGTTTCAATGTGCCTAGGCCGGTGCATCAAAACCTTGATCTTCTTTCCCTTCAGCGTAGCAGAGATAACCGAAGTAGCAGCTTTTCTTTTCTTTCCCTGCTTTCGCGAGGGATAACAATAGTCCGGGTATACGAAACCAATCACATCAAAAACTCTGTTTAATCTCTTCTTGCCTCGTCCTCCAAAGGCTAAGGTCAGGGCATCATCTTCGGCCCTTGTGTAGGCACCAAGCAACTTGTCGCTAGTTGCCTAATTACAGTCCAACCAGTCATCATTCGACTCATCAAACTGATCTCTGTATCTGAAGGTATATTTTAGATAAACCAAGCCGCCTAGACTGGACCCGACATCTGTCTCCTTCGGCATCTCTCAGTCATTCACAAGAGGCCACACTCTATAGGCTATGTGCTCCTGGACTAGACCTCTTATGCCAATAAAGGTGCATACATTGTTGAAAGCTTTCTGGCATGCTTTGATATCGTTTCCAAGAGCAGTAACCGGCCTTCTGATGCCGAAGCGAGACCAAATAGGGCGTTGGATAATCCGCTTTATATCTTCCCTTTCAACTAAGTTATTCTTTACATAAAACCATTCTTCCATCCAGGCCCCTGCCACCTCTTTCGAACCATTGGAACTGGATAGCTCACATCAGACCGGGGCATGAAGCCATAACAACCAAAATTATTATGATACTGCTCCTTGCCAGTAGCCTTCATCTCATAGGACAGCTCGTGCATGTTGCAGAAGCAATTTGCACTCGGCTCTAGTCCCTGGCTCTGCATGGCCCAAATAAAAATCCCCATCCTGATTATGGCTTCGGGGGTAATCTGATGAAGAAAAATCTCAAAGGTCTTTAGCACTTCAACTAGAAAATTACTCAATGGAAACCGAAGCCCTGCTTTCATGAAGCTCTTGTAAACAACAACTTCATCTACTTTGGGCACAGGGGCGGCGCTGTCCCCTCCAACTCTCACAATGGAAATATCACGGAAATATCTCCCTTTCATAGCATCAATCTGACTCTGTTTGATGGATGACTTTCCGAAGATGGTATGACTCGGCCGCCAGGGCCGATCTTCAGCATCTTCGTTCCCACTTTCCAAATCAATGCTTTCGCTATCGCCAGAATCTTCAGATAGCCCAGCTAGCATTTCGTTGGTGATCTTCTCTGTGTTTGTCTTTTCCATAGCCTCGTAAAACCCAGCAAGTGCAGGGTCAACAACCTTCCTCTCTTCAGTCATCTAGTGAGCACTTGTGCGAATGACGAAGCTCACAAATCAATCAAAATTTGGTAGAGCAAGAAAATCCAAGCTTGAAAAAAATAGCGCAAGCGGTTGAGATGGCTCATCAAATGCTATCAATGCGAGTCCCTATTTATATGCCCAACACATCACAACTTGGTGGGCCCTACATGTCATTGACTTTCGCTATTCTAGCGAAGGGAAGGTGTTTTTCGGACCATCGGCTAAAGGCCTTCGTTCACGTCGCAGTCTGAATTTGGTTAATACAAAAACAAATTAATACTGCGAGGGACTATTGTTGGGGGCCTTCCTCTTCCAAAGGTCCTCAAAAACATGATTAATATGTTTTTCAGTGTGATAGACTGATACAGGAGGCTTCAACTTTGGGATGAAAGCATGCGTGATATGAAGATACAACCTGGGAGCAGGATGAATGGGCGCCGAAGCTGTGGCCGAAGAAGCTTCGGCTTAGCACAACGACGAAGGTGGAAGATAGAACCGACCTAAAGGAGAAAAGACTACTTAGCCCTTAATAGTCTGCCTTATTGTTAGCAGTAAAAGTCAGGGACATGTATGTAATTTTGTCAAGGCTGCCTCCCGTGCCTATAAATAGATGAACAGTAACACCGTACTGTTCAGGCTATACTATAAAAGCTCTCACATCACTCTCACGTTCATGCCTTTTGACAAGCCAAAGGTACCAATGTAATATTGATCTTAATAATGTTTATCTATGTCTATAAAAGGGGAATATAAATAATCTGATGATTCGTAATGATTATTTATAATCTTCTGTGTTTCACATATCCCTATTTATACTTGCTCATTGTGACAACGAAGGTATGCCCTTCATGACCTTCGTCTGAAGATCATTATATCCCAAGGGAGATAATGCTTCGAAGGACGAAGGTCTTTGATTATTAACAATTGTGTTGCTTTGTTCTTGATGTATAGCACTCGAGAACAAGGACCAACACATATGTGGCACTCAAGTTTGATCTTTAGATCACTTGAGAGACGTTGATTGCAACCCTTGACCAAAGGAGGTCACCACAATGTGGGGTAAAAATCGCTGTGTCACTTGTCTCTTTCTTTATTGTGATTATTGTCTTCTTGAGTTCTCATATTCACTTGGAATATTGCTCCTAGTTTAATACTCATCCCAAAAGAGCTATCCAGTGAAGAGTTCTCATCTCCCTTCTTTCTATTCTCAAACTTGGTTTTATTTACTCTAACCCATATTATAGACCACGTTTGTGTTGTTTTGAGTAAAATTTGCATGATCATCTATTCACCCCTCTTGGTGCTCTCAATTGGTATCAGAGGTGTTCTCTTCATTAAATGAATAACCGTCCAAAGAGATGGATCATAAAGGCAAGGGGAAGGTGACAGACGAGAAGGAGAAGGAGACCCCCTTTAACGAAACACCCAAGGGAGAGACCATCAACTCTAGGTTCGACAAGAAGAAGAAGGACGGGAAGAAGAAGCTGTAACACCCCGTCCAATCCTGGACCGACAGTACTTACTCCTGGTAGCCCTCTAGGACCATAGACCATCCCCACAGACCAACACGAGTCTTTTGTGCACACTTTGTCCTCACTCATGCGCACCTGAGAAAACTTCTCGGTCGGTCACCCATCCCAAATTGCTCCAAGCCAAGCACACTTAACTTGGAGGTTCTTTTGAGATAGGCTTCCGAAAAAGAAGATGTACCTCATTGGTATGAGTACTCTATTAATTCTATTAAGCATTGGGTCAGGATATCACAATCCACCCCCTTAGAAGACCAGCATCCTTGTCGGTCAACCCCAATCTAGGAACCTCCCCTCTTGGCCATGTCTATATGTCTAGTGTCGTCATATGCCATGCCATGCGACCACTTTAGGCCCACATGCACCATGCGCCATATACCCGAACCCCTAGCCCACACACGCCCGTGAAAACCACGAGGATCAGCTCTGATACCATTTGTAACATCTCGTCCAATCCCGAACCGACAATACTTACTATTGGCAGCCCTCTAGGACCATAGACCATCCCCACATACCAACACAATTTCTTTTGTGCACACTTTGTCCTCACTCATGCGTACCTGAGAAAACTTCCTGGTCGGTCACCCATCCCAAATTGCTCCAAGCCAAGCACGTTTAATGTTGGTCACTTGTTCTCAAATGTTGTGAATCAAGAACAAGGCAACACAATTGTTAATCATTAAGGACCTTTGTACTCCGAAGCATTATCTCCTCAGCGGTATAATGCTCATCAGACGAAGGCTAAGAAGGACATACCTTCATCACATTAATACAAGAATAAGGATGCGAAGGAATAAGTGTGATAACCATATCTTAATTCATTTATTCTTGCATTTCATAAAACACGAATAAATATCAACAATGTTAACATTACAATGATACCTTTGGCATGCTCGAAGGTGAGGATGCGAGAAAGTGAATACAATCCAGCGTGAATAGTACGGTGGTACTGTTCATCTATTTATAGGCACGTGACGCAGCCCGGGCAAAAGTACATTTATGTCCTCAACATTTACACATGAGCGTAATACGGGTTATTAAGGACTAAGTAGTCTTTTCCTCCTTCGGTCATCATCATTATTCCTCATCTTCGTCGTGAGCCAAAGCTTTTCATCTGGTCATAGCTTTGGCATTTACTCTTGGATCTTGTCCTCATCTTGTGTACCTTCGTCATAAGGAAAAGACTCGTATCCTGAAAATGAAGCTTCCTGTAATAGCTTATGCTGAAAACAAGTGGTTAATTATGTTTTTGAGGACCTTCGGAAGGAGAAGGCCCCCAAGAGTAGCCCCTCACAGTATTGGTTTGTACCTTTATAACAAATTTAGACTGTGATGTGAACGAAGGCCTTTAGCCGATGGTCCGAAAAACACCTTCCCTTCGCTAGAATAGCGAATGACACTAACATGCAGGACTCACCAAACCGTGGGGGCTGGGCATATAAATAGGAGCTTATATTGAAAGCATTTCTTGTGCCATTTCAGTTGCTTGCATTGTGCTTGTCGTTTTAAACTTTCTTGCTTTGTCGAGTTTAACTGAATTTCAAGCTTCGGCATTCCAACGACCATCAACTTAACGGCTAATGAGAAGAAGATTGTTGACCCGAGGCTGTCCGAGTTTTATGAAGCTATGGAGAATACAAACACAGAGAAGATTGCACATGAGATGTTAGCTGGGATATCTGAGGGTTCCAGTGATAGTGAAAGTTTTGATATAGAAAGCGAGAATGAAGATGCCAAAGACCGGCCCTAGAGACCACGCCATGTTGTCTTCGGGAAATCAACTATCAAGCAAGGGCAAATTTGATGAGGACATCACTTCTATACATATAATGAATGGACCGATAACATTATCGCGTGCACGATAGCTAAATCTCTAGGTACGTTCTACCCTAGTCAATTGTGTTTTAGAGCTTACACTTGGGGCCATGGATGTTTTGATGATTAGGAACCTTGGAGAGGACCAGCAAGGACTTGGGAAAGGCCAATGTGTTGAGGAGGAGTAGCAAGGGCGCCCACAATAGGAAGGAGATCAAGTCCGACTCGGCTGCGACTCCATCTCGGGTACCAGAACTAGTCTGCACTAAAATGGACGCCCAGGATGCATCCGGACTCCGACTGCGACGGACTTGAAAGGAGATTATCTAACCAACCCAATTAGTTCCACCTTAGAATTCATCCGGAGTCAACGGGAATCGTCGAAACAATTCAGCGTTCAGATTCTGTTTTGGTGCTGCGATATCGTCTGTTGGGCCGTTGGGCCATGTATCGCGTCGGAGCCCATTAGGGGCGAGTCCAGGGGTCACACATGCCCTAATACTCTATTTATTCAGTAGCCACCGCTACATTAGGTTTTGGGTTTTGCTTAGATCATTCTGTCATCGAACAATGTCACCGTCATTGGTTTTTGAGACCCCATCCCGTAATCAATACAATTTTGGTTGCGTTTCTTTCCTGTTCTTGCTTGTGTTCTTGATTGCTCTTGCAGGGATAAGCCTTCGTGGCAAGGTTACTCGTGTGTTATGGGTGATAACCAATGGAGCCGTGGTGTAGTTATTGCGAGGAACCGTTCGCTCGGAGCCTTGGATCATTAACGTCGAGATCTCCACTCAATCAAGTTATCGTATCTCACGGAAGATCGACCCACGTCTTCTATCAAGTGGTATCAGATTTCCAGGTTGCCCGTGAGGTATAATCCTACCTTTAGATTAGTTTTGTTTCGTCCCATAGTCCACAAAAAGCCAAAAAAATAATAATTACGATCAGTTTATCCTGACCTAAAACCATCGCCTTAGCCTTTGCACAATTCAGTTTTAGAGTCCGCATTTCTGAGTTCGTGTTCTAGGTTGAGTTTGGTTGCTGGTTTAGATTTGTTTTGGTTTAGTTTGATTCTGTCCATCCGCTTCCATCCTACAAAACTGATTGTATCCACAAAACAGATCTTATCTCTAAAACCGACCCTATCCACAAAACAGATCCTATCTCTAAAACCGACCCTATCGACAAAACAAATCCTATCTCTAAAACCGATCCTATCCACAAAATAGATCCTATCTCTAAAACCGACCCTATCCACAAAACAGATCCTACCTCTAAAACCGACCCTATCCACACAACCGAACCCCCACCCTTCCAACACCTCGCCAGAAACCCTGATTCGGAGTCCAAACTTAAAACGGCCATAACTTTCGCCTCGGAACTCGAATCGGGCCCATTTTTTTCAAATCACACAGAATTAAATTTCGCATCCAATTCTTTCTGGCTTTGCCAAATTTGCCTTTTTTAAAATTCCCAAATTCGGCTTGGAAATAGGACTTCTCATTTTCCAAACATTTATTCCAATTTTAGGGCAAACTTGCAGAAATTCCAGAGGACGCGTCATTGCACAAAAAATTTTAAAACTTGGTGTGTTTCCTTCTTATGTGTTGCTGCAAAAGAGAAAAATATAAAAAATATTTGAAAAAAACGCAAAAAAAGAGAGTAGCACATAAGCAAAAACGCCAGTATTCTGTGCACCTCTGTGATTATTTTGCCCCAAGCCTATTTTCTTGCTTCACCTAGATACTTGTACCTCCTTTCTTGAGCCTTGGTCCAACTGTTCTTTGACATTTTCTAGGCCAGCAACTAGGATGAGTACTTAGAACACTTATTCAGCATTGCTATCTGTTACTGACTTGTATGCCACATATATATATTTAGTCAGCCTTCCCAGAGCTCCAGCTTTCTCTCGAGCAGAATAGGTACTCCTTTGCAATCACACCCATGCTTGTTGGACAGTCACGTCAGTCACCGTTTGCCACCTACAGTGCTGGTAAGAACCTTGTAAGAGCGGGGTAAGACGCTTCATAATTTGTATTCAACCACCACCACCACCCTAAGAGATAATTGTAGGGTTCACATTGTTTGTTGCCTTTTTGTCTCTGTTTTGTGCTAACAATGACAGGACCAAAGAACCAAATGGACAAGGAGAAGGGACCTAAGCTTAACAATGATGAGTGTGTCTCTCAGCTGAAATTGAAGGAGATGATGCGTGCGATGACTAAAGTTTTTAAAAAATACCAGGACTTTGCGGCGACATCCTATGAGCAGCTTGATGGACGAGTTGCTAAAATTGTTACACGCATGGACGTACTGGAGGCTCGTCCCCCACCACCAACTCCAGCCCTAGCTCACTCTCCTGTGGACAACGACGACGATGATGTTTATGCACCGCTGCGACAACTCCTCGCACATAATCGACAAGGTATGGGAGGTAATGGTAGACGTCGTCATCATAATCCTGAACCAGACTATGATCCATTTGCTAAGATTAAGTTCTCTATTCCACCGTTCATGGGTTCTTATGATGCTGAAGCTTACTTAGACTGGGAGATGACGGTAGAGCAAAAATTTAATTTCCATCTTGTTCCTGAGCAGCATAGGGTTAGACAAGCCACTAGTGAATTTAAAGATTTTGCTATCATTTGGTGGAATGAACTTGTTAACACACGTGCTGCACCACAAACATGGAATGCGTTAAAAGAGGAGATGCGAGCTCGCTTTGTTCCCCCTTCTTATAGACGTGATCTTTGAAAAAAATTACAACGCTTAGATCAGGGAGACATGTCGGTACAGGAATACTACCAAGAGCTTCAGAAAGGTATGCTACGATGTGGGGTAGTTGAGGATCCGGAGGATCAAATGGTTAGGTTTTATGGGGGATTGAGGCGGGAGATTCAGGATATTGTTGATTATAAAGAATATCATTCTATACAACACTTGTTCCATCTTTCTATGTTGACAGAAAAAGAATTGCAGGGTCGTCAACAGCGGAGGAGCAGCACCTTCGTGCCACGACATCCACCGACACCAGCCAAGGCATCATCCTCTTCGGGCATATGAACGTCCACATCTTCCTCTACCAATGGCACACGCAACACCGCACCTTTGGCATCACAGGGACATGACAACAGCAAGTCCTTGGTGCCTTTGGGTGTTGCTGCAAAACCTGCTACGACCACCTCTTCCACAGGCCGCTCCTCCGACATCAAGTGCCACCGCTGCCAGAGAATTGGCCATATTCAGCGAGATTGCCCCAACAAACGGGCATACATTGCTACTAGTGATGGTGGGTATGTTAGTGCTTCTGATGTTGAAGATAAAGATACTGTTGGAGCTAACATTGCAGAGACTTATGATGGTGATGAAGAGGTTCTTGGTACAACAGAGACCTGTAAGGCCTTGATTGTGCAACGAGCTTTGAGTGCCACGGCTAGTGACGACGACAACAGACAGCGCCACAACCTCTTCAACATGTTCCTCATAGTCAAGGACTGCCGTGTACATACCATCATTGACAGTGGTAGCTGCAACAACTTGGTGAACATTGAGGTGGTCAAGAAGCTTGGCTTGACCATACGAGAGCATCCCCACCCTTATCACATTCAATGGTTTAACAACAGCGGTAAGTTCAAGGTAACAAAAACAGCAAGGGTGCATTTTTCTATTGGCTCTTACCATGACTTTGCTGATTTCGATGTGGTGAGTATGGATGCTTGCTCTCTTTTATTGGGATGTCCTTGGGAGTTTGATACTGATGCTATTCACCATGGTAGAGCTAATTAATATACTTTCATGCATAAGGGAAAGAAAATTGTGTTGCTTCCTATGACTCCAACTGAAATTGTCCACTTTGAACATGAGAAAAAGACTAATGCTAAGCAAAAAGGTGTTTTGAACTCTGAAAATCAGCAACATATTAAGTTAAAAACTCCTACTTTGCTAGCCACTAAATCTGATCTTGATGAGTTACATGCCTCTATTGGACTTTGCTATGCCTTAGTGTGCAAAAATGCTTTCTATTCCATTGATGATACGCCTATTGCTTTGCCACCGGCTATTGCTAACCTTTTGCAAGAGGATATGGACGTGTTTCCCTCTGAGATACCCCCTGGATTACCATCTGTGCGAGGCATTGAGCACAAGATTGATTTAATTCCAGAGGCGAGCTTGCCCAACCGTGCTGCCTACAAGACCAACCCCGAGGAGACTAAGGAGATTCAGCGCCAGGTCCAGGACCTTCTGGACCATGGGTACATTCATGAGAGCCTTAGTCCTTGTTCTGTTCCTGTTCTTTTGGTTCCTAAGAAAGATGACACTTGGCGCATGTGTGTTGATTGTAGAGCCATTAATAACATCACAATTCGGTACAAATATCCTATTCCTAGATTGGATGACATGCTTGATGAATTAAGTGGTTCTATTGTTTTCTCTAAAATTGACTTGCGTAGTGGATACCACCAGATTCGTATGTCTTTAGGTGATGAATGGAAAACTGCATTTAAAACTAAGTTCGATCTTTATGAGTGGTTAGTCATGCCTTTTGGGTTAACTAATGCGCCTAGCACTTTCATGAGATTGATGAACGAGGTTTTACGTGCTTTCATTGGTAAATTTGTGGTGGTATATTTTGATGATATTCTTATCTATAGTAAGTCTCATGATGATCATATTGAACATTTACGTGTTGTTTTTGATGTTTTGCGTGATGCACGTTTATTTGGTAACCTTGAGAAGTGCACCTTCAGCACCGATCGTGTGTCTTTTCTTGGATATGTTGTAACATCTCAGGGCATTGAGATGGATGAGGCAAAAATTGTTGCCATCACGAGCTGGCCACTTCCAACCACGGTCACGCAGGTTCGAAGTTTTCTCGGTCTTGCAGGATTCTACAGGCGATTTGTGTAGGATTTCAGCACCATTGCAGCACCTCTCCACGAGTTGACAAAGAATGGAGTGCCGTTTCGTTGGGGACCTTCACAACAACAAGCTTTTGATGCCCTCAAGTCGAAGCTCACACAAGCACCACTGCTGCAACTTCCTGATTTTGACAAGACATTCGAGCTCGAGTGTGATGCGAGCGGCATTGGGATTGGAGGAGTGCTCATTCAAGGAGGTAAACCTGTTGCTTTCTTTAGTGAAAAATTGCATGGTCCAACTCTGAATTATTCTACATATGACAAAGAATTATATGCTTTAGTATGAGTTTTACAAACTTGGCAACATTATCTATGGTCTAAAGAATTTGTCATACATTCGGATCATGAATCTTTGAAGTATCTTAAGGGATAATCTAATCTAAACAAACGACATGCTAAATGGAGTGAATTCATAGAATCATTTCCTTACATTATTAAGCATAAAAAAGGAAAGGATAATGTGATTGCTGATGCTTTATCTAGACGTTATACTATGTTGTCCCAACTTAATCATAAAATCTTTGGTTTGGAGACTATAAAGGAATTATATGCTACTGATTTGGACTTCAAAGATGCTTTTGAAAATTGCAGAGAGGGAAGAACGTGGCAAAAATTTATGCTGCATGAAGGCCTTCTCTACCGTGCTAACAAGTTGTGTGTTCCAGCTAGCTCCGTTCGTCTTCTACTCTTGCAGGAAGCACATGGAGGTGGCTTGATGGGACATTTTGGTGTTAAGAAGACCGAGGATGTGTTGTTTACTCATTTCTATTGGCCTCGGATGTGGTGTGATGTTGAGCGCTATGTCTCTCGTTGCACCACGTGCAACAAAGCTAAGTCCCGACTTAACCCCCATGGTCTTTATTTGCCTCTTTCTATTCCTCGTGCACCTTGGGAGGATATTTCTATGGATTTTGTTTTGGGATTGCCTAGAACAAAGATGGGGAGTGATAGTGTTTTTGTCGTTGTTGATCATTTTTCAAAGATGGCACATTTTATACCCTGTCATAAAATTGATAATGCTTCACATGTTGCTGATTTGTTCTTCACTGAGATTGTGCGTTTGCATGGTGTGCCAAATACTATTGTTTTTGATAGGGATGCTAAGTTTTTAAGTCATTTTTGGAGAACCTTGTGGTTTAAATTAGGAACAAAGTTGCTGTTTTCTACTACTTGTCATCCCCAAACCGACGGGCAAACAGAGGTTGTTAATCACACTTAATCTACCATGTTGCGGGCTGTTTTGAAGGATAATTTGAGGTTGTGGGAGGAATGTTTGTCACATATTGAGTTTTCTTATAACAGATCAATTCATTCCACAACCAAGCTTAGTCCATTTATGGTAGTATATGGTTTTAATCCTCGTGCTCCAATTGATTTGCTACCTATACCAACTTCTGAAATAGTGACCTTGGATGCTACACAATGTTCTGAATTCATTCTTAAGTTACATGAAACAACTAAGTTGCAAATTGAAAAGATGAATGAAAAGTATCGTATTGCTACTAATAAAGGTAGGAAGGAAATGAAATTGGAACCTGGTGACTTGGTGTGGGTTCATTTGATTTGAGAAAGTCTAAACTTATGCCACGTGCTGCTGGTCCTTATAAAGTTCTTGCAAAAATTAATGATAATGCATATACACTTGAGTTGCCTCCAGATTTTGGGGTTAGTCCCACCTTTAACATTTTAGATTTGAAGCCATATATGGGTGACGAAGATGAGATCGATTTGAGGATGACTCCAATTCAAGAGGGGGATGATGATGAGGACATCACTTCTATACATACAATGAATGGACCGATAACATGATCGCGTGCACGATAGCTAAATCTCTAGGTACGTTCTACCCAAGTCAATTGTGTTTTAGAGCTTACGCTTGGGGCCATGGATGTTTTGATGATTAGGAACCTTGGAGAGGACCAGCAAGGACTTGGGAAAGGCCAAGATGTTGAGGAGGAGCAGCAAGGGCACCCACAACAGAAAGGAGATCAAGTCCGACTCGGCTGCAACTCCATCTCGGGTTCCAGGACCAGTATGCACTAAAATGGACGCCCAGGATGCATCTGGACTCCGATTGCGACGAACTTGATATGGTTGGAAAGATAAGGAGATCATTTAACCAACCCAACTGGTTCCACCATAAAATTCATCCAATGTCAATAGGTATCGTCGAAACAATTCAACATTTAGATTCTATTTTGGTGCTCGACACCGTCTGTTGGGCCGTTGGGCCGTGTATCGTGTCAGAGCCCATTAGGGGTGGGTCCAGGGGTCACGCATGCCCTAATACTCTATTTATTCAGCAGTCGCTGCCACATTAGGTTTTGGGTTTTGCTTAGATCATTCTGTCATCGAATAGTGTCACCGTCGTCGGTTTGTGAGACCCCATCCCGTAATCAATACAATTTTGGTTACGTTTCTTTCCTGTTCTTGCTTGCGTTCTTGATTGCGCTTGCAGGGATAAGCCTTCGTGGCGAGGTCACTCGTGTGTCATGGGTGATAACCAACGGAGCCATGGTGTAGTGATTGTGAGGAATCGTTCGCTCAGAGCCTTTGATCATCAACGTTGAGATCTCCACTCTATCAAGTTATCATATCTCACGGAAGATCGGACCGCATCTTCTATCAAAATTGATGCAATGAGGGAAGGTACTTCCGTGATATCTCAATTGTGAGAGCTAGGGGGATAATGTCCCTCTGCCCGAAGCTGACAAGGTGGTAGTTTATAGAAGCTTCATGAAGGCAGGACTTCGGTTCCTCTAGATAAATTGCTGGTTGAAGTCCTAAAAACCTTTGAAATTTACCTTCATCAGCTTACCCCCGAAGCTATCATCAAGATGGGGATCTTTATATGGGCCATGAGGAGCCAGGGATTAGAACCAAATGCAAAAAGTTTCTATAACATCCATGAGCTGTCTTACGAGACAAAGGCTACCGGAAAGAAACAATATCACAACAACTTCGGTTGTTATAGCTTCATGCCTCACTCTAGGGTGAGCTACCTAGTTCCAACATTTCAGAAGAGGTGGCCGAAGGCCTGGATGCAGGAGTGGTTCTACGTGAAAAATGACCTGGTTGAAAGAGAAGACATTAAGGGGATTATTCAACGCCCTATATGGTCTCGCTTCGGCATTAGGAGGCCATCCACTGCTCTTGGGAATGAAATACAAGCATGCCAGGTTGCTTTTAATGTAGTATGTACTTACATAGGCACAAGGAACTTAGTGCAAGAGCACATTGCTTATAGAGTGTGGCCACTCGCAAGTGGGTGGGAGATGCCGAAGGAGGCTGCTGCTGGGTCTAGCCAAGGTGGCTTGATCTACCTGAAGTACACATTCAAATATAGGAGCTAGTTTGATGAGCCAAATGATGACTGGTTAGATGCCATTGAAGCAACCAGTGATGAATTGCTTGGTGCCTACTCGAAGGCTGAAGATGATGCTATGACAACGACCTTCGGGGCTTGAGGCAAAAAGAGGCTGAATAGAGTATTTGATGTCATTGGGTTTGTATACCTAGATTACTGCTATCCTTTATGAAAGCAAGGAAATAAAAGAAAGACTGCTGCTTCGGTGACTTTTAGCACGCCGAGGTCGAAGAAAGTTAAGGTTTTAACACATCGCCCCAAACGCATTGAAACTGCCGAAGTGCCGAAGCTTATTGAGGGGTCTTCTTCCGTATCTGAGCCAAGTCGCTCTGCTCCTTTCGAAGCTAGGACAAAACCGACCGAAGAGCCAGAACTGAAGAAAGCGGCAGAGCAACCAAAGGCTTTGAGTCTGCTGCAAGAAACGGAGCTGCCGAAGGCATCAAAAATTCCTACAACAACTCCAAGGAGGAGGAGAATGGCCAGCATACTAGACGCTGTCATGGAATCTGTAAAGGTACTAACTCCTATTCCAGCGCCTGATACAGAGGGCGAAGCCTTAAAGTAATCTGGCGAAGCTGGCATGGCACATGCTATTTCTGAGGCTGGACCCTCAGTTCTCGCCGAACCATATCCTTCGGGGGCTGCTCCTCTAGCCATGGAGAAAGAAAGTGTACCTGAGAAATTAAAGTCTCCTGCTCCCGAAGTACCTACCGAAGAGCTGGAGTTCATTGTGTGACATGCTTTAGGGAAGCAATTATCAGAAGAGCAGATTGCAGAAGCTAGACAATATGCCAGGGATCTAAAGTATCCACAAGGATCCTTGGTGTACAACGACACTAATGAAGATGACTTTCTCTATTACCTACCGGACAATAAAGAGATATCTGTTTGCTAGGAAATGATGAGGAACATGGGATTCCTGAAGCTTGAGCTCGGCCTATCTGCTATGTCAAAGGATGATCTAGCAGATAGTCTTGCTTATAATAGCTTGAAGGTATATATACTTATGTTGTAAAATAAACTATGTTTGAGGCTTTCTTGCTATCGTTTTGTTCTCACATATACTTTTTGTTTTTAGGGTTTAATTCTAAGTAAAGCTTTAAGGGCTCAAAAGGAAGCAGACAATGAGAGCTGCCAGATAGCTCTTGGAAATCTTCGGTCAGAGGCCATCACACTAAGGAATGAAGCTCTTGAGAAAGATAAAATACCGTTTTCCTTAGTGGAAAGCTGAAAGCTAGCAAAGTCAAGCTTAGTGCTCAAACCGAAGCCTACAAAGCTGAAGTCGAAGGTGTTGGGGGCCTTCGTCCTCCGAAGGTCCTCAAAAACATGATTTGACAATGTTTTCCAAGTGGATTATGTGAACAGGTATCTTCGGACTCAGAATTATGAACATAAAGCACGGTCAGGACGAAGCCTGAACCAGACGAAGGACGAGCTGATTACCAAGCTCTACGAAGGATGGTACATGGCCGAAGCTGTGCGCAGGGAAGCTTCGTCGCGATAGCAGAAAGGGGAACCGACTTAAAGATGAAAAGACTACGTGGGCCTTGACAAATCTCCATAAGTCATTAGCAAATGTAATGGACATGGATGTAATTTTACGTGGGCTGCGTCCCGCGTCTATAAATAGATGAACAGTACTCCCGTACTGTTCACGCTGACTTGGCATCTACTTTTGCGTCACGCTTGTACTTTTTACCTTCTCTCAAGACCGAAGGTACATTTGTAATTTGTAATCATTTCTATTTCTCCATGTTAATAAAATAGAAATGATTCTATGATGATATTTATATTTTACGCTTTATATGAATCCTTCGTCATTAATTGTTGTATTTGCGAAGGTATGTCTATTATGACCTTCGTCCGAAATTCATTGTTTCCCGAAGGGGAATAATGTTTAGTAGGACGAAGGACTTTAATGCTTAACACTTTTTATGTTGCCTTGTTCTCAACTCTTAGCATTTGAGAGCAAGTCCCCAACATTGGCGCCCACCTCCGGTGAACTCACTTCCACTTCGAGTTTTTTTGAACACCTTCGGAAGCTATAGACCTTCACCATGGCACCGAAGAAAGCTTCAGCGGCTGGGGCTGCAGCACTGCAACCGCTGGACCACAACCAGGAGACCGTCTCTCTTCGGGAGGCCCGAAGCCAGAAGAGAAAGGCCGTCAGCCCAACGCTTCAGGAGGAAGAGCTAGACCAAGAAATCAGGGATATGGAGATGCTACATCAACAGGTGCAGAGGAAGAAGGAGAAGATGGCCCGGCTAGCTGAGTTGCAACGGCAGATAGACGAAGCCTCTGAGGAAGTTCGCCATCTTACTCACGATGAGCAAAACAGAAGGCCTCACCAGAAAGACCTTCATCAGGAGGGCTTCGTCAACGAAGATGACTGGTATGACAATTTCCATCAGGGAAATTTTGTTTTCGATGATGCTTCTCCTTTGTCCGCTGAGCTGCAGGCTACACCTTGGCCTCCGTCCTATAAGCCACCCCAGCTTCCCATGTTCGACGGCCACTCAGACCCGAAGCAGTTCTTGATGAGCTACGAAGCAACAGTGTCTTCGTATGGTGGCAATGCTGCAGTCATGGCAAAGTCTTTTGTTATGGCTGTCAGGAGTGTTGCTCAGACCTGGTATTCCTCCCTCCGACCAGGAACGATCACTTCATGGCAGAAGCTGAAGGATATGTTGTTAACCAGCTTTCAAGGGTTTCAGACGAAGCCGGTCACCGCTCAAGCCTTGTTCCAGTGCACTCAGGATCACGAAGAATACCTTCAGGCGTATGTCAGAAGGTTCTTGCGTTTGAGGGCGCAGGCACCAACCGTGCCCAATGAAATTGTCATCGAAGCCATGATCAAGGGGCTTCGTCCTGGACCTGCAGCACAATACTTTGCTAGGAAGCCTCCTCAGACTCTGGAGAAGCTGCTCCAAAAGATGGACGAGTACATCCGTGCTGATAATGACTTTCGCCAAAGAAGGGAGGAGGCCTTCAGATTTTCTGAAATGACCAGGGGCTTCGGGGGAAGATTCTATCCGAGGCATGTCAGGTCCATCCACAACTCCACTCAAAATGATGACAAGGGGAGTCAGCAGAACAGGCCGCAGTGCTCCTCACAGGCTTCGGGGCAACAACAGACTTTCTTTCGGCCACCAGCTCCAAGAGGCAGAGGCGCCAGGGGCTTCGGCGGGAGATTTGGAGATCAACCAAGAAGGACATTTTGTTTATTCTGCGGTGAGAACAAGGGCCATACCACCAGGATGTGCCATGTCACCATCCAGAAACAAAAGGAGCTAGCAGAAGCTGCAGCACAACAGGGACAGCCGAAGCAGGTCATGCACACTGCTTCGTATCATCAACCTTACATCCCGGAGTATGTGGGCAACCACCCTGCAGTTTCCGTAGCTTCGGCGAGTCAACCTCAAGCTTCATGGCAACAGCCCCCGCCTCCACCTCCGCTGCAACAAGGCCAACAGCCAGAAGGGAGCCAATATGCTCCGCATCAAAGGGACCTCAGAGAGCAATCCGAAGCTCGCACAGTCAACAGTACTGTGCCAGAGTCGAAGCACATTTATTGACATATATCCTACTTTGATAGCAGTCTTTTTCGTTTAAGTTCCATTTTTGTGTAATAAAGAACATTTCAGTTTTCATATAATAATTTCGTGGTTGGCTATGAGAAAAACCTATCTTCTCCACAGGCTTAAGTTGCTGAAGCTTAAAAATTTGTGGTAACAAGGGGGACCTTCGGATTATTAAAGATCCTTCAACGCAACAAAAAGTCGTTCTAAGGAACGCAGAGTAAGTCGCCGAAGTTACAAAAAGCCGTTCCAAAGGGAGCGCAGTGTAAGTTTTTTGCTCCAAAGACGTTCCTAAGGGAATGCAGAGCATACAGCGAAAAGTCAACGCTGATACCGCCTAAGTAAAAGGCGAAGAAGCTCCAAAGACGTTCCTAAGGGAATGCAGAGCTTATACCGCCTAAGTAAAAGGCGAAGAAGCTCCAAAGACGTTCCTAAGGGAATGCAGAGCTTATACCGTCTAAGTAAAAGGCGAAGAAGCTCCAAAGACGTTCCTAAGGGAATGCAGAGCTTACGAGTATAATTTGTGTGTATCTTCGGAACAAATGTCATTTGCATAACATAACATCATCACATCATTTTGCATAACATAAGCATCATACATCATGTTGCATTTGGCAAAAGAAGGGGACATAGTATCAACCTTCGAAAGGACGTTTTGAGAAAGTGAAAATTGTGTAAAGTCACGAGGGAATACAATGATAATCTTCGGAATACAGCTTCGGGGAATATTTTTACGAAGCATGGACGAGCTTCATCAGAGCAATATCGAAATTGTATAGCTTCGGAGAATGTTTTCACGAAGCATGGACGTGTTTCATCAGAATAATTTTAACGGAGGATGTCTTCTTCACGAAGCATGAAAAGAAGGGAAGGTGTTTTTTCGCCGAAGGCTCAAAAATGGTATGTATGTAGAGTTTCATGCATCGTAAAGAATTGAATAATGAAAAGAGACTTGTATATTACATTCAAATGTACAAAATGTTACATCGATCACAATTTAAATGTTTTTTCTAAATAGCATCTAATCTTCTCTTAATACTGCTTCGGCGGCTTCATTTAGAAGTTGATCAACAACTTTATCCATGATAGCTTCGGCCATTTGTTTAATTTCATCATCCCCTTTTGTGTGAGGATCGGCAGTCGATCCAGCAGGTTCTGAGGGAAGAGAACATTTCTTTATTACTATTACAAATTGCGAGCAAAGTTTGAAATAAAAATTACAACGCAAATAAGAATGACTAATTAATACCTAATTGCCTTTCGGGCTCTGCACTTCTTTCGGCAGCTTCTGCCACTTTTCTAGCATCATGGATGCCTCTTTCACTTCTTTGAATTATTTCTTGCGCCATTTCTCGGCCGCCATTGTCCCAAATATCGGTGAAGAATTTACCGCCAACCATGCTGGCTTCGGTCGAGGGACCTTTGATGTCTTCGGAGGACAGGGTAGCTTCGGACTGAGCTAAGGATATTATATGTTCACAGCCTTTTTTCTCCAAAACAGCAGCAAGTCCTCTGGCGCCTGAAAAAGCGCAGATGTCACCGCGGCTGCTCAGGATTTCCTCGAAGGCTTCTGCTTCGTGACTAATCCAGTCCAGTGGACCTTCGGGATTCCCTCTTGAAAAGTCTTCCTCACTAGAAAAGGCGCCAACGCTGGCGAAGCTGGATTTTATCTTTTTGACACATTCTACAGATTTAATATAGCATTTTCTCTGAGATGCACGAAGCTCCTTAACACTTAACTCCAATTTATTGACCATATGATCACTAAGTTCTCGTTTTGTTTCCTCAAGCACACGTTCCTCTTTAGCCCTAGCTAGCTGTTTCTGAAGATCTTTAATTTCACGTTTTTGGGCTTCTGCTTGGGCTTTTGAAGTAGCTTCGTCCTTCTTTACCTTATCCACCAGTGTAAGCAGAATTTTATCCTTCTCCAGAGCTTCGTTTCTCAGTTTAATAACTTCTGATCGAAGGTTGTTGAACGCAATTTCATAACTTTCATCTTCGGCACTCTTTTGTGCTCTTAGTGCATTGCTCAGGATCAAACCCTATAAAAAAATTCATATAAGGATAAAAGAATGAATTACGTATTGTAAAAATTTTTCAAACGACTAATTCCCATACCTTTAGGCTGTTATATGCAAGACTATCCGCAAGGTCTTCCTTCGTCATAGCGCATAATCCAGCTTCAAGCTTCGGGAATCCCATACTTCTAGCCATCTCTCGGCAGACAGAAAGTTCTTTATTATCAGGAAGGCAGTACAGGAAATCATCTTCATTAGTCCCGTTAAACACTACTGCCCCTTTCGGATATTTTAGCTCTTTGGCATAGTAGTTAGCTTCGTAAATTTCCTCTTCGGATAATTTCTTCCCCGAAGCATGTCGCACGATGTAATCGCGTGCGCTGGAAGAAGCTTCGGGGGCGGCGGTGTCAATTTCTTTAACCAAAGCTGGTTCTGATATTTTCTCGGTCTCCAAAGATTGTTCCTTGGTGGGCTCTGAAGGCCCAGCTTCAGCTTCAGGTTGTTGCTTCGAAGCTTCAGCAACTTCAGCCTCGGTAGACACTTCAGCAACTTCAATAGTCCCTTTTGGAGTTGTGCTTGAAGACTTAATTGTCTCCAAAACATCTAACACGTTCACCATTCTTTTTCTTCTCGGGGTCACCGACGGCCCCTTTTGATTTTTTGTTGTTTCAACAGTTGCTGAAGGACTTAAGATTTCCGATATTTTTCGCTCTTCAATTTTCGGTTTTTCTGCTTTTTCGGCTGAAGGTGCTTCAGTTTTCTCTTCTATCTTCAGCACTGGAGCTGGTTCTGTAGCTTCAGAGGCCAAAGAAACTTCACCAATAAATTCTGGCACTGTGGCCGGCTCAATAAAGCGTGTTCGATGGGTGAGCACCTTCATCTTTTTCCTTTGAGGCGCTGGCTCACTAGTGGCACTCGTGGTAGCTTCTGTCGCAGGAGAAGTATTTTTCCTTTTGCGACCCAATACCGGATAGTGATAGTCGGGGTAGATAAACCCGACTGCGTCAAATACACGGTTGAGCCTTTTCTTCTTTCGGCCTCCGAAGGCTGCTGATAATGCAGTGTTCTCGGCCTTCGAATATGCCCCAAGAAGTTCGTCACTTAATGTTTCAATGCTTTTCAACCAATCGTCATCAGGTTCAACAAATTTATCCCCATATTTGAATGTGTATTTTAGTCTGACTAGTCCGCCTTCGTCGGACTCTTTAATGGTCTCCTTCGGCATTTCCCACTTTTCTGCAAGTGGCCATACCCTGAAGGCAATGTGCTCTTGGACTAAGTCCCTTGTCCCAATGAAAGAGCAGATTGCGCCGAAGGCTCTTTGGCATCCTTCGGCTGCTTCATCCATTTCAATCTTCAGCCTTCGAAGTCCGAAGCGTTGCCAGATGGGGCGCATAATGATACTCTTGACATTTTCTTGCGCTGTTAAGTCATTCTTCACATAGAACCACTCTGTCATCCAGGCTCCGGGCCACCTCTTCCGAAAGGTCGGCACAGGGCAGCTTGACCCGGAGCGGGCACCGAAGCTATAACACCCAAAATTGTTGTGATATTGTTCTTTTCCCCAGGGCTTCGTCTCGTATAGTAACTCATGAATGTTGCAGAAGCTTTTAGCGTTTGGTTCCAAACCTTGGCTTCTCACAGCCCAGACAAACATCCCCATTCTTATGATAGCTTCGGGAGTAAGTTGATGAAGGTAGACTTGAAATGTTTTCAGTACCTCAACAACAAAGTTGCTCAGGGGGAATCGAAGCCCAGCCTTGAGAAAGCTTCGGAAGATTACAACTTCATCTTCTTCGGGGGTGGGAGAAGTTTTTTCTCCAGCATCAGCTCTCACAATAGATATATCTCGAAAATACCTCCCCCTCATATTATCAATATGACTCTGTTTGATAGTGGTTTTCCCGAAAACCGTGTGACTTGGCCGCCATGGTCGATCTTCGGCCTCTTCCCCACCGCTTTCTACATCATAGCTGTCGCTGTCACCAGTATCTTCGGACAAACCTTCAAGAATCTCCTTCGTGATTTTCTCCGTATTGGTCTCTGCCATCGCTATGAGGAACCCCAAATTCTTCTCTTCCTCGAGACTCAGCTTCGTCTCAGCAGGGATCTTCTTACCATCAGACATCTTCGGAAACGCTAAAAAACTGTCTTCAGGGCCGAAGCTTCGAAATCAAAAAAGGTCACCAATCTTAATGCACAAGAGCTAAAAATTTAGTGGACCGAAGCAGATGGCAAGTGTGCGTACCAAATGAGTTGGCGGTGTGATCTTATTTATACGCCCAGGGCGTTGAAAATTGAAAGACCCCGCTTGTCAGTGAATGTTGCTATTCTAGCAAAGGGAAGGTGTTTTTTCGGACCTTCGGCTCAAGGCCTTCGTCCATATCGCAATCTGAATTTATTATTAACAAATTAATATTGCGAGGGGCTACTGTTGGGGGCCTTCATCCTCCGAAGGTCCTCAAAAACATGATTTGACAATGTTTTCCAAGTGGATTATGTGAACAGGTATCTTCGGACTCAGAATTATGAACATAAAGCACGGTCAGGACGAAGCCTGAACCAGACGAAGGACGAGCTGATTACCAAGCTCTACGAAGGATGGTACATGGCCGAAGCTGTGCGCAGGGAAGCTTCGTCGCGATAGCAGAAAGGGGAACCGACTTAAAGATGAAAAGACTACGTGGGCCTTGACAAATCTCCATAAGTCATTAGCAAATGTAATGGACATGGATGTAATTTTACGTGGGCTGCGTCCCGCGTCTATAAATAGATGAACAGTACTCCCGTACTGTTCACGCTGACTTGGCATCTACTTTTGCGTCACGCTTGTACTTTTTACCTTCTCTCAAGACCGAAGGTACATTTGTAATTTGTAATCATTTCTATTTCTCCATGTTAATAAAATAGAAATGATTCTATGATGATATTTATATTTTACGCTTTATATGAATCCTTCGTCATTAATTGTTGTATTTGCGAAGGTATGTCTATTATGACCTTCGTCCGAAATTCATTGTTTCCCGAAGGGGAATAATGTTTAGTAGGACGAAGGACTTTAATGCTTAACACTTTTTATGTTGCCTTGTTCTCAACTCTTAGCATTTGAGAGCAAGTCCCCAACAGAAGGTATGAGAAAAAAGTTTGCAGAAATGAATGAAAATTTCGAAGTTGCAAAGGCGAAGTAGGAGATAAGTGAAATAGAGAAATCAAGGGCACAAAAGAATGTTGAAGAGCTTCAGGATTCCAAGGAGAGATGCTACAAAATATCCTTGGAATGCACAAAGAAGCTGAAAAATAGTTTTGCGAAGGTGGGAGCATACTCTTCGGAACAGAAATTTATTTGTGGTGATCCCGAAGGGGTTATCCAGTGGATCGGCGAAGGTGGGAGCATAATCTTCATTATATCCAAAGCTTTTGATGAAATACTCAGTGATTGTGGGGATTTCTGTGCTTTCGCCGGTGCACGAGGGGTTGCGGCAATTTTAGAGAAGGCCGGTTGTGAACATGTTAAGGCCGTAGCCCAACCAGAATCTATTTTGTCAGTAGATGACACTAAGGACCCCTCAGCCGAAGCCACTTTGCTAGGCGGGAGGTTTTACTCTGATATTTGGATGAAGGGCAATCGTGAGATGGCTGATGAAGCCATTAAGAAGAATGAAAAAGAATCTCACAACGCCCGAGAAGAGGCTAAACAAGCTGAAGAAGCTGCTGAATGCGCCAGGATTATAGGTACTTTTATTTAAGGTTTTGCTTCGTTGTTCGTTTCTAGGTTCAAAATTCCTGTAGCTGGCCTTTCACAGCCGCCGGAGCCGTACAATCCCGAAGCTGACCCGGCTATGAAAGAAGCTTTGGATATAATGAAGATTGCTAATGAAGTCATTGACGAAGTCATTGATAGACTATTACATGAAGCTGCTGAAAAAGTGTTAAAGGAAGATTAATTTTTTGTATGCTTGAAAATGTAATGCTTGTGTATGGCTGTCGCCTTGTGTTAGAAACAAACATCAAGTATTTGTTTGTACATTAATGTAGTATATCTCTTTGTGATGCATGAATTCTACGTATGTACTGTTTTTGAGCCTTTGGCGAAAAAACACCTTCCCCTTCTTTTCATGCTTCGCAAAGAAGAGAATTTTTCTTATGCCACTATTGACGAAGGTTAGCTTCGTGTAGTACAATATATCTGCCAAGGGCATATGTTGTGTGTTGGGGACTTGTTCTCAAATGCTAAGAGTTAAGAACAAGGCAACATAAAAAGTGTTAAGTGTTAAAGTCCTTCGTCCTTTGAAACATTATTCCTCTTCGAGAAATAATGAGTTTCGGACGAAGGTCACAAGAGACATACCTTCGTAAATAACGAAGGATTCATATAAAGCATGAAATATAATATAAACATCATCATAGAATCATTTCTATTTTATTAACATGGAAAAATAGAAATGATTTCAAATTACAAATGTACCTTCGGTCCTGAGAGAAGGTAAGAAGTACAAGCGTGACGCAAAAGCAAATGCCAAGTCAGCGTGAACAGTACGGGAGTACTGTTCATCTATTTATAGACGCGGGACGCAGCCCACGTAAAATTACATCCATGTCCATTACATTTGTCAATGACTTATGGAAATCTGTCAAGGCCCACGTAGTCTTTTCATCTTTAAGTCGGTTCCCCTCTCTGCTATCGCGACGAAGCTTCCCTGCGCACAGCTTCGGCTGCACACCATCCTTCGTGGAGCTTGGTAATCAGCTCGTCCTTCGTCTGGTTCAGGCTTCGTCCTGACCGTACTTCATGTTCATAATTCTGAGTCCGAAGATACCTGTTCACATAATCCACTTGGAAAACATTGTCAAATCATGTTTTTGAGGACCTTCGGAGGACGAAGGCCCCCAACAGTAGCCCCTCGCAATATTAATTTGTTAATGATAAATTTAGATTGCGATATGGACGAAGGCCTTGAGCCGAAGGTCCGAAAAAACACCTTCCCTTTGCTAGAATAGCAACATTCACTGACAAGTGGGGTCTTTCAATTTTCATCGCCCTGGGGGTATAAATAAGATCATACCGCAAACTTATTTGGTACGCACACTTGCCATCTGCTTCGGCCCACTAAATTTTTAGCTCTTGTGCACTAAGATTTGCTGATCTTTTTGATTTTGAAGCTTCGGCCTTGAAAACAGTTTTTTAGCGTTTCCGAAGATGTCTGAAGGTAAAAAGATCCCTGCCGAGACGAAGCTGAGCCTCGACGAAGAGAAGAACTTGGGGTTTCTTATAGCGATGGCAGAGACCAATACGGAGAAAATCACCAAGGAGATTCTTGAAGGTTTGTCCGAAGATACTGGTGACAGCGACAGTTACGATGTAGAAAGTGGTGGGGAAGAGTCCGAAGATCGACCATGGCGGCCAAGTCACACGGTTTTCGGGAAAACCACTATTAAGCAGAGTCATATTGATAATATGAGGGGGCGGTATTTTCGAGATATATCTATTGTGAGGGCTGATGCTGGAGAAAAGACTTCTCCCACCCCCGAAGAAGATGAAGTCGTAATCTTCCGAAGCTTTCTCAAGGCTAGGCTTCGATTCCCCCTAAGCAACTTTGTTGTTGAGGTACTGAAAACATTTCAAGTCTACCTTCATCAAATTACTCCTGAAGCTATCATAAGAATGGGGATGTTTGTCTGGGCTGCGAGAAGCCAAGGTTTAGAACCAAATGCTAAAAGCTTTTGCAACATTCATGAGTTGTTATATGAAACGAAGCCCTGGGGGAAAGAACAATATCACAACAACTTTGGGTGTTACAGCTTCGGTGCCCGCTCCGGGTCAAGCCGCCCTGTGCCAACCTTTCGGAAGAGGTGGCCCGGAGCCTGGATGACAGAGTGGTTCTATGTAAAGAATGACTTAACAACGCAAGAAGATGTCAAGAATATCATTATGCGCCCCATCTGGCAACGCTTCGGACTTCGAAGGCCGAAGGTTGAAATGGATGAAGCAGCCGAGGAATGCCAAAGAGCCTTCGGCGTAATCTGCTCTTTCATTGGGACAAGGGACTTAGTCCAAGAGCACATTGCCTTCAGGGTGTGGCCACTTGCAGGAAAGTGGGAAATGCCGAAGGAGACCATCAAGGAGTCCGACGAAGGCAGACTGGTCAGACTGAAATACACGTTCAAATATGCGGATAAGTTTGTTGAACCTGATGATGACTGGTTGAAAAGCATTGAAACATTAAGTGACGAACTGCTTGGGGCGTATTCGATTGCCGAGAATACTGCGTTATCAGCAGCCTTCGGAGGCCGAAAGAAGAAAAGGCTCAACCGGGTATTTGACGCAGTCGGGTTTGTCTACCCTGACTATCACTATCCGGTATTGGGTCGCAAAAGAAAAAATATTTCTCCTGCGACAGAAGCTACCACGAGTGCTACTAGTGAGCCGGCGCCGCAAAGGAAAAAGATAAAGGTGCTCACCCACCGAGCGCGTTTTATTGAGCCGGCCACAGTGCCAGAATTTATTGGTGAAGTCTCTTTGGCCTCTGAAGCTACAGAACCAGCTCCATTGCCGAAGATAGAAGAGAAAACTGAAGCGCCTTCAGCAGAAAAAGTAGAAAAACCGAAGATTGAAGGGCCAAAAACATCGGAAATCTTAAGTCCTTTAGCAAATGTCGAAACAATAAAAAACCAAAAGGGCCCATTGGTGACCCCAAAAAGAAAAAGAATGGTGAACGTACTAGATGTCTTGGAGACAATTAAGTCTTCAAGCACAACTCCAAAAAAGACTGTTGAACTTGCTGAAGCGTCTACTGAAGCTTCGAAACAACAAGCTGAAACTGAAGCTGGGCCTTCAGAGCCCACCAAGGAACAATCTTTGGAGACCGAGAAAATATCAGAACCAGCTTTGGTTGAAGAAATTGACACTGCCGCCCCCGAAGCTCCTTCCAGCACATGCGATTACATCGTGCGGCATGCTTCGGGGAAGAAATTATCTGAAGAAGAGACTTATGAAGCGAATCACTATGCTAGAGAGTTAAAGTATCCGAAGGGGGCAGTAGTGTTCAATGGGACAAATGAAGATGACTTCCTATACTGCCTCCCTGATAACAAAGAATTATCTGTCTGCCGGGAGATGGCTAGAAGTATTGGTTTCCCGAAGCTCGAAGCTGGATTATGTGCTATGACGAAGGAAGATCTCACGGACAGTCTTGCGTACAATAGCTTAAAGGTATGGGAATTAGACGCTTGAAAAATTTTTTTATTACGTAATTCATTCTTTTATTCTTATATGGATTCTTTTTCGTATAGGGTTTAATCCTAAGCAACGCATTAAGAGCACAAAAGAGTGCCGAAGATGAAAGCTACGAAATTGCGTTCAACAATTTACGTTCAGAAGTTATTAAACTGAGAAACGAAGCTCTAGAAAAAGACAAAATTCTGCTTACATTAGTAGACAAGGTAAAAAAGGACGAAGCTGCTGCGAAGGTTCAGGCCGAAGCTCACAGACGCGAGATTAAAGATCTTCAGAAGCAACTGGCCCGGGCGAAAGAAGAACGCATACTTGAAGAAACAAGACGGGAATGTAGCGACCAATGGGCTGATCATTTGGAAGCAACCGTGGAAGAGCTTCGGTCTTCTAAGAAAAAATGCTACGAAAAATCCATGGAATGCGTAAAGAAAATTAAAACCAGCTTCGCCAGTGTGGGCGCATTTTCCAGTGAAGAAAATTTCTCAAGAGGCAATCCCGAAGGTCCACTAGAATGGATCAGTCACGAAGCAGAGGCCTTCGAGGAAATCCTGAGTAGCCGTGGCGACATCTGCGCTTTTTCGGGCGCCAGGGGAGTTGCTACTGTCTTGGAGAAGAAAGGTTGCGGGCATGTAAAATCTTTAGCTCAGTCCGAAGCTGCCTTATCCTCCGAAGACATCAAAGACCCCTCGGCCGAAGCAAGCATGGTTGGTGGCAAATTCTTTACTGATGTTTGGGACAACGGCGGCCGAGAAATGGCGCAAGAAATCATTCAAAGGAGTGAAAAAGGCATTCATGATGCTAGGAAAGTGACAGAAGTTGCCGAAGGGCAAATAGGTATTAATTAGTCGCTCTTGTTGTGTTGTAATTTTTATTTCAAACTTTGCTCACGGTTTGTAATAGTAATGCAAAAATATTCTGCTTCCTCAGAACCTGCTGGATCGTCTATTGACCCTCACACAAAAGAGGATGACGAAATCAAACAAATGGCCGAAGCTATCATGGATAAAGTTGTTGAACAACTTCTAAATGAGGCTGCCGAAGTAGTATTAAGAGAAGACTAGCTGTTATTAGAAAAAAACATTTAAAGTGTGATTTATGTAATATTTTGTACATTTGAATGTAATATACAAGTCTCTTTTCATTATTCAATTCTTTACGATGCATGAAATTCTACATACATACCATTTTTGAGCCTTCGGCGAAAAAACACCTTCCCTTCTTTTCATGCTTCGTGAAGAAGACATTCTTCGTTAAAACTATTCTGATGAATCACGTCCACGCTTCGTGAAAACATTCTCCGAAGCTGTGCAATTTCGATATTACTCTGATGAAGCTCATCCATGCTTCGAAAAAACTTTCTCCGAAGCTGTACTCCAAAGATTATCATTGTATTCTCTCGTGACTTTACACAATTTGTACTTTCTTAAAGCATCCTTTCGAAGGTTGATACTGTGTCCCCTTCTTTTGCCATATGCAACATGATGTATGATGCTTATGCCATGCAAAATGATGTGATGATGTTATGTTATGCAAATGACGTCTGTTCCGAAGATACACACAAAATATCTTTGTAAGCTCTGCATTCCCTTAGGAACGTCTTTGGAGCTTCTTCGCCTTTTACTTAGGCGGTATCAGCGTTGACTTTTCGCTGTAAGCTCTGCATTCCCTTAGGAACGTCTTTGGAGCTTCTTCGCCTTTTACTTTAGGCGGTATCAGCGTTGACTTTTCGCTGTATGCTCTGCATTCCCTTAGGAACGTCTTTGGAGCTTCTTCGCCTTTTACTTTAGGCGGTATCAGCGTTGACTTTTTGCTGTATGCTCTGCATTCCCTTAGGAACGTCTTTGGAGCAAAAAACTTACACTGCGCTCCCTTTGGAACGGCTTTTTGTAACTTCGGCAACTTACTCTGCGTTCCTTAGAACGACTTTTTGTTGCTCCGAAGGATTTTTAATAATTCGAAGGTCCTCCTTGTTACCGCAAACTTTTAAGCTTCAGCAACTTAAGCCTGTGGAGAAGATAGGTTTTCCTGATAACCAACCACGAAATTATTACATGAAAACTGAAATGTTCTTTATTACACAGAAAATAGAACTAAACGGAAAAGACTGCTATCAAAGTAGGATATTTGTCAATAAATGTGCTTCGACTCTGGCACAGTACTATTGACTGTGCGAGCTTCAGATTGCTCTCTGAGATCCCTTTGGTGCGGAACATATTGGCTCCCTTCTGGCTGTTGGCCTTGTTGCAGCGGAGGTGGGGGCGGGGGCTGTTGCCATGAAGCTTGAGGTTGACTCGCCGAAGCTACGGAAACTGCAGGGTGGTTGCCCACGTACTCCGGGATGTAAGGCTGATGGTACGAAGCAGTATGCATGACCTGCTTCGGCTGGCCCTGTTGCGCTGCAGCTTCTGCTAGCTCCTTTTGTTTCTGGATGGTAACATGGCACATCCTGGTGGTATGGCCCTTGTTCTCACCATAGAATAAGCAAAATACCCTCCTTGGTTGATCTCCAAATCTTCCGCCGAAGCCCCTGGCGCCTCTGCCTCTTGGAGCTGGTGGCCGGAAGAAAGTTTGCTGTTGCCCCGAAGCCTGTGAGGAGCTGTGCGGTCTGTTCTGCTAACTCCCCTTATCATCATTTTGAGTGGAGTTGTGAATGGACCTGACATGCCTCGGATAGAATCTTCCTCCGAAGCCCCTGGTCATTTCAGAAAATCTGAAGGCCTCCTCCCTTCTTTGGCGAAAGTCATTATCGGCACGAATGTACTCGTCCATCTTTTGGAGCAGCTTCTCCAGAGTCTGAGGAGGCTTCCTAGCAAAGTATTGAGCTGCAGGTCCAGGACGAAGCCCCTTGATCATGGCTTCGATGACAATTTCATTGGGCACCGTTGGAGCCTGCGCCCTCAAACGCAAGAACCTTCTGACATACGCCTGAAGGTATTCTTCATGATCCTGAGTGCACTGGAACAAGGCTTGAGCAGTGACCGGCTTCGTCTGAAATCCTTGAAAGCTGGTTAACAGCATATCCTTCAGTTTCTGCCATGAAGTGATCGTTCCTGGTCGAAGGGAGGAATACCAGGTCTGAGCAACACTCCTGACGGCCATAACGAAAGACTTTGCCATGACTGCAGCATTGCCACCATACGAAGACACTGTTGCTTCGTAGCTCATCAGGAACTGCTTCGGGTCTGAGTGGCCGTCGAACATGGGAAGCTGGGGTGGCTTATAGGTCGGAGGCCAGGGTGTAGCCTGCAGCTCAGCGGACAGAGGAGAGGCATCATCGAAAACAAAATTTCCATGATGGAAATTGTCATACCAGTCATCTTCGTTGAAGAAGCCCTCCTGATGAAGGTCTTTTTGTTGAGGCCTTCGGTTCTGCTCGTCATGAGTAAGATGACAAACTTCTTCAGAAGCTTCGTCTATCTGCCTTTGCAGCTCAGCTAGCCTGGCCATCTTTTCCTTTTTCCTCTGCACCTGTTGATGAAGCATCTCCATATCCCTGATCTCTTGGTCTAGTTCATCCTCCTGAAGCGTCGGGCTGACGGCCTTCCTCTTCTGGCTTCGGGCCTCCCGAAGAGAGACGGTCTCCTGGTTGGGGTCCAGCGGTTGCAGTGCTGCAGCCCCAGTCGCTGAAGCTTTCTTCGGCGCCATAGCGAGGGTCTATAGCTTCCGAAGGTGTTCAAAAAAAAACTCGAAGTGGAAGTGAGTTCACCGGAGGTGGGCGCCAATGTTGGGGACTTGTTCTCAAATGCTAAGAGTTAAGAACAAGGCAACATAAAAAGTGTTAAGTGTTAAAGTCCTTCGTCCTTTGAAACATTATTCCTCTTCGAGAAATAATGAGAAATAACGAAGGATTCATATAAAGCATGAAATATAATATAAACATCATCATAGAATCATTTCTATTTTATTAACATGGAAAAATAGAAATGATTTCAAATTACAAATGTACCTTCGGTCCTGAGAGAAGGTAAGAAGTACAAGCGTGACGCAAAAGCAAATGCCAAGTCAGCGTGAACAGTACGGGAGTACTGTTCATCTATTTATAGACGCGGGACGCAGCCCACGTAAAATTACATCCATGTCCATTACATTTGTCAATGACTTATGGAAATCTGTCAAGGCCCACGTAGTCTTTTCATCTTTAAGTCGGTTCCCCTCTCTGCTATCGCGACGAAGCTTCCCTGCGCACAGCTTCGGCTGCGCACCATCCTTCGTGGAGCTTGGTAATCAGCTCGTCCTTCGTCTGGTTCAGGCTTCGTCCTGACCGTACTTCATGTTCATAATTCTGAGTCCGAAGATACCTGTTCACATAATCCACTTGGAAAACATTGTCAAATCATGTTTTTGAGGACCTTCGGAGGACGAAGGCCCCCAACATTGTGCTACATCACATTCTTTTATGATCTGATAAATATTTTCGAAGAAGCAATTTCCCTTCTTCTCCACGGCTTTTTGCTGATGCAAAATGATGTATGATGCGATGCTATGCGATATGATATGATGGTATGATGCAAAATGATGTTTATGCCGAAGGTAAAAAACCCACATGAATACACACCCAAACTCTGCATCCTCTTAGGAATGACTTTGGAGTCTCTTAACCTTTTACTTAGGTGGTATTCTAGCTCTGCATCCCCTTAGGAACGACTTTGGAGCTAAGCTCTGCATCCCCTTAGGAACGACTTTGGAGCTTCTTCACCTTTTACTTAGGTGGCATTTAAGCTCTGCATTCCCTTAGGAACGACTTTGGAGCTTCTTCACCTTTTACTTAGGTGGTATCTTAGCTCTGCATTCCCTTAGGAACGACTTTTAAGCTTCGGAACTTACTCTGCGCTCCCTTAGGAACGACTTTGGATCTTCGAAACTTGGTTTTGTTACACTTGAAGGTGTAACCACAGGTTTATTACATTGAGTTGAAGGTTAAACCTTCCTGTATTGTCTTTTGCGACAGAAATGTAAAAGCAAAAAAGAGTAAAAATGGAACAAATCAGAGCTTTCTTTTGGCCAAAACATTGTGTCATCTTCAGTAGATATGTCTGGATTCGAGCATAGTGCTATTAAATGTGCGAGCTTCAGACTGCTCTCGAAGGTCACGTTGTTGAGGCCGAAGGTGCCCTTCTGGCTGCTGATCATGATTTGGGGCGGGCGCCATTGGTGGGGGCGGTGGTAATTGAGCCCAAGAGGCTTGAGAGTGACTTGCTGAAGCTACAGAAGCCGTAGGCTGTTGATTGTATATGTATTCTAGGATGTATGGATAGTAGCACGAAGCAGTATGGAGGACCTGCTTCGGCTGTTGCCTCACCAACTAGCTAATCAGACACGAGCCCCTCCTTGAGCGGATTTCTCCTTTTGCTCCTCACTCAGCCTACGGGGTATTAGCAATCGTTTCCAGTTGTTCCCCTCCCAAGGGCAGGTTCTTCTACCGTGCTTTAGCTTCAGAAATTTCCTTTTGCTTTTGGATCGTGACCTAGCATGTCCTCGTTGTGTGACCCTTGTCCTCACCACAGAAAGGCAGAACAGCTTCCTAGGTTGATTGCCGAACCTTCCTCCACTGAAGCTTCTTCATCCCCTACCTCTCAGAGCTGGTGGTCTGTAAGAAGTTTGCTGCATGCCCGAAGATTGTAAGCTATGATGGCTGCTCTAAGCATTGTTGGCCCTTTCATTAGCATTGTAATTATGGATTGACCTGACATGCCTAGGATGAAGTCTTCCTCCGAAGCCCCTGGTCAATTTAGAAAACCTATATGCCTCCTCCCTTCTTTGGCGGAAATCATTATCAGCCTAGAAATCATTATCTTTTGAAGGAGTTTTTCCAAGGTCTATGGTGGCTTCCTTGCAAAATATTGGGCTGTAGGTCCGGGCCAAAGCCCCTTGATCATGGCATCAATAACAATTTCATTGGGCACTGTAGGCACTTGAGCTCTCAAACGCAGGAACCTTCGGATGTACGCCTGCAGGTACTCCTCATGGTCTTGTGTGCATTGAAATAAGGCCTGAGCAGTGACTGGCTTCGTCTGAAAGCCCTGGAAGCTAGTAACTAGCATGTCCTTGAGCTTCTGCCATGATGTGATTGTCTCTAGCCGAAGGGAGGAATACCATGTCTGGGCCACGCTTCTGATTGCCATGACGAAGAACTTTGCCATGACAGCAGCGTTGCCCCCATACGAGGATATTGTTGCCTCATAGCTCATCAAAAATTTCTTTGGATCCGATTGCCCATCATACATGGCCACATGGGTAACTGAGGTGGCTTGTAGGATTGTGGCCACGGGGTAGCCTACAATTCTGCTGCCAGAGGAGAAGCATCATCAAAAGTAAAATTACCATGATGGAAGTCATCATACCATTCATCTTTGTTGAATGGGCTTTCCTGACGAAGCTCCTTGTGCTGAGGCCTTCGGTCCTGGTCATCTTGAGTAAGATGATGCATCTCCTCAACTGCTTCATCAATCTTCTTCTGAAGATCAGCCAGCCAGAGCATTTTTCCCTTTTTCCTTTGTACTTGCTGATGGATTGCTTCTAAATCCCTGATCTCCTGGTCAAGCTCCTCCTCCTAAAGAGTCAGGCTGGTGGCCTTTCTCTTTTGGCTCCTAGCCTCTTGCAGGGAGAGTGCATCCTGATTTTTGTCCAGCGGCTGCAAGGCAGCCCCTGTGTCACACCCGGTTTTGGAAGGCAAACCGAATGTGAACCATGTACGTGCCAGGATCAGAAACTCACGTACACAATGATTACATAATTGGACATCATCGCACAATGCTCAAAATAAATAGCGGAAAGGTACTTTAATTACATAAAGATGTCCAAGACATCCACAGAGTCTAATACATAACGATTGTCTTTAACATAAATATCAAAGTGCGGAGAAACAAAGCGTAGATGAAAAGCCTACACATGCAGCTGACTTGGGGTTTGCCACTAAGATAAACTATAACTAATTGTAGTCCTAGAACTCCTCAAAGTCCTCCATGTTGCTAGCATCACCTCCTGAGCACTGAGTACAGTGGGGACAACCTGGGTGGGGGTGGTTTGTAAAGCAAGGGTGAGTACACATCAACGTACTCAGCAAATGTCCCGTTTGGCTAAAGTGGACTAGCTGTATGTGGGGTTGAGGTTAAGCAGTTGCTTTTAGTTGGTCAAACATTTATTACTTTTAGTAGAGCCAAGTTTTAGTAATAAACCCAGTTATTACCCAAAAGTACTCCCTCCAAGAGGAAATACCAGAGATCAGAACTATAACCAACATTATTAACCATCATCATAAAGTAACCAATTTTTTTTAAATCAAAGAGGATCCCAAGGCCGCTCTTAACCGTGAGCTCGGCTGATATACCAGTTTCTAACACTCTACAGAGGTTGCACACTTTACCCACAAGTCGTGATACCTTTATGACTCAGGTCGATCAAACCCTCAAACACTACCAAGGTGAGTCGGCAAGGTTTCACTATGTAGCCTTTACAAAGACTCCCCTGGTGTATAGTTGCTCGTTAGGTTTCGCCAGTCGTACAAATGCAGTACACCTCCCCAAGGTGGGTGACTAACAAAACCAAATCGAATGAACCTCTGCACCCCCCTTGGCAGAGCGAGCACTACACCCCAGCCCCCATTGACGACCCTTAGGCAAAGCCAACTACACCCCCAGGTTCATCTAATTAATCAGCTAAGGGCGTCCCATTCGACCCTCATGGTTGCACAGTTATCCCGGGTGGTCACTCCATGAACAGGTCCTTACGGAGAGGTACTCAGAAAAAATGGCCTGAGCCCCCTAGAGTATCACAATAGTATCATCGGGATAACATCATCGTATCATAAATAATCATATCATGTTCATTGATTAAGTTAAAGCAATAACATAAAGCTAACCATGATAACCCAAAAAGGTAAACAAGGATAAGGTAAATACAGACTAGTCAATCCTTAGGTTTAAATAATGTAATGCGAGACAGTGAATTATAAGTATGTAGGACATAATGGGTCAGAGGACACTTGCCTTCACCAGGTTGTTGATCAGGAAGATCTTCAGCAACACACTCAGGAACCACGGACTGCTCGTTGTCTAAATAAAGCGATCATACATTCAATACATTTGGAAAGTACAAATGAACAGCACACCAAACATGTACAAACATTGGAATACATCTCAAAAAGGCACAATATTTAATAAGGAAGAATGAGATCAAAGTATAACATAAACTAATTTCATTTAGAGTTGATTATTCTTTAAGTGTGGTCCCTAATTACATAACCTTATTCTATTCATTTTACTGAGACCTAAAAGTTAGGCCAGAGATGAATTCATGTAATACATATTATTAATCTCACAAGACTAAATATACTTTAACCTCTAGGATTTTCCTTTTATTTATTTTATTAGATAAATAAATCCACACATATACTAGTTCATAGTTAACCATAAAATTAGAATGTGCAGACAGTAGATGGAACTAATTTATTTAAATAGAGAATATTCTTATGAATATTTTGCAATTTGAATCACTAAATTTGGAGTTCATATGCAAAAGATATGAAATTAACAAGTTTGGGAGTTTAAAATATGAAAATAGGTCAAATTCTATAATTATTTAAAAGCCTAGGGTTCAATCTGCAAGATTACAGGGGCCTGCGCGCGAAAACCAGGGACGGCGGGTTTATTTCCTAAAACCCGAGGGTCTCTTAAGCAAAACTACACGTGAATGGGTATCAGACGATCTCAACCTTCAGATCAGAGATCAACGGACAAGATTAGATCAGCGGGCGAGGGCGGGCGTGCGCGGTCGAGCGAGGCACTAACAAGCGGGCCAGCGGAGTCAGCGACCGAGGAGGGGTGCGCGCTGACTGGTCGGACCCAGCACTAGGGGGTGCAGGTGCTGATCGATGGGCCCGGACACAGGACACGCGGGCATGAAGCAGTATCTCGCGATCTCGGCCGTGCGATCAAGATCAGACGGAGGAGATAAAAGCCGGAAGGGCTAGTTAGCTGTGGGCGCCGCTGCTCCCCTTCGCGGCGGTGAGGTCACCGGAGTTGGGGCGGGTGCGTGCTACGGTGGTTTTGGGGTCGCCAGAGTTGGCTAAAAATGAAGGGGACGACTCGGCGAACTCACTGGCGGGGTTGTGGCCACGATACCAGGGTCAGAGAGGGGAGAATGGCGAGGAAAAGACTCCGGGCGGGTCGAGATGATTCCGGTGAGGAATTCCAGCCGCTAGGAGAGGCAATCGACCGCGATAGGGCTCGGTCTAGATCCAGTGAAGGTGGGGGAGCACCATGGACCAACGTCGGGGCACTGGACGGTGTTGGATTGACCGGACACCATGCGGGCGCGGCAAGAAAGCGTGGCCGCACACCGGCGAGCTAGCGCGGCCGCACACCGGCGTGGCCAAATTGGCTACAGGTGGGCGCAAATAGGGAAAACCAAGCACGGGAACAGATGTCTCACCTCGAGGCGGAGCTCGGGGTCGCTTGGTGTGGCCTCCGATGAGCTAGAAGACCGGCACGGCGGGTGTGGGTCTCCGGCGAGGCTGAGCGGCGTGGGCAGAGCGCGAGAGAGAGCGTGGCTGTGTGAAATGGGACGGGGAAGTGAGTGCGGGCGTGGGCGGTGCTAAAAAGGGGCTGGGGGCGTGGGTGGGTGAAGTGGTCGAGGATTCCGGCGACATGCGTGAGTGTGCGCGCGCTGGTCCACGGCATGCGCGGGGAAGGCGGAGCTGATAGGGGGGCCACGACGCAGCGAGAGAGAGCGAGCGCGCGGGGGCAACGGCTCGATGACTAGCAAAGCAGGCCCGCGAGGCAGAGAGCAAAGAGGGGCGCGCAGGGGAAGGCAACTGGCACTGACAGCCCGGCCCCACTGGGCAGAGAGAGAGGGAGAGAGTGAGCGCGTAGGGAAGGAAACCGCCGCTGATAGGTGGCACCCACCTGTCACACAGAGCGGGCGCGCGGCCCCGCTGGGCTGGATGGGCCGGCTTGGGCTGCTTTGGCTTTTTCTTTTTCCCTGGATTTTCTAATTGCTTTTCCATTTCTTTTTCTCTAGGGGCTTTCAATTCAAATTCAAACCTAGTTTCAAATTCAAACTAATTCAAACATGTGCAACAATTCAAAGAATATTTAAGTTCAGCATGATGCAACATGTCATGACTCATAGTGTTTTGGCAAAACTAAATAATTAATACCTGTCGGGGACCATAATTAGGGGTACCCCCAAGACTCCTAATCTCAGCTGGTAACCCCCATCAGCATAAAGTTGCAAAGGCCTGATGGGCGCGATTAAGGTCAAGGCTCAGTCCACTCAAGGGACACGATCTCGCCTCGCCCGAGCCCAGCCTCGGGCAAAGGCAGCCGACCCCGGAGGATTCACGTCTCGCCCGAGGGCCCCTCAAGCAACGGACACACCTTCGGCTCGCCCGAGGCCCAGTCTTCGCAGAGAAGCAACCTTGGCCAGATCGCCACGCTGACCAACCGTATCGCAGGAGCATTTAATGCAAGGATCGCCTGACACCTTATCCTGACGCGCGCTCTTCAGTCGACAGAGCCGAAGTGACCGCAGTCACTTCGCCGCTCCACTGACCGACCTGACAAGAAAACAGCGCCGCCTGCGTCGCTCCGACTGCTGTGCCACTCGACAGAGTGAGGCTGACAGCAGCTAAGCCCAGCCTCGGGCGCCATAGGAAGCTCCGCCTCGCCCGACCCCAGTGCTCGGGCTCAACCTCGACGCTGGACGACGGACTCTGCCTCGCCCGACCCCAGGGCTCGGACTCAGCCTCGGCCTCGGAAGACGGACTCCGCCTCGCCCGACCCCAGGGCTCGGACACAGCCTCGGCCTCGGAAGACGGACTCCGCCTCGCCTGACCCCAGGGCTCGGACTCAGCCTCGGCCTCGGAAGACGGTCTCCGCTTTGCTCGACCCAGGGCTCGGACACAACCTCGGCCTCGGAAGACGGTCTCCGCCTCACCCGACCCAGGGCTCGGACTCAACCTCGACCTCGAGAGATGGACTCCGCCTCACCCGACCCTAGGGCTCGGTCTCAACCTCGACCTCGGAAGACGAACTCAACCTCGACCTCGGAGGAGCCTCCGCCTCGCTCGACCTAGGGCTCGGACCGACCACGTCACAGGGGGGACAATCATTACCCTACCCCTAGTTAGCTCAGGCTACGGGGAACAAGACGACGTCCCATCTGGCTCGCCCCGGTAAACAAATAATGATGGCGCTCCGCGTGCTCCATGACGACGGCGGCTCTCAGCCCCTTACGGAAGCAAGGAGACGTCAGCAAGGATTCGACAGCCCCGACAGCTGTCCTTCCACAGGGCCCAAGCGCTCCTCCGGTGGCCACGACGTCACATGAACAGGGTGCCAAAACCTCTCCGTCTGCCACGACGGCATGTACTTAGGGCTCTAGCTCCTCTCTGCTAGACACGTTAGCACACTGCTACACCCCCCATTGTACACCTGGACCCTCTCCTTACGCCTATAAAAGGAAGGTCCAGGGCTCTCGTACGAGAAGGTTGACCGCACGGGGGAACGGGCCAATGCATAAGGCTCTCGCTCTCGCTCTCTCCCACGCGAACGCTTGTAACCCCCTACTGGAAGCGCATCCATCCGCCCTGGGCGCAGGACAACACGAAGGTCGCGGTTTCCCCTCTACTGTTCTCCCCCCTTTGTGTCCCGTCTTGCGCCGACCCATTTGGGCTGGGACACGCAGCGACAATTTACTCGTCGGTCCAGGGACCCCCCGGGGTCGAAACGCCGACAGTTGGCACGTCAGGTAGGGGCCTGCTGCATGTTGATGAGCAGCTTCCCGTCAAGCTCCAGATGGGTAGTCCCCAGCAACCTTTCCAACCCGGGACGATGCTCCGTTTCGGGAGTCTTGAGTTCATGTCCCTCGACGGCAGCTACGACATGATACTCCTTCCTCCGCCGCGCGATAGCGACAATGGCGGCCGTCAGCCCGCCCACCGGCGGCGGAGTCAACGACGTCTTCCCCCACATGGCGCAAGAACAACATCCGGGTTTGTCCCGTCACCTCCCCCGCCGACGGAGGAGGAGGCGGGGCTACCATGGCCATGCAAAAGGCGGCACCTCGTCGGTTGTCGAGCAAGTCGACGACGCCGGCGCCCCAGTGGGGGACACGTCGGGCTTCGACCTTGCGTCTGAGACAAAGACGAACGCCGTTTCCCTGCAACACGCCAACCCCAAGCAGACGAACGACGCCAGCACGCTCGCGAAGGACTTGCTGGGCGTCGCCCTCGTACCTGAGACAACGGTGCAGTCCACCCCTGACGCGACTTCGTCACCGCCCATCGACCAAGAGGTACTGACCGATTCCCATCTCGTGCCTTTTGGATTCAGCTTTGACCCACCAAGCGACCTCGCTTCGGTGGAAGCCTTCATAGAGGCATGTACCAACCCTTCGGGGTACCATATGCGGTCGCCCTAGGACAGACTGACGACCGTCTCGACCTACGGACCCTCAGGTTCCGAGGAAGATGACGAGCCCGACTTTTGTTGGGATTTCTCCGGGCTCGGTAACCCAGTGCCATGCGGGACTTCATGACCGCATGCGATTACTGCCTCTCCGATTGTTCCGATGGTAGCCGCAGCTTCGGCGACGAGGACTGCGGCCCAAGTCGTGAATGTTTCCACATCGATCTAGGGGGTCCCGGCGAAGGCAACCATCTTGGTATGCCGGAAAACGGCGATCCCCCTAGGCCTGCGCCTCGCGTTGACATCCTTCGGGAGCTAGCTGTGGTCCCAGTCCCTGCGGGGGGTCAGGACGCACAGCTCAAGCAAATCTGCGAGATGCAGGCCAGGCTCGACGAGGGAGCAGGAACACTTGAGCAGTTCTGGCAGAACATCGGGTAGGAATGGGCAGACCTAGCTCCAGCCGGAGAAGCGCGTCATCTACCCCAGGGCATCCAGCACCGCGTTGCCGACGACGTCAGGGCAAGGCCGCCACCGGCTTCCAGTGCGGTTGGCTAGAACCTGGCAGCAGCAGCAATACTACTCCGCGCGATGCCAGAACCATCGACCACCGAAGGGCAGCGTATCCAGGGAGAGCTCAAGAATCTCCTGGAGGATGCCGCGGTCCGACGGGCCGAAAGCTCTGCCTCCCGAAGGCAGGGGTACCCCTCGGAGCATCGCGCCGCGACTTCCCGATTCGTGCGGGAAGCCTCGGTCCACACCGGGCGCACGCGCAACACGGCGCCTGCGGCCCCGGGTCGCCTCGGCAACGAGCACCACCACCGCAACCGTCGAGCCCACCTTGACGAGAGGGTGCGCCGAGGCTACCACCCCAGGCGTGGGGGACGCTTCGACAGCGGGGAGGATCAGAGCCCCTCGCCCGAACCACCCGGTCCACAGGCTTTCAGCCGGGCCATACGACGGGCGCCGTTCCCGACCCGGTTCCGAACCCCGACTACCATCACAAAGTACTCGGGGGAGACGAGGCCGGAACTGTGGCTCGCGTACTACCGACTAGCCTGCCAGCTGGGTGGAACGGACGATGACAACCTCATCATCCGCAACCTCCCCCTGTTCCTCTCCGACACCGCTCGAGCCTGGTTGGAGCATCTGCCTCCGGGGCAGATCTCCAACTGGGACGACCTGGACCAAGCCTTCGCCGGCAACCTCCAGGGCACATACGTGTGCCCTGGGAACTCCTGGGATCTCCGAAGCTACCGCCAGCAGCCGGGAGAGTCTCTCCGGGACTACATTCGGTGATTCTCGAAGCAGCGCACCGAGCTGCCCAACATCACCGACTCGGACGTCATCGGCGCGTTCCTCGCCGGCACCACCTGCCGTGACCTGGTGAGCAAGCTGGGTCGCAAGACCCCCACCAGGGCGAGCGAGCTGATGGACATCGCCACCAAGTTCGCCTCTGGCCAGGAGGCGGTTGAGGCCATCTTCCGAAAGGACAAGCAGCCCCAGGGCCGCCAGCCGGAAGACGTCCCCGAGGCGTCCGCTCGGTGCGACACCAAGAAGAAGAACAAGAAGAAGTCGCAAGCGAAACGCGACGCCACCGACGCGGACCTTGTCGCCGCCGCTGAGTACAAGAACCCTCAGAAACCTCCTGGAGGTGCCAATCTCTTCGATAAGATGCTCAAGGAGCCGTGCCCCTATCATCAGGGGCCCGTCAAGCACACCCTTGGGGAGTGCGTCATCCTTCGGCGCCACTTTCACAAGGCCGGGCCACCGGCGGAAGGTGGTAGGGCCCACAACAACGACAAGAAGGAGGATCACAAGGCAGAGGAGTTCCTTGAGGTCCACGACTGCTTCATGATCTACGATGGGCAAGTGGCGAACGCCTCGGCTCGGCACCGCAAGCAAGAGCGTCGGGAGGTCTGCTCGGTAAAGGTGGCGACGCCAGTCTACCTAGACTGGTTCGACAAGCCCATCACCTTTGACCAGGGCGACCACCCCGACCGCGTGCCGTGCCCGAAGAAATATCCGCTCGTTGTCGACCCTGTCATCGGCAACGTCAGGCTCACCAAGGTCCTCATGGACGGAGGCAGCAGCCTCAACATCATCTATGCCAAGACCCTCGGGCTCCTGCAGATCGATATGTCCTTGATCCGGACAGGCGCGACGCCTTTTCACGGGATCATCCCCGGGAAACGCGTCCAACCCCTCGGACAACTCGATCTGCCCGTCTGCTTTGGGACTCCCTCCAACTTCCGAAGGGAAACCCTCACGTTCGAGGTGGTCGGGTTCCGAGGAACCTACCACGCAATACTGGGGAGGCCATGCTATGCCAAGTTCATGGTCGTCCCCAACTACACCTACCTCAAGCTCAAAATGCCGGGCCCCAACGGGGTCATCACCGTTGGCCCCATGTACCGACACGCGTATGAATGCGATGTGGAGTGCGTGGAGTACGCCGAGGCCCTCGCTGAATCCGAGGCCCTCATTGCCGACCTGGAGAGCCTCTCCAAGGAGGCGCCAGATGTGAAGCGCCACGTCGGCAACTTCGAGCCAGCTGAGACGGTCAAATCCGTCCCCCTCGACCCCAGCAACGACGCCTCCAAGCAGATACGAATCGGCTCTGAGCTCGAACCCAAATAGGAAGCAGTGCTCATCGACTTTCTCCGCGTGAATGCCGAAGTCTTTGCGTGGAGTCCCTCGGACATGGCTGACATACCGAGGGATGTCGCCGAGCACTCGCTGGATATCCGAGCTGGAGCCCGACCCGTGAAGCAGCCTCTGCGCCGATTCGACGAAGAAAAGCGCAGAGCCATAGGCGAGGAGATCCACAAGCTGATGGCCGCAGGGTTCATCAAAGAGGTATTCCATCCCGAATGGCTTGCCAACCCTGTGCTTGTGAGAAAGAAAGGAGGGAAATGGCAGATGTGTGTAGACTACACTGTTCTAAACAAAGCATGTCCGAAGGTTCCCTACCCTCTGCCTCGCATCGATCAAATCGTGGATTCCACTGCTGGGTGCGAAACCCTATCTTTCCTCGATGCCTACTCAGGGTATCACCAAATCAGGATGAAAGCGTCCGACCAGCTCGCGACTTCTTTCATCATGCCCTTTGGCATGTACTGCTACGTTACTATGCCATTTGGTTTGAGGAATGCGGGTGCGACGTACCAAAGGTGCATGAACCACGTGTTCGGAGAGCACATTAGTCGAATGGTCGAGGCTTACGTCGATGACATCGTAGTCAAGACGAGGAAAGCCTCCGACCTTCTCTCCGACCTTGAAACGACATTTCTCAAGGCGAAAGGCGTAAAACTCAATCCCGAGAAGTGCGACTTTGGAGTCCCCCGAGGCATGCTCTTGGGGTTCATCATCTCCGAGCGGGGCATCGAGGCCAACCCGGAGAAAATCACGGCCATCACCAACATGGGGCCCATCAAGGACTTGAAAGGCGTACAAAGGGTCATGGGATGCCTTGCGGCTCTGAGCCGCTTCATCTCGCGCCTCGGCGAAAGAGGCCTACCTCTGTACCGCCTCTTAAGAAAGACCGAGTGCTTCACTTGGACCCCCGAGGCCGAGGAAGCCCTCGGGAACCTGAAGGCGCCCCTTACGAACGCACCCATCCTGGTGCCTCCCACTGCCGGAGAAGCCCTCTTGATCTACGTCGCCGCTACCACTCAGGTGGTCAGCGCCGCGATCGTGGTCGAAAGATGAGAAGAAGGGCGTGCATTGCCTGTCTAGAGGTTAGTCTACTTCATCAGTGAGGTACTGTCCGAGACCAAGATCCGCTACCCACAAATTCAGAAGCTGCTGTACGCGGTGATTCTGACGCGGCGGAAGTTACGACACTACTTCGAGTCTCATCCGGTGACTGTGGTGTCATCCTTCCCCCTGGGGGAGATCATCCAGTGCCGAGAGGCCTCGGGTAGGATTGCAAAGTGGGCGGTGGAAATCATGGGCGAGACAATCTCGTTCGCCCCTCGGAAGGCCATCAAGTCCCAAGTCTTGGCGGACTTTGTGGCTGAATGGGTCGACACCCAGCTCCCGGCAGCTCCGACCCAACTGGAACTCTGGACTATGTTTTTCGATGGGTCGCTGATGAAAACAGGGGCAGGTGTGGACCTGCTCTTCATCTCGCCCCTCGGGAAGCACCTCCGCTACGTGCTGCGCCTCCATTTCCCGACGTCCAACAACGTGGCTGAGAACGAGGCTCTGGTCAACGGGTTGCGCATCGCCATCGAGCTAGGGGTCTGACGCCTCGACGCCCGCGGTGACTCGCAGCTTGTCATTGACCAAGTCATGAAGAACTCCCACTGCCGCGACCCGAAGATGGAAGCCTACTGCGATGAGGTTCGGCGCCTGAAAGACAAGTTCTACGGGCTCGAGGTCAACCACGTCGCCCGGCGGTACAACGAGACTGCGGACGAGCTGGCGAAGATAGCTTCGGCACGAACAACGGTTCCCCCGAACGTCTTCTCCCGGGACCTACATCAACCCTCAGTCAAGACAAACGACACGCCCGAGCCCGAGAAGGCCTCGGCCCGGCCCGAGGCACCCTCGGCTACCGAGGGTGAGGCTCTACGCATCAAGGAAGAGCGGAATGGGGTCACGCCTAATCGAAACTGGCAGACCCCGTACCTGCAATATCTCCACCGAAGAGAGCTACCCCTCGACAGAGCCGAAGCTCGGCGACTGGCGCGGCGCGCTAAGTCTTTCGTCTTGCTGGGTGACGGGAAGGAGCTCTACCACCGCAGCCCCTCCGGCATCCTCCAGCGATGCATATCCATCGCCGAAGGTCAGGAGCTCTTACAAGAAATACACTCGGGGGCTTGCGGTCATCACGCAGTGCCTCGAGCCCTTGTTGGAAGCGCTTTCCGATAAGGTTTCTACTGGCCGACCGCGGTGGCCGACGCCACTAGAATTGTCCGCACCTGCCAAGGGTGTCAATTCTACGCAAGGCAGACACACCTACCCGCTCAGGCTCTGCAAACAATACCCATCACCTGGCCATTTGCTGTGTGGGGTCTGGACCTCGTCGATCCCTTGCAGAAGGCACCCGGGGGCTACACGCACCTGCTGGTTGCCATTGACAAATTCTCCAAGTGGATCGAGGTCCGACCCCTAAACAGCATCAGGTCCGAACAGGCGGTGGCGTTCTTCACCAACATCATCCATCGCTATTGGGTCCCAAACTCCATCATCACCGACAACGGCACCTAGTTCACCGGTAGAAAGTTCCTGGACTTCTGCGAGGATCACCACATCCGGGTGGACTGGGCCGCCGTGGCTCAGCCCATGACGAATGGGCAGGTAGAACGTGCCAACGACATGATTCTGCAAGGACTCAAGCCGAGGATCTACAATGACCTCAACAAGTTCGGCAAGTGATGGATGAAGGAACTCCCCTCGGTGGTCTGGAGTCTGAGGACAACGCCGAGCCGAGCCACGGGCTTCACACCGTTCTTTCTAGTCTATGGGGCCGAGGCCATCTTGCCCACAGACTTAGAATACGGTTCCCCAAGGACGAGGGCCTACGACGACCGACGCAACCAAACCAACCGAGAAGACTCACTGGACCAGCTGGAAGCGGCTCGGGACGTGGCCTTACTACACTCGGCACGGTATCAGCAGTCCCTACGACGCTACCACGCCCGAGGGGTTCGGTCCCGAGACCTCCAGGTGGGCGACTTGGTGCTTCGACTACGACAAGACGCTCGAGGGCAGCACAAGCTCACGCCTCCCTAGGAAGGGCTGTTCGTCATCGCCAAGGTTTTGAAGCCCGGGACGTACAAGCTGGCCAATAGTCAAGGCGAGGTCTACAACAACGCTTGGAACATCCGACAGCTACATCGCTTCTACCCTTAAGATGTTTTCAAGCCATTCATATACCTCGTTTACATATGAAGTCTAACCATCAAGGAAGGGTCAGCCTTGCCTCGACAAAGCCCGACCCTCCCTCGGGGGCTAAAAGGGGCGAACCCCCTCTGCGTCAAAATTTTCCTCGGAAAAAGTCTTTCTGCCAGAATATCTTTCGTGCTTTTCGACTACTTCGGTAGTGGGATCATGAAAACGACGGAGTACACGTAAGCAGGCAAGGCCGACCGAGCCGAGGGACTCCTACGCCTCTGGGATACGGATACCTCACTCATCGCCTTCTGCGAGAAGTAACTTGTGTTCGGATGAGCGATCCTGCTGACCGAACAAGCCTTAACGCTCAAAAGACTTTCTGCCGAAACGGTTTTTTCGGGTTTTCTCGGCTACGTCGATAATAGAATCCCGCGGACGAGCAAGAGTACACGTAAGCGGCAAGGCCGATCGAGCCGAGGGATTCCTACGCCTCCGGGATACGGATACCTCACTCATCACCTTCCATGAGAAGTAACTCTAGCTCGGATAAACGATTCTGCTACCGACGTGCAAGCCCTGATACTTGAAACAAGAGGAAAAGAAACGCAGCTTTACAAAGCGATGACAGTATGTTTGGGCCTCAGCGGCCGCAAAAAACATATGCATACTACAGGCGAACCGATCCTGTAGGCTCAGACGTCGATGGAGGGGGAGCAGTAGCACCCTCAGCGTCAACCCCACCTTCGGCGAAGTCCGACCAAGCCTCGGATGGCAACACGGGCGAAGGATCTCCGCTCCGAAGGACGACGTCAGTACCACGCCCGGGCCATCGCCGCCAGGGTCTCCTCCAGGCACCCGGCCCGAGCAGACGGCTCGGCCGGCCGCCCCGAAGCCTCAGCCAGCTGTCCCCCGAGGACACCAGCCCGACTCATGGCCTCGGCAACCCAACTCCAGTGCTGGTCCCGCCAGTGGACGGCCCGGCCAGGCTCCGGCCGATGAAGCTTCCCTTTTCGAGACAACTCTGCCTCTGTCCACGCTGACACCGCTGCCCTCGGCCCCGGCTCACCGCAGAGCAGCCGAGGGTTTCTTTAACTAAGCAAAAGAAGCCTCGGGTGGCAAGGCCGACCGAGCCGAGGGATTCCTACGCCTCCGGGATATGGATACCTCACTCGTCACCTTCCGCACAGAGCAACTCACATTTGGTTAAGCGGTTCGGATAGCCGACAGGCGAGTTCCAGTGCTCGAATATGAGGAAAAAACACGGTATTACACCCAAAAATACCTAGATGTTCAGGCCCCGACAGCCACAATGAACAAACACCGGCACTCAAGGTGCCATTACAAATGGAACTCCGGTTTCACCCCCACAGGTACGAACAACCCCCCACATTGGAGGGCCTGCGGGGCGACAAAACCCCAGATGGCTCGTCGACGCTCGCTCCTGCAGCAGCGACAACGACCTTCGCTCCGGGCGACCAAACAGCAGCAGCGATGACCTCTGGGCAGACGCTGCTGCGACGAGCTCCTCGCCCACGTCCCCACTCGAGGGGCGAGGACAAGCTATCAAAGCCAAAGAGCCGGAGGCCCGGAGCATGGATGGTGGCGGCGATCTCATCGGCAACGAGGACTTCTTCAGCCGCCACCACCTCAACATCGACGACGGCAGCCATCTGCCCACCGGCAGATCCCCACTCAGATCCTCCTGGACAGGCGAGCACCGACCTCCGCGCAAGGGGCGTCGTACTAGAGCAAAGACAGGACAGCCTAAGAACACGAACGCTGCCCTAGCAGCGCGCGACGTCTTGGGCGGCCCTCCGGTGCGCGCGGCGCGGCGACCGCTCATACGGCGGGAGGGGGCACCGGGAGCCGAGCCAGAGCCAGCTGAGCCAGCGAGCCCAACGCGCTGAAGCTGACGACGCTCGCGGCCGACCAGCCCCACGTTGTCGGAGTCCGCCCCTTCCGCTAGGCCAGTGAGCACCCTCTCCCCTGAAGGCTAAAGGAGAGGGTGACCCACGAACCCGTGCGGGAGGTGGAGCTCCGACTCAGCCCGCCCTCCGCCCCAGCAAGGATGATGAAGATCCTTGAAGCTGAGGGCGGGGCAGAGGCCGCAGCCCGGCTCGCTTCTCCCCACCATCGAACTGGTGGTCACCGTCTTGGGTGACCACCGGCGAGGGGATGCAGCCGGGCTGCCTGATGAAAATCCTTGAAGCCGAACGATGGCTGAAAGGTACCAACTTCCGCGAAGTTGCATTCCTCCAACGACAGCAAGACGAAAGCAACGTGAGCGCTCCCCATCCGGGTGCTTGGAAGGTGGAAGGACGCGATACACGGCGCGCGAAGACATGGTTGCCATCCAAGGGGGGTCACCCTCCTTTTAAAGGCGACTCTCCCCACTTGCGTCCTCAGCCGTCGCGGACTGAGACTTCTCCAACACGCTCCGAGGTCCTCCCCCTACGACACGGGGGCTGGGTCCCACGCGTCATGCAAGCTGGCCCAGGACAGAAGAAGCCGAACCGCCGCGCGCGGAGCGCACAACAGCCCAGCGGTTACGAGCATTCCTCCAATATCGCCCGGACAAGCGGGTGAAAGGGCGGACCGCCATGCCGGCGGCATGCAACCGCACCAAGGGGGCGCACCCTTTTGACTTCGACGTGTCTAGCATGGAGGCCCAGGCCCACACGTCATGTAACCGGCGCGCCGATTACTACGTGCGAGAAACTGCACCGCCACTCGCGCTAGTACCGCACCTCCTCGACTGCGGAACCGGTGCCGCGACTTGAGGCGACCCTGCGCATGACCCGACAGTGCCAACCGAGCACATCGGTCACGGGCCAGTCAGCCGCGGGAGAAGGCGCGACGGTCGATACAGCCAGAAATGGGCCGACAATAATGGCGGTGGCAGGCGGGCGGAAGCAGCAGTCAAGTCGTCAGTAAGCTCACGCCCCCTCCTGGGACAGCGAGAGAACCCTCTCCCACGGCATGAAGACGACGCGCCCGTGTTCCGTTCCTCGAACGGCTCGCGCACGCACAACAGCTGCCCCGCGAACCACTCGTCCCATCGCATTAACTCTGCGGTGGGATAGGCGGCACCTTTGGCAAGCAAAGCAGGCGACGCTTCACCTCCACCATAATGACCGCGTCAAAAAAGAAAAAAGGTGCGCCACGTCATTCGATTTCGTATCCTTTTCCACTTCCTCTTTCTCTCTCTTGCCACAGGGACCGGGAAAGGGGATACTCCGAAAGGGATCCTTCTCCGTGAAGGAAGCGGGCCCCGAGCCCCCCTACTGATCAGAGGTTCGAAGGCTGGCCCCTCGGAAGGGTTCAACAGCCGCCCTAGAGCACTCGGGCTCCACACCCACTACTGGTCAGAGGTTCGAAGGCTGACCCCTTGGAAGGGTTCAACGGCCGCCTCAGGCCACTCAGGCTTCGCGCCCACTACTGATCAGGGTTCGTAGGCTGGCCCCCGAAGGGTTCGACAGCCGCCTTAGAGCACGCAGAGCGAGGGATGAACCTGGGTACGTTTGATACATAACCAAGGCTCGGGCTACGCTCCCGAGGTACCCTAGGACATTTCCGAGACCGACGGGAACGATTTTGTAATGGAATCCCACCAGAGGGAGGCATCGAGCCCTCAGACCCCGTCAAAAGGGGACCGGGTCCGGTGAATCACCCGCAGGTACTTTTGGAGCGCGCCTCTGGGCCACTAGCCGACCCCTAACGAATGGGGCATGGGCGTCCACTCGGATTACCCGTTAGCAACTCACTGGAGACACCATGTTCGGCGCCCTCCGAGGGCAACATGGCGCTTCCCCCCCTCCTCCTTGCGGAAAGGCGACGCAGGGGCGTATGAAAAAAGCCGAGTCTGTCCTTGACCGTCCTCTCGCTCTGTGCGGAGGCTCGGGGGCTGCTCTCGCAAACCCGGCTCCGGCCAAACCGTTGACAGCGTCAACATACCAGCCCGAGAACTTGGGACTCGACTATGCACCCGGGCTACGGCCAGTTCGCATGAGGGAACAACCAGACCGACCGAAGCATCACGAAACGCGCTAAGACCTCGAAGGAGTCAAACCACTCCTCCGAGGCCTCGGGGGCTACACCTGGCGGGTGCGCTCGCGCGCACCCACTGGAACGAAACGCAACCGAGAAAGGCCGGTCCCCTTGCAAAAAAGTGCGACAAAAGCCTCCAAGCGAGTATCAACACTCCCTTCGAGGCTCGGGGGCTACTGTTGGGGACCATAATTAGGGGTACCCCCAAGACTCCTAATCTCAGCTGGTAACCCCCATCAGCACAAAGCTGCAAAGGCCTGATGGGCGCGATTAAGGTCAAGGCTCAGTCCACTCAAGGGACACGATCTCGCCTCGCTCGAGCCCAGCCTCGGGCAAAGGCAGCCGACCCCGGAGGATTCACGTCTCGCCCGAGGGCCCCTCAAGCAACGGACACACCTTCGGCTCGCCCGAGACCCAGTCTTCGCAGAGAAGCAACCTTGGCCAGATCGCCACGCCGACCGACCATATCGCAGGAGCATTTAATGGAAGGATCGTCTGACACCTTATCCTGACGCGCGCTCTTCAGTCGATAGAGCCGAAGTGACCGCAGTCACTTCGCCGCTCCACTGACCGACCTGACAAGAAAACAGCACCGCCTGCGTCGCTACGACTGCTGTGCCACTCGATAGAGTGAGGCTGACAGCAGCTAAGCCCATCCTTGGGTGCCATAGGAAGCTTCGCCTCGCCCGACCCCAGGGCTCAGGCTCAACCTCGACGCTGGACGACGGACTCCGCCTCGCCCGACCCCAGGGCTCGGACTCAGCCTCGGCCTCGGAAGACGGACTCCGCCTCGCCGACCCCAGGGCTCGGACACAGCCTCGGCCTCGGAAGACGGACTCCGCCTCGCCCGACCCCAGGGCTCGGACTCAGCCTCGGCCTCGGAAGACGGTCTCCGCTTCGCCCGACCCAGGGCTCGGACACAGCCTCGACCTTGGAAGACGGTTTCCGCCTCGCCCGACCCAGGGCTCGGACTCAACCTCGACCTCGGGAGACGGACTCCACCTCGCCCGACCCCAGGGCTCGGACTCAACCTCGACCTCAGAAGACGGACTCGACCTCGACCTCGGAGGAGCCTCCGCCTCGCCCAACCTAGGGCTCGGACTGACCACGTCACAGGGGGGACCATCATTACCCTACCCCAAGCTAGCTCAGGCTACGAGGAACAAGACCGACGTCCCATCTGGCTCGCCCCGGTAAACAAATAATGATGGCGCCCCGCGTGCTCCATGACGACGGCGGTTCTCAGCCCCTTATGGAAGCAAGGAGACGTCAGCAAGGATTCGACAGCCCCGACAGCTGTCCTTCCACAGGGCCCAAGCGCTCCTCCGACGGCCACGACGTCACATGAACAGGGTGCCAAAACCTCTCCGACTGCCACGACGGCATGTACTTAGGGCTCTAGCTCCTCTCTGCTAGACACGTTAGCACACTGCTACACCCCCCATTGTACACCTGGACCCTCTCCTTACGCCTATAAAAGGAAGGTCCAGGGCTCTCATACGAGAAGGTTGGCCGTACGGGGGAACGGGCCAACGCATAAGGCTCTCGCTCTCGCTCTCTCCCACGCGAACGCTTGTAACCCCCTACTGCAAGCGCATCCATCCGCCCTGGGCGCAGGACAACACGAAGGCCGCGGTTTCCCCTCTACTGTTCTCCCCCCTTTGTGTCCCGTCTCGCGCCGACCCATCTGGGCTGGGACACGCAGCAACAATTTACTCGTCGGTCCAGGGACCCCCCGGGGTCGAAACGCCGACAATACCTCTTTAATTAAGCTATATCTACTCAAAAGGAAAAAGAGAGAGAGAGAATCTAGAGAGAGACAGAACCTAGGGTGAGAGAGAGAAGAGTAACACCTGAATTTGGATGATAATAAGAAATAAATTTTATACCCCCAAATTCAGGGTGTTACAGACCTATCCCCCTTAAAAAGAATCTCGCCCTCGAGATTCAAGGCTGGCTAGAAAAGAGTTCAGGGTACTTGGCTTTCAAATCATCTTCTCTTTCCGAGATTGCTTCTTCTTCTGAGTGATGGCCCCATTTGACTTTACACATCCTGATGGTGCTTCTCCGAGTGACCCTATCTGCTGTCTCCAAAATCTGAGTTGGCTTCTCAATATATGTCAGATCTACTTGAACTTCAAGGTCCTCTGTTGGCAACTGCTCTTCTGGCACTCTCAAGCATTTCTTTAGCTCAGACACATGGAACACGTCATGCACAGCTGACAGACTCTCTGGTAAACTGAGTTGATATGCCACTTCTCCACGCCTTGCTTGAATCTGGTATGGTCCGATGTATCGAGGTGCTAGTTTGCCTTTGACCCCGAATCTTTTGATTCCTCTCATTGGTGACACCTTTAAGTAGACATAGTCTCCTACTTCAAAACTTAGTTCTCTTCTTTGGGTGTCAGCATAGCTTCGATGTCTAGACTGTGCTGCCTTCAGATTCTCTTAGACCATTCTGATGCTCTCTTTGGCTTCAAGCAAAATATCTGGACCGAACACCTGCCTTTCGCCAGGTTGGTCCCAGTGCAATGGAGTTCTGCAATTCCTCCCATAAAGCGCTTTGAATGGTGACATCTTTAGGCTGGCTTGATAGCTGTTGTTGTAAGAGAATTCTGCGTACAGTAGCCTCTTGTCCCAACCTATCTTGTCTTGCAAGGCACAAGCTCTCAACATGTCTTCAAGAATCTGGTTGGTTCTCTCTGTTTGACCATCTGTCTGCGGGTGATAAGCTGAGCTGAACTTCAAGTGTGTGCCCAAAGCTTCATACAACTACTGCCAAAAATGAGAGGTGAATTGAGTGCCTCTATCTGATATTATCTTCTTTGGAACACCGTGCAATGTCACACCCGGTTTTAGAAGGCAAACCGAATGCGAACCATGTATGTGCCAGGATCAGCAATTCACGTAAACAGCAGTTACATAACTGGACATCATCACACAGTGCTCAAATAATAACATAAAAGAAGGTATAATAGTCGATTACATCATGATGTCCGGGACATCCACATAGTCTTTAACAATTATCAAAGTGCGGAAAAAAACGTAGATACACATGGCCTACACAGGCAGCCGACTGGGGGTTTGCCGCTAACCCACGCCTAGAACTCATCGTACTCTTGGAACTCCTGGAAGTCCTCCTCCACGACTTCATCTTCACCTGAGCAGTGGTTGCAACGCGGACAACCTTGGGGGTTTGGTGTGTAAAGCAAGGGTGAGTACACATCAACATACTCAGCAAAATGTCCCGTTTGGATGTAGTGGACTAGCTTTATGTGGAGTTAAGTCAAGCAGTTGCTTTTAGTTGGTCAGGTTATTATTACTAGTAGAAAGCCAGGTTTTAGTATTAACCCAAGTTGTTAACCCAACATACCCTTTCCAAACGGAAAGAATACCACTTACCATTACCATAGGCATAACCAAAACTATCATCCTCATCACCACTTGCAAACCAAACATCTCTGATCAAGTATCTCTAATCAATGGAGCTCCCTTGGCCACTCATAACCGCGAGCACGACTGATATATCAGTTTCATAACACTCTGCAGAGGTTGCGCACTTTACCAACAAGCCGTGATTCCCTCTTGCCTCGGGCCGATCAAACCCTTAAACACTACTGTCGGTACCCTGAAACTAGGGTACCCCTTACTATTGTATAAAGATGCAGTACCCACGCATCTATTTTTAGTCGCGTGGTAAAAGAGTTGTATGTGGGACCAAGCCATGACTCGCCCCAGCCTCGGGCGACTACTCTGGGCCAGCAACAGCACCTGACCCCACCACATGGGCGGATCCGGTGCCGCCACATGCCCAGACCCCCATGGGAAGGTACCGAACCCCTGTATATATGGTATGGACCTCCGAGTTTGGTCCAAGACCTCCACATGTGCGAACCGGACCCCTGGAATGGATCCGGACCCCCCTCGTATGGGGTCCGGGCCGCCCACAATGGGGTCCCAAGGTTCTAGGACAAAACATACCCTAGCCTTAATCAGGATCCAGGTGGGGGTCCAGTGCCGACACGTGTCCAGACCTGATCTGGCAGGATCCAGACCTTATCACATACACACCTGCTCCCTGCCCAGGCGGAGACCCGATGCTGCCACGTGGCCTACTGCATGCGGCGTAAGCCAATGAGCGGAGCCTGGCATGAAGCCTCTAGGCTATGCGTGTCTTTCCATTCATTACGGATAAGACATGCGCCTGTCCATTCCAGTGACAGGCGGTGTACCCAGTCCACGCTACGTGGGCCGTGCAGTTACTCACACGTTATCATAGCGAGGGCAATGACTCACCATTACTCATGCGTTTCCAAGAAAAGGGTTACTGCCTATCAATGCTGCATGGACTGCGTTCATCATGACTCCCGCTAATCACTCATGCGTTACTAAGGCGGGCAACACAGCGTCCGACAAAGATCTTGGTGTGCTCTCGGCATTAATTATTCACATAATGTATTTCTTCCATTATGCTCCTGGGCCCGCATGTCGGGGCTCAGCATCCTTGTATGTGCCTCCCTTAAACTTTAAAAGGGAAGGCACACAGCATTACAGGGGACACGCTCAATACAATTTACAGACAGTGGAGGTAGGGTATTACGCTCCTGCGGCCTGAACCACTATAATTCCTCGAGTGTTCTTGTGTTCATCCCGAATTCACCAAACAGGCAACCGCTTAGGCCCCCTCCTCATCTTAGGATTAGGGCGGGTGCATTCCGCCACCTGGCCGGAGGTTTTTCTCTCCGACAACTACCAAGGTGAATAGGCAGTGTCTCACTACGTAGCCTTTACAAAGATTCCCTGAGGCTGTAGCCGCCCGTTAGGTTTTCTAAATGTATCGCACTCCTCCCCAAGGGGCAAACCAACCTTGGCAGAGCGAGCCGCATACACCGAGCCCATTGATGGCACGACGGTGAAGCGATGTACACCTCAGTTCCTCTAATTATTCAGCTAAGGGCGTCCCATTCCACCCTCGTGGTTGCGCTGTTTTCCCGGGCGGTCATCCAACGACCCAGTCCTTATGGAGAGACACTCGAGAAACAGCTCGAGTTCCCTTAAATGCCATAGTATCATCACCATAATCAAAAGGGAAAACAACATATCATAAATAATCTCATCATGTTCATTAATTAATGTGAAGCACTAGCATATAGCTAAACCAAAATAACCTAACCAAAATAGGTAAACAAGGACAAGATAAACAAAAGCTAATCAATCCTTAGGTATAAACTGTGTAAATGCGGGGAATGAATTATAAGAATGTGTAGGACATAGATGGGTCAAGGGACACTTGCCTTCACCAACTGACTGCTACTCAGGGTCTTCACCTGCAACTCCTTCGGACTCTACCAACTGACCGTTATCTATACGAGTTTCAAACATACATTCCACAAATTTAATACGAAAGAACAGTAAACCAAACAATAGAATGCAATAAATAAATAGACGTTCGATGCAGGGCTCACACCTACGATTAAGCGAGAAAGGGAAAGTAATGGTCGAGGCTACGGCCGACGAGCGATCACGTCACACGATTATAAATTAAAATACTCGTCTAAACAGAACGGTATTAATTTAGCCATCACGTTTAGCATAGGGTAAAGTCATGTTCCATGTTTTATTATTATGAACAGATAAAGGTAAATTAAAAGGATTGTCGCGCGGCGAAACGCGCGACACAACACTCAAATTGAATTAAGAAATAAACGACTCGTCGCGTGACGGAGCGCACAACGAGACACTTGCATTAATTATAAAGAGACGTTAAGCGTCGCGCGATGAAACGCACAACGGCATATGCCATCTAAACTAAATTTAAAACGAAACATCACGCGACAGGACGCGCGACGCCACACATTAAATAATCTGAAGTTAAGACAAATCGTCGCGCGACAAAGCGCACGACGCAACACATCAATAGAATCTGAAATCAACTAATTCGCCGCACGATGAAGTGCGCGACACAGCACGTTCATTAAACTAAATTTAAAAACTACTTAAATCAGGATTCGATCGCCACACACGCTGGGGCTGCGTGCGTGGGAATGCGCTGGGCGAGCCGCGAGGGGCCATGCTGCCAGGGGCCAGGGGTCGCACGCCAGACAGGGGCCGCGTCGGGGACCACGCTGCCCGGGGGCAGGGGCCACGCGCCGGGGGCCACGCCGGGGGCCGAGGCTGTGCGCCGGGGCCGAGGGGCCACGACCAGGGGTGCTAGGGAGCTGCCTGCAGGGGCCGAGCGAGGCCGCGTGCCGCACGAGGGGAGGGGGCTGGGACAGGGCCGCGCCGCCGCGTGGGGCCGGGCAGGGCCACATCGTGCGAGGGGAGCAGGGGAGGGGGCTGCGCCGCCGCCAGGGGGCCGGGGGAGGGGGCCACGCCGCCACCAGGGGAGCAGGGGGAGGGGTCGCCGTGCCAGGGTGCTGGGGAGGGGGCCGCGCCACTGCCAGGGGAGCAGGGGGAGGGGGCACCGCCGTGCCAGGGGGCTGGGGGAGGGGGCCGTGCCGCTGCCAGGGGAGCAGGGGAACGGGGCGCTGCTGCGCTAGAGGGCTAGGGGAGGGGGCGCCGCCGCGCGCTAGGGGACGGGGAAGGGGGCCGCGCCACGCGAGGGGGCTGGGGGAAAGGGCGCCGCCGCGCCAGGGGAGTAGGGGAGGGGGCACCGCCGCGCCAGGGGGCCACGCGCGCGAGGGGGCGGGTGGGGTCGCGCGTAGGGGAGAAGAAGGGGAGGGGGAAGGGGAAGAGAGAGAGGGAGAGGGAGAGGGGAGGGGAGCTCACCTCGGGGTCCAAATCCGGCGATCACCGTCTCCAAAACCTAGGGCATCACTGGGAGAGAGAGGTTGAGGAGAGGAGGTTGCTGCGCGGGAAAAATAAAATGAGAGAAAGGGAGAGAAGGGGGGCGCATGGGGGAGGGGCAGGGCACTGGGGGCGCGCGGGCTAGAGCGGGCCGGCTGGGCCAGGCTGGGTCGTGCTAGGTCAGGCTGTGTCGCATCGCGGGGCAAAAACCCACGACACGCACAGCCACAGATCAGAATCCAATTGCGAAACGAAATTGAGCAACACACGCTATTAAACACGACATCAGACAAGAAAAATGCCTCGGCATGATGCAATACCCATGACAACTTAGGTTTGTGTTTACACGTAATACGGACACTAGTCGCTACACCGCTTTGAAATTGGGAAGAAGGAGCGAAACGGGAAGAGAAAAGAGAGTAACGCCTGAATTTGGTGAGTAAAAAGAAGAAAAAAATCTACCCCCAAATTCAGGACGTTACAAACCTATCCCCCTTAAAAGAATCTCGCCCTGGAGATTCAAGGTTGGCCAGCAAAGAGTTCAGGATATTTAGCCATTAAGTCATCCTCATGCTCCCAGGTTGCTTCTTCCTCAGAGTGGTGATCCCATCTGACTTTGCACATTCTGATAGTTTTCCTCCAGGTGACCCTGTCTGCAGTCTCAAGAATCTACACTGGCTTCTCTATGTAGGTCAAGTCCTCCTGGACCTCCAGACCCTCCACTGGCAACTGCTCTTCTGGCATACACAGACACTTCTTCAACTGAGACACATGGAAGACATCATGCAGTGCAGGCAAACCTTCTGGCAGACTGAGCTGATAGGCCACTTCTCCATGCTTTGTGAGAATCTGATACGGACCAACATAGCGGGGTGCTAGCTTGTCTTTGACTCCGAATCTTCTGACTCCTCTGATCGGTGATACTTCCAAATAGACAAAATCTCCGACTTCGAAACTTAGCTCTCTCCTTCTTGTGTCTGCATAACTTCACTGTCTTGATTGCGCTATCTTCAGGTTCTCTCGAACCATCTTGATGTTCTCTTCAGCTTCGAGCAAAATGTCTGGCCTGAACACTTGCTTTTCTCTAGGCTGATCCCATTGCAATGGAGTTCTACAACTCCTTCCATAAACACCTGAAATGGTGACATCTTCAAGCTGGCCTGGTAACTGTTATTATAGGAGAATTCTGCATATGGTAACCTCTTGTCCCATCCAGACTGATCTTGTAGCACACAGGCTCTCAACATATCTTCGAGGATTTGATTGGTTCTTTTAGTCTGACCGTCTGTCTGCGGATGGTAGGCTGAACTGAAATTCAGATGTGTACCCAAAGCTTCATGCAACTGCTACCAGAAATGAGAGGTGAACTGCATTTCTCTGTCTGACACTATCTTCTTTAGCACACCGTGAAGACAAACGATCTGGGACATGTACAATTCTGCCAATACTGCACTGCTGTAGTTAGTCTTGACAGGTATGAAGTGGGCTGACTTGGTTAAGCGGTCCACCACTATCCAAATGGAATCGTAGCCGGCTCGAGTGTGAGGCAATCTGACTATGAAGTCCATCCAGATTTCATCCCATTTCCACTGAGGAATTCGCAACGGCTGCAACAATCCAGCTGGCCTGTGATGCTCTGCCTTGATCCTTTGACAACTATCACATATAGCCACATGCTCTACGATCTCCCTTTTCATTCCGTACCACCAGAACTTCTTCTTCAGATCTTGATACATCTTCTCACTTCCAGGGTGTATATAATAAGTTGACTCATGAGCTTCCTTGAGGATCAACTCCCGAATAGACTAGACATTGGGAACACACAAACGGTCCTTGAACCATATCACATCTTCTGCATCTTCCCGAAAGTCTTTACCTCTTCCTTCTAGAATCAGCTGCCGAATTTCACTGATCTTCTCATCATTCTTCTGTGCTTCTTTGATCTCCCGCTCTAAGGTGGGCTCTAACTCAACTGTTACTCCTCGCATGCTATTCAGAAATCCGAGGCTCAACCTATCAAACTCTTTGGCCAACTCATAAGGCATCAGATGAGCGACCATCATATTGACCTAACTTTTCCTGCTCAAAGCATCTGCCACTATGTTCGCTTTGCTTGAATGGTAATGAATTTCTAATTCATTGTCTTTGATCAACTCTAACCATCTTCGTTGCCTCATATTCAACTCCGACTGAGTGAATATGTACTTCAGACTCTTGTGGTCTGTGTAGACATCACACTTCTGTCCGTACAGATAGTGTCTCCATGTCTTCAGTGCATGAACCACTGCTGCCAACTCAAGGTCATGGATTGGGTAATTCTTCTCATGAACCTTCAGCTATCGGGACAAGTAAGCCACAACTCTTCCCTCTTGCATCAACACGCATCCCAAACCAGTGTAACAAGCGTCGCAATACACTGAGAAGGGCTTGTGCACATCAGGTAAGACTAAGACAGACGCTGTAGTCAACTTCTCTTTCAGTGCTTCAAAGGCTTCTTGACATTTCTAGGTCCACTTGAACTCAACTTTGTTGGCTAGCTACGCTGTCATCGGTTTTGCAATCTTTGAAAACCCTTCAATGAATCACTGATAATATTCGGCCATTCCAATGAAGCTCTTGATTCCTTGAGCATCTATTGGCGCTTTCTAGATCAAAATGTCTGCCACTTTTTTTGGATCCATAGCTAATCCATCTTTGTTAATTATGTGACCAAGAACAGGACTTCATTGATCCAGAACTCGCACTTACTCAACTTTGCATACAACTGGTGCTCTCGCAATCTCTGCAATACCATCTTCAAATGATCCACATGCTCCTCCTCACTTTGAGAATATATAATAATGTCATCAATAAATGCCACCACAAACTTGTCAAGATAATCCATGAATACACTATTCATCAGATTCATGAAGAAGGCTAGTGCATTTGTTAGGCCAGAAGACATCACAGTGAACTCGTACAACCCATACTTGGTAATGAATGTCGTCTTCGGAATGTCTAAAGGTCGAATCCTGAGCTGGTGATAACCTGACCTCAGATCTATCTTTGAAAACACGCTGGCTCCTCTCAACTGGTCGAACAGATCTTCTATTCTGGGCAAGGGGTACTTGTTCTTAATCGTGACCTCATTTAGAGCTCGATAATCGATGCACATCCTTCTAGTGTCATCTTTCTTCTCCACGAACAGGACAGGGGCGGCCCAAGGCGAGGTGCTTGGCCTTATATAACCTTTCTCTGACAGCTCATCGATCTGCTTCTTGAGTTCAACCAACTCTGGTCCAGATACCCTGTAGGCTCTTTTAGAAATGGGGGCGGTGCCAGGAAGAAGCTCTATAGCAAACTCAACTTTCCGCTCAGGTGGCATACCCGGTAAGTCTTTCGGAAACACATCTGGGAATTCTGACACAACCTTGATAATCTCGAGTGAATCTGGCTCCTTGCTATAAATAGCCATCTGATGACAACTTCCTTTCCTTGGCTCAGGTGGACTAACTCAGCTACCACTTCTTCTCCTAGTGGGGACACCAACTTAATTATCCTCTTATCACAACTGATAATTACTTGGTATTTATCTAGCCAATCCATCCCTAGGATGACATCTATTCCCTGAGTACCCATTACTATGAGATTAGCAGGAAATGCTATCGCCCTTATTTCCACACTTACATTCAAGCAAATGCTATCGGCTCGAATTATACCACCAGCTGAGTTAATTTGGATGGGTGTTGACATGGTAGTTATTGGAAGATTATGTGCTTCTACCCATGATGCAGTAATAAATGAATGCGTTGCTCCATAATCAAATAACACTTCTGTAATATGGGAGTCGACTGGAAGCATACCTACTATCATGCCGGGTGTTTCCTGAACTGCTTCAGCCTCCAAATGGTTTAGTCTCCCATGGTTGTAGCGTGGCTAGGAGCGATTGCCTGCTCCAGGCTGGGGCACATTCTGCTTTGCTGGGGCACTAGGGCCTGACTGCTGCTGGGCTGCCTTCTTCGGACATTGCATCACCCAATGGCCTTGCTCTCCACAATAGAAACATGGTCTGCTTCCGCCTTGAATTGGGGCTGCTTGACTGCTCTGGTTGGTTGCTGGGGCAGGGAGGCGAGGTGCCTGCTGATTCTGCCTCTGGAACTGACTTCCTCCTGACTGGTTGTTCTGGCGATTCTGCTGCTGGTATTGGGGGTACTGCCTCTGAAACTGCTGCTAAGGGGGACGTTGATTCTGCTTGAACTGCTGAGGTGAGTTGCCTGAGAAACGGGGCGGTTGCTTCTTCCAGGCGGAGGTCCACCAATCTTACGCTTGCGATCTTCCATCTCCTTGCGCTTCTTCTCGGTCATGATCACTCTGTCGATCAGATGTTGAAATGTGGGAAAGGTATGATTCATCAGCTGATAATGCAGAGGGTCAACTAAGCCTCTCATGAAATGGTACTGCCGCTTGGCATCTGTGTTGACATCCTCAGGAGCATAGCGGGACAGCTACAGAAACTTGTCTCGGTACTCACTGACAGACATAGGCCCTTGCTTGAGCGCCAGGAACTCCTTCTTCACTGTCATCAGACCTGTGGGAACATGATACTGGCGGAAATTGTCTTTGAATTCCTCCCAAGTGATGGTGTCAGGATTAGCATGGGTGGCGAGATAGGACTCCCACCAAGACTGAGCTACTCCTCTCAACAGACGGTGACCATACAAAACTTTCTCCTTGTTGTCGCACTGAGTGGTGTGCAACTCCCGCTCCATGGTACGCAGCCAATCTTCAGCATCCATGGGGTCAGAAGAGTGAGCGAACACTGGAGGATGACCTCTCATGAATTCAGCACGCTTGTCTCTGGGCATCTGAGACATCTGAGGCTGAGGTGGGGGCTGATGCTGCTGCTGCTGAATAGCAGCCAGAGTCTGACCGATGGCTTGAATTTCCTGAGTCTACATTAGGAACATCTGCTCTATGGTCATCGGGGGCGGGGGTGGCAGCTGCTGCTGGGGTGCCTCTTCCTGTGGGGCTGCCTTCTCCTGCTGAGCACACCTTCCTCCTCTACGCCTGTTTTCTGACATCTGCAGAATGCAATCACACATCAGAACTGATCTTGCAAACCTTGCAGCATAAGAAAAGAGTATAGAATCCTTCCACAATTCTGAACAGATGAACATCTTCACTGATTTCCATCACAGGCAAACACAACTTCTCAGATAAAGAGGAAAGTAGAATAAAAGGGCTTCCTAACTAGATAACTAATTTTATTAACATTTAACAGGTAAACCAAAGTGCAGGGGATACCAACACCCTGGCGGCAGTCATTACAAAGGTCCAAATCCATCATAGTTCACCATGACAAACATAAAAGGCACAAGATAAGCAAACTACCCTGTCTAACTAAGTCTAACTAAGAGTAAGACTAATGCTAAGACTATAACTGCTATATATTTTTTATCATTAATTACAAGGTACGACGCTGACGATCTATGGTTCTAAATTTATCTTGGTCCTATAGTCAGGGTTACCATATGCATGGTGTCCACGCTGAGGTGAGCGGTACAGGTGCTGAGTCCCGACTGGAGCGGGAGAACCATCGACTAGGTGACGATGCTCCGCGCGCTCAGCCCGCAACTGGGTGATCTCAGCACGAGCCCTACTCAGCTCATCTAATGCATGGTCCAGCTCCGTGTTTAGCATGGCAGCTATGTTGACAGTGCTACTCAACCTAGGATTGTCCTCACCGACAGGTGAGACAACCACGCCTCCTGTGCTGCCAGATGGATGGTGGGGGTAATACTTCAGGTTAAGACCATCGGCTACCCCACCGAGCACTGAGCAGTAGTGCAAAAGCGCACGCCGTGCGACATCTTGCATGGCCGCCTCAGCTGAGTCCCCACTCAGAGATAGAATAGTGCTCTGAGTAGATCTTCGCACCCCGAAGACTGTTCTCCGGACAGCGCACCAAACAAGTCACCTCCCAGTGGTCCGGGTAAACCCCGTGATTATGCTGGAAGACAACATAATGATACTCGATAGACCAAGTGCACCGGTCGAGTGCCTGGCGCAACAGGGTGTTGAGCGCGTCGTGGAAGTGACACCCGCGAGCAGCGTCACGAGTGATGGGTCGAGCAACCCATCCTTCCGGCTCCTGGTCGGTTGAAAGGTTGATGCTATGGCTCGAGCTGCTGTCGCCACCTCCGTCGTCTGGGTCTCCTCCAGCAGCTATTCCAGTGGCTGGGGCGCTCAGTGGTGGTGCAGGGGGTGCCTCCAGCGGAAGCACAGGGGAGAAGCTCCTCACAGATTCTATCTCCTGCTGAAGCAAAAAAGAAGAGCCCTGATGCTCCAACTCCTATCATCAACGCTCTTGCTCCTCATGCAGGCGGTGGTGCAGCCTTTCCAAATGGCTAGACTGACCAGTCACCGGACGGCGAAGCAGACGCTCCGCGAGACGAGAAGGCAAGAAAGGAATGACTAACTTCCGTGCAGTGTGTCTAAGATGAGCCATCTACAAAAGACACTATAAGCATAAGAGTGAGAACAGAACTAATATGACCAGCAAGTAGACCATAAATAAATGAGGAATTAGAATAAAACAAAATTTTCAGCAAGGTATAATAATATATAGTAGAACATAGGTTTGGTTGATATGACCAACTTTTGAAGGGATACCAAAGTCAAGGTGATAATAGGGGTCTATAATCCTTAGAACGACCATTCTATTCTAGGTTAGCGGTCCTACAATCAGCATGGCTTTGATACCACCTATGTCACTCCCAGTTTTAGAAGGCAAACCAAATGTGATCCATGTATGTGCCAGGATCAGCAATTCACGTACACAGCAGTTACATAACTGGACATCAACACACAGTGCTCAAATAATAACATAAAAGAAGGTATAATAGTCGATTACATCATGATGTCCGGGACATCCACATAGTCTTTAACAATTATCAAAGTGCGGAAAAGAAACGTAGATACACACGGCCTACATAGGTAGCCGACTGGGGGTTTGCCGCTAACCCCCGCCTAGAACTCATCGTACTCTTGGAACTCCTGGAAGTCCTCCTCCATGACTTCATCTTCACCTAAGCAGTGGTTGCAACACGGACAACCTAGGGGGGTTTGGTGTGTAAAGCAAGGGTGAGTACACATCAACATACTCAGCAAAATGTCCCGTTTGGCTATAGTGGACTAGCTTTATATGGAGTTAAGTCAAGCAGTTGCTTTTAGTTGGTTAGGTTATTATTACTAGTAGAAAGTTAGGTTTTAGTATTAACCCAAGTTGTTAACCCAATATACCCTTTCCAAACGGAAAGAATACCACTTACCATTACCATAGACATAACCAAAACCATCATCCTCATCACCACCTACAAACCATACATCTCTGATCAAGTATCTCTAATCAATGGAGCTCCCTTGGTCGCTCATAACCGCGAGCACGACTGATATATCAGTTTCATAACACTCTGTAGAGGTTGCACACTTTACCCACAAGCCGTGATTCCCTCTTGCCTCAGGCCGATCAAACCCTTAAACACTACCAAGGTGAATAGGCAGGGTCTCACTACGTAGCCTTTACAAAGATTCCGTGAGGTTGTAGCCGCCCCTTAGGTTTCCTAAATGTACCACACTCCTCCCCAAGGGGCAAACCAACCTTGGCAGAGCGAGCCACATACACCGAGCCCCATTGACGGCACGACGGCGAAGCGAACTACACCTCAGTTCCTCTAATTATTCAGCTAAGGGCATCCCATTCCACCCTCATGGTTGCACTATTTTCCCGGGCAGTCATCCAACGAACCAGTCCTTACGGAGAGACACTCGAGAAACAGCTCGAGTTCCCTTAAATGTCACAGTATCATCACCATAATCAAAAGGGAAAACAACATATCATAAATAATCTCATCATGTTCATTGATTAATGTGAAGCACTAGCATATAGCTAAACCAAAATAACCCAACCAAAATAGGTAAACAAGGACAAGATAAACAAAAGCTTGTCAATCGTTAGGTATAAACTGTGTAAATGCGGGGAATGAATTATAAGAATGAGTAGGACATAGATGGGTCAAGGGACACTTGCCTTCACCAACCGACTGCTGCTCAGGGTCTTCACCTGCAACTCCTTCGGACTCCACCAACTGACCGTTATCTATATGAGTTTCAAACATACATTCCACAAATTTAATACAAAAGAACAGTACACCAAACAATAGAATGCAATAAATAAACAGACGTTCGACGCAGGGCTCACACCTATGACTAAGCGAGAAAGGAAGAGTAACGGTCGAGCCTACGACCGACGAGCGATCACGTCACATGATTATAAATTAAAATACTCATCTAAATAGAACAGTATTAATTTAGCCATCGTGTTTAGCATAGGGTAAAGCCATGTTCCATGTTTCATTATTATGAACAGATAAAGGTAAATTAAAAGGATTATCGTGCGGCGAAATGCGCGACACAACACTTAAATTAAATTAAGAAATAAGTGACTCGTCGCGTGATGGAGCGTGCAACGAGACACTTGCATTAATTATAAAGAGACGTTAAGCGTTGCACGACGAAATGCACAATGGCATACGCCATCTAAACTGAATTTAAAACGAAATGTCGCGTGACTGGACGCGCGACACCATGCAATAAATATTCTAAAATTAAGACGAATCGTCGCGCGATGAAGCGCACGACGCAACACGTCAATAGAATCTGAAATCAACTAATTCACCGCGCGACGAAGCACATGACACAGCACGTTCATTAAACTAAATTTAAAAACTACTTAAATCGGGATTCGATCGCCACGCGTGCTGGGGCTGCGCGTGCGGGAATGCGTTGGGCGAGCCACGAGGGGTCGCGCTACCATGGGCCAAGGGCCGCGCGCCGGACAGGGGCCACGCCGGGGACCACGCTGCCCGGGGGCAGGGGCCGCGTGCCGGGGGCCGAGGCTGCGCACCGGGGCCGAGGGGCCGCGCGCATGGGCCGAACGAGGCCGCGTGCCGCGCAAGGGGAGGGGCCGGAACGGGGCCGTGCCACCGCGCAGGGCCAGGCGGGGCCACGGCACGCGAGGGGAGCAGGGGTAGGGGGCCGCGCCGCCGCCAGAGGGTCGGGGGAGGGGGCCGCGCCGCCGCCAGGGGAGTAGGGGGAGGGGGCGCCACCGCGCCAGGGGGCTGGGGGAGGGGGCCGCGATGCCGCCAGGGGAGAAAGGGGAGGGGGAGCTGCCGCGCTAGGGGGCTAGGGGAGGGGGCGCCACCTCGCGCTAGGGGATAGAGGAGGGGGCCACGCCACGCGAGGGGGGACGGGGCGTGTAACACCCCTGGTGTTACTGCCACTAAAACTTGAGCATAACATCATGAGCATTACCATATCATGTGATTGTTACACCTAGAATGCATTCACTAGGCAAAAATTTCAAACAAGTTGTATGGATGTGACTAGTCATGGGTGAAACCCTAGGGTAGGGTACTTAACCCTAGACTAGGCTTCAGAGTGTCAATAAAGCCTAAATGAGAGAAAACTTCAAACTCATTAGAAATGGTCATAAGATATCACCATTAATGGACTTAAGTGTCACCCAAACCCTAGAAGTACCAAAACCCTAAATAGACCCCTGGAAAACCCTGGATTGAAACCCTAGGGGTTTATGTGTAAATGTTGCACACTTTTGGACCCTAGTGCAAAAACCCATGGAATTAGAGTACTCTAAAGCATATGGTTCACACATGAGAGGATTTTGAAGTCAAAAGATGTGAAATGGGCTTATTTACAAAAAGCCACTTAATTCCTCTCATGTGGCTAAGTCTGAAAATCAGTGAATATGGCTAACTTTAGAGCTTTGTAGATCTAAAAGTAAAAAGAATTTGCCTAGGGTTAATACATCAGAGGTCTAGAGCTACTATAGGTGTACAACTTTGCTTAAGTAATTAAGTCTTGTTGTTATTCAAAAAGTGGAGTAAATTGAACCTAAAGTTGGGCTATCAGTCGACCTTATGACTGAATTCTCATTAGCAGTGAAGTTGGATGAACTTGGAGCTCGGTTTTGAGTAAGATTCTGTGGCTATTTGCTAGTGGAGACCATAACAAAGTTAGAAAGGGATTATAGGGCAACAATTTCCCTGCTGGCTGAAGATCAAGTTGTTATGCAAAATTTGGAGAACGAAGCCCTACAAATCGCCCTGTCATATCAACTGAATAGTATTTGTGATGGTACAGTGTTAGGATCAGATCGCCACATTCATGTGCCTCAACGCCGGTGACCACGCGCGTGGATTTGTGCTATCGCCGTGATTCACGCCCGACTTAAATGCGGATAACGATCACGGATTGAAGGATCTTGCCGCGGATGAGCTTGGAAGTACTGTGTGCATGATGGTTCATCAGTGCACACCGGCGACGTGGCCGAGCAGCTGTCACCGGCGTGTTCACCATTCACCGTGAGGGCGCCATGCCTTAGGAAGTTTATCGCGTCGGTATGAGCCGTAGTGACCATCCAGTGACTGCTGTAGTTTAGTCGCTCTGCGATTGCCACGGTAGATCGCCGCCGTGACTCATCCCCCCCTCTCGGCCACCAGCACAATTCTTCCAAATTAAACACACCGCTCCTAGACTCTATAAATTGAGCACGCCATGAGCTCCGTAGGGTAATTACCCATCCAAAGCACCAGCACTTGCCTCCAATTGTTCACCAGAGACCACGAATTGCTCATTTCCCCCCAAATCGGGTTTCCGCCACCATGAAAAGGTCCTCGTCGTGGCTAGCTCAATTCAGGTCCAATCTTGTCCTCTGTTCTCTTGTTTCAGCACTCTTACATGCCACTGATGCTCCTTGATCCATTCAATTGAACTAGACTGCGCTAGATCACCGGGAACACTTCTCTTCACCCGTAGTTCGCACTGTCTCTGTGGGCAGAGTGATTTAGAGCTCGAACTATGAAATTGATTAAGGTGAAATGCTTGTTAGGTGTTGAATTAGGTCTTAGCCAAGTTAGGGCACCGGCCATTGCTTATCTTGGCCGGTACAGGTTCGCCGGAGTTCGGTTCGTCGCCGCTCGCCGTCGAGGACCTCATGTTGTGAAGAGTTGGAACGTGGAGGGCTTCAGTGTAAACGTCAGTGACTGAAGCAACAGTGTCATGGACTCTTTCAGATTGTTTAAAAAGCCAGGGTCTTCGGTGCAAAATAGCCGCACGGGCACGTGCGCGCGGGCGCGTTCTGCCTAGGCTGGGCCGGCTCAGGCCAGTTTTGCCCCAACACTATTCCTCGTTTTTCTTTTTCTTTTTCTGCCGGGATTAAAGAATTTCTAGGAAATTATAGAAAAATGCTAAAAATGCAATGCCAATTTTACTAGGTTACTAATTTTCTATAGTATTTAATAAAAATAGTAGTATGATTTTTAGTCCAAGTAGGGAATTATGTAATATTTAAAATAGCCAAAACCCATACTCATGGAATTTTAGAAATTGATCAATATCTCCAAAAATCACTAAACTTTGTAGATAAACTTTAAATATTATTTAGAAGCCTTGGGTAAAGTTTGGTATGATTTGGACAATGTTTGGTGCCTAAACCCCAAAACTTAATCTTCTAGTGATACTTGCCCTAAGAACTACGGTTCTGACTCCAAAAACCCTAGTTTCCTGGAGTCCTGTGAAGGAAAGTTGTACTCAAGATACAACTTGATAAACCATTTCTATTACTGCATTTTCATAAGCATTACATAAGCATTCATGATTATATATGGTTCTATATAGAAAACGAGGAAGAAATAGAAGTTGAAGAAGCAAGAGCTACACCACCACCACCTGAAGACCCACCTGCCGGGAACTGCTCTTAATTTGACATCTGTGGAGAAGAGCCCGACTCACCTATAACACAAGGCAAGCCCCAGTGCATGAGCCACCTCCTTGCTATTTTAAAATCTTTCTCACTTGCTTGATGCATTAGGTGATAGGAGTTGTGTGCTAAACAAATTGCTGCATTCCCTTCCTTAAGAATTTGATTACCTTTCCTTGATCCCTTGTTTTATAAAAAGTTTTTTCTTATGCTTAGTCTTGCTCTAGAAAAACAAAATGTTTTGTTTTCAACAAGAGATGACGCTTCAAGTGGGATGGGATGTTTTCAAAATAAAACTTGATGGTGGATCCATCATGGCCGTGATGGGTTCAACATCAGAAAAGATGTACCTCTGTCAAGTACCAAACTTTGGGTTGAAATGATAAAGCTGAGACCGGGCGGTTGACTTGCACAAGGAGAGAGCCTCAGTGTAGTGTCTCTGTCCGAGTCAATTAAGGACCGTATCGATGTGGGTCTGCTGACCGAGGACCCTTTAACTTGTCACATGCCTCATCATGGGTAAGCTTTGCCTCGGGCAGACTAATACCAGAATAAGATAACACGCAATGGGAGTGGAGAGATGGCGAGAGTAGAGTGTACCCTCCGTGGCAAGAGGCTGGACGGTGGTGTATCTGTGCTCTCGGTTGGTGTGAACCTGATCTGGTCTTAAGAAGCCCGGTGGCGACTTGACATATGCAAGGGTTAAGTGCTACATATGTCGTGTGATTGGAGATCCTCAGCTGAGTATTAATCGATTCAGATCACCATTACTTCTTGGACATGAAGACTTGGTCACTGACTTACACATAGCATTCCAGTGAACAAGAAGGGTTGATAAGAAATTGGCTAGTATAGGCCAAGTGCTTGAACTAGGTTAGAAAGAACTCCAAATTCAGGTAATGACTTAACTGGTTAATAAAACTGGATTTTAAGGATCCACTCTTAGTAAGCATTTTTGCAAACAGAGTCTTGATTATTGATTAAGCCTTACCTTGACTCCCTCAAGCCAGCATACCCTTGAGAGTCTTTTATTTTGACGGGAAAGACTTGCGAAAGTACACTTCGTACTCAGGGTTTTCGAACCCATGTTGTTGTAGGTGAGGAAGCAGCAAATTTTTGTTGCTTTTGTTCCAAGGTGGTGCCTAAGGAAGAAAACCAGGAGTGAAGCCTCAGGAGGAAGTGTCCTCCTTTAAAAACTTTTACTGTTAATCGGGAGGGGTTTTTGCCTCCCAGGGTTTGTAATAATATTACTCCGGCACTCTTATATATTTTTACTGGTCTGTAATAATAATACTCTTTCTATACTTTAATATGAAATAAGTTGATGTAACTGCTTCCGCATATCTGTTCCTTCGATGTGTTGCAATATCTGCATGATAGGTGAAACGCTCTTGGGAAAAAGGTAAGGAATACAGATACCAAACTTGTCAAGTAGTCCGGTGCATCTACAGGGTTGTCCGAAGTATATTAGACAAGGACAACTTTCGGTGGGCCTAATGACTTGGGAGATTCCGTCACAGCTGGTATCGGAGCGAAGCCCATCTCTGTAGTGAAGGATTACGGGGAGGCTACACTAGCGCAAAACAAAAATTTCAACCCCATAAAACCAAGAACTACTGCGGTTATAGGTCATGGAATTACCACTAGACGCGCAGAGCAGCGGAAGACGTCTCGATGTAGACGAACGCGTCGAGCAGTGCCGTGCAGTCGTCGGCGTCCTTCACGTCCTCGCATGGTTCGTCCTAGTGCTCCAGATGTAGCACCTTCGAGGTATCCACACGTACAGGGAGGAAGCGTCGTGTACCAAACTGCTAGGTTCGCGACGGTGGCTTGGCGAGAGCGAGAGGCGAGCGGCTACTCGTTTGCTGGTGGCTAATTAGGGTTAGCCTAACCGCGCCCCCGCCCCTCATTATATAGGCGTTATGGTGAGCTTCAGACACCGAGGCCCATCAGTAACCCTAAAGCCCAGTCTAATTTCGGATCTAATCCGAGTTAGGCTTCCTTCCCCTTAAGTGTGTGACCCTATAGGTTAACGTACAAATAGACATAGCCCGAGTACTCTTACTTGGCCCAATAATTGACAGCGGCCTCTAGGAAGACATGTCAACTCCTATGCACACGTAAAGATCATATCAGACAAACCATTTCAACATTACGTACATGCTGTTCCCTTTGTCTCATGATATTTGGTCTGGCTCTAAGCTGACCTCTCTTTCTCGATACTGTGAATTGGAATCCTTTCAATGGTTAACTCTTAACCCTAGCACGGCCATGCATTTCTTGATCCAATCACTCGAGGGGCCTAGAGATATCTCTCTCACAAAGAGAGGGACAAATTCCATCTTGACTGACCATGCCTCACAGCATGCTTCCTGACAAACCCAAAACTACCTTTATAACTACCCAGTTACGGAATAGCATTTGATAGTCCCTAAGTAAGTCAATTCACATCTTGAGAACATGCGACAATCTCAGGTCTAAGGATACAGTATTCATGTTGCAAAAAGAGAACTATATTACAATATCTCACGTTGGGTCGGTCCAACCTCATGTCATACATGCGCCCACATTATTAGTTTAACATCTCCATGTTCATGACTTGTGAAATGTAGTCATCAGCTAATACATGTGCTAGTCATCGACTCTGACTAGGGACATCATTTAGAATAACCATATAAGTAAAGAATCTCACAAACAATTCACATAATTGCTAATCAATACAAGGTGCCTTCCATGGATATTCAATTAAGCAATATATATATCATGGATACAAAGAAATATGCTCATCTCTATGATTATCTCTAGGGCATATTTCTAACATGTAGATATTATGAGACATTTCAAAAAGAATTTTCAAAAACTTATCTAAGAAAACTTCTTTCATTCTTATCTTACTACCTTCTGAAGTACTTATTCTAAGACCAGGTAGTAGAGTGCAATGTATAGAAGGTTGTGAATCAACTAGTGTTGGTTCTGTAATTATGCATGCATCATGATAAAAACTATACTAATAAAGTTCTCCCCCTTATGGAGATATGTCGCCGCGCATGAGGAAAACTGCGCGCAAGTCCACTGGATCGATTGGCGTGCCTCGGCATCAGCTATCTCCAAGGCATGAGGAGAGCAGTAGTGGCAGTAATGATCCCATTGGAGATCTAGAAGCCCAGGTGGAGTAGCTTCGAACGGAGCTACGTCACAGAAACCGGGTGTGGGTTGAGGATGGTCAAAGTATAAATGAGTTAAGAGTTGACATCCGACATCTGCAAGATGAGCTTGCTGAATGGGATTTGGCAATCGATTGGGCTGTCAACTCACGTTCAATTGCTTGGGACCGAGAAGCTAAAGCTCGAGCCCGTGTGGAGGAGCTTAGCACGACCATTGACAACTTGCAGGTGTACTGCAATACATTACATGAGGAAGTTCATGAATTGTATTCGCGACTGCACCCAGACGTACCTGCTGACCCTGTTGGAATGGGAGCCGAACCTTCTAGAACAGCAGGTGAAGCACTTGGTGGGGAACTGGACCTTTTCAAGCCCCCTCCTTCGATGAACTTGGCTGACAAACGATCCCCTACAACCGACAGCGAAGCCACCAAGGATGATAAATATTAGAAGTAGTATAGTTTAGCTATAATACTAATGTAAGATAGGCAGTGAAGTCATGCTGTACAATGGAGTCTGTATAATTACATTTTGGTAATGTAAAATGATGGTATATGTTAGCATGGTATATTTATTCCAAATATTTCTTTGCTTCAGATGCCATCCAGAACTCGTGCACATGACGGCGCGGGAACATCCCGTGGTCGAGAGGATACACCCAATCCACCGCCGGTACCGCCCACGTTGGCCGAGGCTATCGCTGCCTTGCTCACCGCGACCGCTGACAACACCCACTTCCTACGTGAAATGGCGGGACAGTAGCTTCAGCAACAAGGCGGGAGGGCTTATCCGCAGGGACCCCACGAAACTTTGTACTTGGATTTCTTGGAAACTCGTCCTCCACTATTCGTCAAAGCAGAAGATCCCCTCGAGGCCGACGAATGGGTTCGGGTCATTGAGCAGAAATTTGGACTCATCCACTGCACGGAGACCCAGAAGCGATTGTTTGCGGCTCAACAACTAAGAGGCCCTGCCAGCACCTGGTGGGGAAATTATGTGGCCATTCAGCCTGCCGGACATCAGGTCACATGGGACGAATTTAAATTGGTATTTCGTGAGCACTACATTCCAGAAGGAGTGCTCCATATGAAGCAAGAGGAATTCATGAGACTCAAGCAAGGAGGAGATACTGTTATGCAGTATCTCAACAAATTCAATCATTTGTCCCAGTACGCAATTGATCAGGTCAATACCGACCTGAAAAAGAAGAACTGCTTCATGCGAGGCCTCAATGACCGGCTACAACGAAAGATGGCCACCTGTCTTGATCTCTCCTACAGCAGGGCTGTCGGCACCGCGCTGGCAGTTGAAGCTAAGCATGCAGGCCCAGGGAAGTCAAAGGGCTTCGGAGGTGACAGGCCCAACCAGGGGCCTGAAAAGCGACAAAGGTTGGTGATCTGACCTTTCAATCAAAACTGTTCTTCATCTCGTCCACCCTCCTAGCCCTTCAAACATCATGTATTCATCTGCCCTGCCACTGCCCCCACTTCAACAACTCAGCCGAGTGCCCCTGGTGCTCGTTTCCCCGCACTCCCGAGCTCATCAACTGGCTGCTTCAATTGCGGGAAGTCTGGACATTTCATCAAAGACTGCCCATATCCGAGGCAGAATAAATCCAATAATCAATAGAACCCTAGGAGTTCAAGCCAAGGCTAGGGAAACATGACAAATAATGCAGCAGGCAAGAATATGAAGAAAACTGGGCGAATCTACTATACACAAGTGGCCACTACACCGGAGGGAGAGCCGGTTATGATGGGTACGTTTCTCGTGGCCAATCACCCTGCAGTCATTCTCTTTGATTCTGGTGCTTCGCATACATTCATAAGCAAGAAGTTTGTGGAAAAATATTGCATTCCCTGCATCGAATCAAGGGAAGGGTTTATAATTCATTCGCCTGGGGGACAAATATTCACTAAAGAAGTGGCTTTCCATGTGCCCGTGACATTGGCTGAACGGGACTTTCCCACAAACATGGTTGTTCTGAAAGGCCAAGATATAGATGTAATTCTGGGCATGAATTGTTAGCCCAGCACAAAGCTATCCTCAACACTGATTTGAGAACCATCAGGTTGAGCTATGGCCAGGAAGAGGTTCTCTTGTCCATCCCCGTAGCTATTCCAGCTAAACTATTTGGCAGTGTCTATGAAGCCATAATACCGGAAATCCAGGATATTCTGGTAGTATGTGAATTCCCGGACATCTTTCTGGAAGATCTGCCTGGATTACCTCCAAAGAGAGATGTAGAGTTTGTGATTGAATTGAAGCCTAGTACGGCAACTGTTTCTAGAAGATCGTATCGAATGCCTCCAAATGAATTGGCAGAGCTCAAGACTCAATTGCAAGATCTGCTAGAAAAGGGATTCATCCGACCTAGCTCGTCACCTTGGGGTTGTCCAGCAATCTTCGTCAAGAAGAAGGACCAAAAGCTTCGAATGTGCTTGGACTATAGACCCCTTAATGAGGTCATAATCAAGAATAAGTACCATCTTCCCCAGATTGATATCTTGTTTGATCAGCTTACCGGAGCCCGGGTATTTTCCAAAATTGACCTCAGGTCAGGCTATCATCAGATCCGGATCCGACCCGAAGATATACCCAAGACCGCATTCACTATGCGGTATGGATTATTCGAATATCTGGTTATGTCTTTTGGATTAACAAATGCTCCTGCCCACTTCACATATCTGATGAACTCGGTATTCATGCCTGATTTGGACCAATTTGTGGTGGTTTTCATTGATGATATCTTAATATATTCCAATAATGAAGAGGAGCATGCTCAGCATCTGCGGATCGTATTAACGCGCTTAAGGGAGCATCAACTATATGCTAAATTCAGCAAGTGCGCGTTTTGGCTGGAGGAAATTCAATTTCTGGGACATGTATTGTCTGCCAAGGGGATTGCGGTTGATCCCAGTAAAGTCAAGGATATTTTAGAGTGGAAACCACCAACCACTGTACATCAAGTTCAAAGTTTTCTTGGACTGGCTGGTTATTACCGCCGATTCATCCTGGATTTCTCCAAGCTTGTGAAGCCAATCACAAGTTTATTGAAGAATGATACAAAATTTAGCTGGTCTTCAAGATGCAATGAAGCCTTCGAGCAGCTGAAGATGTTATTGACCACTGCTCCGGTATTAGCTCAACCAGACATTGAGAAGCCTTTTGATGTGTATTGTAATGCATCAGGCAGTGGTTTAGGTTGTGTCTTGATGCAAGAAAGCCGAGTAATAGCGTATGCCTCAAGACAGTTGCGCCGGCATGAGGAACATTATCCAACTCATGACCTGGAATTAGCTGCTGTGGTTCATGACCTAAAAATATGGCGTCATTATCTACTGGGGAATATCTATCATATCTATACTGACCATAAAAGCTTGAAGTACATCTTTACCCAGTCATAGCTAAATATGAGGCAGAGGAGATGGCTTGAGATGATTAAGGACTATGACTTGGAAATTCACTATCACTCAGGCAAGGCCAATGTGGTGGCAGATGCATTAAGTCGCAAGGCTTCCTGCCATTGTCTTACGATGAAAACCTCTAACATCACATTATGCCAAGAAATGGAGGAGTTAAACCTGGGAATAATTCAACATGAAACCTTAAATCACTTGAAGCTTGAGTCGGTTCTTCTGCAAAGGATAGTTGATGCCCAAAGAAGTGATGAGGGTATGAAACACATTCATGAGAAAATACAGGCCGGTAAAGCAAACTGTTTTAGAAAAGATGATCAAGGTATTGTATGGTTTAACAACCGTATAGTTGTGCCCAAGAATGATGAAGTCCGCCAGCAAATTTTAGATGAAGCACATCTTAGTCGCTATTCTATTCATCCCGGAAGCACTAAGATGTATCATGATCTAAAGCAGCATTATTGGTGGACCAAAATGAAGATTGAAATTGCACGCTATGTGGCGAAATACGACACTTTTAGACATGTCAAAGCCATGCATATGAAAACTGCTGGTCCATTGCAACCTTTACCTATCCCAATTTGGAAATGGGAAGACATAAGCATGGACTTCATTGTGGGATTACTCAGAATAGCGAAAGGATATGATTCTATTTGGGTTATAGTTGATCGACTTACCAAGATAGCCCATTTTCTGGCCGTCAAGACGGATCATCCAGTTGCTGTCTATGCTTAGTTATATATTGCTCGTATTCTTAGTCTGCATGGAGTTCCAAAGACCATAGTTTCGGACCATGGGCCACAATTTGTACCAAGTTTTGGGAAGCACTGCACAAGTCCCTGGGTACCAAATTGCTTCACAGTTCAGCCTATCATCCTCAAACCAGTGGACAGACTGAGAGAGTAAACCAGATACTCGAAGACATGTTGCGAGCATGTGTTCTGGAATTCCCACAGAAATGGGATGATTGTTGTGGCGGAACTACCCGAATTATTCCAGCTTAAGTGCCTAAGTCACGCCTCAAGGGTCGTAACACACTTAAATCGGAATAACCCGTCCATCCCTCAGATCTAATCTGATAGAGCCACTTATCCAGGATCAAATTCCACAATCTCACTCGAAGGTGAGTCACAGAAGAAATGCAATAATGCAGGAAACCTCAAATTAAGTACTGGAGTTATTACATGAATCGGAGTTTTTCAAGTTGCTGATAAGAGTTCATAAAATAAAATGCAGCGGATAATCGATGTCGTCGATAGCGAGGAAATGGGCAAGGCCTAGCCCACTACTCCTCATGCTCCTCTCCTGTCGGAGCAGCATCCCACTCGACCGTCCAACCCGGTGGCAGGGTGGTAGGCCAAGTCACACCGTCAACCATATCCTGAAGCGTACCTGCAAAAATTATGCCACAAGCAAGGCTGAGTATACTAATACTCAGCTAGACTTACCCGGTGTGAGGAGTCTACTCCTCTACCTCTAGACCATGCAGTTGTTTGGCTGAGGGGTTTGATTTGCCAAAAGCACTAGCTGTTTCTAAAATCAAGTTTTAGCTTTTCCATTTTTAACATCATTAGCTTTACTAAGTTTGCTTCTTCTAAGCATACATGGTAACAAGCATTTAGTGCAATCAACAAGTTGTCTCATGTATCCTCATTTCACTTCTTACTCAATGTAGTACAAGGGGTCAAGCAGTCTCATTAGCTGCGAGAAGCAGACGATTCGAATCGAGTTTTATCCTTGCAAGGCAAACCTAAACACACGACATGTCAGGGTACTCCGACCCCACATATGTCAACCGTCCCCATCGATTCCCCGTTCGCGTCCAGGCCTCACCGCCTTGGCATACAATGCTCCACTGACCCCGGCTGCCGCCGTGCAGTGACCACACTTGTACCCACCATAGCTAGCATGGGAGACCTAGTCTCAAGTCTCGTGAGGGATAAAGTCCGCGCCCGGCTTCACTCAGGTACTAGGTTTATCGGTTACCATATTTCCCGACATGTGCTTAGTACGTTCAAATGCTTGACTCAGGTATCCACACATTAATCCTTAATTCCTTTTTCCCGTCTTATGGACAAGGCATCCACCCTAGATCCATGTCCATAGACCATCATAGATCCCGTTATCAAGATGAATACATTCAATTCCTGACCTCGCGCGAGTGCTAGAAAAATCACTCGACTTCTACCGAGATCCTGATTAGCATAGCGGCTACTCGACCTAGCATACTAGTATTCATCTCAAAAAGGAAGCCTAAGTTCATGCAACTAAGGTTTCAAGCAACTCCTACACTTAAGTGCACATTGCAATCCTACAAACATTAAGTGTAGTAAAGTAGCATATAATAACACGGTTATGCATAAAACCGGGGCTTGCCTTCAATAGCTAGGGCTGCAGGGAGATCCTCGATGGTAGCCTCGGGAGCTTGCTCCTGATCTTCCTCTGGGACAACTCCTTGCTCGGGGATGAGCACGTACTCTCCGTCAGCGAGATTACAATCTAATGAATGCAATGAGTAAGACAAATGCATGATATGATATGTGCTTTAGCAATTAAACCTTGATGGTGAATGATCCACTTAAATTAGATAGAGTTAAATCTTGTTACACAAGATTTTTGGTGGTATACTTAGTAGTTTAGATCACACTAAGTTAAACTAAGTGGTAAGTTCATTTTGGTGTTCCACTGAATTATTTTTAAGTCTTAGTGAGAATGGTCAAGATTTCAATGGGGCGAGGTTTATATTCCCCTTTTTTCCCTTGATTTCCTTTATGTTTTTAGAGTGGGTTTGAATTACAAGTTATCTTAATAAATTTTCAAAAATTCTGCAAAAATTACAGTGGCTTCTTATTGGTGTATAATTCTCTGTATCAAAATTTAGGGTTTAAAAAGTGAGGGGTTCTCTCTGTACAAAATTATCAAATATTAGGGCAGAGGGGGTGTTTTGAACTACAACTCCTTTTTAATAGAGGGTTATTCTCTAAGACATATTTTTGCTGGCATCTAGATGTTATGACATGACTTTGCACAAAGTTTTAGCCATTAATACTTAGTAGTTATTTTCACCACGATTTTCTAAAGTTTCTATCCAAAGGGGTGCTTTCTACTACCACTATATTTGAAAAATATCAAACAACAGATTTCTAATTTTTCCTAGCTTCTTCTTTGCGCAAGAGCAATCATTCTGAAATTTTGCATCTTTTTGCTTAAGGGAAGGGGTGGTAGTAATTATTTGGATTAAATGGCCTTTTTCATGAAGTATTGGCAATAGGTATTATTTTGCATCTTTCAAATGGGTTTGCATTTTTCTCTGGTGACATATCTCATTATTGATCTAGCAAAATTTTATTTGCCCATTATTGCATCATTTTGGGGTTGCTCATGATTTAATTGCAATATGCCTCATTATCAAGTTTTATTTGTTTACCCTAATTAAAATGATGGGCTAGGGTGTTTATCATTTTTGCGATGTGGTTCTGGTGGTTACAAGTCCACTGGATTTTTGTTAACAATTTTGGGTCTGATTTTATAACTCCAATAACAGTTTTCTAGCTGGAAAAATGCTAAATAAAACATTTCACTTTGAATCTATTCTGGACTAGGGGTCCCTTTATTGTTCTTAGGTTCTCTGTTACTTAAGTAGACTAGGAAAAATAATTTCATCTACTGGTCATTAATTTCTAAGGCCTCTCTGATTTTCCTAAGTTTTTGGCAAAAATGGCTTTTAATAGTTATCCCTACTTAAATTTTCAATACTAGGGTTCCCACTATTTTTAAACAGTGTTTAAATGGGGTTTGAACATCTACAAATTTTCTTAAGTTCAGCACAGAAGCATAACTAATTTTCCTTAATTAAACAAGGTTTGGTCAGTTTCTGTATTTAATTCTAAACTCTAAAATTTAGAACAGAAAGCATGGGGTTTAGCATTTTTAGTTGGTAGTCCATAATATTTAGAATCCAGCAAAATTGGTTTGACAATTTTTGGTTAAGTATTTCTCAAGTTATGAATTTCCTAAGTTCTCTGTTCATTAAAAAGATTAAACAGAAATGATTAACAGGAAAACCACTTTGCAACGGGGTCCCTGGCGGGTGTTTTTAAGTTTCCTTACAGACTAGTCCTTGGGCTACTATTCAAGTGAGTCGCTGACAGTTTAGAAAACCCCCTGGGTTCTTCTAATCCTAACCCGAGGTCCTTCCCCCAATTTAAACAGTACCCGCGGCGGAAGAAAGGGCGGAGGGGCTTACCGGCGGCGAGACTACTCTGGTGAGGCAGCCGAGGGTGTAGGGGAGGTCCTGAGGGTCACGGCGATGTGCGGGTCGCCGTCGGGGATGGTCGGAGTCGGCCGGTCCACGTGCGCAGGTGGGGGAGCTCGTCGGCGGCGAGGAGTCCGGCCTATCCAGGGCACAATTGACCAATCAAACGGGTCAGCGAGCTTCACCAGGGATCAAGGAAAGTGTGCGCGCGAGGAATTGAAGAACGGCTCACCGGATTGCTCGGTCTACGCGCGCGGGCGGGCGGCCGAAGTCCGGTGAGGGCGATCTTGGCCTTCCGGTGAAGTTCTGCCGGGTCCGAGGGCTGGGAAAGCTTCACAAGCTAATGGCAAAGCTAACCGAGCGGCTGGCGCGGCTTGGAAGTGACTGGAGTGGGCTGGCCACGGTGGCCGAGGCTCTAGCGGCAATGGCGGGCGGAAAAGAGCTCGCCGGAGCTAAGGAGGGGCGTCTGGCCGACGAAGGTGAGCAGGGGTGAAGTGAGGTGCACCCGGGGAGGCATTATAGGCGCGGGAGAGCACGGCCAAGGGCGGGGCTCTGACAAGCACTCGGGGCGTGCGCGGGCGAACGCCAGTGCGCGCTCTGGTGCCTGGCACAACGTCGAGCACGAGGCAGCACAGAGAGAGGTCAAGTTCAAGCGCGGATTGGCTCCAAATCTTTGAGATTATGGCCATGATCCCGTTGAGTGATCTCTTCCTCTGACATCCCTTTGTCGTTTGTGAGTGGAGGCTTGCAGGTTTTGCTGACTGGATCAAGAGATAGAGAGGGGAGAAATCTGGTTTGTCTCACTGCCGCGCACAGAGAGAAGATCACGGTTTTGACGTGTCTAAGGCACGCGTCCCGATGCCATCTTCTGACATGAGATAGAGGGGTTAGTTAGGCACAATTTTGTCAATGGGGCCATTAGGATTTGAGCTAGGGATTAAGGTGAACACGCTTGGTCTTTGGCTCAATGTCTGAAATGCAGAATTCTGAATTTCAGAATTTCCTATTGAGTCCCCACTTGAGAAGCTTGCTTGGGGTTTTATTTAAATTATTTTGGCCAAGCTTCCTTAATCTTTATTGTTTCTTATTAAATATACTTCAATGTTTATATTTGGCCCAAGCCATGATTCTATATTTTTCATACTCTTTTGTCTTTTCTCTTCAACTTTGCTTATAGAGCTCAATTAGGGTTGTTATTAGGGTTTCAACATTTTGCCCTTTTGAAACTCATTTTTTTGAACATGATGCTTTTAAGTATAAACTTAGTGGATCCTTTATTCTTAAGTCAATTTGATGCTCATGCTCAATTTGGTTCACATAACATGATGGTTCTTGGGATAGCACTTGAGAGAAACCCTAGGTGACACTGGGGTGTCACAGCCTTCCCCCCTTAAAGGAATCTCGTCCCGAGATTCGGGTCAGAGTCCTCCTGGGGTGAAGCGAAGGGTGAGACTTACATGAAGTGGGTGCTTATTATTAGGGTAAACTGCTCTTCGAATGTCATTCTCTTTGCAACTTCAGAAGGAAGTCCTATTAAGTTTTGTTTCATAATTACTTCATTCCGATTTAAGATTATATTTCTGAAATTTAGATTCGAAGGGCAGGAGGAGGGGTTGGGCGTGATTACGTACCAATTTCCTTATGTAGGCAATCGGGAAAGTTGGATCGCAAGAATTCCTCAGTCTCTCAGGTAGCCTCTTCCTCTGAGTGATTACTCCACTGGACCTTGTACATCTTGATCGGTTTAGCCCAAGTTGATCTTTCTTTGCAATCCAGAATCTTGGAAGGGTACTCTTGGTATGATAGATCTAGCCTATCTCCAATTCTGGTTCTGCTATGATCTCGGTCGGCAATCGAACACACTTCTTCAGCTGAGATACATGGAACACATTGTGGATGGCAGACATTTTTGGAGGTAACATCAATTTATTTGCCATGGGTCCATAGGCTTCTATGATCTCATAAGGTCCAATGTAACGAGGGGCTAGCTTGCCTTTGATCCCAAACCTCTGCACTCTTTTGGTGGGTGATACCTTGAGATAAACGAAATCTCCCACCTCGAACTAGAGAGGTTTCCTTCTCTTATCATGGTAACTCTTTTGCCTGGCCTAAGTAGCTTCTAGATTCTTCCTGATTAGTCTGACCCTCCTTTCGGCTTCAGTCACTAAGTGAGGTCCGAAAATTTCTCTTTCTCGAGGCTGAGACCAATTGAGTGGTGTTATACACCTTCTTCCATAAAGGGCTTCGAACGGTGCCATCTTTAGGCTGGATTGATAACTATTGTTATAAGCAAACTCTGACAAGGAGAGGTGCTTATCCCAGTTCTTGCCACAATCGATCGCATAAGCTCTCAGCATATCTTCAAGAATTTGGTTTACCCTTTTAGTCTGACCATCAGTCTGTGGGTGGTAAGCTGAACTTCTGATTAGCTTGGTTCTCAAAGACTCCTGCAGTTGTTCCCAAAATCTGGCAACAAATTGGGCTCCTCGGTCAGAAACAATAGTCGAGGCAATCCGTGCCCACACACGATCCAGTCAATGTACAATTCTGCATACTTTTGAGCCTTATCAGTGTTGTGCACAGGGAGAAAATGTGCCACTTTTGTTAGTCGGTCCACAATAACCCAAATTGAATCATGATGATGAGAGGTGTTGGGCAGACCTATGATGAAATCCATGCTGATGTCATCCCATTTCCACGAAGGTATGGACAGGGGTTGCAAAGCTCCAGCTGATTTCAAGTGGCTGGCCTTTATCCTTTGACAGGTGTCACATTCTGATACATATTGGGCTATCTCCCTCTTCATTTTGGTCCACCAATACAAAGGCTTCAGATCATGGTACATTTTGGTGCTTCCCGGATGCATAGAGAATTTGGAGAGATGAGCCTCGTCCAAGATTTTCTTCTTGAGGTCCTTGTCTTTGGGAATCACCAATCTGCTTTTAAACCACAATACACCCTTTCCATCTTGGCGGAAACATTTATACTTCTCAGTCTTCCAATGGAGGTTCTCCTTGATAATTTGTACTCCCTTGTCACTGAGCTGGGCCATGATGATCTGGTCTTGCAAGGCTGGCTCAATGGAAATGTAAGACAAAGAACCAGAAGGAATCACTTCAATCTGCATCTTGCTCAACTCATCACACAAGGTGTTGATACGAGAATCCATCAGAATACAATTGCATTGCAACTTCCGACTCAAGGCATCTGCTACCACATTGGCTTTTCCTGGGTGATAATGTACCTCCAGGTCATAGTCCTTGATCAGCTCTAGCCATCTTCTCTGCCTCATGTTGAGATCAGCCTGAGTAAAGATATACTTAAGGCTCTTATGATCAGTGAAGATGTTGTAGTGGGTCCCCATCAAATAATGCCTCCACATTTTTAATGCATGAACCACTGCTGCCAACTTTAGGTCATAAGTGGGATAATTCTGCTCATGAGGCCTGAGTGCTCTTGAGGCGTAAGCAATGACTCGGTTGTCTTGCATCAAGACACAACCTAGTCCAGTGCCAGAGGCATCACAATACACGTCAAAAGGCTTGCTGCTGTCGGGTTGCGCTAACACTGGTGCTGTGGTCAGATGTTGCCTCAATGCATGGAAGGCATCTTCACACTTCTAATCCCAAACAAACTTCTTTCTTCAACAACTCAGTTATGGGTTTCGCAATTCGAGAGAAATCCGGAATGAATCTTCGGTAATAACCTGCTAATCCTAGAAAACTCCGAATCTGACGGAGAGTCGTTGGTGGCTTCTAGTTCATCACTTCTTGCACTTTATCAGGATCAACAGCTATTCCTGCCTGAGAGATAGTGTGACCCAAGAATTTGATCTCCTTTAGCCAAAAATCACATTTTGACAATTGGGCGTAGAGATGGTGCTCTCGCAGACGTTGAAGTACTACATGCAAATGCCCGGCATGTTCTTCTTCGTTCTTCGAGTACACCAGGATGTCATCGATGAAAACCACTATGAATTTGTCCAATTCAGGCATGAAAACAGAATTCATCAGATACATAAAATATGCTGGTGCATGTTGGGGACTTGTTCTCAACTGCTACGAATTAAGAACAAGGCAACATAGGAAAAAAGTTAATGGTAAATATTCTTCGTCCTTCGAAGTGTTATTTCCCTTAGGATATAACGATCTTCAGATGAAGGTTATGAAGGACATACCTTCATCATTATAATTTATACCGATAAAAGGAGGAGCATATGAAACATGAGAGAATAACATGAATAATCATATAACATTATTATGTGTCTTTATTATATAATCATGAAAGAATAAGAGCAATATTGAATTACATTTGTACCTTCGGCTTGGCAAAAGGCAAAGATACAAACGTGATGCAAGAGCGTGTGCAAGTCAGCGTGAACAGTACAGGGGTACTGTTCATCTATTTATAGACACAGGACATAGCCTGTGAAGAATTACAATTGTGCCCCTCATAAAAGTTTACAACATTGACTCAGACCTTTATGGATTGAAAGGTCATTCTATCTTTAAGTCGGTTTGTTATACCGAAGCTTCATGAAGAGGAACCTTCGGTCATCTCCTGCGGACAGCTTCCGCCGAAGCTGCTTCTTTCTACGGGACCTTCGGCGTGACGGAGCATGGCCCCAACAGTAGCCCCTTTCGCGGCGCTAGATCGTTTTTCGTAACGAGCTTGATCCGTGAAAAAAGTTTCTTAAGCTTCGGGAAGCCGAAGGTCCAAAAAACACCTTCCCTGAGCTCGTTGTCGAGAAACGATTCAGCTTCCGAGCGCGTAGCAGTCCCACTTTGCAGAGTTACTGTTTGGTCTCTGCGGTCCACCGCGCAGCGAGTGCAGGCGACTGTCCGCCTGGTGTAAAAATCCTGGCGTTTCGCCTTCTTACCTGCAGCACTATATAAACAGACGAGTAGGTGTGAAGTTACCACAACATTCATTGCTATTTGCACTGTTCTGCTGCCAAAATTTTTAACCATCGCCGAAGCTTGATTCTCGGAATCGAACGAAGCTCCAACTTGAAGCCTGCTTCGTCAGAAGGAAATACTTCGGAAGAAAAGAGTATTTAATTTCCTCAAACTCAGAATTAAATGGCCAGAGTGCGCTCTACCGCCAGGGTTGAGCGTGAAGGAGGCGAAGCTGAAGGTTCGGAGACTGTTCCCATCTCCGAAGCAATGCAACGATCCGGACTGGTAACTTCGGAAGAAACCCCCACTATTGAAGCAGAACAAGCAACTGCCGAAGCAGAAGAAGAGAACATTGAAGAAACTGATCCCGAAGATGATTATCGCATTGCCATGCCCAGTAAGCCCAGCCACTTGGACTTCGGAAGGTCGACCGTTTCGAAGGTTGATCTCTCCAAGATGGTAAAATCAGGTTATTTCAGTGAAAGTCAGAAGAAGCTACTTCGCTTCGGGGGGAAGAAACTACCCCGAAGCCAGAGAAGGATGAAATAGTCATTTTCAAGAGCTTTCTAAAGGCTGGGTTGAGATTCCCCCTTCATAGGATTATTGCAGATGTATTGAAGAGGTTTGGTATATACTTTCATCAGTTGACTCCTAACGCTATCGTTAGGCTTAGTGTTTATATCTGGGCCCTCCAAAGCCAGGCGGTGGAGCCGTTTGCCGACAGCTTTTGTCGAGTTCATGAGCTGCATTACCAGACGAAGGCTAGAAAAGATGGATTACATGATAACTTTGGTTGCTACAATTTTGCCTATCGGAAAACCACAAAGTTTCCTGTAATCAGTTACCGAAGCAAATGGCCGGCAGGCTGGAAATCAGAATGGTTTTATGTGAAAGTTGACGAAGACCAAGAGAAGCTGGTACAAAGCCCTCTTGAATTAATCTTCGGAGAAACAAGACCACGATGCCAAATGTCATTAGAAGGTCCCACTTGGGCTGCACTGGCTGAGTTTAAAATTATTTCAGAGCATATCAGTACTAGGGACCTGGTTCAAGAGTTCTTGGCCTTCAGGGTTTTTCCTACTTTAAAAAATGGGAAATGCCGAAGCTAGAGGGGGAGAAGAAAGAAGGGGAACTTGTGCGGTTACCTTACTATTACAAGTTTAAGAAATACTTTAAAAAACCTTGCCAAGAATGGCTGGACACAGTTGAAATAATGTGCAATGAAATTCTTGGGAATTACTCGAAAAAAGAAGATCAATTGATGACTGCGGCCTTCGGCACCCGTCCGAAGCGAAGGCTGAATCGAGTGCTGGACGCCCTGGGTTTTGAATACCCTGACTATGAAAATCTGAACAAAGGTGCCGGGGGCCAAAAAAGGAAAAGGGGAGCCGAAGCTTTAAATGAAGATGAGGAAGAACCACCAAAAAAGAAGAATATTCCGAAGAAGAATATATCATCTCCGAAGCGAAAAGTATCTGACGAAGAGGAGACTCCCGCATCACGCTCTGCCACTGACGTGGAAGAGATTTTAAAGGTAATGACTGAATCCCTGCCTGCGAAGCTAAGTCCATTGGGGCCTCAACTGACAAAGTTTTTTCAGAAGGAAAAGGAGCCCGAAAAAACGAAGAAAACAACTAAAACAAAGAGACAAAGAATCATCGCAGTGACAGAAGTCATTGACAAGACACCACCGAGAGCGTCAGCTCAAAAGATACCAGCGGCTGAAGAAATAACAAATATTGAAATCCCACCTTCGGAGGTCGCGGCTGCCGAAGCTACCTCGCCTGAAGGTTTGAACTTGGAAAGCACAATTGAACATATTGACAAAATACTGCTAGACATGGCCACAGAAGAAGCTACTGCTGCCGCCGAAGAAGCCATGGCCGTAGTGTCTGGGAAAGAAAAGAAAATTGCTGACGAACCTTCAGAGGACGAAGCCTTCATGTTCCAAAATTTGGTTGGAGAAGAATTGTCAAAAACCGAAATAGAAGAGCTTAAAGAGTATGCCAAATCCTGCGGATATAAACCAGGAGCACTCCTCTTCGGGGGTATTGACGATGAAAAATTAGACTGCATTCGGGATCAAACTGGAGCTAAGGTCATTGGTACTCTATCAAAGAGTATCGGTTTTCCGAAGCTGGAAATGGACATTAGCCGCTACCGACGACAACATATCGTTGGTAGTTTATTTTATTCCAATTTCAAGGTGAACTACTATTCCCTTGACTTTTATTGTTTTCAATAACGTAGACCTGTCTTAACGAAGGTTGTTTATGTGCAGAGCATGCTGCTGAGCAAGGCTTTGAAAATGCAGCAAGATCTGGAAGACAAAAAGCACGAGGTTATAATTGAAAATTTAGAGAGCAAAATAAAAGAGCAATTAGCTACTATTGAAAAGGAGAACTTTGAGCTTCAGGCAACTGAAGGCTTATTGGCAGAAGCCGAAGCTAAAATAGTGGAATTGAATACGAAGCTTCTGTGCCAATCTGAACAGTTTGAACAAGAAAAACAAGAACTAAATGCGAAACTTGAAGCCGAAGTCCAAGAAAATTCAGTTTTGAAAAAATTATTGGCAAGCCTTCAAGATAAATGTTTGGAATTTAGCAACAAATGTATTGAACAACTGAGAAAAATCTTCCACTCAGTTGGAGCTAGCAGTGAGAAATTTACCCCGTCAGCTGAAGATTTACCAAAGACCTTCGAACATATTGAAGGTGAAATTGATGAGCTTGACGAAGTTATAGCCGGGCACGGTGACTTCTGTGCTTGGGTAGCTTCTCGGGGGACTGCTGCTGCCTTCCTAAAAGCTGGCTGTGATCATGGAAAAATTGTCAATAGGCCCAATTTCACTTTATCACCATCAATCCTAGATGACATCCCTGATCTCGCCCGAAGCATTTCCAATAGATTTATAAAAATGATATGGACAAAAGGCGAGCGAGAGAAGGCTGGAGACGAAGCTCGGAGTCATCTTGAACCAGTAAGAAATCATACCTTGTGCTTACCTCTTCCTTCAAGCTCGATTTTGACTTACAACAACTTGATTCATGTAGGATAACGAAGCCGAAGTCGATGATTAGAAGAGTGACGCCGAAGCTGAAATCCCTTGAAGATTAAGTAGGAGTAGACTGTAGATAGACTAAGGAAACTTTTGAGATAACTTGTGTAAATGTAACTAAACTTGTCTTTTATGAGTTCTGTTCATACCTTGTATTATGCTCTTACCCTTCTATTAATGTATGTGAAATGCTTTGGTGCGGACGAAATTATCTTTTTTGAGCCGAAGGCGAAAAAACACCTTCCCTTCTTTTCGTACACGGCAAAGCATAGAAAACAACATTTCCCTTTCTTCCGAAGCCCTCCTTTTTGTACGCGAAGAAGCTCTTCTCTTATGCCGAAACAACCACTTATGCCATGATGATGATTATCCTATATATGCCTGAATGAATGTTTATGAATGCAAATGCTATGATGTAATGTGATGTGCGAATGAATGTCCAAACACATATCCGAAGCCATACCCTTAGCCATTATTTCCTTAGAAACAATCACACATCAGCTCTGCATTCCCTTAGGAACGACTTTGGAGCTTCTTCGCCTTTTACTTTCGGCGGAATCAGCGTTGACTTTTCGCTGTAAGCTCTGCATTCCCTTAGGAACGACTTTGGAGCTTCTTCGCCTTTTACTTTCGGCGGAATCAGCGTTGACTTTTCGCTGTAAGCTCTGCATTCCCTTAGGAACGACTTTGGAGCTTCTTCGCCTTTTACTTTCGGCGGAATCAGCGTTGACTTTTCGCTGTAAGCTCTGCATTCCCTTAGGAACGACTTTGGAGCTTCTTCGCTTTTTCAGTTTTCGGCACTGTTTTCGGCACTCGATGGTGCGTTCTCAGCTTTTACATTTACATTCCTTGGGGGATTTTGCTCTTATAGAACTAAAAAGGAAATTACATATGATGGCCCCATTAAAAACCTTTCTCCCCCTTTAGAAAGGAAAAAGGTGCCATGAAAAAGAAAAAACATAAAAAAGTTACATCAAGTTACACATAATATCGCCGAAGCTCATCCGCATTCCAAGATCTTGGAATGTCGTTGCCGTCCATGTCCTTCAATCTGTATGAACCAGGTCTTGACGAAGATGCTACTAAGAAAGGCCCCTCCCATTTCAACTGTAACTTGCCCACTGTGTCTGGGTTGGCCACTCTCCGAAGCACTAAGTGTCCCGGCTCAATATTCTTTAGCCGATCTTTTCTATCTCGCCATTTGACTGTTTCGGCTTGGTATTTATTGATATTCTCCACAGCTTGAAGCCTGATCCCTTCTAAAGCATCTTTTTCCACAAAACAAGCATCTTCAGGACCTGATTCTGTCGAAGCTACTACTCTTATTGATCCAGTTTTAGCTTCTTCCGGAGTTATTGCTTCGTCACCGAATAATAACTTGAATGGAGTAAAGCCTGTAGACCTTGATGTTGTTGTATTGTGGCTCCACACCACTTTGGTTAACTGATCTGGCCACTTTCCCCTGGGTTGATTGAAGATTAACTTCATTATTCCTTTCATTATGATGCCGTTGGCTCTTTCAACGAACCCATTTGACTCCGGATGCCTGACTGATGCAAAATGGATCTTCGTACCAATTTGATCACAGAAATTTCTGAAAGCTTCGGAGTCGAATTGTGTTCCATTATCTACAGTGATGGCCTTCGGTACCCTGAAACGACAAACAATATTCTGCCAGAAAAACTTTTGGACAGTGGCCGAAGTTATTGTGGCTAATGGCTTTGCCTCAATCCATTTAGAAAAATACTCCACAGCCACTATGACATATCTTAAATTCCCTTGAGCCGGTGGTAATGGACCTAACAAGTCAAGGCCCCACCTTTGGAATGGCCAGATGGGTTGTATGAGCTGTGTTAAAGACGAAGGTTGTTTTTGATCTCTTGCACATTTCTGACAGCCTTCGCACTTCTGAACTAATTCTGCTGCATCCGAAGCTGCCTTCGGCCAATAAAACCCTTGGCGGAAAACTTTTCCAAGTAACGGCCTAGATCCAATGTGAGATCCACATAGGCCTGCATGTATTTCTTTCATCAACTCTATACCTTCGGTTCTAGATAAACACTTGAGTAGCGGAGCGCAAACTCCATGCTTGTACAACTCCCCCTCTATCATGACATATGGACGGGCTCTTGCCTCTATCCTCCTGTTATAAGCTTCGTCATCTGAAAGGAACTTACCCTGAAGGTAAGAGATGATCTCTGTTCTCCAATCTTCGCTATAAACAGGAGATATATTGAGGACTGCTCTTTCAAGGAGTTCCACTGAAGGTGCCTTGATTGTTTCGAAGAACACATCCGAAGGTAAAGGCAGCCCCTGTGCTGCTGACTTAGCTAGCAAATCAGCATGCTCATTTTGTCCTCGAGGGATATTTTTGACAGAAAATCCTTCGAAGGAAGCTTCGATTCTTCGGACCGTGTCCAGATATTTTTCAAGCTTCGGATCTTTAGCCTTGCAACTCTTGTCGATATGACCCGAAACAACCTGGGAATCAGTTTTAAGGATGGCCCTTCTGATTCCCATTGCTTTTAATTTCCGAAGGCCCAAAAGCAGGGCTTCGTACTCAGTAATATTGTTTGTACAGCTAAAATCGAGTCTTGCCGCATAACAAGTTTTAACTTTGGATGGTGAGACCAACACAGCGGCTGCTCCTGCTCCGAAGGTTCCCCAAGACACATCGCAAAACACTGTCCACACTTCGGCATCTTTATTTGTTTCTTCATCCTGAGCCCCTGGCGTCCAATCGGCAATGAAATCTGCCAACGCTTGAGACTGGATCGAGGATCTATGCACATAATCAATGCAAAATTCATTGAGCTCTGCAGCCCATTTTCCAATCCGTCCAGTAGCTTCTCTATTTCTCATAATATCCTTCAACGGTTGCGAAGAAGGAACAATAATATTGTATGCTTGAAAATAATGCCGAAGCTTCCTGGATGCCATCAAAACAGCATATAATACCTTCTCCAATTCTGTATAGTTTTTCTTTGACACACTAAGGACTTCAGATACAAAATACACTGGAACCTGCTTCTTGACTTGGCCATCGAGCTTCTCCTGGACAAGTGCTGCACTTACTGCTGAGTGCGAAGCTGCCACGTATAACAACAAAGGAGCCCCTGGCGTTGGTGGAGTTAATGTTGTTAAATCTATCAAATATTGCTTCAGTTCTTCAAAGGCTTTTTGTTGATTTGATCCCCATTGAAAGACTTCGGCTGATTTCAGCACTTCGAAGAATGGTAAATTTCTTTCTGCTGATCTGGATATGAATCTATTGAGAGATGCCAGCCTCCCTGCCAATCTTTGGGCCCCCTTTCTTGTAGTTGGTGGCTCCATTCGAAGTATAGCTTCAATTTTACTTGGATTAGCTTCAATTCCCTTTGTTGAAACCAAGCATCCAAGAAATTTCCCCTTCTTTACTCTGAAGACACATTTTTCTGGATTCAGCTTTAAGCCAGCTTGTCTGAAACTGGCGAAGGTCTCCTGCAAATCAGCAATATGATTTTCCTGTTTCGTGCTTTTTACAATGATGTCATCAACATAAGTTAGCACATTTCTGCCTATCTGAGACTAGAGGACCTTCGCAGTCATTCTGCTGAAACTTCCTCCAGCGTTTTTGAGCCCCTCAGGCATCCGAAGATAGCAATACGTGCCACTTGGGGTTATGAAACTAGTCTTCGGCTCATCTTCCTTCTTCATCTAGATTTGATGATAGCCTGAGTAACAATCTAGCAGACTCATGAGCTCTGAAGAAGCTGCTGCATCAACCAAAGAGTCTATCCTTGGCAATGGGAATTCGTCCTTCGGACAAGCCTTGTTGAGATCTGTAAAATCGATACACATTCTCCACTTGCCGTTGGCCTTCTTTACCATAACAGTGTTAGCTAGCCATTCTAGGTACTTTACTTCTCTGATAACTCCTGCACTGAGGAGTCTTTTTACTTCATTACGAGCACCTTCGGCCTTATCATCAGACATTTTCCGAAGCCTCTGCTTTCTGGGTCTGAAGGATGGGTCAACATTGAGCGAGTGTTCAATAACATCCCGATTTACTCCGCAGAGGTCATTAGCTGACCATGCAAAAACATCTTTGTTGTTGAACAAAAACCTTATCAAGGTTTTCTCCTGGTCTTCGGATAATTGAGAGCCCAACAACACCTTCTGCTCTGCTATGTCCTCACATAAGAGCATGGGCTTCGGCGGATCTGCTGAAGCTGCTTTCTCCCTTCTGAATTTGTACTGTTCACAAGCTTCAGCTCCATCTATGTTATGGATTGCTTTTGAGTCAGTCCAGCTTCCTTCGGCCCTTCTGGCAGCTTCCTGACTTCCATGAATAGCGATGGGTCCTTGATCCGAAGGTATCTTCATGCAAAGATAGGCAGGATGAAGAATTGCTTCGAAAGCATTGAGGGTGCCACGGCCAATAATTGCATTGTAAGGGTATTCCATGTCAACAATGTCAAACACAACTTGCTCAGTTCTAGTGTTGTTGATGAACCCGAAGGTCACTGACATGGTGATCTTGCCCAGCGCTACAATCTGTCTTCCTCCGAAGCCATAGAGAGGGTGCGTAGCATCATGAATCTTATCTTCTGGCTCTTGCATTTGCCTGAAGGCCTTAGCAAATATGATATCATCTGCACTGCCTGTATCAACTAAGACATTGTGAACCAGAAATCCTTTGATAACACAAGAGATAACCATGGCATCGTTGTGTGGGTAATCCTTGAGTTGAAGGTCCTCTTGGGAGAAGGTAATAGGAATGTGAGACCATCTCGACTTGATGAAGGGTCCTTGCACCCCAACATGTTGTACCCTTCTCTGTGCTTCCTTCTTCTGCTTCTTGTTGGCTAGCTCTGAACATGAACCGCCTGTTATCGGGAACAGCAGCTTCGGAGCCGAAGCAGCTCCAGCTTGATCGTTGAACGAAGCCATCAGCTCAAAAAAGTGGAAGTGAGTTCACCGGAGGTGGGCGCCAATGTTGGGGACTTGTTCTCAACTGCTACGAATTAAGAACAATGCAACACAGGAAAAAAGTTAATGGTAAATATTCTTCGTCCTTCGAAGTGTTATTTCCCTTAGGATATAACGATCTTCAGACGAAGGTTATGAAGGACATACCTTCATCATTATAATTTATACCGATAAAAGGAGGAGCATATGAAACATGAGAGAATAACATGAATAATCATATAACATTATTATGTGTCTTTATTATATAATCATGAAAGAATAAGAGCAATATTGAATTACATTTGTACCTTCGGCTTGGCAAAAGGCAAAGATACAAACGTGATGCAAGAGCGTGTGCAAGTCAGCGTGAACAGTACGGGGGTACTGTTCATCTATTTATAGACACAGGACACAGCCTGTGAAGAATTACAATTGTGCCCCTCATAAAAGTTTACAACATTGACTCAGACCTTTATGGATTGAAAGGTCATTCTATCTTTAAGTCGGTTTGTTATACCGAAGCTTCATGAAGAGGAACCTTCGGTCATCTCCTGCGGACAGCTTCCGCCGAAGCTGCTTCTTTCTACGGGACCTTCGGCGTGACAGAGCATGGCCCCAACAGTGCATTCGTCAGCCCGAAAGACATCACCAAGAATTCATATAGCCCATATCTGGTTGAGAAAGTTGTCTTTGGAATATCGCTTGCTCGTATCTTGATCTGATGGTAGCCGGAGCGGTGGTCTATCTTGGAAAACACTTTGGCCCCGACCAACTGGTCAAAAAGAACATCAATACGAGGCAAAGGATACTTGTTCTTGATAGTCACCGCATTAAGAGGGCGGTAATCTATACACAGCCTCAAGCTTTCATCTTTCTTCTTTACAAATAGGGCTGGACATCCCCAAGGCGAAGTACTTGGGCGAATAAATCCCTTGTCCAGTAACTCCTGCAATTGCTTCTTCAATTCTGCCAACTCAGCGGGTGGCATTCAGTAAGGCCTCTTGGAAATTGGTGCCGTTCCCGGTTGCAACTCGATGGCGAATTCAATATCCCGATCTGGTGGCATTCCCAGCAATTCATCAGGAAAGACATCTGCATACTCACAGACCACTGGAATCTTCTTCAGAGGTAACTCCGTCATAGAGAAAGCACATGACTGAGTAGAACCTGGACTGGGCAGAATTAAGGTGAAGTTCCCACAGAACGGGGAATTGATTTCCATGATGCGGCTGCCTACATCAAGCACTACTTGGTGCAGGGTCATCCAATTAGCTCCCAGAATAATGTCCACATTTTCCAAACCCAACACAAGAAGGGTGGTTTTGACGATGTGGCTTCCCAGTTGAATAGGCACACTTTGGCTTAATTGATTAGTTGCAATTTTACCCCAGGTGTGGCTATCATAAATGACCCTTTTGAGTGAGAGAATGGCAGTTGACATTTAGCACTAAACTTTTGGCTAATGAAACTATGAGATGCACCAGAATCAAACAAAATTAAAGCAGGTTGATTATAAACTGAAAAGATACCGGTCATGATGGGGGCTCCCTCAGGTACTTCCTCCAGAGTAGTGAAGTTGAGCTTCCCCTGCCTGACTTGTACCTTCTGCTTTCTTCCCTTGTCTTGATTTGGTGCTGACATCTGCCTTTGCTGGTTCCTGGGACAATTCTTGGCATAGTGGCCCACATTGCCACAAGTGAAGCACATGTTCCCATTGCCCTGGCGGAACTGTTGCTGCTGCGGAGGCTGATTGTTCCTTGGAGCGGGAGCTGGAAAGCGGTTGGGAGTCGACTGCTGCTGCTGAGGTGGCCTGATCACCCATCTGCCTGCCTGCTGCTGAAAACCCCTGCTCTGATTGTGAGAAACAATCCTGAACCTCTGGGCCTGAGCGGATGGTGCTGCCATTGGTGCCTTTCTCTTCTTCTCTGCCCGGTGAGCTACAATACAGTCCTCCTGGGAGATGGCTAGGTTGACCAACTCATTGAAGCTATCGGCTTGGACAGTGTTGAGTCGTTCCCGCAGCTTGGTGTTAAGACCCCTGTGGAAGCGGTCTTTCTTCTTCTCATCAGAATCAGCATGGTAACCCGCATACTGGCATAGGTCGTTGAAGGCCTGAGCATACTGCAATACCGTACGGGTTCCTTGATTGAGTGCCAAAAACTCATTCAGCTTGTGATCAAGAATTCCAGCTGGGATGTGGTGCCCTCTGAAAGCAGTCTTGAATTCCTCCCAAGACACTTCACGATCAGCGGGGAGCATAGCACGGAAGTGGTCCCACCAAGTCCGAGCAGATCCGCGAAGCTGCTGCGTGACAAAGCGAGTCCTGGTAGCATCAGGGCATTCTCCCATGAGGAGGGGAAACTTGGACTTAACGACGCGGAGCCACACGTCGACGTCCAACGGATCCTCTGCCTTGGTGAACAAGGGTGGCTGCGTGCTCAGGAATTCCTGGTAGGTTGCCGCTGCCGGAGGTCGCTGATGCTGGCCTCCACCATGCTGCTGAGGGTGGGGCTGGCGCTGCAAGAGCTATCGCAGAATCTCATTCTGCTGGGCCATCAGCTCCTGCACTGTGGGAGCTGGAGGAGGTGACGGGGGAACCTGCTCGTTATGCCTGCGACGCTGCCTAGCTGCCATCTAAAAATAGAGATTTGTTGCCATTGTTATCCCATCTCACAATCTCGAACGACAAGCTATTATCTCATATGGAAGGAAAAATGCCATAATCATAATATGAGGTTCGAAATGAAGATAACATGGTTACAAAACATCCCACAGATTTCAAAAGTTCACAGGGTTACATCAATTAGGGGAAGGTACCCGTAAGCCTAGTTCAAAATCTGACATTAACTAAGCTTGCGTAGTTTTCCATCCGCCTAAAGCGTCATAGTGACTGATCAACCCTGAGTGGTGGAAGCGATACTGGATGCGGGTGAAGGGGGCCTCGCGGAGGTAGTCCCATTGGCACCAGGGTTGGTCCTAACTCCTCGGGAGCCTCTTCTCCCTCGCTTCCAGCCTCATTGGCCTCCATCTCCAAGTGGTGCATGTCTAGGTGGTCATTAGCTTCTTCAAGTTCCCGCTGCACATCATGGAGCTGGTTCTCCAAGACATCAATAGTGTTGTCTCGGATCTCCACCTGCTGCTCCAAGGTGGTAATGTGCTGGCTCAGCCTTTCCACCTGCAAATCCTTCTCCACCAACTCGGAGGATAAATCGACCACAAAATCTTCTCGACTGTCGAGGGTGAGCTTGGTGGTTTGAGCGATGTTAGCAAGGTGTGCCATAGCGTCGCTCTACAGGGCCTAGAGGCGGTATAGCGCACTCATGCACTGAACAGTGACCCTCCCAACCAAGTCAGGATACATTGCCCACACATGTTTCACATGGCTCACACGGTTACACCACATGGGGTCATCCTTCTTCTCAGCAGGGAAGAGTCCCAAGGGGTGCATCACCATCTCCAGGGGATGGTAGCCATAGAAGGTCGTCAGAGTCTTCATGGCTGCTGCCTCGGTGGTGTCGTCCGTCCTGAATCCAATCGTCTCTGAGTCAAGAGAATGCCAACCCGGCTGAAGGGGATGAGCCTCCAAAGTCAGCCAGACTCGGCAACGGGGTACCCGATGCTCCTCATACAGCTGCACTTCCCACAAGATGGAAGGAAAGCCATCGTGAGAAAGGAAGTCAGAACTGAAACGAGTGTCTCATCCACTGGCGGGGGTGGGTGAATTCATCTGCGGAAGGGTATCAAAGGTAAAGATTATGGTAGAAGGAAGAAAAATAAAAGAGCCCGGATGGTTTTTATAGGTTAGCTCAATTTTTAATTCCTTTTTGTGTTTATAATGCATGCATGTTGGAAGTAACGTCTCCTCTCCAAATAATAAGGTGCTTCTAGGGCATCCTTAAAAGTCTAAGTACTGGCCCATGGGGCCTACTTAATTAGCCACCTATTTCCCCCTTTATTCCTAAGGCCTTTCGTCCTAGGTCTAGCGGTCTAGTCCTGACGATTTGTAGCAGTTTCTAGGCAAGTTTTAGATTTTGAAAATTGGTATTCATGGTTTATTGTCTTTCTCTGTGGTGGAATTTGCTCTGATACCAGCAATGGCGGAACCGCCCGAATTATTCCAGCTTAAGTGCCTAAGTCACGCCTCAAGGGTCGTAACACACTTAAATCGGAATAACCCGTCTGTCCCTCAGATCTAGTCTGATAGAGCCACTTATCCAGGATCAAATTCCACAATCTCACTCGAAGGTGAGTAACAGAAGAAATACAATAAAGCAGGAAACCTCAAATTAAGTACTGGAGTTATTACATGAATCAGAGTTTTTCAAGTTGCTGATAAGAGTTCATAAAATAAATTGCAGCGGATAATCGATGTCGTCGATAGCGAGGAAATGAGCAAGGCCTAGCCCACTACTCCTCATGCTCCTCTCCTGTCGGAGCAGCATCCCACTCGACCGTCCAACCCGGTGGCAGGGTGGTAGGACAAGTCACACCGTCAACCATATCCTGAAGCGTACTTACAAAAATTATGCCACAAGCAAGGCTGAGTATACTAATACTCAGCTAGACTTACCCGGTGTGAGGTGTCTACTCCTCTACCTCTAGACCATGCAGATGTTTGGCTGATGGGGTTTGGTTTGCCAAAAGCACTAGCTTTTTCTAAAATCAAGTTTTAGCTTTTCCATTTTTAACATCATTAGCTTTACTAAGTTTGCTTCTTCTAAGCATACATGGTAACAAGCATTTAGTACAATCAACAAATTGTCTCATGTATCCTCATTTCACTTCTTACTCAATGTAGTACAAGGGGTCAAGCAGTCTCATTAGCTACGAGAAGCAGACGATTCGAATCGAGTTTTATCCTTGCAAGGTAAACCTAAACACACGACATGTTAGGGTACTCCGACCCCACATATGTCACCCGTCACCATCGATTGCCCGTTCGCGTCCAGGCCTCACCGCCTTGGCATACAATGCTCCACTTACCCCGGCTGCCGCCGTGCAGTGACCGCACTTGTACCCACCATAGCTAGCATGGGAGACCTAGTCTCAGGTCACGTGAGGGATAAAGTTCGCGCCCGGCTTCACTCAGGTACTAGGTTTATCGGTTACCATATTTCCCGACATGTGCTTAGTACGTTCAAACGCTTGACTCAGGTATCCACACATTAATCCTTAATTCCTTTTTCCCGTCTTATGGACAAGGCATCCACCCTAGATCCAAGTCCATAGACCATTATAGATCCCGTTATCAAGATGAATACATTCAATTCCTGACCTCGCGCGAGTGCTAGAAAAATCACTCGACTTCTACCGAGATCCTGATTAGCATAGCGGCTACTTGACCTAGCATACTAGTATTCATGTCAAAAAGGAAGCCTAAGTTCATGCAACTAAGGTTTCAAGCAACTCCTACACTTAAGTGCACATTGCAATCCTACAAACATTAAGTGTAGTAAAGTAGCATATAATAACACGGTTATGCATAAAACCGGGGTTTGCCTTCAATAGCTGGGGCTGCAGGGAGATCCTCGATGGTAGCCTCGGGAGCTTGCTCCTGATCTTCCTCTGGGACAGCTCCTTGCTCGGGGATGAGCACATACTCTCCGTCAGCGAGATTACAATCTAATGAATGCAATGAGTAAGACACATGCATGATATGATATGTGCTTTAGCAATTAAACCTTGATGGTGAATGATCCACTTAAATTAGATAGAGTTAAATCTTGTTACATAAGATTTTTGGTGGTATACTTAGTAGTTTAGATCACACTCAGTTAAACTAAGTGGTAAGTTCATTTTGGTGTTCCACTGAATTCTTTTTAAGTCTTAGTGAGAATGGTGAAGATTTCAAGTTGGACTTATTGGGCCGAGATTTATATTCCCCTTTTTTCCCTTAATTTTCTTTATGTTTTTTAAGTGGGTTTGAACTACAAGTTATCTTAATAAATTTCCAAAAATTCTGCAAAAATTACAGTGGCTTCTTATTGGTGTATAATTCTCTGTCTCAAAATTTAGGGTTTAAAAAGTGAGGGGTTCTCTCTGTACAAAATTATCAAATATTAGGGTAGAGAGGGTGTTTTGAACTACAACTCCTTTTTAACAGAGGGTTATTCTCTAAGACATATTTTTGCTGGCATCTTATGACATGACTTTGCACAAAGTTTTAGCCATTAATACTTAGTAGTTATTTTTACCACGATTTTCTAAAGTTTCTAGCCAAAGGGGTGCTTTCTACTACCACTATATTTGAAAAATATCAAACAACAGATTTCTAATTTTTCCTAGCTTCTTCTTTGCGCAAGAGCAATCATTCTGAAATTTTGCATCTTTTTGCTTAAGGGAAGGGGTGGTAGGAATTATTTGGATTAAATGGCCTTTTTCATGAAGTATTGGCAATAGGTATTATTTTGCATCTTTCAAATGGGTTTGCATTTTTCTCTGGTGACATATCTCATTATTGATCTAGCAAAATTTTATTTGCCCATTATTGCATCATTTTGGGGTTGCTCATGATTTAATTGAAATATGCCTCATTATCAAGTTTTATTTGTTTACCCTAATTAAAATGATGGGCTAGGGTGTTTATCATTTTTGCGATGTGGTTCTGCTGGTTACAAGTCCACTGGATTTTTATTAACAATTTTAGGTCTGATTTTATAACTCCAATAATTGTTTTCTAGTTGGAGAAATGCTAAATAAAACATTTCACTTTGAATCTGTTCTGGACTAGGGGTCCCTTTATTTTTCCTAGGTTCTCTGTTACTTAAGTAGACTAGGAAAAATAATTTCATCCACTGGTCATTAATTTCTAAGGCCTCTCTGATTTTCTTAAGTTTTGGGCAATAATGGCTTTTAATAGATATCCCTAATTAAATTTTCAATACTGGGGTTCCCACTATTTTTAAACAGTGTTTAAATGGGGTTTGAACATCTACAAATTTTCTTAAGTTCAGCACAGAAGCATAACTAATTTTCCTTAATTAAACAAGGTTTGGTCAGTTTCTGTATTTAATTCTAAACTCTAAAATTTAGAATAGAAAGCATGGGGTTTAGCATTTTTAGTTTGTAGTCCATAATATTTAGAATACAGCAAAATTGGTTTGACAATTTTTGGTTAAGTATTTCTCAAGTTATGAATTTCCTAAGTTCTCTGTTCATTAAAAAGATTAAATAGAAATGATTAAAAGGAAAACCACTTTGCAACGGGGTCCCTAGCGGGTGTTTTTAAGTTTCCTTACAGACTAGTCCTTGGGCTACTATTCAAGTGAGTTGCTGACAGTTCAGAAAACCCCCTAGGTTCTTCTAATCCTAACCCGAGGTCCTTCCCCCAATTTAAATAGTACCCGCGGCGGAAGAAAGGGCGGAGGGGCTTATCGGCGGCGAGACTGCTCCGGTGAGGCGGCCGAGGGTGTAGGGGAGGTCCTGAGGGTCACGACGACGTGCGGGTCGCCGTCGGGGATGGTCGGAGTCGGCTGGTCCACGTGCGTAGGCGGGGAGCTCGTCGGCGGTGAGGAGTCCGGCCTATCCAGGGCACAATTGACCAATCAAACGGGTCAGCGAGCTTCACCAGGGATCAAGGAGGGTGTGCGCGCGATGAATTGAAGAACGGCTCACTGGATTGCTTGGTCTACGCGCGCGGGCGGGCGGCCGAAGTCTGGTGAGGGCGATCTTGGCCTTCCGGTGAAGTTCTGCCGGGTCCGAGGGCTAGGAAAGCTTCACAAGCTAATGGCGAAGCTAACCGAGCGGCTGGCACGGCTTGGAAGTGACTGGAGTGGGTTGGCCACGGTGGCCGTGGCTCTGGCGGCAATGGTGGGCGGAAAAGAGCTCGCCGGAGCTAAGGAGGGGCGTCTGGCCGGCGAAGGTGAGCACGGGGTGAAGTGAGGCGCGCCCGGGGAGGCTTTATAGGTGCGGGCGAGCACGGCCGAGGGCGGGGCTCTGACAAGCGCTCGGGGCATGCACGGGCGAACGCCAGTGCGCGCTCTGGCGCCTGGCATAGTGTCGAGCACGAGGCAGCGCAGAGAGAGGTCAAGTTCAAGCACGGATTGGCTCTAAATCTTTGAGATTATGGCCATGATCCCATTGAGAGATCTCTTCCTCTGACATCCCTTTGTCGTTTGTGTGTGGAGGCTTGCAGGTTTTGCTGACTGGATCAAGAGATAGAGAGGGGAGAAATCTGGTTTGTCTCACTGCCGCGCATAGAGAGAAGATCGCGGTTTTGACGTGTCCAAGGCACGCGTCCTGAAGCCATCTTCTGACATGAGATAGAGGGGTTAGTTAGGCACAATTTTTTCAATGGGGCCATTAGGATTTGAGCTAGGGATTAAGGTTAACACGCTTGGTCTTTGGCTCAATGTCTGAAATTCAGAATTCAGAATTTCCTATTGAGTCCCCACTTGAGAAGCTTGCTTGGGGTTTTATTTAAATTATTTTGGCCAAGCTTCCTTAATCTTTATTGTTGCTTATTAAATATACTTCAATGTTTATATTTGGCCCAAGCCATGATTCTATATTTTTCATACTCTTTTGTCTTTTCTCTTCAACTTTGCTTATAGAGCTCAATTAGGGTTGTTATTAGGGTTTCAACATTTTGCCCTTTTGAAACTCATTTGTTTTTGAACATGATGCTTTTAAGTATAAACTTAGTGGATCCTTTATTCTTAAGTCAATTTGATGCTCATGCTCAATTTGGTTCACATAACATGATGGTTCTTGGGTTAGCACTTGAGAGAAACCCTAGGTGACACTGGGGTGTCACAATTGTTTACCATTGGCGGAGTTTTCATACAACAACAGCTATCAAGAAAGCATCAAAATGGCATATTTTGAAGCTTTGTATGGATGACAATGTCGTACTCCATTAAACTGGTCTGAACTAGGAGAAAGATGGTTTTTCAGGCCTGATATGGTAAAAGAAATGGAAGAGAAGGTCCAATGAATTATATATAATTTGAAGGAAGCTCAAGCTCGCCAAAAGAGTTATTTAGACAAACGACGCAAACCCTTGTACTTTCAAGTTGAAGATTATGTCTACCTAAAAGTCGCACCAATAAAGGGTGTATCACGTTTCGGGGTAAAAGGGAAGCTTGCACCCCGGTACATTGGTCCTTTTCCTATTCTTGAACAATGTGGACCAGTGGCCTATCGACTCCAACTACCCGAAACATTGTCTGCAGTGCACAACGTGTTCCATGTATCCCAATTGAAGAAGTGTTTTCGGATTCCAGATCGAACCGTTGAAGCAACGGATGTTGCCTTAGAACCAGACTTGATATATTCAGAACATCCTATTCGAGTCTTGGATCAAAAGGACAGGATTACCCGAAGAAAAACTCTCAAGTTTTATAAGATACAATGGAACCAACGCACGGAAGATGAAGCTACTTGGGAAACTCAAGACTTTTTAGAAAGAATTTCCCAGGATTTTTAGCTTCATGTACATTATGAGATATGTACACTAGTTGTAATAGAGAAATAAACCCCATACCACCCCTGCCTTGTACAAGAAATAAGGAAATAAAGTTATGACATGTTTCCTTTTCCATTACTTGCCCTAGGACTTTTAAATCTCGGGACGAGATTCTTTTATGGGGGGGGAAGGATGTAACACCCCTAGTGTTACTACCACTAAAACTTGAGCATAACATCATGAGCATTAGCATATCATGTGATTGTTACACCTTGAATGCATTCACTAGGCAAAAATTTCAAACAAGTTGTATTGATGTGACTATTCATGGGTGAAACCCTAGGGTAGGGTACTTAACCCTAGACTGGGCTTCAGAGTGTCAATAAAGCCTAAATGAGAGAAAACTTCAAAACTCATTAGAAATGGTCATAAGATATCACCATTAATGGACTTAAGTGGCACCCAAACCCTAGAAGTACCAAAAACCCTAAATAGACCCCTGGAAAACCCTGGATTGAAACCCTAGGGGTTTATGTGTAAATGTTGCACATTTCTGGACCCTAGTGCAAAAACACATGGAATTAGAGTACTCTAAAGCATATGGTTCACACATGAGAGGATTTCCAAGTCAAAAGATGTGAAATGGGCTTATTTGCAAAAAGCCACTTAATGCCTCTCATGTGGCTAAGTCTGGAAATTAGTGAATATGGCTAACTTTGGAGCTTTGTAGATCTAAAAGTACAAAGAATTTGCCTAGGATTAATACATCAAAGGTCTAGAGCTACTATAGGTGTACAACTTTGCTTAAGTAATTAAGTCTTGTTGTTATACAAAAAGTGGAGTAAATTGAACCCAAAGTTGGGCTATCAGTCGACCTTATGACTGAATTCTCATTAGCAGTGAAGTTGGATGAACTTAGAGCTCGGTTTTCAGTAAGATTCTGTGGCTATTTGCTGGTGGACACCATAACAAAGTTAGAAAGAGATTATAGGGCATCAATTTCCCTGCTGGCCAAAGATCAAGTTGTTACGCAAAATTTGGAGAACGAAGCCCTACAAATCGCCCTCACTAGTACAATTTGGCTCTATACAAGCGGTAGGCTTTTTACACCACATGCGGTTCGGTTAGAAAACCGCCTGGGATGTCCCAGGCTATTCGAACCGCATGTGATGTATTAGTATCACAAGCGGTTTTTGTTTAGGACCGCCTGTGGTGCTCTATTCTTTTCACAAACGGACCCTAATGAAAAACCGCCTGTGATTGCGATTTGATTACCATATTAATATTTTAACCATATTAATATTTTAATTTGAATTAATATTTTAATTTTTAATAGAAATATGCAAATACAATTTAAATGAATTAATATTTAATTTTTAACATAAATATGCAAATACAATTTAAATGAATTAATATTTTAATTTTTAACAGAAATATGCAAATACAATTTAAATGAATTTTAATAGCACACATAGATAACTAGAGAGATTTTAAATTAATTGGCAACCACAATGCATATAGTCGATCATACATGATAACAAATACAATTTGATTCATACAATTTTTCATGAACTACCATTTTTTCGCATGTATGGCTTTAAGTTCTTATCAATTTTCTTTTCCACACGCTTGATTCTCTCTGGACCATTAAAGACGAACATCTCTTCATACTTATTGTATTCCTCATCTCCGTCTCCCACATTCTCAACTCCAACAATTTTTTGCTTTCCAAAAATAACTACATGCATCTTCTCATCTACTGGATCGAGTACATAGAACACTTGTGCAACACATTCGGCGAGAACCCACGGGTCATCTTTATATCCTACTTTCTTTAAGTCTACCAGTGTGAGTCCGTAGTTATCCACTGTCACCCCCACGGGATGTTGTACCCATTGGCACTTAAATAAGGGTATTTTCATGCTTGGGCCATAATCAAGTTCCCATATTTCCTCTATGAATCCAAAATATGTGGTCTTCTGTCCATGTAGGTCAAAAGCATCGATACGAACACCTCTATTTTGTGCAACACTTTTCATGTCTTTTGATTTAGTGTAGAATGTGTACCCATTGATGTCATATGCTTGCCATGATGTCACAAAACACGATGGCCCAAAAGCCAAATTCTTCATTGTTTTCTCTTCCATAGAGTCTCCGAATGGGATGTTTTTGTCCATTAACCATTCGCTAAAACGATGTTTTTGCTCCCTCATGATCCAGTCCTCTGTGCGATTCTGATTTTCTTTACGAAGCTCATCCAGGTGTTCCTCTATGTAAGGCTCGGCTATCGTGAGATGTTGTAGTACACTACCATGAGCACAATGTACTAGCTTGTAATCCTCAACGCAAAAAATTTTCCTGCCCATTCTCCCTCTCCCACATAGTTTACCCTCATGTTTAGGTATAGGCACACCTATCATTGTTCCGTCACTGATGTAATCGTACAACTCTCAATCACTTCTTCTGTAGTGTATCCCTCCATGATTGAACCCTCTGGGTGAGCGCGATTTCGCACATAACCTTTTAATACTCCCAAGTATCGCTCCAATTGAAACATATGATGTAAATATAGTGGCCCTAATATTTTTATCTGATCCACGAGATGTATGATTAGGTGTACATCCATATCAAAAAATGATGGAGGAAAACACATTTCAAGCTTGCACATAGTCTCAATGATGTATGCCTTTAGATAGTCCAAGTCTTCTAAAGCTATTACTTTTTGTGAAACCGCATTGAAAAAGTAACACAAGCGTGTGATGACAACTTTGACATGCTCTGTTTCGAGGGCTCTTACCGCAATTGGGAGGAACACCGTCATCATCACATGGCAGTCATGAGAGTTGTAGCCAAATAGAGACAAGTCCTTCATCCTGACTAGTTTGCTGATATTGGATGAGAAACCTGTGGGCACTTTGACCCCACGCAAACATTTGCAAATCTTTGTTCTCTCCTCAACTGACAAGTTGTAGCTAGCTGGGGGGAGGTAAGGCTTCCCTTTGCCACTATCCACTGGATGAAGTTCCGGTCTGATTTGAAGATCTACTAGATCATTGCGTGATTTAAGTCCGTCCTTTGTCTTACTCGGCATGCCCAGCAAGGTTCCAATGATGCTGTCAAAAACATTCATTGTTACATGCATCAAATCAATGCTGTGGCAAATTTCCATATCCTTCCAGTATGGGAGGTACTTGAAAAAAATTGATTGCTTCTTGAAAGTTGTGTAAGTTGAAGGGTCAGTTCTCTTTCTCTTTTCTCCTTTGTTTTTCCTTTCCGAATACAACATGAATGTTCTTTACAATTTCAAAAACAAGTTTCCCACTATAAGGCTTTGGTGCACCTTCACTTTCCAATTCATTGTTAAATTCCTCTTTCATCTTTCGGTACTTATGCTGCTTCATCAAGAACCGTCTGTGTCCCATGAACACCAACTTCTTGGATGATTTAAGGTACATGGAAGCAGTTCCATCGACGCACACTACACAACCATTCTTTCCTTTAGTCTTTTGCCCTGATAGTGTGGCGCCACCGAGAGAATCATGGATGGTAACAAATATAATTGCTCTTAAGTTGAAATACTCATGGCAATACTCATCCCATATTCTAACTCCTTCATTCCAGAGCTTTGTCATATCTTCCATAAGAGGTTCTAGGAACACATCAATATCAACACCAGCTGATTTCGGACCTTGAATAAGAATAGTCAACATAATGTACTTTCTTTTGTGACACAGCCATGATGGAAGGTTGTACATCGTTAAAGTCATGGGCTAGGTGCTATGTACACTTCTTTTTTCACCAAATGGATTCATTCCGTCTGTACCCAAAGCAAATCTTACATTTCTGGTTTCTTTGGCAAACTCAGGATACATAAGATCAAAATTTTTCTATTGTGATGCATCAGCAGGGTGTCGAATCTGTTTGTTATTCTACTTGCGATTTTCAGCATGCCAACGCATAAGCTCAGCCTCCCTAGGATTTGAGAACAAATGTTTTAAGCGATCAATTACTGAAAGATACCACATCACCAAAGCTGGGATCTTTGACTTCTTTTTCCCATCCATGTCATCAAAAGTGTCATCGTCACTTTCAGGTCCAATAGTGGATTTCTTGTTTTTATTTTTCCTCAGGAATTTTTTACACGGTCTTGATTGTAGCTCTTCTTGTATCGACTGACATTGCAAACTGGGCATCTTGATGCGTTCTCAAAATCGCCATGATACATAATACAATGGTTCGGACATGCATGAATTTTTTGCACACCCAGAGCTATGGGAGATATAAGCTTCTTCGCTTTATAAGTGCTTGTTGGTAGTTTGTTGGGTTTTGGTAGTAATTGGGATAGAAAATTCAAAAGATCTGTGAAGCTACTATCAGACCATCCGGCGCTAGCCTTCAACTTAAGAAGTTCTAGAACTGTACGCAGTGTAGTAAACTCTTTGTCACAACCCTTTGATTCATCATATAAAGGTTCTTTTGAGGCACTTTCCAGTCCCTCCATTTTAGATAGCCCTTTCTGCGATCCCACAGAACTCAACATTTCTGTTCCATATGGCGCAACATCTCTTCGCAATCAAATTCTTCAAAATTTTGATTAGCATCCACATAATCCACTTTACCATCAACTTTAAGATCTAAAATTCCGATAACTCTCTCGTCATTACCAGACACTTCACACGGATCCAACTCACCATGTTATGACCATATCGTGTAATTGTCTTTAAACCCTCTTTTTAGTAGATGTGATTGGATTACTCTTGTATCTCTCCAAGCTATCTTATTATCACAATCGATGCACGGACATAATATCTCCTTACTCTTTTGCAAATTCGCGTGCTTGTTGGCCGCTTCAATAAAGCTTCTCAAATTTCGAATGTACGACGGATGTGGTCTTGGCACATTGTACATCCAACCTCGGTCCATTACCTATCCCTATATTGATTAACATCAATAAAATCATTAATTAATTAAATTCATCCATAAAACATGAAACAAATTGATGTGCATGAAAATGAAACAAACATTGCAGCAATAGGTACCTTGAGGTGAGACAATTGTGTTTCTAAAGAATCTTTAAATTAGATCAAAACTACAAGTCCAAATCTTGGAATTCCTAAGCTTTTCTTCAAATCCGGTCTATATTACAAAATTTAGGCAAAAATCGCATCAAAATGAGCAAGAAAACAAATGGAGATCATATATATGCATAAACTATTGAAATCAATCAATAAACTCAAAAACAAAACCTTCTCCCTGTAGATCCCAAAAAATACCCGCCGCAGCCGCTACAGTGCTGTGACTGTTCTGGGAGATAGGGTTCTGGAACCCGTGGGCTAGTCCTTTTATACTGTACACACATCGCAGGTGGATATTTAGAAAAACCGCCTGTGATATATCACATCACAGACGGTTTTTTATTCCAACCGCCTGTGAAGTTAATCTATCTCAGGCGGTCGGAATAAAAAAGCGCCTGTGATGTGATATATCACAGGCAGTTTTTTGTTCCGACCGCCTGTGAAGTTAATCTATCATAGGTGGTCGGAATAAAAAAGCGCCTGTGATGTGATATATCACAGGCGGTTTTTCATTCCGACCGCCTGTGATTGTTTACAATATAAAAGGCTTGTTGGTTCCGGCAGGAACCCTAACTCGTCCTGCCCGAGCTAACACAGTTGTGCCGCCAGGCTGCCGCCGTCCACGAGCCTAAGCGCCGCCGTCCCCGTCCCCGAGCGCCGCCGTGCCCGTCCCCGAGCCCGAGCGCCACCGTCCCCGAGCCCGAGCAACGAGTGTGCCGCCGTCCCCAAGCCCGAGCTCGTGAGGTACTCAAGAACTATTGGTCATTAGGCTCGTGAGGTACTCAAGAAGCTCTTTCTTCTTCCTCTCGTAGTAAGGTCAAAGTTCAGGTTCCATTTCTTCTAAGTTCATGGCTCGAATGTGATGCTTCATAGCTGTCCGCGCTCGTGGTCCTCGATGTGATGCTTCATTCATTATAGATCACAGATAAAGCCAATCATTTGCTTGTGGTCCTCGGAGCAGAAAACTGATCTACTATGGTGTGTGTGGTATGAAAAATCCTTTTTAACCTAACAGTGTGTTTAGAATAAGAAACTGACGTGGAAACTAGTTTTTTTTCCTTTGCTGCGAGTGCGAAGAACCCACATTATGCCCCTTTGCATATCTAGCCATCTACTACTCATGGTTGGAGTCCTCGGTAGGAATACTCGCACCAACCACCAACAGAAAGAAATACTCTCATATCTACCGTTTGTTTATTTGATTTGATCAACTTTATGCTGTACATATTATCGTGAGAACACAGCCTTAATGTTGTTCACATATTTGGTTGCCATGATCGCATGGTGGATATCCTAGCTAATTTCTTCTTCAAAGTTGTCTCTAAAGTTTGTCCTTTCATGGTCGAATAATGTTTCGCAGCAATCTTACACATTACTGATTATTTCTCAGGCGAGGTGAACTAATTAAGTGGCTGAGCTAGAGCATATTGTACTTGCATAATAGAGTCCTTCTGATTAAATGTTTGTATACCATTAAGGTGTTAGTATCCTTCGAATGAAGAATTTTGTGTCCCTCCATCGATGCCAGTTGTTTGATCTTGTCATGGATAATTGATGCAACTACTAGGACCCCTTCTTGGTAGAAAATCTCCATAGTGATTGGGGCAACAAGTCTATTTTTAGTGTTTTTTGACTACCTATCTTTGTTTGATAATCATTAGGGCAAACGTGCTTATGGCCACATACATCATAGAAGTACATCATGGAACCCCTTATCGAGCACTAAGTATGTGCATTGTTGGCACACATGAATTCCCTGTGCTTCCCAACCCTATGTTATAAGACTTGTTCTTATCTCCCTTCTTTGACTTGTTCATAGCCATGACAGTGTTATTTGGACCTCGCTTTTTGCCCTATAAGACACATCCTTGTTTTCCCTCTGATCCCTGCCTTTGTTGCGATCTCAATTTTGATTGTGAGACTTGGTCATTTTCAGTTTTAGAGATGGAAAAGAGCCACTTGACATGGTTGAGAGCTCAGTTCAAGTCATTGAGACACATGTTGACATCATTCGCAGTCTAGTGACTGATGGGGTTATGGATACTAGTGAACCAAAATCAGTGTACACACTTAAGACTACTTTGTTTCAAATTGGAGATGTATGCGACATGCTTGAGAAGTGTGCTCTATCCATTAAAAAGTATGCTGACTCTAAGAGGGCTAAAATTATTCAAGATGAAGCCCTACAATATGCTGAAGATGATGAAGCTGCAGATGATTTTGAGGAACTCCCAAGCCCAGATCTCCTTACTCAAGCCGACATATTGGAAAAATATTTTGGAATTGAGTATGATAGCGACCAGTCAAGGGGTTGTTGATGTTTAGTCCTAAACAACATGATATGAGTATCGTAGGTTTCACTCTTAGAGATAATGTACTTTGTATGAACCTCTTAGAGAGTGTCAAGTCAATGAACTATCTTCGAGTACTATTGGGAAGTAGATCTCTTTGATGTATTTGTTTTCCCTAGTGATATCGATGGTGCCGAATAGCACCAAATTTGGACTTGTGTCCATATCTATAGATGCTAGTAGTTGAGCACTAGCGCCTACAATCTTGACTACCTCATCCCTATTCTCTGTTTGGGACTTATATGGAGAATGGCATCGGCTGAATGCCTGAATCGGGCCAGGAAGCACAGAGCAGATAGAAGTGCACTTTCCAATGCAGTTAGACAGAGAAGGCATGACTGTGATGTTATAATGCTGAAGGACCCCAAGAAGAGATTATGGCCTGTCGTCCACCACCACTGCCCGTTATTTGTGGGCTTCACCGAGGGCTGGAAACATTTGGTGGCAGCAAATAACCTTCGGGCTGGGGACGTCTGTGAACTTGTTAAGGGGCCAGACGATGGTGAGCCGGTGTACTGTGTCTGGATGTGTGGTCACAAAATTTAAAGCCGCCCCGGCTTCATGTGTGCGCTTCTCTTCTCTTAGGTAGGCTGCTAAGTGATCTTAGCAGCCGACATAAGAGAAGAGAAGCACACAGATGAAGCCGGGTGGCTTTAAATTTTGTGACCACACATCCGGATAGAGTACACCGGCTCACCATCGTCTGGCCCCTTAACAATCTCGCAGACATCCCCAGTCCGAAGATCATTTGCTGTCACCAAATGTTTCCAGCCCTCGGTGAAGCCCACAAATAACGGGCAGTGGTGGTAAACGACAGGCCATAATCTCTTCTTGGGGTCCTTCAGCATTATAACATCACAGCCATGCCTTCTCTGTCTAACTGCATTGGAAAGTGCACTTCTATCTGCTCCGTGCTTCCTGGCCCGATCCTGCTCCGGAGGCGGGTTTGGGCTTTCTGTTTGGGGAGGAAAGGAGGGACACGGAGGCGGGTTTGGGCTCAATTTATTTTGAATCACCTTTTCTCCAAGTTCCCTTATTGATGGAACCAGTATATCAGACTAACAGTATATCCTACTAGGTACCTACTAGGATGGATGTGGTCTGCACCGGTGCGTCTAACAAAGTTGATGAAGACGCGACCAAACTTGAATGGCAGACAACGAGCAGCTCCGGTGAAGGGAGCGGGGAGGATAGTTCTAGTGAAGACAATCCTTGTCCTCCTATACCTCCAAGGAAGAAAAAAACATCAGATGAGCTTGATGCCGACTATATTCCCAACGATGAAGAGGTAAATAGAAATATGCTGACTATATTCTAAAATAATGTTCATATATGAAAGGCCATTAATTGTTTCAATATATAGATTTCAAATGAAGAGAAGAAAGAGGATGCATGTTCTACACGAAACACGGAGGATGCTCCGATGCTTGAATCATCCGTTTCACATAAGCGGAAACAAGGGCGACGAGGTCCCAATCAGATGAAAGAAGGTGAAGTCATGTACGTAACAAAACTAAATGCAGAGGGGTTTCCTGAAGAACCACTTGACGTGGTTACAAAGTTTTGAAATTCCTACGGGTCTACTGTTAGAGATATAGTGCCAATCACACTTCAAAAATGGAAGGATTTAGATGAAGACACCCGCAATAAGCTATGGGCTAAGTTGTCTGAGTCATTCAAGGTCCCAAAAGGCACAAAGGATGCAGTAAGGAAGTCGATGCTCTCTGCTATGGCCAAGATGTTTCGTGGGTGGAAGGCCGAGATGAATAGGGAATTTGTTAAGAAGAATAAGGTTCCTCCACCCAAGAAAATGGGGGAAATCACTCAAGCTCAGTGGGAGGAATTTGTTCGTCAGAAGACCGAACTGAAGACCAAAGAACTGGGCGAAACTAATTCTTAGAGAGCGAAGATGAACAAACACCCCCATCGCCTGGGGTCAACCGGATATCACCATAAAGTTATGCAGTGGAACAGGATAATCGAGGAAGCTATAGCTAACGACACTTTGGACCCGATATTAAAAGATATCGATGAGTGAGCTATTCGTTGGATCTTAGGTCGGGCAGGTTTGAGTGAGGACAGCAAACTTTTGCATCTAGAATTGGTAGGCGAAGTTTTGACAAAAATTCAAGAATATGCAGATAAGAGAAAGAAGGGCGAATTTAAGCCTCGGAGGGAGAATGACATACTAACTGCAGCATAGGCAATACTGAACACACTGGACGGGCTCGGGGAATCTCTTCTAAGATTTCCTGGAGAGAGGTGTTTCCAGAGTATGCGGCGTCATATAGCATACACGAGAAGTCGAAAAGGACCCTTGAAGAGACTATTGATGAAAGGGTACAAAAGGCTATTAATGACGTGATGAACAAAATGAAGAAAACAGAATGCATATCATTTGAACTCAAGCCAGGCCACATGAGTCCACCTATAGTCCCTAGCAGCGTAGGATCTATGCAAGACTTCACCAAGTACCCTGTAGACGATATTGTTGAGGACAAGCCTTGCTTTCTTCATATTCCAATCAATCGGTCTGGGACAAAAACAAAACAAGCTGCTACTGGTTTGGTAAAACCAGGACTTGTTAACTACAAGGATAATCTTGTCCCGCCATACTATGCTGTGGTCCAAGTTCTAGAGATCACAGACAATGGTTGTGAAGATTGGGAGATAGACTTTCCAGTTGAGGGGATCATAACTTTGCAGGAGGCAATGAACGAGTTGGTCCTTTGGCATCGACACGACATCAAGTTGGGTGAGGAGCCGATCTTAAGCCGTGTATCGCGTCATAAGTCACCAACGCCGAATTCAACACCAATGCAATAGAAAGATAGTTCGATCATTCCATACCCCATGGTGCAGGAAAATATGACACCGACCTCCACAAAAATCGTTGAAACAATCATATCACCTCTTGCGAAGGAACTCGACGAGGGGGACGTAGACAAAATTGTTCCTCTGAATGTCGACGCAAACATCAAAAAGGAAGCCGTCAGCGAATCGCCACTTCAGAATGTTGAAGGGCCAACTATTTCAAAGAAAAATCATCAGCGAATCGCCACTGACGATGTCAAGAAACCGTCAGAATCAGCGGAATCAACATCTCATGGAGTACGCACACGGTCCCAAATAGACAATTTGGAAGTATGGGAAGAAGATGGAATGATTCATACTCGAGAATCATTACGTCTTAAAACCAATATCTTGATATACAAGAAGGAGGATGTTCCTCCTAAATTTGTGAATGGGAGACCGTTCTTGACGACGGTGCAACTTTCTAAGTTGTCGACTCCGGAGATTAGAATGCATGAGTGGTACATGGTGGCTAGCAACAAATACAAACTCGAGGACTTCACATTTGTTGTGCAAGAAGATGCATTTTGGAGCAAAGATAATATAGATCCTGTGTGGCATTTATTCTTTGACGATCTCTGGTCGTTGTACCACCGACAAAGGATGGAAACCAACTACTTAACCCTCTTTTGCTTGTAAGTACCTCTGAACTTTCATATTTGTTAGTTTTGTACACGCACACATAAACGAGAGTCTAACGATTAACACTTTTACACGTAGGATGCAATACATGGATGATAAGAAGAAACAACTTAAGACAGGGTTTCTTGACCCGTTGATGATATCCCAAGCTCGCTACAAAGAAGTTGCTCGGAGACATGGAGAAGAATACAAAGACTTAGATGATGCTGAATTTGAGAAAGCCGTCAAACAGAATCAGAGAAAGAAAATGAAGGTAATGGCGGCATACATTGGATGAGCCATGTATAATCATGCAACATGGCAAGGACTTAATAATAGCTCCGCACCACTTTAAGTAAGTTCTCGACATGGTTTTGAACTATAAATTATGGCAATCGTGATCTTAACATGTGTTTTCGTCTATGTCTATATAGTGACCACTACATTTGTATCATGATCTTTCCAAAGCATGGTAAAGTCGTGGTCTTCGACTCACTGAGAATGGAAAAGGCTACATATAATGACTTCTTGAAGATTTTAGAGAAGTATGATTATTATTGCATACTTGTACTTATTACAACTTAACAAATGTATTCTTAATCTCACAATGCTATTCTTATATGCAGTGCATACCGTTTTTATTGGAAAGATCTTGGCGGCGAACATCCAGAGGACAAGCCTAATTTGTCAATATCATTATTTCCATATGGTGACAAACAACCTCCGGGTACTGTCCTGTGCGGTTATTATGTATGCAAATGGTGTCGTGTCACCTTCCATTATATGGTCAATCGTGAGGATGTAAGTTCGCTATCATTGTCTATGTTGCAATTTTTATGTTATATTGTTGCTCATCACATTACTCTTAGCACTGCTTGCTTTTTGCTTTCATTGCAGGTTCCTAAATCCAAGATCAATGCTGAATGGTTAGAAAGAGATATGGTTTCCGTCGGCGTGGCTAAGGTTGTAAAAGACTTGCTTTACTTTATGCGCCGTGAAGTTCTTCATCAACAAGGGCTATTCTACAATACAAATGGAAATTTGCAACAATTCCCAGAACTAAGTTTGTACACGATATCACACAGTGTTTAGATCTTTAGTTAGGAACTTTAGATGTTTAGTTGTCTATGGAACTTTGAGATGTTCAGTTGTTATGCAACTTGATATGTGTATAAATCTGTGTATGATGGAACTTGATATGTGGATGAATCTGTGTATGGAACCTGTTATGGAACTTGATATGTATAAATCTGTGTATGGAATCTGTGTTTGATGAATCTGTGTATGGAATCTGTGTTTGAAACTGTGTTTGAAAATTCTATATATGAATCTGTATATTGAAAACCGCCTGTGATTTATATTGAATACAGTCGGACGTATATTTGAAACTGCCTGTGATGTGTGGCCAACACAAGCAGCTAGGATTAGAAACTGCCTGTGATGTGTGTCTATCACAGGCGGTTCCTTTAAACTGGACCGCCTGTAATGTGTGTCTATCACAAGCGGTTTTTGATTGACCGCCTATGATGTTGTTTTACATCACAGGCGGTGCACCACAAGCGGTTCCTGGAACCGCCTGTGTAGAGGCTAACCGGACCGCCTGTACAGAGGTTTACTGTAGTAGTGCCTGTCAGATCAACTGAATAGTATTTGCGATGGTACAGTGTTAGGATCAGATCGCCATGTTCATGTGCCTCACCGCCGGCGACCACGCACGCGGATTCGTGCTATTGCCGCGATTCACGCCCGACTTAAATGCGGATAACGATCACGGGGTGAAAGATCTTGTCGCTGATGAGCTTGGAAGTATTGTGTGCGTGATGGTTCATCAGTGCACACCGGCGACAAGGCCGAGTGGCTGTCACCGGCGTGTTCGCCATTCACCATGAGGGCGCCACGTCTTAGGAAGTTTATCGCGTCGGTATGAGCCGTAGTGACCATCCAGTGACCGCTGTAGTTCAGTCGCTCTGCGATTGCCACGGTAGATCGTCGCCGTGACTCATCCCACCCTCTCGGCCACCAGCACAACCACCGCTCCTAGACTCTATAAATTGAGCACTCTATGAGCTCCGTAGGGTAATTACCCATCCAAAGCACCAGCACTTGCCTCCAATTGTTCACTAGAGACCACGAATTGCTCATTTCCCCCAAATCGGGTTTCCGCCACTGTGAAAAGGTTCTCACCGTGGCTAGCTCGATTCAGGTCCAATCTTGTCCTCCGCTCTCTTGTTTCAGCACTCTTACATGCCACTGATGCTCCTCGACCCATTCAATTGAACTAGACTGCGCTAGATCACCGGGAACACTTCTGTTCACCCGTAGTTCGCACTATCTCTATGGGCAGAGTGATTTAGAGCTCGAACTATGAAATTGATCGAGGGGAAATGCTCGTTAGGTGTTGAATTAGGTCTCAGCCAAGTTAGGGCACCGGCCATTGCTTATCTTGGCCGGTACAGGTTCGCCGGAGTTCGGTTCGTCGCCGCTCGCCGTCGAGGACTTCGTGTTGTGAAGAGTTAGAACGTGGAGGGCTTCGGTGTAAACGTCAGTGACTGAAGCAATAGTTTCGCGGACTCTTTCGGATTGTTTAAAAAGCCAGGGTCTTTGGTGCAAAACTGTCACACGGGTGCGTGGGCGCGTTCTGCCTAGGCTGGGTCGGCTCGGGCCAGTTTTGGCCCAACGCTATTCCTAGTTTTTCTTTTTCTTTTTCTCTCGGGATTAAAGAATTTCTAGGAAATTATAGAAAAATGCTAAAAATACAAGACCAATTTTACTAGGTTCCAAATTTTCTATAGTATTTAATAAAAATAGTAGTATGATTTTTAGTCCAAGTAGGGAATTATGGAATATTTAAAATAGCCAAAAACCCATACTCTTGGAATTTTAGAAATTGATCAATAACTCCAAAAATCACTAAACTTTGTAGATAAACTTTAAATATTATTTAGAAGCCTTGGGTAAAGTTGTGTATGATTTGGACAATGTTTGGTGCCTAAACCCCAAAACTTAATCTTCTAGTGATACCTGCCCTAAGAACTACGGTTCTGACTCCAAAAACCCTAGTTTCCTGGAGTCCCGTGAAGGAAAGTTGTACTCAAGATACAACTTGATAAACCATTTCTATTACTGCATTTTCATAAGCATTACATAAGCATTCATGATTATATATGGTTCTATATAGAAAACGAGGAAGAAATAGAAGTTGAAGAAGGAAGAGCTACACCACCACCACCTGAAGACCCACCTGCCAGGAACTGCTTTTATTTTCACATTTGTGGAGCAGAGCCCGACTCACCTATAACACAAGGCAAGCCCCGGTGCATTAGCCACCTCCTTGCTATTTTAAAATCTTTCTCACTTGCTTGATGCATTAGGTGATAGGAGTTGTGTGCTAAACAAATTGCTGCATTCCCTTCCTTGAGAATTTGATTTCCTTTCCTTGATCCCCTATTTTATAAAAAGGTTTTTCTTATGCTTAGTCTTACTCTAGAAAAACAAAATGTTTTGTTTTCAACAAGAGATGATGCTTCAAGTGGGATGGGATGTTTTCAAAATAAAACTTGATGGTGGATCCATCATGGCCGTGATGGGTTCAACATCAGAAAAGATGTACCTCTGTCAGGTACCAAACTTTGGGTTGAAATGATAAAGCCGAGACATGGGGTTGACTTGCACGAGGAGAGAGCCTCGGTGTAGTGTCTCCGTCTGAGTCGATTAAGGATTGTGTCGATGTGGGCCTACTGACCAAGGACCCTTTAACTGGTCACATGCCTCGTCATGGGTAAGCTTTGCCTCGGGCAGAGTAATACCAGAATAAGATAACACGCAATGGGAGTGGAGAGATGGCGAGAGTAGCATGTACCCTCCGTGGCAAGAGGCTGGACGGTGGTGTATCTGTGCTCTCGGTTGGCGTGAACCTGATCTTGTCTTAAGAACCCCGATGGCGAGTTGACATATACAAGGGTTAAGTGCTACATATGTCGTGTGATTGGAGATCCTCAGCTGAGTATTAATCGATTCGGATCGCCGTGACTTCTCGGACATGAAGACTTGGTCACTGACTTACACGTAGCATTCCAGTGAACAAGAAGGGTTGATAAGAAATTGGCTAGTATAGGCCAAGTGCTTGAACTAGGTTAGAAAGAACTCTAGATTCAGGTAATGACTTAACTTGTTAATAAAACTGGATTTTTAAGGATCCACTCTTAGTAAGCATTTTTGCAAACAGAGTCTTGATTATTGATTAAGCCTTACCTTGACTCCCTCAAGCCAGCATACCCTTGAGAGTCTTTTATTTTGATAGGTAAGACTTGCGAAAGTACACTCCATACTCAGGGTTTTTGAACCCATGTTGTTGTAGGTGAGGAAGCAGCAAATTTTTGTTGCTTTTGTTCCAAGGTGGTGCCTAAGGAAGAAAACCAGGAGTGAAGCCTCGGGAGGAAGTGTCCTCCTTTAAAAACTTTTACTGTTAATCGGGAGGTGTTGGGGGCCTTCGTCCTCCGAAGGTCCTCAAAAACATGATTTGACAATGTTTTCCAAGTGGATTGTGAACAGGTATCTTCGGACTCAGAATTATGAACAGGAAGTACGGTCGGGACGAAGCCTGAACTAGACAAAGGACGAGCTGATTACCAAGCTCTACGAAGGTTGGTGCATAGCCGAAGCTGTGCGCAGGGAAGCTTCGTCGCGATAACGGAAAGGGGAACCGACTTAAAGATGAAAAGACTACGTGGGCCTTGACAGATTTCCATAAGTCATTAACAAATGTAATGGACATGGATGTAATTTTACGTGGGCTGCGTCCCGCGTCTATAAATAGATGAACAGTATTCCCGTACTGTTCACGCTGACTTGGCATATGCTTTTGCGTCACGCTTGTACTTTTTACCTTCATTCAGGACCGAAGGTACATTTGCAATTTGTAATCATTTCTATTTCTCCATGTTAATAAAATAGAAATGATTTTATGATGATGTTTATATTTCATGCTTTATATGAGTCCTTCGTCGTTACTTGTTATATTTACGAAGGTATGTCTCTTGTGACCTTCGTCCGAAACTCATTATTTCCCAAAGGGGAATAATGTTTCGAAGGACGAAGGAATTTAACATTTAACACTTTATGTTGCCTTGTTCTTAACTCTTAGCATTTGAGAACAAGTCTCCAACATTGGCGCCCACCTCCGGTGAACTCACTTCCACTTCGAGTTTTTTGGGCACCTTCGGAAGCTGTAGACCTTCGCTATGGCACCGAAGAAAGCTTCAGCGGCCGGGGCTGCAGCACTGCAACCGCTGGACCACAACCAGGAGACCGTCTCTCTTCGGGAGGCCCGAAGCCAGAAGAGAAAGGCCGTCAGCCCAACGCTTCAGGAGGAAGAGCTAGACCAAGAAATCAGGGATATGGAGATGCTACATCAACAGGTGCAGAGGAAGAAGGAGAAAATGGCCCGGCTAGCTGAGTTGCAACGGCAGATAGACGAGGCCTCTGAGGAAGTTCGTCATCTTACTCACGATGAGCAAAACAGAAGGCCTCAGCAGAAAGACCTTCATCAGGAGGGCTTCGTCAACGAAGATGACTGGTATGACAATTTCCATCAGGGAAATTTTGTTTTCGATGATGCTTCTCCTTTGTCCGCTGAGCTGCAGGCTACACCTTGGCCTCCATCCTATAAGCCACCCCAGCTTCCCATGTTCGACGGCCACTCAGACCCGAAGCAGTTCTTAATGAGCTACGAAGCAACAGTGTCTTCGTATGGGGGCAACGCTGCAGTTATGGCGAAGTCTTTCGTTATGGCCGTCAGGAATGTTGCTCAGACCTGGTATTCCTCCCTTCGACCAGGAACGATCACCTCATGGCAGAAGCTGAAGGATATGTTGTTAACCAGCTTTCAAGGATTTCAGACGAAGCCGGTCACTGCTCAAGCCTTGTTTCAGTGCACTCAGGATCATGAAGAATACCTTCAGGCGTATGTCAGAAGGTTCTTGCGTTTGAGGGCACAGGCACCAACGGTGCCCAATGAAATTGTTATCGAAGCCATGATCAAGGGGCTTCGTCCTGGACCTGCAGCCCAATACTTTGCTAGGAAGCCTCCTCAGACTCTGGAGAAGCTACTCCAAAAGATGGACGAGTACATTCGTGCTGATAATGACTTTCGCCAAAGAAGGGAGGAGGCCTTCAGGTTTTCTGAGATGACCAGGGGCTTCGGGGGACGATTCTATCCGAGGCATGTCAGGTCCATCCACAACACTCAAAATGATGACAAGGGGAGTCAGCAGAACAGGCCGCAGTGCTCCTCACAGGCTTCGGGGCAACAGCAAACTTTCTTTCGGCCACCAGCTCCAAGAGGCAGAGGCGCCAGGGGCTTCGGCGGGAGATTCGGAGATCAACCAAGGAGGACATTTTGCTTATTCTGCGGTGAGAACAAGGGCCATACCACCAGGATGTGCCATGTCACCATCTAGAAACAAAAGGAGCTAGCAGAAGCTGCAGCGCAACAGGGACAGCCGAAGCAGGTCATGCATACTGCTTCGTACCATCAGCCTTACATCCCGGAGTACGTGGGCAACCACCCTGCAGTTTCCGTAGCTTCGGCAAGTCAACCTCAAGCTTCATGGCAACAGCCCCCGCCTCCGCCTCCGCTGCAACAAGGCCAACAGCCAGAAGGGAGCCAATATGTTCCGCACCAAAGGGATCTCAGAGAGCAATCTGAAGCTCGTACAGTCAATAGTACTGTGCCAGAGTCGAAGCACATTTATTGACAAATATCCTACTTTGATAGCAGTCTTTTCCGTTTAAGTTCTGTTTTCTGTGTAATAAAGAACACTTTAGTTTTCATATAGTAGTTTCGTGCTTGGTTATCAGAAAAACCTATCTTCTCTACAGGCTTAAGTTGCTGAAGCTTAAAAATTTGCGGTAACAAGGAGGACCTTCGGATTATTAAAAATCCTTCGAAGCAACAAAAAGTCGTTCTAAGGAGCGCAGAGTAAGTTGCCGAAGTTACAAAAAGCCGTTCCAAAGGGAGCGCAGTGTAAGTTTTTTGCTCCAAAGACGTTCCTAAGGGAATGCAGAGCATACAGCGAAAAGTCAACGTTGATACCGCCTAAGTAAAAGGCGAAGAAGCTCCAAAGACGTTCCTAAGGGAATGCAGAGCTTATACCGTCTAAGTAAAAGGCGAAGAAGCTCCAAAGACGTTCCTAAGGGAATGCAGAGCTTATGAATATATTTTGTGTGTATCTTCGGAACAAATGTCATTTGCATAACATAACATCATCACATCATTTTGCATAACATAAGCATCATACATCATGTTGCATTTGGCAAAAGAAGGGGACACAGTATCAACCTTCGAAAGGACGCTTTGAGAAAGTGAAAATTGTGTAAAGTCACAAGGGAATACAATGATAATCTTCGGAATACAGCTTCGAAGAATATTTTTACGAAGCATGGACGAGCTTCATCAGAGCAATATCGAAATTGAATAGCTTCGGAGAATGTCTTCTTCACGAAGCATGAAAAGAAGGGAAGGTGTTTTTTCGCCGAAGGCTCAAAAATGGTATGTATGTAGAGTTTCATGCATCGTAAAGAATTGAATAATGAAAAGAGACTTGTATATTACATTCAAATGTACAAAATGTTACATAGATCACACTTTAAATGTTTTTTCTAAATAGCATCTAGTCTTCTTTTAATACTGCTTCGGCGGCTTCATTTAGAAGTTGATCAACAACTTTATCCATGATAGCTTCGGCCATTTGTTTAATTTCGTCATCCCCTTTTGTGTGGGGGTCGGCAGTCGATCCAGCAGCTTCTGAGGGAAGAGAACATTTTTTTATTACTATTACAAATCGCGAGCAAAGTTTGAAATAAAAATTACAACACAATAAGAACGACTAATTAATACCTAATTGCCTTTCGGGCTCTGTACTTCTTTCGGCAGCTTCTGCCACTTTCCTAGCATCATGGATGCCTTTTTCACTTCTTTGAATTATTTCTTGCGCCATTTCTCGGCCGCCATTGTCCCAGATATCAGTGAAGAATTTACCGCCAACCATGCTGGCTTCGGTCGAGGGATCTTTGATATCTTCAGAGGATAGGGCAGCTTCGGACTGAGCTAAGGATTTTATATGTTCACAACCTTTTTTCTCCAAAACAGCAGCAATTCCTCTGGCGCCTGAAAAAGCGCAGATGTCACCACGGCTGCTCAGGATTTCCTCGAAGGCTTCTGCTTCGTGATTAATCCAGTCCAGTGGACCTTCGGGATTCCCTCTTGAAAAGTCCTCTTCACTAGAAAAGGCGCCAACGCTGGCGAAGCTGGATTTTATCTTTTCAACGCATTCTACAGATTTAACATAGCATTTCCTCTGAGATGCACGAAGCTCCTTAACACTTAGCTCCAATTTATTGACCATATGATCACTAAGTTCTCGTTTTGTTTCCTCAAGCACGCGTTCCTCTTTAGCTCTAGCTAGCTGTTTCTGAAGATCCTTAATTTCACGTTTTTGGGCTTCGGCCTGGATCTTTGCAGCAGCTTCGTCCTTTTTTATCTTGTCTACTAGTGTAACCAGAATTTTGTCTTTTTCTAGAGCTTCGTTTCTCAATTTTATCACTTCTGATCGTAGATTGTTGAATGCAATCTCATAACTCTCATCTTCGGCACTCTTTTGTGCTCTCAATGCGTTGCTCAGGATTAAACCCTATAAAAGAAAGAACCCATATAAGAATAAAGGAATGAATTACATATTGTAAAATTTTTTCAAAAGTCTAATTCCTAAACCTTCAGGCTATTATATGCAAGACTATCCACGAGATCTTCCTTCGTCATGGCGCATAACCCAGCTTCGAGCTTCGGGAATCCCATACTTCTAGCCATTTCCCGGCACACGGATAATTCTTTATTGTCTGGGAGGCAGTACAGGAAATCATCTTCGTTTGTCCCATTGAATACTACTGCCCCCTTCGGATACTTCAACTCTCTAGCATAGTGATTCGCTTCATAAATCTCTTCTTCAGACAGTTTCTTCCCCGAAGCATGTCGCACGATGTAATCGCGTATGCTGGAGGGAGCTTCGGGGGCGGCAGTGTCAATTTCCTCAACCAAAGCTGGTTCTGATATTTTCTTGGATTGTTTCTTGGCGGGCTCTGAAGGCCCAGCTTCAGCTTCAGCTTGTTGTTTCGAAGCTTCAGTGGATGCTTCAGCGAGTTCAACAGACTCTTTTGCGGTTGTGCTTGAAGACTTAATTGTCTCCAAGACATCCAGTACGTTCACCATTCTTTTTCTTCTTGGGGTCACCAATGGACCCTTTTGATTTTTTGTTTCGACATTTACTGAAGGACTTAAAATTTCTGATGTTTTTGGCCCTTCAATCTTCGGTTTTTCTATTGCTGAAGGCGCTTCAGTTTTCTCTTTTATCTTCGGCACCGGAGCTGGTTCTGTAGCTTCAGGGGCCAAAGCAACTTCACCAATAAATTCTGGCACTGTGGCCGGCTCAATAAAACGCGTTCGATGGGTGAGCACCTTAATCTTTTTCCTTTGAGGCGCTGGCTCACTAGTGGCACTCGTGGTAGCTTCTGTCGCAGGAGAAACATTTTTCCTTTTGCGACCCAATACCGGATAGTGATAGTCAGGGTAGATAAACCCGACTGCGTCAAACACACGGTTGAGCCTTTTCTTCTTTCGGCCTCCGAAGGCTGCTGATAATGCAGTGTTCTCGGCCTTCGAATATGCCCCAAGAAGTTCGTCACTTAATGTTTCAATGCTTTTCAACCAGTCATCATCAGGTTCAACAAATTTATCTGCATATTTGAATGTGTATTTCAGTCTAACCAGTCCGCCTTCGTCGGACTCTTTAATGGTCTCCTTCGGCATTTCCCACTTTTCTGCAAGTGGCCATACCCTGAAGGCAATGTGCTCTTGGACTAAGTCCCTTGTCCCAATGAAAGAGCAGATTACGCCGAAGGCTCTTTGGCATTCTTCGGCTGCTTCATCCATTTCAATCTTCGGCCTTCGAAGTCCGAAGCGTTGCCAGATGGGGCGCATAATGATACTCTTGACATCTTCTTGCGCTGTTAGGTCATTCTTCACATAGAACCACTCTGTCATCCAGGCTCCGGGCCACCTCTTCCGAAAGGTCGGCACAGGGCAGCTTGACCCGGAGCGGGCACCGAAGCTATAACACCCAAAATTGTTGTGATATTGTTCTTTTCCCCAGGGCTTCGTCTCGTATAATAACTCATGAATGTTGCAGAAGCTTTTAGCGTTTGGTTCCAAACCTTGGCTTCTCACAGCCCAGACAAACACCCCCATTCTTATGATGGCTTCGGGGGTAATTTGGTGAAGGTAGACTTGAAATGTTTTCAGGACTTCAACAACAAACTTGCTTAGGGGGAATCGAAGCCCAGCCTTCAGAAAGCTTCGGAAGATTACGACTTCATCTTCTTCTGGGGTGGGAGAAGTCTTTTCTCCAGCATCAGCCCTCACAATAGATATATCTCGAAAATACCGCCCCCTCATATTATCAATATGACTCTGCTTGATAGTGGTTTTCCCGAAAACCGTGTGACTTGGCCGCCATGGTCGATCTTCGGCCTCTTCCCCACCACTTTCTACATCATAGCTGTCGCTGTCGCTAGTATCTTCGGACAAACCTTCAAGAATCTCTTTGGTGATTTTCTCCGTATTGGTCTCCGCCGTCGCTATCAGGAACCCCAAATTCTTCTCTTCCTCGAGACTCAGCTTCGTCTCAGCAGGGATCTTTTTACCTTCAGACATCTTCGGAAAGGCTAAAAAACTGTTTTCAGGGCCGAAGCTTCGAAATCAAAAAGGTCACCAATCTTAATGCACAAGAGCTAAAAATTTAGTGGACCGAAGCAGATGGCAAGTGTGCGTACCAAATGAGTTGGCGGTGTGATCTTATTTATACGCCCAGGGCGTTGAAAATTGAAAGGTCCCGCTTGTCAGTGAGTGTTGCTATTCTAGCAAAGGGAAGGTGTTTTTTCGGACCTTCGGCTCAAGGCCTTCGTCCATATCGCAATCTGAATTTATCGTTAAAACAAATTAATATTGCGAGGGGCTACTATTGGGGGCCTTCGTCCTCCGAAGGTCCTCAAAAACATGATTTGACAATGTTTTCCAAGTGGATTGTGAACAGGTATCTTCGGACTCAGAATTATGAACAGGAAGTACGGTCGGGACGAAGCCTGAACTAGACAAAGGACGAGCTGATTACCAAGCTCTACGAAGGTTGGTGCATAGCCGAAGCTGTGCGCAGGGAAGCTTCGTCGCGATAACGGAAAGGGGAACCGACTTAAAGATGAAAAGACTACGTGGGCCTTGACAGATTTCCATAAGTCATTAACAAATGTAATGGACATGGATGTAATTTTACGTGGGCTGCGTCCCGCGTCTATAAATAGATGAACAGTATTCCCGTACTGTTCACGCTGACTTGGCATATGCTTTTGCGTCACGCTTGTACTTTTTACCTTCATTCAGGACCGAAGGTACATTTGCAATTTGTAATCATTTCTATTTCTCCATGTTAATAAAATAGAAATGATTTTATGATGATGTTTATATTTCATGCTTTATATGAGTCCTTCGTCGTTACTTGTTATATTTACGAAGGTATGTCTCTTGTGACCTTCGTCCGAAACTCATTATTTCCCAAAGGGGAATAATGTTTCGAAGGACGAAGGAATTTAACATTTAACACTTTATGTTGCCTTGTTCTTAACTCTTAGCATTTGAGAACAAGTCTCCAACAGGAGGGGTTTTTGCCTCCCAGGGTTTGTAATAATATTACACCAGCGCTCTTATATATTTTTACTGGTCTGTAATAATAATACTCTTTCTATACTTAATATAAAATAAGTTGTTGTAACTGCTTTCGCATATCCGTTCCTCCGATGCGTTGCAATATCTGCGTGACAGGTGAAACGCTCTTGGGAAAAAGGTAAGGAATACAGATACCAAACTTGTCAAGTGGTCAGGTGCATCTACAGGGTTGTCCGAAGTCTGTTAGACAAGGACAACTTTAGGTGGGCCTAATGACTTGGGAGGTTCCGTCACAGCTGGTATCGAAGCGAAGCCCATCTCTATACATATTATGAGACATTTCAAAAAGAATTTTCAAAAACTTATCTAAGAAAACTTCTTTCATTCTTATCTTACTACCTTCTGAAGTACTTATTCTAAGACCAGGTAGTAGAGTGCAATGTATAGAAGGTTGTGAATCAACTAGGGTTGGTTCTGTAATTATGCATGCATCATGATAAAAACTATACTAATAAAGTTTTCCCCCTTATGGAGATATGTCACCGCGCACGAGGAAAATCGCGCGCAAGTCCACTGGACCGATTGGCATGCCTCGGCATCATCTGGCTCCAAGGCATGAGGAGAGTAGCAGCGGCAGTAATGATCCCATTGGAGATCTAGAAGCCCAGGTGGAGCAGCTTCGAACGGAGCTACGTCACAGAAACCAGGTGTGGGTTGAGGATGGTTAACGTATAAATGAGTTAAGAGCTGACATCCGACATCTGCAAGATGAGCTTGCTGAACAGGATTTGGCAATCGATTGGGCTGTCAAATCACATTCAATTGCTTGGGACCGGGAAGCTAAAGCTCGAGCTCGTGTGGAGGAGCTTAGCACGACCGTTGACAACTTGCAGGTGTACTGCAATACATTACATGAGGAAGTTCATGAATTGTATTCGCGACTGCACCCAGACGTACCTGCCGACCTTGTTGGAATGGGAGCCAGACCTTCTGGAACAGCAGGTGAAGCACTTGCTGGGGAACTGGACCTTTTCAAGCCCCCTCCTTCGATGAACCTGGCTGACGAACGATCCCCTACAACCGACAGCGAAGCCACCAAGGATGATAAATATTAGAAGTAGTATAGTTTAGCTATAATACTAATGTAAGATAGGCAGTGAAGTCATGCTGTACAATGGAGTCTGTATAATTACGTTTTGGTAATGTAAAATGATGGTATATGTTAGCATGGTATATTTATCCCAAATATTTCTTTGCTTCAGATGCCATCCAGAACTCGTGCACATGACGGCGCAGGAACATCCTGTGGTCGAGAGGATACACCCAATCCACCGCCAGTACCGCCCACATTGGCCGAGACTATCGCTACCTTGGTCACCGCGACCGTTGACAACACCCACTTCCTACATGAAATGGTGGGACAACAGCTTCAGCAACAAGGCGGGAGGGCTTATCCACAGAAACTTCGTACTTGGATTTCTCGGAAACTCGTCCTCCACTATTCGTCAAAGCAGAAGATCCCCTCGAGGCCGACGAATGGGTTTAGGTCATTGAGCAGAAATTTGGACTCATTCGCTGCACGGAGACCCCGAAGCCATTGTTCGCGACTCAGCAACTAAGAGGCCCTGCCAGCACCTGGTGGGGAAATTATGTGGCCATTCAGCCTGCCGGACATTAGGTCACATGGGACGAATTTAAATTGGCATTTCGTGAGCACTACATTCCAGAAGGAGTGTTCCATATGAAGCAAGAGGATCTATAGTCAATGCACATCCTCTTTGTACCATCCTTCTCCTCCATAAATAACACTGGGGCTGCCCAAGGTGAGGTACTCGATCTGATGTAGCCTTTCTCTAACAACTCATCAATCTGCTTCTTGAGTTCCACCAATTTAGGTCCAGACACTCGATAGGCTCTCTTAGAAATAGGGGCAGTGCCTGGTATAAGCTCTATGGCAAATTCAACTTTCCTTTCAGGTGGCATACCTGGTAACTCCTCGAGAAACACATCTAGGAATTCTGATACTACATTGATAGCCTCTGATGGTTTAATTCTCTCAATATGGGCGGTGACTTGGTGACAGCTTCCTTCCCTTGGTCCAGACAAGACCAACTCTACCAACACTTCTTCTCCTGATAGGGACACTAACTTCACCGTTCTCTTGTCACAGCTAAGACTGGCTTGATATTTGGTTAGCCAGTTCATCCCTAGGATGACATCTATAGTTGTATATTGGTTACCCATAACTATTAGATCAGTGTGGAACTCTATCCCCCTTATTTGAACTCTTGCACTAGGGCAAAATCTATTCGTTTGGGTTCTTCCACCAATTGAACTAACCCACATAGGTGGATACATGGGTGCTACTAGTATTTTATGTGATTCTACCCATGATGTAGTCACAAAAGAATGTGTTGCTCCAGTATCAAATAACACATTTGTAAAATGGTACTTGACTAAAAACGTACCCAGTGCCACTCCTGGAGTCTCCTGGACTGTGTCGGCCTCCAAATGGCTCACCTTTCCATACTGGGCACGAGGCTGCCCACGGTTGTTGCCTCCTTGCTGCATTGCATTCTGCCTAACTGGGGCATTGGGCGCTGGTTGCTGCTGAGCTGCTTTCTTTGGGCAATGATTCACCCAATGGCCTTGTTCCCCACAGTGGAAACATGCACGACTTGCTCCATGCGCTGGCGCTGCCTAGTTGTTCTAGTTGGTTGCTGGGGCAGGAAGACGGGGTGCCTGGTTGCTTTGACGCTGATATTGATTTCCTACATACTGGTTGTTTTGACGGTACTACTGTTGCTACTGAGGAAACTACCTCTTGTACTGCTACTGCTAGTTCTGGCGCTGATGCTGGTGCTGGTGACCTTGCTTGAATTGCTGAGGTGGGTTGCTTGAGTAGCGGGGACGACTGCTACTCCCGACCTGAGATCCACCAATCTTGTGTTTCCTGTCCTCCATCTCTGTAACACCCCTGGTGTTACTGTAACTAAAATTTGAGCATGGCATCATAAACATTGGCATTGCATATGTTTGACACACCTAGAGTGCATTCACTAGGTAAAAATTTCAAACAAGTGTATTGTTTTTAGTGTTTTGCAAATAGGACCCTGGATAGGGAACCTGACCCTAAATAAGGCTCAAAGGGGCAAAACTTAACCCAAATAAAGAAAACCTAAAAGCTTTAAGGGAAGGGTCACAAAATGATCCCAAGACTTAAGTGGAATTACACTTAGACCCCTGGGATACCAGAAACCCTAATTGGAACCCGGGAAAACCCTAAAACCAAACCCTAGGGACCTATGTGCAAAATTAGTCCACTTTTGGACTAAAGTGCAAAAACCAAGTCAAATAAGTATCTTAAGTCATTTGGGTCACTCATATGTGGATTTACAAGCCAAACCCTAAGTTTTGGACCTAATTGCAAAATAGACCACAATTAAGTTCTATTCTAAGTCTGAAATTCAGTGTTGAGGTCTCAACTTTGGAGCTTTGCAACTTTCAAATTATGCGGTTTTTGCCCTAGGGCACCACATCAAAGTTGTAGAGCAAACAAAGGAGAACAATTTTGCTTAAGAGTGCAAGCCATGTTCTTGTGAAAAATCTGGAGATAATCATGCTCAAAACCAGGCTGTCAGGCTGTTTGCAGTCTGAAATTCAGACTAACAGTGATACTGAGTCAACTTTGAACTGGGAATCAACCCTGATCTAATGAGTATTTGGACATGGTTGCTATGACAAAATTGTATCTGGATCATTGGGTTATAACTTTGCTAAAGAGTGATGATCATGTTGCCACATGAAATTGGGAGGAAATTCCCCTATAAAATGTTCTGTCAGGCGACTGAATGGGGACTCTGATGGTACAGTAGCTAATGTGGACCAGAATGCCAGCGTAGCTTGCTCGCCGCCGGTGACCCCCCCTGCGCGAGGATTCGCGCCGCCGCCGTTAAGATTAACGCTCGCTGGTAACCGGATAATGCTTCGGGGTAGAAAGATCTTCGTCGCCGTCGAGCTGGAAGCCACCCCGGTCAGCCGCGGTACTCCTCCCCTTGCTCACCGCCGTGGATAAAGCTGCTCACCGTCGTCGTGCCATCGCCGTTGTCCACCGCGTGTCCCAACCTCGCCACCGCATCGCCGTGATTTCTTCTAAGCTCTCCGTTGATCGCCGGAGCAATTGCCACGACACTGGACACCCAGCCGCTGCACCAGTAAACTCCTTCTTTCTATGACCGCCGCGCGTCTCGCTCAATTCACCGGCCACCGCTTGCGAGCGCTATAAATTGAAGGCCTGGACAGCTGCGTTAGATTATCGCGAACCCAGCCACGAAGAATCGTTAGCAATCATCCACCAGTGAGCTCAAATTTAAGATTTCCCCCAACACAGTTCTCCGCCGCCGTAAAAGTACCTCACCGTGGCCAGCTCGGTTTAGGTGAGCTCAAGTTCCGCTGTTGCTTGTTCTAGCATCCTCATGTGCTATTGATACTCACCGACCCACCCAATCGAATTAGACTGCTACTGTTCGCCGTGAACGCGTGGTTCTTTGGATCATCCGCGCGGTCACCGTGGCCAGGGACATTAGGGTCGCCGTTCATGCAATTGACTTAGGGGAAACGCTGAATGGGGCATGAATTCGGTTTCGGCCGAAGAAGGGCGTCGGCCCTTTCCCCAATCGGCCGGCCTACTAGCTCGCCGGAGCTCCTCAGCGCGCTGCCGTCGTCGGGGACTCCACCTTGCAAAGGAATAGAACTACGGGGATCTTTTTGTAAATGGTCAGAGACTTGGTTAAACAGTAGAGAAACCCGTTTCCAATTGTTCAAAAAGGCAAGGGTCTCTGCGTAAACTCGCAGCGCGGGCGCCTTTCCCCTCTAAACTGGGCCGCTGGGCTGAAATCAGCCCAGTACTATTCACCAGTTTTTCCTTTTCTTTTTATTCCAGAGCCAAAACAATTATAGAAAATGGTAGAAAAATCCTAAAATTGTGAAACCAAATTTCCTAAACTTCTTATTTTCCCTAGAATTTAATAAAAATAGTTTCATGATTTTTAGGTTAAATTAGGAATTTTAAGGTATTTAAAATAGTTTAAGGTAGTAGTTCTGGATTTTTAAAAGATAAATGATAATCCCAAAAATGCTTAAACTTTTTATATGAGTTCCTCATATTATTTAGAAGCCTTGAGTAGAATTTGGGTTGATTTGGACCTTGTTTGATCACTAAACCCCAAAACCCCCTGCCATGTGAACTCCTTTACTAACTCCGAAAACCCTAAGTTCTCGGAGTTCCGTGAAGGAAAGTTGTGTTCAAGTCTTAGATAATAGGTTTATATTATCTTTGCACTCTCATGAGCATTACAATGCATTCATTCTTAAACATATGTATGGTTATGATTAGAACACGAGGAAGAAGTGGAAGCCACTGAAGAGCCAATACCACCACCTTTGGAAACTCAGACTGAGAATTGTTTCTACTTCGATATTTGTGGATCCGAGCCTGACTCACCCATAAACAAAGGCAAGCCCCGGTGCATTTGCCACCTTCCTTGATGTTTCTAAAATCTTTCTCACTTGATTGGTGCATTAGGTGATAGGAGTTGATTGCTAAAACAATTCCTGCATTACCTTCCTTGAATTTGATTATCTTCCTTGATCACCTGTTTTACAAAGGATTTTTAATGCTTAGCCTTGCTTTAGAAAAACAACTGTTTTGTTTTTACAAAAGATGATGTGGCAAAAGTGGGTGGGAATGTTTTTGAAAATAAAACTTGACAGTGGATCCATCACGGCCGTGATGGGTTCAACATCGAAAAAGATGTACCTCTGCCAGGTACCAAACTTTGGGTTTGAAATGATTAAGCTGAGACCGGGCGGGTGACTTGCACGACAAAGGAGTCTCGGTGTAGTGTCTCCGTCTGAGTCGATTAAGGACCGTGTCGATGTAGGCCTGCTGACCGAGGACCCTTTAACTGGTCACATGCCTCGTCATGGGTAAGCCTTGCCTCGGGCAGACTAAGGCCAGAATAAGATAACACGGAATGGGCGTGGAGCGGTGGCGAGAGTAACGTGCACCCTCCGTGGCAAGAGGCTGGACGGTGGTGTATCAGTGCTCTCGGTTTGCGTGAACCTGATCTGGTCTTAAGAAACTCGGTGGCGGGTTGACATATGCAAGGGTTAAGTGCTACATATGTCGTGTGATCGGAGATCCTTAGCTGAGTATAATCGATTCAGATCGCCGTACCTCCGCGGTTATGGAGACTTGGCCACTGACTTACACGTAGCAATCCAGTGAAGATAAAGGGTTGATAAGAAATTGGCTAGTGCAGGTCAAGTGATTGAACTAGGGTAGAAAGAACACTAGCTGCAGGTAATCCTACTTAACCTGACAATAAAATTGGATTTTAAGGATCCACTTTAGTAAGCAATTCTGCAAACAGAGTCTTTGATTATTGAAAAGCCTTACCTTGACTCCTATATAACCAGCATACCCTTGAGAGTCTTTTCTTTAGTCGGGTAAGACTTGCTGAGTAATTCCATACTCAGGGTTTATTCCCCCGTTGTTTTTAGGTGAGGAGACAACAAACTTGTGTTGTTTTTGTACCAAGGTGGTGAAAAATGAGGACAATCAAGAATGAAGCCACTAGAGGACCGAGTCCTCCTTAAAAACTTTTATGTAAAGAACTTAATGGGAGGAGTTTTTGCCTCCCCGGTATTGTAATAATACTTTTCAGCACTCGCTTTACACACTGGTCTGTATTAAATGACTTACTCTTACTTTTCAAATAAATGTAAGTTTATGTAATCACTTCCGCATTTCCGCATCTCCGATGAACATACTGTCTGTCAGACGGGTGAAACGTTCCTGGAAAGGTAAGAGAAAAGATACCGAACTTGTCAAGTGATTCAGGAACATCTACATGGTTGTCTGATGTTTGTTGGACAAGGACAACTGTAGGTGGGCCTAATGACTTGGGAGGTTCAGTCACAGCTGGTATCGGAGCGTAGCCCTTCTTGGCAGATATTATGTAGCATCTTTAAAAAGATTTTCTTAAACTTATCTAGAAAATTTCTTCTCTTCTTACCTAAGCATCTCTGAAGAGTTTATTTCAAAGACCAGATAGGAAGAGTGCAATGTATAGAAGGTTGAATCAACTAAGGTTGATTCTGTAATTAATCATACATCATGCTAAGAATTGTACTGATAAATTTCCCCCTTAGAAAATGCCGCTGCGTACAAGGAAAACTGCGCGAAAGCATACTGGGCCTATCGGTGTACCTCGACACCAACTTGCCCCACGGGAGCAAGATAGCAGTAGCGGAAGCAACGATCCAATTGGGGATCTCGAAGCCCGCGTGAATCAACTTCAAACAGAATTACAACACAGGACCAATTTATGGGTTGCGGATGGTGACCGAATAAATGAATTAAGAAGTTACATCCGCAGCCTGCAAGATCAACATGCTGATCGGGATTTGGCGCTTGATTGGGCGGTACAGTCTCGTTCAGTAGCCTGGGCTAAGGAAGCGAAGGCTCGTGCCCGAGTCGAAGAACTTAACACTGCTATTGACAACTTGCAGGCATATTGCAATACTTTACATGAGGAAGTTCATGTACTGTATTCGCAATTACACCCAAATGCCCCTGCGGATCCTGTCAGGTCAGAAGCCGGACCCTCGCATGTTGCGGTAGAAGTGCTTGGTGGTGAGTTAGACCTTTTTAGGCCCCCTCCTTCTATGAGGTTGGTCGACGAATGGTCTCCCACACCTGATGACAAAGCTGCCAAGAGCAACCAGAAGCAGGAGTAGTAGTGTAGTGTAGAAATAGAAGTAGTATGCTGTATAATAGGTTGAACTATTGTATAATGGGTAATGTATCCTGTTGTATAACATCGAGTCTATATCATTACTTTTGATAGTAATGTAAAATGGAAGGTTTCTCTGGCATATTATATTTATTTCAAATGTTCTTTGCCTTAGATGCCTACCAGGACTCGAGGACAGGATGCAGCAGGAACTTCTAGGGGGAGGGAGGTTACTCCAAATCCACCTCCGGTTCCTCCCACATTGGCCGAGGCGATTGCCGCCTTGGTGAACACAACTGCAGACAATACCCGCTTTCTGAGAGAAATGGCGGGCTAACAATTCCAGCAGCAGGGTGGAAGGGGTTATCAACAGGGCCCCCGTGAAACCACATATTTGGATTTCCTTGAAACCCGTCCACCACTATTTGTCGAGGCTGAGGACCCGTTGGAAGCAGATGAATGGATACGGGTTGTTAAGCAAAAATTTGGTCTTCTGCGCTGTTCAGAGACACAGAAGCCTTTATTCGTAGCGCAACAACTGCGCGGCCCTGCCAGCACCTGGTGGGGAAATTTTGTGGCTATTCAACCTGCTAATCATCAAGTTACATGGGAAGAATTTAAAGTGGCCTTCCGTGAGCACTATATCCCGGAGGGTGTTCTTCATATGAAGCAAAAAGAGTTCATGAAGCTAAAACAAGGAGGAGATACTGTCAATCAGTATCTCAACAAGTTCAATCACTTGTCACAGTATGCAATTGATCAGGTGAACACTGATCTAAAAAAGAAGAATTGCTTTATGAGGGGTCTAAATGATCGATTGCAGAGAAAAATGGCAACCAGCATAGATCTTACGTATGGAAAGGCTGTCAGCACAGCCCTATCTATTGAAGCAAAATATGCAGGTTCCGGGAAAAACAAGGGATTTGGAGGTGAGAAGTCTAATCAGGGCCAGGCAAAAAGGCAACGGTTTGTGATCCGGCCTTCTAGCCAAAATCGCTCTTTTTCTCGTCCACCCTCATTCCCTTTCAAGCAGCCAATGATCATTCGTCCCAATAATGCCCCCACTACCCCAAGTCAGCCGGGTGCCCCGGGCACTCGATTCCCTGCTTTGCCCAGCTCTGCAACCGGGTATTTCAATTGTGGCAAGTCTAGACATTTCATCAAGGATTGCCCATATCCCAAGCAGAATCAATCAAATACTCAGCAAGGATCTGGGAAATCAGCTCAACCCAAGGGAAATAATGTGGGGAAGAATACAAAGAAGACGGGGCGGATATACTATACTCAAGTGGCCACTACACCGGAAGGTGAACCGGTGATGATGGGTACGTTTCTCGTGGCCAGTCGCCCTGCAATTACTCTTTTTGATTCTGGTGCTTCGCATACATTTATTAGCAAGAAATTTGTGGAGCAACATCACATTTCATGCCATGAATCAAAAGAAGGGTTTAAAATTCATTCACCTGGGGGACACATTTTTACTAGAGAAGTGGCCTATCAACTGCCAGTAACAATGGCCGGACGGAACTTTCCTGCTAACATGATTGTTCTGAAAGGCCAGGATATAGATGTGATTTTGGGTATGAATTGGTTAACCCAACATAAGGCAATTCTCAACACTGAACTGAGAACCGTCAGGTTGAGCTATAATCAAGAAGAGATTCTTTTGTCCATCCCCGTAACCAATCCAGCCAAAGCTTCTGGTAGAATATATGAAGCCATTGTACCGGAGATCAAGGATATTCCGGTAGTATGTGAGTTTCCAGATGTATTTCCAGAAGATTTGCATGGACTGCCACCTGAGAGAGATGTAGAATTTGTAATTGAGTTAAAGCCCGGTACGACTCCCATTTCCTGAAGATCGTACCTTATGCCTCCTAATGAGTTGGCGGAATTGAAGATTCAATTACAAGATCTACTGAATAAAGGATTCATCCGGCCAAGCTCGTCCCCATGGGGTTGCCCTGCCATTTTTGTTAAGAAGAAGGATCAAACCTTACGAATGTGCGTGGATTATCGACCCCTGAATGAGGTCACCATCAAGAACAAGTACCCTCTTCCGAGGATCGACATCTTATTTGATCAACTAACTGGAGCGAGGGTATTCTCCAAGATCGATCTCAGGTCGGGCTATCACCAAATCCGTATTCGACCCGAGGATATACCGAAGACCGCGTTTACTATGCGGTATGGTTTATTTGAATATTTGGTAATGTCCTTCGGACTAACAAATGCTCCTGCCCATTTCACTTATTTGATGAACTCGGTGTTCATGCCCGAGTTGGACAAGTTTGTGGTGGTCTTCATCGATGATATCTTGATATATTCCAAAAATGAAGAGGAGCATGCTCAATATTTGCGGATTGTATTGACACGCTTGAGGGAACATCAGTTGTATGCCAAGTTCAGCAAGTGCGCGTTCTGGCTGGAGGAAATTCAATTTTTGGGACATGTGTTATCTGCCAAGGGAATTGCGGTAGATCCTAGCAAAGTCAAGGATATTCTGGAGTGGAAACCCCCAGCCACTGTTCACCAAGTCCGGAGTTTTCTTGGACTAGCTGGATATTATCGCAGATTCATACCAGATTTTTCTAAGCTTGTGAAGCCAATCACAAGTTTATTGAAGAATGATATTAAATTTAATTGGTCTTCTAAGTGTAATGAAGCTTTTGAACAATTGAAGACATTATTAACCACTGCTCCGGTATTGGCTCAACCGGACATCACCAAGCCTTTTGATGTATATTGTGATGCATCAGGCAGTGGACTCGGCTGTGTATTAATGCAAGAAGGCTGAGTAATTGCATATGCTTCAAGGCAGTTGCGCCGACATGAGGAGCATTACCCAACTCATGATCTGGAGCTAGCTGCTGTGGTTCATGCCCTGAAAATTTGGCGTCACTATCTGCTGGGAAATATCTGTCATATATATACAGATCATAAAAGCTTGAAGTATATCTCCACCCAGTCAGAATTGAATATGATACAAAGACGATGGCTTGAGCTTATTAAGGACTATGAACTGGAAATTCATTATCACCCAGGCAAAGCCAATGTTGTGGCAGATGCACTAAGTCGTAAGGTTTTCTGCCACTGTCTTACGATAAAGACCTCTGACAACACTTTATGTCATGAGATGGAGAAGCTAAACCTGGCAATGGTCCAACAAGGAACCCTGAATTAGCTAAAGCTTGAGTCAATTGTCTTGCAAAGGATAATTGATGCTCAAAGGGATAATGCGGGTATGAAGCTGTCACACCCGGTTTTAGAAGGCAAACCGAATGCGAACCATGTACGTGCCAGGATCAGTTATTCACGTACACAGCAGTTACATAACATGGACATCATCACACAGTGCTCAAATAGTATTAAAAGGGAAATAATAGTCGATTACATCATACGTCTGAGACGTCCATATAGTTCTTACAATAAATCAAAGTGCGAAAACGAAACGTAGATAACGCGGCCTTCACAGGCAGCCGACTGGGGGTTGCCGCTAACCCACACCTAGAACTCGTCGTAGTCTTGGAACTCCTGGAAATCTCCTTCCACAGCTTCATCTTCTCCTGAGCAGTGGTTGCAATGCTGACAACCTGGGGGGGGGATTGGTGTGTAGAGCAAGGGTGAGTACACATCAACATACTCAGCAAGTATCCTGTTTGGCTGTAGTGGACTAGCTTTATGTGGGGATAAGTCAAGCAGTTACTTTTAGTTGGTCAGGTTATTAATTACTAGTAGAGAGCCAGGTTTTAACATTAACCCAAGTTATTAGCCCAATGTATCCTTTCCAAACGGAAAGAATACCACTTACCAGCACCATAATCATAATCAGAACCATCAATCTCATTGCCACCTGTACCAAAATGTCTCTGATCAAGTATCACTAATCTCTGGAGCTCCCTTGGCCGCTCATAACCGCGAGCACGGCTGATATATCAGTTTCATAACACTCTGCAGAGGTTGTGCACTTTACCCACAAGCCGTGATTCCCTCTCTAGCCCGGGCTTGCAAGACCCTTATTCACTCCCAAGGTGAATGGCTAGGGATTCACTACGAAGCCTTTACAAAGATTCCCCGGGGCTGTAGCCACCTGTTAGGTTTCCTAAATGTACCGCACTCCTCCCCAAGGGACAAATCAACCTTGGCAGAGCGAGCCGCATACACCGAGCCCCATTGACGGCACAACGGCTAAGCGAACTACACCCCGGTTCCTCTAATTATTCAGCTAAGGGCGTCCCATTCCACCCTCATGGTTGCACTGTTTTCCCGGGTGGTCATCCATTGAACAGGTCCTTACGGAGAGGCACTCGAGAAACCGCTCGAGTCCCCTTGAAGGTCACAAATATAATCATACATAAGAAGGGAAAATAGCGTATCATAGATAATCACATCATGTTCATTGATTAGAGTTGAGCAATAGCATCAGACTAAGCAGTAATAATCCGACCCAAATAGGTAAACAAGGACATGGATAACAAAAGCTAGTAAATCCTTAGGTATAAATGTGTAATGCGGGAGGTGAATTAAAGAATGAATAGGACAGAAATAGGTCAAAGGACACTTGCCTCCACCAACCGACTGCTGCTCAGGGGCTTCTCCTGCGAATTCCTCGGGCTCTTCGACCGGATCGTTCTCTATGCGAGCGCAAACACACATACATCCACATATTTAATACAAAAGAACAGTACACCATACAAGGGAACAAGTAAAGCGAATATGCATCAAGTATGACATTCGATATCGCATTTGTTATGGTTAGAAAGAAACGGGGAAAGGTCTCGCAGGGGGTTAAAGTTTATGCACTAATGATTAGTTACAACTGATTCTTAACAAAAGAATTCTGTTATATACACTAATGGAAACCTAGTCATTTTAAGTTGATCAACATTGAACGAGATAAACAATTAACTAAATGAATCAACTAGCGCAACGAAATTCTAAATTAAGCTTCCTATTTCAATAACATGAACAATGATTAGCCTACCTAAAATAAAATAGCTATGATAACAGAAAGTAAAACAAAAATAAAAAAAATAAAAAAAATAAAAAAAGGGGGGCGGTTGAACCGGCCCTGAGGGCGGTTGAACCGGCCGGGGGCAGGGCGGCTGGGCTGGGCGCGGGCGCGGGCGGCCGAGCTGGGCGGCCAGGGCGGCCGAACCGGCGGCCAGGGCCGGCCGAGGCGGGGCTGGGCGGCCAGGCGGGGCTGGGCGGCCAGGCGGCCAGGGGGCCAGGGGCGGCTGGGGGCGGCTAGGCGGGGCTGGGGGCGGCCAGGCGGGGCTGGGGCGCGGCCGGGCGGCCAGGCGGCCAGGGCGGCCAAGGCGCAGCCGGGAGAGAGGAAGGGAGAGGGGAGAGGGGAGAGGGGAGAGGGAGGGAGGAGGGGGAAGGGGGGGGGCTCACCGGCGTCGGGCGGCCGAACTGCAGGGGGCGGCGCTAGGGCAGGGGGCGGTTGAGCAGGGGTAGGGGGCGGCGGCTAGGGTGGGGAGAGGGAAAATGGGAGGGAGAGAGAGAGGTAAGGGAAGAAAAGGGGAAGGGGGCGGTTGGGCCAATTGGGCCCAAAGGGGGGGGCGCGCGGGGGGGCGGCTGTGCCGGCCAAGGGGCCCACGGCGCGGGAGAGAGAGAAGGGAGGAGGGAGAGAGAAAGAAAGAAAAAGAAAAAGAAAAAGGTTATCTTCTTTTCGAAATTCGTTTTTCCTAGATGAATGCATCCACGTTCTCAATCAATCCAAAAGAATGCATGGTTCGGCATGGTGCATCAAACAACATAAAGTATTTAGGGTTTTCTTTACACGGGAATTCCAAACCGAATCCCGCTAGCTTTGGAAAAAGTCAAGGTCTAGCGAGGGAAAAAGAAAAAAGAAAAGGTAACGCCCGAATTTTGGCGAGTGAAGAAAAGAAAAAAATTCAACTGCAAAATTCGGGGCGTTACAAACCTATCCCCCTTAAAAGAATCTCGCCCTCGAGATTCAGGGCTGGCTAGCAAAGAGCTCTGGGTACATGGCCATCAAATCATCTTCACGCTCCCAGGTTGCTTCTTCCTCAGAGTGGTGATTCCATCTGACTTTGCACATTCTGATGGTCTTCCTTCGGGTGACTCTGTCTGCAACCTCAAGGATCTGAGCTGGCTTCTCAACATAGGTCAAGTCCTCCTGGACTTCCAGACCTTCCACTAGCAACTGCTCTTCTGGCACACGCAAGCACTTCTTCAACTGAGACACATGAAAGACATCATGCACAGCAGACAAATTCTCTGGCAGGCTGAGCTGATAAGCCACTTCTCCACGCTTTGAGAGAATTTGATACGGACCAATGTAGCGGGGTGCTAGCTTGCCTTTCACTCCAAACCTTCTGACTCCTCTGATCGGTGACACTTTCAAATAGACAAAGTCTCCGACTTCGAAACTCAGCTCTCTTCTTCTTGTGTCTGCATAGCTTCGCTGCCTCGATTGTGCTATCTTCAGATTCTCCCGAACCATCTTGATGTTCTCTTCAGCTTCAAGTAGAATGTCTGGCCCAAACACCTGCTTTTCTCCAGGCTGATCCCATTGCAACGGAGTTCTACAACTCCTTCCATAGAGCGCCTGAAATGGTGACATCTTCAAACTGGCCTGGTAACTGTTGTTATAGGAAAACTCTGCATAAGGCAATCACTTGTCCCATCCGGACTGATCTTGCAGCGCACAGGCTCTCAACATGTCTTCAAGAATTTGATTGGTTCTTTCGGTCTGGCCATCTGTCTGCGGATGATAAGCTGAACTGAAATTCAGATGTGTGCCCAAGGCTTCATGCAACTGCTGCCAGAAATGAGAGGTGAACTGCGTTCCTCTGTCTGACACTATTTTCTTTGGCACACCATGAAGACAAACGATCCGAGACATATACAACTCTGCCAATACTGCACTGTTGTAGCTGGTCTTGACAGGTATGAAGTGGGCCGACTTGGTTAAACGGTCCACTACTACCCAATTGGAATCGTAGCCGGCTCGAGTGCGAGGCAATCCGACTATGAAATCCATACCGATTTCATCCCATTTCCACTGAGGGATCTGCAACGGTTGCAACAATCCAGCTGGTCTCTGATGTTCGGCCTTGATCCGCCGACAACTATCACACATAGCCACATGCTCTGCGATTTCCCTCTTCATTCCGTACCACCAGAATTTCTTCTTCAGATCCTGATACATCTTCTCACTGCCAGGGTGAATCGAATAGGCTGTCTCATGAGCTTCCTTGAGAATCAACTCCCGAATGGACTGGACATTGGGAACACACAAGCGGTCTTTGAACCATATCACGCCTTCTGCATCTTCTCGAAAATCTTTGCTTCTGCCATCTAGAATCAGTCGCCGAATCTCACTGATCTTTTCATCATTCTTCTGCGCTTCTTTGATTTCTCGCTCCAAGGTAGGTTCCAATTCAACTGTGACTCCTCGCAAATTGTTCAGAAATCCGAGACTCAACCTGTCGAACTCCTTGGCCAACTCATAAGGCATCGGACAAGCGACCATCAGATTGACTTGACTCTTTCTGCTCAAAGCATCTGCCACTACGTTGGCTTTGCCTGGATGGTAATGAATCTCCAACTCATAGTCTTTGATCAATTCTAACCATCTTCTTTGCCTCATATTCAGCTCTGTCTGAGTGAATATGTACTTCAGACTCTTGTGATCTGTGTAAACATCGCATTTTTGTCCATACAGATAGTGCCTCCATGTCTTCAGTGCGTGAACCACTGCTCCCAACTCTAGGTCATGGATTGGGTAGTTCTTCTCATGAACCTTCAGCTGTCGGGACGAGTAAGCCACAACTCTTCCCTCTTGCATCAACACACATCCCAAACCAGTGTAACAAGCATCACAATACACCGAGAAGGGCTTGTGCACATCAGGCAAGACTAGGACAGGCGCTGTAGTCAACTTCTCTTTCAGCGCTTCAAAGGCCTCTTGACATTTCTGGGTCCACTTGAACTCAACCTTGTTGCCTAGCAACGCTGTCATTGGTTTCGCAATCTTCGAAAACCCTTCAATGAATCGCCGATAATATCCGGCCATTCCAATGAAGCTCTTGATTCCTCGAGCATCCGTTGGCGCTTTCCAGTTCAGAATGTCTGCCACTTTCTTCGGATCCACAGCCAATCCTTCTTTGTTGATTATGTGACCCAAGAACAGGACTTCACTGATCCAGAACTCACACTTGCTCAACTTTGCATACAACTGGTGCTCTCGCAATCTCTGCAATACCATCCTCAAATGATCTGCATGTTCTTCTTCGCTTTGAGAATAAACCAGAATGTCATCAATGAATACCACCACGAACTTATCGAGATAATCCATGAATACACTGTTCATCAAGTTCATGAAAAACGCTGGTGCATTGGTCAAACCAAAAGACATCACTGTGAACTCATACAAACCATACTTGGTAATGAATGCCGTCTTCGGAATGTCCGAAGGTCGGATCCTGAGCTGATGATAACCTGACCTCAGATCAATCTTGGAGAACACACTGGCTCCTCTCAACTGGTCAAACAGATCTTCTATTCTGGGCAAGGGATACTTGTTCTTGATCGTGACTTCATTCAAAGCTCGATAATCGATACACATCCTTTTGGTGCCATCTTTCTTCTCCACAAACAGGACAGGGGCGGCCCAAGGCGAGGTGCTTGGCCAGATGTAACCTTTCTCTGACAGCTCATCAATCTGCTTCTTAAGCTCAACCAACTCTGGTCCAGATATTCTGTAAGCTCTCTTAAAGATAGGGGCGGTTCCAGGAAGAAGCTCTATGGCAAACTCAACCTTCCGCTCTGGTGGCATACCCGGTAAATCCTTTGGAAACACATCTGGGAATTCAGACACAACCTTGATACTCTCAATTGGGTCTGCTTCACTGTTATCGACAGCCATCTGATAACAACTTCCTTTCTTCGGCTCAGGCGGGACTAACTCGGTCACCACTTCCTCTCCTAGTGGGGACACCAACTTGATTGTCCTTTTATCACAACTGATAACTGCCTGATACTTATCTAGCCAATTCATCCCTAGGATGACATCTATTCCCTGGGTACCCATTACTATAAGGTTAGCGGGAAACGCTATCCCCCTTATTTCCACACTTACATTCAAACATATGCTATCAGCTCGAATTCTACCACCAGCTGAGTCAATTTGAATGGGGGTTGACATGGTAGTAATTGGAAGATTATGTGCTTCTACCCATGATGCAGTAATAAAAGAATGCGTTGCTCAAGTATCAAATAACACTTCTGCAATATGGGAGTCGACTGGGAACATACCTACTATCATGTCGGGGGTCTCCTGAACTGCTTCAGCCTCCAAGTGGTTCAATCTTCCATGATTATAGCGCTGCTGAGGGCGGTTGCCTGATCCAGGCTGGGACACATTCTGCTTTGCTGGGGCATTGGGGCCTGACTGCTGCTGGGCTGCCTTCTTCGGACATTGCATCACCCAATGGCCTTGCTCTCCACAGTGGAAACATGCTCTGCTTCCAACCTGAGCTGGTGCTGCCTGATTGTTCTGCTGAGTTGCGGGGGCAGGAAAACGAGGTGTCTGCTGATTCTGCCTCTGAAACTGACCTCCTGATTGATTGCTCTGACGGTTCTGGTACTGATGCTGAGGATACTGCCTTTGGAACTGCTGATACTGCTGACGCTGCTGAGGTGGACGCTGGTTCTGCCTGAACTGCTGAGGTTGATTGCCTGAAAAACGAGGACGACTGCTGCTTCCAGGCTGGGGTCCACTGATCTTGCGCTTACGATCCTCCATCTCCTTACGCTTCCTTTCTGTCATAATTGCTCTGTCAATCAGGTGCTGGAATGTCGGGAAGGTATGATTCATCAGTTGGTACTGAAGAGGGTCAACCAAGCCTCTCAAGAAACGGTACTGTCGCTTGGCGTCGGTGTTGACATCTTCAGGAGCATAGCGAGACAACTGCAGAAACCTGTCTCGATACTCACTGACAGATGATGACCCTTGCTTAAGGGCCAGGAACTCCTCCTTCTTCACTGTCATCAGACCTGCAGGCACATGGTACTGACGAAAGCTACCTCTGAACTCTTCCCAGGTGATGGCATCGGGGTTGGCATGGGTGGCGAGATAAGACTCCCACCATGATTGGGCTGCTCCTCTCAACAGACGGGGACCATACAAGACTTTCTCCCTGTCATCACACTGAGCGGTATGCAACTCCCGCTCCACAGTGCGCAGCCAATCTTCAGCATCCATGGGGTCAGAAGAGTGAGCGAACGTTGGGGGATGACCTCTCATGAATTCAGCACGCTTGTCTCTGGGCATCTGAGGCATCTGAGGCTGGGGTGGAGCCTGCTGCTGTTGCTGCTGCTGCTGCTGAATGGCGGCCAGAGTCTGACCGATGGCCTGAACTGCCTGAGTCTGCATCAGAAACATCTGCTCGATCGACATCGGGGGCGGGGGTGGCAGGTGCTGCTGAGGCACCTCTTCCTGCAGGGCGGCTTGCTCCTGCTGAGCACGCCTTCCTCCTCTGCGCCTGTTCTCTGACATCTGCAGAACGCAACCACACATCAGAACTGATCTGGCAAATCTTGCAGCATAAGAAAAGAGTATAGAATTCTCCAACAGCACTGAACAGATGAGCATCTTCACTGATCTCCAACACAGACCGACACAGCTTCTCAGATAAAGAGGAAAGTAGAATAAAGGGTTTCCCAACTATATAACTAACTCCATTAACATAATAGGTAAACCAAAATGCAGGGGATACCCACACTCTGGTGACAATCATTACAAAGATCCAAACCAAACATAGTTCATCATGACAAACATAAATGCACAGGATATAGCAAACTACCCTGTCTAACTAAGACTAACTAAGACCGAGATTAACGCTAAGACTGAAGCTTCTATGTATATATTTTGTATTAATTACAGGATCCAACTCTAACGAGCTATGGTTCTAGATTTATCTTGGTCTTGCAGTCGGGATTGCCATAAGACTGGAGTCCACGCCGAGGCGAGCGGTACGGGTGCTGAGTCCCGACGGGAGCGGGGGAACCATCATCCAAGTGACGACGTTCCGCGCGCTCAGCCCGCAGCAGGGCGATCTCAGCACGAGCCCTACTCAGCTCGTCTAATGCATGGTCTAGCTCCGTGTTTAGCACGGCGGCTAGGTTGACTGTGCTGCTCAACCTAGGATTGTCCTCACCAGCAGGTGAAACAATCACGCCTCCTGTGCTGCCAGATGGACGGCGGGGGTAATACTTCAGGTCGAGACCGTCAGCTACCCCACCGAGAACCGAGCAGTAGTGTGAAAGCGCACGCCGTGCAGCATCCTGCATGGCTGCCTCAGCTGAGTCCCGCTCAGAGATAGAATAGTGCTCTGAGCAAGCCTCCGCGCCCTGGAGACTGTTCTCCGGACGGCGCACCAAACAGGTAGCCTCCCAGCGGTCCGGGTAGACCCCGCGACTATGCTGGTAGACCACACAGCGATACTCGATGGACCAAGTACGCCGGTCAAGTGCCCGACGTAACAGGGTGTCGAGCGCGTCGTGGAAGTGACACCCGCGAGCAGCGTCGCGAGTGATGGGTCGAGCAACCCATCCTTCCGGCTCATGGTTAGCAGAGAGGTCGATGTCGTGGCTCAAGCTGTCGTCGCCACCTCCGTCGTCTGGGTCTCCTCCAGCAGCTACTCCAGAAGCTGGGGCGCCTAGGGGAAGCACAGGGGAGCAGCTCCTCACAGACTCTATCTCCTGCTGGAGCGAGAAGGAAGAGCCCCGCTGCTCCTGTCGTCGACGTTCCAGCTCCTCATGCAGGCGGTGGTGCAGTCTCTCCAAGTGGCTGGACTGTCCGGCCACGGGACGGCGAAGCGGACGCTCAGCAAGGCGGGAGGGTAAGAAGGGGATGACGGACTTTCGTGCAGTGTGTCTAAGTCGAGCCATCTACAAAAGACATCGCAAGCAAAAGAGTGAGAACAGAATTAATATGACCAGCAAATAATGAATCATACATAAATGAAGGATCAGAATAAAACATAATTTTCAGCAAGGTATAATGTATAGTAGAACATAGGTTTGGTCAGTAGGACCAACTTTTGAAGGGATACCAAAGTCAAGGCAGGGACAGAGGTCTATAGTCCTTAGAACGACCATTCTACTCTAGGTTAGCGGTCCTACAGTCAGCACGGCTTTGATACCACTTATGTCACACCCGGTTTTAGAAGGCAAACCGAATGCGAACCATGTACGTGCCAGGATCAGTTATTCACGTACACAGCAGTTACATAACATGGACATCATCACACAGTGCTCAAATAGTATTAAAAGGGAAATAATAGTCGATTACATCATACGTCTGAGACGTCCATATAGTTCTTACAATAAATCAAAGTGCGAAAACGAAACGTAGATAACGCGGCCTTCACAGGCAGCCGACTGGGGGTTGCCGCTAACCCACACCTAGAACTCGTCGTAGTCTTGGAACTCCTGGAAGTCTCCTTCCACAGCTTCATCTTCTCCTGAGCAGTGGTTGCAATGCTGACAACCTGGGGGGGGATTGGTGTGTAGAGCAAGGGTGAGTACACATCAACATACTCAGCAAGTATCCTGTTTGGCTGTAGTGGACTAGCTTTATGTGGGGATAAGTCAAGCAGTTACTTTTAGTTGGTCAGGTTATTACTTACTAGTAGAGAGCCAGGTTTTAATATTAACCCAAGTTATTAGCCCAATGTATCCTTTCCAAACGGAAAGAATACCACTTACCAGCACCATAATCATAATCAGAACCATCAATCTCATTGCCACCTGTACCAAAATGTCTCTGATCAAGTATCACTAATCTCTGGAGCTCCCTTGGCCGCTCATAACCGCGAGCACGGCTGATATATCAGTTTCATAACACTCTGCAGAGGTTGTGCACTTTACCCACAAGCCGTGATTCCCTCTCTAGCCCGGGCTTGCAAGACCCTTATTCACTCCCAAGGTGAATGGCTAGGGATTCACTACGAAGCCTTTACAAAGATTCCCCGGGGCTGTAGCCACCCGTTAGGTTTCCTAAATGTACCGCACTCCTCCCCAAGGGACAAATCAACCTTGGCAGAGCGAGCCGCATACACCGAGCCCCATTGACAGCACAACGGCTAAGCGAACTACACCCCGGTTCCTCTAATTATTCAGCTAAGGGCGTCCCATTCCACCCTCATGGTTGCACTGTTTTCCCGGGCGGTCATCCATTGAACAGGTCCTTACGGAGAGGCACTCGAGAAACCGCTCGAGTCCCCTTGAAGGTCACAAATATAATCATACATAAGAAGGGAAAACAGCGTATCATAGATAATCACATCATGTTCATTGATTAGAGTTGAGCAATAGCATCAGACTAAGCAGTAATAATCCGACCCAAATAGGTAAACAAGGACATGGATAACAAAAGCTAGTAAATCCTTAGGTATAAATGTGTAATGCGGGAGGTGAATTAAAGAATGAATAGGACAGAAATAGGTCAAAGGACACTTGCCTCCACCAACCGACTGCTGCTCAGGGGCTTCTCCTGCGAATTCCTCGGGCTCTTCGACCGGATCGTTCTCTATGCGAGCGCAAACACACATACATCCACATATTTAATACAAAAGAACAGTACACCATACAAGGGAACAAGTAAAGCGAATATGCATCAAGTATGACATTCGATATTGCATTTGTTATGGTTAGAAAGAAACGGGGAAAGGTCTCGCAGGGGGTTAAAGTTTATGCACTAATGATTAGTTACAACTGATTCTTAACAAAAGAATTCTGTTATATACACTAATGGAAACCTAGTCATTTTAAGTTGATCAACATTGAACGAGATAAACAATTAACTAAATGAATCAACTAGCGCAACGAAATTCTAAATTAAGCTTCCTATTTCAATAACATGAACAATGATTAGCCTACCTAAAATAAAATAGCTATGATAACAGAAAGTAAAACAAAAATAAAAAAAATAAAAAAAATAAAAAAAGGGGGGGGCGGTTGAACCGTCCCTGAGGGCGGTTGAACCGGCCGGGGGCAGGGCGGCTGGGCTGGGCGCCGGCGCGGGCGGCCGAGCTGGGCGGCCAGGGCGGCCGAACCGGCGGCCAGGGCGGCCGAACTGGCGGCCAGGGCCGGCCGAGGCGGGGCTGGGCGGCCAGGCGGCCAGGCGGCCAGGCGGCCAGGGGGCCAGGGGCGGCTGGGGGGCGGCCAGGCGGGGCTGGGGGCCGACCGGGCGGGGCTGGGGCGCGGCCGGGCGGCCAGGCGGCCAGGGCGGCCAAGGCGCAGCCGGGAGAGAGGAAGGGAGAGGGGAGAGGGGAGAGGGGAGAGGGAGGGAGGAGGGGGAAGGGGGGGCTCACCGGCGTCGGGCGACCGAACTGCAGGGGGCGGCGCTAGGGCAGGGGGCGGTTGAGCAGGGGTAGGGGGCGGCGGCTAGGGTGGGGAGAGGGAAAATGGGAGGGAGAGAGAGAGGTAAGGGAAGAAAAGGGGAAGGGGGGGCGGTTGGGCCAATTTGGGCCCAAAGGGGGGGGCGCGGGGGGGGCGGCTGGGCCGGCCAAGGGGCGGCTGGGCCGGCCAAGGGGCCCACGGCGTGGGAGAGAGAGAAGGGAGGAGGGAGAGAGAAAGAAAGAAAAAGAAAAAGAAAAAGAAAAAGAAAAAGAAAAAGGTTATCTTCTTTTCGAAATTCGTTTTTCCTAGATGAATGCATCCACGTTCTCAATCAATCCAAAAGAATGCATGGTTCGGCATGGTGCATCAAACAACATAAAGTATTTAGGGTTTTCTTTACATGGGAATTCCAAACCGAATCCCGCTAGCTTTGGAAAAAGTCAAGGTCTAGCGAGGGAAAAAGAAAAAAGAAAAGGTAACGCCCGAATTTTGGCGAGTGAAGAAAAGAAAAAAATTCAACTGCAAAATTCGGGGCGTTACAGAAGCACATACGGGAGAAGATAAGGGCTGGAACAGCCAAATGTTTCAAAGAAGACGATCAAGGTGTGATATGGTTCAATAACCGCATAGTAGTGCCAAAGAATGAAGAACTCCGCCAGCAAATTTTAGATGAAGCGCATCTTAGTCGCTATTCTATTCATCCGGGAAGCACTAAGATGTATCATGATCTAAAGCAGCACTACTGGTGGACGAAGATGAAAATTGAAATTGCACGCTATGTGGCAAAGTGTGACACTTGCAGACGTGTCAAGGCCATACACATGAAAACTGCTGGTCCATTACAATCTTTGTCGATCCCAACATGGAAATGGGAAGACATAAGTATGGACTTTATCGTAGGATTGCCCAGGACTGCAAAAGGGTATGATTCTATCTGGGTTATAATTGATCGGCTTACAAAGATTGCTCACTTTCTGCCGGTCAAGACAGATCACCCAGTTACTGTCTATGCCCAATTGTACATTGCTCGTATTCTTAGTCGGCATGGTGTTCCGAAGACCATAGTGTCGGATCGTGGACCTCAATTTGTAGCCAAGTTTTGGGAAGCACTTCACAAATCCTTGGGTACTAAGTTGCTCCATAGTTCGGCATATCATCCACAAACCAGTGGACAGACTGAGAGGATTAATCAAGTACTCGAAGATATGTTGCGAGCATGTGTTCTGGATTTCTCACCAAAATGGGATGAATGTTTGCCTTTGGCGGAGTTTTCATATAATAATAGCTATCAAGAAAGTATCAAGATGGCACCTTTTGAAGCTTTATATGGGCGACGATGTTGAACTCCGCTAAATTGGTCTGAACCTGGAGAAAGATACTTCTTTAGGCCTGATATAGTGAAGGAGGCCGAGGAAAAGGTTTAGAAAATTATTCATAATATGAAGAAAGCACAAGCTCATCAGAAGGGTTATGCAGACAAACGGTGAATGCCCTTATATTTTCATGAAGGGGATTATGTGTACCTGAAAGTTTCACCAATGAAGGGAGTATCGTGTTTTGGGGTTAAAGGGAAACTTGCACCCAGGTACATTGGTCCATTCCCGGTACTTGAGCAATGTGGACCAGTGGCGTATCGACTGCAGCTCCCCGAAATTTTGTCTGTTATACATAATGTGTTCCATGTATTGCAATTGAAGAAGTGTCTTCGGGTTCCCGATCGAACCATTGAAGTAACAGATGTTGTCCTTGAACCGGACTTGACATACTCTGAGCACCCTATTCGAGTCTTGGATCAAAAGGACAGGGTTTCCCGGAGAAAAACTCTCAAGTTCTATAAGATACAGTGGAACCAACATTCTGAAGAAGAGGCTACATGGGAAACTCAAGACTTTTTAGATAAGAATTTCCCAGGCTTTCTAGCCTCATGTAATTTGTAAAGTGTATTTAGTGTTGTAAATAAGAAGTGACCCCCACACCACCCCTGCCTTGTACAAGAAATAAGGAAATAAAAATGCGACACATTTCCTTTTCCATTACTCACCCTAGGACTTTTAATCTCGGGACGAGATTCTTTTATGGGGGGAAGGATGTAACACCCCTGGTGTTACTGTAACTAAAATTTGAGCATGGCATCATAAACATTGGCATTGCATATGTTTGACACACCTAGAGTGCATTCACTAGGTAAAAATTTCAAACAAGTGTATTGTTTTTAGTGTTTTGCAAATAGGACCCTGGATAGGGAACCTGACCCTAAATAAGGCTCAAAGGGGCAAAACTTAACCCAAATAAAGAAAACCTAAAAGCTTTAAGGGAAGGGTCACAAAATGATCCCAAGACTTAAGTGGAATTACACTTAGACCCCTGGGATACCAGAAACCCTAATTGGAACCCTGGAAAACCCTAAAACCAAACCCTAGGGACCTATGTGCAAAATTAGTCCACTTTTGGACTAAAGTGCAAAAACCAAGTCAAATAAGTATCTTAAGTCATTTGGGTCAATCATATGTGGATTTACAAGCCAAACCCTAAGTTTTGGACCTAATTGCAAAATGGACCACAATTAAGTTCTATTCTAAGTCTGAAATTCAGTGTTGATGGCTCAACTTTGGAGCTTTGCAACTTTCAAATTATGGGGTTTTTGCCCTAGGGAACCACATCAAAGTTGTAGAGCAAACAAAGGAGAACAATTTTGCTTAAGAGTGCAAGCCATGTTCTTGTGAAAAATCTGGAGATAATCATGCTCAAAACCAGGCTGTCAGGCTGTTTGCAGTCTGAAATTCAGACTAACAGTGATACTGAGTCAACTTTGAACTGGGAATCAACCCTGATCTAATGAGTATTTGGACATGGTTGCTATGACAAAATTGTATCTGGATCATTGGGCTATAACTTTGCTAAAGAGTGATGATCAAGTTGCCACATGAAATTGGGAGGAAATTCCCCTCTAAAATGCTCTGTCAGGCGACTGAATGGGGACTCTGATGGTACAGTAGCCAATGTGGATCAGAATGCCAGCGTAGCTTGCTCGCCGCCGGTGACCCCCCCTGTGCGAGGATTCGCACCGCCGCCGTTAAGATTAACGCTCGCTGGTAACCGGATAACGCTTCGGGGTAGAAAGATCTTCGTCGCCGTCGAGCTGGAAGCCACCCCGGTCAGCCGCGGTACTCCTCCCCTTGCTCACCGCCGTGGATAAAGCTGCTCACCGTCGTCGTGCCATCGCCGTTGTCCACCGCGTGTCCCAACCTCGCCACCGCATCGCCGTGATTTCTTCTAAGCTCTTCGTTGATCGCCGGAGCAATTGCCATGACACTGGACACCCAGCCGCTGCACCAGTAAACTCCTTCTTTCTATGACCGCCGCGCGTCTCGCTCAATTCACCGGCCACCGCTTGCGAGCGCTATAAATTGAAGGCCTGGACAGCTGCGTTAGATTATCGCGAACCCAGCCACGAAGAATCGTTAGTAATCATCCACCAGTGAGCTCGAATTTAAGATTTCCCCCAACACAGTTCTCCGCCGCCGTAAAAGTACCTCACCGTGGCGAGCTCGGTTTAGGTGAGCTCAAGTTCCTCTGTTGCTTGTTCTAGCATCCTCATGTGCTATTGATACTCACCGACCCACCCAATCGAATTAGACTGCTACTGTTCGTCGTGAACGCGTGGTTCTTTGGATCATCCGCGCGGTCACCGTGGCCAGGGACATTAGGGTCGCCGTTCATGCAATTGACTTAGGGGAAACGCTGATTGGGGCATGAATTCGGTTTCGAACGAAGAAGGGCGTCAGCCCTTTCCCCAATCGGCTGGCCTACTAGCTCGCCGGAGCTCCTCAGCGCGCTGCCGTCGTCGGGGACTCCACCTTGCAAAGGAATAGAACTACGGGGATCTTTTTGTAAATGGTCAGTGACTTGGTTAAACAGTAGAGAAACCCGTTTCCAATTGTTCAAAAAGGCAAGGGTCTCTGCGCAAACTCGCAGCGCGGGCGCGCCGCTGGGCTGAAATAAGCACAGTACTATTCACCAGTTTTTCCTTTTCTTTTTATTCCAGAGCCAAAACAATTATAGAAAATGGTAGAAAAATCCTAAAATTGTGAAACCAATTTTACTAAACTTCTTATTTTCCCTAGAATTTAATAAAAATAGTTTCATGATTTTTAGGTTAAATTAGGAATTTTAAGGTATTTAAAATAGTTTAAGATAGTAGTTCTAGATTTTTAAAAGATAAATGATAATCCCAAAAATGCTCAAACTTTTTATATGAGTTCCTCATATTATTTAGAAGCCTTGAGTAGAATTTGGGTTGATTTGGACCTTGTTTGATCACTAAACGCCAAAACCCCCTTGCCCTGTGAACTCCTTTACTGACTCCGAAAACCCTAAGTTCTCGGAGTTTCGTGAAGGAAAGTTGTATTCAAGACTTAGATAATAGGTTTATATTATCTTTGCACTCTCATGAGCATTACATGGCATTCATTCTTATACATATGTATGGTTATGATTAGAACACGAGGAAGAAGTGGAAGCCACTGAAGAGCCAGTACCACCACCTTTGGAAACTCAGGCTGAGAATTGTTTCTACTTCGATATTTGTGGATCCGAGCCTGACTCACCCATAAACAAAGGCAAGCCCCGGTGCATTTGCCACCTTCCTTGATGTTTCTAAAATCTTTCTCACTTGATTGGTGCATTAGGTGATAGGAGTTGATTGCTAAAACAATTCTTGCATTACCTTCCTTGAATTTGATTATCTTCCTTGATCACCTGTTTTACAAAGGATTTTTAATGCTTAGCCTTGCTTTAGAAAAACAACTGTTTTGTTTTTACAAAAGATGATGTGGCAAAAGTGGGTGGGAATGTTTTTGAAAATAAAACTTGACGGTGGATCCATCACGGCCGTGATGGGTTCAACATCGGAAAAGATGTACCTCTGCCAGGTACCAAACTTTGGGTTTGAAATGATTAAGCTGAGACCGGGCGGGTAACTTGCACGAGAAAGGAGTCTCGGTGTAGTGTCTCCGTCTGAGTCGATTAAGGACCGTGTCGATGTAGGCCTGCTGACCGAGGACCCTTTAATTGGTCACATGCCTCGTTATGGGTAAGCCTTGCCTCGGGCAGACTAAGGCCAGAATAAGATAACACGGAATGGGCGTGGAGCGGTGGCGAGAGTAGCGTGTACCCTCCGTGGCAAGAGGCTGGACGGTGGTGTATCTGTGCTCTCGGTTTGCGTGAACCTGATCTGGTCTTAAGAAACTCGGTGGAGGGTTGACATATGCAAGGGTTAAGTGCTACATATGTCGTGTGATCGGAGATCCTCAGCTGAGTATAATCGATTCGGATCACCGTACCTCCGCGGTTATGGAGACTTGGCCACTGACTTACACGTAGCAATCCAGTGAAGATGAAGGGTTGATAAGAAATTGGCTAGTGCAGGTCAAGTGATTGAACTAGGGTAGAAAGAACACTAGCTGCAGGTAATCCTACTTAACCTGACAATAAAATTAGATTTTAAGGATCCACTTTAGTAAGCAATTCTGCAAACAGAGTCTTTGATTATTGAAAAGCCTTACCTTGACTCCTATATAACCAGCATACCCTTGAGAGTCTTTTCTTTAGTCGGGTAAGACTTGCTGAGTAATTCCATACTCAGGGTTTATTCCCCCATTGTTTTTAGGTGAGGAGACAACAAACTTGTGTTGTTTTTGTACCAAGGTGGTGAAAAATGAGGACAATCAAGAATGAAGCCGCTGGAGGACCGAGTCCTCCTTAAAAACTTTTATGTAAAGAACTTAATGGGAGGAGTTTTTGCCTCCCCGGTATTGTAATAATACTTTTCAGCACTCGCTTTACACACTGGTCTGTATTAAATGACTTACTCTTACTTTTCAAATAAATGTAAGTTTATGTAATCACTTCCGCATTTCCGCATCTTCGATGAACATACTGTCTGTCAGACGGGTGAAACGTTCTTGGAAAGGTAAGAGAAAAGATACCGAACTTGTCAAGTGATTCAGGAACATCTACAGGGTTGTCTGATGTCTGTTGGACAAGGACAACTGTAGGTGGGCCTAATGACTTGGGAGGTTCCGTCACAATCTCCCGACGCTTCCTTTCAGTCATAATTGCTCTGTCGATCAAATGCTAGAAGGTAGGGAAGGTGTGATTCATTAGCTGGTAGTGGAGGGGATCAACCAATCCTCTCAGGAAGCGAAACTGCCTCTTGGCATCCGTGTTGACATCTTTTGGAGCATAATGTGACAGCTGTAGAAACTTGTCCCTGTACTCACTGATGGACAGGGGTCCTTGCTTCAAGGCGAGAAACTCCTCCTTCCTCACTATCATTAGTCCCTCGAGCACATGGTAGCGACGGAAGTTGTCCCTGAATTCCTCCCAAGTGATGGCTTCAGGGTTGGCATGGGTGGCGAGGTAAGACTCCCACCAAGACTGTGCTGCTCCCTTCAGCCATCGGGGTCCATACAACACCTTCTCACGATCGTTGCACTAGGCAGTGTGCAACTCACGCTCCACGGTACGCAGCCAATCTTCGGCGTCCATGGGATCAGCAGAATGGGCAAAGACAGGGGGATGGTCCCTCATGAATTCTGCCCGCTTGTCTCTAGGCACCTGTGGCATCTGAACTTGCACCTGAGATTGAGGTGGGGGTGGCTGATGCTGCACCTGCTGCATTGCTGCTAAGGTCTGACCAATTGCTTGGACTGCTTGGGTCTGCATCAGGAACATCTGCTCAATGGTCATCGAGGGTGGCGGTGGCAACTGCTGCTGCTGAGCTGCATCTTCCTGGGGTGCCTGCTGTTCTAGCTGAGCACCCCTTGCACCTCTGCGCCTGTGCTCAAACATCTGTAGAAATCACACACAAATCAGATCTGACTCTATAGTCTTTCAGCATAAGAAAAGATATATAGAAAATCTTCATAGCACTGAACATTTGATCATCTTCACTGACAACTTCTCAGATAAAGAGGAAAGTGGAAATAAAGGGATTACCCAACTAAACAACTGACTTTATTAATAACTACACCAAGTTGCAGGGGATGCCCATACCTTGGTGACAATCATTACATGTCCATCATGACAAGCATTCCAACAAAAGGTAAGCAAACTAACTCTAACTAAGACTGACTAAGACTAAGACACTGAATTAAGCATTATTATAGACTCCGACTCTGTCGATCTATAGATCCAAATCTATCTGGGTCCTGCAGTCTGGGGTACCATAGTCGAAGCGACCATGGGGCGGTGGACGGTAAGGGTGCTGGTTCCCGAGAGGGGCAGGAGAACCACCATCCAGATAGTGGTGTGCCGCGCACTCAGCACGCAATTCCGTAACCTCTGCCTGAACGTTGCCCAACTCGTCAAGGGCATGGTCTAGCTCTATGTTGAGCATGGCAGCCAGGTTGACCATGCTGTTCAGCCTAGGATTGCCCTCACCAATTGGCGAGACAATCACACCTCCAGCACCGCCGGTCGAACGGCGAGGGTAGTACTTCAGGTCAAGACCATCAGCTACCCTGCTGAACAACGAGCAATACTGACGAAGTGCCTGTCATGCTGCATCTTGCATGGCTACCTCGGCAGTATCCCTCTCAGTAATAGAATAGTGCTCTGAGAAGGCCTCTGCATCCTTGAGATCAACGTCCGGACGGCGCACCAAGCAATTAGTCTCCCACTGGTCTGGGTATAACCCGTGATGATGCTGGTAGACTACACAACGGTACTCGATGGACCAAGTGTGTCGATCGAAAGCCCAACGCAGCAAGGTGTCGAGAGCGTCGTGGAAGTGACACCCGCGAGTAGTGTCACGAGTGATGGGTCTAGCAATCCACCCCTCTGGCTCCGGCTCCTCCGAGAGCTCCGTGCCGTGGCTCGAACTGCCATCGACGTCGTCGTCTCCGTATCCGTCAGGGTCTCCTCCAGCAGCCCGGATGCCCTGTGGTGGTGTAGGGGGCATCTCTGGCTGAGGTGCAGGGGAAGGCTGTCTCACATACTCCACCTCCTGTTGAGGCGAGGGGGAAGAGTCCTGCTCCCGCTCCTGGCGTCGGTGCTCCTGCTCCTCGTTCAGGCAACGATGCAGTCTTTCTAGGTGATTGGACTGACCTGGCACCGTGCGATGCAGTGGACGCTCCGCCAGGCGAGAAGGCAAAAAGGGGATCACAGACTTATGTGCCGTGCATCTAATACAAGCCATCTACAAAACATCGTAAGCACAAGAGTGAGAGTAGAACTATATGACCAGCAAGTAAACAGAAAGAAAAGTGAGACAAAGTTTTGTAAGATGAGTAATAACATAGAATTGGTCAAGATGACCAACTTTTGAAATGACTCTAAAGATCAAGGTAAGAGTAGGGGTTTATAGTCCTTATGGAGACCATTCTAGTCTAGGTTAGTGGTCCTACAATCAACAAGGCTTTGATACCACTTATGTCACACCCGGTTTTGGAAGGAAAACCGAATATGAACCATGTACGTGCCATGATCAGAAACTCACGTACACAGTGATTACATAATTGGACATCATCACACAATGCTCAAAATAAATAGCGGAAAGGTACTTTAATTACATCAAGATGTCCAAGACATCCATAGAATCTAATACATAACCATTGTCTTTAACATAAATATCAAAGTGCAGAGAAACGAAACGTAGATGAAAAGCCTACACAGGCAACTAACTGGGGGTTTGCCACTAAGATAAACTAGAACTCGTCGTAGTCCTGGAACTCCTCAAAGTCCTCCATGTTGCCAGCATCACCTCCTGAGCACTGAGTACAGTGGGGACAACCTGGGGTGGGGGTGGTTTGTAAAGCAAGGGTGAGTACACATCAACGTACTCAGCAAATGTCCCTTTTGGCTAAAGTGGACTAGATGTATGTGGGGTTGAGGTTAAGCAGTTGCTTTTAGTTGGTCAAACATTTATTACTTTTAGTAGAGCCAAGTTTTAGCAATAAACTCAATTATTACCCAAAAGTACTCCCACCAAGAGGAAATAGCAGAGATCAGAACTATAACCAACATTATTAACCATCATCATAAAAGTAACCAAAGTTCTTCTAATCAAAGAGGATCCCAAGGCCGCTCTTAATAGTGAGCTCAGCTGATATACCAGTCTCTAACACTCTGCAGAGGTTGCACACTTTACCCACAAGTCATGATCCCTTTATGCCTCGGGTCGATCAAACCCTCAAACACTACAAAGGTGAGTCGGCAAGGTTTCACTACGTAGCCTTTACAAAGACTCCCCTGGTGCATAGCTGCTCATTAGGTTTCGCCAGTCGTACAAACGCAGTACACCTCCCCAAGGTGGGTGACTAACAAAACCAAATCGAATGAACCTCTGCACCCCCCTTGGCAGAGCGAGCACTACGCCCCGACCCGCATTGACGACCCTCAGGCAAAGCCAACTACGCCCCCAGGTTCATCTAATTAATCAGCTAAGGGCATCCCATTCCACCCTCATGGTTGCACTGTTATCCCAGGTGGTCACTCCGCGAACAGGTCCTTATGGAGAGGTACTTAGGAAAAATGGTCTGAGCCTCCTAGAATATCACAATAGTATCATCGAGATAACATTATCGTATCATAAATAATCACATCATGTTCATTGATTAAGTTAAAGCAATAGCATAAAGCTAACCATGATTACCCAAAAAGGTAAACAAGGATAAGGTAAATACAGACTAGTCAATCCTTAGGTTTAAATAATGTAATGTGGGACAGCGAATTATAAGTATGTAGGAATAATGGGTCAGAGGACACTTGCCTTCACCAGGTTGTTGCTCAGGAAGATCTTCAGCAACACACTCAGGAACCACGGACTGCTCGTTGTCTAAAGAAAGCGATCATACATTCTATACATTTGGAAAGTACAAATGAACAGCACACCAAACATGTACAAACATTGGAATACATCTCAAAAAGGCACAATATTTAATAAAGAAGAATGAGATCAAAGTATAACATAAACTAATTTCATTTAGGAGTTGATTATTCTTTAAGTGTGGTCCCTAATTACATAACCTTATTCTATTCATTTTACTGAGACCTAAAAGTTAGGCCAGAGATGAATTCATGTAATACATATTATTAATCTCACAAGACTAAATATACTTTAACCTCTAGGATTTTCCTTTTATTTATTTTATTAGATAAATAAATCCACACATATACTAGTTCATAGTTAACCATAAAATTAGAATGTACAGACAGTAGATGGAACTAAGTTATTTAAACAGAGAATATTCCTATGAACATTTTTCAATTTGAATCACTAAATTTGGAGTTCATATGCAAAAGATATGAAATTAACAAGTTTGGGAGTTTAAAATATGAAAATAGGTCAAATTCTATAATTATTTAAAAGCCTAGGGTTCAATCTGCAAGATTACAGGGGCCTGTGCGCGAAAACCAGGAATGACGGGTTTATTTCCTAAAACCCGAGGGTCTCTTAAGCAAAACTACATGCGAAGGGGTATCGAACGATCTCAACCATCGAATCAGAGATCGACGGATAGGATTAGATCCACGGGCGAGTGAGGCACTGACAAGCGGTCCAACGACGTCAGCGACCGAGGAGGGGGGTGCGTGGACTGGTCGGACCCAGCGCTAGGGGCACGTAGGTGCTGATCGATGGGCCCGGACACAGGACACGTGGGCGCGAAGCGGTATCCCGCGATCTCGGCCGTGCGATCAAGATCAGACGGGGGAGATCAAAGCCGGGAGGGCTGGTTAGCTGCGGGTGGCGCCGCTCCCCTTCGCGGCGGTGAGGCCGTGCGGAGTTGGGGCGGGTGCGTGCTACGGTGGTTCCGGGGTACCCAGAGTTGGCTAAAAATGAAGGGGACGACTCGGCGAACTTGCTGGCGGGGTCGTGGCCACGAGACCGAGGTCAGAGAGGGGAGAACGGTGGGGAAAAGACTCCGGGCGGGTCGGGACGATTCCGGTTAGGAATTCCGGCCGCTAGGAGAGGCAATCGACCTTGATAAGGCTCGGTCTAGATCCAGTGGAGGTAGGGGAGCACTATGGGCCAACGTCGGGGCACTGGACGGTGTTGGGTTGGCCGGAAACCGTGCGGGCACGGCGAGCAAGCGTGGCCGCACACCGGCGAGGCCAAATTGGCTACAGGTGGGCGCAAATAGGGAAAACCAAGCACGGGAACGGATGTCTCACCTCGGGGCAGAGCTCAGGGTCACTTGGCGTGGCCTCCGATGAGCTAGAAGACCAACACGGCGGGCACGGGTCTCCGGCGAGGCTGAGCGGCGTGGGTAGAGCGCGAGAGAGAGCGGGGCTGTGTGAAATAGGATGGGGAAGTGAGTGTGGGCGCGGGCGGTGCTCAAAAAGGTGCAGGGGCGTGGGCGGGCGACATGGCCGAGGATTCTAGCGACGTGCGCGAGTGCGCGCGCTAGTCCACGGCCAGCGCGGCGAAGGCCACGGCGCAGCGAGAGAGAGCGAACGTGCGGGGGAAACAGGTCGATGTCTGGCGAAGCGAGCCCGCGAGGCAGAGAGGGAAGAGGGGCACGCGGGGGAAGGCAACTGGTGCCGACAGCCCAACCCCACTAGGCAGAGAGAGGGAGAGAGTGAGCGCACGGGGAAGGAAACCACCGCTGACAGGTGGCGCCCACCTGTCAGACGGTGCGGGCGCGTGGCCCCGCTAGGCTGGATGGGCCGGCTTGGGCTGCTTTGGCTTTTTCTTTTTCCCTGGATTTTCTAATTGCTTTTCCTTTTCTTTTTCTCTAGGATTTTTGAATTCAAATTCAAACCAAGTTTCAAATTTATACTAATTCAAACATGTGCAACAATTCAAAGAATATTTAAGCTCAGCATGATGCAACATGTCATGACTCATAGTGTTTTGGCAAAAATAAATAATTAATCCCTCCTTAATTAAGCTATATCTACTCAAAAGGAAAGAGAGAGAGAGAGAGAGAATCTAGAGAGAGACAGAACCTAGGGTGAGAGAGAGAAGAGTAACACCTGAATTTGGACGATAATAAGAAATAAATTTTATACCCCCAAATTCAGGGTGTTACACCCTGGCACCGTTGCCTTCTTCAGCGGCATGTTGAAGGTGAATGCTTGCCGAAGGTTGTGGAAGTGAGTTCACCAGAGGTGGGCGCCAATGTAGGTCACTTGTTCTCAAATGCTGTGAATCAAGAACAAGGCAACACAATTGTTAATCATTAAGGACCTTCGTCCTCCAAAGCATTATCTACTCAGCGGTATAATTGAGAGCACCTAGAGGGGGGGGTGAATAGGTGATCCTGTAAAACTTCAAACTTAAGCCACAAAACTTGGTTAAATGTTAGCACAAATAATTTCCAAGTGGCTAGAGATGAGTCTCAACAAAACACAATACCACAAGAGATCAGACACAGAGATGACACAGTGGTTTATCCCGTGGTTCGGCCAAGACCAACGCTTGCCTACTCCACGTTGTGGCGTCCCAACGGACGAGGGTTGCAATCAACCCCTCTCAAGCGGTCCAAAGACCAACTTGAATACCACGGTGTTTTGCTTTGCCTTTCAATATCCCGTTTGCAAGGAATCTCCACAAATTGGAGTCTCTTGCCCTTACAAGTATATGATCACAAAGAAGCACAGAGTAAGGGAGGGAAGCAACACACACAAATCCACAGCGAAATGCGCACACAAACGGCCAAGAATCGAGCTCGAATGACTATCTCAAAGTTCTCACTAGAACGGAGCTCGAATCACTTAGAATCACAAACGAATGCGCAAAGAATGAGTGTGGATGATCAAGAATGCTCTAAGGTTGCTTGGATATCTCCTCCATGCGCCTAGGGGTCCCTTTTATAGCCCCAAGGCAGCTAGGAGCCGTTGAGAGCAAATCTGGAAGGCTATCCTTGCCTTCTGTCGTCGGGTGCACCGGACAGTCCGGTGTACACCGGACACTGTCCGGTGCCCGATTTCTTTCCTTAAACAGCGAAGCCGACCGTTGCAGACCGTTGCAGATCTGGGAGCCGTTGGCGCACCGGACATGTCCGGTGCACACCGGACAGTCCGGTGCCGTCTTCTAGCCGTTGGCTCGGCCACGTGTCCCGCGCAGATTGCGCGGCCGACCGTTGGCCCGGCCGACCGTTGGCTCACCGGACAGTCCGGTGCACACCGGACAGTCCGGTGAATTTTAGCCGTACGCCGTCGGCGAATTCCCGAGAGCGGCCTGTTCACGCCGAGTCAGCCTGGCGCACCGGACACTGTCCGGTGCACACCGGACAGTCCGGTGTGCCAGACCGAGCTGAGTCTTGGCTGTACACAGCCAAGTCTTTTGCACCTTTCTTCTTTTCTTCCGCTTTCTGTTTCTAACACTTAGACAAGTATATTAGTACACAAAACCAATGTACTAAGGCTTAGAAACATACCTTTACTTCATGATTTGCACTTTGTCCACCTTTTACAATTAGGCACCTGTGTTGGGCACTAAATCACCAAAATACTTAGACATGGCCCAAGGGCACATTTCCCTTTCAATCTCCCCCTTTTTGGTGATTTATGCCAACACAACATAAAGCAAGTAGAACAAGTACAAAAATACTTCAAATAAGAACTCAAATTATTTTGATTCAATTTTGACATATATGGATCACTCTATGCCACCACTTGGTTTGTTTTTGCAAATCGAACTCAAATCTCTATCTCTAAGTCAAACACACATGTTGAAACATAAAGAGAGTCATTCCAAAAGAGACTGATCAAAGATTTCAAAAACTCCCCCTTTTTCCCATAATCAATACTTCTCCCCACAAGAAGCCAATCTTTTGATAAGAGAGACAACAAAAGAGTTTTGACAAACCAAAAGCTCTATTCTACTATTTTCAAAATCTCTCAAGTGGTAGCTGATCCATTTATCGCTTTGGCCTTTATTTTCTCCCCCTTTGGCATCAAACACCAAAACGGGATCAATCTTGTCTCTTTAACCCCATTGCCTCACCAAAATCTTCAATTAAGAGCAAATGGCAATAAGAGTTCATGAGATGGACTTGGAATAAGTTACCCTCTCATCGGAGTGCAGTGGAAGTCTTTCATGGTCCAAGTCCACCTTTTCCCTTTCAATTCTCCTTCGAGACTAAATCAAGCAAACTCAAGCATATGGTTAGTCTCAAAGGGTCAAGTTGTAACACATCTCCCCCTAAACATGTGCATCACTTTGCAACGGACTTGTGAGGTCCAGGGAGTGTTTGTACAACTTGAGCACCATAGTAAGCAACAAAATGCAGAATGGACATGATCAAAGGCATAAACACATGTATGCTACATTTCAATCCAAGTTCCGCGAATCTAAGATATTGAGCTCACTACGCAGCCTGCAAAAGGTCTTTTCATCTAGAGGCTTGGTGAAGATATCGGCTAGCTGGTTCTCGGTGCTAACATGAAACACTTTGATATCTCCCTTTTGCTGGTGGTCTCTCAAAAAGTGATGCCGGATGTCAATGTGCTTTGTGCGGCTGTGCTCAACAGGATTTTCCGCTATTCGGATAGCACTCTCATTGCCACATAGGAGTGGGACTTTGCTCAGATTGTAGCCAAAGTCCCTGAGGGTTTGCCTCATCCAAAGTAGTTGCGCACAACACTGTCCTGCGGCAACGTACTCGGCCTCAGCGGTGGATAGGGCAACGGAGGTTTGTTTCTTAGAGTTCCATGACACCAGGGACCTTCCTAAGAATTGGCACGTCCCCGATGTACTCTTCCTATCGACCTTACATCCAGCATAGTCGGAATCTGAGTACCCAATCAAGTCAAAGTTAGACCCCTTTGGATACCAGATCCCGAAGCAAGGCGTAGCAACCAAATATCTAAGAATTCGCTTCACTGCCACTAAGTGACACTCCTTAGGATCGGATTGAAATCTGGCACACATGCATACGCTAAGCATAATATCCGGTCTACTAGCACATAAATAAAGTAAAGACCCTATCATTGACCGGTATGCTTTTTGATCAACGGACTTACCTCCTTTGTTGAGGTCGGTGTGTCCGTCGGTTCCCATCGGCGTCTTTGCGGGCTTGGCGTCCTTCATCCCAAACCGCTTCAGCAAGTCTTGTGTGTACTTTGTTTGGGAGATGAAGGTGCCATCCTTGAGTTGCTTCACTTGGAACCCAAGGAAGTAGTTCAACTCGCCCATCATCGACATCTCGAATTTCTGCGTCATCACCCTGCTAAACTCTTCACAAGACTTTTGGTTAGTAGAACCAAATATTATGTCATCGACATAAATTTGGCACACAAACAAATCACCATCACAAGTCTTAGTGAAAAGAGTTGGATCGGCTTTCCCAACCTTGAAAGCATTAGCAATTAAGAAATCTCTAAGGCATTCATACCATGCTCTTGGGGCTTGTTTAAGTCCATAGAGCGCCTTAGAGAGCTTACACACGTGGTCGGGGTACCGTTCATCCTCGAAGCCAGGGGGTTGCTCCACATACACTTCCTCCTTTATTGGCCCGTTGAGGAAAGCGCTCTTCACATCCATTTGGTACAACCTGAAAGAATGGTGAGCGGCATACGCTAGCAAGATACGAATGGACTCTAGCCTAGCCACAGGAGCAAACGTCTCCTCAAAGTCCAAACCTGCGACTTGGGCATAACCTTTTGCCACAAGTCGAGCCTTGTTCCTCGTCACCACCCTGTGCTCGTCCTGTTTGTTGCGGAACACCCACTTGGTTCCCACAACATTTTGCTTGGGACGAGGCACCAGTGTCCAAACTTCGTTGCGCTTGAAGTTGTTGAGTTCCTCCTGCATGGCCAATACCCAATCCGGATCTAGCAAGGCCTCCTCTACCCTGAAAGGCTCAATAGAAGAGACAAAGGAATAATGCTCACAAAAATTAACTAATCGAGATCGAGTAGTTACTCCCTTGCTAATGTCACCCAGAATTTGGTCGACGGGATGATCCCTTTGAATCATCGCTCGAACTTGGTTTGGAGGTGCCGGTTGCGCTTCTTCCTCCATCACATGATCATCTTGTGCTCCCCCTTGATCACACGCCTCCTGTTGATGAATCTATTCATCGTCTTGAGTTGGGGGATGCACCGTTGTTGAGGAAGAAGGTTGATCTCGTTCATCTTGTTCCTGTGGCCGTACTTCTCCAATCGCCATAGTTCGTATAGCGGCCGTCGGAACATCTTCTTCATCTACATCATCACAATCAACAACTTGCTCTCTTGGAGAGCCATTAGTCTCATCAAATACAACATCGCTAGAGACTTCAACCAAACCCGATGATTTGTTGAAGACCCTATACGCCTTTGTATTTGAATCATAACCTAATAAAAACCCTTCTACAGCTTTGGGAGCAAACTTAGAATTTCTACCCTTCTTCACTAGAATGTAGCATTTGCTCCCAAATACACGAAAGTAAGATACATTGGGTTTGTTACCGGTTAGAAGCTCGTACGAAGTCTTCTTGAGGAGGCGATGAAGGTAGACCCTGTTGATGGCGTGGCAAGCCGTGTTCATAGCTTCCGACCAAAAGCACTCGGGGGTCTTGAACTCTCCAAGCATCGTCCTTGCCATATCGATCAGCGTCCTGTTCTTCCTCTCTACCACACCATTTTGCTGTGGTGTGTAGGGAGCGGAGAACTCGTGCTTGATCCCTTCCTCCTCAAGGAACTCCTCCACTTGAAGGTTCTTGAACTCGGACCCGTTGTCGCTCCTTATCTTCTTCACCTTGAGCTCAAACTCATTTTGAGCTCTCCTGAGGAAGCGCTTGAGGGTCCCTTGGGTTTCAGACTTATCCTGCAAAAAGAACACCCAAGTGAAGCGGGAAAAGTCATCAACAATAACTAGACCATACTTACTTCCTCCTATGCTCAGATAGGCGATGGGTCCGAAGAGGTCCATATGCAGCAGCTCCAGAGGTCTTGACGTGGTCATCACATTCTTGCTGTGATGTGCTCCTCCCACTTGTTTACCTGCTTGACAAGCTGCACAAGGTCTATCTTTTTCGAAATAAACATTTGTTAGACCTATCACGTGTTCTCCCTTTAGAAGCTTGTGGAGGTTCTTCATCCCCACATGTGCTAAGCGGCGATGCCACAGCCAGCCCATGCAAGTCTTAGCCATTAAGCATGCATCTAGACCGGCCTCTTCTTTTGCAAAGTCAACTAAGTAAAGCTTGCCGTCTAGTACACCCTTAAAAGCTAGTGAACCATCACATCTTCTAAAGACAGACACATCTACATTAGTAAAAAGACAATTATATCCTATATTGCATAGTTGACTAACAGATAGCAAATTATAACCAAGAGACTCAACTAAAAATACATTTGATATTGAGTGCTCATTAGAAATTGCAATTTTACCTAACCCTTTTACCTTGCCTTGATTCCCATCACCGAATATAATTGAATCTTGGGAATCCTTATTTTTGACGTAGGAGGTGAACATCTTCTTCTCCCCCGTCATATGGTTTGTGCATCCGCTGTCGATAATCCAGCTTGAACCCCCAGATGCATAAACCTGCAAGGCAAATTTAGGCTTGGGTCTTAGGTACCCAACTCATGTTGGGTCCTACAAGGTTAGCACATATATCCTTAGGGACCCAAATGCAAGTTTTATCTCCCTTGCATCTTGCCCCTAACTTCCTAGCAATTACCTTCTTACCCTTTCTACAAATAGCAAAGGGAGCATTGCAAGCATAATAAATGGTAGAAGGTTTGTTCACAACTTTTCTAGGAACATGAGCAAAATTTCTCCTAGGCATATGCACAACATTTCTCCTACACATATATCTATCATGCTTATAGGAAGAACTAGAAGCAAACATGGCATGAGAATCATAAACATGTGAATCAAAATCATTATAAGCATTTCTAGCATGTCTCCTATCATGGTATAAGAAAGCATGGTTCTTTTTAGCACTACTAGCCATAGGGGCCTTCCCTTTCTCCTTGACGAAGATGGGAGCCTTATGGCTTGTTAAGTTCTTGGCCTCTCTCTTGAAGCCAAGACCATCCTTAATTGAGGGGTGTCTACCAACCGTGTAGGCATCCCTTGCAAATTTTATTTTATCAACTTCACTCTTGCTAGTCTTAAGTTGAGCATTAAGACTAGCCAATTCATCATTAAGTTTTGAAATTGAAACTAGGTGTTCACTACAAGCATTAACATCAAAATCCTTACACCTAGTGCAAATTGTAACATTTTCAACACAAGAGTTACTTGCTACTTCTAGTTTAGCGGTTAAAGCATTAATTTCACCTTTTAAAGAAGAAATGGTTTCATTACAAGTAGAAAGTTCACAAGAAAGCATTCCATTTCTTTTAACTTCTAGAGCAAGTGAATTTTGTGCACTAACAAATTTATCATGCTCTTCATATAAAAGATCTTCTTGTTTTTCTAAGATTCTATCCTTTTCATTCAAGGCATCAATCAATTCATTAATCTTAGCTATCTTAGTTCTATCCAATCCCTTGAATAAACTAGAATAATCTATTTCATCCTCACTAGACTCATCATCACTAGAAGAATCATAAGTATTAGCATTACTAGTGATTACCTTCTTCTCCCTTGCCATGAGGCAAGTGTGATGCTCGTTTGGGAAGAGGGCCGATTTGTTGAAGGCAGTGGCGGCGAGTCCTTCGTCGTCGGAGTCGGACGAAGAGCAATCCGAATCCCACTCCTTTCTAAGGTGTGCTTCGCCTTTGGCCTTCTTGTAAACCTTCTTGTTCTCCCTCTTCCCTTGCTCCTGGTCACTATCATTTTCGGGACAGTTAGCAATAAAATGACCAATCTTACCACATTTGAAGCACGAGCGCTTTCCCTTTGTCTTGGTCTTCCTTGGTTGCCCCTTGCGACCATTTAGCGCAGTCTTGAATCTCTTGATGATGAGAGCCATCTCTTCATCATTGAGCCCGGCCGCCTCAACTTGTGCCACCTTGCTGGGTAGCGACTCCTTGCTCCTTGTTGCCTTGAGAGCAATAGGTTGAGGCTCGTGAATTGGACCGTTCAACGCCTCGTCGACGTATCTCGCCTCCTTGATCATCATCCGCCCGCTTACGAATTTTCTGAGTACCTCCTCGGGCGTCATCATCGTGTACCTGGGATTCTCACGAATATTGTTCACGAGATGAGGATCAAGAACGGTAAAGGACCTTAGCATTAGGCGGACGACGTCGTGGTCCGTCCATCGCGTGCTTCCGTAGCTCCTTATTTTGTTGATAAGGGTCTTGAGCCGGTTGTACGTTTGAGTTGGCTCCTCTCCCCTTATCATGGCGAATCGTCCAAGCTCGCCCTCCACCAACTCCATCTTGGTGAGCATGGTGATGTCGTTCCCCTCGTGAGAGATCTTGAGGGTGTCCCATATTTGCTTGGCATTGTCCAAGCCGCTCACCTTGTTGTATTCTTCCCTGCACAAGGATGCTAAGAGAACAGTAGTAGCTTGTGCATTTCTATGGATCTGTTCATTTATAAGCAAAGGACTATCCGAGCTATCAAATTTCATTCCATTTTCCACAATCTCCCATATGCTTGGATGGAGAGAGAATAAGTGACTACGCATTTTGTGACTCCAAAATCCGTAGTCCTCCCCATCGAAGTGTGGAGGTTTGCCAAGAGGAATGGAAAGCAAATGCGAATTCGAACTGTGTTGAATGCGAGAATAATCAAATGAAAAGTTCGAATTGACTGTCTTTTTGTAGTCGTTGTCGTCATCCTTTTGGGAAGAAGTAGACTCATCACTATCGTCGTAGTAGATGATCTCCTTGATGCGCCTTGTCTTCTTCTTCTTCCCGTCTCTGCGCTTGTGGCCCGAGCCCGAGTCAGTAGGCTTGTCATCCCTTGGCTCGTTGAAGGTAGACTCCTTCTCGTTGTTGTTGACCACCATCCCCTTTCCCTTAGGATCCATCTCTTCGGGCGATTAGTCCCCTCTTGAAGAGAACGACTCTGATACCAATTGAGAGCACCTAGAGGGGGGGTGAATAGGTGATCCTGTAAAACTTCAAACTTAAGCCACAAAACTTGGTTAAATGTTAGCAAAAATAATTTCCAAGTGGCTAGAGATGAGTCTCAACAAAACACAATACCACAAGAGATCAAACACAGAGATGACACAGTGGTTTATCCCGTGGTTCGGCCAAGACCAACGCTTGCCTACTCCACGTTGTGGCGTCCCAACGGACGAGGGTTGCAATCAACCCCTCTCAAGCGGTCCAAAGACCAACTTGAATACCACGGTGTTTTGCTTTGCCTTTCAATATCCCGTTTGCAAGGAATCTCCACAAATTGGAGTCTCTTGCCCTTACAAGTATATGATCACAAAGAAGCACAGAGTAAGGGAGGGAAGCAACACACACAAATCCACAGCGAAATGCGCACACAAACGGCCAAGAATCGAGCTCGAATGACTATCTCAAAGTTCTCACTAGAACGGAGCTCGAATCACTTAGAATCACAAACGAATGCGCAAAGAATGAGTGTGGATGATCAAGAATGCTCTAAGGTTGCTTGGATATCTCCTCCATGCGCCTAGGGGTCCCTTTTATAGCCCCAAGGCAGCTAGGAGCCGTTGAGAGCAAATCTGGAAGGCTATCCTTGCCTTCTGTCGTCGGGTGCACCGGACAGTCCGGTGTACACCGGACACTGTCCGGTGCCCGATTTCTTTCCTTAAACAGCGAAGCCGACCGTTGCAGACCGTTGCAGATCTGGGAGCCATTGGCGCACCGGACATGTCCGGTGCACACCGGACAGTCCGGTGCCATCTTCTAGCCGTTGGCTCGGCCACGTGTCCCGCGCAGATTGCGCGGCCGACCGTTGGCCCGGCCGACCGTTGGCTCACCGGACAGTCCGGTGCACACCGGACAGTCCGGTGAATTTTAGCCGTACGCCGTCGGCGAATTCCCGAGAGCGGCCTGTTCACGCCGAGTCAGCCTGGCGCACCGGACACTGTCCAGTGCACACCGGACAGTCCGGTGTGCCAGACCGAGCTGAGTCTTGGCTGTACACAGCCAAGTCTTTTGCACCTTTCTTCTTTTCTTCCGCTTTCTGTTTCTAACACTTAGACAAGTATATTAGTACACAAAACCAATGTACTAAGGCTTAGAAACATACCTTTACTTCATGATTTGCACTTTGTCCACCTTTTACAATTAGGCACCTGTGTTGGGCACTAAATCACCAAAATACTTAGACATGGCCCAAGGGCACATTTCCCTTTCAATAATGCTCATCAAACGAAGGTTGAGAAGGACATACCTTCATCACATTAATACAAGGATAAGGATACGAAGGAATAAGTGTGATAACCATATCTTAATTCATTTATTCTTGCATTTCATAAAACACGAATAAATATCAACAATGTTAACATTATAATGATACCTTTGGCTTGCTCGAAGGTGAGGATACGAGAAAGTGAATACAATCCAGCGTGAACAGTACGACGGTACGGTTCATCTATTTATAGGCACAGGACGTAGCCCGGGCAAAAGTACATTTATGTCCTTAACATTTACACATGAGCGCATTACAGGTTATTAAGGACTAAGTAGTCTTTTCCTCCTTCGGTCATCATCATTATTCCTCATCTTCGTCGTGAGCCAAAGCTTTCCGTCTAGTGATAGCTTCGGTGTTTACTCTTGGATCTTGTCCTCATCTTGTGTACCTTCGTCATAAGGAAAAGACTTGTATCCTGAAAACGAAGCTTCCTGTAATAGCTTATGCTGAAAACAAGTGGTTAATTATGTTTTTGAGGACCTTTGGAAGGAGAAGGCCCCCAACACTTAACTTGGAGGTTCTTTCGAAATAGGCTTCCGAAAAGAAGATGCACCTTGTTGGTATGAGTACTGTATTAATTCTATTCAGCATTAGGCCAGGATATCACCATCCACTGGAGCCAGGATATCACAGAAGCGCTTCTTTTGGCAAGCCTATTCATCTTCACCAAGGGAGGACGACGACTCATCCACTACAAAGTAAACAAAACTATTCCAAAACCTCCTTTAATTATTCTCACATTCCTTACAATTTGAATGCTCATTTGCTATCTATTTCTTTTGGAAAGCCCCCTCACTTTTATGTGGAAGATTATTCTTGGTGTAACACCCCTGGTGTTACTATAACTAAAACTTGAGCATGACATCATAGCATTGGCATTGCATATGTTTGATACACCTAGAGTGCATTCACTAGTCAAAAATTTCAAACAAGTTGTATTGTTTAAGTGTTTTTGCAAATAGCACCCTGGATAGGAAACTTAACCCTAAATAGGGATTAAAGGGGTAAAACTTAACCTAAGATGAGAAAACCTAAAGACTTTAGGGAAAGAGTCATAAAATATCCCCAAAAACAAAGTGGAGTCACATTTATACCCCTGGGATACTAAAAACCCTAATTGGAACCCTGGAAAAACCCTAAAACTAAACCCTAGGGGCCTATGTGCAAAATTGGTCCACTTTTGGACTAAAATGCAAAAACCAAGGCAAATAAGTATCCTAAGTCATTTGATTCACAAATATGTGGACTTGAAAGCTAAACCCTAAGTTTTGGACTCATTTGCAAAAAGGACCTTGATTTTGATTCCTATGCTAAGTCTGAAAACAGGGTTATAGGCCCAACTTTGGGGCTGTGTAGCTTTCAAAATAATGAGAATTCATGTTAGGTGACCACATCAAAGTTGAAGACCAAACATAGGAGAGCAACTTTGTTTAAGGGTTCAAGCCATGATCTTATGAGAAATTTGGAGAAAAACCCAAGCAAAGATGGACTGTCAGACTGATTCAGTCTGAAATTCAGAGATTCAGTGTAATGGAGCCAACTTGGAGTATGAATCCAACCATGATCTAGTGATCAAATGTGCTCAGTCCCTATAGTCGGAGTGTAGATGGATTATAGCACTACAACTTTGCTATAGGTCACTAGGTATGTTGCCATGAAAATTTGTGAACAAATCGAGTCTAAACTATGGCTGTCAGGTTGACTGAACACTGCAGCCCATGGTACAGTGACCGTTGAGGATCAGATCGCCAGCCCCAGAAAAGATCTCACTGGCGGTGGCCTTCCGCCGTGATTCACGTCGCCGGCGTCATGATTCGCGCTCGGGTAAGTGTATAACGTCGTGCGGTAGAAGCCCCTCGCCGACGGTGAGCTGGAGGTCACTCCGGTGACATCACCGTGGCTCTCTCTCCCTCTTTGCGGCTGAGCGGATTAACACGCCGGCGACCACCGTCTTCCGGCCATGCGCCGCGTGGCTCTCTCTTTCCACCGCACCACCGTGTCTTCCCCTCGCTCTCCGTGGCTCACCGGAGTAACCGCCACGCCTCTAGACACGTATTCACCGCGCCGCTCTCTTCCTCATCTCCGGCGCCGCGCGTCCTCCTCAAAAATTCGCGGCCACCGTCTTACTCTCCTATAAATTGAGCCCATGTCTAGCCCCGTGAGGTCGTCAGCTAACTAGCCACCGCTACTCACCCACAATCATCCACCAGTGAGCTCGAATTCGCGTCTTTCCCCAAATCGGTCGAAGAACACCGTGAAACCAAGCCCACCGTGGCCAGCCGATTCTGGTAAAGCTCTGTCCGATTCAAACCTTGTTTAAGTCTTCTTATAGTTCAGTGATGCTCGCCAAGCCATCAATTTGAATGTAGATGCCCCCAATCGTCGGGAACACGACGGGCTAGCCCCCATGCTCACGGCCACCGTGGCCAGAGCTCCTTAATCGATCATGAGCCAAATTAAGTTGGGGAAAACCATCTAGGTAGCCTCGATTTCATGTCGGTTGCTCGGAGAACCCAGCCGTAGCCCCAATCGACCGGTTTAGGCGCTCGCCGGAGCTCGGCGGGGCATGAACGCCGTTGAGGATGAGTCGGGTGAAGAAATAGAACATCAGGGGCGTTTCTGTAAACTGTCAGTGATACGTAGAAACAGTGAATGACCTCGTTTGCTGTTTGACAAAAACGCGAGGGCCTCTGTGCAAGTCTGCCAGCGCGGGCGCGGGCGCGCGCATTTCTTCTGGTAATGGGCCGACCTGGGTTGGTTTTGGTCCAATACTATTCATCTGTTTTTCTTTTTCTTTTATCTCCAGAGCCAAAACAATTATAGAAAACAGTAGAAAAATGGCAAAATTGTAAAACCAATTTTCCTAGGCTTGTTATTTTCTCTAGTATTTAATAAAAATAATTTCATGATTTTTAGTTTAAACATAGAATTTTAGGGCATTCAAAGTAGCTTAAAGAATTAGTTATGGATTTTTAGAAAATAATTGGTAAGTCCAAAAATGCCCCAAACTTTTTATGGGAACTTAAAACAATATTTAGAAGCCTTGGGTAGGGTTTGAATTGATTTGGACCTTGTTTGATCACCAAACCCCAAACCCCCCCCTGCTCTATGAACTCCTTTACTGACTCCGGAAACCCTAGGTTCTCGGAGTACCGTGAAGGAAAGTTGTACTCAAGACTTAGATAATAAGTTTATATTATCTTCGCATCCTCATGAGCATCCCATGGCATCCATTCTTATGCATATATATGGTTATGTTAGAACACGAAGAAGAAGAAGAAGTCACTGAAGACAGGACACCACCACCCTCAGATCCTCAAGCAGGCAACTGCTTTTATTTCGATATTTGTGGATCCGAGCAGGACTCACCTGTTAACAAAGGCAAGCCCCGGTGCATTTGCCACCTTCCTTGATGTTTTTAAAAATCTTTCTCACTTGATTGATGCATTAGGTGATAGGAGTTGATTGCTAAAACAATTCCTGCATTACCTTCCTTGAATTTGATTACCTTCCTTGATCACCCGTTTTACAAAAGATTTTGATGCTTAGCCTTGCTTTAGAAAAACAAAATGTTTTGTTTTTACAAAAGATGATGTGGCAAAAGTGGGTGGGATGTTTTTGAAAATAAAATTTGATGGTGGATCCATCAGGGCCTTGATGGATTCAACATCGGAAAAGATGTACCTCTGCCAGGTACCAAGTTTTTGGGTTGAAAAGATTAAGCTGGGACCGGGCGGGTGACTTGCACGAGAAAGGAGTCTCGGTGTAGTGTCTCCGTCTGAGTCGATTAAGGACCTTGTCGATGTAGGCTTGATGATCGAGGACCCTTTAACTGGTCACATGCCTCGTCATGGGTAAGCCTTGCCTCGGGCAGACTAAGGCCGGAATAAGATAACACGAAATGGGCATGGAGCGGTGGCGAGAGTAGCGTGTACCCTCCGTGGCAAGAGGTCGGACGGTGGTGTATCTGTGCTCTCGGTTTGCGTGAACCTGATCCGGTCTTAAGAACCCCGGTGGCGGGTTGACATATGCAAGGGTTAAGTGCTACATATGTCGTGTGATTGGAGATCCTCAGCTGAGTATAATCGGTTCGGATCGCCGTACCTTCGCGGTTATGAAGACTTGGTCACTGACCTACACGTAGCATTCCACTAAAAATGATGGGTATTTGTTAAGAAATTGGCTAGTGTAGGACCAGTGATTGAACTAGGGTAGAAAGAACTCTAGTTGCAGGTAATTGAACTTAACTTGACAAATAAAATTTGATTTTTAAGGATCCACTTTAGTAAGCATTTCTGCAAAACAGAGTCTTTGATTATTGAGAAGCCTTACCTTGACTCCCTAAAAGCCAGCATACCCTTGAGAGTCTTCTCTTTAGTCGGGTAAGTCTTGCTGAGTAATTCCATACTCAGGGTTTATCCCTTCGTTGTTTTTAGGTGAGGAAGTAGCAGATTTCTGCTGCTTCTGTGCCAAGGTGGTTCCCAAAGAAGAAACACAAGACTGAAGTGCGGGAGGACTTGGTCCTCCATATAGATCTTTTACTTAAATCTTCTCGGGAGGAGTTTTTGCCTCCCTTGGTTTGTATAATAATACTACTCAGCACTCGCTCTTAGTTCTGGTCTGTAATAAAACAACTTGAGCTTGCTTTTAAATAAATGTGAATTATGTAATCGCTTCCGCAATTCTTTATCTCCGATGTTCTGTAATGTCTGCAAGACGGGTGAATCGTTCCTGGTAAAGTAAGGAAAGATACCGAACTTGTCAAGTAGTTCAGGGACACCTACAGGGTTGTCTGAAGTCCGTTGGACAAGGACAACTGTAGATGGGCCTAATTACATGGGAGGTTCTGTCACACTTGGTGGAGTCATAAAATGAGGAACCATCTATTCTCTCTTCATCCTAGCACTAGCCAGTTGCCCATGCTTTGCTTCGGTTGTTATATATTCAAATATAACTATTGTTTATTTTTAAACACTAAGGAACGTGTGGTCTGGTGGTTAACCCCAAATTTCTAAAGTAGGGGGGTGTGGGTTGGAGTGCTCGTTCTGCACTATTTTTTGGCGCGGTGTGTGGGTGGGGACAGAGTGTCAGCGCGGAGGGTGAAGTTGTGGTATCCCCACATTAGGTTCTTAATAGATTAGTATAGATATAGATTTGTGACATAGTTGAGAATGGAATGAAATGCGTAGATAGTGATGATAAGAATTTTAATGCTATTCATGCTCAAGAGATGATACATAAAAATACCTGAGCTATTACTGTGCTTTTAGCTTCTCTATGCAGGGATAAATATAACTATGTTTGTGGCTTGGTCAATGTAAAGGAAATATGGGATACCCTCAAGATTTCTCATGAGGGCAATGATATCCCCATGATCACCAAAATGGAGTTGGTGGAAGGCGAGTTAGGGAGGTTTGCCATGAAGAGAGGGGAAGAGCCAAACGAAACGTACAACATGCTCAAGACCTTGTCAACAAGATTCAAAGCTATGAAAGTACAAGATGGATGGATCATGATGTCGTGCGCTTGATGCTAAGGTCATTTATCGTTATTGATCCTAATCTTGTAAATCTTATTTTTGAGAATTCTACGTACATTAAGATTTCGCTCGAGGAAATACTTGGAAAATTTGTAAGCGACACATGATGGCAAAGGAGGCGAGATATGTCGACGACATTGCCAACAAACCTCTTCCTCACTATGAGTCGCAACATGTTTCTCTCAAAGCGACAACCAACAAGGAGGTGCTCCCTGACAAGATGGCACAAATTGAGGTGGTCGGTCTTAATGAGGACGAGATGGCGTTTGTGATCAAGCGCTTCAAGACCACTTTGAAGGGACGCAAGAACTAACCCAATAAGAATAAACCAAGGGGAAAACGTTCATGCTTCAAGCATGGTAAGTCTAGTTATTTTATTGCTCAATGTCCCGACAATGAAAATTACTAGGACTAATACAAGAAAGGGAAGAAGGAGAAGAAGAAATTCTATAGAAAGAAGAAGGGTGAGGCGCACATCAGAAAGGAATGGGATACAGACTACTCTTTAATCGACTCCGACGACGAAGGACTTGCCGCCACCGCCTTCAACAAGACCTCCCTCTTCCCCAACGAATAACATACATACCTTATGGCTAAGAAGTAGAAGGTACGTACTCATGATACCCCCAAGTACACTGTCACACCCGGCTTTAAGGAACAACGCCGGGTGCATCTCATACATGCGAAGACAACATATATAATAACAGAGTGTATAGAGATAAATGTCACAATAATTAGAGTATTTATTACATAGCGGAAGTCTTATTACAAAATAAAAGAATAAATATAAAATGAACTAAGGATCGTCCTTGGCGCAAAAGTCAACTGGGGAAACGCCACCTAGATCAGATCGAACTCCTCGCCTTGTGGCTCATTTTGAACCACCTGTTCTTCTCCTGTGGGGGGTGTGAGACAGCAAGGGTGAGCTCACACATGATCATAGCTCAACAAGTTGTGGGGAAACCAGTGGGCATGAACTCGCCAAAGGTGGGAGTTCATGAAGTGTAAGGCTGATCAATGAAATAAAGGTTGAAGCTAAGCATTACTTTTATAAGTTGGTCAAAATTTTATTAGCAGTTACTAAGTGTAAGTAAATACCAAACCTTAGAAATAATAATTAAAAGTAATAATAAAATAATCCTAGATGCAATGAAATGACAAATTAAGTTTAATTTCCATAAATTAATCATGTGAGTGTCCGAGCCGCTCATGACCGTGAGCACGGCTAGTATACCAGTTTTACACTCTGCAGAGGTTGCGCATCTTTACCCAGAAGTCATGTTACCCATCTGCCAAGAGATGGCCGATCCCATACACCTCTACCGAGGAGGCGAGGCAGGGTAACACTACGAGGCCTTTACAAAGTTCCACTAGCTTCAGAAATCCCGCTACAGTTTATAGGAAGCTCCAGTGCAGGAATCCCTTGCCTGACCGCCATCACAGCAAAATCAACCCAAGGACCTCCGTACACTGACAACTCCCCTACTGCCCTTGCCCCTTTCGGGTAAGGAAGTCATCCACTAGCTTTCCTATTTAATCAGCCAAGGGCGTCCCATTAAACCCTTGTGGTAGCATTTTTTTCCTGGGTGGTTCTCCATGTTCCCATTAACATAATGATCTTATCATGAACAGTAAATAATGAACAGATAAAAAATGTAATCATGAGTAGTGAATATCTCTATACCCAAATCCACATAAAACAATAGCATGTTCTACCTAAAAATTTAGTAGTGAAACCATTGGTGAAACAAGGTATAAAGATAGTCAAAATCTAGGGTAACCTATTGGGTCCCAGCAAAATTAACCTATGCAGATCATTATGAATAATAAGAACATGAATGGGTAAAAGGAAGTGATCAAGGGCACAACTTGCCTTCAACGAGCTCCTGCTCAGCAGTCTCTACCATATGAACCTCAGGATCCTCTATAGCATGCTCGTCTACTCGCATCAACACAATACATACATAGTATAGCAAAAATTAACATTAAGCCAAACATGTAAATAAAATACATAGTAATAATCTAGACATTAAAATAAGATCATAGGAACTGGAATCATTAAATTTGGGGTTATAGATTTTAAGTTATGAATTTTCAAGTTTTTATGTATTTAATACAAGATTAAGTGATAGATAAATTTTAAATTGTCTTTCATATCAAAACAGAGATACTAATGGTTAGATAATAATATTACAAAAATTTAGGAACTGGAATAGACCTATTTGGAGTTCATATGCATTTTCTATGAATTATACAAATTCTGGCATTTATTTAATACTAAAAATCTATTTCTAAATTCATTCCTCTGGTTTTATTTGTTCTCTGGACTAGGCGCCAAATTCTAGGAAGACCAGGGGCTATCTCGCAAAATATGCTAAGACTCAGCCACGGTCAAACTGGGATCGCAGGTTGATATCTTTTAACCCTAGTGTCTCTTTAGCAAGAATCCAGAGCCGAAGGGGTACTAGCCTAATCTGGCCGTCCGATTAGATTTCGATGCTCCTGATTAGATTTAGACTACTCCTGTAGCGTCACGCGGATATGGTCGTTGGATTTGGGATCGATGGTTGTCACGTAAAATGCGCGTAATCCAATCCCGACCGCTCCCCCTGTGATCCAACGGTCCGGATAGAAATTGGCACATAGTGTTTCCTTAAGTTAATCCTAGCCGTTCGTTTCCCGATCGATGGCTAACGGCCGCTCTTCCTCCTACGACCGCCGTTGGGGTGGCGCGGCGGTCCGCCGCGGTGGCGCTATGGCCGACTCGCGAATGCCCGAGCTCCTCGGGACCTATCTCTACAATCGAAGACATATTTCGCTAATTCTGTAGTAGTACAAGACTGGGTAAGGTTCTTACCCGCGGTTGGCGCACTATCGGGATCTAGCCACGCAGAGCGGCAGCGACGCGTCGACGGTGGCCAATTGGTGGGATCCCGGTCCTAGGCTCTATCTGCCAAAGACCCGAGCAGTTTCGCCAGCTTTGGGTAATCCTCTGCGAACATAAATTGAGGCCCACGCGACGAGCCTCGAGGCGAATCGCAGTGACGGCGGCGAGATCGTCGTGACTCCCTTTCCCCCGTGGTTCTATGGTGATGGTGGAGGTCGGATTCGGTGTGGTCGCTTGCGCGTGGTCATGTGAAAAGGGATAGGCAAAGACCCGGCTTCGCCCCTTCTTATGGCCGCCCGAGGTCAGCCCCAATGGCCCAGTAATTCCGATATGCTCTCCCGCCGTGTTCGGCTTCCATTGCGGGTGGTAGGAGACGTGCAGATCCCCGGGACCCACAGCGCAGCGAGATAGGTTGAGAGGGAGCGCGCCCGGTGTGGCTGTCAGATGGCCCCACTTGTCGGCGCAACTGAGATCTAGAGCTTGAGCCCACCGAACTCGCAGACAGATGGGCCCCGCACGTCATTCTCTTGTCGTGGTGCAAAGGGATGAAACCGGGCTTGGGTCACGCGGCTGACAAAGGCGGCCCCGCCTGTCAGCGCCACGGTGGAGGCTGGGCTGCGCAGGGAACTAGATGGGCCAATTTGGTAGCTGTAGCCCATTTAGGTTAGAATTATTTTCTCTTTTTCTCTGATTTTCTTCTTCTCCTATTTTCAATTCCCAATTTGAATTTCAAGTATGACTTTGAATTTGTACTCAAATTAGAGATAAATTTGAATCATACCAGTATGGTTGAGTTTGTGTATTTATAAATTTTGTTTTATATTTTATATTATTTCTTTCTTTCTCCTTTTTCCTCAAATCCTCTTCTCATTGTCATTTTATTTAATTCATATTATTATTGCTTTTAATGCACAAACAAAAATCCAATATGATGCAATAGTTTATTTGTGTCTTATTAAGGATCTATTTTTTTACATGAGTGGTCACATGTAATGATAACTAGAGATACACATACATATATAAAGGAAACAATTTCTCCTTTTATTCTTCCTTACAAAGTGGGTATTACAAATCCTACCCCCCTTAACAAAAATCTCGTCCTCGAGATTTAGGAAGATCTAGGAAAAAGATGAGGAAAATCTATGCGAAGCTCTTCTTCTCTCCCAAGTAGCTTCATCTTCACTATGGTGACTCCATTGTACCTTGCACATCTTAATCACCTTATTTCTTGTAACTCGAGTCAAAATGTCCAGAATCTTGATAGGGTACTCCACATAAGTCAGGTCATCTTGAACACTAAGGTCTTCCATTGGTAGCTGCTCCTCAGGAACCCTGAGGCACTTCTTTAGTTGGGACACGTGAAAGACATCATGTACATCTGATAGGTGATCGGGTAGTTCTAGCTGATATGCAACTTCTCCCACTCGCTTTAAGATCAAGAAGGGTCCAATGAAGCGAGGGGACAACTTTCCTTTAACTTTAAATCTCCTCATACCACGGAGTGGTGACACCTTCAGATACACGTGATCACCCACCTTAAACTCCAGTAGTCTTCTCCGGGTATCAGCATAGCTCTTCTGTCTTGATTGTGCAATTCTCAAATTTTCTCTTATCATTCGAACTTGTTCTTCTACCTCTTGTATGAGTTCAGGCCCAAAGAACTGCCTTTCTCCAGTCTGATCCCAATATAGTGGAGTCCTACACTTTCTGCCATATAGAGCCTCAAATGGTGACATCTTCAAACTGGCCTGGTAGCTATTATTATAAGAGAACTCTGCATATGGTAAGCTCTTATCCCAACTTCCACCATGTTTAAGAGCACAAGCTCTTAACATATCCTCCAGTACTTGGTTAGTCCTCTCTGTCTGTCCGTCCGTTTGAGGATGGTAGGCTAAACTAAAATTCAACTTTGTGTCCAAGCTCTCATGCAACTTATTCCAAAACCGAGAAGTAAACTGTGATCCTCGATCAGACACGATCTTCTTAGGTACTCCATGTAAACAAACTATCCGAGTCATATACAATTCTGCTAGCTTGGCTCCCATGTAGTTAGTTCTCACTGGTATGAAATGAGCCACTTTTGTCAATCTATCCACAATTACCCAAATAGAGTCATATCCTGTTGGAGTGCGGGTGTTGGGGGTATGCTTCGTAGCCAAAGATCCTAAAGAAAGAGAACACCTTCGGCAGATCCTCTCAGAAACAGCACCAAAGCTATCACCTATAAAGCTTCGGCACAGTGACAGATCTCAAGACGAAGGGGTGAACCGACTTAAAGATGAAATGACTTAAAGACCCATGATGTTTTGTGTCATTATTGTAGTCAATTGTAAAGGGCATAAATGTAATTTTACACAGGATGCGCCCTGTGCCTATAAATAGGTTAACAGTACCCCTATACTGTTCACGCAATCTTGTAATCGCTGACACATTACGCTGGAATTATTGTTTTCTGCCAAGGCGAAGGTATAAATATACCCAAATATTATGTATAATATTTAGGTCTGTATAATAAAATATGTGAATGATATTATCTGTCTTTGGTATATTTTTCTCTAATATTTTATATTTTGTATTTCATTGTTTTATAAGTCTGATTACGAAGGTGTGACCTTCGTAATATTTTGCTCATGGCCTTCGTCCGAAGTTCATTAAATCCTTGGGGAGATAATGCTTCAGCGGACGAAGGACATTAATATTTAACACTTTATGTTGCCTTGTTCTTAATTCATAGCATTTGAGAACAAGTCCCCAACATTGGCGCCCACCTCCGGTGAACTCACTTCCACTTTTTGAGCTGATGGCTTCGTTCAACAACCAAGCTGGAGATGCTTCGGCTTCGAAGCTGGTACTCCCGATAACAGGCGGTTCATGCTCAGAGCTGGCCAACAAGAAGCAGAAGAAGGAGGCACAGAGAAGGGTACAGCATGTCGGGGTGCAGGGACCCTTCATCAAGTCAAGATGGTCCCACATCCCAATTACCTTCTCCCAAGAGGACCTTCAGCTCAAGGATTACCTTCACAATGATGCTATGGTTATTTCTTGTGTTATCAAAGGATTTCTGGTTCACAATGTTCTAGTTGACACAGGCAGTGCAGCGGATATTATATTTGCTAAGGCCTTCAGACAGATGCAAGAGCCAGAGGATAAGATTCATGATGCTACACACCCTCTTTGTGGCTTCGGAGGAAGACAGATTATAGCGCTCGGCAAGATCATGATGCTAGTGACCTTCGGATTTGTCAACAATACAAGAACTGAACAAATTGTGTTTGATATTGTCGACATGGAGTACCCCTATAATGCAATCATTGGTCGTGGGACACTTAATGCTTTTGAAGCAATTCTTCATCCAACATATCTTTGCATGAAGATACCTTCGGATCAAGGGCCTATTGCTATTCATGGAAGCCAGGAAGCTGCCAGAAAGGCTAAAGGATACTGGACAGATTCAAAAGCAATCCATAATATAGATGGAGCTGAAGCTTGTGAGCAATACAAGTACAGAAGGGAGAAGGCTGCTTCTGCCGATCAGCCGAAGCTCATGCTCTTATGTGAAGATATAGCAGAGCAGAAGGTGTTGCTGGGATCTCAATTGTTTGAGGAACAGGAGAAAAACCTAACAAGGTTTCTGTTCAACAACAAAGATGTCTTCGCATGGTCCGCCAACGATCTCTGTGGTGTCAATAGGGATGTCATTGAACACTCGCTCAATGTCGATCCATCCTTTGGACCAAGAAAGCAGAGGCTTCGGAAAATATCTGATGACAAAGCCGAAGGTGCTCGGAATGAAGTGAAAAGACTTCTTAGTGCTGGAGTCATCAGAGAGGTAAAATACCCAGAATGGCTAGCTAACACTGTTATGGTGAAGAAGGCCAATGGTAAATGGAGAATGTGCATCGATTTTGCTGATCTTAATAAGGCATGTCCGAAGGATGAGTTTCCATTACCAAGGATAGATTCTCTAGTAGATGCAGCAGCTTCGTCAGAGCTCATGAGTCTACTAGATTATTTTTTAGGCTACCATCAAATCTGGATGAAGAAGGAAGATGAGCCAAAATCCAGCTTCATAACCCCCAGGGTAGATATTGTTATCTTCGGATGCCTGAGGGGCTCAAGAATGCTAGAGGAAGCTTCAGCAGAATGACAGTGAAAGTCCTTCATTCTTAGATAGGCATAAATGTGCTAACATATGTTGATGATATCATAGTAAAAAGCACGAAGCAAGAAAATAACATTGCTGATCTGCAGGAAACATTTGCCAACTTTAGGCAAGCTGGTCTGAAGTTGAATCCAGAAAAATGTGTCTTCGGAGTAAAGAAGGGAAAATTCCTTGGTTGTCTAGTTTCAACAAAAGGAATCAAAGCTAATCCGAATAAAATCGAAGTTATTCTTCGGATGGAGCCACCAAGCACAAAGAAGGGAGCTCAGCGACTGACAGCAAGACTGACATCTTTGAACCGATTCATATCTAGATCAGCACAGACAAATTTACCATTCTTTGAAGTGCTGAAGTCAGCCGAAGTCTTTCAATGGGGATCAGCGCAGTAGAAAGCCTTCGAAGAGCTCAAGCAGTACCTGATAGATCTAACGACGCTAACTCCACCCTCGCCAGGGGCTCCTCTGCTGTTATATGTGGTAGCTTCGCACTCTGCAGTGAGTGCGGCACTTGTCCAGGAGAAGCTTGAAGGACAAACTAAAAAGCAAGCTCCAGTATACTTTGTCTCCAAAGTTCTCAGTTGATCAAAGAAAAATTATACAGAATTGAAGAAGGTGCTATATGCTGTCTTAATGGCCTTTAGGAAGCTTCGGCATTACTTTCAAGCATTCCATATAATTGTTCCTTCATCACAGCCTTTGAAGGATATTATGAGGAACAAAGAAGCTACTGGAAGGATTGGAAAGTGGGCTGCGGAACTCAACGAATTCACCATTGATTATGTGCATAGATCCTCGATCCAGTCCTAGGCGTTAGCAGACTTCATCGCTGACTGGACGCCAGGAGCTCAAGAAGAAGAAGCAAGTAAAGATGCTGAAGCTTGGATAGTATTCTGCGACGATTCGTGGGGAACCTTCGGGGCAGGTGCAGCTGTTGTTATAGTTGCACCTTCCAAAGTCAGAACATGCTATGCAGTGAAACTTGATTTTAGCTGCACAAATAATATTGCTGAATACGAAGCTTTGCTTTTGGGGCTTCGGAAGTTAAAGGCAATGGGGATAAGAAGGGCGGTTCTTAAAACCGATTCCCAAGTTATTTCTGGGCATATTGACAAGAGTTGTAGAGCAAGAGACCCAAAGCTTGAGAAATACTTGGATACAGTTCGAAGGCTTGAAGCTTCTTTCGAAGGGTTTTCTGTCAAGAATATTCCACAAGGAGAAAATGAGCACTCTGATCTGTTAGCCAAATCAGCGGTACAGGGGCTGTCTTTACCTTCGGAAGTATTCTTTGAGACAATAAGAGCACCTTCGGTGGAACTTCTTGAAAGAGCAGTGCTTAATATATCTCCTGTTCATAGTGAAGATTGGAGAACTGAGATTATATCTTTTCTTCAGGGCAATTGCCTTTCAGATGACGAAGCTTATAATAAGAGAATAGAGGCAAGAGCCCGACCATATGTAATAATAGAAGGGGAGTTATATAAACATGGAGTCTGCTCTCCATTGCTCAAATGTCTATCCAGAGCTGAAGGTATAGAATTGATGAAGGAAATACACACAGGTCTGTGTGGATCTCACATCGGATCTAGGCCCTTGCTAGGAAAAGTTTTTTGTCAAGGATTTTATTGGCCGAAGGCAGCTTCGGATGCAGCAGAATTAGTCCAAAAGTGTGAAGGCTGTCAAAAATGTGCAAAAGATCAAAAACAGCCTTCATCTCTGACTCAGTTAATACAGCCCGTTTGGCCGTTGCAAAGGTGGGGCCTTGATTTGCTAGGCCCACTTCCACCAGCATAAGGAAATCTAAAATATGTTGTGTTGGCGGTAGAATATTTTTCCAAGTGGATTGAGGCGAAGCCTTTAGCCACAATAACTTCGGTCACTGTTCAAAAAATTTTCTGGCAAAATATTATTTGTCGCTTCGGAGTGTCGAAGGCTATTACTGTGGACAACGGAACACAGTTTGATGTCGAAGCTTTCAAAGAGTTCTGTGAACAAATTGGCACGAAGATCCATTTTGCATCGGTTAGACATCCGGAGTCAAATGGACTTGTCGAAAGAGCTAATGGCATTATAATGACGGGAATAATGAAGTTAATCTTCAATCAGCCCAGAGGAAAGTGGCTAGATGAATTGATCAAAGTGGTGTGGAGCCACAACACAACAATGTCAAGGTCAACAGGCTTTACACCATTCAAATTACTGTTTGGTGACGAAGCAATAACCCCGGAAGAAGCTAAAGACGGATTAATAAGAACAGTGGCTGCGGCAGAGGACGAAGCTGATTATTCTGTGGCAAAAGATGCTATAGAAGGGATCAGGCTTCAGGCTGTGGAGAACATCAATAAATATCAAGCCGAAACAATAAAATGGCGTGACAGAAAAGTTCGGTTAAAAAACATCAGGCCAGGGCACTTGGTACTTCGGAGAGTTGCCAACCCAGATACAGTAGGCAAGCTACAGTTGAAGTGGGAAGGACCTTTTCTGGTAGTATCTTCGTCAAGACCTGGTTCTTACAGATTGAAGGATATGGACGGCAACGACATTCCTAGATCTTGGAATCCGGATGAGCTTCGGCGATATTATGTGTAGCTTGATGTAATCTTTTTATTTTTTCCTATGGCACCCTTTTCCTTTCCAAAGGGGGAGAAACGTTTTTAACGGGTCCATAGCATGTAATTTCTCTTTTCTTATTTCAGCTCTACAAGAGCAATATCCCCCAAAGATGTAAATTTAAAAGTTGAGCATGCACCATCGAGTGCAAAGAGAAAAGAAAAAGCAGGGAGAGGCTCGAAAGACGTCCCTAAGGGGATGCAGAGCACGACGAAGCTACAAAAAGCCGTTCCTAAGGGAGCGCAATTTAAGTTTTCTGCTCAAAAGTCGTTCCTAAGGGAATGCAGAGCTTACAGCGAAAAGTCAACGTTGATTCCGCCGAAATATAAGGCGAAGCGCGAAAAGTCAACGCGATACCGCCGAAATAGAAGGCGAAGAAGTTCAAAAGACGTTCCTAAGGGAATACAGAACTTACAGCGAAAAGTCAGCGCTGATACACCAAAAAAATAAGCGGTGAAGCCGAAAAATAAACGACAAAGAGACTTTGGTTATTCCTAAGGGAATGAAGGATATGGTTGTGGCTTCGTATGTGTGTGTTTGGACATTCATTTGCACCAAACATTACATCATACATTTGCATTCATAAACATTCATTTAGACATACATAGGATCATCATCATCATAACACAGGCAGTTGCTTCGGCTCTAAAGATAAGGCTTCGGCAAAAAGAAAAAGAAGCAGTCTTTATGCTTTGCTGTGTACGAAAAGAAGGGAAGGTGTTTTTCGCCTTCGGCTCAAAAATGCTAATTTTATTCACACCAAAGCACATTATACATTGATGGAAAGGTAAGAATATATTACAAGGTATGGATAAAGTTTACAAAGTAAAAATTAATTACATTGTTCTTTACAAAGGTTATTACAAGGGTTTTTAGAGTTTTTTCTACAGTTATCTATTCAAGCTTCATTAGTATCCATTGAGCTTCGGCTTCGGCTTCGACTTCGTCATCCATTAAACTTCGGCTTCGTCTTCTTACTCTTTAGCTTCGACCTCGGCTTCGTCATCCTGTACGTATTCAAGTATTGTAAGCAAAATTCAAGTTCAAAGGAAGAGGTAAGCACAAGGTATGATTTTGTTACCGGCTTAAGATGACTTCGAGCTTCATCACCAGCTTTCCTTCGTCCACCCTTTGTCCATACCAGTTTTATAAATCTATTTGCTATGCTTCGGGCAAGGTTGGGAATATTATCCAGGTCTGCTGGTGATAAGCTGAAATTGGGTCTATTGATAACCTTTCCATGTTCGCAGCCAGATTTCAGGAAGGCGACAGCTGTGCCCCGAGAAGCTACTAGGGCACAAAAGTCACCATGTCCAGCTATAACTTCTTCAAGGTCATCAATTTCACCTTCGATATGTTCGAAGGCCCCTGGCAGGTCTTCAGACGAAGGATTAAATTTTTCGCTGCTGGCTCCAACCGAATAGAAGACTTGCTTCAGCCATTGAACACATCGATTACTGAACTCCAGACATTTGTTTTGAAGGCTTGTCAATGATTTTTTCAAATCTGAACTTTTCTGGACCTCAGCCTCAAATTTTGCTTTAAGCTTCTGCTTTTCTTGTTCGAAGCTTTCTGACTGGGAGAGAAGCTTCGTATTTAATTCTGCTATTTTAGATTCAGCTTCTCCCAATAAGCCTTCGGTTGTTTGAAGCTCGAAGTCTTTCTTTTCAAGAGCAGCTGATTGGTCTTTTATCTTGCTTTCTAAGTTTTCAATTATAACTTCGTGTTTTTTATCTTCCAAATCTTGCTGCATTTTCAAAGCTTTACTCAGTAGCATACTCTGCATACAAACAACCTTCGTTAGAAAACATCTTCGTTATTGAAATAATAAAAATTAAAGAAAAGTTTACCTTGAAATTGGAATAGAATAAACTACCGACGATGTGTTGTCATTGGTAGCGGCTAATATCTGTTTCGAGCTTCGGGAAACCAATACTCTTTGATAGAGTACCGATAACCTTCGCTCCGGTCTGATCCCGGATGCAGCCCAATTTTTCGTCATCGATGCCACCGAAGAGAAGTGCTCCCGGCTGATATCCGCAAGATATAGCATATTCTTTTAGCTCTTCTTTTTCAGCCTTTGTTAGCTCTTGACCAACTAAGTTTTGAAAGTTAAAAATTTCATCTTCCGAAGTGCCTTCGGCTATTTCTTTCTCCTTCTCGGGTTCTGGGGTCATAGTCTCTTCGGTGGCTACAGCAGCTTCTTCTGCGGCCATGTTTAGCAGTATCTTATCAATATCGGCAATCGTGCTCTCTAAATGAATATCTTCGGCTGTGGTAGCTTCGGTAGCTGTGGCTTCTGAAGGTGCAGCTTCGGTGGCTGTCGTGCTCTCAACAGCTGGCGCCTTTAGAGCTAAAGCTCCTGGTGGTGTCCCTTCGATGACTTCTGTCACTGTAATGATTCTTTGCTTTTTTGGCCTAGCTGCCTTCTTCGTTTTGCGGGCTCCTTTTCCTTCTGAAAAAGCTTCGTCAGATGTGGCCCCAGTGGACTTAGCTTGATAGGCAAAGATTCAGTCATTACCTTTAGAATTTCCTCCACGTCGGTGGTAGAGGGTGTTGCAGCAGTTTCTTCTTCTTCATCAATTGCCTTCTGCTTCAGAGCTGTAGCTTTTATCTTCTTCGAAGCATCTATTTGTGGCTCAGGCTTCAGCTTTTTCTTTTTTAATTGTTCTTCATCGTCTTTATTCAGAGCACCAGCCACTCTCTTTCTCTTTTGCCCTTCGGCATCCTTGTCTAACCGCTCATAGTCGGGATACTCGAAGTCCAGAGCATCCATTACTCGGTTTAGCCTTCGCTTCGGACGGGTGCCAAAGGCCGCAGTCATCAATTGATCTTCTTTTTTAGAGTAATTACCTAGTATTTCATTGCACATTACTTCGATCGTGTCCAGCCACTCTTGGCAAGGCACATTGAAATGTTTCTTGAATTTATAATGGTAAGGCAACCGAATAAATTCCCCCTTCTTCTTTTCCCCCTTCAGCTTCGGCATGTCCCACTCCTTCAAAGTTGGGAACACTCTGAAGGCCAAAAATTCTTGCACTAAGTCCCTAGTGCCGATATGATCTGCAATAACTCGAAATTCAGCCAGGGCAATTTGGCTTGGACTCCCCGGTGTCATGTTGCACTAGGGTCTGGTCTCTCCAAAGATCAATTCTAGCGGACTCTGGACCAGCTTCTCCTTGTCTTCGTCAACTTTGACGTAAAACCACTCAGACTTCTAGCCAGCTGGCCACTTGCTTTGGTAGCTAATCATTGGAAATTTTGTGTTCTTGCGATAGGCAAAATTGTAGCAGCCAAAATTTTCAAGTAGCCCATCTCCTCTAGCTTTCGTCTGATAATGAAGCTCGTGCACTCGGCAGAAGCCTTCGCCAAATGGCTCCACCCCTTGGCTGCGGAGAGTCTAGATATAAATGCTAAGCCGGACAATAGCGTTAGGAGTTAGCTGATGAAGGTAGATCCCAAACTTTTTCAATACATCAGCAATCATCTTGTTCAAAGGAAATCTTAAGCCAGCCTTAAAGAAACTTTTGAAGACTACCACTTCATCCTTTCCTGGTTTCGGAGTAGTCTCTTCCCCACCAAAACGAACCAGCTCTTTCTTCGCTTCACTGAAATAGCCCAATTTCAACAGCTTAGGCAAATCATCTTCGGAGATGGTGGATTTCCCGAAATCCAGGTGGCTGGGTTTACTTGGCACCACGCTGTAATCATCTTCAGACTCAGTCTCCTCAACATCAGCCTGTTCTGTTTCAGCGGCAGGTGCATCCTCCGATGCTACCAGCCCTGAGCGCTTCATCACTTCGGAGATTGGGGCAGTTTCAGCACCTTCGGCTTCCTCTCCATTGCGCGTAACCCTAGCTGTGGAACACACTCTAGCCATCTGATGATTGAATTTCTTGTTTTTTGAATGAAGTTGAAAATTTTTCTTTATTTTGCTGAAGCTCTTTCTTACGAAGCTTGAGCAAAGTAAATAGCTTCGGTTGAGGATGCAGCAAACAAGCTTCGGTTTTGGTCAATATTTCGGCAGCAAAACAGTGCAATAGCAGTGAATGTTGTGGTAACTTCACACCTACCTGTCTGTTTATATAGTGCCGCAGGTAGGAAGGTGAATCGTCAAGGTCTTTCGCACCGGACAAACAGCCACCCGCACTCACTGAACGGTGGGCCACAGGGTCCGAGAAGGTGAATCGCCAGGGCGCGCGTAACTGCTGCAAGATGAGGTCACTTCGCGCGCGGATTATTTTAATCGTTTCTCGCCAACGAGCTCAGGGAAGGTGTTTTTCGGATCTTCAGCATCTCGAAGCCAAGAAGACTTTTTCACGGATCAAGCTCGTTACGAAAAACGATCTAGCACCGTGAAGGGGCTACTGTTGGGGGTATGCTTCGGAGCCGAAGATCCTAAAGAAAGAGAACACCTTCGGTAGATCCTCTCAGAAACAGCGCCAATGCTATCACCTATAAAGCTTCGGCACAGTGACAGATCTCAAGACGAAGGGGTGAACCGACTTAAAGATGAAATGACTTAAAGACCCATGATGTTTTGTGTCATTATTGTAGTCAATTGTAAAGGGCATAAATGTAATTTTACACAGGATGCGCCCTGTGCCTATAAATAGGTGAACAGTACCCCTATACTGTTCACGCAATCTTGTAATCGCTGACACATTACGCTGGAATTATTGTTTTCTGCCAAGGTGAAGGTATAAATATACCCAAATATTATGTATAATATTTAGGTCTGTATAATAAAATATGTGAATGATATTATCTGTCTTTGGTATATTTTTCTCTAATATTTTATATTTTGTATTTCATTGTTTTATAAGTCTGATTACGAAGGTGTGACCTTCGTAATATTTTGCTCATGGCCTTCGTACGAAGTTCATTAAATCCTTGGGGAGATAATGCTTCAGCAGACGAAGGACATTAATATTTAACACTTTATGTTGCCTTGTTCTTAATTCATAGCATTTAAGAACAAGTCCCCAACAGCGGGGTAGTCCAACAATGAAATCCATACCAATTTCTTCTCATTTCCACTCGGGTATCTTAAGCGGGTGCAATAGTCCAGCTGGTCTTTGATGTTCGGCCTTGACTCTTTGACATACATCACACTTAGCCACATGAGCAGCCACATCTCTCTTTAGCCCATACCACCAATACTTCTACTTCAATTCCTGATACATCTTAGTGCTACCAGGGTGTATAGAGTAATCAGAATCATGGGCTTCCTTCAATATAGTCTCACGAAGGCTATCAATCTCTAGAACACATATCCGATGCTTGAACCATATAGTACCTTGCTCATCCTCCATGAATTCTAGCACTCTACCTTCCATAATCAGGTCCTTAATCTCTTGAATTTTAGCATCACCCACTTGACCTTTACGAATTTCTTGCTCCAAAGTAGGTTTCAATTCAATGGTGACTCCTTCCGTATGTGTAACAATTCCCAGGTTGAGTCTCTCAAAATCTTTTGCTAATTCATTGGGTAGCTGGACAACAATAGCTGAATGAACATGCTCCTTACGACTCAAGGCATCTACAACCAAATTCGCCTTGCCTGGGTAATAGTGAATCTCCAAATCATAATCCTTAATGAGCTCCAACCAACGGCGTTGCCTAAGTTTGAGATCCTTCTGAGTGAATATATACTTCAAACTCTTATGATCCGTGTACACTTGGCACTTGGTTCCTATAATGTAATGTCTCCAAATCTTAAGTGCATGCACAACGGCTGCTAGTTCCAAGTCATGAGTGGGGTAGTTCAATTCATGTTTCTGCAATTGACGAGACGCGTAGGCAATCACATGTCCTTCTTGCATGAGCACACATCCCAATCCTTGGCCACATGCATCACAATAAATGTCAAATCCCTTCTGTAGATCTGGCATAATCAACACTGGTGGAGACATCAATCTCTTCTTTAATTGACCAAAGCTTTCTTGACATTTCTCATCCCACTTAAATTCTCTTCCTTTCTCTAGAAGCAAGGTCATAGGCTTGGCAACTTTAGAGAATCCTTCAATAAATCTCTGATAATATCCTACAAGCCCCAAGAAACTCCGAATCTCAGTGATGGTAGTGGGCACGCTCCATTCCATTATCTCCTTCACTTTAGCCGGATCCACTGCTATTCCTCCATTAGAAATAATATGTCCAAGGAATGGCACCTTGTCAATCCAAAACTCGCACTTGCTAAACTTGGCGTAGAGTTGATTATCTCGTAGCTTCTGTAGCACCAACCTTAGATGTTCTTCATGATCACTTTCACTCTTAGAATAGATAAGAATATCGTCGATGAACACCACGACGAATCTATCCAAATACTCCATAAACACCTTATTCATCAAATTCATAAAATAAGCTGGTGCATTGGTTAATCCAAACGACATAACAGTGAACTCATATAATCCATATCGGGTTGAGAAAGTCGTCTTAGGGATATCCGATGGTCTAATCTTCATCTGATGGTATCCCGATCGGAGATCAATCTTCGAGAATACCCTAGCACCTCTCATCTGATCAAATAAATCCTCAATACGGGGTAATGGATACTTGTTCTTCACAGTAACATCATTAAGTGATCTATAGTCCACACACATCCGTTGCGATCCATCCTTCTTCTGTACAAATAGCATCGGTGCTCCCCATGGTGAGGAACTCGGACGAATGTACCCCGCCTCCTGTAACTCAGTTAATTGCTTCTTAAGTTCCTTTAATTCTTCTACAGCCATCCTGTATGGTCGTTTAGAAATAGGGGCAGTTCTAGGTAAAAGATCAATGACAAACTCAACTTCCCTATCTGGTGGCATCCCTGGTAACTCCTCTGGAAAGACATCCGGAAAATCTCTAACCACTCAGATGTTGTCACCAACAAACTCCTCTGATATAAAGTATATCGCCCATTTGGAAGAGGTGGTTACTGCAATTTGAACTTGAAATGTTTCTCCTTTAGGGCTAGTGAGTTCTATAGTACCCCTACCACATGCTATAATGACCTTTGCCTTCCTTAACCATGACATACCAAGGATCAGATCTATATTGCTTGCCTCTAATATTATAGCAGTAGCTCCAAATTCTCTTCCCATGATTGTTAATGTTAATCTACGTGTCATTTGATTTGCCTCAATAGGCCCTTTAGGTGTGATTACTATCATTGGTTTTCTCATATTTAGCAGTGGTATCTCATTTGTGTTGGCATATCGAGCAGACATGAATGTATGTGTAGCATCAGAATCAAATAATATTGTTGCAGGAATGGCATTAATGTAAAACATACCAAGTACGATGTCAGCACCATCAGGAGTATCATCGACGCTGACTTGATTAACCTTGGCTATAGAATATCCCTTGCCAGGAGTCTGTTGCTTGTTCTTAGCTGGTGTACCAAAATTTCCCATCGGACAAGCATTAACATAGTGCCTGATCTGACTGCACTTGAAGCATGTAGGGCTGGTCTTCTGTCCTGCAGACCTTGTCGAGGTGCCAGTGGGAGTAGCCTGACGAGTAGGAGGTGTCTGTGGAGAACCCTGTGGTGTGTACTGAGCTAGGCATGGTCCTCCTCCTGGACGAGTAGGTGTACCCTGTGGCGAAACATAGCGGGGACGAACACTGCTGCTACCCTGTCCCTGTGAGATAGCCTTCCTCTTCAAGTCTCCCAGTTGAACATGCTTGTGTTCAATAGCAAGAGCCTTATCCAGCAGCCTCTGAAATGATGGATATGTGTGTGCAACCAGTGCATACTGTAGGGGTCCATTAAGTCCTTCAATAAAATTCTCCTGCTTTCTCTCATCCTCAGCAACCTCATTCGGAGCATATCTCGACAGCTGAATGAATTTATCTTGGTACTCGGTGACAGACATGTTGCCTTGCTTCAATGACAGAAACTCCTTCTTCTTGATCTTCATCAATCCAGATGGAATGTGATAGTTTCTGAACTGTGTACTAAACTCTGCCCAAGTAATAGTGTCAGCAGCATCATGGGCAGCAGTATAAGAATCCCACCAGTCAGCAGCAGGACCTGTCAGACGACCTGAGGCATAAAGAACTTTCTCTCGGTCTGAGCATTGGGCGATATTGAGCATCTTCTCAATTGACTTCAACCAATCATCTGCATCAAGTGGATCTGGCGAACTGGTGAAGGTCGGCGTCTTATGACTCATAAATTCCTGGTGCTTATCACGAGGTGGAACTAGTGGTGGTGGTGGAGGCAATGGTACTTGTTGCTGTTGCTGCTGTTGTTGTTGTTGTTGAAATTGTTGTTGCAGCTGCTGTTGTGCCCTTCTCTCCTGGCGTATCTCTTCTCTCTCCTGGCGCAACTCCTGGCGTATCTCTTCTCTTTCCTGGCGCATCTCCTGGCGTTCTTACTGCATCTGAGCCCGCATATCTGCCATAGTGTCCGCCATTTGCTGCATCATCCTCATCTGAGCTGCAATCAGTGGGTCAACTCCGCCTGGTGGAGGATTAGGGGGATTCATCTCCGCTGGTTGTGGCTAGGGTTGTCTAAATATCCTCCAAGTGTGTCATCTAGGAGGTAAATCAATTCCACCACCCCTCCTGGTATTGACCATCTGAGTTAGATACATATGGTAAGAGAGAATAGTAGACAAGGCAGGTAATTATGAATCATGTTACTTTGGGGGATTTATTAGCTAAGCAGATTAATGTTTTACCTACCATAGCTAATTCATTACCTTATAGTGGCACATGCTAAGATGTCCATATATAATATTTCAATCAATCAAAGAAGCAAATCAGACATTTTTCATCAGAACAATCAAACAACATTTTTAAATATAGAAAATAGTTTTGGTTTGGTCTTAGGCCTCCTATCTCTTAAAAATGTCATAGGGGTAGGGATTCCAAGGTGTGAAATCCGTCTTATCTTAGCATAGAGAAGATAAGAATGATCAGAGTAGAACAGTAGAAGGTGAGACAGGATCAAGATAAGAATAGAGAGAATCAGAGTAAGGTAAGTATAGAATGAATCAGAATAAGGTAAGTAGGTAAGGGTTTGTCCATTTCTATCTAGGTTTCGTCCTACAGTCAACATTTCCTCTGATACCACTTCTGTCACACCCGGCTTTAAGGAACAATGTCGGGTGCATCTCATACATGCGCCAAGAAGGCAACATACATAATAACATAGTGTATAGAGATAAATGTCACAATAATTAGAGTATTTATTACATAGCGGAAGTCTTATTACAGAATAAAAGAATAAATATAAAACGAACTAAGGATCGTCCTTGGCGCAAAAGTCAACTAGGGAAACGCCACCTAGATCAGATCGAACTCCTCGCCTTGTGGCTCCTCCTGAACCACCTGTTCTTCTCCTGTGGGGGGGTGTGAGACAGCAAGGGTGAGCTCACACATGATCATAGCTCAACATGTTGTGGGGAAACCAGTGGGTATGAACTCACCAAAGGTGGGAGTTCATGAAGTGTAAGGCTGATCAATGAAATAAAGGCTGAAGCTGAGCATTGCTTTTATAAGTTGGTCAAAAAAAATTTAGCAGTTACTAAGTGTAAGTAAATACCAAACCTTAGAAATAATAAATAAAAGTAATAATAAAATAATCCCAGATGCAATGAAATAACAAATTAAGTTTAAGTTCCATAAATTAATCATGTGAGTGTCCGAGCCGCTCATGACCGTGAGCACGGCTAGTATACCAGTTTTACACTCTGCAGAGGTTGTGCATCTTTACCCACAAGTCATGTTACCCATCTGCCAAGAGATGGCCGATCCCATACACCTCTACCGAGGAGGCGAGGCAGGGTAACACTACGAGGCCTTTACAAAGTTCCACTAGCTTCAGAAATCCCGCTACAGTTTATAGGAAGCTCCAGTGCAGGAATCCCTCGCTTGACCGCCATCGCAGCAAAATCAACCCAAGGACCTCCCTACACTGACCACTCCCCTACTGCCCTTGCCCCTTTCGGGTAAGGAAGTCATCCACTAGCTTTCCTAGTTAATCAGCTAAGGGCGTCCCATTAAACCCTTGTGGTAGCACTGTTTTCCCAGGTGGTTCTCCATGTTCCCATTAACATAATGATCTTATCATGAACAGTAAATAATGAACAGATAAAAATGTAATCATGAGTAGTGAATATCTCTATACCCAAAGCCACATAAAGCAATAGCATGTTCTACCCAAAAATTTAGTAGTGAAACCAGTGGTGAAACAAAGTATAAAGATAGTCAAAATCTAGGGTAACCTATTGGGTCCCAGCAAAATTAACCTATGCAGATCATTATGAATAATAAGAACATGAATGGGTAAAAGGGAGTGATCAAGGGCACAACTTGCCTTCAACGAGCTCCTGCTCAGCAGTCTCTACCAGCTGAACCTCAGGATCCTCTGTAGCTTGCTCGTCTACTCGCATCAACACAATACATACGTAGTATAGCAAAAATTAACATTACGCCAAACATGTAAATAAAATACACAGTAATAATCTAGACATTAAAATAAGATCATAGGATTGGAATCATTAAATTCGGGGTTATAGATTTTAAGTTATGAATTTTCCAAGTTTTTATGTATTTAATACAAGATTAAGTGATAGATAAATTTTAAATTGTCTTTCATGTCAAAACAGAGATACTAATTGTTAGATAATAATATTATAAAAATTTAAGAACTAGAATGGACCAATTTGGAGTTCATATGTATTTTCTATGAATTATAAAAAATTCTAGCATTTATTTAATACTAAAAATCTATTTCTAAATTCATTCCTCTGGTTTTATTTGTTCTCTGGACTAGGCGCCAAATTCTAGGAAGACCAGGGGCTATCTCGCAAAATATGCTAAGACTCAGCCACGGTCAAACTGGGATGGCGGGTTGATATCTTTTAACCCCAGGGTCTCTTTAGCGAGAATCTAGAGCCGAAGGGGTACTGGCCTAATCTGGCCGTCCGATTAGATTTCAATGCTCCTGATTAGATTTAGACTACTCCTGTAGCGTCACGCAGATATGGTCGTTGGATTTGGGATCGATGGTTGTCGCGTAAAATGTGTGTAATCCAATCCCGACCGCTCCCCCTGTGATCCAACGGTCCGGATAGAAATTAGCGCATAGTGTTTCCTTAAGTTAATCCTGGCCGTCCATTTCCCGATCGATGGCTAACGGCCGCTCTTCCTCCAACGACCGTCGTTGGGGTGGCGCGGCGGTCCGCCGCGGTGGCGCTATGGCCGACCCGCGAATGCCCGAGCTCCCGGGGACCTATCTCTACAATCGAAGACATATTTCGCTAATTCGGTAGCAGTACAAGACTGGGTAAGGTTCTTACCCGCGGTTGGCGCAGTATCGGGATCTAGCCACGCAGAGCGGCGGCGACGCGTCGACGACGGCCAATTGGTGGGATCCTGGTCCTAGGCTCTACCTGCCGAAGACCCGAGCAGTTTTGCTAGCTTCTGGTAATCCTCCGCGAACACAAATTGAGGCACACACGACGAGCCCCGAGGCGAATCGCAGTGACGGCGGCGAGATCGTCGCGACTCCCTTTCCCCCTGGTTCTATGGCGATGGTGGAGGTCGAATCCGGTGTGGTCGCTTACGCGTGGTCGAGTGAAAAGGGATAGGCAAAGACCTGGCTTCGCCCCTTCTTATGGCCGCCCGAGGTCAGCCCCAACGGCCCAGTAATTCCGGCGTGCCCTCCCACCGTGTTCGGCTTCCGTTGCGGGTGGTAGGAGACGTGCAGATCCCCGGGACCCATAGCGCAGCGAGATAGGTTGAGAGGGAGCGCGCCTGGTGTGGCTGTCAGATGGCCCCACTTGTCGGCGCAACTGAGATCCAGAGCTTGAGCCCACCGAACTCGCAGACAGATGGGCCCCGCGCGTCATTCTCTTGGCGCGGTGCAAAGGGATGAAACCGGGCTTGGGTCACGCGGCTGACAAAGGCGGCCCCGCGTGTCAGCGCTATGGTGGAGGCTGGGCTGCGCAGGGAACTAGATGGGCCAATTTGGTAGCTGTAGCCCATTTAGGTTAGAATTATTTTCTCTTTTTCTCTGATTTTCTTCTTCTCCTATTTTCAATTCCTAATTTGAATTTCAAGTATGACTTTGAATTTGTACTCAAATTAGAGATAAATTTTAATCATACCAGTATGGTTGAGTTTGTGTATTTATAAATTTTGTTTTATATTTTATATTATTTCTTTCTTTCTCCTTTTTCCTCAAATCCTCTTCTCATTGTCATTTTATTTAATTCATATTATTATTGCTTTTAATGCACAAACAAAAATCCAATATGATGCAATGGTTTATTTGTGTCTTATTAAGGATCTATTTTTTTACATGAGTGGTCACATGTAATGATAACTAGAGGTACACATACATATATAAAGGAAACAATTTCTCCTTTTATTCTTCCTTACAAAGTGGGTATTACATACACTTCTTCTATTGATGAGGATTCGATGATGATGTTGATTATAGTGATCTCTTTGAGGGTTAGATAGATCCAAAGTAGATAAAATTAATGAATTGATTGATGCTTTTAATGAAAAGGATATATTGCTAGAAAAGCAAGAGGATTTGCTTTATGAGAAACATGATAAAGTTGTAGAAGTAGAAAAAAACTGTGCTCTAGAAATTAAGAAGAATGAAAGGCTTGCTTGTGATTTATCTACTTGCCATGCTTCTATTTCTAACCTTAAAAATGCTAATGATGATTTAAATGTTAGAATAGAAAAGTTGAATGCCTCAAGTTCTTTGGAACATGTTTCAATTTACACTAGATGTAATGTTCATGAGATGTTTGTATGATCATGCTTCTACTATTGCTAAGTTGAATGATGAAATTGCTCATTTGAATGATCAACTTAAAACTTGCAAAAATGAGGTAGAAAATGTTAAATTTGCTAGGGGTGCCTTCGCCTTTGGTAGACATCCATCCATTAAAAGTTTGTGGTTGCTAGAGGTTGATACTGGGTTTGTCCTTTTTGTCTTGATATATTATTGGAAGACAAGTTTGTGGTTGCTAGAGGTTGATAATTTCTCGGAGTCACCTTTTGCAGCTTGTTTCAGTTCAGTACTTCAGTGCATCAATGTGGTCATTATATGCTCACTAATCAATTTTATGAGCTCTATGAGGCTGTTGGCCCTGAGCCTACAAGGTATTATTTGTCCTAGATAAATTCATCCTATATTCCTATTATTGTAGGGTTGTAAAACATGTATCTAAATTCTTGAGTATCGTGTGGATTGGTACATCAAATTATCAATGCTATTTTGGTTCTAGACATTGATGATCCTCCCTGTGCTATTGCTGCAGGAGCTCTTTTATTTGTTTTGGCAAGTGGTGTGAGTACCTCTTGATCTCAGTTTGAATCCTGCATGTTGTTATGCATATTAAATACCTCTTATCTCCAAGTTGCCTTCACCTAGATGATTACAAGTGTAGGAAAGCTATTAATTTCCATTGTGTTTTTCTCTTTTAGCTGCAACCACTTTTTTCATTACAATGCCACTTGTTTTCACATTACAAGGCTGGTACGTTCTATGAGAAAACAAACAAGAAATACCATGATTGTATTCTAAATATTTTTAATATAAAAACTAAGTAGAAATTGGTTGGAACTTGGAAGTAAATCTCAGTCAGTGTTGACATTTAACCTTTTCATTAGTTGGCCTAAATGGCTATATCTTTTGTTTTATAAGATGTAATATTGTACTATTTAATTAACCCATGGATACTTGTTTCCTCTGAAGAAACTGTAATGCAAGTTGATGCTGCCACTAATCCTACCCTTGGCGTGTACTACGTCTGTATTAGGATGTAGCCAGATTGATCATTGATGGTTAATGCCACGACTTACTTTAACACAATAGCTTGTTGATCTTGACGTTGATGCATCGTTGCCTTATTTACAACAATCGGTCTTCATTTTGGTGTTATTTTTGGCTCAAAAAACACTTGCACATACATATTTGTAAATGCCTTTACAGATGTTGAGAAAAGACTTGAGAGAGAGAGGGATAATATATGGAGATGTGGGTTTTTCGTGGTTAGTCTTATTTTAAAGGTTTGGAAAATACTCTCCAATTTAAATAAGGTTTACCTATAGAAATCGTAGCAACACACGGACATTAAGAGCCTGTTTGAATGGGCTTCAGCTTTGATTTTTCTCAAGAAAAAACCCAGAGTTCTGTCAAACACCTTTTTTAACGGCTTATTGCGAAAAAATATCTAAAAGCTAGAGCCATTTTTGTACTACGGAGAAGAAACCACAAATAGTAGCTTCAGCGACTCTGACTCTAGCTCTGTCACTTTAATACAGAGAAATGGCTCAGGCTCTAGGATAAGCCAATTATGCCAAACGATTCGCGAAATGGATTCTATTCTACCAAAAAACTATTTTTCATGAAAAAGCTAGAGCTAAGGCTGTTTTTGGATAAGCAAGAGTCCTACCAAATGAACCCTTAGCTAGTGCCCTTTGTTTTGCTGATGTCCTCAGTTTTACCCTTAGTCGTGTTTTTTTGCTCACTTTTGCCCTTCTGTTCTATGGCACTAGAAGGGCAAAACTGAGCAAAAAAAACACAACTAAGGGTAAAAATGAGGACACCAGTAAAACTGAGGTATTTGTGGCTACCGAGGCCCCTAGCCAGGAGCGCCTTGTCGGCTAGGGCTAATCTAAGGCCGCGATGGTGGTGGAAACTGAAACACGCCTCCTCTTCCCCTTTAAAGTCCGGAATCGAAGGTCGAGTCCAGCCACTCCCACTCTGTCTCAGGTGCAGGCAAGGAGCATGGGCTCGAGTCCAGCCATACGACCTCGGCACGACAGCTCACAGCTTCGCATACAGCAACTCGAGGTTAGTACTTCTGTAACTCGTCATTCCTTGAGTTATATACCTTCTCTTTGAGTTACTATAACGTTGGCTTATAATATTACAGACCCAGCTAGAAGAAGAGAGGAGGAAACGTGAAGAGATGGAGGCGAGGATGATGACGGAACGGGAGGCGGAGCGGGCGGAGCGCCTAGCAGATCAGCAGAGGATGGCGGAGATGTTCCAGTACATGCAAAGCCTTGGCGCCGCACAGGGTTTCGCTCTGCCACCTCCATTGTTCCATGCAGTTGACCCTGCTCTGTTCCAAACTCCTATGAGTATTAAAATTGTAGTTAGATGTTGGTAATGCATCTAGTATAACACATGCAATCTCTTCTCTGTGCAGGGACAATCTGGGGCGGCATCCAACAACCCTCATGGATCGCCCAGTCCATCGCCGCACTAGTCTAGGCCCCCACCTCGATAAGACTTATGTGGTGACTTCAAAGATGTGAGAACTTATGAGATACTTGTGAGATACTTATGAGATACTTGTGACTTCAAAACTTCTTGGTAATGCTGTGTTTGGATACTTATGTTTGTGTTGGATACTTATGTGAGAACTTGATACTTATGTTTGATTTATGGTCTTTGTGTAATATGTGATGTATATGTGATATCTGTGATGATATTTGTGATGTATATGTGATATTTGTGATGTATATGTGATATCTTTTGTTTGTTTAGATGGAATACAAAAAACAAATAAAAAGGTGTATATTGGTCACTTTGCCGAGTGTCAGGGCCATAGCACTCGGCAAAGTACCAGTACCTAGGCACCGGTACAGCTTCTTTGCCGAGTGACAGGACCAGAGCACTCGGCAAAGAAGTTGACAAAGGGACCTGCTGACGGATCCTTTGCCGAGTGCTGGTCGGCAGGAACTTGGCAAAGAGGTACCTTCTTTGCCGAGTATATTAGGTGACACTCGCAAAGGTAACTTCTTTGCCGAGTGTCACCCAGGACACTCGCCAAATACGCCGTCTCCGTCACCCCGACGCCGTGATGGCGACTTTTCTTTGCCGAGTACTGCCTGGCACTCAGTAAAGTCTGTGCCGAGTGCCCGAAAAAAAGTACTCGACAAAGAAGGCTTTGTCGATGTACTGTTCGTCGTGCCCTCTTTGCCGAGTGCGACACTCGGTAAAGCCTGTGTCGAGTGTTTTTCAGGCTTTGCCGAGTGTTTCAGATAGTGTTTGTTGCGTTATGAGCCTCAAACGTTTCCCGCCACATCAAATTCTGTTCTAGAAAAAAGAGGGAAACATCAGGCTACGCCCTATGGTAGCATCCTCACATGACGAACACAACATCTCACATCGAACTTAGGTTGATCCTAGTTTTGTTATGCAAACCGAGCAATTCTCCATCGCTAGCGATCCACAACGTCTGTGTGAAAACGGTAGTGGCAATTTCCACTTTATTTTGACTTTTGGACCCAAAATTCACGTGTCAAGCGGTCCTAAATCCCCTCGTAGGCAGTAAATCCCCAAAAAATCACCCAAAAGATGTCATAGTTCCCTAGGAATTAAGGAAAGCCCACATTATTGCCATTGATCTCGACACTCGTCGGTGCCTGAGGACAATCATGGTGGGGACTGGCGGATTACGGAACGCAACGAATTGAAGATGGGGTATGAGCGTCTCACCTGCTGGATAGACCCATATCGGGGGCGAGAGCGACCGAGGCTTATCGGCGGAGCTAGTGGCCATGGATCCACTCCTCCGCAAGCTCGGCGAGCTCAGCTGACCCTCGAGCGCTGTGTGAGAGAATACGTCCTCTCGCTCCAGAGGGAGATGACGTTCATGCAGGTGGCTCTGCGCAAGGTGGCGGAGGTGTCCCTCAACGAGCAGGTCGCGCTCTACGCGGGAGCTCTCCTACGACATGGACGACGTTGCTAATGTCTTTAGGGCTGGTATAGAGCTAAAATTCGAAGGAGATTGGATGGGATGAAATCTTTATCTAATTTATATGAGGACTTTAGTCGTTCAATCTTCTCCGGTTTTTGATCTCCCAAACTAGCCTTCACGATGTGTGTGAGGGACTACCCTGAGGCGGAGCCTCCTCTCCTCGTGTTACTTTATCTGAGGTTGAGTTACTCATATGCCCTAAATTGTTTATTCTCACACGACATCAGTGACTCAATTGCACAGAGTAAAGGCCGCTCAAGACGTCCTCATCATCATCATTAGAGCTGAAAGTTGGGTCGTGCCATGCTGGCATGGCCTGGATCCATTGTGTTTCGGGCTAATCTTTTTTGGGCCAGCATGGTACCGTCGATGTGGACTCTTGGGGAAGATCAACATGTTATCCCTAGAGTAACTTTTATCCGTTGAGCGACGACCCTTCCACTCGGCACCGTCGGATCACTAAGGCCGACTTTCGTCTCTGCTCGACGGGTGAGTCTTGCAGTTAAGCTCCCTTCTGCCTTTGCACTCGAGGACTAATGTTCGTCTCGCCATGGCATTACTCTACCACTGAGTTAAAAGGGCTTTTTATTCAATAATTAGCCACTTTCATTTACCATTATGGGTCTACTGCATAATGTACATATTACATGTATATATTAATGTACATAATATATGTATATATAGAGATATGTAAAGATTTTCTTTTCTATATATCGAGATTGAGATATCGAAGTTTATTTATGGCGAGGTTTAAAATCTTGAGAAAATTAAGAAAAATAAGAAAATCTTTCATATTATCTCTTATCACTTGCACAAAGTATAGGTATTTATTATTATACAAATAAATACATATACATATCATGTATAATAAAATACATGAACAGAGAATTGACACACCCAAAAATTATTACATAGAAATCCTACGTCCTTACATTCTATTTAGGATTAGGAATAGGTGTAATCAGACCTACATTTGAAATATCTATCCTATCCTTATTTGGGTACCATATGCACCTCTTTGGGCTTCTATTGAATCGAGAAATTGGATTGTACATCTTTTTGATTTTGATATCAATTTTGATACATATAAGGTGTCCTACTATCGGGCACCATAATTAGGGGTACCTCCAACACTCCTAATCACGGCTGGTAAACACCCTCAGACCAACTGACGGACGCGGTTCAAGTCAAGGCTTCGTCTACCCGCATGTAGTTTTGGAGCGCGCCTCTGGGCCACCAGCCAACCCCTAACGAACGGGGCATGGGCGTCCACTCGAATCACCCGTTAGCAGCTCACTGGAAACACCATGTTCGGCGCCCTCCGAGGGCAACATGGCGCTCTCCCCCTCATCCTTGCGGAAAGGCGACGCAGGGGCGTATGATAAAAGTCAGGAAAGTCCTTGATCATCCTCTCGCTCCGTGCAGAGGCTCGGGGCTGCTCTCGCACCCGGCTATGGCCAAACTGTTGACAGCGTCAACAAACCAGCTTGATAACTCGGAACCTAACCATGCACCCGGGCTATGGCTAGGCCGCATGAGGGAGCGATCAGACCGGCCGAGGCACCACAAAAAGCATTAAGACCTCAGAGGAGTCAAACCACTCCTCCGAGGCCTCGGGGGCTACACCCGGCGGGTGCGCTCGCGCGCATCCACCAGAACAAAGCAAAACTGAGAAAGGCCGGTCCCCTCACCAAAAATGCGGCAAAAGCCTCCAAGCGAGTACCAACACTCCCTTCGAGGCTCGGGGGCTACTGTCGGATACCATAATTAGGGGTACCCCCAACACTCCTACTCACGGCTGGTAAACACCCTCAGACCAACTGATGGGCGCGGTTCAAGTCAAGGCTTCGTCTACCCAAGGGACGCGACCTCGCCCGAGCCCAGCCTCGGGCTGGAACAGTAGTCCCAGACGAGTTCACGCCTCACCCGAGGGCCTCCTCAGGCAGCGGGCACCCTCTCGGCTCTCCCGAAGCCCGGCTCGGGAAGGCTTCGTTGTGAAGCAACCTTGACCAGACCGCCTCACCAACCGACCGCTTCACAGGCGCATTCAATGCAGGGGACGCCTGACGTCGTATCCTGACACACGCACCTCAGTCGGCCAGGCCGAAGTGACCGCAGTCACTTCGCCCCTCTTTTTTACTGTCCGATATGATGGGAAAACAGCGCTGCTCGCCCCGCTCCGACTGTCGTGCCAACCACCCAGGCGAAGACTGACAACAAGTCACGATCAACCACCGAGTTCGGCCTCGGGCGCAATAGGAAGCTCCGCCTTGCCCGACCTCAAGCTCCGGCCTCGGGAGGAGGTCTCCGCCTCGCCCGACCCCCGGACTCGGCCTCGACCTCGGTCTCGGGAGCAATCGCATCCTCGCCCGACCCCAGCCTCGGCCTCAAGAGAAGTCTCCGCCTCGCCCGACCTTAGGCTCGGACCGACCGCGCCAACAGGGGATACATCATTACCCTATCCCTAGCCAGCTCAGGCTACAAGGAACAAGACCGGCGTCCCATCTGGCTTACCCCGGTGACGGGTAATGATGGTGCCCCGCGTGCAACCATGACGCCGGTGGCTCTCAGCCCCTTACGGCAGCAAGGAGACGTCAGCAGGATCCTTGCCGCACTGCCAGCTGTGCTCCTACAGGGCTTAGGCGCTTCTCCGATGGCCACGCTATCGCGTGTACAGGGCTCAAGCTCTCCCCCGACAGCCACATTGGCATGTACACAGGGCTTAGGCATTTCTCTGCCGGACACGTTAGCGCATAGCTACACCCCCCATTGTACGTCTGGACCCTCTCCTTGTGTCTATAAAAGGGAGGTCCAGGGCCATCCTGGAGGGGGGTTCGTGCGGGGAAGGAGCGAACGAACAGGCTCCCTCTCTCTCTCCCTCTCTCCCTCTCGCGACGTGCTTGTAACCCCTACTACGAGCGGCACCCCTGGTGTAGGATAATACAAGGCTTGTCCCACCTCTTGTGTTCCATCCCGCGCCAACCCATCTGGGCAGGGGCACGCAGCGACAATTTCACTCGTCAGTCCAGGGACCCCCCGGGTCCGAAACGCCGACAGTTGGGGCGCCAGGTAGGGGCCTACTGCGTGTTAACGAACGCCTTCCCGTTGAGTTCTAGATGGGGAGTCTTCAGCAACCTCTTCAGCCCGGGACGGTGCTCCGCTTCGGGAGTCTCAAGTTCATGTCCCTCGACGGCAGCTACGACATGGTACTCCTCCCCTCGCGGTGCGACGACAACGACGGTCTTCGACTCGCCCGGCGGCGGCGAGCCCAGCGACAGCATCTCCCCGCAGCAGAAGAGGAGCACCCTGGTCGTCCCCGCCACCCTCCTCGCCGGAGGAGGCAGAGACGGGGCAACCATGGCCACGCAGGAGGCGGCACCTTGTCGGCTGTCGCACCAGAGCGAGTCGACGACGCCGGCACTCCCCCAGGGGACATGTCAGGCATTGTCCTCGCACCTGAGACGACGACGGGTGTCACTTCCCCGCAACGTGTCAACCCCAAGCAGACTGATGACGCCAGCACCCTCGTGAAGGATCTGCTGGGCGTTACCCTCGTACCTGAGATGACGGTGTGCTCCGCCCCCGATGTGACTTCACCACCATCCATCGACCAAGAGGTACCGTCCGTTTTCCATCCCGTACCCTTTTGATTCAGCTTCGATCCACCTAGCGACCCCGCTACGGTGAGCGCCTTTATAAAGGCGTATCCAAACCTTCCGGGGTACTATATGTGGTCGACCTGGGACCGACTGACAGCTGTCTCAACCTTCGGACCGGCGGGTTCCGAGGAAGAGGACGACCCGGACTCCGGTTGGGATTTCTCTGGCCTCGATGATCCCGGTGCCATGCGGGGCTTCATGTTCGCATGTGACCACTGTCTCTCCGGTTGTTCTGACGATGGCCATGACCTTGATGACGAGGGTTACAGCCCAAGTCGCGAATGTTTCCACGTCGATCAGGGAGATCACAACGAAGGCAACCACCTCGATATGCCGGAGGTTGACGATCCCACTGGGCCCGCATCTCGTGTTGACATCCCGCGGGAGCTAGCTGTGGTCCCAGTCCCTACGGGGGGTCGGGACACACAGCTCGAGCAAATCCGTGAGATGCAGGCCTAGGTCGACGAGGAAGCAGGCTGACTTGTGCAGCTCCGACAGAACATCGAACAGGAGTGGGCAGGCCGGACACTCACCAGAGGAGCCTGTCATCGGGCCCAAGACGTCCAGCGCTGCAACGTCGACAATGCCAGGGCAGCGCTGCCCCCGACCGTCAGCGGGTCCGGCCAGGACCTAGCTGCAGCGGCGATGCTACTTCGAGCCATGCCGGAGCCATCCACCACCAAGGGACGGCGTATCCAGGGCGAACTCAAGGATCTCCTGGAAGGCGTCGCAGTTCGACGAGCCGAGAGCTCTGCCTCTCGGAGGCGAGCCGACCCCTCGGAGCACCGCACGGTGTCCTCCTAACGCATGCAGGAAGCCTCGGTCCATCCTGAGCACACGTGAGACGAGGCACCTACCGCCTGGGATCGCCTCGGCAACGAGCACCACCATCTCGACCGTCGAGCTCGCCTCGACGAGAAGGTGCACCGAGGCTACCATCCCAGGCGTGGGGGACGCTGCAACAGCGAGGAGGATCGGAGTCCTTCGCCCGAGCCGCCCGATCCGCGAGTCTTCAGCCGGGCCATACGACGAGCGTCGTTCCCTGCCCGTTTCCGAGCCCCGACTACCATCACCAAGTACTCGGGGGAGATGAGGCCGGAGCTGTGGCTCACGAACTACCGACTGGCATGCCAGTTGGGAGGGGCGGATGATGACAACCTCATCATTCATAATCTACCCCTTTTACTCTCCTACGCTGCCCGAGCCTGGCTGGAGCATCTGCCTCCTGCGCAGATCTTCGACTGGGACGATCTGGTCAAGGCTTTCGCAGGAAACTTCCAAGGCACGTACGTGCGCCCTGGGAACTCGTGGGATCTCCGAAGCTGCCGCCAGCAGCCAGGGGAGTCCCTCCTAGAGTAGATCTGGTGGTTTTCGAAGCAGCGCACCGAGCTGCCCAACGTTACCGACTTGGATGTCATCGAGGCTTTCCTTGCTGGAACCACTTGTCGAGACCTGGTGAGAAAACTGGGGCACAAGACTCCCACCAGTGCGAGTGAACTGATGGACGTCGCCACTAAGTTCGCCTTGGGTCAAGGGGCGGTCGAAGCCATCTTCCGAAAGGACAAGCAGCCTCAGGGAGAGCCGAAGAAAGATGCCCCCGAGGCGTCCGCCCAGCGGGGCACGAAGAAGAAGGCCAAGAACAAGTCGCAAGCGAAGCGCGACGCCACTGACACGAATCTCATCGCTGCGGTCGAGCACAGGAACCCTCGGAAACCTCCTGGAGGGGCCGACGCATTCGACAAGATGCTCAAAGAGCCGTGCCCCTATCACCAGGGTCCCGTCAAGCACACCCTCGAAGAATGTGTCATGCTCTGGTGCTACTTCCACAAGGTCGGGCCCCCGGTGGAAGATAGCAAAGGCCATGACAACAACAAGAAGGAGGGCTACAAGGAAGAGGAGTTCCCGGAGGTCCACAACTGCTTCATGATCTACGGCGGGCAGGCGGCGAACGCCTCGACTCGGCACCGCAAGCAGGAGCACCGGGAGGTCTGCTTGGTGAAAGTGGCAGCGCCAGTCTACCTAGACTGGTCCGACAAGCCTATCACCTTCAACCAAGGTGACCACCCCGACTTTGTGCCAAGCCCAGGGAGGTACCCGCTCGTTGTTGATCCGATCATCGGCAACGTTAGGCTCTCCAAAGTCCTCATGGACGGAGGCAGCAGCCTTAACATCATCTACGCTGAGACCCTGGAACTCTTGGGGGTTGATCGATCCGAGGTCCGGGCCGGTGCGGCACCCTTTCACGGGATCGCGCCCGGAAAGCGAATCCTGCCCCTCGGACGGATCAACTTACCCGTCTGCTTCGGGACTCCCTCCAACTTCCGAAAGGAAACTCTCACCTTTGAGGTCGTCAGGTTCCGAGGAACCTACCACGCGGTGTTGGGAAGACCATGCTACGCCAAGTTCATGGCTGTCCCCAACTACACCTACCTCAAGCTCAAGATGCCGGGCCCGAACGGGATCATCACCGTCGGATCCACGTACCGCCACGCGTACGAATGCGACGTGGAATGCTTGGAGTACACGCTGAGTCCCTCGCCGAGTCCGAGGCCCTCATCGCCGACCTAGAACGCCTCTCCAAGGAGGCACCCGACGCGAAGCGGCACGCCGGCAACTTCGAACCAGTCGAGGCGGTCAAGTCCGTCTCTCTCGACCCCAGCAACGACGCCAACAAGAAAGTCCGGATCGGCTCCGAGCTCGACCCCAAATAGGAAGCAGTGCTCATCGACTTTCTCCGCGCAAATGTAGAAGCTTTTGCGTGGGGTCCCTCGGACATGCCAGGCATACCAAGGGATGTCACCTAGCACTCACTGGACATCAGAGCTGGAGCCCGACCCGTGAAGCAAACCCTGCGTCGTTTAGACAAAGAAAAGTGTAGGGCCATAGGCGAGGAGATCCACAAGCTACTCGCGGCAGGGTTCATCAAAGAGGTATTCCATCTCGAATGGTTAGCCAACCCTGTTCTTGTAAGGAAGAAGGATGGGAAATGGAGGATGTGCGTAGACTACACCAGTTTAAACAAAGCATGTCCGAAGGTTCCCTACCCTCTACCTCGCATCGATCAAATTGTGGACTCCACTGCTGGGTGCAAAACCCTATCATTCCTTGATGCCTACTCAGGCTATCACTAAATCAAGATGAAAGAGTCCGACCAGCTCGCGACTTCTTTTATCACACCTTTTGGCATGTACTGTTACACTACAATGCCATTTGGTTTGAGGAATGCAGGCGCCACCTACCAGAGGTGCATGAACCACGTGTTCGGAGAACACATTGGTAGAACGGTTGAGGCTTACGTCGATGACATTGTTGTCAAGACGAAGAAAGCCTTCGACCTCCTCTCTGACCTTGAAACGACATTCAAGTGTCTGAGAGCGAAAGGCGTGAAACTCAATCCCGAGTAGTGTGTCTTCAGAGTCCCCCGAGGCATGCTCCTGGGATTCATCATCTCCAAGCGGGGTATCAAGGCCAATCCGGAGAAAATCGTGGCCATCACCAACATGGGACCGATAAAAGATTTGAAAGGAGTACAGAGGGTCATGGGATGCCTTGCGGCTCTGAGCCGTTTCATCTCACGCCTTGGCGAAAAAGGATTGCCCTTGTACCGCCTCTTAAGGAAGACCGAGCGCTTCACTTGGACCCCCGAGGCCGAGGAAGCCCTCGAAAACCTTAAGGCGCTCCTTACAAACGCACCCATCCTGGTGCCCCCCGCTGCAGGAGAAGCACTCTTGATCTACGTAGCCGCAACCACTCAGGTGGTCAGCGCCACGATCGTAGTCGAGAGACGGGAAGAAGGGCATGCACTGCTCGTCCAGAGGCCAGTCTACTTCATCAGCGAAGTGCTTTCCGAGACCAAAGTCCGCTACCCGCAGATCCAGAAGCTGCTCTACGCAGTGATTCTGATACGACGAAAGTTGCGACACTACTTCGAATCTCATCCGGTGACTGTGGTGTCATCCTTCCCCCTAGGGGAGATCATCCAGTGCCATGAGTCCTCGGGTAGGATAGCAAAGTGGGCGGTGGAACTCATGGGCGAAACGATATCATTCGCCCCTCGGAAGGCCATAAAATCCCAGGTCTTGGCAGACTTCCTGGCTGAGTGGACTGACACCCAGTTACCAACAACTCCAATCCAACCCGAGCTTTGGACCATGTACTTCGATGGGTCACTCATGAAAATAGGAGCAGGCGCTGGCTTGCTCTTTGTTTCACCCCTTAGAAAGCATCTTCGCTACGTCATACGCCTCCATTTTCCGGCGTCAAACAACATGGCCGAGTACGAGGCTCTGGTTAACGGGTTGTGCATCGCCGTCGAGCTAGGGTTCCGGCGCCTCAACGCTCGTGGCGACTCGCAGCTTGTCATCGACCAAGTCATGAAGAACTCCCACTGCCGCGACCGGAGGATGGAGGCCTACTGCGACGAAGTCCGGCGCCTGGAAGACAAGTTCTACGGGCTGGAGCTCAACCACATCGCCAGACGGTACAACGAGACTGCGGATGAGCTGGCGAAGATAGCCTCGGGGCGGATGACGGTTCCCTCGGATGGCTTCTCCAGAGACCTACATCAACCATCCGTCAAGATCGACGACACGCCCGAGCCCGAAGAAGCCTCGGCCTAGCCCGAGGTACCCTCGGCCGAGCCCGAGGAGGCCTCGGCCGAGCCCGAGGTACCCTCGGCCATCGAGGAGGAGGCCTTGCCCATCGAGGGGGAACAGAATGGGGTCACACCAGATCCGAACTAGCAGACCCCGTACCTGGAATATCTCCTCCGAGGAGAGCTTCCCCTCGACAAGGCCAAATCTCAGTGACTGGCTCGGTGCGCCAAGTCGTTCATCTTGCTGGGTGATGAAAAGGAGCTCTATCACCGCAGCCCCTCGGGCATCCTCCAACGATGCATATCCATCACCCAAGGACAAGAGCTGTTGCAAGAAATACACTCGGGGGCTTGCGGCCACCATGCAGCACCTCGAGCCCTCGTGGGAAATGCCTTCCGATAAGGTTTCTACTGGCCAACCACGGTGGCCGACGCCACTAGGATTGTTCGCTCCTGCCGGGGGTGTCAATTCTACGCAAAGCAGACATGCCTGCCCGCTTAGGCCCTACAGATGATACCATCACCTGGCAGTTTGCTGTGTGGGGTCTAGACCTCGTCGGTCCCTTGTAGAAGGCACCCGGGGGCTTCTCGCACCTGCTAGTCGCCATCGACAAATTCTCCAAGCGGATCGAGGTCCGACCCTTAACCAGCATCAGGTCCGAGCAGGCGGTGGCAATCTTCACCAACATCATCCATTGATTCGGGGTCCCAAACTCCATCATCACCGACAATGGCATGCGGTTCACCGGAAAAAGTTCCTGGACTTCTGCGACGACCACCACATCCGTGTGGACTGGGCCACCGTACTTCACCCCATGACGAATGGGCAGGTGGAGCGTGCCAACGGTATGATTTTGTAGGGACTCAAACCGAGGATTTACAACAACCTCAACAAGTTCGGCAAGCGGTGGATGAAAGAGCTACCCTCGGTAGTTTGGAATCTGAGGACGACGCCGAGCCGAGCCATGGGTTTCTCGCTGTTTTTTCTAGTCTATGGGGCCGAGGCCGTCCTCCCCACAGACTTAGAATATGGCTCCCCGAGGACCAGGGCGTACGACGACCGAAGCGACTAGATCAGCCAAGAGGACTCGCTGGACCAGCTCGAAGAGGCTTGGGACGTTGCCTTACTACATTCGGCACGGTACCAGCAGTCGCCACGACGCTACCACGCCCGAAGCGTTCGACCCCGAGGCTTCCAAGTGGGAGACTTGGTGCTTCGTCTGCGACAGGACACCCGAGGGCGCCACAAGCTCACTCCTCCCTAGGAAGGGCCATTCATCATCGCTAAGATCTTGAAGCCCGGAACATACAAGCTGGCCAACAACCAAGGCGAGGTCTACAGTAACGCTTGGAACATCCAACAGCTACGTCACTTCTACCCTTAAGATGCTTTAAGTCGTTCATGTACCTCGTCTTCTTTACATACACAAAGTCTAACCGTCAAGGAAGGGTCGGCCTTGCCTCAGCAAAGCCTGACCCTCCCTCGGGGGCTAGAAGGGGCGAACCCCCTTTGCATCAAAATTTTCCTCGGAAAAATTTTCTACCAAAACGACCTTCGTGCTTTTGACTTCCGTATCGATAGCGGGGTCCTGAAAACGACGAGAGTACACGTAAGCGGCAAGGCCGACCGAGCCGAGGAACTCCTACGCCTCCGGGATACGGATACCTCACTCATCACCTTCCGCGAGAAGTAACTCACGCTCGGATAAGCGATCCTACTACCGAACAAGTCCAAACACTCGGGTAGAAAATGACTTTCGTGCCTTCCTGACTGTATCGATAATGGAATCCTACGACCAAATGAGAGTGCACGTAAGCGGCAGGGCTGACCGAGCCGAGGAACTCCTACGCCTCCGGGATACGGATACCTTACTCATCACCTTCCGCGAAAAGTAACTCTCGCTTGGATAAACGATTCTACTACTGACAGACAAGTCGTGATGCTCGAAACGAGAGGAAAGAAAACGCAGCTTTTTAACACGACGATAAAGTGTTTAGGCCTCGGCGGCCACGAAAAACATGCGCATGCTATAGACAAACTGTTCCTGCAGGTTCAGGCATCGGCAGGAGGAGCAGCAGCACCCTCGGCGTTGTTTCCACCCTCGGCGGAACCTGGCCCGGCCTCGGACGGCGACCTGGGCGAAAGGATCTCCACCCAAGGGAGGACGCCAGCACCGCGCCCGCGGATGTCTTGGCCAAGCTCCAGCCGCTGCTGCCACACCTTCCTCGGCCTGGGAAGCCGCCAGCTCCCGGGCCGATGAAGTCTCTTTTCGAGCCGACTCCGCCTCTGTCCGCGCCAACACCGCTGCCTCTAGCTCCGGCTCATCGCAGAGCAGCCAAGGGTTCTAAAAACTGAACAAGAGAGGCCTAGAGCGGCAAGGCCGACCGAGCCGAGGGACTCCTACGCCTCCGGGATACGGATACCTCACTCGTCACCTTCCGCAAAAGGCAACTCACGCTCGGTTAAGTGGTTCGGCTAGCCAACAGGCAAGTCCCAGTGCTCGGAATAAGGAAGAAACGCAGCTTTATACTCGAATACCCAAATGTTCAGGCCTCGACAGCCACAAAGAACAAACACATATACTTGGGGTAACTATGCTACACAGACTTAGACATCGGCAGAACCCTCGGCGGTTCTCCCGACCTACGACAAATGTCTAAGTCCTTGAAGCGGTTACATTTTGCTCCGGCAAAAACCCAGTATATCCCCTTACAAACGGGACTCCGGTTCCATTCCCACGGGTATGAACAACCTCCACGCCAGAGGGCCTGCGGGACAACAAACTCCAGGTGGCTCGCTGGCGACCACTACACCAGCAGCGACAACGACCCCTGCTTCAAGCGGCTAAACAGCAGCAGCGATGACCTCAGGGCAGACGCTGCTGTGACGAGGCCCTCGCCCACGTCTCCACTCGAGGGGCGAGGACAAGCCATCAAAGCCAAAGAGTCGGGGGTCCGGCCGCAGATGGCGCCGACGGTCTCGTCGGCGGAGAAACCTTCTCTGGCTGCCACCACCTCAGCACCGACGACAGCGGCCACCTGCGCGCCAGCGCCATGCCGACGAATGGCGGATGCCCCAGCCTGCACCGGCAGATCCCCACTCAAGTCCTCGTGGACGGACAGGCCCCGACCTCCGCGTGGAGGCATCGTGCCGGAGTGAGGACAAGACAATCCAAGAACACGAACGCCGCCCATGCAGCGTACGGCGTCTTGGACGATCCCCCGGTGCGCACGGTGCAACAGTCGCCCGCGCGATGGACGGACGGCCACGCCCGGATCAAGCGGCAGGAGGCAGCGTCGGAGGCCGCGATAGGGCCAGCTGAGCCAGCGAACCAGGCACGCTGGAGCTGACGACACTTGCGGCCGACCGGTCCCGCGTTGCCGAAGTTCGCCCCCTCCGCAAGGCCGGTTTGCGCCCTCTCCCCTGAATGCTGAAGGAAGAGACGGCCTGCCGGCCCATGCGGGAGGCAGAAACCTGGCTCGGCTCGCCCTCTGCCTCAGCTCGGATGATGAAGATCCTTGAAGCTGAGGGCGGGGCGGAGGCCGCAGCCCGGCTTGCTTCTCCCCACCAAACTGACCATTGGTGAGGGAATGCAGCCGGGCTGCACGACGAAAATCCTTGAAGCCGAGCGATGGCTGAAGGGCGCTGATCTCCACAAGGCCGCGCTCCTCCAACGACAGCAAGAGCAAGGCGACGCTGGTGCACCCCATTCGGGGGCTCGAAAGGTGGAAGGGCGTAATGCATGAGGGGAGAACGAAGGCATGACCACTGCCCGGGGGATCGATCCCCTTTTATAGGCAGACCTCCTCACTTGCACCTCCTAGCGTCACGGGCAAAGTCTCCACTGACGTGCTCTAGGGTTCTCCCCCTACGACATGGGGGCTAGGTCCCGCACGTCATACGAGCTGATCCAAAGCGAGAAGAAGGCGAACCGCCGCACGCGAGGCATGAAACCGTCCCACGGTTACAAGCGCTCTCCCATCTTCGCAGAAACCGGTGGTCGAAAGGGTGGACTGCCACGCGACAGGCATCCAACCGCACCGCAACTGTACGCCCTTTCGGCTTCGACCACATCCGGTAGACCAGCGCAAAGGAAGCGGGTCCGCATGTCATGTAACCGGCGCACCGAATACGACGTGCAAAGAGCCGCACCGCCACTTGCGCCGAATGCCGCGCCTCCTCGACTGCGGAACTAGTACCGCGACTTGAGGCAGCCCTGCGCATGACCCAACAGTGCCAATTAAAGGCGACAGCCACGGGTCAGTCAGCCACGGGGGTAGGCACGACGGTTGGCATGGCCAAAAGTGGGCCGGCAGTAATTGCGGCGGCAGACGAGCGGAAGCAGCGGTCAAATCGCCTGCAGGCTCGCGTCCCCTCCTAAAGCGATGGGAGAGCCCTCTCCCACGGCGTAAAGACGACGCACCCATATCCTGTTCCTCGAATGGCTCGCACGCGCAACGGGCGCCACGCAAATCGCCCATCCCATCGCATTAACTCCCCGACGGAGCAAGCGACACCTCTGGTAGGCGAGGCGGGCGTCGTTTCACCTCCGCCATGACGACCGCGTCAGAAAAGGTGCGCCACCTTATTTAAATACATATCCTTCCCCTCCTCCTCTCTCTCTCTCGCTACAGGGACCGGGAAAGGGGATGTTTCAGAAAGGATCCTTCTTGGCGAAAGAAGCGGGCCTCGAGCCCTCCTACTGATCAGGGGTTCGAAGGCTGGCCCCTCGGAAGAGTTTCGACAGCCGCCCCAGAGCACTCAGGCTTCAAGCCCATTACTGATCAGGGGTTCGAAGGTTGGCCCCTCGGAAGGGTTCGACAGCCGCCCTAGAGCGCTCGGGCTCCGCGCCCATTACTGATCAGGGGTTCGAAGGCTGGCCCCTCAGAAGGGTTCGACAGTCGCCCCAGAGCACGCAGAGTGAGGGATGACTCTGGGTACGTCCGATATATGGCTGAGGCTCGGGCTATGCTCCCGAGGTACCCTAGGACATTCCCGAGACCGGCGGGAACGATTTGTAATGGAATCCCACCGGAGGGAGGCATCGAGCCCTCGGACCCTATCGAAGGGGTCTGGGTCCGGCGAATCACCCGCATGTAGTTTTGGAGCGCGCCTCTGGGCCACCAGCCAACCCCTAACGAACGGGGCATGGGCGTCTACTCGAATCACCCGTTAGCAGCTCACTAGAAACACCATGTTCGGTGCCCTCCGAGGGCAACATGGCGCTTCCCCCCCCCCCCTCATCCTTGCGGAAATGCGACGCAGGGGCGTATGATAAAAGTCAGGAAAGTCCTTGATCGTCCTCTCGCTCCGTGCAGAGGCTCGGGGCTGCTCTCGCACCCGGCTATGGCCAAACTGTTGACAGCGTCAACAAACCAGCTTGATAACTCGGAACCTAACCATGCACCCGGGCTATGGCTAGGCCGCATGAGGGAACGATCAGACCGGCCGAGGCACCACGAAAAGCATTAAGACCTCAGAGGAGTCAAACCACTCCTCCGAGGCCTCGGGGGCTACACCCGGTGGGTGCGCTCGCGCACATCCACCAGAACAAAGCAAAACCGAGAAAGGTCGGTCCCCTCACCAAAAATGCGGCAAAAGCCTCCAAGCGAGTACCAACACTCCCTTCGAGGCTCGGGGGCTACTGTCGGGTACCATAATTAGGGGTACCCCCAACACTCCTACTCACGGCTGGTAAACACCCTCAGACCAACTGATGGGCGCGGTTCAAGTCAAGGCTTCGTCTACCCAAGGGACGCGACCTCGCCCGAGCCCAGCCTCGGGCTGGAACAGTAGTCCCAGACGAGTTCACGCCTCGCCCGAGGGCCTCCTCAGGCAGCGGGCACCCTCTCGGCTCTCCCGAAGCCCGGCTCGGGAAGGCTTCGTTGTGAAGCAACCTTGGCCAGACCGCCTCACGAACCGACCGCTTCACAGGCGCATTCAATGCAGGGGACGCCTGACGTCGTATCCTGACACACGCGCCTCAGTCGGCCAGGCTGAAGTGACCGCAGTCACTTCGCCCCTCTTTTTTACTGTCCAATATGACGGGAAAACAGCGCTGCTCGCCTCGCTCCGACTGTCGTGCCAACCACCTAGGCGAAGACTGACAAGTCACGATCAACCACCGAGTTCGGCCTCGGGCGCAATAGGAAGCTCCGCCTCGCCCGACCTCAAGCTCCGGCCTCGGGAGGAGGTCTCCGCCTCGCCCGACCCCCAGACTCGGCCTCGACCTCGGTCTCGGGAGGAATTGCATCCTCGCTCGACCCCGGCCTCGGCCTCAAGAGAAGTCTCCGCCTCGCCCGACCTTGGGCTCGGACCGACCGCGCCAACAGGGGATACATCATTACCCTATCCCTAGCCAGCTCAGGCTACAAGGAACAAGACCGGCGTCCCATCTGGCTTACCCCGGCGACGGGTAATGATGGTGCCCCGCGTGCAACCATGACACCGGTGGCTCTCAGCCCCTTACGGCAGCAAGGAGACGTCAGCAGGATCCTTGCCGCACTGCCAGCTGTGCTCCTACAGGGCTCAGGCGCTTCTCCGATGGCCACGCTATCATGTGTACAGGGCTCAAGCTCTCCCCCGACAGCCACGTTGGCATGTACACAGGGCTTAGGCATTTCTGCCGGACACGTTAGCGCATAGCTACACCCCCTATTGTACGTCTGGACCCTATCCTTGCGTCTATAAAAGGGAGGTCCAGGGCCATCCTGGAGGGGGGTTCGCGCGGGGGAAGGAGCGAACGAACAGGCTCCCTCTCTCTCTCTCCCTCTCGCGACGTGCTTGTAACCCCTACTACGAGCGGCACCCCTGGTGCAGGATAATACAAGGCTTGTCCCACCTCTTGTGTTCCATCCCGCGCCAACCCATCTAGGCAGGGGCACGCAGCGACAATTTCACTCGTTGGTCCAGGGACCCCCCAGGTCCGAAACGCCGACACCTACGGATAATGCAAATCGAAGCTATTTGATGTCTGACTCAGGCCTATATGTATATGACCGATCGATCGAAATACTCCAAGACTCCACCTTTGTCATATATTCCATATATCACATTTGATAGATATCATATTCATGGAATACGATTCACTTTCAAGATGCCTTGATGGTGAAATGGTAGACACGCGAGACTCAAAATCTCGTGCTAAAGAGCGTGGAGGTTCGAGTCCTCTTTAAGCTATAATACGGAGAATGCTCATTGCCCGTAGAAGTATTCTGGAAATCTACACCTGGCTCTCTCCTCTATCTTCTGAGGTCCTTAACCATCTCCCTAAGAAAAGTAGACAGTAAAAGCCAAAATAGACTAAATATAGCCTGAATGATCCTAAAAACCCCTCGAAGGAGATAATAAAGAACCTAAAGCAGACGGTATCCTACTGCAAGGGTGGTCTTAAGAATCCAAAAGAGGTTGCTCTGAAGAGATAGATGTATCCCAACCTCTATTGCTCTCGCATAAAGCCTTTTTTACGCGACAGAAAAAAGTGACTATGAATTCCCCTTTTTGTTTGCGAATCCCTATTTGTATCCTTTGGTTTCAACTTTGCGATATCAAAGGAGAAAGACTAGAAAGGGAATATATAGAACTAGAACCTTTTCAAAGCGTATCAGCCGACCTGGCTTACGAATTTATGCCAACTATCAAGGAATTCCTAAGGTTTTGGGCGGAATGGGAATTGCTATTCTTTCTACTTCTCGAGGTAAAATGACAGATCGAGAAGCTCGACTAAACAGAATTGGGGGAGAAGTTTTATGTTATATATGGTAATGGCCCCACCTATAGTACCCAAATTCTATCTCGAACTTCCTATTTTGAAAATAAAAATAGAAAAATAGGACTAGACAAGCCTAAGTATCTAGCTTTGCTCACCTTGTTGAAACTAGCCCCGTTGCAATAGAGAAATCCTTTCCCGTTGAGAATGAACAGGCTTACCATTCCACTGTCTTTGCTGGAACTGCTGTCCTCATTGAACTAACTGCCTGTTTTACTTGTCCCGTAGCTGGCTTGGAATAAGAAAAGTCTTTTCTTCCTTCCTCATGAGCTAGAAGGAAGAGTTTTGGGCTTAGGGCATAATTGCTCTATTGCGGCTACCCTTGCTATGTTATCCGATGTTGTTCACAAAGCGGCTCTTGCTATAGCTATAGACCCGGCTATCTCCGAAAAATAATTTTGGACTAAGACGTGGTGTGTCTAGATACTAAAAGCTAGGTCCGGTCTGGCCCGAAGGACGACGAGCCGATGATCGTGTCGTGCTGGTCCAAGAGGACAAAAAAAACTTATATATATATATATATATATATATATATATATATATATATATATATATATATATATATATATATATATATATATATATATCCTCAAAATATTCATAACTTTGTTATAGACTAAAAAATCATATTAGGAACAGAAATCAATGTTTTCTATAACTTTTGTAAAAAAAATTAAAAAAAAATATTTAAGCATGAAATAACCATTTTAACGCTAGTTTTTCTAATTCGTGTCCACTTCGTGTCGTACCGTGCCGTACAGTCCATCCTGCCTAAGTTTGAGGCACGGCCTGACCTCGGCATTCGGGCCGTATCGGCCCGATCTATTTTCTTTTGTGTCGTGCCATATTCTGGACTTTTATTTTCGTGTCATGTCGTGTCGATTCTTAAATAGCTCGGTCCAAACTTTTAGGTCTAATAATCATAAGAAGATAAGAAATGAATATACGAGTTTCTCTATCGACGAAACCGCCCCGGCTTTTCAAGAAGGGAAATGTCAAAATCTGGAGACCGTTGTATTTTTTTAATGGGGCAATTCTAAATCACTGTAATTTTATCCCGTACTTTATTTATCATAATCCTTTTATGCCATCTAGATATAATCTCTTACCATTCTATAACATTGTCAGTGGGAAACATATCCCGTGCACAAATGCATAAATTAAATTTGGAACCTTCGTTCAACATCCACGATTGATATAATTTATAAAAAAACATTCGGTGTTCCTCTCTCCCGCGTTCAGCTGTATATGAAAGTAAACTTTCACACGCTCGAGATGTTGAAAACACCTACTAAATATGCGCAACGTATAATGTCAGTGTTGAGCACCGAATTGAGCCTACGGACGGTCCGGCCCTGAGGCCGGACGGTCCGTGGTCCGGACAGTCCGCGCCTGGGGGCCGGACGGTCCGCGCAGGCGCAGAATAGATTAAGGTTCTGAGTTTCTTGCTATGTTTGTTGGCGAAAATCTCGGGATAAGCTCGGAAATTAGTTTGTAAAGGGTCCAGCCCCCTCCTCTATAAATAGAGAGGTATACGGCCGATTTGTAATCAACAATCGAATCAATACAACTTCTATTTCGTATTTTATCCTAGGAGTAGTTCTAGTCTAGTTTATGTTTAGTCTTCCAATCCCCAAATTCTCTGCCTCTCCTCGACTCTACGTCGATTAGAGGAGTCTAGGTCGGCCTGCCCGAGCCTAGACAACTCCTAGGATCTCTCCTCCCCGACGGGGTCCCTCCCGGGAGCGAGATCCAGGCGCCGCCGGCGATCTTCCGCCGCCCCTGCGCACGCACGGACCATCCGACCCTAGGGCGCGGACCGTCCGTCCGTCAGGCAGGGAACCCGGGCTCCTGCACCAGGTCGTGGACCGTCCAGCCTTGTGTCGCGGACCGTCCGCGCCTGACCAGAGAGCACCGCCGCCTCGCACCAGGTCGCGGACCGTCCGGCCCCTGCGCGGGACCGTCCGCCCCTGTGCAGAAGGCACCGCCACGGTTCTTGATTGGGTGTTTGGCGCTCCGAAAAGGCGTCAACATACTTTTTTGACGACTCCGCTGGGGAAAACACATATAGACCTATCAAATCGGCCCTAAATGGCCGGTTCAAAAGATAGCTCTGAGGTTTCCACCAGCAATATCATCACACCGACATGGGAAGCCTTGCCGGCTGAAGAACAGCTCCTGTTCGAGGAGCGTCAGGAGCAGCTGATCCAAGAAGCAAAGGCGAAGTTCCTGGCTGACTTCAAAGTGGACAGGAACAACAAAGTCGTTCGGCAACGGGCGACAGATCTGGCTTCGCTCCGACCTACTACGATTACCTCAAATGTAAGTAGCACCAACGAACTCCAATCTCTTAAAGCTTACATAGACGAACAGCGAGAACAGATGCAAAATATCATAGGGGTTATGCAAAACGATTGTAGGAGACTAGTACGTGCATTTAATAAATCTAGTATAGCAAATTTTCCTTCACACGAGGTTGAATTAGGAGATAATACACGTAATACATCGGTTAAAGGTTGTCACGACCAGTCACAACCCCCTTATGGGATGCCGATGGACACGTACCCTGAGCAAACGCAAATCGGCAGTAAACCAGCCGATCTACACATGTCCGGACCGTCCGCTCGCGAGCGCGGACCGTCCGGGTCAGCCACAGCCGGGCCCATTTTTAATGAGTTACCTAGACACGCACCCGAGCCACCACATAGAGCACCGAATTTAAACTATCCAGTCGGATGGTCCGCATACAACGACTGACGGTCCGCATATAATCACGGACGGTCCGGGTACGTATCTGGACAGTCCGCGCATGAGTCTTTTAAGGGGGATTATTACCTGAATCCTCGCCCGTCCCAACAACACTTCCCATCACATTATGCAATGCACCAGCCCATTAATTCAGGATCTAGAGCCCAGGAAAGCTTTCCGGCCCCACCTAGAAGGCCGGAAAGAAACGATCAAACATATGAGCCATATAGGGCAAATGGAAATGCACCACATAGCTCAAACTAATGGGGGGAACGACAACATACTAACATGCAACCAACCCCACCTATGTTTGACCAGAGAGCCGGTGGTCTTGCACCGGCTGCCATTGGTATAGTGAGGGAAGAAATAGCCAGGGCGTTCCGAGATAAGCTCGGAGTAAGCATGATCCCTGGGGGGCAATCATATCGGAAGCCTTATGACAGCCGATTTGATCACCACCCATACCCACAGGGAACCAGGATACCCGAGTTTGCAAAGTTTTCGGGTGACCAAGGAAAGAGCACGTGTGAGCACATAGGCCAGTTCCTAGCACAATTAGGAGAATTGGCCGACACCGAAGCATTCCGTGTGCGTTTATTTTCATTATCCTTAACAGGGACTGCATTCACATGGTATGCCACGCTCCCTCCTAATTCCATTTTGTCATGGGGAGACTTAGAGCAAAAATTTCATGAACATTTCTTCTCTGGTGATTATGAGCTAGATTTAGTAGACTTAGTGACCCTACGACAAGAAAAGGATGAATCGGTTAGTGATTATATCCGAAGATTCCAGGATACGAGAAACCGATGCTTTCAAATTCATTTAACAGATAAACAACTAGCGGGAATAGCCTTTGATGGATTGCGCTATTATTTAAAAGAGAGATTAGAAGGCATCCAGTTCTTTACTCTAGCACAATTACATCAGAGAGCTTCGGCTTGTGAAAGCCGAAGCAAAGAACTAGTCAGAACGGTTCATCATAATGTCCCTATAGTAGAACACAATCAAAGTAGTTCGGACGATGAACCAAAGAAAGTTTACACTGCCGAAATAGTTTGGCCCGAGCAGGCCAAATCTTCGGCTTGCTCCTCCTTGCAGTCAGTTCAAAAGGAACGACAGGAGGAGGTTAAGTTTACATTTAATGTCGGCAAATGTGATAAGATATTCGATGAATTACTAAAAAATGGTAACATTAAAATTGATTATATCGTTCCACCTGCCGACAAACTAAAGCATCGCGCATACTACAAGTGGCACAACTCATTTTCCCATGCCACTAATGATTGTAATGTGTTCCGACGACAAATTCAATCGGTCATTAATGAGGGACGATTGAAATTTCAGGAGGACACGGAGCCCTTCCCAATGAATGTGATCGACTTTAATGGCAAAAAGGTCCTAATTCGGCCCAACACAGCCGATAAGGGCAAAGACAAAGAAGTCATCATCGGCAACGCACGGGAGGCCGATGGAAACAACAAAATTTCTTGCAGGAAAGTGATGGCCGAGAAGACTCCTGATGGAGGGGAGACACTGAAGGTAACCATCACAAACTCCAGCGCTGGGGGGCAAGCACAGACAAGGGGATATGCGCGAGAACCCATACTACGCATCGCGGACGGTCCGGTGTCTAGGCGCGGATGGTCCGTAACATCACCGGACGGTCCGAAGCGTTCCGACGGACGGTCCGGCAACGTCGAAGAGCCGCGGCGACCACGTACCTTCAAACCACGACGACCAGAAATAGGTACGTGGAAAACTAACACGTTCAAGGCAACTGGTCGGTTGGTAAAATCTAGCCCGACCTTTGATCAATTATTGTCTAAATATGTGAAAAAGAAGGCTGGCTCCAGCGACCGGCCACCAAAGGGACCTCGCTTACCCACCCAGGTGCGACGGCAGGTTAGGCCGATTGGACCACCACGCCAATCAGAAAGGACGGGAGGTCATAATGTTCAATTAAGACCTAACGTACCTGCATGGACACCTCCACCACCATATCTACCTATGCCATATTCATACACATACATACCTCCACCATACGTCCCAAATCAAATGTGGGGCATGCCACCATACCCATTTAGGATGCCACAGTACCCCGCTTGGGGGCACCCCAAACTTCTGTATTCAATAGGTTGACACCTCCAGTACAAGACCGATTGAGAGCCCCTCAATCTGGTCCACAAGCACAGGCCCAGCAAGATTGCCGAACAATTCGGCCCCAAAGGCTGACTAATTCGGCAGGGGGGCATACAGCTACAACCTCCAACAGTACGAAAAAGGGAGGCATCATTAAAATAGGAACGACAGATGTCGTCGTACAACAAAATAACAAAGGGCCGATGATTTTTGGTGAATCGGCCAACACAAACAAAAAAGAAAGTACGACTGTCAATAAAATAGCCGATCCAAAATACTCCATGCCCCGATGGTGCCCATCGGGATTGACACGATCGCAAAAGCAAAAATTACAATGCCTTAGAGCAAAGGAGAATCAGGAGAAGGAGGCAAAAAAAATATTCAATGACACACGTCCGCAGTATCCGCCACCATAAAAGAGATGGAGACCAAAGGCCGTTGAGGAAAATCAAACGGCCATAAAGACAGAAAATAAAAACAGCAACTGTGCAGCTCTTTGCAGGTATAGCAGACAATCCGGCTATAAAGACCAGACCAACCGTACAGGATGCGGACCGTCCGACCCCTGAGGCCGACTCATCCGCAATACACCATGACACCTGCAACGACGTACCAACACCCATGGAGGAAGACGACCCGCAAGGAGAAGACCTGGTCGACTACAAAGCTACGCCAGAACACTTAGAAAATTAGGAAAGCAAGGTGACGAATTGGTCAGGACCAGTATGGCGCTCGGCGGTATTGGGACTAACAGTTCGATTAAAGCTAAAGGGGTCAAGTCCATTGAGTCAACCATCGGGACTAAGGCCACTGCGTGTCATCCTAGTAAGTGTTAAGATGCCTAAGAAAACTGATGTGATCACATCGAGTTAGTTGCTTTTGGTTCGCTCAGCTCCACCAAAAGGTAGGGGGCATATGTTGAGCACCGAATTGAGCCTGCGGACGGTCCGGCCCTGAGGCCGGACGGTCCGCGGTCCGGACAGTCCGCGCCTGGGGGCCGGATGGTCCGCGCAGGCGCAGAACAGATTAGGGTTCCGAGTTTCTTGCTATGTTTGTTGGCAAAAATCTCGGGATAAGCTCGGAAATTAGTTTGTAAAGGGTCTAGCCCCCCTCCTCTATAAATAGAGAGGTATACGGCCGATTTGTAATCAACAATCGAATCAATACAACTTCTATTTCGCATTTTATCCTAGGAGTAGTTCTAGTCTAGTTTAGGTTTAGTCTTCCAATCCCCAAATTCTCCGCCTCTCCTCGACTCTACGTCGATTAGAGGAGTCTAGGTCGGCCTGCCCGAGCCTAGACAACTCCTAGGATCTCTCCTCCCCGACGGGGTCCCTCCCGGGAGCGAGATCCAGGCGCCACCGGCGATCTTCCGCCGCCCCTACGCACGCGCGGACCGTCCGACCCTAGGGCGCGGACCGTCCGTCCGTCAGGCAGGGAACCCGGGCTCCTGCACCAGGTCGCGGACCGTCCGCCCCTGTGCAGAAGGCACCACCACGGTTCTTGATTGGGTGTTTGGCGCTCCGAAAAGGCGTCAACAGTCAGTTAGTACTCTTTTTTATATGCACAACCGTGAATTGTTGAAGGCTGTCTTCGGGGTGTTTGAATGCACTAAAACTAATATAGCTAGTGACTAAACTTAGTTGGCGGCATCCAAACACTCTAGCTCATCGTTCAACTATTAGCTATTTTTAGTAAATTAGTTAATATATAGTTAGCTATTTATTTGTTAGCTAGTGTTGGTTACTTGTTCTCAAATGCTGTGAACTAAGAACAAGGCAACATAATTGTTAAAGGTTAATGACCTTCGTCATCCGAAGCATTATCTCCACATGGGTATAATACTCATCAGACGAAGGTCAAGAGAGACATACCTTTATTATTTAATGTGTGAATAGGAATACGAAAGAATAAAGATGATGACTGCATCTTATTAATTTATTTATATTCGTATTCCATAAAATATAAATGAATATTTAACAGTATTAATATTACATTGATATTTTTGCCTTGCTCGAAGGCGTGAATGCGGGAGAGTGATTACAATCCAGTCTGAACAGTATGGTGTTACTGTTCATCTATTTATAGGCACGGGACGTAGCCTGGGTAAGATTACATCCATACCCTTAAACATTTGTTTATAAACAACTTAAACTAATAAGGTCTATCTAGTCTTTTCTTTCTTTGCTTGATCTGAGCCGAAGCTACTGAGCTTCGGCGTTCTGTGTTGCTGCTTCCTCCCGAGGTCTTCGTCTTGGAAACCTTTGACGAAAGTGGGACGGACCTCTTGTGGCATTTGCCGAAGGTATTTATATCTTGAGGACCTTTGGTGGAGAGGAAGACCCCCAACAGTAGCCCCTTCGTGGTGCCAGATTGTTTTTTTCGTAATGAGCTCGGTCCGCGAAAAACACAAAGGCTTCAGAACGCCGAAGGTCCGAAAAAACACATTCCCTGAGCTTGTTATCGAAAAACGATTAAAACATTCTGGGCGCTAGGTGGTCCACCATTCAGTCAGTATAGACGGCCTGCGGTTCGCCTTCTTCTCCTACAGCACTATATAAGCAGACGGATTGGTGAGAAGTTACCATAGCATTATTGCCATCACACTGTTGTGCTGTTAAAAATTTTAACAGAAGCCAAAGCTTTCTGGGTTGCGCTTCTAAACAAGATCTTCGTCAATTGAAATTAGCTTCGTCTTAAGGAATGAACATTGAAATGGCCTGAGTAAGATCAACCGCTAGGGTGTCTCGTGAGGGAGATGAGCCAAAGTGACCAAAACGGCACCGATATCAGAAGTAATGAGACGTTCAGGTCTGGTTGTGTCGGAAGAAGCTACTGCCGAAGATGAACTGACTATGGCAGAAGACAGAAGTGATGATGAGAATGACGAGGACAACAACATTCTAAGCCCGTCAAAACCTAGTCATATTGAGTTTGGAAAATCAACTGTAACAGAAAAGGACTTAGACGTGATGAAAAGGTTGGGCTATTTTGGGGGGAGATGAAGGTAAACTTATTCGCTTTGCTGGCGAAGAAGTGATTCCGGAGCTAAAAGAAGATGAAGTTGTCGTGTTTAGAAGCTTCTTTAGGGCAGGACCGCGGTTTCCCCTGTATGATATGATAGGAGAAGTTTTGAAAAGGTTTGAAATATATCTTCATCAGCTGACGTCGAATGCCATTGTTAGGCTCAGCGTCTACATATGGGCCCTCCGAAGCCAGGGTAAGAGTGCAAATGCTGAAGGGTTCTGCCGAGTGCATGAGCTGCACTACCAGACAAAGGCCAGAGCCGATGGGCTACATAAAAACTTCGGGTGCTATAATTTTGCATACCAGAAAGACACCAAGGCCCCGGCGATCGGCTACTGCACTTAATGGTCGACTGGGTGGACCAGCGAATGGTTCTTGAAAGGAAAATAGGGTCAAACCTTTTCCTAAATGATTTTGGTGGTTGAAATGCCCAACACAAATAATTGGACTAACTAGTTTGCTCTAGATTATATATTCTACAGGTGCCAAAAGTTCAACACAAACCAATAAAAAGATCAAGTTATGGTTCAAAAGAAAGGAGCAAAAGAAAACCGAAGCGTGCCCTGGTCTAGCGCAGCGGACTGTCCGGTGTGCCACCGGATAGTGTCCGGTGCACTAGGGACCATACAGGTTGAACTCCTCACCTTCGGGTTTCTGGAGAGCCGCTCCGCTATAATTCACCGGACTGTTCGGTGTGTCACCGGACTGTCCGATGAGCCAAGCGGAGCAACAGCTATTGCGCCAATGGTTGTCTACAAAAGTGAACAGTGCACGTGAACAGTGCGCGGACAGTTCGCGCAGAGTCAGAGCAGTGCCAGAAGGCACACCGGACAGTGAACAGTGCCTGTCCGGTGCGGCACCGGACTGTCCGGTGCCCCAAGATGTCAGAGCTCCAACGGTCGAAACCGTCAGAACCCTAACGGTTGGGTGACGTGGCTGGCGCACCGAACAGTGTCCGGTGGCGCACCGGACTGTCCGGTGTGCCCATCGACAGACAGCCTCCCCACGGTTGGTTTGGTGGTTGGGGCTATAAATACCCCCAACCACCACCACTTCAAGCATCCAAGTTTTTCAGACATCTCATTCAGTACAAGAGCTAGTGCAATCAATACAAGACACAATTCAATAAGAATCAAAGCCTCTTCAAGTCCCAATTCCACTCCAAACAAATAGTGACTAGAGAGAGTTTTGCTCGTGTTCTTTGAGCTCTTGTCCTTGGATCGCTTTCTTCTTCCTCATTCTTGTTCTCAACACATTTTTAATCAAAGCAAGAGATACCAAGTTGTGGTGGTCCTTATAGGGGTCTAAGTGACCCGGTTGATTAAGAAGAAAGCTCACTCGGTCTAGGTGACCATTTGAGAGAGGGAAAGGGTTGAAAGAGACCCGGTCTTTGTGACCACCTCAACGGGGAGTAGGTTTGCAAGAACCGAACCTCGGTAAAATAAATCACCGTGTCATCCGCTTCATTTGCTTTTGATTTGTTTTTCACCCTCTCTTTCGGACTCGATTTTATTTCTAACGCTAACCCGGCTTGTAGTTGTGCTTTAAGTTTATAAATTTCGGATTCCGCCTATTCACCCCCTCTAGGCAACTTTTAATTGGTATTGGAGCCTGGTACTTTATTAGAGTTTAACCACTAGAAGTCATGTCGGGAGATCACGCCAAGAAGGAGATCATGACCGGCGAGAAGGCCACAAGCCACGGGAAGGCTCCATCGAGGGAGTCCGGCAATAAGCTAAAGGAGGGATCACCTCCTCACAAATCGCATCGGAGTGGCGACAAGAAAAAGAAGATGAAGAAGGTGGTCTACTACGAGATCGACTCTTCATCGCCATCCACCTCTGGCTCCAACACGCCATCCGTCACTTCTAAGCGCCATGAGCGCAAGAAGTTTAGTAAGATTCCCTTACGCTATCCTCGCCTTTCTAAACGCACTTCTTTACTTTCCGTCCCACTAGGCAAACCAGCGGTTTTTATGGTGAAGATTATTGTATGTGGAGTGATAAAATGAGACATCATCTAACCTCACTCCATGCTAGCATTTGAGACATTGTTGAGTTTAGAGCGCAGGTACCATCCGTGGGGGATGAAGGCTATGACTCGGACGAGGTTGCCCAAATCCGGCACTTCAACTCCCAAGCCACTACTATACTCCTCGCCTCTCTATATCGAGAGGAGTATAATAAGGTGCAAGGGTTGAAAAGCGCCAAAGAAATTTGGGACATGCTCAAGACCGCCCATGAAGGAGATGAGGTGACTAAGATCCCCAAGCGGGAGACGATCGAGGGGGAGCTCGGTCGATTCATCCTCAACCAAGGAGAGGAGCCACAAGCAATGTACAACCAGCTCAAAACCTTGGTCAACCAAGTGCGCAACCTCGGGAGCACCAAATGGGATGACCATGAAATGGTCAAGGTTATTCTAAGATCACTCGTTTTTCTTAATCCTACACAAGTTCAATTAATTCGTGGTGATCCTAGATATAAGCTAATGTCTCCCAAGGAGGTTATAGGGAAGTTTGTGAGCTTTGAATTGATGATCAAAGGCTCCAAACAAATAGTCAACTTGGAGAAAGGCGGCACCTCCACACCCGAGGTGCAACCCGTCGCATTCAAAGCGACGGAGGAAAAGAAAGAAGAGTCTACATCAAGTAGGCTCCCCATTGACACCTCCAAGCTTGACAATGAGGAGATGGCGCTCATTATCAAGAGCTTTCGTCAAATCCTCAAACAAAGGAAGGGGAAGGACTACAAGCCCCGTTCCAAAAGGGTGTGCTACAAGTGTGGTAAGCCCGGTCATTTTATCGCTAAATGTCCTATGTCTAGTGATAGTGACAGGGACAATGACAAGAAGGGGAGGAAGAAGGAAAAGAAGAAGTACCATAAGAAGAAGGGCAGCTACGCCCATGTGTGTCAGGAATGGGACTCCGATGAGAGCTCCACCAACTCCTCTTCCGACGAGGACGCCGCCAACATCGCCGTCAACAAAGGCCTCCTCTTCCCCAACATCGGCCACAAATGTTTCATGGCAAAGGACGGCAAAAAGAAGAAGGTAAAATCTAGAGCCTCTACCAAATATACAACATCTAGTGATGAGGCCAGCTCTAGTGATGATGAAGAAAACTTGCTTAGTCTTTTTGCCAACCTTAACATGCAACAAAAGGAAAAATTAAATGAATTGATAGGTGCTATTCATGAGAAGGATGAACTCTTGGATAGCCAAGAGAAATTCCTTATTAAGGAAAATAAAAAACATGTTAAGGTGAAGAATGCCTATGCTCAGGAAGTAGAAAAATGTGAAAAATTGTCTAGTGAGCTTAGGATTTGCCATGATTAAGTTTCCAACCTTAAAATTGAAAATGCCAATTTATTTGCTAAGGTTGAGAAGTTAAATTCTTGTGATGATTCAATTGTCAATCTTAGAAATGATAATGCTAATTTGATTGCTAAGATTGATAAATTGAATGCATCACTTTCTAGCCTTAAAATTGAGAATGATAAATTAGTTTCTAAGGCTAAAGATTTAAATGTTTGCAATGATTCTATTTCCTATCTTAGAGATGAGAATGACATGCTAAAATCTAACATAGATGAATTAAATGTTTGCAAACCATCTACATCTAATGTTGATCATGTTACTATTTGTGCTAGATGTAGAGATGTTAATATTGATGCTATTCATGATCACATTGCTATGATTAAACAAGAAAATGATCATATAGCTAAACTAGATGCTAAAATTGCCGAGCATGAACTAGAAAATGAAAATTTTAAATTTGCTCGTAGCATGCTTTATAGTGGGAGACGCCCTGGCATTAAGAATGGCATTGGCTTCCAACAGGGAGGCAATGTCAAACTTAATGCCCCTAAGAAATTGTCCAACTTTTTTAAGGGCAAGGCTCCCATGGTTCAGGATAATGAGGGCTATATTTTATATCCTGCTAGTTATCCTGAACACAAGATTAGGAGAATTCATGCAAAGAAGTCTCATTTTGTTTCCCATCATGCTTTTATGTATAAGAATGAGGCTTCTAGCTCTAGGCAATCAACCCATGTTAAATTGCCTAAAAAGAAAACTCCTACTACATCAAATGAATCTAACATTTCATTTAAGACCTTTGATGCATCTTATGTGCTTACTAACAAATCAGGCAAGGTAGTTGCCAAATATGTTGGGGCCAAACACAAGGGCTCAAAGACTTGTGTTTGGGTACCCAAGGTGCTTGTTTCTAACGTGAAAGGACCCAAGACTATTTGGGTATCTAAGAACAAGGCCTAAATTGTTTTGCAGGTTTATGCATCCGGGGGCTCAAGTTGGATCATCGATAGCGGATGCACAAACCACATGACAGGGGAGAAAAGGATGTTCTCCTCCTATGAGAAAAACGAAGATCCCCAACGAGCTATCACATGCGGGGATGGAAATCAAGGTTTGGTCAAAGGATTGGGTAAAATTGCTATATCACCTGACCATTCAATTTCCAATGTTTTTCTTGTAGACTCATTAGATTACAATTTGCTTTCTGTTTCTCAATTATGTAAAATGGGCTACAACTGTCTTTTTACGGATATAGGTGTTACTGTCTTTAGAAGAAGTGATGATTCAGTAGCATTTAAGGGAGTGTTAGAGGGTCAGCTATACTTGGTGTTGGGGCGAAGGCAAAGACGCCACCCTTCGCTCGGGGCCTTCGCCGTAAACGCTGGCCCAACGGAGACAAGACAACGGGCAGGGAGACCCTTCGCCCCATACGACATCGGACGAAGACCCGTGGCGAGGTCATCCCACCGTGCGGCCTCGTCCAGCGTGGAGGCCCACGTGTGATCCGGCCCATTGTGACAGGCCCTGCGTGGCCGCTGCGTGTTACGGGCCTAATTTATAAAGGCGTCCCTGTAATTACAGTCTGTAACCCCGCTTTATGGGAATATTCCGGGGATAACCTAGGTGTCTGAGGGCACATGCGTCCTTAACACGGGACGCTGGGTACCCGGACACCTATAAATACCCCCGCACAGTGCCCTTGAGAGGCTAGATGAAAAAAAGCTTCTGCCATCCCGTGCTAAACCCTGTTTGCGCTATTACTCCCCCCCCCCCGTTGGATCAACTTGCGCCTGTGAGCAAGTTCCAACATTTGGCGCCCACCGTTCGTGCTACGAAAAAACCACCCGCGATGGCACCCAAGAAAGCTAGCTCGAAGGCTGACGAGGCTGCGAAGGCAGCACTACTGGCCGCAAGGAAGGGCAAGGCCCTCGCACTCACCCACTCCACTCACCAAGAGGCTGCTGAAGACGACGCCCTCCACACCTGCGGCCCTGAAGGACAACCGCAGCCTCCCCCAGGCTTCGCCCCACCGGAAGGCGCGGACCTCACCGAGGACGGTGAAGTCCTCGGCTTCGCCCCACCGGAGGGCGCGGACCTCACTGAGGACGGTGAAGTCCTCGGCGTTTCAGCGGAAGAACAGCTACAGCTGCACGCACTGCGCCTCAAGAACCGCAATCTCCAAAGGCAAAAAGAGATACTGGAGGCCAAGCGCCAGCGCGTGTCTGCACTAGCCAAGGTGCGGCAAATGATACGCGACGAAGAGCAGAAGGCCCAGGACCTCGAGCGGGAGATCGCGCTGATGCAGCGAGAAGGCCACCTCGGCCTGCAGCACGGGCCACCCCTGCAACAGCGTGCACAAGTGGAAGACATACGCGAAGGCCACCGCGGCCTGCAGCACGGGCCACCCCTGCAACACCGCGCGGAGGTGGAAGACCCGCACTTCCCCCAGCGCGGCTACGCCTTCCCACACGCCGCGCCATTTCAAGGGGTCAACTACCTCGACGAGCGAAGTCCCCTGGCGCCACATCTGCAAGTGACACCTTGGCCTGCCAACTTCCGGGAGGGACCTATCCTAAGTACAACGGCAGCACGGACCCAGCTCAGTACATCATGAGTTATCAGGTCACCGTCGCATCTTCCGGAGGGGACGACGCCACAATGGCCAAGTCTTTCATCATCGCCCTCGAAGGCCCAGCTCTCACCTGGTTCACCAGGTTACCCCCGCTGTCCATTGATTCCTGGAGAAGCCTAAGGGACAAATTCCTGCTCAACTTCCAAGGGTACCGCCCAGACACCGATGCCTTGGCCGAACTCTCACTCTGCAAGCAACTGGAAAAAGAGACTCTGCGGGAGTATTACCGCAAGTTTCTAACACTCAAGTCACAGCTGCCCTCAGTTGACGACCAGATCGCCATTCACTACGCCATCAGTGGCCTCCGCGCCGGCGTCCTTTACAGCCACTGCATCAGGGACCCGCCCAAGAACCTCCAGGAATTATATCAACTATTTGAAAAATATGCCAAATCCGAAGAGCTCCACCAGCGCAAGGTTGAGTCCCAGAGGAAACCCAAAGACGCTCCACAGTCCAGCCACACGTGGACGAGGACTCCGCAGCCAGACTCCGGCCGAGACGGCCGTAATCAGCAGCAGGTGCACAACATCGCCAACCAGCACCCTGCGGGTGATGCCCCTCGCCGCCAGGAATATCCCCCCCAGGGCCGCGGAAGTGGAACTCGCGGTAGGGGCCGGGGACGCGCGCAGCCACCGCGCCGATTTTACTGTCTCTTCCACGGCGAAGACTGCGCCCACCAAACCAAAGACTGCCCAGAGACGAAGGCCACCAGAGACAGGATGGCACGGGCGCAAACGGCCGACAACCCAAGAGTCGTCGCACACACTTATCAGCAACACCCTCCACCATATATCCACGCCCCCGCCCCGCATCCACCGCACCACGCTTACCAACACCATCAGGAAGTACAAATCGTACCTCCCCCACCCCCACCTCCACACCAGCAACAACAAAACATCCCCCACCCCCATGCCCCCAAGCAAGAAGACTTCGCCGATCAGCCGTATCGCGGAGTCATTCACATGATCACTGGGGGTCCAGTGTTGACTTCGACACCAAGCGACAGAAGCGGGACCACTACCGCAGCATCAACCACGTCGCCATCACCGGTCCAGTCGTGCAGACGAAGTGGTCCCACGTACCGCTAACTTTCGACGCCCGAGACGTCGACCTGCGCAGCGCCCCCATGTCGACGCCATGGTCATCAACTGCAGCGTGGCAGGCTGGGACCTGCACAAAGTCCTCGTTGATAATGGCAGTCAGGCAGACATCATTTTTCTCCATGCCTTCGATCGCATGGGCATAAGCCACAGCTTGCCCAGGGCCCTAGCGGCAAAGGTGATATGCCAAGGTTTCTACTGGCCCGCCATCATCTGCGCCGCAAATCGAGTTGTCAGATTCTGCGAGGCCTGTCAGAAATTTTCCCCACGCTCGGGACGCCCCTCGCAGTTCACGAAGCTGATCGCCCACACGTGGCCCCTTCAGCGCTGGGGCCTAGACATTGTCGGGCCCCTGCCCACGGCTCAGGGGAACCTTAAGTTCACCTTTGTAGCCGTCGAATACTTCACCAAATGGATTGAAGCGAGGGTAGTATCCACCATCACATCAAAGACGGCCCAGAAATTCTTCTGGCAAAATATTGTTTGTCGCTTCGGAGTACCATCCGAACTCACGGTCGACAACGGCAAGCAGTTCGACAACCAAGATTTCAAAGACTTCTGCTTCTCCATCGGCACCAAGCTTGCCTTCGCCTTCGTGTACCACCCCCAGTCCAACAGAGTCGTGGAGCGCGCCAACGGCAAAATTTTCACAGCCGTCAAGAAAATGCTCCTCGACGACAAAAAGGGCAAGTGGCTCGACTTGTTACCCGAAGTGGTCTGGGCACTGAATACAACTGAGTGTCGGGCGACTGGGTTTACCCCCTTCCGCCTACTATACGGATCGGAGGCCATGACTCCGCAAGAAATAAAGCATGGGTCGCCTCGGACAGCCGCGTCGGCCGTCCCAGACGTAGATGAGCCGACTTCGAAGGATCTCATCGACGGAGACTGCGTCTTCGCCCTATAGGCTCTGAACAAGTACCAAGCACAAACAAAAGCATGGCGCGACCAGGCAGTCATCCCAAGGGAATTCAGCGAAGGGGACCTCATCCTCGTCCGGACAACTCGAACGGAGTCCAGAGGCAAGCTGGAGCCCATGTGGGAAGGCCCTTACATTGTCAAGTCGAAAGCCTCCCCCAGCGCATACAAGCTTGCAACGCCAAACGGCGAAGACTTAGAGCATTCCTGGAACATTGATAATCTGCGCAAATTTTTTGTTTGACTCATCAGGGCCAGCTCGCCCTTGTAATTTGCAAAAACAATTTTGTTCTGGCCCGCAATCTTTTCCTCCCGGGGGGTGAGGTTTTTAACGAGGCGAAGTCATGTAATATACAAGAGAAAAATCCCCCGCAAAATCCACGTCGAAACAAGACCGCACAGACGGTCTTCGAGATTCGACCAATACAAAGTCACCGCGAGGTCCAGCGACAGCCGCCCTCGCGTGCAACAACTCCGCGCAGAAGTCGCCTAAGGGTGCAGCCGGACCAGCACAACAAGTGTGAAAAATCGAAGTCTTCCGCGAAGACTATCCGCGCAGAAGTCGCCTAAGGGTGTAGCCGAACTAGCACAACAAGTGCGAAAAATCGAAGTCTTCCGCGAAGACTATCCACGTAGAAGTCGCCTAAGGGTGCAGCCGGACTAGCACAACAAGTGCGAAAAATCGAAGTCTTCCGCGAAGACTATCCGCGCAGAAGTCGCCTAAGGGTGCAGCCGGACTAGCACAACAAGTGCGAAAAATAAGGGTGCCGCCGAATTAGCACTACAAATACGAAAAATCGAGATCTTCCGCGAAGACTACCCGGGCAACAATCGCCTAAGGGTGCAGACGGGCTAGCACAATAAGTGCGAAAAATTCTAGTTTGCCGCGAACACTATCCCTGCAGAAGTCGCCTCAGGGTGCAGCAGGGACAGCGCAACAAGTCCGACGAACCGATTACAATGGTACAGCCGCACGAAGCCTAACAAGTGCAAAAACGGCCACACCAAACTGTCCGCACAAAGGCCGACTACATGCGCACCAGACCAACATAGCAAATACACCAGACCAAGCACTTAACGCCCTCGCGAACGTAACCGAGTGTGCGAAGGTACACAACCTCATCATACAAGCCATTACACATGTACAAGCGAGGGCATCGCATTCTACATCGGCTCAACCTTCGGAATAATTCCCATCTCCCTATAGTTAAATAACATTATCCTAAGCTCCTCACCCGCAAAAAGACTTCGCAACTCCCCCTCACCTGCACTCACAGCGGCCGGTAAGGACAACAGTTCCTGCCTGCCAGCCCCACTCACACGAAGCCGACCGACGTCCGCTCCACTCACCCTACGCTTCGCAACCGCCCTTCGCCGCCTACGCCTAGTACTCAGACCAGACACAACATCAGCATCCGCAGCTTGTGACGAAGCCTCCGCCGCTACCACATCCAAGGCCGCAAAGTAGTCCAAGTCCTCATCCGACGACTCTTCGGTCCATTCCACAGAGCTCCCAGAGTCACCGAACTCGGAAAATTTAGATGCAGACTCATCCGATTTATTCCCATCATCCACGGTCGAAGCCGCCAAAAAATTAGCAGTAGTGGTTGTGTGCGCAGGCCCAAAATCTTGAACCTGCGCAGCAACCAAGGTTCAGCAACAATATCCAAAATTTCCTAACTACCCACACCCACTAGGCCACCTGCGAAGACCCAGCCGTCGCGGGAGCCTCCGTTGTCGCCTCCGCAGCCACCGCCACAGGATCCTCAGCCCTCGGCGCAGCAGTTGGCGATGGGTCTCCGCCGGCCGCAGTGGCTGCAGGGGCATTGGGAACGCCTTCGGCGATTTCCGGGGGCGGCTCCGGAGCGGCCTCGGACACAGCCGCCGCCGGGTTCGGCTCCGGGTCAGGCAGCACGCTGTTCAAAGCCCCGAAGTCATCCACCCTCTCGTCACGCGCCGCCTGAGACACAGCACATAGACTCAGCAAACCCACATTTAGCCCACATTAAACAAACACCAAACAAAAGCCAAACATTACCTGACTCCTCGCCGTCTCAGCCCGCTCCCTGACCACCTCTCGACCGTGGAGGCCCCACATCCGGTCGTAGAGGGATCCGGCGGATTCCTTCACTATAGGGTCCTCAACCTTATAGATATCACGCTCCAAATCCTCATCAGCTTGGTCGAAGACCTCATAGTGCCGGCACCCTTCACGAGAGAGCGCGTTCATCGCCCCCTTGCATGTGACCAGGGAGGCATAAGACATGAACCCCTCCACGATGGTGGGGAGCGCCTGCAGCTCCTCCTGTACCCACTCAAGGCAGCGAAGTCCGGGCTCTCGGTCCGGCACTTCAAATTCAGCGGTCCGCGCGCCTAGCTCACGGTATGAATCCATAAGCTGTTTGCGCGTCCGCTCAGCCTCCGTGCGCGCCGAGGCCTCGGCCCTCTCCACACGGCTCAGCAGCGCGCTGAGCCGCTCCTCCAGCTGCTCGGCGCGCTGCCTGGCAAGGCTGCCCTCCACCCGCGCCAAATTGGCCTCCGCCTGCGCAGCCTGCGCCTTGGCGAGGGCCTCATTAGCCTCCTCCCTCTCCGCCGCCAGTTGGCGCCGGAGGTCAGCCTTCTCACCCTCCAGCACAGCCACCTTGTCCGCCAGCTTGCGGCACTTACTGTCGGCGGCCGACTTCTCCCGGACGGCGTCAGCATGTTGCGTCCGAAGTCTCTCGACTTCGACAGACACAACTGCCGTCAGGGCCCCCGACGCCGCGCGGTTTCCGAAGTCAGCCGCCTACAAGACACACATAAGACCACAGCCCCGGCGAAGCCGGTTAAAAAAATCCGAGACCTAGCTCAACGCACCTGACTTAGTGCCTCCTTCATCTCCTCCAGCCGGCGGGACACGGCACCCGCCTCGTCCCTGACGGCAGTGAGTGCCGGTATCTCGCCGCCGGCACAAAGAGCACTGCCCTTCGCCCTTGGCACCACGGCAGCCACCGTGGCCGCCGCGGCAGGCGGAACAACAACAAGTTGGTCTTCGTCCGACCCTGCGACGCATCAACAAATTAAAAAAAATCTCGAGCCAACGACTTACCAACAAGATAATCGTCCACACTAATGTCGGTGGCGAAGTCAGCAACGCGCTTGCCCGGGGGCGGCAACCCTCGAGCCACCTTCGCAGCCTCCGGCACCCCGCTGGACGAAGGGGCAGCCTTCGCAGACTTGGGACCACCGGTGACAGCCGCCTTCGCAGCGTCCGGCGCCATACTGGATGCAGGGACGGCCGACTTAGCCGCCAGCGGCGGCTGGCCTTCGCCGGGGGCAGTAGTCTTCGTAGCCCCCCGCTGCCTCTTCGGCCTGGCTTCATGAAGCCTGACGACCGCCTGGCGCTTCTGTGCAGCTCCCTGGCGATCCTTGTCCATCACTGCCGACACAACAGCAGCAATATTCCGCCCGTAAGGAAACACTTTCCAATCACGAACCATGCGAGATGTAAAAAAGTCTTCGTCGGCCACGCGGGGGACAGGAACATTCTTAGGCCACCAACCCCCGGTAACCCTCAGCATCCGTGCCGAAGACTCCCGGAGCTCGGGCGAAGACATCCTTCCCCCCCGGGGCCGCGCATGTCCTCATCAATTCTCTAGCAAAACCATCAGAAACCCCAAGTCCTCCCACAGCAGTACCTAGTTTCCTCTTCTTAGAGGATGGGGCGGCCGCCGGCGCGGGGTCGTCTCCAGACTCTACCACCGGTTTCTTCCCGCGACGATCCACATCGTCTTGGCCGGGATAACCGCCATACGGCAGACGATTCAACTCAAAAACCCTGTTCAAGCGGTCATTTGACCCGCGAATGTCCCAGCTACGCTGGCCCTCTGTCCTCGGCACATACCGACCAACGATCCGCACCGCCCCATCTTCCGCCTCACGCACAAAGGCGGCCGGATCGCGACTATGCAGATCCAGCGCGAAGGCCGGACTTCGCACCAGCTTTCCATCATGGGAAGGCATCTGGCGAGGGCACACTTCGCCCAGCGCCCAGCCATGCGCCAAAGGCCATACCCCGTACGCCACAAACTCCTCAACCAAATCGCGCCCGCTGCTCAGGCCGGCGGCGCACCGAAGGGCCCCTTCGTCCGCATCCTCCTCCGCCACTTCGAAAGGCGGGTATGCTGAGTAAAAATGCGAGCACATCTCGGACACGGGGAGCCCCGGATGGTCTTCGACTGTACCCTCCCCGACGTAGAACCAAAAATCATGCCAATTGCCCCACTTGTTGCGGGCACAAGGAACCAACTCAACTACCTCCATCGTGGTCTTGCTGATCTTCGGCGTAAATGTACAGGACCCAAACTGAGCAACTTCATTTCCAATCATCTTCTTCTGCCAGTGCAGGCAATAGTACTTCGCGAAGACTTCGACTGATGGCTGTCCGCCGTACGAAGTCGTCGCCCAGACATACTTCGACAGAGCCACCACGACATTCGGAGTCAGCTGATGGATCTGAACGTTAAATCTGCGCAGGACTTCTCCAACAAATCGGTGCGTAGGCAGGCGGAGACCAGCGGCAAAGAACGCCTCGAACACAACCAACTAGCCTTCTGGCTCGGGGACTTCCTCCGTCCCCGGGACACGAGCGACTCCGCCGCCAAAGTAACCAAGCCGCTGCATATCTTGCACGCTGGCCGACGACATCCGCGACACACCAAAATCCACAGTATCGCTGGCGCGCAACTCCTCCGCCGCCACAGTACTCAGCGTTTCCTCAGACCACGCGTCGGCCGACGGCGTAGCGGCAGCAGAAGAAGAAGAGGTCGGCATCGCTACGTACCGTCGGTGGCGGCGGGCGGTCTGCTTCACTCGAGCCAGATCTCCGGCGAACAAGAGCAAGGAGGGCAGACAAGCAGCAGAGACGGTGGAGAAAGTGGCTAGGGTTTTCACGGAGCGCGGAAGGATGAAGTTCAAAACGCGCCGCCCCACGCCCCCTTTTATACACAGGGCGCGGCGCTTCGGGAAACCCGCAGTCCTACAGTACGGCGTCAATCAAAGGTCATGTCAAAAACCCCCGCGGAACCACTTCGAGCGAGGGCAGCGCCTCCGCCATCTAGCGACGTCTTCGGCACCAGATGACTTAGTCGAACTGGTCCCTCGGAGGGCAAATGTTGGGGCGAAGGCAAAGACGCCACCCTTCGCTCGGGGCCTTCGCCGTAAACGCTGGCCCAACGGAGACAAGACAACAGGCAGGGACACCCTTCGCCCCATATGACATCGGACGAAGACCCGTGGCGAGGTCATCCCACCGTGCGGCCTCGTCCAGCGCGAAGGCCCACGTGTGATCCGGCCCATTGTGACAGGCCCTGCGTGGCCGCTGCGTGTTACGGGCCTAATTTATAAAGGCGTCCCTGTAATTACAGTCTGTAACCCCGCTTTATGGGAATATTCTGGGGATAACCTAGGTGTCTGAGGGCACATGCGTCCTTAACACGGGACGCTGGGTACCCGGACACCTATAAATACCCCCGCACAGTGCCCTTGAGAGGGTAGATGAAAAAAAGCTTCTGCCATCCCGTGCTAAACCCTGTTTGCGCTATTACTCCCCCCCCCCGTTGGATCAACTTGCGCCTGTGAGCAAGTTCCAACACTTGGTCAATTTTAATGAAGCTGAACTTGACACTTGCTTAATTGCTAAGACTAACATGTGTTGGCTATGGCATCGCCGACTTGCCCATGTTGGGATGAAGAATCTTCACAAGCTTCTAAAGGGAGAGCACAATTTAGGACTAACAAATGTTCATTTTGAGAAAGACAGGGTCTGTAGCGCATGTCAAGCAGGAAAGCAAGTTGGCGCCCATCATCCACACAACAACATCATGACGACCGACAGGCCGCTTGAGCTACTCCACATGGACTTATTCGGGCCGATAGCTTACATAAGCATCGGCGGGAGTAAGTATTGTTTTGTAATTGTGGATGACTATTCTCGCTTCACTTGGGTGTTCTTTTTGCAGGAAAAATCTCAAACCCAAGAGACCTTGAAAGGATTCTTGGGATGAGCTCAAAATGAGTTCGGGTTAAGGATCAAGAAAATAAGAAGCGATAATGGGACGGAGTTCAAGAACTCTCAAATTGAAGGCTTCCTTGAGGAGGAGGGCATCAAGCATGAGTTCTCTTCTCCCTACACACCTCAACAAAATGGTGTAGTGGAGAGGAAGAATACAACTCTACTTGACATGGTGAGGACCATGCTTGATGAGTACAAGACACCAGACCGGTTTTGGGCCAAGGCGATTAACACCGCCTGCTACTCCATCAACCGGTTATATCTTCACCGAATCCTCAAGAAGACATCCTATGAACTCCTAACCGATAAAAAGCCCAATGTTTCATATTTTAGAGTCTTTGGTAGCAAATGTTTTATTCTTGTTAAAAGAGGTAGAAAATCTAAATTTGCTCCTAAGGCTGTAGAAGGCTTTTTACTAGGATATGATTCAAACACAAGGGCATATAGAGTCTTTAACAAGTCCACTGGACTAGTTTAAGTTTCTTGTGACATTGTGTTTGATGAGACTAATGGTTCCCATGTGGAGCAAGTTGATCTTGATGAATTAGATGATGAAGAGGCTCTATGCGTCGTGCTACGGAACATGTCCATTGGGGATGTGTGTCCTAAGGAATCCGCAGAGCCCATTCAAGCACAAGATCAACCATCATCTTCCATACAAGCATCTCCACCAACCCAAAATGAGGAACAAGCTCAAGATAATTAAGAAGAGGATCAATAGGATGAGCCACCTCAAGATGAGGTCAATGATCAAGGGGGAGATGATGAGAATAATGACAAGGAAGATGAACAAGAAGTATAGGGTCAAAGACCGCTACACCCAAGAGTCTACCAGGCGATTCAAAGAGATCACCCCATAAACTCCATCCTCGGTGACATTCATAAGGGGGTAACTGATAGAGGACGAGGCCGATCTTCCGTGAGGTACGATAACTTGATTGGGTGGAGATCTCGACGTTGATGATCCAAGGCTCCGAGCGAACGGCTCCTCGCAATCACTACACCACTGCTCCGTTGGTTATCACCCGTGACACACGAGTGACCTCGCCACGAAGGCTTATCCCTGCAAGCGCAATCAAGAACACAAGCAAGAACAGGAAGAACGCAATCAAAACTGCATTGATCACGAGGTGGGGTCTCACAAACCGATGAACGGCGATACTGTTCGATGACAGATGTGATCTAAGCAAAACCCAAACCTAAATGTGGCGGCGGCTGCTGAATAAATAGAGGATTAGGGCGTGCGTAGCCCTGGACTCGCCCCTAATGGGCTCTGACGCGATACACGGCCCAACGGCCCAACAGACGGTGTCGCAACACCAAAACAGAATCTGAACACTGGCTTGTTTCGACGATTCCCGTTGACTCCGGATGAATTTTAGGGTGGAACCAGTTGGGTTGGTTAGATAATCTCGTTATCTTTCCAACCATATCCAGTCCGTCGCAATCGGAGTCCGGATGCATCTTGGGCGTCCATTTTAGTGCAGACTGGTCCTGGAACCCGAGATAGAGTCGCAGCCGACTCGGACTTGTTCTCCTTCCTGTTGTGGACGCCCTTGCTGCTCCTCCTCAACACCTTGGCCTTTCCCAACTCCTTGCTGGTCCTCTCCAAGGTTCCTAATCATCAAAACATCCATGGCCCCAAGCGTAAGCTCTGAAACACAATTGACTAGGGTAGAACGTACCTGGAGATTTAGCTGTCGTGCACGAGATCGTGTTATCGGTCCATTCATTCTATATATAGAAGTGATGTCCTCATCATCCTCCTCCTCTTGAATTGGAGTCGTCCTCGACTCGGCCTCATCTTCGTCACCCATATATGGCTTCAAATCTGAAATGTTAAAGGTGGAACTAACCCCAAAATCTGGCGGCAACTCAAGTGTATATGCATTATCATTAATTTTTGCAAGAACTTTATAAGGACCTGCAGCTCGTGGCATAAGTTTAGACTTTCTCAAATCAGGAAACCTATCCTTTCTCAAATGAACCCACACCAAGTCACCAGGTTCCAATTTCATTTCCTTCCTACCTTTATTAGCAGCAATACGATACTTTTCATTCATCTTTTCAATTTGCAACTTAGTTGTTTCATGTAACTTAAGAATAAATTTAGAACGTTGTGTAGCATCCAAGTTCACTATTTTAGAAGGTGGTAAAGGTAGCAAATCAATTGGGGCACGAGGATTAAAACCATATACTACCATAAATGGACTAAGCTTGGTTGTGGAATGAATCGATCTATTATAAGCAAACTCAATATGTGGCAAACATTCCTCCCACAACCTCAAATTATCCTTCAAAATAGCCCGCAACATGGTAGATAAAGTGCGATTAACAACCTCTGTTTGCCCGTCAGTTTGGGGATGACAAGTAGTAGAAAACAACAACTTTGTTCCCAATTTAAACCACAAAGTTCTCCAAAAATGACTTAAAAATTTAGCATCCCTATCAGAAACAATAGTATTTGGCACACCGTGCAAACGCACAATCTCAGTGAAGAACAAATCAGCAATATGTGAAGCATTATCAGTTTTGTGACAGGGTATAAAATGTGCCATCTTTGAAAAACGATCGACAATGACAAAAACACTATCACTCCCCCTCTTTGTTCTAGGAAATCCCAAAACAAAATCCATAGAAATATCCTCCCAAGGTGCACGAGGAACAGGAAGAGGCAAATAAAGACCATGGGGGTTAAGTCGGGACTTAGCTTTGTTGCACGTGGTGCAACGAGAGACGTAGCGCTCAACATCACGCCGCATCCGAGGCCAATAGAAGTGAGTAAAAAACACATCCTCGGCCTTCTTAACACCAAAATGTCCCATCAAGCCACCTCCATGTGCTTCCTGCAAGAGTAGAAGACGAACAGAGCTAGCTGGAACACACAACTTGTTAGCACGGTAGAGAAGGCCTTCACGCAGCATAAATTTTTGCCACGTTCTTCCCTCTCTGCAATTTTCAAAAGCATCTTTGAAGTCCAAATCAGCAGCATATAATTCCTTTATAGTCTCCAAAACAAATATTTTATGATTAAGTTGGGACAGCATAGTATAACGTCTAGATAGAGCATCAGCAATTACATTATCCTTTCCTTTTTTATGCTTAATAATGTAAGGAAATGATTCTATGAATTCAATCCATTTAGCATGTCGTTTGTTTAGATTAGATTGTCCCTTAAGATACTTCAAAGATTCATGATCCGAATGTATGACAAATTCTTTAGACCATAGATAATGTTGCCAAGTTTGTAAAACTCGTACTAAAGCATATAATTCTTTGTCATATGTAGAATAATTCAGAGTTGGACCATTCAATTTTTCACTAAAGAAAGCAACAGGTTTACCTCCTTGAATGAGCACTCCTCCAATCCCAATGCCGCTCGCATCACACTCGAGCTCGAATGTCTTGTCAAAATCAGGAAGTTGCAGCAGTGGTGCTTGTGTGAGCTTCGACTTGAGGGCATCAAAGGCTTGCTGTTGTGATGGTCCCCAACGAAACGACACTACATTCTTTGTCAACTCGTGGAGAGGTGCTGCAATGGTGCTGAAATTCCGCACAAATCGCCTGTAGAATCCTGCAAGACCAAGAAAACTTCGAACCTGCGTGACCGTGGTTGGAAGTGGCCAGCTCGTGATGGCAACAATTTTTGCCTCATCCATCTCAATGCCCTGCGATGTCACAACATATCCAAGAAAAGACACACGATCGGTGCTGAAGGTGCACTTCTCAAGGTTACCAAATAAACGTGCATCACGCAAAACATCAAAAACAGCACGCAAATGTTCAATATGATCATCATGAGACTTACTATAGATAAGAATATCATCAAAATATACCACCACAAATTTACCGATGAAAGCACGTAAAACCTCGTTCATCAATCTCATGAAAGTGCTAGGCGCATTAGTTAACCCAAAAGGCATGACTAACCACTCATAAAGACCGAACTTAGTTTTAAATGCAGTTTTCCATTCATCACCTAAAGACATACGAATCTGGTGGTATCCACTATGCAAGTCAATTTTAGAGAAAACAATAGAACCACTTAATTCATCAAGCATGTCATCCAATCTAGGAATAGGATATCTGTACCGAATTGTGATGTTATTAATGGCTCTACAATCAACACACATGCGCCAAGTGCCATCTTTTTTAGGAACCAAAAGAACAGGAACAGAACAAGGACTAAGGCTCTCACGAATGTACCCGCGGTCTAGAAGGTCTTGGACCTGGCGCTAAATCTCCTTAGTCTCCTCGGGGTTGGTCCTGTAGGCAGCACGGTTGGGCAAGCTCGCCCCTGGAATTAAATCAATCTTGTGCTCAATGCCTCGCACAGGTGGCAATCCAGGGGGTATCTCGGAGGGAAACACATCCATATACTCTTGCAAAAGGTTAGCAATAGCAGGTGGCAAGACAATAGATGTATCATCAATGGAATAGAAAGCATTTTTGCACACTAAGGCATAGCAAAGTCCAAGAGAGGCATGTAACTCATCAAGATCAGATTTAGTGGCTAGCAAAGTAGGAGTTTTTAACTTAATAGGTTGCTGATTTTCAGAGTTCAAAACACCTTTTTGCTTAGCATTAGTCTTTTTCTCATGTTCAAAGTGGACAATCTCAGTGGGAGTCATAGGAAGCAACACAATTTTCTTTCCCTTGTGCATAAAAGTATATTTATTAGATCTACCATGGTGAATAGCATCAGTATCAAACTCCCAAGGACGTCCCAGTAAAAGAGAGCAAGCATCCATAGTCACCACATCGAAATCAGCAAAGTCATGGTAAGAGCCAATAGAAAAATGCACCCTTGCTGTTTTTGTTACCTTGAACTTACCGCTGTTGTTAAACCATTGAATGTGATAAGGGTGGTGATGCTCTCGTGTGGTCAAGCCAAGCTTCTTGACCACCTCAACGTTCACCAAGTTGTTGCAGCTACCACCGTCAATGATGGTATGTACACGGCAGTCCTTGACGATGAGGAACATGTTGAAAAGGTTGTGGCGCTGTCTGTTGTCGTGGTCACTAGCCGTGGTACTCAAAGCTCGTTGCACAATCAAGGCCTTATAGGTCTCGGTCGCTGTTGTACCAAGAACCTCTTCATCACCATCATAAGTCTCTGCAATGTTAGCTCCAACAGTATCTTCATCTTCAACATCAGAAGCACTAACATACCCACCATCACTAGTAGTAATGTATGCCCGTTTGCTGGGGCAATCTCGCTGAATATGACCAAGTCCCTGGCAGCGGTGGCACTTGATGTCGGAGGAGCGGCCTGTGGAAGAGGTGGTTGTAGCAGGTTTTGCTGCAACACCCGAAGGTACAGTGGAAGATGTGGACGTCCGTACGCCCGAAGATGATGACGCCTTGGCTGGCGCCGGCGGCTGGCGTGGAGCGAAAGTGCTGCTCCTCCGTTGTTGACGACCCTGCAATTCTTTTTCTGCCAACATAGAAAGATGGAACAAGCATTGTATAGAATGATATTCTTTATAATCAACAATATCCTAAATCTCCCGCCTCAATCCCCCATAAAACCTAACCATTTGATCCTCCGGATCCTCAACTACCCCACATCCTAGCATACCTTTCTGAAGTTCTTGGTAGTATTCCTGTACCGACATGTCTCCCTGATCTAAGCGTTGCAATTTTTTTCGAAGATCACGTCTATAAGAAGGGGGAACAAAGCGAGCTCGCATCTCCTCTTTTAACGCATTCCATGTTTGTGGTGCAGCACGTGTGTTAACAAGTTCATTCCACCAAATGATAGCAAAATCTCTAAATTCACTAGTGGCTTGTCTAACCCTATGCTGCTCAGGAACAAGATGGGAATTAAATTTTTGTTCTACCGTCATCTCCCAGTCTAAGTAAGCTTCAGCATCATAAGAACCCATGAACGGTGGAATAGAAAACTTAATCTTAGCAAATGGATCATGGTCTGGTTTAGGATTATGATGACGACGTCTACCATTACCTCTCATACCTTGTCGATTACGTGCGAGGCGTTGTCGCAGCGGTGCATAAACATCGTCGTCATCGTCGTCGTCGTCCACAGGAGAGTGAGCTGGGGCTGGAGTTGGTGGTGGGGGACGAGCCTCCAGTACGTCCATGCGTGTAACAAGTTCAGCAACTCGTCGATCAAGCTGCTCATAGGATGTCGAGGCAGAGTCCTGGTATTTTTTAAAAGCTTCAGTCATCGCGCGCATCATCGCCTTCAATTCCATTTGAGAGACACAGTCATCGTCGTTAAGTTTAGGCCCCTTGTCCTTGTCCATTTGATTCTTTGGTCCTGTCATTGTTAGCACAAAATAGAGACAAAAAGGCAACAAACAATGTGAACCCTACAACTATCTCTCAGGGTGGTGGTGGAGGTGGAACACAAGTTATGAAGCATCTTACCCCGCTCTTACAAGGTTCTTACTAGCACTGCAGGTGGCAAACGGTGACCGGTGTGACTGTCCAACGAGCGTGGGTGTGATTGCAAAGGAGTACCTATTCTGCTCGAGAGAAAGGTGGAGCTTTGGGAAGGCTGACTAAATATATATATGTGGCACACAAGTCAGTAACAGATAGCAATGCTGAATAAGTGTCCAAAGTACTCGTCCTAGTTGCTGGCCTAGAGAATGTATTAGCACAGTTGGAGGAAGACACAAAGGAGGTGACAAGGATCTAGGAACAGCAAGGTAACAAGTTGGAATGAAAAACAATCACAGAGGTGCACAGATCAATGGTGTTCCTGCTTATGCGCACTCTTTTTCTCTTTTTTCTCTAATTTTTTTCTTCTTCTTTTTTTTTCTTTGTTTTGTGCGGCTTTTTTGTTTTGCACTTGCCTTTTTATATTCCCCCTTTTTTTTACAAGAGTGCCGCAAAAACAAGATATAACACAAGACTATCAAAAAAATTCTCGTCTGTCTATCACAGATTTTCTGCTCTAACTTCAACAGACTGTTTGATAAATTTAGAGACCCGAAACTCAAAAACTCAAAACACAAAAGTTGTAGGTCTTCTTTTTCTCTTTCTTTTGGATATATGGATCGCCTATTTTGGATAAAATAAGTGGGAGATATTGACCCCGAAATACAGACTGGTCCGAAATTTCAGGATCACAAATAGATTTACTTCTAAGATAGATAACTCCTCGATAATGATATTTTCTGGAAATCTCGTAAATATAAAAGTTATAGATAATTTTCTAAGCTTTCCAGAAAGTACAAGAACACTAAATTCCGAGTTCGTATGTGAGAGTTATGATCAAAATACTGAACTAGATAGAAACTAATCTGATAAGGACGTGATGATGAGATAAAATAGGATCGGTTAGAATCAGTTTTGTAGATGGGATCTGTTTTGGAGGTCGATTTTGTAGGATGGAAAGGATCAAACTGAACCAAAACAAATCTAAACCAGCAACCAAACTCAACCTAGGACACAAACTCAGAACTGCGGACTCCAAAACTGAATTGTGCAAAGGCTAAGGCGATGGTTTTAGGTCAGGATAAACAGATCGTAATTTTTTTGGCTTTTTTATGGGTTATAGGACGAACAAAATAAATCTAATGGTAGGATTGTACCTCACAGGCAACCTGGAATCTTGATACCACTTGATAGAGGACGAGGCCCGATCTTCCGTGAGGTACGATAACTTGATTGGGTGGAGATCTCGACGTTGATGATCCAAGGCTCCGAGCGAACGGCTCCTCGCAATCACTACACCACTGCTCCGTTGGTTATCACCCGTGACACACAAGTGACCTCGCCACGAAGGCTTATCCCTGCAAGCGCAATCAAGAACACAAGCAAGAACAGGAAGAACGCAATCAAAACTGCATTGATCACGAGGTGGGGTCTCACAAACCGATGAACGGCGATACTGTTCGATGACAGATGTGATCTAAGCAAAACCCAAACCTAAATGTGGCGGCGGCTGCTGAATAAATAGAGGATTAGGGCGTGCGTAGCCCTGGACTCGCCCCTAATGGGCTCTGAGGCGATACACGGCCTAACGGCCCAACAGACGGTGTCGCAGCACCAAAACAGAATCTGAACGCTGGCTTGTTTCGACGATTCCCGTTGACTCCGGATGAATTTTAGGGTGGAACCAGTTGGGTTGGTTAGATAATCTCGTTATCTTTCCAACCATATCCAGTCCGTCACAATCGAAGTCCGGATTCATCTTGGGCGTCCATTTTAGTGCAGACTGGTCCTGGAACCCGAGATAGAGTCGCAGCCGACTCGAACTTGTTCTCCTTCCTGTTGTGGACGCCCTTGCTGCTCCTCCTCAACACCTTGGCCTTTCCCAAGTCCTTGCTGGTCCTCTCCAAGGTTCCTAATCATCAAAACATCTATGGCCCCAAGCGTAAGCTCTGAAACACAATTGACTAGGGTAGAACGTACCTGGAGATTTAGCTGTCGTGCACGAGATCGTGTTATCGGTCCATTCATTCTATATATAGAAGTGATGTCCTCATCAGTAACTACTCGATCTCGAGTCGCTCATTTTTGTGAACATTACTCTTTTGTTTCCTCTATTGACCCTTACAGGATTGAGGATGCACTAAGAGATTCGGATTGGGTGCTGGCAATGCAAGAGGAACTCAACAACTTCACAAGGAATGAGGTATGGTATTTAGTTCCGCGTCCTAATCAAAATGTTGTAGGTACCAAGTGGGTATTCCGCAACAAGCAAGATGAACATGGTGTGGTGATAAGGAACAAAGCACGACTTGTGACCAAGGGTTATTCACAAGTTGAAGGTTTGGATTTTGGAGACACTTATGCACCCGTAGCTGGGCTTGAGTCAATTCGTATATTACTTGCCTATGCTACTTACCATGTCTTCAAGCTTTATCAAACGGACGTGAAGAGTGCCTTCCTTAATGGACCAACCAAGGAAGAGGTCTATGTTGAGCAACCTCCAGACTTTGAAGATAGTGAGTATCCTAACCATGTCTATAAACTCTCAAAGGCGCTTTATGGGCTCAAGTAAGCCCCAAGAGCATGGTATGAATGCATGTGAGACTTTCTTATCACTAATGGCTTTAAAGTCGGCAAAGCCGATGCTACTCTCTTCACTAAAACTATTGCAAATGATTTGTTCGTATGCCAAATTTATGTTGATGATATTATATTTGGGTCTACTAACAAATCTACTTGTGAAGAATTTAGTAGGATTATGGTACAAAAATTCGAGATGTCTATGATGGGGGAGTTGAGATATTTCTTAGGATTTCAAATCAAGCAACTCCAAGAGGGCACCTTCATCAGCCAAACAAAGTATATTCAATACATTCTTAAGAAGTTTAGAATGAAGGATGCCAAACCCATCAAGACACCCATGGGAACAAATGGGCATCTCAACCTCGACACGAGAGGTAAATCCGTAGATCAAAAGATATACCGGTCGATGATAGGATCTTTACTCTATTTATGTGCATCTCGACCGGATATTATACTTTCTGTATGCATGTGTGCAAGGTTCCAAGCCGACCCTAAGGAAGTTCACCTTAGGGCCGTGAAGCGAATCATGAGATATTTAGTTTATACACCTAAGTTTGGTCTTTGGTACCCCAAGGGATCCACCTTTGATTTGATAGGATATTCCGATGCCGATTGGACAGGGTATAAAATTGATAGGAAGAGTACATCAGGGACTTGTCAGTTTCTAGGGAGATCCCTGGTGTCTTGGGCTTCAAAGAAACAAAATTCGGTAGCCCTATCAACCGTCGAAGCCGAGTATATTGCCCCAGGACATTGTTGTACGCAATTACTTTGGATGAGGCAAACCCTCAGGGACTATGGCTACAAGTTAAGCAAAGTTCCTCTCCTATGTGATAATGAGAGTGCTATACGCATGGCGGAGAATCTCGTTGAACACAGCCGCACTAAGCACATTGACATTCGGTTTCACTTTTTGAGAGATCACCAACAAAGGGGGGATATCAAGATAGCCTATATTAACACCAAAGAACAATTAGCCGATATCTTTACTAATCCTTTAGATGATAAAACCTTTACCAAACTTAGGAATGAGCTAAATATTCTTGATTCTAAGAATTTTGATTGAAACATTGCACATATAGCTCATTTATATACCTTTGATCATATCTCTTTCATTTTCTACGACTAATGTGTTTCCAAGTGTATTCTCATGCTAAGTCGTAGATTGAAAGGAAAATGGAGTATTCGAAAAGACGGCGCTTCCACTCAACTCCATCGGTATTATTCACTTTGTCGATATTCCGCCATCTCTCTATTGGTATAATCTTTCACTCATATATTATTTGCCAAAGGGGGAGAGCATTTAAAAGGGCTCACAAAGTCTCTGTTTTTGGCGATTAATGCCAAAGGGGGAGAGAGTATTAGCCCAAAGCAAAAGGACCGCACCACCACCAATTTCAAAATTTTCGAAATAAAGTTTTCAAATTAGTATTTTTCAAATTGGTTTTCCTCTAATAAGAATATCTCAATTGGTATCTATATTTCAAATTGATATATATCTCAAAACCCTCTTGAAAACTAAGACGAGAATTTCATTTAGGGGGAGTTTTGTTTAGTCAAAGGAAAAGCATTTGAAACAGGGGCAGAAATTTCAAATCTTGAAAATGCTTCTTGCAATCGTACTCATATGCCTTTGACTATTTGCAAAAAGACTTTGAAAAGATTTTCCAAAAGAATTTGCAAAAACAAAACTGTGGTGCAAATGTGGTCCAAAATGTTAAAAGAAAGAAAGCAATCCATGCATATCTAGTGTAAGTATAAATTGGTTTAATTCCAAGCAACCTTTGCACTTACCTTATGTAAACTAGTTCAATTCTGCACTTATATATTTGCTTTGGTTTGTGTTGCATCAATCACCAAAAAGGGGGAGATTGAAAGGGAAATAGGGTCAAACCTTTTCCTAAATGATTTTGGTGGTTGAAATGCCCAACACAAATAATTGGACTAACTAGTTTGCTCTAGATTATATATTCTACAGGTGCCAAAAGTTCAACACAAACCAATAAAAAGATCAAGTTAGGGTTCAAAAGAAAGGAGCAAAAGAAAACCGAAGTGTGCCCTGATTTGGCGCACCGGACTGTCAGGTTTGCCACCGGACAGTGTCCGGTGCACCAGGGACCGTACAGGCTGAACTCCTCACCTTCGGGTTTCTGGAGAGCCTCTCCGCTATAATTCACCAGACTGTCCGGTGAGCCAAGCGGAGGAACGGCTACTGCGCCAACGGTCGTCTGCAAAAGTGAACAGTGCGCGTAAACAGTACGCGGACAGTTCGCGCAGAGTCAGAGCAGCGCCAGAAGGCGCACCGGACAGTGAATAGTGCCTGTTCGGTGCGGCACCGGACTGTTCGGTGCCCCAAGATGTCAGAGCTCCAACGGTCGAAACCATCATAACCCTAATAGTTGGGTGATATGGCTGGCGTATTGGACAGTGTCCAGTGGCGCACCGGACTGTCCGGTGCACCCATCGATAGACAGCCTCCCTAACGGTTGGTTTGGTGGTTGGGGCTATAAATACCCCCAACCACCACCACTTCAAGCATCCACGTTTTTCAGACATCTCATTCAATACAAGAGCTAGTGCAATCAATACAAGACACAATTCAATAAAAATTAAAGCCTCTCCAAGTCCCAATTCCACTCCAAATAAATAGTGACTAGAGAGAGAGTTTTGCTCGTGTTCTTTGAGCTCTTGTTCTTGGATCGCTTTCTTCTTCCTCATTCTTGTTCTCAAGACATTTGTAATCAAAGCAATAGACACCAAGTTGTGGTGGTCCTTGTAGGGGTCTAAGTGACCCGGTTGATTAAGGAGAAAGCTCACTCGGTCTAGGTGACTGTTTGAGAGAGGGAAAGGGTTGAAAGAGACCCGGTCTTTGTGACCACCTCAACGGGGAGTAGGTTTGCAAGAACCGAACCTCGGTAAAACAAATCATCGTGTCATCCGCTTCATTTGCTTTTGATTTGTTTTTCACCCTCTCTTTCGGACTTGATTTTATTTCTAACGCTAACTCGGCTTGTAGTTGTGCTTTAGGTTTATAAATTTCAGATTCCGCCTATTCACCCCCCGCTAGGCGACTTTCAGTTCTATGTGAAGGCTGATGAGAAAAGGAGAGAAAAACTCATGACTATGGTGATGAGTCCTCTGAGGTTAAGCTTCGGCATGACGAGGCCACTATGCAACATGCAACTCGGCTCCCCATGCCAGCTAGCCGAAGTTGAGTTCAGAGTGGTAGCTGCTCTAATTAGCACTACGGACTTAGTGCAGGAATATCTGGCGAACAAAACTTTTTCGACCTCTAGTGGTTGGGGGATTCCGAAGAAGAAGGAAGGAGGGAAAAATATAAACTTGTTCGACTCCCCTTTCATTTCAAATTTGAAAAGCAATTCAAAAACCATGTTCTAAATGGTTGGAGATGGTAGAAGTCATGTGCAACGAAATCCTTGGAAATTATACAAAGAAAGATGATCAATTAATGACTATTGCCTTCGGCACCCGACAGAAACGAAGGTTGAATCGGGTAATGGATGCCCTAAATTTTGAATATCTAGATTACAGCAGGCTTGATGAAGGGGCCGGAGGCGGTAAAAGGAAAAGGATTGTGAGCATTCTAGGTAGGCAAGCTGCCCAGTCTGTCAAAGAAGATTATAAAGCTTCGAAAAAACCAAAGACTCTTCCGGAGTCGAAGGATTCGGCTCCCGAGAAGCGAAAACTTGACAAGATATCTTCTGCAGAAGCCAAGGTACAAGATGTGCAAGAGAAGATTTCAAGTCCTCCTTCACCCTCTGTCGCCGAAGTATCGGAGATTCTGAAGGTAATGACTGAATCTATACCATTTGCACTATTAAGTCCACTTAGGTTAGATCTGACTTGCCTTTTACAATCAAAGGAAACTGCCTCGGTTGCGGAGGAGAAGGTCGGGGGCAGAAGAAATAACGGATTGTGAATGTGATGCAAGCAATTGAGCAAACGCCGCCCTCAGCTTCGGTGGCAAAGCTGCGATTCCTGCCGATACTGAAGATGCTGTCGAAGCCGAAGCTGAAGAACTCGCAACCACGATGTTAGAAATTGACAAACTCATATCAGATGTGATTGTGGAGGAAAACATGGCCGCAGTGCCTGATAAAGGAAAGAGAATTGAAGATGCCTCTTCAGGAGAAAAAGATTTTGAGCTTGGGCCCCTGGGTGGCCAAGAACTTTCCGAAGAGGACAAGATAGAGTTAAAAGAATTTGCTATATCCTGTGGTTATCAGCCGGGGTCCATACTCTTCGACGGGGTCGAGGAAGAAATTTTGGGATGCATTCACGACTACGTCGGGCCAAAAATTGTAGGCACCTTATCCAAGATTGTTGGATTCCCGAAGCTGGAGACTGACATTAGCTGCTACAGGCGGCAACATATTGTCGGCAGTTTGTTCTAGTCTAACTTCAAAGTAAGGTTTCTCTATAACTCTCTATTATTACCTTCGTGGTGATTTGGGTATTCTAACTTTGACTTGTTTTGTAGAGTATGCTGTTGAGCAAAGCCTTGAAAATGCAGCAGGATGTCGAAGATAGAAAAAATGAAGTTATTATTGAAGGCTTAGAACATAAAATTAAGAAACTTGAAGAATCTTTAAAGGAAAAAGACAGCCTGCTACATTCAGCCGAAGGCTCACTCGCCGAGGCGCGGTCTCAAAATAATAAACTGAGCATAGAGCTAGACGAAGCTCGAGGAACCTTGGATAAGAGGTTAGAGCGCTTCGACCATGAATCCAAGGAACTGAATGCAAAAGTCGAAGCAAAAGCTGAGAAGAACGCAAAACTAAGTGAAACTGTCAAAAATCTTTGGGATAAATGCTTCGGCTTTGCCACCCAATGTATTGGCCGATTGAAGGGGATATTCAACTCGGTCGGAGCCGCATCTGAAGAAATCACCCCTTCTATCAAAGATATCCTCGGAGCCCTCGAGCATATTGAGAATGAAGTTGAGGCCCTCGACAAAGTTATAACTGGACATAGAGATTTCTGTGCTCTAGTTGCTTCTCGTGGCACAACTGCAGTATTCATGAAGGCCGGATGCAATCACGTGAGGGTAGTGAACAGGCCAAATTTCGGCTTGTCGCCGTCTGATCTGGTTGATATTCCGGCCGAAGCCTGGAGTATAGGTAACAGATTCATCACACAAATCTGGGCGAAGGGCGGTCGTGAGCTAGCTAGAGACGAAGCTTGTCTGAAAACCTTCCCTAGCAAAGGCCTAGACCCAATATGAGCTCCACAGAGTCCTGCATGTATCTCCTTCATCAATTCTTGACCTTCGGTTCTAGACAAGCATTTTAGCAATGGAAAGCAGACTCCTTATTTGTACAACTCCCCCTCTATGATTACATATGGTCATGCTCTTGCTTCTATTCTTTTATTGTAAACTTTGTCATCTGAAAGGCAATTGCTTTGGAGGAAAAATACAATCTCAGTTCTCCAATCTTCGCTGTGCACCAGTGAGATTATAAGCACTGCTCTCTCCATGAGCTCGACCGAAGGTGCTTTTATTGTTTCGAAGAATACCTCCGAAGGTAATGGAAGCCCCTGTGCCGCTGATTTAGCTAACAAATCTGCGTACTCATTTTCTCCTCTCAGGATGTTTTTTACAGAGAAGCCTTTGAAAGAGGCTTCCATCCTTCGGACTGTGTCTAGATATTTCTCTAGCTTCGGGTCCCTTGCTTTATTACTCTTGTCAACATGACCGGAAATGACTTGTGAGTCGGATTTGAGTATTGCCCTTTTTATTCCCATTGCCTTAAGTTTTCGAAGCTCCGAGAGAAGGACCTCGTACTCTGCAATGTTATTTGTGCAGTTGAATTCCAACCTTGTTGTATAGCAAGTTTTGATTTTAGATGGTGAAATTAAAACGGCAACTGCTCCTGTGCCGAAGTTTCCCCATGACCCATCACAAAATAATGTTCAGGCTTCAGAATCGTTTGTTTTCTCTTCGTCCTGAGCCCTTGGCGTCCAATCAGCAATGAAGTCTGCTAACGCTTGGGATTGGATCGAAGATATATGAACGTAATCAATAGTGAATTCATTCAATTCTGCATCCCATTTTCCAACTCTTCCTATGACTTCTCTGTTTCTCATTATATCCTTGAGGGGTTGTGAAGAAGGTACTATGATATGATATGTTTGGAAGTAATGCCGAAGCTTCATGAAAGCCATTAGTACAACATATAGTACCTTCTCCAACTCTATATAATTTTTCTTTGATGCGCTAAGTACTTTGGAGACGAAGTACACTGGCACTTGTTTTCTTGCCTGGCCATCCTACTTTCCTTGCACCAGCGCTGCACTAACCACAGCATGGGAAACAACTACATACAACAGCAATGGAGTTCCTGATGAAGGTGGGGTTAAGGTTGTTAATTCTATCAAATACTGCTTCAGTTCTTCGAAGGCTCTTTGCTGAGTTGGTCCCCATTGGAAGACTTCGGCTGACTTCAGCACTTCGAAGAATGGCAAGTTTCTTTCTGCTGATCTTGAAATAAATCTATTCAATGATGCCAGCCTTCCTGTCAACCTCTGAGCACCTTTTCATGACTTCGGGGGCTCCATCCGAAGTATAGCTTCTATCTTACTTGGATTAGCTTAAATCCCCTTTGTTGATACCAAACAACTAAGAAACTTTCCTTTCTTCACTCTGAAGACACATTTTCTGGATTTAACTTGAGACCAGCTCTTCTGAAATTAGCAAATGTTTCATGTAAATCGGCAACATGATGTTCTTGCTTCATGCTTTTCACTATGATGTCATCGACATACGTCAGGACATTTCTGCCAATCTGAGAGCTGAGAACTTTGGCAGTCATTCTGCTGAAGCTTCCTCCAGCATTTTTGAGCCCCTCGGGCATCTGAAGGTAGCAGTAAGTCCCACTAGGGGTTATGAAGCTTGTCTTAGGCTCATCCTCCTTCATCATCCAGATTTGATGATAACCTGAGTAGTAATCTAGTAAGCTCATGAGCTCTGAAGTAGCCGCTGTATCCACAAGAGAATCTATTCTTAGCAATGGGAATTCATCCTTCGGGCATGCCTTATTGAGATCTGTGAAGTCAATGCACATTCTCCATTTTCCATTAGCTTTCTTCACCATCACAGTATTGGCCAGCCATTCTGGGCATGTTACTTCTCTGATAACACCGGCACTTAGAAGTCTTTTGACTTCGTTTCATGCACCTTCGGCTTTATCCTTAGACATTTTCCGAAGCTTCTGCTTTCTTGGCCTGATGGTCGGGTCTTCATTGAGTGAGTGCTCAATGACATATCTATTGACACCACAAAAAGATCGTTGGCTGACCAAGCGAAAACATCCTTGTTGTTGAATAGGAATCTCAACAATGTTTTCTCATGTTCATCAGATAATTGGGATCCCAACAGCACCTTCCGCTCGGCTATGTCTTTGCACAAAAGTATGGGCTTTAGTTGATCTGCTGAAGCAGCCTTGTCTCTTTTATGCTTATATTGTTGATGAGCTTCGGCTTCATCTATGTTATGAATGGCCTTCAAATCTGTCCAGTTCCCTTCAGCTCTCCTGGCAGCCTCTTGGCTCCCATGCACAGTGATAGGCCCTTGGTCAAAAGGTACCTTCATGCACAGATATGATGGGTGAAGTATTGTTTTGAAGGCGTTCAGCGTCCATCGACCAATGATTGCATTGTAAGGATATCCATATCAACGATGTCACAGACAACTTGCTCTGTTCTTGTATTGTGAACATAGCCGAAGGTAATTGGCATAGTTATTTTGCCAAGTGCCACTATCTGCCTTCCTCCGAAGCCACAGAGGGGATATGTTGCATCATGTATCTTGTCATCCTGCTCTTGCATTTGACTGAAAGCCTTCGCAAAGATAATGTCTGATGCACTGCCTGTGTCTACTAGGATATTGTGGACCAGAAACCCCTTGATGACACAAGATATGACCATTTCATCATTGTGAGGATAATCCTTGAGCTAAAGATCTTCCTGGGAAAAGGTGATTGGTACATGAGACCACTTGGACTTGATGAAGGGTCCTTGCACTCCAATATGTTGCACCCTTCTCTGTGCTTCCTTCTTCTACTTCTTATTGGCTGGTTCAGAACTTGAGCCACCTGTGATTGGGAGCACCAGCTTCGTAACTGAAGGTGCCACAGCTTGGTTGCCTAGCGAAGCCATTGTTGCAATCGTGGAAGTGAGTTCACCGGAGGTGGGCACCAATGTTGGTTACTTGTTTTCAAATGCCGTGAATTAAGAACAAGACATCTTATTAATTTATTTATATTCATATTCCATAAAACATAAATGAATATTTAACAATATTAATATTACATTGATACCTTCGGCTTGCTTGAAGGTGTGAATGCGGGATTGTGATTACAATCCAGTCTGAACAGTACGATGTTACGATTCATCTATTTATAGGTACGGGACGTAGCCCGGGTATGATTACATCCATGCCCTTAGACATTTGTTTATAAACAACTTAAACTAACAAGGTCTATCTAGTCTTTTCTTGCTTTGCTTGATCTGAGTCGAAGCTACTGAGCTTCGGCGTTCTGTGTTGCTGCTTCCTCCCGAGGTCTTCGTCTTGGGAACCTTCGACGAAAGTGGGGCGTACCTCTTGTGGCATTTTGCCAAAGGTATTTATATCTTGAGGACCTTCGGCGGAGAGGAAGACCCCAACAGCTAGCTAATTCTACTAATAATTTTTAGTCAACTAACTATTAGTTCTAGTGCATTCAAACACCCCCTTAGAAGATTTTGACCCTAATTTGAAAGAACTCTATTACTCCGATCCACATATTTGTTTATTTATAAAAACAAGATGTCATCACAAAGAACATGGGGCTTATTAGTCAAGTTTTATTAACCTTGACATATCATTAACTAGGCGCTTATTATCAGTATTTTTCTTTATCAAAATATTTACTTCTATCAATTAGGAAGAATATAAAGAGTCTATTAGAATAGAGATACATCAGCGGAACAATATTTGCATATGGCTCCATTTATAGAAAGGTGGTTATTATACCAAGGTTATTATTATTATGAGGCACATGAACATGACCGTAGGAAGAGCTAGATGGCGTGGGTTGGGATTAAGGGTATGTTTGCTTCGCCATATTTTATCCAATTTTTCTGTTTAAGGTTAGTTCTTTAATTCGAACGACTAACTTTAGCTAAAGTATGGTATATTTAGCCGCGAACCAAACATGCCCTAAATAAAAGGACAAACAAAATGGCGTAGGGGTGATGTTAGTAAGTGTCACTAATGACAAGAGAACCTTGTGCAAAGTAGCAAGGCTTCCAACCTATATCCACGCGGTGCAGGGTGACGTGCGCGTGCTGTTTTGTGAACTAATAGAGATAGAGATGACGTACTACTTCGTACTAGGATACAATCGTCTAAACTTTTGATGCTCCTGTCGTGTTTGTTATTACGACCAATGACAGGAGCCAATCAACAGTGCACGTCGTTGTCGTATACTTTTGTGACTCACAACGTCGTAGCTCGCGCGAGTTGAAAGGAAAAGCTAAGCGCCTGCGTGCCGTTGCTTTAATCCGTCCGGCCCGCCGGCAAGAAATATCTGCCCGAATCCGCGGTGATTTGGTGGCGACGGCGTGTTGGGCAAGACCGCAAGAGTAGTGGAAGGGATAGCCAGGGTACGGCAAGAAAGCCCCGTGCCATCGTACGTGTGCGGCTACTACTTTTTGACACTTGCGCACGGTTTGAAAGCAGGTCGATCGGATCGGATCGGATCACGTTGTTTTCTGCTGGGATCAGCCGTGGTAAGATTTTCCGCGCGTATCTTCAGCGCGCGGCCCATATTACTGTTGTTTGTTTTTTTTTTCGTCACATGGCATTTAATTTGGTATTAAATTTCGGGAAATGCAAACTTCTTCAGACTTCGTCAGCAAGCAGCGAAGGCTTATGGGCCAGATAATCTATACCCCCAATATAACTCACTAGCTTAAACTTTTGCAAAACCCTAAACTCTAAACCAACAAATCACCTCGCATAGACATGGAAGTTTAGACCGTGCTATTTGGGACTGTCCATACAAGACTTAAAAATAGAAACCTAAGGAACAGCACGACACGAAAAAGGGTTGGTCGGTCACGACCCGAATGACCGTGTCGTGCCCTTAAACTTAGGCACGTACAACACGACAAGATGGTTGGACCGACACGACAATAAGTGAAACATGAATTAGAAAACTAACATTCAAATAGTTATTTTATGCTCCAATAACTTTTATGCCTTCAAAAAGAATTATAAAAAACATACATCTTAGTATAATGTATATGTTTTTATTAATATATATAGAAAGAGATCGATTTTTTAGTCACGCTGCTAGTCATAACAATCTATTTTAAATGCTTTCTCATTCTCATATGAATTTTATAGTTTATAATAAAGTTATGAATAATTTAAAGATGTATTTTTTAGATATATATACTATTTTTTCTTCATGTCGTGTTTGAGCCGACACGGCACAAGCATCGGCGTGTCGTGCTTTCCGAATTTTTTGTATTTTGGCTCTTTTTTGGAAAAAATATTACGTTTGGACCCTTTGGTGCCGAGGTACGTACTGCGCTGGCACAACCTGGCCGATATGGCGCCGACGTGGTACCGAGCTCGGCGCCAAGATCTATGGCACCGAGCTTAGATTACAACCACAAAGTTTGTTTAGCTCAGTCGGTAGAGCACAAGGCTCTTAACCTTAAGGTTGTGGGTTTAAGCCCCACCGTAGGCGACGTTTTATCTTTGTCACTGATTTGTTTTTCTTGTTGTCCAGATTTTTTCGTTTATGCCGCTGATTTGTCCGTCCAGATTTATTTCTCATTTAGATTTTTTTTGCTTTTGCGACTAATTTGTTTATTCATCCACAAAAACTGGTTTAAAAATCATGATGACTAAAATGCAGCTCAATAATTCGAAGTCACGGTTTTTTTCTTCTAAATTTAACTAAGCTTATGGTAAATTGCGCCAAAATATGCCATGTCAAATCATGGTGATTAAAAGTTAAAAAGGAAAAAGGAAAAGAGAAGGCTCAATAATTTAAAGTCACGGTTTTTTTTCTTCTAAATTTAACTAAACTTATGGTAAATTGCGCCAAAATATGCACAAAGTATTTTGTCCACTTGAAAAACTTAAATTTGTTTGAAAAATGTCATGATAAATGGTCATGGTAAATGGAGGGAATGGAATTAGGTATCACCTAGTGGAGTAATTTATGCAGTAAATTCTAAAATATATCATCCATGAGACAAGTATATAATGGAGTATACTTTTATTAGTGCAGAGGAAAAAAAGATGAATATTTGTGCTTCTTTTTACTGGGAATATGTTATTATGTATTTAGAATTTATGTTCAAAAGAACTCAACGAATAAACAAATCAGTCACAAAAACAAAAAAAATCTGGATAAGAAATAAATTTAGACGGACAAATCAGCGACATAAACGAAAAATATGGACAACAAAAAATCAATGACAAAGACAAAAAAAAGTATTGAAACACACCCACCATGGGCTTGAACCCACAACCACAAGGTTAAAAGCCTTACACTTTACCAACTGAGCTAGACAACGTTTGTGTATATAATAGAGCTCGGCGCCAAGATCTATGGCGCCGAGCTCGGTGCCACAACGTCCGTTTGTGCCAGCGCAGCACGTACCTCGGCGCCATAGCCTATGGCGCCGAGCTGTGTTACCTCGGCGCCATTGGCTATGGCGCCGAGCAAAGGGTCCAAAAATGACATTAAAATTTTCTAGGGTCCAAACGTGAATTTTTTCCGAGGAAGGGCCAAAATGTAAAAAATTCGGTCATGCTTTCGATCGTGTCGTGCCTAGGTTTTGGTATTTGGGTTCAGTCCGGCCCAGCACGAAAATATTTCGTACCGTGATAACCCAAAAAGTTTTGGCCCGGAGCACGATGGGTCTGGCCCACCCCAACTTTTAGACCTAACCCCACACCCATAATCTCCACTCTCTAAATCATCAAACAGATTGCACCCACTCATAACACACTCTAAAAACTAACCAATGACCCAAATCGCTTGATAACACTGTTTTCTTTTACTAACTCAAATCTAATGGCCAATGTTAATTGGTCCTTCCTCCCTCATCTTCACTCGCACCTCCACCCTTCCCCTGCCTCCTCCCGCGACCACATCACTCCCTTCCCCCTCATGTGTGTCGCCGCTGCCGGCACCTCATTCGTGCTGCCACCGTCGGCCCCTCACGCTCCTCTCCTCGGACTGGATTGTTAGCACGAGTACTGGAGTATTAGACGGAAGAGGGGTATTGTTGTGTAGCCCTATAAATAGGGAGGTAGGAGTCGACAACAAGAGGCACGAGCGAGGTTTACTGTCGTCTTTGGTTCTCCACCTTAAACCCTATACTGGTCGAGAGGTGGGCTGTTAGCAACGGGAAGTTCACCACTGACGAGGTCGCATCCCCGACCATCGTTGCCCTAGCTCAGGTCTTCACCGACGAGATCAGATCAAAGGTACGATCTATGTTTTTAATATTATTCTAGTGGTTAGGGTTCTTGGGGAGATCTAAAAGATCTATCAGAAATTCAGAATATGGTTCTCCCGGTTATAATTGTGTCCTGTGCATGTGTGGGCATCAAGGAACTTTTGAGCATCATCTTTAACCACTCTTTGCAAACCCTCGTGTCTGCTATCTTTTATCAGGTCTCTGTCGGATTGGATCGACCACGAAGCGAATACTGAGACGGCCGGGTGTGGTTCACGATCAAGAGTGAAGGCGAGATAGCGTTATCTCCGCCGCCCTAGCCCTAGTGGCTGGCGCAGCGCCGCCCTTCACCAATGGACTGATCAGCAGAAAATCACGATCCAGAAATGAAAAGGGCAGAATATGAAGCATCGCTGGCTACCTAGGAAAAACGAGAAAAGAGGCAGACTGCATTGCATTGCAATTCTGTAGAGTGCAATTCAGGTCGGCAGGAGGCCAGGAGGGTCCTATACTCCAAACTAAAGCCCATAAAGAGGAGCCCAAAATAACAGCCTACAAGGACGAGGCCCAACCGCCAAGCAACGTTTCGTTGGCTGCTCATCTTCTACCTTCTGCCGCCCGTTCCTGCGTTCGTCCACTTCGTCGTTTAGAGTCTCGAACTTCCAAACTGTCTCCATGGCGCTCGCTACTCACTAGCTAGCCGTATTGAGCGCTTAGAGGTGGGGATCCACAGCCCCTGTTAGTAAATATATATTTTTAATCAATAGCAGTTCTGCTTTCTGCTTCGTATGCTGTTTAAATGTCTAGACCAACAATTAGGTGTACATTTACTGCAGGTTGTGTAGATCTTACTCGAGCAGCAGTCGACCTGGCGTGCTCAACCAGGCCACTTTACTGCAGACATCAGCGGCTCAACGGCAACACAAGTCAGCCGTCCATTGGCTAACTGTGCCTATAAATATCAACCAGGTCCCCCCGAGACCTGATCCATCCCCATCCACTCTACTTTACATCGCAGGCAGTGAGCCAGCCACTGAGCCACAAAGCTATCTATCTCTGAGCGACGTCAAGCACCACCGAACGACCACCACCACCACCTCGAGCTACAAGCTATGGCGAAACGTCTCCTCCGCTCTTCGTCCCTTCCCCAGGCCCTGGTTCCGCCGCTGCTGCTTCTTCTCCTGGTAGCGGGATCGCTCGCAGGGGCAACCGCGCTTGGCAGCTTCCCTGAGGAACGTCGTGGTCGAAGCCTGCAGCAGCTGCCAAACCCGATGCCTCAGCCTGTCCCGCAGCCGCAGCCAGACCCAAACGTACGGCCGCAACCGGGGCCGCCGAACCCACTGCCACCACAGCCCCTGCCGCAACCAAATCCAAACCCTCAGCCGCAGCCCCTTCCGCAACCACAGCCAGGCCCGCAGCCTGACCCAAACCCACAACCTCAGCCTCAGCCTCTCCCGCAGCCACAGCCTGGCCCAATCCCGCCGCAGCCTGACCCGAACCCGAACCCACAGCCACAACCTCAACCCTTACCACAGCCTGGCCCGATCCCAAACCCACAGCCCGTGCCGATGCCAGACCCAAATGTGCAGCAGCCACAACCACAACCTGCTCCCAACCAAAATCCACAGCCGCAGTCTGATCAGCTCTCCAGGGGTCCACAGCCACTTCCCAACAACGAACCAAGGATGTTGAACCCGCAATACGCCATGCTTTTAAGCTTTGCTGCTTTACTACTATAATAGCTTTGTACCATACAGTAGTTTTTTTCATTGTTTTCTTTTACGCTTGTATAAATATAATAATAGCGGAGTAGTATTATTATTGTGATTGTTTTTCTTATATTTTTTGCGAGAGTGTACGTACGTTTGCGGGGCGCGCCTGTATAGGATTTTAGCGCTATCGTTCTGATATCTTGACGTGCCTTCATTATTGTATATGCATGATTGTATAACTCTGTGGCCTGTACATACTATACATACAATATATATAATAATATCATTTCTTCCTCTATTACTAGTAAATACATTTGTGTCGTATTGGCCACTTACTTTCGACTCCTTCGAAGAGATAAAAGTAAGACAACACAAGTTAGAACATAGACTCCTCCATTCCTTTACCCTATGAAGAAGGTAATCGGAGAGAAGGTATAAAACAAGGTTGTATGTGAGCAGGTCCGAAAATAGACATCAAAGAGTAAAACCCATTACTCTGCTTTATTATCTTATCACTCATAACTTCTTACATTCTTACAAAGAATATGATTACAAATGTACCTTTGATCCAGCGCGGGGTATTACATAAGTACTTCGAAGGTTGATACAGACGAAACTACGTGACCTCCGGACCCGATTTATACATGACACTGTTCCTCTATTTATAGGAGAGGGATACAACTTCACGTGAAATTACATACATGCCCTTTGAGAATTACAAATATGGCTTGTAAACATTACAAGGGTGACATCGTCTTTTCCATTCATCACTTTGATAAGAGCTTCGACTTTAACATGCTTTGTATCCTATACATTCGCTTCTTGCTAGTTATGTTCTGAAGCATGCTTCCATGTCTTTAACTGTTCCTTCCGAAGGAATTTCGGGTGAGGGTACCGATTTATATTTAGATATATGCCAGAAAACAACTATTAATTTGGTGTTTCAAGGACCTTCACAGGAAGAAGGCCCCCAACAGCATGTAAACGAAGCATTTCTTTCAACTCATTTTATTTTCTACTAGGCAAATACTTGTGTGTTACAACGATAAAAATAATATCACAATAACATAAGTATGAAAGTGTGTTGTACTTGTAAGGAAAATGGACTCCGGACCATTTGGCTAAATAGATTTTGGTGTTTGATGATCAATGCAACCTGTGGACTAATGTGTTTGCTAGTATTTGTGTTTGTAGTTCACAGGATGCTAAAGTAACTTGGACCAAGACATTGAGGAAAGCAACACCTCAAATGAAGACATTATAAAGATCAAGTGAAGTCCAAGAGAAGAATCAAGTGTTGCCTGCGGACTGTCTGTGCGAGGAGCACCGAACTGTCCGGTGCACCAGGAACAGTAGCCCTAACGGCTAGTTCCAGGTGGCACTGTGGAGAGAAGACCACCGAACTGTCTGGTGTGACATTCAGAGTGTCCGGTGTGAAAAGCATGCGCGCCAACTGGCATCTACAGTGTCAAAGCAACGGCTAGGCGCACCGGACAGTAAACAGTACACTGTCCGGTGTGCCGCAGAGAGCAGCAGCTTTTCTCCAACGACTAGATTTGTGTTGGGGGCTATAAATACACCCCCAACCGACCATTTCAATGTGTGGGAGCCCATGCAACATACCAAGTAATATAGTGCACATTTCCAAAAGCTTTAACACCCAAGTGCTTAATAGAATCACTCGATGATTAGCGTAGGTGCTTTGCGAAGTGCTTAGGTTAGTTAGACCACTTTAGCGCTTGCTCTAGGTGAACCCTAGTTAGTTGAGTGAGTTTTGTAAAACCACACAACCCCTCGGCTCTTGCGCGAGCCGTTGTAATTGTACTGAGTGGGGCGAGAGTCTTGCGAGACCGTGACAACCGTGTTTGTGTCACGACCGCCACCGTGTACTGGAGGGAACGAGGCCCGTGGCGTTTTCGATCGGAAGCTCGATAGTGGAGATGGCGGGGAGCATCCGAGAGGAGCCAGAAGCGGAGCACCACTTGCGCGTGGAAAAGGCCTGTGACTCTCTACGGAGTTAGTCGACCGAGGTGCTTGGCCCTCGCGTGGGCTTCCCTTTGCGTAGGGGCACTAACGAGGATTAGTCGGGACCTTGCGCGGTTCTGGATACCTCAGTAAAAATACCGGCGTCATCAACGAGAGTTTGCATCTCTACCTTGCTCTTTAACTTCCGCATTTATATTAAGCATTTAAGTTTCAATATTGTCTTTACGCTTATATAGTATAGATTGAAATTTAGCCATTGCGGTAGAGATAGCAACACTTAGACAAAACCTAGTTTGCACATTCTAGTTTGATTATTTGCATAGGTTTTGCTCTAGGGATTTATTTGTGGCCTAGATTAGTAAAAGTTTTAGAAGTCTTAATTCACCCCCCTCTTAGGCATCACCTGTTTCCTTCAATTGGTATTAGAGCCTGGTTTGGTTCATTTGAAACACTTTAGCTTCACCGCTAAAAGAGCCGACGCTTTTTAGAGGAAGTGAAGGATACCCATAGGCCACCACACTTCGACGGCACTAACTTCCCATATTACAGTGCTAGAATGGCTTGTTACCTAGAGGCCGTTGATCTAGGTGTTTGGAGAGTCACTCGTGACGGGATGAAACCACCCAAAAATCCTGAGAAATCCACCACGAGTGAGGAAAAAAATTCATTTAAATGCTAGAGCCTAAAATTGCTTGTATGAATCTCTTAGCATGGATATTTTTAATCAAGTTTTTACATTGAAAACTGCTAATGAGATTTGGCTAAAATTGCATGAGCTCCATGACGGCACATCCAATGTCTATGAGCATAAACATTGCCTAGTCTTAAATGAGTATAATTCTTTTGCTATGAAAGATAATGAGCTTGTTAAAGATATGTGTTCTTGTTTGAATCTAATCATCAATGAGCTCAATTCTATTGGCATTAATAAGCTAGGTGAAGCGGACATTATGAGAAAGATTATCTCCCTGCTACCACAATAAAGATATGGGAGCATCATCACCATTCTCCACAACATGGAGGACTTGAGTACAATGACCGTGACCATCGTGATTGAGAAAATCGTGGCCTTTGAGATGTCGCGAAAGATGTGTCGGGGAGAGGAGCCAACTTCCTTCAAGGCCATATGCTTTTGCATGTGATGAAAGGAAGGGTAAAAAGAAGGCTTCCACTCCAAGTTCCTCAAGTGAAGAAGAGGAAGAAGAAGAAAGTGATGAAGAAGAAGATAATCAACCATCAACATCATCCTTCGAGGACGAAGAAACAATCTGATGCGTCGAAAAGGTAATGAGGATGATCCACAAGATTAATCTAATGGGTGTGCCCCTGCAGGTAGAGGATCTTCTCTTTAACATTTATAGGAAAAAGCAAAGAAAGAGAGGATGCTTCGCATGCGGGGAGAAGGGCCACTTCAGGGACAACTGTCCAACTATGGCCGAACCCAAAAAGGAGAGGAGCAAAGGCAAGGCACTAACAAGTGTCAAAAATAGGGATGATTCTTCAAGCGAAGATAAACCTCTAAGGACACGCAGCCACCGATCCTCATCACGCTCATCATGGTCATCACGCAAGTGCCTTATGGCAAGAGGTAAAATGAGTATTCTATCCTCTAGTGATGAAAGTAGTAGTGATGATGAAGGTGAGGGAAAGCCCTCCGTAGATGAGCTTGCGGAAGCCGTTAATTTTTTTCAGGATGTCTACACTAAACAAAAAGCCCAACTTAAAACTTTGAAAAATAAGTTGATTAGCTCTCAAAATGCTTATAAAGGTTTGCTAGAAAAATGAAGCATTTACAAATTTGAATTGTGAGCTATCAACTAAAATTGAGCAATTAGAGTCTAGTGCTATATCCACAGCTACCGATGATGGCCTCATTAAAAAGAATGAAAAACTTAAGGCTAAGTTAGCTAGCTCCCAAGAAGCTATTGAAAATTTGCTAGGGAAAATGGAAATTCTTAGCATACACAATAATGAGCTAACTACTAAGCTAGAAAACATTGGTAGCACCCCAGAAGTATCTTTGGTTGAAATACCTGAACTTATTAAGAAAGATGCTTCTACTTCCTGCTTTGATTTAATTGATGATTCTAACCCCTGCAATCAAGTTCTTGTTAAGAATGTTATTATAGAGACTTGTTTGGACGAGATTGCAATGGAAAATGAGTAATTAAAGCAAGAAGTGGCTCGCCTTGGAAAAGCCTTGTATGACAAGAAAGGCAAAGCCAAACAAATCCAACCTCCACAGGATAACACCACTGCGGGAGTGAACAAGACTGTGGAGGGCGAAACTGTGATTTGTAGGATATGTCACAAAGAAGGCCACAAGTCTTTCTAATCCAAGGAAAAGACCAGGGATAAGCAAAAGCAAAAGCTCAAGCAAAAGCCAACAAGCAAAATCTCCAACGCCTACATCAAAAAGGCAGATAAAAAGGCTGCTACACCATATTTGATCAAGAAGAAAAAGAATGGAAAGGTGATAGCCATCAAGGCGAACAAGCAAGCCAACAAAGGGGAAAAGGCCAAACGCATCTGGGTGCCAAAGAAAATAATTTCAAACATGAAAAGCACCAAGAAGGTTTGGATCCCAAAAGGGAAGTGAGGAGTCCAAAGAAAAACGGGGAATTTAGAGACTTGGCAAAGATGGGATGTATATCATGGGATACATCATATTGGATCAAGTTTATTGCCAAGTGGGTTAGTAAATATTTTGGACCCAAATTTCCCCACCCATGTCTAAGATAACTAGATTTTTTGTATTCCTTATTTTTAGATATGCGTATCTATTTTCTTGTATCTAGTTTTAGCTTTCATACCTAGTATTTCATTTGGTACTTACTTTAGATTAACAAATGCATGCATACTAGGTAAATCACATGGTAGGATTGCTCATTCTAAATTCATAATCTTCAGCAAACCTACATGGTCTAAAATGTTTAACATCCCTAAGTAAATGACACTAATGCTTCAAAATCTTATATCCTTCATTTGGTATCATTTAACTTATATGTGCCAAAGCTCGGATTATAGGTAATTTGCTCCTCTTGATATCAAATCAAAGTGCATGTCTCCTATAAGTATTCAAAACTTGTATGCACACTTTCAGGGGGAGATTACTCTATAATCTAAGTCTTTGAGACCAATACCTATTTTCAAGTCTATTTCATGTAGTAGTCTCATTGTAAGGAAAATGAGGTCCCCAGAGAAAGACAACAAGCTTCCACTGCGAATCTACAAGAATTCTTATGTCTCACAAGCCTGTCATTATCTTCAATTGGTCCACAATTGACTTTCAATTGGTATCTTTGAGACTACATTCAGTATCATTTACATGTCTTCTCCAATATTTGATTAGACTAACTTTCATATCTTATACTTTCCATGTTGCTATAAATGCATATATTGTTGATTCATATTTTGTTACCTATGCATAAGGGAAGTTAGTCTATTCAAATCATGTCTTGCACCTCTATTTCTCACATGCTTTTTCCTAAGTAGATGATCTCTGTTAGGGGGAGTATTTCTTCATCTCCAAAGGGGGAGAAAATTCTTTCTAAAAGAGAACACTCATTTAGGGGGAGTAATATTTTGGTGCTTAAATTGGTATTAATTAACAAATCCTTTATGAGGGCAAGTCTTATTTGCTTCCTATATGCTTTTAATGTCTTCCTTTTCGGTGGTTGGTGCCAAAGGGGAGAAGTTGTAGGGACCAAAGCAATGAAAATGATATCAAACACCAAACACCACCAATTTAAAATTTTATCTCTTCAAGTGGTTCTTCAAGTGGTTTTGGTTCTTTGGTCTAAAATAGGAAGTAAGTGAATTATAGAGTTAGGGGGAGGCTTAAGTCCATAATATCACACTATGGGGACAAACATGCATCCTAGCAAGTAGATTGCATATTTTCACTCAAATGCTTGTTATATTTACTTGTTTTGGTTGTGTTGTCATCAATCACCAAAAAGGGGGAGATTGTAAGGAAAATAGACCCCGGGCCATTTGGCTAAATAGATTTTGGTGTTTGATAATCAACGCAACCTGTGGACTAATGTGTTTGCTAGTGTTTGTGTTTGTAGTTCACAGGATGCTAAAGTAACTTGGACCAAGACATTGAGGAAAGCAACACCTCAAAAGAAGACATTATAAAGATCAAGTGAAGTCCAATAGAAGAATCAAGTGTTGCCTGCGGACTGTCTGTGCGAGGAGCACCGGACTGTCCGGTGCCACACGCTGGACTATCCGATGCACCAGGAACAATCAGTGGCCCTAACGGCTAGTTCCAGGTGGCACTGTGGAGAGAAGACCACCGGACTGTCCGGTGTGACATCTAGAGTGTCCGGTGTGAAAAGCCTGTGCCCCAACGGTCATCTACAGTGTCAGAGCAACGGCTAGGCGCACCGGACAGTGAACAGTGCACTGTCTGGTGTGTCGCAAAGAGCAACAGCTTATCTCCAACGGCTAGATTTGTGTTGGAGGCTATAAATACACCCCCAACCGGCCATTTCAATGTGTGGGAGCCCAAGCAACATACCAAGGTATACAGTGCACATTTCCAAGAGCTCTAACACCCAAGTGCTTAATAGAATCACTCGGTGATTAGCATAGGTGCTTTGCGAAGTGCTTAGGTTAGTTAGATCGCTTTAGCGCTTGCTCTAGGTGAACCCTAGTTAGTTGAGTGAGTTTTATAAAACCACACAACCTCTTGGCTCTTGCTCGAGCTGTTGTAATTGTACCGAGTGGGGCGAGAGTCTTGCAAGACCGTGACAACCGCGTTTGTGTCACGGCCGCCACCGTGTACCTGAGGGAACGAGGCCCACGACATTTTCAGCCGGAAGCTCGATAGTGGAGATGGCGGGGAGCATCCGAGAGGAGCCTGAAGCGGAGCACCACTTGCGCGTGGAGAAGGCCCACGACTCTCTATAGAGTTACTCGACTGAGGTGCTTGGCCCTCGCGTCCGCTTCCCTTTGCATAGTGGCACCAACGAGGATTAGTCAGGACCTTGCGCGTTTCTGGATACCTCGGTAAAAATACCGGCGTCATCCACGAGAGTTTGCATCTCTACCTTGCTCTTTAACTTCCGCATTTATATTAAGCATTTAAGTTTCAATCTTGTCTTTACGCTATTATAGTATAGATTGAAACTTAGCCATTGTGGTAGAGATAGCAACACTTAGACAAAACCTAGTTTGCACATTCTAGTTTGATTATTTGCATAGGTTTTGCTCTAGGGATTTATTTGTGGCCTAGACTAGTAAAAGTTTTAGAAGTCCTAATTCACCCCCTCTTAGGTGTCACATGTTTCCTTCAGTACTATTGTAAAAATATTGCAATAATGTATGCTTGATCAACAAAAAATGTATTGGAAACAACAGGGGAATATTAAGTGGGCGACCTGGGGTGATGCCAGCACAAAGTTCTTCCACGCGAACGCCACAATTAAACTCAAGCATAACACTATTGCAACTATGTAGGATGGTCTGGGTTGCTGATTACTGATCATGACAAGCGAAGTTGTTATATGAAGCCTACAAAGTGACACTTGGTATGATAGAACATAATAAGATGATTTTTGATCTGCAGGACCTTATGAATGCCCTCATAGACCTAACTCATCTGGAGTCCCCTTTCATAGAGGATGAATTTACTTCTGTGGTAGCAAATATCCCCTCGGTAAAGCACCTAGCCCGGAAGGATTTTACACAAACTTCATGAAAAGTGTTGGCCAATCATCTCTAAAGACTTCTTATCTATGTCGTGGTTTCCATGATGAAAACATTTGCATGCAGAGTATAAACGGATCCCTTGTCATATTGCTCCTAAAATAGGTCGTCCCTATCATAGTTAGTGACTATCCCCCCATTTCCCTTTCCCTATTAAAAACAAGCGTCAAGCTACTAACCTAATTGATGGCAAATAGGCTGCAAAAAGTGATCACCAGACTAATCCACAACAACCGATATGATTTTATCAAGGAACGTACCATACAAGATTGTCTTCATGGTTCTTTGAGTACCTGCATCTATGCAAACAGTCAAAAAACAGATGGTGATCCTCAAGTTGAATTTTGAGAAAGCCTTTAACAAACTAGAGCACAATGTTATTACTGACATCTTGAGGCACAAGGGTTTCAGTCCTAAGTGGTTGAAATGGACTACAATGATCATGGAATCAGAAACTTCCTCTGCCCTACTGAATGGGGTACCGAGTAAATCTTTCTACTTCAAGGGAGGAGTTCGCCAGGGAGACCCCTCTCTCCCCTCCTCTTTGTGCTAGCTTGTCACACCCGGTTTTGGAAGCTAAACCGAATGCAAACCATGTACGTGCCAGGATCAGAAACTCACGTACACAGCGATTACATAATGGGACATCATCACACAATGCTCGAAATAAATAGCGGAAAGGTACTTTATTACATCAAGATGTCCAAGACATCCACAGAGTCTAATACATAACCATTGTTCAACATAAATATCGAAGTGCGGAATTATGAAACGTAGATGCTAAGCCTACACAGGCAGCTGACTAGGGGTTTTCCACTAAGAAATAACTAGAACTCGCCGTAGTCCTGAAACTCCTTGAAATCTTCCATGTTGCCAGCATCACCTCCTGAGTACTGAGTACAGTGGGGACAACCTAGGGTGGGGTGGGGTGGTGTGTAAAGCAAGGGTGAGTACACATCAACGTACTCAGCAAATGTCCCGTTTGGCTAAAGTGGACTAGCTGTATATGGGGTTGAGGTCAAGCAGTCGCTTTTAAGTTAGTAAAGTATTTATTATTATTAGTAGAGCCAACTTTTAGTAATAAACCCAGTTATTACCCAAAAGTACTTCCTCAAACAAGGAAATACCAAAGATCAGATTTTATAGCATCATTGTTAATCATCATCATAAAAGTATCCAAAGTTCTTCTAATCAAAGAGGATCCCAAGGCTGCTCTTAACTATGAGCTCGGCTGATATACCAGTTTTAACACTCTGCAGAGGTTGTACACTTTACCCACAAGTCGTGATCCCTTTCCAGTCTGGGTTGTACAGACCCGATCTTCACTACCAAGGTGAATGGCCAGGGATGCACTACATAGCCTTTAAAAAGATTCCCCTGGTACATAGCTGCTCGTTAGGTTTCGCCAGTCGTACAAACGCAGTACACTTCCCCCCAAGGTGGGTGACTAACAAAACCAAATCGAAAGAACCTCTGCACCCCAACCTTGGTAGAGCGAGCACTACGCCCCGGCCCCCTTTGACGGCCCTTCGACAAAGCCAACTACACCCCTAGGTTCATCTAATTAATCAGCTAAGGGTGTCCCATTCCACCCTCATGGTTGTACTGTTATCCCAGGTGGTCACTCCACGAACAGGTCCTTACGGAGAGGTACTCAGGAAAAAGGCCTGAGCCTCCTAAGGTATCACAAGATCATCCACATAATCAGGATAACAGTATTGTATCATAAATGTTCACATCATGTTCATTGACTAAGTTAAGGCAATAGCAACATGCTAACCATGGTAACCCAAAAAGGTAAACAAGATAAGGTAAATAGAAAGCTAGTCAATCCTTAGGTTTCATAAAGTAATGCGGGACAGTGAATTATACAGTAAGTAGGACATATTAGTCAGAGGACACTTGCCTTCACCAGGTTGCTGCTCAGGGAGGTCTCCAACAACACACTCAGGAACCTCGGACTGCTCGTTGTCTAAATAAAGCGAGCATGCATTCAATACATTTGGAAAGTATAAATGAACAACACACCAAACATGTACAAACATTGGAACACCTCTTAAAAAGACACAATACTACATAAGGGATAATGAATTCAAAGTATAACATAAACTATAACATATATCAACTTTATTTGAAAATAGATTACTATTCCCCTAAGTGTTACTTACAAGTACATAAACATAGTTCAACTTATTTTATTGTGACCTAAATTTAGACCAGAGATGGTTTCATGTAATACACATTATTAGTCTCACAAGATTAAACAGGTTTAAATCTCTAGGGTTCTCCTTTTATTTATTTTATTAAGTAAATAAAAATACATCTACCTTAGTTCATATTCAATCCTAAAAATTAGAGTGTGCAGACAGTAAATGAAACCATTTTATTCAGACAGAGAATAATTCTGTGAACATTTTGCAATTTGAATCACTAAATTTGGAGTTCATATGCAAAAGTTATGAAAAAAACAAGTTTGGGAATTCAAAGTATGAAATTAGGGCTAATTCTGTGAATATTTAAAAGTCCAGGGCTAAATCTGTAAGATTACAGGGGCTTGCGTGCGAAAACCAGGGACGGCAGGTTGATTTCCAATAAACCGAGGGTCTCTTTAATAAAATAGCCACGCAAAGGGGCATCGGGTGAATCTAACCATCAGATCTAAAACCAACGACTGAGATTAGTTCTGCGGTCGAGGGCGCGCGCGAGTGGGCGAGCGCTGACAAGCGGGCCAGGGGCGTCAGCGGTAGAGGGGGAGGGCGCACTGACCGAGCGGGCTCAGCGCCAGAGGGCTTGGGCGCTGACAGGCGGGCCAGGGCGTCAGGACACGCGTGCGCGAAGCGGTATCCCGCGGTCCGGACCATGCGATCTGAATCGGACAGAGGGGGTCCGAGCCATTCGATCTAAATCGGACGGAGGGGACCAGACCAGGGGGAAACAGACGGCTGCGGGCGGCGTCGCTCCTCTCCGCGGCGGTGAGGTCGCCGGAGTTGAGGCTGGCACGAGCTAGGGTGGCTCCGGGGTTGCCGGAGTTGGGCAGAGAGGGAGAGGGCACCTCGGCGAACTCAATGGCGGGGAAGAGGCCATGAATCCATGGGTAGAGAAGGGAGAACGGCGGTGAGAAGGTCTCGGGCGGGCCAGAGTAACTCCGGTGAGCCATTCGGCCACGGGGAGGGGACTTAAGGCGCGCTAAGGCCTGGGCTAGCTTCAGTAGAGGTAGAGGTGACATAGGGACCTACTCTGGGGAACTAGACCAGGCTAAATCGGCCGGCCACCGCGCGAGCACGGCGGACCGCCGCGGCCGAGCACCGGCGAAGGCGAAATTGGCCGAACACAGGGCGCAATAGAGGAAATTGGGCACGGGGACGGGTGTCTCACCTCGGGGCGGAGCTCGGAGAGGCTTGGCGCGGTCTCTGGTGAGCTGGATGGTCGAGAACGCGGGCGCGGGTCTCCGGCGGCGGCTGGCGCCATGGGCAGAGCACGAGAGAGAGCGAAGCTGTGCGAAATGAGGTGAGGGGTGTGCGCGGGGCACTGGCGGGGCTCTAAGAAGGGAGCTGGGCGTGTGGGCGAGCGTCGTGGCCGAGAAATCTGGCGACGTGCGCGAGTGCGCACGCGCCGGTCCACGGCGAGCGTGGAGGGGGCGGAACTGACAGGTAGGGTCCACGGCGTAGAGAGAGGAGAAAGGGGTGTGCGGGGCAATGGCTCGGCGACTAGCGGACCGGGCCCGCGAGACAGAGAGAGAGAGGGAGCGCGTGGGGAAGAAAACTGACGTCGACAGGGTGGCCCCACTGGGCAGCGAGCGAAGGAGGGAGGGCGTGTGCGAGGGAGAACTGCCGCTGACAGGCGGGGTCCATCTGTCATACGGCGCGGGCGTGCGGGCGCGCGGCCTGGCTGGGTCGACTGGGATGGTTTGGGCTACTTTTTGCTTTTCTTTTTCTCTGAATTTTCTAATTCCTTTTCCATTTCTTTTCTATAGGGCTTTTCAAATCCAAATTCAAACTAGGTTTCAAATTCAAATAAATTCACACTTGTGCAACACTTGAAAGAATGTTTTAAACTCAGCATGATGCAACATGTCATGACTCATAAGGTTTTGGCAAAAATAAATAATTAACCTCCACTAGTTTAGGCTATCTCTAATCAAAAAGGAAAAAGGGAGAATGAATCTAGAGAGAGAGAAAACCTAGAGTGACAAAAAGAAGAGTAACACATGATTTTGGGTGATAATTAGAAAAAAATTATACCTCCAAAATCAGGGTGTTACATAGCTGCAGACCGTCTCCAAGTTATTGTGAACTATCACACCTGAATTTAAGGACAAATCTAGATGCATCTCATATGTGCACAAGAAACAAGATCCACACATACAATGACTCAATGTATAGAGACTAATGTCATAACTTTATTACTTAATGAGAAAGTCTTACAAAATAATTGATAATAAAATAAATCGAGCTAAGATAAATTATCTCCACGTCACCATAGTTGATCGGGAGAGGACGCCTAGATCTCATCGAACTCGTTTTAGTAGTCCTCCTCTGGTGGTACCTGCACTTCACCTGGTGTGATTGTAGGAGCTCCCGGTCATCGCTCAATAAGTGTGGGAAAATGTGTTATGAGCTCATTTACAGTCGGGGCTCATGTGTAGTGTAAGGCTTACCAAGAAAAATGGTTAAGACTGAGCATAGCTTTTTGTCGGCGTTTCGAGACCGGGGGGTCCCTAAGCCGACGAGTGAGTGTGCCGCGTGCCCCAGCCCAGATGGGTCGAGCGCGTGGGCGAGCGCGAAGGGGGGAAAAGCGAGGTGGCCGGAGAGGAGTCGTGAGAGAGGTGGGAATCCCGCGGCCTTCGTGTTCGACCCGCGCCCAGGTCGGGTGCGCTTGCAGTAGGGGGTTACAAGCGTCCACGCGGGTGAGGGAAGCGAGCGGCCCCAAGAGAGCGCCTGCCCCGTCCTCGTCCCCGCGCGGCCAACCTTCTCTGAGAAGGCCCTGGTCCTTCCTTTTATAGGCGTAAGGAGAGGATCCAGGTGTACAATGGGGGTGTAGCAAGGTGCTACGTGTCTAGCGGGGGTGAGCTAGCGCCCTAAGTACATGCCAATGTGGCAGCCGGAGAGATCTTGGCACCCAGCTGGTGTGGTGTCGTGGCTGTCGGAGGAGCAACGGAGCCTGGCGGAGGGACAGCTGTCGGAGCGGTTGGGCCCTTGCTGACGTCCCCCTGCTTCCGTAAGGGAGCTGAGAGCCGCCGTTGTCATGGGTCTAGCGGGGCGCCATCATTGCCTATCTGGCGGAGCTAGCCAGATGGGACGCCGGTCTTGTTCCCTGCGGCCCGAGTCGGCTCGGGGTAGGGTGATGATGGCGCTTCCTGTTGACGTGGCGGACTTGTGTCCTAGGTCGGGCGACGTGGAGGCTCCTCCGAAGCCGAGGTCGAGTCTGTCCTGCATGGCCGAGGCCGAGCCCGAGCTCCTGGGTCGGGTGAGGCGGAGGTCGTTCGGCAGAGGCCAGGGCGGAGTCCGACCCCTGGGGTCGGGCGAAGCGGAGTTCGTCGTCTTCTGGGGCCTAGCCCGAGTCCGAGCCCTGGGTCGGGCGGAGCGGAGTTCGCCGTCTTCCGGGGCCTTAGCCCGAGTCCAAGCCCTGGGTCGGGCGGAGCGGAGTTCGCCGTCTTCCGGGGCCTTAGCCCGAGTCCGAGCCCTGGGTCGAGCAGAGCGGAGTTCGCCGTCTTCCGGGGCCTTAGCCCGAGTCCGAGCCCTGGGTCGGGTGGAGCGGAGTTCGCCGTCTTCCGGGGCCTTAGCCCGAGTCCGAGCCCTGGGTCGGGCGGAGCGGAGTTCGCCGTCTTCCGGGGCCTTAGCCCGAGTCCGAGCCCTGGGTCGGGCGGAGCTTCCTATGGCGCCTTTGGCAAGGCCTGACTGCCTGTCAGTCTCACTCTGTCGAGTGGCACTGCAGTCGGAATGGCGCAGGCGGCGCTGTCCTTCTGTCAGACCGGTCAGTGGAGCGGCGAAGTGACGGCGGTCACTTCGGCTCTGCCGGGGAGCGCGCGTCAGGATAAAGGTGTCAGGCTACCTTTGCGTTAAATGCCCCTGCGACTCGGTCGGTCGGCGCGGCGATTTAGTCAGGGTTGCTTCTTAGCGAAGGCAAGGCCTCGGGCGAGCCGGAGATGTGTCTGCCGTTAAAAGGGGGCCTCGGGCGAGACGGAAACATCTTGGGGTCGGCTGCCGTTGCCCGAGGCTAGGCTCGGGCGAGGCGTGATCGAGTCGCTCGTATGGACTGATCCCTGACTTAATCGCACCCATCAGGCCTCTGCAGCTTTATGCTGATGGGGGTTACCAGCTGAGAATTAGGTGTCTTGAGGGTACCCCTAATTATGGTCCCCGACAGTAGCCTCCGAGCCTCGAAGGGAGTGTTAGCACTCGCTTGGAGGCTTTCGTCGCACTTTTTTGCAAGGGGACCAGCCTTTCTCGGTTGCATTTTGTTCCGGTGGGTGCGCGCGAGCGCACCCGCCGGGTGTAGCCCCCGAGGCCTCGGAGGAGTGGTTTCACTCCTTCGAGGTCTTAATGCCTTGCGTAATGCTTCGGCTGGTCTGGTGGTTCCCTCATGCGAACTGGCCGTAGCCCGGGTGCACGGTCGGGGCCCAAGTTCTCGGGCTGGTATGTTGACGCTGTCAACGGTTTGGCCGGAGCCGGGTTTGCGAGAGCAGCCCCCGAGCCTCCGCACAGGGCGAGAGGGCGATCAGGGACAGACTCGGCTTTTTTACATACGCCCCTACGTCGCCTTTCCGCAAGGAGGAGGGGGAGAGCGCCATGTTACCCTCGATGGGCACCGAACATGGTGTCTCCGGTGAGCTGCAAGCGGGTAATCCGAGTGGACGTCCGTGCCCCGTTCGTTGGGGGTCGGCTAGGGGCCCAGAGGCACGCCCAAAAGTACCTGCGGGTGATCTGCCGGACCCGGTCCCCTGGCGACGGGGTCCGAGGGCTCGATGCCTCCCTCCGATGGGATTCCGTTACAAAATCGCTCCCGCTGGTCTCGGAAATGTCCTAGGGTACCTCGGGAGCGCAGCCCGAGCCTTGGTTATGTATCGAACGTACCCCTGGTCATCCCTTGCTCAGTGTCTGAGGCGACTGTGAACCCTTCGGGGGCCAGCCTTCGAACCCCTGATCAGTAATGGGCGCGGAGCCCGAGTAGCCTGAGGCGGCCGTGGAACCCTTCGGGGGGCCGGCCTTCGAACCTCTGACCAGTAGTGGGTGTAGGGCCCACGCGATCTGAGGCGGCCGTTGAACCCTCCGGGGGGCCAGCCTTCGAACCCCTGATCAGTAAGGAGGCTCGGAGCCTAGTTCCTTCATGGGGAAGGATCCCTTTCGGGGTATCCCCCTTTCCCGGTCCCTGTCGCAAGAGATAGAGAAAGAGGAAAAAAGGAAAAAGGATACGAAACCGAACGACGCGGCGTACCTTTTTTGGCGCGGTTGTTTCGGCGAAGGCGAAGCGTCGCCCGCTGCTCCTGCCAGAAGCGCCGCCTGTCCAGCCGCGGAGTTGATGCGACGGTGCGAGTAGTTGGCGGGGCCGCCGTTGTGCGTGCGCGAGCCGTTCGAGGAACGGATCATGGGCGTGTTGTCTTCACGCCGTGAGAGGGGGTTCTCTTGCTGCCCCCGGATGGGACGTGAGCTTGGCTGACGACGTGTTTGCTGCTCCCGCGCGCCTGCCACCGTCATTACTGCCGGCCCACCTTTGGCCGCGTCGGCCGCCGCGCCAGGCCGGCGCCGCTGGGTCGCGCGCTGGGTCGCCTCGAGTCGCGGTATTGGTTCCGCAATCGAGGAAGCGCGGTGGTGGCACAGGCGGTACAGTCGCTTGCATGCAGCATCCGGCACGCCGGTCGCGCGACGCTTGGGCCTGGGCCTCCGTGCTGGCGTGTCGGGAGTCGGAGAGGCGCGTCCACTTGGCGCGATTGCATGCCGCCTGCATGGCTGCCCGCCCCTTTCGCCCGTTGGTCTGGGCAAAAGTGGAGGGTCACTTGTAACCGCTGGGCGGTTGCGTGCACCACGCGCGGCGGTTTGGTTTCTTCTGCTCGGAGCCGGTCTGCATGACATGCGGGACCCAGCCCCCGCGCCGCAGGGGAGGGCTTTGGAGCGTGTTGGAGAAGACTCAGCCCGTGACGGTTGGGGGCGCAAGCAGGGAGAGTCGCCTTTAAAAGGAGGGCGACCCCTTTCGTAAGGCGACCATGTCTTCTTCCTCCCTGATGCACCGTGTCTTTCCACCTTCCAAGCCCCCGGATGGGGGAAATCGCCGTCTTTTCACCTCATCGTTGGAGGAACGCAACTCCGTGGGAGTTGGTACCTTTCAGCCATCGTTCGGCTTCAAGGATTTTCATCATGCAGCCCGGCTGCACCCCTCCACCGGCGGTCACCCAAGATGGTGACCTCCGGCTTGATGGTGGGGGAAAGCGAGCCGGGCTGCGGCCTCTGCCCCTCCCTCAGCCTCAAGGATTTTCATCACCAGGGCTGGGGAGGGGAGTGTGCCGAGTTGAGGTCGGCCCCCGCATGGGCGGTGGCCCGCTCCTTTACTCAGTGATCGGAGGGAGGAGCGGTCGTCGTCCGTGGCGCTGGCATCTGCAGCGTGCCTGGCCTTCGGACGCGAGTGGCTTCGGAGCCGCTCGCGGCGCCGGCGTCTGCCACGGCAGCTGGAAGAGGTTCTTCCGCCGGCGTGATAGCCAGGGCTGGCCACGGACCGACCTCCAACTCTACGGCCTTCTGCTCGTCCTTGCCTCTCGAGTTCGGGCATGGGCGGGGGCCTCCCAGCAGCAGCATCCGCCCTGAGGTCATCACTGCTGCTATTCGGCCCCCCGGGATAGAAGTCTTCATCGCCGCCGCTGTCGGGGCGGGCGATGACATGCCGTTCGTCGGTCTTCTGTTGCTCCGCAGGCCCACCCCTATTGAGTGGGGTTGTTCGTACCTGCGGAGGGGGAACCGGAGTTCCGTTTGTAATGGCACTTCGAATGCCAGGATTTTCTGTTCATTACGGCTTTTGGGGCCTGAACATGTATGTAACGTCGGCACAGAGCTGTATTTTTTCCTCATTCTTGAGCACTAAGACTCGTCTGTTGACTATCTGAACTGCTTCACCAAGCATGAGTCGCCCCGTGTCAAGGTGACGAGTGAGGTATCCGTATCCCGGAGGCGTAGGAGTCCCTCGGCTCGGTCGGCCCTGCTGTCCGAGGCTCCTCTAGCTTAGTTGAAGAGACCCCTCGACCGCTCTTCGACGAGCCAAGGCCAGGGGTAGCGATATCAGTATGAACAGAGGCGGAGTTGGCTCGAAAATGAAACCTGGTTGGCCGGAGCCTAGCCAGGTTGTCCGTTGGCAGGCTCGACGTCGGAGTTGATCAGCCGAGGCTTCGGACCGGGCTGGCGCCCTCGGAAGATGGTTGGCCGAGGCCCCAGGGGTGACCGGCTGAGCCGCCTGCTCGGGCCGGATTCCCGGAGAAGTCCCTGGCAGCGATTGCCCGGGCGTGGTGATGACGTCGTCCTTCGGAGCGGAGACCCTCGGACCACGTCGCCGTCCGAGGCTAGGTCGGGCCTCGCCGAAGGTGCCGTCGATGCCGAGGGTGTTGCTGCCCTCTTCCAGCGTCAAGACCCGAGCCTGCAGGATCAGATTGTCTTGTGTGCCTCGTGTGGCCGTCGAGGCCAGAACACACACCCTCGCTGCGTTGTAAAGCTGCATCTCTTTTCCTCTTGTTTCGAGTATCTGGACTTTTTGTCGGTAACAGGGATGTTTGTGCGAGCGAGAGTTGCTTCTCGCGGAAGGTGATGAGTGAGGTATCCGTATCCCGGAGGCGTGGGAGTCCCTCGGCTCGGTCGGCCTTGCCGCTTACGCGTACTTTCACCCGTCCATGAGGCCCTGTCACCGACTCGGTCGAGAAGGCTCGAAGGATCGCTTCGGCAGAAGGGCTTCCGAGCGTAAAGACTTGTTCGATCCGCGGAGTCACTTTATCCGAACGCGAGTTACTTATCGCAGAAGGTGATGAGTGAGGTATCCGTATCCCGGAGGCGTAGGAGTCCCTCGGCTCGGTCAGCCTTGGCTGCTTACGTGTACTCCGTCGTTTCCAGGACCCACTTTTCGAAGTAGTCAAAAAGCACGAAAGATATTCTGGTAGAAGAGATTTTTTTTTTCGAGGAAAATTTTGACGCAGAGGGGGTTTCCCCCCCTTTTAGCCCCCGAGGGAGGGTCGGGCTTTGCCGAGGCGAGGCCGACCCTTCCTTGTTGACTAAACTTTGCGTGGGTGCGAGGTATATGAACAACTTGGAAACATCTTAAGGGTAGAAGCGACGTAGCTGTTGGATGTTCCAAGCGTTGCCGTAGACCTCGCCTTGACTGTTGGCCAGCTTGTACGTTCCGGGCTTCAGAACTTTGGCGATGACGAATGGCCCCTCCCAGGGGGGCGTGAGCTTGTGCCTCCCTCGGGGGTCTCGGGGTCGGACCCCTCGGGCGTGGTAGCGTCGCAGGGACTGCTGATACCGCGCCGAGTGTAGTAAGGCCCTGTCCCGAGCCTCTTCCAGCTGGTCCAGCGAGTCTTCTCGGCTAGCTTGGTTGCTTTCATCGTCGTAGGCCCTCGTCCTCGGGGAGCCGTATTCCAGGTCAGTGGGCAAGACGGCCTCGGCCCCGTAGACCAGGAAGAACGGCGTGAAACCCGTGGCTCGGCTCGGCGTTGTCCTCAGGCTCCAGACCACCGAGGGGAGTTCCTTCATCCATCGCTTGCCGAACTTGTTGAGGTCGTTGTAAATCCGAGGCTTGAGCCCTTGTAGAATCATGCCGTTGGCACGCTCTACTTGCCCATTCGACATGGGATGAGCTACGGCAGCCCAGTCCACCCGGATGTGGTGATCCTCGCAAAAATCCAAGAATTTTCTGCCGGTGAACTGGGTGCCGTTGTCGGTGATGATGGAGTTTGGGACCCCAAAGCGATGGATGATGTTGGTGAAGAACGCCACCGCCTGCTCGGACCTGATGCTGTTCAGGGGTCGGACCTCGATCCACTTGGAGAATTTGTCGACGGCGACCAGCAGGTGTGTGTAGCCCCCGGGCGCCTTCTGCAGAGGGCCGACGAGGTCCAGACCCCACACAGCGAAGGCCCAGGTGATGGGTATCGTCTGCAGAGCCTGAGCGGGCAGGTGGGTCTGCTTCGCATAGAATTGACACCCCTCGCAGGTGCGGACGATTTGAGTGGCGTCAGCCACCGCCGTCGGCCAGTAGAAGCCTTCCCGGAAAGCGTTCCCGACGAGGGCTCGGGGCGCTGCATGATGGCCGCAAGCCCCCGAGTGTATCTCTTGCAGGAGTTCCTGACCTTCGGCGACGGAGATGCATCGCTGGAGGATGCCCGAGGGGCTGCGGTGGTAAAGCTCCTTCTCATCGCCCAGCAGGACGAACGACTTGGCGCGTCGCGCTACCCACCGAGCCTTGGCTTGGTCGAGGGGTAGCTCTCCTTGGCGGAGATAGTGCAGGTACGGGGTCTGCCAATCTCGATCAGGCGTGACCTCGCTCCGCTCCTCCTCGATGCGCAGCGCCTCGCCCTCGGGGGCCGAGGGTACCTCGGGCTGAACCGAGGACGCCTCGGGATGGGCCGAGGGTACCTCGGACTGAACCGAGGACGCCTCGGGCTGGGCCGAGGGTACCTCGGACTCGGGCGTGTCGTCGATCTTGACGGAGGGTTGGTGCAGATCCCGAGAGAAGACGTCCGGGGGAACCGTCGTTCGCCCCGAGGCTATCTTTGCCAGCTCGTCCGCAGTCTCGTTGTAGCGCCGGGCGATGTGGTTAAGCTCGAGCCCGTAGAACTTGTCTTCCAGGCGCCGAACCTCATCGCAGTAGGCCTCCATCTTCGGGTCGCGGCAGTGGGAGTTCTTCATGACTTGGTCGATGACGAGCTGCGAGTCGCCGCGAGCGTCGAGGCGTCGGACCCCTAGCTCGATGGCGATTCGCAATCCGTTGATCAGAGCTTCGTACTCAGCCACATTGTTGGACGCCAGGAAATGGAGACGCAGCATGTAGAGTAGGTGTTTCCCGAGGGGCGAGACGAAGAGCAGGCCCGCGCCGGCTCCCGTCTTCATCAGCGACCCGTCGAAAAACATGGTCCAGAGCTCTGGTTGGATCGGAGCCGTCGGCAGCTGGGTGTCGACCCATTCGGCTACGAAGTCCGCCAGTACCTGGGACTTGATGGCCTTCCGAGGGGCGAACGAGATTGTCTCGCCCATGATTTCCACCGCCCACTTTGCGATCCTGCCCGAGGCCTCTCGGCACTGGATGATCTCCCCCAGGGGGAAGGATGACACCACAGTTACCGGATGAGACTTGAAGTAATGTCGCAACTTTCGCCTCGTCAGGATTACTGCATACAGTAGCTTCTGAACTTGTGGGTAGCGGACCTTGGTTTCGGACAGCACCTCGCTGACGAAGTAAACTGGCCTCTGAACGGGCAATGCATGCCCCTCTTCTTGCCTTTCGACCACAATCGCGGCGCTAACCACCTGAGTGGTCGTGGCGACGTAGACCAAGAGGGCTTCTCCATCAGCTGGGGGTACCAAGATAGGCGCCTTGGTGAGGAGCGCCTTCAGGTTCCCGAGAGCTTCCTCGGCCTTGGGGGTCCAAGTGAAGCACTCGGCCTTCCTTAAGAGGCGGTACAGAGGCAGGCCTCTTTCGCCGAGGCGTGAGATGAAACGGCTTAAGGCCGCGTGACATCCCATGACCCTCTGTATGCCTTTTAAGTCCTTGATGGGCCCCATGCTGGTGATGGCTGCGATTTTCTCCGGGTTGGCTTCGATGCCCCGCTCGGAGACGATGAACCCCAGGAGCATGCCTCGGGGCACCCCGAAGACACACTTCTCGGGATTGAGCTTGATGTCCTTTGCCTTGAGACACCGGAATGTCACTTCAAGGTCGGAGAGGAGGTCAGAGGCTTTCCTTGTCTTGACTACGATGTCATCGACGTAGGCCTCGACCGTGCGACCGATGTGTTCGCCGAACACATGGTTCATGCACCGCTGGTATGTCGCACCGGCGTTCCTCAAACCGAACGGCATGGTGACATAGCAGTACATGCCGAAGGGCGTGATGAAAGAAGTCGCGAGCTGGTCGGACTCTTTCATCTTGATTTGATGATACCCTGAGTAGGCATCGAGGAAAGACAGGGTTTCGCACCCAGCAGTGGAATCCACGATTTGATCGATGCGAGGTAGAGGGTAGGGAACCTTCGGACATGCTTTGTTGAGACCAGTGTAGTCTACACACATCCGCCATTTCCCCCCTTTCTTTCTCACAAGCACAGGGTTGGCAAGCCATTCGGGATGGAATACCTCTTTGATGAACCCTACTGCCATCAGCTTGTGGATCTCCTCACCTATCACTCTGCGCTTCTCCTCGTCGAATCGGCGCAAAGGCTGTCTGACCGGTCGGGCTCCGGCCCGAATATCCAGCGAGTGCTCGGCGACATCCCTCGGTATGCCGGGCATGTCCGAGGGACTCCACGCAAAGACGTCGGCATTTGCGCGGAGAAAGTCGACGAGCACTGCTTCCTATTTGGGGTCGAGCCCGGAACCGATCCGGACCTGCTTGGAGGTGTCGCCAGGCCTTAACCGTCTCCGCTGGCTCGAAATTGCCGGCGTGTCGCTTCACGTCTGGCACCTCTCTGGAGAGGTTCTCCAGGTCGGCGATGAGGGCCTCGGACTCGGCGAGGGCCTCGGCGTACTCCACGCACTCCACGTCGCATTCGAACGCGTGTTTGTACGTGGGGTCGACGGTGATGACCCCGTTGGGGCCCGGCATCTTGAGCTTCAGGTAGGTGTAGTTGGGGACGGCCATGAACTTCGCGTAGCATGGCCTCCCCAATACTGCGTGGTAGGTTCCTCGGAACCCGACCACCTCGAACGTCAGAATCTCCCTTCGGAAGTTGGAGGGCGTTCCGAAGCAGACAGGAAGGTCGAGCTGTCCGAGGGGCTGGACGCGCTTCCCAGGAATGATCTCATGGAAGGGCGCAGCTCCTGCTCGGACGGAGGACAGATCGACGCGCAGGAGCCTGAGGGTCTCGGTGTAGATGATGTTGAGGCAGCTGCCCCCATCCATCAGGACCTTGGTGAGCCTGACGTCGCCGATGACGGGATCGACGACGAGCGGGTATTTCCCCGGGCTCGGCACGTGGTCGGGGTGGTCAGCTTGGTCGAAGGTGATGGGCTTGTCGGACCAGTCTAGGTAGACTGGCGCCGCCACCTTCACCGAGCAGACCTCTCGACCCTCTCGCTTGCGATGCCGAGCCGAGGCATTCGCCGCATGCCCTCCGTAGATCATGAAGCAGTCGCGGACCTCGGGGAACTCTCCTGCTTGGTGATCTTCCTTTTTGTCGTCATCGCGGGCCCTGCCACCCTCTGCGGGTGGCCCGGCCCTGTGGAAGTGGCGCCGAACCATGACGCACTCCTCGAGGGTGTGCTTGACGGGCCCCTGATGGTAAGGGCACGGTTCCTTGAGCATCTTGTCGAAGAGGTTAGCACCTCCGGGGGGCTTCCGAGGGTTCTTGTACTCGGCGGCGGCGACAAGGTCTGCGTCGGCGGCGTGGCGTTTCGCTTGCGACTTCTTCTTGCCTTTCTTCTTGGCGCCGCGCGGAGTAGACGCCTCGGGAGCCCCTTCCGTCGGGCGGCCCTGGGGGTGCTTGTCCTTTCGGAAGATGGCCTCGACCGCCTCCTGGCCAGAGGCGAACTTGGTGGCGATGTCCATCGGCTCGCTCGCCCTGGTGGGGGTCTTGCGACCCAACTTGCTCACCAGGTCGCGGCAGGTGGTGCCGGCAAGGAACGCGCCGATGACATCTGAGTCGGTGATGTTGGGCAGCTTGGTGCGCTGCTTCGAGAATCGCCGGATGTAGTCCCGAAGAGACTCTCCCGGCTGTTGCCGGCAGCTTCGGAGGTCCCAGGAATTCCCGGGGCGCACGTACGTGCCCTGGAAGTTGCCGGCGAAGGCTTGGACCAAATCCTCCCAGTTGGAGATCTGCCCTGGAGGCAGGTGCTCCAACCAGGCGCGAGCAGTGTCGGAGAGGAACAGGGGGAGGTTGCGGATGATGAGGTTGTCGTCATCCGTTCCACCCAGTTGGCAGGCTAGGCGGTAGTCTGCGAGCCACAATTCTGGTCTCGTTTCCCCCGAGTACTTGGTGATAGTAGTCGGGGGTCGGAAACGGGCCGGAAACGGCGCCCGCCGGATGGCCCGGCTGAAGGCCTGCGGACCGGGTGGTTTGGGCGAGGGACTCCGATCCTCCCCACTGTCGTAGCGTCCCCCACGCCTGGGGTGGTAGCCTCGGCGCACCCTTTCGTCGAGGCGGGCCCGACGGTCGCGACGATGGTGCTCATTGCCGAGGTGGCCCGGGGCCGCAGGCGCGGTGTTGCGCGTGCGCCCGGTGTAGACCGAGGCTTCCCGCATGAATCGGGAAGTCGCGGCATGAGGTTCTGAGGGGTACCCCTGCCTTCGGGAGGCAGAGCTCTCGGCCCGCCGGGCCACGGTGCCTTCCAGGAGATTCTTGAGCTCTCCCTGGATTCGCCGACCCTCGGTGGTTTATGGCTCCAGCATCGCGCGGAGGAGCATCGCTGCGGCTGCCAGGTTCTGACTGACCCCGCTGGATGCGGGTGGCGGCCTGTCCCTGACATCATTGGCGACGCGGTGCTGGAAACCCTGGGGCAGATGACGTGTTTCTCCGGCCGGGGGTTGGCCCGCCCATACCTGCCCGACGTCCCGGCGGATCGACTCGAGCGCTCCTGCTCCCTCGTCGAGCCTGTCCTGCGCCCCGCGGACTTGCTCGAGCTGTGGGTCGTGACCCCCCACCGGAACGGGGACCACAGCTAGCTCCCGCAGGATGTCGGCGCGAGGCACCGGCCTAGGGAGATCGCCGCCCTCCGGCATGCCGAGATGGTTGCCTTCGGAGGGATCCCCTAGCTCGACGTGGAAACATTCGCGGCTCGGGCCGCAGTCCTTGTCGTCAAGGCTGCGGCTGCCGTCGGAACAGTCGGAGAGGCAGTAGTCACATGCGGTCATAAAGTCCCGCATGGCACTGGGGTTGCCAAATCCAGAGAAATCCCAGCAGATGCTGGGATCGTCATCTTCCTCGGACCCAGAGGGCCCGTAGGTCGAGACGTCCGTCAATCGGTCCCAAGGCGACCGCACACGAAACCCCAGAGGGGTTGCACTCGCCTCAACGTGAGCGCCCGCCAAAGCGAGGTCGCTAGGCGGGTTGAGGCCGAGTCGAAATGACGTAGGATGGGAATCAGTCGGTACCTTTTGGTCGACGAGGAGCGACATAGTCACGTCGGGGACTGATTGCGCCGTCGTCTTGGGTACGAGGGCGACGTCCTGCAGGCCCTCCGCGAGCGTGCTGGCGTCGTCCACTTGCTCGGGATTGGCGTGTCGCGGGGGGACGGCGCTCGCCTTCGTCTCAAACGTGAGGTTGACGCCCGACGCGCCCTCCGTTGGGGCGCTGGGGACGTCGGTTCGCTCGACAGCCGACGGAGCGCGGCCTCCCGCTCGGCCCTGGTTGCCCCGCCTCCTCCTCCGATGGCGGGGGAGAGGACGGGGCGAGCTCGAATGTTGTTCTTCCACCACGCGGGGAAGACGTCGTCGATTCCGCCGCCGGTGGGCGGGCTGTCGGCCGCCATTATCGTCGTCGCGCGGCGGTGGAAGGAGTATCATGTCGTAGCTGCCGTCGAGAGACATGAACTCGAGACTCCCGAAACGGAGCACCGTCCCGGGTTGAAGAGGTCGTTGGAGACTGCCCATCTGGAGCTTGACGGGAAACTGCTCGTCAACACGCAGTAGGCCCCTACCTGGCGCGCCAACTGTCGGCGTTTCGAGACCGGGGGGTCCCTAAGCCGACGAGTGAGTGTGCCGCGTGCCCTAGCCCAGATGGGTCGAGCGCGTGGGCGAGCGCGAAGGGGGGAAAAGCGAGGTGGCCGGAGAGGAGTCGTGAGAGAGGTGGGAATCCCGCGGCCTTCGTGTTCGACCCGCGCCTAGGTCGGGTGCGCTTGCAGTAGGGGGTTACAAGCGTCCACGCGGGTGAGGGAAGCAAGCGGCCCCAAGAGAGCGCCTGCCCCGTCCTCGTCCCCGCGCGGCCAACCTTCTCTAAGAAGGCCCTGGTCCTTCCTTTTATAGGCGTAAGGAGAGGATCCAGGTGTACAATGGGGGTGTAGCAAGGTGCTACGTGTCTAGCGGGGGTGAGCTAGCGCCCTAAGTACATGCCAATGTGGCAGCCGGAGAGATCTTGGCACCCAGCTGGTGTGGTGTCGTGGCTGTCGGAGGAGCAACGGAGCCTGGCGGAGGGACAGCTGTCGGAGCGGTTGGGCCCTTGCTGACGTCCCCCTGCTTCCGTAAGGGAGCTGAGAGCCGCCGTCGTCATGGGTCTAGCGGGGCGCCATCATTGCCTATCTGGCGGAGCTAGCCAGATGGGACGCCGGTCTTGTTCCCTGCGGCCCAAGTCGGCTCGGGGTAGGGTGATGATGGCGCTTCCTGTTGACGTGGCGGACTTGTGTCCTAGGTTGGGCGACGTGGAGGCTCCTCCGAAGCCGAGGTCGAGTCTGTCCTACATGGCCGAGGCCGAGCCCGAGCTCCTGGGTCGGGCGAGGCGGAGGTCGTTCGGCAGAGGCCAGGGCAGAGTCCGACCCCTGGGGTCGGGCGAAGCGGAGTTCGTCGTCTTCTGGGGCCTAGCCCGAGTCCGAGCCCTGGGTCGGGCGGAGCGGAGTTCGCCGTCTTCCGGGGCCTTAGCCCGAGTCCGAGCCCTGGGTCGAGCGGAGCGGAGTTCGCCGTCTTCCGGGGCCTTAGCCCGAGTCCGAGCCCTGGGTCAGGCGGAGCGGAGTTCGCCGTCTTCCGGGGCCTTAGCCCGAGTCCGAGCCCTGGGTCGGGCGGAGCTTCCTATGGCGCCTTTGGCAAGGCCTGACTGCCTGTCAGTCTCACTCTGTCGAGTGGCACTGCAGTCGGAATGGCGCAGGCGGCGCTGTCCTTCTGTCAGACCGGTCAGTGGAGCGGCGAAGTGACGGCGGTCACTTTGGCTCTGCCGGGGAGCGCGCGTCAGGATAAAGGTGTCAGGCTACCTTTGCGTTAAATGCCCCTGCGACTCGGTCGGTCGGCGCGGCGATTTAGTCAGGGTTGCTTCTTAGCGAAGGCAAGGCCTCGGGCGAGCCGGAGATGTGTCTGCCGTTAAAAGGGGGCCTCGGGAGAGATGGAAACATCTCGGGGTCGGCTGCTGTTGCCCGAGGCTAGGCTCGGGCGAGGCATGATCGAGTCGCTCGTATGGACTGGTCCCTGACTTAATCGCACCCATCAGGCCTCTGCAGCTTTATGCTGATGGGGGTTATCAGCTGAGATTTAGGCGTCTTGAGGGTACCCCTAATTATGGTCCCCGACACTTTTAATTTTGTTGGTCAATATTTTATTAGCAATTGTTAGGTATAAGTAGATACCATCCCAATTAAATAATAGACCATAATGAATAATAAATCCCATAATGCAATACATGACAAGTTAAGTTTAATTCCATAAATTACTCATGTGAGTGTCCGAGCCGCTCTTGACCGTCAACATGGCTGATATACCAGTTTTATACTTTGTAGAGGTTGCGGCATCTTTACCCACCAGTCATGTTGCCTTTACACCTCGGGTTGTACGAACCTTTAAACACTTTCAAGGTGAATTGGTGAGGGTACACTACGAGGCCTTTACAAAGTTCCACTAGTTTGAGAAAACCCGCAAAAGTTTCAGTGAGAAGGGGGTGATATAGGAATCACTCATTCGAAAAACCATTGCAGCATGATCGACCAAAGAAACTCCCTATACCGGCAGATTCTCATACCATGGTTGCCCCTTTCGAGTAAGGCAGTACCTCACTATCTTTCCTATTTAATCAGCCAAGGGCGTCCATTCCACCCTTATGGTAGCACTGTTTTCTCGGGTGGTTCTCCATGTTCTAGTTAACGAAATAATACTACAATTACAATAAATAATTCAACAATAATGGTAAGCATGATCATAATTCAAATATTAATCCCCAAACCAGGTAGAGCATAGCAATACTAACCAATAATTCATTTGTATTCAAGGTGTAGGGTAAAAAAACTAGGTAACCTATTAGGTCCCATTAGTTAAGCCTAATAGTGCCACGTGATTATTAGAATCATGAACATTATTAGGTCAAAGAATGTGATCAAGGACACATTTGTCTTTTATGAGCTCCTGCTTAGAGTCTTCAACTTGCGGTGCTTCGGGGTTCCCCGGTCACTTGCTCGTCTACTCACAGCAATACAAACAAACAACATGCGAACAGAAATTAACATCACACCAAACAAGGAAACAAACAGTATAATAATATTCTATTGATCGAGACGAAACTCTAGGTTCGAGAACCACAAAAATCAAAGTTAAAAAGTACATGTTATGAATTATCTAAGTTTTATAAGTATTCTATTATTGATTTTATACCCAAAATAACTTATAAGGGTTTATTTGCAAATAACAGGGACCTCAATGAAATCCTCCTATACTGCGAAGGGACAGTGGGTTTGTTTCCCAAAGTGCAGAGGTTCTTTTAGCAAATTTGCGTCAGTCGAAAGGGTACCGTGTTATTTCAACCGTTCGATCGTCCACTAACGTTCATGATTAGATCAATCATCCTGTGGACTAGTATGCTTTAACAGATGCCGGATCCAACTCACATGGCCCAAAATTTAAACAACCGGGATCGACCCAGACTCGTCTGATCACAATCGGATGCTCCCCGATCACTATAGCCGAAGCACTACACGCGTTTAAATCATAACCATTTATTGTCGATCCAACGGCACCTGGTTACTTCTTTGCCTCCTCGATCATAGGCCTAACCCCAACATGACGGCGCTGTGCCACACTGTGGAGGCCATGGATGGAAATCTCAAGCCCTTAATCCCACGCTTAAGCTTCGATCCTAACATGTTTTCGTGCAGAGAAGGAGAGGGTAAACAAGTGAGACAGATGCTCACGGTTGTTGGCAGCACAGAGATCCCACCCACGAATCCTTGCGGCGCAGCAGCGATGCACGATCACCGGCGTGAAATTGTGGACGCCCCAGTCGGGTTCGTGCTGTGCTTGGTCTCGGGCGAGCTTCAACCGCGTCTGGTGATGTCCCCCGATGACTTTATAGGGCCAGAGCGGTGTCGTGGATGAATTTCCATGACGGCGGTGACGTCCTAGTTCTCTCTCTCTCTCTCCCTGCGCATAGTTATGGTGGTGGCAACGGTGCCTTCGACCAGGATGGGATGAGGGGAGGATTGCGTGGCTCCGTGTTTGTAGCATGGGGACCGACCGCACACCTTGACACCTAGGCGAAGGCAGTTGCAACGGTACGACCAGATTTCACGGTGGCTGATACGATTATGTTTGCATATGCGGGCGTGACGCAGTGGGGAAGACGACGCTGATGAACTGCCCCACATGTCGGTCGCAGAGCGTGCACGTGAGTGATGGCGCGGGTGTCTGCCCGTGGGCCACACTTGTCAGTCGTCGAGTGGGTGTAGGAGCGGCATGCGTGCTTCTGGTGTTGGGCAGCGTCTCCTTGTTGGGCCCAAAACGTGGGCGTCGGCCCAGTACAGCAACATAACTCCTTTTCCCCCCTTTTTTTCTTTTGTTTTTCTTATTCCTATTCCCATTTTCTAGTTTAAAATGTGGTTTCAAACTATCTTAAATTCTAAGTTGAGTTTGCACAATATATCTCAAATGCACAACAAGAAATCTAGCATGAGAGGCACAAATTTATCTAGCTTATTAATTGTTGACTAAGTTAATCACTTTAATCATGAGAATTCATATGGTAACTAAATATGGGAACACATCACATACAATTTTATAACTATTTCCCTTTACTCACAAATTTTGGGGATTACATGAACAAAGTTAAGAATCTTGGTCTCCTCAAGCTGCCACTAATGCATAGGTGTGGTCGGGACTTTCTCATCATTCAGTATGCAGATGACACCATTTTAGTTATGGAAACTTGTCCCCGGCGGCTATTCTTCCTCAAGGCGATGTTGAACTCCTTTGAAATTTCAAATGGTATGCACTTCAACTTCCAAAAATCTAACATATACCCCATTAATGTCTCAGATGAGAAGATGGTCATCCTGGTCGGAACTTTTAACTACAACATTGGAAGTTTTCCTTTCACGTACCTGGGCCTGCCTATGGGTACCACCAAATCGAAGTTGGACTAATTCTTACCTTTGATTTAGAAAATTGAAAATGGCTATCATCAACTTCCCTATTTCTATCACAAGGTGGCAGGTTGCAAATGTCAACTTGGTGTTCTCTTGGCTCCCCACCTACTATCTTTACACTCTAAAGTTGAGTGGCTTAGTTATCATCCAGGTTGATAGATACAGAAGACACTGCCTTTGGAGGGGGGCAGACATCAATGCGAAAAAACCTTCGCAAGTTGCTTGGCAAATTGCATGCAGGCCGAAACCACATGGTGGCCACGAAATCATAAACATCAGAAAGCATAATGAAGTACTGCTTATGAAGTCCCTGCAAAAATTCTTCAATAGGCATAACCTGCCATGGGTGCACTTAATCTGGGATAAGCATTACTCCAATGGTGAAGTCTCCTCCACTAAGAAAAATGGGTCATTGTGGTGGAATGATGTTCTGAAAACACACCTTTTCAAGAATATTGCTAGACCAGCTATTGGTGACGACCGACCCGTTCCACTTTGGTATGATTTTTGGGGTGAAAAGGTACATCAGCTCTCATATCCTGAACTTTTCTCTTATGAGATCAACAAAAGCATCACCCTTCGGCAAGCGAAAATGCTAACCTCACCACAAGAGCTTTTTCACTTGCCGCTATCTGCTGAAGCATTCGGATAATTTCAAATCTATACAATGAGTTGCAAGATATGCAAATGTCTGAGTAGAAAGACAAAAGGAATTACAAATGGTGAGCCTCCAACTATTCCTCTCGAAAAGCATACAAATTGAGCCATGTAAACCCACCAGTGCCTCAGACTTTTGCTCGGCTATGGACTTCCAAATGTCAACCGAAGTAAAAGCTATTTTTCTGGCTATACTACATGACAAGCTCAACACAAGAGAAGTGCTCCGAAGGAGAAATATGGAACTTGAATCGAATACATGTGAAAACTGCATGTTACAAAAGACTGAAACTTGGTCTCACTTGTTCTTAAGATGTAGCTTCGCCCTGAGATGTTGGCAAATTGTTGTTGTCCCATCTAGAACATCTAACCCTCACTTGGCGGTGAACAAAATTGTTGTCGATTTAAGAAAACCTTGCTCCATGGAGATCATCATAACCATCTCGTGGTGCATTTGGACGTGTAGAAACGGTTGGATCTTCAAAGAAGTACCTCCAACAATATCGTTGTGCAAGAGCATGTTCGTTAAGGAGTTGATCCTCAATTCCTAATCGATGAAAAAAATCGCTAGTCAATTCAGTTATAACCTGGGTGCAAACTTTGTAACAGTTCATACATTTTCTCCATTGTAAATATGTACATTCTCACATTCCTCCCATTATAATAAAAATGAAAAAAGAAATAATGTAGGTACCACTACAGTAACCCTTATTAAAAAATTGCAACAATGATTTTTGAAATATCAACATTATATAAGTCTTTATAAGGATAAACGATTAAAATATATAACCAGTTTTGGTACAAAACTAAAACAATCAAGTTGGTACCGTAAAATCCATTTTATCATGACTAACTAGCTACTGTATTGCTTTTCTACGACATGTCCAAGATAATCTTCCAGCCATTCAGGAACTGAAAATTTCTTCGTATACGCATGAGCTCCAAAAATTATAAAACTTTTTACAGTAATCTAATATGCACTATACGTCAGATATAATAATCATCACCAGGTGAGAGGTGAGGGTGCATTTGTTTCAGGCTTTTGAACCTACTTTTGTTTTGAAAAAACAGAAGTTAAACCAAAGAGGTTTAGCTTTTTTGTAGCTATTTTTTAAAAGGGCTTTTTATAGTACAAATTTGAAAGTGGTTTGGACTCTACTTTTATTGCTTACCTAAGTTTGTTATATTAATAAACAAATATGGTAAATAGAAACTAAAATAGGATTGAAAATAATTAAGTGTTATGATAAATGAAATAAAAATATTTTTAATAAAAATATTAAAAATAGAATTGTAAAATTGGTTCATTTGTAAAAATATCAGGAACATAAATGTGAAATTGGTTTTATTTAGATATATTGATTAAGAGATATAGTTAGACAAAGTTCATATATTGAATATATATTTTGATTACAGTGAACAACTTACAACAGTTTGAACCAAACGATTTTAACTTTTTCTCATAATAACTTTTTCACATCAAACAATTTATAGTAGTTTTTCCATAACTCACAGCTAAACCAAACAAGCACACTTTGAGAAGCCCTTAGGCTATCTCCAGCAGATCCTATATCTCATCTCATATATCATCCACTATTTTAAATTCTCTCTGTAAACAGGATCAAACGGTGTCATCTATAATTATACGTCCCCTATTTATCCGATGATAGTCTTACCCTACTAGAATCCGTGTTGGTAGAGGCCGATTGGTAGTGGAGTGATCTATCATTGTCGGGTGGCTGAGCTCGGATTACCACTATCGGTTCAGAGCAAACACTGACAGTGATATTTATGTTTATTACTGTTGGCTTTGATCTTGAATCAGTAATGATACGATGAGTGCCACTATCGGTTTAGGACATGATCCGACAGTGATACTCATGACACAACTAGTGAATCAATGCACACTCGACGATGAATTGTTGAGTGATATTGTAGGTCCAATACCACACTAACCAATTTTCATTTATCATACACACCACACATCTCGCACATGGTACAACATATTATATATATAACTACAAAGGATAAATTAACTTAATAAATAAATAGCTACAAAATGAAGTTCTTACAAACCAAGGTGTAGTCATTACTTAGTCTCTTATATCACTTACACTAACAAATGAAAGTATGATCTGTGTACTGAAACACCCAGTCTAGCCCTTTCACCTCACCTTTAGTCTGTTTCACCTCAAAAATTTGGTGGTCTAAGTAGCGAACATCATTATTTGTGCAGTTGAGCACATTGCTTGTGTAGTGTTGAAAACCAAATTGAGCGGACGGTTCGTGCTGGGAGCGCGGACGGTCCACACGTGCGCAGAGACAGTTAGGGTTTCTAGTTTCTCATGGGATTTGTTACCTAAAACCGCGGGATTAACTCGGAAAATAGTTTGAAGCGGATCCAGACCTCCCCCTTTATATAGATGAAGGGCTACAGCCGACTGAACCCCCAACAATCGATCAAATCAAGTCTATTTCTCGTTTTTACCTTATGCATTAGGAGTACCTCTAGTTTAGTTCTAGTTTAGTATTCCAATCCCCAAATTCTCCGCTTCTCTTCGACTCTACGTCGATTAGAGGAGTCTAGGTCGGCCTGCTAAGCCTAGACAACATCTAGGATCTCTCCTCTCCGATGGGGTCCCTCCCGGGAGCGAGATCCAGGCGCCGCCGGCGACCTTCGCCGCCCCTGCGCACGCGTGGACCGTCCAGCCGTCAGGCAGAGAACCCAAGCCCTTGTACCAGGTTGCGGACCGTCCGGCCCCTGGTCGCGGACCGTCCGCGCCTCTACAGAGGGCACCGCCGCCGGTTCTCGTTATAGTGATTGGCGCCCGAAAAGGTCCAACATACTTTTGGCGACTCCGCTGGGGACTAGGTGTCTAGATCTGCTAAAAAATAGCCCATAGATGGCCGGTTCTAAGGATCACACCAAGATCTCCACCACCAACATCATCAAGCCGGCCATGGAGGCGCTCCTAGCTGATGACCAAAGACCCTTTGAGGACCTCATAATGCACGATGAGAAGGTGTGCGGCAATGGAACGAACAACGTGACAAGGAGGAGGCGGAATTGCTGCATAAACTCTCCGAACGACGCAAGGAGGCGGCACAAAAGTATTTGTCACACTTCACGGTGGATCGCCACCAGAAGATCATCCGTCAAGGGGAGATCGATATGAAATCTCTCCTACCTCCACTTCAGGGTCCTGCTGTAAGTACTCCAGATCTATCTCTTACGACTTCCATGGATTAACGAGGAGATCAGTTAAAGCAATACGTAGATGAATCTATTAAAATGCATTTACGTTCATACGAGAAATCAACTGCTCCTAGTTTTTCATCGCGTGAGTCTAATACAGAGCCACCCGCGCCAAGCGCATCGGCTACAAATGGGTCACCCTTGACCCAACCATAATATGGTATGCCGATGCACGCTTTCGTGTCACCATCACAGCCATAGCCATTAGGCACGCAACAAGTACTGGACGCGGCCGGACCGTCCGAGCATCATCTCAGACAGTTCGGTTATACCGCGGACCGTCCGACGTATTTTGCCGGACCATCCGACCTGACGCAGGCCCTCACACAAAATGCTCAGGTCACACCGTGCATGGCCGGGCCATCCGAGTACAACCCTGAACAATTTGGTCCCATCACGGACCGTCCGGTACAGTACGCTGGACCATCTGGATATGTCGCGGACTGTCCGGTACCTTATACCGGACCGTCCGGATATGTTGCAGATCGTCTGCTATATTACGCCAGACCGTCCGAATATGGCATGAACCGACCAGTGTATTACACTGGATCGTCCGACTCTACATGAGTCCACGTGCAGACCGCCCAAGTCACGCCATATATGATCGAATCGTCCGGGTACAACCCTAGACCATTCAGCCCGTTCGCAAACCGTCCAGCCCTTTACGACGGACGGTCTGGGTACGAGACTACCCAGGTAGCACCATATTCGGCTGGACAGTCCGGACACACCTTTGAACCGTTTGGCCCAATTGCGGACCATCCGGCCCCTTACGCCGGACCGTCCGGGTATGCGTACGCAGAACCAAGAGCTGCACAACCATTCCCACGCTTATCGCAGCAAAAATATGATGCCCCACCAGCAACACATTATAACCATGCCATGCCACCTCATGGACACAAGGCTGAATATTGTTCGGCCACTAGAGAGCCTGAGAGGTATAGGGCAGAAGCTGGTGACATTAATAGGACATCTAACACACACCTCAGACATCCCTAGGAGGAAAGCTGATAGAGTGATGTTAGGCAACCTGAGATTTCCACCCACAAACTTAATGGGTGGTCGCCAGACATGGCGGAGAGGATCAGAGATGAGGTAGCCGGAATGTTCAGGGATAAACTCGGTGTTAGTATGTCAAGTACAGGGCAATCGTATCGGAAGCCTTATAGCCACCGATTCGACACCGTGTCGTATCCACAGGGGACTAGGATACTAGACTTCTCTAAATTTTCTGGTGAAGGTGGGAAAAGCACGCACGAACATATAAGCCAATTCATAGCACACTTGGGAGAATTGGCTGATGGGGAAGCTTACCGCGTTTGTTTATTCTCATTATCCCTTACTGATACCATTCGCATGGTACGCAGCCTTGCCACCGAATTCTATTAACTCATGGGAAGAATTAGAGCAGAAATTTCATGAACACTTCTTCTCAGGAGAACATGAGTTAGAATTGGCTGACTTAGCTTCAGTGCGACAGGGGCCTGAAGAATCGGTTAATGACTATATCCAGTGGTTCCGGGACACTAGAAACCGATGCTTTCAGATCCATGTCGCGGAAAAACAACTAACAGGACTGGCTTTCAATGGGTTGCGACCCTACTTAAAAGAAAAATTAGATGGCACCCAATTCTTTTCGCTAGTGCACTTACACCAGCGGGCTATGACCTGTGAAAGCCGAAGTAAGGAAACATCAAAATCGGCTAGCCATAAGATGCATCCAGTGGGATACGATAATTCGGACGATGAATCCACGGATGTATACACCTCCGAACTGGTTTGGCCAGGACAGGCTAAACCTTCTGCATGTTCTACTTTACAGTCGATTCGAAAGAATCGACAAGAAGAAGTTAAGTTTACTTTTAATGTTGCCAAATGCGATAAAATATTTGACGAGTTACTAAAAATGACAACATTAAATTAACTCATACTATTCCTTCTCCTGACGAATTAAAGAGGCGTGCTTATTGTAAGTGGCATAATTCTTTTTCTCATGCCACCAATGATTGTAATGTTTTTCGTCGACAGATACAATCGGCCATAAATGAGGGTCGGTTGGCTTTTCAGGAGATGCAAGTAGACACACAACCATTTCCTGTTAATACAATAGAACTCACATGCAAAAAGGTCTTGGTTCGGCCCGAAATGGCCAATAAAGGCAAAGGCAAGGCATCGTCATTGGCGATCCTCGCATGACAAATATGTCACAAAAGGAGATTGCTCGAAAGGCTCCAGACGAGAAGGCTAAAAAGTCCGAAGGCACTGGGGGGCAGGCATAATTAATAAGCCAAGCACGACAGCCTGGCCCGAGCAACACAGATGGTCCAGCACCTAAGTGCGGACGGTCCAGTGCTCAGACAGACGGTCCGGCTAACTCAGTCGGACAATCTGCCTATGGACAAAGGTGTCAGCCTCCACACAAAGCAAGGAAAGAGGTGCAAGGGCAAAGCACATATGGTCGGTTGTTCAAAGCTGACCCTACTTTTGATCAGTTGCTCTCTAAGAGTGCTCGCAAGAGGACCGTTCTACGTGATCGGTCAACGAAGGAACCCCGGTCACCTTCTAAAACGAAACGGCCAAACAAAATGGCTCGAAAGGCAACACAACAAGTATCGCCTATTCATCCTATGGGACCAGGGTACTTTCCACCCGTTTACTCATCGTTGGTATATTATCCTGTTCAAATATGGAATGGTACGATGATGAATCCATGGTACATGTATAGTCCCTTTGTTTATCCAGACTGGGGGGCACCTCCATTCTATTTCTTTTGATCCATTGATTGAATGGTCATGGCCGAGAAAGATAAAATCTGAAATGGCCTTTATACAATGGTGCTTTATTGAATGATCTCCATATTGGAAAGCCGATGACTTACATCAGGCTTAGTTCATATGCTTTTGGTTCGTCAACCTTCACCAAAAGGCAGGGGGCATATGTTGAAAACCAAATTGAGCGGACGGTCCGGCCTCGAGGCCGGACGATCCGCGCTGGGAGCACGGACGGTCCGCGCGTGCGCAGAGACAGTTAGGGTTCCTAGTTTCTCGCGGGATTTGTTACCTAAAACTGCGGGATTAACTCGGGAAACAATTTGAAGCGGATCCAAACCTCCCCTTTATATAGATGAAGGGCTACGGCCGATTGAACCCCCAACAATCGATCAAATCAAGGCTATTTCTCGTTTTTACCTTATGCATTAGGAGTAGCTCTAGTTTAGTTCTAGTTTAGTATTTCAATCCCCAAATTCTCCGCTTTCTTCGACTCTACGTCGATTAGAGGAGTCTAGGTCGACCTGGTGAGCCTAGACAACACCTAGGATCTCTCCTCCCCGACAGGGTCCCACCCGGGAGCAAGATTCAGGCGCTGCCGGCGACCATCGCCGCCCCTGCGCACGCGCGGACCGTCCGGCCTGTAGGTGCGGACCGCCCGGCCGTCAGGTAGGGAACCCAAGCCCCTGTACCAGGTTGCGGACCGTCCGATCCCTGGCCGCAGACCGTCCGCGCCTCTGTAGAGGGCACCGCCGCCGGTTCTCGTTATAGTGATTGGCGCCCAAAAAAGTGTCAACATGTAGATCAATGAATGAATTAGTGCAATTTATCTTGTCCCGAGCACATAGTCTACCAGAGAATAAACAATCTAGAGACGATGTAAATAGGTGATCACCTATAGAAAAAATCATGTAACCCGACAATTCTTCTATCGTTGTCCTTGAACCAGTATATTACCATAGTGCCCGACTTTCTCCCCCACTTGAGTTAAAGTTGCTTTGAGGCTACACATAATTTATGCCAAATAAAAAAATGCACCTACAAATGGTGTCATGCAACAAACAAAATGTGAATAATGTTGATTTTAAAAATAATGTGTGTGTGTGGGAGCACCACACCAACTATACTACATATATGTTGCTTTCCCTAACAACCAACTCACTAACTAATGCCACATTTATAACACCCCTATCTAAAGTTGTATTCTAAAAGATTGAGAAGTCATGAATTATATATCCATTGATAATGTCGAGCTCATTCAAACATTGCCTCACAACATCTCTCTCAACACTTCTTGTATTTGTCATCGCTCTTCCCCATATGCTAATTTATATGACCTCTGGAGGCCCATCATATTTTGAAGGAATGTTGGGAGATACTCAGACAACCAAATCCCTCTCTAGCTCTGACGGTGACAGTCTAAGTCTAATGGTTAATGTCATTAAAGCCGAGAAACCAAAGTGTATCTTCGGACTATCTAATCGACTCAATCATCTACTTATACTATAAAAATGTGTCAACATGAAATAGAAAATATTGCTCACCACATAAGGTTAGTTCCAACATAGCGAGTCTTTACCAACCGTCACATCAATTGTTGACCATATTACCGACCATGTTATTGTTCATTGTTTGCTTTTAGTTACCATAATACTCTAGTACACAATTTTTACCGTCGCCTACATCATCTTTTCTTTTACGGACTTTTATTTAAAACAAAATACAATGATTTATAAAAATTTATATTTATCCAGGCACATATTTAAGCCAATAAAATTTACATAATTCATTAAAAACATAAGTAAAAACATAATTCATAAAATATGAATAAAAATTACACGATAGAAATTTATATAATTCATATTTTCCATTTTTGGATTTCGAACTGTTGAAAAATAGGTAGCTAAAGTGGCGCATATGTGGACCAATCAAAATATGTCATGTCACAAACAACGGCTTGTATCAACCAATCCAGGTTGGTATCATTTGAATTGTCCAATGCTTGGTCAGTACCAACTGAAACTGACTCTAACACAATTAGTATCGATCAGATCGACTGGTCGGTAGACCCACCTACTGATAGCTGAACTGACTGTCGTTAGAAGCGGACCAGTCGCTATCGAGCAGTCTAATCCACAACATTTGACTTTCAAGCGTTTGACTTTCAAATAGGAGTATAAAATATAGACTCAACCAACTGTACTAGATTCGTCTCACTTTTTAATCTTCGGCTGAGAAATTAGTTTTATAATCCGGCTACATTTAATATCCCGAACGGAGGTTCAAACATTCGATGTGATAGGGGCTAAATTTTACCAGGGGCAAACCAAACACCCCGTAAATTTTTATCTCTATATACTATTTTTGTGTCATGTCACCAAGATTCCATCCCTTTTCTTTTCCCTTCTGCAGCCGTTCCCTCTACTCCTCATATACTTAATTACAGTCATAAAATATCATTTTTCATACATATTCATTACCCTTTATCTATTTTTCTCTAACAAACAAATACTAATAGGCATGTAAATTCATGCATGGGGTCGGCTGCCGTTACACGGAATCTGGCGGACCACTGTTTGCCCTCCTTGAATTGTAGGGCGTAGGGAGCCTCTAGAGCAATGTCAATAGTTATGTAAATTTTAGCTCTCTAAATCACAGATTTAAAAAGATGCTAAATAACTTTAAAGAATTTAGGAGTAAAAAATTTAAGGGAGTTGCAGCTCACGTGTCAGTGTCACGCTAAGGGGTAAGGCTGTCCGCAGCCGCGTCCGCCAGGCCGCCCCCTCCCCTCGATCTGGCGGCTACAGGAGCTCCCATGGCTGAACGGCGCCTCCTACAAGGCCCTCCAGCCAGCAGATATGAATAGGATCCTGCCACAGCCAGTGTGAGTCTGCCGCCCCCTTGCACTGTTTATTTGTACGATGGGTTTTTAATAGATGAATAAAAAATGGAAATAGATGATGAATAGGGTTGGATAATGATATTTTATAGTTGTAGTAGGGTATAGAGGAGAATATAGGGGAAACTGCTGCGATAGATGAATAAATAGGGGATAAAATGTTAATAATATGACGCAAAAAGTAATATATGCGGAAAAGGGAGGCCGAGTCCGGCGGGCTCTGCTGCAGTCAGCTAGCCTAAAGGCTACGTGAGCCGGCGATGTCATTCGTGGTTGGAAGCAGCCTGATGTAGGTGAGCTATACATAGATGCAGACACAAGGGACAAGGACATGAGGTAACAGGCTGTACGTATGAGCAAATCTAGCAATAGGACAATGGCCATTTCTCTAATGGGAGAAAATCATGTGACAAAATGAGCTAGTGATGAATGATTGAAAGGTCAATATGGTTTACTAGAGGAGGCGGTTGCATATAGCGGTTTCAAAAATTTAAGTGATTCGGCTAGCTGATAAAAGCAACGGATTTAAACTACGGTCTAGCCACGACTGCAACTATTTATCTAAGCTGACTAAGGGCGTGTTTGTTTACTCCAATAGATTATATAATCTGGATTATTTTTGGAGGATTATATAATCTGGATTATATAATTTGGATTATATAATCTGAGTAGTCATGTTTGTTTACCCAGATTATCTGGCGTGTTTCTGTTGGGCGGCGGGCTTCTCCGATCCGATAGGCGCAAAAACGATTCGGTAGATTATAATGGCAATGGTGGGTAATTTCTAGGAAACTTGAAAGGGTAGTGGGGAAGTGGAAAAAAAATAATCTGAAATAAGCATCTCCTCACTTGCTTATGGATTATCATAATCCAAGGGGTTAGATTATATAATCTGGGCAAATAAGCTAGACTGTTTGTTTGCCTCTTAGGATTATTTAATCCAGATTATATAATCTGGGGGTAAACAAACAGGCCCTAACACTCTTAAAAGACTGTAATCAAGGTAACGGATAGGATGTCGAGCTATTATAAGCTTATCTATTCGACACTAGTGTGTAAGGTCACACAAACGTACAAGCAACTAGAACTCAAGCAAGCATACATATAAGCTCCTAGATGAACTAGCGAGCAAATGTAAACATTGAGCAAACGTAAACACTAAGAACAAGTTACACTAGTAAGTCACCACTACGCAAACTACTCAACTAATTGAGCTACACAAGCACAACTACTCGAGCGATGCCAGCACAAGATGTAACAAACAAATAGCTAATGTTAGAGAGTACAAACCAAACGGGAGACAATAGATTGCACAATGGCTTTCCTTCCAAGATTTGGTGGTTTATTTGCCAACCACTCATTTATTTAATTTTTTTGTTAACGCAAGCCGAAGGATTTCGTTCTTTCGAGCTAGTCTAATGATCACCTCTGAATGTTTGTTCGGTTAAGGATGGATTAAGAAGGATTATAAAGGAATTAAATCCCCTCAAGGGGTGCTTTAACGTGAGCACTAGCCAAAAGCTAGATGGTCAACTTGATACTCTCTTCACACCTGTTTACAAGAGTTGCTCTTTACATGAGCCTCTTACAATATCTCCTCCATAGCCATGCACAATGTCCTTGTAAGCTTCAAGAAAGTCTCGCGCCACCAAAACGTTTAGAAGGTGGCATTCTTCAAGACGAACAAGAACTGCACCATCAACTTACAATACGATTACATAGTGCCATATCTTATAATCTCTCAAATACACCACAACATAATCACTCAATGTTAATTCAAATAGTTGTCCATGTGCTGAAGTATGAGATGGGAGATAAGAATGTCGATCACTATTGAGAAAAACATTTTAAAATATGGAGCCAACAACATCGAACTGGTATACCAATAAAGTTAAAAAAAAGATCTATAGTTTGGAAGTGAGGGAGCGCATATCTAGAGCATGATTCACTTTTTTTCGTTTTTACTGTTCCGAAATTCCATTTTAACCAAAAATGTTGACTTTTACTCGACTCGAGACGGTAAATTTATCGAGAAACCGGTACTCTCACTTGGGGGATCGAGCCCTGATCTAGAGTCGCCTGGGCATGCCATTGTCAGGCTGGTGGCAACGCGGGCGGTAGCGCGGGCGAGAGAGAGCCGCTACCGCCCGCGCGTGGGCGAGAGGCGGGCGAGAGAGGGTCGTCGGACGACGGCGCTCGCGCCCGGCGAGAGCGGGCGGTATCGCCTCGCTCTCGCCCGCGCTGGAGCGCCCGCCCGGGCGAGAGGCGGGCGAGAGGGAAGCGAGAGCGAGACGAGAGCGCGGGGCGAGAGCGCGGGCGAGAGCGACGTGGCGCGTTCTGACTGGTCCACGTGTCGCGATCTGATTGGTCTACGTGTGCTAGCCGTTGCAACTAGCCGTTTTTGACCGTTTGGAGTCCAAAAAATTCGAAAAAAATTGCAAAAAATCACAAATTTCATCCCCAATCCCTCTATATATATCCCTACCCGGGTGGAGCTCATTCCACACACCATTTCATCTCATTTCTCTCTTCCAAACTCGCCTTTTCTACTCATCTTCACGTCATGTCTTCCTCGAGCACAAACTCAAGTGAAGGAGCCGAAGGGGCAATGTGCAATGCATTGCAATCAGCCATGGAGGAGGCTATGCTCAACCTCAATGAAGAGTCGTCGAGCCGGCCCAAGCGTCGTTGACGCTACATCAATCGTGATCGTGAGTCTGCCCATGATCGGCTTCATCAAGACTACTTCGCCGATGACTGTGTGTATCCTCCAAATTACTTTCGGCGCAGGTATCGCATGAGGCGACAACTTTTTTTGAGTATTATGCTTAGATTAGGTGAATACTCTCCGTATTTCACCCAAAGAGAAGATGCTCCGGGTCGACTCACTACAGTAAACGAGGAAATTTCCGACGGCTAAAACCGTCGGACATAAGAACTAAACCGTCGGAGATAAGCTATGTCCGACGGCAGTAACTTATCTCCGACGGTTTTAAGCCGTCGGAGTTAACGCGTCGGAAATAGCGTTATGTCCGACGGCTGCCGTCGGACATAAACTATGTCCGACGGCCCCATCCAACCGTCGGAGATAAGGCGGAGTAACCGTTTTAACCGCTGTCTGGGCCCACAACTGCTATGTCCGACGGTTAAAGCCGTCGGACATAACATATAGCATATGTCTGACGGTCTACACTAAGCCGTCGGACATAACGTTTTTCAGAAATTGCACAAAAATCTGAATTTTAAAAAATCTGACATTTGCAAATACAAAACAGAATTCATACACATATACACATTCACATTAACAAATATACTCACATAAGTATACACATTCACAAATATAATCACATAAGCATTCACATTCACAAAATTTAACATAACAACATAGTTCCAAATGGTTGCAATAAGTGTTTACATAAACATAGTTGTCCAAACTCCAAAATGAACATTATTCGACGGGTAGGCTTTCACATGAAAGGTTTCAACAAGTGTTTTACATCAGTATCACTCATATCCATTGCCACCTCCTCCGGCTGGACTATGCGTGCTGAAAAGATTGTTCACCCACGAATGTGTTGTGTCGTCCTGACCAGACCCATCTCCAGGTGCGGCAACTGAAGCGGGTGGTGTCTGAAATCCCTATAACACAAGCACATGAAATAGTAACCACTCAGTTGTTCATTTAAACACATAAGACATCTACGAACATGTCACACACACGCATATGTGTACATACCATAGGGAATTGTGACGGAGGCGGAGGCGGTGGTGGAGGCGCCAACATTGGCATTGGCAGTGCAAACTCCGGAGGCGGCATCCCATATGTCGGCATCGGGACGCCCGCTTGTTGGGCTAGTTGCTACAAATTATATACAAGTCATTGTTGAGCTAATAAGATACACATCAAGTGTTTTGCAAAATAAGCTACAAAATGTTACTTCAGCTTACCGAGAGAAGAGCTTGATTTTGGGCCTGGAGGTTTGCATAATACTCGTCCCTCTTCTTCTGGTACTCGGCTTGTTGCCTCTGGTACTCCAATTGTTCCCTCAAGACTGATTGATGGTACTCTGCCTGTTGACGCAACACTGCCATCTCTATGTCGTGGGCGGATGATCGTGAACGGGACGACTGTGAAGACGACGATGTGGACTGTCGTCCACGGCGTCTTAGCTCTCTGGAATCAATCGTAGAATCAAAAATACCCAACCTACAAGAGTGAACCATGCACTTAGTATAGTAACTCATGCCTCAGTTGAATCGCAAGCATATGATGACAATTTTGTAATCCAAATTAAATAATCTCACCGTCCGTGGGCTTGTCCTCCTCCGCTAGCATATGCTGCCTGAGGGTCGATTGGCTGGCTCCTCCAATCGTACTCCTGCCCATGGCGTTGAACCATCTCCTCCCCATACGAAGCCTGGAGGCAAACAATATCAAATATAAGTGCATAACCCCTATATATGCCCTTGCAAACAATATCAAACACATAATAGAGTATCAAAAACTCACTAGACGGTCGGTGGCCGTCTGAGTGCATAACACATCAGGATTCTGAGGATCAGAACCCCTATGCCCTTGCATATACACCTCCACATCCGTGGGCGTACGACCGGATTTGACTTCCTGTACATAAAAGTTACAATGACACATTTCTATGTAATTCAAAAGTTACAACAAACTGTGACTTACCATTCGCTTAGCCAAGCGCACATGACCATCACCACCGTAGTTGTGGAACGACTCGGTCCCACGGTTTCCCCTGTTCCTTTCGGAAATGGCACGAAACTCAGGGGAAGCCCACCATCTGCACAATGCCCGATAACCCTCCGATCGGGTGGCCATCCACGGCACCGACACCTCCAGAAAAGCATACAATTATTTTCACAGACATCGATTTTTTCGTAGTCCATACCGAGGCCAGATAACAGCTTTTTAGACTGATACATGTCCTTTGGCATCTTGTGATTCTCCGGAAGTACATCACTGATCAAGTTCAAAAGTTCCTTGTAACAGTTGTTTGAGAATGCAAACTTAGACTTAATAGCCATAAGTCGAGTCACAAATACAAGGACGGTCACTTTTGTGTGCTCATGCAATGGCTCTTCGGCAGCTTTAAGGAGCTCGAAGAACTTCTGAACCTCAGGTGTAGCTGGATCCTCAAACTCGGTGGGTTGACCGGGGTTCTCCGAATCGACGATTAGAAGCTCATGGCGTACATCGTCAAGCATCTCTTCCATCCTATCGTAGTCCTCCTCTTCATGTGACTGAACTTCCGATACAGTACGAGGAGGTGGGTCCTCACCGTGGTGCACCCACACCTCATAGCCTGGCATATAACCGTTCTTGCAAATATGTATAGACATAGTCCTCCTGTCAAGGAAATTAATGTTCCGACACTTGCTACAAGGGCACCTAACATCGGTTCCAGTCTCTGACCGAGCAAAAGCATGGTCGAGAAAAGCATCAGTCTTGGCAACCCACTCACTTGATAGAGCACCTCTTTTCTTCCAACCTTCATACATCCATCGACGATTCTCCTCCATACTAGATACGAGACGTTAACTTAATTAGATAAGTAATGCACGGACCATCCGTTTTTACAAAGAAATCACGCCCCTACATCTGTAGGAAAGGATAGGTCCTAAACCCACCCAGGAGTGACCGACGAGGCCGTGTTTATGACAAGACATGTGGTCGTGCGAAATTTCGGCAGCATAACCCCGCTGTTCTCCAATCGCACGCCTAAAAATGGTGCAATTGGAGAACAGAGAGGTTATGCTGCCGAAACTAAGCAGGAGCACATGCTTTTGTCATAAACACGGACTCTGTCGGTCACCCCGAGGCTGTCCAATAAAGGGACAATTCCGGCCCAACATACCTCACATGCGTCGCTTGTAAGGTGTGTTGGGCCGAAACGGGTGACGCCTAGGTTTCGTTTGTTCACACTACGATACACTATGATTAACTATAATCATCGTGCATTATTAAATAATTAAACTAATAAACCACAATACAATATTACATACGAAATAACATTGTTATAGATGACAAATCATATAAAATGACCTTATTTCCGAGGGCATAATAATTACCCTCGGAAATTAAAAATTTAAATTATCTAAAGTACCACTAAATAAACTAAAACAAGCTACTTTAATTACGTAATCAAATTTTGGCCGTCGGACATAACAAACTAAACAATCAAATGCATTCATACATACAATTCTAATCAAATACATTAATACAAGCATACAATTCTAATCAAATACATTAATACAAGCATACAATTTTAATAAACAAAATTGCTAATTAAGTATACTCACTTAGCGGGCGTGGGGAGCCGGCCGGCGACGGGCGCACGGGCGGGCGGCGGGCGCACGGGGCCGGCGGCCGGAGCACGGGGCGGAGCACGGAGCGGTGGCGACCGGCGAACGGAGCGGCGGCGGCGGCTAGAGCACTGGCCGGAGCACGGGGGGCGGGCTGCCGGAGCACGGAGCACGGGCACGGAGCACGGGGCGGCCGGAGCACGGCGGCGGGCGGAGCACGGCGGCGGGCGGGGCGGCGACTGTGCGGGGCGGCGGCGGCGGCAGGAGAAAGACACGGCGCACGCGCGTGAAATGAAAGGCGCGCGGGTCGGATCCACGCGTTAAAAAGCCTTATCTCCGACGGCTCAGTACGAGGCCGTCGGAGATAAGCCTTATTTCCGAGCGCCTGTTGTGGCCGTCGGAGATAACCTTATCTCCGACGGCCTCGTACTGAGCCGTCGGAGATAAGGAGGCCGTCGGATGTTTGTTAGTTTACTGTAGTGACTCGGGCTCTCTCCCCTACAAAAGTGCACCGCGGCTCTGCGCTTGTTAGCCTATGGATCCGCTGCAGATTCGATAGATGAGCACTTAAAGCTAGCTAGATCAACTGCATTAGAGTGTCTAGAGAAGTTTTGTGAGGGTATCATTCATTGTTATGGGGAGGAGTTCTGTCGTCGACCAAATGTCGCGGATATTCAGCGTCTACTAGCAAAAGCAGAAGAGCGTGGCTTTCCATGCATGCTAGGAAGTATCGATTGTATGCATTGGCAATGGAGGAATCGATGACGAGCGTGATGCCGATTTAGACGAGACATATGAGACAGTTGATTCTACAGTCGGCCCGTCGATCTACTACAATGCAACCCCGAGCCTAGCAGCTAGGATTCAAATGGACAACGAGATGACGGACACATCGATGTATACACAACTACTAAATGATTTGGTTGAACATGTATGTGGACATAATAATCATTAGATTTATGTAATTTTCTATTAATTATTATGTATTTTTAAATCGTCATGTAATTTTATTTTAATTATTACGCAATTTGTAATTTTTAATTCAATAAAGAATATTATGTTGTGTGTTTTCTTAGCGTTGAAATAAATCTGCGTGAATTACTTAATTCTGAAATAGAAAAGCTGATGTGGCTATAGCCTGAGGCTGTAGCCTGCTGCAGCCTGTGCACTGGAGCAGCAGAGGCGAGAGTGGAGGCGAGAGCTGACGTGGCAGGGGCGAGAGGGAGGCTGTGCACCGGACTCACCTCACCTGTGGTCGAGGCAATGGGCCAAGTATTTACAGGGTTCAGAATTTCATTTGCCATGATCCGAATTTCATTCTATTGACAAAAATTTGATTTTTTTGTATTTTTATATTTTGAATCGAAATCTATTTGAAATCGGAGCGAAATATATTTCTCGGCTAGTAGCGAAAACAAAAAAAAAAACAGCGTAATTCGGTGGATTTCGTAGCGAGAAAGTAAACCGTGGGTATTTCTAAACCCGATATCCACCAGTCAACTGTCAATACGTGGATGGGCGGAGTGGGGAGGAAGAAGGCACCGGAGGTTGGGTTGGAATTGGATGGGAACGGCACCGATTCCTCTCCGCAGCAGCAGCAGCAAGGCCCCGTGCGGCCGTGCCGGCTTCCCCTGCGCCCCCGTCTCTCTCTCCTCCATCTCCTTGCTGTTGCTGACACCTTTGCGTGCTCTGTGCTTCTGATCCGATCTATCCATCATCCAAGGCCGCCTCCATCCTGTCCCTGCTTCTCGCGCGCGCATGCACGCTGGGAGGGAGGATAGGAATGGCGACGGAGGTAAACCGGGACGCCGACGCTGACGACCCTCCTCTGCCGCAACCGGCCCCTTCCCCGTCGTCGGAGGGGAAGGATGCCAACAACATCAGGGACAGGGTATCCTTCTCGTCGTCCTCGTCCAGAGCCCGCCCTTCGTGCTGGGGAAGCATCAGGATCATTCATCGGTTTGGCCGGATCCGGAGCCGGAGCCGGAGCCTGGGCAGAATGGGCAGCGACGAGCACGACACGCGCGCAAGCCTCGGGGGTCGTGGCCGCCGCTGCGGTTGCGGTTGCGTTTGCGGCGGCGGCAAGGCGGGTGCAGCGGTCGGGCCGACGAGGTCCCTCCTCCAGCGCAACGATTTCTACTGCGACGATTGCAACACGCACGCGTAGGAGACGTCCCTTCTGCTTTCTGCTGCTTCATCAGATTTTGCCCATGGTGTATTGTTGTGCATCTGAATCTGATCAGGAGCGATTCAAGTTTTCTAGTGCTTCATCATTTTAGATGGCCAGTGTTTTCGCTATACTGTTTCAGTTACGTATTTGTTGCCTGAAATGTCCGTAGTAGCAATCATTTAGGCAGATTAGTTTATCCTAGAACATGAACAGCTGAGAACTGTTTGGTTCCTTTAGTCATCTGACTAAACTCTAAAATAACTCGTTTGGTTTCAGTGACTAAACCTAAACCCGACTAAAAAGTATTAATTAGAGTGAATAATAACTGCTTTATCTCTATTAATTAGTGAATGTCTGCTGCACTAAGAAAGAGGAGAGGGCAACTAATATAAAAATACTACTTTAGTCTCTTTTAGTCACCTCCTTAGTGACTAGAGAACTTAATTTTAGTCACTCCACTTTAGTCACCATATTTACTTCTTTAGGGACTAAAAGTGACTAAAGTTTAGTTACTAAATTTTAGTCGTCCCAAACCAAACGAGGCATAACTAAAAAAACTCTGCTACAGAATAAGGCTCGAAGATCTCGTAGTGGTGATTAATTGAAGGAAAAATAAACAGATCCAAGCTATGTATAATATAAAGAGATTGGCATGAAACAGATAACAAGTGACTGATGCAAAGAATCGATTCCTACCCACTAGCACGAAAAGGCTTCTACTCGGGGTACTTCGATTACAATGACAGCTGAAATAATAAACTCATACAGAACTGGACAAATCTACTCTACTTTTCCAAGTCTCTGGCAGGTTTTAAATAGCCGGCTACATCCTTTGCTATAGCTCGCTATAGCTGTTTTAATAGGTAAAAGTTATACGATATAGTCCCATTTAATCCGTTATAGCCCGCTATATCCTGATATAGCCTGTTATTTGTACTTTTGAGGAGCACGCCACTAAACCCCTTAGCCCGCTATTTAAAACCATAGCTCTGGTGACAATAAAAAGAATGTGGATCAGTAACAAACCCCATTCCGGTGGTGTGGGGAAGTCTAATCTAATCCAAGTCAGTGGCGGAGCGCCTATTATGGCTCACTATGGCCTAAGCCATACCTAAATTGTATGGTCTAATCTAGCAAAACAAGTGAAGAACCCTACACGCCTCTACATCGTATCGCATACCAAGCTATCAGCCACCCTCTACCTCCGCGCCACGCTCGTGCTCGCCGCCACTGCATCCGCAACGCGGCGCCACCTGTGCATCACCACCTAAATTGCGCTCACCGCCTCCGCATGTGTATCGCATCGCACACATGCGCTCGCGCATTGCATCAAGTTCCAGCACGGCCAGCAGCTAGCAGCCATACCTTGATTCTTCGGTGTCCTCCGCCACTGATCCAAGTAATCTTTCATCGTCAGAACGACGCTCAAAGAACGAGAGATTTGCTATTTTACCGTTATTATTAGTGAGCTTCGAAAATTTTACCATTTGGCTCATAAATCATAAACAAATCATAGGCACAACCGACGTAATAGTTGTTGAGTAACCTTAGTTAGGGTTATATAGGCAAATACCTGCTTTGCCCCTGAGGGGTCTCACATCTCTATATAAAGAACCTGTACACCCCCTCATAATACAGAGAATAGAAAGAGGTCAAAGGCCCAACCCGATATCGTGTCTCGTGTGTTTCCTCTGTCGTGCTTCTGGGAAGGGATACGAGTCTTCCACGACTTCTCGCGCCTAATCTGCTGACGGGAGGGAAGGGTGCGGATCTGGTGATCCGTGGTAACGTAGTTCTCAACACGTTATCAGCATGCTCTACCTCGACGTTGCTGCGTGGATCAGATCTGCATTAACTCTTCGTCAAGCCGGCAGGTCCCCGGCCTAGCCGAACTGTCCTACGCGACAGGCTTCAATTCCTCTACTCAACCGAGCGCGGTATGTTTGTTCTTGATCTGTTCTTCGGAAGAGACATCCGCATGTCATCGTGGAGTAGCGTCGGAAGCCACGCTCGCGCCAGATTCGTGTCATCGTCATGTTCCCGTTTGCCCCGACGGCGTGACAAACGCGGCGGGGTCATTCCTCCACGCATGGGCGGACGCTTGCCCTCCCGACCACCGTCTTCGTGTCGCCCGACAGGTATCTGGTGCGGAGTGCTATGTACACCAGCTTGTGCACGCCTTAAGAGGTTCGTGTTGCAGCCGATTAGGCAGCAACTAGATTGTCGTGCCTGACGCACAAATCCAGTGAGCACCACGGTAGCACCAGGGCAATCTAGCGGCTCCAGTCAGAGTAGCACCATGCCTTGCAGGTAGCTGCAGTAGAGGCAGCGAGTAGTGCAGACCGAGATGGAAAATTCGGTCGGTACGCATCGTGTTGCAGCAGAGACCGGGTGGTGACTGGTGTGGTGAGCGATCAAAGGGTCGGGCTGGAAGATCCGGTTGCTCAGCGGCGTCGCTTGGCACATCCGGTCGCTGGGTCCACCGACTCCACGCGCATTCTTCCGATCTACGAGACATGCACGCAACCACAACCGCAACCGCAGGACTTTCTCCTTATCGTTGCTGACCAGCACACGTCCTCACGCACATATGCATGATGCCATGCATCCCCTACCAACGGAATTGGAGGGGCGTGCATGCGGCTAAGAAAACAGTCATGCGGTTAGTATTTCATTTAAGTGACCGGCTCAGAAACAAAATAATTAAGCATGTTTTCTATCTTAATCAGTTACTTTTCTATCGCAAATAATTAGTAGAAAAATATATGCTTGGATATGGTAAATTAATAGTTACACCTGATGTGTTATGCTCATGCATTAATTTTGGTGTTCATTTTTCTGCTTTTATTTCTCGTAGGAGATATTTAGTAGAAAAATATTAAAATGCATGTAAAGTCTATATTGTGCATACTTAAATCGCTCTAAATATTTATATTACGTTGAGTTTTTGTACTCATGTCGAGCGATTAAATTATATAGTGTGTACTCGAACATGTCGATCAGGCTGCATTGTTAATCGGTTGAGTTATGGCATTAGCTGAGCATGGTTGCGACCTGGCAACACGACGCAGTATTTGTGTTGTACGAACTTGGCTGCGTCATGTGATTGCTATGTCGCGCTCTCTATTAATCGGATCGCTCCTGTTGAGTCAGACCGCCATCGTCGAGTCGCGTATTTTTCGCATGCCCTGTAGGCACTGTCTGTCAGCCGTGATCATCGAGCCACAATTGCGTCTGTTGCGCACGTTGTTGGACTTATCGTGTACCCCAATTACCGAGCCATAATTGTGCCTGTTGCACTTATTGCGAAGGCTTGCTGTGTTGTCGTAGCCCTGATTGCCGCACACTCGTTGACACCAGACGCTAGAGCTTGTACTCGTGTGGATTGTGGTGGGTTGTTCAAGCCCCCTAAAGTCACATTATGCGCAACCTTCATAAACAATTTTGTTTGGCCCTATATTTTATTTGACTATATTGTGTGGCATTATATAAATATATTGCCAAGTGGCCATAACAACTATATCAAACTCTATAGTGCTTGAAAATCTAGGAAAATAAATTGAAATACAATAAAACACATATAAGTTATTTTTTTTGCTCTCTCTCCTCATGCATAAAAGTTTTACCCGAAGTAAACCGAAGATATATAATACATGAAAGCCTTTTTGGCATAGAAGATATCACATATTGGGATTCTATTAGTAAGAAAAAGACCTTACCAAATGAATAAAGGCTATAAATCTTAGTTATATATTGCTCAACAGATGTTGCCACATTGCTATTTATTGCTGAATGACATGAAGCGAACTTTAAGATAAATGACTAGTACCTTAGCAACACGAAGTTGCGAGTACATCGAAAGGTAATTCTGAGATTTTTTTTCACAATGTTTGTGTGAAAAACCATTGTGTGTTCCCGTCGAACCACTTTACTCGTCCTATCTAGGACCTCTGTGCTTGTGTTGCATATATCTCTCAGAATTGTAAATACTAAATACTTATAGTCGTTGAATTGACTTGGGATAGTCCTTTGACTAGTATGGTATACAGTAAGCCAAATGGTAAAGGTCAGTACTGAATGGAAATAAAATTGGGGTTTATGTAGCAAAACTACATTTGATTCCTCCCTTTGACATGCTTACCATAATCTATCTCTGATCTACCAGAAGTAAGAAGAGTAGAAAATAGCCTTAAAATCCCACGTCTCCACATAGCTTGGAGCCAAATTGGACATTAATATGTGCTTAGTCCTTGGCGCCGAAAGAGCCATAAATCTTGACCACCAGAGTGGTAGTGATGGTAATTTGCGATAGAACTATGAAGATCTTGTGGAGACCGGATGACTCCTTCATACGAGAGTAGCACTATCTGTTGAAGACTTGTCCCAGACTGATATTGTTTTTTTTTGCTCTTGCCAAGCAGTTATCACCATTTGCTTAGTCTTAGCAATCAGGTGGTTTTCCCCAGATAAAACGAATTCTTGGCCTTGCATGTTCTATTCCAAAGCTTCTCTGAACAATGAAGAGATCAAAATAATGTTTTATAGAACAAGTTGGTATATAATATGAGGAGAAAAGTTTGCCCCGCTGGCATCTTACATCACAAATAATTAACTATTGTTATAAGTTCTCTCTCAAAATTATTATACCTAAAAATGTTGCATTAATCGATACTAAATTTCATAACGGTATGAGTAATTGGGTAAACCATGGGAAGTATAAAAATGAGCTGGACTATACATCTCTGCATATAAAAATCTTTGCTTGGCAGCATTGACCTGATGTCGTGCACTTTACTACCATTATCTACACACACATTTTTTCTATGTGCTTAAAAGCACAATGCAACCAGTGAGCGTTAGACCCTGATGGTCATTTTACTTGTTGATCTGAAGTCAACTAATGGCTCCAAACGACGAATGGTATGCATGAGCCCCTGAAGGACCCTTATGATAAAATAGTGTTGCACATATCAGTCTAAATCTTAATGATTGACTATGTATTTGGTAATAATAACAATAAGTTGGTAGAATTGTAACCACGAAGCAACTTGTTATTGTGTGTCTCGCTGGATGTTGAGACTAACCCTTCATGTTGAAGGACAAATATGTATTATTCATGCCACTACATTAATCTAAGTCCAAAGCTCACTGCATAAAACCCCTATCTGTAATGTGCGTAAGATTTTCCAAATAAATCACCACAATAGCATACATTGGCCACAATTGGATGATTATGGTTGGGGATTTTATCTGTATGCTTTTTACAACATCTCAGCATTAGGGGGAGGAATGCCCATATAGTATAATGCCTCAATATTCTATTAAACGCACAAAAGCCAAACTGAACCTGTCGTTCGATGTGTACTCCTGTGTATATGGAGTTTGCCAGAAATCATTGAGGAGTAAACATATTGGTCTGAATGCTTCTACCTGATGTAGATGTGGATATACCCGGGATTAATATAATATCCACATTTGACTTATTAGCATTTGATCTATTCTCGGGGACGCCTGCGAATATGATCCATCAGCCTTAGTCAAAGCATATGTTCTGATTGCAGATTCACGTGGTTTGTGATAACTCTCCTCCGATTAATTCACCCTGAACGTGATTTGCCTCACGAAGAGGTTCATCTTGATGATGAAATTCCTAGCAATGCGCGCAATATCATTGTGTTGGGAATACGGAACAATGAATCTTTCACTTTGGGAAATGACGGAGATCATTATTAAATGTGGGAGACAAATATGTCGACACCTATCTTGCCCCTCTAGATTGCAAATGGATCCAAAACAAAGTCTTAGGCATGAGTGCTTTAAGCTCTCTTATCGGGTCATTGATAAATGCAATCGAGGCTGAACCAATAATCGCAAAATGAAAGTCACGAGCTTGAAGTTCGGACATTTATGGGCACTATTGAAATAATGTGTGGTGAATGCGATGGTTCAAGTGGTCTTATGAGAGACCCATCCCACATATGTGTTGAATAAACACTATTCCGCTATGTAATATATCTGGCAAATGTGAAAGTTGCCTAGAGGGGGGGTGAATAGGCAAGTTAAAACTTTTTCAACAAAAACTAGAAGCAAACTGGGTAAAACTGAATTGATCTTGAAATTCACCCAGTTAACTTTGGAAATGAGATGTTCTAAATGATCCACAGGGTTCAAAGTAGTAGATCTGAGAAGGGCACTTCTCAAAATCCACACACCAAAAAGATATAAACAATCTTTCACAGAATGGTGAGAGAACGAAGAACACAAACAAACACAATGAGCAAGAACACAAAAGACACAAGATTTATCCCGAGGTTCGGTCACACCACCAAGGTGCCCTACTTCCTCGTTGAGGCGCCCACAAAGAGCTGGGTCTCTTTCAACTCTAATCCTCCCTTTGCCGACCACAAAGGTCAAGCCCACACAATAATCTTTGCTCAAACGAGCGGGTAATACAAACTTTCTTGTGGTCTTCCACAAAATTGGGAGACTCACAAGAGACACCTAGTCGTCTAGGAGCTAGAAGCTCCAAGAGTAATGAATCCACAAAGAACTCGATGTAGTACCAAAGCTCGAATGAAGAAGAGTAAGAGAGATTTGGAGATGAAGCACAAAAACCGCAGCTCTCAAACTCACTCAAAGATTTCTCTCCAAAGATTTGAAATGGGAGAGGCAAGAGGTGTGTGAGAGAGAGTGGAAGGTGTTTCTCAGGTTGGGAATGAAGTTTTGTGCGTGCTCTCCTGTGGGGAGAGAGGTAGGAGTGAGTATATATGGGTGGGGCTCCAAAACTAGCCGTTTCTGACTTTTCTGCCCAAAAAATGGTTGAACCGGTCCCAAAACCGGTTGAACCGGTTTTCAAAAAGCTGCGCACAGCTTTTTGGCTGACACAGCAGACTGGCAGAAAAAAGTGAACAGTGCAAAAACCGGTTGAACCGGTTTTAGAACCGGTTTCCACCAGACAAAAACCGGTTGAGTGTCCGGTTGAGTGTCCGGCTGAACCAGTATTTTCAAAAAGGTGAACAGTGCAAAAACCGGTTGAACCTGTTTTAAAACCGGTTGAACCTGTTTTTTTCCAAAGAGCAATTTTGGCCAAGATAGACTTTAAAAGGTTGTACTACATACTTTCACTAAGGATTAACAAGGGTAAAATGGAAGTTTTGGATCAAGGATTTTTGAGCTTTAGTACCAACACCAACCTTCTTTTTGGATCCCCCTTGATAGTACGACGATTCCTATACTCAAGTTAAATAAACTATAATTAAGTAAACTCCTTGAGTCATTGGTGTCTCAAGTGTGATTTCTCCATGGTGTTGCTTCATAAGGATCACAAACATCTTTGTCTCACCTTTTGAAGCAAACACAAATCGAGCCTGTGACTTGTGCCATTTCACCATATATGAGTTCAAATCATGGCTTCAAGTCACCTTACTGATGCATCAACATGTTGTAACTCTTCATAGCTGATTAGTTCATCGACTTAGTGCAAGTACTCTCTTCTTCACCTTAGCCATGGTACCTTGGTCTACAAGCCGTCGCTTGGCCTTCACCTTCGCTTAGTTCCTCGAAGCCCTTTCCTTGCTATCTTCACCCTATCAAGCCATTCTTGAGTCACATCCTATTGAGCATCCATTGAGAGAATCATTTCTTCAATATTGTGAACCTTGCTTGAATGTCATCTAGATATAACTGCTAAGATCAATCAAGCTCTAGTTTGATTCTCATATATTCATATATGGACTAATAGTAATATGGTCAAGCCAATTCACGATTCCTCATATCTTATTCACTTTGGCTTGACTAATCCTCTTAATCACTTCAACCTCTATTATGATCATATTTATGCATAGTGATTTCTCAGGACTTGTCCATATATTCAAACCAATATAGAGACCATATTATATCCATTTGCATTGTCTCACTGGTTATTTGACCTTGTGTTGAACCTTGTTCACTGATCATTATACACTATTCAAGTATGTTCATCACACTGAATTCCCTGTTCAACACTTAGGAAACTTGTTAGACCTTTAAATGTGTTGTTATCCAAATCACCAAAACTCACAAAAGGGATCAATGCACTTTCAATCTCCCCCTTTTTGGTGATTGATGACAACACATTTAAAGCTTACATAAGATTTGATAAATAAGATTTTGAATCCTATGATATAGTTTCCTTCCCCTAAATATGTGCATTTCAGAAAATACCAATTTTGTACTCAAATGCCAAAAGCACATATTTGGGTCAAAGTATGGAGACAACTTATATCATACTATTCGTGGGGTGCAGTGTGTCATAAAATAAACGTGATGCTCATGACATAGTATGCACTCATCAACTTTCTACATCTTATGTTTTTCTTATGATTCCCCCTTTTTGTTAATTATTTCTCCCCTTTTCGAAAGTCTTCTAACACTTATTTACATAAGACTAAAGGTAAGCTTTAATTCAAAATTTCTCCCCCTTTGTCATAAATCTCCAAAAAGGATACAAAGAATATAAAGGGTAGAAATTATGAGTAAGCATGATGTGAACACACTATCATGAAGAGGGTCCTTAGATGGCACAAAGGTAATGGAGAAGTGTCATAAGTGATGTACCTTTGCGTTTTACCTTTTCAAAGGGGTGTTCCACACTTGTGTTGTATTTAGAGTTCATTTTGCAATCTCTTGTTGGCATAATTGTGACATAGGTCAAAGATATTAAATGAATATTGTCATACTAATTGAAAGATAAATCTTGATACCTGAAGTCTAGATGTCACCTAGCATTTTCTTATCATAACAAGAGGCAGCATGAAAATTGCACAAGTATGAATTATACAACTAGTGATTATGTACGAAAAATATCAATTGAAAACCACCAATTGATACAATTTGATAGATAATCAGATCACTAATTGCATATTACACTAAGTTCTCCTCAAGTTTTAGTGCACACATATATATGAATTCAATTGATACCTGTTGAGAGTACTTATTTGCAACTTAACGTACCATTGGCATAAAAGGAGTATCAATTGAACATAATCATGCAACATAAGAAACATGTCCACTATTTAAAATTAAGTTCTAGATAGGAGAATCTATAAGCTATGCTACTTCAGATATTTGTAATCCAAAAAGATGTGATACATATTTACCAATTTTAGATGACGTTGGAGTAGCATATACAAGAGAAACTCATTCTCTTATGAAATGTATAAAAGATACATTTATTGGAGCAAAGAATCTTTGATACCCATCAAAATTTGCAGTGGAAGCGATTGTCTTTGCTTGAAGATTCCTTTCTAATTTGAGACTACACACATAATAGACTTGAAAATGAAGTTAGTCTCAAAGATTCAAATTATAGACCATTCTCCCCCAAAATGTGTGCATACAAGTGATGAATACTTGTTTAGCTTATGCACTTGGACTTGTGAGGCCAGGGGATTAAGTTCTACAATTTGAACCTTGGTACAAATAAAGTATGAAAATATGAAATTGCACCAATTTAAGGAATTACTCATAATCAAAAGGTATACTAATAGACATGATATGCAATATTTTAAGCCAAGATTCAAGTGCAACCTTATGATGTGACTTAAGATATTGCATATACATGCATACACTAACTTGTAAGAGCCTAGATACACAAATGTAATACAATAGTTCATGGAGTGACACACCTTTGTTCCATGCCATATGGTCTTCATTATAATCATGAATTTCTATCTTAGCTTTTGATAGGCTTGACATTTCAAAGAGAAACTTATCCTCTTTAAACGATCAAGAGAAACTCATTCTCTTCAAAGAACTACACAAATTCACTAAAAGAAAATGTTAGTCTTTAAGGACACAAGATATAGAATGAGCTCCCCCTAAATGTATGCATCAAGTACTTGAATTACTTGTAACATGCACTTGATTCAATTAAGATTCTTAGAGGAGTTCATCATATATCTTGGTCAAGGCATAATATATTTGAAACAATTGAATTTATGCTAGAGAACACATATCGTTCCCCAATAGAACTAATCCATGGGGTGACATGTGGTAAATATTTGATCATTTCCTTGGAACCACTCATCCTCATTTGATGTTCTCCAAGGTGAGACTACAAAACATGAACTTGAAGAAATCATTAGCCTCACAAGATATAGGCTAAACTCTTCCTCAATTTGTGCATGCAAGAGTACACAAAGTACACTTATGCACATTAACAATACGAGGTTAAAGGAGATGTTTGCACTATATCTTGGTTTAACATAACATGCTTTACATAGATGATGAAAATTAAACCAATTAAAAGTTTAAGAACTAAAAGTATATCAATTGAAATCTTGGAGGGTAAAGCATGCTAATATGAACCTCAACCTCATAATGAAGGATATCATATAAATATGTCACTACATCTTCATTATTTGGTTGACAAAAAAATATAGCTCCCTTCTTGATTCACTGTGATCTCTTTTCTCTTTGTGATTTCATCCAACCAAGTGATCTTGAACTTCATTCATTTTTTTGTAGATTTTGAATCCATCTTGAAAGCTCTTGGAAGGACCTCGTTGTAACACTTAGAAAAGAGAGCATTAAAAACACAAGAGAGGGTTTCACAAATGATAATCCTTATCTGTGGATGGAGAATGAATCACCATTCTTGAAACCCAAAAGGATAGATTAAATTCCTTTAAATTAGTGCACACATATAGTTGATGTCAAAGTTATATGCACTATTGAACATTTTATATTGCAAGGAAATTAACCTATACTATGGTACATCCCACTAAGGATATAATACTAAAACAACTGAACGAGAGGAAGTTTTCATACCTTGGCCTCTTATCAACTTCATCTTACTTTAGTTGAATAGTATCCTTTAAGCTTGTGATTTATCCAATTTAAAACAAGCACCATCTCTTAACATAGATTTTCTATGGATAAACTCAACACAAGAGATGGCATTAGTAGTACAAGCACTAGTTTCTTATTTTGCAACCCTTTATATGTGGAAGGCAAGCGAGTTGCTAAAATAGAGAAACCTCATAATATGGACTAAATTTCCCTTGAGCCCTCATGCACAATATATTTTGAATGACATGGATAATATGCATGGTTATTCAATGAAGTCTAAAGGATGACTTAATCCGTATTATGGTGAGTGTCTAATATAGAAGAATCAAATCCAAATTAACTAGATAGAGAATACGTCACATAATTTTGGATTGTTCACCATATGATAATATTCATTCAACTTCCAATTAGACCTTTATTTTATAATCAACAACTGATGTATATCCTCACGTGCTTCTTTTTCCTTAGTGGCTACACAAGTCACAAAAAGATAAGATTTGAAAATAATATGCACTTGAGATTCAGTTGTTACCACCCTAGCTACTATCTCCAAATATGATTTATACATTCATTATCGAGCACCCAACTTGATCCATTGAAGAAGAGATCCTACAAAACAAGTTTAAGCTTCGTATTTTGGTACCCAATTTGAATTGGGTCCTTTGAGATTAGTAGTAAGAGCCTTGAGTACCCACACAATCCTTATTGTGGCCTTCCCTTTGTGTAGGCACCCACATATATTCAACCATCTTACATGGTTTCAAGTCAATATTTAATCACATAGATGAAAACTAGAGTTAAGAATAGGAGCCTTTTCTCCTTTTTCTTAATACATCGTTGTGTTGCCTTCTTGATGATGAACCTAGCTTGACCTTGGGTGCACCTAGCTTATCAAGGTTAGTCGCACAAGCATTCATATCATGAAGACAAGTTATGCATGGAATTTACAACTTAGTGATCCAATTCAATGTGAAGCATATGGATATCGATTGAAGTATATTTCTAAGATATCGAAATATGGGTTTCCAAAATTTAGAGAGTATGGATCACTAATTGTACCTTTTACAGTTTAAAAATCATATCCATATAGTGCATATGTATGTGATGAATATCAACAAAAAGATTCTTATGCACTTTTAGAATTAACGATAAGGGAATTTTAAACTGCATCAAGAGTAGCTATTTAGAAAACAAAGATTACAATCCATATGAATGAGATACAAATTTACCATTTTGGATTGTCTTAGTATAGCTTACTCAAGTGAAACTTATTCTCTATGACACAAGATATATAATGTTCTCCCACTAGATATGTGCATCAAGTATTTGAATGACTTGCCACATGCACTTTCAATTCAGTTAAGAGTCTCATGAGGAGTATATTACATATCATGGCCAAGGCATGACAAATTTGCAATGAATTAACTTATGCCTAAGAGTACTTACCACCATATAGAATGTACCATTTTTTATACCAATTTGACAGATCTTACTATCTGTGGTGGTGTCACCTTAGTATTCTTCTTTTCATCATTTGTGGAGACTTCCTTCTTTGTTATCTCTTTTCCTTTTAAAACTAGTTGATAAAACACTTTGAAAAGAGGTATTAGTAGTACAAGGAAGTATTTAATGAATGATGATATCTATATATGAATGGCAAACAAATCATCATTTATGAGGCATAAAGGCATAAATTAAATTCCTTTTAAATTAATGCACATGGATGAGTAAATTAATAATATGCACCAATTTACAAATTTAAGCCAAAAGGAATTTAACCTTCATATTGACATTTCTTTCCATAAAATAGATTATTACCAATTGAAAGAATGCCACTTGGAAGGAACTACTATTGATCAACTACCAATTGAAGCAATTTGTTCCATACCTTTGCCTTGAGCATTCCTAATCTTTCTTTTAGGTGAAGATTAACCTTTAAAGCTTGTGATTTTATCAATTGAAAGAGCACAATCTCTACTTATGAATTTCCACGAAATATCTTAAAAGAGATTGTATTAGTAACACAAGCAATAGTTTCCTATTTAGCAACCTCTAGTATATGAATGACAAGAAGGTTACTAAAACAAGGAAACCTCATGATATGAACTAAATTACCCTTACAAGCATCATGCATAACATCAATTGTAAAAAAGATGAAAGTAGTATGATTATTTAATTAAGTTTTACATGGCAAGTTTAATTCATAGCATGGTGAGTGATTAATGTAGAAGACTCAAAACCAATTTAAACAAGAATGAATACTTCACATAGTATTGGTTCAATCTTCTTTGAATGTTGAATGGCACACTCCATTTGGGAAACACATTCTCATGTTGTGAAACTACATAAATCACTTAGATAAAAACATTAGTCTCACAACTCTAGTCATATAGAGAATTTCCCTTTTGGTAAGTGCTTTAAGAATTTGAATTTCCTACTTAGCACTCTATTCATTTAAGAACATGGGATAATCCTCTTTATGTCTAGGTCATGGCAATAATACCATAATCAATTTGAAATATGTCACAAGACACATACAACCAATTTAAAGCATGTATATTGTAACGATATAAACATATAAACTTGCAATCTACCATATAATTGGATCTTTTCCAAGGCAAGGTAAAATCTTTTAAGTTCATTCTCAAGTGCTTCGTTTTTCCTATGTGGCTACAAAAGACACAAAGGAATATACCAATTAAAAGCAATGTGCACTTAAAAATTAATTGTTACCATCCTTTGGATATCACTTGGTTATAGGCCTTTTGCTTGATTCCCACAAAGGTTAATCCTTATTCCCTACAACACAAGTTCTTGCTAGAGATGAATATGAAGTTAGTGATATAACAATTCAATTCATCTTTGGGTCAATCTTAAAGGATAGACAATGTAAGATTGATAGCTTGAGATAAGAATTGAGTTAAACCGCTCAAGCACCCCAAAGCTTCATATCATCTCTATGTACCTGCAAAACTTATTAAGTACATTTTGGTACCCATTTTTGGATGGGTCCACCAAGGTTAGCTAATAAGTACTTAGGCACCCAAATGGCCTTTGTGCTAGTTTTAGGTGAACTAATTTCCTTTCTAGCACAAGTGTCATTTTTGGGTCTCCTAAGCGAGTATGAATGAATTGACATGGTAGGCTTAGGATACTTACTCGTGGGACAATCCTTGCAAAGGTGTCCCTTTCTTCGGCAAGTGTAGCAAATATGATTTTTAATTTTGCAAGACTCCTTCTTTCCTTGCTTCTTGTTTGCTACATGGTTAGTGAGCCTCTTTCTTTCCAAATTTAAGCCACTATCTTTTATGTAGGGACATGACTTAATCTCATGTCCCTTCTCATGACATTGATAACACTTTCTAGTGCATCTTCTCTTATTTGAAAGAGTGGCTTGTTTGTTACCTTGTGTGGAGCATGTGGAGGCGTGGTTGAGGCACTTGTCATGAGCTTTGTCTTTCTTCTCTTGATGTTTGCTCATGCCTTTCTTGGAAAGCTTGATATTCTTTTGAAGGGGTTTTGTGCATGCTACGGTTGTCCCCTTCTCAAGCTTTTTCACCATATTATCACGGTTATCTTGAGAAGGTTGAGCATGACATTTTCCCTTCAATTGAGTCAAGCTCCTTTTTAGCCTCTCATTTTCTTCCTTGAGCTCATTGTTTTCTTTTGCATAGGAAACATTACTTGTTCCTGAAAATTCTAGCTCAATGGAAGATTGGCTTTCTTGAGAGCAACATTTGTTAGCACATGATAATATAGTTTCTATATGAGTACATGTGCATATGTGAGGTTGGTATGGCTTCAAATTAGTTAACACAACCTCATGAGCCATTTCTAACATGATATGTGAATCCATAAATTTATTATGAGAGCACACAAGCTTATCATGTTTTTCTTGCAAAGCTAGATTTTCAATATTTAGCTTTTCTACCGTGTTCTTGAGCATAGCATTTTTATTTTCTAATTGAGCAATATATGATGAATGATTAATAGCTTTAATTTGCTCAATTGAAATGTCTTCATACCTTTGGACCAAATCATCATGAGAGCACTTTAGCTTCTCATTCTCTTTGGTCAACTTCTCCAAGTCTTTGATTTTTTCGATGAGGATATCTTCTTGCTTATGAAGCATTTCCTTTTGTTCTTTCGCTCTTTTCATGAGTTTGAGCAAGCTCATCCGGTTCTTCTTGCTTAGTTGAGCGAAGAATTTTTGAAGATCTTCCTCATCTTCACTATCACTTTCTTGCTCCTCCTCATCCCCACTTTCGCTTTCACTGTCACTCCCATTAGCAATAAAGCACATATGAGAAGTGGATTTGAAAGACGAACCTTGTGAAGAGGTGGATTCGTCGTTTGGTCTTCATCGATTATTTTCTTCTTCAATTTTGTTCTTTGCCTCATCTTCCTTCATTTTGAGGAACATCCTTTCGGCGATTCTCATGGCAAGATCTATTGCCCTAGGATCAACATCTGCAACAAAAGATGAAGTCAGGGCAACCTCAACTTTTTCAAGCTTAGAAGCACTTTCGTTTCTTAGTCCCCCCGACATGATCTTTCCTCACGCGGTTAAGCGTTAGAACGAGGATTAGGCTCTGATACCAATTGAAAGTTGCCTAGAGGGGGGGTGAATAGGCAAGTTAAAACTTTTTCAACAAAAACTAGAAGCAAACTGGGTAAAACTGAATTGATCTTGAAATTCACCCAGTTAACTTTGGAAATGAGATGTTCTAAATGATCCACAGGGTTCAAAGTAGTAGATCTGAGAAGGGCACTTCTCAAAATCCACACACCAAAAAGATATAAACAATCTTTCACGGAATGGTGAGAGAACGAAGAACACAAACAAACACAATGAGCAAGAACACAAAAGACACAAGATTTATCTCGAGGTTCGGTCACACCACCAAGGTGCCCTACTTCCTCGTTGAGGCGCCCACAAAGAGCTAGGTCTCTTTCAACCCTAATCCTCCCTTTGCCGACCACAAAGGTCAAGCCCACACAATAATCTTTGCTCAAACGAGCGGGTAATACAAACTTTCTTGTGGTCTTCCACAAAATTTGGAGACTCACAAGAGACACCTAGTCGTCTAGGAGCTAGAAGCTCCAAGAGTAATGAATCCACAAAGAACTCGATGTAGTACCAAAGCTCGAATGAAGAAGAGTAATAGAGATTTGGAGATGAAGCACAAAAACCGCAGCTCTCAAACTCACTCAAAGATTTCTCTCCAAAGATTTGAAATGGGAGAGGCAAGAGGTGTGTGAGAGAGAGTGGGAGGTGTTTCTCAGGTTGGGAATAAAGTTTTGTGCGTGCTCTCCTGTGGGGAGAGAGGTAGGAGTGAGTATATATGGGTGGGGCTCCAAAACTAGCCGTTTTTGACTTTTCTGCCCAAAAACCGGTTGAACCAGTTTTCAAAAAGCTGGCTGACACAGCAGACTGGCAGAAAAAAGTGAACAGTGCAAAAACCGGTTGAACCGGTTTTAGAACCGGTTTCCACCAGACAAAAACCGGTTGAGTGTCCGGCTGAACCAGTATTTTCAAAAAGGTGAACAGTGCAAAAACCGGTTGAACCTGTTTTAAAACCGGTTGAACCTGTTTTTTCCAAAGAGCAATTTTGGCCAAGATAGACTTTAAAAGGTTGTACTACATACTTTCACTAAGGATTAACAAGGGTAAAATGGAAGTTTTGGATCAAGGATTTTTGAGCTTTAGTACCAACACCAACCTTCTTTTTGGATCCCCCTTGATAGTACGACGATTCCTATACTCAAGTTAAATAAAATATAATTAAGTAAACTCCTTGAGTCATGTAACACCCGGTTTTAAAGGACAAAGTCGGGTGCATCTCATACATGCGCCAAAGAAGACAACATATATAATAACAGAGTGCATAGAGATAAATGTCATAAAACATCAGAGTATTTATTACATAGCGGAAGACTTATTACAAAATAAAGATAAACATAAAACGAACTAAGGATCGTCGGCGCCAATGTCAACTGAGAAACGCCACCTAGATCAGATCGAACTCCTCAGTATTAGACGGCTCCTCTTCGACCACCTGCTCTTCTCCTGTGGGGGGGGGGTGTGAGACAGCAAGAGTGAGCTCACATACGTTCATAGCTCAACAAGTCGTGGGGAATAATGTGGCATGAACTCACCAAAGGTGGGAGTTCATGAAGTGTAAGGCTGATCAATGAAATAAAGGCTAAAGCTGAGCATTGCTTTTATAAGTTGGTCAAAATTTTATTAGCAGTTACTAAATGTAAGTGAATACCAAACCATAGTAATAATAAATAAAAGTAATAATAAAATAATCCCAAATGCAATAAAATGACAGGTTAAGTTTAAGTTCCATAATTTAATCATGTGAGTGTCCGAGCCGCTCATGACCGTGAGCACGGCTAGTATACCAGTTTTACACTCTGCAGAGGTTGCGCATCTTTACCCACAAGTCGTGTTACCCATTTGCCACAGAGTTGATCAGACTCCATACACCTCTACCAAGGAAGCGAGGCAGGGTACCACTACGAGGCCTTTACAAAGTTCCACTAGCTTCAGACTACCCGCTACAGTTTATAGGAAGCTCCAGTGCAGGGTTCCTGGCTGACCGCCATCGCAGCAAAATCAACCAGGGACCTCCCTACACTGACCACTCCCCTACTGCCCTTGCCCCTTTCGGGTAAGGTAGCCCTCCCCTAGCTTTCCTAGTTAATCAGCCAAGGGCGTCCCATTAAACCCTTGTGGTAGCACTGTTTTCCCGGGTGGTTCTCCATGTTCCCATTAACATAATGATCTTAACATGAACAAGGAAGAATAAAACAGATAACAATAAATAGTATAACAATGAGTGATGAATATCTCTATACCCAATTCCACATAAAGCAATAGCATGTACTACCCAAAACTTTAGTAGTAAAACCAGTGGTGAAGCAAGGTATAAAGATAGTCAAAATCTAGGGCATCCTATTAGGTCCCAGCAAAATTATCCTATGCAGATCATTATGAATAATAAGAACATGAATGGGTAAAAGAAGTGATCAAGGGCACAACTTGCCTTCAACGAGCTCCTGCTCAGCTGTCTCAACTTGTTGAACCCCAGAATCCTGTGTAGCTTGCTCGTTTACTCGCATCAACACAATACATACATAGTATAGCAGGAATTAACATTACACCAACCATGTAAATAAAATATACAGTAATAAACTAGACATTAAAATAAGATCACAGGAATTGGAGTCATTAAATTTGGAGTTATAGATCTTCAGTTATGGATTTTCTAATGTTTTATGCATTTAATACAAGATTAAGTGAAAGAATAATTTTAATGTGTTTGTCATGTTAGAACAGAGGTACTAATGGATAGACAATAATTTTATGAAAATTTAGGAACTGGAATGGTCTAATTTGGAGTTCATATGCATTTACTATGAATTAAACAAGTTTTAACATTTATTTATGCACTAAAAATTAATTTCTGATATTAATTTCTGATTTTCAAAGTTCTCTGGATTGGGCCTCAAATACCAGAAAACGCAGGGGCTGGCGCGTAAAAATTCCTAAGACTCAGATTTACCCCGCGGTGGACTGCGGGTTAGTTATCCTGAACTCGAGGGACTCTTATGTTAAATCGTCTAGGCGAAGAGGTATTGCCCATTCCCGGCCGTCCGATCCGGAATGATCGGATCAGATTAGATCTAAACAGCGACAAACCAGTATGTAGCCTCAGCCGTTGGATCGGTGATCCGCGGCCCCGATTTAAAATAAGCACGCCCGCTTGCAACCGTCCGAGGCTAGATAAACGGCCTGATTGAACCCAGCGAACGGGTATGTTCCATTCTAATCTCCCCCGTCCAAATCCCATCCGACGACGCGAGTTCATCTTCCTCACGGACTCCCTGTTGACCGCGCGTTAACAGAGGAAGAACGGACCCCGACGGTGGCGCCATGGCCGGAGGAACGGCCGCGCATCACTCCGGCCCCCAAACTTAAATCCAATCGGTCCTACACGTAGAGACATGCGAATCGCGTACAGGGCAGTGGTTTTTACTGGCGGAGGTGGCGAGCCGAGCTCTGCCCACGGCGCCCAACGATTCAGCGGCGGAGCCCCAGTTCCAACGAGAAATTGACGCCGGTCACATGTCCTATATTGAGAGATTTCTGGCGCGAATGCGAGAGAAGGAGCAGGGGTAGATTCGAGCGTAGACTCACGGTAATTGGAGCAGCGGCGACGTCTATCCACGCTCCCCGGCGGTGCGGTCCGAGTTGAGCTCCTCACCGCGACCACTTCTCCCTCACAGCGCCCACTTTTCTAGTGGACGCGAGGATGCACCTGGGGAACGATAGAACGGCACCGGAGCCGTGGCCACCTAAATAGGCTCGGACCGAGTCCGGGCGTCGCAACCACCCCCGCGGCGAGCGCACGACTCCGCCAAGCTCGGGACTTTCCGTTGCGAGGGGGGGGACGACCTGACAAGCAAGGGCCCGCGTGCCAGTGCAGTGGTGAGATGAGTGCAGGCAGAGGCCGACCAAGGTGGCCCACCCGTCGGCACCGGTTCATGCACAGAGGCGCGAAAACGGGCCGCGCAAGGGAATTAGGTAGTGGGCCGAATGTGGCATTCTGGGCCCATTCAGACGATTTATCTTTTTTCTATTTTATTTTCTATTTTCTTTTCTCCCTTTTCCAATTCAAACTCCAATTTGAATTCAAATTTAATTCAAATCTCTGTTGTGAATTTGCACTTTAGATTTAATATCCAAACCAAAGATTCCAATATGAAATGGCACCTTTATTTACATATTTTCTTCATATTGCATATAGTATTTCCCTTATTGTTTATATCATTTCCAATTTCTAAAGGTAAGTTTGGGTCTTAAATTCCCCATTAGGGCACTAATATATTTTTATTAATATTATTATTATTATTATTATTATTATTATTTATAGATGCGCAATCACATAAACTCCAACATGATGCATAGATTATTTAGGTTTTCTTGGTTCTAATTGCCCACTTAACTAGTGTTGATCACATGCAATGAATAGTAGAGGCCACAACAAATGAGTTTATCTCTATCCACCTTTATTACACTTTTGAGTATTACAAATCCTACCCCCCTTAAAAATAATCTCGTCCTCGAGATTTAGGAAGATCTAGGGAAAAGGTGGGGAAAATCTATGCGAAGCTCTTCTTCTCTTTCCCAAGTTGCTTCATCTTCACCGTGGTGACTCCATTGTACTTTGCACATCTTTATCACCTTGTTTCTTGTAACTCGAGTCAAAGTGTCCAAAATCTTGATAGGGTATTCCGCATAAGTCAGGTCATCTTGAACACTGAGGTCCTCCAGTGGTAGTTGCTCCTCAGGTACCCTGAGGCACTTCTTTAGCTGGGACACATGAAACACATCATGTACATCTGACAGATGATCGGGTAACTCCAGTTGATATGCAACTTCACCCACTCGCTTTAAGATCAAGAAAGGTCCAATGAAGCGAGGGGACAACTTTCCTTTAACTTTAAATCTCCTCATACCACGAAGTGGTGACACCTTCAAATATACATGATCACCCTCCGTAAACTCCAGTAGTCTTCTCCTATTATCAGCATAGCTCTTTTGCCTGGATTGTGCAACTCTCAAATTTTCTCTTATCATTCGAAGTTGTTCTTCTGCCTCTTGAATAAGTTCAGGCCCAAAGAACTGTCTTTCTCCAGTCTGATCCCAATACAGTGGAGTCCTGCACTTCCTGCCATATAGAGCCTCAAATGGTGACATCTTCAAACTGGCCTGGTAGCTATTATTATAAGCAAACTCAGCATATGGTAAGCTCTTTTCCCAACTTCCACCATGCTTAAGGGCACAAGCTCTTAACATATCTTCTAGCACTTGATTAGTCCTCTCTGTCTGTCCATCAGTCTGGGGATGGTAGGCTGAACTGAAATTCAACTTTGCATCCAAGCTCTCATGCAACTTCTTCCAAAATCGAGAAGTAAACTGTGATCCTCGATCAGACACGATCTTCTTAGGCACTCCATGTAGACAAACTATCCGAGTCATATACAATTCTGCTAGCTTGGCTCCCGTATAATTAGTCCTCACAGGTATAAAATGAGCCACCTTTGTCAATCTGTCCACAATTACCCAAATAGAGTCATATCCTGCTGGAGTGCGGGGTAGTCCAACAATAAAATCCATACCAATTTCTTCCCATTTCCACTCAGGTATCTTCAATGGGTGCAATAATCCAGCGGGTCTTTGATGTTCAGCCTTAACTCTCTGACATACATCACACTTAGCCACATGAGCAGCCACATCTCTTTTCAGTCCATACCACCAATACTTTCGCTTCAAATCTTGATACATCTTAGTGCTTCCAGGGTGGATGGAGTAATCAGAATCATGAGCTTCTTTCAATATAGCCTCACGGAGGCTATCGATCTCTGGAACACATATCCGATCTTTGAACCATATAGTACCTTGCTCATCCTCCGTGAACTCCGGAACTCGACCTTCCATAATCAGATCCTTAATCTCTTGGATTTTAGCGTCACCAACCTGACCTTTACGAATCTCTTGTTCCAAGGTAGGTTCCAACTCAATGGTAACTCCTTCAGTATGAGTAACAATTCCCAAATTGAGTCTCTCAAAGTCTTTTGCTAATTCATCAGGTAGCTGGACAACGAAAGCGGAGTGAACATGTTCCTTCCGACTCAAGGCATCTGCAACCAAATTTGCCTTGCCTGGATGATAGTGAATCTCCAAATCATAATCCTTAATGAGCTCCAACCAACGACGTTGTCTGAGGTTGAGATCCTTTTGAGTGAATATATACTTCAAACTCTTATGATCCGTGTACACTTGGCACTTAGTTCCCATAATATAGTGTCTCCAAATCTTAAGTGCATGCACAACCGCTGCTAATTCTAAGTCATGAGTGGGGTAGTTCAATTCATGCTTCCGCAACTGACGAGATGCATAGGCAATCACATGTCCTTCTTGCATAAGCACACATCCAAGTCCTTGGCCACATGCATCACAGTAAATGTCAAATCCCTTCTGCAGATCTGGCATAATCAATACTGGTGGAGACATCAATCTTTCCTTCAATTGATCAAAGCTCTCTTGACATTTCTCATCCCACTTGAATTCTCTTCCTTTCTCCAAAAGCGATGTCATAGGCTTGGCAATCTTAGAGAACCCTTCAATAAATCTCCGATAATAGCCTGCGAGTCCCAAGAAGCTCCGAATCTCAGTAGCTGTAGTGGGCACTCTCCACTCCATTACCTCCTTTACTTTAGCAGGATCCACTGCTATTCCTCCATTAGAAATAATATGACCAAGGAATGGCACCTTGTCAATCCAAAACTCGCACTTGCTGAACTTTGCGTAGAGTTGATTATCTCGTAGCTTCTGTAGCACCAACCTTAGATGTTGTTCATGATCACTTTCATTCCTAGAATAGATAAGAATATCGTCGATGAACACCACGACGAATCTGTCCAAATACTCCATAAACACCATATTCATCAAATTCATGAAATATGCCGGTGCATTGGTCAATCCAAACGACATAACAGTAAACTCATATAATCCATATCGAGTCGAGAAGGCTGTCTTAGGAATATCCGATGGTCTAATCTTCATCTGATGGTATCTCGATCGGAGATCAATCTTCGAGAATACCCTGGCTCCTCTCATCTGATCAAATAAATCCTCAATGCGGGGTAATGAATACTTGTTCTTCACCGTAACATCATTAAGAGATCTATAATCCACACACATTCTTTGGGATCCATCCTTCTTCTGTACAAACAGTACCGGTGCTCCCCACGGTGAGGAACTCGGACGAATGTAACCAGCCTCTTGTAACTCCGTCAACTGCTTCTTTAGTTCCTTCAACTCCTCTACGGACATTCTATATGGCCGTTTAGAAATAGGGGCGGTTCCAGGTAAGAGATCAATAACAAACTCAACTTCTCTATCAGGTGGCATCCCTGGTAACTCCTCTGGAAAGACATCCGGAAAATCTCTAACCACCCGGATGTTGTCACCAACAAACTCCTCAGGCATAAAGAACATTGCACGCATGGATGAGGAGGTTACTGCAATATTAACTTGAAATCTTTCTCCTTTAGTGGTAGTGAGTTCTATGGTACCTCTACCACATGCTATAACGGCCTTTGCCTTCCTTAGCCATGACATACCAAGGATCAGATCTATACTGCTTGACTCTAATATTATAGCAGTAGCTCCAAATTCTCTACCCATAATGGTTAATGTCAATCTACGTGTCATTTGATTCGCCTCAACAGGCCCTTTAGGAGTAATTACTATCAGGGGTTTTCTCATATTTAGCAGTGGTATTTCATTTGTGTTGGCATAACGAGCAGACATGAATGAATGTGTAGCACCAGAATCAAATAATATTGTTGCAGGAATTGCATTAACATAAAACATACCAATTACGAGGTCCCCACCATCAGGAGTATCATCAACGCTGACTTGATTCACCCTGGCTATAGAATATCCCTTGCCAGGGGTCTGTTGCTTGTTCTGAGCTGGAGTAGTAGCAATCCTCTGTGGGTAGACATTTGCATAATGACCAATCTTCCCACACTTGAAACATTGAGTGCCCGGACTCTGTCCTGCAAACTTCGTCGGGGTGCCCGTGGGAGTAGCCTGTCGAGGAGGTGGAGTCCTCAGTGGTGATTGCTGAACTGGGCGTGGTCCTCCTGGTCGAGTCGGTGTACCCTGTGGTGAACTGTAGCGAGGACGAACACTGCTGCTACCCTGTCCTTGCGAGATAGCCTTCCTCTTCAAATCACCCAGTTGAACACGCTTGTGTTCAATAGCAAGAGCCTTATCCAGTAGCCTCTGAAATGATGGGAAAGTGTGTGCCACTAGAGCATACTGCAGCGGTCCATTAAGTCCTTCAATAAAGTGCTCCTGCTTCCTCTCATCCTCAGCAACTTCCTCCGGAGCATACCTCGACAGCTGAATAAATTTGTCTCTGTACTCGCTGACCGACATGTTGCCTTGCTTCAATGCCAGAAACTCCTTCTTCTTGATCTTTATCATCCCAGCTGGAATATGGTAGTTCCTGAACTGTGTACTGAACTCTGCCCAAGTAATAGTATCAGCAGCATCGTGGGCAGCCGTATATGAATCCCACCAGTCAGCAGCAGGACCAGTCAGACGTCCAGAAGCATATAAAACCTTCTCCCGGTCAGTGCATTGTGCAATGTTGAGCATCTTCTCTATTGCTTTCAGCCAATCATCTGCATCAAGTGGATCTGGCGAACTTGCAAATGTAGGTGGCTTATGACTCATGAACTCTCGGTGCTTATCACGAGGTGGAACTGGTGGTGGTGGTGGAGGCAATGGCACTTGTTGCTGTTGCTGCTGCTGTTGAAGTTGTTGTTGCAGCTGCTGTTGTTGCGCCCTCCTTTCTTGGCGTATCTCATCTCTCTCCTGGCGCAACTCCTGGTGTATATCTTCTCTTTCCTGACGCATCTCTTGGCGTTCTTGCTGCATCTGGGCACGCATATCAGCCATAGTGTCCGCCATTTGCTGCATCACCGCCATCTGAGCAGCAACGAGTGGGTCAACTCCGCCTGGTGGAGGATTAGGAGGGTTCATCTCTGCAGGTTGTGGCTGAGGTTGTCTATATATCCTTCGAGTGTGTCGGTTAGGAGGCAAATCAATTCCACCACCCCTCCTGGTATTGACCATCTGAGTTAGATACATATGGTAAGAAAGAGCAGTAGACAAGGCAGTAATTACAAATCATGTTACTTTGGGGGATTTATTAGCTAAGCAGATTAATATTTCACCTACTATAGCTAATTCAATACCTTATGTTGGTACATGCTAAGATGTCCATCTATAATAATTCAATCAATCAAAGAAGCAAATCAAGCATTGATCATCAGAACAATCAACCAATATTTTTAATAGAGAAAATAGTTTTAATTTTGTCTTAGGCTTCCTATCTCTTAAAAATGTCATAGGGGTAGGGATTCCAAAGTTTGAAATCCATCTTGTCTTAGAATAGAGAAGATAAGAATGATCAGAGTAGAACAGTAGAAGGTGAGACAGGATCAAGATAAGTATAGGAAGAATCAGAGTAAGGTAAGTGTAGAATGAATCAGAATAAGATAAGTAGGTAAGGGTTTTGTCCATTTCTATCTAGGTTTCGTCCTACAGTCAACATTTCCTCTGATACCACTTCTGTAACACCCGGTTTTAAAGGACAAAGCCGGGTGCATCTCATACATGCGCCAAAGAAGACAACATATATAATAACAGAGTGCATAGAGATAAATGTCATAAAACATCAGAGTATTTATTACATAGCGGAAGACTTATTACAAAATAAAGATAAACATAAAACGAACTAAGGATCGTCGGCGCCAATGTCAACTGAGAAACGCCACCTAGATCAGATCGAACTCCTCAGTATTAGGCGGCTCCTCTTCGACCACCTGCTCTTCTCCTGTGGGGGGGTGTGAGACAGCAAGAGTGAGCTCACATACGTTCATAGCTCAACAAGTCGTGGGGAATAATGTGGCATGAACTCACCAAAGGTGGGAGTTCATGAAGTGTAAGGCTGATCAATGAAATAAAGGCTGAAGCTGAGCATTGCTTTTATAAGTTGGTCAAAATTTTATTAGCAGTTACTAAATGTAAGTGAATACCAAACCATAGTAATAATAAATAAAAGTAATAATAAAATAATCCCAAATGCAATGAAATGACAGGTTAAGTTTAAGTTCCATAATTTAATCATGTGAGTGTCCGAGCCGCTCATGACCGTGAGCACGGCTAGTATACCAGTTTTACACTCTGCAGAGGTTGCGCATCTTTACCCACAAGTCGTGTTACCCATTTGCCACAGAGTTGATCAGACTCCATACACCTCTACCAAGGAAGCGAGGCAGGGTACCACTACGAGGCCTTTAGAAAGTTCCACTAGCTTCAGACTACCCGCTACAGTTTATAGGAAGCTCCAGTGCAGGGTTCCTGGCTGACCGCCATCGCAGCAAAATCAACCAGGGACCTCCCTACACTGACCACTCCCCTACTGCCCTTGCCCCTTTCGGGTAAGGTAGCCCTCCCCTAGCTTTCCTAGTTAATCAGCCAAGGGCGTCCCATTAAACCCTTGTGGTAGCACTGTTTTCCCGGGTGGTTCTCCATGTTCCCATTAACATAATGATCTTAACATGAACAAGGAAGAATAAAACAGATAACAATAAATAGTATAACAATGAGTGATGAATATCTCTATACCCAATTCCACATAAAGCAATAGCATGTACTACCCAAAATTTAGTAGTAAAACCAGTGGTGAAGCAAGGTATAAAGATAGTCAAAATCTAGGGCATCCTATTGGGTCCCAGCAAAATTATCCTATGCAGATCATTATGAATAATAAGAACATGAATGGGTAAAAGAAGTGATCAAGGGCACAACTTGCCTTCAACGAGCTCCTGCTCAGCTGTCTCAACTTGTTGAACCCCAGAATCCTGTGTAGCTTGCTCGTCTACTCGCATCAACACAATACATACATAGTATAGCAGGAATTAACATTACACCAACCATGTAAATAAAATATACAGTAATAAACTAGACATTAAAATAAGATCACAGGAACTGGAGTCATTAAATTTGGAGTTATAGATCTTCAGTTATGGATTTTCTAATGTTTTATGCATTTAATACAAGATTAAGTGAAAGAATAATTTTAATGTGTTTGTCATGTTAGAACAGAGGTACTAATGGATAGACAATAATTTTATGAAAATTTAGGAACTGGAATGGTCTAATTTGGAGTTCATATGCATTTACTATGAATTAAACAAGTTTTAACATTTATTTATGCACTAAAAATTAATTTCTGATATTAATTTCTGATTTTCAAAGTTCTCTGGATTGGGCCTCAAATACCAGAAAACGCTGGGGCTGGCGCGTAAAAATTCCTAAGACTCAGATTTACCCCGCGGTGGACTACGGGTTAGTTATCCTGAACTCGAGGGACTCTTATGTTAAATCGTCTAGGCGAAGAGGTATTGCCCATTCCCGGCCGTCCGATCCGGAATGATCGGATCAGATTAGATCTAAACAGCGACGAACCAGTATGTAGCCTCAGCCGTTGGATCGGTGATCCGCGGCCCCGATTTAAAATAAGCACGCCCGCTTGCAACCGTTCGAGGCTAGATAAATGGCCCGATTGAACCCAGCGAACGGGTATGTTCCATTCTAATCTCCCCCGTCCAAATCCCATCCGACGACGCGAGTTCATCTTCCTCACGGACTCCCTGTTGACCGCGCGTTAACAGAGGAAGAACGGACCCCGACGGTGGCGCCATGGCCGGAGGAACGGCCGCGCATCACTCCGGCCCCCAAACTTAAATCCAATCGGTCCTACACGTAGAGACATGCGAATCGCGTACAGGGCAGTGGTTTTTACTGGTGGAGGTGGCGAGCCGAGCTCTGCCCACGGCGCCCAACGATTCCGCGGCGGAGCCCCAGTTCCGACGAGAAATTGACGCCGGTCACATGTCCTATATTGAGAGATTTCTGGCGCGAATGCGAGAGAAGGAGCAGGGGTAGAATCGAGCGTAGACTCACGGTAATTGGAGCAGCGGCGACGTCTATCCACGCTCCCCGGCGGTGCGGTCCGAGTTGAGCTCCTCACCGCGACCACTTCTCCCTCACAGCGCCCGCTTTTCTAGTGGACGCGAGGATGCACCTGGGGAACGATAGAACGGCACCGGAGCCGTGGCCACCTAAATAGGCTCGGACCGAGTCCGGGCGTCGCAACCACCCCCGCGGCGAGCGCACGGCTCCGCCAAACTCGGGACTTTCCGTTGCGAGGGGGGGGACGACCTGACAAGCAAGGGCCCACGTGCCAGTGCAGTGGTGAGATGAGTGCAGGCAGAGGCCGACCAAGGTGGCCCACCCGTCGGCACCGGTTCATGCACAGAGGCGCGAAAACGGGCCGCGCAAGGGAATTAGGTAGTGGGCCGAATGTGGCATTCTGGGCCCATTCAGACGATTTATCTTTTTTCTATTTTATTTTCTATTTTCTTTTCTCCCTTTTCCAATTCAAACTCCAATTTGAATTCAAATTTAATTCAAATCTCTGTTGTGAATTTGCACTTTAGATTTAATATCCAAACCAAAGATTCCAATATGAAATGGCACCTTTATTTACATATTTTCTTCATATTGCATATAGTATTTCCCTTATTGTTTATATCATTTCCAATTTCTAAAGGTAAGTTTGGGTCTTAAATTCCCCATTAGGGCACTAATATATTTTTATTAATATTATCATTATTATTATTATTATTATTATTATTATTATTTATAGATGCGCAATCACATAAACTCCAACATGATGCATAGATTATTTAGGTTTTCTTGGTTCTAATTGCCCACTTAACTAGTGTTGATCACATGCAATGAATAGTAGAGGCCACAACAAATGAGTTTATCTCTATCCACCTTTATTACACTTTTGAGTATTACAAGTCATTGGTGTCTCAAGTGTGATTTCTCCATGGTGTTGCTTCATAAGGATCACAAACATCTTTGTCTCACCTTTTGAAGCAAACACAAATCGAGCCTGTGACTTGTGCCATTTCACCATATATGAGTTCAAATCATGGCTTCAAGTCACCTTACTGATGCATCAACATGTTGTAACTCTTCATAGCTGATTAGTTCATCGACTTAGTGCAAGTACTCTCTTCTTCACCTTAGCCATGGTACCTTGGTCTACAAGCCGTCGCTTGGCCTTCACCTTCGCTTAGTTCCTCGAAGCCCTTTCCTTGCTATCTTCACCCTATCAAGCCATTCTTGAGTCACATCCTATTGAGCATCCATTGAGAGAATCATTTCTTCAATATTGTGAACCTTGCTTGAATGTCATCTAGATATAACTGCTAAGATCAATCAAGCTCTAGTTTGATTCTCATATATTCATATATGGACTAATAGTAATATGGTCAAGCCAATTCACGATTCCTCATATCTTATTCACTTTGGCTTGACCAATCCTCTTAATCACTTCAACCTCTATTATGATCATATTTATGCATAGTGATTTCTCAAGACTTGTCCATATATTCAAACCAATATAGAGACCATATTATATCCATTTGCATTGTCTCACTGGTTATTTGACCTTGTGTTGAACCTTGTTCACTGATCATTATACACTATTCAAGTATGTTCATCACACTAAATTCCCTGTTCAACACTTAGGAAACTTGTTAGACCTTTAAATGTGTTGTTATCCAAATCACCAAAACTCACAAAAGGGATCAATGCACTTTCAAAATGACATGAATTAAAATATGCAGTTAATAGGATTCTGAAGATCCATCATGAGATCCTATGAGGATTCATATCTTTGATTTTATAAATATGCAACATATAAATCTCATACCGGATAATACATTCCTGATGAATGATCACTCTCCAGTGTAGAGAGAATATCTCATAGTTGAGATTATAGTTCCCAACTGGAACCTTCCAAGAGGAAACAAAGTCTATGTTCAACACCAAAGTTTGATAATCCCTATAAAGGGATAAAGACCCATACAGACTCGAAAAGGAATAAGATGAGGTACCAAAGGACTTGAAGTTCACCGAATAAGCACATGTGCATTCCATGAGTTTTACTCATGGTAATTTCCACTAGATGTGGAATTATGGTATCCTCCAAAGCCCTGATGGCAGAAACCTATAAGGTTTAGGTGTTACTGGCAAAATATCCCCATTGTGCCAGAATGACAGACTATAACGATGTATCTGATCGATGAAAAATCCCTGATGGATTACGATCTTAGATGGACTTTTGTTACACCATCATAGATGTTGCAATGAATGAACGCCTCGAGCGATGTGTCATATTTAGAATATGTACTATTGCAACTATATTATCCCCTAAGTCCTATTGAAGGATATGTTATTTGCTTTGCACAACTATGTATAATTTGTGGTGTAAGATAGAAAATGATAGCACCCTAACCTCATCCATTCTCGTTATTCCAGATAAACAATGAGACATATATCTTGAAGAATATGCTTGAGTTACGAGGGATAACGACTTTGACAGATGCCATCGTCAGGGGGAGCGAATGCTTATATTGATCATAACCGTGAGATGATAAATGTCATATTCTATGCCCTGAAGGCGTGAGCTTGATGATCAATATGTGAACCTTTATAGAACTTTCTATCAAATATATAGATCCAGTCGATCGAACACCATCAGTCAAAGTGTCTTATTTATATTGATACATGCACTTACCTCGTATATCCTAGAAGTGAGTAGAGGTAAAGTTCCTGGAATAGTCCTTGCAAGGATATGCAATCCGTTTGCTAAATCTTTATGTGGATATACTTTCAGAAGAATATGTTTTGCCTTATTGATGCGGTTTTGCAAGGATCAGGGGGAGCACATTTCTAAAGTTAGCCCTTGTAGAAGATTCGATAGAATCTAGATCCCAGAGGATCGAAATCTGTCCTGATGACAGTCGTTGTTCTCTTTTTTCCTTGATAAGTTTTCTTGAAGTTTCTCACATGAGGTTTTTAACGAGGCAACAAAGTGCAAATGCAATTTGTATCACCATGCACTCTTTCTCCACATTTTCCCACTGGGTTTTTCGGAGTTTTAACGAGGCATGTTGTCACACCCGGCCTTAAGGAACAAAGCCAGGTGCATCTCATACATGCGCCAAGAAGACAACATATATAATAACATAGTGTATAGAGATAAATGTCGTAAAACATCAGAGTATTTATTACATAGCGGAAGACTTATTACAAAATAAAATAATAAAGATAAAACGAACTAAGGATCGTCGGTGCCAATGTCAACTGAGAAACGCCACCTAGATCAGATCATACTCCTCGCCTTGTGGCTCCTCCTGAACCACCTGCTCTTCTCCTATGGGGGGTGTGAGACAGCCAGGGTGAGCTCACACATGATCATAGCTCAACAAGTTGTGGGGAACCAGTGGACATAAACTCACAAAGGTGTGAGTTCATGTGATGTGTAAGGCTGGTCAATGATAGGGGTTAAAGCTGAGCATTGCTTTTAAGTAGTTGGTCAAAATTTTATTAGCAGTTACTAAGTGTAAGTAAATACCAAACCATAAATAAAGTAATAGAACACAATTAATAACAATCCCATGCAATGCAAATGACAAAATTGAATTTAAGTTCCATAATTTAAACATCAGAGAGTCCTGAGCCGCTCATGACCGTGAGCTCGGCTAGTATACCAGTTTTACACTCTGCAGAGGTTGTACCCTTTACCCACAAGTCATGCTACCCATCTGCCAAGGGATCGCGACTTCCCATACACCTCTACCGAGGAGGCGCGGCAGGGTAACACTACGAGGCCTTTACAAAGTTCCACTAGCTTCAGAAAACCCGCTACAGTTTATAGGAAGTTCCAATGCAGGGTTCTTGACTGACTGCCATCGCAGCAAAATCAACCAAGGACCTCCCTACACTGACCACTCCCCTACTGCCCTTGCCCCTTTCGGGTAAGGTAGACCTCCACTAGCTTTCCTAGTTAATCAGCCAAGGGCGTCCCATTAAACCCTTGTGGTGGCACTGTTACTCAAGTTAAGCTCTATGTTCCAATTAACATTAATGATCTCAACATGAACATAAATAGAATAACAAAAAGAATTGGAACATAGAGGTAATAAATGATTATCCCAAAACCATATAAAGCAATAGCAAACTACCCAAGTGATTCAGGGGTAAACAAGGTAATGAGATAAACAATCTAGGGTGACCTATTGGGTCCCATCAAAATTAACCTATGCATGGATAAGTGATATTAAAGAACATTATTGGGTAAAAAGTGGTCAAGGGCACAACTTGCCTTCAATGAGCTCCTGCTCAGCTACTTCAACCTGCTGCTCACCAGGATCCTCGGTCACGGGCTCTTCTACTCGCCACAATACAAGCACAGTGCACATAGAGAAATTAACATTACACCAAACATATATACAAAATACACAGTAATAATCTACACATTAAAATAAAATTCTAGGAACAGGAATCATAATTTTTGGAGTTATAGATTTTAAGTTATGGATTTTCAAAGGTTCCATGTGTTTAAAATAGGATTAAGTGTGAAATAAATTCTCTTACTATTTTCATGATAAAACAGAGACACTAAGTGGTAGAGAATAAAACTACAAAATTTTAGGAACTGGAATGGATTAATTTGGAGTTAGTATGAATTTTCTATGAATTTATTAAGTTCTAGTAATTATTTTTATATTAAAAATCCATTTTCTATTTCATTTATTCAAATTAAATGGGTTCTGGACTGGGCCTCATTTTATGCAAAGTACAGGGGTCTCGGGGTAAGTTGCCCAAGACACAGTGAACAGCGTTCACTGGACGGCGGGTTCTAATTCGCCTAAACAGAGGGGTTCAATTGTAAAGTGAACCCGCGAAGGGGTACGGGGCGCTCACAACCGTCCGATCTACTTTGGACGACTAGGATTACATCCGCACAAGATTGAACCGGTACGCTATAGGAGTCCTCTGATCAACAATCTACGGTCTAGATTTAATTATCGCGGATCCAACCCAGAGCCCTCCGATCTCGATCGAACGGCGTACCCGCATCCACGCAGAACCGATACGCTAGGAGAGATCCTAGCCGATCAAGCCGGATCCGATGGCCCCCGGTTGTCGCCCTCTTCCTAGCGAACTCTGGTGACCGCACTCAGGCTCGCGGCGGCGCGCCATGGCCGACTCACCCCATTTCAACCTACGGTGCACGACTGCTAGGTATACTAGGTGCGAAATGAAATTGGGAAGAACGCGAACATGGGGAAGGGACCCATACCGTCAATTTCGCAGTGCAGCGCCCTGCCCACCGAGATGCGCGGATCCACGGCGGAGGAAGAAGCACGGTGAGCAATTGAGGCCTATGCGGTCACCAAATCCACCCGAAGACTCCACGGGTGGCTTCTCTCTAGCTGGGTGCAGGTTCTGGACCCGATCTTAGGCTTTGGGCGTCGACGGGGAGGAGGGTTCACGGCGGCACGGATTATCTGGTTGTCGGGTCACCGATTCCCCACCTGCGTACGGCCTGGGCTCCGGTGAGTTCGCGATGGGTTGACTCAGGGCGTCGAGCTGGTATTTAAGGTCGCGGGCGTTGCTTGCTGGGTCAGCCGAGGCCAGAAATCGCGGTTCGGCCGTTGAGGTCGTTCCGCCATGCGCGCGAGGTATGAGGAGGTGAGCACTGCGCGGTATTGAACTGCTGACCGATGGGCCCCCTATGCCAGGCGGTAGCGCGCTCTGTGGAAGAGGTACTGGCATGCGGGCCCCAGCTGTCGGCGCGAGGGTGTAGGTGGGCTGCGCTGAGGGAAATGGAAGGTGGGCTGGATTCGGAGTTGGCGGCCCAGTGCAAGTGTTTTCCTTTTTTTATTTTCTTTTCTTGTTTTCTTTTATTCTTAACTATTTTGAATTCAAATTTGAATTTTGAATACAAATTTCAACATTGTGTCAAGTGTACAAATTCAAGCTTCGAGTGGATGAACAATATATTTTTATTTACTTATTTTTATCCACAAAATTCTTATTTTCTTCTCTTTTCTAGATTCTACAATTCTTTTTTTTTGGATTTTAAATTCCACTTTGGATTTTAATATATTTCTTGTCATATTTATTATTTTATTTTGTCACAATGTGCACACAAAAGAAAACTCAGCATGATGCAATGATTTATCTTTGGGTATTTCTTGTTACTTATGTATTTGTGTGAGTAATGTGTTCACATGAAATGATAAACATGGGTGACACATATAGATGCAAAGTAGTATAATTTCTCTTCTTAGACTTTTCTTACAAAGTGGGTGTTACACATGTGTTGGTCGCGGTATTCGCCTAAGGGGGAGTGTTAAGTAACCCTGGTTAGGGTTATGTGGGTAAATACCTGCTTTGCCCCTAAGGGGTCTCATATCTCTATATAATGAACTTGTACACCCCTCATAATACAGAGAATAGAAAGAGTCCAAAGGCCCAACCCTACATCGTGTCTCGTGTGTTTTCTCTGTCGTGCTTCTGGGAAGGGATACGAGTCTTCCACGACTTCTCGTGTCTAATCTGCTGACGGGAAGGAAGGATGCGGATCTGGTGATCCGTGGTAACGTAGTTCTCAATAATAGTAAGAAGGCAACGGTCTCAGCGATAAAAGATCGATTATTCCCTGAACGAACCTTGCAGAAGAAAGCAGGCGGCACCAATCTTCACACAGATGCACAGATGAAAGAACAGCTTGAGCATATCCAGCATCCATTCGGGCATCCACTTGCTGCTGATGCGCAGCACCCAGGTATGCGTCGACCTGTTATGTGATCCTTGGCCAGGACAGAGCTCAGGAGTTCCTTGATGAGCAAATCTCCCGGGCAAGGCCAAGGCCCTTGTACCACACCACACTAGACCAGACGAGAGAGCGGGCCTAGCCCGTTGAACGAGCCCATGAGCCGAAGGTAGACATGTCCAGCAAGTATACCACAAATATGGCCAACAAAGCAAGTATTGGAGATCAAAGGCTCAAAGCTTGAATGAAGAATAGTTCAGCCCAAACAACATATTTTGCTGGAATAACTATCCAAGACAGAAGCCCAAAAAAAGACCGGACCGAAATCATCCCGGCCGAAGAGCACATCGGACACTCCAATACAAAATTCATCATCACAATACAGAGTACCTTCACCGAGGAAGGATAAGCCTTTGGATTACGCCCGTCCACAAGAGAGTTGTGACGTTGCAGAATAGTGAGCTTCCTTCACGTGGTCAGAAAAAGTCTGAGAACTGCAAATAGTGTTCACGTAATGTGTCAGGACTCTAAAGTATGAAATTATAAGGTATATACCGTGTGTATCTTAAGCTATGTATTCAGCCGTGTCTAGTGGGTTAAACGTAAAAAAAACTCAAGGCTCTTAATGCTCGAGATAGAAAACATTGCCTTTAAACGTACACACAAAAGCGACCTTAATAGCTTTTATGACATCAGACTTTGTTGATGTCCTTTTTCTTGGTGTTGAGCTTTTTTTTCCTGTCCCACCCAATAGACCGTGGTGGACCACCACTATCCAACGATGCAAGAGCTATAATCATCTAAGTTGAGACATGATATTTTGCTTCCATCTCTGGAGTCATCGTCACTGTGTCGCACACACCACTTGGGCTGATGACGAAGAATATGTCATATGTGCTCTAACTTGAAGTCGGTTTTGTTGGGCTTGTTGCTAAAGATCATTGGCTGATTCAACGAGCATAGCATCATCCGCTTTGCTCAGTTGGACCTCATGCAAGCGGTTGTAGATGCCATTGAAGAGGGTGATCTTGCGGTTATTTATCGACCACTGATCCTTCAGCTGCTTGGGGGTACGGTAGCGAGGAGCTTCCATGGTGGAGTTGTAGGTACTGGATATTTGGCCCTAGAAGATTGATCCATTCATGCCATTGCCCTCAATTGGGTCCACAGAGTGCAGTAGCCACATGTGGACTTATAAATTTATGAACTCAAAAAATTGTTGTTAACCTAAAAATTATGTTGAATTTATAAATATATATGTGTGCTTACCAGCTTCCTCTAGTCTCTTCGCCATTGGAATTGAGTGTCACTAGAGTAAGTTGAGTGGGTTCGAGGCTACATCACTGTGGCTGCTTTAGGACACTATCATACATTCAGGAGGACCAAATACGGTATGATCACCATATGGAGAGGAGCATCAAATGGAGGAGCAAATGGATGAGGAGAACCATATGGATACCCATACGGATATGGATGAGGATATGAATAACGAAAGGTTAAGGAGTGTCAATGGTAGGAGCTTCAGTGGTAGGAATGTTGATAATAGGATTTTTATTAGCAAGAGGAGGAGCATCCACGGATGGTCGGTATGGATACAGAGGAGAAGTATATGGATATGGAAATAGAGGTGACAGATCTAGGGAACAAAGACAAGCAGGAACACCCTTGCAATGATGATGGACGGGAGAAAGCCCATCGAAGAAGATCTACCTTACGCTGGTAGGGTGTAGGAAACGGGTGACGCCAAAGAGGGGGGGTGAATTAGGACTTCTAAAACTTTTACTAAACTAGGCCACAATTAAATCCCTAGAGCAAAACCTATGCAAATAATCAAAACTAGAATGTGCAAACTAGGTTTTGTCTAAGTGTTGCTATCTCTACCGCAAAGGCTAAGTTTCAATCTACACTAAATAAGTATGACAATAAGATTGAAACTTAAATGCTTAATATAAATGCGGAATGTAAAGAGCTAAGTAGAGAAGCAAACTCTCGTGGATGACGCCGGTATTTTTACCGAGGTATCCGGAACCACGCAAGGTCCCGACTAATCCTCGTTGGTGCCCCTACGCAAAGGGAAGCCCACGCGAGGGCCAAGCACCACGGTCGAGTAACTCCGTAGAGAGCCGCGGGCCTTCTCCACGCGCAAGTGGTGCTCCGCTTCCGGCTCCTCTCGGACGCTCCCCGCCGTCTCCACTATCGAGCTTCCGGCCGAAACGCCGCGGGCCTCGTTCCCTCCGGTACACGGTGGCGGCCGTGACACAAACGCGGTTGTCACGGTCTCGCAAGACTCTCGCCCCACTCGGTACAATTACAACGACTCACGCAAGAGCCGAGGGGTTGTGTGGTTTTACAAAACTCACTCAACTAACTAGGATTCACCTAGAGCAAGCGCTAAAGCGGTCTAACTAACCTAAGCACTTCGCAAAGCACCTACGCTAATCACCGAGTGATTTTATTAAGCACTTGGGTGTTTGAGCTCTTGGAAATATGCACTATGTGTCTTGGTATGTTGCTTGGGCTCTCACACTTGAGAATGGCCGGTTGGGGTGGTATTTATAGCCTCCAAGCCCCCAACTAGCCGTTGGACAGAAAGCAGCAGCTTTCTGTCGTCGGGTGCACCGGACAGTCCGGTGCACACCGGACACTGTACTGTAGCATGTCCGGTGCCGCCACGTCAGCCGACCGTTGGCGCCTGTAGCAGTCGACCGTTGGATCCGACCGTTGGATTCGACCGTTGCCGTCTGCCCGTTGGCACACCGGACAGTCCGGTGCACACCGGACAGTCCGGTGCTACAGCCAGAGAGCGCCTGCCTGCGACCTCTCTGCGCAGACTGTCCGGGACTTCACCGGACAGTCCGGTGCACACCGGACACTGCGCTGTAGCATGTCCGGTGCGCCACCAGGCGCTGGCTGACAGCCCTTTTCCTTGGAATTCTTTGCTGATTTCTTTGGGCTTCTTTGTTCTTGAGTATTGGACTCCTACGCATCTTTTTATGTCTTCTTTTAAGGTGTTGCATCCTCATTGCCTTGGTCCAATCCTCTTCGCATCCTGTGAACTACAAACACAAACACTAGAATACTTATTAGTTCACGGATTGTGTTGTTCATCAAACACCAAAACTCAATTAGCCAAAAGGGCCCGGGGTCCATTTTCCTTACAATCTCCCCCTTTTTGGTGATTGATGACAACACAACCAAAGCAAGCAAATAATACAAGTATTTGAGTGAAAATATGCAATCTACTTGCTAAGATGCATGATTGTCCCCACAATGTGATATTATGGATTTAAGCCTCCCCCTAACTCCATAATTCACTTACTTCCTATTTTTGGACCAAATACCCAAAACCACTTGAAAAGCCATTTGTAGATATAAAATTTTAAATTGGTGGTGTTTGGTGTTTGATATAGTTTTCATTGCTTTGGTCACTAAACTTCTCCCCCTTTGGCATCAACCACCGAAAAGGAAGACATTAAAAGCATGTAGGAAGTAAATAAAAACTTGCCCTCAATAAGAAATCTATCAAATGATACCACAATTGTAGGATATTAATTTAAACAATATGAATGATACCACATGAAAGAGTCCTCAAAAGATTACTCCCCCTAAATGAGTATTCTCCTTTAGAAAGAGTTTTTCTCCCCCTTTAGAGATGAAGAAATACTCCCCCTGACAGAGATCCTCTACTTAGGAAAAAGCATGTGAAAATTAGAGGTGCAAGACATGATTTGAAAAGACTAGCTTCCCTTATGCATAGGTAACAGAATATGAGTTAACTACTTATGCATTTATAGCAACATGGAAGCATATGATATGAAATGTAGTCTAATCAAATATAGGAGAAGACATGTAAATGATACTGAAGGTAGTCTCAAAAGATACCAATTGAAGATCAATGGCGAGCTTGAGAGACATGAGAGTTCTTGGAGATTTTGCAGTGGAAGATTGTTGTCTTTCTCCGGGGACTTCATTTTCCTTACAATGAGACTATCACATGAAATAGACTTGAAACGGTGTTAGTCTCAAAGTGTTAGATTATAGAGTAACCTCCCCCTAAAGGTGTGCATACAAGTTTTGAATACTTGTAGGAGACATGCACTTTGATTTGATATCAAGAGGGGCAAATTATCCATAATCCAAACTTTGGCACATATAAGTTAAATGATACAGTTTGTAGAAATCAAAATTTTCAATTGATGCATCATTTACTATGGAGTGATATAAAAGCTATGTGCCGTGCTTTAACTAAACATTTTAAGCCATGTAGGTTTGCTTAAGTATATGAATTTAAAAACTAGCAATCCTACCATATGATTTACCTAGTATGCATGATTTTGAACAAAAGTACATAACAAATGTAATACTAGGCAAGCAAGGTAAACTAGATAAAAGATAAATAGATACGCATATCTAAAAAACGAGAAATACAATAAAACTAGTTACCTTAGTCATGGGTGGGAAATTTGGGTCCAAAATTCTCACTAACCCACTTGGCAATAATCTTGATCCAATATGATGTATCCCATGATATACATCCTAATTTTGCCAAGTCTCCAAATTTCCCGTTGACCTTTGGTCCACTCACTTCCCTTTCGGGATCCAAACCTTCTTGGTGCTTTTCATGGTTGAAATTATCTCCTTTGGCACCCAGATGCGTTTGGCCCCCTTTCTTTTGTTGGCTTGCTTGTTGGCCTTGATTGCTATCACCTTTCCATTCTTTTTCTTCTTGATCAAGTATGGTGTAGCATCCTTTTTGTTCACCTTTTTGATGTAGGTGTTGGAGATTTTGCTTGATGGCTTTTGCTTGAGCTTTTGCCTTTGTTTATCCCCGGTCATCGCCTTGCATTGGAAAGACTTGTGGCCTTCCTTGTGGCATAGCCTACAAATCACAGTTTCTCCCTCTACAGGCTTGTTCACTCCCGCAGTGGTGTTATCCTGTGGAGGTCGGATTTGTTTGGCTTTGCCTTTCTTGTCATACAAAGCCTTGCCAAGGCGAGCCACTTCTTGCTTTAATTGTTCATTTTCCTTTGCAACCTCATCCGTACATGTCTCTACAACAATATTCTCAACAACGACTTGGTTGCAGGGGTTAGAATCATCAATTAAATCAAAGCAGGAAGTAGAAGCATCTTTCTTAATTATTTCAGGTATTTCAACTAAAGATGCTGCTGGGGTGCTACCAATGTTTTCTAGCTTAGTAGTTAGCTCATTATTGTGTATGCTAAGAATTTCCATTTTCTCTAGCAAATTTTCAATAGCTTCTTGGGAGCTAGCTAACTTAGCCTTAAGTTTTTCATTCTTTTTAATAAGGCTATCATTGGTAGCAGTGGATGGAGCACTAGATTCTAATAGCTCAATTTTAGTTGATAGCTCACTATTTAAGTTTGCAAAAGTTTCAAATTTTTCTAGCAAACCTTTGTAATCATTTTGAGAGCTAACCAACTTATTTTTCAAAGTTTTAAGTTGAGCTTTTTGCTTAGTGCAAACATCCTGGAAAAAATTAACGGCTTCCGCAAGTTCTTCTAGAGAGGCCTTTCCCTCGCCTTCATCATCACTACTACTTTCATCACTAGAGGATGGAATGCTTTTGTTACCTCTTGCCATAAGGCATTTGTGTGATGACCGTGATGATCGTGACGAGGACCGGTGGCTGCGCGTCCTTGGAGGTTCATCTTCACTTGAAGAATCATCCCAAGTTCTAACACTTGTGAGCGCCTTGCCTTTGCTCCTCTCCTTTTTGGGCTTGGCCATATTTGGACAGTTGTCCCTGAAGTGGCCCTTCTCCCCACATGCGAAGCATCCTCTCTTCCTTTGCTTTTTCCTGTCAATGTTAAAGAGAAGATCCTCGACCTGCAGGGGTACACCCATTAGATTAATTTTGCGGATCATCCTCATTACCTTTCCGACGCGTCGGATTGTTTCTTCGTCCTCGGAGGATGATGTGCATGGTTGATTATCTTCATCATCATCACTTTCTTCTTCTTCCTCTTCTTCACTTGAGGAACTTGGAGTGGGAGCCTTCTTTTTGCCTTTCCTTTCATCACATGCAAAAGCATATGGTCTTGAGGAAGTTGGCTCCTCTCCCCGACTCATTTTTCGCGACATCTCAAAGGCCGCGATTTTCCCAATCACGATGGTCGGGGTCATATTGCTCAAGTCCTCCATGTTGTGGAGGATGGTGATGATGCTCCCATATCTTTGTTGTGGTAGCAGGGAGATAATCTTCCTCACAATGTCCGCATCACCTAGCTTATTAATGCCAATAGAATTGAGCTCATTGATTATTAGATTCAAACGAGAATACATGTCTCTAACAAGCTCATCATCTTTCATGGCAAAAGAATTATACTCATTTAAGACTAGGCAATGTTTTTGCTCACGGACATTGGATGTGCCGTCATGGAGCTCATGCAATTTTAGCCAAATCTCATTAGCAGTTTTCAAGGTAAATACTTGATTAAAAATATCCATGCTAAGAGATTCATACAAGCAGTTTTTGGCTCTAGCATTTAAATGAATTTCTTTTTCCTCACTCGTGGTGGGTTTCTCGGGATTCTTGAGGGGTTTCATCCCGTCACGAGTGACTCTCCAAACACCTAGATCAACGGCCTCTAGGTAACAAGCCATTCTAGCACTATAATATGGGAAGTTAGTGCCGTCAAAGTGTGGTGGCCTATGGGTATCCATCCCTTCCTCTAAAAAGCGTCGGCTCTTTTAGCGGTGAAGCTAAAGCGTTTCAAATGAGCCAAACCGGGCTCTGATACCACTTGTAGGAAACGGGTGACGCCTAAGAGGGGGGGGGGTGAATTAGGACTTCTAAAACTTTTACTAAACTAGGCCACAATTAAATCCCTAGAGCAAAACCTATGCAAATAATCAAAACTAGAATGTGCAAACTAGGTTTTGTCTAAGTGTTGCTATCTCTACCGCAAAGGCTAAGTTTCAATCTACACTAAATAAGTATGACAATAAGATTGAAACTTAAATGCTTAATATAAATGCGGAATGTAAAGAGCTAAGTAGAGAAGCAAACTCTCGTGGATGACGCCGGTATTTTTACCGAGGTATCCGGAACCACGCAAGGTCCCGACTAATCCTCGTTGGTGCTGAGAGCACCTAGAGGGGGGGGGTGAATAGGTGATCCTGTAAAAACTTCAAACTTAAGCCACAAAAACTTGTTAAGCGTTAGCACAGTTAATGCCAAGTGGCTAAGGTGAAGTCTTCAACAAAACACAATACCACAAGAATCAAGCACAGAGGGACACGGTGGTTTATCCCGTGGTTCGGCCAAGCCAATGCTTGCCTACTTCCACGTTGTGGCGTCCCAACGGACGAGGGTTGCAATCAACCCCTCTCAAGCGGTCCAAAGACCCACTTGAATACCACGGTGTTTTGTTGTTCTTATCTCAATCCCGTTTGCGAGGAATCTCCACAACTTGGAGCCTCTCGCCCTTACAAAAGATGTTCACAAAGAATCACGGAGTAAGGGAGGGATTAGCAACTCACACACAACACAAAGATCACAGCGAATACGCACACACAAAACCCAGACTTGAGCTCAAGAGGCTAACACACTAGAACAGAGCTCAAATCACTAGAATTTCAAACAAGTGCGCAAGATTGATGTGTGAGTGATCAAGAGTGCTCAAGGAATGCTTGGGGTGCCTCCTCCATGCGCCAAGGGGTCCCTTTTATAGCCCCAAGGCAGCTAGGAGCCGTTGGGAACAAATCTGGAAGGCCATCTTTGCCTTCTGTCTCGTGGCGCACCGGACAGTCCGGTGCACACCGGACACTGTCCGGTGCCCGATTTGTTTCCAAAAACAGCACTTCTGACCGTTGCTGGCTGCTCCAGATCTGCGCTCAGTTGGCGCACCGGACATGTCCGGTGCACACCGGACAGTCCGGTGTTCCTTCCCGACCGTTGGCTCGGCCACGTGTCCCGCGCGGATTGCGCGGCCGACCGTTGGCCCTGGCCGACCGTTGGCTCACCGGACAGTCCGGTGCACACCGGACAGTCCGGTGAATTTTAGCCGTACGCCGTCGGCGAATTCCCGAGAGCGGCCAGTTCGCGCCGAGGAGGTCTGGCGCACCGGACACTGTCCGGTGCACACCGGACAGTCCGGTGCTCCAGACCGAGCTGGGACTTGGCTGCACACAGCCAAGTCATTCTCTCCCCTTTTCTCTATTTCTTCATGCTGTTTCTAACACTTAGACAAACATGTTAGTCCACAAAACCAATGTACTAAGGCTTAGAAACATACCTTTACTTCATGATTTGCACCTTGTTCCATTTTACAAATAGGTACCTGTGTTGAGCACTAAATCACCAAAATCCTTAGAAATGGCCCAAGGGCACATTTCCCTTTCAATCTCCCCCTTTTTGGTGATTTATGCCAACACTTCATAAAGCCACTAGAACAAGTGCAAACTCAATTCAAATGACATAAATTTAGGTGTTATTCAATTTTGGCATATATGGATCATCCTTTGCCACCACTTGGTTTGTTTTTGCAAATCAAACACAAATCTCTATCTCTAAGTTAAACACACATGTTTAAGCATAAAGAGAGTCATTCAAAAAGAGATTGATCAAGAATTTCAAAAACTCCCCCTTTTTCCCATAATCAATACTTCTCCCCACAAGAAGCCAACTTTTGACAAGAGAGACAACTTAAGAATTTTGACAAACCAAAACTCTATTCTACTATTTTTCAAAATCTCTCAAGTGGTAGCTGATCCATTTATTGCTTTGGCCTTTATTTTCTCCCCCTTTGGCATCAAGCACCAAAACGGGATCAATTGTGGCCCTATAACCCCATTGCCTCACCAAAATCTTCAATTAAGAGCAAATGGCAATAAGAGTTCAGAGATGGACTTGGAATAAGTTACCCTCTCATCGGAGTGCAGTGGAAGTCTTGCATGATCCAAGTCCACCTTTTCCCTTTTAATTCTCCTTTGAGACTAAATCAACCAAACTCAAGCATATGGTTAGTCTCAAAAGGTCAAGTTGCAACACATCTCCCCCTAAACATGTGCATCACATTGCAACGGACTTGTGAGGTCCAGGGAGTGTTTGTACAACTTGAGCACCATAAGCAACAAAATGCAGAAGGGAACATGATCAAAAGCATAAATACATGTATGCTACAATTCAATCCAAGTTCCGCGAATCTAAGACATTTAGCTCACTACGCAGCCTGCAAAAGGTCTTCTCATCTAAAGGCTTGGTAAAGATATCGGCTAGCTGGTTCTCGGTGCTAACATAAAACACTTCGATATCTCCCTTTTGCTGGTGGTCTCTCAAAAAGTGATGCCGGATGTCTATGTGCTTTGTGCGGCTGTGCTCAACGGGATTTTCCGCTATTCGGATAGCACTCTCATTATCACATAGGAGTGGGACTTTGCTCAGATTGTAGCCAAAGTCCCTGAGGGTTTGCCTCATCCAAAGTAGTTGCGCGCAACACTGACCTGCGGCAACATACTCGGCCTCAGCGGTGGATAGGGCAACGGAGGTTTGTTTCTTGGAATTCCATGACACCAGGGACCTTCCTAAGAATTGGCACGTCCCCGATGTACTCTTCCTATCGACCTTACATCCAGCATAGTCGGAATCTGAGTACCCAATCAAGTCAAAGTTAGACCCCTTTGGATACCAGATCCCGAAGCAAGGCGTAGCGACTAAATATCTAAGAATTCGCTTCACCGCCACCAAGTGACATTCCTTAGGATCGGATTGAAATCTAGCACACATGCATACGCTAAGCATAATATCCGGTCTACTAGCACATAAATAAAGTAAAGACCCTATCATTGACCGGTATGCTTTTTGATCAACGGACTTACCTCCTTTGTTGAGGTCGGTGTGTCCGTCGGTTCCCATCGGAGTCTTTGCGGGCTTGGCGTCCTTCATCCCAAACCGCTTTAGCAGATCTTGCGTGTACTTCGTTTGGGAGATGAAGGTGCCGTCCTTGAGTTGCTTCACTTGGAACCCAAGGAAGTAATTCAACTCGCCCATCATCGACATCTCGAATTTCTGCGTCATCACCCTGCTAAACTCTTCACAAGACTTTTGATTAGTAGACCCAAATATTATGTCATCGACATAAATTTGGCATACAAACAAATCACCATCACATGTCTTTGTAAAGAGAGTTGGATCGGCTTTCCCAACCTTGAAAGCATTAGCAAGTAAGAAATCTCTAAGGCATTCATACCATGCTCTTGGGGCTTGTTTAAGTCCATAGAGCGCCTTAGAGAGCTTACACACGTGGTCGGGGTACCGCTCATCCTCGAAGCCAGGGGGTTGCTCCACGTACACCTCCTCCTTTATTGGCCCGTTGAGGAACGCGCTCTTCACATCCATTTGGTACAACCTGAAAGAATGGTGAGCGGCATATGCTAGCAAGATACGAATGGACTCTAGCCTAGCCACAGGAGCAAAAGTCTCCTCAAAGTCCAAACCTGCGACTTGGGCATAACCTTTTGCCACAAGTCGAGCCTTGTTCCTCGTCACCACCCCGTGCTCGTCCTGTTTATTGCGGAACACCCACTTGGTTCCCACAACATTTTGCTTGGGACGAGGCACCAGTGTCCAAACTTCATTGCGCTTGAAGTTGTTTAGTTCCTCCTGCATGGCCAACACCCAATCCGGATCTAGCAAGGCCTCCTCTACCCTGAAAGGCTCAATAGAGGAGACAAAAGAGTAATGCTCACAAAAATTAACTAATCGAGATCGAGTAGTTACTCCCTTGCTAATGTCACCCAGAATTTGGTCGACGGGATGATCCCTTTGAATCATCGCTCGAACTTGGGTTGGAGGTGCCGGTTGCGCTTCTTCCTCCATCACTTGATCGTCTTGTGCTCCCCCTTGATCACACGCCTCCTTTTGATGAACCTGTTCATCGTCTTGAGTTGGGGGATGCACCATCGATGAGGAAGAAGGTTGATCACGTTCATCCTGTTCCTGTGGCCGAACGTCTCCAATCGCCATGGTTCGTATAGCGGCCGTCGGAACATCTTCTTCATCTACATCATCATAATCAACAACTTGCTCTCTTGGAGAGCCATTAGTCTCATCAAATACAACGTCGCTAGAGACTTCAACCAAACCCGATGATTTGTTGAAGACTCTATACGCCTTTGTATTTGAATCATAACCTAATAAAAACCCTTCTACAGCTTTGGGAGCAAACTTAGAATTTCTACCCTTCTTCACTAGAATGTAGCACTTGCTCCCAAATACACGAAAGTACGATACATTGGGTTTGTTACCGGTTAGTAGCTCATACGAAGTCTTCTTGAGGAGTCGATGAAGGTAGACCCTGTTGATGGCGTGGCAAGCCGTGTTCACGGCTTCCGACCAAAAGCACTCGGGGGTCTTGAACTCTCCAAGCATCGTCCTCGCCATATCGATTAGCGTTCTGTTCTTCCTCTCTACCACACCATTTTGCTGTGGTGTGTAGGGAGCGGAGAACTCGTGCTTGATCCCTTCCTCCTCAAGAAACTCCTCCACTTGAAGGTTCTTGAACTCGGACCCGTTGTCGCTCCTTATCTTCTTCACCTTGAGCTCAAACTCATTTTGAGCTCTCCTGAGGAAGCGCTTGAGGGTCCCTTGGGTTTCAGACTTATCCTGCAAAAAGAACACCCAAGTGAAGCGGGAAAAGTCATCAACAATAACTAAACCATACTTACTTCCTCCTATGCTTAGATAGGCGACGGGTCCGAAGAGGTCCATATGCAGCAGCTCCAGAGGTCTTGACGTGGTCATCACATTCTTGCTGTGATGTGCTCCTCCAACTTGTTTACCTGCCTGACAAGCTGCACAAGGTCTATCTTTTTCGAAATAAACATTGGTTAGACCTATCACGTGTTCTCCCTTTAGAAGTTTGTGGAGGTTCTTCATCCCCACATGTGCTAAGCGGCGATGCCACAGCCAGCCCATGCAAGTCTTAGCCATTAAGCATGCATCTAGACCGGCCTCTTCTTTTGCAAAATCAACTAAATAAAGCTTGCCGTCTAGTACACCCTTAAAAGCTAGTGAACCATCACATCTTCTAAAGACAGACACATCTACATTTGTAAAAAGGCAATTGTATCCCATTTGACATAATTGACTAACAGATAGCAAATTATATCCAAGACTCTCTACTAAGAATACATTTGATATAGAATGCTCATTAGAAATTGCAATTTTACCTAGCCCTTTTACCTTGCCTTGATTCCCATCACCGAATATAATTGAATCTTGGGAATCCTTATTCTTGACGTAGGAGGTGAACATCTTCTTCTCCCCCGTCATATGGTTTGTGCATCCGCTGTCGATAATCCAGCTTGAACCCCCGGATGCATAAACCTGCAAGGCAAATTTAGGCTTGGGTCTTAGGTACCCAACTCATGTTGGGTCCTGCAAGGTTAGCACAAATATCTTTAGGGACCCAAATGCAAGATTTATCTCCCTTGCATCTAGCCCCTAATTTCCTAGCAACTACCTTCTTACCCTTTCTACAAATAGCAAATGGAGCATTATAAGCATAATAAATGGTAGAAGGTTCATTCACTACTTTCCTAGGAGCATGAATAACATTTCTCCTACACATATCTCTACCATGATTGTAAGAAGAACTAGAAGCAACCATTGCATGAGAATCATAAACATGTGAATCAAAATGATTATAAGCACTTCTAGCATGTCTCCTATCATAATACATAAAAGCATGGTTCTTATTAGCACTATTAGCCATAGGGGCCTTCCCTTTCTCCTTGACGAAGACGGGAGCCTTATGGCTTGTTAAGTTCTTGGCTTCCCTCTTGAAGCCAAGCCCATCCTTAATTGAGGGGTGTCTACCAACCGTGTAGGCATCCCTTGCAAATTTTATTTTATTAACTTCATTCTTGCTAGTCTTAAGTTGGGCATTAAGACTAGCCACTTCATCATTTAATTTGGAAATTAGAACTAGGTGTTCACTACAAGCATTAACATCAAAATTCTTACACCTAGTACAAATTTCAACATGTTCAACACAAGAATTTGATTTACTAGCTACTTCTAGTTTAGCACTTAAATCAATATTAACACTTCTTAAGGTAGAAATGGTTTCATGACAGGAAGATATTTCACTAGAAAGCATTTCATTTCTTTTCACTTCTAAAGCATATGATTTTTGTGCCTCTACAAATTTATCATGTTCATCATACAATAAATCTTCTTGCTTTTCTAAAAGCCTATCCTTTTCATTCAATGCATTAATTAATTCATTGATTTTCTCTATCTTAGATCTATCTAAGCCCTTGAACAAGCAGGAATAATCTATGTCATCATCACTAGACTCACTATCACTAGATGAAGCATAAGTGGAGTCTTGAATACTCACCTTCTTCTCCCTTGCCATAAGGCAAGTGAGACGCTCGTTGGGGAAGAGAGCCGATTTGTTGAAGGCAGTGGCGGCGAGTCCTTCGTTGTCGGAGTCGGAGGAGGAGCAATCCGAGTCCCACTCCTTTCCTAGATGCGCCTCGCCTTTTGCCTTCTTGTATTGCTTCTTCTTCTCTCTTTTGTTCCCCTTTTCCTGGTCACTTTCATTATCGGGACAGTTAGCAATGAAATGACCAAGCTTACCGCATTTGAAGCATGAGCGCTTCCCCTTGGCTTTGGTCTTGCTTGGTTGTCCCTTGTGACCTTTAAGCACCGTCTTGAATCTCTTAATGATGAGAGCCATCTCTTCATCATTAAGGCCAGCCGCCTCAACTTGCGCCACCTTGCTAGGTAGCGACTCCTTGCTCCTCGTTGCCTTTAGAGCAATGGGTTGAGGCTCGTGGAGTGGTCCGTTCAACGCGTCGTCGACGTATCTTGCCTCCTTGATCATCATCCGCCCGCTCACGAATTTTCCAAGCACTTCCTCGGGCGTCATCATCGTGTACCTGGGATTCTCACGAATATTGTTCACGAGATGAGGATCAAGTACGGTAAAGGACCTGAGCATTAGGCGGACGACGTCGTGGTCCGTCCATCGCGTGCTCCCGTAGCTTCTTATCTTGTTGATAAGGGTCTTGAGCCGGTTGTACGTTTGCGTTGGCTCCTCGCCCCTTATCATCGCGAACCGTCCAAGCTCGCCCTCCACCAACTCCATCTTGGTGAGTAAGGTGACGTCGTTCCCCTCATGAGAAATCTTGAGGGTGTCCCAGATTTGCTTGGCGTTGTCCAAGCCGCTCACCTTATGGTATTCATCCCTGCACAAGGAAGCTAGAAGAACAGTAGTAGCTTGTGCATTTTTATGAATTTGTTCATTAATGAACATGGGACTATCCGAACTATCAAAGTGCATTCCACTCTCTACAATCTCCCATATACTAGGATGGAGAGAGAATAGGTGACTACGCATTTTGTGACTCCAAAATCCGTAGTCCTCTCCATCAAAGTGTGGGGGCTTGCCAAGTGGAATGGAGAGCAAATGAGAATGTGAACTTTGCGGAATACGAGAGTAATCAAAGGAAAAGTTCGAATTAACCGGTTTTCTCCTCTCGTAGTCGTTGTGGTCCTCATCCTTTTGGGAAGAAGTAGACTCGTCGCTGTCGTAGTAGATGATCTCCTTGATGCGCCTGGTCTTCTTCTTCTTCCCATCCTTTCGTCTTTGACCCGAGCCGGAGTCGGTAGGCTTGTCGTCCTTCGGCTCGTTGACGAAGGTCTCCTTCTCTTTGTCGTTGATCACTATACCCTTCCCCTTAGGATCCATCTATTCGGGCGGTTAGTCCCTTTGTGAATAGAACGGCTCCGATACCAATTGAGAGCACCTAGAGGGGGGGGGTGAATAGGTGATCCTGTAAAAACTTCAAACTTAAGCCACAAAAACTTGTTAAGCGTTAGCACAGTTAATGCCAAGTGGCTAAGGTGAAGTCTTCAACAAAACACAATACCACAAGAATCAAGCACAGAGGGACACGGTGGTTTATCCCGTGGTTCGGCCAAGCCAATGCTTGCCTACTTCCACGTTGTGGCGTCCCAACGGACGAGGGTTGCAATCAACCCCTCTCAAGCGGTCCAAAGACCCACTTGAATACCACGGTGTTTTGTTGTTCTTATCTCAATCCCGTTTGCGAGGAATCTCCACAACTTGGAGCCTCTCGCCCTTACAAAAGATGTTCACAAAGAATCACGGAGTAAGGGAGGGATTAGCAACTCACACACAACACAAAGATCACAGCGAATACGCACACACAAAACCCAGACTTGAGCTCAAGAGGCTAACACACTAGAACAGAGCTCAAATCACTAGAATTTCAAACAAGTGCGCAAGATTGATGTGTGAGTGATCAAGAGTGCTCAAGGAATGCTTGGGGTGCCTCCTCCATGCGCCAAGGGGTCCCTTTTATAGCCCCAAGGCAGCTAGGAGCCGTTGGGAACAAATCTGGAAGGCCATCTTTGCCTTCTGTCTCGTGGCGCACCGGACAGTCCGGTGCACACCGGACACTGTCCGGTGCCCGATTTGTTTCCAAAAACAGCACTTCTGACCGTTGCTGGCTGCTCCAGATCTGCGCTCAGTTGGCGCACCGGACATGTCCGGTGCACACCGGACAGTCCGGTGTTCCTTCCCGACCGTTGGCTCGGCCACGTGTCCCGCGCGGATTGCGCGGCCGACCGTTGGCCCTGGCCGACCGTTGGCTCACCGGACAGTCCGGTGCACACCGGACAGTCCGGTGAATTTTAGCCGTACGCCGTCGGCGAATTCCCGAGAGCGGCCAGTTCGCGCCGAGGAGGTCTGGCGCACCGGACACTGTCCGGTGCACACCGGACAGTCCGGTGCTCCAGACCGAGCTGGGACTTGGCTGCACACAGCCAAGTCATTCTCTCCCCTTTTCTCTATTTCTTCATGCTGTTTCTAACACTTAGACAAACATGTTAGTCCACAAAACCAATGTACTAAGGCTTAGAAACATACCTTTACTTCATGATTTGCACCTTGTTCCATTTTACAAATAGGTACCTGTGTTGAGCACTAAATCACCAAAATCCTTAGAAATGGCCCAAGGGCACATTTCCCTTTCAGGTGCCCCTACGCAAAGGGAAGCCCACGCGAGGGCCAAGCACCACGGTCGAGTAACTCCGTAGAGAGCCGCGGGCCTTCTCCACGCGCAAGTGGTGCTCCGCTTCCGGCTCCTCTCGGACGCTCCCCGCCGTCTCCACTATCGAGCTTCCGGCCGAAACGCCGCGGGCCTCATTCCCTCCGGTACACGGTGGCGGCCGTGACACAAACGCGGTTGTCACGGTCTCGCAAGACTCTCGCCCCACTCGGTACAATTACAACGACTCACGCAAGAGCCGAGGGGTTGTGTGGTTTTACAAAACTCACTCAACTAACTAGGATTCACCTAGAGCAAGCGCTAAAGCGGTCTAACTAACCTAAGCACTTCGCAAAGCACCTACGCTAATCACCGAGTGATTTTATTAAGCACTTGGGTGTTTGAGCTCTTGGAAATATGCACTATGTGTCTTGGTATGTTGCTTGGGCTCTCACACTTGAGAATGGCCGGTTGGGGTGGTATTTATAGCCTCCAAGCCCCCAACTAGCCGTTGGACAGAAAGCAGCAGCTTTCTGTCGTCGGGTGCACCGGACAGTCCGGTGCACACCGGACACTGTACTGTAGCATGTCCGGTGCCGCCACGTCAGCCGACCGTTGGCGCCTGTAGCAGTCGACCGTTGGATCCGACCGTTGGATTCGACCGTTGCCGTCTGCCCGTTGGCACACCGGACAGTCCGGTGCACACCGGACAGTCCGGTGCTACAGCCAGAGAGCGCCTGCCTGCGACCTCTCTGCGCAGACTGTCCGGGACTTCACCGGACAGTCCGGTGCACACCGGACACTGCGCTGTAGCATGTCCGGTGCGCCACCAGGCGCTGGCTGACAGCCCTTTTCCTTGGAATTCTTTGCTGATTTCTTTGGGCTTCTTTGTTCTTGAGTATTGGACTCCTACGCATCTTTTTATGTCTTCTTTTGAGGTGTTGCATCCTCATTGCCTTGGTCCAATCCTCTTCGCATCCTGTGAACTACAAACACAAACACTAGAATACTTATTAGTTCACGGATTGTGTTGTTCATCAAACACCAAAACTCAATTAGCCAAAAGGGCCCGGGGTCCATTTTCCTTACATAGGGGTCTCGAGACATTGTGCGGATTGCTCATTGAGCAAGTCGGTGAATGTTTTAAAGTTTGGACTCCACTGGAGATCCATATTGAAACTAAGAGTGGAAGGTTACAATATGAAAGAAGACAAGTGATTGGAGAGTGAATGGACCCAAACATTCATCCTCCATTTATAGAGTGGATCTATGTTTTTTTATTTTTAGATTTTTTTGAACTTGAAATAGTTACAATAGTGTGAACTAACCACGAGCTGCCATAGGTCAACATGCAGTCAGTACCGACGAGTAGGGATGTAATATGGTTCAGATAATATCCGTCTGAATCCGAATTCGAAGATGGTGAACGCTGGTTCGGATGGAATTTTCGGATATCCAGATTTTTTCGGATAACGAATACGAATACGGATATTCTGTTTGAATATTGAATTCGAATACAATATGTCTGATATCCGTCGGATATCAAATATCCGAATATTTTCTCGGATAAATCTTCTCGGATATCCGAATATCTTATCCACACAGCTATCCGGATATCTTATCCAGATAGTTGTGTGCATTTTTTTGATTTTTTTAGAAAAAATTAATAATACACAAATAGCCTTAGAAATTCATGAAAATTTATGGAGGCATAACATATGTCCAAATAAAATCCTGTAAAATATTTGTACCATAAAATCCACAGTATGCTAGTGTTTCCTTCATTTCACTTTCACTTACACGTGAAATCACTCTAAGTATCCAAGTTTCAACATAATCAATACTTCACTTTATCATTTTCATGTGGAGACTTGAGGTTATATTTTTATAGAATGTTTATTAATCTTGGTAACTTATTTGCATTTTGATGATTTTATACAAAATATATTAATAATGCGCACATAGCCTAAAAATTCATGATTTTTTTAAAAACGTGGTATATGTATACATATAATGCTAAAAATGTTTGGACTCAAGGAGTGGATACATGATTACAACCATGATACGTGTGGATTGACGTCTTACACCGTATCCGACAAAAAATTCGTTACCGACAATATCCATGTCTGACTAATTCTGTATTCGACACACAGCTATCCGTATTTGTATCTGAGAACATTCATATTCGTATTTGTATCCGAAGTTATCCATATTCGAATTCGAATCTGAATAAAATATAAAAACAAATATGGTTTCAGTGATATCCGTCCGTATTCAATCCGATTACATCCCTATCGATGAGTCAGAGACGGTATCGATCGGTTCTCTAGCGCACGAGTTGGTACCGACCAGTTTGGTTCAAATGTGGTCGGTACCGACTAAGCATACCAGTTGGTAGGCTCATGATCGATAGGTCTAACCGACCAACGTTGGGGCTAGACCTATCGATATCGACCGCCACATCATCCATCATTACCATCACTGGTTGGACCCAGCCTAAAGCTGGTTCCAACCTTCTAACCTTTATCGACCATACTACTCACTATGCTATCGACTATTGTCGGTTCTTATGTACCACAACACTCTAGTGTACAACCTAAATCGTGAGCCAACAATCACATCAGTACCACATTAGCTTTTCTTTTTCATACTTCTAGTTGACATAAAATACGACATTTTATTAAAATAAAAATTCAACTAAATACATAATTAAGAAAGTAAAAATACTTTATTCATAAAAACAAATAAAATGTAAAATAATTTAAAATAATAAAATTACATAATCCATAAAAATAATTGACACACACACTACTACTCATCGCCATCTTCTTCTTTCACCTCTTCCACATTTTTTTCTCATCTAATTTTAATTCATTTACCAATCTTTAAAGATCATCTTGTGGGTCCTTTTTGTGTCTTCGTCCATATTGATGGAGCGATATAATAATTTGTTGAGTTGCTCAAACAACTTAGATTAAGCCATCTTTTAGCTAGCCTTGTAGAGCTTGATCAACTTCCTCTCCTACATGATTGGGGACTCACTGCTACTTATTGTTGGTCCCCCTTCTCTTTGCGTTGTGCTCTTGCCATATCACGGCCAACAACTCGTGGTGCGCCCACATTGTCTGATGATGCAGAACTATAATCATCGTCTAAGTTGATATGTGATATTTTCCTTGCATCACTGGATTTGTCTTTATCGTGCCTCAAGCTCGCACGTCACTTGGGCTGATGACAAAGAGCATGTTATATGTGTTCCATCTTAAAGTCTGTTTCGATGGACTTGTTCGGAAGCTCTCCTTGGCCACTTCGAGTGACATAACATTGTTTGCTCCAGTCGGTTGGGTTGCATACAAGAGGTTGTAGATGCCATTGAAGAGGATGATCTTCTAGTTGCTTGTCAACCACTGATTATTCAGCTTTTTGGGGGTATGGTGGCGAGGAGCTTCTATGGTGTAGTTGTAGGTACTGACTAATTGGCGAGGACCTATAAATTTATGAACTTAGAAAAGATTGGTGATCTAAAATTTTGTTGATGTTGGGGGCCTTCGTCCTCCGAAGGTCCTCAAAAACATGATTTGACAATGTTTTCCAAGTGGATTGTGAACAGGTATCTTCGGACTCAGAATGAACAGGAAGTACGGTCGGGACGAAGCCTGAACTAGACAAAGGACGAGCTGATTACCAAGCTCTACGAAGGTTGGTGCACAGCCGAAGCTATACGCAGGGAAGCTTCGTCGCGATAGCGGAAAGGGGAACCGACTTAAAGATGAAAAGACTACGTGGGCCTTGACAGATTTCCATAAGTCATTAACAAATGTAATGGACATGGATGTAATTTTACGTGGGCTGCGTCCCGCGTCTATAAATAGATGAACAGTATTCCCGTACTGTTCACGCTGACTTGGCATTTGCTTTTGCGTCACGCTTGTACTTTTTACCTTCATTCAAGACCGAAGGTACATTTGCAATTTGTAATCATTTCTATTTCTCCATGTTAATAAAATAGAAATGATTTTATGATGATGTTTATATTTCATGCTTTATATGAGTCCTTCGTCGTTACTTGTTATATTTACGAAGGTATGTCTCTTGTGACCTTCGTCCGAAACTCATTATTTCCCGAAGGGGAATAATGTTTCGAAGGACGAAGGAATTTAACATTTAACACTTTATGTTGCCTTGTTCTTAACTCTTAGCATTTGAGAACAAGTCTCCAACATTGGCGCCCACCTCCGGTGAACTCACTTCCATTTTGAGTTTTTTTGGACACCTTCGGAAGCTGTAGACCTTCGCTATGGCACCGAAGAAAGCTTCAGCGGCTGGGGCTGCAGCACTGCAACCGCTGGACCACAACCAGGAGACCGTCTCTCTTCGGGAGGCCCGAAGCCAGAAGAGAAAGGCCGTCAGCCCAACGCTTCAGGAGGAAGAGCTAGACCAAGAAATCAGGGATATGGAGATGCTACATCAATAGGTGCAGAGGAAGAAGGAGAAGATGGCCCGGCTAGCTGAGTTGCAACGGCAGATAGACGAAGCCTCTGAGGAAGTTCGTCATCTTACTCACGATGAGCAAAACAGAAGGCCTCAGCAGAAAGACCTTCACCAGGAGGGCTTCGCCAACGAAGATGACTGGTATGACAATTTCCATCAGGGAAATTTTGTTTTCGATGATGCTTCTCCTTTGTCCGCTGAGCTGCAGGCTACACCTTGGCCTCCATCCTATAAGCCACCCCAGCTTCCCATGTTCGACGGCCACTCAGACCCGAAGCAGTTCTTAATGAGCTACGAGGCAACAGTGTCTTCGTATGGGGGCAACGCGGCAGTCATGGCGAAGTCTTTCGTTATGGCCGTCAGGAATGTTGCTCAGACCTGGTATTCCTCCCTTCGACCAGGAACGATCACCTCATGGCAGAAGCTGAAGGATATGTTGTTAACCAGCTTTCAAGGATTTCAGACGAAGCCGGTCACTGCTCAAGCTTTGTTTCAGTGCACTCAGGATCATGAAGAATACCTTCAGGCGTATGTCAGAAGGTTCTTGCGTTTGAGGGCACAAGCACCAACGGTGCCCAATGAAATTGTTATCGAAGCCATGATCAAGGGGCTTCGTCCTGGACCTGCAGCCCAATACTTTGCTAGGAAGCCTCCTCAGACTCTGGAGAAGCTACTCCAAAAGATGGACGAGTACATTCGTGCTGATAATGACTTTCGCCAAAGAAGGGAGGAGGCCTTAAGATTTTCTGAGATGACCAGGGGCTTCGGGGGACGATTCTATCCGAGGCATGTCAGGTCCATCCACAACACTCAAAATGATGACAAGGGGAGTCAGCAGAACAGGCCGCAGTGCTCCTCACAGGCTTCGGGGCAACAGCAAACTTTCTTTCGGCCACCAGCTCCAAGAGGCAGAGGCGCCAGGGGCTTCGGCGAGAGATGCGGAGATCAACCAAGGAGGACATTTTGCTTATTCTGCGGTGAGAACAAGGGCCATACCACCAGGATGTGCCATGTCACCATTCAGAAACAAAAGGAGCTAGCAGAAGCTGCAGCGCAACAGGGACAGCCGAAGCAGGTCATGCATACTGCTTCGTACCATCAGCCTTACATCCCGGAGTACGTGGGCAACCACCCTGCAGTTTCCGTAGCTTCGGCAAGTCAACCTCAAGCTTCATGGCAACAGCCCCCGCCTCCGCCTCCGCTGCAACAAGGCCAACAGCCAGAAGGGAGCCAATATGTTCCGCACCAAAGGGATCTCAGAGAGCAATCTGAAGCCCGTACAGTCAATAGTACTGTGCCAGAGTCGAAGCACATTTATTGACAAATATCCTACTTTGATAGCAGTCTTTTCCGTTTAAGTTCTGTTTTCTGTGTAATAAAGAACACTTCAGTTTTCATATAGTAGTTTCGTGGTTGGTTATCAGAAAAACCTATCTTCTCTACAGGCTTAAGTTGCTGAAGCTTAAAAATTTCCGGTAACAAGGAGGACCTTCGGATTATTAAAAATCCTTCGAAGCAACAAAAAGTCGTTCTAAGGAGCGCAGAGTAAGTTGCCGAAGTTACAAAAAGCCGTTCCAAAGGGAGCGCAGTGTAAGTTTTTTGCTCCAAAGACGTTCCTAAGGGAATGCAGAGCATACAGCGAAAAGTCAACGCTGATACCGCCTAAGTAAAAGGCGAAGAAGCTCCAAAGACGTTCCTAAGGGAATGCAGAGCTTATACCGTCTAAGTAAAAGGCGAAGAAGCTCCAAAGACGTTCCTAAGGGAATGCAGAGCTTATACCGTCTAAGTAAAAGGTGAAGAAGCTCCAAAGACGTTCCTAAGGGAATGCAGAGCTTACGAATATATTTTGTGTGTATCTTCGGAACAAATGTCATTTGCATAACATAACATCATCACATCATTTTGCATAACATAAGCATCATACATCATGTTGCATTTGGCAAAAGAAGGGGACACAGTATCAACCTTCGAAAGGACGTTTTGAGAAAGTGAAAATTGTGTAAAGTCACGAGGGAATACAATGATAATCTTCGGAATACAGCTTCGGGGAATATTTTTACGAAGCATGGACGAGCTTCATCAGAGCAATATCGAAATTGTATAGCTTCGGAGAATGTTTTCACGAAGCATGGACGTGTTTCATCAGAATAATTTTATCGAAGAATATTTTTACGAAGCATGAACGAGCTTCATCAGAGCAATATCGAAATTGAATAGCTTCGAGAATGTCTTCTTCACGAAGCATGAAAAGAAGGGAAGGTGTTTTTTCGCCGAAGGCTCAAAAATGGTATGTATGTAGAGTTTCATGCATCGTAAAGAATTGAATAATGAAAAGAGACTTGTATATTACATTCAAATGTACAAAATGTTACATAGATCACACTTTAAATGTTTTTTCTAAATAGCATCTAATCTTCTCTTAATACTGCTTCGGCGGCTTCATTTAGAAGTTGATCAACAACTTTATCCATGATAGCTTCGGCCATTTCTTTAATTTCGTCATCCCCTTTTGTGTGGGGGTCGGCAGTCGATCCAGCAGGTTCTGAGGGAAGAGAACATTTCTTTATTACTATTACAAATCGCGAGCAAAGTTTGAAATAAAAATTACAACGCAAATAAGAACGACTAATTAATACCTAATTGCCTTTCGGGCTCTGCACTTCTTTCGGCAGCTTCTGCCACTTTCCTAGCATCATGGATGCCTTTTTCGCTTCTTTGAATTATTTCTTGCGCCATTTCCCGGCCGCCATTGTCCCAGATATCAGTGAAGAATTTACCGCCAACCATGCTGGCTTCGGTCGAGGGATCTTTGATATCTTCAGAGGATAGGGCAGCTTCGGACTGAGCTAAGGATTTTATATGTTCACAACCTTTTTTCTCCAAAACAGCAGCAATTCCTCTGGCGCCTGAAAAAGCGCAGATGTCACCACGGCTGCTCAGGATTTCCTCGAAGGCTTCTGCTTCGTGATTAATCCAGCCCAGTGGACCTTCGGGATTCCCTCTTGAAAAGTCCTCTTCACTAGAAAAGGCGCCAACGCTGGCGAAGCTGGATTTTATCTTTTCAACGCATTCTACAGATTTAACATAGCATTTCCTCTGAGATGCACGAAGCTCCTTAACACTTAGCTCCAATTTATTGACCATATGATCACTAAGTTCTCGTTTTGTCTCCTCAAGCACGCGTTCCTCTTTAGCTCTAGCTAGCTGTTTCTGAAGATCCTTGATTTCACGTTTTTGGGCTTCGGCCTGGATCTTTGCAGCAGCTTCGTCCTTTTTTATCTTGTCTACTAGTGTAACCAGAATTTTGTCTTTTTCTAGAGCTTCGTTTCTCAATTTTATCACTTCGGATCGTAGATTGTTGAATGCAATCTCATAACTCTCATCTTCGGCACTCTTTTGTGCTCTCAAAGCGTTGCTCAGGATTAAACCCTATAAAAGAAAGAATCCATATAAGAATAAAGGAATGAATTACGTATTGTAAAATTTTTTCAAAAGTCTAATTCCCAAACCTTCAGGCTATTATATGCAAGACTATCCGCAAGATCTTCCTTCGTCATGGCGCATAACCCAGCTTCGAGCTTCGGGAATCCCATACTTCTAGCCATTTCCCGGCACACGGATAACTCTTTATTGTCTGGGAGGCAGTACAGGAAATCATCTTCGTTTGTCCCATTGAATACTACTGCCCCCTTCGGATACTTCAACTCTCTAGCATAGTGATTCGCTTCATAGATCTCTTCTTCAGACAGTTTCTTCCCCGAAGCATGTCGCACGATGTAATCGCGTATGCTGGAGGGAGCTTCGGGGGCGGCAGTGTCAATTTCTTCAACCAAGGCTGGTTTTGATATTTTCTTGGATTGTTCCTTGGCGGGCTCTGAAGGCCCAGCTTCAGCTTCAGCTTGTTGCTTCGAAGCTTCAGTGGATGCTTCAGCGAGTTCAACAGACTCCTTTGCGGTTGTGCTTGAAGACTTAATTGTCTCCAAGACATCCAGTACGTTCACCATTCTTTTTCTTCTTGGGGTCACCAATGGACCCTTTTGATTTTTTGTTTCGACATTTACTGAAGGACTTAAAATTTCTGATGTTTTTGGCCCTTCAATCTTCGGGTTTTCTATTGCTGAAGGCGCTTCAGTTTTCTCTTTTATCTTCAGTTTATCAATCTTCGGCACCGGAGCTGGTTCTGTAGCTTCAGGGGTCAAAGCAACTTCACCAATAAATTCTGGCACTGTGGCCGGCTCAATAAAACGCGTTCGATGGGTGAGCACTTTAATCTTTTTCCTTTGAGGCGCTGGCTCACTAGTGGCACTCGTGGTAGCTTCTGTCGCAGGAGAAGCATTTTTCCTTTTGCGACCCAATACCGGATAGTGATAGTCAGGGTAGATAAACCCGACTGCGTCAAACACACGGTTGAGCCTTTTCTTCTTTCGGCCTCCGAAGGCTGCTGATAATGCAGTGTTCTCAGCCTTCGAATATGCCCCAAGAAGTTCGTCACTTAATGTTTCAATGCTTTTCAACCAGTCATCATCAGGTTCAACAAATTTATCTGCATATTTGAATGTGTATTTCAGTCTGACCAGTCCGCCTTCGTCGAACTCTTTAATGGTCTCCTTCGGCATTTCCCACTTTTTTGCAAGTGGCCATACCCTGAAGGCAATGTGCTCTTGGACTAAGTCCCTTGTCCCAATGAAAGAGCAGATTACGCCGAAGGCTCTTTGGCATTCTTCGGCTGCTTCATCCATTTCAATCTTCGGCCTTCGAAGTCCGAAGCGTTGCCAGATGGGGCGCATAATGATACTCTTGACATCTTCTTGCGCTATTAAGTCATTCTTCACATAGAACCACTCTGTCATCCAGGCTCCGGGCCACCTCTTCCGAAAGGTCGGCACAGGGCAGCTTGACCCGGAGCGGGCACCGAAGCTATAACACCCAAAATTGTTGTGATATTGTTCTTTTCCCCAGGGCTTCGTCTCGTATAATAACTCATGAATGTTGCAGAAGCTTTTAGCGTTTGGTTCCTGTCGGGGACCATAATTAGGGGTACCCTCAAGACGCCTAATTCTCAGCTGGTAACCCCCATCAGCATAAAGCTGCAAAGGCCTGATGGGTTTGATTAAGTCAGGGATCAGTCCACACGAGTGACTTGACCACGCCACGCCCGAGCCAAGCCTCGGGCGAGGGCAGCCGACCCTAAGATGACTCCGTCTCGCCTGAGGTCTCCTCTTTCACGGCAGGCGCATCCCCGGCTCGCCCTAGGCCCCGCCTCCGATAAGGAGAAACCCTGACTAAATCACCGCACCAACCGACCGAGTCACCAGGGCGTTTAACGCAAAAGGTAAGACCGACGGGTGGCCAGACTTCGCCAGTGGTGCCATAGGAAACTCCGCTCCGCCCGACCCAGGGCTTGGACTCAGGCTAAGGCCTCGGAAGACGGCGAACTCCGCTCCGCCCGACCCAGGGCTCGGACTCAGGCTAAGGCCTCGGAAGACGGCGAACTCCGCTCCGCCCGACCCAGGGCTCGGACTCAGGCTAAGGCCTCGGAAGACGGCGAACTCCGCTCCGCCCGACCCAGGGCTCGGACTCAGGCTAAGGCCTCGGAAGACGGCGACCTCCGCCTCGCCCGACCCAGGGCTCGGACTCCGCCTCGGCCTCTGCCGAATAAACTCCGCCTCGCCCGACCAGGGCTCGGACTCTGTCTCTGTCTTGCAGGACGGACTCGGCCACAGCCTCGGAGGAGCCTCCACGACACCCGACCTAGGATACGAGACCGCCACGTCAACAGGAAGCGTCATCATCACCCTGCCCTGAGCCGACTTGGGTCGCAGAGAACAAGACCGGCATCCCATCTGGCCAGCTATGCCAGATAGGCCATGATGGCGCCCCGCTAGATCATGACGACGGCGGTCCCCAGCTCCCTTACGAAAGCAGGAGAACGTCAGCAAGGACCCAGCCACCTCGACAGCTGTCCCCCCGTCCGGCTCCGTTACTCCTCCAACAGCCACGACGCCACTCCAACAGGGTGCCACGATCTCTCTGGCTGCCACCTGGGCATGTACATAGGGCGCTAGCTCTCCCTCGCTAGACACGTAGCACCTTGCTACACCCCCATCTTGTACACTTGGACCCTCTCCTTACGACTATAAAAGGAAGGGCCAGGGCCTTCTTAAAGAAGGTTGGCCTCGCGGGGACGAAAGGCAGGGGCAGGCGCTCTCTCGGGGCCGCCCTCTCCCTTCACCTCGTGCGGACGCTTGTAACCCCCTACTGCAAGCGCACCCGACCTGGGCGCGGGACGAACACGAAGGCCGTGGGAATTTCTCCGACTCCCTCGCGATCCGGCTCCGGCCACCGACCTCTCTCTCACTCCGTTCCCCCCTTTGCGCTCGCTCCACGCGCTCGACCCATCTGGGCTGGGGCACGCGGCACTCTCACTCGTCGGCTCGAGGACCCCCCGGTCTCGGAACGCCGACAGTTGGCGCGCCAGGTAGGGGCTGCGCTGCGTGTTGACGTTCGATTTCCCGTCAAGCTCCAGATGGGCAGTCTCCAACAACCTCTTCAACCCGGGACGGTGCTCCGTTTCGGGAACCTCGAGTTCATCTCGCTCGACGGCGACTACGACATGATACTCCTTCCACCGCCGCGCGACGACGACATTGATGGCGGACAGCCCGCCCGCCGGCGGCGGAATCGACGACGTCTTTCCCGTGTAGGGGAAGGACAACTTTCGAGCTCGCCCCATCCTCTCCCTCGCCATCGGAGGAGGAGGAGGCGGGGCAACCAGGGCCGAGCGGGAGGCCGCGCTCCGACGGCTGTCGAGCAAGTCGACATCCCCGGCGCCTCAACGGAGGACGCGCTAAGCGTTGCCCTCGCGTTCGAGGCGAAGGCGAGCGTCATCCCCCCGCAACACGTCGACTCCGAGCAAGTGGACGACGCCAGCACGCTCACGGAAGGCCTGCAGGACGTCGCCCTCGGACCCAAGACGACGACGCGGTCAGCCCCCGACGCGACTTCATCGCTCCTCGTCGACAAAAAGGTATCGACTGCTACCCATCTTTCGTTATTTCGACTCGGCCTCAGCCCGCCTGGCGATCTCGCTTTGGCGGGCGCTCACATTGAGGCGAGTGCAACCTCTCTGGGGTTTCCTGTGCGGTCGCCTTGGGACCGATTGACGGGTGTCTCGACCTACGGACCCTCTGGGTCCGAGGAAGACGACGACCCCAGCATCTGCTGGGATTTCTCCGGATCTGGCAACCCTAGTGCCATGCGGGACTTCATGACCGCATGTGACTACTGCCTCTCCGACTGTTCCGACGGCAGCCGCAGCCTTGGCGACAAGGACTGCGGCCTGAGTCGCGAATGTTTCCACATCGAGCTAGGGGATCCCTCCGGAGGCGGCTGTCTCGGCATGCCGGAGGATGGTGATCCCCCTAGGCCAGCGCCTCGCGCTGACATCCCGCGGGAGCTAGCTGTGGTCCCCGCTTCGGCGGGAGGTCACGACCCACAGCTCGAGCAAGTCCGCGGGGCGCAGGCCGGGTTCGATGAAGGAGCAGGAGCGCTCGAGGCAATCCGTCAGAACATCGGGCAGGTATGGGCGAGCCAACCCCCGGCCGGAGGAATGCGTCACTTGCCCCAAGGTCTCCAGCACCGCATCGCCAACGATGCCAGGGACAAACCGCCACCCGCATCCGGCGGGACTGGCCAGGACCTGGTCGCTGCAGCAATGCTCCTCCGCGCGATGCCGGAGTCATCAACCACCGAGGGACGGCGGATCCAGGGAGAACTCAGGCATCTCCTGGAAGGCGCTGCGGCCCGGCGGGCAGAGAGCTCTGCCTCTCGAAGGCGGGGATACACCCCGGATCCTCGTGCCGCGACTTCCCGACTCACGCGGGAAACCTCGGTCTTCACCGGGCGCACGCGCAACACCGCGCCTGCGGCCCCGGGCCACCTCGGCGACGAGCACCCTCATCGTGACCGTCGGGCACGCCTCGACGAAAGGGTGCGCCGAGGCTACCACCCCAGGCGTGGGGGACGTTACGACAGTGGGGAGGATCGAAGTCCCTCGCCCGAACCACCCGGTCCGCAGGTCTTTAGCCGAGCCATTCGGCGGGCGCCGTTTCCGCCCCGATTCCGACCCCCGACTACTATCACGAAGTACTCGGGGGAGACGAGACCGGAATTGTGGCTTGCAGACTACCGCCTGGCCTGCCAGCTGGGTGGGACGGACGATGACAACCTCATCATCCGAAACCTCCCCCTATTTCTCTCCGACACCGCTCGTGCCTGGTTGGAGCACCTGCCCCCGGGGCAGATTTCCAACTGGGAGGATCTGGTCCAGGCCTTCGCCGGGAACTTCCAGGGCACGTACGTGCGCCCCGGGAATTCCTGGGACCTCCGAAGCTGTCGGCAATTGCCGGGAGAGTCCCTTCGGGACTACATCCGGCGGTTCTCGAAGCAGCGCACCGAGCTGCCCAACATCACCGACTCCGATGTCATCGGCGCGTTCCTCGCTGGCACCACCTGCCGCGACCTGGTGAGCAAGTTGGGTCGCAAGACCCCCACCAGGGCGAGCGAGCTGATGGACATCGCTACCAAGTTCGCCTCCGGCCAGGAGGCGGTAGAGGCCATCTTCCGAAAGGACAAGCAGCCCCAGGGCCGCCCGTCGGAAGATGCTCCCGAGGCGTCTGCTCCGCGCGGCGCCAAGAAGAAAGGCAGGAGAAAGTCGCAAGCGAAACGCGACGTTCCCGATGCTGACCTTGTCGCCGCCGCCGAGCGCAAGAACCCTCGGAAACCCCCCAGAGGTGCAAACCTCTTCGACAAGGCACTCAAGGAGACGTGCCCCTACCATCAGGGGCCCGTCAAACACACCCTCGAAGAGTGCGTCATGCTTCGGCGTCACTTCCATCGGGCCGGGCCACCCGCCGAGGGTGGCAAGGCTCACGACGACGACAAAAGGGAGGATCACCAAGCAGGAGAGTTCCCCGAGGTCCGCGACTGCTTCATGATCTATGGAGGGCATGTGGCAAATGCCTCGGCTCGGCATCGTAAGCAAGAGCGTCGGGAGGTCTGCTCGGTGAAGGTGGCGGCGCCAGTCTACCTAGACTGGTCCGACAAGCCCATCACCTTCGACCAGGACGACCACCCCGACCACGTGCCGAGCCCGGGGAAGTACCCGCTCGTCGTCGATCCTGTCATTGGCGACGTCAGGCTCACCAAGGTCCTGATGGATGGGGGCAGCTGCCTCAACATCATCTACGCCGAGACTCTCAAGCTCCTGCGCGTCGACTTGTCGTCCGTCCGAGCAGGCGCTGCGCCCTTTCACGGGATCATTCCCGGGAAGCGCGTCCAGCCCCTCGGACAGCTCGACCTCCCTGTCTGCTTCGGAACACCCTCCAACTTTCGAAGGGAGACTTTGACGTTCGAGGTGGTCGGGTTCCGAGGGACCTACCACGCGGTGTTGGGAAGGCCATGCTACGCGAAGTTCATGGCCATCCCCAATTACACCTACCTGAAGCTCAAGATGCCGGGCCCCAACGGGGTCATCACCGTCGGCCCCACGTACAAACACGCATTCGAGTGCGATGTGGAGTGCGTGGAGTACGCCGAGGCCCTCGCCGAGTCCGAGGCCCTCATTGCCGACCTAGAAAGCCTCTCCCGAGAGGTGCCGGATGCGAAGCGGCATGCCGGCAACTTCGAGCCAGCAGAGACGGTTAAGGCCGTCCCTCTCGATCCCAGTGGCGACGCCTCCAAGCAGATCCGGATCGGTTCGGGGCTCGACCCCAAATAGGAGGCAGTGCTCGTCGACTTTCTCCGCGCAAACGCCGACGTTTTCGCGTGGAGTCCCTCGGACATGCCCGGCATACCGAGGGAAGTCGCCGAGCACTCGCTGGATATTCGGGCCGGGGCCCGATCGGTCAGACAGCCTCTGCGCCGATTCGACGAGGAAAGGCGCAGAGTGATAGGCGAGGAGGTCCACAAGCTGATGGCAGCAGGGTTCATTAAAGAGGTATTCCATCCCGAATGGCTTGCCAACCCTGTACTTGTGAGGAAAAAAGGGGGGAAGTGGCGGATGTGTGTAGACTACACTGGCCTCAACAAAGCATGTCCAAAGGTCCCCTGCCCTCTACCTCGCATCGACCAAATTGTGGACTCCACAGCAGGGTGCGAAACCCTGTCTTTTCTCGATGCCTACTCAGGGTATCATCAAATCAAGATGAAAGAGTCCGACCAGCTCGCGACTTCTTTCATCACGCCCTTCGGCATGTACTGTTATGTCACAATGCCGTTCGGGTTGAGGAACGCGGGTGCAACGTACCAGCGGTGCATGAACCATGTGTTCGGCGAACACATTGGTCGCACGGTCGAGGCTTACGTCGACGACATCATGGTCAAGACGAGGAAAGCCTCCGACCTTCTCTCCGACCTCGGACTGACATTCCGGTGTCTCAAGGCGAAGGGCGTCAAGCTCAATCCCGAGAAGTGCGTCTTCGGGGTGCCCCGGGGCATGCTCTTGGGGTTCATCGTCTCCGAGCGGGGCATCGAAGCCAATCCGGAGAAGATCGCAGCAATCACAAACATGGGACCTATCAAGGACTTAAAAGGCGTACAGAGGGTCATGGGATGCCTCGCGGCCTTGAGCCGCTTCATCTCGCGCCTCGGCGAAAGAGGCCTGCCCCTGTACCGCCTCTTAAGGAAGGCCGAATGCTTCACTTGGACTCCCGAGGCCGAAGAAGCCCTCGGGAGCCTGAAGGCACTCCTCACACAGGCGCCCATCTTGGTACCCCCAACTGATGGAGAGACCCTCCTGGTCTACGTCGCCGCAACCACTCAGGTGGTCAGCGCCGCGATCGTGGTCGAAAGGCAGGAAGAAGGGCATGCTTTGCCCATTCAGAGGCCAGTTTACTTCGTCAGCGAAGTGCTGTCCGAGACCAAGACCCGCTACCCACAAGTCCAGAAGCTGCTATACGCTGTGGTCCTGACGAGGCGAAAGTTGCGACATTACTTCGAGTCCCATCCGGTGACTGTGGTGTCATCCTTCCCCCTGGGGGAGATCATCCAGTGCCGAGAAGCCTCGGGACGGATCGCAAAGTGGGCGGTGGAAATCATGGGCGAGGCGATCTCGTTCGCCCCTCGGAAGGCCATCAAGTCCCAGGCACTGGCGGATTTCGTAGCCGAATGGGTCGATACCCAGTTACCAACGGCTCCGATCCAACCAGAACTCTGGACCATGTTTTTCGACGGGTCGCTGATGAAGACGGGAGCTGGCGCAGGCCTGCTTTTCGTCTCGCCCCTCGGAAAACACCTGCGCTACGTGCTTCGCCTCCATTTCCCGGCGTCTAACAATGTAGCTGAGTACGAGGCTCTGATCAACGGGTTGCGAATCGCCATCGAGCTAGGGGTTCGACGCCTCGATGCACGCGGCGACTCGCAGCTCGTCATCGACCAAGTCATGAAGAATTCCCTCTGCCGTGACCCGAAGATGGAGGCCTACTGCGAAGAGGTTCGACGCCTGGAGGACAAGTTCTACGGGCTCGAACTTAGCCACATCGCCCGACGCTATAACGAGACTGCGGACGAGCTGGCGAAGATAGCCTCGGGGCGGACAACGGTTCCCCCGGACGTCTTCGCCCGGGATCTGCACCAACCCTCAGTCAAGATAGGCGACGCGCCCGAACCCGAGGCACCCTCGGCCTCGTCCGAGGTGACCTCGGCTCAGCCCGAGCCGTCCTCGGCTCAATCCGAGGAACCCTCGGGGCCCGAGCGCGAAGCGCTGCACGTCGAGGAGGAGCAGAACGGGGTCGTGCCAGATCAAGATTGGAGGACCCCGTACCTGCAATATCTCCGCCGAGGAGAGCTGCCCCTCGACCAAACCGAGGCTCGGCGGGTAACGCGACGAGCAAAATCGTTCGTCCTGCTGGGCGACGAGAAGGAGCTCTACCACCGCAGCCCCTCGGGCATCCTCCAGCGATGCATCACCATCGCCGAGGGTCAGGACCTCCTGCAGGAAATACACTCGGGGGCTTGCGGTCATCATGCAGCACCTCGAACCCTCGTCGGGAATGCTTTCCGCCAAGGCTTCTACTGGCCAACGGCGGTGGCTGACGCCACTAGAATTGTCCGCGCCTGCGAAGGGTGCCAATTCTATGCGAAGCGGACCCACCTGCCCGCTCAGGCTCTGCAGACGATACCCATCACCTGGCCCTTCGCTGTGTGGGGTCTGGACCTCGTCGGCCCACTGCAGAAGGCACCCGGGGGCTACACGCACCTGCTGGTCGCCATCGACAAATTCTCCAAGTGGATCGAGGTCCGACCCCTAAGCAGCGTCAAGTCCGAGCAGGCGGTGGCATTCTTCACCAACATCATCCATCGCTTCGGGGTCCCGAACTCCATCATCACCGACAATGGCACCCAGTTCACCGGCAAAAAATTCTTGGATTTTTGCGACGATCACAACATCCGGGTGGACTGGGCCGCCGTAGCTCACCCCATGTCGAATGGGCAAGTGGAACATGCCAATGGCATGATTCTACGGGGGCTTAAGCCTCGGATTTATAACAGTCTCAACAAGTTCGGCAAGCGATGGATGAAGGAACTCCCCTCGGTGGTCTGGAGCCTGAGGACGACTCCAAGCCGAGCCACGGGTTTCACGCCGTTCTTCCTGGTCTACGGGGCCGAGGCAATCCTGCCCACAGACCTGGAATACGGTTCCCCGAGGACGAGGGCTTACGACGAAGAAAGCAACCAAGCCAGCCGAGAAGACTCGCTGGACCAGCTGGACGAGGATCGGGACAGGGCCCTATTACACTCAGCGCGGTATCAGCAGTCCCTGCGACGCTACCACGCCCGAGGGGTCCGACCCCGAGATCTCCAGGTGGGCGATCTGGTGCTTCGGCTGTGGCAGGACGCCCGAGGGAGGCATAAGCTAACGCCCCCCTGGGAGGGGCCGTTCATCATCGCCAAAGTTCTGAAGCCCGGAACTTACAAGCTGGCCAACAGTCAAGGCGAGGTCTACGGCAACGCTTGGAACATCCAACAGCTACGTCGCTTCTACCCTTAAGATGTTTCCAAGTTGTTCATATACCCCGCACCCACGCAAAGTTTAGTCAACAAGGAAGGGTCGGCCTCGCCTCGGCAAAGCCCGACCCTCCCTCGGGGGCTAAAAGGGGGGAAACCCCCTCTGCGTCAAAATTTTCCTCGAACAAAAAAAACCTCTTTTACCAGAACATCTTTCGTGCTTTTTGACTACTTCGAAAAGTGGGTCCTAGAAACGACGGGGTACACGTAAGCAGCCAAGGCCGACCGAGCCGAGGGACTCCTACGCCTCCGGGATACGGATACCTCACTCGTCACCTTCTGTGATAAGTAACTCGCGTTCGGATAAGGTGACTCCGCGGATCGAATGAGTCTTTACGTACGAAGGCTCTTCTGTTGAAGCAGGTTCTTCGAGCCTTCTCGACCGAGTCGGTGACAGGGCCTCATGGATGGGTAAAAGTACGCGTAAGCGGCGAGGCCGACCGAGCTGAGGGACTCCCACGCCTCCGGGATACGGATACCTCACTCATCACCTCCCGCGAGAAGCAACTCTTGCTCGCACTAACATCCCTGCTACCGACAAAAAGTCCAGATACTCGAAGCAAGAGGAAAAGAGACACAGCTTTATAACGCGACAAGGGTGTGTGTTCCGGCCTCAACGGCCGCACAAGGCCCACGCTACAGGACGACTTGACCCTGCAGGCGCGGACCTTGGTACTGGAAGAGGGTGGCGACACCCTCGGCATCAGCAGCACCTTCGGCAAGACCCGACCTGGCCTCGGGTGGCCACGCGGCCCGAAGGCCTCCGCTCCGAAGGACGACGTCGACACCGCGCTCGAGCAATCTCCGCCAGAGGCTTCCCCGAGAATCCGGCCCAAGCGGACGGCTCGGCCGGCCACCTCCGAGGCCTCGGCCGACCCCTTCCGAGGGCGCCAGCTCGGTCCGAGGCCTCGGCCAATCAACTCCGGCGCCGAGCCTGCCAGCAGACGACCCAGCTGGGCTCCGGCCAACCAGGTTCCATTTCCGAGCCAACAACGCCTCTGCTTGTGCTGATATCGCTACCCCTGGCCTCGGCTCGTTGAAGAGCGACCGAGGGGTCTTTTTAACTAAGCTAGAGGAGCCTCGGACGACAGGTCCGACCGAGCCGAGGGATTCCTACGCCTCCGGGATACGGATACCTCACTCGTCACCTGGACACGGGGCGACTCATGCTTGGTGAAGCGATTCAGACAATCGATAGGCAAGTCTTATTGCTCAGAAATGAGAAAAAAAACACGGCTCTATGCCGGAGTTACATACATGTTCAGGCCCCGAAAGCCGAAATGAACAAAAAACCCGGCACTCGAAGTGCCATTACAAACGGAACTCCGGTTCCGTCTCCGCAGGTACGAACAACCCCACTCGACGGGGGTGGACCTGCGGAGCAACAGGAGACCGACGAACGGCACGTCGCCGACCGCCCCGACAGCGGCAACGACGATGAAGACTTCTGCCCCGGGGAGCCGAACAGCAGCAGTGATGGCCTCAGGGCGGATACTGCTGCTAGGAGGCCCCCACCCTCGCCCAAACTCGAGAGGCAAGGACGGGCAGAAGGCCGTAGAGTTGGAGGTCGGCCCATGGCCAACCTGGGCTGTCGCGCCGGCGGAAGAACCTCTTCCAGCTGCCGTGGCGGGAGGCGGCACCGGGAGCGATTCCGAAACTGCTCGGCTCAGAGAGCCGGGCACGGTGCAGCTGTTAGCGCCACAGGCGACTCCCGCCCTTCCCCCCGATCACTGAGGGAAGGAGCGAGCCACCGCCCGCGCAGAGACCGACCCCAACTCGGTACACGCCCCTCCTCAGCCCTGGTGATGAAAATCCTTGAGGCTGAGGAAGGGGCGGATACCGCAGCCCGGCTCGCTTTCCCCCACCATCAAGCCGGAGGTCGCCTTCTCGGGCGATCGCCGGTGGAGGGGTGCAGCCGGGCTGCATGATGAAAATCCTTGAAGCCGAACGATGGCTGAAAGGTACCAACTCCCACGGGGTTGCGTTCCTCCAACGATGGAGCGAAAAGACGGCGGTTCTCCCCCAACCGGGGGCCTGGAAGATGGAGAGACATAATGCATAAGGGAGAAAGGAGACATGGTCGCCTCACGAAGGGGGTCGCCCTCCTTTTAAAGGCAACTCCCCCTGCTAGCGCCCTCAACCGTCATGGGCTGAGTCTTCTCCAACACGCCTCCAAGGCCCTTCCCCGCGGCGCGGGAGCTGGGGCCCGCCTGTCATGCAGACCAGCTCCAAGCAGAGGGAGCCAAATCGCCGCGCACGACGCACGCAACCGCCCAGCGGTTACAAGTAACCCTCCACTTTTGCCCAGACCAACGGGCAAAGGGGGCGAGCGGCCATGCAAGCGGCATGCAACCACGCCAAGTGGACGCGCCTCCCCGACTCCTGACAGGCCAGCACGACGGCTCAAGACCACGCGTCGTTCAACTGGCGCGCCAGGCGCTGCATGCGAACCGCTGCGCCTCTCGCTCCACCACCGCACCTCCTCGATTGCGGAACCGATACCGCGACTCGAGGCCGCCCAGCCTGCGATCCAGCGGCGCCAGCCTGGCGCAGCGGTCAAACGCGGTCAAAAATGGGCCGGCAGTAATGACGGTGGCAGGCGTGTGAGGGCAGCGGTTACGCCATCGGCCAGGCTCACGTCCCATCCGAGGGCAGCAAGAGAACCCTTCTCACGGCGTGAAGACGACGCGTCCGTGACCCGTACCTCGAACGGCCCGCGCGCGCACAACGGCGACCTCGCCAACTACTCACCCCAGCGCATTAACCCCACGGCGAAATAGGTGACGTTTCTGGCAGGGGCAGCTGGCAGCGCTTCGCCTCCGCCAAAAAACGGCCACGCCGAGAAAGGTACGCCACGAAGTTCAATTTCGAATCCCTTTTTCCCTTTTCCTTCTTTCTCTATCTCTTGCAACAGGGACCGAGAAGGGGGATAACCCCAAAGGGATCCTTCCCCGTGAAGGAACTAGGCCCCGAGCCTCCCTACTGATCAGGGGTTCGAAGGCTGGCCCCCCGAAGGGTTCAACAGCCGCCTCAGATCGCGTGGGCCCGACACCCACTACTGGTCAGGGGTTCGAAGGTCGGCCCCCGAAAGGTTCCATGACCGCCTCAGGCTACTAGGGCTCCGTGCCCCCTACTGATCAGGGGTTCGAAGGCTGGCCTGTCGAAGGGTTCACAGCCGCCTCAGACGCCGAGCGAGGGATGACCAGGGGTACGTTCGATACATAACCAAGGCTCGGGCTGCGCTCCCGAGGTACCCTAGGACATTTCCGAGACCAGCGGGAACGACTCTGTAACGGAATCCCATCGGAGGGAGGCAACGAGCCCTCGGACCCCGTCGCTAGGGGACCGGGTCCGGCAGATCACCCGCAGGTACTTTTGGGCGTGCCTCCGGGCCCCTAGCCGACCCCTAACGAACGGGGCACGGACGTCCACTCGGATTACCCGATCGCAGCTCACCGGAGACACCATGTTCGGTGCCCATCGAGGGTAACATGGCGCACTCCCCCCCCTCCTCCTTGCGGAAAGGCGACGTAGGGGCGTATATAAAAAGTCGAGTCTGTCCCTGATCGTCCTCCCGCTCCGTGCGAAGGCTCGGGGGCTGCTCTCGCAAACCCGGCTCCGGCCGAACCGTTGACAGCGTCAACATACCAGCCCGAGAACTTGGGCCCCGACAGTGCACCTGGGTTACGCCCTGCTCGCATGAGGGAACCGCTAGTCACGCCGAAGCATTGCGCAAGGCATTAAGACCTCGAAGGAGTGAAACCACTCCTCCGAGGCCTCGGGGGCTACACCCGGCGGGTGCGCTCGCGCGCACCCACCGGAACAAGGTACCTCCGAGAAAGGCTGGTCCCCTTGCAAAAAAGTGCGATGCAAGCCTCCAAGCGAGTGTTAACACTCTCTTCGAGGCTCGGGGGCTACTGTCGGGGACCATAATTAGGGGTACCCTCAAGACGCCTAATTCTCAGCTGGTAACCCCCATCAGCATAAAGCTGCAAAGGCCTGATGGGTTTGATTAAGTCAGGGATCAGTCCACACGAGTGACTTGACCACGCCACGCCCGAGCCAAGCCTCGGGCGAGGGCAGCCGACCCTAAGATGACTCCGTCTCGCCTGAGGTCTCCTCTTTCACGGCAGGCGCATCCCCGGCTCGCCCTAGGCCCCGCCTCCGATAAGGAGAAACCCTGACTAAATCACCGCACCAACCGACCGAGTCACCAGGGCGTTTAACGCAAAAGGTAAGACCGACGGGCGGCCAGACTTCGCCAGTGGTGCCATAGGAAACTCCGCTCCGCCCGACCCAGGGCTTGGACTCAGGCTAAGGCCTCGGAAGACGGCGAACTCCGCTCCGCCCGACCCAGGGCTCGGACTCAGGCTAAGGCCTCGGAAGACGGCGAACTCCGCTCCGCCCGACCCAGGGCTCGGACTCAGGCTAAGGCCTCGGAAGACGGCGAACTCCGCTCCGCCCGACCCAGGGCTCGGACTCAGGCTAAGGCCTCGGAAGACGGCGACCTCCGCCTCGCCCGACCCAGGGCTCGGACTCCGCCTCGGCCTCTGCCGAATAAACTCCGCCTCGCCCGACCAGGGCTCGGACTCTGTCTCTGTCTTGCAGGACGGACTCGGCCACAGCCTCGGAGGAGCCTCCACGACACCCGACCTAGGATACGAGACCGCCACGTCAACAGGAAGCGTCATCATCACCCTGCCCTGAGCCGACTTGGGTCGCAGAGAACAAGACCGGCATCCCATCTGGCCAGCTATGCCAGATAGGCCATGATGGCGCCCCGCTAGATCATGACGACGGCGGTCCCCAGCTCCCTTACGAAAGCAGGAGAACGTCAGCAAGGACCCAGCCACCTCGACAGCTGTCCCCCCGTCCGGCTCTGTTACTCCTCCAACAGCCACGACGCCACTCCAACAGGGTGCCACGATCTCTCTGGCTGCCACCTGGGCATGTACATAGGGCGCTAGCTCTCCCTCGCTAGACACGTAGCACCTTGCTACACCCCCATCTTGTACACCTGGACCCTCTCCTTACGACTATAAAAGGAAGGGCCAGGGCCTTCTTAAAGAAGGTTGGCCTCGCGGGGACGAAAGGCAGGGGCAGGCGCTCTCTCGGGGCCGCCCTCTCCCTTCACCTCGTGCGGACGCTTGTAACCCCCTACTGCAAGCGCACCCGACCTGGGCGCGGGACGAACACGAAGGCCGTGGGAATTTCTCCGACTCCCTCGCGATCCGGCTCCGGCCACCGACCTCTCTCTCACTCCGTTCCCCCCTTTGCGCTCGCTCCACGCGCTCGACCCATCTGGGCTGGGGCACGCGGCACTCTCACTCGTCGGCTCGAGGACCCCCCGGTCTCGGAACGCCGACAGTTCCAAACCTTGGCTTCTCACAGCCCAGACAAACACCCCCATTCTTATGATGGCTTCGGGGGTAATTTGGTGAAGGTAGACTTGAAATGTTTTCAGGACTTCAACAACAAACTTGCTTAGGGGGAATCGAAGCCCAGCCTTCAGAAAGCTTCGGAAGATTACAACTTCATCTTCTTCTGGGGTGGGAGAAGTCTTTTCTCCAGCGTCAGCCCTCACAATAGATATATCTCGAAAATATCGCCCCCTCATATTATCAATATGACTCTGCTTGATAGTGGTTTTCCCGAAAACCGTGTGACTTGGCCGCCATGGTCGATCTTCGGCCTCTTCCCCACCACTTTCTACATCATAGCTGTCACTATCATCAGTATCTTCGGACAAACCTTCAAGAATCTCTTTGGTGATTTTCTCCGTATTCGTCTCCGCCATCGCTATCAGGAACCCCAAATTCTTCTCTTCCTCGAGACTCAGCTTCGTCTCAGCAGGGATCTTTTTACCTTCAGACATCTTCGGAAAGGCTAAAAAACTGTTTTCAGGGCTGAAGCTTCGAAATCAAAAAGGTCACCAATCTTAATGCACAAGATGGCAAGTGTGCATACCAAATGAGTTGGCGGTGTGATCTTATTTATACGCCCAGGGCGTTGAAAATTGAAAGGTCCCGCTTGTCAGTGAGTGTTGCTATTCTAGCAAAGGGAAGGTGTTTTTTCGGACCTTCGGCTCAAGGCCTTCGTCCATATCGCAATCTGAATTTATCGTTAAACAAATTAATATTGCGAGGGGCTACTGTTGGGGGCCTTCGTCCTCCGAAGGTCCTCAAAAACATGATTTGACAATGTTTTCCAAGTGGATTGTGAACAGGTATCTTCGGACTCAGAATGAACAGGAAGTACGGTCGGGACGAAGCCTGAACTAGACAAAGGACGAGCTGATTACCAAGCTCTACGAAGGTTGGTGCACAGCCGAAGCTATACGCAGGGAAGCTTCGTCGCGATAGCGGAAAGGGGAACCGACTTAAAGATGAAAAGACTACGTGGGCCTTGACAGATTTCCATAAGTCATTAACAAATGTAATGGACATGGATGTAATTTTACGTGGGCTGCGTCCCGCGTCTATAAATAGATGAACAGTATTCCCGTACTGTTCACGCTGACTTGGCATTTGCTTTTGCGTCACGCTTGTACTTTTTACCTTCATTCAAGACCGAAGGTACATTTGCAATTTGTAATCATTTCTATTTCTCCATGTTAATAAAATAGAAATGATTTTATGATGATGTTTATATTTCATGCTTTATATGAGTCCTTCGTCGTTACTTGTTATATTTACGAAGGTATGTCTCTTGTGACCTTCGTCCGAAACTCATTATTTCCCGAAGGGGAATAATGTTTCGAAGGACGAAGGAATTTAACATTTAACACTTTATGTTGCCTTGTTCTTAACTCTTAGCATTTGAGAACAAGTCTCCAACAGTTGAATTCATAAAAAATATATGTGCTTACCAACATTTCATCATGCTTCTTTGTCTAGTCCCTTCATTGTTGGAATTGATGAGCACAGGAGGAAGCGGACTAGTTCAAAGCAGCATCGTTGTGGCTGCTTGGGGCACTATTATGCCTACATAAGGATAAAATGGAGGACGAACACCATATGGGGAAGGACCACAAAACGGCGGAGCGAACGAAGGAGGAACACCATAGGATCTATATGGAGAAGGACCATATGGGTATGGAGGAGAGCTTGGATAAGTGAAGATTGATCAGGAGTATTGATGGTTGGAGCTTTAGTAATAGGAGAAGGATCATCGGTGGTAGATTTTTTATTGGCAAGAGGAGGAGCATCCATGGGTGGTTGATAGAGATACAAAGGAGGAGGATATCTGTATGGAAATAGAAGTTGCGGACTCAGGAAACGAAGACGAGCAAGAAAATCCTCCCAACGACGATGGACAGGAGAAATATCATCGAAGAAGACCTACACACCAGCAGGGTCCTGGGATGTTCTGGAGATTGCTCGTTGAGCAAGTCAGTGAAAGTTTCAAAGTCTGGACTCTATCTAGAATCCATACTGAAATTAGAAGCATTTTTTACTCGTTCCCATTTTTTACTTCTAGAAGCTAATAACTCTTTCATTAAATTTCTTCTAACCCTAACAAACAATACTACTATATATATAGGTAGCAACAACTAGTTGTTAACTTCTTAAATAAATTGCAATCATATTAGTTGTACCCTATGCTATGTTCAGATGCTATCACACATCAGAAGAGGTCCTTACACACAATTAAAAACAGGATCATTAAAATAACTACAATATTATTAAATAAATCGTGTGTAGATATTCGGCTTAGTTTTCCTATCAAGCACATCTTGTGTAACTTAGCAGCAAGCCAAGTCCTTCAAAGTAGTCTTTTATTTTTTAAATTCATCTCGCTATGTATTGTTCGTTACCCTCGAAAGGCTACTTCATCTTAAAATGATTTTTGAACAGAAGTCTATAATTTGACTAATTATCTGCCTTACAAAATTTGACTTTGCTTAAGTTAAATTATGTCTTAGAATCGTTTGTTGGACAGGAGAGAACTCTCCATGTCCCCAAAATAAATATCAGTCTGGGGTTAGAACCTCGATCTTGTCGACCGTTGACTTCATGGCCTACAATAATCGCGTGGGACAAGGACAGCCAAAGGCGTCCGCAGATCATTGTCATTAATCTCTGAAACATTTTGCAAGCACAGTCCGACACGCTTGAGAAGGACCAAGTCAAAGCAACCCAGACGATAGAATTGATTATTTTATCTTATTATTTATCGGAGAGCACAAGCAACTCCTCCGCTCCGCACAAATTAGCAGCAATGTCTCGAACCAAACCAACCGAAGACGAACAAATCGAACTGCACAACCGCGGGGATTTATTATTGATAAAATCAAGGGAATGCAGACGTTGGATCTCTACTTGGGCGCGAAGTTGGCCTTGATGTGGTCCACCTCGCCGCTGCTGATGCGGAAGGCCTTGGCGAGGATGTCGGAGGGCACGGGCGGCACGGCGCCGAAGAGCGTCATGGCGATGGCCTGCGTGCCCTGGAGCTGGCTGTTGAAGGCGGCGACGACGGCGGCGGGGCCGTAGCCCCTGTTCTGCTGGAAGTGGACGAGGCCGCGCGGGAAGACGAAGACGTCGCCCTTGGTGACGGTCTTGGTGAAGAGCGCGTTGGCGGTGGTGATGAAGCCGACCTCGAGCGTGCCCTCGAGGACGAAGATGATCTCGGTGGCGCGCGGGTGCGTGTGCGGCGGGTTCTGGCCGCCCGGCGCGTAGTCGATGCGCGCCATGGAGACGCCCAGCGTGTTCACGCCCGGGAACTTCTCCACGTTGGCCGCCGTCACCACGGAGCCCGCCGGGTTGTCGGTGTTGCCGGGGTTCCTCAGCCCGTCGAAGAAGAAGTCGTCCGCCGAAAAGTTCGCCTTGCACGGGAACCCGTTCAGCTTCACCGCTGCACGGACACGCACGGGGTCAGCACAGCAGCAAGTCGATTGTTTGTCGCGATACATATAAAAACACAAGAACAAGACCAGGACAAAGAAGCAGATGATGCCAGGAAGCTAGCTAATTGAGAAGACCGATCGGGTTTTGACTCACGGGAGGCGTAGTCAGCCGGGCAGACGTCCTGCAGCATGTCGGGGTCGCCGGCGAGGGCCGGGGCGGCGAGCGCGAGGACGACGGCGCAGGCCGCGGCGACGTAAAGGTGGACCTTAGCCATGAGCGGTCAGTGGATGGAGTGCCGCTTCCCTGATCTCTGCACGTTGGCGAGTGATGAGTAGTAGCGTGCTCTCTTGTGTCAGTGATGGAGCTGGGAGCACAGCACACAATGAACCTGTACTTATAGAAGGCAGGGAGATTAGCCAGGCGGCCTAGCTAGCCGACTGGAGCTCTGAAACCACGGGTAGCCGGGTGGGAAAAGAACAAGGACAAGCAAGACGCCAGCTTCCTGGCTGTTAAGATGGGAGCGTCGTCGCCGTTGAGATAGAGTTGTTTATGCAGCGTGGGCGAACTGCTACACATGCATGCCGGGTACTTGGGGCAGCCGAGCTTGGACGCAGTCCTCGGCACGTCGCGGGGTTGATTATTCTGTGCGTCTGTGGCAGTGGGACGACAGCGGCGGATCCGGATGGGACCCTTCTCCAGTCCAGTTTCGTTCTCTGCCTCCGTTTCGTCATCCGTGCGTGTGCGACAGGCAGTCCGGCGGGGCCTCTACGGCCGGGTTTCTTGCTTCGTTTCGTCCTCGCGTCGCACTTGCACATCGTTCGGTCCTCCCGACGACCCGACCCATAGCCCACCGTCATGGCATTGTGCCATTTGCTTACTCCTTTGTTTTGGATGAACCAACGGTTCCATTCAGGACTTACTCAGTTATTCCTATCCCAGAAAAATATTATAAAAATTTATGAAAGATTTTAATTTATTTAAGATTCAGACCTCCTTAATTCCACTTAATTCAAATGAACTGAGAACAAAACGAACACGCCTCTAGAAACGGAGAAGAGACAGCGCCCTGATTGCACGGGCACAGGCGTCGACCCGTGCAGCAGGAAGCATGGGCGATTAATCCCACATGGGTTGCGGCTCAAACGGTTGGCTCCTAGCACATGGCATTCGTACCATTTTCAGAAGATTGTTTTAGGATCACGTTGTACAGTGGTGGTAGTAGTCAAGTGGCGGATTCAGAAATCTTCAACAGCCTAGACAAAGATAATACTTATACGGTAAACATATAACTTTGCGTAATTTTACCTATATTTAATTATATTTTATTGTTTGTTGTATGTGTATAGATTCATTGGCATTAATGGAGGAGCTCATCTTTATCTTTACTATATTAAAGTACCAGTTTTAACGGTCGTCTCGCGTCATATTTTTTTAAATAACCCCCACATCTATTTTAAATTAGCCTGCTGCACATCTGACCCTTACAACCTCCACGTTCTAAATATAGATGGCTAAACGGGCGGCTCAGTACAGGCGCGGCGCTCGTGGGCCGCAGCTTCGGTCCAGACTCGGCACGACACGTCGGCCTGCTGACCGTGTCGGCCCAGCCCGTTAGCCCGTCGAGTCATTTAGTTAAATCAGCATAAAATATTAAAAAACGACACAGAAGGTGGTGTTTGAACCCACGCCCTAATGGAAAAGGGTGGGAGACGCTGGATAAAGTTATCTAACCAGTAGAATATCATGCTCAAGTGTTTTTGATATTGAATATAAGTTGTATATATGTATATACGTTTTTTGTAAAATAAAAAATAATAATTATGTCGGGCCGAGCCAGCACTGCGGGTCGAGACTACGGACCAAGTACGGCACGGGCTCGTGCCGGGCTAGCCCAGGCACTATTAAATGGGTCGTGCCCCGGGCCAGGACACCAAACAAAGCTCATTTGACCATCTATACCTCCGCACGATAATGACGGTCCTCGCCTCAGTTGTCACCACCTCGTTCGTCATCCTACTTCTTTTCTCTCTCTCATCATGCCTCCGCCTTCGCGCCACCCCATTCTAGGTAGAGGGCGTGGGAGCAGGCGCCTCCTCGCTGTAATCGTCCGACACCAACCCGACACCGATCCGCGCAGTGGATATTGCATGTCCACGAGGACGTTTCACATCATGCGCGCACCATCGTTTTTACTGTCATCGGACGTCCAGTTCGTCTTCCCGGCCTTCACTCTGTTCTTCCTCCCCAACCTGCTGCCCCCGCCCACGGTCGCAGTCGCGAGCTGTGTCGACGCGGGTACGAGCGAGTCGATCTTGCTCCTGGCCTTTCTTCGTGCATACCGCCGAGGAGAACACAGTTGCGCTTGCCACTCTTGGGTTATCTTGGCGATAAGGAGTCCAGGTCTGAGATATTGGACAACCAAGGCCGTAGCGCGGCAGCAGTCGGCATATGCTACGGAGTTGGTGGTGGTGTTGTGTCGCCTCGGTGCGTCCAAGGCTAGGAAAGGCACTCGCATTCTCTCGCCCTTCTCGGACTGACGCCTTGTGCTGGTGCCTCTCAGTTTGGAGCTGTTCCGACTGAGCTTCTCTCTCCACTTGTGTGCTCTCTCTCTCTCTATGATCTAGCGGTATACTACCTATGTCGTCTCCAGATGCCCAGGTCTTCGTCGTGTACTTCTCCAGCAATGAACATGTATGTCCGCCTCTTCCCTTCCTGCTCTACGAAGCCTTGGAAGTGGGGGAGGCGAGGGATGTGGGTCCCTGATTTGCTGCCTATGGTACCCGTTCGATGGCTCGGCATCGTCTGTCTATATGGCCTTTCCCTTACCACGGTGTCGACTTGATATGCTTCTACCACTTCTATGTACCTGTTACCCATCCTTCTGTCATTATAAAAATTATTGTGTTGTTCCTCTGTTGTTTTGGATGTTAGTTTTTTGTGCTAAGGACTGAACATAATTTGGGCGTGTTAATACTTTATTTATTGTCTGCATGTGGTTTGTGTTCTTCTGATGATGGCTCATGGATCCTGCAAAATATGTGTTGGGATATGGAGATCCACGTGGGCACTACCACAGGGTGCTCGTTCCTTGTGTTCTTGGCTCTTGTATGCATTAGGTCGTTTCTGAGACCATAGTGGCGCAATGGACTCCATGGTGATTGAGGTTGCTGAATCGGATGAAGCAGCAATGATTTGTCTCGCTAACAGTAAAAGGAAAGGATATTTGTTGGTTTCAAACATTAGTGATCGCTATGGAGTACCATAATTTATATAGAGCGCATCTAGTTTTTATTGATGGTTGACTTTAGCAACCACTCTATGTTTTGATCTATCTTTTTATAAGTTTGAGTTCATGTGACTTATTTTAGAAACTTAGCTCACAAACTTTCTCTTATTTGGTCTTTGTATGGTGGAATTATGACATTTTATAATCTCTATTCGTTCAGTCAGTCGTTGTGAACTCTCTTCTAATTGCTCCCTTCACTGGTCGTGTTGTACCAAAACATATTAGATAGAGTAAACAACAACATCAGTTAGCCAAATCAAAAATATATATTATGCGGAGAGCGGAGACATCAATAAAAAATCTTGAGATCTTTTTAGTGGATAGTTTACGTGGGTATTGTTGTGAGGCATTGCAACGCACGGGCAACCGACTAGTTAGCACTAATGGAGGAGACTGGAGAAGAGCCCAGGCTTGCCCCCACATGGGTCCACCACTGGTAGTAGTAGCATTAGGCTATCTCCAGCACATCCCTAAACCCATAATCAGACTCTATTCTGTGAACAGTATAGTGTACAGTGCAAAACAATATTTTTTGTGATCATATGGGTAAATTGTTGGACGCAGTCTTAGGTTACATTGATCTGAGTTTCGGGTCAGTTTGGTTCATCTATAGATCTCTAAAAAATCTGATTCTAGCTTGTGAGCTAACAATTGTAAAAAAAACTAAAATTTGTTTGGTTAAAACAAATGTCAACTATATATTCTATAGAAGCATAAGAGCATGACATTTTATAACATGGATGATAAGAATCTAAAAAATCTAGGGTATGTGTAAATTGAACTAGAGGAATATATAGATTTATAGGAATCTATTCAAGAATATATACCGGTTCGGTTGAGATTCCAGATTTCTGGTGGCGAATCTGCTTCAGGAAGCTGAACCAAACACACCCTTAATAGTATCTATGTACGCCTATAATAGAATTCGGGTAGACCAGACCGAACCAGATAAGGGTCAACCATCGCCATGGTGATATGGCGGTGTGCGATCGATACCGACCATCATAGCTCCATGCCTCCATCGACAGTTGGTCTGGTCGATCAGTCAGTTATGCTGACTCCAGCAGCGTGTAGATCTGGTCGCGGATGCACATTTTGCGCAAGTATGTCCCAATATTCGTGCTACCAATATATGGTTTGTATGGTCGTGCAAAATGAGCGCTCGGACATCTGGTTGCTCATTTTTCACACATTCTCTCTTCGTTATGGGTCGTATGTGCATCCACGATCTGCTTGGTATGTTCACTTTTTCTATTACACATCCGGACGTTGCGACATGGATGATACGCATACGCATGCATCCGATGCTGGAGGCAACCTTAGGGGCCCTATCGTCTGGTCAGTCTAGTTGATCTGGTCAGTAACGATCGTATTGGGATCGAGTCGATCGGTACCGACCAACACATTAGAGTTCGGGTAATGACCATCTTGTGCTGAAGTGATAACTTCTAGTTAATTAATGACATTTCAACCATTTACATTTTAAAAAATCAAAATCCTAAAGGCATCCTATAATAAGGGAGAGTGTTTGGCCCGTATCCGACCCGTGCCTAGTGTCAAGTCGGGTCGGGTTGGTCCATGCCCACCTGCTTGACGTGTTGGGTTTTTTCAGGTTAGGTCGGGTGTTTTTGGGTTGAGTCTGGTTTTAGGTCAAAAATCATGGCTCATACCTGGCCCGTGAATTGTTGCAGGCCAAAGATTATGGCTTGTACCCGCCCATTGCATTGGTCGGGTCGAGTCAGGCCAGGTTCTTTTGGGGCAGATTGGGTCAAGTCGGGGTGGTCAGGCCGAGTGGACCATGATCAGGTCTAAGGACAAATATTCTCCATAGGTCTTTCAAAAACAGACATATATTCAAGCCTGCACGACTTATCAAAAAGCCTGCCCATGCTCTGTGCTCAGTGGCGCATGCCTCAGCCGCCTGCATTAAATGCGGGTGGGTGAGCTGGCTGCTAGCAGAAGATTTGTACTACATGCCCAGGGGCCACATGGCGGTACTGGATCTCTACCCTGACGGAGAGCGGGAACCAAGAGCGCAAGCTGGGTTGAAGACTTGGGCCTCCGCTTGCTGGGGGTCCGGATGGTCCACGTGGAGGTCTAGGACCCGCAGTCCAAGGCCCACCTATGAGGGCCCGAACTCATGGTAGTAGTCCCTAAGCATTTTCACTCCTAGGACATGTGGCGGCACCAGACCCGACCCTGAGCGAGGAGCAGATCCCAAGGCCATTATCCCTGTCAAACGGTTTCGAACCCTTGGGCTCAGTTGCTCAGTTCCTTAGTACGTGGTTACAGGTAACCATGCGTGTATTTGGCCTTGACATAGTAGGAGAGGGTACCCTAGTCACGGGGTATTGACGTATAGGTACAATAGGCCCCCACATAGTCACACCGATGTAGCCTCATACTATTCCATGTACTCCGGTGCTACTTAATTCCAACTGTGATGGGACTAGACTAAGAATGAGGATGAAAGACTAGTAACTACACATATAAATTTATAAATTCAACATAATTTTTAGGTAGATAATAGTTCTTTAAGTTCATAAATTTATAGATCCACATGTGGCTACTACAATTCGTGGACCCCATTGAGGGAAACGGCAAGAAGGTATTGGTCTTGTGGGGCCAAATAACCAGCACATAAAACTTCATAATATAACCTCTTCACCACCATACCCCTAAATAGCTCAAGGATCAATGGTCAACAAGCAATTGCAAGGTCACCTTTTTCAATGACATCTACAATCATTTGTCTGTGACCCGGTCGATCGGTATAGATGATGCTATGCAGCTTGAAACATCAAAGTAGAGCTTTCATAACAAGCCTGGTGAATCGAACTTCAAACTACCGCACATGTGGTGCGCTCTTTGCTACCAGCCTAAGTGGCGCATGTGGCATAGTGAAGACGACTCTAGCGACAAGAGAAAAAGATCTCATCTCAATTGAGATGTCAATTATAGCTATGCATCACCGGACTATGTCAGATCAACACATCATATTGGCCATGATAGGGAAATAGCGCAACACAAGGTGAATAACCCAACAACGAGTAGCAGCAAGTCTCCTACCATGGAGAAAAACATGTTGAACAAGCCCTACAAGGTCGATCGAAGGATGACTTAATCAAAATTGTTTGAACAATTCACCAATTTGTTGAATCGGTTCACTGACGACGTGATGACATGGACGATGACATAAAAAGGGTATATAAGTTGTCTGTAAAAAATATTGACCAAATAAATAAAATTATATGAGGAAGAAAACATAGAAGATGTGGAAGAGAAAGATGACAATGAGGGTACTTCATTATTTTTACAAACTATGTAATTTAAAAAAAAATAAAATTAGATTAATTTTTTGTTTGAATTGTGTAGTTTTTTGTTTAATTATATGACCACTCTAATTTTTTAATAAAATATTATGTTTCATTTCAAAAAAAAGTATATAAAAAATTAATGCAGAGGTGAAGTGCCTATAAACTGCACTGGAGCAATAGATAGGAACTGTGAACTGACGAGATACGTAGACGAGCTGCAAGCACCGGCTGCGTTGGATATAGTCTACACTACCGAAATCCGAGGCTTTACCGAGTGTCGGCCTCTTTGCCGAGTGCCTTTTATCGGGCACTCGGCAAAGACGGCTTTGCCGAGAGCCACACTCGGTAAAGTTAAGCTCTCGGCAACGAGCCTCTTTACCGAGTGCTGGACACTCGGCACAGGACAGGACCCCACTCGACAAAGGCAGCGCTCGGCAAAGGGCCGTCAGCGGCCGTCCCAGAGCTGACGACCGTCAGTTTTGCCGAGAGCCGTGGGTTGACACTCGGCAAAGAGTCTTCTTTGCCGAGTGCCTACCTGGGCGGCACTCGGTAAAGTATACTTTACCGAGTTTCACCAACTGACACTCGGCAAAGTACATTTGTATTTTTTTATTTTGTCTCCCAAACTTTTTGTGGTATGTTCTACACTATGTAGACCTACATGTATCATTTGTGGACAATTATAACTGTGTTTGCAATATCTAGTAGATTTAGTTTGTTTATTTGAATATCTTCGGAAAAATCATATTTGAACTGTAGGTCACTCGAAACTTGGAAAACCGTGCATGCAAAAATGATATTCATGTTACTTACCATAAGTTACGACTGATTCCAGGAGCGTACCGAAAACTTCGAGCAACATGCTCACTAAACATGGTCGTGAACTTGTCATCCACATGTTTAAAAATTGTATAAAACACAAACAAAGTCAGAAATCATGAAACTTGTCCATGTGTCATGATATCATATGTACAGACTATGATAAAAATTGTAGAATGTTTGGAGAAAGTTGTGAGACACAATGTGTAGAAACCTAAGAGATCTACATTGAAACTCTATGATTTCATGTGTAGTTCTCTTAGGTTTCTACACATAGTGTCTCACAACTTTCTTCAAACATTCTAAAATTTTTATCACAGCCTGTACATATGATATCATGACACGTGGACAAGTTTCATGATTTTCTGACTTTGTTTGTGTTTTACACAATTTTTAAACATGTGGATGACAAGTTCACGGTCATGTTTAGTGAGCATGTTGCTCGAAGTTTCCGGTCCTCTCCTGGAATCGGTCGTAACTTATGCTAAGTAACATGAATATCATTTTTGCATGCACGGTTTTTCAAGTTTCGAGTGACATGCAGTTCAAATCTGAATTTTCCGAAGATATTCAAATAAACGAACTAAATCTACTAGATATTGAAAACTCTGTTATAATTGTCCACAAATGATATATGTAGGTTTACATAGTGTAGGAACATACCACAAAAAGTTTGGTGGCCAAAACAAAAAAAATACAAATGTACTTTGCCGAGTGTCAGCTGGTTGACACTCGGCAAAGTATTCTTTGCCGAGTGCCCCTAGGCGACACTCGGCAAAGAAGTGTAAGTTAGTCTTTGCCGAGTGTCACCTCGTCGACACTCGGCAAAGGAGCCTTTGCCGAGTGTCCCCGATCTGGCACTCGTCAAAATATATTTTTAAATTTTAAAAAAAATCTTTGCCGAGTGCCAGATCGCGGGCACTCGGCAAAGACGTTAATTATACAGACCGTAGGTCTCTTCTTCTCCTTCCTTCTCCTTTCACTTCCACCCCGTCAAACCGACGACCGCCGCCGCCCGTCCTCGCCCGAGCGCCACCAACGCCGTCCTCGGTCTCCCCCACGCGCTCGGCCGGCCGTCGGCCACCACCCTGCGCCCACCGCCGCTGCCCGGCCGCCTCCCGGCGCCCGCCGCCCCTCCATCGTCGTCCGGTGGCTCCCACGCGCTCGGCCCGCCGCTGCCCGGCCGCCTACACACCTCCCTGCGCCCGGCCATCCACGCGCAACCGCTGTCCGGCCACCCGCGCGTCCACCATGGTCGCCGGCCCCGGCCTCGAATAGGTATGATTTTTTTCTACAATTAATTGTACTACTACTCTACAATTAATTGTATATATATATATGATGTTTGAAATATTGCATATGCATTTTGTTATTCGACTATATCTATAGGAAAATAACAATATTTATGATAATAATTTGAGTCTAAAATCATAAACCCTGTGATAGATGTGGTTCGACTACTTGTATATATGATGTCCAATGCATTGCATATATGCCATACTTGTATATATGCCAGATCACGGGCACTCGGCAAAGCGCGTGTACATAGCGCTGGTAATTCTTCTTTCTCTCACTCTCTCACTCTCTAGTTTAATGAGTATCAACCCACCGTCCTACGCAGTAGCCCTGTGCCTTAGGAATTTTTGCACAATGGCCCCTGTCTTCTCTAGTTTTTATGCGCCCAGTCCAGGAAATAGAAAATCCAGTAAAAGAAATTAGAAAATGATTTTTAATGTAAAAATCAAGGCTAGAACTTGTTTAATTCATACAAAATTCACATGAAGTCCAAATTTATTAACAGACTTGTGTTTCTTTTTTACAGAGAAGATACTTGTCTTCCTAGCCGCTGCGGGTCTACCTGCACCGCGTCGCGTCGCCACTGCACCGACCCGCCACAGCCCCACTAGCCTGACTCCACCGCCACCCTAGGTATAACCTCTATTTCTGCATCATGGTCGTAGATCACGTAACCCAGTTAGGCGTCTCCCGTTCGAAAGAGATACGGTGTAGATATGCAGATCTTTGCATATCTACAAATGTATCAGTTTTGAATTGTCCACGTTTTTTGGACAGCCCGTGGTTGCGTAGATGGTGTTAGTTTCATGCTCTACTCCGGTCCGAGATAGAGTTTCGGCGTCACCTCCCTGTTGTTCTTCGGACAGTACACTCTCCCTGCCAGGACGTGTATCCGGAGAACAACGGGGAGGTGCTGCCGAAATTCTATCTCGGATCGGAGTAGAGCATGGAAACTAACTCCATCTACGCAACCGCGGGTGGGATTAGGACCTATCCTCACCTATTAGAAGGTAGGAACATAGTGTACATGCATTACATGTCTATATTAAACTATACTCGGTTATATATGTTAGAGGATGGAGGACCGTGAGTGGATGTACACAGGCCACGTAGGACATAATGATGTCACCCCTGAATGGATTAGGAAGACCGATGTTTTCGTGGAACGGGCATTTAGCGAAGCTGCTAAAGGAGCGAGTCTAGTCCCATGCCCGTGCAGCAAATGTGACAACCGGAAAAGAAAACCAAAGAAGGCCATGGTAGAACATATTTGGAAGAATGGATTTACACCGGGGTATACTCGGTGGATATTTCATGGTGAAGCGCATCGTACGAGAGAGGAGGTGCTGAGACTGAAAGGGAAATGTGCCCTTGGGCCATTTCTAAGTATTTTGGTGATTGGGTGCCAACACAATTGCCTAAGTCAGAAACTATGCCAAATGATGGTCAAGGTGCAAATCAATACAAAGGTATGATTCTTGACTTAGTACATTGGTTTTTGTGTACTAACATGTTTGTCTAAAGTGTTAGAATCAGAGAAAACTAAGTTGAAAAAGAGTGGCTCGAAGCAGCAAAGAGTCTGCTCAGTCTGGGTGCACCGGACAGTGTCCGGTGCGCCAGGCTGGCGTCCATCAACTTGCTGCTCTCGGGACTTCATCGGCGGCGTACGGCTAAAATTCACCGGACTGTCCGGTGAGCCAACGGTCAGCGGGGCCAACGGTCGGCCGCGCGATCCGCGCGGGACACGTGGCCGAGCCAACGGCTAGAAGGAGGCACCGGACTGTCCGGTGCGCCAACGGCTCGCAAGTGCCAACGGTCGGCTTCGCCAAATAAGGAAGGAGATCCGCACCGGACAGTGTCCGGTGGTGCATCGGACATGTCTGGTGCGCCAGTCGACAGAAGGCAAGAATTGCCTTCCCGGATTGCTCTCAACGACTCCTAGCTGCCTTGGGGCTATAAAAGGGACCCCTAAGCGCATGGAGGGAAACACCAAGCAACCTTAGAGCATTCTTGATCATTCACACTCAGTCTTTGCGCATTCGTTTGTCATTCTCAGTGATTCGAGCTCCGTTCTAGTGAGAACTTTGAGATAGTCATTTGAGCTCGATTCTTGGCAGTGTGTGTGCGTATTTTGCTGTGGATTTGTGTGTGTTGCTTCCCTCCCTTACTCCGTGCTTCTTTGTGAACTTCAAGTGTAAGGGCGAGAGACTCCAATTTGTGGAGATTCCTCGCAAGTGGGATTAAGATAAGCAAAGCAAAACACCGTGGTATTCAAGTGGGTCTTTGGACCGCTTGAGAGGGGTTGATTGCAACCCTCGTCCATTGGGACACCACAACGTGGAGTAGGCAAGCGTTGGTCTTGGCCGAACCACGGGATAAACCACTGTGCCATCTCTATGATTGATATCTTGTGGTTATTGTGTTTTGTTGAGACTCCTCTCTAGCCACTTGGCAATTATTGTGCTAACGCCTAACCAAGTTTTGTGGCCTTAAGATTTCAAGTTTCACAAGATCACCTATTCACCCCCCCCTCTAGGTGCTCTCAATTGGTATCAGAGCCGTTCTCTTCACGAAGGGACTAATCGCCCAAAGAGATGGATCCTAAGGGGAAGGGAATTGTGATCAACGACAAGGAGAAGGAGCCTCTTGTCAACGAGCCAAAGGATGACAAGCCTACCGACTCAGGCTCGGGCTACAAGTGGAAGGAAGGGAAGAAGAAGAAGACAAGGCGCATCAAGGAGATCGTCTACTACGACGACAGCGATGAGTCTACTTCTTCCCAAAAGGATGACTACGACTACGAGAAACAAAAGACGGTTAATTCAAAAAAATTTTCGATTATTCTCGTATTCCTCAAGGTTCAAATTCACATTTGTTCTCCATTTCTCTCGGCAAGCCTCCACACTTCGATGGGGAGGACTACGGATTTTGGAGCCACAAAATGCGTAGTCACCCGTTCTCTCTCCATCCAAGTATATGGGAGATTGTTGAGAATGGAATGAAATTTGATAGCTCGAATAGTCCTATTTTTATTAATGAACAGATTCATAGAAATGCACAAGCTACTACTGTGTTGTTAGCCTCCTTGTGCAGGGACGAGTACCATAAGGTGAGCGGCTTGGACAATGCCAAGTAAATCTGGGACACCCTCAAGATCTCTCATGAGGGGAATGATGTCACTTTGCTCACCAAGATGGAGTTGATAGAAGGCGAGCTCGGAAGATTTGCGATGATAAGGGGCGAGGAGCCAACCCAAACATACAACCGGCTCAAGACCCTTATCAACAAAATAAGGAGCTACGGAAGCACGCGATGGACGGATCACGATGTCGTCCGCCTAATGCTAAGGTCCTTTACCGTTCTTGATCCACATTTGGAAAATAATATTCGTGAGAATCCCAGGTACACCAAAATGTCGCCCGAAGAAGTCCTTGGAAAATTCGTAAGCAGGCGAATGATGATCAAGGAGGCGAGGTACGTGGACGACGCACTAAATGGTCAAATCAATGAGCCTCAACCCGTTGCTCTCAAGGCAATGAGAAGCAAGGAGGCGTTACCTAGCAAGGTGGCGCAAGTTGAGGCGGTAGGGCTCAATGATGAAGAGATGGCCCTCATCATCAAGCGCTTCAAGACGGCACTTAAGGGTCGCAAGGGACAGCCAAGCAAGACCAAGACAAAGGGGAAGCGCTCATGCTTCAAATGTGGTAAGCGTGGTCATTTTATTGCTAACTGTCCCAATAATGATAGTGACCAGGAAAGAGGAAATGAGAAGGAGAAGAAGAAGAATTACAAGAAGACCAAAGGCGAGGCACATATCGGAAAGGAGTGGGATTCAGACTGCTCTTCCTCCGACTCCGACAATGAAGGACTCGCCGCCACTGCCTTCAACAAATCATCCCTCTTTCCAAACGAGCATCACACTTGCCTCATGGCAAGGGAAAGAAGGTAATCACTCGGAATGCTAGTTCTTGCAATTCTTCTAGTGATGATGAGTCTAGTGATGAAGAAATAGATTACTCTAGTTTGTTCAAGGGATTGGATAGAACTAAAATAGATAAGATTAATGAATTGATTGATGCCTTGAATGAAAAGGATAGACTCTTAGAGAAACAAGAAGATCTTTTATATGAAGAGCATGATAAATTTGTTAGTGCACAAAATTCACTTGCTCTAGAAGTTAAAAGAAATGAAATGCTTTCTTGTGAACTTTCTACTTGTCATGAAACCATTTCTTCTTTAAAAAGTGTAATTGATGATTTAAATGCTAAACTAGAAGTAGCAAGTAAATCTAACTCTTGTGTTGAACATGTTGAAATTTGCACTAGGTGTAAGGATTTTGATATTGATGCTTGTAGTGAACACTTAGTTTCAATTTCAAAACTAAATGATGAAGTGGCTAGTCTTAATGCCCAAGTTAAGACTAGCAAGAGTGAAGTTGATAAAATAAAATTTGCAAGGGATGCCTACACGGTTGGTAGACACCCCTCAATTAAGGATGGTCTTGGCTTCAAAAGGGAAGCCAAGAACTTAATAAGCCATAAGGCTCCCATCTCCACTAAGGAGAAAGGGAAGGCCCCTATGGCTAGTAGTGTGCAAAAGAACCATGCTTTCATGTATCATGATAGGAGACATTCTAGAAATGCTTTTAGAAGTCATGATGTGGTTGATTCATATCCTATGACTGCTTCTAGTTCCCATGTTATGCATGATAGAAATATTGCTAGGAAAAATGTTATGCCTAGAAGAGATTTTGCTCATGTTCCTAGAAAAGTTGTGAATGAACCTTCTACCATTTATTATGCTTGCAATACTTCCTTTGCTATTTGTAGAAAGGGTAAGAAGGTAATTGCTAGGAAGTTAGGGGCCAAATGTAAGGGAGACAAAACTTGCATTTGGGTCCCTAAGACAATTGTAACTAACCTTGTAGGACCCAACAAGAGTTGGGTACCTAAGACCCAAGCCTAAGTTTGCCTTGCAGGTTTATGCATCCGGGGGTTCAAGCTGGATTATCGACAGCGGATGCACAAACCACATGACGGGGGAAAAGAGGATGTTTTTTTCCTACGTCAAGAACAAGGATCCCCAAGATTCAATAATATTCGGTGATAGGAACCAAGGCAAGGTAAAAGGGTTAGGTAAAATTGCCATTTCATCTGAGCACTCTATTTCTAATGTGTTCTTAGTTGAGTCGCTTGGATATAATTTGTTATCTGTTAGCCAATTATGCAAAATGGGATATAATTGTCTTTTCACAAATGTAGATGTGTCTGTCTTTAGAAGATGTGATGGTTCACTAGCTTTTAAGGGTGTACTAGACGACAAACTTTATTTAGTCAATTTTGCAAAAGAGGAGGCCGGTCTAGATGCATGCTTAATGGCTAAGACTTGCATGGGCTGGTTGTGGCATCGCCGTTTAGCACATGTAGGGATGAAGAACCTTCACAAGCTTCTAAAGGGAGAACATGTGATAGGTTTAACTAATGTGCGTTTCGAAAAGGATACACCTTGTGCAGCTTGTCAAGCAGGAAAACAGGTGGGGAGCTCACATCATTCCAAAAATGTGATGACCACGTCAAGACCACTGGAAATGCTTCATATGGACCTCTTCGGACCCGTCGCCTATCTAAGCATAGGAGGAAATAAGTATGGTCTTGTTATAGTTGATGATTTTTCCCGCTTCACTTGGGTATTCTTCTTGCAGGATAAATCTGAAACTCAAGGGACCCTCAAGCGCTTCCTCAGGAGAGCTCAAAATGAGTTTGAGCTCAAGGTGAAGAAGATAAGGAGCGACAACGGGTCCGAGTTCAAGAACCTTCAAGTGGAGGAGTTCCTTGAGGAGGAGGGGATCAAGCACGAGTTCTCTGCTCCCTACACACCTCAGCAAAATGGTGTGGTAGAGAGGAAGAACAGGACGCTCATCGATATGGCGAGGACTATGCTTGGAGAGTTCAAGACCCCCGAGCGCTTTTGGTCGGAAGCCGTGAACACGGCTTGTCACGCCATCAACCGGGTCTACCTTCACCGCCTCCTCAAGAAGACTTCGTATGAGCTGCTAACTGGTAACAAACCCAATGTGTCTTATTTTCGTGTATTTGGGAGCAAGTGTTATATTCTTGTGAAGAAAGGTAGAACCTCTAAATTTGCTCCCAATGCTGTAGAAGGGTTTCTATTAGGTTATGACTCAAATACAAAGGCGTATAGGGTCTTCAACAAATCATCGGGTTTGGTTGAAGTCTCTAGCGACGTTGTATTTGATGAGACTAATGGCTCTCCAAGAGAGCAAGTTGTTGATCTTGATGATGTAGATGAAGAAGATGTTCCAACGGCCGCAATGCGCACCATGGCGATTGGCGATGTGCGACCACAGGAACAATTGGAGCAAGATCAACCATCTTCCTCAACTATGGTGCATCCCCCAACCCAAGATGACGAACAGGTACCTCAAGTGGAGGCGCATGATCAAGGGGGAGCACAGGATGTTCAAGTTGAAGAGGAAGAAGCACCTCAGGCCCCTCCAACCCAAGTTCGAGCGACGATACAAAGGGATCATCCCGTCGACCAGATTTTGGGTGACATTAGCAAGGGAGTAACTACTCGTTCAAGATTAGTTAATTTTTGTGAGCATTACTCTTTTGTCTCTTCTATTGAGCCTTTCAGGGTAGAAGAAGCCTTGCTAGATCCGGACTGGGTGTTGGCCATGCAGGAAGAGCTCAACAACTTCAAAAGAAATGAAGTTTGGACATTGGTGCCGCGTCCCAAGCAAAATGTTGTGGGAACCAAGTGGGTGTTCCGCAACAAACAGGACGAGCACGGAGTGGTGACGAGGAACAAGGCTCGACTTGTGGCAAAAGGTTATGCCCAAGTCGCAGGTTTGGACTTTGAGGAGACTTTTGCTCCTGTGGCTAGGCTAGAGTCTATTCGTATATTGCTAGCATATGCCGCTCACCATTCTTTCAGGTTGTTCCAAATGGATGTGAAGAGCGCTTTCCTCAACGGGCCAATCAAGGAGGAGGTGTACGTGGAGCAACCCCCTGGCTTTGAGGATGAACGGTACCCTGACCACGTGTGTAAGCTCTCTAAGGCGCTCTATGGACTTAAGCAAGCCCCAAGAGCATGGTATGAATGCCTTAGAGACTTTCTAATTGCTAATGCTTCCAAGGTTGGGAAAGCCGATCCAACTCTTTTTACTAAGACTTGTGATGGTGATTTATTTGTGTGCCAAATTTATGTCGATGACATAATATTTGGTTCTACTAATCAAAAGTCTTGTGAAGAGTTTAGCAGGGTGATGATGCAGAAATTTGAGATGTCGATGATGGGCGAGTTGAACTACTTCCTTGGGTTCCAAGTGAAGCAACTCAAGGACGGCACCTTCATCTCCCAAACGAAGTATACGCAAGATTTGCTAAAGCGGTTTGGAATGAAGGATGCCAAGCCCGCAAAGACTCCGATGGGAACCGACGGACACACCGACCTCAACAAAGGAGGTAAGTCCGTTGATCAAAAAGCATACCGGTCAATGATAGGGTCTTTACTTTATTTATGTGCTAGTAGACCGGATATTATGCTTAGCGTATGCATGTGTGCTAGATTTCAATCCGATCCTAAGGAGTGTCACTTAGTGGCGGTGAAGCGAATCTTTAGATATTTGGTCGCTACGCCTTGCTTCGGGATCTGGTATCCAAAGGGGTCTACCTTTGACTTGATTGGATATTCAGATTCCGACTATGCCGGATGTAAGGTCGATAGGAAGAGTACATCGGGGACGTGCCAATTCTTAGGAAGGTCCCTGGTGTCATGGAATTCTAAGAAACAAACTTCCGTTGCCCTATCCACCGCTGAGGCCGAGTACATTGCCGCAGGACAGTGTTGCGCGCAACTACTTTGGATGAGGCAAACCCTCCGGGACTTTGGCTACAATCTGAGCAAAGTCCCACTCCTATGTGATAATGAGAGTGCTATCCGCATGGCGGAAAATCCTGTTGATCACAGCCGCACAAAGCACATTGACATCCGACATCACTTTTTGAGAGACCACCAGCAAAAGGGAGATATCGAAGTGTTTCATGTTAGCACCGAGAACCAGCTAGCCGATATCTTTACCAAGCCTCTAGATGAGAAGACCTTTTGCAGGCTGCGTAGTGAGCTCAATGTCTTAGATTCACGGAACCTGGATTGAATTACAGCATACTTGTGTCTATGCCTTTGATCATGTTCTTTCTGCATTTTGTTGCTTATTTGGTGCTCAAGTTGTACAAGCACTCCCCGGACCTCAAAAGTCTTTGTGCAAGTGACGCACACATTTAGGGAGAGATGTGTTACAACTTGACCCTTTGAGACTAACCGTGTGCTTGAGTTTGCTTGATTTAGTCTCAAAGGTGGATTGAAAGGGAAAGGTGGACTTGGACCATAAAAGACTTCCACTGCACTCCGATGAGAGGGTAACTAATTCCAAGTTCATCTTGTGAACTCTTATTGCCTTTGGACTCTTATTTGAAGATTTGGTGAGGCAATAGGGTTATAGGGCCAAGATTGATTCCGTTTTGGTGCTTGATGCCAAAGGGGGAGAAAAATAAAGGCCAAAGCAAGAAATGGATCAGCTACCACTTGAGAAATTTTGAAAATAGTAGAATAGAGTTTTTTGTTTTGGCAAAACTCTCTTGTTGTCTCTTTCGTCAAAAGTTGGTCTCTTGTGGGGAGATGTTTGATTATGGGAAAAAGGGGGAGTTTTTGAAATCTTTGATCAATTTCTACTGGAACAGCTCTCTTTATGTCTCTACAATTGTGTTTAAGCTAGAGATAGGAGTTTGAAGTTGATTTGCAAAAATAAAACCAAGTGGTGGCAAAGAGTGATCCATATATGTCAAATTTGATCAAAACAATTTTGAGTTCTTATTTGAATTGATTTTGCACTTGTTCTACTTGCTTTATGTTGTGTTGGCATAAATCACCAAAAAGGGGGAGATTGAAAGGGAAATGTGCCCTTGGGCCATTTCTAAGTATTTTGGTGATTGGGTGCCAACACAATTGCCTAAGTCAGAAACTATGCCAAATGATGGTCAAGGTGCAAATCAATACAAAGGTATGATTCTTGACTTAGCACATTGGTTTTTGTGTACTAACATGTTTGTCTAAAGTGTTAGAATCAGAGAAAACTAAGTTGAAAAAGAGTGGCTCGAAGCAGCAAAGAGTCTGCTCAGTCTGGGTGCACCGGACTGTCCGGTGGTGCACCGGACAGTGTCCGGTGCGCCAGGCTGGCGTCCATCAACTTGCTGCTCTCGGGACTTCGTCGACGGCGTACGGCTAAAATTCACCGGACTATTCGGTGGTGCACCGGACTGTCCGGTGAGCCAACGGTCGGCGGGGCCAACGGTCGGCCGCGCGATCCGCGCGGGACATGTGGCCGAGCCAACGGCTAGAAGGAGGCACCGGACTGTCCGGTGTGCACCGGACAGTGTCCGATGCGCCAACGGCTCGCAAGTGCCAACGGTCGGCTTCGCCAAATAAGGAAGGAGATCCGCACCGGACAGTGTCCGGTGGTGCATCGGACATGTCCGGTGCGCCAGTCGACAGAAGGCAAGAATTGCCTTCCCGGATTGCTCTCAACGACTCCTAGCTGCCTTGGGGCTATAAAAGGGACCCCTAGGCGCATGGAGGGAAACACCAAGCAATCTTAGAGCATTCTTGATCATTCACACTCAGTCTTTGCGCATTCGTTTGTCATTCTCAGTGATTCGAGCTCCGTTCTAGTGAGAACTTTGAGATAGTCATTTGAGCTCGATTCTTGGCAGTGTGTGTGCGTATTTTGCTGTGGATTTCTGTGTGTTGCTTCCCTCCCTTACTCCATGCTTCTTTGTGAACTTCAAGTGTAAGGGCGAGAGACTCCAATTTGTGGAGATTCCTCGCAATTGGGATTAAGATAAGCAAAGCAAAACACCATGGTATTCAAGTGGGTCTTTGGACCGCTTGAGAGGGGTTGATTGCAACCCTCGTCCGTTGGGACGCCACAACGTGGAGTAGGCAAGCGTTGGTCTTGGCCGAACCACGGGATAAACCACTGTGCCATCTCTGTGATTGATATCTTGTGGTTATTGTGTTTTGTTGAGACTCCTCTCTAGCCACTTGGCAATTATTGTGCTAACGCCTAACCAAGTTTTGTGGCCTTAAGATTTCAAGTTTCACAGGATCACCTATTCACCCCCCTCTAGGTGCTCTCAGAGACAACGTGTCGAGGATTATGACGCGGATGCGGGGGTAGCAGATATGTTGAACGACTATCAGGAGGCAGAGTACACGGGAGGATGTATGGATGACGATCCAGAGCCGACTGCAAAGACGTTCTACGACATGTTCGACGCGGCACAGAAGCCCCTTCACGGCCAGACAAAGGTTTCACAACTGGATGTCATTGGGCGTGTAATGGTGTTCAAGTCGCAGTATAGCATGAGTAGAGATGCATTCGATGGCTTGTTGACGGTTATTGGGAGCCTGCTTCCAGATGATCACGTTCTGCCAAAGAGCATGTACGAGGCACAGAAACTCCTTCGTGCACTCAAGATGACGTATGAGCAGATTCATGCTTGTCCGAAGGGCTGCGTGCTATTTAGGAAAGAATACACGGAGGCAAAGTACTGTCCCAAGTGTACATCGTCTAGGTTCATGGAGGTAGACTCTGGTGACGGACAGAAGAGGCAGGTCGACATCCCCTTGACAATCCTACGACACCTTCCGTTCATACCGAGGATCCAGCGTCTGTACATGACAGAGGAATCCGCGAAACAGATGACATGGCACAAAAATGGAAAACGATACAATCCTAACAAGATGGTGCACGCATCCGATGGTGAAGCATGGAAACATTTTGATGCCATTCACCGTGAGAAAGTCGAAGAGGCTCGAAATGTACGTGTTGCGTTGGCCACAGATGGGTTCAATCCCTATGGAATGAGCGCTACCCCGTACACATGTTGGCCCGTGTTTGTTATCCCAATCAATCTCCCCCTGGTGTGTGCTTTCAAAGGCAGAATATATTTGTATCATTGATAATTCCCGGACACCCGGGGAATAAAATGGGCGTGTACATGGAGCCTTTGATCGATGAATTGGTACGTGCCTGGGAGGAAGGGGTATGGACGTATGACCGAGCTACGAAGACAAACTTCAGAATGCATGTTTGGTAGTACCAGTACTCCATGCATGACTTACCGGCCTATGGGCTATTCTGTGCCTGGTGTGTTCACGGTAAGTTCCCATGCCCAGTTTGCAAGGAAGCTCTCAGGTTCATTTGGTTGAAAAAGGGTGGCAAATATTCGTCCTTCGATAAACATCGACAATTTCTTCCTGTTGACCATCCATTCCGCCTAGACAACAAGAACTTTACGAAAGGTGTCGGAGTGACAGACCGCCCACCTGCAACGATGACTAGTGCCAAAATTCGTCAACAGATAGATGGGCTCGTGGCCAATACATAAGGTGGTTTTGTGGGATATGGTGAGCAGCATATGTGGACACATAAGTCTGGCTTGACTTGGCTCCCCTATTATGACAACCTTCTCCTTCCACACAACATTGACGTAATGCACACTGAAAAGAATGTTGCCGAGGCACTGTGGGCAACAATTATGGACATTCCTGATAAGTCAAAGGATAATGTCAAGGCAAGAGTGGATCTGGCAGCGTTATGTGATAGACCAAAACTAGAGATGAAGCCGCCAAGTGGCGGAAAGACGTGGAGAAGGCCTAAGGCCGATTTCATCCTAAGCAGGGCCTAGAGGAAGGAAGTACTTCAGTGGATCAAGATGTTGATGTTCCCTGATGGGTATGCAGCTAACCTGAGTAGGGGGGTGAACATATCTACTATGCGAGTCTTAGGGATGAAGAGTCATGACTTCCACATATGGATTGAACGGATTCTTACTGCGATGGTTCGAGGCTATATCCCTGAGCATGTCTGGCTAGCGCTTTCAGAGTTGAGCTATTTCTTCCGTCAGCTTTGTGCAAAAGAGTTATCTCGGACCGTGGTTGTAGACTTGGAAAGATTGGCACCCGTGTTACTGTGTAAGCTTGAGAAGATATTTCCACCCGGCTTCTTCAATCCAATGCAGCATTTGATTCTTCATCTCCCCTATGAGGCACGAATGGGGGGCCCGTGCAGGGACGTTGGTGCTATCCAATCGAGAGATGTCTAAAGACTATTTGAAAGAAATGTAGAAATAAATGCAAAATCGAGGCTTCCATTGCAGAGGCATACATTCTAGAGGAGGTCTCAAACTTCACAACAACTTATTATGGTGACTGATAGTCGCCTAGAGGGGGGGTGAATAGGGCGAAACTGAAATTTACAAAAATAATCACAACTACAAGCCGGGTTAGCGTTAGAAATATAAACGAGTCCGCAAGAGAGGGCGCAAAACAAATCACAAGCAAATAAGAGTGTGACACGTGGATTTGTTTTACCGAGGTTCGGTTCTCGCAAACCTACTCCCCGTTGAGGAGGCCACAAAGGCCGGGTCTTTTTCAACCCTTCCCTCTCTCAAACGATCCCACGGATCGAGTGAGCTTTCTCTTCTTCTCAATCAACCGGGAACAAATCTTCCCCACAAGGGCCACCACACAATTGGTGCCTCTTGCCTTGGTTACAATTGAGTGATGATCTCAAGAACAAATGAGAAAGAAAGAATGCGATCCAAGCGCAAGAGCTCGAAAGAACACAAGCAAATCACTCTCTCTAGTCACTATGGAGTTGTGAGGAATTTGGAGAGGACTTGATCTATTTGGTGTGTCTAGAATTGAATGCTAGAGCTCTTGTAGTAGTTGAGAAGTGGAAAACTTGGATGGCAATGAATGTGGGGTGGTTGGGGTATTTATAGCCCCAACCACCAAAAGTGACCGTTGCTGGAAGCAGTCTGTTCGATGGCGCACCGGACAGTCCGGTGCACACCGGACAGTCCGGTGCCCCTGCCACGTCACCATTGCCGTTGGATTCTGACCGTTGGAGCTTCTGACTTCTGGGCCCTCCTTGGAGTCCGGTGCACACCGGACATGTACTGTTTGATGTCCGGTGCACCGGCATGGGCGATCCTGACGTCTGCGCGCGCTGCGCGCGCATTAAATGCACCGCAGGGAGCCGTTGGCGCCGCAGAGAGCCGTTACTCCGCTGGCACACCGGACAGTCCGGTGCACACCGGACAGTCCGGTGAATTATAGCGCGCCGTCTTCCGAGAAATCCCGAGAGCGAAGAGTTTGAAGTCGGAGTCCTCTGGCCGCACCGGACAGTCCGGTGCACACCGGACAGTCCGGTGCCTCCAGCCAGAGGTGCCCTCGGTTGCCTTACTGCTCCTTTGTTGAATCCAACACTTGGTCTTTTTATTGACTGAATGTGAACCTTTTGCACCTGTATAACTTATGCACTTAGAGCAAACTAGTTAGTCCAATATTTGTGTTGGGCAATTCAACCACCAAAATTATTTAGGAACTAGGTGTAAGCCTAATTCCCTTTCAATCTCCCCCTTTTTGGTGATTGATGCCAACACAAACCAAAGCAAATATAGAAGTACATAATTGAACTAGTTTGCATAATGTAAGTGCAAAGGTTGCTTGGAATTGAGCCAATATAAACTTATATGATGCGCATGGATTGTTTTCTTTGTTTTTAACATATTGGACCACATTTGCACCAAGAGTTTTGTTTTTGCAAATTCTTTTGTAAATTCTTGTCAAGGTCATTTTACAAGATAGTCAAAGGTAAATGAATAAGATTTTGCAAAGCATTTTCAAGATTTGAAATTTTCTTCCTTTGTTCAAATGCTTTTCCTTTGACTAAACAAAACTCCCCCTCAAATAAAGTCTCCTCTTAGTGTTCAAGAGGGTTTTGATTTATCCTTTTGAAAAACACTACTTGCTCCCCCTTTAGAACACAAAGAGATACCAATTTTGAAATTTACCATTGAAAATCATCAAATTTAAAATTTTAAATGGTGGTGCGGTCCTTTTGCTTTGGGCTCATATTTTCTCCCCCTTTGGCATGAATCGCCAAAAACGGAATCATTAGAGCCCAATTGAAGTCCTTTTCTCCCCTTTGGTCATAAAATGAATGAGTGAGGATTATACCAAAGTTGGAGAGATGATGCGGAGCGACGGCGAAGGATGAGTAGTAGAGTGGAGTGGAAGCCTTTGTCTTCGCCGAAGACTCCAATTCCCTTTCAATATACCTATGACTTGGTTGGAAATACACTTGAAAACACATTAGTCATAGCATATATAAAAGAGACATGATCAAAGGTATATTCATGTGCTATGTGTGCAAGTTTAGCAAAAGAAATTCCTAGAATCAAGAATATTGAGCTCATGCCTAAGTCGGGTAAAAGATTGTTCATCAAGTGGCTTGGTAAAGATATCGGCTAATTGATCTTTAGTGTTAATGTAAGAAATCTCGATATCCCCCTTTTGTTGGTGATCCCGAAGAAAATGATACCGAATGGCTATGTGCTTAGTGCGGCTGTGCTCGACGGGATTGTCGGCCATTTTGATTGCACTCTCATTGTCACATAGCAAAGGGACTTTGGTCAATTTGTAACCGTAGTCCCGCAGGGTTTGCCTCATCCAAAGCAATTGCGTGCAACAATGGCCTGCGGCAATGTACTCGGCTTCGGCGGTAGAAAGAGCGACCGAATTTTGCTTCTTTGAAGCCCATGACACCAAGGATCTTCCCAAGAACTGGCAAGTCCCCGACGTGCTCTTCCTGTTAATTCTACACCCTGCCCAATCGGCATCCGAATACCCAATCAAATCAAAAGTGGATCCCCGAGGGTACCAAAGCCCAAACTTAGGAGAATAAGCCAGATATCTCAAGATTCGTTTCACGGCCGTAAGGTGTGATTCCTTAGGGTCGGCTTGGAATCTTGCACACATGCAAACGGAAAGCATAATGTCCGGACGAGATGCACATAAGTAAAGCAATGAACCAATCATCGACCGGTATACCTTTTGATCCACGGACTTACCTCCCGTGTCGAGGTCGAGATGCCCATTTGTTCCCATGGGTGTCTTGATGGGCTTGGCATCCTTCATTCCAAACTTGGTTAGGATATCTTGAGTATACTTCGTTTGGCTAAGGAAGGTGCCCTCTTGGAGTTGCTTGACTTGGAATCCTAGAAAATACTTCAACTCCCCCATCATTGACATCTCGAATTTTTGCGTCATGATCCTACTAAATTCTTCACATGTAGATTTGTTAGTAGACCCAAATATGATATCATCAACATAAATTTGGCATACAAACAAATCATTGTCAAGAGTTTTAGTAAATAAAGTAGGATCGGCCTTGCCGACTTTGAAGCCATTTGCAATAAGGAAATCTCTAAGGCATTCATACCATGCTCTTGGGGCTTGCTTGAGCCCATAAAGCGCCTTAGAGAGCCTATAGACATGGTTAGGGTACTCACTGTCTTCAAAGCCGGGAGGTTGCTCAACATAGACCTCCTCCTTGATTGGTCCATTGAGGAAGGCACTCTTCACGTCCATTTGATAAAGCTTGAAGCCATGGTAAGTAGCATAGGCTAATAATATGCGAATTGACTCAAGCCTAGCTACGGGTGCATAGGTTTCACCAAAATCCAAACCTTCGACTTGTGAATAACCCTTGGCCACGAGTCGAGCTTTGTTCCTTGTCACCACACCATGCTCGTCTTGCTTGTTGCGGAAGACCCATTTGGTTCCTACAACATTTTGGTTAGGACGTGGAACTAAGTGCCATACCTCGTTCCTCGTGAAATTGTTGAGCTCCTCTTGCATCGCCATCACCCAATCCGAATCTTGAAGTGCTTCCTCTACCCTGTGAGGCTCAATAGAGGAGACAAACGAGTAATGTTCACAAAAATGCGCAACACGAGATCGAGTAGTTACCCCCTTATGAATGTCGCCGAGGATGGTGTCGACGGGGTGATCTCGTTGTATTGCTTGGTGGACTCTTGGGTGTGGCGGCCTTGGTTGTTCATCCTCCTTGTCTTCATCATTTGCATCTCCCCCTTGATCGTTGCCGTCATTTTGAGGTGGCTCATCTTCTTGATCTTCTTGTTCAACATCTTGAGCCTCATTCTCAACTTGAGTTGGTGGAGATGCTTGCGTTGAGGAGGATGGTTGATCTTGTGCATTTGAAGGCTCTTCGGATTCCTTAGGACACACATCCCCAATGGACATGTTCCTTAGCGCTATGCATGGAGCCTGTTCTTCACCTATATCATCAAGATCAACTTGCTCTACTTGAGAGCCGTTAGTCTCATCAAACACAACGTCACAAGAAACTTCAACAAGTCCTGAGGACTTATTAAAGATTCTATATGCCCTTGTGTTTGAGTCATATCCTAGTAAAAAGCCTTCTACAGTTTTAGGAGCAAATTTTGATTTTCTACCTCTTTTGACAAGAATAAAACATTTGCTACCAAAAACTCTAAAATATGAAATATTGGGCTTTTTACCGGTTAGGAGTTCATAAGATGTCTTCTTGAGGATTCGGTGAAGATATAACCGGTTGATGGCGTAGCAGGCGGTGTTGACCGCCTCGGCCCAAAACCGATCCGGTGTCTTGTACTCATCAAGCATGGTTCTTGCCATGTCCAATAGAGTTCGATTCTTCCTCTCCACTACACCATTTTGTTGTGGAGTGTAGGGAGAAGAGAACTCATGCTTGATGCCCTCCTCCTCAAGGAAGCCTTCTATTTGAGAGTTCTTGAACTCCGTTCCATTGTCGCTTCTTATTTTCTTGATCCTTAAGGCGAACTCATTTTGAGCCCGTCTCAAGAATCCCTTTAAGGTCTCTTGGGTTTGTGATTTTTCCTGTAAAAAGAATACCCAAGTGAAGCGAGAATAATCATCCACAATTACAAGACAATACTTACTACCGCCGATGCTTATGTAAGCGATCGGGCCGAACAAATCCATGTGAAGGAGCTCCAGTGGCCTGTTGGTAGTCATGATGTTTTTGTGTGGATGATGGACACCAACTTGCTTCCCGGCTTGGCATGCGCTACAAATCCTGTCTTTCTCAAAGTGGACATCGGTTAGTCCTAAAATGTGTTCTCCCTTTAGAAGCTTGTGAAGATTCTTCATTCCAACATGGGCTAGTCGGCGGTGCCAGAGCCAACCCAAGTTAGTCTTAGCAACTAAGCAAGTGTTGAGTTCAGCTCTATCAAAATCTACCAAGTATAGCTGACCCTCTAACACTCCCTTAAATGCTACTGAATCATCACTTCTTCTAAAGACAGTAACACCTGTATCAGTAAAAAGACAGTTGTAGCCCATTTTACATAATTGAGATACGGAAAGCAAATTGTAATCTAAAGAATCTACAAGAAAAACATTGGAAATAGTATGGTCAGGTGATATAGCAATTTTACCCAAACCTTTGACCAAACCTTGATTTCCATCCCCGAATGTGATAGCTCGTTGGGGATCTTGGTTTTTCTCATATGAGGAGAACATCCTTTTCTCCCCTGTCATATGGTTTGTGCACCCGCTATCGAGTATCCAACTTGAGCCCCCGGATGCATAAACCTACAAAACAAGTTTAGTTCTTTGTTTTAGGTACCCAAACGGTTTTGGGTCCTTTAGCATTAGAGACAAGAACTTTGGGTACCCAAACACAAGTCTTGGAGCCCTTGTGTTTGCCCCCAACAATTTTGGCAACTATCTTGCCGGATTTGCTAGTCAAAACATAAGATGCATCAAAAGTTTTAAATGAAATGGCATGATCATTTGATGCATTAGTGGTTTTCTTTCTAGGCAACTTGGCATGGGTTGGTTGCCTAGATCTAGATGTCTCACCCTTATACATAAAAGCATAATTAGGGCCAGAGTGAGACTTCCTAGAATGAATTTTCTTAATTTTACTCTCAGGATACCCGGCAGGGTACAAAATGTAACCCTCGTTATCCTGAGGCATGGGAGCCTTGCCCTTAACAAAGTTAGACAAGTTCTTAGGAGGGGCATTAATTTTGACATTGTCTCCCCTTTGGAAGCCAATGCCGTCCTTAATGCCCGGGCGTCTCCCATTATAGAGCATGCTTCTAGCCAATTTAAATTTTTCATTTTCTAAGTCATGCTCTCTAATTTTAGCATTAAGTTGTGCTATGTGATCATTTTGTTTTTTAATTAAGGCAAGGTGATCATGGATAGCATCAACATTAACATCTCTACATCTAGTGCAAATGGACACATGCTCAATAGTAGATGTAGAGGGTTTGCAAGACTTTAATTCAATGACCTTAGCATGCAACAAATCATTTTTAGTTCTAAGGTCGGAAATAGTAGCATTGCAAATATCAAAATCTTTAGCCTTAGCAATTAATTTCTCATTCTCATTTCTAAGGCTAGCAATAGAGATGTTCAATTTTTCAATCCTAGCAAGCAAATCATTATTATCATTTCTAGGAATTGAAACATTGCAAATATGAGAATCAACCTTAGCTAGCAATTTGGCATTTTCATTTCCAAGGTTGTCTAAAGTCTCATGGCAAATACTTAGCTCACTAGACAATTTTTCACATTTTTCTCTTTCTAGAGCATAAGCATTTTTAACCTTAACATGCTTTTTATTTTCTTTAATAAGGAAGTCCTCTTGGGAATCTAAGAGTTCATCCTTCTCATGTATAGCACTAATTAATTCATTTAATTTCTCCTTTTGTTGCATGTTGAGGTTAGCAAAAAGAATACGCAAATTATCCTCTTCATTTTTATCATCATCCTCATCACTAGATGTTTCATATTTAGTGGAGGACTTTGATTTTACCTTCTTTTTGCCGTCTTTGGCCATGAGACACTTGTGGCCGACGTTGGGGAAGAGGAGGCCCTTGGTGACGGCGATGTTGGCGGCGTCCTCGTCGTCGGAGGAGTCGCTTGAGCTTTCGTCGGAGTCCCACTCCCGACAAACATGGGCATCGCCGCCCTTCTTCTTGTAGTATTTCTTCTTCTCCTTCCTCTTGCCCTTCTTGTCGTCGCCCCTGTCACTATCACTAGACATAGGACATTTTGCAATAAAATGACCGGGCTTACCACACTTGTAGCAAACCTTCTTGGAACGGGATTTGTAATCCTTCCCCTTCCGTTGCTTGAGGATTTGCCGAAAACTCTTGATGATTAGGGCCATCTCTTCGTTGTCGAGCTTGGAGGCGTCAATCGGTTGTCTACTTGGTGTAGACTCCTCCTTCTTCTCCTCCGTTGCCTTGAAGGCCACCGGTTGCGCCTCGGATGTGGAAGGTTCGTCAAGCTCGTTGATTTTCTTGGAGCCCTTAATCATGCATTCAAAACTCACAAAATTCCCGATAACTTCCTCGGGGGTCATTAGTGGATATCTAGGATTACCACGAATTAATTGTACTTGAGTGGGGTTAAGGAAAATAAGTGCTCTTAAAATAACCTTAACCACCTCGTGGTCATCCCACTTTGCGCTCCCGAGGTTGCGCACTTGGTTCACCAAGGTCTTGAGCCGGTTGTACATGTCTTGTGGCTCCTCCCCTTGGCGAAGACGAAAGCGACCGAGCTCCCCCTCGATCGTTTCCCGCTTGGTGATCTTGGTGAGTTCATCACCTTCGTGCGCCGTCTTGAGTAGGTCCCAAATCTCCTTGGCGTTCTTCAACCCTTGTACTTTGTTGTATTCCTCCTTGCTTAGAGAGGCAAGAAGGATTGTTGTGGCTTGGGAGTTGAAGTGCTCGATTTGGGCCACTTCGTCCGTGTCATAGTCCTCATCCCCTACGGATGGTACCTGTACACCATACTCAACAACATCCCATAATCTTTTGTGGAGAGAGGTTAGATGAAATCGCATCAAATTACTCCACATAGCATAATCTTCACCATTAAAAGTTGGTGGTTTGCCTAATGGGACGGAAAGTAAAGGTGTATGTTTAGGAATGCGAGGGTAGCGTAGGGGAATCTTACTATACTTCTTACGCTCTTGGCGTTTAGAAGTGACGGACGCCGCGTCGGAGCCGGAGGTAGATGTCGATGAAGTGTCGGTCTCATAGTAGACCACTTTCCTCATCCTCTTGTGCTTGTCCCCACTCCGATGCGGCTTGTGAGAAGAAGATTTTTCCTTCTTCTCTTTGTGGTGAGAAGAGGAAGATCTTTTCTCCTTCCGCTTGGAGGAGCTCTTCTTCTTCTCCCTTCTCTTGGTGCGGGATTCTTCCGATGAAGATGAAGTGCTCCCTTGGCTTGTAGTGGGCTTGTCGCCGGTCTCCATCTCCTTCTTGGCGTGATCTCCCGACATCACTTCGAGCGGTTAGGCTCTAATGAAGCACCGGGCTCTGATACCAATTGATAGTCGCCTAGAGGGGGGGTGAATAGGGCGAAACTGAAATTTACAAAAATAATCACAACTACAAGCCGGGTTAGCGTTAGAAATATAAACGAGTCCGCAAGAGAGGGCGCAAAACAAATCACAAGCAAATAAGAGTGTGACACGTGGATTTGTTTTACCGAGGTTCGGTTCTCGCAAACCTACTCCCCGTTGAGGAGGCCACAAAGGCCGGGTCTTTTTCAACCCTTCCCTCTCTCAAACGATCCCACGGATCGAGTGAGCTTTCTCTTCTTCTCAATCAACCGGGAACAAATCTTCCCCACAAGGGCCACCACACAATTGGTGCCTCTTGCCTTGGTTACAATTGAGTGATGATCTCAAGAACAAATGAGAAAGAAAAGAATGCGATCCAAGCGCAAGAGCTCGAAAGAACATAAGCAAATCACTCTCTCTAGTCACTATGGAGTTGTGAGGAATTTGGAGAGGACTTGATCTATTTGGTGTGTCTAGAATTGAATGCTAGAGCTCTTGTAGTAGTTGAGAAGTGGAAAACTTGGATGGCAATGAATGTGGGGTGGTTGGGGTATTTATAGCCCCAACCACCAAAAGTGACCGTTGCTGGAAGTAGTCTGTTCGATGGCGCACCGGACAGTCCGGTGCACACCGGACAGTCCGGTGCCCCTGCCACGTCACCATTGCCGTTGGATTCTGACTGTTGGAGCTTCTGACTTCTGGGCCCTCCTTGGAGTCCGGTGCACACCGGACATGTACTGTTTGATGTCCGGTGCACCGGCATGGGCGATCCTGACGTCTGCGCGCGCTGCGCGCGCATTAAATGCACCGCAGGGAGCCGTTGGCGCCGCAGAGAGCCGTTACTCCGCTGGCACACCGGACAGTCCGGTGCACACCGAACAGTCCGGTGAATTATAGCGCGCCGTCTTCCGAGAAATCCCGAGAGCGAAGAGTTTGAAGTCGGAGTCCTCTGGCCGCACCGGACAGTCCGGTGCACACCGGACAGTCCGGTGCCTCCAGCCAGAGGTGCCCTCGGTTGCCTTACTGCTCCTTTGTTGAATCCAACACTTGGTCTTTTTATTGACTGAATGTGAACCTTTTGCACCTGTATAACTTATGCACTTAGAGCAAACTAGTTAGTCCAATATTTGTGTTGGGCAATTCAACCACCAAAATTATTTAGGAACTAGGTGTAAGCCTAATTCCCTTTCAGTGACAAACTGCCGAGCGTGCATAATCCACCCCCTCGTTACAATGATGACGACAATGAATTGAACCTTAGCATATTTCGAGGCCAACTCGGAAGCGCAAGTGGCTCGACCACTAAGACCCTGACACATGAAGAGTGGCGGCATATCATGCTATACGTATTGACCAACCTTGAAGAGGTGACGCCATACATGGAACAATTTCTTCATGAATTCTGGCGTCGATCAAGGGACCCCACTCCACAGGAATATGACGCTCTTCTTAGAAAGGGTGCGAGAAATGGGTTGCCCGATTTCATTTCCTGGTTCAAACGTAAGGTACGTGCTTAGTTTGTAAAAGAGATACGTCTTTGAACTCAATTTAGCGTCTTTTAACTTGCGAATACTTGCATGGCTAAAGAGATCCATCTATGAGTGTCGAGTTGAGACAAGTAGCCAACGGCTTTGCTTATAGGGTCAAGAAATATTCTGGGTATGACGTCAATGGATACCGTTTTCGCACAACACACTACGACAAAAGTCGGCCCAATCAGAAAACAACGTGTTCTGGAGTCTTTACGCTCGGCCTTGACAATGTCGATTATTTTGGACGAATCGAAGAAATATATGAGCTCAATTTTTATGGTTCCAAACCTCTTACTCCAGTGATATTCAAATGTCATTGGTTTGACCCTCAAGTGATGAGACAGACACATTCTAATCTTGGGATAGTCGAAATTCAACAAGATTCCACCTTAGCAGGAGACGATGTCTATATCGTGGCCCAACAGGCCACACAAGTGTATTATCTCCCATATGCGTGTCAAACGAAAGAACATCTTAAGGGTTGGGATGTTGTGTATAAGGTATCGCCGCACGGGAGGTTACCTATTCCTAACGATGAAGATTACAACTTAGACCCGGACACATATGATGGAGAGTTCTTCCAAGAAGATGGGCTAGAAGGGCGATTTGAGATAGACTTAACTGAAGCTATCGGAATGGACGTAGATATTGAAATGGTTGTTGATGAGGAGGATGATGAGGTGCAAAATGATAATGACTTAGTAATCCTTGAAGGCAATGACATTAATGACGAGGTTGCGTCTTCCGATGGTGTTGAGATTGAAATGCTTGATAGTGATGATGAAAGTTATGATCCGGCTAACCCCGACACATATGAAGATTATTTTTAATCGATGTAATGCTATATGACTTTTTATTTCGCACCTATTTTTAAATACATCTTTTTATATGTGCTTATTTGTTTACTCTTAATTGCAGGTTGTTGGACAAATATGGTGGGCGGTTGGCTGAGTAAGAGGAGGGGGAGGAGGCGTAGGACGGCGGACGAGGCAGAGCAGGCAGCGCAGCCTGACAAGGCAGAGCAGGCAGCAGGCGGCGCCTCAGGACGACGACGACCAGCAGCAGGACGCCTCAGGTTCAGGCGGCTCTAGTTCGAGGAGCATCTACCTGCGAGGCCCCGCGAGTCTCCCTCAGCGTCCCATACTTCAGGACAGGCGGCCGCTGATTCGGCCGAAAGGGGAGAGGTATGTAACTTTATGTTCTTCATTCTTGTTCATATTATGTGTTCAAAATCATAATATAAACTAATACTTTTTATTTATCACTTGGACAGATCTTGGACGGTTTTGGATTATGCTGGGGGTCATCGTCGCCCCCCCAATGGCATCCTCGGCCTGCTATGCAGGGAACACTTCCCTGGACTTGTGGAGTATGCCGGAGTGACGGGCCCAGCCTTCACCTTCGACCACTACGCCGTCGCCCTCGATGCAGTAGACCCCGACGGCAGGGAATTCAATAACAAGGCGGAGCGGGTGAAGCAAGAGCTGTGGGTAAGTCTTAGTATAATGTAAAATATGTCACATTCGTTGCAAATTCTTGAAATAATGTATGGATACATCGTTTTTGTATGCAGGATTTCTTCAGATGCGATGCTGGATATGAGGCTAGGGCGGATGTGGTGGCCACCACGAGCTGTAAGAAGCTCGTCGTGAACATGCATTATGAGGCTCGAATCCAGGCCATCATCACCTACCACGGCTCCGTCCTTGGGGAGAGGGTGACCAAACCTCAAGCCCGAACCATGTCGTTGACCAGGGAGCAGTACCTGCAGGTAAAGTCATGCATGTTTGGTACCAGTACTCCATGCATGAATTTTATTTTATCTTCTGATATGCACTTTACGTGTATACTTAGTAGATGATTCCATATTGGTGCCCCGCACATCCTCTGTGCTGGGAGCAGATGGTGGATAGGTGGTGTTCGGCTGAGTGGGACGAGGTGCACACCGCTAGCCGGGAACGACGTTTGATGATGCAAGGCCCCTCCCACCACCAAGGCAGCCGGAGCCTGGGCCAATATGCCGAAGCATGGGTACGCCATATTTTTTATTTAGATATATAGCACTGAGTTAGATATTATTTCTAACTATCTCGTTGGTTTTGGTTGCAGTCGGCGTCACATGGTGGCCGGCCTTGCTCCACCTTCTCGGCCTATGCTATGGCCCATAAGGGTAAGGCGACGTCTGACGTCACCTACAACCCGGATGACGGGCCCAAGGCCTACACCAACCCCGCCGTCTACAGCTGCCTCCATGACTACACCGCCATGGCGCAGGAGGTCCATGGCTCAGACTATGATCCGAGCACCGAGCCGATCGACCCCGATGTGCTCATGAGGGTCGGAGGAGGCAAGAGACATGGGTGGTACTGGATTACTGACGGGGCAATCGACTCGTCCTCCACTCCCACTCTGTCTCAGGTGAGAGCAAGGAGCACGGGCTCGAGTCCAGCCATACGACCTCGACACGACAGCTCACAACATCGCATACAACAACTCGAGGTTAGTGCTTCTGTAACTCGTCCTTTCTTGAGTTATATACCTTCTCTTTGAGTTACTATAACGTTGGCTTGTAATATTACAGACCCAACTAGAAGAAGAGAGGAGGGAACGTCAAGAGATGGAGGCAAGGATAATGGCGGAGCGGGCGGCGGCTGATCAGAGGATGGCGGAGATGTTCCAGTACATGCAGAGCCTTGGCGCCGCACAGGGCATCGCTCCGCCACCTCCATTGTTCCCTCCAGTTGACCCTGCTCTCTTCCACACTCCTGTGAGTATCAAAATTGTAGTTAGATGTTTGTAATGCATCTGGTATAACACATGCAATCTCTTCTCTGTGCAGGGCCAATCTGGGGCGGCATCCAACAACCCTCCGGAAGGGTTCAGCCCAACGCAGCCCCGGTCAAACCGCCCACCTCCATGAGTATTGTGTTTTCATTGTTTTAGACTTCAGAACTTATGTATAATACTTATGTCTGTGTTTGATACTTATGTGAGAGCTTGCGATGTTTGAGACTTATGTTTGTGTTTGATACTTGTGTTGAACACTTATGTTTGTGATGGATATTTATGTTTGTGGTGACGGTTTTATGTTTGTGTTGGCTATTTATGTCTGTGATGATATCTGTGATGTATATATGTGATATATATGTGATATCTTCTGTTTGTGTGGATGGAATACAAAAAACAAATAAAAAAGGTATATACTGGTCACTTTGCCGAGTGTAACACTCGGCAAAGAGGCGCTTTGCCGAGTGTCAGTGTCATAACACTCGGCAAAAGAGCCAAAACCTGGGCCCGGTTTAGATACTTTGCCGAGTCTTATGTCGCTGGCACTCGGCAAAGATGCAGGCTTTGCCGAGTACCGCGCAGAGCACTCGGCAAAGAGCCTGACATGGGGACCCTCCCTGACGGGTTCTTTGCCGAGTGCCTCTGGGTAGACACTCGGCAAAGAAGCCGTCTCCGTTACCTCGTCGCCGTAACGGCCACTTTTTTTTGCCGAGTGCCTCTGGGTAGACACTCGGCAAAGAAGCCGTCTCCGTTACCTCGTCGCCGTAACGGCCACTTTTTTTTGCCGAGTGCTCTCTGGCACTCGGCAAACCTCTTTGCCGAGTGCCCGAGAAAAAGTACTCGGCAAAGAAGGCTTTGCCGATATACTGTTTGCCGAGCCTTTTTTGCCGAGTGTGACACTCGGAAAAGCCTTTGCCGAGTGTTTTTAAGACTTTGCCGAGTGTTTCGGGCACTCGGCAAAGGGCCCGTTTCCGGTAGTGCTAATAGTAGGAGGACCGCAAGAGTACATGTTTATATGCACAAGTATATGCAGCTGCTGCTTAGACGTATACACTGTATTCTGGACCTGTTTTCTGACGAGCCACAAGTTGCTGGTACACTAGTACTAGTATATTACTAGAGGGTTTTTTTTTCCTCATACGAATAATGGAGTTTGCTGAATCGGTCGACAAACAAAACGCATAAACAGTATAGTACATTTATACCCTGCTCTTGCTCTTTGCCGAGAGGCTAGCTGTCTCCTGTCCCTGTCTGCATCGACCCACCGAGGATGCGTGAGATTTGATGTCGAAAGTGACGGGAGAAGAAAAAAAATGGCGGATCAGTGCAGTGGCTCTCAGCCCGGAAAGTTCCTTTGCTGTAAAGATCGGAGAAGAAGAAACTGGGGAACGCCGGAAGACTTGTCTCGTTTTTCGCAGGGTTTTCACTTTTCAGGCTGAGCTGATCTGGAGGAGTCCGATCTTATTTTACTGCCATCAAAAGCAAACCGACGGTGCACCGGGTTTTTCTGACCAGGTCCTGGCCAACCATAGGAAAATCGAGAATGTTTTGTTCATTTGCTCTAAATTATATTTTTTGTAGAGTTAGAATTTTTTTAATATGTATTTAAATATACGCTATGTCTAAATTCATATTAAAAAATAATAGGAAACAGAAAATTCAAAACTTTTTATAGTTTAGGACGGAGAGAAAAAAACACTTTATTATCCTAAGACTAAGACTAATTAAATGCGGTAGCTTGTTGCTTGCAACGTACCCAAGGGAGCTGCCGCACCGTCTAGAAGCAGCAGCATGTTCAGACGGAGATTGTCGTAATTTTTTAATTTTTATTTTGCAAAGAAATAGGGTGGACAAAAACTGAGACTGGTTTTCGAAAAGAAGGGAGCGGTACTAACCACTGCAGTACCATTTCAAATTTACCTCGTGCTGTCTCAGCAACGTCATGTATATCCATCATATATATCTGTCATTTACAGTTTCCTCTAAAAGATTTTATCATCTATATCTTCTTCCTCTCCAACAACGTCCTCTATACTCAAATATCTATATTAGGGACATTTTTTATTTTTATTTTTAGTACATACATATTTGCCATACTCTCAAATATATTGTACATATTTTAGTTTTGCTAAACCGATTATTTAAAGTATTCAAATGGATAGAGAACCGTTTAGAGAAACTCTATATATAGAGAATCCAGCAGTGTACTCTAAATTTAGAGGACCGTTTAGAAAACGATGCTAAAGAGCGTAGAGATCTTCTGTGGGGCTGTTTGGTTCAGCTTTTTTCTGACTAGCTTTTCTGAAAATCTGGCTGTGGGGAGAATCTGGCTGTAGGGAGAATCTGAGTATCATTACGATTACGTGTGGAGGAAGATAAAGTTGTTCATAGGCTCAGGATCTAGAAAGTGACAGATTTGTACTATTACAACGACTCAACCGATTATGTGTTTATGTTGATTTTAGATGGTTTTTGCCCTAACGAATTTTATAAAAGCTGGCTGAAAAGCTGAGCGTTTGGCAGTCCGCAACAGCTTTTGGTGGCCAGAAGCTGGCAGAAGCTGAAACAAACAGACACTATATTTATGTTACAGGAAACTTTAATGGGCTCGCCTCAGCCAGCCAAGTCCCGTGCCGCTAAAATAAAGAGAAAATTCCTGGTATGCCATCAGATTCTATACTCATTCCTTGTGTGCCACTGAGTGACATATAAGTATATTTTTTAGTGTCTATGACATGTGGGGCCAGTGGCATACAAGAAATGAGTATATTTTCCAGTGGCATATAGGGAATTGGCCCTAAAATAAAACCGGTCGCTGGCTGGATTCACCAACACCAACCCAACAACCACCACCCCCAGCGACGCGCGCGGCCGGACTCGACGCCCCCAGATGGCCAGATGAGACGGTGGCCGGCTTGAACAAGGCTATCCTGTCTTGGAAAATGCCAATCGTCGACAGGACCGTCGCCAACCGAGGCTGTCCTGTTCCAGATGAGACCACGGCAGGACGGAGTTAGTAGCCATCAGGTCGGCCGTCGCCGTCGGGGGACCTGCTGTGGCTGCTGCCGCTGTGTGCTTTTTCTGCTGTTGGCCTGTAGCTGCTGCTGCTGCTGGTATGTGCTGACGACGCGCCGGCGATGGCGAGTGAGTGCACGGCATTTTCTTGTCCCAGACGATTGCCGTCGCGCGCCGGCGCCTCGTCACGCAGTGCGCTCAACCCGGCGGCTTTGGGCGCTTTGTCCGTGACCTGCACCTGCCGTCTTGTCGCCGTGGGATTTTAATTTAGCTATTGTTATGAGCGAGGGTACAGTTAGTTAGTGCCGGATTACGCAGGAAAATTTATGGTCTGATGCATGCGCATCTCTCGTATACAGTTTTTTTATTTAGGTTTGATTAGTTGCAGCGAAGAGCAGCCGTGGGGGCGCGCTTGATTCGAGTTTGGGAGGCCAGTTTAATTAAGCTCCCAAGGGGCAAGGGCACGTATACACGTAGCAAAAAAAAATCGAAAGTGCATGTATCTCGGCATTATTAGGAACTTGGAGATATAGGGCAGCTCCGAGAGCTCCGCCAAACTGGACTTAAAATACAGTTGGGCTTTTGGCTTCAAGCATTTTCTCATCTACTACAATTATTACAAATAATAGCATAACATACAAGATTTTTTTTGGCTAAGACATCAAAAATATTGATATGCCCAAGAGAACAACAACCAAACAAATCAAAGTCTTCAAATAGCATATATTTTCCATCCCATGGGACGACTATGAGGTCGTTTGTCAAGGTCCATCCTGCCTCTAAGGAACATCATGGGGCCCATTAGGTCCCTCGGCCCAGCAGTGCCATAGTTTGGCATGTGGTTTGACAAGTGTCAGAGCGTGTCCTCGATGGAGGCTTTCACGATTCCTGCCATGACCTTGGCGTGGAGCTCCAAGTGTGGGTCCCACCAGACTCATAGAAGATCCTCGATGCTGGAGTAGCTCCACATTGCTTGTGCGTGCTCTTGCCACGGGGTGATCCACCACGCTGTGAAGTGCACAAGAATGGTGGTGGTGGATATCGACCCAATGCTAGTGAGTTGGCAATGCTCTAGGATCAGCTCTCATGATGCGTCCATCTCCGACATCTCCTCCCACTAGGCTTTTTCGCTCATCGGTTTCCTTGTTGGCATCTCCACATGGGTTTTGGGGCAATGGTGATGTATATGGCTTGATCATGAGCAAGTGAACCTAGCATTTGATCTAGTGCATGAGCTATAAGTTGATAACTCAACTTTGACCTAACCATTGAAAGATGTATGAAGAAGCTTGAAGAAGTACCACATCCAGCTATATGCTTATGCACATTGACTAGTTCAAGCCAATGAGAAAGAAGCCAATGAAAACAATTTAAGAAGAAGCTCAAGTCATCCTCAACTTGAAGTGATCCATCAAAGTGGTGTCTTGCAAGCATACAAGTGGTGTTTCTACCCTTCTCTATCAAGATAAAGCCACCCTTTATTGGAAATTGACGATAAAGGGGAAGAACAAGGATACACAAATAGATCAAGGTGGAGAAACTAAACTAGGTCACAATAAATATATTAATAGGGAGAAAATGAGGAAGTTTGAATAAAAGAGAGTGATAATTTTTTTGAAACACACAAGTAGGGGGATCAATCTCATGAATTTGGTTGTTGCATTTGAAGTTTGCATTTTTCATATGATCGCTTGCATTTTGACGGGTCCCCAAAAGCAGGGTACCCGAAGTAGATCCATTACCCGCTAAGCATGAAAACGAGGCAGACACTGTTGGCCTACACCAGCCATGATGAGACATGTCGCCGCCTAATACCATCCCGTCTAACATCACAACACGTCGGGCGAACGTCGAGGGGCTAGCTTAGATAGGATGGGACACACCCTCATATGACCACGAACATCTCTAATACTTCGATATGGGGCCTGCTAGGGTCTACGACAGAGTTAGAGTTCCCAGATGAGACATGACGGTATAACCCACCATACCGTGTGTGCGCTCACGCATGCACCGGAAGACGACGTCATCAGAAGAACTTCTGTAAATGACGGACCCCACTCCTATCGGCTTCAAACAACCCACCTCTTTGTAAAAGTCCTCCCCTTGAACTATAAAAGGGGTGGCTGAACTGGAACCAGGGCGGAGGGTGAGCTAAGGAACATTCAATAGAAGCCTTCTTATTCCCCGCTCTTTCACTCTCACTTGTTACCCTTGTAACACATCCTCGGGCCTCCAACCCCAAAGAGCAATACAAGATTGGCACTACAATTTTGAAGCGAGTCCGTTATAAACCCTAACGAATCCCCGATTCACCATTCAAAGTGAGTCCACACTAACCTCCCCCATCGAACATAAATTCTACTGTGTTTCTGGTTTTCGGAACCACGACACATTTGCACAAGTAGTGGTTTATACAATTGGTACCTTCCTAGCTTTGTGTGGTGTTTACTAGTTATAAGACTTTCTTGACAATTTGAGAACTGGCATGCATATGATAAGCAATAGCTAGACTTGTAGCGAGCTTATGAAGTGATGACAGAAACATGCCTATAACTTTGATGTCGCGGGGTTTCTAGTGTTTTTGATGTCTAGCTAACCAAGGTGCTAAGAATGGAAATCAAATGATGAACCAATGTTTCCAAATTGTATACATGTTACAAAGGTTTGTTCTAAACACCTCAGCATAATTTTGTAGCATTGTCTCCCCCACGATTCTTATCAAACATATGTGCAAGCTTTAACCCAAACACACTAGCACATATTAGGGGAAACTAATACTGCTATATCGAGTTGGGTTTGATGTCAAGCATCTCTTGGGCTTTCATATGGTTACCTAGCACTAGTTTTCACAAGTGTGCCTCACCACTCATAAACTAGACTTATCTAGATCAAGATATCCATCTATGCCCCTTTATAGTACGACTAGAGGGAAAATAAAGGTGTTATCGCTAATATGTGTGTCCATCAACTCTATTGACACTTAAAACTAGTTCATCTTTAACCTTCTTGCTTATCCTTTGAAAACCGATCATTCATCAATAGGGGCATATAAACTACATTAGCCTAATCATTCACCATTGTTATGACCTATCTCAATCTACATATGTGATAGTCGCCTAGAGGGGGGGTGAATAGGGCGAAACTGAAAATCTCAAAAATAATCACAACTACAAGCCGGGTTAGCATTAGTAATAAAGAAAACGAGTCCGCGAGAGAGGGCGCAAAACAAATCGCAAGCAAATAAGAGTGTGACACGCGGATTTGTTTTACCGAGGTTCGGTTCTCGCAAACCTACTCCCCGTTGAGGAGGCCACAAAGGCCGGGTCTCTTTCAACCCTTCCCTCTCTCAAACGATCCCACGGATCGAGTGAGCTTTCTCTTCTTCTCAATCAAACGGGAACAAAGCTTCCCCGCAAGGGCCACCACACAATTGGTGCCTCTTGCCTTGGTTACAATTGAGTTTGATCACAAGAACAAGTGAGGAAGAAAAGAATGCGATCCAAGCGCAAGAGCTCGAAAGAACACAAGCAAATCACTCTCTCTAGTCACTATGGTGTTGTGTGGAATTTGGAGAGGACTTGATCTATTTGGTGTATCTAGAATTGAATGCTAGAGCTCTTGTAGTAGTTGAGAAGTGGAAAACTTGGATGGCAATGAATGTGGGGTGGTTGGGGTATTTATAGCCCCAACCACCAAAAGTGACCGTTGCTGGAAGCTGTCTGTTCGATGGCGCACCGGACAGTCCGGTGCCCCTGCCACGTCACCATTGCCGTTGGATTCTGACCGTTGGAGCTTCTGACTTCTGGGCCCTCCTGGGTGTCCGGTGCACACCGGACATGTACTGTTTGATGTCCGGTGCACCGGTATGGGCGTGCCTAACGTCTGCGCGCGCTGCGCGCGCATTAAATGCACCGCAGGGAGCCGTTGGCGCCGCAGAGAGCCGTTGCTCCGCTGGCACACCGGACAGTCCGGTGCACACCGGACAGTCCGGTGAATTTTAGCGGAGCGGCTGCCGCGCGAACCCGAGGCTGGCGAGTTCCGGAGACCGCGCTTCCTTGGAGCACCGGACATGTCCGGTGCACACCGGACAGTCCGGTGAATTATAGCGCGCCGGCTTCCGAGAATTCCCGAGGGCGAAGAGTTTGAAGTTGGAGTCCTCTGGTGCTCTTGTGGCGCACCGGACACTGTCCGGTGTACACCGGACAGTCCGGTGCCCCCAGACCAGAGGTGCCTTCGGTTGCCTCAATGCTCCTTAGTTGAATCCAAAACTTGATCTTTTTATTGGCTAAGTGTGAACCTTTTGCACCTGTATAACTTATGCACTAGAGCAAACTAGTTAGTCCAATATTTGTGTTGGGCAATTCAACCACCAAAATTATTTGGGGACTAGGTGTAAGCCTAATTCCCTTTCAATCTCCCCCTTTTTGGTGATTGATGCCAACACAAACCAAAGCAAATATAGAAGTGCATAATTGAACTAGTTTGCATAAGGTAAGTGCAAAGGTTGCTTGGAATTGAGCCAATATAAATACTTACATGAATGCGCATGGATTGTTTCTTTGTTTTTGACATATTGGACCACATTTGCACCAAGAGTTTTGTTTTTGCAAATTCTTTTGTAAATTCTTTTCAAAGTCCTTTTGCAAGATAGTCAAAGGTAAATGAATAGGATTTGCAAAGCATTTTTAAGTTTTGAAAATTTCTTCCTTTGTTCCAAAATGCTTTTCCTTTGACTAAACAAAACTCCCCCTCAAATAAGGTCTCCTCTTAGTGTTCAAGAGGGTTTTAAGACATCAACTTTGAAAATACTAGTTGCTCCCCCCTTTAGAACACAAAGAGATACCAATTTTGAAATTTACCAATTTAAAATCATCAAATTTATAAAATTAGGTGGTGGTGCGGTCCTTTTGCTTTGGGCTCATATTTTCTCCCCCTTTGGCATGAATCGCCAAAACGGAATCATTAGAGCCCAATGAAGTACTTTCTCCCTCTTTGGTCATGAAATGAAGGAGTGAAGATTATACCAAAGTTGGAGAGATGATGCGGAGTGACGGCGAAGGATGAGTAGTAGAGCGGAGTGGAAGCCTTTGTCTTCGCCGAAGACTCCTATTCCCTTTCAATATACCTATGACTTGGTTTGAAATTCACTTGAAAACACATTAGTCATAGCATATATAAAAGAGACATGATCAAAGGTATATTTGTGTGCAAGACTAGCAAAAGAAATTCCTAGAATCAAGAATATTGAGCTCATGCCTAAGTCTGGTAAAGGATTGCTCATCAAGTGGCTTGGTAAAGATATCGGCTAATTGATCTTTAGTGTTAATGTAAGAAATCTCGATATCCCCCTTTTGTTGGTGATCCCGAAGAAAATGATACCGAATGGCTATGTGCTTAGTGCGGCTATGCTCGACGGGATTGTCGGCCATTTTGATTGCACTCTCATTGTCACATAGCAAAGGGACTTTGGTTAATTTGTAACCGTAGTCCCGCAGGGTTTGCCTCATCCAAAGCAATTGCGCGCAACAATGGCCTGCGGCAATATACTCGGCTTCGGCGGTAGAAAGAGCGACCGAATTTTGCTTCTTTGAAGCCCATGACACCAAGGATCTTCCCAAGAACTGGCAAGTCCCCGATGTGCTCTTTCTATTAATCCTACACCCCGCCCAATCGGCATCCGAATAACCAATTAAATCAAAAGTGGATCCCCGAGGGTACCAAAGCCCAAACTTAGGAGTATAAGCCAAATATCTCAAGATTCGTTTCACGGCCGTAAGGTGTGATTCCTTAGGGTCGGCTTGGAATCTTGCACACATGCAAACGGAAAGCATAATGTCCGGTCGAGATGCACATAAGTAAAGCAATGAACCAATCATCGACCGGTATACCTTTTGATCCACGGACTTACCTCCCGTGTCGAGGTCGAGATGCCCATTGGTTCCCATGGGTGTCTTGATGGGCTTGGCATCCTTCATTCCAAACTTGCTTAGAATATCTTGAGTATACTTTGTTTGGCTGATGAAGGTGCCCTCTTGGAGTTGCTTGACTTGGAATCCTAGAAAATACTTCAACTCCCCCATCATCGACATCTCGAATTTCTGTGTCATGATCCTACTAAATTCTTCACATGTAAATTTGTTAGTAGACCCAAATATGATATCATCAACATAAATTTGGCATACAAACAAATCATTGTCAAGAGTTTTAGTGAACAAAGTAGGATCGGCTTTGCCAACTTTGAAGCCATTTGCAATAAGGAAATCTCTAAGGCATTCATACCATGCTCTTGGGGCTTGCTTGAGCCCATAAAGCGCCTTAGAGAGCCTATAAACATGGTTAGGATACTCACTGTCTTCAAAGCCGGGAGGTTGCTCAACATAGACCTCCTCCTTGATTGGTCCATTGAGGAAGGCACTCTTCACGTCCATTTGATAAAGCTTGAAGCCATGGTAAGTAGCATAGGCCAATAATATACGAATTGACTCAAGCCTAGCTACGGGTGCATAGGTTTCACCGAAATCCAAACCTTCGACTTGTGAATACCCCTTGGCCACGAGTCGAGCTTTGTTCCTAGTCACCACACCATGCTCGTCTTGCTTGTTGCGGAAGACCCACTTGGTTCCTACAACATTTTGGTTAGGACGTGGAACTAAGTGCCATACCTCGTTCCTCGTGAAATTGTTGAGCTCCTCTTGCATCGCCATCACCCAATCCGAATCTTGTAGCGCTTCCTCTACCCTGTGTGGCTCAATAGAGGAAACAAAAGAGTAATGTTCACAAAAATGTGCAACACGAGATCGAGTAGTTACCCCCTTATGAATGTCGCCGAGGATGGTGTCGACGGGGTGATCTCGTTGGATTGCTTGATGGACTCTTGGGTGTGGCGGCCTTGGTTGTTCATCCTCCTTGTCTTCATCATTTGCATCTCCCCCTTGATCGTTGCCGTCATTTTGAGGTGGCTCATCTTCTTGATCTTCTTGTTCAACCTCTTGAGCCTCATCCTCAATTTGTGTTGGTGGAGATGCTTGTATGGAGGAGGATGGTTGATCTTGTGCACTTGAAGGCTCTTCGGATTCCTTAGGACACACATCCCCAATGGACATGTTCCTTAGCGCTATGCATGGAGCCTGTTCTTCACCTATATCATCAAGATCAACTTGCTCTACTTGAGAGCAGTTAGTCTCATCAAACACAACGTCACAAGAAACTTCAACAAGTCCTGAGGACTTGTTAAAGACTCTATATGCCCTTGTGTTTGAGTCATATCCTAGTAAAAAGCCTTCTACAGTTTTAGGAGCAAATTTAGATTTTCTACCTCTTTTGACAAGAATAAAACATTTGCTACCAAAAACTCTAAAATATGAAATATTGGGCTTTTTACCGGTTAGGAGTTCATAAGATGTCTTCTTGAGGATTCGGTGAAGATATAACCGGTTGATGGCGTAGCAGGCGGTGTTGATCGCCTCGGCCCAAAACCGATCCGGTGTCTTGTACTCATCAAGCATGGCTCTTGCCATGTCCAATAGAGTTCGATTCTTCCTCTCCACTACACCATTTTGTTGTGGAGTGTAGGGAGAAGAGAACTCATGCTTGATGCCCTCTTCCTCAAGAAAGCCTTCAATTTGAGAGTTTTTGAACTCCGTTCCGTTGTCGCTTCTAATTTTCTTGATCCTTAAGCCGAACTCATTTTGAGCTCGTCTCAAGAATCCTTTTAAGGTCTCTTGGGTTTGTGATTTTTCCTGCAAAAAGAATACCCAAGTGAAGCGAGAATAATCATCCACAATTACAAGACAATACTTACTACCGCCGATGCTTATGTAAGCGATCGGGCCGAACAAATCCATGTGAAGGAGCTCCAGTGGCCTGTCGGTAGTCATGATGTTTTTGTGTGGATGATGGACACCAACTTGCTTCCCGGCTTGGCATGCGCTATAAATCCTGTCTTTCTCAAAATGAACATTTGTTAGTCCTAAAATGTGTTCCCCCTTTAGAAGCTTGTGAAGATTCTTCATTCCAACATGGGCTAGTCGGCGGTGCCAGAGCCAGCCCAAGTTAGTCTTAGCAATCAAGCAAGTGTCGAGTTCAGCTCTATCAAAATCAACCAAGTATAGCTGACCCTCTAACACTCCCTTAAATGCTATTGAATCATCACTTCTTCTAAAGACAGTAACACCAATATCAGTAAATAGACAGTTGTAGCCCATTTGACACAATTGGGATACGGAAAGCAAATTGTAATCTAAAGAGTCTACAAGAAAAACATTGGAAATAGTATGGTCAGGAGAAATAGCAATTTTACCCAAACCTTTGACCAAACCTTGATTTCCATCCCCGAATGTGATAGCTCGTTGGGGATCTTGGTTTTTCTCATATGAGGAGAACATCTTTTTCTCCCCTGTCATATGGTTTGTGCACCCGCTGTCGAGTATCCAACTTGTGCCCCCGGATGCATAAACCTACAAAACAAGTTTAGTTCTTTGTTTTAGGTACCCAAACGGTTTTGGGTCCTTTGGCATTAGAAACGAGAACTTTGGGTACCCAAACACAAGTCTTGGAGCCCTTGTGTTTGCCCCCAACAATTTTGGCAACTATCTTGCCGGATTTGTTAGTCAAAACATAAGATGCATCAAAAGTTTTAAATGAAATAGCATGATCATTTGATGCATTTGGAATTTTCTTTCTAGGCAACTTGGCATGGGTTGGTTGCCTAGATCTAGATGTCTCACCCTTATACATAAAAGCATGATTAGGGCCAGAGTGAGACTTCCTAGAATGAGTTTTCCTAATCTTGCTCTCAGGATAGCCGGCAGGGTACAAAATGTAACCCTCGTTATCCTGAGGCATGGGAGCCTTGCCCTTAACAAAGTTAGATAAGTTCTTTGAAGGGGCATTAATTTTGACATTGTCTCCCTTTTGGAAGCCAATGCCATCCTTAATACCAGGGCGTCTCCCATTATAGAGCATGCTTCTAGCAAGTTTAAATTTTTCATTTTCTAAGTCATGCTCTCTAATCTTAGCATTTAGTTGAGCTATGTGATCATTTTGTTTTTTAATTAAGGCTAGGTGATCATGGATAGCATCAACATTAATATCTCTACATCTAGTACAAATGGAAACATGCTCAACATTTGATGTAGAGGGTTTGCAAGATTTAAGTTCAACAACCTTAGCATGCAACATGTCATTTTTGGTTCTAAGGTCGGAAATAGTAGTATTGCAAACATCAAAATCTTTAGCCTTAGCAATTAGTTTCTCATTCTCATTTCTAAGGCTAACAATAGAAACATTCAACTCATCAATCCTAGCTAGCAAATCAACATTATCATTTCTAGGATCAATGCAAACATGAGAATCAACCTTAGCAATTAATTTAACATTTTCATTTCTAAGGTTGGCAATAGTGTCATGGCATATGCTTAGCTCACTAGATAATTTGTTACATTTTTCTACTTCTAGAGCATAAGCATTTTTAACCTTAACATGTTTCTTGTTTTCCTTGATTAGGAAGTCCTCTTGGGAGTCCAAGAGATCATCCTTTTCATGGATGGCACTAATTAGCTCATTTAATTTTTCCTTTTGTTCCATGTTAAGATTAGCAAAAAGAATGCGCAAGTTATCCTCCTCATTTTTATCATCCTCATCACTAGATGTTTCATATTTAGTGGAGGACCTTGATTTTACCTTCTTTTTGCCGTCCTTGGCCATGAGACACTTGTGGCCGACGTTGGGGAAGAGGAGGCCCTTGGTGACGGCGATGTTGGCGGCGTCCTCGTCGTCGGAGGAGTCGCTTGAGCTTTCGTCGGAGTCCCACTCCCGACAAACATGGGCATCGCCGCCCTTCTTCTTGAAGTACTTTTTCTTCTCCTTTCTTCTTCCCTTCTTGTCGTCGCCCCTGTCACTATCACTTGATAATGGACATTTAGCAATAAAGTGACCGGGCTTACCACACTTGTAGCAAACCTTCTTGGAACGGGATTTGTAGTCCTTCCCCTTCCGTTGCTTGAGGATTTGCCGAAAGCTTTTGATGATTAGGGCCATCTCCTCATTGTCGAGCTTGGAGGCGTCAATCGGTTGTCTACTTGGTGTAGACTCCTCCTTCTTCTCCTCCGTTGCCTTGAAGGCCACGGGTTGCGCCTCGGATGTGGAAGGCTCATCAAGCTCATTGATCTTCTTGGAGCCCTTAATCATGCATTCAAAGCTCACAAAATTCCCGATAACTTCCTCGGGGGTCATTAGTGGATATCTAGGATTACCACGAATTAATTGAACTTGTGTGGGGTTAAGGAAAATAAGGGCTCTTAGAATAACCTTAACCACTTCGTGGTCATCCCACTTTGCGCTCCCGAGGTTGCGCACTTGGTTCACCAAGGTCTTGAGCCGGTTGTACATGTCTTGTGGCTCCTCCCCTTGGCGAAGACGGAAGCGACCGAGCTCCCCCTCGATCGTTTCCCGCTTGGTGATCTTGGTGAGTTCATCACCCTCGTGCGCCGTCTTGAGTAGGTCCCAAATCTCCTTGGCGTTCTTCAACCCTTGAACTTTGTTGTATTCCTCCTTGCTTAGAGAGGTAAGGAGAATGGTTGCGGCTTGGGAGTTGAAGTGCTCGATTTGGGCCACTTCGTCCGTGTCGTAGTCCTCATCCCCTATAGATGGTACCTGTACACCATACTCAACAACATCCCATATACTTTTGTGGAGAGAGGTTAGATGAAATCGCATCAAATTACTCCACATAGCATAATCTTCACCATTAAAAGTTGGTGGTTTGCCTAATGGGACGGAAAGTAAAGGTGTATGTTTAGGAATGCGAGGGTAGCGTAGGGAGATCTTACTATACTTCTTACGCTCTTGGCGTTTAGAAGTGACGGACGCCGCGTCGGAGCCGGAGGTAGATGTCGATGAAGTGTCGGTCTCGTAGTAGACCACCTTCCTCATCCTCTTGTGCTTGTCCCCACTCCGATGCGGCTTGTGAGAAGAAGATTTTTCCTTCTTCTCCTTGTGGTGAGAAGAGGAAGATCTTTTCTCCTTCCGCTTGGAGGAGTTCTTCTTCTTCTCCCTTCTCTTGGTGCGGGACTCTTCCGATGAAGTGCTCCCTTGGCTTGTAGTAGGCTTGTTATCGCCGGTCTCCATCTCCCTCTTGGCGTGATCTCCCGACATCACTTCGAGCGGTTAGGCTCTAATGAAGCACCGGGCTCCGATACCAATTGATAGTCGCCTAGAGGGGGGGGGGGTGAATAGGGCGAAACTGAAAATCTCAAAAATAATCACAACTACAAGCCGGGTTAGCGTTAGTAATAAAGAAAACGAGTCCGCGAGAGAGGGCGCAAAACAAATCGCAAGCAAATAAGAGTGTGACACGCGGATTTGTTTTACCGAGGTTCGGTTCTCGCAAACCTACTCCCCATTGAGGAGGCCACAAAGGCCGGGTCTCTTTCAACCCTTCCCTCTCTCAAACGATCCCACGGATCGAGTGAGCTTTCTCTTCTTCTCAATCAAACGGGAACAAAGCTTCCCCGCAAGGGCCACCACACAATTGGTGCCTCTTGCCTTGGTTACAATTGAGTTTGATCACAAGAACAAGTGAGGAAGAAAAGAATGCGATCCAAGCGCAAGAGCTCGAAAGAACACAAGCAAATCACTCTCTCTAGTCACTATGGTGTTGTGTGGAATTTGGAGAGGACTTGATCTATTTGGTGTATCTAGAATTGAATGCTAGAGCTCTTGTAGTAGTTGAGAAGTGGAAAACTTGGATGGCAATGAATGTGGGGTGGTTGGGGTATTTATAGCCCCAACCACCAAAAGTGACCGTTGCTGGAAGCTGTCTGTTCGATGGCGCACCGGACAGTCCGGTGCACACCGGACAGTCCGGTGCCCCTGCCACGTCACCATTGCCGTTGGATTCTGACCGTTGGAGCTTCTGACTTCTGGGCCCTCCTGGGTGTCCGGTGCACACCGGACATGTATTGTTTGATGTCCGGTGCACCGGTATGGGCGTGCCTGACGTCTGCGCGCGCTGCGCGCGCATTAAATGCACCGCAGGGAGCCGTTGGCGCCGCAGAGAGCCGTTGCTCCGCTGGCACACCGGACAGTCCGGTGCACACCGGACAGTCCGGTGAATTTTAGCGGAGCGGCTGCCGCGCGAACCCGAGGCTGGCGAGTTCCGGAGACCGCGCTTCCTTGGAGCACCGGACATGTCCGGTGCACACCGGACAGTCCGGTGAATTATAGCGCGCCGGCTTCCGAGAATTCCCGAGGGCGAAGAGTTTGAAGTCGGAGTCCTCTGGTGCTCTTGTGGCGCACCGGACACTGTCCGGTGTACACCGGACAGTCCGGTGCCCCCAGACCAGAGGTGCCTTCGGTTGCCTCAATGCTCCTTAGTTGAATCCAAAACTTGATCTTTTTATTGGCTAAGTGTGAACCTTTTGCACCTGTATAACTTATGCACTAGAGCAAACTAGTTAGTCCAATATTTGTGTTGGGCAATTCAACCACCAAAATTATTTGGAGACTAGGTGTAAGCCTAATTCCCTTTCAATATGTAAAACACACATTATCATAATAATTTAGTGTAATTAAACACCAAAACCCAACAAGGGACCTAGATGCGTTTACATATAATATAAGATATAGTAACACTACATAGAGAGCACATATTTTCTGTTTTACACACTTTTAAATATTGTTTTTAAAAATATTTAACAAATATTAATCTAGCTAAATCTATAATTCAGCATTACATGATCCAATGAGCATGATTTTTTTTAGTATAACTCAAATATGTAATAGTTACCGTACCATAAAATTTTCAATATAATTGGACCGCAGAAACTGCATCTATAAATTAATTACATAAAGCATAGATCTAATCTATTCATGTGGAGTTCAGCAAGATTGAATTTTCTATGGTTTAGTATGGTTTTTTTAAAGATTTGATCAAAATAAACATAAATAATAAGGAAACACATATAGAAAATCAGACATATGGTCACGTGCCTGATTTTCAAAGATGAGATAATTTCTATCTGATTTTATATGGGAGAAAAAGCTGACTAACTTCCACGATAGTTGAGAGAGACAAATAATTATTTTTTTTCGCTACACACGGGCTACAAAAGGACACAACCGTAGCCAAGTTTTACGGGCCGAAAAGAGAAAAAGACAAGGGTAGTCGAGTGGGAAGAAGCCCAACAGGCCATACAAATGCGTTCACGCAAGTTACCTCCGGAGGCCCACCACTCCCTCTTGATTTCTCCCTCTAATCCGATAGGCCAAAACAATCCAAAAAAAAAAACAATAAGCCAAACCAAAACAAAACTTTGGCGAGCATGCCGGCCGTGTCCGATCCCTCCGTCCTTGCGCCGGTTCCCGCGCGCGACGGGGCGTGCTATGCTCGCTGAGGCTTGGCGGCCACCGCGACGCCCGCTACCGCTACCCGCGTCATCATTTATGTTCGGTTATGGGCACGGCGCTCTCCCGACAGAATCAAGTAACCTAACGAGATGACTTAACACGACTTGTTAAGCTAACGAGCCATAGCTCGGTTCGACTCGACTCGACTCGTTTACGAACTTAAACTGACTTGTTTAACTCACGAGTTAGAGCAGAAAAACAATTTGTATATAATAATTAATTCCTAGTTAATTTTAAACTAATTTAAGAATACAACGAGCTTAAGCTGACCTGTTTAACTCGCGAGTTAGAACACAAAAGCAATTTGTCTATAATAATTAATTTTTAGTTAATTTTAAACTAATTTAAAAATAAAAAATAGTAATTATATTTATAATTTCACAGGCCACATCAATGTAACACCAAATTAAAATAACTCATCACTCATCAATTCACAATTCACACACATGTTCATTAGTTTAACTCACATTATATTCGTATAGACCAATTTAACACATATATATAGTTCATCAATCATTAGTTTAACTCACAAGCCATAGGCACCACACATACATATAACATGTTCATCAATTATTATGCAAATGCTATGCATATAGTTTTGTTTTGCTGAAATGTGGTAATAGCTTGCTTAGCTTGTGAGCTGGCTCGTTAACAAATCAAACTGCCTCGTTAACCAACCGAGCTAGGATATCAGCTCCGCTCGTCAAAAAATTCAAACGAGCCAATTCAGGTGTTTAAAAATTGCATAAAACACAAACAAAGTCAGAAAATCATGAAACCTGTCCACGTGTCATGATATCGTATGTAGAGGCTGTGATAAAAATTTGAAAAAAATTTCAAGAAAGCTGTGACGCACTATGTGTACAAACCTAAGAGATCCACATTGAAACTCCATGATTTCATGTGTAGTTCTCTTAGGTTTCTACACATACTGTCTCACAACTTTCTCCAAACATTCTAATTTTTTTTATCACAGCCTCTACATATGATATCATGGCACGTGGACATGTTTCATGATTTTCCGAGTTTGTTTGTGTTTTATACAATTTTTAAACACCTGGATGGCAAGTTCACGACCATGTTCAGTGAGCATGGTGCTCGAAGTTTCCTGTCCGCTCCTGAAATTGGTCGTAACTTGTGCTAAGTAGCATGGATATCATTTTTGCATGCACGGTTTTTCAAGTTTCGAGTGACCTGCAGTTCAAATCTGAATTTTCCGAAGAAATGCAAATAAACAAACTAAATCTACTAGATATTGAAAACACAGTTATAATTGTCCCCAAATGGTACATGTAGGTCTACGTAGTGCAGAAACAAACCACAAAAAGTTTGGTGGCCAAAAAAAATACAAATGTACTTTGCCGAGTGTCAGCTGGTTGACACTCGGCAAAGTATGCTTTGCCGAGTGCCCCTTGGGTGACACTCGGTAAAGAAGTGTAAATTAATATTTGCTGAGTGTCACCTAGGCGACACTCGGCAAAGGCTCCTTTGCCGAGTGTCCCCGATCTGGCACTCGGCAAAGCTTATTTTAAAAATAAAAAAATCTTTGCCGAGTGCCAGATCACGGGCACTCGGCAAAAGCGTGTATATAGCGCTGGTAACCTTCTTTCTCTCTCACTCTCACACTCCGCGCCGCCGTCGCCGCATACACGCCGCCGCCGCGCCCCCGCTGCGCCGCCGCGACCCCGCCGCGCCCACGCCGCGCTCGCGCCGCGCTCGCGCCCGCGCCCACGCCGCGCCGCCGCCGCTACGTGCCGCCGCCGCGCCTGTGCCCGCGCCCTCGCCGCCGCAGCCCATGCCCCGCCCGCGCCGTGCCCTTGCCCTCGCCCTTGTCCCCGCCCACGCCCTCGCCGTGCCGCCGCAGCCGCGCCCGCGCCGTACGTCGTGCCCTCGTCGTGCCCCCGCCGCGTCCCCGCCGTGCGTGCCCTCGCCGTGCCCCCGCCACGTCCCCGCCGTGCCCTCACCATGCCCTCGCCGCCTCGCCCGCGACCCGCCGTCTCGGCCGTGACCCGTCGGTTCGTCCGCGACCCGTCGTCCCGCCCGTCGGGTATGATTAGGTTTAATATTTAGTTGATTAGATTAATATTTAGTTTTCTTGTGTTAAATTTATGTACGTGTATGATTAGGTTAATATTGAGTATTGATGATTGCCGGCCATCGTGCCGTTGAATTATGTGTGGATGTCAGCCATCGTGCTGATAGTTTTATTTGTAGGATTTCGAAACCTCCCCGTGCAGGGGAGGTGCTGCCAAAATTTTCTGTTAGAGGATGGAGGACCGTGCGTGGATGTACACAGGCCATAGAGAAAGGAACGATGTCACCACTGAATGGATTAGAAAGACGATGATTTCATGGAACGGGCATATGGCGAAGCTGCTAAAGGAGCGAGTCTAGTCCCATGCCCGTGCAGCAAATGTGCCAACCGGAAAAGAAAACCAAAGAAGTCCATGGTAGAACATATTTGGAAGAATGGATTTACGCCGGGCTATACTTGGTGGATATTTCATGGTGAAGCGCATCGTACGAGAGAGGAGGTGCTGAGACAACGTGTCGAGGATTATGACGCGGATGCGGGGGTAGCGGATATGTTGAACGACTATCCAGAGGCACAGTACACGGGAGGATGTATGGATGACGAGCCAGAGCCAACTGCAAAGGCATTCTACGACATGTTCAACGCGGCACAGAAGCCCCTTCACGGCCAGACAAAGGTTTCTCAACTGGATGCCATTGGGCGTGTAATGGCGTTCAAGTCGCAGTACAACATGAGTAGAGACACATTCGATGGCTTGTTGACAGTTATTGGTAGCCTGCTTCCGGATGATCACATTCTGCCAAAGGGCTGCGTGCACTCAAGATGACGTATGAGCAGATTCATGCTTGTCCGAAGGGCTGCGTGCTATTTAGGAAAGAATACGCGGAGGCAAAGTACTGTCCCAAGTGTACATCGTCTAGGTTCATGGAGGTAGACTCTGGTGATGGACAGAAGAGGCAGCTCGACATCCCCTTGACAATCCTACAGCACCTTCCGTTCATACCGAGGATCCAGCGTCTGTACATGACAGAGGAATCCGCGAAACAGATGACATGGCACAAAAATGGAAAACGATACAATCCTGACAAGATGGTGCACGCATCCGATGGTGAAGCATGGAAACACTTTGATGCCATTCACCGTGAGAAAGCCGAAGAGGCTCGTAATGTACGTGTTGCGTTGGCCACAGATGGGTTCAATCCCTATGGAATGAGCGCTGCCCCGTACACATGTTGGCCCATGTTTGTTATCCCAATCAATCTCCCCCTGGTGTGTGCTTTCAAAGGCAGAATATATTCGTGTCGTTGATAATTCCCGGACACCCGGGGAATAAAATGGGCGTGTACATGGAGCCTTTGATCGATGAATTGGTACGTGCCTGAGAGGAAGGGGTATGGACGTATGACCGAGCTACAAAGTCAAACTTCAGAATGCATGTTTGGTACCAGTACTCCATGCATGACTTACCGACGTATGGGCTATTCTGTGCCTGGTGTGTTCACGGTAAGTTCCCATGCCCAGTTTGCAAGGAAGCTCTCAGGTTCATTTGGTTGAAAAAGGGTGGCAAATATTCGTCCTTCGATAAACATCGACAATTTCTCCCTGCTGACCATCCATTCCGCCTAGACATCAAGAACTTTACGAAAGGTGTCGTAGTGACAAACCGCCCTCCTGCAACGATGACTGGTGCCGAAATTCGTCAACAGATAGATGGGCTCGTGGCCAATACAGAAGGTGGTTTTGTGGGATATTGTGAGCAGCATATGTGGACACATAAGTCTGGCTTGACTCGGCTCCCCTATTATGACGACCTGCTCCTTCCACACAACATTGACGTGATGCACACTAAAAAGAATGTTGCCGAGGCACTGTGGGCAACAATTATGGACATTCCTGATAAGTCAAAGGATAACATGAAGGCAAGAGTGGATATGGCAGCGTTATGTGATAGACCAAACCTAGAAATGAAGCTGCCAAGTGGCGGAAAGACGTGGAGAAGGCCTAAGGCCGATTTTGTCCTAAGCAGGGCCCAGAGGAAGGAAGTACTTCAGTGGATCAAGATGTTGATGTTCCCTGATGGGTATGCAGCTAACCTAAGTAGGGGGGTGAACTTATCTACTATGCGAGTCTTAGGGATGAAGAGTCATGACTTCCACATATGGATTGAACAGATTCTTCCTGCGATGGTTCGAGGCTATGTCCCTGAGCATGTCTGGCTAGCGCTTTCAGAGTTGAGTTATTTCTTCCGTCAGCTTTGTGCAGAAGAGTTATCTCGGACCGTGGTTGCAGATTTGGAAAGATTGGCACCCGTGTTACTGTGTAAGCTTGAGAAGATATTTCCACCCGACTTCTTCAATCCAATGCAGCATTTGATTCTTCATCTCCCCTATGAGGCATGAATGGGGGGCCCTGTGCAGGGCGTTGGTGCTATCCAATCGAGAGATGTCTAAAGACTATTCGAAAGAAATGTAGAAATAAATGCAAAATCGAGGCTTCCACTGCAGAGGCATACATTCTAGAGGAGGTCTCAAACTTCACAACAACTTATTATGGTGACAAACTGCCGAGCGTGCATAATCCACCCCCTTGTTACAATGATGGCGATAATGAATCAAACCTTAGCATATTTCGAGGCCAACTCGGAAGCGCAAGTGGCTCGACCACCAAGACCCTGACACATGAAGAGTGGCGGCATATCATGCTATATGTATTGACCAACCTTAAAGAGGTGATGCCATACATGGAACAATTCCTTCATGAATTCTGGCATCGATCAAGGGACCCCACTCCACAGGAATATGACACTCTTCTTAGAAAGGGTGCGAGAAATGGGTTGCCTGATTTCATTTTCTGGTTTAAACGTAAGGTACGTGCTTAGTTTGTAAAAGACATACGTTTTTGAACTCAATTTAGCGTCTTTTAACTTGCGAATACTTGCAGGGCCAAAGAGATCTGTCTATGAGTGCCGAGTTGAGACAAGTAGCCAACAGCTTTGCTTACAGGGTCAAGAAATATTCTGGGTATGACGTCAATGGATACCATTTTCGCACAACAAACTACGACAAAAGTTGACCCAATCGGAAAACAACATGTTCTGGAGTCTTTACGCCCAGCCTTGACAATGTCGATTATTTTGGACGAATCGAAGAAATATATGAGCTCAATTTTTATGGTTCCAAACCTCTTACTCCAGTGATATTCAAATGTCATTGGTTTGACCCTCAAGTGACGAGACGAACACATTCTAATCTTGGGATAGTCAAAATTCGACAAGATTCCACCTTACCAGGAGACGATGTCTATATCGTGGCCCAACAAGCCACATAAGTGTATTATCTCCCATATGCGTGCCGAACGAAAGAACATCTTAAGGGTTGGGATGTTGTGTATAAGGTATCGCTGCATGGGAGGTTACCTGTTCCTAACGATGAAGATTACAACTTAGACCCGAACACATATGATGGAGAGTTCTTCCAAGAAGATGGGCTAGAAGGGCGATTTGAGATAGACTTAACCGAAGCTATCGGAATGGACGTAGATATTGAAATGGTTGTTGATGAGGAGGATGATGAGGTGCAAAATGATAATGACTTAGTAATCCTTGAAGGCAATGACATTAATGACGAGGTTGCGTCTTTCGATGGTGTTGAGATTGAAATGGTTGATAGTGATGATGAGAGTTATGATCCGGCTAACCCCGACACATATGAAGATTATTTTTAATCGATGTAATGCTATATGACTTTTTATTTGGCACCTGTTTTTAAATACATATTTTTATATGTGCTTATTTGTTTACTCTTAATTACAGGTTTTTGGACAAATATGGGCGGCGGTAATTGGCTGAGTAGGAGGGGGAGGAGGAGTAGGACGGCGGACGAGGCAGACCAGCAGCAGGACGACCTTGTCCAGCAGCAGGCGACACCTTAGGTCGACGACGACCAGGAGCAGGACGCCTCAGGTTCTGGTGCCTCAGGTTCTGGTGCCTCAGGTTCGAGGGGCATCTACCTGCGAGGTCCCGGGAGTCTTCCTCAGCGTCCCATACATCGGGACAGGCGGCCCTGATTCGGCCAGAAGGGGAGAGGTATGTAACTTTATGTTCTTCATTTTTGTTCATAATATGTGTTCAAAATCATAATATAAACTAATACTTTTTATTTATCACTTGGGCATGTCTTGGATGGTTGTGGATTATGCTGGGGGTCATCATCGCCCCCCAATGGCATCCTCGGCCTGCTGTGCAGGGAACACTTCTCTGGACTGGTGGAGTACGCCGGAGTGATGGGCCCAGCCTTCACCTTCGACCACTATGCCGTCGCCCCCGATGCAGTAGACCCGGACGACCGGGAATTCAATAACAAGGCAGAGCGGGTGAAGCAAGAGCTGTGGGTAAGTCTTAGTATAATGTAAAATATGTCGCATTCGTTGCAAATTCTTGAAATAATGTATGGATACATCGTTTTTGTATGCAGGATTTCTTCAGATGCGAGGCTGGATACGAGGCTAGGGCGGATGTGGTGGCCACCATGAGCTGTAAGAAGCTTGTCGTGGACATGCACTATGAGGCCCAAATCTAGGCCATCGTCACCTACCACGGCTCCATCCTTGGGGAGAGGGTGACCAAAACTCAAGCCCGAACCATGTTGTTGACTAGGGACCAGTACCTGTAGGTAAAGTCATGCATGTTTGGTACCAGTACTCCATGCATGAATTTTATTTTATCTTCTAATATGCACTTTACGTGTTTACTTTGTAGATGATTCCACATTGGTGCGCCACACATCCTCTGTGCTGGGAGCAGATGGTGGATAGGTGGTGTTCGGCTGAGTGGGACGAGGCGCACACCGCTAGCCGGGAACGGCGTATGATGATGCAAGGTCCCTCCCACCACCAAGGCAACCGGAGCCTGGGCCAATATGTCGAAGCATGGGTATGCCCTCTTTTTTTATTTAGGTATATAGCACTTGATTAGATATTATTTCTAACTATCTCGTTGGTTTTCTTGCAGTCGGCGTCACATGGTGGCCGGCCTTGCTCCACCTTCTCGGCCTATGCTATGGCCCATAAGGGCAAGGCGACGTCCGACATCACCTACAACCCGGATGACGGGCCCGAGGCCTACACCAACCCCGCTGTCTACAGTCGCATACATGACTACACCGCCATGGCGCAGGAGGTCCATGGCCCAGACTATGATCCAAGCACCGAGCCAATCGACCCCGATGTGCTCATGAGGGTCGGAGGAGGCAAGAGACATGGGCGGTACTGGATTGCCGACAGGGAAATCGACTCGTCCTCCACTCCCACTCTGTCTTAGGTGAGAGCAAGGAGCACGGGCTCGAGTCTAGCCATACGACCTCGGCACGACAGCTCACAGCAGCGCATACAACAACTCGAGGTTAGTGCTTCTGTAACTCGTCCTTCCTTGAGTTTTATACCTTCTCTTTGAGTTACTATAACGTTGGCTTGTAATATTACAGACCCAACTAGAAGAGATGCAGGCGAGGATAATGGCGGAGCGGGCGGCGACTGATCAGAGGATGGCAGATATGTTCTAGTACATGCAGAGCCTTAGCGCGGCACAGGGTTTCGCTTCGCCACCTCCATTGTTCCCTGTAGTTGACCCTGCTGTGTTCCATACTCCTGTGAGTATCAAAATTGTAGTTAGATGTTGGTAATGCATCTGGTATAACACATGTAATCTCTTCTCTGTGCAGGGTCAATCTGGTGCCGCATCCAACAACCCTCCTGAAGGGTTCAGCCCAACGCAGCACCAGACCAACCGCCCACCTCCATGAGTTTTATGTTTTTAGTGTTGAATACTTATGTCTGTGTGTTTGAAGACTTCAAAACTTGTGTTAGTCACTTATGTTTGTGTTGAATACTTATGTCAGAGCTTGAGACGTATGAGACATGTTTGTGTTGGGTACTTGTGTTGAACACTTATGTTTGTGATGTATATTTATGTTTGTGTTGGCTATTTATGTTTGTAATGATATCTGTGATGTATATATGTGATATCTTTTGTTTGTGTGGATGGAATACAAAAACAAATAAAAAGGTGCATACTGGTCACTTTGCCAAGTGTAACACTCGGCAAAGAGGTTCTTTGCCGAGTGTCAAGACCATAGCACTCGGCAAAGAACCAAGACCTGGGCACCGGTATAGGTTCTTTGCCGAGTGTAATGTCTGTGACACTCGGCAAAGAGCCTGACATGAGGACCCTCCCTAGCGGGTCCTTTGCCGAGTGTCCTAGGTGGCACTCGGCAAAGATGGATTCTTTGCTGAGTGCTTCTGGGAAGACACTCGGCAAAGACGCCGTCTCCGTCACCCATCGCCGTAACGGCCGCTTTTCTTTGCCGAGTGCTCCCTGGCACTCGGCAAACCTCTTGGTCGAGTGCCCGAGAAAAAGTATTCGGCAAAGAAGGCTTTGCCGATGCACTGTTTACCGAGCCTTCTTTGCCGAGTGTGACACTCGGCAAAGCCTTTGCCGAGTGTTTTTAAGGATTTGCCGAGTGCTCCGGGCACTCGGCAAAGCACTTGATTCCGGTAGTGGTGTCGCGCGCTGTTGTGCGCATTGTTTTGCGTATGCGCAGCGTGTTGTTGGGATCCCGACGACATCCATCTACCCCCTAGACGACATCCGTCTACCCCTAGACAACTCCCATCTACCCCCCGGTCTACCTCGTCTATCCCCCTGTGCTAATTAATTTCCTATTTAATTGTCGGTCAGTAAACTGAATACTCAATCGGATTAAAATTATGATTTTAGTCAGGCGATTGTAAATAGGTGGTAATATGATTTTTAACAATTTAGACGTGGTATTTAATACGTATTTAGTGTTTAGTATAAACACGATGTCTGTTAGCTACTTGTGAGTTATGCGCGTTGTCGCACTGTCTACGCGCTGTTCGCACGTGTGGCACTCGCCGTCGCCGTGTTGTTCGTGCGTATAGTTCATGCGTTATTCTTGTGTTGTCGTGCGTCGTTCACGCGTGCGGTTCGCATGCGTCGTCACACGTCGTTTGCGTGCGTCGCGCGTGCTAATTACTCATGTCGCTCGCCTTGCCGCGCATCGTTCGCACGTATCTCGCGTGTCGATGACGCGGGTCGCACGACGTCTACTCGTGATAATAAATTGTTTTCGCTTACGAACACTCACGTTAATAATTTTATTCTGTCGGGTCATATATTTTAGATACTTAACTTAAGACTCGCTCGGTTAATATTTATTAGATTATAATATCCTAATCAGGTTAAATATGTAGTGTTTAACTTGGAATTTTATAATAAATATTAACATGGATAATATTAATTTAACTACTTTCTATTTATGTAACATCCGTTTAGTATAAACATGTCACCTGGTCAGTATTCTCGTCTATCGCGGGTGCTGTTCCGCGCGCGGTGGCATGCTGCTTCGCGCGTCGTTCACGTGCTGTCTGCGCATTGTTCGTGCGTGATGGGCTCGTGGTCGCGTGCTGGTTCATGCGCGTTCGCGCTCGTCGCGCGCGCTATTTTCGTGTGTCGTCAGCGTGCTAAGTCGCGCGTGTCCGCGCGTCGTTTGCACGCTGTCGTGCTGTTTCACGCGTCATAAATCCATCTCGCTTAGGATCTCTTGTTTTAATTAAATTATTTAATTAATTGATATTTGTTAGTGTAGCAGATTAATCGAACTGACTGATGTATAACATTTATATTTGTTAATGTCGAATTAAATGTTATATTTAATAATTGTTTAACGTAAACGCGATAACTCCTCGACTGTAATCTCGACCGTCGCGTTTCTTTCCCTCGCGTGACCATAGAATCGAACTCTATTTTATGCTGCATGTTTTTATAACATTTTATCTTGTATGGTGTAATGTTCTTATGCATATATATGTTTGTTTGCTTGTGCCTGTTTGTTGTCGCTTCGTGTTGCGATTAGATCGCGATTCATTTCCGTGCTCCAAGGGATCGATGATCAAGCGTTGGCGACCAAAAGATCAAAACTCTTCGAGTTCTACGAGATTGAAGACCCTGAGCATCTGTTTGGTGAAGGCAAGTGTCCTCTGACCCATTATGCCCCATTCACTTATAATTCACTGTCCTGCATTATTTAATTGAAACCTAAGGATTGACTAGCTTTGTAACTATCTTGTCCTTGCTTACCTTTTGGGTTATTATGGTTAGCTTCATGCTATTGCTTTACTTTAATCAATGAACATGATGTGAATACTTATGATACGATGATATTATCCCGATGATGATATTGTGTTATTTTAGGGGGACTCAGGCCATTTTCCTGAGTACCTCTCCGTAAGGACCTGTTCGTGAAGTGACCACCCAGGATAACAGTGCCACCATGGGGGTGGAATGGGACGCCCTTAGCTGGTCAATTAGATGAACCTAGGGGTGCAGTTGGCTTTGCTGGAAGGGCCGTCAATGGGGGCCGGGGCGTAGTGCTCGCTCTGCCAAGGTTGGGGTGCAGAGGTTCATTCGATTTGGTTTTGTTAGTCACCCACCTTGGGGAGGTGTATTGCGTTTGTACGACTGGCAAAACCTAACGAGCAACTATGCACCAGGGGAGTCTTTGTAAAGGCTACGTAGTGATACCCTGCCAGGCCACCTAGGTAGTGGTCAATGGGGATTAGCTCTCCCCGGGCAGAAAGGGAATCATGACTCGTGGGTAAAGTGTGCGACCTCTGCAGAGGATTAGAAACTGATATATCAGCCGTGCTCACGGTTATGAGCGGCCTTGGGATCCTCTTTGACTAGAGATACAGATGGTTCGATATACAATGGTTCTATTTATGATTTTGGTTCAATGATGATAATGATGTTCCTCGATGAGGAAACGGTTCACGGGTTGGTTATATGATAAAACTTGGCTTCCACTAATAATAAATACCTGACCAACTAAAAGCAACTGCTTTGACCTTAACCCCACATAAAGCTAGTCCACTTCAGCCAAACGGTACATTTGCTGAGTACGTTGATGTGTACTCACCCTTGCTTTCACAAACACCAGGTTGCCTTTGGTGCAATCTATGCTCAGGTAAAGAAGACGGTGTCGAGGCGGATCTCTAGGAGTTCCAGGACTTCGATGAGTTCGAGGATTAGGCTAGCGACCTCCCCCAGTCAGCTGCCTGTGGTGGGTTAATTTACGTTGGCTACGTTTCGATTCTGTGTACTTTGATTTATATTATGTAAATGGCTCTAGTCTATTATATTATTACTTACTCTTTATTGTTATTCGAAGCATTGTGCTATGATGAGTCATTTATGTAATTGCTGTGTACGTGAATTTCTAATCCTGGCACGTACATGGTTCGCATTCGGTTTACCTTCAAAATCGGATGTGACATAAGTGGTATCAAATCCTTGCTGACTGTAGGACCGCTATCCTAGAGTAGCACTAGCCGTTTTAAGGACTTATTGATTTTTACTTCACCTCATCCTTGATGCTGTTTCAAAATATTAGTCACCTCAACTAATTCTATGTTGTGCTTCTATGTGCCCCCTTGCCAAAAGTATTTTATTCTATTATAGTCTAACTTTTCTCAATCTACTAGATCTGATCTCACTCTTGTGCTTGCGATATCCTTGTAGATGCCCCCTAACCATAACCTTCTTGTCCTTTTGAAATTCTTTCCTCTTTCTTCATTAAATTGCTACCATTTGGCAAGCTCTAGTCCTTTGGTATTGACATGCTTGTACCCCTAGATTCTTCAGTACTCTTGTTTCAAATACTTACCTCTAAAAACTTTGTTGCCTATTTAAACATTCTAGTTTATATGTCCATGACCTTCTTGTCTTCTGAGATCCCTTCCTATTCCATTGCTAAGTCGTTATCCTTTGGCTCTTTCTATTCCCTTACCTTGGTATGCCCGTATCCTTGGAATTTTGCATGCTCTTATATTCTTATGTATGCTTATTTTCATACCCCAATGACTGTTCAAGACATTTCAGTTTACATGTCCTTGACCACCCTTGTTTCTTAATGATTCATGAGCGGTCATTTTATTTTGCACATCCTTGGTGATCTCGTTGTTTCCTTGTAACTTCCTTGGGTAATGAACTTTAACTTCAACCCTTCTGTTGGAACCATACCTATCTTACCCTTGATTATTCTCCCCACTTTGCCACTTCATGAGTCTTATCTTAACTCCATCCTTTGTTGTACTCATATCACTGGTTCGTCTATGCCTTCATCTTTTCTCTTATACCCTTGTCCGTTATCGCCTTTGACCCGAGCTGTTGGGGGCCTTCGTCCTCCGAAGGTCCTCAAAAACGTGATTTAACAAAATCTTCAAGTGTGACATGTGAGTAGGTACCTTCAGACTCGGGCTAAAAGCATGTACGACGTAAAAAGCATGATCGTGACGAAGGTTGGGGTTGCTCCGAAGCTACGTGCAGGGGAGCTTCAGCTAAATGGCGGAGAAAGGAACCGACTTAAAGGGGAAAAGGCTATCTAGTCCTCATAGAATTGTCTATAAGTTAATAATAAATGTAAAGGGCATGAATGTAATTTCTCATAGGCTGCGTCCTGTGCCTATAAATAGATGAACAGTACCCCTGTACTATTCACGCTGACTGGTACTGGCTCGTGCGTCACACTTGTACTCTTACCTTCTATCAAGCCGAAGGTACATATGTATTCTAATTTTGTTTCTATTTTTCCATGATAATATAATGAGGATGAAATAATAATGTTATATAATTATTCATGTTGTTTTTTACGTTTCATATGCTTCTTCTTTCATTAATGAATACTGCAATGATGAAGGTATGACCTTCATGACCTTCGTCCAAAGATCATTATATCCTAAGGGAAATAATGCTCCGTAGGACGAAGGGCATTAACATATAACATTTTTGTGTTGCCTTGTTCTTAATTCATAGCATTTGAGAACAAGTCGCCAACATTGGCGCCCACCTCCGGTGAACTCTTTCGACCACCTTCGGCAAGCACTAACCTTCATCATGCCACCGAAGAAAGCTTTAGCACCAGGGACAGCTACATTGCAGCCACTAGACCCAAACCAGGAGACGCTCTCTCTCCGAGAGGCCCGAAGCCAGAAGAGGAAAGCCACCAGTCCAACACTCCAGGAGGAGGAGTTGGACCAAGAGATCAGGGATATGGAGATCATCCATCAGCAAGTACAAAGAAAGAAGGAGAAGATGGCGCGGCTGGCTGATCTTCAAAGAAAGATCGATGAAGCTACTGAAGAAGTGCGTCACCTTTCTCAAGATGAACAAAACTGAAGGCCCAGGAAGGCCTATTCAATGAAGATGGATGGTATGATGATTTTAATCATGATGCCTTTACTTTTGATGATGCTTCTCCCTTGGTAGCAGAACTGCAGGCTACTCCATGGCCCCCGTCATACAAGCCACCTTAGCTTCCCATGTATGATGGGCATTCAGATCCAAAGCAGTTTCTGATGAGCTATGAAGCAACTATATCTTCGTATGGAGGCAATACTGTGGTTATGGCGAAGTCCTTCGTCATGGCAGTCCGGAATGTAGCCCAAACATGGTATTCTTCTCTTAGGCCAGGGACTATCACGTCGTGGCAGAAGCTTAAGGATATGTTGGTTACCAGCTTCTAAGGCTTTCAAACGAAGTTGGTCATAGCTCAGGCTCTGTTCCAATGCACGTAAGACCATGAAGAGTACCTTCAGGCATATGTACGAAGGTTCTTGCGATTGAGGGCACAAGCGCCTATGGTGCCCAATGAGATTGTCATTGAGGCCATGATCAAAGGTCTTCGCCCAGGACCTACTGCCCAATATTTCGCCAGGAAGCCCCCACAAACTCTAGAGAAACTGCTTCAAAAGATGGATGAGTATATCCAGGCTAACAATGACTTCCGCCAAAGAAGGGAGGAAGCTTACAGATTCTCTAAGATGACCAGGGGCTTCGGAGGAAGAGTCCACCCGAGGCATGTCAGGTCAATTCATAACTCCACTCAGAGTGATGACAAAGGAAGTTAGCTGTAGAGGCCACATTATACCTTACAATCTTCGGGGCAGCAACAAAGCTCTTTTTGGCCGCCAGCTCCAAGAGGCAGAGGCGCCAAGGGCTTCGGAGAATGATATGGGGATCAACACAGGAAGATCTACTGCTTATTTTGTGGTGAAGACAAGGGCCATACTACAAGAATGTGCCAAATCACCATCCAAAAACAGAAGGAGATTGCAGAAGCCGAAGCTCGGCAGAATCAACCGAAGTAGGTCTTGCACACTGCTTTGTGCCACTCACCCTACATACCAGAATATGTGGGTAATCATTATGCAGCTTCTGTTGCTTCGACTAGTCAGACACAGGCTTCTTGGCCATAGCTTCCACCTTCGCCACCACTACAACCTACCTATTCACGGGGTCAGCAGCCAGAAGGGCGCCAACACACCCAACAGCAGCGGGATTTTAGGGAGGAATCCGAAGCTCGCATAGTCAACAGTACTATGCCGGAGTCAAAGCACATCTATTGAGAGATATCCTACTTTCTGAAACACTTTTTTATTCTATGCCAGTTTGTTTTTAATAAGGGATAAGTAATGCAAATCTAGTTTTAATTCTTTGTAATAGTTTCGCTTCTATTAAAATGAAATATATCTTCTTCATAGATTTACGAAGCTCGAAAATTGCCGAAGCTCAAAAAGTCGTTCCTAAGGGAGCGTAGTGTAAGTTTTCTGCTCAAAAGTCATTCCTAAGGGAATGCAGAGCCAAATACCGCCGAAATATAAGGCGAAGCGCGAAAAGTCAACGTGAAAAATACCGCCGAAATATAAGGCGAAGCGTGAAAAGTCAACGCGAAAAATACCACCGAAATAGAAGGCGAAGAAGTTCAAAAGACGTTCCTAAGGGGATGCAGAACTTACACCAAAAAATAAGGGGTGAAGCCAAAAAATAAACGGCAAAGAGACTTCGATCGTTCCTAAGGGGATGCAGAGATGGTGTGTTCCAGTGTGGGCGCGTGGGTGTGTATCTTCGGCATTAGCATCATTCGCATCATATCGTCACATCATCCTGCATAGCATCACATCATACATCATATTGCACTAATGGCACGAATTGAATACGAAGTCAACCTTCGGAGACTGCTTTATAAAAAATGGAAAGGTGCTAAGGCACAAAGTTAGCTGAGAAAATATAATTTCGTCAACTCCATTGCAAAAGAAGGGATCCTTTGTTTACAAAGCTAGGAGGTTACTATGAAGCATGGATATTTTCATGAAGCACAAATTTTCTTCTTTGTAAAGCATGAAAAGAAGGAAAGGTGTTTTTTCGTTGAAGGCTCAAAAACGTATGTATATAAAGTTTCATGCATCACAAAGAACTGAATTACAAATAATTCACACATTAGATTCAAAAATATACACATCGAATATTACAGTCTTGATACACCGAAGCTACATTGATCGTCTGAAAATGTTTTTACAATATCAATCCTCTTTCAGGACCTTTTCCGCAATTTCATTCAATAACTTGTTAACAACTTCATCAACAATAGATTCGGCTATATTGATGATTTCTATTGCTTTCTTCGTTTCTGGGTCGGCCAGGGGGTCGAACGATTCCGATGGAGGAGACAGTTCAACTGCAGTAGGAAAAATTAATCAGTTCGAAGTCACGAAAACAAACGACGAAGCTAAAGGTCGTAAAACAATACATATCCGTCTCTCGCGTTCTGCAGCTTCCTCAGCTTTTTTCGCCGCTTCTCGAGCGTCATGAATATCTTTTTCACTTTTCTTCATTATTTCATGAGCCATTTCTCGGCCGCCATTTGCCCAGATGTCAGTATAAAATTTTCTGCCCATTAAGCTTGCTTCGGCTGAGGGATCCTTCGTGACATCCACGGAGAAGGCAGCTTCGGCCTGAGCCAGGGTTTTGACATGTTCGCAACCCGCCTTCTCCAATATGGCTGAAATTCCTCTCGCACCAGAAAATGCGTAGACATCCCCGCGGTCACTCAAAATTTCTTCAAAAGCTTCGGCCTCTCTGCTTATCCATTCTATAACACCTTTGGGGTCGCCTCGTATAAAGTTATCTTCATTTGAATAAGCGCCCACGTTGGCAAAGCTAGCCTTTATCTTCTCCATGCAGTCCAGGGATTTTTCGAAGCATCTTTCTTTGGACGCGCGGAGTTCTTCGACTGTTTTTTCTAAATAATTTCTCCAATATTCACTAATATCTGGGTTGGCCTCTATGAGACCACATTTTTCTTTGGATTCGGCTAGCTGTTTTCGAAGGTCTTCAATCTCATTCTTTTGAATTTTAGCTTGAGCCTTGAAACTAGCTTCATCTTCTTTTACCTTGTCCACCAATGAAAGTAGAATCTTGTCTTTTTTCGTGGCTTCGTTCCTCAGTCTGATAACCTCTGTTCGAAGGTTGTTGAGAGCTATAGTGCAGCTCTCGTCTTTAGCATTCTTTTGCGCCCTTAGGGCGTTGCTAAGTATTAAGCCCTGTAAGAAAGGTTAAAAGGTGTCAGGGACCGTAATTAGGGGTACCCCCAATGTTCCTTAATCCGGTTGGAAAACCTCTTTAGAACAAACCATAAATGACTGATAAAGTGCAGGCCTCGTCTACCAAGGGACGCGACCTCATCCGAGCCCAGCCTCGGGCAAGGACGGTAGTCCCGGATGGATTCACGCCTTGACCGAGGGTCCCCTCAGTCAGCAGACGCACCCTCGGCTCGCCCGAAGCCTAGCTCGGGCAGACTTTGTCGTGCAGCGACCTCACCCAAATCGCCTTAACAACCGACCCTATCGCATGCACATTTAATGCGGGGATCGCCTGACACCTTATCCTGACACGCGGGCATCAGTCGGCAAGGTCGAAGTGACCGCAGTCACTTCGCCCCTTTACTGACCGTTCTGACAGGAAAACAGCACTGTTCGCCCCGCTCCGGCAACTGTGCCAGCCACCAGGGAAAGACTAACAACAGTCACGGCCTTTCCCGAGTTCGGCCTCGGGCGCAACAGAGAGCTCCGCCTCGCCCGACCCTAGGCCTCGGCTTCAGCTTCGGTCTCAGGAGAAGGTCTCCGCCTCGACCAACCTCGACCTCGGCCTCAGCCTTGGCCTCGGGAGAAGGACTCCGCCTCGCCCAACCTCGGCCTTGGGAGAAGGACTCCGCCTCGCTCAACCTCAGCCTCGGAGGAGTCGCCGCCTCGCCCGACCTCGGCCTCAGACCGACTACGCTATAGGGGATACATCATTACCCTACCCCTAGCTAGCCGCTTTAGGCTACAAAGGAACAAGACCAGTGTCCCATCTAAGTTACTTCCGTAACAGGTCATGATGGTTCCCTGCGTGCGCCCATGACGTCAGTTGCTCTCAACCCCCTACGGAAGTAAGGAAACGTCAGCAGGAGCCATGCTGCACCGCCAGCTATGCTTCTACAGGGCTCAAGGCACTTCTCCGACGACCACGTTGGTACATGTACAGGGCTCAAGTCACTTCTCCGCCAGCCACGTTAGCTCATAGCTACACCCCATTGTACAGCTGGGCATCTCCTTGTATCTATAAAAGGGGATGTCCAGGGCCTTCCAGGAAAAGAGGAGGGAGGGGGAGAACAGAGGAACGTACGAACACACGACGTACGAACGAGCAGAGGCAGGCAGAGTAGGAGAGACGCAGTAGAGGCAGACTCGGACAGCTCACCTCAAGGCCGAACCCTCTCTTTCTCTCTCTCTCGCTCTCGCTCCCTCGCAACGCTTGTAACCCCTACTACGAGCACCCCGGTGCAAGATAACATAAGCCTTATTCCCCTCTTGTGTTCCATCTTGCATCAACCCATCTGGGCAGGGACACGCAACAACAAATTCACTAGTTGGTTGAGGGTCCTCGTGGGTCCAAAACACTGATAGTTGGCACGCCAGGTAGGGGGCCGCTGCGTGTTAATGAATACTTTCCCATTGAGTTCCAGATGGGTAGCTTTCAGCAGCCTCTCCAGCCCGGGATGGTGCTCTGCTTCGGAAGTCTCGAGTTCATGTCCCTCGACGGCGGCTACGACATGGTACTGCTCCCCTCGCAGCACGACAACGACGACGATCGTCGGCTCGCCCGGCGGAGGCGAACTCGACGACGACATCTCCCTGCGGCGGAAGAGGAACACCTGAGTCAACCCTACCACCCTCCTCACCGAAGGAGGAGAAGACGGGGCAACCGTGGCCAGGCAGGAGGCGGCACCTCATCGGCTGTCGAACCAGAGCGAGTCGACGACACCGACACCCCTGCAGGGGACATGTTGGGTGTTGTCCTTGTACCTGAGACAACGACGGGTGTCGCTTCCCCGCAACATGCCAACCCCAAGCGGACTGATGACGCCAGCACCCTCGCAAAGGACTTGCTGGGCGTTAGCCTCGTACCTGAGATAAAGGTGCAGTCCGTCCCCAATGCGACTTCACCATCGTCCATCGACCAAAAGGCCAAGCTCGACGAAGAAGCGAGGCGACTTGTGCAGCTCCGACAAAATATCGAGCAGGAGTGGGCAGGCCGGGTCGCCGGAGGAGCGCGTCATCGGGCCCGGGACATCCAGCGCCGTATCATTGACGATGCCAGGGCAGGGCTACCCCGGGCCTTTAGCGGGGCCAGCCAGAACCTAGCCGCAGCGGCGATGCTACTTCGAACGATGCCGGAGCCATCCACCACCGAGGGGCGACGTATCCAAGGCGAGCTCAAGGGCCTCCTGGAAGACGCTGCTGTCCGATAAGCCGAGAGCTCTGCCTCCCGGAGGCGAGGAGACCCCTCGGAGCATCACGCAATGCCCTCCCGACGCGTGCGGGAGGCCTCGGTCCACACCGAGCGCACACGGGACGGGACGCCTGCAGCCCCGGATCACCTCAGCGCCGAGCAACACCGCCGCGACCGTCGAGCTCGACTCGAGGAGAAGGTGCACCAAGGCTACCATCCTAGGCGCGGGGGACGCTACGATAGTGAGGAGGATCAGAGTCCCTCGCTCGAGCCACCAGGTCCGTGAGTCTTCAGCCAGGCCATACGACGAGCGCCGTTCCCGGCCCGGTTCCGAGCCCCGACTACCATCATCAAGTACTCAGGGGAGACAAGGCCGAAGTTGTGGCTTGCGGATTACCGGCTGGCATGCCAGTTGGGAGGGGCGGACGATGACAACCTCATCATCCGCAACCTCCCCCTTTTCCTCTCCGACGCTGCCCGGGCCTGGTTGTAGCATCTGCCTCCTGCGCAGATCTCCGACTGGGACGACCTAGTCAAGGCCTTCGCGGGAAATTTCCAAGGTACGTACGTGCGCCCTGGGAACTCATGGGATCTCCGAAGCTGCCGCCAGCAGCCATGGGAATCCCTGCAAGAGTACATCCGACGGTTTTCGAAGCAGTGCACCGAGCTGCCCAACATCACCGACTCGGACGTCATCGGGGCATTCCTCGCTGGCACCACTTGCCGGGACCTGGTGAGCAAACTGGGACGCAAGACTCCCACCAAGGCGAGCGAGTTGATAGACATCACCACCAAGTTCACCTCTAGTCAGGAGGCGGTCGAAGCCATCTTCCGGAAGGACAAGCAGCCTCAGGGAGGGTAGAAGGAAGACGCCCCCGAGGCGTCCGCCCAGTGTGGCACAAAGAAGAAGGCCAGGAAGAAGGCGCAAGCAAAGCGCAACGCCGTCGACGCGGATCTCGTCACTGCTGCCGAGCACAGGAACCCTCGGAAGCCACCCGTAGGGGCCAACGCGTTCGACAAGATGCTCAAGGAGTCGTGCCCCTATCAAAGGGGTCCTGTCAAGCACACCCTTGAGGAGTGCGACATGCTCCGGCGATACTTCAACAAGGCTGGACCCTCGGCCGAAGGTGGCAAGGACCAAGGCAACAACAAGAAGGGGGGCGACAAGGAAGAGGAGTTCCCGGAGGTCCACAACTGCTTCATGATCTACGACGGACAGGTAGCGAACGCCTCGGCTCGACACCGCAAGCAGGAGCGCCGGGAGGTCTGCTCGGTGAAGGTAGCAACGCCAGTCTACCTAGACTGGTCCGATAAGCCTATCACCTTCGACCAAGGCGACCACCCCAACTACGTGCCGAGCCCAGGAAGGTACCCGCTCGTCGTCGACCCAATTATCGGCAATGTTAGGCTCTTCAAGGTCCTCATGGACGGAGGCAGCAGCCTCAACATCATCTACACCGAGACCCTAGGGCTCCTGGGGTCAATTTGTCCACGATCCGGGCCGGTGCAGCACCTTTTCACGGGATCATCCCCGGTATGCGCGTCCAGCCCCTTGGGCAACTTGACTTGCCCATCTGCTTCGGAACTCCCTCCAATTTCTGAAAGGAAACCCTCACCTTCGAGGTGGTCGAGTTCCAAGGGACCTACCACGCGGTGTTGGGAAGACCGTGTTACGCCAAGTTCATGGCCGTCCCCAACTACACGTACCTCAAGCTCAAGATGCCAGGCCCCAACGGAACCATCACCGTTGGATCCTCATACCGCCACGCTTACGAATGCAACGTGGAATACGTGGAGTACGCCGAGGCCCTCGCCGAGTCTGAAGCCCTCATCGCCGACCTGGATTGCCTCTCCAAGGAGGCACCCGACACGAAGCGGCACGCCCGCAACTTCGAGCCAGCCGAGGTAGTTAAGTCTGTCTCTCTCGACCCCAGCGACGACACCGGCAAGAAAGTCAGGATCGGCTCCAAGCTCGACCCCAAATAGGAAGCAGTGCTCGTCGACTTTCTCCGCGCAAACGCCGAAATTTTTGCGTGGAGTCCCTCGGACATGCCTGACATACCGAGGGATGTCGCTGAGCACTCACTGCACATTCGAGCCAGTGCCCGACCCGTGAAGCAGTCCCTGCACCGTTTTGTTGAAGAAAAGCGCAGGGCCATAGGCGAGGAGGTCCACAAGCTACTGGCTGCAGGGTTCATCAAAGAGGTATTCCATCTCGAATGGTTAGCGAACCCTATGCTTGTAAAGAAAAAAGGTGGGAAATGGAGGATGTGCGTAGACTACACTAGTTTAAACAAAGCATGTCCGAAGGTTCCCTACCCTCTGCCCCGCATCGTTCAAATTGTGGACTCCACTGCTGGGTGCGAAACCCTATCTTTCCTCGATGCCTACTCAGGCTATCACCAAATCAAGATGAAAGAATCTGACCAGCTCACGACTTCTTTCATCACACCCTTTGGCATGTATTGTTATACTACAATGCCATTTGGCTTGAGGAATGCAGGTGCCACCTACCAAAGGTGCATGAACCATGTGTTCGGAGAACACATCGGCAGCACGGTCGAGGCTTATGTCGATGACATCGTTGTCAAGACAAGGAAAGCCTCCGACCTCCTCTCCGACCTCAAAGCAACTTTCAGGTGCCTGCGTGCAAAGGGCGTAAAACTCAACCCCGAGAAGTGTGTCTTCGGAGTCCCCCGAGGCATGCTCCTAGGGTTCATCGTCTCCGAACGAGGGATCGAGGCCAACCCGGAGAAGATTGCGGCCATCACCAACATGGGACCCATCAAAGATTTAAAAGGAGTACAGAGGGTCATGGGATGCCTTGCGGCTCTGAGCTGCTTCATCTCGCGCCTCAGCGAGAAAGGATTGCCCTTGTACCACCTCTTAAGGAAGGCCGAGCACTTCACTTGGACCCCCGAGGCCGAAGAAGCCCTCAGAAACTTAAAGGCGCTCCTTACTAATGCACCCATCTTGGTGCCCCCCACTGCGAGAGAAGCCCTCTTGATCTACGTAGCCGCAACCACTCAGGTGGTCAGCGCCGCGATCGTAGTCGAGAGACGAGAAGAGGGGCACGCACTACTCGTCCAGAGGCCAGTCTACTTCATCAGCGAAGTGCTATCCGAGACCAAAGTCCGCTACCCGCAAATCCAGAAGCTACTGTACGCAGTAATTCTAACACAGCGAAAGTTGCGACACTACTTCGAGTCTCATCCGGTGACTGTGGTGTCATCCTTCCTCTGGGAGAGATCATCCAGTGCCGAGAGGCCTCGAGAAGGATAGCAAAATGGGCAGTGGAACTCATGGGCGAAACACTTTCATTCGCTCCTCGGAAGGCCATAAAATCTCAAGTCTTTCCTGGCTGAATGGGCCGAAACCCAATTGCCAACAGCTCCAATACATCCCAAACTTTGGACCATGTACTTCGATGGGTCGCTTATGAAAACAGGAGCAGGTGCTGGCTTGCTCTTCATTTCACCCCTCGGAAAACATGTGCGCACGTACTGCGCCTCCATTTTTCGGCATCAAACAACGTGGCCGAGTATGAAGCCTTGGTTAATGGCCTGCGCATCACCGTCGAGCTAGGGGTTTGGCGCCTCGACGCTCGTGGCGACTCGCAGCTCATCATTGACCAGGTCATGAAGAACTCCCACTGCCGCGATCGAAAAATGGAGGCCTATTGCGACGAAGTTCGGCGCTTGGAATACAAGTTCTACGGGCTGGAGCTCAACCATGTTGCTCGACGGTACAACGAGACTATGAATGAGCTGGCAAAAATAGCCTTAGGACGAACGACAGTTCCCCCGGACGTCTTCTCCAGGGACATATATCAACCATCCGTCAAACTCGACGACGCGCCCGAACCTGAGGCGACCTCGGCCCAGCCCGAGGTACCCTCGGCGCCGAGGGTGAGGCCCTGCGCGTTAAGGGAGAACAGAACGAGGTTGCACCAAACCAAAACTGGCAGACCCCGTACTTGGAATATCTCCTCCAAGGAGAGCTGCCCCTCGACAAGACCGAAGCTCGGCGACTGGCTCGGCGCGCCAAGTCGTTCGTTTTACTGAGTGATGAAAAAGAGTTATACCACCGTAGCCCCTCGGGCATCCTCCAATGATGCATATCCATTGCCCAAGGACAAGAGCTGTTACAAGAAATACACTCGAGGGCTTGTGGTCACCATGCAGCACCTCGAGCCCTCGTGGGAAACGCTTTCCGACAAGGTTTCTACTGGCCAACCGCGGTGGCCGACGCCACTAGGATTGTACGCTCCTGCCGAGGGTGTCAATTCTACGTGAGACAGACGCACCTGCCCGCTCAAGCCCTGCAGACAATACCTATCACTTGGCCATTTGCCGTGTGGGGTCTGGACCTCGTCGGTCCCTTGCAGAAGGCACCCAAGGGCTTCACGCACCTGCTGGTCGCCATCGACAAATTCTCCAAGTGGATCAAGGTCCGACCCTTAACCAGCATCGGGTCTGAGTAGGCGGTGGCATTCTTCACAAATATCATCCATCGCTTTGGGGTCCCAAACTCAATCATCACCGACAATGGCACGCAGTTCACTGGGAAAAAGTTCCTGGACTTCTATGAGGACCACCACATCCGTGTGGACTGGGCCGCCGTAGCGCACCCAATGACAAATGGGCAGGTGGAACGCGCCAGCAGTATGATTTTGCAGGGACTAAAACCGAGGATCTACAACGACCTCAACAAGTTTGGCAAGCGGTGGATAAAAGAACTACCCTCGGTGGTTTGGAGTCTGAGGACGACGCCGAGCCGGGCCACGGGCTTCTCGCCGTTTTTCCTAGTCTATGGGGCCGAGGCCATCTTACCCACGAACTTGGAATACGGTTCCCTGAGGACAAAGGCTTATGACGACCAACCAGGCTAGCCGAGAAGATTCATTGGACCAGCTGGAAGAAGCTCGGGACGTAGCCTTGCTACACTCGGCGCGGTATCAGCAGTCTCTGCGACGCTACCACGCCCGAAGAGTTCGGGCCCGAGACTTCCAAGTGGGAGACTTGGTACTTCGGCTACGACAAGATGCCCGAGGGCGCCACAAGCTTATTTCTCCCTAGGAAGGGCCCTTCATCATCGCCAAGATTTTGAAGCCCGGGACATACAAGCTGGCCAATGATCAAGGCGAGGTCTAAAGCAACGCTTGGAACATCGAACAACTACGTCGCTTTTACCCTTAAAATGTTTCAAGTCGTTCATATATCTCGCTTTCTTTACATGCATAAATAAAGTCTAACCATCAAGGAAGGATCAGCCTTGCCTCGACAAAGCCCGACCCTCCCTCGGGGGCTAGAAGGGGGGAACCCCCCCTCTGCGTCAAAATTTTTCCTCGGAAAAGTCTTTTACCAGAACGACTTTCGCGCTTTTCGACTGCGTCGATAACAGAATCCTAAAGACGAGCAAGAGAGACCTTGAGCGGCAAGGCCGACCGAGCCGAGGGACTCCTACGCCTCCGGGATACGGATACCTCACTCATCACCTTCCGCGAAAGGTAGTTCACGCTCGTATAAGCGATTCTGCTACCGAACAAGTCCTAACGCTTGAAAACTTTTCTACCAGAACGACTTTTCGTGCTTTTCGACTATATCGATAATGGCAAGGCCGACCGAGCCGAGGGACTCCTACACCTCTGGGATACGGATACCTCACTCATCACCTTCCGCAAAAAGTGACTCACGCTCGGATAAGCGATTCTGCTACCGAACAACTCCTAACGCACGAAACAAGAGGAAAGAAAACACAACTTTATAATCCGACAATTAAAATGTTTAGGCCTCAGCGGCCACAAAAAACATACGCATACTTAAAAAACTGTTCCTGCAGGCTCAGACATCGGTAGGGGGAGGGGCGGCACCCTCGGCGTCGTTTCCACCCTCGGCGGAGTCTGTTGCGCACATAGCCGCCCAAGGCCCGCAGATGACTCTGGGGGGAGCTACACGAGGGGACATTGTCGAGGCCAAAGGCCTGGCAGAGAGCCGAGACGACCTTGGACATGGCCACACGATCGGCCTCCTTCTACTCAGCCGCCTGGGCAAGCGCCTTGCAGTTCTTGACGGACTCGTTAAGAGCCATCTCGAACCCTACAGACAGTAGGACAACATTCTTCAGACGCAAGGAGAGGAATGGAGACATATACAAAGTCACAGAGCGGGCAAAACATACCTTCGGCCCAGGCACGCTGCTGTGAGGCCATGGCTCGGGCAGACCCGACGACCACAGCCAGGCCCTCTGCAAGGGTCTCGGCCCGAGCGATCGCCTCGGAGTCTAGAATGGAGGAACCCCCTCTGCGCCGAAAACTTTCCTCGAAAAAGTTTTTCCACCAAAACGACTTTCGTGCCTTTCGACTATATCGATGGCAGAGTCCTAAAAATGACAAGAGAGACCTTGAACGGCAAGGCCGACCGAGCCCGCGGGACTCATACGCCTCCGGGATACGGATACCTCACTCGTCATCTTCTGCGAAAGGTAGCTCACGCTCAGATAAGTGATTTTGCCACCGACGAACATGTCCTAATGCTAGAAACGAGAGGAAAGAAACACGGCTTTATTTCCAAATGTTCAGGCCTCAGCAGCCACAAAGAACAAACACACGTACTTGGGGTAACAATGGTACCTAGACTTAGACGTCGGCAGCGCCCTTGACGGTTGTCCCGACCTACGACAGATGTCTTAGTACTTAAAGCTATTACATCTTGCTCTCAAGAGGGTACCATTACAAACGGGACTCCGGGTCCATTCCCGCAGGAATGAACAACCTCCACACCAGAAGGCCTGCGGGATAACAAACCCCAGGTGGCTCACTGGCGACCACTGCACCAGCAGCATGACAACGACCTCAGCCTCGGGCGGCTAGACAGCAGCAGCGATGGCCTCAGGGCAAACGCTACTGCTGAAAGGCCCTCGTTCACGTCCCCTCACGGGGGACGAGAACCAGCCATTAAAGCCAAAGAGCCGGAGGTCCGGAGCATAGGTGGCACCGACGGTCTCATCGGCGGAGGCAACCGCTTCGGCAGAGGAAGCCTCACCTATGGCGACCACTACCTTAGCACCGACGACAGCGGCCACCTGCCCACCAACACCGCATCGGCGAACGGCGGCCACCCCAAAGTGCACCGGTAGGTCCTCACTCCCATCCTCGCCGAGGCTGTCCCAGAACACGAGTACCGCCCTCGCGGCATACGACGTGTTGTGCGACCCCCCGGTGCAGCCGATGGCGCAAGGAGGACCTGGACGTGGCCAGCCCGCGCACGGCGCGACCGACACCCGTGCGGCGGACGGGCAGCCGCGCTCCACCCCAGCGGTAGGAGGCGGCACTGGAAGCAGCACCAGAGCCGCTCGGGCCGGGGAGCCAGACACGCGACAGCTGCCAGCGCCACGGGCGGTGAACGCCCTTCTCCCCCGATCACTTAGGGAAGGAGCGGGCCGCTGCCCACGCGGAGGAGGGCCCCGACTCAGTGCACCCTCCTCCCCAGCACGGATGATGAACATCCTTGAAGCTGAGGGTAGGGGGGAGGCCACGGCCCGACTCGCTCTTCCCCACCATGAGGCCTACGGTCATCATCCTGGGTGACCGCCGGCGGGGGACTGCAGCCGGGCTGCATGATGAAAATCCTTGAAGCCAAGCGATGACTAACGAGCGCCAACCCCCACAAGGTCGTGCTCCTCCAACAGAGGCAAGAAGAAGGCAAGACCACTAGCATTGCCATGGGCGCAAGCTCTCCTGCGGTGAAGTCGCCAGAAGACACCGGCACACCTCATCTGGAGGCCCGGAAGGCGGAGGGGCGCGATGAAGTCGAGAGGAGCAAGGCATGGCTACCGCCCGGGGGGTCGATCCCTTTTTGAAGGCAGATCTCCTCACTCGCACCCCCAAGCGCCACAGGCAAAGTTTCCACGACACAGGGGCTGGGTCCCACACGTCATGCGAGCTGACTCGAAACACGGAGAAGGCAAACCGCTGCACGCGAAGCACGTAACCGCCCCGTGGTTATAAGCATTCCCTCATCCTCGCCGAAACTAGCGGTCCAAAGGGCGGACTACCGCGCAAGAAGCATGCAACCGCACCACGGTTGTACGCCCTTCCAGCTTTGTCGCAACTGGTGGTCCAGCATGGAGGCCCGGTCCCACATGTCGTGTAACCGGCGCGCCGGTCACTACGTGCAAGGAAACCGCACCGCCACTTGCGCCAATGCTACGTTTCCTCGACTACAGAACCAGCGCAACGACTCAAGGCAGCCCTGCACGTGACCCAACAGTGCCCATTAAGTGCGACGATCACTGGTCACTCAGCCGTGGAGATAGGCACGACGGTCGATATGATCAGAGGCGGGCCGATAGTAATTGCAGCAACGGGCATGCAGAAGCAGCGGTCCAATCACCTACAGGTTCGCATCCTCTCCTAAAGCAGCAGGGGAGCCCTCTCCCACAGCGTAAAGACGACGCGCCCGTGTTCCGTTCCTCGAACGACTCGCGCACGCGCAACAGATGCCCCGTGAATCGCCCGTCCTGTCGCATTAACTCCTTGGCAGGACAAGTGACACCTCCGGCAGGCGAAGCGGGCGCCGTTTTGTCTCCGTCATGATGATCGCGTCAAAAAAGGTGCGCCACGTTATTTAAATTTATATCCTTTTCCTTTTCCCTTCTCTCTCTCTTGCCATAGGGACCAGGAAAGGGGGTATTGCGAAAAGGATCCTTCCCAGCGAAGGAAACGGGCCCCGACCCCTCTTACTGATCAGGGGTTCAAAGGTTGCACCCCCAGCGTTCGGCAACCGCCCCAGAGCACTCGGGCTCCGAGCCCTTTACTGATCAGGGGTTCGAAGGCTGGCCCCTCGGAAGGGTTCGACAGCCGCCCCAGAGCACGCAGAGTCCGGGATGACCCTGGGTACGTCCGTTACATGGCTGAGGCTTGGGCTACACTCCCGAGGTACCCTAGGACATTTCTGAGACCAGCGGGAACGATTTGTAATGGAATCCCACCGGAGGGAGGCACCGAGCCCTCGAACCCTATCGAATGGGTCCAGGTCCAGCGAATCACCCACAGGTACTTTTGGAGCGCGCCTCTGGGCCACTAGCCGACCCTTATCGAACGGGGCTCGGGCGTCCACTCGGATCACCCATTAGCAACTCACCGGAAACACCATGTTCAGTGCCCTCCGAGGGTAACATGGTGCTTTCCCCCCTTCCTCCTTGCGGAGAGGCGACGAAGGGGCATATAATAAAAGTCGAGACGGTCCTTGATCGTCCTCTCGCTCCGTGCAGAGGCTCGGGGGCTGCTCTCGCACTAGGCTACAGCCAAACCGTTGACCACGTCAAAAAACCAGCTTGAAAACTCGGAGCCCGACCATGCACCCGGGCTGTGGCTAGGCCGCATGAGGGAACAACAAGGCTGACCGAGGCATCGCAAAAAGGATTAAGACCTCAAAGGAGTCAAACCACTCCTCCGAGGCCTCGGGGGCTACACCCGGCGGGTGCGCTCGCGCGCACCCGCCGGAACAAAATATAACCAAGAAGGATCGGTCCCTTGCAAAAAATTCGGCAGAACCTCCAAGCAATACCTACACTCCCTTCTAGGCTCGGGGGCTACTGTCAGGGACCGTAATTAGGGGTACCCCCAATGCTCCTTAATCCGACTGGAAAACATCTTCAGAACAAACCATAAACGATTGATAAAGCGCAGGCCTCGTCTACCAAGGGACACGACCTCATCCAAGCCCAGCCTCGGGCAAGGACGGTAGTCCCGGATGGATTCACGCCTCGACCGAGGGTCCCCTCAGTCAGCAGACGCACCCTCGGCTCGCCCGAAGCCCAGCTCGGGCAGACTTTGTCGTGCAGCGACCTCGCCCAAATCGCCTTACCAACCGACCATATCGCATGTGCATTTAATGCGGGGATCACCTGACACCTTATCCTGACACGCGCGCCTCAGTCGGCAAGGTCGAAGTGACCGCAGTCACTTCGCCCATTTACTGACCGTTCTGAGAGGAAAACAGCACTGTTCGCCCCGCTCCGGCAACTGTGCCAACCACCAGGGAAAGACTAACAATAGTCACGGCCTTTCCCGAGTTCGGCCTCGAGTGCAACAGAGAGCTCCGCCTCGCCCGACCCCAGGCCTCGGCTTCAGCTTCGGTCTCGGGAGAAGGTCTCCACCTCGACCAACCTCGACCTCGACCTCAGGCTCGGCCTCGAGAGAAGGACTCTGCCTCGTCCGACCTCGGCCTTGAGAGAAGGACACCGCCTCGCCCGACCTCAGCCTCGGCCTTGGAGGAGTCGCCGCCTCGCCCGACCTCGGCCTAAGACAGACTACGCAATAGGGGATACATCATTAGCCTACCCCTAGCTAGCCGCTTCAGGTTACGAAGGAACAAGACTAGTGTCCCATCTAAGTTACTCTGGTAACAGGTCATGATGGTTCCCCGCGTGCGCCCATGACGTCGGTTGCTCTCAACCCCCTACGGAAGCAAGGAAACGTCAGCAGGAGCCATGCTGCACTGCCAGCTATGCTTCTATAGTGTAACACCCCTGGTGTTACTGTTACTAAAACTTGAGCATGACATCATAAGCATCAGCATTTCATATGTTTGATACACCTAGAGTGCATTCACTAGGCAAAAATTTCAAGCAAGTTGTATTGTTATAGCATTTTGCAAATAAGGCCCTAGTGTAGGGTACTTAACCCTAAATAGGGATCTAAGGGGTAAAACCGGAGCCAAATAAAGAAAACCCCAAAGGTTAAGTGAAATAATCATAAAAAGTTATCAAGGATGGACCTACATTGCATTTACACCCCTGAGATACCAGAAACCCTAATTGAAACCCTGGAAAACCCTAAATCCAAACCCTAGGGGCCTATGTGCAAAATTAGTCCACTTTTGGACTAAAGTGCAAAAACCATGATAAATGAGTATCCTAAGTCATTTGGTTCACAAATGTGTGGATTTGTAAGCTAAATCTTGGGTTTTGGACTTAATTGCAAAAGAGCCACATTTGTACTCTTTTGACTAAGTCTGAAATCAGTGTTACAAGCTCAACTTTGGAGCTCTGTAGCTTTCAAATCAGTGAGAATTCACCTTATGGCACCACATCAATTTTGTAGCTCTATGATAGGGGAACAATTTTGCTTAAGAGTGTAAGCAAGGTTGTTATGGAGAAATTGGAGATAATTAAGTCTAAAGTCTGGTTGTCAGGCTGGTTGAAGTCTGAATATCAGACTAACAGTGGTACTGGGTCATCTTTGGAGCTCTACAGATCAAGAACTTCAAGGAATTTGCCCCAAGTCAATATAACAAAGTTGTAGATCCTTTATAGTAGAACAACTTTGCTATAGATGTTTGGGCTTGGTACCATAGAAAATCTGGAGAAAGCCTAGCTTCAAATCGGTTTGTCAGGTGCACTGATGACAGCTCGCGATGGTACAGTGAACCAAAGGGGATCAGACCGCCAGCGCGGCGATCTCACCGCCGGTGACCTCTCTACGCATAGATTCGTGCCACCGCCGTCCTGATCCATGCTCACCAGTGCTTGGACTATGCCTGGGGTCATGAAAATATCGCCGCCGTTGATAAGTGCGGTCACTAAACAACTCCGACCATCGTACCAAGTTGCCACGACCACTTCGGATAACTTCACCGGTGACCACCGTCTTTCGGCCTTGTGCCACGTGCCTGAGTACCTCCTCCGCATCGCCGTGAACCCTTGCGACTCTCCGTGGCTCGTCGGAGTGACTGCCACGGTAGAAGCCACGGATTCACGCGCGCCAGTGAACTCTTACCCCTCCGACCGCCGCGCGTCACCGCTAAAATCCCCGGCCACCGCTGTCGCTCCCTATAAATTGAAGCCGCCGTTAGCTCCGCAACATCACCATGCACCACACCGCTCAGTATTGCCTCCAATCTTGCAACCGAGAGCTTGAATTTCGAATTTCCCCCAAACCTGCTCTAACCCACCGCAAGGACACCCTCGCCGCGGCCAGCTCAACTCAGGTCCAATCTCGCCCTCTATGTTATTGTTCCAACACCCTTCCATGCTCTTGATGCTCACCGAACCGCCCAATTGAATTAGACCGCCATGAATCGCTTAGAACGCGTTGTTCCTTTAAGTTTCTCCGCTGTCACCGTGGGCAGAGTGCTGTAGGGCTCCAATTCAGAGATTAACTGAGGGGAAATACCCCTCAGGGTTAGAATTAGGTGTAAACAGAAGATTAGCGCCGGTCTTAGCTCCTTCCAGCCAGTCTAGCTCGCCGGAGCCCGGTTCTGCGCTCGCCGTCGTCGGGGATCTCAGTCTGCGAAGGAATAGAAACCGCGGGTCCTTTTAGAAACTGTCAGCGACTCATTACAATAGTACAGAGAACTTGGTTCAAGTTATTCAGAATAGTAGGGGCCTTTCTGCAAGGTTGCCAGCGCGGTCGCGGGCGCGCGCGCGCTTCTGCCTGGGCTTGGGCCGTCTGGGCTGAAATCAGCCCAGGACTATTCACTCTTTTCCCTTTTCTTTTTCGGGCAGGACTCCAACAATTTTAGAAAATAGTAGAAAAATCCTAAAAATGTCAAACTAATTTTCCTAGATTCCTTATTTTCCATAGTATTTAATAAAAATAGTTTTATGATTTTTAGGACAAATAAGGAATTTTGGAGCATTTAAAATAGCCTAAAGTATTGCTTCTGGATTTTTAGAAAATCAATAATAATTCCAAAAATTAGAAGCATTATTTAGAAGCTTTGGGTAGAATTTGGTATGGTTTGGACCTTGTTTGATAATTAGAACCCAAACCCCCCTGCTCTTTGAACTTCATTGTTAACTCCGGAAACCCTAAGTTTTCGGAGTTCCGTGAAGGAAAATTGTATTCAAGACCTTAGATAATAAACTCTTATTATCTTTGCATTCTCATGAGCATTACATGGGCATTCATTATTATTTATGGTTATCTTTAGAACACGAAGAAGAAGTTGAAGTGGAAGGAGAGAAGACTTCACCACCACCTCAGGAACCTCAGGCTGACAGTTGTTTTTATTTTGACATCTGTGGAACTGAGCCCGAATCACTTGTAAACCAAGGCAAGCCCCGGTGCATTTGCCACCTCCTTGTGATTTAAAGATCGTTATCACTTGCTTGTTGCATTAGGTGATAGGAGTTGATTGATAAAACAATTCCTGCATTACCTTCCTTGAATTTGATTACCTTCCTTGATCACCTGTTTTACAAAAGATTTTGATGCTTAGCCTTGCTTTAGAAAAACAAATGTTTTGTTTTTACAAAAGATGATATGGCAAAAGTGGGTGGGATGTTTTTGAAAATAAAATTTGATGGTGGATCCATCATGGCCGTGATGGGTTCAACATCGGAAAAGATGTACCTCTGCCAGGTACCAAACCTTGGGTTGAAATGATTAAGCTGAGACCGGGCGGGTGACTTGCACGAGAAAGGAGTCTCGGTGTAGTGTCTCCGTCTGAGTCGATTAAGGACCGTGTCGATGTAGGCTTGATGACCGAGGACCCTTTAACTGGTCACATGCCTCGTCATGGGTAAGCCTTGCCTCGGGCAGACTAAGGCCAGAATAAGATAACATGCAATGGGAGTGGAGCGGTGGCGAGAGTAGCGTGTACCCTCTGTGGCAAGAGGCTGGATGGTGGTGTAGCTGTGCTCTCGGTTGACGTGAACCTGATCTGGTCTTAAGAACCCTGGTGGCGGGTTGACATATGCAAGGGTTAAGTGCTACATATGTCGTGTGATCAGAGATCCTCAGCTGAGTATTGTTGGGGGCTTGTTCTCAAATGCTAAGAGTTAAGAACAAGGCAACATAAAAAATGTTAAGTGTTAAAGTCCTTCGTCCTTCGGAGCATTATGTCCCTTCGGGAAATAATGAATTCCGGACGAAGGTCACAAGAGTCATACCTTCGTAAACATAACAAGTAATGACGTAGGATTCATATAGAGCATGAAATATAATATAAGCACCATCATAGAATCATTTCTATTTTATTAACATGGAAAAATAGAAATGATTTCAAATTACAAATGTACCTTCGGTCCTGAGAGAAGGTAAAAAGTACAAGCGTGACGCAAAAGCAAATGCCAAGTCAGCGTGAACAGTACGGGAGTACTGTTCATCTATTTATAGACGTGGGACGCAGCCCACGTAAAATTACATTCATGTCCATTACATTTGTCAATGACTTATGAAAATCTGTCAAGGTCCACGTAGTCTTTTCATCTCTAAGTCGGTTCCCCCCTCTGCTATCGCGACGAAGCTTCCCTGCGCACAGCTTCGGCTGTGCACCATCCTTCGTAGAGCTTGGTAATCAGCTCGTCCTTCGTCTGGCTCAGGCTTCGTCCTGACCGTGCTTCATGTTCATAATTCTGAGTCCGAAGATACCTGTTCACATAATCCACTTGGAAAACATTGTCAAATCATGTTTTTGAGGACCTTTGGAGGACGAAGGCCCCCAACAGTAGCCCCTCGCAATATTAATTTGTTAATAATAAATTCAGATTGCGATATGGACAAAGGCCTTGAGCCGAAGGTCCGAAAAAACACCTTCCCTTTGCTAGAATAGCAACATTCACTGACAAGTGGGGTCTTTCAATTTTCAACGCCCTGGGGGTATAAATAAGATCATACCGCAAACTTATTTGGTACGCACACTTGCCATCTGCTTCAGCCCACTAAATTTTTAGCTCTTGTGCACTAAGATTTGCTGGTCTTTTTGATTTTGAAGCTTCGGCCTTAAAAACAGTTTTTTAGCGTTTCCGAAGATGTCTGAAAGTAAGAAGATCGCTGCCGAGACGAAGCTGAGCCTCGACGAAGAGAAGAACTTGGGGTTCCTTATAGCGATGGCGGAAACCAACACAGAGAAAATCACCAAGGAAATTCTTGAAGGTTTGTCCAAAGATACTGATGACAGCGACAGTTTTGATGTAGAAAGTGGTGGGGAAGAATCCGAAGATCGACCATGGCGACCAAGTCACACGGTTTTCGGGAAAACCACTATCAAGCAGAGTCATATTGATAATATGAGGGGGCGGTATTTTCGAGATATATCTATTGTGAGGGCTGACGCTGGAGAAAAGACTTCTCCCACCCCCGAAGAAGATGAAGTTGTAATCTTCCGAAGCTTTCTCAAGGCTGGGCTTCGATTCCCCCTGAGCAACTTTGTTGTTGAGGTACTGAAAACATTTCAAGTCTACCTTCATCAACTTACTCCCGAAGCTATCATAAGAATGGGGATGTTTGTCTGGGCTGCGAGAAGCCAAGGTTTAGAACCAAATGCTAAAAGCTTTTGCAACATTCATGAGTTGTTATATGAGACGAAGCCCTGGGGGAAAGAACAATATCACAACAATTTTGGGTGTTACAGCTTCGGTGCCCGCTCCGGGTCAAGCCGCCTTGTGCCAACTTTTCGGAAGAGGTGGCCCGGAGCCTGGATGACTGAATGGTTCTATGTAAAGAATGACTTAACAGCGCAGGAAAATGTCAAGAGTATCATTATGCGCCCCATCTGGCAACGCTTCGGACTTCGAAGGCCGAAGGTTGAAATGGATGAAGCGGCCGAGGAATGCCAAAGGGCCTTCGGCGTAATCTGCTCTTTCATTGGGACAAGGGACTTGGTCCAAGAGCATATTGCCTTCAGGGTGTGGCCACTTGCAGGAAAGTGGGAAATGCCGAAGGAGACCATCAAAGATTCCGACGAAGGCGGACTGGTCAGACTGAAATACACATTCAAATATGCAGATAAATTTGTTGAACCTGATGATGACTGGTTGAAAAGCATTGAAACATTAAGTGACGAACTGCTTGGGGCATATTCGAAGGCCGAAAATACTGCGTTATCAGCAGCCTTCGGAGGCCGAAAGAAGAAAAGGCTCAACCGGGTATTTGACGCAGTCGGGTTTGTCTACCCTGACTATCATTATCCGGTACTGGGTCGCAAAAGAAAAATTACTTCTCCTGCGACAGAAGCTACCACAAGTGCCACTAGTGAGCCAGCGCCGCAAAGGAAAAAGATGAAGGTGCTCACCCACCGAGCGCGCTTTATTGAGCCGGCCATAGTGCCAAAATTTATTGGTGAAGTCTCTTTGGCCTCTGAAGCTACAGAACCAGCTCCAGTGCCGAAGATAGAAGAGAAAACTGAAGCACCTTCAGCCGAAAAAGCAGAAAAACCGAAGATTGAAGAGCGAAAAATATCGGAAATCTTAAGTCCTTCAGCAACTGTTGAAACAACAAAAAATCAAAAGGGCCCGTCGGTGACCCCGAAAAGAAAAAGAATGGTGAACGTGTTAGATGTTTTGGAGACAATTAAGTCTTCAAGCATAACTCCAAAAGGGACTATTGAAGTTGCTGAAGTGTCTACCGAAGCTGAAGTTGCTGAAGCTTCGAAGCAACAACCTGAAGCTGAAGCTGGGCCTTCAGAGCCCACCAAGGAACAATCTTTGGAGACCGAGAAAATATCAGAACCAGCTTTGGTTAAAGAAATTGACACTGCCGCCCCCGAAGCTCCTTCCAGTGCACGCGATTACATCGTGCGACATGCTTCGGGGAAGAAATTATCCGAAGAGGAAACTTACGAAGCTAACTACTATGCCAGAGAGCTAAAATATCCGAAGGGGGCAGTAGTGTTTAACGGGACTAATGAAGATGACTTCCTGTACTGCCTTCCTGATAAAAAAGAACTATCTGTCTGCCGAGAGATGGCTAGAAGTATGGGATTCCCGAAGCTCGAAGCTTGATTATGCGCTATGACGAAGGAAGATCTCGCGGATAGTCTTGCATATAATAGCCTAAAGCTATGGGAATTAGTCGTTTGAAAAAATTTTACAATACATAATTCATTCCTTTATTCTTATATGGATTCTTTTTTGTATAGGGTTTGATCCTGAGCAACGCACTAAGAGCACAAAAGAGTGCCGAAGATGAAAGCTATGAAATTGCGTTCAACAACCTTCGATCAGAAGTTATTAAACTGAGAAACGAAGCTCTGGAGAAGGATAAAATTCTGCTTACACTGGTAGATAAGGTAAAGAAGGACGAAGCTGCTTCAAAAACCCAGGCGGAAGCCCAAAAACGTGAAATTAAAGATCTTCAGAAACAGCTAGCTAGAGCTAAAGAGGAACGTGTGCTTGAGGAAACAAAACGAGAACTTAGTGATCATTTGGTCAATAATTTAGAGTTAAGTGTTAAAGAGCTTCGTGCATCTCAGAGGAAATGCTATGTTAAATCTGTAGAATGCGTCGAAAAGACAAAATCCAGCTTCGCCAGCGTTGGCGCCTTTTCTAGTGAAGAGAATTTTCCAAGAGGCAATCCCGAAGGTCCACTGGACTGGATCAGTCACGAAGCAGAAGCCTTCGAGGAAATCCTGAGCAGCCGCGGTGACATCTGCGCTTTTTCAGGCGCCAGAGGAATTGCTGCTGTTTTGGAGAAAAAAGGTTGTGAACATATAAAATCCTTAGCTCAGTCCGAAGCTGCCCTGTCCTCTGAAGACATCAAAGATCCCTCGACCGAAGCAAGCATGGTTGGCGGTAAATTCTTCACTGATATCTGGGACAATGGCGGCCGAGAAATGGCGCAATAAATAATTCAAAGAAGTGAAAAAGGCATCCATGATGCTAGGAAAGTGGCAGAAGCTGCCGAAAGAAGTACAGAGCCCGAAAGGCAATTAGGTATTAATTAGTCGTTCTTATTGTGTTGTAATTTTTATTTCAAACTTTGTTCGCGATTTGTAATAGTAACGAAGAAATGTTCTCTTCCCCCAGAACCTGCTGGATCGACTGCCGACCCTCACACAAAAGGAGATGACGAGATTAAACGAATGGCCGAAGCTATCATGGATAAAGTTGTTGATCAACTTCTAAATGAGGCCGCCGAAGCAGTATTAAGAGAAGACTAAATGTTATTAGAAAAAACATTGGAAGTGTGATCTTTGTAATATTTTGTACATTTGAATGTAATATACAAGTCTCTTTTCATTATTCAATTCTTTACGATGCATGAAATTCTACATACATACCATTTTTGAGCCTTCGGCGAAAAAACACCTTCCCTTCTTTTCATGCTTCGTGAAGAAAACATTCTCCGTTAAAACTGTTCTGATAAATCACATCCATGCTTCGTGTAAACATTCTCCGAAGCTATACAATTTTGATATTACTCTGATGAAGCTCATCCATGCTTCGTAAAAACATTCTCCGAAGCTATTTTCCGAAGATTATCATTGTATTCCCTCGTGACTTTACACAATTTGCTCTTTCTCAAAGCATCCTTTCGAAGGTTGATACTGTGTCCCCTTCTTTTGCCATATGCAACATGATGTATGATGCTTATGCTATGCAAAATGATGTGATGATGTTATGTTATGCAAATGACATTTGTTCCGAAGATACACACAAAATATATTTGTAAGCTCTGCATTCCCTTAGGAACGTCTTTGGAGCTTCTTCGCCTTTTACTTAGACGGTATAAGCTCTGCATTCCCTTAGGAACGTCTTTGGAGCTTCTTCGCCTTTTACTTAGGCGGTATAAGCTCTGCATTCCCTTAGGAACGTCTTTGGAGCTTCTTCGCCTTTTACTTAGGCGGTATAAGCTCTGCATTCCCTTAGGAACGTCTTTGGAGCTTCTTCGCCTTTTACTTAGGCGGTATAAGCTCTGCATCCCCTTAGGGACGTCTTTGGAGCAAAAAACTTACACTGCGCTCCCTTTGGAACGGCTTTTTGTAACTTCGGCAACTTACTCTGCGTTCCTTAGAACGACTTTTTGTTGCTTCGAAGGATTTTTAATAATTCGAAGATCCTCCTTGTTACCGCAAATTTTTAAGCTTCAGCAACTTAAGCCTATGGAGAAGATAGGTTTTTCTCATAACCAACCACGAAATTATTATATGAAAACTGAAATGTTCTTTATTACACAAAAAATAGAACTTAAACGAAAAAGACTGCTATCAAAGTAGGATATATGTCAATAAATGTGCTTCGACTCTGGCACAGTACTATTGACTGTGCGAGCTTCAGATTGCTCTCTGAGATCCCTTTGGTGCGGAACATATTGGCTCCCTTCTGGCTGTTGGCCTTGTTGCAGCGGAGGTGGAGGCGGGGGCTGTTGCCATGAAGCTTGAGGTTGACTCGCCGAAGCTACGGAAACTGCAGGGTGGTTGCCCACATATTCCGGGATGTAAGGCTGATGGTACGAAGCAGTATGCATGACCTGCTTCGGCTGTCCCTGTTGCGCTGCAGCTTCTGCTAGCTCCTTTTGTTTCTGGATGGTGACATGGCACATCCTGGTGGTATGGCCCTTGTTCTCACCGCAGAATAAGCAAAATGTCCTCCTTGGTTGATCTCCAAATCTCCCGCCGAAGCCCCTGGCGCCTCTGCCTCTTGGAGCTGGTGGCCGAAAGAAAGTTTGCTGTTGCCCCGAAGCCTGTGAGGAGCACTGCGGCCTGTTCTGCTGACTCCCCTTATCATCATTTTGAGTGTTGTGGATGGACCTGACATGCCTCGGATAGAATCTTCCCCCGAAGCCCCTGGTCATCTCAGAAAATCTGAAGGCCTCCTCCCTTCTTTAGCGAAAGTCATTATCAGCACGAATGTACTCGTCCATCTTTTGGAGCAGCTTCTCCAGAGTCTGAGGAGGCTTCCTAGCAAAGTATTGGGCTGCAGGTCCAGGACGAAGCCCCTTGATCATGGCTTCGATAACAATTTCATTGGGCACCGTTGGTGCCTGCGCCCTCAAACGCAAGAACCTTCTGACATACGCCTGAAGGTATTCTTCATGATCCTGAGTGCACTGGAACAAGGCTTGAGCAGTGACCGGCTTCGTCTGAAATCCTTGAAAGCTGGTTAACAACATATCCTTCAGCTTCTGCCATGAGGTGATCGTTCCTGGTCGAAGGGAGGAATACCAGGTCTGAGCAACATTCCTGACGGCCATAACGAAAGACTTCGCCATGACTGCAGCATTGCCCCCATACGAAGACACTGTTGCTTCGTAGCTCATCAAGAACTGCTTCGGGTCTGAGTGGCCGTCGAACATGGGAAGCTGGGGTGGCTTATAGGATGGAGGCCAAGGTGTAGCCTGCAGCTCAGCGGACAAAGGAGAAGCATCATCGAAAACAAAATTTCCCTGATGGAAATTGTCATACCAGTCATCTTCGTTGACGAAGCCCTCCTGATGAAGGTCTTTCTGCTGAGGCCTTCTGTTTTGCTCATCGTGAGTAAGATGGCGAACTTCCTCAGAGGCTTCGTCTATCTGCCGTTGCAACTCAGCTAGCCGGGCCATCTTCTCCTTCTTCCTCTGCACCTGTTGATGTAGCATCTCCATATCCCTGATTTCTTGGTCTAGTTCTTCCTCCTGAAGCGTCGGGCTGACGGCCTTTCTCTTCTGGCTTCGGGCCTCCCGAAGAGAGACGGTCTCCTGGTTGTGGTCCAGCGGTTGCAGTGCTGCAGCCCCAGTCGCTGAAGCTTTCTTCGGCGCCATAGCGAAGGTCTATAGCTTCTGAAGGTGTTCAAAAAACTCGAAGTGGAAGTGAGTTCACCGGAGGTGGGCGCCAATGTTGGGGGCTTGTTCTCAAATGCTAAGAGTTAAGAACAAGGCAACATAAAAAATGTTAAGTGTTAAAGTCCTTCGTCCTTCGGAGCATTATGTCCCTTCGGGAAATAATGAATTCCGGATGAAGGTCACAAGAGTCATACCTTCGTAAACATAACAAGTAATGACGTAGGATTCATATAGAGCATGAAATATAATATAAGCACCATCATAGAATCATTTCTATTTTATTAACATGGAAAAATAGAAATGATTTCAAATTACAAATGTACCTTCGGTCCTGAGAGAAGGTAAAAAGTACAAGCGTGACGCAAAAGCAAATGCCAAGTCAGCGTGAACAGTACGGGAGTACTGTTCATCTATTTATAGACGTGGGACGCAGCCCACGTAAAATTACATTCATGTCCATTACATTTGTCAATGACTTATGAAAATCTGTCAAGGTCCACGTAGTCTTTTCATCTCTAAGTCGGTTCCCCCCTCTGCTATCGCGACGAAGCTTCCCTGCGCACAGCTTCGGCTGTGCACCATCCTTCGTAGAGCTTGGTAATCAGCTCGTCCTTCGTCTGGCTCAGGCTTCGTCCTGACCGTGCTTCATGTTCATAATTCTGAGTCCGAAGATACCTGTTCACATAATCCACTTGGAAAACATTGTCAAATCATGTTTTTGAGGACCTTCGGAGGACGAAGGCCCCCAACAAGTATAATCGATTCGGATCACCGTACCTTCGCGGTTATGAAGACTAGGTCACTGACTTACACGAAGAACTCCAGTGAAGATGACGGGTTGATAAAGAAATTGGCTAGTGCAGGTCAAGTGTTTGAACTAGGATAGAAAGAACTCTAGTTGCAGGTAATCTTACTTAACCTGACAAAATAAAATTGGATTTTTAAGGATCCACTTTAGTAAGCATTTCTGTAAACAGAGTCACTGATTATTGATAAGCCTTACCTTCACTCCCTTAAGCCAGCATACCCTTGAGAGTCTTTTCCTTAGTCGGGTAAGTCTTGTTGAGTAATTCCATACTCAGGGTTTTATTCCCTATTGTTTTTAGGTGAGGAAGCAACAAACTTTTGTTGTTTCTGTTCCAAGGTGGTTCCAAAAGAAGAAAAGCAAGAATGAAGCTGCGGGAGGAAGAGTTCCTCCATAAGAACTTTTGTTTAAAAACTTATCGGGAGGGGTTTTTGCCTCCCTTGGTGTGTAATAATACTACTCTGCCCTCATAAGTTATATCCTGGTCTGTAATATATAACTTTGTCTTACTTTTAAAATAATGGTAAGTTTATGTAATCGCTTCCGCATTTTCATATCTCCGATGATCTGTAATGTCTGCGTGATGGGTGAAACGCTCTTGGGAAAGGTAAGAAAAGTAGATACCGAACTTGTCAAGTGATTCAGGGGCATCTGCAGGGTTGTCTGATGTTCGTTGGACAAGGACAACTGTAGGTGGGCCTAATGACTTGGGAGGTTCTGTCATAGCTGGCATCGAAGCGAAGCCCTTCTCTGCAGATATTATGAGGCACCTTAAAAAGAATTTTCTAAAGACTCATCTAGAAAATTTTCTTCCCTTCTTATCTATTATATCTGAAGAGTTTATCTTAAAGACCGGATAGTAAGAGTGCAATGTATAGAAGGTTGAATCAACTAAGGTTGGTTCTGTAATTACACATGCATCATGTTAAGAACTATGTTAATAAGATTTCCCCCCTTAGAAAAATGCCGCCGCGCACAAGGAAAACTGCGCGCAAGCATACTGGCCCAATTGGTGTGCCACATCATCAACTTGCCCCAAGACACGAGGATAGCAGTAGTGGGAGTAATGATCCGATCGGGGATCTTGAAGCGCAAGTGAATCGGCTTCAAACAGAACTTCGACGCAGGACTGACATCTGGGTTGTGGATGACGACAGAATCAATGAATTAAGAAGCGACATCCGCCGCCTGCAAGATCAGCTCGCAGATCGAGATTTAGCACTCGACTGGGCGGTTGAGTCTCGTTCGATTGCCTGGGCTAAGGAGGCAAAAGCTCGAGCCAGAGTAGAAGAGCTTAGCTCAGCCATCGATAACCTGCAGGCTTATTGCAATACTCTACATGAAGAAGTTCATGTATTGTATTCACAATTGCACCCCAATATGCCTGCGGATTCTGTCGGGACAGAAGCCGGACCTTCTCATGTAGCGGGAGAAGCTTTTGGTGGTGAATTAGACCTTTTCAGGCCCCCTCCCTCTATGAAGTTGGTCGATGAGTCGTCTCCTACGCCCGACAACGAGGCTACCGAGAGCAACGGGAAGCAGGAGTAGAATAGTATAGTATAATAGTAGAAATAGTAGTGATGTATAATAAGTGGTGTAATCCTGTTGTAAAAATTTGAGTCTGTAACATTACTCCTTTTAGTAATGTAAAATGGATGGTTTTCTTTGGCATATCATATTATTTTCAAATGTTTGTTGCCACAGATGCCTTCCTGGACTCGTGCTCAGGATGGGGCTAGTACCTCCCGTGGGAGGGAGGCAACACCAAACCCACCTCCAGTCCCTCCCACACTTGCCGAGGCTATCGCCGCCTTGGTAAATGCTACAACAGATAATACCCGTTTCCTACGGGAGATGGCAGGTCAGCAACTTCAACAACAAGGCGGGCGGGGCTATCCGCAAGGTCCCCGTGAGACATCTTATTTGGACTTCTCTGAAACGTGCCCACCGTTGTTCGTCAAGGCAGAAGACCCTTTAGAGGCGGACAAGTGGATCCGTGTCATTGAGCAGAAATTTGGACTTCTTCAGTGTTCCGAAACTCAGAAACCCCTGTTCGCAGCTCAACAATTGCGTGGCCCTGCCAGCACTTGGTGGGGGAACTTTGTTGCCATACAGCCGGCCAATCATTAGATTACTTGGGATGAATTTAAGCTAGCCTTCAGAGAGCATTACATACCAGAAGGAGTACTCCACATGAAATAGGAGGAATTCATGAAGTTGAAGCAAGGCGGAGATACGGTCACCCAGTATCTCAATAAATTTAATCACTTGTCGCAGTATGCAATTGACCAAGTCAACACTTAATAAAGAAGAAGAACTGTTTCATGAGGGGTCTAAATGATTGGATGCAAAAGAAAATGGCTACATGCATCGACCTCACATACGGAAGGGCTGTCAGCACAGCGCTGGCAGTCGAATCTAAATATACAAGTTCTGGAAAAACCAAGGGGAGTGGAGGTAACAGGCCTAATCAGGGCCCCGAGAAAAGGCAACGGTTAGTTATCTGGCCTTTTAATCAGGGTCGTTCTTCAGCACGCCCACCCTCCTTCCCATTCAAACAACCAGTGTTCATTCGTCCCAATGCTGCCCCTACTGCAACAAGTAAGCCGGGTGCCCCTGGCACTCGTTTTCCGGCCCTTCCCAGTTCGTCAACAGGTTGTTTCAATTGCGGAAAATCTGGGCATTTTATTAAGGATTGCCCTTACCCGAAGCAGAATCGTACAAACAATCAACTAGGTACTGGGAATTCTTCTCAAGCTAAGGGAAATGCGGGCAAGAATACAAAGAAGACGGGACGAATTTATTACACTCAAGTGGCCACCACCCTGGACGGTGAACCACTAATGATGGGTACGTTCCTTGTGGCCAATCATCCCGCAATTATTCTCTTTAATTCTGGTGCTTCACATACATTCATCAGCAAGAAATTCGTGGAGCAACATTGCATTTCATACCATGAATCAAAAGAAGGGTTTAAAATTCAGTCACCTGGGGGACAAATCTTTACTAGGGAAGTGGCTTTCCAAGTGCCCGTAACATTGGTCGGACGGGACTTTCCTACTAATATGATTGTTCTGAAAGGCCAAGACATAGATGTGATTTTGGGCATGAATTGGTTGGTCCGACATAAAGCAACCCTCAACACTGATCAGAGAACCATCAGGTTGAGTCATAATCAAGAGGAAATTCTTTTGTCTATCCCCATTCCAACTAAAACTACTGGCAGAGTTTATGAAGCCATTATACCGGAGATCAAGGATATTCTGGTAGTATGCGAGTTCCCACATGTCTTTCCAGAGGATTTACCTGGATTGCCACCCGAAAGAGATGTAGATTTTGTAATTAAGTTAAAGCCCGGTACGGCTCCCATTTCTAGAAGATCGTACCAAATGCCTCCAAATGAGCTGGCAGAACTGAAGATTCAATTACAAGATCTACTAGAGAAAGGATTCATCCAGCCAAGCTCGTCACCATGGGGTTGTCCAGCCATATTCGTCAAGAAGAAGGATCAAACCTTACGGATGTGCGTGGATTATCGACCCCTGAATGAGGTCACTATCAAGAACAAGTACCCTCTTCCATGAATTGATATTCTATTTGATCAACTGATTGGAGTGAGGGTATTCTCCAAGATTGATCTCAGGTCGGGCTATCATCAGATCCGTATTCGGCCCGAGGATATACCAAAGACCGCATTTACTACGCGGTATGGATTATTTGAGTACTTGGTGATGTCTTTCGGACTGACGAATGCTCCTGCCCACTTCACTTATCTGATGAACTCGGTATTCATGCCCGAGTTGGACAAGTTTGTGGTGGTCTTCATAGATGATATTTTGATATATTCCAAGAATGAAGTGGAGCATGCTCAACATTTACGGATCGTGTTGACGCGCTTAAGAGAACATCAATTATATGCCAAGTTCAGTAAATGCGCGTTTTGGCTGGAAGAAATTCAATTTCTAGGACATGTGCTATCTGCCAGGGGGATTGCAGTGGATCCCAACAAGGTCAAGGATATTTTGGAGTGGAAACCCCCAACCACTGTTCATCAAGTCCGAAGCTTCCTTGGACTAGCTGGCTATTACCGCCGATTTATACCAAATTTTTCTAAGCTTGTAAAACCAATCACAAGTCTATTGAAGAATGAGACTAAATTCAATTGGTCTTTAAAGTGTAATGAAGCTTTTGAGAAATTGAAGACATTATTAACCACTGCTCCGGTATTGGCTCAACCGGACATTAATAAGCCCTTTGATGTGTATTGTGACGCATAGGGCAGTGGTCTTGGCTGTGTATTAATGCAAGAGGGCCGAGTAATTGCGTATGCTTCAAGGCAGTTGCGCTGGACTGAGGAGCATTATCCCACTCATGATCTGGAGCTAGCTGCAATGGTTCATGCCCTAAAGATTTGGCGTCATTATCTATTGGGTAATATTTGTCATATTTTTACAGATCATAAATGTTTGAAGTATATCTTTATCCAGTCAGAGCTCAATATGAGACAAAGGAGATGGCTCGAGCTGATCAAGGATTATGAATTAGAGATCCATTATCACCCAGGCAAAGTAAATGTAGTGACAGATGCACTCAGTCGCAATGCTTCCTGCCATTGTCTAACAATGAGGACTTCTGACATTACATTATGCCAGGAGATGGAGAATTTGAACCTGGGAATGATTCAGCATGGGACTTCAAATCACTTGAAGCTGGAGTCAGTCATCTTACGAAGGATAATTGACGCACAGAAAAATGATGAGGGTATGAAACATATATGTGAGAAGATAAGGGCTAGAAAAGCCAATTGCTTCCGAGAAGACGATCAAGGTGTTGTATGGTTCAACAACCGCATAGTGGTGCCCAAAAATGAAGGGATCCGCCAGCAAATTTTGGATGAAGCACATCTTAGTCGCTATTCTATTCATCCTAGAAGCACTAAGATGTATCAAGATTTGAAACAACATTATTGGTGGACGAAAATGAAAATTGAAATTGCACGCTATGTGGCTAGATGTGACACTTGTAAACGTGTCAAGGCCATACACCTGAAAGCTGCCGGTCCATTACAATCTTTACCAATACCAACATGGAAATGGGAAGATATAAGTATGGACTTTATTGTGGGATTGCCCAGAACCGCAAAGGGGTATGACTCTATTTGGGTTATTGTTGATCGGCTCACGAAAATTGCTCATTTTCTGCCAGTCAAGACATATTACCCGGTTCTTACCTATGCGGAATTATACATTGCCCGTATTCTCAGTTTGCATGGTATTCTGAAGACTATAGTGTCGGATCGTGGACCTCAATTCGTATCCAAATTCTGGGAAGAACTTCATAAATCCCTGGGTACCAAATTGCTCCACAGTTCGACCTATCATCCTTAAACAAGTGGGCAGACTGAGAGGGTCAATCGAATACTTGAAGATATGCTGCAGGCATGTGTGCTGGAATTCCCACAGAAATAGGATGAATGTTTACCACTAGCGGAGTTCTCATATAATAATAACTATCAAGAAAGCATCCAGATGGCACCCTTCGAAGCTTTACATGGACGATGATGTCGTACTCCGCTAAATTGGTCTGAACCTGGTGAAAGATACTTCTTCAGGCCTGATATGGTGAAAGAGACCGAAGAAAAGGTTCAAAAAATAACTCATAATTTGAAGAAAGCTCAAGCTCGTCAGAAAAGTTATGCAGACAAACAGCGGATGCCCTTATATTTTCTGGTGGGGGATTATGTCTACCTGAAAGTTTCACCAATGAAGGGCGTATCGCGTTTCGGGGTTAAAGGGAAACTTGCACCCCGGTACATTGGTCCTTTTCCTATACTTGAGCAATATGGACCAGTGGCATACTGACTCCAACTACCCGAAACCTTGTCTGCTGTACATAATGTGTTCCACGTGTCTCAGTTGAAAAAGTGTCTTCGGGTTCCAGATCGAACCATTGAAGTGACAGATGTTGTCCTAGAGCCGGACTTGACATATTCTGAGCACCCTATTCGAGTCTTGGATCAAAAGGACAAGGTTACCCGAAGAAAAACTCTCAAGTTTTACAAGACACAGTGGAACCAGCATTCCGAAGATGAGGCTACTTGGGAAACTCAAGATTTCTTAGATAAGAATTTCCCAGGCTTTTTAGCCTCATATAAATTGTAAAGTATATAAAATTATTGTAATAAAGGAGTGAGCCCCAAACCCACCCCTGTCTTGTACCAAAACTCACTACTTACCCTAGGACTTTTAATCTCGGGACGAGATTCTTTTATGGGGGGAAGGATGTAACACCCCTGGTGTTACTGTTACTAAAACTTGAGCATGACATCATAAGCATCAGCATTTCATATGTTTGATACACCTAGAGTGCATTCACTAGGCAAAAATTTCAAGCAAGTTGTATTGTTATAGCATTTTGCAAATAAGGCCCTAGTGTAGGGTACTTAACCCTAAATAGGGATCTGAGGGGTAAAACCGGAGCCAAATAAAGAAAACCCCAAAGTTTAAGTGAAATAATCATAAAAAGTTATCAAGGATGGACCTACATTGCATTTACACCCCTGAGATACCAGAAACCCTAATTGAAACCCTGGAAAACCCTAAATCCAAACCCTAGGGGCCTATGTGCAAAATTAGTCCACTTTTGGACTAAAGTGCAAAAACCATGATAAATGAGTATCCTAAGTCATTTGGTTCACAAATGTGTGGATTTGTAAGCTAAATCTTGGGTTTTGGACTTAATTGCAAAAGAGCCACATTTGAACTCTTTTGACTAAGTCTAAAATCAGTGTTATAAGCTCAACTTTGGAGCTCTATAGCTTTCAAATCAGTGAGAATTCACCTTAGGGCACCACATCAATTTTGTAGCTCTATGATAGGGGAACAATTTTGCTTAAGAGTGTAAGCAAGGTTGTTATGGAGAAATTGGAGATAATTAAGTCTAAAGTCTGGCTGTCAGGCTGGTTGAAGTCTAAATATCAGACTAACAGTGGTACTGGGTCATCTTTGGAGCTCTACAGATCAAGAACTTCAAGGAATTTGCCCCAAGTCAATATAACAAAGTTGTAGATCCTTTATAGTAGAACAACTTTGCTATAGATGTTTGGGCTTGGTACCATAGAAAATCTGGAGAAAGCCTAGCTTCAAATCGGTTTATCAGGTGCACTAATGACAGCTCGCGATGGTACAGTGAACCAAAGGGGATCAGACCGCCAGCGCGGCGATCTCACCGCCGGTGACCTCTCTGCGCGTAGATTCGTGCCGCCGCCGTCCCGATCCATGCTCACCAGTGCTTGGACTATGCCTGGGGTCATGAAAATATCGCCGCCGTTGATAAGTGCGGTCACTAAACAACTCCGACCACCGTACCAAGTTGCCACGGCCACTGCGGATAACTTCGCCGGTGACCGCCGTCTTCCGGCCTTGTGCCACGTGCCTGAGTACCTCCTTCGCATCGCCGTGAACCCTTGCGACTCTCCGTGGCCTTATGTCACACCCGGTTTTTTTGAAGGTAAACCGAATGCGAACCATGTACGTGCCAGGATCAGTTATTCACGTACACAGCAGTTACATAACATGGACATCATCACACAGTGCTCAAATGGTATTAAAAGGGAGATAATAGTCGATTACATCATACGTCTGAGACGTCCATATAGTTCTTACAATAAATCAAAGTGCGAAAACGAAACGTAGATAACCGCGGCCTTCACAGGCAGCCGACTGGGGGTTGCCGCTAACCCACGCCTAGAACTCGTCGTAGTCTTGGAACTCCTGGAAGTCTCCTTCCACAGCTTCATCTTCTCCTGAGCAGTGGTTGCAATGCTGACAACCTGGAGGGGGGGGGTTGGTGTGTAGAGCAAGGGTGAGTACACATCAACATACTCAGCAAGCATCCCGTTTGGCTGTATTGGACTAGCTTTATGTGGGGATAAGTCAAGCAGTTGCTTTTAGTTGGTCAGGTTATTACTTACTAGTAGAGAGCCAGGTTTTAACATTAACCCAAGTTATTAGCCCAATGTATCCTTTCCAAACGGAAAGAATGCCACTTACCATTACCATAATCATAATCAGAACCATCAATCTCATTGCCACCTGTACCAAAATATCTCTGATCAAATATCACTAATCTCTGGAGCTCCCTTGGCCGCTCATAACCGCGAGCACGGCTGATATATCAGTTTCATAACACTCTGCAGAGGTTGCGCACTTTACCCACAAGTCGTGATTCCCTCTTGCCTCGGGCCGATCAAACCCTTAAACACTACCAAGGTGAATAGGCAGGGTCTCACTACGTAGCCTTTACAAAGATTCCCCGGGGCTGTAGCCACCCGTTAGGTTTCCTAAATGTACCGCACTCCTCCCCAAGGGACAAATCAACCTTGGCAGAGCGAGCCACATACACCGAGCCCCATTGACGGCACAACGGCTAAGCGAACTACACCCCGGTTCCTCTAATTATTCAGCTAAGGGCGTCCCATTCCACCCTCATGGTTGCACTGTTTTCCCGGGCGATCATCCATTGAACAGGTCCTTACGGAGAGGCACTCGAGAAACCGCTCGAGTCCCCTTGAAGGTCACAAATATAATCATAAATAAGAAGGGAAAACAGCGTATCATAGATAACCACATCATGTTCATTGATTAGAGTTGAGCAATAGCATCAGACTAAGCAGTAATAATCCGACCCAAATAGGTAAACAAGGACATGGATAACAAAAGCTAGTCAATCCTTAGGGATAAAGGTGTAACGCGGGAGGTGAATTAAAGAATGAATAGGACAGAGATAGGTCAAAGGACACTTGCCTCCACCAACCGACTGCTGCTCAGGGGCTTCTCCTGCGAATTCCTCGGGCTCTTCGACCGGATCGTTCTCTATGCGAGCACAAACATACATACATCCACATATTTAATTCAAAAGAACAGTACACCATACAAGGGAACAAATAAAGTGAATATGCATCAAGTATGACATTCGATGTCGCATTCATTAAGGTTAGAAAGAAACGGGAAAGGGTCTCGCAGGGGGTTAAAGTTTATGCACTAATGATTAGTTACAACTGGTTCTTAACAAAAGAATTCTGTTATATACACTAATGGAAACCTAGTCATTTTAAGTTGATCAACATTGCACGAGATAAACAATTAACTAAATGAATCAACTAGCGCAACGAAATTCTAAATTAAGCTTCCTATTTCAATAACATGAACAATGATTAGCCTACCTAAAATAAAATAGCTATGATAACAGAAAGTAAAACAAAATAAATAAAATAATATATAAAAAAAATAAATAAAAAAAGGGGGGGGGGGGGCGGTTGAACCGGCGGCTGGGCCGGCGGGCGCGCAGGGGCGGGGGCGCGGCCAGGCGGGCGGCCAGGGCGCGGCTGGGGCCGGCTGGGGCGCGGCCGGGGGCGGCGCGGCCAGGGCGGCTGGGCCGGCCAAGGAGAGAGGAGGGGAGAGGGGAGAGGGGAGAGGAGGGAGGAGGGGGGGGGGGAGGGGAGGCTCACCGGGGACGGGCGAGCGACGGCGAGGGGCGGCGGTTGGGCCGGCGGCAGGGGCGGCCGAGCTAGGGGTAGAGGGTGGCGGCGGCTAGGGTGGGGAGGGAATGGGAGGAAGGGGAGGGAGAGAGAGGGAGTTGGGGGAAAAAGGGAGGGGGGGGGGGCGGCTGGGCCGACCAGGGCCCAAGAGGGGCGCGGGGGCGGCTGGGCCGACCGGGGGCGGCTGGGCCGGCCAGGGACAGCCCACGGCGCGGGAGAGAGAAAAGGGAGGAGAGAGAGAAAGAAAAAGAAGAAGAAAGAAAAGGTTTTCTCCTTATTTTCGAAATCCGATCTTCCTAGATGAATGCATTTGCACTTTCAAACAATCAAAGAATGCATAGTTCGGCATGGTGCATCAAACAACATAAAGCAATTTAGGGTTTTTCTTTACACGGGAATTCTAAACCGAATCCCGCTAGCTTTGGAAAAGGTCAAGGCCTAGCGAGGGGAAAAAGAAAAAGAAAAGGTAACGCCCGAATTTGGCGAGTGAAGAAAAGAAAAAATTCAACTGCAAAATTCGGGGCGTTACAAACCTATCCCCCTTAAAAGAATCTCGCCCTCGAGATTCAGGGTTGGCTAGCAAAGAGCTCTGGGTACTTAGCCATTAGATCATCTTCACGCTCCCAGGTTGCTTCTTCCTCAGAGTGGTGATGCCATCTGAATTTGCACATTCTGATGGTCTTCCTTCGGGTGACTCTATCTGCAACCTCAAGGATCTGCGCTGGCTTCTCAACGTAGGTCAAGTCCTCCTGGACTTCCAGACCTTCCACTGGCAACTGCTCTTCTGGCACACGCAAGCACTTCTTCAACTGAGACACATGAAAGACATCATGCACAGCTGACAAATTCTCTGGCAGACTGAGCTGATAGGCCACTTCTCCATGCTTTGAGAGGATCTGGTACGGACCAATGTAGCGGGGTGCTAGCTTGCCTTTGATTCCGAACCTTCTGACTCCTCTGATCGGTGACACTTTCAGATAGACAAAGTCTCCGACTTCGAAACTCAGCTCTCTTCTCCTTGTGTCTGCATAGCTTCGCTGCCTCGATTGCGCTATCTTCAGATTCTCTCGGACCATCTTGATGTTCTCTTCGGCTTCAAGCAGAATGTCTGGCCCAAACACTTGCTTCTCTCCAGGCTGATCCCATTGCAACGGAGTTCTACAACTCCTTCCATAAAGCGCTTGAAATGGTGACATCTTCAAACTGGCCTGGTAACTGTTGTTATAGGAAAACTCTGCATAAGGCAATCTCTTATCCCATCCGGACTGATCTTGCAACGCACAGGCTCTCAACATGTCTTCAAGAATTTGATTGGTTCTTTCGGTCTGGCCATCTGTCTGCGGATGATAAGCTGAACTGAAATTCAGATGTGTGCCCAAGGCTTCATGCAACTGCTGCCAGAAATGAGAGGTGAACTGCGTTCCTCTGTCTGACACTATCTTCTTTGGCACACCATGAAGACAAACGATCCGAGACATATACAACTCTGCCAGAACTGCACTGTTGTAGCTGGTCTTGACAGGTATGAAGTGGTCTGACTTGGTCAAACGGTCCACCACTACCCAAATGGAATCGTAGCCGGCCCGAGTGCGAGGCAATCCGACTATGAAATCCATACCAATTTCATCCCATTTCCACTGAGGGATCTGCAACGGTTGCAACAATCCAGCTGGTCTCTGGTGCTCTGCCTTAATTCTTCGACAACTATCGCACATAGCCACATGCTCTGCGATTTCCCTCTTCAATCCGTACCACCAGAATTTCTTCTTCATATCCTGATACATCTTCTCACTGCCAGGGTGAATCGAATAGGCTGTCTCATGAGCTTCCTTGAGAATCAACTCCCGAATAGACTGGACATTGGGAACACACAAGTGGTCTTTGAACCATATCACGCCTTCTGCGTCTTCTTGGAAATCTTTGCCTTTGCCTTCCGAAATCAGTCGCCGAATCTCACTGATCTTTTCATCATTCTTCTGCGCTTCTTTGATTTCTCGCTCCAAGGTGGGTTCCAATTCAACTGTGACTCCTCGCGAATTGTTCAGAAATCCGAGACTCAACCTGTCGAACTCCTTGGCCAACTCATAAGGCATCGGACAAGCGACCATCAGATTGACTTGACTCTTTGTGCTCAAAGCATCTGCCACTACGTTTGCTTTGCCTGGATGGTAATGGATCTCCAACTCATAGTCTTTGATCAACTCTAACCATCTTCGCTGCCTCATATTCAATTCTGATTGAGTGAATATGTACCTCAGACTCTTGTGGTCTGTGTAAACATCGCATTTCTGTCCATACAGATAGTGCCTCCATGTCTTCAGTGCGTGAACCACTGCTGCCAACTCTAGATCATGGATTGGGTAGTTCTTCTCATGAACCTTCAGCTGTCGGGACGAGTAAGCCACAACTCTTCCCTCTTGCATCAACACGCATCCCAAACCTGTGTAACAAGCATCACAGTACACAGAGAAGGGCTTGTGCACATCAGGCAAGACTAGGACAGGCGTTGTTGTCAACTTCTCTTTCAGCGCTTCAAAGGCTTCTTGGCATTTCTGGGTCCACTTGAACTCAACCTTGTTGCCTAGCAACTCTGTCATTGGTTTCGCAATCTTCGAAAACCCTTCGATGAATCGCCGATAATATCCGGCCATTCCAATGAAGCTCTTGATTCCTCGAGCATCCGTTGGCGCTTTCCAGTTCAGAATATCTGCCACTTTCTTCGGATCCACAGCCAATCCTTCTTTGTTGATTATGTGACCCAGGAACAGGACTTCACTGATCCAGAACTCACACTTGCTCAACTTTGCATACAACTGGTGCTCTCGCAATCTCTGCAATACCATCCTCAAATGATCTGCATGTTCTTCTTTGCTTTGAGAATAAATCAGAATGTCATCAATGAATACCACCACGAACTTATCGAGATAATCCATGAATACACTGTTCATCAGATTCATAAAGAACGCTGGTGCATTGGTCAAACCAAAAGACATCACTGTGAACTCATACAAACCATACTTGGTAATGAATGTCGTCTTCGGAATGTCCGAAGGTCGGATCCTGAGCTGATGATAACCTGACCTCAGATCGATCTTGGAGAACACACTGGCTCCTCTCAACTAGTCAAACAGATCCTCTATTCTGGGCAAGGGATACTTGTTCTTGATCGTGACTTCATTTAAAGCTCGATAATCGATACACATCCTCTTTGTGCCATCTTTCTTCTCCACAAACAAGACAGGGGCGGCCCAAGGCGAGGTGCTTGGCCGGATGTAACCTTTCTCTGACAGCTCATCAATCTGCTTCTTAAGCTCAACCAACTCTGGTCCAGATATTCTGTAAGCTCTCTTAAAGATGGGGCAATTCCAGGAAGAAGCTCTATAGCGAATTCAACTTTCCGCTCTGGTGGCATACCCGGTAAATCCTTTGGAAACACATCTGGGAATTCAGACACAACCTTGATACTCTCAATTGGGTCTGCTTCACTGCTATCGACAGCCATCTGATAACAACTTCCTCTCTTCGGCTCAGGCGGGACTAACTCGGTCACCACTTCCTCTCCTAGTGGGGACACCAACTTGATTGTCCTTTTATCACAACTGATAACTGCCTGATACTTATCTAGCCAATTCATCCCTAGGATGACATCTATTCCCTGAGTACCCATTACTATAAGGTTAGCGGGAAACGCTATCCCCCTTATTTTCACACTTATATTCAAACATATGCTATCAGCTCGAATTCTACCACCAGCTGAGTCAATTTGAATGGGGGTTGACATGGCAGTAATTGGAAGGTTATGCGCTTCTACCCATGATGCAGTAATGAAAGAATGCGTTGCTCCAGTATCAAATAACACTTCTGCAATATGGGAGTCGACTGGGAACATACCTACTGTCATGCCGGGGGTCTCCTGAATTGCTTCAGCCTCCAAGTGGTTCAGTCTTCCATGATTATAGCGCTGCTGAGGGCGGTTGCCTGCTCCAGGCTGGGACACATTCTGCTTTGCTGGGGCATTGGGGCCTGACTGCTGCTGGGCTGCTTTCTTCGGACATTGCATCACCCAGTGGCCTTGCTCTCCACAGTGGAAACATGCTCTGTTTCCAACCTGAGCTGGTGCTGCCTGATTGTTCTGCTGGCTTGCTGGGGCAGGAAGACGAGGTGTCTGCTGATTCTGCCTCTGAAACTGACCTCCTCCTGACTAATTGCTCTGACGATTCTGGTACTGATGCTGAGGATACTGCCTTTGGAACTGCTGATACTGCTGACGCTGCTGATGCTGCTGAGGTGGACGCTGGTTCTGCCTGAACTGCTGAGGTTGATTGCCTGAAAAACGAGGGCGGCTGCTGCTTCCAGGCTGGGGTCCACTAATCTTGCGCTTACGATCTTCCATCTCCTTACGCTTCCTTTCTGTCATGATTGCTCTGTCAATCAAGTGCTGGAATGTCGGGAAGGTGTGATTCATCAGCTGATACTGCAGAGGGTCAACCAAGCCTCTCAAGAAACGGTATTGTCGCTTGGCGTCAGTGTTGACATCTTCGGGAGCATAGCGGGACAACTGCAGAAACCTGTCCCGGTACTCACTGACTGACATCGGCCCTTGCTTGAGGGCTAGGAATTCCTCCTTCTTCACTGTCATCAGACCTGCGGGAACATGGTACTGACGAAAGCTACCTCTGAATTCTTCCCAGGTGATGGTGTCGGGGTCGGCATGGGTGGCGAGGTAAGACTCCCACCATGATTGGGCTGCTCCTCTCAACAGACGGGGACCATACAAGACTTTCTCCCTGTCATCACACTGAGCGGTATGCAACTCCCGCTCCACAATGCGCAGCCAATCTTCAGCATCCATGGGGTCAGAAGAGTGAGCGAACGTTGGGGGATGACCTCTCATGAATTCAGCACGCTTGTCTCTGGGCATCTGGGCATCTGAGGCTGGGGTGGAGCCTGCTGCTGTTGCTGCTGCTGCTGCTGAATGGCGGCCAGAGTCTGACCGATGGCCTGAACTGCCTGAGTCTGCATCAGAAACATCTGCTCGATCGACATCGGGGGCGGGGGTGGCAGGTGCTGCTGCTGGGGCACCTCATCCTGCGGAGCGGCTTGCTCCTGCTGAGCACGCCTTCCTCCTCTGCGCCTGTTCTCTGACATCTGCAGAACGCAACCACACATCAGAACTGATCTGGCAAATCTTGCAGCATAAGAAAAGAGTATAGAATTCTCCAACAGCACTGAATAGATGAGCATCTTCACTGATCTCCAACACAGACCACACAGCTTCTCAGATAAAGAGGAAAGTAGAATAAAGGGTTTCCCAACTATATAACTAACTCCATTAACATAATAGGTAAGCCAAAATGCAGGGGATACCCACACTCTGGTGACAGTCATTACAAAGATCCAAACCAAACATAGTTCATCATGACAAACATAAATGCACAGGATATATAGCAAACTACCCTGTCTAACTAAGACTAACTAAGACCGAGACTAACGCTAAGACTGAAGCTTCTATGTATATATTTTGTATTAATTACAAGATCCAACTCTAACGAGCTATGGTTCTAGATTTATCTTGGTCTTGCAGTCGGGATTGCCATAAGACTGGAGTCCACGCCGAGGTGAGCGGTACGGGTGCTGAGTCCCAACGGGAGCGGGGGAACCATCATCCAAGTGACGACGTTCCGCGCGCTCAGCCCGCAGCAGGGCGATCTCAGCACGAGCCCTACTCAGCTCGTCTAATGCATGGTCCAGCTCCGTGTTTAGCACGGCGGCTAGGTTGACTGTGCTGCTCAACCTAGGATTGTCCTCACCAGCAGGTGAAACAATCACGCCTCCTGTGCTGCCAGATGGACGGCGGGGGTAATACTTCAGGTCGAGACCGTCAGCTACCCCACCGAGAACCGAGCAGTAGTGCGAAAGCGCACGCCGTGCAGCATCCTGCATGGCTGCCTCAGCTGAGTCCCGCTCAGAGATAGAATAGTGCTCTGAGCAAGCCTCCGTGCCCTGGAGACTGTTCTCCGGACGGCGCACCAAGCAGGTCGCCTCCCAGCGGTCCGGGTAGACCCCGCGACTATGCTGGTAGACCACACAGCGATACTCGATGGACCAAGTACGCCGGTCAAGTGCCCGACGTAGCAGGGTGTCGAGCGCGTCGTGGAAGTGACACCCGCGAGCAGCGTCGCGAGTGATGGGTCGAGCAACCCATCCTTCCGGCTCATGGTCAGCAGAGAAGTCGATGTCGTGGCTCAAGCTGTCGTCGCCACCTCCGTTGTCTGGGTCTCCTCCAACAGCTACTCCAGAAGCTGGGGCGCCCAGTGGTGGTGCAGGGGGCGCCTCCAGGGGAAGCACAGGGGAGCAGCTCCTCACAGACTCTATCTCCTGCTGGAGCGAGAAGGAAGAGCCCCGCTGCTCTTGTCGTCGACGTTCCTGCTCCTCATGCAGGCGGTGGTGCAGTCTCTCCAAGTGGCTGGACTGTCCGGCCACGGGACGGCGAAGCGGACGCTCAGCAAGGCGGGAGGGTAAGAAGGGGATGACAGACTTTCGTGCAGTGTGTCTAAGACGAGCCATCTACAAAAGACATCGCAAGCAAAAGGGTGAGAACAGAATTAATATGACCAGCAAGTAATGAATCATAAATAAATGAAGGATCAGAATAAAACATAATTTTCAGCAAGGTATAATATATAGTAGAACATAGGTTCGGTCGGTATGACCAACTTTTGAAGGGATATCAAAGTCAAGGCAGGGACAGAGGTCCATAATCCTTAGAACGACCATTCTACTCTAGGCTAGCGGTCCTACAGTCAGCACGGCTTTGATACCACTTATGTCACACCCGGTTTTTTTGAAGGTAAACCGAATGCGAACCATGTACGTGCCAGGATCAGTTATTCACGTACACAGCAGTTACATAACATGGACATCATCACACAGTGCTCAAATGGTATTAAAAGGGAGATAATAGTCGATTACATCATACGTCTGAGACGTCCATATAGTTCTTACAATAAATCAAAGTGCGAAAACGAAACGTAGATAACCGCGGCCTTCACAGGCAGCCGACTGGGGGTTGCCGCTAACCCACGCCTAGAACTCGTCGTAGTCTTGGAACTCCTGGAAGTCTCCTTCCACAGCTTCATCTTCTCCTGAGCAGTGGTTGCAATGCTGACAACCTGGAGGGGGGGGGGTTGGTGTGTAGAGCAAGGGTGAGTACACATCAACATACTCAGCAAGCATCCCGTTTGGCTGTATTGGACTAGCTTTATGTGGGGATAAGTCAAGCAGTTGCTTTTAGTTGGTCAGGTTATTACTTACTAGTAGAGAGCCAGGTTTTAACATTAACCCAAGTTATTAGCCCAATGTATCCTTTCCAAACGGAAAGAATGCCACTTACCATTACCATAATCATAATCAGAACCATCAATCTCATTGCCACCTGTACCAAAATATCTCTGATCAAATATCACTAATCTCTGGAGCTCCCTTGGCCGCTCATAACCGCGAGCACGGCTGATATATCAGTTTCATAACACTCTGCAGAGGTTGCGCACTTTACCCACAAGCCATGATTCCCTCTTGCCTCGGGCCGATCAAACCCTTAAACACTACCAAGGTGAATAGGCAGGGTCTCACTACGTAGCCTTTACAAAGATTCCCCGGGGCTGTAGCCACCCGTTAGGTTTCCTAAATGTACCGCACTCCTCCCCAAGGGACAAATCAACCTTGGCAGAGCGAGCCGCATACACCGAGCCCCATTGACGGCACAACGGCTAAGCGAACTACACCCCGGTTCCTCTAATTATTCAGCTAAGGGCGTCCCATTCCACCCTCATGGTTGCACTGTTTTCCCGGGCGGTCATCCATTGAACAGGTCCTTACGGAGAGGCACTCGAGAAACCGCTCGAGTCCCCTTGAAGGTCACAAATATAATCATAAATAAGAAGGGAAAACAGCGTATCATAGATAACCACATCATGTTCATTGATTAGAGTTGAGCAATAGCATCAGACTAAGCAGTAATAATCCGACCCAAATAGGTAAACAAGGACATGGATAACAAAAGCTAGTCAATCCTTAGGGATAAAGGTGTAACGCGGGAGGTGAATTAAAGAATGAATAGGACAGAGATAGGTCAAAGGACACTTGCCTCCACCAACCGACTGCTGCTCAGGGGCTTCTCCTGCGAATTCCTCGGGCTCTTCGACCGGATCGTTCTCTATGCGAGCGCAAACATACATACATCCACATATTTAATTCAAAAGAACAGTACACCATACAAGGGAACAAATAAAGTGAATATGCATCAAGTATGACATTCGATGTCGCATTCATTAAGGTTAGAAAGAAACGGGAAAGGGTCTCGCAGGGGGTTAAAGTTTATGCACTAATGATTAGTTACAACTGGTTCTTAACAAAAGAATTATGTTATATACACTAATGGAAACCTAGTCATTTTAAGTTGATCAACATTGCACGAGATAAACAATTAACTAAATGAATCAACTAGCGCAACGAAATTCTAAATTAAGCTTCCTATTTCAATAACATGAACAATGATTAGCCTACCTAAAATAAAATAGCTATGATAACAGAAAGTAAAACAAAATAAATAAAATAATATATAAAAAAAAATAAATAAAAAGGGGGGGGGGGCGGTTGAACCGGCCCTGGGGGCGGTTGAACCGGCGGCTGGGCCGGCGGGCGCGCAGGGGCGGGGGCGCGGCCAGGGCGGCTGGGCCGGCCAAGGAGAGAGGAGGGGAGAGGGGAGAGGGGAGAGGGGAGAGGAGGGAGGAGGGGGGGGGAGGGGAGGCTCACCGGGGACGGGCGAGCGACGGCGAGGGGCGGCGGTTGGGCCGGCGGCAGGGGCGGCCGAGCTAGGGGTAGAGGGTGGCGGCGGCTAGGGTGGGGAGGGAATGGGAGGAAGGGGAGGGAGAGAGAGGGAGTTGGGGGAAAAAGGGAGGGGGGGGGGCGGCTGGGCCGACTAGGGCCCAAGAGGGGCGCGGGGGCGGCTGGGCCGGCCAGGGACAGCCCACGGCGCGGGAGAGAGAAAAGGGAGGAGAGAGAGAAAGAAAAAGAAGAAGAAAGAAAAGGTTTTCTCCTTATTTTCGAAATCCGATCTTCCTTGATGAATGCATTTGCACTTTCAAACAATCAAAGAATGCATAGTTCGGCATGGTGCATCAAACAACATAAAGCAATTTAGGGTTTTTCTTTACACGGGAATTCCAAACCGAATCCCGCTAGCTTTGGAAAAGGTCAAGGCCTAGCGAGGGGAAAAAGAAAAAGAAAAGGTAACGCCCGAATTTGGCGAGTGAAGAAAAGAAAAAATTCAACTACAAAATTCGGGGCGTTACACTCGTCGGAGTGACTGCCACGGTAGAAGCCACGGATTCATGCGCGCCAGTGAACTCTTACCCCTCCGACCGCCGCGCGTCACCGCTAAAATCCCAGGCCACCGCTGTCGCTACCTATAAATTGAAGCCGCAGTTAGCTTCGCAACATCACCATGCACCACACCGCTCAGTATTGCCTCCAATCTTGCAACCGAGAGCTTGAATTTCGAATTTCCCCCAAACCTACTCTAACCCACCACAAGGACACCCTCGCCGCGGCCAGCTCAACTCAGGTCCGATCTCGCCCTCTATGTTATTGCTCCAACACCCTTCCATGCTCTTGATGCTCACCGAACCGCCCAATTGAATTAGACCGCCATGAATCGCTTAGAACGCGTTGTTCCTTTAAGTTTCTCCGATGTCACCATGGGCAGAGTGCTGTAGGGCTCCAATTCAGAAATTAACTGAGGGGAAATACTCCTCAGGGTTAGAATTAGGTGTAAACCAAAGATTAGCGCCGGTCTTAGCTCCCTCCGGCCAGTCTAGCTCGCCGGAGCCTGGTTCTGCGCTCGCCGTCGTTGGGGATCTCAGTCTGCGAAGGAATAGAAACCGGGGGTCCTTTTAGAAACTGTCAGCTACTCATTACAATAGTACAGAGAACTTGGCTCAAGTTATTCAGAACAGTAGGTGCCTTTCTGCAAGGTTGTCAGCGCGGGCGTGGGCGCGCGCGCGCTTCTGCCTGGGCTTGGGCCGTCTGGGCTGAAATCAGCCCAGGACTATTCACTCTTTCCCTTTTCTTTTTCGGGCAGGACTCCAACAATTTTAGAAAATAGTAGAAAAATCCTAAAAATGTCAAACCAATTTTCCTAGATTCCTTATTTTCCATAGTATTTAATAAAAATGGTTTTATGATTTTTAGGACAAATAAGGAATTTTGGAGCATTTAAAATAGCCTAAAGTATTGCTTCTGGATTTTTAGAAAATCAATAATAATTCCAAAAATACCCAAACTTTTTATATGAACTCAAAGCATTATTTAGAAGCTTTGGGTAGAATTTGGTATGGTTTGGACCTTGTTTGATAATTAGAACCCAAACCCCCCTGCTCTTTGAACTTCACTGTTAACTCCGGAAACCCTAAGTTTTCGGAGTTCCATGAAGGAAAATTGTATTCAAGACCTTAGATAATAAACTCTTATTATCTTTGCATTCTCATGAGCATTACATGGGCATTCATTATTATGTATGGTTACCTTTAGAACACGAAGAAGAAGTTGAAGTGGAAGGAGAGAAGACTTCACCACCACCTCAGGAACCTGAGGCTGACAGTTGTTTTTATTTTGACATCTGTGGAACTGAGTCTGAATCACCTGTAAACCAAGGCAAGCCCCGGTGCATTTGCCACCTCCTTGTGATTTAAAGATCGTTATCACTTGCTTGTTGCATTAGGTGATAGGAGTTGATTGATAAAACAATTCGTGCATTACCTTCCTTGAATTTGATTACCTTCCTTGATCACCTATTTTACAAAAGATTTTGATGCTTAGCCTTGCTTTAGAAAAACAAATGTTTTGTTTTTACAAAAGATGATATAGCAAAAGTGGGTGGGATGTTTTTGAAAATAAAATTTGATGGTGGATCCATCATGGCCGTGATGGGTTCAACATCGGAAAAGATGTACCTCTGCCAGGTACCAAACCTTGGGTTGAAATGATTAAGCTGAGACTGGGCGAGTGACTTGCACGACAAAGGAGTCTCGGTGTAGTGTCTCTGTCTGAGTCGATTAAGGACAGTGTCGATGTAGGCTTGATGACCGAGGACCCTTTAACTGGTCACATGCCTCGTCATGGGTAAGCCTTGCCTCGGGCAGACTAAGGTCAGAATAAGATAACACACAATGGGCGTGGAGCGGTGGCGAGAGTAGCGTGTACCCTCCGTGGCAAGAGGCTGGACGGTGGTGTAGCTGTGCTCTCGGTTGACGTGAACCTGATCTGGTCTTAAGAACCCCGGTGTCGGGTTGACATATGCAAGGGTTAAGTGCTACATATGTCGTGTGATCGGAGATCCTCAGCTGAGTATAATCGATTCGGATCGCCGTACCTTCGCGTTTATGAAGACTTGGTCACTGACTTACACGTAGAACTCCAGTGAAGATGACGGGTTGATAAAGAAATTGGCTAGTGCAGGTCAAGTGTTTGAACTAGGATAGAAAGAACTCTAGTTGCAGGTAATCTTACTTAACCTGACAAAATAAAATTGGATTTTTAAGGATCTGCTTTAGTAAGCATTTCTGCAAACAGAGTCACTGATTATTGATAAGCCTTACCTTGACTCTCTTAAGCCAGCATACCCTTGAGAGTCTTTTCCTTAGTCGGGTAAGTCTTGCTGAGTAATTCCATACTCAGGGTTTTATTCCCTATTGTTTTTAGGTGAGGAAGCAACAAACTTTTGTTGTTTCTGTTCCAAGGTGGTTCCAAAAGAAGAAAAGCAAGAATGAAGCTGCGAGAGGAAGAGTTCCTCCATAAGAACTTTTGTTTAAAAACTTATCGGGAGGGATTTTTGCCTCCCTTGGTGTGTAATAATACTACTCTGCCCTCATAAGTTATATCTTGGTCTGTAATATATATAACTTTGTCTTACTTTTAAAATAAAGGTAAGTTTATGTAATCGCTTCCGTATTTTCGTATCTCCGATGATCTGTAATGTTTGCGTGACGGGTGAAACGCTCTTGGGAAAGGTAAGAAAAGTAGATACCGAACTTGTCAAGTGATTTAGGGGCATCTGCAGGGTTGTCTGATGTCCGTTGGACAAGGACAACTGTAGGTGGGCCTAATGACTTGGGAGGTTCCGTCACATACAGGGCTGAAGGCACTTCTCCGATGGCCACGTTGGTACATGTACATGGCTCAAGTCACTTCTCCGCCAGCCACGTTAGCTCATAGCTACACCCCCATTGTACAGCTGGGCATCTCCTTGTATCTATAAAAGGGGATGTCCAGGGCCTTCCAGGAAAAGAGGAGGGAGGGGGAGAACAGAGGAACGTACGAACACGCGACGTACGAACGAGTAGAGGCAGGCAGAGTAGGAGAGACGCGGTAGAGGCAGACTCGGACAGCTCACCTCAAGGCCGAACCCTCTCTTTCTCTCTCTCTCTCGCTCTCGCTCCCTCGCAACGCTTGTAACCCCTACTACGAGCACCCCGGTGCAAGATAACATAAGCCTCATTCCCCTCTTGTGTTCCATCTTACATCAACCCATCTGGGCAGGGACACGCAGCAACAAATTCACTAGTTGGTTGAGGGTCCTCGCGGGTCCAAAACACCGACAAAAGGATTAACACAAGAATAAAAAGACTCCATTCCAGGTCTATAAGCTTCAAAGTTCACAACTTCAGTACCTTCAGACTGTTGTACGCAAGACTATCTGCTAGATCGTCCTTAGTCATGGCACAGAGGCCAGCTTCAAGCTTCGGAAAACCCATACTTACGGCCATCTCCCGGCAGACAGATAATTCTTTATTGTCTGGGAGGCAGTACAGAAAATCATCTTCGTCCGTACCATTAAACACTAAGCCCCCCTTCGGATACTTCAGTTCTCGGGCATAGTGTTTAGCTTCAAAAATTTCATCTTCGGATAATCTCTTTCCCGAAGCATGTCGAATGATATAATCAAGATCTTCGGAGAGTGCCTTAGGGGCAAGGGATTCGACCTCTTTGGCCGCACTCTTCTCAAAAGCTATATTAGTATCTGGAGTTATTTCTTCGGCCTTCTGCTCGGTGGCGGCAAGCTTCATCTTAGTGGGTACCGTGGGCTTTGCCTCGACCTCAGCCTAGGTTTTTGTAGTCTCGACTTCTATTTGCTTAGTATCAGCTTTAGGTTGCGTTTTGTCAGCTTCAGCAACCTTCCCTATGGGAGCAGGGCCTATGGAATCGGTTGTTTCCAAAACATCTAATACATTTACCATCCTCCTTCTCCTAGGAGTTATGACAGAACTTTTTTGTGCCTTCAGCGCTGTGGCTTCTGTCGAAGGACTTAAAATCCCTGGCATCTTTTTCACGTCTCCGGTTGTTGACCTGTCAGCCTTATCTTTGTCAACCTTTGTTTCAACTGGCTCAACCGAAGGTGCCTTCGGCAGTGTAGCCGGTTCTTCAGCCTTCTGTATCGGAGCAGATTCTCTTGATTCAGCAGCCGAAGATGCCTCCCTACCAAACTCAGGCACCACGACCGGTTCAATATAACGTGGCCGGTGGGTAAGTACCTTCATCTTTTTGCCCATAGCCTTCAGCACAGGTTCAGCCGGAGTGGCTAGAGCAGCAGCTTTCCTTTTCTTCCCTTGCCCCCGCACTGGGTAGTGATAGTCGGGGTAGACAAAGCCAATGGCGTCAAAAACTCTGTTCAGTCTCTTCTTCCCCCGACTTCCGAAGGCTGTGGATAGTGCATTATCTTCTGCCTTAGAATACGATCCAAGCAGTTCATCACTTGTGACTTCGATGCATTTTAACCAGTCATCGTTTGGTTCATCGAACTTATCCCCATATCTGAATGCATACTTCAGCCGAACCAATTCACCTTCGTTAGACTTGGTAACGGTCTCCTTTGGCATCTCCCAGCTCTCTGCAAGCGGCCATACTCTGAATGCCATGTGTTCTTGAATCAAATCTCTGGTACCAATGAAGAAGCAGACAGTACCAAACGCCTTTTGGCAAGCTTCGGCGGCGTCATCAATTTCAACCTTCGGCTTTCGGAGACCAAAGCGGGACCATATGGGGCGCATAATAACATCCTTGATGTCCTCCCTCGCTGACAAGTCGTTCTTCACATAAAACCATTCTTCCATCCAATTTCCAGGCCACCTCTTCCGAAAGGTGGGCACTGGCTGGCTGGCATTGGCGCGGGCGACAAATCCATAACAACCAAAGTTGTTGTGGTACTGTTCTTTACCCATGGCCTTTGTCTCATACAGAAGTTCGTGCATGCTGCAGAAGCACTTCGCGCTTGGCTCTATCCCTTGGCTTCTTACTACCCAGACGAAGATTCCCATCCTCAATATGGCTTCGGGGGTCAACTGATGAAGGAAGATTTGGTAGGTTTTCAGCACTTCAACTGCAAACCTGCTTAGAGGAAACCGAAGCCCAGCTTTGAAGAAGCTTCGGAAAATGACAATTTCGTTCTCCTCAGGCGCAGGAACGTTGTTGTGTCCGCCAGCCCTCACAATAGACATATCCCGAAAGTATCTTCCCCTCATGTTTTTGAGGTGACTTTGCTTGATGGTAGATTTTCCGAAAATTGTATGACTTGGTCTCCAGGGTCGATCCTCAGAATCTTCGCCCCCACTTTCCACATCATAACTGTCACTGTCATTAGTGTCTTCAGACAAGCCCTCCAGTATCTCCTTAGTAATCTTCTCTGTATTTGATTTTGCCATTGACTCGATAAATCCAGCAATGTAAGGATTCACAGCCTTCTTCTCCTCAAAAAGCTTCTCCTCTTCAGCAGGCTTCATCTCAGCAGCAACCTTCTTGTCTTGAGACATCTTCTCCTTCAAAGATGACGAAAATGTGTCTTTCTAACCGAAGCTCAGAAAGCTTGAAAAACTAGCAAGCGTTAGTGAGCAAGAGCTATGAAAATTGACAAAATAAAGCAAGTGGCACAAGCAGCGTACTAAATGAGGTTGGTACGAGTTCTTATTTATACGCTCGGCACGCTCCAAATTGGGGGGCCCCATCTGTCATTGACTGTTGCTATTCTAGCAAAGGGAAGGTGTTTTTTTGGACCTTCGGCTTAAGGCCTTCGTCCATGTCGCAGTCTGAATTCATTATCTTAAACAAATTAATACTGCGAGGGGCTACTGTTGGGGGCCTTCATCCTCCGAAGGTCCTCAAAAACGTGATTTAACAAAATCTTCAAGTGTGACATGTGAGCAGGTACCTTCAGACTCAGGCTAAAAGCATGTACGACGTAAAAAGCATGATTGTGACGAAGGTTGGAGTTGCTCCGAAGCTACGTGCAGGGGAGCTTCGGCTAAATGGCGGAGAAAGGAACCGACTTAAAGGGGAAAAAGGCTATCTAGTCCTCATAGAATTGTCTATAAGTTAATAATAAATGTAAAGGGCATGAATGCAATTTCTCACAGACTGCGTCCTGTGCCTATAAATAGATGAATAGTACCCATGTACTGTTCACGCTGACTGGTACTGGCTCGTGCGTCACACTTGTACTCTTACCTTCTATCAAGCCGAAGGTACATATGTAATCTAATTTTGTTTCTATTTTTGCATGATAATATAATGAGGATGAATTAATAATGTTGTATAATTGTTCATGTTGTTTTTTATGTTTCATATTCTTCTTTCATTAATGTATATTGCAATGATGAAGGTATGTCCTTCATGACCTTCGTCCAAAGATCATTATATCCTAAGGGAAATAATGCTCCGTAGGACGAAGGGCATTAACATATAACATTTTTGTGTTGCCTTGTTCTTAATTCATAGCATTTGAGAACAAGTCGCCAACACTAGCGATATTGAGGTATTCTACCTAAATGCTTACCTTGAACTTATCCTTTAAAAGCCTCCCCTTTCGTTCGACCAAGTTTGAGAGTTGCGAGCTACCCATCTCTTCCTTGATTTCTTTAAACTTCTTATCGCCTTACAAGTTTTGTGTTAATTCCATCCTTTGTTGTATTTTTATTTGCTATCACCCTCACCTTGTCGTCCATCGATCTTGCCTTGATACTCATCCTTATTTGTACACTTTAAAAATCCCCTCTTTTCCACCTCAATTTGAGAGTGGCAGTTTACCTATCTGGTCCTTGGACATACCCTCTTCTTTTTTTCCACTTGTAGATCCTATCTTAACTCCATCCTTTGTGGTACTTATATCCTTTGTTCTTATGCCCATTTACCTCCTCTCTTACATTCTCGTCCATTATCACCTTTAACCCTTGTAATATCTATTCCCTTACCTTCATGCTTCCTTTGAACCTACCCTTTAAAGCCTCCTCTTTTCCATCCGTGTTCGATGGTAATGCCTCACACACTTCACCATTGACTGCTCCCCCTTCTTGACACCTTGCAAATTTTGTCTCAAATACATCCTTTATTGCGTGTTTGTCCATTACACCTTAACCCTTGTCATCTCTCGATCTTTACCTTGATGCTTATCATGTACCCATATTTTAAAGCCACCTCTCCCGTTTCAGTTCAAGAGTGATGTCTTACCCATCCCACTCTTGTTCGTTCCCTTTTCCTCTGTCGCATTGCAAGTCTTAGCTTTTGCTCGATATCACCCTAACCTTCCTATTATCTAGATCCTTCCATGATGCTTATCTTATGCCTACTTTTTGAATTATCATCTTTCCCATTTCGATTTGAGAATGGTGTTTACCTAGCCTGCCCTGGTTGCATTATCTCCCTTGTCGATTACAATCCTTGCTTTAGCTCCATCCTTTATTGTGCTCATGCTCGTATCCTGCATGTCTTATTATTCCCCTTGCCTTTCGATGGCCTTAGAGTAGTTTTCCCCTTTGTAAGGAAAGACCACCATCTAGTTAACATTGACGTGTAGCAACGAGATGTTTGTTGCTGTGTGCTCGTGATGTTTGTCTTTGTGTTACGACTGATTTGCTTCTTTGAAATGAGTGTTGGTGTGTTGTGGCCTTTGGTCCGCAATGGCATCAGTTTACTAGGTGAGTGCCATAGAGTTAGGTAGCTGGGTGCTCTCCCTTTTCTCTCTTTAATCCATCTATGCTTACCTTTCCTATCTATACTCTTTCCTCTTGCACCTGTTCGCTTGGCAACCTCCAACCTCTTTTAATCAGTCAAGATCAGAGTCGGCAGCATCTTCAACAAGAGCATATCAATGCTCCTGTTAAGGGGGTTAGCTGCTAACCCCAATGAAGACAATGCGATCAACGTCAACCAACATGATCAAAGTGGCACAGCAGAAGCAGGTGTGGGTCCTAGCCCACGGATCCAAGAGATCCTCAAGAATTGCATCGATCGGTCTCAAGCATCTGAAAGTCAAAGCAACCGGTCCGCAAGTTAAGCTTGTAGAGTCAAAGGCAACTCAAGAAAGCCGTGAACAACCTATGAACCAACCTTGTTTTCTTGCTAGCCCCTTCTTGAATCTTGGGGGTGAGATTCCTATTAAGTGGTTTAGATCTGTAACACCCTGAATTTGGGGGTATAAAAATTTTTCTCTAATATCCATCAAATTCAGGTGTTACCCTCTCTTTTCCTTAATTTTTCTTTTCTTTTTCATAGATAGTGGGGAGTTATTTTGTTTTACATATTTATAAGTCTAGTAAAATAAACCCCTAAAGGAATAATGACTGTTGCATCATGCGGAAATATATTTGTTTTTGTGTGATGTTTTGCTTTGGTGTGTATCCAATCAGTATGTAACTCATTTTTTGTAAATAAATTTGATAGTAGGAAAATAGAAAAGACAAGAAATAGAAAATGAAGAAAAACAAAAGGAAAAGGCCTCCCGCAGCCGCGTGGCCCACAAACCCCCCATCCTGCGGCCTGCTCGGCCTAGTGCCCCTCCCCGGCCCATCTCGCGCATGCAGAGCACCCCTGCCCAGGCCACCAGCCACGGCCCAGCTCCTCACCGGCCCACCCTGCAGCGTGCGGCCCACCTCCCAAACCCTAGCGCGCCAGCCGCGGCCCAGCAGCCGCACTTGGCCGCTGCACTCCAGCAGCGCCAGGGCGTGCCCTTCCCCAGCCACCGCCGCCCAGCCGCGGGGCCCACCTGTCATCGGGTGAGGTGCGGCTCTGCGCATCTTCCCCACTACTCCCACGTTCCTGCCCAGCGCGCAGGAAGCCGCCCATGCCGTTGCATGGCTGGTGGGGCCCACTGGTGCCTCGCTTCTTCCTTGTCCACCTACCCACGTCGCCCCAAAACAGGAACCGCCACTGCGCTCGCCTGGCCCTGCACCCTGCATCTCCCCAGCCCACGCGCAGGGACGCCCGCGCTCGCCCGCTGTGCCGCTCGCCCAGCCGCACTCCCAGCCTTGCCCCTACGCTAGGGCGCCTGGCTTCCACTTCCCCGGCGTCGGTCGAGCACCAGCCTCGCCATGCCCGCCATTCATGCTCGCTTCGTCTTCGTCGGTGCCCCATCCGTCATGCCATGGTTGTTCATTGTTCGCCGAGGTGAGCTCCTCCCCTCCTATCCTCCCTCTCCCTTCTTTATGCATGGTCGATCCGTGCCGTCACCGTGTACCCCAGCCTGCCTGACCACCTTGTGGTCATGGCCGCAGTCTTCCCCTGCGTGCCCCCAAGCCAGGTGCGGCCGGCGTGCTGTCGCGGCCAAGCCCGAGGTCGCCTCGCAATCCATGCGCATCGTTTGTCCCCTAACGCGCATGCTCCCTACGCCGACGAGTGGCCAGGTCTTGCGCCCTCCGTAGCAAGCTCGCTCGGGCTAGTGCGACCAGTGTCCCTCATCTAGCGCAATGTGTGTGCGTGTGTGTGGACGCAATCGCCCGACTCGCAGAATGTTTGCGCGCTCCCCGCCACGCCGTTCCCATCGATTCCGTGCGCGGGCGCGCCGTGTCCTCACTACCGGCTTCTGCTGCTCGGGCTCCGTGGTTGAGGCTCCTGCTGTGCCTCGCTTTCCTAGTCCCACCATCGTCTCACCACTGCGACCGCGTCGTTGTCTGAGATGAGACCGTGTACCCCATCGCCGTCTACCCCTAGATGTGTACCCTCCTATCTAAGCCATATGCAAAACTCCCTCGCTGTTTGCACGCCTTAGTAAAATCATTCCGCTATATCGTTCACGTTAAATAATTGATTACTTGTTTAGTTGTGTACTAGTAAAATAACAATTCAATCGAACTTAATTAATGACTTTAATTATGTGTTTGTAGATACCTGTTAGTGTGTGTACGCCAACTTGAATGTCGTGTTTAACGCGTAGTTAGTATGAATACAGCATAATTTAACAGTTTACCTATCTGGTCCTTGGACATACCCTCTTCTTTTTTTCCACTTGTAGATCCTATCTTAACTCCATCCTTTGTGGTACTTATATCCTTTGTTCTTATGCCCATTTACCTCCTCTCTTACATTCTCGTCCATTATCACCTTTAACCCTTGTAATATCTATTCCCTTACCTTCATGCTTCCTTTGAACCTACCCTTTAAAGCCTCCTCTTTTCCATCCGTGTTCGATGGTAATGCCTCACACACTTCACCATTGACTGCTCCCCCTTCTTGACACCTTGCAAATTTTGTCTCAAATACATCCTTTATTGCGTGTTTGTCCATTACACCTTAACCCTTGTCATCTCTCGATCTTTACCTTGATGCTTATCATGTACCCATATTTTAAAGCCACCTCTCCCATTTCAGTTCAAGAGTGATGTCTTACCCATCCCACTCTTGTTCGTTCCCTTTTCCTCTGTCGCATTGCAAGTCTTAGCTTTTGCTCGATATCACCCTAACCTTCCTATTATCTAGATCCTTCCATGATGCTTATCTTATGCCTACTTTTTGAATTATCATCTTTCCCATTTCGATTTGAGAATGGTGTTTACCTACCCTGCCCTGGTTGCATTATCTCCCTTGTCGATTACAATCCTTGCTTTAGCTCCATCCTTTATTGTGCTCATGCTCGTATCCTGCATGTCTTATTATTCCCCTTGCCTTTCGATGGCCTTAGAGTAGTTTTCCCCTTTGTAAGGAAAGACCACCATCTAGTTAACATTGACGTGTAGCAACGAGATGTTTGTTGCTGTGTGCTCGTGATGTTTGTCTTTGTGTTACGACTGATTTGCTTCTTTGAAATGAGTGTTGGTGTGTTGTGGCCTTTGGTCCGCAATGGCATCAGTTTACTAGGTGAGTGCCATAGAGTTAGGTAGCTGGGTGCTCTCCCTTTTCTCTCTTTAATCCATCTATGCTTACCTTTCCTATCTATACTCTTTCCTCTTGCACCTGTTCGCTTGGCAACCTCCAACCTCTTTTAATCAGTCAAGATCAGAGTCGGCAGCATCTTCAACAAGAGCATATCAATGCTCCTGTTAAGGGGGTTAGCTGCTAACCCCAATGAAGACAATGCGATCAACGTCAACCAACATGATCAAAGTGGCACAGCAGAAGCAGGTGTGGGTCCTAGCCCACGGATCCAAGAGATCCTCAAGAATTGCATCGATCGGTCTCAAGCATCTGAAAGTCAAAGCAACCGGTCCGCAAGTTAAGCTTGTAGAGTCAAAGGCAACTCAAGAAAGCCGTGAACAACCTATGAACCAACCTTGTTTTCTTGCTAGCCCCTTCTTGAATCTTGGGGGTGAGATTCCTATTAAGTGGTTTAGATCTGTAACACCCTGAATTTGGGGGTATAAAAATTTTTCTCTAATATCCATCAAATTCAGGTGTTACCCTCTCTTTTCCTTAATTTTTCTTTTCTTTTTCATAGATAGTGGGGAGTTATTTTGTTTTACATATTTATAAGTCTAGTAAAATAAACCCCTAAAGGAATAATGACTGTTGCATCATGCGGAAATATATTTGTTTTTGTGTGATGTTTTGCTTTGGTGTGTATCCAATCAGTATGTAACTCATTTTTTGTAAATAAATTTGATAGTAGGAAAATAGAAAAGACAAGAAATAGAAAATGAAGAAAAACAAAAGGAAAAGGCCTCCCGCAGCCGCGTGGCCCACAAACCCCCCATCCTGCGGCCTGCTCGGCCTAGTGCCCCTCCCCGGCCCATCTCGCGCATGCAGAGCACCCCTGCCCAGGCCACCAGCCACGGCCCAGCTCCTCACCGGCCCACCCTGCAGCGTGCGGCCCACCTCCCAAACCCTAGCGCGCCAGCCGCGGCCCAGCAGCCGCACTTGGCCGCTGCACTCCAGCAGCGCCAGGGCGTGCCCTTCCCCAGCCACCGCCGCCCAGCCGCGGGGCCCACCTGTCATCGGGTGAGGTGCGGCTCTGCGCATCTTCCCCACTACTCCCACGTTCCTGCCCAGCGCGCAGGAAGCCACCCATGCCGTTGCATGGCTGGTGGGGCCCACTGGTGCCTCGCTTCTTCCTCGTCCACCTACCCACGTCGCCCCAAAACAAGAACCGCCACTGCGCTCGCCTGGCCCTGCACCCTGCATCTCCCCAGCCCACGCGCAGGGACGCCCGCGCTCGCCCGCTGTGCCGCTCGCCCAGCCGGACTCCCAGCCTTGCCCCTACGCTAGGGCGCCTGGCTTCCACTTCCCCGGCGTCGGTCGAGCACCAGCCTCGCCATGCCCGCCATTCATGCTCGCTTCGTCTTCGTCGGTGCCCCATCCGTCATGCCATGGTTGTTCATTGTTCGCCGAGGTGAGCTCCTCCCCTCCTATCCTCCCTCTCCCTTCTTTATGCATGGTCGATCCGTGCCGTCGCCGTGTACCCCAGCCTGCCTGACCACCTTGTGGTCATGGCCGCAGTCTTCCCCTGCGTGCCCCCAAGCCAGGTGCGGCCGGCGTGCTGTCGCGGCCAAGCCCGAGGTCGCCTCGCAATCCATGCGCATCGTTTGTCCCCTAACGCGCATGCTCCCTACGCCGACGAGTGGCCAGGTCTTGCGCCCTCCGTAGCAAGCTCGCTCGGGCTAGTGCGACCAGTGTCCCTCATCTAGCGCAATGTGTGTGCGTGTGTGTGGACGCAATCGCCCGACTCGCAGAACGTTTGCGCGCTCCCCGCCACGCCGTTCCCATCGATTCCGTGCGCGGGCGCGTCGTGTCCTCACTACCGGCTTCTGCTGCTCGGGCTCCGTGGTTGAGGCTCCTGCTGTGCCTCGCTTTCCTAGTCCCACCATCGTCTCACCACTGCGACCGCGTCGTTGTCTGAGATGAGACCGTGTACCCCATCGCCGTCTACCCCTAGATGTGTACCCTCCTATCTAAGCCATATGCAAAACTCCCTCGCTGTTTGCACGCCTTAGTAAAATCATTCCGCTATATCGTTCACGTTAAATAATTGATTACTTGTTTAGTTGTGTACTAGTAAAATAACAATTCAATCGAACTTAATTAATGACTTTAATTATGTGTTTGTAGATACCTGTTAGTGTGTGTACGCCAACTTGAATGTCGTGTTTAACGCGTAGTTAGTATGAATACAGCATAATTTAACAGTACCCGTGTATCGCGTTGTTTATAAGTTCATTATAGGTTTAAAGGTATTAAGTCTCATGCGGCGTAACTCGTTCGGTCACGTCAACTCTAGCGGCGTCAATTTCATATTAGGAACATTGTTTGGTCGCGACACATGTTTATTTAATTAATGAATTAATTATTTACCTGTTAGTTATTAAAATAACTAATTTATCAGTTTAACCTATGCTTTATAAATATATGATAGTGTGATTAATGACTAAACTAATGTCTTAAATTTAATACTTGTCTAGTATAGAGGCGACATCTATGTAGTAGTTCTCGTTTGCACGTCAGCGTGCTTTTCGCGTGCGTAGTCGTGTTGACTCGTGCGTGTCGAGCGCTGTTGTGCGCATTGTTTCGCGTACACGCAGCGCGTCGTCGGGGTCCCGACGACATCCGTCTAGCCCCCCTAGACGACATCTGTCTACCCCCTTAGACGACATCCGTCTACCCCTAGACAACTCCTGTCTACCCTCGTCTACCTCGTCTATCCCCTGCGCTAATTAATTTCCTTTTTAATTGTTGGTTAGTAAACTGAATACTCAATCGGATTAAAATTATGATTTTAGTCAGGCGATTGTAAATAGGTGTAATGTGATTTTTAACAATTTAGACGTGGTATTTAATACGTATTTAGTGTTTAGTATAAACATGATGTCTGTTAGCGACTCTTGTGAGTCGTGCGCGTCGTCGCACTGTCTACGCGCTGTTCGCACGTGTGGCGCTCGCCGTCGTCGTGTTGTTCGTGCGTATAGTTCATGCGTTATTCTCGTGTTGTCGCGCGTCGTTCGCGCGTGTCGCGCGTGCGGTTGAAACGCGTCGTCACACGTCGTTTGCGTGCATCGCGTGTGCCAATTACTCATGTCGCTCGCCTTGTCGCGTATCGTTCGCATGTATCTCGCGTGTCGATGACGCGGGTCGCACGACGTCTACTCTTGATAATAAATTGTTTTCGCTTACGAACACTCACTACCGGAATCAGCTTCTTTGCCGTGTGTCTGAGACACACGGCAAAGGCTATTTTACACTCGGCAAATGCTTTGCCGAGTGTAACACTCGGCAAAGAACGCTCGGCGAACTGTACATCGGCAACAGCATCTTTGCCGAGTACTTTTTGTCGGGCACTCGGCAAAGACTTTGCCGAGTGCCATTTGGCACTCGGCAAAGAAAAGTCACCGTCACGGCGCCAAGTGACGGTGACGGATCCTTCGCCGAGTGCCCACGGCGACACTCGGCAAAGGAGGTTTATTTGCCGAGTGTCTCGTGGACTGGCACTCGGCAAAGAACCCTCCAGTGGGCCCCTTTGCCAGTCCCTTTGCCGAGTGCCTTGGCAGTGGCACTCGGCAAAGATGTCTTTGCCGGTTCCCAGGTTGCCTTCTTTGCCGAGTGCCATTTTCAGCACTCGGCAAAGACGGCTTTACCGGTTCCCAGGTTGCCTTCTTTGCCGAGTGCCATGGTCAGCACTCGGCAAAGATGGCTTTACCGGTTCCCAGGTTGCCTTCTTTGCCGAGTGCCATGGTCATAGCACTCGGCAAAGAACCCTTTGCCGAGTGTTACACTCGGCAAAGTGACCAGGATGTCCCTTTTTTATTTGTTTTTGCTGTTCCATCCAAACAAACAAAAGATATATATCATTCACATCACATTATATATCAATCGCATCACAGAATGAACACATTTATCATCAACACCATATATATCACAAAGTGTCACTAATATAAGTCTCACAAATATAAGTATGTGTATTTACCATGTCTGGATCACTAGCCAAACATCACCAACCGTCACATATATATCACAAAGTGTCACTAGCCAAACATCACCAACACTCACAAGACCAAGTCTGGATCATCAACGAGGTGGGCATCTGGACTAGTTCGGCGAAGGGCTGGACGAAGCATGAGGGTTGTTCGACGCCGCCGATTGACCCTGCATAGAGAATAGATTGTATGTGTGAGAACATATGAATATATATCATGCAGTACTAAAATTTTGATACTCACAGGAGTAGTGAACTCAGCAGGGTCAGTTGCAGGGAACAACGGAGGTGGTGGAGCATGACCCTGTGCGGCGCCAAGGCTCTGCATGTACGCGAACATCTCCGCCATCCTCTTCTCCAGCTCCTCACGTTGCCTCCTCTCATCATCTAGCTGAGTCTGTAATATTTCGCCCTAATGTTACGATAATGCAAAGAGAAGATATATAAAAATTAATGAACGATGAATAGATAAGGAATAACCTGGAGTTGCTGGATACGATGCTGTGAGGTGTCCTGCCGAGGTCGTATGGCTGGGCTCGCGCTCGTGCTCCTTGCTCGCACCTGAGAGAGAGTGGGAGTGGAGGACGAGTCGATTGCCCCGTCGGCAATCCAGTACCGCCCATGCCTCTTGCCTCCTCCGACCCTCATGAGGACATCTCCGTCGATGTCCTCGGTCCTCGGATCGTAATCTGGCCCATGGACCTCCTTGGCCATTGCGGTGTACTCACTAAGTCGGCTGTGGATGGCGGGGTTGGTGTACGCCTCGGGCCCGTCATCCGGGTTGTAGGTGACGTCGGACGTCGCCTTCCCCTTGTGGGCCATGGCATATGCCGAGAACGTGGAGCAAGGCGCGCCACCATGTGCCGCCGACTGCGAGAAAACCAACGATATGGTTAGAAATCATGTCTAATCGAAAGTTATATACCTAAATAAAAAAGAGCGTGTACCCATGCTTCCGCGTATTTGCCTAGGCTGCGGCTGCCTTGATGGTGGGAGGGACCTTGCATCAGCAAACGCCGTTCCCGGCTAGCGTTGTGCGCCTCGTCCCACTCAGCCGAGCACCACCTCTGCACCATCTTCTCCCAGCACTCAGGATGCGCGGCGCACCAATGAGGAATCATCTAAAAAAATATAAGTACACCGCATATCAGAAGATAAGAATAAGCATATTTAGTACCAATAATAAAGTTTTGTATTTACCTGCAAGTACTTTGCCAGACGGGCCGCACACGGCCAAAAGAGCACGATGACGCCTATACCTTACACCTGGCACAAAAGGAGGAAGACCGAGACGCGCTATCGTTCCCGGGCCTCAACACACCCAGACTCGAGGCAGCTCCAATTTTTCGCCAGCGATCTTGATCCAACACCCACCTCTGGTTTTTACCCGACCTCCAAAACAAAGTAAAGTCTCAACGCAGAGGCGGTAGCGGCAGCAGCATCGATCGATCGGCCGGCGTCTACGGCCTACGTTCGACTTGCTGCCTCGACGGACGGCCGGCTCGATCTCGACCGATCGCCGGTCGTCGATCGGAGATCGATGGAGTTCACCGCTCCCCCGCCCGCGACCCGGTCGGGCGGCGGAGAGGAGAGGGCGGCTGCTGAGCACAACCAGCACCACCAGCAGCAGCATGCGACGGTGGAGAAGGAGCACATGTTCGACAAGGTGGTGACGCCGAGCGACGTCGGGAAGCTGAACCGGCTGGTGATCCCGAAGCAGCACGCGGAGAAGTACTTCCCGCTGGACGCGGCGGCGAACGAGAAGGGCCTCCTGCTCAGCTTCGAGGACCGCACGGGGAAGCCCTGGCGCTTCCGCTACTCCTACTGGAACAGTAGCCAGAGCTACGTGATGACCAAGGGCTGGAGCCGCTTCGTCAAGGAGAAGCGCCTCGACGCCGGGGACACAGTCTCCTTCGGCCGCGGCATCAGCGAGGCGGCGCGCGGCAGGCTTTTCATCGACTGGCGGTGCCGACCCGACCCGCCCGTCGTGCACCACTAGTACCACCACCGCCTCCCTCTCCCCTCCGCCGTCGTCCCCTACGCGCCGTGGGCGGCGCACGCGCACCACCACCACTACCCAGCAGATGGGCACACGGAACCAGTAACACCTTGCCTGTGCGCCACACTCGTTGCCACTGAAATGAGAGCATCATCTTCGCAACTGTCACTCACACGCTCCAACCTCTCCAGGCCGCCACAACCTAGAATAGCCAGAGTCGATGGTGCCCAGCCACGGCCATCGTCGTCACCACGCCAGCCACAGTCGTTGTCGTGCCGGTCGTGCCAACCGCAGCCACGGCGAACGACCGGCGTTCCTTGAGAAAGATGTCGCACTGGACGCTGCCCGGGTGGCTGCAGAAGGGGCAGGATCGGACCTGGAGGTGGACGACAACCTGGACCGCCGTTGGGAAGGCTGGATCAGCGAGCTGGCTAGCCTAATCTAGGAGGCTGGTCGTTGTCTACTGCTCCTCCCTGCTAGCATGGGCGGGTGGCGTGGTGGCTCGCACGACTGACTCGTGGCGGCGATGCCCGCGCTCGCGTGGCTGTGGCTGGCCAGCGGGGCTGGCTCGCTACGGCGGCGGCGTGGTTTGCCTGGGTCAGGGGCGTTGGTCGTCGGCGGATCTACGACTGTCAACGGCGCCTTCTGCAGGTGGTGGGTCGTGGGGCTAGGGCCGAACCATGAGCCTCTCCAGCTAGATTCATCTCCCCGCCTCTCGTTTAGGCCTATGGTGTGGGGAGGGCTGGCTGGCTCCGTGCATTGGCACGTGTGGTGGGAGGTCCTCCGGCGAAAGCCATGCTCGCTTTCGGGCGGACAGTAGTGACGCCCGCGGGCGCCAGCCCTACCCTATTGAGGGTGCCGTCTTTAGACCTCTCACCCCCATGCGGGAACCCTCGCCTCGGCCTTCTTGGGGTCTTTCGCTAGTGCTCGACCGGCGTTGGGGCTCTAAGGTTTGGGGCTTCTGGATTGGTGCGTTGTTGGACGGCAGAAGGTGACAACACACGGCGGCTTGGTGGGTGACTTCGGCATGGCTGACCCTTCAACTTTCTCCTTGGTGCTAGCGATCTACGCTACTCTGCAAGGTCTTCGGAGGGATGTCACCTTCTGCCTCGTATGGGATGTGCCGAGGCTTGGCAACGATGGCGCGCCTCGGTCTTATTCCTTGCCGAGTGCCTCGTATGGGATGTGCCGAGGCTTGCTCCCGAGGCTTGTCCCTAGTCTCAATATGGCTCACAAGATCTAGCGCACCCTAGAGAATGTCGATCTATTTCTACTTGCATGATTCAAAGATCTATTTCTACTTGCATGATTCAAACTTAACAAGAATTAAATCCTAATTTAAGGGTGTGTATTAGGATTATCTAATACACATTATTCTAACCTCGGTCTGCGCAGGGAGGATGTCGATGGCCGGAGCGGGGAGTGGCGGAGATGGCACTGCAGGGGCGGCGGTGCTTGGTGGCAGGGGGGCGGCGCTTGGTGGCAGTGGGGGCGGCGGCGCTTGGCGGCGTGGGGGCGGCGGGGCGCGGCCCGGCGGCGTGGGGGCGGGGCGCGGCGCCCGGCGGCGTGGTGGCGGCGTGGGCGCGGGCCCGACGGCGTGGTGGCGGCGTGGGTGGCGGCGCGGGCCCGACGGCGTGGTGGCGGCGTGGGTGGCGGCGTGGTAGAAAAGAAGAAACGAAGTGAGCGCAGAGAAGAAGAGAGGAAGACGACAGTTGTATTATTCAACGGCTTTGCCGAGTGCCAGATCGCGGGCACTCGGCAAAGAATTTTTTAAAAATTTTAAAGTACATTTTGCCGAGTGCCCGCGATCTGGCACTCGGCAAAGACGGCTTTGCCGAGTGCCAGGTCTGAGGCACTCGGCAAAGCATTTATTAAAAATTTTAAAATACATTTTGCCGAGTGCCGACTGACAGGCACTCGGCAAAACCTTAACTTATTGTTTTTGCCGAGTGCTGCCAGGCTGGCACTCGGCAAAGAGAGTCTTTGCCGAGTGTCTTTTTTGGACACTCGGCAAAGTACATTTTTATTTTTTTATTTTGCCAACCAAAAATTTTTGTGGTATGTTCCTACACTATATAGACCTACATATACCATTTTGGGTCAATTATAACAGTGTTTTCTATAGCTGGTACATTTAGTTTGTTTATTTGAATTTCTTCGGAAAATTCAGATTTGAACTGCAGGTCACTTGAAACTTGGAAAACCGTGCATGCAAAAATGATATCCATGCTACATAGCACAAGTTACGACCGATTTCAGGAGCGGACCGGAAACTTCGAGCACTATGCTCACTCAACATGGCCGTGAACTTGCCATACAACTGTTTAAAAAATTTATAAAACACAAACAAACTTAGAAAATCATGAAACTTGTCCACATGTCATGATATCATATGTAGAGTCTGTGATAAAAAATTTAGAATGTTTGGAGAAAGTTGTGAGACATTATGTGTAGAAACCTAAGAGAACCACACATGAAATCATAGAGTTTCAATGTGGATCTCTTAGGTTTGTACACATAGTGCGTTACAGCTTTCTCGAAACTTTTTCAAATTTTTATCACAGCCTCTACATATGATATCATGACACGTGGATAGGTTTCATGATTTTCTGACTTTGTTTCTGTTTTATACAATTTTTAAACACCTGGATGGCAAGTTTACAGTCATGTTGAGTGAGCATGGTGCTCGAAGTTTCCGGTCCGCTCCTGAAATCGGTCGTAATTTGTGCTAAGTAGCATGGATATCATTTTTGCATGCACGATTTTCCAAGTTTCGAGTGATCTGCAGTTCAAATCTAAATTTTCCGAAGAAATTCAAATAAACAAACTAAATCTACTAACGATTGAAAACTCTGTTAAAATTGTCCACAAATGATACATGTAGGTCTACATAGTGTAGGAACATACCACAAAAATTTTGAGAGACAAAAATAAAAAAAATAAAAATATACTTTGCCGAGTGTCTAGGGATGACACTCGGCAAAGTATGCTTTGCCGAGTGCCTACTATGTGGCGCTCGGCATAGAACCTCTTTGCCGAGTGCCAGCCGTTGACTCTCGGCAAAGACTGACGGCCGTCAGCTTTGGGACGGCCGCTGACGGCCGTTTGCCGAGAGCCCCCTTTGCCGAGAGTTTGACACTCGGCAAAGTTGTCTTTGCCGAGTGTCGCCCTGTGCCGAGTGTTCAGCACTCGGTATAGGTCACTTTGCCGAGTGCCTAACTTTACCGAGTGCGGCACTCGACAAAGCCTTGTTTGCCGAGTGCCCGACAAAAGACACTCGGCAAAGAATACAACACTCGGCAAAGCCTGCGATTCCGGTAGTGACTCACGTTAATAATGTTAATCTGTCGGGTCATATATTTTAGATACTTAACTTAAGACTCGTTCGGTTAATATTGATTAGATTAATATCCTAATCAGGTTAAATGTGTAGTGTTCAACTTGGGCTTTTATAATAAATATTAACATGGATAATATTAATTTAACTACTTTCTATTTATGTAACATTCGTTTAGTATAAACATGTCACCTGGTCAGTTATTCTCGTCTGTCGCGGGTGCTGTTCCGCGCGCGGTGGCATACTGCTTCGCGCGTCGTTCACGTGCTGTCTGCGTGTTGTTCGTGCGTGATGGGCTCGTGGTCGCGTGCTGGTTCGTGCGCGTTTGCGCTCGTCACGCGCGCTATTTTTGTGTGTCGTCAGCGTGCTATGTCGCGCGTGTCCTCGCGTCGTTTGCACACTGTCGTGCTGTTTCACGCGTCATAAATCCATCTCGCTTGGGATCTCTTGTTTTAATTAAATTATTTAATTAACTGACATTTGTTAGTGTAGCAGATTAATCGAACTAACTAATGTATAACATTTATATTTGTTAATATCGAATTAAATGTTATATTTAATAATTGTTTAACGTAAATGCGATAACTCCTCGACTGTAGCCTCGACCATCGCGTTTCTTTCCCTCGCATGACCATAGAATCGAACTCTATTTTATGCTGCATGTTTTTATAACATTCTATCTTGAATGGTGTAATGTTCTGATGCATATATATGTTTGTTTGCTTGTGCCTGTTTGTTGTCGCTTCGCGTTGCGATTAGATCGCGATTCGTTTCCGCGCTCCGAGGGATCGACGATCAAGCGTTGGCGACCAAGAGATCAAAACTCTTCGAGTTCTACGAGATTAAAGACCCTGAGCATCTGTTTGGTGAAGGCAAGTGTCCTCTGACCCATTATGCCCCATGCACTTATAATTCACTGTCCCGCATTACTTAGTTGAAACCTAAGGATTGACTAGCTTTGTAATTATCTTTTCCTTGCTTACCTTTTGGGTTATTATGGTTAGCTTCATGCTATTGCTTTACTTTAAGCAATGAACATGATGTGAATACTTATGATACGATGATGTTATCTCGATGATGATATTGTGATATTTTAGGGGACTCAGTCCATTTTCCTGAGTACCTCCCCATAAGGACCTGTTTGTGGAGTGACCACCCGGGATAACAGTGCAACCATGAGGGTGGAATGGGACACCCTTAGCTGATTAATTAGATGAACCTGGGGTGTAGTTAGCTTTCCCAGAAGGGCCATCAATAGGGCCGGGCGTAGTGCTCGCTCTGCCAAGGTTGGGGTGCAGAGGTTCATTCGATTTAGTTTTGTTAGTCACCCACCTTAGGGAGGTGTACTGCGTTTTTACGACTGGCGAAACCTAACGAGCAGCTATGCACCAGGGGAGTCTTTGTAAAGGCTACGTAGTGATACCCTGCCAGGCCACCTAGGTAGTGGTCAATGGGGATTAGCTCTCCCCAGGCAGAAAGGGAATCATGACTCATGGGTAAAGTGTGCGACCTCTGTAGAGGATTAGAAACTGATATATCAGCCGTGCTCACGATTATGAGCGGCCTTGGGATCCTCTTTGATTAGAGATACAAATGGTTCAATATATAATGGTTCTATTTATGATTTTGGTTCGATGATGATAATGATGTTCCTCGATGAGGAAACGGTTCACGGGTTGGTTATATGATAAAACTTGGCTTCCACTAATAATAAATACCTGACCAACTAAAAGCAACTGCTTTGACCTTAACCCCACATAAAGCTAGTCCACTTCAGCCAAACGGGACATTTGCTGAGTACGTTGATGTGTACTCACCCTTGCTTTCAGAAAACACTAGGTTGCCTTTGGTGCAATCTATGCTCAGGTAAAGAAGAAGGTGTCGAGGCGGATCTTTAGGAGTTCCAGGACTTTGACGAGTTCGAGGGCTAGGCTAGCGACCTCCCCCAGTCAGCTGCCTGTGGTGGGTTAATTTACGTTGGCTACGTTTCAATTCTGTGTACTTTGATTTATATTATGTAAATGGCTCTAGTCTATTATATTATTACTTACTCTTTATTGTTATTCGAAGCATTGTGCTATGATGAGTCATTTATGTAATTGTTGTGTACGTGAATTTCTGATCCTGGCACGTACATGGTTCGCATTCGGTTTACCTTCAAAACTGGGTGTGACATATGTGGTATCAAAGCCTTGCTGACTGTAGGACCGCTATCCTAGAGTAGCACTGGCCGTTTTAAGGACTTATTGATTTTTACTTCACCTCATCCTAGATGATGTTTCAAAATATTAGTCATCTCAACTAATTCTATGTTGTGCTTCTATATGCCCCCTTGCCAAAAGTATTTTATTCTATTATAGTCTAACTTTTCTCAATCTACTAGATCTGATCTCACTCTTGTGCTTGCGATATCCTTGTAGATGCCCCATGACCATAACCTTCTTGTCTTTTTGGGATTCTTTCCTCTTTCTTCATTAAATTGCTACCATCTGGTGAGCTCTAGTCCTTTGGTATTGACATGCTTGTACCCCTAGATTCCTCAACCTCTGAAAACTTTGTTGCCTATTTAAACATTCCAGTTTATATGTCCATGACCTTCTTGTCTTCCGAGATCCCTTCATATTCCGTTGCTAAGTCGTTATCCTTTGGCTCTTTCTATTCCCTTACCTTGGTATGCCCGTATCCTTGGAATTTTGGATGCTCTTATATTCTTATGTATGCTTATTTTCATACCCCAATGACTGTTCAAGACATTTCAGTTTATATGTCCTTGACCACCCTTGTTTCTTAATGATTCATGAGCGGTCATTTTATTTTGCACATCCTTGGTGATCTCGTTGTTTCCTTGTAACTTCCTTGGGTAATGAATTTTCACTTCAACCCTTCTGTTGGAACCATACCTATCTTGCCCTTGATTATTCTCCCCACTTCGCCACTTCATGAGTCTTATCTTAACTCCATTCTTTGTTGTACTCATATCAATGGTTCGTCTATGCCTTCATCTTTTCTCTTATACCCTTGTCCGTTATCGCCTTTGACCCTAGCGATATTGAGGTATTCTACCTAAATGCTTACCTTGAACTTATCCTTTAAAAGCTTCCCCTTTCGTTCGACCAAGTTTGAGAGTTGCGAGCTACCCATCTCTTCCTTGATTTCTTTTAACTTCTTATCGCCTTACAAGTTTTGTGTTAATTCCATCCTTTGTTGTAATTTTATTTGCTATCACCCTCACCTTGTCGCACATCGATCTTGCCTTGATACTCATCCTTATTTGTACTCTTTAAAAATCCCCTCCTTTTCACCTCAATTTGAGAGTGGCAGTTTACCTATCCGGTCCTTGGACGTACCCTCTTCTTTTTTCCACTTGTAGGTCCTGTCTTAACTCAATCCTTTGTGGTACTTATATCCTTTGTTCTTATGCCCATTTACCTCCTCTCTTACATTCTCGTCCATTATCACCTTTAACCCTTGTAATATCTATTCCCTTACCTTCATGCTTCCTTTGAACCTACCCTTTAAAGCCTCCTCTTTTCCATCCGTGTTCGATGGTAATGCCTCACACAGTTCACCATTGACTGCTCCCCTTCTTGACACCTTGCAAATTTTGTCTCAAATACATCCTTTATTACGTGTTTGTCCTCACCTTAACCCTTGTCATCCCTCGATCTTTACCTTGATGCTTATCATGTACCCATATTTTAAAGCCACCTCTCCCGTTTCAGTTCAAGAGTGATGTCTTACCCATCCCACTCTTGTTCGTTCCCTTTTCCTTTGTCGTATTGCAAGTCTTAGATTTTGCTCGATATCTCCCTTACCTTCCTATTATCTAGATCCTTCCATGATGCTTATCTTATGCCTACTTTTCGAATTATCATCTTTCCCATCTCGATTTGAGAATGGTGTTTACCTACCCTGCCCTGGTTGCATTATCTCCCTTGTCGATTACAATCCTTGCTTTAGCTCCATCCTTTATTGTGCTCATGCCCGTATCCTGCATGTCTTATTATTCCCCTTGCCTTTCGATGGCCTTAGAGTAGTTTTCCCCTTTGTAAGGAAAGACCACCATCTAGTTAACATTGACGTGTAGCAATGATATGTTTGTTGCTATGTGCTCGTGATGTTTGTCTTTGTGTTACGACTGATTTGCTTCTTTGAAATGAGTGTTGGTGTGTTCTGGCCTTTGGTCCGCAATGGCATCAGTTTACTAGGTGAGTGCCATAGAGTTAGGTAGCTGGTTGCTCTCCCTTTTCTCTCTTTAATCCATCTATGCTTACCTTTCCTATCTATACTCTTTCCTCTTGCACCTGTTCGCTTGGCAACCTCCAACCTCTTTTAATCAGTCAAGATCAGAGTCGACAGCATCTTCAACAAGAGCATATCAATGCTCCTGTTAAGGGGGTTAGCCGCTAACCCCAATGAAGACAATGCGATCAACGTCAACCAACAAGATCAAAGTGGCGCAGCAGAAGCAGGTGTGGGTCCTAGCCCACAGATCCAAGAGATCCTCAAGAATTGCATCGATCGGTCTCAAGCATCTAAAAGTCAAAGCAACCGGTCCACAAGTTAAGCTTGTAGAGTCAAAGGCAACTCAAGAAAGCCGTGAACAACCTATGAACCAACCTTGTTTTCTTGCTAGCCCCTTCTTGAATCATGGGGGCAAGATTCCTGTTAAGGGGGTCAGATCTGTAACACCCTGAATTTGGGGGTATAAAAATTTTTCTCTAATATCCATCAAATTCAGGTGTTACCCTCTCTTTTCCTTAATTTTTCTTTTCTTTTTCCTAGATAGTGGGGAGTTATTTTGTTTTACATATTTATAAGTCTAGTAAAATAAAACCCTAAAGGAATAATGATTGTTGCATCATGCGGAAATATATTTGTTTTTGTGTGATGTTTTGCTTTGTTGTGTATCCAATCAGTATGTAACTCATTTTTTGTAAATAAATTTGATAGTAGAAAAATAGAAAAGACAAGAAATAGAAAATGAAGAAAAACAAAAGGAAAAAGGCCTCCCGCAGCCGTGCGGCCCACAAACCCCCCTCCCTGCGGCCTGCTTGGCCCAGCGCCCCTCCCCGGCCCATCTCGCGCGCGCAGGTCATCCTTGCCCAGGCCGCCAGCCATAGCCTAGCTCCTCGCCAGCCCACCCTGCAGCGAGTGGCCCACCTCCCAAACCCTAGCGCACCAGCCACGACCCAGCAGTCATGCTTGGCCGCCGCACTCCAGTAGCGCTAGGGCGCGCCCTTCCCCTGCCACCGCCGCCCAGCCATGGGGCCCACCAGTCATCAGGTGAGGTGCGGCTCTGCGCATCTTCCCCACTACTCCCACGTTCCTGCCCGGCGCGCATGAAGCCGCCCACGCTGTTGCATGGCTAGTGGGGTCCACTGGTGCCTCGCTTCTTCCTCATCCACCTGCCCATGTCACCCCAAAACAGGAACCGCCGCCGCTCACCTGGCCCTGCGCCCTGTGTCTCCCTAGCCCACGCGCAGGGACGCCCGCGCTCGCCTGCTGCGCCGCTCGCCCAGCCGCACTCCCAGCCTCGCCCCTACTCCAGGGCGCCCGGCTTCCACTTCCCCGGCGTCGGTCGAGCACCAGCCTCGCCGTGCCCGCCATTCATGCTCGCTTCATCTTCATCGGTGCCCCATCCGTCATGCCATGGTTGTTCATCATTCGCCGAGGTGAGCTCCTCCCCTCCTATCCTCCCTCTCCTTTCTCTATGCATGGCCGATCCATGCCCTCGCCGTGTACCCCAGCCTGGCTGACCACCTTGTGGTCGTGGCCACGGTCGTCCCCTGTGTGCACCCAAGCCAGGTGCGGCCGGCGTGCTGTCGTGGCCAAGCCCAAGGCCGCCCCGCAGTCCATGCGCATCGTTCGTCCCCTAACGCGCATGCTCCCGGCGCAGGCGAGTGGCCAGGCCTTGCACCCTCCGTAGCAAGCTCGCTCGGGCTAGTGCGACCTGTGTCCCTCATCTAGCGCGACGTGTGCGTGTGTGTGGACGCAACCGCCCGACTCGCAGAATGTTTGCGCGCTCCCCGCCACGCCGTTCCCATTGATTCCATGCGCGGACGCGTCGTGTCCTCACCGCCGGCTTCTGCTGCTCGGGCTCCGTGGTTGAGGCTCCTGCCGTGCCTCGCTTTCCTAGTCCCACCGTCGTATCACCAATGCGACCGCGTCGTTGTCTGAGATGAGACCGTCTACACCATCGCCGTCTACCCATAGATGTCTACCCTCCTGTCTAAGCCATATGCAAAACCCCCTCGCTGTTTGCACGCCTTAGTAAAATCATTCCGCTATATCGTTCACGTTAAATAATTGATTACTTGTTTAGTTGTGTACTAGTAAAATAACAATTCAATCAAACCTAATTAATGATTTTAATTATGCGTTTGTAGATACCTGTTAGTGTGTGTACGCCAACTTGAATGTCGTGTTTAACGAGTAGTTAGTATGAATACGACATAATTTAATAGTACCCGTGTATCGCATTGTTTATAAGTTCATTATAGGTTTAAAGGTATTAAGTCTCATGCGGCGTAACTCGTTTGGTCACATCAACTCTAGCGGTGTCAATTTCATATTAGGAACATTGTTTGGTCGCGACACATGTTTATTTAATTAATGAATTTATTATTTACCTGTTAGTTATTAAAATAACTAATTTATCAGTTCAACCTACGCTTTATAAATATATGATAGTGTGATTAATGACTACACTAATGTCTTAAATTTAATACTTGTCTAGTATAGAGGCGACATCTATGTAGTAGTTCTCGTTTGCACGTCAGTGTGCTTTTCGCGTGCGTAGTCGTGTTGACTCGCGCGTGTCGCACGCTGTTGTGCGCATTGTCTTGCGTACGCGCAGCGTGTCGTCGAGGTCCCGACGACATCCGTCTACCCCATAGACGACATCCGTCTACCCCTAGACAACTCCCGTCTACCCCGCCGTCTACCTCGTCTATCCTCCTGCGCTAATTAATTTCCTATTTAATTGTCGATCAGTAAACTGAATACTCAATCGGATTAAATTTATGATTTTAGTCAGGCGATTGTAAATAGGTGGTAATGTGATTTTTACCAATTTAGATGTAGTATTTAATACGTATTTAGTGTTTAGTATAAACACGATGTCTGTTAGCGACTCTTGTGAGTCGTGCGCGTCGTCGCACTATCTACGCGCAGTTCGCACGTGTGGCGCTCGCCGTCGCCGTGTTGTTCGTGCGTATAGTTCATGCGTTATTCTCGTGTTGTCGCGCATGCGGTTTGTACACATCGTTTGCGTGCGTCGCGTGTGCCAATTACTCATGTCGCTCGCCTTGCCGCGCATCGTTCACACGTATCTCGCGTGATGATGACGCGGGTCGCACGACGTCTACTCATGATAATAAATTGTTTTCGCTTACGAACACTCATGTTAATAATGTTAATTTGTCGGGTCATATATTTTAGATACTTAACTTAAGACTCGCTCGGTTAATATTTATTAGATTAATATCCTAATCAGGTTAAATATGTAGTGTTCAACTTGGGCTTTTATAATAAATATTAACATGGATAATATTAATTTAACTACTTTCTATTTATGTAACATTCATTTAGTATAAACATGTCACCTAGTCAGTTATTCTCGTCTGTCGCGCGTGCTGTTCCGCGCGTGGTGGCATGCTGCTTCGCGCGTCGTTCACGTGTTGTCTACGCTTTGTTCGTGCGTGATGGGCTCGTGGTCGCGTGCTGGTTCGTGCGCGTTTGCGCTCGTCGCGCGCGCTATTTTCGTATGTCGTCAGCGTGCTATGTCGCGCGTGTCCGCGTGTCGTTTGCACGCTGTCGTGCTGTTTCACGCGTCATAAATCCATCTCGCTTAGGATCTCTTGTTTTAATTAACTTATTTAATTAACTGACATTTGTTAGTGTAGCAGATTAATCGAAATGACTGATGTATAACATTTATATTTGTTAATATCGAATTAAATGTTATATTTAATAATTGTTTAACGTAAACGCGATAACTCCTCGACTGTAGCCTCGACCGTCGCGTTTCTTTCCCTCGCGTGATCATAGAATCGAACTCTATTTTATGCTGCATGTTTTTATAACATTCTATCTTGTATGGTGTAATGTTCTGATGCATATATATGTTTGTTTGCTTGTGCCTGTTTGTTGTCGCTTCGCGTTGCGATTAGATCGCGATTCGTTTCCGCGCTCCGAGGGATCGACGATCAAGCGTTGGCGACCAAGAGATCAAAACTCTTCGAGTTCTACGAGATTGAAGACCCTGAGCATCTGTTTGGTGAAGGCAAGTGTCCTCTGACCCATTATGCCCCATTCACTTATAATTCACTGTCCCGCATTACTTAATTGAAACCTAAGGATTGACTAGCTTTGTAATTATCTTGTCCTTGCTTACCTTTTGGGTTATTATGGTTAGTTTCATGCTATTGCTTTACTTTAATCAATGAACATGATGTGAATACTTATGATACGATGATGTTATCCTGATGATGATATTGTGATATTTTAGGGGACTCAGGGCATTTTCCTGAGTACCTCTCCGTAAGGACCTGTTCGTGGAGTGACCACCCGGGATAACTGTGCAACCATGAGGGTAGAATGGGACGTCCTTAGCTGATTAATTAGATGAACCTAGGGGTGTAGTTGGCTTTGCCGGAAGGGCCGTGAATGGGGGCCGAGGCATAGTGCTCGCTCTGCCAAGGTTGGGGTGCAGAGGTTCATTCGATTTGGTTTTGTTACTCACCCACCTTGGGGAGGTGTACTGCGTTTGTACGACTGGCAAAACCTAACGAGCAGCTATGCACCAGGGGAGTCTTTTTAAAGGCTACGTAGTGACACCATGCCATGCCACCTAGGTAGTGGTCAATGGGGATTAGCTCTCCCTGGGCAGAAAGGGAATCATGACTCGTGGGTAAAGTGTGCAACCTCTGCAGAGGATTAGAAACTGATATATCAGCCGTGCTCACGGTTATGAGCGGCCTTGGGATCCTCTTTGATTAGAGATACAGATGGTTCAATATACAATGGTTCTATTTATGATTTTGGTTCGATGATGATAATGATGTTCCTCGATGAGGAAACGGTTCACGGGTTGGTTATATGATAAAACTTGGCTTCCACTAATAATAAATATCTGACCAACTAAAAGCAACTGCTTTGACCTTAACCCCACATAAAGCTAGTCCACTTCAGCCAAACGAGACATTTGCTGAGTACGTTGATGTGTACTCACCCTTGCTTTCACATAACACCAGGTTGCCTTTGGTGCAATCTATGCTCAGGTAAAGAAGAAGGTGTCGAGGCGGATCTCTAGGAGTTCCAGGACTTCGACAAGTTCGAGGATTAGGCTAGCGACCTCCCCCAGTTAGCTGCCTATGGTGGGTTAATTTACGTTGGCTACGTTTTGATTCTGTGTACTTTGATTTATATTATGTAAATGGCTCTAGTCTATTATTTTATTACTTACTCTTTATTTTTATTTGAAGCATTGTGCTATGATGAGTCATTTATGTAATTGCTGTGTACGTGAATTTCTGATCCTGGCACGTACATGGTTCGCTTTCGGTTTACCTTCGAAACCGGGTGTGACACATACCCTCAAATATCTTATGTATATTTTAGTTTTACTTATCCATTGTTTAAAGTATAAAAATAGATAGAGGAGAGGAGAGAGTTTCTACATATAAATGACGGAGGAGCGTCTTCTATATTTAGATGACACGTTAGAGGACATCGTTAGAGCATATAAATAAGGGAATATTTAGGATAGGGGGTGTTTTATAGTTCTTCACTAGAGTCAATCTTAGCTTCCACGTGATCTCTATTTAAATTTCTTCGTAAACTAGACTCATGCGTTATGCTATAGTGCCACGCTGCAGTGTGTGTGGGTACTTGCCACATTGGCATGGACACTGTTCATAGAATCTTAATTTAGGTTCAACACATGTGTGGTCTGTTTTTTGATGCGCATAGGAGATACCGGTCATACCCTCTCTCCTTGCCTCTTCAAACAGCTCGTCCTCTAGTTGAACGTCTAGGTATAGGTTCTTAAAGTTATGCAACGGATCCCAAGTAGTGGCATCGATGGTCAGCCCCGCCACTGTATGAGCACATGGTAGTGTAACTAGATGTGCACCACATGCTCTAGAGCAAGCAATAACCGACCATCCTGAATGTGCGATACTTATGGCAAAGTCATCAAAGGTTCCCTACAGAACAGCTTGAGCAGCGCCACGTGGAACACGTCATGGAGATGGGCGTCTTCTAGAAGCTAAAGGCGGTAGGCCACCTGCCCAACAAGCTCCAACACCTGAAAGGGCCCGACATAGTGAGGCCTAAGCTTGCCCTTGGACCGAGGCTCTAGAGAATGCGTCGAGCAATGGAGAAGGAGGAACCACAACCAATTGCCCACATGAACTTGAGCTTGTGATGTTGTTCATCATAGTAATGTTTGGTATACCACTGAGTCTACTAAAGACGCTCACAAACCTCCACAAGAAGGGTGTCGTGGTCACATAGGAAGGAGTCTATTGCCTCCATCTGAGTAGCCCTTGTTATGTATGGTAATAGAGGTTGTGGGGCCCACCGTACATCACCTAGAAGGGGAGTGGTGTGGAGCGTCGTGCAAAACAATGTATTGTAGCAATTAGAGCAACTCTAGTAGTTCTCTAAAAGACTTCTTAAATCAATAATTGTGGTAGTTAACATAAAAACTCCTCTCCAACAGCTTTCTAAATTAACTTCCTAAATTTAGCAACTTCTCATCTAACCCCATTTCATCTCTACATTTAGCAACCATTTAGCAACTCACTAAACAAAATGTTGACTACATTGCGTAGGTAATAAATTTGATTGTTGACATTTGTGACCTTTTTTGTGTGGATAGATACAAAACAAAACTACAACCTATATTTAGAGAACTATAAGAGAACTTGCATTTTTTTATTCCCAAAATTATTTAAGAACTTCTTAAATATGTGATTATGCTCTTAGAGGTGGTCTTGACCAATCGGAGGCATAGAGCAAGGCTTAAAATAGGGGGCCCTTATTTTTATAATATGTATAATATATGTTACCAATAAATACTCAAACGTATATAAAAATATTCACCTCAAGTAAAGAAATACATAATATATGGCTATAAGGAAAATGACCCCGGACCATTTAGCTAAGTGATTTTGGTGTTTGATGACCAACATAACCTTGCGGACTAATGTGTTTGCTAGTATTTGTGTTTGTAGTTCACATGATGTGAAGAGGATTGGACTAATGCTCTGAGGATGCAACACCTCAAAAGAAGACCTAAAAGATGTGTAGAAGTCCAAGACTCCAGATCAAAAGAAGCCCAAGGAAATAGTGGATAAATCCAAGAAGAGGGCAGTTAGCCAGCGCTCTGGTGACGCACCGGACAGTGAACATTACATGTTCGGTGTGCACTGACTCTTCGGTGGGTACCAGATAGTATGTGCAAAGAGGCTCGCAACCAGGGACTCTCGGGAGATGTAGCACCTGCAACACCCAGTTTTGTAAGGCAAACCGAATGTGAACCATGTACGTGCCTGGATCAGAAACTCACGTACACAGCGATTACATAATTGGACATCATCACAGATTGCTCAAAGTAAATAGCAGAAAAGTACTTTATTACAACAAGATGTCCAAGACATCCACTGAGTCTATAACATAGTCATTAACATCAAGTGTGAAAATACAAAACATAGAAGATAAGGCCTTCATAGGCAGCTAACTGGGGGTTTGCCACTAAGATAATCTAAAACTCATTTTAGTCCTAAAACTCCTCAAAATCCTCCATGTTGCCAGCATCTCCTCCTCAGCACTGAGTATAGTGGGGACAACCTGGGGTGGGGTGGTTTGTAAAGCAAGGGTGAGTACACTACAACATACTCAACAAATGTCCCGTTTGGCTAAAGTGGACTAGCTATATGTGGAGTTAAGGCTAAGCAATTGCTTTTAGTTGGTCAAGTATTTATTACTATTAGTAGAGCCAAGTTTTAGTAATAAACCCAGTTATTACCCAAATGTACTCCCTCCAAGAGGAAATACCGGAGATCATAACTATACCATCATCATTAATCATCATCATAAGAGTAACTAGAATTCTTCTAATCAAAGAGGATCCCAAGGCCGCTCTTAACCGTGAACACGACTGATATATCAGTTTTTAAAACTCTACAGAGGTCGCACACTTTACCCACAAGCCGTGATTCTCATTCTGCCCGGAAAGAGCCAATCTTCATTGACCACTACCTGGGTGGCCTGGCAGGCTATCACTACTTATCCTTTACAAAGATTTCCTAGAGGTCATAGCCACCCGTTAGGTTTCTCCGGTTTGATAAACACAGTACATCTCCCCAAAGGAAGGGTGACTAACAAAACCAAATCAAGAACCTCTGCAACCAGCCTACTGTGCCCAAACCCCATTGACGACCCTACGGTGAAGCCAACTACTCCTCTAGTTCCTCTAGGTAGTGTTTGGTTGAAGAGCCAAGTAGAACGGAGCCGTTCTATCCCAGTTTTGTTGTAGTTTGGTTATAAAGTAACTAGAATGGAGTGACTCCAATTAGGGAATATTCTCCTCAGATCCGGAACCATCCCACTCCAAAAAATCAATGGGACGGAGCTGCTCTGTTCCTAGCTCGCTCGCACAGCTCGCCCTCCCATCCGTGCGCAGCAGCTCACATGCCTCCCTCTGCAACCAAACAAAAAACAGAGCCGCTCTGTTCCAGTTCACTCTGCAACCAAACAAAAAACAGAGCCACTCCATTCCAACTTACCAAACACAGAACAGAGCGGCTCCATTCCTAGAATCAGGTATGGAACGGCTCCGTTCTACTTGGCTCCTCAACCAAACACTACCCTAATTAATTAGCTAAGGGCGTCCCATTCCACCCTCATGGTTGCACTGTTATCTCGGGTTGTCACTCCCTAAACAGGTCCTTACAGAGAGGTACTTAGGAAAATGGCCTGAGTCCCCTAAAGTATCACAAGATCATCATCGAGATAACATCATCGTATCATAAATGTTCACATCATGTTCATTGATTAAGTTAAAGCAATAGCATAGTGCTAACCATTATAACCCAAAAGGTAAACAAGGATAAGGTAAATACATAGTAGTCAATCCTTAAGTTTCAATAATGTAATGCGTGTGACGGAACCTCCCAAGTAATTAGGCCCACCTACAGTTGTCCTTGTCCAACGGACCTCAGACAACCCTATAGGTGCCCCTGAACTACTTGACAAGCTCAGTATCTTTCCTTACCTTTCCAGGAACATCTCACCCGTCTTGCAGACATTACAGAACATCGGAGATAAAGAAATGCGGAAGCGATTACATAACTTACATTTATTAAAAAGTAAGATCAGGTTGTTTATTACAGACCAGGAATATCTAACGAGTGCAGAGTAATATTATTACACATACCAAGGGAGGTAAAAACTCCTCCCGACAGTTATTACACAAAAATCTTAATGGAGGATCCTTTCCTCCCACGCTTCACTCTTGCTTATCTTCATTAGGAACCACCTTGGTACAGAAGCAACAGAACTCTGCTGCTTCCTCACCTAAAAACAACAAGGGGATAAACCCTGAGTATGGAATTACTCAGCAAGTCTTACCCGACTAAGGAAAAGACTCTCAAGGGTATGCTGGATAAATGGGAATCAAGGAGAGGCTTTAGCAAGAATCAACTTAGATACTTTTGCAGAAATAGCTTACTAAGGTGAGTCCTTACTTTCAATCTTTTAATGGCATGTTAAGTATTAATAGACTCTGTTTGCCTCTAGTCTAATTTTATCATTTCATCAGTACAACATCATTTTTACCCATACTGTTCACATCCTGACTCTAGGTTGCAGGGAAGTGACCAAGTCTTCATAACCGCGAAGGTACGGCGATCCGAATCGATTATACTCAGCTGAGGATCTCCAATCACACGACATATGTAGCACTTAACCCTTGCATATGTCAACCCGCCACCGGGGTTCTTAAGACCAGATCAGGTTCACGCAAACCGAGAGCACAGATACACCACCGTCCAGCCTCTTGCCACGGTGGGTACACGCTACTCCCGCCACCGCTCCACGCCCATTTCGTGTTATCTTATTCTGGCCTTAGTCTGCCCGAGGCAAGGCTTACCCATGACGAGGCATGTGACCAGTTAAAGGGTCCTCGATCAGCACGCCTACATACATGTTCAATCCTTAATCAACCTGGGTAGAACATCACTTGTTCCTAACCCAAGTCTCGATTTAAGTACTTCCATCCTCAGGATTGTTTCTGTTCCTTAGGATGAAAAGAGCATCACAGGGAACTTTGCAGTAGGATCCCACCATTGCTCCAAAGAAAATATTCTTGCAGGTAGAAGTCATCTTTCCTCAGGATAACCCCTGAGCTAGGCAGTACAGCAAAAGACAACCTCTATCCACAAGACCTAAGCAGGGCTAAGCATTTTTGTAAAACAATTTTGATACTTCACTAGAAGTATCCATAAAGGTGTGGATATCAAGGAAAGCAATGCATCAAAAGGTTCCAAGCAATTCCTATGAACTTAATGCACATTTCACTTGACTTAAATTGTGCGAAAAGTATTTAAAAACACAAGGAAAGGGGTTGCATGCACCGGGGCATGCCTTTGTTAACAGGTGAGTCTGGCTCGGATCCGCAAATATCAAAGTAGAAGCAGTTGCCTACTTGAGAATCCGAGGGTGGTGGTGTCCTTTCTTCGGTGACTTCCTCTTCTTCTTCTTCGTGTTCTAACATAACCATATATATGTATAAGAATGGATGCCATGGGATGCTCATGAGGGTGCAAAGATAATATAAACTTATTATCTAAGTCTTGAATACAATTTTCCTTCACGGTACTCCTAGAACTTAGGGTTTCCGGAGTCAGTAAAGGAGTTCATAGGGCAGGGGGGTGTTTTGGGGTTTGGTGATCAAACAAGGTCCAAATCAACCCAAATTCTACCCAAGGCTTCTAAATAATATGAGGAGCTCCTATAAAAATTTTGAACATTTTTGGGTTTACAATTTATCCTTTAAAAATCCAGAACTACTACTTTTAACTACTTTAAATGCTTTAAAATTCCTTATTTAACCTAAAAATCATAAAACTATTTTTATTAAATTCTAGGGAAAATAACAAGCCTAGGAAAATTGGTTTCACAATTTTACCATTTTTCTACATTTTTTTATAATTGTTTTGACTCAGGAGGAAAAAGAAAAAGAAAACTCGTGAATAGTATTGGGCCAGAAGTAGCCCATACAGCCCAATCCTCAGAGAAAACGGGGCGCGCCCGCGCCCGCACTGGCATCTATGCAGAAAAGTCCTCGGGTTCTCGGCTATCTGGAGATAAGTTCCTTTACTGTTTCGCCGTGTCGCTGACAGATTACAGAATAGCCCTCCGGTTTCTATTCCTTCGCACGGTGAAGTCCTCGACGACGGCAGCGCGCGGAGGAGCTCCGGCGAGCTAGCAGGCCGGTCGATTGGGGAAAGGACTGACGCCCTTCTTCGGTCGAAACCGAATTCACACCCCAACCATCGATTTCCCTAAGTTAATTGCACAATTGGTAAACTAAGTTGGTCTGGCCACGGAGAGCGCACGGATGGACCAAAGATCCATGCGTTCCCGACGGTCAGGGGACTCCTAGCCCAATTGGACGGGTCAGTAAGCATCACAGACATGGGGAGAAGCTTAAACGAAGCAGTGGGAGGGTTGGACTGACCGGAAAAAGGGCTGACGACGGTGAAGCTTGTTTCACGGTGGCGGAAAGAGATTTGGGGGAAAACGCGAATTCGAGCTCACTGGTGGATGATTGTGGCTGATTAGCGGTGGCTAGTTAGCTGACGACCTCACGGAGCTAGTCACGGGCTCAATTTATAGGAGGGTAAGGCGGTGGCCGCGAATTTTGGGGAGGACGCGCGGCAGCCGGAGGTGGAAGAAAGCACTGGCGCACACGAATTCGTGGCCAACGGCGTGGCAACCTCCCCGGCGATGATGGGATGGCCCAAGGGAGTCACGGCGACGCGGTAGAAAGGCTAGGCCACGCGGCGCACAGCAGGGAGGCGGCGGTTACCGGCGAGCACATCTGTTCCAGTCGTAAAGAGGAAGAGAGAGCCACGGGGGGTCACCGGAGTGATCTCCAGCTCACCGCCGGCGAGGATTTTTATCCCCCCAGCGTTATTATTCCACTCTGCACACGAATCTGAAAGCCGGCTACGCGAATCACGGCGGAGGGGTCACCGGTGTCGAGCTGTCCGAGTTGGCGTTCTAATCTATAGCAGATCACTGTACCATGGCGTTTGTTCTTCAGTCATCTGACAGCCAGGATTTAGGGCAGATTTTCTCTCAATTTTATACATCAACATGATCGACACTCTGTAGCAAAGTCGTAGCCATAGGATCCAGCTATAATCTTGGTATAGCACTCCTAGGCAAATACTTGCTCGATCATGCATTAATTCATGCCCAAAGTGCTTGCAGTTGCACTGCTAGTCTGAAGTTCAGAACTTAAACAGCCTGACAGTCCAACTTCAACCCTAATTATCTCCAAATTTCTCCCAAGAACATTGCTTGCTCTCTTCAGCAAAATTGTTCTCCTTTAATTGGTCTACAAACTTGTTGTGGTCACTTTGGGCAAAAACCCTATATTTTAAAAGATACAGGGCTCCAAAGTTGAGCCAAAACTCTGAAATTTCAGACTTAGAATAAAACCAAATTGAGGTCCATTTTGCATTTAAGTCCAAAACTCAACATTTGGCTTTCAAGTCCACACATTTGTGAACCAAAGGACTTAAGAAACTTATTTGACTTGGTTTTTGCACTTTAGTCCAAAAGTGGACTAATTTTGCACATAGGCCCCTCGGGTTTGGTTTTAGGGTTTTCCAGGGTTCTAATTGAGATTCTTGATATCCCAGGGGCATAAATGTGATTCAACTTTGTTTTTGGGGATATTTTATGACTCTTTCCCTAAAGTCTTTAGGTTTTCTCATCTTGGGTTAGGTCTTACCCCTTCAATCCCTGTTTAGGGTTAGGTCCCCTATCCAGGGTCCTATTTGCAAAGATACTTAAACAATACAACTTGATTGAAATTTTTGCCTAGTGAATGCACTCTAGGTATATCAAACATATACAATGCCAATGCTTATGATGCTATGCTCAAGTTTTAGTTACAGTAACACCAGGGGTGTTACATCCTTCCCCCCATAAAAGAATCTCGTCCCGAGATTTGAAGTCCTAGGGTGAGTAATGGAAAAGGAAATGCTTCACATTTGTATTTCCTTATTCTTGGTACAAGGCAGGGGTGGTGTGGGGGTTCACTCCTTTATTGCAATAACCATATACACTCTACAAATTACATGAGGCAATCTTTGTGAGTCGATCAACGATAACCCAAATAGAATCATACCCTTTGGCCGTCCTGGGCAGTCCCACAATAAAGTCCATACTTATATCTTCCCATTTCCATGTTGGGATTGGCAAGGATTGTAATGGACCAGCAGTTTTCATGTGTATGGCCTTGACACGTCTGCAAGTGTCACACTTAGCCACATAGCATGCAATTTTGATTTTCATCTTTGTCCACCAGTAATGTTGCTTCGAATCTTGGTAGCTTCATCGTCAGGGGTGGGAGACCATACGTCGACCAGCCTCAAAGAAGGAGGGGGCCTAAAAAGGTCTAACTCTCCACCAAGCGCTTCACCTGCAGTATGCGAGGTTCCGGCTTCAGACCTGACGGGATCCGCAGGGACATTTGGGTGTAATTGCGAATACAGTACATGAACTTCTTCATGTAAAGTATTGCAATATACCTGCAAGTTGTCAATAGCAACGCTAAGTTTGTTGACTCGTGCTCGAGCCTTCGCTTCCTTAGCTAAAGCTACCGAACGAGACTGCACTGCCCAGTCAAGCGCCAAATCTCGGTCAGCTAGTTGATCTTGCAGGGTGCGGATGTAACTTCTTAAATCATTTATCCGGTCACCGTCCACAACCCATAGATTAGTCCTGCGCTGTAACTCCGCTTGGAGTTGATTCACGCGAGCTTCGAGATCACCAATAGGATCGTTGCTCCCGCTACTGCTGTTTTGCTCTTGCTCTCGTGGGGCAAGTTGATGCCGAGGCACACCGATGGGTCCAGTATGCTTACGTGCCGTTTTCCTTGTACGTGGCGGCATTTGCTAAGGGGGAAAATTTATTAGTATAATTCTTAGCATGATGCATGAATAAGTACAGAATCAACCTTAGTCGATTCAACCTTCTATACATTGCACTCTTCCTATCTGGTCCTTGAAATGAACTCTTCAGAAATACTTAGGTAAGAGGAGAAGCAATTTTCTAGATAAGTCTTAGAAAATCCTTTTGAAGATGCCACATAATATCTGTCAAGAAGGGCTACGCTCCGATACCAGCTGTGACGGAACCACCCAAGTAATTAAGCCCACCTACAGTTGTCCTTGTCCAACGGACCTCAGACAACCCTATAGGTGCCCCTGAACTACTTGACAAGCTCGGTATCTTTCCTTACCTTTCCAGGAACGTCTCACCCCGTCTTGCAGACATTACAGAACATCGGAGATAAAGAAATGCGGAAGCGATTACATAACTTACATTTATTAAAAAGTAAGATCAGGTTGTTTATTACAGACCAGGAATATCTAACGAGTGCAGAGTAATATTATTACACATACCAAGGGAGGTAAAAACTCCTCCCGACAGTTATTACACAAAAATCTTAATGGAGGATCCTTTCCTCCCACGCTTCACTCTTGCTTATCTTCATTAGGAACCACCTTGGTACAGAAGCAACAGAACTCTGCTGCTTCCTCACCTAAAAACAACAAGGGGATAAACCCTGAGTATGGAATTACTCAACAAGTCTTACCCGACTAAGGAAAAGACTCTCAAGGGTATGCTGGATAAATGGGAATCAAGGAGAGGCTTTAGCAAGAATCAACTTAGGTACTTTTGCAGAAATAGCTTACTAAGGTGAGTCCTTACTTTCAATCTTTTAATGCCATGTTAAGTATTAATAGACTCTGTTTGCCTCTAGTCTAATTTTATCATTTCATCAGTACAACATCATTTTTACCCATACTGTTCACATCCTGACTCTAGGTTGCAGGGAAGTGACCAAGTCTTCATAACCGCGAAGGTACGGCAATCCGAATCGATTATACTCAGCTGAGGATCTCCAATCACACGACATATGTAGCACTTAACCCTTGCATATGTCAACCCGCCACCGGGGTTCTTAAGACCAGATCAGGTTCACGCAAACCGAGAGCACAGATACACCACCGTCCAGCCTCTTACCACGGTGGGTACACGCTACTCCCGCCACCGCTCCACGCCCATTTCGTGTTATCTTATTCTGGCCTTAGTCTGCCCGAGGCAAGGCTTACCCATGACGAGGCATGTGACCAGTTAAAGGGTCCTCGATCAGCACGCCTACATACACGTCCAATCCTTAATCAACCTGGGTAGAACATCACTTGTTCCTAACCCAAGTCTCGATTTAAGTACTTCCATCCTTAGGATTGTTTCTGTTCCTTAGGATGAAAAGAGCATCACAGGGAACTTTGCAGTAGGATCCCACCATTGCTCCAAAGAAAATATTCTTGCAGGTAGAAGTCATCTTTCCTCAGGATAACCCCTGAGCTAGGCAGTACAGCAAAAGACAACCTCTATCCACAAGACCTAAGCAGGGCTAAGCATTTTTGTAAAACAATTTTGATACTTCACCAGAAGTATCCATAAAGGTGTGGATATCAAGGAAAGCAATGCATCAAAAGGTTCCAAGCAATTCCTATGAACTTAATGCACATTTCACTTGACTTAAATTGTGCGAAAAGTATTTAAAAACACAAGGAAAGGGGTTGCATGCACTGGGGCTTGCCTTTGTTAACAGGTGAGTCTGGCTCGGATCCGCAAATATCAAAGTAGAAGCAGTTGCCTGCTTGAGAATTCGAGGGTGGTGGTGTCCTTTCTTCGGTGACTTCCTCTTCTTCTTCGTGTTCTAACATAACCATATATATGTACAAGAATGGATGCCATGGGATGCTCATGAGGGTGCAAAGATAATATAAACTTATTATCTAAGTCTTGAATACAATTTTCCTTCACGGTACTCTGAGAACTTAGGGTTTCCGGAGTCAGTAAAGGAGTTCATAGGGCAGGGGGGGTGTTTTGGGGTTTGGTGATCAAACAAGGTCCAAATCAACCCAAATTCTACCCAAGGCTTCTAAATAATATGAGGAGCTCCTATAAAAATTTTGAACATTTTTGGGTTTACAATTTATCCTTTAAAAATCCAGAACTACTACTTTTAACTACTTTAAATGCTTTAAAATTCCTTATTTAACCTAAAAATCATAAAACTATTTTTATTAAATTCTAGGGAAAATAACAAGCCTAGGAAAATTGGTTTCACAATTTTACCATTTTTCTACATTTTTTTATAATTGTTTTGACTCAGGAGGAAAAAGAAAAAGAAAACTCGTGAATAGTATTCGGCCAGAAGTAGCCCATACAGCCCAATCCTTAGAGAAAACGGGGCGCGCCCGCGCCCGCGCTGGCATCTATGCAGAAAAGTCCTCGGGTTCTCGGCTATCTGGAGATAAGTTCCTTTACTGTTTCGCTGTGTCGCTGACAGATTATAGAATAGCCCTCTGGTTTCTATTCCTTCGCACGGTGAAGTCCTCAACGACGGCAGTGCGCGGAGGAGCTCCGGCGAGCTAGCAGGCCGGTCGATTGGTGAAAGGACTGACGCCCTTCTTCGGTCGAAACCGAATTCACACCCCAACCATCGATTTCCCTAAGTTAATTGCACAATTGGTAAACTAATTTGGTCTGGCCACGGAGAGCGCACGGATGGACCAAAGATCCATGCGTTCCCGACGGTCAGGGGACTCCTAGCCCAATTGGACGGGTCAGTAAGCATCATAGACACGGGGAGAAGCTTAAACGAAGCAGAGGGAGGGTTGGACTGACAGGAAAAAGGGCTGACGACGGTGAAGCTTGTTTCACGGTGGCGGAAAGAGATTTGGGGGAAAACGCGAATTCGAGCTCACTGGTGGATGATTGTGGCTGATTAGCGGTGGCTAGTTAGCTGACGACCTCGCGGAGCTAGTCATGGGCTCAATTTATAGGAGGGTAAGGCGGTGGCCGTGAATTTTCGGGAGGACGCGCGGCGGCCGGAGGTGGAAGAAAGCACTGGCGCACGCGAATTCGTGGCCAACGGCGTGGCAACCTCCCCGGCGATGATGGGATGGCCCAAGGGAGTCACGGCGACGCGGTAGAAAGGCTAGGCCACGCGGCGCACAACCGGGAGGCGGCGGTTACCGGCGAGCACATCTGTTCTAGCCGTAAAGAGGAAGAGAGAGCCACGGGGGGGTCACCGGAGTGATCTCCAGCTCACCGCCGGCGAGGATTTTTATCCCCCCCAGCGTTATTATTCCACCCCGCACACGAAACTGAATGCCAGCGACGCGAATCATGGCGGAGGGGTCACCGGCGTCGAGCTGTCCGAGTTGGCGTTCTGATCTATAGCAGATCACTGTACCATGGCGTTTGTTCTTCAGTCATTTGACAGCCAGGATTTAGGGAAGATTTTCTCTCAATTTTATACATCAACATGATCGACACTCTTTAGCAAAGTCGTAGCCCTAGGATCCAGCTATAATCTTGGTATAGCACTCCTAGGCAAATACTTGCTCGATCATGCATTAATTCATGCCCAAAGTGCTTGCAGTTGCACTGCTAGTCTGAAGTTCAGAACTTAAACAGCCTGACAGTCCAACTTCAACCCTAATTATCTCCAAATTTCTCCCAAGAACATTGCTTGCTCTCTTCAGCAAAATTGTTCTCCTTTAATTGGTCTACAAACTTGTTGTGGTCACTTTGGGCAAAAACCCTATATTTTAAAAGATACATGGCTCCAAAGTTGAGCCAAAACTCTGAAATTTCAGACTTAGAATAAAACCAAATTGAGGTCCATTTTGCATTTAAGTCCAATACTCAACATTTGGCTTTCAAGTCCACACATTTGTGAACCAAAGGACTTAAGAAACTTATTTGACTTGGTTTTTGCACTTTAGTCCAAAAGTGGACTAATTTTGCACATAGGCCCCTCGGGTTTGGTTTTAGGGTTTTCCAGGGTTCTAATTGAGATTCTTGATATCCCAGGGGCATAAATGTGATTCAACTTTGTTTTTGGGGATATTTTATGACTCTTTCCCTAAAGTCTTTAGGTTTTCTCATCTTGGGTTAGGTCTTACCCCTTCAATCCCTGTTTAGGGTTAGGTCCCCTATCCAGGGTCCTATTTGCAAAGATACTTAAACAATACAACTTGATTGAAATTTTTGCCTAGTGAATGCACTCTAGGTATATCAAACATATACAATGCCAATGCTTATGATGCTATGCTCAAGTTTTAGTTACAGTAACACCAGGGGTGTTACAATGCGGGACGGTGAATTATAAAGTACGTAGGACATAATAGGTTAGATGACACTTGTCTTCACCAGGTTGTTGCTCAGGAAGATCTTTGGAAACACATTCAGGAACCACGGACTGCTCGTTGTCTAAATAAAGCGATCATACATTCAATACATTTGGAAAGTACAAATGAACAACACACCAAACATGTACAATCAAGTATACATTAGTTTGCCAAGACATTATGAACATAAAAGGGTAGACCTAAATGTTAGGGTTCAATATAATTAGAGATCAGTGATTCCCTAGATATTATGGACTATTTAGTTAAGTGCCACTAATTTGTGAGACAAAATTATACCAGGGATCAATTCATACACAACATTTTATTAACCTCCCAAAGTTACACATCTATGTACAATTAAGGTTTTTCCTTTTTATTTATTTTCTTAAATAGATAAATTAATACATAAACTATCCTAAAGCTTAGACCAAAAATTAGAGTACTTAGAATGTGGATGAACACAATTTATTTGAATAGAGAATATTTCTATGAACATTTTGCAATTTGAATCACTAAATTTGGAGTTCATATGAAAAAGATATGAAATAAACAAGTTTTGAAGTTTGAAATATGAAATTAAGCCCAACTATGTGATTATTTAAAAAGCCAGGGGTCTGATTATAAGAGTTCAGGGGTCTGCACGCTAAAACTCAAGACGGCGGGTTGATTCTCAGAAACCTGAGGGTCTCTTAAGCAAAAATACATATGAAGGGTATCGGGCGATCTCAACCATCAGATCGTAGATCAACAGCCAAGATCAGATCCAGCGGACGCGCACGCGGTTGCGAGCGCGCAGCAAGCACTGACAGGCGGGGACGAGTGTCAGCGACCAGAGGGGAAGGCAGGCTGACCAGTCGAGCCCAGCGCCAGGGGGCGCATAGCGAGCCCGGGGACAGAGCGCGGGTGAGGGGAGCGGATCTGGACGACTGGGTTTGCATCAGACGGTCGAGATTTGATTGGTTCTAATTAAATTCTAACTGCCAAATCTCGGGTGAACGTCCGAGATCCATCGGCCAGCGTGGTCGGGATGGCGGGTCCTTGGTGCGGCGTCCCCGCTCGACCTCGTGGTGGGATCTCACCGGAGACGAGGGGAACGGGCACGACAGGGCTCTAGGTACTTGGGGAAGGACTCGGGCGCATTCAGGGCAATCTGGCGAACACGACCGTGGGCACAACGCCAGCGCGGAGGCACCAGAGGGCGCAAAATGCGGCAGGATGGTCCCACGGCGGCGCGAATCTACTCCGGCGAGCAATCACGCGAAGACTAGGGCAATAAACAGAGAACTAGGGGCACGGGAAGGTTGCTCACCTCGAGAGGAAACACTGGAGTCCCAGAGCAACGACGGAGACGCAGGGATGCCTTGGGTCGACGGTGGCGGAGCTCCGGCTGCACGAGGAGAACTTCGGTGAGCGCGGACCGGGCGAACCAGAGGGGCTGGGGGGCGAACCGAGGGGTGTCCCGAGTTGTTGATGGCGAGGCGGAACTCACCGAGGCAACAGGCGTGGCGTGGGCTCAACGACGGCCGCAGAACAGACGACGGACTTCGATGAGCGGCAGAGCTGACTGAATGCGCGCAGGGCGAGAGAGAGGGCGAGGGCGCTCGGCTGAGGGTGCAAATGAGCAGGGGGAAGTGGGCGAGCGAAGTGCAGGCTCTAAAGGGGGCGAGTGCGTGTGGAGGTGTCTGGAAAACGTGCTGACGTGGGCGCGTCCACGGCAGGAGTGCGCGTGCGGGAGGTTAGGGACGGGGTCTGACGGGTGGGGTCCACGGGGTAGAGAGAGGGAACGAGGGCGAATGGGCGGTCAACACTGACAGGAAGGTCCCATAGGACAGCGAGAGAAAGAACGCGAGGGCGCGGATGGATCAGCAGTGATAGGCCTAGCCCACCGGGCAGTGGGAGGGAGAGAGGGAGAGAGAACGAGCGTGCGTGGACACGGGCGGTCGCTGGCAGGTGGGGTCCACCTGTCAGGCGAAGCGGGCGTGCGCGGCCTTGCTGGGCCGAGCTGACTGAAATGGCTTTTTCCTTTTTTGGGAATTTCTAATGCTTTTCTATTTATTTTCTCTAGGGTTTTCAATTCAAATTCAAACCAAGTTTCACATTCAAACTAAATCAAGCATGTGCAAAAATTCAAATAAATTTGGAGCTCAGTATGGTGCAACATTTCATGACTCATATTGTTTTCACAAAATAAAATAATTAATCCCTCACTAATTAAGCTAAATCTACCTAAAAGAAAGAGAGAGAGAAGAGGAACACCTGAATTTGGTAGGTAATTAGAAAGAAATTTTATACCCCCAAATTCAGGGTGTTACAGACCTATCCCCTTAAAAGAATCTCTCCCTCGAGATTCAGGGTTGGCTAGCAAAGAGTTTAGGGTACTTGGCTTTCAAATCATCTTCTCTTTCCCATGTTGGTTCTTCTTCTGAGTGATGGCCCCATTTAACTCTGCACATTCGAATAGTGCTTCTTCGAGTGACCCGATCTGCTATCTCCAGAATTTGAGTTGGCTTCTCAACATATGTTAGGTCTTCTTGAATTTCAAGGTCTTCTGTTGGCAACTGCTCTTCTGGCACTCGCAAGCATTTCTTTAGCTGAGACACATGGATCATATCATGCACGGCTAACAGATTTTCTGGTAAGCTGAGTTGATATGCCATTTCTCCACGTCTTGCTTGAATCTGGTACGGTCCGATATATCGATGTGCTAACTTGCCTTTGACTCTGAACCTTTTCTTTCCTCTAATGGGTGACACTTTCAAGTAAACATAATCTCCCACTTCAAAACTCAGTTCTCTTCTTTGGGTGTCAGCATAGCTTTGCTGTCTAGACTGCGCTGTCTTCAGCTTCAAGCAAAATATTCGGACCAAACACCTGCCTTTCGCCGGGTTGGTTCCAATGCAACAGAGTTCTGCAATTCCTCCCGTAGAGTGCTTGGAATGGTGACATCTTCAGACTGGCCTGATAGCTGTTGTTGTAGGAGAATTCTGCATATGGTAGCCTCTTGTCCCAACCTAACTTGTCTTGCAAAGCACAAGCTCTCAACATATCTTCAAGAATTTGGTTGGTTCTCTCTGTCTGACCATCTGTCTATAGGTGATAAGCTAAACTGAACTTCAAGTGTGTGCCCAAAGTTTCATGTAGTTGCTACCAAAAATGAGAATTGAACTGGGTGCCTTTGTTTAATACTATCTTCTTTAGAACGCCATGCAAGCACACAATCCGAGACATGTATAATTCTGCTAGCACTGTACTGCTATAGGTGGTCCTGACTGATATGAAATGGGTCGCCTTTGTTAAACGGTCCACTACTAACCAGATGGAGTCATAACCAGCTCGAGTGCGGGGCAGACCAACTATAAAATCCATCCCAATTTCATACCATTTCCACTGAGGAATCTGCAACGGCTGCAACAAACCTATGGGCCTCTGATGTTCTGCCTTGATCCTCTAACAACTGTCGCATGTGGCAACATACTCTGCTATCTCCCTTTTTATACAGTACCACCAGAATCTCTTCTTCAAGTCTTGGTACATCTTCTCGCTACCAGGGTGTATAGAATATGCTGTCTCATGAGCTTCCTTGAGAATTGGCTCTCGGATCGATTTGATGTCGGGAACACATAGCCTATCCTTGAACCACACCACTCCTTCTGCGTCTTCATAGAAATCTGGACCTTTCCCATCTATGATCAGCTGCCAGATCTTGTTGATCTTCTCATCGTCTTTCTGACCTTTCCTGACGTCTTGCTCTAGAGTGGGTTCCAGCTCAACTGTCACTCCTTGAGTGTTGTTCAGAAATCTGAGACTTAGCCTGTCGAATTCCTTTGCTAGCGCGTACGACATCGGGTGAGCGGCCAACATATTAACTTGACTCTTTCTGCTTAAAGCATCTGCAACTACATTTGCTTTGCCTGGGTGATAATGTATTTCTAGCTCATAATCTTTGATCAACTCTAGCCATCTTCGCTGCCTTATGTTTAGCTCTGATTGAGTAAATCTGTATTTGAGACTCTTGTGATCCGTGTAGATATCACACTTCTGCCCATATAAATAGTGTCTCCAGGTCTTCAGTGCATGAACCACTGCTGCTAACTCCAGATCATGAGTGGGATAATTCTTCTCATAAACCTTCAACTGGCGAGATGAGTATGCCACTAATTTTCCTTCCTCCATCAACACACATCCCAGTCCGGTGTACGAAGCATCACAATATACCGAGAATGGCTTTGAACATCTGGCAGAATCAATACAAGTGATGTTGTCAACTTTTGCTTCAACATCTCAAATGATTCTTGGCACTCGGGGGTCCACTTGAACTCAACCTTATTTGCCAGCAAGGCTATCATTTGCTTGGCAATCTTGGAGAAACCTTCAATGAAACACCGATAGTAACCGGCCATTCTGATGAAACTCTCAATTCCTCAGACATCTTTTGGTGCTTTCTAGTCTAGAATTGCTGCTACTTTCTTTGGATCCACAGCTAGTCCATCTCGATTTATAATATGACCCAAGAACAAAACTTCGCTGATCCAGAACTCGCACTTGCTAAGCTTGGCATACAGCTGACAATCGTGTAGCCTCTGAAGTACTTCCCTCAAATGCTCTTCATGCTCTTACTCATTCTGGGAATATACAAGAATATCATCGATGAACACCACTACGAACTGGTTGAGGTAGTCCATGAACACACTGTTCATCAGGTTCATGAAATAAGCTAGCGCATTCATCAAACCGAATGACATGACCATGAACTCATATAGTCCATACTTGGTGATGAATGCTGACTTTGGTATATCCGAAGGTCAGATTCTGAGTTGATGGTAACCTAATATCAGGTCTATCTTTGAGAACACACTGGCTCCTCTCAACTGATCGAATAGGTCTTCAATTCAGGCCAGGGGGTACTTGTTCTTGATAGTGACTTCATTCAAAGATCTGTAATCAATGCACATCCTCTTTGTACCATCCTTCTTCTTCACAAAAAGCACTGGGGCTGCCCAAGGCGAGGTACTTGGTCTGATGTAGCCTTTCTCTAACAACTCATCAATCTGCTTCTTGAGTTCCACCAATTCTGGTCCAGACACTCGATAGGCTCTCTTGGAAATAAGGGTGGTGCCTATGATAAGCTCTATGGAAAATTCAACTTTCCTTTCAGGCGGCATGCCTGGTAACTCCTCAGGAAACATGTCGGGGAATTCCGACACAATTCTAATATCCTCAATTGGGTTGGCCTCCTTGTCATCTACTAACAAATAGTGACAGGTTCCTTCTTCTAGTTTAGGCAAGTACAACTTAGTTACTACTTCCTTTCCAGATGGGGACACCAACTTGATTGTTCTCTTATCACAACTAATGGTGGCTTGGTTCTTGTATAGCCAATTCATCCCTAGGATGACATCTAACCCTTGAGTACCCATTACTACTAGGTTAGCGGGGAAGTCTATCCCCCTTATTTCAATCCTTAGATTCAGACAAATCCTATCGGACTAAACTTTTCCCCAACTGAATTAACTCTTAAAGGTGGAAACATTGATTCTATGGGGATGTTATGTGCTTCTACCCATGATGTAGAAACAAAAGAATGTGTGGCACCAGTGTCAAATAATACTTTTACTGGATGGGATTCGACTAGAAACATACCTACTCCCACGTCCTGAGCATCCTGGATTGCTTTGGCCTCCAGGTGGTTCACCTTTCCACGGTTGTAAGCCTGACCATGGCCTCCTGGTGCTTGCTGTGGTGCTCCTTATCTTGCTAGGGTATTGACTGCTGGTGACTGCTGAGTTGCCTTCTTTGGACAGTGTTTGCCTAGTGGTTTTGTTCTCCACAATAGAAGCATGTGCGGCCTCCTACTTGCGTTGGAGCTGCTTGGTTGTTCTGGTTGGTTGATGGGGCAGAAAGGCGAGCTGCTTGGTTGTTCTGATGCTGGTACTGATTTCCTCCCTGCTGGTTGTTTTGACGGTACTGCTGCTGCTGCTGAGGAAATTGTCTCTAGTACTGGTGCTGACGCTAATGCTGGTGCTGGTGACCTTGCTTAAATTGCTGGGGTGGGTTGCCAGAGTAGCGGGGGCGGCTACTACTCCCAGCCTGAGATCCATCAATCTTGCGTTTCCTGTCCTCCATCTCCCGACGCTTCCTTTCAGTCATGATTGCTTTGTCGATCAAATGCTGGAAGGTGGGGAAAGTGTGGTTCATCAACTGGTAGTGAAGGGGGTCAACCAAACCTCTCAGAAAACGGTACTGCCTCTTAGCATCCATGTTGACATCTTCTGTGGTGTAGCGTGACAGCTGCAGAAACTTGTCCCTGTACTCACTGACAGACATGGGACCTTGTTTCAAAGCCAGAAACTCCTCCTTCCTTACTATCATCAGTCCTTCAGGCACATGGTAACGATGGAAGTTGTCCCTGAACTCCTCCCAGGTGATGGCTTCAGGGTCGGCATGGGTGGCGAGGTAAGACTCCCACTAGGACTGTGCTGCTTCCCTTAGCAGACGGGGACCATACAAAACCTTCTCATGATCGTTGCACTAAGCAGTGTGCAACTCGCACTCCACGGTATGCAACCAATCTTCAGCGTCCATGGGATCAGCAAAATGGGCAAAGACAGGGGATGGCCCCTCATGAATTCTTCCCGCTTGTCTCCAGGCATCTACAGCATCTAGACTTGCACTTGGGGTTGAGGTGGGGGTGGCTGCTGCTGCACCTGCTGCATTGTTGCTAAGGTCTGACCAATTGCCTGGACTGCTTGGGTCTGCATTAGGAATGTTTGCTGAACGATCATTGGGGGTGGCGGTGGCAACTGCTGTGGGGGACAGATATCCCCCGGGTCCACTAGAAGGAGAGAAGGCCTCACGCGGGGCCTCGGGCTAGTTACCCCGCAAAGCCATCTCTTCGCGGGCCGGGCTAGAGCGGCTAGTGGAATGGGCTATCCTGAGAAGGCTACAGACTCAAGCTCAAGCGGTTCGTCAGCTTGGGCGCTATCCACAGCAACCACCCGACGTTCCCGCGCATGGCGTCATTGATTATCGGGGCGGATTATGAATAAGTCGGCAAGATTATAGGAAGAACAGTTCAATTGGTTCACTATTATTTAGGAGACATATGATCCTCATGTACGTATGGAGTGCCCCACCGTCGTGTATATAAGGCCCAGGGGGTACCCATCATTTCCATCGACCATCTACCTATCTCATTAGCTTTTCTCCATTCAGGAGACTTCACGTGTAACCCACCACATAAAGATCCACCCTAGGAAGTAGGGTATTACGCCTCTCCAAGCGGCCCGAACCGTAGAAAATTGCCTGTCCCTCTCTCGTGCATCCGGCACGAACCATTGAGCTACAGTCAATAGCACCATCCTACCCAAAAGCACCGTAATGGGTAACCCTAGGTGTGCGGTAGGACTCTAAACACCGATAGCTGGCACGCCAGGTAGGTGGTGTGTCATTGATCCAAGCTAGCTCAATGGCCATCACCTCCAAGTGCCAAATCGCTCTTCGCCCCGGGACCAAGTTCTGCTTTGGAACCATCTCGTCCGTAGTGAATTGAAAGGGAACCCTGCACCGCATAGCAGATCTGCCGGAGAAAAAGATTTCCTTGGAAATCCCGAGGGGAGCTAGAGCAGAGAAGCGGGTGGCACTGTCACCTGCATCCCGAGCAAAGATGACCTCTTACAAACCAAAAGCTGGGAGCTCACCTACCCGAAAAACCCCGCTGTCCACTTCGCCCACAAAGGAGTGGACACAGATCACTCAAAAGAAGGAAGCAAACGTCTCAAGTCAGGGGATAGGAACATGCAGAGCCATCTTTTCGACGCCTCCGCCCTCAAAGGAGGACGGAAAAAAGAACACCACTGCATCGGTTCCTTTCTACCCCGACGTCCTCTTCATCGGGGGGAGATAGGAGTCAGTACCCGTCTCCGATGATGAGCCAACCATGCAAGGGGAGGAACCTCCCCAGCGTGAGGCACGATGATGGAGGAATAGACGTTGGAACGTGCGGCGACATCATGAGGCTGGGGAACAGGATATAGCGCAGCCCGTATCCCGGGACGAAGCCTCAGAAATAGGAGAAACTTCCGACAAGCGAGTACACTGAGAAAGACGGAACTCTCGCTGCCGTGATTGCCGACAAGCTCAGGACCAAGAACGGGAGCAAGCCGAGCAAGGTGCAAGGCTACGCAGAGAGAACCCTCTCTTTGCTCAGAACCTATACCCCGACTTCGCTCGTGCAATGAACACACCCAGTGAAGTCGGAGGGGTGCTGGCCCAGATAGCTGATGGCCTCCCGCGAACTCCAGATGTGGAAGGCTACCGGTGGCTGCTTACTCGAGTAGCTAATCACCTTCTACCCATCGCTCATCCTCCGAGTGACCTACGCCATGCCATCAATAGTCGACGAGACACGCAGAGCTCCATCAACGCTTCGCGCGATCGACAGCAGAAAGTGAGATAAGGTGCTGGGAGGAGTATGACCAGGATCACGGCGTCCCGGCTCGAAGTCGTGCCACCCGAGCTGAGTCGGCTGTGGTCTCGACTAGTGGCCCATTCTGGGGATGGTCGAGATGACACACTACTAACTCCCCTCCCTGGGACTGACCTCACGAACGCTGATAGGATGACACGTGCGGAGTCTCCGCGCTTACCCTGTGTCTCCGGGCCATCCAGTGGCCTCTCAACTTCAAGGTCTCCAACGTCAACAAGTACGAGCCCAAGCAGGACCCAGGTGGCTGGTTGACCATCTACACGATCATCGCCCGGGCCACCAGGGCGATAGAAGACGTAATGATGGCATATTTGCCCATCGTCCTTGGGCAAGACGTGCTGCAGTGGCTCCGATATCTGCCACGACACTGCATCAACGATTGTGTAACACCCCTAGTGTTACTGCAACTAAAACTTGAGCATGGCATCATAAACATTGGCATTGCATATGTTTGACACACCTAGAGTGCATTTACTAGGTAAAAATTTCAAACAAGTTGTATGGTTATAGCATTTTGCAAATAGAACCCTGGATAGGGAGCTTAACCCTAAATAGGGCTTAGAGGGGGTAAAACTTAACCAAATTGAGAAAACCTCAAAGCATTAGGGAAATAGTCATGAAATATTCCCAAAAATGAACTTGAATCACATTTATACCCCTGAGATACGAAAAATCCTAATTGGAACCCTAGAAAACCCTAAAACCAAACCCTAGGGGCTTATGTGCAAAATTAGTCCACTTTTGGACTAAAGTGCAAAAAACAAGTTAAATAAGTATCTTAAGTCATTTGGGTCACTCATATGTGAATTTACAAGCCAAACCCTAAGTTTTGGATTCATTTGCAAAAAGGTCCCTAATTGAGATTTAATTCTAAGTCTAAATTTTAGTGTTAAGGGCTCAACTTTTGAGCTTTGTAACTTTCAAACTATAGGGTTTTTGTCCTAGGTCACCACATCAAACTTGTAGACTAAACAAAGGTGAACAACTTTGCTTAAGGATGTGAGCTCAGTTGTTAAGAATAAATTGAAGATAATCATGCTCAAAAGTGGGCTGTCAGACTGCTAAAAGTCTGAAATCAGGCTAACAGTGAACTGACATCAACTTCAAGCCCAATTTTGAGTATGATCTAATGGCTTTTTGTGGCAACACCATATTGCAATATTGTAGATGGTACATTGCTCTACAATTTTGCTGTAGAGCTTGACATGAGTTGTGAAAGGGAAATGTGCCCTTGGGCCATTTCTAAGTATTTTGGTGATTGAGTGCCAACACAAGTGCTTAAGTGTGAATTTATGTCCATGGATGAACAAAGTGCAAATCATGAAGTAAAGGTATGTTTCTAAGCCTTAGTACATTGGTTTTGTGTACTAATATACTTGTCTAAGTGTTAGAAACAGAAAGAAGAAGAAAAGAAAAGAGGAGAAAAAGACTTGGCAGTGTACAGCCAAGACTCAGCTCGGTCTGGCACACCGGACACTGTCCGGTGATACCAATTGAAAGGGAAATGTGCCCTTGGGCCATTTCTAAGTATTTTGGTGATTGAGTGCCAACACAAGTGCTTAAGTGTGAATTTATGTCCATGGATGAACAAAGTGCAAATCATGAAGTAAAGGTATGTTTCTAAGCCTTAGTACATTGGTTTTGTGTACTAATATACTTGTCTAAGTGTTAGAAACAGAAAGAAGAAGAAAAGAAAAGAGGAGAAAAAGACTTGGCAGTGTACAGCCAAGACTCAGCTCGGTCTGGCACACCGGACTGTCCGGTGTGCACCGGACAGTGTCCGGTGCGCCAGACTGACTCGGCGTGAAGAGGCCGCTCTCGGGAATTCGCCGACGGCGTACGGCTAAAATTCACCGGACTGTCCGGTGTGCACCGGACTGTCCGGTGAGCCAACGGTCGGCTGGACCAACGGTCGGCCGCGCAATCTACGCGAGACACGTGGCCGAGCCAACGGTCGGAAGGGTGCACCGGACTGTCCGGTGTGCACCGGACATGTCCGGTGCGCCAACGGCTCCCAGATCTGCAACGGTCGGCAACGGTCGACAGCGCTGTTTAAGGAAAGAAATCGGGCACCGGACAGTGTCCGGTGTGCACCGGACTGTCCGGTGCACCCGACGACAGAAGGCAAGGATGGCCTTCCAGATTTGCTCTCAACGGCTCCTAGCTGCCTTGGGGCTATAAAAGGGACCCCTAGGCGCATGGAGGAGAAACCCAAGCAACCTTAGAGCATTCTTGATCATCCACACTCATTCTTTGCGCATTCGTTTGTGATTCTAAGTGATTCGAGCTCCGTTCTAGTGAGAACTTTGAGATAGTCATTCGAGCTCGATTCTTGGCCGTGTGTGTGCACATTTTGCTGTGGATTTGTGTGTGTTGCTTCCCTCCCTTACTCTGTGCTTCTTTGTGATCATATACTTGTAAGGGCAAGAGACTCCAATTTGTGGAGATTCCTTGCAAACGGGATATTGAAAGGCAAAACAAAACACCGTGGTATTCAAGTTGGTCTTTGGACCGCTTGAGAGGGGTTGATTGCAACCCTCGTCCGTTGGGACGCCACAACGTGGAGTAGGCAAGCGTTGGTCTTGGCCGAACCACGGGATAAACCACTGTGTCATCTCTGTGATTTATCTTCTGTGGTTTCTGTGTTTTGTTGAGACTCCAATTTGTGGCTATAAGTTTAAGTTTTCACAGGATCACCTATTCACCCCCCCTCTAGGTGCTCTCAATTGGTATCAGAGCCGTTCTCTTCACAAAGGGACTAATCGCCCGAAGAGATGGATCCTAAGGGAAAGGGGATGGTGGTCAACAACGAAAAGGAGTCGTTCGTCAACGAGCCAAAGGATGACAAGCCCACTGACTCCGGCTCGGGCTACAAGCGGAAGGAAGGGAAGAAGAAGAAGACAAAGCGCATCAAGGAGATCATATACTACGACGATAGTGATGAGTCTACTTCTTCCCAAAAGGACGACGACAACGACTACAAAAGGACGGTCAATTCGAACTTTTCATTTGATTATTCTCGTATTCAACATTGTTCGAATTCGCATTTGCTTTCCATTCCTCTTGGCAAACCTCCACACTTCGATGGGGAGGACTACGGATTTTGGAGTCACAAAATGCGTAGTCACTTATTCTCTCTCCATCCAAGCATTTGGGAGATTGTAGAGAATGGAATGAAGTTTGATAGCTCGGATAACTCTATGCTCATAAATGAACAAATCCATAGAAATGCACAAGCTACTACTGTTCTCTTAGCATCCTTGTGCAGGGAAGAGTACAACAAGGTGAGCGGCTTGGACAATGCCAAGCAAATATGGGACACCCTCAAGATCTCTCACGAGGGGAATGACATCACCATGCTCACCAAAATGGAGTTGGTGGAGGGCGAGCTTGGACGATTCGCCATGATAAGGGGAGAGGAGCCAACCCAAACGTACAACCGGCTCAAGACCCTCATCAACAAAATAAGGAGCTACGGAAGCACGCGATGGAAGGACCACGACGTCGTCCGCCTAATGCTAAGGTCCTTTACCGTTCTTGATCCTCATCTCGTGAACAATATTCGTGAGAATCCCAGGTACACGATGATGACGCCCGAGGAAGTACTTGGAAAATTCGTAAGCAGGCGGATGATGATCAAGGAGGCAAGATACGTCGACGAAGCGTTGAACGGTCCAATCCACGAGCCTCAACCCATTGCCCTCAAGGCAACAAGGAGCAAGGAGTCGCTACCTAGCAAGGTGGCGCAAGTTGAGGCGGCTGGGCTCAATGATGAAGAGATGGCTCTCATCATCAAGAGATTCAAGACGGCGCTAAATGGTCGCAAGGGGCAGCCAAGCAAGACCAAGACAAAGGGGAAGCGCTCATGCTTCAAATGTGGTAAGGTTGGTCATTTTATTGCTAAATGTCCCGAAAATGATAGTGACCAGGAGCAAGGGAAAAATGGGAAGAGAGAGAACAAGAAAGTTTACAAGAAGGCCAAAGGCGAAGCACACCTTGGAAAGGAGTGGGACTCGGATTGTTCTTCGTCCGACTCCGACGACGAAGGACTCGCCGCCACTGCCTTCAACAAATCGGCTCTCTTCCCCCACGAGCATCACACTTGCCTCATGGCAAGGGAGAAGAAGGTAATCACTCATAATGCCAATACTTATGATTCTTCTAGTGATGATGAATCTAGTGAGGATGAAATAGACTATTCTAGTTTATTCAAGGGACTGGATAGAACTAAGATAGCTAAGATTAATGAATTGATTGATACCTTGAATGAAAAGGATAGAATCTTAGAGAAACAAGAGGATCTTTTATATGAGGAGCATGATAAATTTGTTGGTGCACAAAAATCTCTTGCTCTTGAAATTAAAAGGAATGAAATGCTCTCTAGTGAATTATCTTCTTGTCATGAAACCATTGCTACTTTAAGAAGTGTTAATGATGATTTAAGTGCTAAACTTGAAGTAGCTAGTAAATCTAATTCTTGTGTAGAAATTGTTGAAACTTGTAATAGGTGTAAAGATTTTGATATTAGTGCTTGTAGTGAACACTTAGTTTCAATTTCAAAACCAAATGATGAAGTGGCTAGTCTTAATGCCCAACTTAAGACTAGCAAGAGTGAAGTTGATAAAATAAAATTTGCAAGGGATGCCTACACGATTGGTAGACACCCCTCAATTAAGGATGGTCTTGGCTTCAAGAGAGAGACCAAGAACTTAACAAGCCATAAGGCTCCCATTCCCGCCAAGGAGAAAGGGAAGGCCCCTATGGCCAGTAGCGCTAAAAAGAACCATGCTTTTATGTATAATGATAGGAGACATGCTAGAAATGCTTATAATGATTTTGATTCACATGTTTATGATTCTCATGCCATGTTTGCTTCTAGTTCTTCCTATAAGCATGATAGAGATATGTGTAGGAGAAATGTTGTGCATATGCCTAGGAGAAATTTTGCTCATGTTCCTAGAAAAGTTGTGAACAAACCTTCTACCATTTATTGTGCTTTAAATGCTTCCTTTGCTATTTGTAGAAAGGATAGGAAAATAGTTGCTAGGAAGTTAGGGGCAAAATGCAAGGGAGACAAAACCTGCATTTGGGTCCCTAAGGATATTTGTGCTAACCTTGCAGGACCCAACATGAGTTGGGTACCTAAGACCCAAGCCTAAATTTGCCTTGCAGGTTTATGCATCCGGGGGTTCAAGCTGGATTATCGACAGCGGATGCACAAACCATATGACGGGGGAGAAGAAGATGTTCACCTCCTACGTCAAAAATAAGGATTCCCAAGATTCAATTATATTCGGTGATGGGAATCAAGGCAAGGTAAAAGGGTTAGGTAAAATTGCAATTTCTAATGAGCACTCAATCTCAAATGTGTTTTTAGTTGAGTCTCTTGGTTACAATTTGCTATCTGTTAGTCAACTGTGCAATATGGGATATAATTGTCTTTTTACAAATGTAGATGTGTCTGTCATTAGAAGAAGTGATGGTTCACTAGCCTTTAAGGGTGTACTAGACGGCAAGCTTTACTTAGTTGATTTTGCAAAAGAAGAGGCCGGTCTAGATGCATGCTTAATGGCTAAGACTTGCATGGGCTGGTTGTGGCATCGCCGCTTAGCACATGTGGGGATGAAGAACCTCCACAAGCTTCTAAAGGGAGAACACGTGATAGGTCTAACCAATGTTCATTTCGAAAAAGATAGACCTTGTGCAGCTTGTCAAGCAGGTAAACAAGTGGGAGGAGCACATCACAGCAAGAATGTGATGACCACGTCAAGACCTCTGGAGCTGCTGCATATGGACCTCTTCGGACCCGTCGCCTATCTAAGCATAGGAGGAAGTAAGTATGGTCTAGTTATTGTTGATGACTTTTCCCGCTTCACTTGGGTGTTCTTTTTGCAGGATAAGTCTGAAACCCAAGGGACCCTCAAGCGCTTCCTCAGGAGAGCTCAAAATGAGTTTGAGCTCAAGGTGAAGAAGATAAGGAGCGACAACGGGTCCGAGTTCAAGAACCTTCAAGTGGAGGAGTTTCTTGAGGAGGAAGGGATCAAGCACGAGTTCTCCGCTCCCTACACACCACAGCAAAATGGTGTGGTAGAGAGGAAGAACAGGACGCTAATTGATATGGCGAGGACGATGCTTGGAGAGTTCAAGACCCTCGAGTGCTTTTGGTCGGAAGCTGTGAACACGGCTTGCCACGCCATCAACAGGGTCTACCTTCATCGACTCCTCAAGAAGACTTCGTATGAGCTACTAACCGGTAACAAACCCAATGTATCGTACTTTCGTGTATTTGGGAGCAAATGCTACATTCTAGTGAAGAAGGGTAGAAATTCTAAGTTTGCTCCCAAAGCTGTAGAAGGGTTTTTATTAGGTTATGATTCAAATACAAAGGCGTATAGGGTCTTCAACAAATCATCGGGTTTGGTTGAAGTCTCCAGCGACGTTGTATTTGATGAGACTAATGGCTCTCCAAGAGAGCAAGTTGTTGATTGTGATGATGTAGATGAAGAAGATGTTCCAACGGCCGCGATACGAACCATGGCGATTGGAGATGTTCGGCCACAGGAACGAGATGAACGAGATCAACCTTCTTCCTCAAAAACGGTGCATCCCCCAACTCAAGACGATGAACAGGTTCATCAACAGGAGGCGTGTGATCAAGGGGGAGCGCAAGATGATCATGTGATGGAGGAAGAAGCACAACCGGCACCTCCAACCCAAGTTCGAGCGATGATTCAAAGGGATCATCCCGTCGACCAAATTCTGGGTGACATTAGCAAGGGAGTAACTACTCGGTCTTGACTAGTTAATTTTTGTGAACATTACTCCTTTGTCTCTTCTATTGAGCCTTTCAGGGTAGAGGAGGCCTTGCTAGATCCGGATTGGGTGTTGGCCATGCAGGAGGAACTTAACAACTTCAAGCGCAATGAAGTTTGGACGCTGGTGCCTCGTCCCAAGCAAAATGTTGTGGGAACCAAGTGGGTGTTCCGCAACAAACAGGACGAGCACGGGGTGGTGACGAGGAACAAGGCTCGACTTGTGGCAAAAGGTTATGCCCAAGTCGCAGGTTTGGACTTTGAGGAGACTTTTGCTCCTGTGGCTAGGCTAGAATCAATTCGTATCTTGCTAGCATATGCCGCTCACCATTCTTTCAGGTTGTTCCAAATGGATGTGAAGAGCGCTTTCCTCAACGGGCCAATCAAGGAGGAGGTGTACGTGGAGCAACCCCCTGGCTTCGAGGATGAACGGTACCCCGACCACGTGTGTAAGCTCTCTAAGGCGCTCTATGGACTTAAACAAGCCCCAAGAGCATGGTATGAATGCCTTAGAGATTTCTTAATTGCTAATGCTTTCAAGGTTGGGAAAGCCGATCCAACTCTTTTCACAAAGACATGTGATGGTGATTTGTTTGTGTGCCAAATTTATGTCGATGACATAATATTTGGTTCTACTAACCAAAAGTCTTGTGAAGAGTTTAGCAGGGTAATGACGCAGAAATTCGAGATGTCGATGATGGGCGAGTTGAACTACTTCCTTGGGTTCCAAGTGAAGCAACTCAAGGACGGCACCTTCATCTCCCAAACAAAGTACACGCAAGACTTGCTGAAGCGGTTTGGGATGAAGGGCGCCAAGCCCGCAAAGACGCCGATGGGAACCGACGGACACACCGACCTCAACAAGGAGGTAAGTCCGTTGATCAAAAATCATACCGGTCCATGATAGGTTCTTTGCTTTATTTATGTGCTAGTAGACCGGATATTATGCTTAGTGTATGCATGTGTGCTAGATTTCAATCCGATCCTAAGGAGTGTCACTTAGTGGCAGTGAAGCGAATTCTTAGATATTTGGTTGCTACGCCTTGCTTCGGGATCTGGTATCCAAAGGGGTCTAACTTTGACTTGATTGGGTACTCAGATTCCGACTATGCTGGATGTAAGGTCGATAGGAAGAGTACATCGGGGACGTGCCAATTCTTAGGAAGGTCCCTGGTGTCATGGAACTCTAAGAAACAAACATCCGTTGCCCTATCCACCGCTGAGGCCGAGTACGTTGCCGCAGGACAGTGTTGTGCGCAACTACTTTGGATGAGGCAAACCCTCAGGGACTTTGGCTACAATCTGAGCAAAGTCCCACTCCTATGTGATAATGAGAGTGCTATCCGAATAGCGGAAAATCCTGTTGAGCACAGCCGCACAAAGCACATTGACATCCGGCATCACTTTTTGAGAGACCACCAGCAAAAGGGAGATATCGAAGTGTTTTATGTTAGCACCAAGAACCAGCTAGCCGATATCTTTACCAAGCCTTTAGATGAGAAGACCTTTTGCAGGCTGCGTAGTGAGCTCAATATCTTAGATTCGCGGAACTTGGATTGAAATGTAGCATACATGTGTTTATGCCTTTGATCATGTCCATTCTGCATTTTGTTGCTTACTATGGTGCTCAAGTTGTACAAACACTCCCTGGACCTCACAAGTCCGTTGCAAAGTGATGCACATGTTTAGGGGGAGATGTGTTACAACTTGACCCTTTGAGACTAACCATATGCTTGAGTTTGCTTGATTTAGTCTCGAAGGAGAATTGAAAGGGAAAAGGTGGACTTGGACCATGAAAGACTTCCACTGCACTCCGATGAGAGGGTAACTTATTCCAAGTCCATCTCATGAACTCTTATTGCCATTTGCTCTTAATTGAAGATTTTGGTGAGGCAATGGGGTTAAAGGGCCAAGATTGATCCCGTTTTGGTGCTTGATGCCAAAGGGGGAGAAAATAAAGGCCAAAGCGATAAATGGATCAGCTACCACTTGAGAAATTTGAAAATAGTAGAGTAGAGCTTTTGGTTTGTCAAAACTCTTTTTGTCTCTTTTGTCAAAAGTTGGTTTCTTGTGGGGAGAAGTAGTAATTATGAAAAAAAAGGGGGAGTTTTTGAAATCTTTGATCAATCTCGTTTGGAATGACTCTCTTTATGCTTCAACATGTGTGTTTGACTTAGAGATAGAGATTTGAGTTTGATTTGCAAAAACAAACCAAGTGGTGGCAAAGGATGATCCTTATATGCCAAAATTGAATCAAATAAAACTCAAATTTATTTTATTTGAAGTGAGTTTGCACTTGTTCTAGTTGCTTTATGTTGTGTTGGCATAAATCACCAAAAAGGGGGAGATTGAAAGGGAAATGTGCCCTTGGGCCATTTCTAAGTATTTTGGTGATTGAGTGCCAACACAAGTGCTTAAGTGTGAATTTATGTCCATGGATGAACAAAGTGCAAATCATGAAGTAAAGGTATGTTTCTAAGCCTTAGTACATTGGTTTTGTGTACTAATATACTTGTCTAAGTGTTAGAAACAGAAAGAAGAAGAAAAGAAAAGAGGAGAAAAAGACTTGGCAGTGTACAGCCAAGACTCAGCTCGGTCTGGCACACCGGACTGTCCGGTGTGCACCGGACAGTGTCCGGTGCGCCAGACTGACTCGGCGTGAAGAGGCCGCTCTCGGGAATTCGCCGACGGCGTACGGCTAAAATTCACCGGACTGTCCGGTGTGCACCGGACTGTCCGGTGAGCCAACGGTCGGCTGGACCAACGGTCTGCCGCGCAATCTACACGAGACACGTGGCCGAGCCAACGGTCGGAAGGGGGCACCGGACTGTCCGGTGTGCACCGGACATGTCCGGTGCGCCAACGGCTCCCAGATCTGCAACGGTCGGCAACGGTCGGCAGCGCTGTTTAAGGAAAGAAATCGGGCACCGGACAGTGTCCGGTGTGCACCGGACTGTCCGGTGCACCCGACGACAGAAGGCAAGGATGGCCTTCCAGATTTGCTCTCAACGGCTCCTAGCTGCCTTGGGGCTATAAAAGGGACCCCTAGGCGCATGGAGGAGAAACCCAAGCAACCTTAGAGCATTCTTGATCATCCACACTCATTCTTTGCGCATTCGTTTGTGATTCTAAGTGATTCGAGCTCCGTTCTAGTGAGAACTTTGAGATAGTCATTTGAGCTCGATTCTTGGCCGTGTGTGTGCGCATTTTGCTGTGGATTTGTGTGTGTTGCTTCCCTCCCTTACTCTGTGCTTCTTTGTGATCATATACTTGTAAGGGCAAGAGACTCCAATTTGTGGAGATTCCTTGCAAACGGGATATTGAAAGGCAAAACAAAACACCGTGGTATTCAAGTTGGTCTTTGGACCGCTTGAGAGGGGTTGATTGCAACCCTCGTCCGTTGGGACGCCACAACGTGGAGTAGGCAAGCGTTGGTCTTGGCCAAACCACGGGATAAACCACTGTGTCATCTCTGTGATTGATCTTCTGTGGTTTCTGTGTTTTGTTGAGACTCCTCTCGAGCCACTTGGCGATTATTGTGCTAACACTTAACAAGTTTTTGTGGCTATAAGTTTAAGTTTTCACAGGATCACCTATTCACCCCCCCCTCTAGGTGCTCTCAAGTTGTCATTAGGAATTAAGAGAAAAATTGGCTCCAAGTTTGTCTGTCAGGCTATCTGAATATAGCTCTCCATGGTACAGTACCGGGATCAGATCAGAACGCCAGCGTCAGAAATATATCGCCGCCGATGACTCCCCGTCGTGATTCATGTCACCGGCGTCAGGATTCGTGTCTGCGCGGATGGATAGCAGCACGGGGTAAGGGGATCCTCGCCGCCGGTGACCTGGAAACCACTCCGGCTAGCCGTAATCCCTTCCCCCTTGCTCACCGCCCGTGGATAAAGGTTCTCACCGCCGTCAAGCCTTCGCCGTTGCCCGCCGCGTGGCTCTGCCTTTACACCACGTCGCCGTGACTCTCTGGGTCCGTCCCATCGTCGCCGGTGAGGTCGCCACGACGTTAGCCATGGGTTCATGCGCACCAGAACCTCCCTGCCCCTTTCCGACCACCGTGCATCGTCATCCAAATTCCCGGCCACCGTCTAAGCCGCCTATAAATTGAGCCCTCCACTAGCTCCGCAGCATCATCACCCACCCCGCCACCAAGAATCGTTAGCAACCGTGCATCCGGGAGCTTGAATTTTGGTTTCTCCCAATTCGGGTTTCCGCTACCGCGAACTAACCTCACCATGGCCAGCCCCCTTTCCGGTCAGTTCATCCTCCTCTCTCCCTCGTTTGAGCCTTCTCATAGCTCTGTGATGCTCGCCGACCCACGCAATTGCACTAGAAGTCCTCTGGTCGCCGGGAACACGACGATATAGCCGTAATGCTCACGGTCACCGTGGCCAGAGCAAACCACTTGATCATTAGTGAAATTAAACTGGGGAAAGGCTTGGGATGGATTCAATTAGGTGTTAGTTGCTCGGAGACCCTAGTCGTTGCCCCGATCGGCCGGTATAGGTGCTCGCCGGAGCTCGGGTGCGCACGACGCCATCGTGGACTTCACCCTACGAAGAATTAGAAACCAGGGGGCTTATGTGTAAACCGTCAGTGACTCATGCAATAGTGTTTGAACTCCTGTCGGAATAATCAGTAAGTCGGGGCCCTTTCTGTAAAGATGCCAGCGCGGGCGCGCGCGCGCGCTTTCCCCTCTGGACTGGGCCGCCTGGTTTGATTTCAGCCCAACACTGTTCAGACTTTCTTTTTTTCTTTTTCTGTCTAGCTTTAGAAATATGTAGAAAATTGTAGAAAAATCATAAAATTGTGAAACCAATTTTCCTAGACTTCTTATTTTCCATAGTATTTAATAAAAATAGTTTCTTGATTTTTAGATTAAATAAGGAATTTTAAGGCATTTAAACTAGTTTAAGCCATTAGTTCTGGATTTTTAGAAAGCATATGGTAATTCCAAAAATGTCCAAACTTTTTATATGAGTTCTATACATTATTTAGAAGCCTTGGGTACAGTTTGGGTTAAATTGGACCTTGTTTGATAACTAGAACCCCAAACCCCCCTGCTCTATGAACTCCTTTACTCACTCCGGAAACCCTAAGTTCTCAGAGTTCCGTGAAGGAAAATTGTATTCAAGACCTTAGATAATAAATCCTTATTATCTTTGCACTCTCATGAGTATTACATGGCATTCATTCTTATATACATGATTATGTTTAGAAAACGAAGAAGAGATCGAAGTGACTGAAGAGAAGGCACCACCACCTTTGGAATCTCAGGCAGAGACTTGTCTCTACTTCGACATCTGCGGGCCTGAGCCTGACTCACCTACTAACGAAGGCAAGCCCCGGTGCATTTGCCACCTTCCTTGATGTTTTTAAAATCTTTCTCACTTGATTGATGCATTAGGTGATAGGAGTTGAATGCTTAAACAATTCCTGCATTGCCTTCCTTGATCTTTGATTACCTTCCTTGAAACCCTGTTTTTACAAAAAGATTTACTATGCTTAGTATTGCTTTAGCAAAAACAAAAGGTTTTGTTTTTACAAAAGTTGATGTGGCAAAAGTGGGTGGGATGTTTTTGAAAATAAAACTTGATGGTGAATCCATCACGGCCGTGATGGGTTCAACATCGGAGAAGATGTACCTCTGCCAGGTACCAAGATTTGGGTTTAAATGATTAAGCTGAGACTGGGCGGGTGACTTGCACGAGAAAAGAGTCTCGGTGTAGTGTCTCCATCTGAGTCGATTAAGGACCGTCTCGATGTAGGCCTGATGATCGAGGACCCTTTAACTGGTCACATGCCTCGTCATGGGTAAGCCTTGCCTCGGGCAGACTAAGGCCAGAATAAGATAACACGAAATGGGCATGGAGCGGTGGCGAGAGTAGCGTGTACCCTCTGTGGCAAGAGGCTGGACGGTGGTGTATCTGTGCTCTCGGTTTGCGTGAACCTGATCTAGTCTTAAGAACCCCGGTGGCGGGTTGACATATGCAAGGGTTAAGTGCTACATATGTCATGTGATTGGAGATCCTCAGCTGAGTATAATCAATTCGGATCGCCATACCTTCGCGGTTATGAAGACTTGGTCATTGACTTACACGTAGCAATCCACTAAAGATGAAGGGATTGATGAGAAACTGGCTAGTGCAGGACAAGTGATTGAGCTAGGTTAGCAAGGAACTCTAGAAATAGGTAAGTTTACCTAACCTGACAATAAAACTGGATTTTTAAGGATCCACTTTTAGTAAGCATTTATGCAAAACAGAGTCTTTGATCTTGAGGTACCCTACCTTGACTCCCTTAAAACCAGCATACCCTTGAGAGTCTTTTCTTTAGTCGGGTAAGACTTGCTGAGTAATTCCATACTCAGGGTTTATCCCCTCGTTGTTTTTAGGTGAGGAAGCAGCAAATTTTTGTTGCTTTTGTACCAAGGTGGTTCCAAATGAAGAAAAACAAGAGTGAAGCTGCGGGAGGACATGGTCCTCCATAAGAAACTTTTATGTAAGAACTTATCGGGAGGAGTTTTTGCCTCCCTTGGTATTGTAATAATCCTACTCAGCACTCGTTTTATAACTCTGGTCTGTAATAAGTAACTTGCTCTTACTTTCTAAATAAATGTAAGTTTATGTAATCGCTTCCGTATTTCCATATCTCCGATGTTCTGTAATGTCTGCAAGACGGGTGAAACGTTCCTGGAAAGGTAAGAGAAAAGATACCGAACTTAACAAGTGATTTAGGAACATCTACAGGGTTGTCTGATGTCTGTTGGACAAGGACAACTGTAGGTGGGCCTAATGACTTGGGAGGTTCCGTCACAGATTGGATCGATTTCAATCGGTGTTTCATCGCCACTTCCAGTCCCTCTCTGATAAGCCAGTGCAGCCATGGGACCTCAAATCCATCAGGCGCCAGGGCGATGAAACACTCTGGTCGTACCTCAAGAGGTTTCAGACTATGAGGAACCATATCCCCGAAGTCACCGAGGCAACGGTGATTGAAGATTTCTACCGGTGATCCAATGACTTGGCTTTTGTCCGAGCCATACTCCAGAAAGCGCCAATCACCTCTAAACAATTGTTCTGGGAGGCGGACCTCTACATCACCGCGGATGAACGGGCCCAGGATCTCATCGGAGGAATGAAGTCCACGCCGCCCGCGCCACGACGTGACACGAACCAGTAGCCAGATAGGCGCTGGGAGAAGAGGCCCCGCGAGGAGGTGCACATCGCTGGGCCACCTGCCGCTCGAGCCTGTGGTGCACCACGTGGAGGGGAATGGACACTAGATGAAATCCTCGATGCTCAGTGCTCGTACCACAAGGACATGTGCCACACCCTACGGAATTGTAGGGACTTCAAGCATTCCGTCGGACATGGCCGACCATTCCAGCCTCTACCGCCTCCCCCACCGTGAGGAGGGCCTGGCGAGCCCAGGAAGCCTCAGCAGCAAGAAGGGGGAGGGGTTAGAGCGTTTTCGCGCGTTGACAGGGAGGTCAACGTCATCTTCAGAGGACACGGAGCACAGGAGAACAGGAGGCAACAAAAGCTCAACGACCGACAGGTCCTAACGGCAACCACTAGTGCCCTAGCTCCTTACCGGTGGTTGGAGCATGCAATAACCTTCAGCCGAGCTAATCAATGGCTCAACTTCGATCACCCCGACAAGTACCCTCTCCTCGTTTATCCAGTGATCCGAGAGAGCTGGGTGAAGAAAGTATTACTAGATGGGGGGAGCAGCATCAATGTCACCTTCCCCCGGATGCTCCTGGCCCTGGGAGTCACACTCAAAGACCTCACCGAGTCAAATACTCATTTCTTCGGCATCATGCCGACTGAAGGGGAGTACCCACTCGGGCATATCTACATGCCCGTCACCTTCGGAACCCTGGAGAACTACAGAACCGAGTTCCTGAGGTTCGAGGTGGCACACTTCGACTACTGGTACAACGCCATCATTGGAAGGCCGGGACTAGCGAAGTTCATGGCTATTCCGCATTACTTGTATATGATACTAAAAATGACAGAACCTCAAGGAATCATCACTGTGCGCACTGACTTCCATGGCACCGCAGAGTTCTTTCGGGGAGCCATTTAGGCAGCTCTCGCTGCTGGGCCCTCAACAACACCCCTCACGCAGGCAAACACCAAGCTAAAGGAGGGTCTCACTATACCCGCCAATGAAGCTCAAGACGTGACCTCTATACGGTCGACTGAAGAGACTAATAGGATCAATCTAGGATTCGCTGATGAGCACAAGACCGCCATCATTAGTTCTAGCCTTGATGACAAATAGGAAAGCGCGCTCGTCTGGTTCCTGCAAGATAACCGAGACGTATTCACATGGCAACCTGCGGATATGCCAGGAGTCCCGAGAGAACTGGTCGAGCACAAATTGAAGGTGTATCCTCAAGCAAGGCCGATTTGACAGAAGTTGCATCGTTTCACACCTGACAAAAGGGAAGTTATCCGTGTCGAATTAGCTCGCTTAGTGTCAGTAGGGTTCATTAGGGAAGTGATGCACCCCGAGTGGCTAGCAAATCTTGTTCTTGTACTAAAAAAGAATAAAGTTGACTGGCGCATGTGCGTCGACTATACTGATCTCAACAAACATTGTCCGAAGGATCCCTTCGGGCTCCATAGAATAGATCAGGTAGTTAACTCGACTGCTGGCTGTTCTACGCTCTCCTTCCTAGACTACTACTCCGGATATCATCAGATTAGCTTGTCAGAAGAAGATGAGGAGAAGACTGCTTTCATCACCCCATTTGGAGCTTTTTGCTATACCTCCATGTCGTTCGGCCTCAAGAACGCTGGAGTGACTTACCAGAGAGCCATCCAAACATTCTTAGCCGATCACTAGGGCAAGTGAGTGGAAGCCTACGTCGATGATGTAGTTATCAAGACAGAAAAATCAGAAAACTTCATCGAAGATTTGTAGCTGGTCTTCAACAGCCTGAGGCGTTACCGGTGGAAGCTGAATCCAGAAAAATGTGTCTTCGGAGTACCGGCCGGAAAGCTACTAGGATTCATTGTCAGCCATCGAGGAATTGAAGCGAATTCGGAGAAGATCGAGGCCATCATGAGAATGGAAGCACCACGGTCGCAGAAAAAGGTGCAAAGGCTTACTGGATGCATGGCAGCTCTGAGCAGCTTCATATCAAGGCTTTGCAAGAAAGGAATGCCATTTTACAAATTGCTCAAGAAGGTGGACAAGTTTCAGTGGACCACAGAGGCACAGAAAGCTCTAGAGGCACTAAAGAAGTTCTTGACCACACCGCCAGTACTCAAGCCGCCGCACTAGGCTACACCTGGTCAACCGGAGGAAGATCTGCTCCTGTATATCTCCTGCATGAGTCACGTGGTAAGCACCACATTAGTAGTCAAGCGGGTGGAGGAAGGACATGCATACCCTATGCAGCATCCATTCTACTTCATCAGTGAAGTCCTTGGGCCCTCAAAAATAAGGTATCCTCAAGTCCAGAAGCTGCTGTACGCGGTACTTCTAACCGCTCGCAAGCTCCGACACTACTTTGACGACCACAAAGTCATAGTAGTCACAGGATTTCCGATAGGTGTTATTCTCCACAACAAAGAAGCTATTAGAAGGATAGCCAAGTGGGCATGCGAGCTCGAGGCTCATGACATAGAATTCGGGCCCCGCACGGCGATAAAAACTCAGGCACTGGTCGACTTCATATCAGAATAGACTGAGCACCAGGTCCCGGATAGCCCAGAAGTTACTAAAGTGTGGATAATGTACTTTGATGGCTCACTAAAGCTGCAAGGAGCAGGTACAGGGATCCTCTTTATTGCTCCTGGAGGTGAACAACTCAAGTACACACTCTAGCTGTCGTTTCTAGCATCAAATAATGCGGCAGTATGAAGCACTGGCCCATGGGCTGAGCATCAGAGTATCACTCGACATTAAGAAGCTAATGGTATATGGCGACTCGTTGGTGGTCATAAGCCAGATAAACAAGGATTGGGATTGCTCGACCAATTCGATGGGCAAATACTGTGCAGCTGTGCGAAAACTGGAAGACAAGTTCGAAGGATTGGAGTTCCATCACGTGGAAAGGGATCGCAATGTAGCAGCAGATGCGTTGTCGAAGATGGGATCCAGTCGGACCCAGGCTCTATCTGGGATCTTCGTCCAAGAAATATCCCAACCGAGCATCCTCACGGACCAGGTGGAAGAATGCAACACCTTAAGTCAGCCGGAGGCAGATCCCAATGACTGGAAAGAGCCTAGCGTCAGGTACATAAAGAATGAAGAAGAGCCGGAGGACAATTCTGTGGCAGAGCACATTGCAAGGCAGTCAGCCCACTACACCATCATAGGGGGCTTGCTGTACAGGAGAAGCGCCGGAGGAGTCTTCATGAAATGCATCCACTCAGCCACCGAGAGACAGCTGTTAGATGAAATTCATGCTGGGCAGTGTGGCGTGCATGCTGCATCAAGAACTCTGGTGGGAAAGGCTTTCAGATTCGGTTTCTACTGGTCAACTGTGAAGAGTGACGCTGCCGAGTTAGTCCAGAAGTGCGAGGCATGCCAATTCTTATCAAAGCAACAGCACTTGCCCACGCAGCAGCTGTAGACCATTTCTGTAACCTGGTCGTTTGCAAGCTGGGGGCTGGACATGATCGGGCCTTTCAAGAAGGCTCAAGGAGATTATACTCATGTACTGGTCGCTATTGACAAATTCATAAAATGGATAGAGTACAAGCCGATTGCTTCCTTGACCTTAGCAAAAGCAGTGGAGTTCATCCAGGATATAATTTTAGGTTCAAAATACCAAATAGCATTGTTGGGGTCTGCTTTGTCATCGACTTAAAGAACAGGAACAATGCTGAAGCTACCAGTCAGGGAGCTTCATAGTATATTTCAAAATGCACCGACTTAAAGATGAGATGACCAATCGGCCCATGATAAACTGTGTAATAATTGTAATCATTTGTAGAGGACATGAATGTAAATTCACACAGGCTGCGCCCTATGCCTATAAATAGGTGAACAGTACCCTCATACTGTTCATGTTTTTCGCATCTCATTTGTATCTTCGTCTTCTATCAAGCTCAAGGTACAAATGTAGTTTAGTATAACTTTCATACATTCATGATTATTTAACAATTAATGTTCATATTTCGATACCATGTAATTATTTATGTTGTTGTCTTATGTTTCATAACCTTCATCCTCTGATTATACATGTCATGTTTATGAAGGTATGTCCTTCATAACCTTCGTTCGAAGATCATTATATCCTAAGGGAAATAATGCTTCGAGGGACGAAGGACATTAACATTTAACATTTTTTGTGTTGCCTTGTTCTTAATTCATAGCATTTGAGAACAAGTCCCCAACAAGCATCATTACTGACCTGGGATCCAACTTCACTAGCTCGGAGTTCTTTGATTTCTATGAGCAAAGAAGCATCCAGAACAAGTACGCATCAGTGGCACATCCAAGAGCTAATGACCAGGTGGAAAGAGCCAACGAAATGATACTGGATGCACTCAGAAAAAGGTATTCGACAAGAGCGAAAAGCTTGCAGGAAAGTGGATCAGAGAGCTGCCATATATGGTCTGGAGCTTGCAAACTCAGCCCAGTTGAGCTCTACATGGGAATACCCCATTCTTCATGGTGTATGGGTCGGAGGTAGTGCTGCCTGCCAATATGATATTCAGGGCGCCTAGGCTGACCTTTGAAAGCATAGCGGAGGCAGAGGCAACTAGGCTGGAAGACATTGATGTACTGGAGGAGGAACGATTGAACATGGTAATTCGGTCGGCCAGGTACCAGCAGACCTTGAGGCGCTACCACGACAAAGTCGTGCGGCACCGATCCTTTGCAGTGGGAGACTTGGTCCTCCATCGACTTCTAATGGGGGAGGGGCGACACAAGTTGTCTCCACCATGGGAAGGACTGTTCATCGTAGCAGAGGTCACACGGCCGGGATCATATCGACTTACTCAGATGGATGGTACAGAAGTGGGAAACTCATGGAATATTGAGCACCTCAGAAAGTTCTACCCTTAGCAATGCCTCAAAACTCCCGAGGGAAAGTTGTACTCTGTAGCCAGAAGGTTTCATCATCAATAAAGCCTTCATCTTCCAAAGTCATTCAAACTCTTGATCGACAAGTGACGTAGATTGGACTCGGCTCGAAATCACACGACTTAGGGTGATCACTATACCCTACTAACGGAGCAATCGACTTAATTTGGAAACGCATTAAGTCGGTGCGACATGCTCATGCTTACTTGACTCAGGGTGATCACTATACCCTACTAACGGAGCAATCGGCTTAAGTCGAAAACACCTTAAGTTGGTGCGACATGCTCACGCTTACTTAACTCAGGGTGATCACTATACCCTACTAATGGAGCAATCGGCTTAAGTCGGAAACGCCTTAAGTCGGTGCGACATGCTCACACTTACTTGACTCAGGGTGATCACTATATACCCTACTAACAGAGCAATCGACTTAAGTCAGAAACGTCTTAAGTTGGTGTCGCATGCTCATGCTCGCATGGTTTAGGGTGATCACTATACCCTAGTAGCAAAATAGCCAACTCAAATCGGGAGTACTTCAAAAAAGGAATATCTCGCTTACAGCATCAGGGGTGTTTTCGACACCCTGCTTGCAGAACAATCGGTTCAAACATTACAGTTGTGCGCATACGGAACTCAAATTACACCTTCTCTCTAAAAGATGCTAACTCAATAAATAAGTGTCCCTCTGGCAAGTCATTGCGCTGAAGTATCCCTGCAAGCATTTTCTTTCGCAGGAGCAACAGAGGAAGATGGACGGCTTGCGGCATCGGGCACGGCCGTAACATCGGCGAAGATGTCATCAGGCACTACGACACCAAATCTTCTCATCAGGATTCGCCCAGCATGAACGGACTTATCCATGGTCCTGTCGTGCTGAGCCTTCAAGACTGCGCAATCATCCTCCAAAGCCTTGATAGTGAGACAGGCAGCCTCTAGCTCCTGTGTGACCAGCTTCTTGGAAGCATGCAGCTCCTTGATGGTGGAATCCTTGGTGGCCAATAGCTTGCCAAGTCGAGAGACTTCATCCTGAGATGCCTACAGCTCGTTGCGATGATGGTCTAAGTCAGACATGGTGAAGCGATGGCTCCTCTCCAGGATGGTCAAGGAGTAAATGGCATCACAGTACAACCTATCCAGATTGTCACGGGAAGCAACAAGTGCTTGTTTTTCTTCCTGCAAGCAAGAACAACACTAAGCATTGAAGCAAGGAGAGCAAAGCAGGAGCAGCCAAGGGAGTTTACCTCATGTTCCATCTTCCCGGAATCAAGCTGTGCATTCAGAGAGGAGTTCAGGGAACAAGCACTGTCCAGGAAAGCAGAAGTCTGGATTAAGTCGGCATGGCCCTGAGAATACTTCTCTTCAATGTTAGGGCACCGCCGAGCCAAATCTGATAAGGCAGCAGAAGGAGAGCGCAAGATTTAGAATAAGCTAAGCAATGAAAGCAAATAAGAAAACTATGGGCTCACTAACTAGTATTTGATGCCTTTAGGTCATCTATTTGTTTTTGTAGCAGCAGAGGGTTCCACTGCATCAGAGGCAAGACTTGATCGGGGATAGGAGCACCGTAGGACCTCAGTTGGGCAGATACACCACCAAAAACATCCTATGATCATGGAAAGATAAGCAAAAAAGCTAGTTTGCCAGTAAGAACAGTAAAAAAGCAAAAGTTGATTCACCTGAAGATTGGAGAGGAACATGGGAATACCCAAAGCAGGAAGGATGCAGGAAGGATTGATGCATTGCTTGATGAAGTGAGATCAGCGGGAATGATATCAAAAATATGACTCGAAGGAACTTCGACACCATCAACAGGCGGCAGACTCCTGGCGCCTGACTCACCGGCTTCTAAGGTGACCAGATCAATGAGAGTTGTAGAAGGATGTGTCACCGCAGCCTCCTCAGATCAGACTAGGGGTGATCCAACATGGACATCCATAAAGTTGCAGAGAGAGAGAGAGCCTACCCCAACACCCTCGGAGGCTGGGTCGCTACCAACACCACCCTCGGGGGCAGGGCCCTCCACAGTAACCACCTCTAAAGCTGAAGATTCCTCAGCCACGTCCATTGGAGCCAGGTGACTCAGATCAGCGTTTGTGCGAAGAAGACCGCCCTCCAAGGTCGACGAGGCACGAGAAACCACCCGGGTTACCTCTTGCCCGGCAGAGTCATGCGGCAGAAGGCCATCGTCTATGACCTTTGAACAGATGGTGGGATTGACAGCTTCAGGAGGCTCTGATAGAACGTCTTCGGGAATGACCTCTTCCAGCGCTTAGTCAAAATCTGATATTGACAGCCCTTGAAGGCTGACAAGTGCTGACAATGCCTGCGTGGGAATGTCGCTGCCCTTGTCGCTGCACTTGTAGTGACGGCTATTCTTGTGGATCAGCAGAACATCTTCATCCTCTTCTTCCTCATCAAGCATACCGCCGACAGCCTGAGAACCATCACAACCTTCAGCATTTTCCTCAGGGATGGCGCTCGCCGGGCCATCGCTAAGGAATAATGTAGAAGGGCCAGTGTCTTGTTCCAGGCATGACAATCACCGGAGTCGCCTTTTCTTCTTCTCCTCGACGGGTGTAGCTGAGTGGTTCACTCGGTGTGAATGCTTCCGGCGGGCACCTTCGGGTTTCTAGATTTCCTCATCCTCGCCAAACTCTTGCCCAGTCGAAATTGCCATCGGCTCAGTGCGGGTAGAGTCAGATGATTCCCTGGCCAGCAAGCTAAGTACAGCGTCCATCTCAACATCATCAGTGTTGGATGGCATCTTGAAGTGAGTTTTCCTCTCAACCTTAGGAAGATTTTGAAGGGGAGCAATCAAGGCCTCAATGTCCTCTGGGAGGGCCGCACTCTATGGCCTGGGCTACCATCTCGAGTAGGAGGATTGGAGACAGAATCAGAAAAGGGACTATTCGGAGGCAGGTTCCATGCAGAGTAAGCTATGGGGGCACCAGTATTCGAGACCCTACCCCTCAGTATCATATCCAGTCGGCTTAACAGGTCCTCATTGGGAATCTGCCTGTTTGTGACCCTAGTAGAATCATTGATGCCAGTATACAAGTAAGCAGGATAAACTCTGTCCTTCAAAGGTTGAATATTCTTGAAGACAAAGTCGGCAACCACGGCCTCAGCAGTCAGACCCCTGTCCTTCAGTGAGCAAATTTCAGCAAGCAACACCTTGGCTTCGGCTGCTTCTGAGTAAGTAGGGTACTCCACCCAGCTGGGCGTGTGAACATCGGGCTGCCTTCCTGACCGAGGGGGAGGGATTTGCTGTGATTCTCCATGGTGAACCACTCGAGGCGCCACCCTTTGATGCTGTCCTTGAGAGGAATGTCAAGGTATTCCACTTTCCTCCCCCGGCGAAGTTCCAAACTTGTGCCACCGACGAGCTGATGCTGTCCTCCAGCCATGCCGGGCCGACAGTGGTAAAGGTACCTCCAAAGTCCAAAGTGGGGGAGAATTCCAAGATAGGCCTCGCACAGGTGTACGAAAATGGCAACTTGCAGAATGGAGTTAGGATTCAAGTGTGTAAGATTTAATTCATAGATGTCAAGGAGACCGCGGAAAAAGGGAGAAACAGGAAGAGCAAGTCCGCAGATGAGGAATGGAACATAAACAACGTACTCATGGGTGTCCTCTGTTGGAATAGTGACCCCATGCCAGATCCACCAAGAACACAGGTGCCGTTTGGTTCTCAAAATGTATCGCAAATGGTAACGGTAATGGTTTGCATTCGATTACCAGCGGTAACAAATTTGAATAGACTGGTATCAATTTCTAGTGTGGTATCCGATTACGGTTGGATTTAAACAAACATGATTTAATGTTATTTGTTACCTATTACATTACAAACATATAAACCAAACAGCACCACAGTTCTTGTGGCTGCAAAACCACAGTCTCCATAAGACGAAAAAGATCCGATTCAGAAATGATAGACATGTGATTACCAGCGAACGGAAGCTAGCTGTTGGGATCGATGGGTGGAATGATCGAAGCAACGGTGCTCTGTCTCTTCCGCTTGGGATCCATCGCAATCTCTCGGGCGGGCTCAAGAATTCAGGAAAGCGGAGAAGTGGCAGATGAAAAGTGAGAGTTAGGGTTTGGAACTAAAGAAGGCACGTCGGCACGAGTATAAGTGGACTCCTTAGGTCGGGCATTACCTCTAAAGTGCCAGATCACCACTCGGAAAAGTAAAGGCCGCAACCCTCACTGGGGCATTACCTCTAAAATGCCATCGTTGTCAAGCACACAGGCAAACTTTCAAGCACACAGATGAAAAGCAAACAGCAGTGATTTTCTGGAGCAACTTCATCCTTGATTTGTAATAGGGGGAGTAATACAAACTCGAAGCCGACTCATTATGAGTCAGCCTTTTCTACCCTTGCCACTACATTACATTACATTATATTACTCTACTACTTACACTACACTACACTACTAACTAACACTACCATATCCTACTACTACTTACTACATACTACTACTACTATTATCTATACTAATATTTAAACCAGTGGCATTGCGCCATTGGCCTTGCCGCTGCTGCCGCCACCGCCCTTGCCGTCGTCGTCGCCCTTGCCGCCGTCGCTGCTGCCATCACCATCATCGCCCTTGCCACCGTCGCTGCTGCCGTCACTGTCATCACCCTTGCTGTCGTTGCCCATGCTGCCATCGCCTTCGTCATCGTCGCCGTTGCTGCCATCGCCCTTGCCATCACCGTCGCCGCCGCTCCACTCCTCGGAGGAGTCGGAGGAGTCTGCCTCATCCGAGGAGACCCCGACTCATCCGACCCACCGAGCCCGGCACGCTCGATGGCACGCCAGTATGCCTGTACTATGGTGGACAGCCTCATGGAGTCATCCAAGTTCTCAGATGATGCCAGGGGAGAAGCTGGAGCCAGCAATTGCACAGACTCAGAGGAAGCCTCCTCCGAGTACTCCGAATCGCCGAAACTCCTTCGAGGGAGGACTTGGAGCACGCTTACGCTTGCTGCCAGCACGATGAGGCAAATCTCTACCCCTCCTACCCCTGCCCATCGTCAGTTGGAAAGGGAGGGAGCGAAGAAGAAGAAGAAAGCAGATGATCGAAGAACGAGTGAAGAGAACAACGAGGCAAGCAGGCTATTTATAGAGGCCGGGGTGACCGTCCACTTCCTACTGCGCTCGTAGAATAGTCGCAAGAATTCAATAAGCAATTCAAGCCGCCTGAAAATGAGTCAGGCAACAGGCGCCGCTTCACGTAACACGACACCAGTTGGACCTAAGTCAACTGCTCAGACAAATGATTACACCTCTCAGTCACATCAAGTTACTACTCCAGGACAGTGTGGTAAACACTCCGCATACCAAGACACCCCTTGGGCTCACCCATTGCATGTGTCGCCCAGAATTTTCAAAGATTTTCTGAAGGAGTCATATCCACAAAATATAAGCAATGAATGTACCACGACAAAAGAAGGAGATCAGTTGAGATGGAGGGAAGTCCAAATGTGGCTACTGAAGCGTAAGTCTAATCAACATAAGCATTGAAGCATAGAGCAGGATGATGTCCAGCTGAGAACCATCTGCCTCAATGAGTCAGATGTCCAATCTGTCACCGATCTAATTGATTTTAGATCTAACAAGGCGTGAACAGATAGCATCGTTTGAATTCCCAGAGTATAAAATGAAGACCTTTGAATGGATTATTTCCAAAATCCACTTAAAGCTTGGGGGCTACACCCATTTGGTGCACCTTCGGTGCACCCAATAGTTTTTAGTCCCATGAAGACAAAATGCTGATTTCTAAAGCATAAGATGAAGACCTATGAATAGATTATCTCCAAAATCCACTCAAAGCTCAGGGGCTACACCGGTGCACCCAATAGTTTTTAGACCCATGAAGATAAAATGTTGATTTCTAAAGCACAAGATGATGACAAAATGCTGATTTATAAAGCATGAGATGAAGACCTTTGAATGGATTATTTCTAAAATCCACACAAAGCTCGAGGGCTACATCCAATGGGTGCACCATTGGTGCACCCATCGGCAGAAGCAGAAATCGTGCCATATAATAAACCCATAGGCCGACCAAGAATCTTTGGGCTGATTATTTCAAAATCAACTCAAAGATTGGTGGCTTGTGGGGGACAAATATCCCCCGGGTCCACTAGAAGGAGAAAAGGCCTCGCACGGGCCTCGGGCCAGTTACCCCGCAAAGCCATCCCTTCGTGGGTCGGGCTAGAGCGGCTAGTGGAATGGGCTGACCTGAGAAGGCAAAGAACTCAAGCTCAAGCGGTCCGTCAGCTCGTGTGCTATCCACAACAACCACCCGACGTTCCCGCGCATTGCGTCCTCGAATATCGGGGCGGATTATGGATAAGTCAGCAAGATTATAGGAAGAATAGTTCAGTCGGTTCACCATTATTTAGGAGACATATGATCCTCATGTACGAATGGAGTGCCCCACGGTCGTGTATATAAGGCCCAGGGAGTACCCCATCATTTCCATCAACCATCTACCTATCTCATTAGCTTTTCTCCATTCAGGAGACTTCACCTGTAACCCACCACATAAAGATCCACCCCAGGAAGTAGGGTATTATGCCTCTCCAAGCGGCCTGAACCTGCAGAAAATTGTCTGTCCCTCTCTCATGCATCCAGCAAGAACCATTGAGCTACAATCAACAGCACCATCCTACCCAAAAGCACTGCAAGGGGTAACCCTAGGTGTGTGATCGAACTCTAAACACCGACAACTGCTGCTGCTGAGCTGTTTCCTCTTGGGGTGCCTGCTATTCCGGCTGAGCATGCCTTGCACCTCGGCGCCTGTTCTCAGACATCTGTAGAAAGCACACACACATCATATCTGACTCTACAGTCTTTCAGCATAAGAATAGATATAGAAAACTTCATAGCACTGAACTATTGATCATCTTCACTGATAGCTTCTCAAATAAAGAGAAAAGTGGAAATAAAGGGATTACCCAACTAAATAACTGACTTTATTAATATTTACACCAAGTTGCAGGGGATGCCCACACCTTGATGACACTCATTACAAAGATCCAACTTCATTAGATGCTTATCATGACAAGCACCCCAACATATGATAAGCAAACTAACTCTAACTAAGACTGACTAAGACTAAGATACTGAATTAAGCATTATTATAGACTCCGACTCCGTCGATCAATGGATCTAAATCTATCTGGGTCCTACAGTCAGGGGTACCATAATCGAAGCGACCATGGAGCGGCGAACGGTAAGGATGCTGAATCCCGACAGGGTCGGGAGAACCACCATCTAGATAGTGGCACGCTGCGCACTCAGCATGCAATTTCGCAACCTCCGCCCGAACCTAGCCCAACTTGTCAAAGGCGTGGTCCAGCTCGATGTGGAGCACGGCGGCCAGGTTGACCATGCTGTTCAGCCTTGGATTGCCCTCACCAACGGGCGAGACAATCACATTTCTAGCACTGCCGGTCGAATGGCGAGGATAGTACTTCAGGTCAAGGCCATCAGCTACCTCGATGAACAACGAGCAGTACTTCGAAATTGCTCGTCGTGCTGCATCTTGCATGGCTGCCTCGACAGTATCCCTCTCAGTGATAGAATAGTGCTCTGAGAAGGCCTCTGCACCTCGGAGATCATTGTCCGGACGGCGCACCAAGCAAGTAGCCTCCCACTGGTCTAGGTATAACTCACGACGATGCTGGTAGACTACACAACGATACTCGATGGACCAAGTGTGTCGGTCGAAGGCCCGACACAGCAAGGTGTTGAGAGTGTCGTGGAAGTGACACCCACGAGCGGTGTCGCGAGTGATGGGTCTAGCGATCCATCCCTCCAGCTCCTTCTCCTCCGAGAGCTCCGTGTTGTGGCTCGAACAGCCACCAGTGTCGTTGTCGTCTCCGTTAGGGTCTCCTCTAATAGCCGGGATGCCCTATGGTGGTGCAGGGGGCATCTCTGGCTGAGGTGTAGGGGAAGGCTGCCTCCCAGACTTCACCTCCTGCTGAGGCGAGGGGGAAGAGTCCTGCTGCTCCTGCTCCTGGCATCGGCACTCCTGCTCCTCATGCAGGTGACGATGCAGTCTCTCCAGGTGGCTATACTGACCTGGCACCATGCGACGCAGTGGGCGCTCCAACACGCGAGAAGGCAAAAAAGGGATCACTGACTTACGTGCAGTGCATCTAATATGGGTCATCTACAAAAGACATCATAAGCAAAAGAGTGAGAGTAGAACTATAAGAATAGCAAGTAAACAAAGAGAGAAGTGAGACAATTTTGTAGGATGAGTAATAATATAGAATTGGTCAAGATGACCAACTTTTGAAATGACACTAAGGTCAAGGTAAGAGTAGGGGTCTATAGTCCTTAGGACGACCATTCTAGTCTAGGTTAGCGGTCCTATAGTCAGCAAGGCTTTGATACCACTTATGTCAAACCCAGTTTTGGAAGGCAAACCAAATGCGAACCATGTACGTGCCAGGATCAGAAACTCACGTACACATCGATTACATAATTAGACATCATCACACATTGCTCAAAGTAAATAGCGGAAAAGTACTTTATGACAACAAGATGTCCAAGACATCCACTGAGTCTATAACATAGTCATTAACATCATAGTGCGGAAATACAAAACGTAGAAGATAAGGCCTTCACAGGCAGCTGACCAGGGGTTTGCCACTAAGATAAACTAAAACTCATTGTAGTCCTGAAACTCCTCAAAATCCTCCATGCTACTAGCATCTCCTCCTGAGCACTGAGTACAATGGGGATAACCTGGGGTGGGGTGGTTTGTAAAGCAAGGGTGAGTACACATCAACATACTCAGCAAATGTCCTGTTTGGCTAAAGTGGACTAGCTATATGTGGAGTTAAGGCTAAGCAGTTGCGTTTAGTTGGTTAAGTATTTATTACTATTAGTAGAGCCAAGTTTTAGTAATAAACCCAGTTATTACCCAAATGTACTCCCTCCAAGAGGAAATACCGGAGACCATAATTATACCATCATCATTAATCATCATCATAAGAGTAACTAGAATTCTTCTAATCAAAGAGGATCCCAAGGCCGCTCTTAACCGTGAGCACGACTGATATATCAGTTTTTAACACTCTGCAGAGGTCGCACACTTTACCCACAAGCCGTGATTCCCATTTTGCCCGGAAAGAGCCAATCTCCATTGACCACTACCTAGGTGGCCTGGCAGGGTATCACTACATAGCCTTTACAAAGATTTCCCAGAGGTCATAGCCTCCCATTAGGTTTCTCTGGTTTGATAAACATAGTACATCTTCCAAAAGGAAGGGTGACTAACAAAACCAAATCAAGAACCTCTGCAACTAGCCTCGGCAGAGCAAGTACTGTGCCCGAACCCCATTGACGGCCCTACGACAAAGCCAACTACTCCTCTGGTTCCTCTAATTAATCAGCTAAGGGCGTCCCGTTCCACCTTCATGGTTGCACTGTTATCCCAGGTTGTCACTCCCCAAACAGGTCCTTACGGAGAGGTACTCAGGAAAATTGCCTTCACCAGGTTGTTGCTCAGGAAGATCTTCGGCAACACACTCAGGAACCATGGGCTGCTTGTTGTCTAAATAAAGCGATCATACATTCAATACACTTGGAAAGTACAAATGAACAGCACACCAAACATGTACAATCAAGTATACATTATATTGCCAAGACATTATGAACATAAAAGGGTAGACCTAAATGTCAGTGATTCCCTAGATATTATGGACTATTTAGTTTGTGCCACTAATTAGTGAGACACAAAATTATACCAGGGATCAATTCATACACAACATTTTATTAACCTCCCAAAGTTACACATATAAGTACATTTAAGGTTTTTCCTTTATATTTATTTCTTAAATAGATAAATTAATACATAAACTATCCTAAAGCTTAGACCAAAATTAGAGTACTCAGACTGTGGATGAACACAATTTATTTGAACAGAGAATATTTCTATGAACATTTTGCAATTTGAATCACTAAATTTGGAGTTCATATGAAAAGATATGAAATAAACAAGTTTTGAAGTTTGAAATATGAAATTAAGCCCAATTCTGTGATTATTTCAAAAGCCAGGGGTCTGATTATAAGAGTTCAGGGGTCTGCGCGCTAAAACTCAGGACAGTGGGTTGATTCTCGGAAACCCGACGGTCTCTTAAGAAAAAATACACGCGAAGGGGTATCGGGCGATCTCAACCATCAGATCGTAGATCAACGGCCAAGATCAGATACCACGGGCGCGCGCACGGGCGTGGGCATGCAGCGAGCACATACAGGCGGGGACGGGTGTTAGCGACTAGAGGGGAAGGTGGGTTGACCAGTTGGGCCCAGCGCCAGGGGGCGCAGGCACTGACTGGCGGGCCCGGGGACAGAGCGCGGGTGAGGGGAGCGGATCTAGACGACTGGGTTTGCATCGGACGGTCGAGATTAGATTGGTTCTAATTAAATCCTAACCGCCAGATCTCGGGTGAATGTCCGAGATTCATCAGCCAGCGTGGTCGGGATGCGGGTCCTTGGTGCAGCGGCGCCGCTCGACCTCGCGGCGGGATCTCGTCGGAGACGAGGGGAACAGCCACGACAAGGCTCTAGGTACTTGGGGAAGGACTCGAGCGCATTCAAGGCAATCTAGCGAACACGACTGTGGGCACAACGCCAGCGCGGAGGCACCAGGAGGGCGCAGAACGCGACGGGATGGTCCCACGGTGGCGTGAATCTACTCCGGCGAGCAATCACGCGAAGACCAGGGCAATAAACAGAGAACTAGGGGCGCGGGGAGGTTGCTCACCTTGAGAGGAAACACTAGAGTCCCGGAGCAACGGGGAGACGCAGGGACGCCTCGGGTCGACGTTGGCGAAGCTCCGGCTACACGGGGAGAACTCTGGTGAGCGCGGACCAGGTGAAACAGAGGGGCTGAGAGCGAACCGAGGGGTCTCCCGAGTTGCTGATGGAGAGGCGGAACTCACCGAGGCAACGGGCGCGGCGCGGGCTCGATGATGGCCACAGAACAGACGGCAAACTTTGATGAGCGGTGGCAGAGCTACCTGGTTGCACACGCAGGGCGAGAGAGAGGGTGAGGGCGCTCGGCTGAGGGCGCAAATGAGCAGGAGGAAGTGGGCGAGCGAGGTGCGGGCTCTAAAGGGGGCGAGGGCATGTGGAGGTGGCCGGAAAATGCGCGGACGTGGGCGCGTGCACGGCGGGAGTGCGCGGGCGGGAGGTTAGGGACGGGGTCTGACAGGTGGGGTCCGCGGGGCAGAGAGAGGGAACGAGCGCGAACGGGCAGTCAGCGCTAACAGGAAGGTCCCACGGGACAGCGAGAGAAAGAACGCGGGGGTGCAGATGGATCGGCGCCGACAGGCCTGGCCCACCGGGCAGTGGGAGGGAGGGAAGGAGAGAGAACGCGTGCATGGACGCGGACGGTCGCTGGCAGGTGGGGTCCACCTATCAGGCAATGCGGGCGCGCGCGGCCTGGCTGGGCTGACTGGGCTGAAATGGCTTTTTCCTTTTTCTAGGGAATTTCTAATGCTTTTCTATTTATTTTCTCTAGGGTTTTCAATTCAAATTCAAACCAAGTTTCAAATTCAAACTAAATCAAGCATGTGCAAAAAAAATCAAAGAATATTTGGAGCTAAGCATGGTGCAACATTTCATGACTCATATTGTTTTGACAAAATAAAATAATTAATCCCTCACTAATTAAGCTAAATCTACCCAAAAGAAAGAGAGAGAGAGAGAGAAGAGTAACACCTGAATTTGGTAGGTAATTAGAAAGAAATTTTATACCCCAAATTCAAGGTGTTACAGCACCGGACTGTCTGGTCTACACCGGACAGTCTGGCCAACGGTTGGTTGCAGCGGTCGACTGCTATAGTCCTCAACGGTCAGCTGACGTGGCTAGGGCACCGGACATGTCCGGTTTGCACCGGACATGTCCGGTTTGCATCGGACTGTCCGGTGCGCTCGACGATAGAAGGAACAGCTTTTCTGTCCAACAACTATAATTGAGGGGAGGCTATTTATACCCCTCCAACCGGTCATTTGAAGGTGTGGGAGCACAAACAACATACCAACACATATTATAGACATTTCCAAGTGCTCAAACACCCAAGTGCTTAATAGAATAACTCGGTGATTAGTGTAGGTGCTTTGTGAAGTGCTTAGGTTAGTTAGACCGCTTATGCGCTTGCTCTAGGTGAATCCTAGTTACTTGATTGAGTTTAAAAAAACCACACAACCCCTCGACTCTTAAGCGAGCTGTTGTAATTGTACCGAGTGGGCGAGAGTCTTGCAAGACCGTGACAACCGAGTTTGTGTCATGGCTGCCACTGTGTATCGGAGGGAACGAGGCCCATGATATTTTGGCCGGAAGCTCGATAGTGGAGATGGCGGGGAGCACCACTTGAGCGTGAAGAAGGCCCGCGTCTCTCTACGAAGTTACTCAACCGTGGTGCTTGGCCCTCGCGTGGGCTACCCTGTGCATAGGGGCACCAATGAGGATTAGTTGGGTCCATACGTGGTTTCAGATACCTCGGTAAAAATACTAGCGTCATCCACGACAGTTTGCATCTCTACACTTGCTATTTACCTTCCGCATTTACATTAAGTACTCAAGTTTCAATCTCTCCTTTCTAGTTAGAATATTTAGGATTAGAACTTAGACTTTGTGGTAGAGATAGCAACACTTAGACAAAACCTAGTTTGCACATTCTAGATTAATTATTTGCAAATGTTTTGTGTAACATCCCAAAATTTCGACTCGAGGTTTGGAACCCTAATCTCCTAAACCCCCTTTTTATCTCACCCTAAATTCCACCCCATAGGTCATCTCATCATATGCATACACTTGATTATTAGAAGCACCTCACATAGATTATTATTTTCTAGCACCCAAGATTATTTAGCTATTTATTTGTTCAAAAGAAAAGGAGATAAAAGAAATAGAAATAGAAAATAGAAATAAGAAACGGAAAAAAAGAAAAAAGGGAAACCCACCTGGCTGGGCCGCTTCCGGCCCAGGCCGCCTCTCTCTCGCTCGCGCGCGCCCGCACCCCTCTCCCTCCCGCGACCCAAGCGGCCCATCGCCGCGCGCCCGCACCCGCCACTGACATCCCGCCCCCACCCATCAGCTACCCCCCCCCTCTCCCTCTCTCGTCGCTCTCTCGCTGTCGACTCGGCCCCACCCATTAGCCCGTGCTCCCCTCCCTCACGCTCTCTCCCTCTCTGGCAGGCAGGCCCCGCCTGTCAGCTCCCTCCCCTGGCCCGTGATCTGCAATCGACGCGATCACCACCGACCGGAGCCCCGCCTCGTCGCCTCGCCATTACTCCTCCCCAGCGAGACTTGGCGCCTTGCGGCCCTGTCCCTTGCGCCTGCCCCAAGCTATCCCGTCACCCCCCTCTGCCCGAGCCATCTTGTCGCAATTGTGCGCCATTTTCGCCGCCACGGCAAGTGTCGCCGGTGTGCGCCACCTCACCCCCCTTCCCCTTCCCGGTCGCCTATAAAAGGGTCGCCCCGAGTTCCTGACTCCACCACGCCAGGCCTTAGCCACTCCACCTTCCTCCCTCGGGCTCAATCAAGCTCGCCGCCGTCATCCCTCCCCTCTCCGGTGAGCTCCGCTCTGCCCCCTCTGTTGAGTTCAAGTCAAATTAGTGTAGCTGTGGACCTCCGCCACTTCACTGCGAGCACGACTCACCTTTCCTCTCGCCTATTGCACCGTTGGCCTCACCGGCGACCTCACCGCCGCGAGCGCCCGCCACTGCACCGTGGATTGGCCACCCTAGGCACCCTCTAGCCAAATTGGCCCCTCCACCATGATCCCCTACCCCCGCCCATGCCTCGCCACCACTCCCCCATCGCAGAAGCGGAACCCCGGCGGAGAACCGCCGCGGGGCCTCACCACCGGTCGAACCCTGGCCAGTTCACCCCCCTGTCACCGCTCCACGCTGTTACCCCCCCCCCCTCCTCTCACTAACGCGGGGGCCCGCACCCACCGTGTCCGCCCGCGCCGCTCCACTCCTCCGTGGGCCGGCTGGGCCGCCTGCCCGCTCTCGCTGGGCCGAAATCCCCCTCCGGCCCAGCTAGCTGAGAATTCCTTTTCTTTTTCCTTTTTCTAATTCTTTTTCCCATTTTCATATATATATATTTATATACTGATATTTTATGTACCAAAAATAGTTTAAATAAATTATAGGGCACAAAAATAATAATGTATAATAATTGGCACACCCCACCAAGTCACCATGATTGATGTATTGTTCCTTATCTGTGTTTGTTAGCAGAAGAGGGATCCGATCCTCTGAAATTTGTAGCTCCAGAAGAAGGGCAAGAACCCAACCCCTCTGAAATATATCTTTTGTGCCAGGAAAGCTTCGACGAAGGCAAGTCCATCCTTCCCTTGATGCATAATTTACCTATTCTTTCTACCACTACCTAAGCCGGGATTAAGGGATGGAATATTTGCATGGTGAGCAGAGAGATAGCCCGCATTAACAAACACCTTTTGAGTACAAAATGTGGGATGGGAAAAAGGGCAGTGGTTTTGACTAAGCGATGTTTTAAAAAAGTGTGCGATGAAGTGTATTCACCCTCATCACCTTGTGAGTGGGACGATTAGGGACTCCCTGGTTTAGGGGAGGGCCTAAGGTGATGGCTCAAGTGGTTTAGGTGTGAGCTGAAGGATTGTCCCCTCATATAAGGACCAGTTTGTCATCCTTCACTACATGTACTCATGATAAGTACAACCACTCGAGACTGTATGGGCAGTCACTCAATCTGAACTCGTACGGTCCAACCCCAGGGTTATGAAGGCTAGGGAGCACCGGGAGGATAAGGAGGGGGAATGTTTTGTCCGGTTTGGGCATGGCGGTGGCCTGACTCCTTCCGGTATAACCGTTAAGGTTAGGACGTGCGAGGAAAGAAAGAGATACGGATTGGAATCTCATTGGCCATGAGATCGCAGAGCCAGACTAGTGGGTAAAGTGTACCCCTCTGCGCAGAGTTCAAACCTATTCGAATAATCTGTGTCCACTGGAATGGACGAGTCTGGTGTGGTATGACAATTAGTGTTTTACAACCTCTGTGAATAGGGAAATGTGTGTGTGAGTGTGTTTTTGGAAAAAAAACAATGCCACGGGAGCGGGAAGCTCAGTGGTGGTTGAGTAATGTGTTATTTCAATTTCTTTGGGAAAAACCCTAAAAGTATTGCCTTTCTCTGAGAAAAAGAGGAGTGACTTCAACTCCACCATATAAAGCATGTATGATATAGGTCCCTTTCTCTTTATGGGAGCGGGATGGGATTGCGGAATACCTAGTGTATTCACCCAGATTTATTTATGTTTTTCAGCAGCTGAAGACTTCTTTTCTGCTATGCTTGATTGAGGGGGCTACGTCTGCACCCAGTTCTGCCTGTGGCTTGGGCTAGTTTATCTTCTACGGCGCTTTGTATATCTGGCTCTCTCGAGCTTGTACTCTGGTATTGTAATAACCTTTATTCAAACTCTATGCTATTTGAAGTAAGGAATGTGGTTACTAGCCTCCTAGGACTAGTAATTGTATCACATTTGAGTCCTAAAGGATAGGGACACTTCAGGTGGTATTAGAGGCATAGGACTGGCCGTAGATCGCAGCCTTGACCTTAAAAGTTTGCCTTAACAAGAGAACACCTGTTACCCCTAAGAAAAATCTCCTCTCCTTTCCCCCGATATTAATAGACCCTTCTTTTCTTCTACCAGATGGAAGACTCTTGGGTCATTAGGACATCCTACTGCTTAGAGGAGGAAGGATTCCCTCATCTCTTGCGGAGTTGCGTGCTTCGCATGGGGATCCGCAAGAAGCCGGAGTATGTCTGGAAAGAATACCGCGAAAACGGAATTGAGAAGTGCTCCATGGCAGTCTACCTAGGAGAAAGCTGAAGTTACCCAAACCACCCTCCTTTCCAAGTTACCTTCACTGGACACCACTTCCCAGACACTTGCCAAAATGTTGCTCGAAAAGCCCTCCGTCAGCTATGCCAAAGCTACAGCAAAGAGGTTTTTGAAACCCCCTTCGTTACTTCCCACCTAGCAACAAAAATACCCCTACCTGGAGGAAAAGACATCAGGCCCTGTCAGGAAGAGATCCTACTGAGGATGACCCCACCATCATCTACATGGTCGGATATCTCCACACTCTCGATAACCACTATGATGACCTTTCCTCCCACTGCACCCACCTAAACTCCCGGGTGGAAAGCTTAGAGCAGCAGGTCAAGGAACTTAAAAAGGAGAAGGCATCCCTCCAAGAGAGTCTCGATATAGCAGAAGGAGAGGAGGCCAACACTTGTGAAGCCTACCGAACCCTGAAGATGGATTACAATAAGAAGCTAAAGAAGCTCGCCCCATGAAGAAAATCCAAAAGAAGACCAAGAGCCAAGGATGCCAGACTGAGCGGAAGAAGAAAGCCCCTCCAGCTCCACCTCTCTCCAGGATAGAGAATTTGTCCGACGTCGAGGATATGTCCCTAGCTAGCCTTGATGACCTTCTCAAGGAATTTGGGGACACCTTAGAAAAGGAGTTCGGAAGTACCTTAGAAAGCGCTCGTGTGTAGTGCGACTTGTGGTAACTGTATGCTTGTAATGAACTGGTGTAATGAATAAAATAACTTGGTTGAAAAAAATTTGGCACATGCATAGTAGTAACTCTCTCTCTCTCCCCTGGCAGATGGCTTCGGATAAAACCATGCCTACCGCCTCTGGGATTGGAGCAGGGTTTCCCCTAGGAGCTGAAGGAGGAGCTAGTGGAGAAGGGAGTGAGACCCACCTCCCCGCACCTCCGGAGCTGCCATAAGATTTAGCCCAAGTTCTAGCCAATCAAACCCGACTCACTGAGGTCCTCACTAGAAGTTTGGAGAATCAACGCCCGAATGGTGGAAGACAACAAGACATGATGGGAGATTTCCTGAGGCTCAAGCCTCCCGCATTCGCTGGATCCAGCAATCCCCTCGATGCTGATGACTGGCTGCGCACGATTAAAAGGAAGTTAGAAGCCATCGGATGCCCAGAGAATCAGCGTGTTCAATTGGCTGCTCATCAACTTTCCGGGATGGCCCTAGCATGGTGGGATACCTTCAGCAATGCCATTAGAGATGCTACCTGGCCCTAGCATGTGCTCCAAGGAATTGTTTAGCTTAAGGAAGATTAATTCCGGGAACTAACTCAAGGTGGAAGATCTGTAGTGGTACGTGCACAAATTCACAGAATTGGCCCGATACGCGCCTCATGATGTCAGCTCAGAAGCCAAAAAGATGGCCCACTTTTTGAAAGGGCTCAGACCAGAACTCAAGACCATCCTAGCTAGCCAAGATTTCCTCTGCTTCTCGCACCTCTCAAACAAAGCCATACAAGTGGAAAGGGCAAGGGAAGAAGAAAAAGGTCACCTCAAGAGGAAATTCCAAGTCCTCCGAGCTCAGCAGCAGGACCGGCACCAGAGAACTCGATCCTTTGGGTTTCCACCCAAGGAACCAAGCTTCAATAGACCAGCTGGACCCACTCCGTCACATTTCAGTCAGCAGAGTCAGAGCTCCTTTCAGGCTCCCTCGGTTGCAACCAACCAACCGCCAGCAAATGTCAGTTGGCACTACGGAGACCCCAGTCACTTCAAGAACAACTGCCCCCAGTTGAAGACATCAGGACCTACTTACTCCAACTCGGTGAATGGCCCCAAGAATACCGCAGCACCCGCCCCCAAGGCGCCCTCCTCCATCAGCCAGCAGAACAAGACCCAGTATCAAGGAGAGGCACGAGAAGTCCTGCTCGATGAAGCTCACAACTCAGCCTACTCCATCCACCCCGGAACCACCAAGATGTACCTAGACCTCAAAACCAGATATTGGTGGAGAGGGATGAAGAAAGAGATAGCACAGTATGTGGCCCGGTGTGACACTTGCCAACGAACAAAAGCTGAGCACCAGAAACTTGCCGGCCTATTGCAACCCCTTCCAGTGCCCGAATGGAAGTGGGAGGAAATAGGCATGGATTTTGTAACCGGACTACCCCGGACGCAAAAAGGAAACGACTCTATCTGGGTAATAATAGACCGTCTTACCAAGGTAGCCCACTTCATCCCAGTGAAGACTACCTTTGGAGGAGCCACCCTTGCCCGGATTTATCTTAAAGAGATAGTCAGACTCCATGGCACTCCAAGGAAGATAGTGTCAGACAAGGGAACCCAGTTCACCTCCAAATTTTGGATGAGCCTTCAGCAAGCTATGGGCACCAAGCTAGACTTCAGCACCGCCTATCACCCCCAGTCAGATGGTCAGACAGAAAGGGTCAACAAGGTCCTCGAAGATTTATTAAGAGCCTGTGTGTTAACGTTCGACAGAAACTGGGAGTCTAGTTTGCCTTATGCAGAGTTCTCGTATAACAACAGCCATCAGGCCAGTATCAAGATGTCACCGTTCGAAGCATTGTATGGACGAAAGTGCCAGACCCCTCTCATGTGGTCCAACGTAGGGGAAAAGACACTGGAAGGACCTGCCTTTGTTAAAGAGGCCGAAGAGAAAGTCGCCCTGATTCGCAAAAGATTACTTGAAGCTCAGAGTCGACAGAAAAGTTATGCGGACAACAGGCGGAGAGAACTCAGATTTGAGGAAGGAGACTTCGTCTACCTCAAGGTCTCCCCGATGCGTGGTGTCAAGAGGTTCCAAGTGAAAGGAAAGCTAGCACCGCGATTCGTCGGCCCCTATCCCATCATTGGCAGAGTGGGACCCGCAGCATACCGTCTTGAATTACCAGAATCCATGTCTGATATCCACAATGTGTTTCATGTGTCCCAGCTCCGCAGATGCCTGCAAGTACCAGAAAGTCACATCGAAGAAGAGGCAATCCAGATTCAGAAAGATCTTCAGTACCGAGAAAAGCCAATAAAGATTCTTGACTCAGCAGTCCGAAAGACCCACAACTCAGAAGTGAAACTCTGTAAAGTTCAGTGGAGCAGAGAAGGAGAAGAGGAAGCTACCTGGGAGAGTGAGGACTCTTTGAGGAGGGAATACCCTTACCTTTTCTCGAGCCCCGTCTGAATCTCGAGGGCGAGATTCCTTTAAGTGTGGTAGGTTTGTAACATCCGAAACTTTCGACCCGAGGTTTGGAACCCTAATCTCCTAAACCCCCTTTTTATCTCACCCTAAATTCCACCCCATAGGTCATCTCATCATATGCATACACTTGATTGTTAGAAGCACCTCACATAGATTATTATTTTCTAGCACCCAAGATTATTTAGCTATTTATTTGTTCAAAAGAAAAGGAGATAAAAGAAATAGAAATAGAAAATAGAAATAAGAAATGGAAAAAAGAAAAAAGGGAACCCCCCCCCCCCCGCTGGGCCGCTTCCGGCCTAGGCCGCCTCTCTCTCGCTCGCGCACGCCCGCACCCCTCTACCTCCCGCGGCCCAAGCGGCCCATCACCGCGCGCCCGCACCCGCCTCTGACATCCCGCCCCCACCCGTTAGCTCCCCCCCTCTCCCTCTCTCGTCGCTCTCTCGCTGTCGACTTGGTCCCACCCGTCAGCCCGCGCTCCCCTCCCTCGCGCTCTCTCCCTCTCTGGTAGGTGGGCCCCGCCTGTCAGCTCCCTCCCCTCGCCCGTGATCTGCAATCGACGCGATCACCACCGGCCGGAGCAATGCCTCGTCGCCTCGCCATTACTCCTCCCCAGCGAGACTTGGCGCCTTGCGGCCATGTCCCTTGCGCCTGCCCCGAGCTATCCCGTCACCCCCCCTCTGCCCGAGCCATCCCATCGCAAATGTGCGCCATTTTCGTCGCCGTGGCAAGCGTCGCCGGTGTGCGCCACCTCACCCCCCCCTTCCCCTTCCCGGCCGCCTACAAAAGGGCCGCCCCGAGCTCCTGACTCCACCACGCCAGGCCTTAGCCACTCCACCTTCCTCCCTCGGGCTCAATCAAGCTTGCCGTCGTCGTCCCTCCCCTCTCCGGTGAGCTCCGCTCTACCCCCTCTATTGAGTTCAAGTCAAATTAGTGTAGCTGTGGACGTCCGCCACTTCACCGCGAGCACGACTCACCCTTTCCCTCGCTTATTGCACCGTTGGCCTCACCGGCGACCTCACCACCGCGAGCGCCCGCCACCGCACCGTGCAGCGGCCACCCCAGGCACCCTCCGCCCAAATTGGCCCCTCCACCATGATCCCCTACCCCCACCCGTGCCTCGCCACCACTCCCCCGTCGCAGAATCGGAACCCTAGCGGAGAACCGCCGCGGGGCCTCACCGCCGGTCGAGCCCCGGCTGGTTCCCCCCCCCCCCCCCGTCACCGCTCCACGCCGTTACCCCCCCTCCTCTCGCTGACGCGTGGGCCCGCACCCACGGCGTACACCCGCGCCACTCCGCTCCTCCGTGGGCCGGCTGGGCCGCCTGCCCGCGCGCGCGCCCGCGCTCGCTGGGCCGAAATCCCCCCCCCGGCCCAGCTAGCTGAGAATTCCTTTTCTTTTTCCTTTTTCCAATTATTTTTCCAATTTTCATATATATATTTATATACTGATATTTTATGCACCAAAAATAGTTTAAATAAATTATAGGGCACAAAAATAATAATGTATAATAATTGGCACACCCCACCAAGTCACCATGATTGATGTATTGTTCCTTATCTGTGTTTGTTAGCGGAAGAGGGATCCGATCCTCCGGAATTTGTAGCTCCAGAAGAAGGGCAGGAACCCATCCCCTCTGAAATAAATCTTTTGTGCCAGGAAAGCTTCAACGAAGGCAAGTCCATCCTTCTCTTGATGCATAAGTTACCTATTCTTTCTACCACTACCTAAGCCGGGATTAAGGGATGGAATATTTGCATGGTGAGCAGAGAGATAGCCCGCATTAACAAACATCTTTTGAGTACAAAATGTGGGATGGGAAAAAGGGCAGTGGTTTTGACTAAGCGATGTTTTAAAAAAGTGTGCGATGAAGGGTATTCACCCTCATCACCTTGTGAGTGGGATGATCAGGGACTCCCTGGTTTAGGGGAGGGCCTAAGGTGATGGCTCAACTGGTTTAGGTGTGAGCAGAAGGATTGTCCCCTCATATAAGGACCGGTTTGTCATCCTTCACTACCTATACTCATGATAAGTACAACCACTCGAGACTGTATGGGCAGTCACTCAATCTGAACTTGTACGGTCCAACCCCAGGGTTATGAAGGCTGGGGAGCACCGGAAGGATAAGGAGGGGGAATGTTTTGTCCGGTTTGGGCATGGCGGTGGCCTGACTCCTTCCGGTATAACCGTTAAGGTTAGGACGTGCGAGGAAAGAAAGAGATTTGGATTCGGATCTCATTGGACATGAGATCGCAGAGCCGGACTAGTGGGTAAAGTGTACCCCTCTGCGCAGAGTTCAAACTTATTCGAATAGTCCGTGTCCACTTGAATGGACGAGTCTGGTGTGGTATGACAATTAGTGTTTTACAACCTCTATGAACAGGGAAATGTGTGTGTGAGTGTGTTTTTGGGAACGAAAACGATGCCACAGAAGCGGGAAGCTCAGTGGTGGTTGAGTAATGTGTTATTTCTATTTCTTTGGGAAAAACCCTAAAAGTATTGTCTTTCTCTGAGAAAAAGAGGAGTGACTTCAACTCCCCCATATAAAGCATGTATGATATAGGTCCCTTTCTCTTTACGGGAGCGGGATGGGCTTGCAGAATACCTAGTGTATTCACCCAGATTTATTTATGTTTTTCAGCAGCTGAAGACTTCTTTTCTGCCATGCTTGATTGAGGGGGCTACATCTGCACCCAGTTCTGCCTGTGGCTTGGGCTAGTTTATCTTCTACTGCGCTTTGTATATCTGGCTCTCTCGAGCTTGTACTCTAGTATTGTAATAACCTTTATTCGAACTTTGTACTATTTAAAGTAAGGAATATGGTTACTAGCCTCCTGGGACTAGTAATTGTATCACATTTGAGTCCCAAAGGATTGGGACGCTTCATTTTGTTCTAGGGATTTAATTGTTGCCTAGTTTAGAAAGAAGTTTTTAGAAGTCCTAATTCACCCCCTCATAGGCGTCACCATTTCCTTCAATGGCCACCTTAAAATTTTCTTCTAACATGTATTTATGTGAAGGCATAGACGATGGCATCAATATCAATTTTACCAACTAATATTTTCTCGGTATATAAAGTAGTCAAACTATTTAGTCTTTCTTGCGACATTTTAGACCTTAAATTATTCTTCAGCAACTTTAACTTTGAAAAGCTTCTTTCAAATGATGCAACAGTCATAGGCACAATCATTGGTCACTCATCGCGAACTCGTTTGAAGCGACCTGTTAATATAGCACCTCATGGCAGCTGCTAGATGATGGGAGACAAGACACAAACACATGAATTGCTATGTACGCTTTTGGGCCAAGCAATATTCTGCCACAGAAGCCAATTGACCCAAGCACACGATTGGTCCCAAGTGGCACAATGGAAGTACATGGCTATCACCTTGTTGATGGGCTCTGACAAGCCATCCATTTGGAAGTGGAATGTCATGCTCAAGCGGAGCTTGACGTCGTCCATCTTGAAGAGGTCACGCCACATATATCTTACGAATACCGGATCACAGTCGCTTACAATGGAGGTGAGGAAGTCATGTAGATGAACAATGTCCTTAAAGAAGGCATAGGCGACCAATGCAGCCGAGTACAGGTGACTAAGGGCAATGAAATGCACGTATTGGGAGAAGCGGTCGATGACAGTGAGGATGGTTGACTTCCCATGGACCTTGGGAAGGCCTTCATTGAATTCCATCAAGACGTCCACCCACATCTAGGACAACACATTGAGTGGCTGAAGGAGACTGGTGGGCTACAGGGTCAACGTCTTGAACTTGCTATTAGAGGGTTGCATTATTGATTTGTTTGCCTTGAGAGCTATTTCCTTGATCTTAATCCCATCCTTATCTTGCTTGAAACTCTCCAATCTTTATTCTCTCTCGTGCTTCTTCTATTCGCATGTAAAAGGTCATGATCCTCCCAAGCACATCACTTGGTGTGAAATCAGGTAACTTGCTTGCATGCACATTGATGAGAGTTGTAGCATCAATGTTAACCATAGAGTTATGATAAAGTATATGGCTCCATATGTTTTTTGCTATTGTCACTCTTTCCTTTGCCTGTCTGCTTATCATTCTTGGAGACTTCATAAGATTTTTCAACATCTCCAACTTTGGTACTACTTGGTTCTTCTTCACTTGTGGCATTCTTATTTTTCTTTTTTCTTGCTTCTTCTCCTCTTCTTTCTTGTCTTCTTTGTTGTCTCTCTTCTTTTGTTTTCATCTTTTCTTCATTCTTGTTCTTTCTTTCTTTTATTCCTAGCTTTCTTCCTTCTTTTCTTGCTTCTTCTCTTCAACGTCTTTCTTCTTTTATTAGTTGTCTCCCTTCTTTTCTTTTCATCTTTTCTTCTTCTTTCCTTTTTTCTTTATTTTATTCTTAGCCTTGTTTCTTCTTTCCTTTTTTCTTTATCACCTTTAGAAATGTTAATAATAGGAAGTATAATGTTGTTTGTTGTAGATATACTTCCATTACTACTATCATCATGCAAATCCACCTCTCTTGGTGCCACACTCAACATACCACCATCATATCCCCTCGACATAGCCATTCCTCACGTGGTTAAGCATCTACAAGTAAGCATGTGCCAATACCACTTGTAAGGATCTATTAAGCCTAGATGGAGGGGTGAATAGTTCTATTAGAAACAAAACTCAAAATTTTGTTAGCAGGAAATTCGCACTTCCGCTTGGAGCTTGGTACTGCTGTGTCGCAACAGTGCTGGCCTCATGGCACTGTCATGTGCATAGACCTACTCGATGTTACAATTCAAAATATGCTGAAAATAAAGTAGATCGAGTAAATTACAGAGCTTCCTAGGATTTAGTAGAGCCTAATTCACCACTTGAAAGTTGCCATGGAAGCATGAACTAGTAGATCGAGTCCAAACCATAGAATCACCTCATAAACGAGTAACACACAATAAAGCAAGAACATGACATGAGAATTTATTTCATGGTTCGGGATAGGCTACCTCCACATTGTTGAGGGAGTGACAAAGGCTTGGGTTACTCAAACCCTATCCTTGTTATCAACTCATGAGAGTGAACTCTTTAGATGAGTGGTTCTTTTAAATGAAGAGGGTGATCACAAACTTCCTGAGACTGCCACACAAGATGACAATATCTATAGGTGATACTCTAGACGATTAGGAACAAAGATCTAAGAGTAATAAACATAACCACCAACTTGAACGTGAACCAATTTCTCTTAGAGTTGAAGAACTAGTTGGTGAGCTTTCTTGCACTGTTTAGAGGCTCAATCTCTCAAAGTATCGAAGTGGAAAGGTTGAGAGAAGCTTGAGTTGCTTCAATGGTGTCAGAGAGAGGAAGAGAATTTTCTAGTTGAGCATAATGAGGTTTGGTCAAAAAATTACTCTTGTAGGGACAGGAGAGAGGTAGATATACCCCTTTCCTATCCACTGGTCAAATTCAAGTTGCGACAGTACCAAGGAGCGATATGCCTTTCCAAGAGTGGTAGTGTCGCTCAAGCCAAGTGGCCAAGAGAAGGAAAAATGACTTGAGCTTTGAGGATATTGTTGTGAATCATCTAGGCCCTTAGTGATGTTTTGGTAATTAATGACAACCATATGTGGACTAACAATTCTTGGAGAAATAAGAATGCAGGTTGCACCACAAGAAAAATAGATTTATTGAAAGACCTAGAGATTTAAGATATTGGTTGTCGATCAGGTGAAGGCAAATGTATAACATATGTTTTGTTTTTTGCCAATCACCAGGTGTTTAGAGAAGTATTTGACCAGATTATTAGGTTAGATACCTATACTATCAAGAGAGGTAAATGACCTTGGTCTGTGTAAAACTTAGTGCCTCATAGAGCATCAAGTGTTTGCATTGCATGAGGACTAACTACGCTTTCGAGTTTGATAGCTAAAATCTTTTCAAAAAGCATGTTTGAAAAGTGACTAAGTTTCTATGGTCAGCGGGCCGTTTGGGCCAAGAGGCCGGATCGTCCGCGATCCATCTAGAGAGGTCCGATGTTTGCTCAATTTGGTGTGAGCCAAAGTGTACGCATTGTGCACCGTACGGGCCTTGGGTCTGGACCATCTACAATCCTGACCAAAGAGGGTCTAAGTTTGCATAGGTCCCTATGCTTGTGCGAACCGTACGACCATGTGTGGCAGACCGTCTACATGTGCCAAAATGGGTTTGGGCAGGGACTGTGTGTTTTTGGGCGTTTGTATTGTGGACTGTCCGGTGTTTGAGCCCATACGGTATTAACTCCAAGCGGTGGACCATCCGGCCTTGGAGGGCGGACAGTCCGCCCATGTTAATGTAACTTGGTCAGAGCTTAGGTAGCTCATGTCGCCAGGTCTTGGACTGTCCGACCATATGCGGCAGACTGTCCGAGCTCACCTTTTCTAACAGCTTTGACATGATTCAAACGGAAAATATAGTCGTTACTGGTATGGTGGACCGTCCGGCCATAGGGCGCGGATCGTCCGCGTGTGCGCAGAGGATGTGCTACTTGCACATAACGGCTAGAAAAGAGTGGGCAGCTATAAATAGAAGTGGAGCTCATGTGTGAGGGTTCTCTTGGCCATTCCTAGCACACATTGAGCACATTTGTGATCCTCTAACTCTCTCTCACACACTTCGCTTGAAATGGCATTATAGTTAGAGATTAAGAGCTCCTAGTGCATTTGCATCATTTGGTGATTCTTGACGCACTAGGTGATACACCGGCAAGCATCATCCACTTGTTACTCTTGGAGGTTGCTGCCTCCTAGACGGCTTGGCGGTGTCTCCATCGAGCTCTTTATGAAGATTGTGGAGAAGTCGCGTTTGTGATTGTGAGGGGTTCGCGCCTACCACACCGGAGCGCCAAATGCGACACTAGTGGAACCGAGGCAATGAGCGATTCCTTGTCTACTTGGCTCAAAGATGAAGTTGTGTCTTGATAGAGGAGCAAGTGAGAGCTTTGAGTCTACCTCAACGTGGATTAGGTGTGATCGGCAAATCACCGATACCACGGGAAAAATCCGGTGTCTCTTTTTTCCCTCTTGTTAATTTCATTGCAAGTAGCTAGTGATTATTGAATTGTCATTCATTTCTAGCTTTGTTATTGTTGTTTCCCATTAGTTGCTTACTTGTATTAGCTAGAGAATTTATATCTCTTGTCATATTGATTAAATTTCTCTAGTGTTGTTGATTTTAGTCAAAACTGTCTATTCACCCCCTCTAGCCGGTGTCCTAGATCCTACAATTACGATGTATCTTTTGAGCACAAATAGTCAATTTATACTTGAATTTCTTTAAAAGTTATGAAGCTTTGTATAGTTGACAACCTCTTCATTTGAATTCGTTTACAACCTCAAATAGTCAATTTATACTTGAATTGTTGTAATATGTAGGCAACAAAACTGCAATATAAAGAGACAAAGTAAGTGATAGGCAGAGTGGTAGAGGGGGATGTGCATGAGGATGAGGTTGTGTGGGTTTCGATTCCCACCGACCACATAGTTGCGAATTTTGCGCGAAAAATGCCGCAACCTACAACTCGCGACTTCAATGGAGACGGGCGGATGGGGCCTAGGTCAGGCCTCCCCTAAAAGAAATAATTTTTTACTATTTTTAGACCCTATTTTATGTTTCATGAAAAAGATTTTCACTGGCAGTTTTATTATCTCGACCGCAAGTGTAAATCGATTTTCACTAGCGATTGTCAGTTACCCGTATGTACATAATAATTATTTCTACTGTCCTCCTAGTACTGGCAGTTCTAAAAAATACCAGTGTAAATGGTTTCACAACCGCCTTATAAAGCTTCTCCGTACTAGTGATAGACATTTTTAACTCAATAACATTGATTGGGTTTGTTGTTGTTTATGTATGAACAAGACAAGATTCAAGATAGTATATGTACATCTAGATGTGATAGGATAATATATCATGAATAAACTATCCCTTATTAAAACATAGCCTTGGACTTATGTTTGTTTTCTTCAGCAAGAACCGGCCACCGAGATCTTATATATCTGGTTAATTTTTGCTCACACTGAAATAATGGAATTATTCTCAGACACCATGGTTGAACAACCGTCACCTCGTGTTTGGACATGTCTTAGCGGCTAGACGTGGTGGGGTGTTAGGTTTCTATTGATTAATTTTTAGTTTCTCTATTTTATTTTATTTTAGTATCTAAATTGTAAAATACATAAACTAAAACTCTATTTTTCTGTATTTAATAATTTAAAAAATAAAATAGAATAAAATGAATTAGTCCATAAAAATCAAACACTAAAACACACTAACCAGCTGGTCCGACACTCACAAGCAGCCCTGCCGAATCATTAGCTCCGACGAGCTGTCCACGAGCTCCCCCTGGACAGCTGTGTGAAGCCATCGTGCAGAACATTGGTGGAAATGGAAGTGTTGGTAGTTTTTTTTATTATTATTTTCAGCAAAATCCTCTTCCTGAGTTTGAACGTGAGTTACTAGGAAGTCTTCCCTTAAGTTAAGAGATTCGACGCCCATTTGGTGGCTTCATTTAGTCATTCGAGTTATGTGAGATAGGTGCCACTATCCCTACGACCAAACTTTAGTCAGATATGCACATTATTACTCTCTCCATCACAAAATACGCCCACCTTGCTTCTTTAAGAGTTAAGCAGTTTTTAATTTTTTTTATTTGGTGACATCATTCAGTCATTTGAGTTATGTGAGACATGTGCCACGAGCCCCACGACCAAACTTTACTCAGATGTGCATATTATTACTCTTTCTGTCACAAAATACGTTCACCTTGCTTCTTCAAGAGTTAAGCAGTTTTTAATTTTTTTATTAGGTGGCATTATTCCATCATTTGAGTTATATGAGATACATGCCATGAGCCCCGCGACCAAACTTTACTCAAATGTGCAAATTATTACTCTCTCCGTCACAAAAAAAACGTCCACCTTACTTCTTCAAGGGTCAAGCAATTTTCAATTTTTTATTTGGTGGCATCATTCGGTCATTTGAGTTATGTGAGATATGTGCCACGAGCCCCACGACCAAACTTTATTCAGGTGTGCACATTATTACTCTCTCCTTCATAAAATACGTCCACCTTGCTTCTTCAAGAGTCAAGCAGTTTTCAAATTTTTATTTGATGGCATCATTCAGTCATTTGAGTTATGTGAGATACGTGCCATGAGTCCCACGACCAAACTTTACTCAGGTGTGCTCTCCGTCACAAAATACATCCACCTTGCTTCCTCAAAAGTCAAGATTTTTCAATTTTTTTATTTGACTAAGTATATATAAAAATACTCATGTTATTATATGTAATAAGTATCATTGTATTGGTATTAGAGTATACTTTTATGATATATACATTTATTGAAGATATAAATATTGATAGTATTTTATATATTGACTCCTCGAAAAAACGACTTGCACTTTGTAGGATACTTAGCGGCCAAAAAGAGGTCGAATTAGACAATCTATTACATAAATTATGGCATCTAATTTCTCCTAATCAAAACATATACAATAAATAAATTATTTTATGTGAAATTAAAATTTTTACTAAATCTTGCTATCTGTACCGTAAATAGTTATTCCACCTAGATTCTAACCCTATCAACTAGTATACAAGTTAAGCTAGGAACGTAAAGCACACAATCAAAATACACAATATAAAGACAAAAATTTAAGTACGATAGAGATACAAATTTGACTTCGGTATTTTTACCCAGGTATCGAGAAGCGTATAAATTTTCCTTTAGTCCTCGTTGGAACCACTCACAAGGATACCAACGTCAGGGTCAAGTTTTTGGTTGGGTAACTATGTAGATAGCCCTAAGCCTTATCCATACGCAAGTGGTGCTCAGTGTGACCTCTCTCGAATGTTCTCCATCGTCTTCAATATCAAGTTTCTGACCAAAACATTGTGGGTCTCATTCCCTTCAGTATATGATGGCGGACACACCACAAACACAGTTAGTATGATCTTGCAAGACTATAAACCTCTATGATATAACTATTACAATGGTGTGCGCAAGAACCAAGTGGTAATTGGCGTTCTAATCTCACTCAAACAAAAGGAGTAAATCTAGTGTAAATGTTATAAACAACGATCTAACTAACATAAGCACTTCACCAAGCACCATCACTGAGTGATTATTTGAGCACTTGGGTGTCTATAACTACTAGAGATGAGCTTCAACTCTCTTGATATGTTTCTCAGCTTTCACACTCCTCAAATGTTCGGTTGGGGTCCTATTTATAATCCCAAGGAGAGATATAGCCATTGCACCCTCAATGGCCACTTTGTACCAATAGACCCATCGTTGGACCATTGCGTTAAGGTCCGATGCCTCTCGATAGCTATAGTGTCAAAACTATATAAGCACTAGCCTTTGTCAATTGTTGGGGCCGTGTTTTGTGGCATATAGTCTGATGCCTACTATCAGACCAGTGTGATGCCCCATTTTCTTTTGTGGAACTTCTTTGGTAACTATCTGACTCTCGTATCTAATGGTTCACCGACACTTGAATAGGATCGTTTGACACTTCTGTGAGTGTGACAGTGTGGCCATATGGTCTGATGCCCTTGCCACGGTGGCTTTGATGCTTCTGTTCATAACTGGTTAGGGTTAGGTACATGCATATGGTTTGATGTTCCCTTAGGATGGTCTGACGCCCACCAAACCCTTTTCTTGCTTAGTGTGACACCCTCATTTTCTTTTGTGGAACTTCTTTGGTGACCATCCTACTCCGTCTCTAATGGTTCATCGACACTTGAACATGATTGTCTGATGCTTCTATGAGTGTGGCAATGTGACTGTATGGTTCGAGACCATTGCCATGGTGACTCCGCTGCTCTTATTCATAGCCGATTAGGGTTAGCAACAGCCGTATGGTCCGACGTTCTTGCCATGGTGGCTTTGATGCTCCTGTCATAGCCGATTAGGGTTAGCAACAACCGTATGGTCCGACGTTCTTGCCATGGTGGCTCTGATGCTCCTGTTCATAGCCGGTTAGGGTTAGCAACAGTAGTATGGTCTCACACTCCCTTATGATGGTCCGATGCTTGTTGAACCTTTTTCTTGCTTTGTTTCATCATGGTCTTTGCGTATGTCTTGGTTCCATCTTCCGTCTTGGACTCTTGCATGCATGTACTTTAAGATCTCTAATCATGTCTTCTAATGTCATACTTGAAGTGTTGATTTTTCGGATCACCACTTTGCTTTAGTGTATGTGCACTTTACGTCTTTTGAACTATAACCAAAGACACTAGCAATTATTTCAAGTGGTTATGTTGATCATCAATCACCAAAACGTAGCTATCGAGGAGCCTCCGTCCATTTTTATTATAATCTCCCCTTTTTCCATTATTGATGATCACACAACAAAAGCAAGCAAGTAATAACTATCAAAATGTAGAATACAATTTACTTACTAAGATGCAATGCAAAAGGAAACGGGTTTTATATTCTCTAATGTAATTGGATTTGTAGATTTCTTGGTATGTTTTATTTAAACCACAAGCCGTACGGGTTGCCGTAGATGTCTATAGAAGTTTGTGATCTCGGATATAGTTATGCATTGTAAAATATTTATTAAAAACCAGAACAGTAATTATTTTGGAACGGAGGAGCAGCTATGTTTATTGTTTACTTCACCGGCCCTTCTATACTCGTACAAGAATCATGGAGTTCAAAAATACACACGGTTCCACAGCGCTGCACGTGTCACACAGTGACACCAAGCGACCGGCGCACACTGTGCACGTACGGCTAGCTCCCTCAACAATCTCTGTTTTTTTTTTGTTGTTGTACAAGTCACCAACCATATGCATGCTAATCCAGCTGGCTTACAGTTTGATTTTGCTTTTCCATTTTTTTTTAAAGAAAACCTGATCCTACAGGTCCTAGTCCTAGCTATGCATGACCACACGAACACACGTACGATACGACGCATTTTCTACAGTGGAACACACAAAAAAAAACGTAACGCTGTGGCAGAAGCAAAGGCAACGGACGGCACTCTTTTTTTTTCTTGTTTTTTCTTCTCACATGATGATGAGAAACGAAGGCTAAGTTACTGCGGATGTGTAGTATGTACGCATGGTGAGTTTTCCACCCCCCGTGCTGATCGCCGCCGGCCGCGGGCTGGTTTCTTGCTCTTGGTGCCTCAAGAACCGAGACGAGAGGCGGACGCGAGCGCCACCGCCTGCGCCCACACCTTGAGCCGCGCCTTCACATCCTTGGGATCGTCCCCTGTTTCAACAGCAGTGTCACGTTACTGCTACACTAGTAGACACCAACCGGGATTATCATGCAATGAAGAAATTAACCAAACAGAACGCTTGGCAGCAAAAAGCAGGCACCCCACCCGATCCGATCCGTGCCTAATCCTAATGATCATTCATGCGTTTGCTAGATTGGTAATGGTACGTTCCTTGACGACCGTATGTGGCACCGTGCTAACGTCTACCATTCCTGACCTGTTGATCTTTTGATCTGACGCATATTCACGTCACGTGAGGAACCACCACCCTACTAGACAGATGGTCTCGTTGAATTGGTGATCCAAATTCTAGATAAGAGGTCGTGTTAACAAAAAAAACAGAGACCATCGTCAAAGACTTGGACCGAAGCGTAGCAATGCTAACTGGTCCATAGGCCAGCAACCCTACATGCCATGGGTGCGGGGGACGGAGCCCTCGCGGTATATATTGTTGACCCTGATTAGGGATTTAGCGACGGGCGTCATTATTAGTACTCCTCTTGTTTGTCACCGTTCAATGATGACGTTCTGTATACAGTTCACATTATTGTGAAGGTTTTATCTGGCTAGTGTTTTTGGTTTTTCGTTCACATCGTAGGGTTTTCGATGTAAATCTATGCTCTATATGTTAATTGGTTGATCTACTTCGTGTTGTGTGGCGAGACTGCTACCAGGCCGCAGGCGCAGGTTGATCAACACGGGTTGCGCGAGTCCAATTCCCAGCCAGACAAGTAGTAATACTCCTACAGTACTCCTACTTAACAGGTAACAGATGCGCCACGCCACCGATGAATCCCCCCATTGCCATGTACTAGGTGAATGAGACAGAAGGTGACCATGAGCATGACACCTGGCGCGCGTGCTCTTTAGTTTTGGTTCGAGTGCACTGCCTGGCAAGGCAGGGCAAAAGAGCCAAAGAGGGAGACGGCCGTCGAATCGAATGCATGCGATTCCGCCCGTGCGAGGTGAGGTGACGTGCGTGCATGGCGGGTAGGCAAAGCCCCCCGCCCGTCGGTTTCATTCATGCCAAATGGACGTGCGCGCAGCAACGAAGTTACGAATTGACCCGCCGCCGCCGGCCGGTGAGGGTGAGTGAGAGCGAGAGCGACCTCATCTGATCGGCTCCGCGCCTCGACCTGACCGACGCAAGTCGCGTACGGTACGGACAAACCGTTCGGCGGAGCACTCTTTTGACAAACAGATCGCCTACGTTTGTGCTAGCAGCGCAGTAGAAAAAAAAGAAATTCGGGAATGCTTGTCCCGGGGTTTCGGTTGGTTGATTGGTTACCGGGGCTGGAGATGCGCCAGCTGCCGGCGGAGGCCGGCGAGTTGCCGCCGCTGCTGGCGGTGTCGACGCCGGAGAGCGCGTAGTAGGTGGGGATCTCCACGGTCCAGTCGCAGGGCAGGTCCAGGCCCAGGTCGCGGCACGCGCGGACCTCCTCCATGTCCATCGCCACGCCGCCGCGGCTCGCCGGGGAGTCGCCGCCGAGGACCACCACGGGCACCACCTCCTCCTGCAGCTGCCGCCGCTGCTTCCGCATGCGCCACGCGCGCTCCAGCCACGCCTCGCGCCCCATCCGCTGCCACCGGCGCTGCCGCTGCCGCCTCCTCCCGCCGCGCCCGTCGGCGCCGGGCGGCCACCGCGCCTCCGTCTCGCTCGCGTACTCCTTGGCGCTCGCCCCGGGCCACCCCGCCGCCTGCGCGCCGCGGTCCGGCGTGCCCGGGAGCGACGCCGATGACGGGGCCTGCTGCGGATCCTCGTACGGAGGCCACGCGCGGTACGCGGTGGCAGCGTTGACGTCCGACCGCTCCGGCACCTCGAACCCGTCCTCCTCTTGCTCTTCCTCGTCTCCGCCGGCCTCGTCGTCGGCGTCGCCGCCGTCGGAACCCTCCAAGGACAGGCGCGACATGCGCTTGCTCATGTCCCACTCCTCTTCTTCCTCCTCGTCCCCTTCTTCCTCCTCTGCGATGGTGTGGTCGCCGTAGTCGTCGTCGTCGTTGTCGTGGCCCATGACGTCCCGGATGGTCGGGGGAGGCAGCGGGGCTTCCGTCGACGGGGAGGCCATTCCGAGCGGAGCAAACTGACCTGACAGCGGGGTGGGCAACAAGCAGCCAAGAGTAGAGAACCAAGTTGATCAGATCAGAGAAGACTTGCGGAGCTTGCTGGTGGAGAGAAGCAAGCAACTGAGCGCATATGCGATATATATATTCGCAAGGCAGAGTGTGCCTGCCCTGCGTACCGCCGGATGGGCTTATATATTTATGGGGTGTTTGTTTGAAGAATCAATATATTTTAGATGAAGTAGGTAGTGTTTGGTTGAATAGCCGAGTAGAACGGAACCGTTCTGTCCCAGTTTTGTTGCTGTTTGGTTACAAAGGAACTAGAAAGGAATGACTCTAATTAGTGAATATTCTCCTCAGATCCGGAACCATTCTGCTCCAAAAAATCAACCGGACGGAGCGGCTCCGTTCCCATCCCGCTCTCACAGTCACGCTCCGTTCCGTTCACTCTGCAACCAAACAAAAAACAGAGCCGCTCCGTTCCAGATTACCAAACACAGAATAGAGCGGCTCCGTTCCTAGAATCAGGGATGGAACGACTCCATTCTACTTGGCTCCTCAACCAAACACTACCTAATACATCATGATATTCCACAAATTTAGCGGAATGAGGCTACTCCTCATATTATTACTAATTATTATACTATAAAGAATGAAATGATGATGAATCAAGTTATTTCATTCCACGAACCAAATAAAAAAGTGAGAAGTGAGAAGATGATGACCTACCTCACTCCTTAAACCAAACACACTATTATTGCCTGGAATTCCTAAACTCGGAATGGACCGTTTGGATCATTGGAATTGAATTCCATTTTAATAATAATAATTTAGGCATATATCAATTAAGGTAATTCAGTTTTATACAAAATATATTTGTATAATATTATTAGCAAGATGTCGAAAATATTTATGTGCTATATTTTTACTATAGATGAGTGAGACGAAGAGTGTCATATAAGTTACAGAGTAGAAACAAATTTTACTAATGCATAAAATTATTTCTCATCCTACACCCCATAAATTTGAGATATGCTTATATCTGAACTTTAGAAATTGGTGGAATGTCAAATTCCAAACTAAATAAGTTACTTTATTAAGTGAGTTTTAATTCCTCTAAAACGAAGGAAAACTGGAAAAGCTCCTAACGGGTTACCCAACTGAATTGTACTATGCAGGTTGTCCTAAAAACTAACAAAAAATCATTAGCTTGTTAACCCGAGGAAAATGCTTGCAGATTTGTAATCCTCTTCTGGGACTTTCGGGGTAACAATCAAATGTTACGCAGGTTGCAGAGGATCGTTGTAAATTCTGATCGCTACAGTTCGAATCGGGTTAATTACGCACGTAGTCTTTCCCAGTGGATTTCTTGTTCTAAAGAAACCCGTGTTTCCGCTACAACCATGAACCATTTTTGGAAATTAGATCGAGCCTCCGCAAGCCGTGCATTTTCAAAAAGCAATCGCGTCTCGTAAAAGCGAGTCGGACGGACCACTGCACGTCGGCACCATGCCACCATGCCATGCTGGACTGGACCAGTCTATGTGGGTTGTGGCCTTGTGGGGTTGGGTCGTTGGAATCGTTCTCCAAACCCATCATGCTAAGACCAACTCCAGCAACGCTCCCCATCCCGCTCCGCATCCGCATTTTGCACGGTCTGAGGCACTATTGCGCTCTCCAGCAGGCTCCGCATCCGTCTCCGCAAAATGGACGCCGTGTACCTGCACTCCCCATTTCCACACTTTCTCTCTCCTCTCCGCAGCTCTCTGCGTGCGCGCGCGGCTGCTCGCGGGGCCCAGGTGTCATAGACTGCATGCGGAGTGGGATGGGGAGTGTTGCTGGAAACAGAGACGGATACGGAGAGGAGAGAGAATCTGTCGGCCGCGCGTTTTAGGGATACGGAGAGGGAGTCTGCTGGAGTTGGTCTAACGTTGTAGGAAAAGATGTGACCGGCCTCGTCATGAAGAAAAAAAAAAGCATCTAGATGTTCCATGCCGGTGGAAAATTGGCTTCCGCATTTCTGCTTGCACGTTGGCCAGGATATGGAGTGTGTAAGAATTCTGCACAGTACGAAGTAGTGAAGGATTTTTCGTTATGGATCATTGTGGTTTGCAGAGTTCAACCCTAATCCTAAAAATAGGGGAACACATCCTGTGCACATGAATATTTGGTCCACATAAACTAACACAGTTAACAATTTTTTTTTGAAAAATATCATACATATTCTTTCCACCCTATTTTAATTATATATAAATTTGTTATAATTTAGCTGTAATAAAATAGAGAAGATTTTAGACGATTTTCTATTTTAAATTTGTCCGAAATTTTGTCGTTTTATTACTCTTTATGTAATACGAACTTGAACTTGAAGTTTTTGTATATAATTGGAGTAGGGTGGAAAGAATATGTATGAATTTTTTCAACATTTTCGTAAACTTTGTTAGTTCATGTGCACCAAATGTTTATGTGCACACCATATGTTCCAGGAATCGTCTGCACTGTTTTCAGCGTGCCTCCCCGCTCCATCGCCTTGTGCCGCGATACAGCGACGCCGACAAGTGGTCCATCTGCACACGCCATCGTTTCCTCGCACACCCCAGTGAAGGGAAGAGAGATGGTCGCGTCTAAGAACTTCGCCCGCCCCATCTACTAACCCCTGCCCACGCCGCCTCCCCGCACCTCCCCCACGGGCGGCCTTGAGAGCACCTAGAGGGGGGTGAATAGGTGATCCTGTAAAACTTGAAAACTTAAGCCACAAAAACTTGGTTAAGCGTTAGCACAGTAAATGCCAAGTGGCTAGAGAGGAGTCAAAACACAATAACCACAAGAAATCAATCACAGAGATGGCACAGTGGTTATCCCGTGGTTCGGCCAAGACCAACGCTTGCCTACTCCACGTTGTGGCGTCCCAACGGACGAGGGTTGCAATCAACCCCTCTCAAGCGGTCCAAAGACCCACTTGAATACCACGGTGTTTTGCTTGCTTTTTCTCAATCCCGTTTGCGAGGAATCTCCACAACTTGGAGCCTCTCGCCCTTACACTTGAAGTTCACAAAGAAGCACGGAGCAAGGGAGGGATTAGCAACGCACTCAAGACAAGAAATCACAGCGACACCACGCACACAAATCGCAACGAGAGCTCACAACACAACTTAACGAGTTCACCACTCAACAAGAGCTCTAATTGCTATCGCAAAGAATCAAAGGCGCGGAATCGATGTCTTGGTGCTTAGGAATGTTGTAGGAATGCTTGGTGTGCTCCTCCATGCACCTAGGGGTCCCTTTTATAGCCCCAAGGCAGCTAGGAGCCGTTGAGAGCAATCTAGGAAGGCTGATCTTGCCTTCTGTCGACTGGCGCACCGGACAGTCCGGTGCACACCGGACACTGTCCGGTGCCCGATTTCCTTCCAAAAATGGCGCAGTCGACCGTTGGCAGCCTGAGAGCCGTTGGCGCACCGAACAGTCCGGTGCCTCCTTCTAGCCGTTGGCTCGGCCACGTGTCCCGCGCAGATTGCGCGGCCGACCGTTGGCCCGGCCGACCGTTGGCTCACCGGATAGTCCGGTGCACACCGGACAGTCCGGTGAATTATAGCCGTACGTCGCCGATGAATTTCCGAGAGCGACGAGTTCGCCTGTGAACAGCCCACCGGACAGTCCGGTGCTCCAGACTGAGCAAAGTCTTGGCTGCTCGAGCCAAGGTATTTTCAATTGGATTTTTCCTGTTTCCAGCACTTAGACACAATACATTAGTCTCTAAAACAATGTACTAAGTCTGAGAAACATACCTTTATCCTTGATTTGTACTTTGTCCGCCATTTTACACTTAGGCACTTGTGTTGGACACTAAATCACCAAAATACTTAGAAATGGCCCAAGGGCACATTTCCCTTCCAATCTCCCCCTTTTTGGTGATTTATGCCAACACAATATAAAGCAAGTAGAACAAATACAAAATCAATTCAAATAAGAACTCAAATTGTTTTGATTCAAATTTGACATATATGGATCATCCTTTGCCACCACTTGGTTTGTTTTTGCAAATCAAACTCAAATTTCTATTTCTAAGTCAAACACACATGTTAAGACATAAAGAGAGTCATTCCAAGAGAAATTGATTCAAGATTTCAAAAACTCCCCCTTTTTCCCATAATCATCACTTCTCCCCACAAGAAGCCAACTTTTGACAAGAGAGACAATAAAAGAGTTTTGACAAACCAAAAGCTCTAATCTACTATTTTCTAAATTTCTCAAGTGGTAGCTGATCCATCTATTGCTTTGGCCTTTATTTTCTCCCCCTTTGGCATCAAGCACCAAAACGGGATCAATTTTGGCCCTTAAACCCCATTGCCTCACCAAAATCTTCAAATAAGAACACAAAGGCAATAAGAGTATATGAGATGAACTTGGAATAAGTTACCCTCTCATCGGAATGCAGTGGAAGTCTTTCATGGTCCAAGTCCACCTTTTCCCTTTCAAACCTCCTTTGAGACTAAATCAAGCAAACTCAAGCAAACAGTTAGTCTCAAAGGGTCAAGTTGTACCACAACTCCCCCTAAATATGTGCATCACTTGCATAAGGACTTGTGAGGTCCGGGGATTGATTATACAACTTGAGCACCATAAGTAAGCAACAAAATGCAGAAGGAACATGATCAAAGGCATAAACACATGTATGCTATAAATCAATCCAAGTTCCGTGAATCTAGGACATTTAGCTCACTACGCAGCCTGCAAAAGGTCTTCTCATCTAAAGGCTTAGTGAAGATATCGGCTAGCTGGTTCTCGGTGCTGACATGAAACACTTCGATATCTCCCTTTTGCTGGTGGTCTCTCAAAAAGTGATGCCGGATGTCAATGTGCTTTGTGCGGCTGTGCTCAACAGGATTTTCCGCTATTCGGATAGCACTCTCATTATCACATAGGAGTGGGACTTTGCTCAGATTGTAGCCAAAGTCCCGGAGGGTTTGCCTCATCCAAAGTAGTTGCGCGCAACACTGTCCTGCGGCAACGTACTCGGCCTCAGCGGTGGATAGGGCAACGGAGGTTTGTTTCTTAGAGTTCCATGACACCAGGGACCTTCCTAAGAATTGGCACGTCCCCGATGTACTCTTCCTATCGACCTTACATCCAGCATAGTCGGAATCTGAATATCCAATCAAGTCAAAGTTAGACCCCTTTGGATACCAGATCCCGAAGCAAGGCGTAGCGACTAAATATCTTAGAATTCGCTTCACAGCCACTAAGTGACATTCCTTAGGATCGGATTGAAATCTAGCACACATGCATACGCTAAGCATAATATCCGGTCTGCTAGCACATAAATAAAGCAAAGAACCTATCATGGACCGGTATGCTTTTTGATCAACGGACTTACCACCTTTGTTGAGGTCGGTGTGTCCGTCAGTTCCCATCGGCGTCTTTGCGGGCTTGGCGTCCTTCATCCCAAACCGCTTTAGCAAGTCTTGCGTGTACTTCGTTTGGGAGATGAAGGTGCCATCCTTGAGTTGCTTCACTTGGAACCCAAGGAAGTAGTTCAACTCGCCCATCATCGACATCTCGAATTTCTGCGTCATCACCCTGCTAAACTCTTCACAAGACTTTTGATTAGTAGAACCAAATATTATGTCATCGACATAAATTTGGCATACAAAAAGATCACCATCGCAAGTCTTAGTAAAAAGAGTTGGATCGGCTTTCCCAACCTTGAAAGCATTAGCAATTAAAAAGTCTCTAAGGCATTCATACCATGCTCTTGGGGCTTGCTTAAGTCCATAGAGCGCCTTAGAGAGCTTACACACGTGGTCGGGGTACCGTTCATCCTCGAAGCCAGGGGGTTGCTCCACGTACACCTCCTCTTTGATCGGCCCGTTGAGGAAAGCGCTCTTCACATCCATTTGGTACAACCTGAAAGAATGGTGAGCGGCATATGCTAGCAAAATACGAATTGATTCTAGCCTAGCCACAGGAGCGAACGTATCCTCAAAGTCCAAACCTGCGACTTGGGCATAACCTTTTGCCACAAGTCGAGCCTTGTTCCTTGTCACCACCCCGTGCTCGTCCTGTTTGTTGCAGAACACCCACTTGGTTCCCACAACATTTTGCTTGGGACGAGGCACCAGTGTCCAAACTTCATTGCACTTGAAGTTATTGAGTTCCTCCTGCATGGCCAACACCCAGTCCGGATCTAGCAAGGCCTCTTCTACCCTGAAAGGCTCAATAGAAGAGACAAAAGAGTAATGCTCACAAAAATTAACTAATCTTGAACGAGTAGTTACTCCCTTGCTAATATCACCCAAAATTTGGTCGACGGGATGATCCCTTTGGATTGTCGCTCGAACTTGGGTTGGAGGTGCCTGAGGTGCTTCTTCCTCTTCAATTTGAACATCCTGTGCTCCCCCATGATCATGCGCCTCCACTTGAGGTACCTGTTCGTCATCTTGGGTTGGGGGATGCACCATAGTTGAGGAAGACGGTTGATCTTGCTCCAATTGTTCCTGAGGCCGTACATCTCCAATCGCCATGGTGCGTATTGCGGCCGTTGGAACGTCTTCTTCATCTACATCATCAAGATCAACAACTTGCTCTCTTGGAGAGCCATTAGTCTCATCAAATACAACGTCGCTAGAGACTTCAACCAAACCCGATGATTTGTTGAAGACCCTATACGCCTTTGTATTTGAATCATAACCTAATAAAAATCCTTCTACAGCTTTGGGAGCAAATTTAGAAGTTCTACCTTTCTTCACAAGAATGTAACACTTGCTCCCAAATACACGAAAATAAGACACATTGGGTTTGTTACCAGTTAGCAGCTCGTATGAAGTCTTCTTGAGGAGGCGGTGAAGGTAGACCCTGTTGATGGCGTGGCAAGCCGTGTTCACGGCTTCCGACCAAAAACGCTCGGGGGTCTTGAACTCTCCAAGCATGGTCCTCGCCATATCAATGAGCGTCCTGTTCTTCCTCTCTATCACACCATTTTGCTGAGGTGTGTAGGGAGCGGAGAACTCGTGCTTGATCCCCTCCTCCTCAAGGAACTCCTCCACTTGAAGATTCTTGAATTCGGACCCGTTGTCGCTCCTTATCTTCTTCACCTTGAGCTCAAACTCATTTTGAGCTCTCCTGAGGAAGCGCTTGAGGGTCCCTTGGGTTTCAGACTTATCCTGTAAAAAGAACACCCAAGTGAAGCGGGAAAAGTCATCAACAATAACTAGACCATACTTACTTCCTCCTATGCTCAGATAGGCGACGGGTCCGAAGAGGTCCATATGCAGCAGCTCCAGAGGTCTTGAAGTGGTCATCACATTCTTGCTGTGATGTGCTCCTCCCACTTGTTTACCTGCTTGACAAGCTGCACAAGGTCTATCTTTTTCGAATTGCACGTTAGTCAAACCTATCACGTGTTCTCCCTTTAGAAGCTTGTGAAGGTTCTTCATCCCCACATGTGCTAAGCGGCGATGCCACAGCCAGCCCATGCTAGTCTTAGCAATTAAGCATGCATCTAGACCGGCCTTCTCTTTTGTAAAATCAACTAAATAAAGTTTACCGTCTAGTACACCCTTAAAAGCTAGTGAACCATCACATCTTCTAAAGACAGACACATCTACATTTGTAAATAGACAATTATATCCCATATTACATAATTGACTGACAGATAGTAAATTATATCCAAGAGACTCAACTAAAAACACATTAGAAATAGAGTGCTCATTTGATATTGCAATCTTGCCTAAACCTTTCACCTTGCCTTGGTTCCCATCACTGAATATGATTGAATCTTGGGAATCCTTATTCTTGACGTAGGAGGTGAACATCTTCTTTTCCCCCGTCATATGGTTCGTGCATCTGCTGTCGATAATCCAGCTTGAACCCCCGGATGCATAAACCTGCAAGGCAAATTTAGGCTTGGGTTTTAGGTACCCAACTCTTGTTGGGTCCTACAAGGTTAGTCACAATTGTCTTAGGGACCCAAATGCAAGTTTTATCACCCTTGCATTTTTGCCCCTAATTTCCTAGCAACTATCTTCCTATCCTTTCTACAAATAGCAAAGGAAGCATTTAAAGCATGATAAATTGTAGAGGGTCCATTCATAACTTTCCTAGGAGCATGAACAATATTCTTTCTAGGCACATGATGAATATTTTTCCTAGGCATATCTCTACCATGCATATAGGAAGAACTAGGAGCAAACATAGCATAAGAGTCATAGGTATGTGAATCAAAAGCATTACAACTCCTATGAGACTGTCTTCTATCATTGTACATAAAAGCATGGTTCTTTTTAGTACTACTTGCCATAGGGGCCTTCCCTTCTCCTTGGCGGAGATGGGAGCCTTATGGCTTGTTAAGTTCTTGGCTTCCCTCTTGAAGCCAAGCCCATCCTTAATTGAGGGGTGTCTACCAATCGTGTAGGCATCCCTAGCAAATTTTAGTTTATCAAAATCACTTTTGCTAGCCTTAAGTTGGGCATTAAGACTAGCCATTTCATCATTTAGCTTTGCAATAGAAGCTATGTGTTCACTACAAGCATCAATATCAAAATCTTTACATCTATTGCAAATAACAACATTTTCTACACAAGTTGTTGATTTACTAGCTATTTCTAACTTAGCATTCAACTCATCATTCATGCTCCTTAAGCTAGAAATTGTCTCATGGCAAGAAGATAATTCACAAGAAAGCATTTCATTTCTCTTAACTTCTAAGGCATGAGATTTTTGTGCTTCTACAAATTTGTCATGTTCTTCATACAACAAGTCCTCTTGTTTTTCTAAAAGCCTATTCTTATCATTCAAGGCATCAATCAATTCATTAATTTTATCTACCTTGGTTCTATCTAGGCCCTTAAATAAACATGAATAATCTATTTCATCCTCATCACTAGATTCGTCCTCACTTGAAGAAGCATAAGTAGAGTTTCGAGTACATACCTTCTTCTCCCTTGCCATAAGACATGTGTGACGCTCGTTGGGGAAGAGGGATGACTTGTTGAAGGCGGTGGCGGTGAGTCCTTCATTGTCGGAGTCAGACGAGGAGCAATCCGAATCCCACTCCTTGCCAAGATGTGCCTCGCCCTTTGCCTTCTTATAGTTCTTCTTCTTCTCCCTCTTGTTCCCTTGATCCTGATCACTATCATTGTCGGGACAGTTAGCAATAAAATGATCAAGCTTGCCACATTTGAAGCATGAGCGCTTCCCCTTTGTCTTGGTCTTGCTTGGCTGCCCCTTGCGACCCTTTAGCGCCGTCTTGAATCTCTTGATGATGAGGGCCATCTCTTCATCATTAAGTCCGGCCGCCTCAATTTGTGCCACCTTGCTAGGTAGCGCCTCCTTGCTTCTTGTTGCCTTGAGAGCAAGGGGTTGAGGCTCGGTGATTGGACCATTCAATGCGTCGTCCACGTATCTCGCCTCCTTGATCATCATTCGCCCGCTTACGAATTTTCCAAGGACTTCTTCGGGCGACATTTTGGTGTACCTGGGATTCTCACGAATATTATTCACCAAATGAGGATCAAGAACGGTAAAGGACCTTAGCATCAGTCGGACGACGTCGTGGTCCGTCCATCGCGTGCTTTCGTAGCTCCTTATTTTGTTGATAAGGGTCTTGAGCCGGTTGTATGTTTGGGTTGGCTCCTCGCCCCTTATCATCGCGAATCGTCCAAGCTCGCCTTCCACCAACTCCATCTTGGTGAGCAAGGTGACGTCGTTCCCCTCATGAGAAATCTTGAGGGTGTCCCAGATCTACTTGGCATTGTCCAAGCCGCTCACTTTATGGTACTCGTCCCTGCACAAGGAGGCTAACAACACAGTAGTAGCTTATGCATTTCTATGAATTTGTTCATTAATAAAAATGGGACTATCCGTACTATCAAAGTGCATTCCACTCTCTATAATCTCCCATATACTAGGATGGAGAGAGAATAGGTGACTACGCATTTTGTGGCTCCAAAATCCGTAGTCCTCCCCATCAAAGTGTGGAGGCTTGTCGAGAGGAATGGAGAGCAAATGTGAATTTGAACTTTGCGGAATACGAGAGTAGTCAAAAGAAAAGTTCAAATTAACCGGTTTCCTTCTCTCGTAGTCGTTGTGGTCGTCGTCCTTTTGGGAAGAAGTAGACTCATCGCTGTCGTCATAGTAGACGATCTCCTTGATGCGCCTCGTCTTCTTCTTCTTCCCTTCTTTCCGTCTATGGCCCGAGCCGGAGTCAGTAGGCTTGTCGTCCTTCGGCTCATTGACGATGGATTCCTTCTCTTTATCGTTGATCACGATACCCTTCCCCTTAGGATCCATCTCTTTGGGTGGTTAGTCCCTTTGTGAAGAGAACGGCTCCGATACCAATTGAGAGCACCTAGAGGGGGGGTGAATAGGTGATCCTGTAAAACTTGAAAACTTAAGCCACAAAAACTTGGTTAAGCGTTAGCACAGTAAATGCCAAGTGGCTAGAGAGGAGTCAAAACACAATAACCACAAGAAATCAATCACAGAGATGGCACAGTGGTTATCCCGTGGTTCGGCCAAGACCAACGCTTGCCTACTCCACGTTGTGGCGTCCCAACGGATGAGGGTTGCAATCAACCCCTCTCAAGCGGTCCAAAGACCCACTTGAATACCACGGTGTTTTGCTTGCTTTTTCTCAATCCCGTTTGCGAGGAATCTCCAGAACTTGGAGCCTCTCGCCCTTACACTTGAAGTTCACAAAGAAGCACGGAGCAAGGGAGGGATTAGCAACGCACTCAAGACAAGAAATCATAGCAACACCACGCACACAAATCGCAACGAGAGCTCACAACACAACTCAATGAGTTCACCACTCAACAAGAGCTCTAATTGCTATCGCAAAGAATCAAAGGCGCGGAATCGATGTCTTGGTGCTTAGGAATGTTGTAGGAATGTTTGGTGTGCTCCTCCATGCGCCTAGGGGTCCTTTTTATAGCCCCAAGGCAGCTAGGAGCCGTTGAGAGCAATCTAGGAAGGCTGATCTTGCCTTCTGTCGACTGGCGCACCGGACAGTCCGGTGCACACCGGACACTATCCGGTGCCCGATTTCCTTCCAAAAATGGCGCAGTCGACCGTTGGCAGCCTGAGAGCCGTTGGCGCACCGGACATGTCCGGTGCACACCGGACAGTCCGGTGCCTCCTTCTAGCCGTTGGCTCGGCCACGTGTCCCGCGCAGATTGCGCGGCCGACCGTTGGCTCACCGGACAGTCCGGTGCACACCGGACAGTCCGGTGAATTATAGCCGTACGTCGCCGATGAATTTCCGAGAGCGACGAGTTCGCCTGTGAACGGCCCACCGGACAGTCCGGTGCTCCAGACTGAGCAAAGTCTTGGCTGCTCGAGCCAAGGTATTTTCAATTGGATTTTTCCTGTTTCCAGCACTTAGACACAATACATTAGTCTCTAAAACAATGTACTAAGTCTGAGAAACATACCTTTATCCTTGATTTGTACTTTGTCCACCATTTTACACTTAGGCACTTGTGTTGGACACTAAATCACCAAAATACTTAGAAATGGCCCAAGGGCACATTTCCCTTTCAGGCCTCCCTCCCCTTTCTCGAAGATGATAAGGGCGGCACTGAGATGAGCGATCTAGTTGAGTTCCGTCTCGATCCAGAAAGGACGGTCTAAAGGAGAGCACCTGGTAGACATCCGCCTTGACCTGTTCTATTCTAGCATGTCGAGTAAGGGCATTGTTGGTGCCGATCTGGACGCCAAACACTTGGAGTGAACCACCTGGTGGTGCTCTCTATGGAGGCACGGACGGTTCCGACCCTAGGTCGAACGATCTGCGACCTAGGCACAGGAGCGGCTCCTTCCATGCGTACATCTGGACGGTCCGTGCCTAGGGCCAGATGGTCTGTGATGCCACAGAGGATCTTCTTCTCCGTGAAGAACCCTAGAGCTCACCTCTGGGTAGATCCCGTCGAGGAGGAGAGTTCTAGGGGCTGCTCCGGGGTCGGCATGCAACCCAGGGCATCCCTAATCGACGTAGAGTCAAATAGAGATGGTTGTGGAAGACTAAACTAGGGCTAAACTAAGGCTAGATTACTCCTACTCCTAGGGAATGGAAGAACAATGCAAAAAATGTATTTTGGTTTGATTGGATCGATTATGGTGGGTTCAATCGCTCGTAACCCTTCATCTATATAAAGGGAGGAGGTCTAGACCTTTTACAAGTCAGTTCCTGAGTTAATTCCATAGGTTTTGCTAACAAATCATGCTAGAAATCTGAAACCCTAACTGATGATGCGCACACGCGGACCGTCCGTGCCGCCAGCGCGAACCGTCCTGGCGTGGACTGTCCGACCTATAGGGCTAGACTGTCCGGCGTCCCTATTTAGTACTCAACATATGCCCCTTCCTTTTGGTGGAGGTTGACGAACCAAAAGCATGTGCAGTATCAACACCCTTCGAGAAACAATATATCTTCATAAGCCATCTTGTTCTCGAAGAAAGAACTTAGGTCGATGTAGTTCACCGGCTCTTCAATTTACTAGGGTGATTATTCATAAAGGTTGTTTAGGATTGCATCTTTCTTAGACATGACTACTTGACCAATGGATCAATAAGTACAAAATTGTGGTGCCCCCTAGGCCGAATAAGTAAAGGGATGATACATATAATATGGGTTTATTGCTGCACTAGCCCATGCTTGAACAGAAAAATATGTTGGTGATGAATATGCTGGTGGAAAGTACCATGGCATCATTGGATGAATAAGCCATGGTTGTTGCGTCGCATTTTGGGCCATTTTATTCGGGTGTTTTTTAGCAGGTGATTAGGGTTTCTTTGTTGGCTGATCGCGTAGAACGACCTTCTTGCCAGCATATTTGGAGAGCAACTGATCAAAAGTAGGGCTGCCTTTTACTAGCCGACCATGTGCACTATATGTGTTTTGTCCCTACGTCCCCCTTTTTTGTTTTATGTGGAGGCCGACGCCTCTAGTCATGGGCAGACCGTCCGGCTGAGTCAGCCGGACCGTCTGCTTGAGCACCGAACCATCCGCTCGCGGGTGCCGGGCCGTCCGCGATGTTCGAGTCAAGGAACTTTGCTCGATTGCTCGATCGAGCCTGCCCTGGGTGCCTCTGGACTTGTTAGTCTTCTTGTCTAGAGCCTTCTGAGCAATTCCCCATTGTGACATATTCTACGTGCAAGGATCACCAATGATGACGTTTTTGCCTTTGCCCTTATCAGCCACTTTCGGCCGAACCAGGACTTTTTTGTTTGCTATTTCAATTGTATTGATAGGAAATGGCCACGTGTCTACTTGCATTTCCTAAAAACGCAACTGAGACTCATTTATGGTCGATTGTATCTGTCGACAAAAAACATTACAATCATTGGTGGCATAGGAAAAAGAATTATGCCACTTGAAATAAGCGTGTCTCTTCAATTCATCTAGAGGAGGAATCGTATGTGTTACTTTAATGTTGCCAACTTTTACTAGCTCGTCAAATATTCTGACATTTGGCAGTATTAAAGGTGAATTTAATTTCTTCTTGCCGACTTTTGAACCGGCTGCAAAGAACACGCAAAAGGGTTAGCCTTTGTTGGCCAAACAAGCTCGGCAGTGCATATATCTGCATATTTATCATCTGAGCTATCACGCTCCAACAGATGCACATTGTGGCCAGCCGATTTTGATGTCTGTTTATTTCAGCTTTCACAGGCTAACGCTCGCTGGTGTAGCTGTACTAATAAAAAGAATTGGGTGCCATCTAATTTTTCTCTTAGGTAAGGTCGCAACCTAATAAAGGCCAACCCTTCTAGCTCTTTGTCCATGACATGGATTTGGAGGCATTAGTTTCTAGTGTCCCGGAACCTCTGGATATAGTCATTAAGTGATTCTTCGTTCCTGTGACGGACTGAAGCTAAATCAGCTTACTCTAACTCATGCTCTCTTGAAAAAAGTGTTCATGAAATTTCTGGTCTAATTCCTCCCAAGAGTTGATAGAGTTAGGCGGCAAGGCTGCGTACCATGCGAATGAGGTACCAGTAAGGGACAATGAGAATAAACGGACATTATAGGCTTTTTTAGCCAATTCTCCTAAGTGTGCTAAGAACTGGCTTACGTGTTTGTGCGTGTTTTCCCGCCTTCACCGAAAAATTTAGAGAAATCTGGTATCTTGGTCCCATAAGGATATAGCACGATGTCAAATTAGTGGCTATAAGGTTTCCCATATGACTGCCCGTGCCTGACACACTAACACCGAGTTTGTCTCTGAACAACCCTACTACCTCATCCCTGATTTTTTCACTACAACTGGTGACCATGCATTAAGTATGGGGGTGAAAACCTCAGGTTACCTGACATTATGTTATCAGCTTTCCTCCCAAGGATGTTCAAAATGTGTGTTAGGTGTCCTATTAGTGCCACGCCCTCATACCCTATATCTCTCGGTCTCTCTGGTGGCCGAAGAATATTCGACCATGGGCATATGAGGTGACACGACGGGGTTATAATATGTCGTTGGTAGGGTAGTGTAGTGCTGCTGCGATGTGGTGTAAAAATTATGTATAGTGTAGCCCCTAGTTCTACGTACACGTACCCGGACAATCCGGTGTAAGGGGCCAGATGGTTTGCGATAGGGCCGATCGGTCGAGGGTGTTTCTGGACTGTCTGGCCGTATATGGCACTTCCTAGGTAGTTTTGTACCCAGACGGTCCGCACGTAAGGTTCTGAACAGTCCGTGACTGGGCCAAATTGTCCAGGGTTGTACCCAGATAATCCAGCCATGTACGACATGACCAGGGTGGTCTGTGCGTGGACTTGTGTAGGGTCGGATGGTCCGGCAAAATACACTAATCGGTCCACGATATAGCCAAATGGTCTGAGCTGACCCTCAGACGGTCTGATTGTGTTCAGAGTCAGTCGAGTGCTAGGCGACGACTACTGTGGTGGTGCTACAAATGTATTCATTAGCATACCATACAATGTCTGGGTACAGGATGACCCATTTGCAGCCGATGTGTTTGGTGCGGGTGGCTCCGTATTTGGTTCATGCGAGGGAAAACATGGGCAGTATATTTTTCATATGGATGTGTCCATTGCTTCTACTGATCCCCTCATTGTTTCATAAAAACCTTAAGAGATGGATCTGGAATACTTACAATAGGAGTCTGAGGCAGAGGTAGGAGAGATTCCATATCGATCCCCCTCGACGAATGATCTTCTAGTGGTGATCCACCGTGAAGTGTGATAGGTACTATTCCTCCGTGTTGTTGCCTCGTTCGGCAAGTTGTCGCGACATATTTTCCTCCTCCTTCTTGCATCGTTCGACGAGTTGTCGCAACATCTCTTCCTCCTCGCACCTCATACGATCGTCAAAGCGCTGTTGGTCATCAGCCGGTAGTGCCTCTAGGGCCAGCTTGACAATGTTAGTGGTGGAGACGTCAATTTGATCCTTGGAACCGGCCATCTGAGAGCCGATTTTTAGTAGATATAGACACCCTTGTCCCTAGCGAAGTCACCAAAAAGTGTGTTGCCGGTGATCTGGGTGCCAAACACTTGGAGTGAACCACCTGACAGTGCTCTCTGTGGAGGCACGGACGGATCGCGGCCTTGGGTCGAATGATCCGTGACCTGGGCACAGAAGCAGCTCCTTGCTTGCTAATGTTCGGACGGTCCACGATGGAGCAGACGATCTTCTTCTCCACAAAGGACCCTAGAACTCACCCCCAGGTAGATCCTGTCGTGAAGGAGAGTTCTAGGGGATGCTCCGAGGTTGGCAGGCCACCCGGGGCGTTCCTAATCGGTGTAGAGTCGAATAGAGATGGTTGTGGAAGACTAAACTAGGGCTAACCTAAGGCTAGATTACTCCTACTCCTAGGGAATGGAAGAACAATGCAAAAAAGGTAATTTAGTTTGATTTGATCGATTGTGGGAGGGTTCAATCGGCTGTAATCTTTCATCTATATAAAGGGAGGAGGTGTAGACATGTTACAAGTCGGTTCCCAAGTTAATCTTGTAGGTTTTCCTAACAAATCATGCTAGAAATCCGTAACCCTAACTGATTCTAGGCACACGCGGACTGTCCGTCCTATAGGGCTAGACGGTTCGACATCCCAATTTAGTGCTCAACAGGCATGGTTCTCAAGCATTAATACATACTAGTACATTGTTCGTGCGTTGCAACGGTACATAAACATATTTAATTAGTGACTATGGTAATTTAATTAGAGAAAGAGTTATATCTTTGATACTTTCTGTATACTTACTTTCACTTGTATGCAGGAGAAGAGTTCACAAATTCGTACCCAATAAAATATGTCCATGTTATGCCAATTTGAGAAGGATTCCATGGAAATCATCTTGCAGAGGCTAGGTACTTTCTCCAATCTTTCTCCGTAGCTTGCTGACCCAAGTCACAATAGCCTCGCCTGTTCTGCATCAAATTTTCACGAGGCTCGGACTTGGAAAGACTAACCATGCCAATCCTTCCAATTATCCAACAACTCAAACAAACTTTCATTCATTATAGTTACAGCATTGCATAGTGGCAAAAAAGAAAGAAAAATAAAGCAGATACAAGGAGATTAAATTCAACTGCAAATATATACAATATGTCTATGTTTGTATATGTTTTCAAGAAGCACCAGCCTTCTCCATATACAATCTTTTCCAAAATCACCATCCTTCTCCATACACAAGCTACAAACTGTACATGTTGTTTGGATTTATGAAAAGGTTGCTTAGATTTATGAAAAGTTCGTTTGGATTTACGAAAGGTTTGCTTACATTTATGAAATGGTTGTTTAGATATATACATGATTTATTGCTTATTTAAAATATTGAAAAAATGGATTTCTTTATTTTATTAATTTTTGATCCAGAACCAGAAGAATTCCCACATACATTGCTAGTGCTATGGTCATTGCTTGGGTGTGGTTAAAGAACAATTTAGATGCCAGTATTACTCTTGCCAACCATATTTAGGCAAACGGCTGGGGCCATGCCACGCCCACGTATCATCGTAGCTGTAACCAGACGACGATGCAGGAACTGGCCCGGCCATCCATTGAGACAGTAGACGACGGCTGTGGTACCGCGTCGGCAAGCACTGACCGCGCGAGGCTCGTCTACAAAACATGATGGCGCCACACAGGACTGGGAAGGTTTCGTGCGAGCATGACGCTTGTTAAGAAATGATCTATCCCTTCAAGTCACTCTTTGGGTTGTAGAGACATCTCTTGGGTTTGCCCTTTCAAATCACTCCTTTGTATCTATATAAACAAAGCATCCCATCAATAAAGAGTACAAAGTTTTCATTCTTGTCATTTATCTCTCGCTTTCGCTCCATACACAAACATGTTTTCAGCACTTTCGCTCCACCGATTTGGAGTTAAAGAACGAGGATTGCTAGAATACGCTGGCGTAATCGTCCCTGCCGAATTGCCCCATCCCCGCTGCAACTATGGAGGAAAGGACAAGGGCCTGGTACAAGAATTGAAAACAAAGAAGATGACAGACAAGCAACAATAAGGTAAATCCACGCCGCATTTTGTGTGAAACAAACATATCGTTGCATGGACGGGGCCACGCCGCCGGGAGCTGCGTGCCCGAGTCGGGCCGCAACATGGCCGAGGACGTGCCACCGACAGCTACGCCCCCTCTTCGGGATGTTGTGGCTAGCAGAGCTTGCCAAAGCCACTCGCCCGCGCCGCAGGGCTGCATGCCCACTTGTCGGGGGCACCCGTGGTCAGACAGGGCCATGCCCATGCCCTCGTGCGTTGGAGTCACACGCCCTTTGGGTCTGTGGAAACTGCTGCATCTCACCAGAGGAAGTGGTAGTTAGGGCGTGGTGGAGGGTGATCGTGGTGGAGGCGGTGTGGGGAGGGAGGTGCGGAGAGCTCCGTAGGAGCAGGCGGTAGTTGGGGGAAGGGTAGTGCTTCCGGGGAGGCGTCAGACAGTGAGTTTATTTCGAAGAACTTTAGGAGGGTATTTGTAAAATCTTGACATGGGACGACCGTTGAAACTGGTGCTTTAAGTATAATAGAGATAAAAAAAACTTGTTCATACAACTCAAAGTATTTAAGTCTTATATCTTATTCATTAGAGCTCCTTAAGATACGACTCATTTATGTTTCTTTTATGGTGTAATCATATCTTAGACTTATAAAATCATGCTAGAGAGGTTTTTTTGCCTATATCAATAAGAAATTGTCTTGAGTATCTTTACCTATCTTGCTTTTTTTAAATGTAAAGATCTTCCTTCATTCTCTCTCTCGTGGGATATGACATTCTATCTCTCATGGGATATGATTTGAAGGACGAAGACCTAATACCATTAATTGTGTTGCCACATGAATCTTAACATGTTACAGCACCTAGATCGTCTTCTTGGCCCGCGTCGCGGCTTAGCCCGACATAATTATATATATTTTTTAAATTATTAGTATATATATATATATATTTATAATATCAATTATTTGTATAACACAACTGAATATGAGGTGCATTAGTCACCTTTTTGCACGGGGATTTGGATTTCTGGAGGGGAGACGTTGTTTCGCTGGGTGGGGAGGTGATTGCGTGGAGATGACTATATAACATGTTGGGTGGAAACTGATATTCTTGCATTTCTCTATATCTAGTTTTTAGGTTAGATGATTTGGATATTACGTGTTGTTCTATGCAAATTGAGGGGGCAGGGGTTTAAAAAATATTTATGTAAAATAAAAAGAGAAACCGATAAATAGATTTTCTGATATATATATATGATAAACATGTTTATCGGTGTTCGGTGACCTCCGGCTTCCCTGGTCGCCCGTTCTTGTATATAGGTTGCGATACCGTTATGCAATATATGAGCCAGCTGAATTTGGAGGTTTTTCGATCCGTGCGAGAAAGTCCCTTATATCAAGCGCAGTGTTGGACGCTGTCTTAGCCCACGGCTCGAGATTGTTTTTTAGGTAAATTATGTCAACAGAAAACACTCAAACAAATCCACAGGATCAACCTGATTAGAATCTAGAGAGAGTATTGGCGGAGAAGGAACCGAGGCCGTACGTGCAGCGCTGTAGTCCTGAACGCTGGACTGGCTGGCTGAGAGCGCCCCCCCGGCTGTGTCTGCCGACGTGGCCCGACGAGGGGCACGCCAAACGGACAGGGTCCCTGTCGGAGGCCGGCAGCAGGGCCCCGCCTAGACAGGTGGCGCCGTCCAGGACTCGGCCAGGTCAATGCATCTGTGTGGCCGAGGCCCCCGGGTTCAGGGCAGGGTCGGCGCCTGCCGCGTGGACGTGGATCACCTGGAATTAATTAGGCTCTGAGAAGATCGTCAGTACTACTACTAACTAACTACTAGGACTGGTACTCCATGCAGAGGAGTCAGGTGTTGGCCTTTCCGCGTAACCGGCCTTGGTGTTTCAACGACAATTGCTGAGCGTGCTCTGGAGCGTATTACTAGCAGGAAGGAGTACGTTGTTCCCTTCCCTGCGATGTGGAGCATTGTTAACCTATCATTGTTGGCAGTACTTTGTGCTCGGCACGTGCGCGCGATTAGTCCCCCACGCCTCTCTTCTCGCGATTAATGTGAGTTAATTCTAGGGGCGGTGACGTGATGAGCTTCACCTGTAGCAAGCGAAGCTGCTGAGGATCCAAGGAGCCACCGTGCCGTCCTAGCGCCGCTCCTTCATCTCTTTGATTAGAATTGGGTTATAGTATTATTCATTTTGGAACTAAAATTATCTAAGGACTCTAATTTATTGTAAAAAAAAATTGAATCATGATCCATTATCACCCCTATTTAGTATAGATTTGCATCGTAAACATCGTTAGCTACTATGTATGTGGGACCCATAGGGTTGAAAACGGACGGATAAAATCCCGTTCCGACCTGTACCGGTTTCTATATTTGACCCGACCGTTTCCGTATTTACGGAAAAATATGGAAACGGGACAGAAACGAGAGATGGTTATTCCGTCCGTTTTTTGCGGGATCCCGTTTTTATCCGGATTGAACCCGTATTTATTCCGTATTTGATAAATATTGGACGAGCCTAGTATGCATTAGTATATAAACTAAAGCCTCATGTATTTATGTGGCAAATTATAGCACAATTGGCCATTGTAACCATCGGCTCTTTTCAATGACAAGTGATCTAAAGTCTTAAACAACATCAAATGTAACTAAATGTACATAATTAGCAACCAAACAACTATAAAATGTTGCCTCTCTATATCTATTTGTTTTATGTTATTGTCCTGCCAATCAATCACTAGTGAAACATCGATATAATTTCTATTTGTATTAAATTATGAGTTTCTGTTAGTATTTCCGTTTCCTTTCGTTTTCGTAATTCCGTTTATCCCGCTCCCGTTACCATTCCCGACTATTCCGGATTCGATCCCGTTTCCGACGTTAAAATGCGGTTATGGAAACGGGAGAAGGGTTTTCCGTCCGTTTCCGTCCGTTTCTATCCGTTTTCATCCCTAGGGACCCAACTGTAAGCCACTTCCATCCATTCTTCTACCTCCCGTTGTTGATGAGAGGTGTAGACATGGTGCGTTGTGTTAGGCCACACCACACGTCCGCACCGTCCCACTGTCCCACCCTTGGCGGCCAGCGCCCTGTCCCACGTTGTGTTCGAATTAGGTCCACTAGTGTGTCCCAATTCAATAAGGAAGCTAAGGTAGTGTGTAGGTATGGCATGAGGCTTAAGTCTCATATTGTTCATCTAGGTAGGAGAGAACTAACTTATATGTGGGAGTGTTTCCTACTCTTTACATGAGACAAATAAAGGGTTGTGAAGGTTGCCACACGAGCGCGCGCTCTCGCTCGCGTTTCGTGTTTTTTCGCGTTATTTATCGCGTGACTTGGTGACTTGTGACTAACTTGTGACTTGCGCTATCGCGTTGTGACGTGTTCTAAACGACAGTTTAATTTTTTTTCCTTTTGTTTATTTGGTTATCAAATGCGCACACACGTTACGTGCGAGATTTCCGGACGGTTGCATGTAGAGAGATTTCAGGGGGTAGTTCCTAAAATTTAGTAGATCGAACCCGTCAAGTTGTTGCGTCCCTCTATAAATGGGAGGTCCTTCAGCTAGAGGACACGACACAACAACTGACTCGTCTTCTGATTCTCTTCTCTCTGCGCAGCCGCTTCTCTGCCATGCCATTCCTTCTTCTACTGTGTAGTAGATCAAGGGAGAGCGTTGTCTCCGAACCAACGCTGGTGTTTTGGCGACCTGCATGGGTGCCGATGAATCAGGTTTATGGGAAGTGCTTCATGCACGTCCGCTTGTGTTCCTCACCATCACTCGTGGAAATCACTGTAAGTAAATCTGCATTTTTAGTTCATTGCGATGACGGCCTTACGGTTAGATACATTGTTGATTCTTCTTTTATGCGTTAATCTTGTTGAATTAGTGCAAATATGTTCTGTTCTGATGTCATCGATACTATCTGCCAGTAGATTTGGATTTTACATTTTATGTTGCATTATCAAATTAAGCTTAGGCCGTGTTAATTTTCTAACAATCCAGAAACCTAAAAGAATTAACATGGCTGGACCTTTGGATGCACTAAAACTTGAGGGGTTTTTGAGTGGTGAAAACTTTAAGAGATGGCAGACTAAGGTTAAGTTCTGGCTCATGTCGTTGAGGATTTGGTGGGTGATTTCCCCAGTACTTCCTCTCACCGAGGAGCAGGACCGTAACTTCGAGTCAGATAATTCTACATGTGTTGGTTGTATCTTGACACTGTTGCCAGATCAACTATATGACATACACATGCACCATGAAGTGGCTTGTGATTTATGGGAGACCCTGGACCAGATGTACACAGAATCAGACGCTGGACGTGAACTTTATGTTAATGAGCAATACCATGAATACAAGATGGTCGATGATCGTTCTGTCATGGAACATGCTAATGAAATCCAGCTTCTGGTGGGGGAACTTGCACACTTTGACTATGTCTTGCCTAACAAGTTCGTGGTTGGTGGCATCATTGCCAAACTACCTCCTACTTGAAGGAGTTTTGCTACAGCTCTCAAAGACAAGGAGTCAATGATTGTTGAAAGTCTAATTGCCACTCTTGATGTTGAGGAGAAGGCGAGATCTAAGGATGTGCCTCGTTCTGGTTCAATGGATAGTGGCACCTCTAATGGCAACGTGGTTGAAGGAAAATCTGGAGGGAAAAACAAAAACAAGATGAACTAGAAACCAAATGCCAAGTAGAACACTGATTTTAAGAAGAAAAAAACCTTGCAGACCTAACTTTCTTTGTGTGCGGTGAATCTAGTCACATAGCCATAAAATGTCGCAATAGAAAGGGCAATAAAGGTGATGGTCAGAAAACTGCAAATGTGGCTATTGTTGATGTTGGGAATTCTGGGTATGTTCCTCAAATTCTCTTAGCATGTCAATTGTCACACCCGTTTCTAAAGGGCAGAACCGAGCGCATAGCATATGTGTGCCAGGATCTATTTCCACACATATGTTGACGTCACAAGTGTAATATATCAAAAGAACAATGCATAAAAGCGTAAATAACGATTATATTAACATATTACACTTCGAACAGACATAATGTCTTAACCTTTATTCATCAAAGTACAGCGAGACATGGACATCCATCCACAGGAAGATAACCGGGGGTATCACTAGACTAGCATCCATGGAGTTCAGCATCATATCTTCATCTGCAAACTTCTGATCAAAATTAAGCAAGGGTGAGCTCACTTATGGTCGGGGCTCAGCAAGTGGGGGAAAAACTAATGCAAGGTAACGAGGTGAGGCTAAGGTTGAGCAGTAAGCATTTTAGTTGGTCAACATTTTATTAACAACACCTGTCTTACTAATAAGTGTGAATCCCAAGTATTCCCATTAAACAAAGGTATAAGAGTATATCAAAAACACTTAAGTGAAACCACTTAAGCAAACCATTAGCAGATCATCGGATCTCGATTTATTTCCATCTTCAAGTTCAATTATCATGTGAGGAGTCTAGGCTGCTCATAACCGTGAGCACGGCTGATATATTAGTTTTACACTCTGCAGAGGTGGTACAACTTTACCCACAAGCCGTGTATCCCCTCTAGCCTGGATCGGCCAAAACCCGTAAACACTTCCGAGGTGAGTGGCTAGGGATCCACTATTAGGCTTTCACAAAATACACTTAATACGAAGCAACCCGCTAAGGTTTCTAAAGACGATGGTGGAGGCCCCCTGGGTGAGGTACCTTAGCCAAGAATATGTCCCCATGTTAACGTGGGCTGCCAACACCTACCGCTTCCCCTCTTGCCCATATTTCAGGTAAGGTTGCCAGGCACTAAGCATATAAAGCTAATTACCAAAGCCAGAGCCATGATAGCACTCGTGGTTGCACTGTTTTCCTGGGTGGTCACTCCATGTTCCAATTAATATGCAATAATCTTGTTTAACCATCGGGTTAACAACAATAATGTAAACTTACCATTTTGGAACATTAATATCACAAGCGAGAGTGACTGCATAAAGTTAAGTTGTAGCAATAGCATAGCTACGAATGTAAAGTATAATTCCCAGGTTTGATCAAGGAATAAGGTTGGAAAGTTTATCTAAATAGGTAACCCGTCAAATTATGCATATATATCCAAAAGAATAAACTTTATTAAATGTATTGTTTGGGATCAAACAGAGTATGCAGAGGGAGAAGTCCACTTGCCTTGCTTATTGAAAACTTGAGGTTCTTCCACGAAATAGCACTTGATTCTCAACTATTAGATCAATCACTGAATATTACACAAACAAACAAAAAGAAACAAACACCACTCAATAACATACAACATTCACCATACGCAAAGCTAAAAGAAAAACCTAACGAAAAGAGCGTTCGTTTTTCAAAAACGTCGCAAGTAATGGTTATAATAAGAAGGTATTCTTTTCAAAAATGTGTGATATATATATATTTTATAAAACAAGACATTAGCTTAAAAATATCTGAATTAAAATATACAAATATTAGGTTCATCAATTTAATCTTTTATAAAACGTCATATGTGATACGTCTAAGATAAATGATTTATAAGACGATAAAACACGTTATAACGATATTAAACATTTTAACCTTTTAGAATAGATATAAGTTATATATCTAGGGTTAATGAGCTACTAATCACGTTATTAATTTAGAAGCATTATGGAGCATATAATTCATTGTTAAACCTATCACTTATGATAAATTAAGATATAAGTCGAAATAGGTTTTATGTGAAAAGATCATTATTATTAAACACCTATTTATGGAAAGTTATGATATATGCTTTAATGAACTTTTTATGAAAAAGACAATGAACAACAATTATATTTTATTTTTATTAGAAAGTACATGTCCTATATTTTATTAAGAAAGCTATATACAAAACAATATACAAACTAACATTATTATTAAAGAACTTGAACACTAATTTCCTTAGTTTATTCTTTAGGAAAAACTAAGTGACACATATATAAATAATATGAACAAATTTTGATTAAATGATTTAATTAAGCCTATATAACCAGTTGTAAACAAATATAAATCTAATTAACTAGGTTATGAGAGGACATAATTACTCTATTTTTTATCTTTACATTTAGTTTAGAAACATATGACCTAGATATTTAAAAATGAATATTATATTCATTGGTACGTTATTAACTATTTGTCGGCGTTTCGAGACCGGGGGGTCCCTGAGCCGACGAGTAAAGTGTCGCCGCGTGCCCCAGCCCAGATGGGTCGACGCGAGGCCGAGCGCGAAGGGGGGAAAGTGAGGTGGTCGGAGATGGGCGAGAGAGAGGTGGAAATCCCGCGACCTTCGTGTTCGTCCCGCGCCCAGGTCGGGTGCGCTTGCAGTAGGGGGTTACAAGCGTCCACACGGGGGAGGGAGCGAGCGGCCTCACGCGAGCGCCTGTCTCGTCCTCGTCCCCGCGCGGCCAACCCTCTCTAAGAGGGCCCTGGTCCTTCCTTTTATAGGCGTAAGGAGGGGATCCAGGTGTATAATGGGGGGTGTAGCAGAGTGCTACGTGTCTAGCGGAGGAGAGCTAGCGCCCTAAGTACACGCCATCGTGGCAGCCGGAGAGATTTTGGCACCCGGTTTGTGTGATGTCGTCGCCGTCGGAGGAGCGCTGGAGCCTGGCGAAGGGACAGCTGTCGGGGCCGTCGAGTCCTTGCTGATGTCCTCTTGCTTCCGTAAGGGGGCCGAGAGCCGCCATCGTCAGGGAGCATGCGGGGCGCCATCATTGCCTATCTGGCGGAGCGAGCCAGATGGGACGCCGGTCTTGTTCCCCGTAGCCTGAGTCAGCTCGGAGTAGGGTAATGATGGCGCCTCCTGTTGACGTGGCCGGCCTGTGCCCTAGGTTGGGGCGATGTGGAGGCTCCTCCGAGGTCGAGGTCGAGTCCGTCTTCCGTGGCCGAGGTCGAGTCCGAGCCCCTAGGTCGGGCGAGGCGGAAGCCGTTGGCTGAGGCCAGGGCGGAATTTGAGTCCTGGGGTCGGGCGAAGCAGAGTTCGTCATCTTCTGGGGCTGAGCCCAAGTCCGAGCCCTGGGTCGGGCAGAGCGGAGTTCGCCGTCTTCCGGGGCTTAGCCCAAGTCCGAGCCCTGGGTCGGGCGGAGCGGAGTTCGCCATCTTCTGGGGCTTAGCCCGAGTCCGAGCCCTGGGTCGGGCGGAGCGGAGTTCGCCGTCTTCCGGGGCTTAGCCCGAGTCCGAGCCCTGGGTCGGGCGGAGTGGAGTTCGCCGTCTTCCGGGGCTTAGCCCGAGTCCGAGCCCTGGGTCAGGCGGAGCGGAGTTCGCCGTCTTCCGGGGCTTAGCCAGAGTCCGAGCCCTGGGTCAGGCGGAGCGGAGTTCGCCGTCTTCCGGGGCTTAGCCCGAGTCCGAGCCCTGGGTCGGGCGGAGTGGAGTTCGCCGTCTTCCGGGGCTTAGCCCAAGTCCCAGCCCTGGGTCGGGCGGAGCAGAGCTTCCTATGGTGCACGCGGCTGGGCCTGACTGCCTGTCAGCCTCACTCTGCCAAGTGGCACCGCAGTCGGAGCGGCGCAGGCGGCGCTGTCTTTCTGTCAGACCGGTCAGTGGAGCGGTGTAGTGACGGCGGTCACTTCGGCTCTGTCGGCTGAGGGGCGCTCGTCAGGATAAAGGTGTCAGGCCACCTTTGCATTAAATGCTCCTGTGATTTGGTCGGTCGGTGCGGCGATTTGGTCAGGGTTGCTTCTTGGCGAAGACAGGGCCTCGGGCGAGCCGGAAATATGTTCGCCGCTGGAGGAGGGCCTCGGGCGAGGAGGAGATCCTCCGGGGTCGGCTGCCCTTGTCCGAGGCTGGGCTCGGGCGAGGCGTGATCGAGTCCCTCGAATGGACTGATCCCTGACTTAATCGCACCCATCAGGCCTTTGCAGCTTTATGCTGATGGGGGTTACCAGCTGAGAATTAAGAGCCTTGAGGGTACCCCTAAATGGTCCCCGACAGTAGCCCCCGAGCCTCGAAGGGAGTGTTAGCACTCGCTTGGAGGCTTTCGTCGCACTTTTTTGCAAGGGGACAAGCCTTTCTCGGTTGCGTTTTGTTCCGGTGGGTGCGCGCGAGCGCACCCGCCGGGTGTAGCCCCCGAGGCCTCGGAGGAGTGGTTTGACTCCTCCGAGGTCTTAACGCCTCGCGCAATGCTTCGGCTGGTCTGGTCATCCCCTCATGCGAGCTGGCCGTAGCCCGGGTGTACGGTCGGGTCCCAAGTTCTCGGGCTGGTATGTTGATGCTGTCAACGGTTTGGCCGGAGCCGGGTTTGAGAGAGCAGCCCCCGAGCCTCTGCACAGGGCGAGAGGGCGATCAGGGACAGACTCGACTTTTTTACATACGCCCCTGCGTCGCCTTTCCGCAAGGAGGAGGGGGGGGGGAGAGCGCCATGTTGCCCTCGGTGGGCGCCGAACATGGTGTCTCCGGTGAGCTGCAGGCGGGTGATCCGAGCGGACGTCCGTGCCCCATTCGTTAAGGGTCGGCTAGAGGCCCAGAGGCGCGCCCAAAAGTACCTGCGGGTGATCTGCCGGACCCGGTCCCCTGGCAACGGGGTCCGAGGGCTCGATTCCTCCCTCTGATGGGATTCCGTTACAAGATCGTTCCCGCTGGTCTCGGAAATGTCCTAGGGTACCTCGGGAGCGCAGCCCGAGCCTTGGTTATGTATCGAACGTACCCATGGTCATCCCTTGCTCTGTGTCTGAGGCGGCTGTGAACCCTTCGGGGGCCAGCCTTCGAACCCCTGATCAGTAGTGGGCGCGGAGCCCGAGTAGCCTGAGGCGGCCGTTGAACCCTTCCGAGGGGCCGGCCTTTGAACCTCTGACCAGTAGTGGGTGTGGGGCCCACGTGCTCTGAGGCGGCTGTTGAACCCTTCCGAGGGGCCAGCCTTCGAACCTCTGATCAGTAGGGAGGCTCGGAGCCTGGTTCCTTCATGGGGAAGGATCCTTTTCGGGGTATCCCCCTTTCCCGGTCCCTGTTGCAAGATAGAGAAAGAGGAAAAAAGGAAAAGGATACGAAATCGAACGACGCGGCGTACCTTTTTTGACGTGGTCATTATGGCGAAGGCGAAGCGTCGCTCGCTTCTCCTGCCAGAGGCGCCGCCTGTCCCGCCGCGGAGTTAATGCGACGGGGTGAGTGGTTCGCGGGGCAGCCGTTGCGCGTGCGCGAGCCGTTCGAGGAACGGAACACAGGCGCGTTGTCTTCACGCCGTGGGAGAGGGTTCTCTCGCTGCCCCTGGATGGGACGTAAGCTTGGCTGACGACGTGACCGCTGCTCCTGCCCGCCTGCCACCACCATTACTGCTGGCCCATTTTTGGCCGCATTGACCGTCGCGCCTGGCTGGCGCCGCTGGGTCGTGCGCTGGGTCGCCTCGAGTCGCGGTATTGGTTCCGCAGTCGAGGAGGTGCGGTGGTGGCGCAAGTGGCGGTGCAGTTGCATGCACGAAGCATTCGGCGCGCCGGTTGCATGACGCGTGGGTCTGGGCCTCCATGCCGGGCGTGTTGGGAGTCGGAGAGGCACGCCCACTTGGCACGGTTGCATGCCGCCTGCATGGCTGCCCGCCCTTTCGCCCGCTGGTCTGGGCAAAAGTGGAGAGCCGCTTGTAACCGCTGGGCGGTTGCACGCACCGCGTACGGCGGTTTGGCTTCTTCTGCTCTGGGCCGGCTTGCATGACGTGTGGGACCCAGCCCCCGCGCCATAGGGGGAGGACCTTGGAGCGTGTTGGAGAAGACTCAGCCTACGACGGCTGGGGACGCAAGTAGGAAGAGTCGCCTTTAAAAGGAGGGTGACCCTCTTGGAAGGCGACCGTGTCTTCGCGCTCCCTTATGCATCGTGTCTTTCCACCTTCCAAGCCCCCGGATGGGGGATATCCGCCGTCTTTCCGCTTCGTCGTTGGAGGAACGCAACTCCGCGGGAGTTGGTACCTTTCAGCCGTCGTTCGGCTTCAAGGATTTTCATCAGCCAGCCCGACCGTTCCCCTCAGCCGGCGGTCACCCGAGACGGTGACCACCAGCCCCTGGGTGGGGAGAAGCAAGCCGGGCTGCGATCTTGGTCCCACCCTCAGCTTCAAGGATGTTCATCATCCTCGCTGGGGTGGAGGCCGGGCTGAGCCGGAGCTCTACCTCCCGTGCGGGTTCATGGGTTGGCCTCTCCTTCGGCGTTCGAGGGAGAGGGCGCTCACTGGCCCTGCGGGCGGGTCGGACTTCGACAACGCGGGGCTGGTCGACGGCGGGCGTCGTCAGCCTCAGCGCGTCGGGCTCGTCGGCTTAGCTCCCGGTGCCCCCTCCTGCTGGAAGGCGGCTGCCGCGCCGTGTGCACGGGAGGACCGCCCGAGATATCGCGCGCTGTCAGGGCGGCGTTCGTGTTCTGGGGCGGTCCTGCCTTTGCACCGGTACGACGCCTCCACGCGGAGGTCGGTGCCCCACTCGCCCGGGAGGATCTGATTGGGGATCTGCCGGAGGGCTGACGGCCTCTGTCGTCGGTGCCGAGGTGGGGGCGGCTCGAGAAGTCCCCGTTGCCGACGGGATCACCGCCACCATCCGCGCTTCGGGCCTCTGGCTCTTTGTACTTGTCCTCGCCCCTCAAGCGTCGGCGTGGGCGAGGGCAAGATTGCAGCAGCATCCGCCCTGAGGCCCTCGCTGCTGTAGTTTGGCCACCTGGAGCGGGGGTTGTTGTCGTTGCTGGCGGAGCGAACGACGGCGAGCCGCCCGTCGGTCTTCTGCTGCTCCGCAGGCCCCTCCCCCATCGAGTGAGGTCGTTCGTACCTGCGGAGGTGGAACCGGAGTTCCGTTTGTAATGGCATTTCGAATGCCAGTGTTTTTGTTCATTGTGGCTGTCGAGGCCTGAACATGTATGTAATTTCGGCACGGAGCCGTGTTGTTTCCTCACTTTCGAGCACTAAGACTCGCCTGTTGGTTGTCTGAACCGCTTCACCAAGCGTGAGTCGCCCCGTGTAAAGGTGACGAGTGAGGTATCCGTATCCCGGAGGCGTAGGAGTCCCTCGGCTCGGTCAGCCTTGTTGTCCGAGGCTTCCCTTGCTTGGTTAGAGGAAAACCCTCGGCCGCTCTTCGATGAGCCGAGGCCAGGGGTAGCGGTGCCAGCGCGAACAGAGGCAGAGTTGGCTCAAAAAAGAAAACCTGGTCGGCCGGAGCCTGGCCGGGTCGTCCGTTGGCGGGACCGACGCCGGAATTGATCTGCCGAGGCCTCCGGCCGGGCTGATGTCCTTGGGGGACAGCTGGCCGAGGCCCCGGGGTGACTGGCCGAGCCGCCTGCTCGGGCCGGATTCTCGGGGAAGACCCTGGCGGCGATGGCCCGGGCTCGGTGATGACGTTGTCCTTCAGAGCGGAGACCCTTGGACCGCGTCGCCGTCCGAGGCTAGGTCGGACCTCGCTGAAGGTGTTGTCGACGCCGAGGGCGCTGCTGCTCCCTTTAGCCGTCAAGATCCAAGCCTGCAGGATCGGATTATCTTGTAGCGTGTGTTTTCTGCGGCCGCCGAGGCCGAAACACACCCTCGCCGTTGTAAGGAAAATGGACCCCGGGCCTTTTGGCTAATTGAGTTTTGGTGTTTGATGTACAACACAATCCGTGAACTAATAAGTTTTCTAGTGTTTGTGTTTGTAGTTCACAGGATGCGAAGAGAATTGGACCAAGGCAATGAGGATGCAACACCTCAAAAGAAGACATAAAAAGATGCATAGGAGTCCAAGACTCAAGAACAAAGAAGCCCAAAGAAATCAGCAAAGAAATTCAAGATGAGGGCTGTCAGCCAGCGCCTGGTGGCGCACCGGACATAGGTGTCCGGTGTGCACCGGACAGTCTGCGCAGAGAGGCCACAGACAGGCGCTCTCTGGCTGTAGCACCGGACTGTCCGGTGTGCACCGGACTGTCCGGTGTGCCAACAGCCAGACGGCAACGGTCGGATCCAACGGTCGACTGCTACAGGCGCCAACGGTCGGCTGACGTGGCGTGCACCGGACACTGCACAGTAGATGTCCGGTGGTGCACCGGACTGTCCGGTGCACCCGACGACAGAAAGCTGCTGCTTTCTGTCCAACGGCTAGTTTGGGGTGTGGAGGCTATAAATACCACCCCAACCGGCCATTCTCAAGTGTGAGAGCCCAAGCAACATACCAAGGCATATAGTGCACATTTCCAAGAGCTCAAACACCCAAGTGCTTAATAGAAACACTCGGTGATTAGCGTAGGTGCTTTGCGAAGTGCTTAGGTTAGTTAGACCGCTTTAGCGCTTGCTCTAGGTGAACCCTAGATTGTTGAGTGAGTTTAGATAAACCTCACAACCCCTCGGCTCTTGCGTGAGTCGTTGTAATTGTACCGAGTGGGGCGAGAGTCTTGCGAGACCGTGACAACCGCGTTTGTGTCACGGCCGCCACCGTGTACCGGAGGGAACGAGGCCCACGGCGTTTCGGCCGGAAGCTCGATAGTGGAGACGGCGGGGAGCGTCCGAGAGGAGCCGGAAGCGGAGCACCACTTGCGCGTGGAGAAGGCCCGCGGCTCTCTACGGAGTTACTCGACCGTGGTGCTTGGCCCTCGCGTGGGCTTCCCTTTGCGTAGGGGCACCAACGAGGATTAGTCGGGACCTTGCGTGGTTCCGGATACCTCGGTAAAAATACCGGCGTCATCCACGAGAGTTTGCTTCTCTACTTAGCTCTTTACATTCCGCATTTATATTAAGCATTTAAGTTTCAATCTTATTGTCATACTTATTTAGTGTAGATTGAAACTTAGCCTTTGCGGTAGAGATAGCAACACTTAGACAAAACCTAGTTTGCACATTCTAGTTTTGATTATTTGCATAGGTTTTGCTCTAGGGATTTAATTGTGGCCTAGTTTAGTAAAAGTTTTAGAAGTCCTAATTCACCCCCCCCTCTTAGGCGTCACCCGTTTCCTACAAGTGGTATCAGAGCCCGGTTTGGCTCATTTGAAACGCTTTAGCTTCACCGCTAAAAGAGCCGATGCTTTTTAGAGGAAGGGATGGATACCCATAGGCCACCACACTTTGACGGCACTAACTTCCCATATTATAGTGCTAGAATGGCTTGTTACCTAGAGGCCGTTGATCTAGGTGTTTGGAGAGTCACTCGTGACGGGATGAAACCTCTCAAGAATCCCGAGAAACCCACCACGAGTGTGGAAAAAGAAATCCATTTAAATGCTAGAGCCAAAAATTGCTTGTATGAATCTCTTAGCATGGATATTTTCAATCAAGTATTTACCTTGAAAACTGCTAATGAGATTTGGCTAAAATTGCATGAGCTCCATGACGGCACATCCAATGTCCGTGAGCAAAAACATTGCCTAGTCTTAAATGAGTATAATTCTTTTGCCATGAAAGATGATGAGCTTGTTAGAGACATGTATTCTCGTTTGAATCTAATAATCAATGAGCTCAACTCTATTGGCATTAATAAGCTAGGTAATGCGGATATTGTGAGGAAGATTATCTCCCTGCTACCACAACAAAGATATGGGAGCATCATCACCATCCTTCACAACATGGAGGATTTGAGCAACATGACCCCGACCATTGTGATTGGGAAAATCGCGGCCTTTGAGATGTCGCGAAAAATGAGTCGGGGAGAGGAGCCAACTTCCTCAAGACCATATGCTTTTGCATGTGATGAAAGGAAGGGCAAAAAGAAGGCTCCCACTCCAAGTTCCTCAAGCGAAGAAGAGGAAGAAGAAGAAGAAAGTGATGATGATGAAGATAATCAACCATGCACATCATCCTCCGAGGACGAAGAAACAATCCGACGCGTCGGAAAGGTAATGAGGATGATCCGCAAGATTAATCTAATGGGTGTGCCCCTGCAGGTCGAGGATCTTCTCTTTAACATTGACAGGAAAAAGCAAAGGAAGAGAGGATGCTTCGCATGTGGGGAGAAGGGCCACTTCAGGGACAACTGTCCAAATATGGCCAAACCCAAAAAGGAGAGGAGCAAAGGCAAGGCGCTCACAAGTGTTAGAACTTGGGATGATTCTTCAAGTGAAGATGAACCTCCAAGGACGCGCAGCCACCGATCCTCGTCACGATCATCACGGTCATCACACAAATGCCTTATGGCAAGAGGTAACAAAAGCATTCCATCCTCTAGTGATGAAAGTAGTAGTGATGATGAAGGTGAGGGAAAGGCCTCTCTAGAAGAGCTTGCGGAAGCCGTAAAATTTTTCCAGGATGTTTGCACTAAGCAAAAAGCTCAACTTAAAACTTTGAAAAATAAGTTGGTTAGCTCTCAAAATGATTACAAAGGTTAGCTAGAAAAATTTGAAACTTTTGCAAACTTAAATAGTGAGCTATCAACTAAAATTGAGCTATTAGAATCTAGTGCTCCATCCACTGCTACCGATGATAGCCTTATTAAAAAGAATGAAAAACTCAAGGCTAAGTTAGCTAGCTCCCAAGAAGCTATTGAAAATTTGCTAGAGAAAATGGAAATTCTTAGCATACACAATAATGAGCTAACTACTAAGCTAGAAAACATTGGTAGCACCCCAGCAGCATCTTTAGTTGAAATACCTGAAATAATTATGAAAGATGCTTCTACTTCCTGCTTTGATTTAATTGACGATTCTAACCCCTGCAACCAAGTCGTTGTTGAGAATATTGTTGTAGAGACATGTTCGGATGAGGTTGCAAAGGAAAATGAACAATTAAAGCAAGAAGTGGCTCGCCTTGGCAAGGCTTTGTATGACAAGAAAGGCAAAGCCAAACAAATCCGACCTCCACAGGATAACACCACTGCGGGAGTGAACAAGCCTGTAGAGGGATAAATTGTGATTTGTAGGCTATGCCACATGGAAGGCCACAAGTCTTTCCAATGCAAGGCGATGACCGGGGATAAACAAAGGCAAAAACTCAAGCAAAAGCCATCAAGCAAAATCTCCATCATTTACATCAAAAAGGTGAACAAAAAGGATGCTACACCATATTTGATCAAGAAGAAAAAGAACGGAAAGGTGATAGCAATCAAGGCCAACAAGCAAGCCAACAAAGGAAAGGGGGTCAAACGCATCTGGGTGCCAAAGGAGATAATTTCAACCATGAAAAGCACCAAGAAGGTTTGGATCCCGAAAGGGAAGTGAGTGGACCGAAGGTCCTCGGGAAATTTGGAGACTTGGCAAAATTGGGATGTATATCATGGGATACATCATATTGGATCAAGTTTATTGCCAAGTGGGTTATTGAAAATTTCGGACCCAAATTTCCCACCCATGACAAAGGTAACTAGTTTTATTGTATTCTTCGTTTTTAGATATGCCTATCTATTTACCTTTTATCTACTTTACCTTTCTTGCCTAGTATTACATTTATTGTGTACTTTTGTTTAAAATCATGCATACTAGGTAAATCATATGGTAGGATTGCTTGTTTTTAATTCATATACTTAAGCAAACCTACATGGATTAAAATGTTTATTTAAGCACGGCACATAGCTTCTATATCACTCCATAGTAAATGATGCATCAACTAAAAATTTTGATTTCTACAAAGTGTATCATTTAACTTATATGTGCCAAAGTTTGGATTATGGATAATTTGCCCCTCTTGATATCAAATCAAGTGCATGTCTCCTACAAGTATTCAAAACATGTATGCACACCTTTAGGGGGAGGTTACTCTATAATCTAACACTTTGAGACTAACATCTTTTCAAGTCTATTTCATGTGATAGTCTCATTGTAAGGAAAATAAGGTCCCCGGAGAAAGACAACAATCTTCCACAGCAAAATCTCCAAGAACTCTCATGTCTCTCAAGCTCGCCATTGATCTTCAATTGGTATCTTTTGAGACTACTTTCAGTATCATTTACATGTCTTCTCCAATATTTGATTAGACTATATTTCATATCATATGCTTCCATGTTGCTAAAAATGCATAAGTAGTTAACTCATATTCTGTTACCTATGCAAAAGGGAAGTTAGTCTTTTCAAATCATGTCTTGCACCTCTAATTTTCACATGCTTTTTCCTAAGTAGAGGATCTCTGTCAGAGGGAGTATTTCTTCATCTCTAAAAAGGGGGAGAAACTTCTTTCTAAAGAGAACACTCATTTAGGGGCAGTAATCTTTTGAGGACTCCTTCAAGTGGTATCATTCACATAGTTTAATTTAATATCCTTCTAGTGATATCATATGATACAATTCTTGATGAGGGCAAGCTTTTATTTACTTCCTACATGCTTTTAATGTCTTCCTTTTCGGTGGTTGATGCCAAAGGGGGAGAAGTTTAGGGACCAAAGCAATGAAAACTATATCAAACACCAAACACCACCAATTTAAAATTTTATATCTACAAATGGCTTTTTAAGTGGTTTTGGTTTTTTGGTCCAAAAATAGGAAGTAAGTGAATTATGGAGTTAGGGGGAGGCTTAAGTCCATAATATCACATTGTGGGGACAATCATGCATCTTAGCAAGTAGATTGCATATTTTCACTCAAATACTTGTATTATTTGCTTGCTTTGGCTGTGTTGTCATCAATCACCAAAAGGGGGGAGATTGTAAGGAAAATGGACCCCGGGCCTTTTGGCTAATTGAGTTTTGGTGTTTGATGAACAACACAATCCGTGAACTAATAAGTTTTCTAGTGTTTGTGTTTGTAGTTCACAGGATGCGAAGAGAATTGGACCAAGGCAATGAGGATGCAACACCTCAAAAGAAGACATAAAAAGATGCATAGGAGTCCAAGACTCAAGAACAAAGAAGCCCGAAGAAATCAGCAAAGAAATTCAAGATGAGGGCTGTCAGCCAGCGCCTGGTGGCGCACCAGACATAGGTGTCCGGTGTGCACCGGAATGTCCGGTGAGGCACCAGACAGTCTGCGCAGAGAGGCCACAGACAGGCGCTCTCTGGCTATAGCACCAGACTGTCCGGTGTGCACCGGACTGTCCGGTGTGCCAACAGGCAGACGGCAACGGTCGGATCCAACGGTCGACTGCTACAGGCACCAACGGTCGGCTGACGTGGCGTGCACCGGACACTGCACAGTAGATGTCCGGTGGTGCACCGGACTGTCCGGTGCACCCGACGACAGAAAGCTGCTGCTTTCTGTCCAACGACTAGTTTGGGGTGTGGAGGCTATAAATACCACCCCAACCGGCCATTCTCAAGTGTGAGAGCCCAAGCAACATACCAAGGCATATAGTGCACATTTCCAAGAGCTCAAACACCCAAGTGCTTAATAGAAACACTCGGTGATTAGCGTAGGTGCTTTGCGAAGTGCTTAGGTTAGTTAGACCGCTTTAGCGCTTGCTCTAGGTGAACCCTAGATTGTTGAGTGAGTTTAGATAAACCTCACAACCCCTCGGCTCTTGCGTGAGTCGTTGTAATTGTACCGAGTGGGGCGAGAGTCTTGCGAGACCGTGACAACCGCGTTTGTGTCACGACCGCCACCGTGTACTGGAGGGAACGAGGCCCGCGGCGTTTCGGCCGGAAGCTCGATAGTGGAGACGGCGGGGAGCGTCCGAGAGGAGCCGGAAGCGGAGCACCACTTGCGCGTGGAGAAGGCCCGCGGCTCTCTACGGAGTTACTCGACCGTGGTGCTTGGCCCTCGCGTGGGCTTCCCTTTGCGTAGGGGCACCAATGAGGATTAGTCGGGACCTTGCGTGGTTCCGGATACCTCGGTAAAAATACCGGCGTCATCCACGAGAGTTTGCTTCTCTACTTAGCTCTTTACATTCCGCATTTATATTAAGCATTTAAGTTTCAATCTTATTGTCATACTTATTTAGTGTAGATTGAAACTTAGCCTTTGCGGTAGAGATAGCAACACTTAGACAAAACCTAGTTTGCACATTCTAGTTTTGATTATTTGCATAGGTTTTGCTCTAGGGATTTAATTGTGGCCTAGTTTAGTAAAAGTTTTAGAAGTCCTAATTTACCCCCCCTCTTAGGCGTCACCCGTTTCCTACAGCCGTATTGTAAAGCCGCATCTCCTTTCCTCTTGTTTCAAGTATCTAGACTTTTTTGTCGGTAACAGAACTGTCTGTGCAAGCGAGAGTTGCTTCTCACGGAAGGTGATGAGTGAGGTATCCGTATCCCGGAGGCGTAGGATTCCCTCGGCTCGGTCGGCCTTGCCGCTTACGCGCACTCTTACCCGTCCATGGGGTTCTGTCACCGACGTAGTCGAGAAGGCTCGAAGAATCGCTCCGGCAGAAGAGCTTCCAAACGTGAAGACTTGTTCGTTCCGCGGAATCACTTATCCGAACGTGAGTTACTTATGGCTGAAGGTGATGAGTGAGGTATCCGTATCCCGGAGGCGTAGGAGTCCCTCGGCTCGGTCAGCCTTGGCTGCTTTCGTGTACTCCGTTGTTTTCAGGATCCACTTTCGAAGTAGTCGAAAAGCACGAAAGACATTCTGGCAGGAAAGATCTTTTTTCGAGGAAAATTTCGACGCAGAGGGGGTTCCCCCCTTTTAGCCCCCGAGGGAGGGTCGGGCTTTGCCGAGGCAAGGCTGACCCTTCCTTGATGACTAAATTTTGCGTGGGAGCGAGGTATATGAACAACTTGAAAACATCTTAAGGGTAGAAGCGACGTAGCTGTTGGATGTTCCAAGCGTTGCTGTAGACCTTGCCTTGACTGTTGGCCAGCTTGTACGTTCCGAGCTTCAGAACTTTGGCGATGATGAACGGCCCCTCCCAGGGGGGCGTGAGCTTGTGTCGTCCTCAGGCGTCTTGTCGCAGCCGAAGCACCAGGTCGCCCACCTGGAGGTCTCGGGACCGGACCCCTCGGGCGTGGTAGCGTCGCATGGACTGCTGGTACCGCGTCGAGTGTAGTAAGGCCTTGTCCCGAGCTTCTTCCAGTTGGTCCAGCGAGTCTTCTCGACTAGCTTGGTTGCTTTGGTCGGCATAGGCCCTCGTCCTCGGGGAACCGTATTCCAGGTCTATGGGCAAGATGGCCTCGGCCCCATAGACTAGAAAGAACTGCGTGAAGCCCGTGGCTCGGCTCGGTGTCGTCCTCAGGCTCCAGACCACCGAGGGGAGTTCCTTCATCCATCGCTTGCCGAACTTGTTGAGATCGTTGTAAATCCGAGGCTTGAGTCCTTGTAGAATCATGCCGTTGGCACGCTCTACTTGCCCATTCGTCATGGGATGAGCCACGGCGGCCCAGTCCACCCAGATGTGGTGATCCTCGCAGAAGTCCAGGAACTTTCTGCCGGTGAACTGGGTGCCGTTGTCAGTGATGATGGAGTTCGGGACCCCGAAACGATAGATGATGTTGGTGAAGAACGCCACCGCCTGCTCGGACCTGATGCCGTTTAGGGGTCGGACCTCGATCCACTTGGAAAATTTGTTGATAGCGACCAACAGGTGCGTGTAGCCCCCGGGTGCCTTCTGCAAGGGGCTGACGAGGTCCAGACCCCACACAGCAAAAGGCCATGTGATGGGTATCGTCTGCAGAGCCTGAGCGGGCAGGTGGGTCTGCCTTGCGTAGTACTGACACCCTTCGTAGGCGCGGACAATTCTAGTGGCGTCGGCCACCGCCGTTGGCCAGTAGAAACCTTGTCGGAAAGCATTTCCGACAAGGGCTCGAGGTGCTGCGTGGTGGCCGCAAGCCCCCGAGTGTATTTCTCGAAGGAGTTCCTGACCTTCGGTGGTGGAGATGCATCGCTGGAGGATGCCTGAAGGGCTGCGGTGGTAGAGCTCCTTCCCTTCTCCCAGCAAGACGAATGACTTGGCACGCCGCGCCAACCGCCGAGCTTCGGCTCGGTCGAGGGGTAGCTCTCCTCGGTGGAGATATTGCAGGTACGGGGTCTGCCAGTTTTGATCAGGCGTGACCCCGCTTTGCTTCCCCTCAACGTGCAGCGTCTCGCCCTCGGGGGCCGAGGGTACCTCGGGCCGAACCGAGGGTGCCTCGGGCCGAGCCGAGGGTGCCTCGGACCGAGCCGAGGGTGCCTCGGACTGTGCCGAGGGTACCTCGGGCTGGGCCGAGGGTGCCTCAGGCTCGGCCGCGTCGTCGATCTTGACGGAGGGTTGATGCAGATCTCGGGAGAAGGCGTCCGGGGAACCGTTGTTCGCCCCGAGGCTATTTTAGCCAGCTCGTCCGCAGTCTCGTTGTAGCGCCGAGCGATGTGGTTGAGCTCGAGCCCGTAGAACTTGTCTTCCAGGCGCCGAACCTCATCGCAGTAGGCCTCCATCTTCGGGTCGCGGCAGTGGGAGTTCTTCATGACTTGGTCGATGACGAGCTGCGAGTCACCGCGAGCGTTGAGGCGTCAGACCCCTAGCTCGACGACAATCCGCAACCCGTTGACCAGAGCCTCGTACTCAGCTACATTGTTGGACGCTGGGAAGTGGAGGCGTAGCACGTAGCGTAGGTGCTTCCCGAGGGGCGAGATGAAGAGTAAGCCTGCGTCGGCTCCTGTCTTCATTAGCGACCCGTCGAAGAACATGGTCCAGAGCTCCGGTTGGATCAGAGCTGTTGGTAGCTGGGTGTCGACCCATTCAGCCACGAAGTCCGCCAAGACCTGGGATTTGATGGCCTTCCGAGGGGCGAACGAGATTGTTTCGCTCATGATTTCCACCGCCCACTTTGCAATCCTACCCGAGGCCTCTCGGCAATGGATGATCTCCCCCAGGGGGAAGGATGACACCACAGTTACCGGATGAGACTCGAAGTAGTGTCACAACTTCCGCCGTGTCAGGATTACCGCGTACAGCAGCTTCTGAACTTGTGGGTAGCGGATCTTGGTTTCGGACAGTACCTCGCTGACGAAGTAGACTGGCCTCTGGACGGGCAATGTGTGCCCCTCTTCTTGCCTCTCGACCACAATCGCGGCGCTAACCACCTGAGTGGTTGCGGCGATGTAGACCAAGAGGGCTTCTCCAGCAGCTGGGGGCACCAAGATAGGCGCCTTTGTGAGGAGCGCCTTCAGGTTCCCGAGGGCTTCCTCGGCCTCAGGGGTCCAAGTGAAGCACTCGGCCTTCCTTAAGAGGTGGTACAGCGGTAGACCTCTTTCGCCGAGGCGTGAGATGAAGCGGCTCAGAGCCGCGAGACATCCCATGACCCTCTATACGCCTTTCAAGTCCTTGATGGGCCCCATGCTGGTGATGGCTGCGATCTTCTCCGGGTTGGCTTCGATGCCCCGCTCGGAGACGATGAACCCCAAGAGCATGCCTCGGGGCACCCCGAAGACACACTTTTCGGGATTGAGCTTGATGCCTTTCGCCTTGAGACAACGGAATGTCACTTCAAGGTCAGAAAGGAGGTCGGAGGCTTTCCTCGTCTTGACTATGATTTCATCGACGTAGGCCTCGACCGTGCAGCCAATGTGTTCGCCGAACACATGGTTCATGCACCGCTGGTACATCGTGCCCGCATTCCTCAAGCCGAACGGCATGGTGACATAGCAGTACATGCCGAAGGGTGTGATGAAAGAGGTCGCGAGCTGGTCGGACTCTTTCATCCTGATTTGGTGATACTCTGAGTAGGCATCGAGGAAAGACAGGGTTTCGCACCCAGCGGTGGAATCCACGATTTGATCGATGCGAGGTAGAGGGTAGGGAACCTTCAGACATGCTTTGTTCAGACCAGTGTAGTCTACACACATCCGCCATTTCCCCCCTTTCTTTCTCACAAGCACAGGGTTGGCAAGCCATTCGGGATGGAATACCTCTTTGATGAACCCTGCCGCCATTAGCTTGTGGATCTCCTCGCCTATGGCTCTGCGCTGCTCCTCATCGACTCGGCGCAGAGGCTGCTTGACGGGTCAGGCTCCGGCTCGGATGTCCAGCGAGTGCTCGGCGACATCCCTCGGTATGCCGGGCATGTCCGAGGGACTCCAAGCGAAGACGTCGGCGTTCGCGCGGAGGAAGTCGACGAGCACTGCTTCCTATTTGGGATCGAGCTCGGAGCCGATCCGGACTTGCTTGGAGGCGTCGCTGCTGGGGTCGAGGGGGACGGACTTAACCGTCTCCGCTGGCTCGAAGTTGCCGGCATGACGCTTCATGTCTGGCACCTCCTTAGAGAGGCTCTCCAGGTCGGCGATGAGGGCCTCGGACTCGGCGAGGGCCTCGGCGTACTCCACACACTTCACGTCGCATTCGAACGCGTGTTTGTACGTGGGGCCGACGGTGATGACCCCGTTGGGGCCCGGCATCTTGAGCTTGAGGTAGGTGTAGTTGGGGACGGCCATGAACTTCGCGTAGCATGGCCTCGCCAATACCGCGTGGTAGGTTCCTTGGAACCCGACCACCTCAAACGTCAGGGTCTCCCTTCGTAAGTTGGAGGGTGTTCCGAAGCAGACGGGAAGATCGAGTTGTCCGAGGGGCTGGACGCGCTTCCCGGGGATGATCCCATGGAAAGGCGCAGCGCCCGTCCGGACCGAGGACAGATCGATATGCAGAAGCCCGAGGGTCTCGGCGTAGATGATGTTGAGGCTGCTGCCTCCGCCCATGAGGACCTTGGTGAGCTTGACGTTGCCGATGACGGGGTCGACGGCGAGCGGGTATTTCCCCGGGCTCGGCACATGGTCGGGGTGGTCGGCTTGGTCGAAGGTGATGGGCTTGTCGGACCAGTCCAGGTAGACTGGCGTCGCCATCTTCACCGTACAGACCTCCCGGCGCTCTTGCTTGCGGTGCCGAGCCGAGGCATTCGCCGCTTGCCCGCCGTAGATCATGAAGCAGTCGCGGACCTCGGGGAACTCTCCTGCCTGGTGATCTCCATTCTTGTCGTCGTCGCGAGCCCTGCCACCCTCCACGGGTGGCCCGGCCCTGTGGAAGTGGCGCCGAAGCATGACGTACTCCTCAAGGGTGTGCTTGATGGGCCCCTGGTGATAGGGGCACGGCTCCTTGAGCATCTTGTCGAAGAGGTTGGGACCTCCGGGGGGTTTCCAAGGGTTCTTGTACTCGGCGGCGGCGACAAGGTCCGCGTCGACGGCATCGCGTTTCGCTTGCGACTTCTTCTTGCCCTTCTTCTTGGCGCCGCGCTGAGTTGACGCCTCGGGGGCATCTTCCGATGGGCGGCACTGGGGCTGCTTGTCCTTCCGGAAGATAGCCTCGACCGCCTCCTGGCCGGAGGCGAACTTGGTGGCGATGTCCATCAGCTCGCTCGCCCTGGTGGGGGTCTTGCGACCCAGCTTGCTCACCAGGTCGCGGCAGGTGGTGCCGGCGAGGAACACGCCGATTACATCCGAGTCGGTGATGTTGGGCAGCTCGGTGCGCTTCTTCGAGAATCGCCGGATGTAGTCCCGGAGAGACTCTCCCGGCTGTTGTCGGCAGCTTCGGAGGTCCCAGGAATTCCCGGGGCGCACGTACGTGCCCTGGAAATTGCCGGCGAAAGCTTGGACTAGGTCGTCCCAGTTGGAGATCTGCCCCGGAGGCAGGTGCTCCAACCAGGCGCGGGCGGTGTCGGAGAGGAACAGGGGGAGGTTGCGGATGATGAGGTTGTCATCGTCCATTCCACCCAGTTGGCAGGCCAGACGGTAGTCCACGAGCCACAGTTCCGGTCTCGTCTCCCCCGAGTACTTTGCGATAGTAGTCGGGGGTCGGAACCGGGTTGGGAACGGCGCCCGTCGTATGGCCCGGCAGAAGGCCTGCGGACCGGGTGGTTCGGGCGAGGGACTCTGATCCTCCCCGCTGTCGTAGCGTCCCCCACGCCTGGGGTGGTAGCCTCAGCGCACCCTCTCGTCGAGGTGGGCCCGACGATCGCGGTGATGGTGCTCGTTGCCGAGGCGACCCGGGGCCGCAGGCGCTGTATTGCGCGTGCGCCCGGTGTAGACCGAGGCTTCCCGCATGAATCGGGAAGTCGCGGCATGATGTTCCGAGGGGTACCCCTGCCTTCGCGAGGTGGAGCTCTCGGCCCGCCGGACCGCGGCGCCTTCCAGGAGATCCTTGAGCTCTCCCTGGATTCGCCGCCCCTCGGTGGTTGATGGCTCCGGCATCGCACGGAGGAACATTGCTGCTGCAGCCAGGTTCTGGCCGACCCCACTGGATGCGGGTGGCGGCCTGACCCTGACATCGTCGGCGATGCGGTGCTGAAAGCCTTGGGGTAGATGACGCATTTCTCCAGCTGGAGGTTGGCCCGCCCATGCCTGCCCGACGTCCCAGCGGATTGGCTCAAGCGCTCCTGCTCCCTCGTCGAGCCTGGCCTGCACCCCGCGGATTTGCTCGAGTTGTGGGTCGTGACCCCCCGCCGGAATGGGGACCACAGCTAGCTCCCGCGGGATGTCAGCGCGAGGCACCGGCCTAGGGAGATCACCGTCCTCCGGCATGCCGAGATGGTTGCCTTCGGAGGGACTGTAACACCCTAAATCTCATTTTGGGAATATAGTAAAAATTTTCAAAGATCTTGCATTAGAATTTTTCCTTTTCTCTCTCTTTAGAACTCTCATAACATTTGAAGACTCATCTCCCTATTTAAAAGCATTTACTTAAGTGAATAAACTAATAAATAGAACCATATTTGGCACTCATGATGGAGTTTTAATTGTATGTGCATTTAAAATAATAATAAAATATAATAATGGAATTGAAAATTTGAAGTTAACCCAAGGTGGCACTTTGGGGTTTTGGAAATATTATGTAGAAGTGAATGAGAGAAGATATATATACATAATATAAGGGAAATTTATATACTTCCAAAATTTATACTTTTTATTTCACAAAATATAAATTGAGGATAAACTGGCACAAAATTTGAATTTAAAATCTGAATTTAAAATGGAATTTGGAAACTAAAAGGAGAAAGAAGAAAATATAAAAGAAAAAGAGAAGGGATACTATACCTGATGGGCCGCAGGCCAACAAATCGGCCCACTAACCCTTTTCTCGCCGCGCGGCCCAGCTTCGCTCTCCCCCCGCGCGGACGACACTGCCGTGTGGGCCCTCAACACTAGCCTCTGCGCGCGCGTGCTCATTTGGCTGACGTGTGGGACCGCTCGGTCAGCTGGTCGCGTTGCACCTCGGCTGCTGCGGGTCTCCGCCATGTGGGCCCTCATTCGGCTACTGTGCATCTTCTTCGCTCGGCCGAACTTCGCGATATCTCCGCGTATCATGCGCCGTAGCTTGCTCACCGACTGCGTCAACGGCCTCCCCGTCACCACCGAACTCCACGGAGCGCCGAACGGATTCCACCGCCTCTATAAAACCCAGCCCCGTCCTCTGTTTCTCCGCTGCGCCGAGCAACCACCGTCGCGAGAGAAACCGAGCGCCGCCGCCTTGGATAATTGGATTTCCCCTCTGTGCTCGCGCTCGGGTCTGCGCGTGTGGGCGGGGGTATTGTCGGGATCCCGTGAAGCTACGGGGCACCTCAATACGAACTGAAGACCTCGGGAAGCTCGGGAATTCCTCGCCGGAGTTCTCCTTCGCCGCTGCTCCGTGGGCACTGATCACCGTCGCTCTTCCTCGGGTATGTAGCTCCAAATCGTGTTCGCCATCCTTCCCTCTAGGTTTAGCACCGGTCAAATGTGAGTTTGTGGCGTTGGGGCGACGGATCGCGTGGCTCGCCGGTGATGGCCGCCGCGAGCGCAGGCGGCGCTGCCGCGTTTGGTGAGGAAGAGGGGATGGATCGGCCGCCGTCGATCTGTTGATGGACGGTGGTGATTTGAAGGGGGTAGCGTTTCGGCTTGGTGATCCGGACCGTAGGATCATATCGGATCGGGCGATGAACGGCTAGGATTAAGACCCGAGATACCCGTTCACTGATTTCGTCCGAGCCGTTGGATCGAGATCCGATAGTCGGGGTTGAGCGCGATGTGTAACACACCAGGATCTAATCTGTGGCGTCCAGTGGTGATCGTGCGGCTGAGATTAGAAGATACCCCTTCGTCGAGCCTATTTTGTAAAAGAGCCCCTGATCTTCACAGTAATCAACCCGCCGTCCTTGCCCAGGGTTTTCTGAGTCTTAGGAATTTTTACGCGCTTGCCCCTGGGTTTCTCTAAAATTGAGGCCCAATCCAGTGCTGTATTAAAATGATTAAATGAATTAGAAATTTGATTTTTAATACAAAAATAATTGCTAGAACTTAGATAATTCATAGAAAATCCGTTTTAGCTCCAAATCGAACCATTCCAGTTTCTAAAATCTTGTAATAATATTCTTCATCATTTAGTGTCTTTGTTTTGACATGAACTCTGTCAGAAAATTTATTTATCATTTAATCATATTTTAATCACATTAAACCTTAGGAAAATCATAACTTGAATTCTACAACTCCAAAATTAATAATTCTTTTTCCTGTGATCTTATTTTAATATGTAGATTATTAATATGTATTCTGCATATATGTTTGGTGTAATGTTAATTTTGCCTATACCATGTATGTTTGTATTGCTACGACTAGCAGTGAGGTCACGAGGATCTGAAGATCATCCTGGTACCTGGATTCTCAAGTCCCAGGCAAGTTGTGCCCTTGATCACTTCTTTTTACCCAGCCATGTTCTGATTAATCATAATGATCTGCATAGGTTAATTTTGATGGGACCCAATAGGTTACCCTAGTTTGTCTATCTTTATACCTTGTTTACCACTGATCTTTCTGGGTAGTACTTGCTAGTGCTATATGTGGTTTTGGGTATGGAGATACACTATTCATGATTACACTTTTGTTATCAGTTGTTATTTAATGTTCATGTTAAGATCATTATGTTAATTGGAACATGGAGCGACCACCCGGGAAAACAGTGCTACCACAAGGGTGGAATGGGACGCCCTTGGCTGATTAATTAGGGAAGCTAGTGGAAGACTACCTTACCCGAAAGGGGCAAGGGCAGTAGGGGAGAGGTCAGTGTAGGGAGGCCCTCGGGAGGATTTTGCTGCGATGGCGGTCCTGCAAGGGATTCCTGCACTGGATCTTCCTATAAACTGTAGCGGGTTTTTGGAAGCTAGTGGAACTTTGTAAAGGCCTCGTAGTGTTACCCTGCCTCGCTTCCTTGGTAGAGGTGTATGGGATTCATGACCCCTTGGCAGATGGGTAACACGGCTTGTGGGTAAAGATGCGCAACCTCTGCAGAGTGTAAAACTGGTATACTAGCCGTGCTCACGGTCATGAGCAGCTCGGACCCTCACATGATTAAATTATGGAACTTAAACTCAATTTGTCATATGCATTGCATCGCAGGTGATGTTGTTACTTTTGGTTCTATTACTTAATTGGGTTTGGTATTTACTTATACTTAGTAACTGCTAATAAAATTTTGACCAACTTTAAAAGCAATGCTCAGCTTCAACCATCCTCTTTGGTAAGCCTTACACTTCACGTGAGCTCCCACCTTTGGCGAGTTCATGCACATTATTCCCCACAACTTGTTGAGCGATGAACGTATGTGAGCTCACTCTTGCTGTCTCACACCCCACAGGTCAAGAACAGGTACCACAGGATGAGGCGCTTGGAGGATGCCGTGATGTGTTCGTGAGAGGTCTAGGTCGTCGTCTCCCAGTCAACTTTGGGTTGCTGGACCGTTGTCTCCTTATAATGTAATTATTTATTTTGTATAGAACTCCTGTTATATATAAAGATGTGACATTCGATCCTGTGCCATGATTCATCATATGTGTGAGACCTGGTCCCAGCACACCTGGTGATTATGTTAGCGCCCGGGTTTTGGACCCCTAAAATCCGGGTGTTACAGAAGTGGTATCAGAGGAATGTTGACTGTAGGACGAAACCTAGATAGAACTAGACAACCATTGTCTACTTACCTTTGCTACTCTGATTCTTTTCTAAACTTCTCTTAAATCTTTTCTCATCTAATTCCGCTTTACTCTGATTATTCTTACCTTTTCTTTCTAAAAGACAAATGTGGATTTCACACTTTGAAATCCAGTGCCTAAAGTGACCTTTAGGAATAGGAGACCTACTCTTAGGAACAAAAACAAAACTATTTTTATAGATATCTATGAACTTGAATGTTTGTTCTTATGATATCTGTCTGATTTGGATCTTTGATTGAGTGTGATGGGTTGTGGAGTAATGTCCACAATTGCATCTGTATATACACATAGGTATAAAAATATATTTATAAAGTAACTAGACAACCTAGACTGTCCCCATTGGAACATATCTAGCTTAAGAGATTTATCCTATCCTAAAAGATCTCATTCTAACCACTTCATCTTATCTTAAAAGATTCTTCCTTATCTTAATAGATCCATCTCATCTTAAAAGATACTCATCTTATCTTGAAAAGATTTTATCTCAGCCTAATAGATCTAACTGACCTCAAAAGATTCATCTTATCCTAATAAGCATACTTATCCACCCTAGATTAAACAACCATGATCTAATGCAACTTAATTAGATCTTATTTAGTCAAACTAGTCATACCAATCTAACCTAGATTCAATCTTGTGTAATAGATCCATCTTATCTTAAAGGATATTCTATTACCTTAATAGATTCATCTTACCTTAAAAAGATTTTATCTGGTCCTAATAAATCTAACTAACTTCTAAAGATTCTAACATATCCTAATAATATTTATCCTACCCTAGTAGATCTATTTAACCTAAACTAGTCCAATCTAGTCATATCCAATTTAATCTAGATTTTATCTTACCTAATGTGACCTGATCTAGTGTGGTCTAATGTTAACTAACTTAATGTGGTTCACTTAAACAGATTAATGACACTAGTAGAAGAGATTAGACCCCACTAGCTATGTATTAACTTATCTTAGCACATTGGATCAATTCAACCATGAGTTAACCCAACCCATAGAACCATGATGAATGGTATAACCTTTCTATTCCCACCTAATAACAAACAAACTTTTAACCTACATCTTGTAGTCTATCTCACCCATATATATCCCTCATCTTGACTGATTCTATCTTACCCTTGAATATTCACCTTATATGATTGGTTACCCCGATCTGGACATAAAAATAAAGACCAAGCCCTACTAAAGAATCTTCAGAATTATGACCAGCTACTTATTCCGCTTATTGAATAATTTCCTTTGCAAAACCATTACCATATGCTTCTAACTTTCATGGTCAATACCAGGAAAGGAAAGATTATCACGCAACAGCAAACAGAAATGAATTCTCCAAATCCTCCACCTATTGAAACCGAACAAGTGGTTGCTACCCAAAGACTGATAATACAACAGTTAACAGACCTGGTGACCGAGATGCAGAATCAGATAAGACAACAACGCGAGGAAATACGTCAGGCCCGCCAAGAAATAAGGCAAGCACGGTTGGAGAGACAACAACAACAACAACCACCACCACCACCAGCTTCACCAAGCTACATAGATATAAATTATGATGATTTGTAAGGTCTAGATGTTACTTTAGTTAGTAGATGATATGATATTATTCTAGAAGGAACAATAAGGTCTATTGACCCTATGTTTTGTTAAAGAATTATACCTCATGCTGAGATTTCTTTGTTTGTGCATATGTTTCGAGAACAATATGAGTATACATCCCTTTTTCTTACAAATCTCGAGGACGAGATTATTTTTAAGGGGGGTAGGATTTGTAACACCCTAAATCTCATTTTGGGAATATAGTAAAAATTTTCAAAGATCTTGCATTAGAATTTTTCTTTTTCTCTCTCTTTAGAACTCTCATAACATTTGAAGACTCATCTCCCTATTTAAAAGCATTTACTTAAGTGAATAAACTAATAAATAGAACCATATTTGGCACTCATGATGGAGTTTTAATTGTATGTGCATTTAAAATAATAATAAAATATAATAATGGAATTGAAAATTTGAAGTTAACCCAAGGTGGCACTTTGGGGTTTTGGAAATATTATGTAGAAGTGAATGAGAGAAGATATATATACATAATATAAGGGAAATTTATATACTTCCAAAATTTATACTTTTTATTTCACAAAATATAAATTGAGGATAAACTGGCACAAAATTTGAATTTAAAATCTGAATTTAAAATGGAATTTGGAAACTAAAAGGAGAAAGAAGAAAATATAAAAGAAAAGAGAAGGGATACTATACCTGATGGGCCGCAGGCCAACAAATCGGCCCACTAACCCTTTTCTCGCCGCGCGGCCCAGCTTCGCTCTCCCCCCGCGCGGACGACACTGCCGTGTGGGCCCTCAACACTAGCCTCTGCGCGCGCGTGCTCATTTGGCTGACGTGTGGGACCGCTCGGTCAGCTGGTCGCGTTGCACCTCGGCTGCTGCGGGTCTCCGCCATGTGGGCCCTCATTCGGCTACTGTGCATCTTCTTCGCTCGGCCGAACTTCGCGATATCTCCGCGTATCATGCGCCGTAGCTTGCTCACCGACTGCGTCAACGGCCTCCCCGTCACCACCGAACTCCGCGGAGCGCCGAACGGATTCCACCGCCTCTATAAAACCCAGCCCCGTCCTCTGTTTCTCCGCTGCGCCGAGCAACCACCGTCGCGAGAGAAACCGAGCGCCGCCGCCTTGGATAATTGGATTTCCCCTCTGTGCTCGCGCTCGGGTCTGCGCGTGTGGGCGGGGGTATTGTCGGGATCCCGTGAAGCTACGGGGCACCTCAATACGAACTGAAGACCTCGGGAAGCTCGGGAATTCCTCGCCGGAGTTCTCCTTCGCCGCTGCTCCGTGGGCACTGATCACCGTCGCTCTTCCTCGGGTATGTAGCTCCAAATCGTGTTCGCCATCCTTCCCTCTAGGTTTAGCACCGGTCAAATGTGAGTTTGTGGCGTTGGGGCGACGGATCGCGTGGCTCGCCGGTGATGGCCGCCGCGAGTGCAGGCGGCGCTGCCGCGTTTGGTGAGGAAGAGGGGATGGATCGGCCGCCGTCGATCTGTTGATGGACGGTGGTGATTTGAAGGGGGTAGCGTTTCGGCTTGGTGATCTGGACCGTAGGATCATATCGGATCGGGCGATGAACGGCTAGGATTAAGACCCGAGATACCCGTTCACTGATTTCGTCCGAGCCGTTGGATCGGGATCCGATAGTCGGGGTTGAGCGCGATGTGTAACACACCAGGATCTAATCTGTGGCGTCCAGTGGTGATCGTGCGGCTGAGATTAGAAGATACCCCTTCGTCGAGCCTATTTTGTAAAAGAGCCCCTGATCTTCACAGTAATCAACCCGCCGTCCTTGCCCAGGGTTTTCTGAGTCTTAGGAATTTTTACGCGCTTGCCCCTGGGTTTCTCTAAAATTGAGGCCCAATCCAGTGCTGTATTAAAATGATTAAATGAATTAGAAATTTGATTTTTAATACAAAAATAATTGCTAGAACTTAGATAATTCATAGAAAATCCGTTTTAGCTCCAAATTGAACCATTCCAGTTTCTAAAATCTTGTAATAATATTCTTCGTCATTTAGTGTCTTTGTTTTGACATGAACTCTGTCAGAAAATTTATTTATCATTTAATCATATTTTAATCACATTAAACCTTAGGAAAATCATAACTTGAATTCTACAACTCCAAAATTAATAATTCTTTTTCCTGTGATCTTATTTTAATATGTAGATTATTAATATGTATTCTGCATATATGTTTGGTGTAATGTTAATTTTGCCTATACCATGTATGTTTGTATTGCTACGACTAGCAGTGAGGTCACGAGGATCTGAAGATCATCCTGGTACCTGGATTCTCAAGTCCCAGGCAAGTTGTGCCCTTGATCACTTCTTTTTACCCAGCCATGTTCTGATTAATCATAATGATCTGCATAGGTTAATTTTGATGGGACCCAATAGGTTACCCTAGTTTGTCTATCTTTATACCTTGTTTACCACTGATCTTTCTGGGTAGTACTTGCTAGTGCTATATGTGGTTTTGGGTATGGAGATACACTATTCATGATTACACTTTTGTTATCAGTTGTTATTTAATGTTCATGTTAAGATCATTATGTTAATTGGAACATGGAGCGACCACCCGGGAAAACAGTGCTACCACAAGGGTGGAATGGGACGCCCTTGGCTGATTAATTAGGGAAGCTAGTGGAAGACTACCTTACCCGAAAGGGGCAAGGGCAGTAGGGGAGAGGTCAGTGTAGGGAGGCCCTCGGGAGGATTTTGCTGCGATGGCGGTCCTGCAAGGGATTCCTGCACCGGATCTTCCTATAAACTGTAGCGGGTTTTTGGAAGCTAGTGGAACTTTGTAAAGGCCTCGTAGTGTTACCCTGCCTCGCTTCCTTGGTAGAGGTGTATGGGATTCATGACCCCTTGGCAGATGGGTAACACGGCTTGTGGGTAAAGATGCGCAACCTCTGCAGAGTGTAAAACTGGTATACTAGCCGTGCTCACGGTCATGAGCAGCTCGGACCCTCACATGATTAAATTATGGAACTTAAACTCAATTTGTCATATGCATTGCATCGCAGGTGATGTTGTTACTTTTGGTTCTATTACTTAATTGGGTTTGGTATTTACTTATACTTAGTAACTGCTAATAAAATTTTGACCAACTTTAAAAGCAATGCTCAGCTTCAACCATCCTCTTTGGTAAGCCTTACACTTCACGTGAGCTCCCACCTTTGGCGAGTTCATGCACATTATTCCCCACAACTTGTTGAGCGATGAACGTATGTGAGCTCACTCTTGCTGTCTCACACCCCACAGGTCAAGAACAGGTACCACAGGATGAGGCGCTTGGAGGATGCCGTGATGTGTTCGTGAGAGGTCTAGGTCGTCGTCTCCCAGTCAACTTTGGGTTGCTGGACCGTTGTCTCCTTATAATGTAATTATTTATTTTGTATAGAACTCCTGTTATATATAAAGATGTGACATTCGATCCTGTGCCATGATTCATCATATGTGTGAGACCTGGTCCCAGCACACCTGGTGATTATGTTAGCGCCCGGGTTTTGGACCCCTAAAATCCGGGTGTTACAGGGACCCCCTAGATCAACGTGGAAACATTCGCGGCTCGGGCCGCAGTCCTCGTCGCCGAGGCTACGGCTACCGTCGAAACAGTTGGAAAGGCAAGTAGTCGCATGCGGTCATGAAGTCCCGCATGGCACTGGGGTTGCCAAGTCCGGAGAAATCCCGACAGAAGCTGGGCTCGTCATCTTCCTCTGACCCAGAGGGCCCGTAGGTCGAGACGTCCGTCAGCCGGTCCCAAGGTGACCGCATACGAAACCCCAGAGGGTTCGGATTCGCCTCTGCGAGAGCGTCCACCAAAGCGGAGCCGCTAGGCGGGTCGAGGCTGAATCCGAAAGGCATGGGATGGGAATCGGTCGGTACCTCTTGGTCGACGGGCGGTGATTGAAGTCACGTCGGGGACTGACTGCACCGTCGTCTCAGGTACGAGGGTGACACCCAGCAAGCCTTTCGCGAGCGTGCTGGCGTCGTCCGTTTGCTCGGGATTGACGTGTCGCGGGGAGACAGCACTCGTCTTCGTCTCAAGCGAGAGGTCGATGCCCGGCGTGCCCTCCGTTGGAGTGCTGGTGCTGTCGACTCGCTCGACGGCCGACGAGGCGCCGCCTCTCGCTTGGCCTTGGTTGCCCCGCCTCCTCCTCCGTCGGCGGGGAAGAGGACGAGGCGAGCTCGAAGGTTGTTCTTCCACCATGCGGGGAAGACGTCGTCGATCCCGCCGCCGGCGGGCTGACTGTCGGCCACCGTTGTCGCTGTTGCCCAGCGGTGGAAAGAGTATCATGTCGTAGCTGCCGTCGAGGGACATGAACTCAAGGCTCCCGAAACGGAGCACCGTCCCGGGCCGGAGAGGTTGCTGGAGACTACCCATCTAGAGCTTGACGGGAAGCTGTTCGTCAACACGCAGCAGGCCCCTACCTGGCGCGCCAACTGTCGGCGTTTCGAGACCGGGGGGTCCCTGAGCCGACGAGTGAAGTGTCGCCGCGTGCCCCAGCCCAGATGGGTCGACGCGAGGCCGAGCGCGAAGGGGGGAAAGTGAGGTGGCCGGAGATGGGCGAGAGAGAGGTGGAAATCCCGCGGCCTTCGTGTTCATCCTGCGCCCAGGTCGGGTGCGCTTGAAGTAGGGGGTTACAAGCATCCACACGGGGGAGGGAGCGAGCGGCCTCACGTGAGCGCCTGTCTCGTCCTCGTCCCCGCGCGGCCAACCCTCTCTAAGAGGGCCCTGGTCCTTCCTTTTATAGGCGTAAGGAGGGGATCCAGGTGTACAATGGGGGTGTAGCAGAGTGCTACGTGTCTAGCGGAGGAGAGCTAGCGCCCTAAGTACACGCCATCGTGGCGGCCGGAGAGATTTTGGCGCCCGGTTTGTGTGATGTCGTGGCCATCGGAGGAGCGCTGGAGCCTGGCGGAGGGACAGCTGTCGGGGCCGTCGAGTCCTTGCTGACGTCCTCTTGCTTCCGTAAGGGGGCCGAGAGCCGCCATCGTCAGGGAGCGTGCGGGGCGCCATCATTGCCTATCTGGCGGAGTGAGCCAGATGGGACGCCGGTCTTGTTCCCCGTAGCCTGAGTCAGCTCGGAGTAGGGTAATGATGGCGCCTCCTGTTGATGTGGCCGACCTGCGCCCTAGGTTGGGGCGATGTGGAGGCTCCTCCGAGGTCGAGGTCGAGTCCGTCTTCCGTGGCCGAGGTCGAGTCCGAGCCCCTAGGTCGGGCGAGGCGGAGGCCGTTGGCTGAGGCCAGGGCAGAATTTGAGTCCTGGGGTCGGGCAAAGCGGAGTTCGTCGTCTTCTAGGGCTGAGCCCAAGTCCGAGCCCTGGGTCGGGCGGAGCGGAGTTCGCCGTCTTCCGGGGCTTAGCCCGAGTCCGAGCCCTGGGTCGGGCGGATCGGAGTTCGCCGTCTTCCGGGGCTTAGCCCGAGTCTGAGCCCTGGGTCGGGCGGAGCGGAGTTCGCCGTCTTCCGGGGCTTAGCCCGAGTCCGAGCCCTGGGTTGGGCGGAGTGGAGTTCGCCGTCTTCCGAGGCTTAGCCCGAGTCCGAGCCCTGGGTCGGGCGGAGCGGAGTTCGCCGTCTTCTGGGGCTTAGCCCGAGTCCGAGCCCTGGGTCGGGCGGAGCGGAGTTCGCCGTCTTCTGGGGCTTAGCCCGAGTCTGAGCCCTGGGTCGGGCGGAGCGGAGTTCGCCGTCTTCCGGGGCTTAGCCCGAGTCCGAGCCCTGGGTCGGGCAGAGCGGAGCTTCCTATGGTGCGCGCGGCTGGGCCTGACTGCCTGTCAGCCTCACTCTGCCAAGTGGCACCACAGTCGGAGCGGCGCAGGCGGCGCTGTCTTTCTGTCAGACCAGTCAGTGGAGCGGTGAAGTGACGACGGTCACTTCGGCTCTGTCGGCTGAGGGGCGCTCGTCAGGATAAAGGTGTCAGGCCACCTTTGCATTAAATGCTCTTGTGATTTGGTCGGTCGGTGCGGCGATTTGGTCAGGGTTGCTTCTTGGCGAAGACAGGGCCTCGGGCGAGCCGGAAATATGTTCGCCGCTGGAGGAGGGCCTCGGGTGAGGCGGAGATCCTCCGGGGTCGGCTGCCCTTGTCCGAGGCTGGGCTCGGGCGAGGCGTGATCGAGTCCCTCGAATGGACTGATCCCTGACTTAATCGCACCCATCAGGCCTTTGCAGCTTTATGCTGATGGGGGTTACCAGCTGAGAATTAGGAGCCTTGAGGGTACCCCTAATTATGGTCCCCGACACTATTGTTTTAGTTATAACGATGTGAGCACTTAATTAAGCCATTATATAATTATTAGAAAAGTTATATGACCTATTACTTTTAAGTTTCTATTTAATACGACTATACTTAAACATCTATAATTAATCTTGTTAAATATGATAACTATTAAAAAGGTTATTTTAAAGTTAGAAACAAGTTATCTAATTCTTTAGTAAGAAACCTATATCAACATACTATCAATTTCTTTATTAGAAAAATATGAGCGCCTAATTAAATTATTATAAATTCTATCCTTTCGGTTTTCTTCCTTTCTTTTCTAAATAGAGTTTATACGTGTAACTAAGAATTGTTTATTTATAATTCTTTTGACGTTAATATACTAAGAATTAATTGTAAATTACTAAAATGAGACTTTTAATAACATATTCATGGTTATTATGACATAAATGAGCATTTTACTATTCTACGTAATCAATTGCTATACTTATGAATATATTTATTATGAATAGTAAAAATCTATATTTTCATTCGACCGGAAATACGTGGCTTAATTCCTATTTCAATTTCTAAAATTATACTTGTATCAATACTAACCGGCTATCGCTCCACACACTAAAGCGAAAACAAATCCGTAAACATTTCTAGTATGAAAATCACGGAAGTAGTGAATAGTGACCGTGTTCACTTTTAGAATTATAAAATCATACGCATATTAAAATATTATCGCGGGGTTCGATTTTGACCACACGTATAAAACGAAATCTCTAAAATCGTACACGTGAATCGCCAACTCGCATAATCTCAAAAACAATAATTCATAAATTGATTCAAAACGTGTTTTAGAACATAAATCAACATTTGGGGTTGTTTTCAACCTTGGGTTCTCGCTCGTGCGAAGGGATGAACGTCGACGAGCAGGAAGTGGTTCGATGGACAGGGAACGAGCGTGATCGACGTGCTGCGTGGACGAAGCTCCGACGAGGTTCCACGGACTCCGGCGAGCAGGAAAACGGGCGCGTTCTTTGGTGGACAGCGAGGTACAAACTCCGGCGCGTCTCCACGGACTCCAGCGACGACGGTGACGATCAGTTTGGTCAACGGCGAGCACGGGAATGGGGAGAGCGCGCGAGAGAGAGCTCGGGGAGGAGGAGAGCTCTGCTGTGGGAGGGAGAAGAGAGGAGGCCCTTTTATAGAGGATGGGGGAGAGATGAAGGGTCGGCCGGGGGTGCTTCATGGCCAATAATTGCATTCACGGAGCTTCAAATGAGGGAGAGAGTAACGGCTGCAGTAAACTCCATGAACGCAGATGAGTAACTGTCGCGGAATCTTCAGTCGTCGGTCGGTCTTCGGCTTCTGGTTTGAGTGCAGGGCGCGGGTCGCGCACGGCTTAAGCGCGGTCGGGGTCGCGGGTCGGCTGCGCAGCTCGGTCTCCTGGGCGCGGCTTTCTGGCGGCTGCTGCGGTCGGGTGCGCAGGGGCTGGATGCGGCGTGCTCGGGTGCAGAGCAGTGCACACGGCTGGGCACGATGGCGTCCTCGGTGCAGGGGCGCTGGCGCGTGGGGCGCTGGTCGCGGTGGCACGGTCGACCGGGCTGATGCGGCGCGCAGGGCGTCGAGGCGGGTTCCTGGGCGCCGGTCGGGTGAGCAGTGGAGAGAAGAGAGAAGGAGGCAGGTGGGAGAGAGAGAGGGAGAAGAGGGAGCAGGCGGCGGCGCTCGGCTTGGAGGAAGAAGGCAGGGGCGCGACTTAGGTCTAGGAGGCGGCAACAACTTCTCTTGTTGGGGCCTAATGGGCCTTAGGTTAGTTAGGTTTTGTTTTTTTCTTTTTTTTATTTCATTTCTAATTTCGAAATACATATTTAAATACTCCTAAAATTCATAATGATTACACCAAAACTATTTATAAATAAAATATTTATTTTTGTACTATTAATTATTATATTGTTTACTAGGATTTTCATTTAAGAAGAAATGATGTTCAATATCAACTATGAGCAGTCCAAAAATCATTCCAAATGAAACAAACACTTCAATAAAAGATTTATTACCATGATTACCATTATAAACTAGAATTATTAAAAACCTTATTTTAGCAATTAATTATTGTTTTGTAAAATGAGATTTTCTTCACAAGATCGAATTCATAAATTGGATTTTTAAATCAATTCAAACAAAATATATGCTTCGGCATGAGTGTAACAAACACTAGGTAATTTTATCTATTCATGAAATTCTTCAAATCATATATATCAAGGTTCTCCTTATTTGAAAACATAAATATTTTTCCTTTCTACTAAAATTTAATAATCCAAATAGGGTTGTTTGTTTTTGCTAGATTTAGGGTGTTACAAACCTACCCCTCTTAAAAAGAATCTCGTCCTCGAGATTAGGGAAGGCTAGCAAGAAAACAATGGTGATATATGGTTACTCGTAGTGTCGGGTACCATAATTAGGGGTACCCCCAACGCTCCTAATCATGGCTGGTAAACACCCTCAGACCAACTGACGGGTGCGGTTCACGCCAAGACTTCGTCTACCCGAAGGACACGATCTCACCCGAGCCCAGCCTCGGGTTGGAACAGTGGTCCCAGACGAGTTCACGTCTCGCCCGAGGCCCTCCTCAGGCAGCAGGCGCCCCCTCGGCTCTCCCGAGGCCCGGCTCGGGTAGGCTTCATTGTGAAGCAACCTTGGCCATACCGCCTCACCAACCGACCGCTTCGCAGGCGCATTAAATGCAGGGGATGCCTGATGCCGTATCCTGACACACGCGCCTCAGTCGGCCAGGCTGAAGTGACCGCAGTCACTTCGCCCCTCTTCTTTACTGTCCGATATGACAGGAAAACAGCGCCGCTCGCTCTGCTCCGACTGTCATGTCAGCCACCCCGGCAACGACTGACAACAAGTCACGATCAACCACCGAGTTCAAGCCTCGGGCGCAACAGGAAGCTCCGCCTCGCCCGACCTCACGCTCCGGCCTCAGGAGGAGGTCTCCGCCTCGCCCGACCTCAGGCTTCGGCCTCGGGAGGAGGTCTCCGCCTCGCCCGACCCCCGGACTCGGCCTCGACCCCGGTCTCGGGAGGAATCACGTCCTCGCCCGACCCCGGCCTCGGCCTCAAGAGAAGTCTCCGCCTCGACCGACCCTGGGCTCGGATTGACCACGCTAATAGGGGATGCATCATTTCCCTATTCCTAGCCTGCTCAGGCTACAAGGAACAAGACCGGCGTCCCATCTGGCTTACCCCGGCGACGGGTAATGATGGTGCCCCGCGTGCGCCATGACGCCGGTGGCTCTCAGCCCCTTACGACAACAAGGAGACGTCAGCAGGATCCTCGCCGCGCTGCCAGCTGTGCTGCTACAGGACTCAGGCGCTCCTCCGGCGGCCACGCCATCACATGTACAGGACTCAGGCGCTCCTCCGGCGGCCACGCCATCACATGTACAGGGCCTAAGCTCTCCCCCAACGGCCACGTTGGCATGTACATAGGGCTTAGACACTCCACTGCCGGACACGTTAGCGCATAGCTACGCCCCCCGTTGTACGTCTGGACTCTCTCCTTGCCTCTATAAAAGGGAGGTCCAGGGCCACCCTGAGGGGGGTTCGCGCGAGGGAAGCGGCGGACGAGCTCTGTGTCCCTCCCTCTCTCTCTCTCACGCGACGCGCTTGTAACCCCTACTGCGAGCGGCACCCCTGGTGCAGGATAATACAAGACTTGTCCCACATCTTGTGTTCCATCCCGTGCCAACCCATCTGGGCAGGGACACGCAGCGACAATTCACTCGTCGGTCCAGGGACCCCCCGGGGTTGAAACGTCGACAGTTGGCACACCAGGTAGGGGTCTGCTGCGTGTTAACGAACATCTTCCCGTTGAGATCCAGATGGGGAGTCTTCAGCAACCTCTCCAGCCTGGGACGGTGCTCCGCTTCGAGAGTCTCAAGTTCATGTCCCTCGACGGCAGCTACGACATGGTACTCCTCCCCCCGCGGCGTGACGACAACGACGGTCTCCGACTCGCCCGGCGGCGGCGAGCTCTATGACAGCATCTCCCCGCAACAGAAGAGGAGCACTCCGGTCGTCCCCGCCACCCTCCTCGATGGAGGAGGCGGAGACGAGGCAACCATGGCCACGCAGGAGGCGGCACCTTGTCGGCTGTCGCACCAGAGCGAGTCGACGACGCTGGCACTCCCCCGAGGGACATGTCGGACATTGCCCTCACACCTGAGGCGACGGCGGGTGTCACTTCCCCGCGACGTGTCAGCCCCAAGCGGACTGATGACGCCAGCACCCTCGCAAAGGACCTGCTGGGCGTTACCCTCGTACCTGAGATGACGGTGTGCTCCGCCCCCGACGCGACTTCACCACCGTCCAATGACCAAGAGGTACCGTCCGTTTTCCATCCCATACCTTTTCGGTTCAGCTTAGATCCACCTAGCGACCCTGCTATGGTGAGCGCCTTCGTAAGGGTGTATCCAAACCTTCCGGGGTACCACATGTGGTCGACGTGGGACCGACTGACAGCCGTCTCAACCTTCGGACCGGTGGGTTCTGAGGAAGAGGACGACCCCGACTCCGGTTGGGATTTCTCTGTCCTCAATGACCCCAGTGCCATGCGGGGCTTCATGTCCGCATGTGACCGCTGCCTCTCCGGTTGTTCTGATGATGGCCATGACCTTGACAACGAGGGTTACGGCCCAAGTCGCGAATGTTTCCACGTCGATTTGGGAGATCACAACAAAGGCAACCACCTTGGTATGCCAGAGGTTGATGATCCCCCTGGGCCCTCGTCTCGCGTTGACATCCCGCGGGAGCTAGCTGTGGTCCCAGTCCCTGCGAGGGGTCAGGACATACAGCTCGAGCAAATCCGTGAGATGCAGGCCCGGTCGATGCGGAAGCAGGCCGGCTTGTACAGCTCCGACACAACATCGAACAGGAGTGGGCAGGCCGATCACTCGCTGGAGAAGCCTGTCATCGGGCCCAAGACATCCGGCGCCACATCGTCGACAATGCCAGGACGGCGCTGCCTCCGGCCGTCAGCGGGTCCGGCCAGGACCTAGCTGCAGCGGCGATGCTGCTTCGGGCCATGCCGGAGCCATCCACCACCGAGGGACGGCGTATCCAGGGAGAACTCAAGAGTCTCCTAGAAGGCGATGCGGTTCGACAAGCCGAGAGCTCCGCCTCCCGCAGGCGAGCTGACCCCTCGGAGCATCACGCGGTGTCCTCCCAGCGCATTCGGGAAGCCCAGGTCCATCCCGAGCGTACACGGGACGAGGCACCCGCCGCCCGGGAACGCCTTGGCAACGAGCACCACCATCTCGACCATCGAGCCCTCCTCGACGAGAAGGTGCGCCGAGGCTACCATCCTAGGCACGGGGGACGCTGCAACAGCAAGGAGGATCACAGTCCTTCGCCCGAATCACCCGGTCCGCGAGTCTTCAGCCGGGCCATACGACGAGCGCCGTTCCCTGCTCGTTTCCGAGCCCCGACTACTATCACCAAGTACTCGGGGGAGACGAGGCCGGAGCTGTGGCTCGCAGACTACCGACTGGCTTGCCAGTTGGGAGGGGCGGATGATGACAACCTCATCATCCGTAATCTACCCCTTTTCCTCTCCGACGCCGCCCGAGCCTGGCTGGAGCATCTGCCTCCTATGCAGATCTCCGACTGGGACGATCTTGTCAGAACTTTCGCGGGGAACTTCCAAGGCACGTACGTGCGCCCTGGGAACTCGTGGGACCTCCGAAGCTGCCGCCAGCAGCCAGGGGAGTTCCTCCAAGAGTACATCCGATGGTTTTCAAAGCAGCGCACCGAGCTGCCCAACGTTACCGACTCGGATGTCATCGGGGCTTTCCTTGCCGGCACCACATGCCGAGACTTGGTGAGCAAACTGGGGCGCAAGACTCCCACTCGTGCGAGTGAACTGATGGACGTCGCCACCAAGTTCGCCCCGGGTCAAGAGGCGGTCGAAGCCATCTTCCAGAAGGACAAGCAGCCTCAGGGGGAGCCAAAGACAGACGCCCCTAAGGCGTCTGCCCAGCGGGGCACAAAGAAGAAGGCTAAAAACAAGTCGCGAGCGAAGCGCGACACCGCAGACGCGAATCTCGTCACTGCGGCCGAGCACAGGAACCCTCGAAAACCTCCTGGAGGGGCCGACGCGTTCGACAAGATGCTCAAAGAGCCGTGCCCCTATCACCAGGGGCCCGTCAAGCACACCCTCAAAGAATGTGTCATGCTCCGGCGCTACTCCCATAAGACCAGGCCCCCGGCGGAGGATGGCAAGGGCCATGACAACAACAAGAAGGAGGACGGCAAGGAAGAGGGATTCCCGGAGGTCCATAACTACTTCATGATCTACGGCGGGCAGGCGGCGAACGCCTCGGCTCGGCACCACAAGCAGGAGCATCGGGAAGTTTGCTTGGTGAAGGTGGCGGCACCAGTCTACCTAGACTAGTCCGACAAGCCTATCACCTTCGACCAAGGCGACCACCCTGACTTCGTGCCAAGCCCGGGAAGGTACCCGCTCGTCGTCGATCCGATCATCGGCAATGTTAGGCTCTCCAAGGTCCTCATGGATGGAGGCAGCAACCTTAACATCATCTACGCCGAGACCCTGGAACTCTTAGGGGTTGATTGGTCCGAAGTCCGGGCCTGTGCGGCACCCTTCCACGGGATCACGCCTGGGAAGCGAATCCTACCCCTCAGACGGATCGACTTACCCGTCTGCTTCGGAACTCCCTCTAACTTCCGAAAGGAAGCTCTCACCTTTGAGGTCGTCGGGTTCCGAGGAACCTACCATGCGGTGTTGCGAAGACCATGCTACGCCAAGTTCATGGCCGTCCCCAACTACACCTACCTCAAGCTCAAGATGTCGGGTCCGAATGGGATCATCACCATCGGATCCACGTACCGCCACGCGTACGAATGCGACGTGGAGTGCGTGGAGTACGCCGAGGCTCTCGCCGAGTCCGAGGCCCTCATCGCCGACCTGGAATGTCTCTCCAAGGAGGCGCTCGACGCGAAGCAGCACGCCGGCAACTTCGAACCAGTTGAGGCGGTCAAGACCATCTCTCTCGACCCCAGCAACGACGCCAGCAAGCAAGTTTGGATCGGCTCCGAGCTCGACCCCAAACAGGAAGCAGTGCTCGTCGACTTTCTTCGCGCAAACACCAAAGTCTTTGCGTAGAGTCCCTCGAACATGCCCGGCATACCGAGGGATGTCGCCGAGCACTCACCGGAAATCAGAGCTGGAGCCCGACCCGAGAAGCAAACCCTGTGCCATTTCGACGAAGAAAAGAGCAGGGCCATAGGCGAGGAGATCCACAAGCTACTCGAGGCAGGGTTTATCAAAGAGGTATTCCATCCCGGATGGTTAGCTAACCCTGTTCTTGTAAGGAAGAAGGATGGGAAATGGAGGATGTGTGTAGACTACACTGGTCTAAACAAAGCATGTCCGAAAGTTCCCTACCCTCTACCTCGCATCGATCAAATCATGGACTCCACTGCTGGGTGCGAAACCCTGTCATTCCTCGATGCCTACTCAGGCTATAACCAAATCAAGATGAAAAAGTCTGACCAGCTCGCGACTTCTTTCATCACACCTTTTGGCATGTACTGTTACACTACAATGCCATTTGGGTTGAGGAATGCAGGCGCCACTTACCAGAGGTGCATGAACCACGTGTTCAGAGAGCACATCAGTAGAACGATCGAGGCTTACGTCGACAACATCGTTGTCAAGATGATGAGAGCCTCCGACCTTCTCTCTGACCTTGAAGCGACATTCAAGTGTCTGAGAGCGAAAGGCATGAAACTCAATCCTGAGAAGTGTGTCTTCGGAGTCCCTCGAGGCATGCTCCTTGGATTCATCGTCTCCGAGCGGGGCATCGAGGCCAACCTGGAGAAGATTGTGGCCATCACCAACATGGGACCGGTCAAGGATTTGAAAGGAGTACAGAGGGTCATGGGATGCCTTGTGGCTCTGAGCCACTTCATCTCACGCCTTGGCGAGAAAGGCTTGCCTCTGTACCACCTCTTAAGGAAGGCCGAGTGCTTCACTTGGACCCCCGAGGCCGAGGAAGCCCTCAGAAACCTTAAGGCGCTCCTTACAAACACACCCATCCTGGTACCCCCCCCCCCCGCTGCAGGAGAAGCCCTCTTGATCTACGTAGCCGCGACTACTCAGGTGGTCAGCGCTGCAATCGTAGTCGAGAGACGAGATGAAGGGCATGCACTGCCCATCCAGAGGCCAGTCTACTTCATCAGTGAAGTGCTTTCCGAGACCAAAGCTCGCTACCCACAGATCCAGAAGCTGCTCTACGCAGTGATCCTGACACAGCGAAAGTTGCGACACTACTTCGAGTCTCATCCGGTAACTGTGGTGTCATCCTTCCCCCTGGGGGAGATCATCCAGTGCCGCGAGGCCTCGGGTAGGATAGCAAAGTGGGCGGTGGAGCTTATGGGCGAAACACTATCATTCACTCCTCGGAAGGCCATAAAATCCCAGGTCTTGGCAGACTTCCTGGCTGAGTGGACTGACACCCAGTTACCAACAACTCCAGTCCAGCCCGAGCTCTGGACCATGTACTTCGATGGGTCACTCATGAAAATAGGAGCGGGCGCTGGCCTGCTCTTCGTTTCACCCCTCGGAAAGCATCTCCGCTACGTCATTCACCTCCATTTTCTGGCATCAAACAACGTGGCCGAGTACGAAGCACTGGTTAACAAGCTATGCATCGCCATCGAGCTAGGGGTTCGACGCCTCGACGCTCGAGGCGACTCGCAGCTCGTCATCGACCAAGTCATGAAGAACTCTCACTACCATGACCGGAGGATGGAAGCCTACTGCGACGAAGTCCGGTGCCTAGAAAACAAGTTCTATGGGCTGGAGCTCAACCACATCGCCTGATGGTACAACGAGACTGTGGACGAGCTAGCAAAAATAGCCTCGGGGCGAACGACGGTTCCCCCGGACGTCTTCTCCAGAGACCTACATCAACCATCCATCAAGATCGATGACGCGCCCGAGCCTGAGGAAGCCTCGCCCCATCCTGAGGTACCCTCGGCCGAGCCCGAGGTACCGTCGGCAGCACCCGAGGCACCCTCGGCCATCGAGGAAGAGGCCTTCCCCGTCGAAGAGGAACAGAATGGGGTCACGCCAGATCCGAACTGGCAGACCCCATACCTGGAATATCTCCTCCGAGGAGAGCTTCCAATTGACAAGACCAAAGCTCGGCGGCTGGCTCGGTGCGCCAAGTCATTCGTCTTGCTGGGTGATGAAAAAGAGCTCTATCACCGCAGCCCCTCGGGCATCCTCCAACGATGCATATCTATCGCCCAAGGACAAGAGCTGTTGCAAGAAATACACTTGGGGGCTTGCGGCCACCATGCAGCGCCTCGAGCCCTCGTGGGGAATGCCTTCCGACAAGGTTTCTATTGGCCAACTGCGGTGGCCGACGCCACTGAGATTGTGCGCTCCTGCCGGGGGTGTCAATTCTACGCAAAGCAGACGCATCTGCCCGCTCAGGCCTTGCAGACGATACCCATCACCTGGCCATTTGCTGTGTGGGGTCTAGACCTCGTCGGTCCCTTGCAGAAGGCACTCGGGGGCTTCACGCACCTGCTGGTCGCTATCGACAAATTCTCCAAGTGGATCGAGGTCCGACCCCTAAACAGCATCAGGTCCGAGCAGGCGGTGGCATTCTTCACCAACATCATCCATCGGTTCGGGATCCCAAACTCAATCATCACCGAAAATGGCACGCAGTTCACCGGAAAAAAGTTCTTGGACTTTTGCGACGACCACCACATCCGTGTGGACTGGGCAGCCGTAGCTCATCCCATGACGAATGGGCAGGTGGAGCGTGCCAACGGTATGATTTTGTAGGGGCTCAAACCAAGGATCTACAACGACCTCAACAAGTTCGGCAAGCGGTGGGTGAAAGAGCTACCTTGGTAGTCTGGAGTCTGAGGACGACGCCGAGCCGCGCCACAGGTTTTACGCCGTTCTTTCTAGTCTATGAGGCCGAGGTCGTCCTCCCCACGGACTTAGAATACGGGTCCCTGAGGACCAAGGCATACGACGACCGAAGCAACCAGACCAGCCGAGTAGACTCGCTGGACCAACTCGAGGAGGCTTGGGACGTCGCCCTACTACATTCGGCATGGTACCAGCAGTCGCTACGGCGCTACCACGCCCGAAGCGTTCGGTCCCGAGGCTTCCAAGTGGGAGACTTGGTGCTTCGCCTGCGACAGGACGCCCGAGGGCGCCACAAGCTCACTCCTCCCTGGGAAGGGCCCTTCATCATCGCCAAGATCTTGAAGCCTAGAACATACAAGCTGGCCAACGACCAAGGCGAGGTCTACAGCAACGCTTGGAACATCCAACAGTTACGTCGCTTCTACCCTTAAGATGTTTTAAGTCGTTCACGTACCTCATTTACATACACAAAGTCTAACCGTCAAGGAAGGGTCGGCCTTGCCTCAGCAAAGCCCGACCCTCCCTCGGGGGCTAGAAGGGGGGAACCCCCTCTGTGTCAGTCAAAATTTTCCTCGGAAAAAATTTCTACCAAAACAACCTTTGTGCTTTCGACTTCCGTATTAATAGCGAGATCCTGAGAACGACGAGAGTACATGTAAGCGGCAAGGCCGACTGTAACACCCTAAATCTCATTTTTGAGAATATAGTAAAAACTTTTCAAAGATCTTGCATTAGAATTTTTCTTTTTCTCTCTTTAAGACTCTCATAACATTTGAAGACTCATCTCCCCATTTAAAAGCATTTGCTTAAGTGAATACAATAATAAATAAAACCATATTTGGCACTCAAGATGGAGTTTTAATTGTATGTGCATTTAAAATAATAATAAAATACAATAATGAGATGGAGATTTGAATTTAACCAAAGTTGCACTTTGGGGTTTTAGAAATAATATGTAAAAGATAAAAGAGAAGGGAAGAACTAAGAAAAATACTACATAAAATAAAATAAAAATCAGAATAAACATCCTTCACACTCATATTATTAAATTATACCTTTCAAACTGAGGACAAGTTATTCACAAAGTTTGAATTTAAACTTGAACTCAAATTGGATTTGAAAATGGAGAAAAGAAAATAGAAAATAAAAAGAAAAAGAATAAAAACCTTACCTGGGCTCGCTGCACCATTTTCGGCCCACCAAGGAAAACCCACTGTGCGGCCCATCTCCCTACCGATGCGCCCTCAGCCGTGAACCCACTGCCACGCGGGCCCGCCTGGCCAGACACCCTGCGCCCACGCTTGATCCCGCCTTGTGTCTCCGACGCGTGGGCCCTACTCGTTCTTCCTTCCACCGCGCACTCCTGCGTTCCCCCGTCTCACTGGCGCACGGGACCCACTGGTCAGGTCTGCCTTCTTCCCCGAATCCGCGCTCGCGATGACTGAGCCTGTGCTCCGTATCCACCGTGGATTCCGTCGGTTGACTCGCGCGCAGGTCTGGCTGATCTCGTGGGCCCACTGCCCAGTTTTGCCGCCGTCACTTGCGCGTGGACCGAACCGGCCAGACCGTTCCCCCAACAGAACCCGGCCATGGCGAAGCGTGCGCCGGTGATCTCGGTGTTGATTACGTCCATCTCGCCTGGGTCCGAATCCTCGGGCTATATAGCCAGCGATGCGCACCCCTGTGCTTCCCGGGCCACTGACGCGAATCGAAGTGCCATTGCCGAGACCGTCCGTCATCGTCGTGTGAGGAGGGGTGAGTTCCGCCGCCGCGGCCAAATTCCCGGCCTCGTTATCTTCGAAGCATTAGAAAGGGTCGTGGGGCCTCGCCGTGTCACCGGGGAGACATCTCTGCCAAGTGTTCGTCGGGATTGAGCCTCGAGGCGGCCCCAATTCCTCACCGTCGTGCGTAGGCCACCGTGAAACCGCGTCTCGCCGTGGGCAGCTTCTCTCGAGACGTCTCTTGCCCTGGTATGTCGTCCACCCTCTTGGTAGCACTTGTGGCATCGTGTACGTCGATTGAATCGGGGAATGGGGAGCTGGGGTGCCGGCGTGCCGCATGCGGCAATGGCGCCGCCGTGCCTCTGCTCAGTGCCGTCGGGCGGCGCTGCCGCGTTTGGGGAGGGAGAAAAGATGGATCGGCCGCCGTCGATCTGTTGATGGACGGTGGAGGTTAGTTTGGGGAGTACCGCTTCAAGCGATAGGATCCGTGCCGTCGGATCGGTATCCTGCGGTGTAGAACAGATCGTGTTTCATTAAGTTGTAGCCGTCGATCTCAGATCCTGCGATCCTGGATGCGTACCGATTCACAGCAGCTCGGGGGTTAATCTGGTTCGCCCGCGTCTGATCCAACGGCCGAGACTCGCCCGTACCCCTTCGCGGATACGTTTTGTTAAAGAGACCCTGATAAATATAAGAATCAACCCGCCGTCCACCGCGGGTGTAGTCTGAGTCTGGGAATTCTTGCGCCGAGCCCCCTGCGCTTCTGTTTAATTGAGGCGCAGTCCAGATAACAGAGAAATAAGATTATTAATATTAAAAATTGATTTTTAGTATAAAAATAAATCTTAAAACTTGTATAATTCATATTTAATTCATTTTAGCTCCAAATTGAGTCATTCCAATTCCTAAAATTTTGTAATAATATTCTCTATCATTTAGAATCACTGTTTTGACATGAACTCTGTTAGGAAATTAATTTATCATCTAATCCTATTATAATCACCTTAAATCTTAGGAAATTCATAACTTGAATTCTATAACTCAAAAATTAATAATTCTTTTTCCTGTGATCTTATTTTAATATGTAGATTATTAATATGTATTTTGGCATACATGTTTGGTGTAATGTTAATTTTGCCTATACACTGTTTGTTTGTATTGCTACGACTAGCAGTGAGGTCACGAGAATCTGAAGATCATCCTGGTACCTGGAATCTCAAGGCCCAGGCAAGTTGTGCCCTTGATCACTTCTTTTTACCCACTCATGTTCTAATTAATCATAATGATCTGCATAGGTTAATTTTGATGGGACCCAATAGGTTACCCTAGTTTGTCTATCTTTATACCTTGTTTACCACTGAACTTTTTGGGTAGTACTTGCTAGTGATTTATGTGGTTTTGGGTATGAAGGTATATTATTCATGATCACACTTTTTATTATATGTTTATTATTACTGTTCATGATAAGATCATTATGTTAATTGGAACATGGAGCGACCACCCGGGAAAACAGTGCTACCACAAGGGAGGAATGGGACCCCTTGGCTGATTAATTAGGAAAGCTAGTGGAAGACTACCTTACCCAAAAGGGGCAAGGGCAGTAGGGGAGTGGTCAGTGTAGGGAGGCCCTCGGGAGGATTTTGCTGCGATGGCGGTCCTGCAAGGGATTCCTGCATTGGAACTTCCTATAAACTGTAGCGGGTTTTCGGAAGCTAGTGGAACTTTGTAAAGGCCTCGTAGTGGATCCCTAGCCATTCACCTCGGTAGTGTCTAAGGGCCTTGCAAACCCTGGCGACATGGGATACACGACTTGTGGGTAAAGATGCGCAACCTCTGCAGAGTGTAAAACTGGTATACTAGCCGTGCTCACGGTCATGAGCAGCTCGGACCCTCACATGATTAAATTATGGAACTTAAACTCAATTTGTCATATGCATTGCATCGCAGGTGAAGTTGTTACTTTTGTTCTACTATTTAATTGGGTTTGGTATTTACTTATACTTAGTAACTGCTAATAAAATTTTGACCAACTTTAAAAGCAATGCTCAGCTCTAACCATCCTCTTTGGTAAGCCTTACACTTCACGTGAGCTCCCACCTTTGGCGAGTTCATGCACATTATTCCCCACAACTTGTTGAGCGATGAACGTATGTGAGCTCACTCTTGCTGTATCACACACACCACAGGTCAAGAACAGGTACCACAGGATGAGGCACTTGGAGGATGCTGCGATGAGTTCGTAAGTGGTCTAGGTCGTCGTCTCCCAGTCAACTTTGGGTTGCTGGACCGTTGTCTCCTTATAATGTAATTATTTATTTTGTATAGAACTCCTGTTATATATATAAAGATGTGACATTCGATCCTGTGCCATGATTCATCATATGTGTGAGACTTGGTCCCAGCACACCTGGTGATTATGTTTACGCCCGGGTTTTGGACCCCTAAAATCCGGGTGTTACAGAAGTGGTATCAGAGGAATGTTGACTGTAGGACGAAACCTAGATAGAACTGGACAACCCCTACATACTTATCTTTGCTACTCTGATTCTTTTTTAAACTTTTCTTAATCTTTTCTCATCTATTTCCGCTTTACTCTGATTATTCTTATCTTTTTCCTTCTAAAGACAAATGTGGATTTCACACTTTGAAATCCTGTGCCTAAAGTGACCTTTAGAAATAGGAGACCTAATCCTAGGAACAAAAACAAAACTATTTTTATGGTTATCTATGCACTTGAATGTTTGTTCTTATGATACTTGTTTGATTTGGATCTTTGATTGAGTGTGATGGGTTGTGGAGTAATATCCACAATTACATCTGCATATACGTATAGGCATGAATAGATTTCATAAGAAAACTAAGCCACTTAGACTATCCTCCATTAAAATGTATCTATCTCATAGAGACCCCTCTAATCTTAAAAGACTCTCCCATATCTTAATAGATTCATCGTATCTTATAAGATTCCCTCATATCTTACTAGATCCACCTCATCTTAAAAGGTTCTTCTTACCTTAATAAATTCATCTTATCTTGAGGAGATTCTATCTTATCATAACATATCTAACTAATCTCAAAACCTCCTAACATAACTTAATAATACATATTCTACCCTGTTGGACCTATCTAACCTAAACTAGTCTAATCTAGTCATATCCAATTTAATCTAGACCTTATCTTATCTAATGTGACCTGATCCAGTGTGGTCTAATGTTATCTAACTTAATGTGGTTCACTTAAACAGATTAATGACACTAGTAGAAGAGATTAGACCCCACTAGCCATGTATTAACTTATCTTAGCACATTGGATCAATTCAACCATGAGCTAACCCAACCCATAGAACCATGATGAATGGTATAACCTTTCTATTCCCACCTAACAACAAACAAACTTTTAACCTACATCTTGTAGTCTATCTCACCCATATATATCTCTCATCTTGACTGATTCTATCTTACCCTTGGATATTCACCTTATACGATTGGTTACCCCAATCTGGACATAAAACAAAGATTAAGCCCTACCAAAGAATCTTTAGAGTATAACCAGCTACTAGCTTATTCATTCCGCTTATTGAATAATTTCCTTTGCAAAACTATTACCATATGCTTCTAACTTTCATGGTCAATACCAGGAAAGGAAAGATTATCACGTAATAACAAACAGAAAATGAATCCTCCAAATCCTCCACCTGTTGAAATCAATCAAGTGGTTGCTACCCAAAGTCTGGTAATACAACAGTTAACAGACCTGGTGACCGAGATACAGAATCAGATAAGACAACAACGCGAAGAAATACGTCAGGCCCGCCAAGAAATAAGGCAAGCACGGTTGGAGAGACAACAACAACAACAACCTCCACCACCACCACCAGCTCCACCAAGCTACATAGATATAAATTATGATGATTTATAAGATTTAGATGTTACTTTAGTTAGTAGATGATATGATATTATTTTAGAAGGAACAATAAGGTCTATTGACCCTATGTTTTGTTAAAGAATTATACCTCATGCTGAGATTTCTTTGTTTGTGCATATGTTCCGAGAACAATATGAGTATACATCCCTTTTCTTACAAATCTCGAGGACGAGATTATTTTTAAGGGGGGTAGGATTTGTAACACCCTAAATCTCATTTTTGAGAATATAGTAAAAACTTTTCAAAGATCTTGCATTAGAATTTTTCTTTTTCTCTCTTTAAGACTCTCATAACATTTGAAGACTCATCTCCCCATTTAAAAGCATTTGCTTAAGTGAATACAATAATAAATAAAACCATATTTGGCACTCAAGATGGAGTTTTAATTGTATGTGCATTTAAAATAATAATAAAATACAATAATGAGATGGAGATTTGAATTTAACCAAAGTTGCACTTTGGGGTTTTAGAAATAATATGTAAAAGATAAAAGAGAAGGGAAGAACTAAGAAAAATACTACATAAAATAAAATAAAAATCAGAATAAACATCCTTCACACTCATATTATTAAATTATACCTTTCAAACTGAGGACAAGTTATTCACAAAGTTTGAATTTAAACTTGAACTCAAATTGGATTTGAAAATGGAGAAAAGAAAATAGAAAATAAAAAGAAAAAGAATAAAAACCTTACCTGGGCTCGCTGCACCATTTTCGGCCCACCAAGGAAAACCCACTGTGCGGCCCATCTCCCTACCGCTGCGCCCTCAGCCGTGAACCCACTGCCACGCGGGCCCGCCTGGCCAGACACCCTGCGCCCACGCTTGATCCCGCCTTGTGTCTCCGACGCGTGGGCCCTACTCGTTCTTCCTTCCACCGCGCACTCCTGCGTTCCCCCGTCTCACTGGCGCACGGGACCCACTGGTCAGGTCCGCCTTCTTCCCCGAATCCGCGCTCGCGATGACTGAGCCTGTGCTCCGTATCCACCGTGGATTCCGTCGGTTGACTCGCGCGCAGGTCTGGCTGATCTCGTGGGCCCACTGCCCAGTTTTGCCGCCGTCACTTGCGCGTGGACCGAACCGGCCAGACCGTTCCCCCAACAGAACCCGGCCATGGCAGAGCGTGCGCCGGTGATCTCGGTGTTGATTACGTCCATCTCGCCTGGGTCCGAATCCTCGGGCTATATAGCCAGCGATGCGCACCCCTGTGCTTCCCGGGCCACTGACGCGAATCGAAGTGCCATTGCCGAGACCGTCCGTCATCGTCGTGTGAGGAGGGGTGAGTTCCGCCGCCGCGGCCAAATTCCCGGCCTCGTTATCGTCGAAGCATTAGAAAGGGTCGTGGGGCCTCGCCGTGTCACCGGGGAGACATCTCTGCCAAGTGTTCGTCGGGATTGAGCCTCGAGGCGGCCCCAATTCCTCACCGTCGTGCGTAGGCCACCGTGAAACCGCGTCTCGCCGTGGGCAGCTTCTCTCGAGACGTCTCTTGCCCTGGTATGTCGTCCACCCTCTTGGTAGCACTTGTGGCATCGTGTACGTCGATTGAATCGGGGAATGGGGAGCTGGGGTGCCGGCGTGCCGCATGCGGCAATGGCGCCGCCGTGCCTCTGCTCAGTGCCGTCGGGCGGCGCTGCCGCGTTTGGGGAGGGAGAAAAGATGGATCGGTCGCCGTCGATCTGTTGATGGACGGTGGAGGTTAGTTTGGGGAGTACCGCTTCAAGCGATAGGATCCGTGCCGTCGGATCGGTATGCTGCGGTGTAGAACAGATCGTGTTTCATTAAGTTGTAGCCGTCGATCTCAGATCCTGCGATCCTGGATGCGTACCGATTCACAACAGCTCGGGGGTTAATCTGGTTCGCCCGCGTCTGATCCAACGGCCGAGACTCGCCCGTACCCCTTCGCGGATACGTTTTGTTAAAGAGACCCTGATAAATATAAGAATCAACCCGCCGTCCACCGCGGGTGTAGTCTGAGTCTGGGAATTCTTGCGCCGAGCCCCCTGCGCTTCTGTTTAATTGAGGCGCAGTCCAGATAACAGAGAAATAAGATTATTAATATTAAAAATTGATTTTTAGTATAAAAATAAATCTTAAAACTTGTATAATTCATATTTAATTCATTTTAGCTCCAAATTGAGTCATTCCAATTCCTAAAATTTTGTAATAATATTCTCTATCATTTAGAATCACTGTTTTGACATAAACTCTGTTAGGAAATTAATTTATCATCTAATCCTATTATAATCACCTTAAATCTTAGGAAATTCATAACTTGAATTCTATAACTCAAAAATTAATAATTCTTTTTCCTGTGATCTTATTTTAATATGTAGATTATTAATATGTATTTTGGCATACATGTTTGGTGTAATGTTAATTTTGCCTATACACTGTTTGTTTGTATTGCTACGACTAGCAGTGAGGTCATGAGAATCTGAAGATCATCCTAGTACCTGGAATCTCAAGGCCCAGGCAAGTTGTGCCCTTGATCACTTCTTTTTACCCACTCATGTTCTAATTAATCATAATGATCTGCATAGGTTAATTTTGATGGGACCCAATAGGTTACCCTAGTTTGTCTATCTTTATACCTTGTTTACCACTGAACTTTTTGGGTAGTACTTGCTAGTGATTTATGTGGTTTTGGGTATGAAGGTATATTATTCATGATCACACTTTTTATTATATGTAACACCCGGATTTTAGGAGTCCAAAACCCGGGTGCTAACATAAACACCAGGTATGCTGGGACCAAGTCTCACACATATGATGTATAGTGGCACAGGATCGAATGTCACAACTTTATATATAACAGGAGTTCTATACAAAATAAATAATTACATTATAAGGAGACAACGGTCCAGCAACCCAAAAGTTGACTGGGAGACGACGACCTAGACCTCTCACGAACTCATCGCAGCATCCTCCATGAGCATCATCCTGCAGTACCTGGTCTTGACCTGTGGTGTATGTGAGACAGCAAGAGTGAGCTCACATACGTTCATCGCTCAACAAGTTGTGGGGAATAATGTGCATGAACTCGCCAAAGGTGGGAGCTCACGTGAAGTGTAAGGCTTACCAAAGAAGATGGTTAGAGCTGAGCATTGCTTTTAGAGTTGGTCAAAATTTTATTAGCAGTTACTAAGTATAAGTAAATACCAACCCAATTAAATAGTAGAACAAAAATAACCACATCACCTGCAATGCAAAATGCATATGACAAATTGAATTTAGTTCCATAAGTTAATCATGTGAGTGTCCGAGCTGCTCTTGACCGTGAGCACGGCTAGTATACCAGTTTTACACTCTGCAGAGGTTGCGCATCTTTACCCACAAGTCGTGTATCCCATGTCGCCAGGGTTTGCAAGGCCCTTAGACACTACCGAGGTGAATGGCTAGGGATCCACTACGAGGCCTTTACAAAGTTCCACTAGCTTCCGAAAACCCGCTACAGTTTATAGGAAGATCCAGTGCAGGAATCCCTTGCAGGACCACCATCGCAGCAAAATCCTCCCGAGGGCCTCCCTACACTGACCTCTCCCCTACTGCCCTTGCCCCTTTCGGGTAAGGTAGTCTTCCACTAGCTTTCCTAATTAATCAGCCAAGGGCGTCCCATTCCACCCTTGTGGTAGCACTGTTTTCCCGGGTGGTTCTCCATGTTCCAATTAACATAATGATCTTAACATGAACCATAAATAACAACTGATAACAAAAGTATAATCATGAATGGTGTATCTCCATACCCAAAACCACATATAGCACTAGCAAGTACTACCCAGAAAGTTCAGTGGTAAACAAGGTATAAAGATAGACAAACTAGGGTAACCTATTGGGTCCCATCAAAATTAACCTATGCAGATCATTATGATTAATTAGAACATGGCTGGGTAAAAAGAAGTGATCAAGGGCACAACTTGCCTGGGCCTTGAGATTCCAGGTACCAGGATGATCTTCAGATTCTCGTGACCTCACTGCTAGTCGTAGCAATACAAACATACATGGTATAGGCAAAATTAACATTACACCAAACATATATGCAAAATACATATTAATCATCTACATATTGAATTAAGATCACAGGAACAAGAATTATTAATTTTGGAATTATAGATTTTAAGTTATGGATTTCCAAAGATTTAAGGTGATTATAATAGGATTAGATGATAAATTTATTTTCAAACAAAGTTTATGTCAAAACAGTGATTCTAAATGATAGAGAATAAAATTACAAAATTTTAGAAATTGGAATGGTTCAATTTGGAGCTAAAATGAATTTTCTATGAATTATCTAAGTTCTAGCAATTATTTTCATATTAAAAATCTATTTTCTATTCTATTTATTCAATTTAAATGAGTTCTGGACTGGGCCTCAATTATAAGAAAGGTCAGGGGGCTCGGCGCAAGAATCCCGAGACACAGCCAACAGTGCCCGAGGGACGGCGGGTTCTATTTCAACTAAACGCAGGGGCTCTTTATGAAGATTGCCACAGCGAAGGGGTATTCTCAGATCTCGGCCGTCCGATCAAGCGTGAATGGCCAAGATTAAATCCCGATCCCTGCGAACCGGTATGCACCTGATTTAATCTCTACCGCTTGTTTTCAATCCGAAGGCCCGAGTTCTATTACTATGGGATCCCATCTCCATCGCCCAACTACAATCGAACGGTCAGCATCCATCTTCTTCCTCCAGCCACACCCACCGATCACGGCGCCCAGACAGCGGTGGCAATACGCCGGCGAGCACACACACCGACGCTCTAACGCTCCAACACACGTTCTGCCAGGTTCTATGCGCTAAGGGGGAAAAAGCGAATCTTCCAGTGGAGTTCTTACCGTAGGGATTGACATCGGTGCGTCAAGCCACGATGACAGGCGGATCCATGGCCGACTCCAGATCCCGGCGAGGATTTCGACGAAGACGAGTCACCACAAAGTCAAGCGATGCCGCAGCCAGCCTCTACTTGCACAGGCGATGTGCTGCACTTCACCACCGGTGGCTTCAACGACGGTGGCGCCGATTTGCGGGTGCGGCAGGGGCTCTACCCTTCTCTCTCTTGCTCCGTTCACTCGATTTCCTCTCTCACCGGACGATGGCCAGCCAACGTGATGTGTCCCGATCTGCACGGAAGTTTGCGCCCAGAGGTTTTATAAACCCGCGCGAAGGTAGGGCGGAGGCTGAGTCCGCGCGAGTGGCGAGAAACACGGCGTCTGTTGCGGCGGCAAAGAGTCCGAGCGCAGCTGTTCCGAGGGGGACGGCCGAGCTGACCAATGGGCCCCACCCAACAGAGATACGGCGCGCTGGCACGAGGCTGGGTTGTGGGCCCTACCATCCAGGATGCAACACATGCGTGATCAGATCCAGGCCGGCGCGCGGGTGTGTGGCTGTTTGGCAGGGCCCGCTCGTCAGCGCGAGATGGGCTGGCGTGGGCCACCAGGACTGAGGTTGGAACTGGGCCGATGGTGAGGATTCGGCCCACGTCGCAGGGAGAGGTCCTTTCTTTTTTTTTCTCCATTTTCTTCTTTCTTTTGTAATTCCTAAATTTCAAATTCAAATTTGGTTTTGAATTGGCACTCCAGTTTTAATGAACACACTGAAGAATTTGAAATGATTGCAGATCTATAATTTTATTTATTTATTTATTTTACAATATCTATAACAATGATTTTGAATACACCAATTATACTCACACAAAGGTATAATAAGAAATTCATATATAATATTTATTATTTATTAAAAGATACTTTAGCTTAAATATTTTAGAAGATATTTGAAAATGCATTATTCACTTAACTCATATATGGATCTTCTATATAATATCCTATTCGAAAACATATTTGTTCTAGTTACAAAGTAATCCTTCTTAAATTACCCAAACCATGGTTTTGAGGTGTTTACAAATTCTACCCCCCTTAACAGAAATCTCGTCCTCGAGATTTGTAAGAAAAGGGATGTAAAAAGCCTTATTTATAATTTACTTTTAATTTATAAATTTTGGGATAAGAAGTTTCTTGTTAATTAGAAAGTGATGGATATCTATATGTATAGCCATTTCATTATGTAGGATAATAGGATGTCCTTTGAAGTGTAGGTGGGTTTGGGTACGAGAGAGTAAGGTAAGAAAAGACTCCATCCAGAACTGTGGATCTTGACTCATCTTGGTGACCTCACTTGATCCTTGAAGACTTAAGTTGGTGCTTATCCCTTCCTTGATGAAGTTGATCATGTTCTCCGGTCTTGTCTCATTGATTAGGAGTTAGTGTATATTATTGGCTGGGGAATAGGGTTAATATAGGTATGGATGAGATAGTCTACATGATGTAGGTCAAAAGTTTGTTTGATGTTAGGTGGTGGTTGATAGATTATGCACCCCATTAAGACTCTATTGATTGGGTAAGTTATGTAACTTGTTATATAGATCGAGTTGTTGTGTATGGCCAAGTTGATATAAGTTTCCAAATTAGGCTTAAGTGATTTAGGAGTATGGCCTTATCCTTTCTACCAGCATTAAGTAACTCACACTAGATTAGACCATATTAAATCAGGTATGATCTAGATTAGACTAGTTTAAGTTAGATAGATTTATCAGGGTAAGATATATCTTGTTAGGATATGTTAGAATCTTTTGAGATAGGATGGGGTATACGGTGTAGGTAGGTCAGAAGCTTTATTAGGTTAACACAGAGGGATTATGCAACTATCGGATGGGTAAGGTAGTTGCATATGTATATGGTCAAGTTAATCTAGGGCATCAATTTAGATTAAATCATTTTTTTATAGGAGTGAGGTCTAATCCATTTTACTAGTACTAACTAATCTATTAAATGACTCACTTTAGATTGGATCCTATTAGATTAGATGAGATCTAGATTGGTATCACCAGGTTAGTCTAGACAATATCTAATTACTTTGAATTAGATCATGGTTGATATTTTAGACTAGGATAAATATGCTAATTAGGGTAGGATGAATTCATAAGAATAAGGTATAATCTTTTGAGGTAAATTAGATCTATTAGGATAACAAAATCTTTTCAAGATAAGATGAATTTATTAAGGCAAGAAGAATCTTTTAAGATGAGGTGGATCTAGTAAGATAAGAGAGAATCTTATAAGATACGATGAATCTATTAAAATATGGGAGAGTCTTTTAAGATTAGAGGGATCTCTATGAGATAGATACATTTTAATGGAGGATAATCTAAGTGGCTTAGTTTTCTTATGAATTCTATTTATGCCTATACGTATATGCAGATGTAATTGTGGACATTACTCCACAACCCATCACACTCAATCAAAGATCCAAATCAAACAAGTATCATAAGAACGAGCATTCAAATACATAAACACTTATAAGAGTAGTTTTTTTTTTGTTCCTAGGATTAGGTTTTCCTATTCCTAAAGTCACTTTTAGGCACAGGATTTCAAAGTGTGAAATCCACATTTATCTTTAGAAAGAAAAGATAAGAATAATCAGAGTAAGCGGAAATAGATGAGAAAAAGATTAAGATAAGTTTAGAAAGAATCAGAGTAGCAGAGGTAAGTAAATATTGGTTGTCCAGTTCTATCTAGGTTTCGTCCTACAGTCAACATTCCTCTGATACCACTTCTGTAACACCCGGATTTTAGGGGTCCAAAACCCGGGTGCTAACATAAACACCAGGTATGCTGGGACCAAGTCTCACACATATGATGTATAGTGGCACAGGATCGAATGTCACAACTTTATATATAACAGGAGTTCTATACAAAATAAATAATTACATTATAAGGAGACAACGGTCCAGCAACCCAAAAGTTGACTGGGAGACGACGACCTAGACCTCTCACGAACTCATCGCAGCATCCTCCATGAGCATCATCCTGCAGTACCTGGTCTTGACCTGTGGTGTATGTGAGACAGCAAGAGTGAGCTCACATACGTTCATCGCTCAACAAGTTGTGGGGAATAATGTGCATGAACTCGCCAAAGGTGGGAGCTCACGTGAAGTGTAAGGCTTACCAAAGAAGATGGTTAGAGCTGAGCATTGCTTTTAGAGTTGGTCAAAATTTTATTAGCAGTTACTAAGTATAAGTAAATACCAACCCAATTAAATAGTAGAACAAAAATAACCACATCACCTGCAATGCAATGCATATGACAAATTGAATTTAGTTCCATAAGTTAATCATGTGAGTGTCCGAGCTGCTCTTGACCGTGAGCACGGCTAGTATACCAGTTTTACACTCTGCAGAGGTTGCGCATCTTTACCCACAAGTCGTGTATCCCATGTCGCCAGGGTTTGCAAGGCCCTTAGACACTACCGAGGTGAATGGCTAGGGATCCACTACGAGGCCTTTACAAAGTTCCACTAGCTTCCGAAAACCCGCTACAGTTTATAGGAAGATCCAGTGCAGGAATCCCTTGCAGGACCGCCATCGCAGCAAAATCCTCCCGAGGGCCTCCCTACACTGACCTCTCCCCTACTGCCCTTGCCCCTTTCGGGTAAGGTAGTCTTCCACTAGCTTTCCTAATTAATCAGCCAAGGGCGTCCCATTCCACCCTTGTGGTAGCACTGTTTTCCCGGGTGGTTCTCCATGTTCCAATTAACATAATGATCTTAACATGAACCATAAATAACAACTGATAACAAAAGTATAATCATGAATGGTGTATCTCCATACCCAAAACCACATATAGCACTAGCAAGTACTACCCAGAAAGTTCAGTGGTAAACAAGGTATAAAGATAGACAAACTAGGGTAACCTATTGGGTCCCATCAAAATTAACCTATGCAGATCATTATGATTAATTAGAACATGGCTGGGTAAAAAGAAGTGATCAAGGGCACAACTTGCCTGGGCCTTGAGATTCCAGGTACCAGGATGATCTTCAGATTCTCGTGACCTCACTGCTAGTCGTAGCAATACAAACATACATGGTATAGGCAAAATTAACATTACACCAAACATATATGCAAAATACATATTAATCATCTACATATTGAATTAAGATCACAGGAACAAGAATTATTAATTTTGGAATTATAGATTTTAAGTTATGGATTTCCAAAGATTTAAGGTGATTATAATAGGATTAGATGATAAATTTATTTTCAAACAAAGTTTATGTCAAAACAGTGATTCTAAATGATAGAGAATAAAATTACAAAATTTTAGAAATTGGAATGGTTCAATTTGGAGCTAAAATGAATTTTCTATGAATTATCTAAGTTCTAGCAATTATTTTCATATTAAAAATCTATTTTCTATTCTATTTATTCAATTTAAATGAGTTCTGGACTGGGCCTCAATTATAAGAAAGGTCAGGGGGCTCGGCGCAAGAATCCCGAGACACAGCCAACAGTGCCCGAGGGACGGCGGGTTCTATTTCAACTAAACGCAGGGGCTCTTTATGAAGATTGCCACAGCGAAGGGGTATTCTCAGATCTCGGCCGTCCGATCAAGCGTGAACGGCCAAGATTAAATCCCGAGCCCTGCGAACCGGTATGCACCTGATTTAATCTCTACCGCTTGTTTTCAATCCGAAGGCCCGAGTTCTATTACTATGGGATCCCATCTCCATCGCCCAACTACAATCGAACGGTCAGCATCCATCTTCTTCCTCCAGCCACACCCACCGATCACGGCGCCCAGACAGCGGTGGCAATACGCCGGCGAGCACACACACCGACGCTCTAACGCTCCAACACACGTTCTGCCAGGTTCTATGCGCTAAGGGGGAAAAAACGAATCTTCCAGTGGAGTTCTTACCGTAGGGATTGACATCGGTGCGTCAAGCCACGATGACAGGCGGATCCATGGCCGACTCCAGATCCCGGCGAGGATTTCGACGAAGACGAGTCGCCACAAAGTCAAGCGATGCCGCAGCCGGCCTCTACTTGCACAGGCGATGTGCTGCACTTCACCACCGGTGGCTTCAACGACGGTGGCGCCGATTTGCGGGTGCGGCAGGGGCTCTACCCTTCTCTCTCTTGCTCCGTTCACTCGATTTCCTCTCTCACCGGACGATGGCCAGCCAACGCGATGTGTCCCGATCTGCACGGAAGTTTGCGCCCAGAGGTTTTATAAACCCGCGCGAAGGTAGGGCGGAGGCTGAGTCCGCGCGAGTGGCGAGAAACACGGCGTCTGTTGCGGCGGCAAAGAGTCCGAGCGTGGCTGTTCCGAGGGGGACGGCCGAGCTGACCAATGGGCCCCACCCAACAGAGATACGGCGCGCTGGCACGAGGCTGGGTTGTGGGCCCTACCATCCAGGATGCAACACATGCGTGATCAGATCCAGGCCGGCGTGCGGGTGTGTGGCTGTTTGGCAGGGCCCGCTCGTCAGCGCGAGATGGGCTGGCGTGGGCCACCAGGACTGAGGTTGGAACTGGGCCGATGGTGAGGATTCGGCCCACGTCGCAGGGAGAGGTCCTTTCTTTTTTTTTCTCCATTTTCTTCTTTCTTTTCTAATTCCTAAATTTCAAATTCAAATTTGGTTTTGAATTGGCACTCCAGTTTTAATGAACACACTGAAGAATTTGAAATGATTGCAGATCTATAATTTTATTTATTTATTTATTTTACAATATCTATAACAATGATTTTGAATACACCAATTATACTCACACAAAGGTATAATAAGAAATTCATATATAATATTTATTATTTATTAAAAGATACTTTAGCTTAAATATTTTAGAAGATATTTGAAAATGCATTATTCACTTAACTCATATATGGATCTTCTATATAATATCCTATTCGAAAACATATTTGTTCTAGTTACAAAGTAATCCTTCTTAAATTACCCAAACCATGGTTTTGAGGTGTTTACATTATATGTTTATTATTACTGTTCATGATAAGATCATTATGTTAATTGGAACATGGAGCGACCACCCGGGAAAACAGTGCTACCACAAGGGAGGAATGGGACCCCTTGGCTGATTAATTAGGAAAGCTAGTGGAAGACTACCTTACCCGAAAGGGGCAAGGGCAGTAGGGGAGTGGTCAGTGTAGGGAGGCCCTCGGGAGGATTTTGCTGCGATGGCGGTCCTGCAAGGGATTCCTGCATTGGAACTTCCTATAAACTGTAGCGGGTTTTCGGAAGCTAGTGGAACTTTGTAAAGGCCTCGTAGTGGATCCCTAGCCATTCACCTCGGTAGTGTCTAAGGGCCTTGCAAACCCTGGCGACATGGGATACACGACTTGTGGGTAAAGATGCGCAACCTCTGCAGAGTGTAAAACTGGTATACTAGCCGTGCTCACGGTCATGAGCAGCTCGGACCCTCACATGATTAAATTATGGAACTTAAACTCAATTTGTCATATGCATTGCATCGTAGGTGAAGTTGTTACTTTTGTTCTACTATTTAATTGGGTTTGGTATTTACTTATACTTAGTAACTGCTAATAAAATTTTGACCAACTTTAAAAGCAATGCTCAGCTCTAACCATCCTCTTTGGTAAGCCTTACACTTCACGTGAGCTCCCACCTTTGGCGAGTTCATGCACATTATTCCCCACAACTTGTTGAGCAATGAACGTATGTGAGCTCACTCTTGCTGTCTCACACACACCACAGGTCAAGAACAGGTACCACAGGATGAGGCGCTTGGAGGATGCTGCGATGAGTTCGTAAGTGGTCTAGGTCGTCGTCTCCCAGTCAACTTTGGGTTGCTGGACCGTTGTCTCCTTATAATGTAATTATTTATTTTGTATAGAACTCCTGTTATATATATAAAGATGTGACATTCGATCCTGTGCCATGATTCATCATATGTGTGAGACTTGGTCCCAGCACACCTGGTGATTATGTTTACGCCCGGGTTTTGGACCCCTAAAATCCGGGTGTTACACCGACCGAGCTGAGGAACTCCTACGCCTCCAGGATACGGATACCTCACTCATCACCTTCCGCGAGAAGTAACTCACGCTCAGATGAGCGATCCTGCTACCAAACAAGTCCTAACACTCGGGTAGAAAATGACTTTCGCGCCTTCTCGACTGTACCAATAATGGAATCCTTCGACCAAATGAGAGTGCACGTAAGCGGCAAGGCCGACCGAGCCGAGGGACTCCTACGCCTCCGGGATACGGATACCTCACTCATCACCTTCCGCGAGAAGTAACTCTCATTCGGACAAGTGATTCTCCTATTGACAGACAAGTCGTGATGCTCGAAACAAGAGGAGAGAAGACACAGGTTTTTAAACACGACGATAAAGTGTTTAGGCCTCGGCGGCCGCGAAAAAGCATGCGCATGCTACAGACAAACTGTTTCCGCAGGTTCGGGCATCGGCAGGGGGAGCAGCAGCACCCTCGGCGTTGTTTCCACCCTCGGCGGAACCAGACCCGGCCTCGGACGGCGACCCGGGCAAAAGGACCTCCACCTAAGGGAGGACGCCAGCACAGCGCCAGCAGATGTCTTGGCCAAGCTCCAGCAACTGCTACCACATCTTCCTCGGCCTGGGAAGCCGCCATCTCCCGGGCCGATGAAGTCTCCTTCCGAGCCGACTCCGCGTCTATCCGCGCTAACATCGCTGCCTCCGGCTCTGGCTCATCGCAGAGCAGCTGAGGGTTCCGAAAACTGAGCAAGGGAAGCCTAGAGCGGCAAGGCCGACAGAGCCGAGGGACTTCTACGCCTTCGGGATACGGACACCTCACTCGTCACCTTCCGCGAAAGGCAACCCCCACTCGGTGCGCTCCTCCGCCTCAGCCCGGATGACAAAAATCCTTGAAGCTGAGGGCAGGGCGGAGACTGCAGGCCGGCTTGCTTTTCCCCACCAAATTGCCCATTGGTGAGGGAATGCAGCCGGGCTGCACGACGAAAATCCTTGAAGCCGAGCAATGGCTGAAAGGTGCCGATCTCCACGAGGCCACGCTCCTCCAACGACAGCAAGAGCAAGGCAGCGCTGGAGCACCCCATCCAGGGGCTCAAAAGGCGGAAGGGCGCAATGCATGAGGGGAGAACGAAGGCATGGCCACTGCCCAGGGGATCGATCCCCCTTTTATAGGTAGACCTCCTCGCTTGCACCCCTTAGCGTCACGGGCGAAATCCCCACTGACATCCTCCAGGGTTCTCCCCCCACGACATGGGGGCTAGGACCCACACGTCATACGAGCTGATCCGAAGCACGAAGAAGGCGAACCGCCGCACGCGAGGCATGTAACCATCCCGCGGTTACAAGCGCTCTCCCATCTTCGCAGAAGCCGGTGGTCAAAAGGGTGGACTACCACGCAACGGGCATCCAACTGCACCGCAACCGTGCGCCCCTTCGGCTCCATCCACATCCGGTGGGCCAGCGCAAAGGAAGCAGGCCCGCATGTCATGTAACCGGCGCGCCGGTTACGACATGCAAGAAGCTACACCGCCACTCGCACCAATGTTGCGCCTCCTCGACTGCGGAACCAGTACCGCGACTCGAGGTAGCCCCACGCATGACCCAACAGTGCCAATTAAAGGCGACGGCCACGGGTCAGTCAGCCGCGGGGTAGGCACGACGGTTGGCATGGTCAAAAGTGGGCCGGCAGTAACTGCAGCGGCAGATGAGCGGAGGCAGCAATCAAGTTGCCTGCAGGCTCGCGTCCCCTCCTGAAGCGACAGGAGAGCCCTCTCCCACGGCGTGAAGACGACACGCCCGTGCCACGCGAATCGCCCGTCCCGTCGCATTAACTCCCCGACAGAGCAGGCAACACCTCTGGTAGGCGAGGCGGGCGTCGCTTCGCCTTCGCCATAATGATCGCATCAAAAAAGGTGCACCACTTTATTTAAAATTCATATCCTTCCCCTCCTCCTCTCTCTCTCTCTCTTGCTACAGGGACCGGGAAAGGGGATGTTGTGGAAAGGATCCTTCCCAGCGAAGGAAGCGGGCCCCGAGCCCTCCTACTGATCAGGGGTTCGAAGGCTGGCCCCTCGGAAGGGTTTCGACAGCCGCCCCAGAGCACTCAGACTTCAAGCCCATTACTGATCAGGGGTTCGAAGGCTGGCCCGTCAATAGGGTTCGACAGCCGCCCCAGAGCGCCCGGGCTCCGTGCCCACTACTGATCAGGGGTTCGTAGGCTGGCCCCTTGGAAGGGTTCGATAGTCGCCCCAGAGCATGTAGAGTGAGGGATGACTCTGGGTACGTTCGATACATAACAAAGGCTCGGGCTACGCTCCCAAGGTACCCTAGGACATTTCCGAGACCGGCGGGAACGATTTGTAACGGAATCCCACCGGAGGGAGGCATCGAGCCCTCGGACCCTGTGGAAGGGGTCTAGGTCCGGTGAATCACCCGCAGGTACTTTTGGAGCGCGCCTCTGGGCCACCAGCCGACCCCTAACGAACGGGGCACGGGCGTCCACTCGGATAACCCATTAGCAGCTCACTGGAAACACCATGTTCGGCGCCCTCCGAGGGCAACATGGCGCTTCCCCCCCCCTCTGTCACACCCGGGTTTTAGGGGTCCAAAACTCGGGCGCGAACATAATCACCAGGCGTGCTAGGACCAAGTCTCACACATATGATGAATCATGGCACAGGATCAAATGTCACATCTTTACTATATAACAGGAGTTCTATACAAAATAAATAAATAATTACATTAAAAGGAGACAACGGTCCAGCAACCCAAAGTTGACTGGGGGACGACGGCCTAGACCTCTCACGAACACATCGTAGCATCCTCCAAGCGCCTCATCCTGCGGTACCTGTTCTTGACCTGTGGGGGGGTGTGAGACAGCAAGAGTGAGCTCACATACGTTCATCGCTCAACAAGTTGTGGGGAATAATGTGTATGAACTCGCCAAAGGTGGGAGCTCACGTGAAGTGTAAGGCTTACCAAAGAGGATGGTTAGAGATGAGCATTGCTTTTAAAGTTGGTCAAAATTTTATTAGCAGTTACTAAGTATAAGTAAATACCAACCCAATTAAATAGTAGAACAAAAGTAACAACATCACCTATGATGCAATGCATATGACAAATTGAATTTAGTTCCATATTTTAATCATGTGAGTGTCCGAGCTGCTCATGACCGTGAGCACGGCTAGTATACCAGTTTTACACTCTGTAGAGGTTGCGCATCTTTACCCACAAGTCGTGTTACCCATCTGCCAAGAGACGGCCAATCCCATACACCTCTACCGAGGAGGCGAGGCAGGGTAACACTACAAGGCCTTTACAAAGTTCCACTAGCTTCAGGAATCCCTCGCATGACCGCCATCGCAGCAAAATCATCCCAAGGGCCTCCCTACACTGACCACTCCCCTACTGCCCTTGCCCCTTTCGGGTAAGGTAGTCATCCACTAGCTTTCCTAATTAATCAGCCAAGGGCGTCCCATTAAACCCTTGTGGTAGCACTGTTTTCCCGGGTGGTTCTCCATGTTCCAATTAACACAATGATCTTATCATGAACAGTAAATAATAACTGATAGTAAAAGTATAATCATGAATAAATGTGTATCTCTATACCCAAAACCATATAAAGCAATAGCAGGTACTACCCAAAAATTCAGTGGTGAACAAGGTATAAAGATAGTCAAACTAGGGAATCCTATTGGGTCCCATCAAAATTAACCTATGCAGATCATTATGATTAATCAGAACATGACTAGGTAAAAGAAGTGATCAAGGGCACAACTTGCCTGGGACTTGAGATTCCAGGTACCAGGATGATCTTCAGATGACACGTGTCCTCACTGCTAAACGTATCAATACAGACAAACATGGTATAGACAAAAATTAACATTACACCAAACATAAGAATAAACTGCGTGATAATAATCTACATGCCAAAACGAGATCGTAGAAACAAGAGCCACTAAATTCGGAGCTACGGTTATTAAGTTAGGAATTTCTAAAGTTATTTAATACCTAGAATAGAGTTATTCATGTGAATGATTTTAAATCAAGTTTCATGGTTAGACAAAGGTACTAGATAATAAACAATACTTAAACAAAATTAATGCTACTGGAATGAATCAATTTGGAGTTAGAATGAATTAAATAGATTTCTAACATTATTTTTATACCCAAAAACCCATTTTATATATTGATTTTCATCCTTTATTCGATGTATGGACTGGGGGCATTAATTCTTTGAACTACAGGGTGCTCTGTGTAAAAATCTAGGGTTATGCGTGTTATTCCCGGCCACAGTATGGATGGCGGGTTTATTTCAGTAAAACACAGGGTCTCTTTAGCAAATTGTTGAGGCCGAAGGGGTATCTTGGAGTCTCAGTCGCTAGATCTGAACCGACGGCCATGATTATATCATCATAAATCTAAAGGGGGGTACGCACTCACGGTCGTTGGATCGAGATCGGATGGCCCAGATCGTAAGCTACGAAGGGGTAGGCGATCCACTAATCTTCGTCGTTCAGACAGAACCGGACGGTGTAGATTTGGTTGGATGAAGGGCTATACCTGCTCTAATATGATCCACACACTCCAGATCGGATGGCCGCATGATCTTCTTCTACCTCCACACCTAGTCGCCGTTATCCTCCCATCCGCTGGACACCCGCCTTGAAGACGCCACCAGCAGGTTCTTGTGGCACCAGTGATCCTCCATGGCCACAACACGAGTCTTCATCGATGGAGCTCTAATTTCCATCGCGCCCCCAAGCTGGCAACCGGGCAGCGGGGCAAAGCTCGCACGGCGGCGCTGACGCCGGAGTATGGCGAGGCATTCCTCATTGCACAATCACCCACCCGACGCACCGATGTCACGACTAGTTTCTGGGTGCGCCTGTATCATTCCTGGACGCCTAGCCCGACCGATGGTATGGACGACAACGGCGACAATCTTCTTCAAGTCCTTACGGCAACAGCGCCCAGGGTTTCGATGGAGTATGACACAATGGAGAGTCACGGTGGGATCCGATTTATATAGTAATGGGGGTAGCCGATTCCAGGGAGGTTTCAATCGAAGCAATCCCCGATGGATCACCATGGATTACGGTGACGTTTGTTGAAACTCGCTTCGATCTAGTACTGGGAGGAGATCTCGGCCGTGGGCCCACGTACTGGTGACGGCGTGCGCGGAGTCCGGCCAGCTATCGTTTGGCCATGGCGGTCAAAGCGGCTTCAGTTTTTTTTCCGTTGGCGAAATCCGTGGAGGAAGCGTGCCAGATGGGGAGTCCACGCGGAGCGGTGGTCTCAGCCGCGATTGTCGTGCGATCCGGTTGAGGAGATGAAGCTGACGGAGGTGGCCCACACATCAGTCTCAGCTTCAGATCATGCGGACGTTTTGATCCCTGGCCGAGCGGGCCCACATGGCAGAGGCAGTAACACCATCAGCGTTGGTGCATGAGCTGCGCGGTGGGAAATACTTGGGCCGCCAGGTATGGTTTCGGCCCATGTACTGGCTACAGGTGAGTTTTTCCATTTCTTTTCTTTTAAATTTCAGTTTTGTTTTCTAGTTTTTTTCAAATTTTGATTTCAAGTTCAAATTCAACCATGGTTTTGGAAATTCAACTTTACAGTTAAATGCACAGCACAAAAATCCAACATAATGCAAAGTATATATTTATTTATTATTTATTTATTTGTTTATTATCCTACATAAGTAAATACTTTTGGATATGTTGCTCCATATAATTATTTTGAGAAAAAAATATTTTCGATTGCATAACCTTGATTAATCGATGCTCTAATATTTATCCTTATATAATATTTATCAACTTCAACAAAGGATAATTTATATAAGAATCCCTTCTCTTTATCAATTTATCAGTTACTTACTAATTTAATATTATTGTTTGAATATGAGGAGGAAGAATCCTAATAGATTTCAAAGGTCTTAAAAAAATCTTACCACACTTATTATATATATATATTTATCTCTTTATTTTATTATTTCATGATATATTTTTTTCCTACCAAATTTTGGGCTTTACAAATCCTACCCCCCTTAACATTAATCTCGTCCTCGAGATTTGTAAGAAAAGGAATATAGGAAGAATGGTTTGCAATTTAGCTTTTAGTTTCTAATTAGTTCAAAAATCAAGAACTCTTTTTTTATTAGTGAGTGATTAGGAGAGCATGGGTATATATGAGTATAGCCACTTTATTATGCAGGATAAAAAAAATATCTTTAAAGCATTTATAGGTTTGGGTAAGAAAGGGTAGGGCTAGGAAAGACTCTATCCAAGATTGTGGATCTTGATTACTTTTGAAGATCTGGCTTGAATCTTATCCTTCCTTGATTTGATGAGGTCGATCATCTTCGATCTTCGTTCTTGAAGTCTTTATTCGAATGTAGTCAGGATAACTTGTAGGTAAGGACAGATGGTTAACAGGTTGGTGGCATAAAGTAAGTGTATTATGGCAACATCTAGGATGGGATAGATGGTTACCATGAATATGCTGGTAGGTTATTTATTCAGGGGTGAGTTGGTCTGATGTGCTAAGTTAAGTTAACATCTGGCTAGTAGGGTCTAATCTCTTTTACCAGTATCACAAATCCATTTAAGTAGACCACATCAGATTAGATCATGGTTGTTACACTAGTGTGGGATAAATGTGCTTATTAGGGCAAGATGAATCCATAAGGATAAGGTAGAATCTTTTGAGGTAAGTTAGATCTATAAGGATAAAATCTTTTCTAGATAAGATGAATCTATTAAGATAAGAGAGAATCTTTTAAGATAAAATGGATCCATTAAATATATTTTAGTGGGGGATATTCTTAGTTGATCTAGTTTATCTTATAAATATATCTAGTTTAATAGATCTATTTTTAATAGGGATATTCTGTGTTGTTTATTTTGTAAATATTTTCCCTTATGTCTAGGTGTATATGTAGATGCAATTGTGGACCCTACTCCACAACTCATCACACTCAATCAAAAATCCAAATCAGACATGTATCACAAGAACAAACATTCAAGCATACAAATATTGACAAAAATAGTTTTGATTTTGTTCCTAAGTGTAGGTCTCCTATTCCTAGAAGTCACTTTAGGCACATGATTTCAAAGTGTGAAATCCACATTTGTCTTTAGAATGAAAAAGGTAAGAATAATCAGAGTCAAGCGGAAATAGATGAGAAAAGATTAAGAAAAGTTTAGAAAAGAATCAGAGTAGCAAAGGTAAGTAAGCAATAGTTGTCCAGTTCTATCTAGGTTTCGTCCTACAGTCAACATTCCTCTGATACCACTTCTGTCACACCCGGGTTTTAGGGGTCCAAAACTCGGGCGCGAACATAATCACCAGGTGTGCTAGGACCAAGTCTCACACATATGATGAATCATGGCACAGGATCGAATGTCACATCTTTACTATATAACAGGAGTTCTATACAAAATAAATAAATAATTACATTAAAAGGAGACAACGGTCCAGCAACCCAAAGTTGACTGGGGGACGACGGCCTAGACCTCTCACGAACACATCGTAGCATCCTCCAAGCGCCTCATCCTGCGGTACCTGTTCTTGACCTGTGGGGGGGTGTGAGACAGCAAGAGTGAGCTCACATACGTTCATCGCTCAACAAGTTGTGGGGAATAATGTGTATGAACTCGCCAAAGGTGGGAGCTCACGTGAAGTGTAAGGCTTACCAAAGAGGATGGTTAGAGATGAGCATTGCTTTTAAAGTTGGTCAAAATTTTATTAGCAGTTACTAAGTATAAGTAAATACCAACCCAATTAAATAGTAGAACAAAAGTAACAACATCACCTATGATGCAATGCATATGGCAAATTGAATTTAGTTCCATATTTTAATCATGTGAGTGTCCGAGCTGCTCATGACCGTGAGCACGGCTAGTATACCAGTTTTACACTCTGTAGAGGTTGCGCATCTTTACCCACAAGTCGTGTTACCCATCTGCCAAGAGACGGCCAATCCCATACACCTCTACCGAGGAGGCGAGGCAGGGTAACACTACGAGGCCTTTACAAAGTTCCACTAGCTTCAGAAAACCCGCTACAGTTTATAGGAAGCTCCAATGCAGGAATCCCTCGCATGACCGTCATCACAGCAAAATCATCCCAAGGGCCTCCCTACACTGACCACTCCCCTACTGCCCTTGCCCCTTTCGGGTAAGGTAGTCATCCACTAGCTTTCCTAATTAATCAGCCAAGGGCGTCCCACTAAACCCTTGTGGTAGCACTGTTTTCCCGGGTGGTTCTCCATGTTCCAATTAACACAATGATCTTATCATGAACAGTAAATAATAACTGATAGTAAAAGTATAATCATGAATAAATGTGTATCTCTATACCCAAAACCATATAAAGCAATAGCAGGTACTACCCAAAAATTCAGTGGTGAACAAGGTATAAAGATAGTCAAACTAGGGAATCCTATTGGGTCCCATCAAAATTAACCTATGCAGATCATTATGATTAATCAGAATATGACTGGGTAAAAGAAGTGATCAAGGGCACAACTTGCCTGGGACTTGAGATTCCAGGTACCAGGATGATCTTCAGATGACACGTGTCCTCACTGCTAAACGTATCAATTCAGACAAACATGGTATAGAAAAAAATTAACATTACACCAAACATAAGAATAAACTACGTGATAATAATCTACACACCAAAACGAGATCGTAGAAACAAGAGCCACTAAATTCGGAGCTACGGTTATTAAGTTAGGAATTTCTGAAGTTATTTAATACCTAGAATAGAGTTATTCATGTGAATGATTTTAAATCAAGTTTCATGGTTAGACCAAGGTACTAGATAATAAACAATACTTAAACAAAATTAATGCTACTGGAATGAATCGATTTGGAGTTAGAATGAATTAAATATGAATTAAATAGATTTCTAACATTATTTTTATACCCAAAAACCCATTTTTATATATTGATTTTCTTCCTTTAGTCGATGTATGGACTGGGGGCATTAATTCTTTGAACTACAGGGTGCTCTGTGTAAAAATCTAGGGTTATGTGCGTTATACCCGGCCACAGTATGGATGGCGGGTTTATTTCAGTAAAACACAGGGTCTCTTTAGCAAATTGTTGAGGCCGAAGGGGTATCTTGGAGTCTCAGCCGCTAGATCTGAACCGACGGACATGATTATATAATCATAAATCTAAAGGGGGGTATGCACTCACGGTCGTTGGATCGAGATCGGATGGCCCAGATCGTAAGCTACGAAGGCATAGGCGATCCACTAATCTCCGCCGTTCAGACAGAACCGGAAGGTGTAGATTTGGTTGGATGAAGGGCTATACCTGCTCTAATCTGATCCACACACTCCAGATCGGACGGTCGCATGATCTTCTTCTACCTCCACACCCAGTCGCCGTTATCCTCCCATCCACTGGACACCCGCCTTGAAGACGCCACCAGTAGGTTCTTGTGGCACCAGCGATCCTCCATGGCCACAACACGAGTCTTCATCGACGGAGCTCTAATTTCCACCACGCCCCCAAGCTGGCAACCGGGCAGCGGGGCAAAGCTCGCACGGCGGCGTTGACGCCGGAGTATGGCGAGGCATTCCTCATTGCACAATCACCCACCCGACGCACCGATGTCACGACTAGGTTCTGGGTGCGCCTGTATCATTCCTGGACGCTTAGCCCGACCGATGGTATGGACGACAACGACGGCAATCTTCTTCAAGTCCTTACGGCAACAGCGCCCAGGGTTTCGATGGAGTATGACACAATGGAGAGTCACGGTGGGATCCGACTTATATAGTAATGGGGGTAGCCGATTCTAGGGAGGTTTCAATCAAAGCAATCCCCGATGGATCACCATGGAATACGGTGGCGTTTGTTGAAGCTCGCTTCGATCTGGTACTGGGAGGAGATCTCGGCCGTGGGCCCACGTACTGGTGACGGCGTGCGCGGAGTCCGGCCAGCTATCGTTTGGCCATGGCGGTCAAAGCGGCTTCAGCTTTTTTTTCCGTTGGCGAAATCCGTGGAGGAAGCGTGCCAGATGGGGAGTCCACGCGGAGCGGTGGTCTCAGCCGCGATTGTCGTGCGATCCGGTTGAGGAGATGAAGCTGACGGAGGTGGCCCACACATCAGTCTCAGCTTCAGATCATGCGGACGTTTTGATCCCTGGCCGAGCGGGCCCACATGGCGGAGGCAGTAACGCCATCAGCGTTGGTGCATGAGCTGCGTGGTGGGAAATACTTGGGCCGCCAGGTATGGTTTCGGCCCATGTACCGGCTACATGTGAGTTTTTCCATTTCTTTTCTTTTAAATTTCAGTTTTGTTTTCTAGTTTTTTTCAAATTTTGATTTCAAGTTCAAATTCAACCATGGTTTTGGAAATTCAACTTTACAGTTAAATGCACAGCACAAAAATCCAACATAATGCAAAGTATATATTTATTTGTTATTTATTTATTTGTTTATTATCCTACATAAGTAAATACTTTTGGATATGTTGCTCCATATAATTATTTTGAGAAAAAAATATTTTCGATTGCATAACCTCGATTAATCGATGCTCTAATATTTATCCTTATATAATATTTATCAACTTCAACAAAGGATAATTTATATAAGAATCCCTTCTCTTTATCAATTTATCAGTTACTTACTAATTTAATATTATTGTTTGAATATGAGGAGGAAGAATCCTAATAGATTTCAAAGGTCTTAAAAAAATCTTACCACACTTATTATATATATATTTTTCTCTCTTTATTTTATTATTTCATGATATATTTTTTTCCTACCAAATTTTGGGCTTTACACCCTCCTCCTTGCGGAAAGGCGACGTAGGGGCGTATAATAAAAGTCGGGAAAGTCCTTGATCACCCTCTCGCTCCGTGCAGAGGCTCGAGGGCCGCTCTCGCACCCGGGTACGGCCAAAACTGTTGACAGCATCAACAAACCAGCCTGATAACCTGGAACCCGACCACGCACCCGGGCTACTGCCGGACCGCATGAGGGAACGATCAGACCGGCCGAAGCACCACGAAAAGCATTCAGACCTCAGAGGAGGCAAACCACTCCTCTGAGGCCTCAGGGGCTACACCCGGCGGGTGCGCTCGCGCGCACCCACCAGAACAAGGCAAAAACCGAGAAAGGCCGGTCCCCTCACCGAAAACGCGGCAAAAGCCTCCAAGCGAGTACCATCACTCCCTTCGAGGCTCAGGGGCTACTCTCGGGTACCATAATTAGGGGTACCCCCAACGCTCCTAATCATGGCTGGTAAACACCCTCAGACCAACTAACGGGTGCGGTTCACGCCAAGACTTCGTCTACCCAAAGGACGCGATCTCACCCGAGCCCAACCTCGGGTTGGAACAGTGGTCCCAGACGAGTTCACGTCTCGCCCGAGCACCTCCTCAAGCAGCAGGCGCCCCCTCGGCTCTCCCGAGGAACGGCTCGGGCAGGCTTCGTTGTGAAGCAACCTTGGCCATACTGCCTCACCAACCGACCGCTTCACAGGCGCATTAAATGTAGGGGATGCCTGACGCCGTATCCTGACACACGCGCCTCAGTCGGCCAGGCCGAAGTGACCACAGTCACTTCACCCCTCTTCTTTACTGTCTGATATGACAGGAAAACAGCGCCGCTCGCTCCGCTCCAACTGCCGTGTCAGCCACCCCGGTAACGACTGACAACAAGTCATGATCAACCACCGAGTTCAAGCCTCGGGCGCAACAGGAAGCTCCGCCTCGCCCGACCTCACGCTTCGGCCTCAGGAGGAGGTCTCCGCCTCGCCTGACCTCAGGCTCCGGCCTCGGGAGGAGGTCTCCGCCTCGCCCGACCGCCAGACTCGGCCTCGACCCCGGTCTCGAGAGGAATCGCGTCCTCGCCCGACCCCAGCCTCGGCCTCAAGAGAAGTCTCCGCCTCGACCGACCTTGGGCTCGGACAGACCGCGCTAATAGGGGATGCATCATTTCCCTATTCCTAGCCTGCTCAGGCTACAAGGAACAAGACCGGCGTCCCATCTGGCTTACCCCGACGACGGGTAATGATGGTGCCCCGCATGCGCCATGACGCCGGTGGCTCTCAGCCCCTTACAACAGCAAGGAGACGTCAGCAGGATCCTCGCCGCGCTACCAGCTGTGCTCCTACAGGACTTAGGCGCTCCTCCGGCGACCACACCATCACATGTACAGGACTCAGGCGCTCCTCCGGCGGCCACGCCATCACATGTATAGGGCCCAAGCTCTCCCCCAACGGCCACGTTGGCATGTACATAGGGCTTAGGCACTCCACTGCCGGACACGCTAGCGCATAGCTACGCCCCCCGTTGTACATCTGGACTCTCTCCTTGCCTCTATAAAAGGGAGGTCCAGGGCCACCCTGAGGGGGGTTCGCGCGAGGGAAGCGGCGGACGAGCTCTGTGTCCCTCCCTCTCTCTCTCACGCGACGCGCTTGTAACCCCTACTGCGAGCGACACCCCTGGTGCAAGATAATACAAGGCTTGTCCCACATCTTGTGTTTCATCCCGCGCCAACCCATCTGGGCAGGGACACGCAGCGACAATTCACTTGTCGGTCCAGGGACCCCCCGGGGTCGAAACGCCGACACGTAGGTTTTTGGTTCACATTGAACTCTTCTAAACTTAAGGAACTTATTGTTTCTTCGCTCCACAATGACTATAAATCATGTGATCTTCATCATCGTACTTATAACTGGTTGGTCTTTTGGATTATTGTTTGGGTCTTGCTTCACCGTCTTCTTCTTTAGTTGGTCTAGACGCTTCTTTGGGCATTTGCGAATAATATGTTCTTCATTCTTGCAGTAGAAACAAGCACCTCTTGCTTTGAGTTCTTTGCGAGTCAACTTTGCTTGACCAACCAGGGGTGAGGGTTGATTGGGTGTCCGTATCTCATATAGCTGAGCCTGACTCGATTCTTTTATTTGGGTATCAATGTGTTTTGGGGCTTTTGCTTGTGGTTGAGGTGGACTACTCATTTATCCAAACATTTTCCTATTCCTTTTGTTGTTCTTCACGATGTTGATAGAAGTTTCTGTACATTTTTGTTCATATTCCATGTATGGAGACTGAGATAGCTTTATCTCGGGGGTGTCCGGTAGTGAACGCTTCTCAGGACAGTTACGAAAGTAATGACCTTCACGTCCACATTGATAGCAAGACTTTCTTGAAGTTATTTCTTGACTTTTTTCATGTTTCCATTTTTGTTTCTTGGACCTGATGCAACGACAGGGCTGAAACTGTGTGCAGGTGATAGTCCATCCATCCATGTAACACTCATGTGCTTCTTTTTGTAGCTGGGCATCCTTTGTAGTTTCACTTTCGTTTATACTGATCTGGTGAGAAGGAATTCCATAGTACTCACAACAACAACATGTTCCAAGATTATTTGTCTGTTGGTGTGCATCCTTTTGTTCATCAGTTGTTTCATTTCTAGTGCCGTTTCAACTTGCCAACACTTGTTGGTATGAGGAGGTGAGCTGAGACGCTTTCTGTATTATCAGAGCTTGTGCATGTAATAGCTTTTCTAAGTCAACAATCGAGGGTGATGTTGTGGTTGAGGTCATATGGTTATTGGTAGTCTGCTCATGTTCTATAAATTCTGCTAAATCAACTTGTTGGAGTCTAGCTACCACTTGATATGTTGCTTGCAGAAACTGAGCATGCGCCTTCTTGAACTGTTCCATCTGATCCTTAGCTAGAGGAGTTGCCAACACAATGTATTCTTTGCACTTAGTGACATCACTTGTAGTCAACATTCCAAGTTCTGACATCTGTATGGATATAGCAAGGAAGGAAGGGACGAAGAGATTGAGCTAAGACAGACTATAAAGAGTAGAGAGAACCCAACTATCTAAGGTTTAACCTAGCTAACTGTTGTCATTTGTGGACAAAAGTCACACAATACAACAACAATCATTACAAAGAAACAAATCAATCATAGTCACAAAGATAACTAACATGAACTCAAGCATACCAACACAATACAATCCAATTCTACTCATTCAACCAAAACAAAAGGTGAGACAAGGTTTGGAATAAGAAAGATATTATAAAATCAAGGAGTTGGGTAAGAAATAGCAAGGAGTTAAACAAGACATATTTGTTGATGGCCAAGAGTGAAATAAGATAACCATTACTGGTGAAGCGAGGATAAATTATACAACCAAGGATATGAAAATTTTTTTAAGGATACAAAATACAAGGGCATTATCAAGGGGAGAAGTAGAGAGACAAAGGGTTCAATATATCAAGGTAGATATTGTCCAAGGATGACAATACAATGGCAAGAGAACAAGAGTAGAAGAAATCAAGGGTTATATAGCAATATTAGGAGTTAGAAAACAACCACAATATAATGTCGTCTTTACCGATCTAGTCGAAAACTTAGCACTATAGAACTATCCTATTAACCTATCCAAGAAGTCAAATAATAGATCCAGGGGATCCATAACAAAACTTCTTGCGGAGTGGGGATAAGACAGAGAATAGGGCATCGTCGATAGCTTCAAAAGGGTTTCTTCTGGCAAATTTCGCTTCAAGTTCCGCAATCCTAGCTTGATCATCTTGTAGTGCTTCTGAGTAGAGTCTTCTGATAGACCAACATCAGACTAGAAGAGTTGAAAATAAAAGAGACGAGTTTTGATATAAAGTAAGTTTTTATGAAGGAAAATATATCAAGCTTTGAAAGGCTGACTAGGCTTTCCATTTCTAACTAATCTAGCGACCTACGGTCACATTGCTTTGATACCACTTCTGTCACACCCGTTTCTAAAGGGCAGAACCGAGCACATAACATATGTGTGCCAGGATCTATTTCCACACATATGTTGACGTCACAAGTGTAATATATCAAAAGAACAATGCATAAAAGCGTAAATAACGATTATATTAACATATTACACTTCGAACAGACATAATGTCTTAACCTTTATTCATCAAAGTACAGCGAGACATGGACATCCATCCACAGGAAGATGACCGGGGGTATCACTAGACTAGCATCCATGGAGTTCAACATCATATCTTCATCTGCAAACTTCTGATCAAAATTAAGCAAGAGTGAGCTCACTTATGGTCGGGGCTCAGCAAGTGGGGGAAAAACTAATGCAAGGTAACAAGGTGAGGCTAAGGTTGAGCAGTAAGCATTTTAGTTGGTCAACATTTTATTAACAACACCTGTCTTACTAATAAGTGTGAATCCCAAGTATTCCCATTAAACAAAGGTATAAGAGTATATCAAAAACACTTAAGTGAAACCACTTAAGCAAACCATTAGCAGATCATCGGATCTTGATTTATTTCCATCTTCAAGTTCAATTATCATGTGAGGAGTCCAGGCTGCTCATAACCGTGAGCACGACTGATATATCAGTTTTACACTCTGCAGAGGTGGTACAACTTTATCCACAAGCCGTGTATCCCCTCTAGCCTGGGTCGGCCAAAACCCGTAAACACTTCCGAGGTGAGTGGCTAGGGATCCACTATGAGGCTTTCACAAAATACACTTAATACGAAGCAACCCGCTAAGGTTTCTAAAGACGATGGTGGAGGCCCCCTGGGTGAGGTACCTTAGCCAAGAATACGTCCCCATGTTAACGTGGGCTGCCAACACCTACCGCTCCCCCTCTTGCCCATATTTCAGGTAAGGTTGCCAGGCACTAAGCATATAAAGCTAATTACCAAAGCCAGAGCCATGATAGCCCTCGTGGTTGCACTGTTTTCCTAGGTGGTCACTCCATGTTCCAATTAATATGCAATAATCTTGTTTAACCATCGAGTTACCAACAATAATGTAAACTTACCATTTTGGAACATTAATATCACAAGCGGGAGTGACTGCATAAAGTTAAGTTGTAGCAATAGCATAGCTACGAATGTAAAGTATAATTCCCAGGTTTGATCAAGGAATAAGGTTGGAAAGGTTATCTAAATAGGTAACCCATCAAATTATGCATATATATCCAAAAGAATAAACTTTATTAAATGTATTGTTTGGGATCAAACAGAGTATGCAGAGGGAGAAGTCCACTTGCCTTGCTTATTGAAAACTTGAGGTTCTTCCACGGAATAGCACTTGATTCTCAACTATTAGATCAATCACTGAATATCAAACAAACAAACAAGAAGAAACAAACATCACTCAATAACATACAACATTCACCATACGCAAAGCTAAAAGAAAAACCTAATGAAAAGAGCGTTCGTTTTTCAAAAACGTCGCAAGTAATGGTTATAATAAGAAGGTATTCTTTTAAAAAATGTGTGATATATATATTTTATAAAACAAGACATTAGCTTAAAAATATCTTAATTAAAATATACAAATATTAGGTTCATCAATTTAATCTTTTATAAAACGTCATATGTGATACGTCTAAGATAAAGGATTTATAAGACGATAAAACACGTTATAATGATATTAAACATTTTTAACCTTTTAGAATAGATATAAGTTATATATCTAGGGTTAATGAGCTACTAATCACGTTATTAATTTAGAAGCATTATGGAGCATATAATTCATTATTAAACCTATCACTTATGATAAATTAAGATATAAGTCGAAATAGGTTTTATGTGAAAAGATCATTATTATTAAACACCTATTTATGAAAAGTTATGATATATGCTTTAATGAACTTTTTATGAAAAAGACAATGAACAACAATTATATTTTATTTTTATTAGAAAGTACATGTCCTATATTTTATTAAGAAAGCTATATACAAAACAATATACAAACTAACATTATTATTAAAGAACATGAACACTAATTTCCTTAGTTTATTCTTTAGGAAAAACTAAGTGACACATATATAAATAATATGAACAAATTTTGATTAAATGATTTAATTAAGCGTATATAACCAATTGTAAACAAATATAAATCTAATTAACTAGGTTATGAGAGGACATAATTACTCTATTTTTTATCTTTACATTTAGTTTAGAAACATATGACCTAGATATTTAAAAATAAATATTATATTCATTGGTACGTTATTAACTATTGTTTTAGTTATAACGATGTGAGCACTTAATTAAGCCATTATATAATTATTAGAAAAGTTATATGACCTATTACTTTTAAGTTTCTATTTAATACGACTATACTTAAACATCTATAATGAATCTTGTTAAATATGATAACTATTAAAAAGGTTATTTTAAAGTTAGAAACAAGTTATCTGATTCTTTAGTACGAAACCTATATCAACATACTATCAATTTCTTTATTAGAAAAATATGAGCGCCTAATTAAATTATTATAAATTCTATCCTTTCGGTTTTCTTCCTTTCTTTTCTAAATAGAGTTTATACATGTAACTAAGAATTGTTTATTTATAATTCTTTTGACATTAATATACTAAGAATTAATTGTAAATTACTAAATGAGACTTTTAATAACATATTCATGGTTATTATGACATAAATGAGCATTTTACTATTCTACGTAATTAATTGCTATACTTATGAATATATTTATTATGAATAGTAAAAATCTATATTTTCATTCGATCGGAAATACGTGGCTTAATTCCTATTTCAATTTCTAAAATTATACTTGTATCAATACTAACCGGCTATCGCTCCACACACTAAAGCGAAAACAAATCCGTAAACATTTCTAGTATGAAAATCACGGAAGTAGTGAATAGTGACCGTGTTCATTTTTAGAATTATAAAATCATACGCATATTAAAATATTATCGCGGGGTTCGATTTTGACCACACGTATAAAACGAAATCTCTAAAATCGTACACGTGAATCGCCAACTCGCATAATCTCAAAAACAATAATTCATAAATTGATTCAAAACGCGTTTTAGAACATAAATCAACATTTGGGGTTGTTTTCAACCTTGGGTTCTCGCTCGTGCGAAGGGATGAACGTCGACGAGCAGGAAGTGGTTCGGCGGACAGGGAACGAGCGCGATCGACGTGCTGCGTGGACGAAGCTCCGACGAAGTTCCACGGACTCCGGCAAGCAGGGAAACGGGCGCGTTCGTCGGTGGACAGCGAGGTACAAACTCCAGCGCGTCTCCACGGACTCCAGCGACGACGGTGACGATTGGTTTGGTCGACGGCAAGCACGGGAATGGGAGAGCACGCTAGAGAGAGCTCGGGGAGGAGGAGAGCTCTGCTGTGGGAGGGAGAAGAGAGGAGGCCCTTTTATAGAGGATGGGGGAGAGATGAAGGGTCGGCCGGGGGTGCTTCATGGCCAATAATTGCATTCACGGAGCTTCAAATGAGGGAGAGAGAAACGGCTGCAGTAAACTCCATGAATGCAGACGAGTAACTGTCGCGGAATCTGCGGTCGTTGGTCAGTCTTCGGCTTCTGGTTTGAGTGCAGGGCGCGGGTCGCGCACGGCTTAAGCGCGGTCGGGGTCGTGGGTCGGCTGCGCAGCTCGGTCTCCTGGGCGTGGCTTTCTGGCGGCTGCTGCGGTTGGGTGCGCAGGGGCTGGACGCGGCGTGCTCGGGCGCAGAGCAGTGCGCACGGCTGGGCGCGATGGCGTCCTCGGTGCAGGGGCGCTGGTCGCGGTGGCGCGGTCGGCCGGGTTGATGCGGCGCGCAGGGCGTCGAGGCGGGTTCCTGGGCGCCGGTCGGGTGAGCAGTGGAGAGAAGAGAGAAGGAGGCAGGTGGGAGAGAGAGAGGGAGAAGAGGGAGCAGGCGGCGGCGTTCGGCTTGGAGGAAGAAGGCAGGGGCGCGGCTTAGGTCTAGGAGGCGGCGGCGGCTTCTCTTGTTGGGCCTAATGGGCCTTAGGTTAGTTAGGTTTTGTTTGTTTTTTTTTCATTTCATTTCTGATTTCGAAATACATATTTAAATACTCCTAAAATTCATAATGATTACACCAAAACTATTTATAAATAAAATATTTATTTTTGTACTATTAATTATTATATTGTTTACTAGGATTTTTATTTAAGAAGAAATGATGTTCAATATCAACTATGAGCAGTCCAAAAATCATTCCAAATGAAACAAACACTTCAATAAAAGATTTATTACCATGATTACCATTATAAACTAGAATTATTAAAAACCTTATTTTAGCAATTAATTATTGTTTTGTAAAATGAGATTTTCTTCACAAGGTCGAATTCATAATTGGATTTTCAAATCAATTCAAACAAAATATATGCTTCGGCATGAGTGTAACAAACACTTGGTAATTTTATCTATTCAAGAAATTCTTCAAATCATATATATCAAGGTTCTCCTTATTTGAAAATATAAATATTTTTCCTTTCTACTAAAATTTAATAATCCAAATAGGGTTGTTTGTTTTTGCTAGATTTAGGGTGTTACATCAATCCACCGATAGGTGGTTAGACACTGGAGCCAATGTACATGTTTGTTATGATCTAAATTTATTTTCTTCTTATCAAGCTACCGACAGTAGCGCCATCTTGATGGGCAATGGGTCAAGTGCTGCTGTACATAGAATAGAAAGACTCGATCTGAAGTTGACCTCTAGAAAGACTCTCTCTTTAAAGAATGTGCAACATGTTCCTGGAATAAATTGGAACCTTATCAGTGGTTCTCTTTTATGTCGTGGTGGCTTTAAGTTAGTGTTTGAGTCGAACAAGTTTATTGTCTCGAAATTTGGTTTGTTTATTGGCAAAGGTTATGACAGTGGTGGTTTGTTCCGCCTTCCAGTGGTTGATGATTGTAATAATGCGGCAAACTCAGTTTCATATTCTGAATTGAATGTAGGAGAGGTTGCTGTTTGACACTCTCAACTTTGTGATATTAATTTTGATCGCATTATCCAATTGTCTAAGCTTAATTTGATTCCAAAAATTCATGTTGTTAGGAGATCAAAGTGTCATGTTTGTGTGCAAGCTAAGCAACCACGTAAACCTTTTAAGAGCATGGAAGATAAGAGTCTGGCACCTTTAGATCTCATTCACTCATATCTGTGTGAAATGAATGGAATTTTGACGAGAGCAGCTAAGAAATGTTCCAACACATTTATTGATGATGCTACTAGATATTGTCATCTCTATCTTGTTAAGACGAAATATGAGACACTTAATTGTTTTAAGATCTATAAGGCAGAGGTAGAAAACCAACTAGAAAAATTAAACGAGTTAGGTCTGATAGAGGAGGGGAGTATGTTTCAAATGAATTCGGTGAATATTGTGCGAAACATGCAATCATCCACGAGACAACAACTCCCTACTCGCATCAATCAAATGGGGTGGCTAGACGGAAAAATCTAACTTTGATAGACTTGGTTAATGGCACGTTGGATAGTTCTGGTTTACCTAAGTTATGGTGGGGCAAAGCTATTTTGGTCGCATGCTTTGTTCTAAACCGAGTTCTATCAGCTAAGGGTGGTAAAACACCCTATGAAGGATGGAAAGGTAGAAAGCCTACTCTTGGATTTCTACGTGCATGGGACTATTTAGCCAAAGTAAATGTGCCTGCATGCAAGAAACAAAAATTGGGACAAAAAAATCGTTGATTGTGTCTTTCTACAATATGCCCGTAATAATGTATCCTATAGATTTCTGGTGATTAAATCTGATTTTTTAGATGTACATGTTAACACCGTGACTGAATTTCATGATGCCTCCTTTTTTGAAGATATATTCCTTATGAAGGATAGAGTTGCAGCACGTAGTGAGACATCTACTAGTTATACTCTTAAATCTTTTACAGTTTCTTTACCTCCTACCTATTCTGAACAACACATTGAGGATAACAGTATGGTAGCTCCTCGTAGGAGCAAGAGACAAAGGACTGAAAAATCCTTTAGTGATGACTTTATTGTTTATCATGTGGATGATACACCAAAAACCCTTGTAGAGGCATATGCATCACTAGATGCAAAGCGCTGGAAGGAGGCAATCCATAATGAAATAGAGTCCATTCTAACAAATGAGACTTGGGAAATATGTGACTTGCCAGTTTGGTGTAAACATGTGGGATGCAAATGGGTATTCAAGAAAATACTGAAACCGGATGGTACTATCGATAAATACAAGGCTAGACTTGTGGCCAAGGATTTACCCAAAATAAAGGTGAGGATTATTTTGATACCTATTTACCAGTTACCAGATTGATCACAATTCATGTGTTAATTGCACTTGCTGCGAGTCATGATCTACTCATCCATCAAATGGATGTGAAGACAACTTTTCTTAATGGTGAGCTTGATGAGGAAATCTATATGAAACAGCTAGAGGGATTTGTGACACATGGACATGAGAACATGGTGTGTAGACTAAGAAAATCCTTATATGGCCTCAAGTAGGCTCCAAAGCAATGGCATGAGAAGTTTGATAGAACTTTGATGTCAAAAGGCTTTATGGTAAACGAAGCTGACACTTGTGTGTACTATCGGTTTGTTGGTAGTAAGGGAGTAATATTGTGCTTGTATATGGATAACATACTAATCTTTAGGACTAGTATTGATGTTATAAATGATGTGAAATCATTTGTATCTTAGAATTTTGATATGAAGGATTTGGGAGAGGAAGATGTTATATTAAACATAAAACTGATTAACGGTGAGAATGGGATTATTCTGAAACAATCTCATTACATGGAGAACATTCTAAATTGCTTTGGGGTTTCTGATTCCAAAGCTTCTCCAACACCTTTTGATCCTAGTCTAAAACTTCACAAGAACAGAGGACAAGGAATTAATTAGTTGAGATACTCCCAAATTATTGGTTCCCTCATGTACCTTGTTGGTGCAACTAGACCTGGTATCTTGTTTGTTGTGAGAAAATTGAGCATATTCACTTCTAATCTAGGAAGCGATCACTGGCACACACTAGAACATGTACTGAGATACTTGAGAGGTACTTCTGATTATGGACTTCACTATACTTGGTACCCTACTGTACTTGAAGGGTATAGTGATTCCAACTGGATCTTAGATGTATCTAAGATCAAGGCCACAAGTGGATATATATTCACTATTGGTGGGGCCGCGGTTTTTTGGAGGTCTCATAAGCAGACTATCTTAACGAAGTCCACTATGGAGGCGGAACTTGTAGCATTTGAATCAGCCACTACTGAGGCAGAGTGGCTAAAAGAGCTCTTGATGGACTTGCCGATGGTTGATAAACTAGTACCAACATTTTTTTGCATTGTGATAATCAAAGCGTGATGACAACTATAGGCAATGCAAAGTTCTTAAGACATGTGAAATGACGAATCAAATCAATAAGGCATTTGAGAAATAGTAGATAGATCGTCGTAGAGTATATTAATACTGCTCAAAACTTGGCAGTCCCTTTTACAAAGGAATTAACACGTGATGTGATTGATGAAGCATCAAGGGAAATGGGATTTAAGCCCACGTGATGTTATTGTACAGTGGTAACCCAATCTATGTGATCGGAGATCCCATAAATTAGTAATTGGAAAGAACAAACTGTTTATATAACAAGGGAGTACATCATTTTACTCGTTTTGCTAGAAGATGCGTACTCTCGGTACTACAAGGGAGGTTTAATTTTGTCTTAATGTATTCTAAGGCCTGTAACAGAAAAGGTATTATCATGCAGGATACACTTATAAGAACACACCTATGTGAGTTTGACTGTGAGGTTACGATCTATGAGATGTGGGTAATCTCAAATAAACTCACTAAAAGACACGGGAGCATGACGGTAACGCTCCAATCAGAGGCATGGCTTTAGGAGGCCTAATATTAGTGACACCTATAGTTGAAACCTACTTACACAAGACTAACAATTCAAGGCTTTATCCATTGCAAAGTCATGAGGAGGTGAATCTTGTAATGCAAGGTGTAGCTCAACCCGTATCGGGTCTGCACTGTAAAGCTGATATATGAAAGCATAGAGATTGAGTCAATTAGAGACCTTGGCTTTGATGGGGATTGTTAGAATTAGGCTCACTAGTGTGTGTCCTAATTCAATAAGGAAGCCAAGGTGGTATGTAGAGATGACATGAGGCTTTAGTCCCATATTGCTCATCTAGGTAGGAGAGAAACAACTTATATGTGGGAGTGTTTCCTACTCTTCACATGAGACAAATAAAGGGCCATGGAGGCTGTCACACGCGCGCGCTCGCTCACATTTTGCATTTTTTTCACGTTATTTATCGCGTGACTTATGACTTGCGATGATACGTGATCGTGTCGTGACGTGTTCTAAACGATATTTTAATTTTTGCCTTTTGTTTATTTGGTTATCAAATACTACACCTACACTGCCATGTCAATCAGGAGTAATAGGCACGCACTTTACATGTTAGATCTTCTGGCGGTTGCACATAGAGAGATTCCAGAGGGCGGTTCCTGGAATTTAGTAGATCGAACTCGTCCAGTTATTGCGACCTGCTATAAAGGGGAGGTCCTTCAGCCAGAGGACACGACACATCAACCAACTCGTCTTCTCATTCTCTTCTCTCAGTGTCACCGCTTCTCTACCCTGCCGTCCCTTCGTCTGTTGTGCACGAATCAAGGGAGAGCGGTGTCTCCGAACCAACGTTGGCGTTTTGGTGACCTGAACGGGTGCCAACGAATCAGGTTTCTAGAAAGTGCTTCGCGCACGTCCGCTCGGATTCCTCACCATCACTCGTGGAAATCACTATAAGTAAATTTGCATTTTTACTTTATTGCGATGAGGGTCTTAGGGTTTAGAGTTTATGGTTAGATTTGTTGTCGATTCTTATTTTATGCGTTAATCTTGTTGAGTTAGTTTAGATCTGTTCTATTCTAATGTCATGGATACTATCTGCCAGTAGATCTGGGTTTTATGTTTTATGTTGTATTATCAAATTAATCTTAGACCCTATTAGTTTTGTAACACATTGCCCCTCCCCCTGCGGCCAGTGCTCCCTTCGGTGGTCAGAGCCTTGCCCCATGCTACCTTGCCCGAGAGGCAAGAGCCTGTCGCGTCCCATGTAGCCTTGTGCATGGCTGATCATCGCATCTTGTGTCGCCTAGCTTTTCCTGGTGGCGATACCGAAGAAAGCGACGAAGGGAGGGAGAAGAAAAAGAAATAGAGGTCATGACGTTTTCTAGATTAGGTCAAGCTAGTTTCTCCTATTTGGAGAAATCAACTGAACCCTGAAAAGATGAAGCCAACTCAATAATGAAGCCAACCCAATAGAGATCATGAAGCCAAACATCTCCAAGAGTCTGTTTGTTTGGGATTATAATCAATCTATGTTATATATAATCTGACCTATTCCATCTCGCTTCAACCCTCAAATCAAACACATGTTTGCTTTTAAACACTGTTCTCTTTCGTCTAATCCATCAATGTCCATCAAAAATAGGGCGCTAGTCGTATGTTGAAAATGACTTCAATTCTTGAGGGTAGTCTGAAGTTCAAGGCTCATTTTGGAACACCTTTATCAATAGATGAGCTGTTTTTTTGGTAAACAATATTTTTCATAATAGCTCTATGGGTAAAACTCCTTTTATATGCTCTCATAAGAAAATGCAGAGAGGTAGAGCTGAAAAAAGTACTCTTCACAACTCTTTTTCTATTATTTTTCAGCATGTTTGTTTCAGCTTATAATTTATCCAGATTATATAATCTAGCTTAAATAATATAGATTGAAAATCAGATGAATTATTAGGCCAGATTATATAATCTGGAGGCCAAACTATCATAATCCTATAAGCTTTATGGGTAAAACTCCTTTTAAATTATATGCTCTCATAGGATAATGCAGAGAGGTGTAGCTGAAAAAAAGTACTTTGCACAACTCTTTCTCTATTATTTTTCATCCCTAGGGTTGGTTTGTCTCAGCTTATAATTTGTCTAGTTTATATAATTTAGCTTAAATAATCTAGATAAAAAAATAGAAGGATTATTAGGCCAGGTTATATAATCTAGAGATCAAATTATCATCTTATGGGTAAAACTCATTTTATACTATAACCTCTCATAAGATAATAATGCAGAGAGGTGTAGCTGAAAAAAGTAGTTTTCACAACTCTTTCTCTATTATTTTTCTGCCTCAGTCAAGCATGAAGTTGTTAGTGAGACTGTTTTATCAAACAGTTTTCTAAAACACCTTATCTTATGAGCTATGCAAATAAAATAAAGCTGTACCGGGATTTTTAAACACCTTATCAAATAAAGCTGAGCTGTGCAAATAAAAGCTATCGCTCTCTGCTGGGACGGCTTCATTCGCACTAATAAGTGCTACTACGACTACGTGGGAGGTGGGAACGAGCGTACCGGCCTGCTCGAGAAAATTTCAAAACTATTGGATGCCAGATTATGCTGGCCGACATCTATTTATAAATTGTTCCCGTTTTTCTTTTTGTTTCTTCTTTCATGCACAATACAATAGGCCGCCCTTCAAGCGCGAGCCATAAAATTCTGGTATGCTAATGATTCTCCGTCAAACCCAAAATATTCGTTTCTCTAAGTACGGGCCACAAGGTTGATATAGGTTCTTATATAGTTCGGGTTTGTGATGAGAGTTGTGAGTTTGTACACGTCTCTTGGTTTTTGGTGCGTAGATGTTCGAAGACGGTGGTCGAAGATGAATGTAAAGGTCATGCAGGTTCGTGCTGATAAATCAAGAGCGGTGAAGGACAACCGCTAATACTTAAGTCATGTTTATTTCAAATTATAATCTATCCAAATTATATAATCCAATGTAAATAATTTAGCGGGTAAACAAACACCTAGATTATAGGTCTAAATTATATTGAGATTATTTTAGCAAAAGACCCACTACCCATGATTATGTTCATAAAATTACAACATCTCACATTTTTCTTCTTTCTCTCAAATCACACGTACGAAGGATATTGTTGTCTTGCCTTTGTGTCTCAAAAATCAATAATCTTCGTTCATAAATCTGATCATATAAACAGCTACATAGAGATTATAATCTTAATAGATTATTTAAACAGCTACATATAAATTATAATCTTAACAGATTATACAAACAACTATATACAAATTATAATCTTAACAAATTATAATCTTGATTATATAATCCACATTATATTCTAGATTATATAATATATAAGCTGAAACAAACAGAACCTGAAGGACTAAAGAAGCTACGTTACTAGCTATGGTGACCGACACTTAGGGACACCAGCAAGTGCAAGGAATGCCAACATGGTCAAAAAATGACAGGACACGTTTCGAATGTGTGGAGAAAATGTGTGGAGAACACGCATGGAGTATGTTACCTGCGACGATTTGGTGATTGAGCGTAAAAACCACCCAACGATAGTTTCTCAGGTTTGACCTCAACCCGACGGCACGGTTCTGGAGGGAACTAGAGACGTTATGTAGAGCCATCATAGAAGTTGCATTAATACGAAGCAAATTTGTGAAGGAAGCATGGTCGTCACATTATATGATTGGGAGTTAAATCATTATGCCTCTGGCTAGTTGGTTTAGCTCTAAATATCTAGGAATATATTGAAAATGTAAAAAACCTCTATAAATAAGATGTCCCAACAAGCTCTCTCTCTCTAATGTCTAGCTCTAGTTTTCACTTAGTGCTTCACTTTTCTTTGAGATCCATAGATATCTTAGGGCTGATTTGGTGATCGGGGATCCCCAGGGAAAGAAAACCTCTTGCTATTCAAAATTGAATTGGAAGGGGATTCCTCCCCCATGGATCCCCTAGGGATCCCTAATCACCAAATCAGCCCTTACAGGGCGTTTGGATCCCTTCATTTTAAAGGAATTGGAATTCACTCAATAAAATAACTTATTTAGTTTGGAATTTGACATTCCACCACTTTCCAAAGTTCAGATATAAGTCTATCTCAAATTCGTGCGGTGGAGGGTGCGAAATGATTTTATGCATTAGTAGAATTTGTTTCTACTCTATAACTTACATGACACTCTTCCTCTCACTCCTCTATAGTAAAAATGTAGCACATAAATATCTCCAACATCTTGCTAATAATAGTATACAAATATATTTTGCATAAAACTGAATTAACTTAATTGATATATGCCTAAATTACTATTATTAGAATGAAATTCAATTCCAATGATCCAAACGGGGCGTTAGTGAAATATTTTACATCTACGCTCTTGATTAGATAGGTGTGGACCTAACCACGCCGATTCCTCTTAGGTTATTTTTTGCGCCAATTTAGATTTTAGAGCCCTGTTTGACACAACTTACTTCTATTTCACAACGTTTTCACATATTTAAGCAGAAGTTTTACTAAATAGGATGTTTTTGCAACAGTTTATCAGCTCTGCTACTCTTAGAACAAACTAAAAGCACGTAATAAGCAGAAGCTACTATTCACTAGTTTATCATATAAACTGTTTTTTCAAACAAGCAGCCGTTGTGCCAAACCGGGCCTAAAAGATATGAGTTTATCATTGTTCTTGTCTCTCATGCTCTTTTAATTGATTTTTTGAGTGATTTCTTGAATCTAAGTTCAGGGAGAAGTTTTGACTAGTATGAGATTTTCTCCAACAAGATCCGATAAATGAACTTGTTCGCTATATTTAGCGTGAGATGCCTCTGCTACAATGTCCAATAATGTCAGCTAAATGAATCTGTAAGACTGTCTGCAACGCATGCCGCTCTACCTCCCTTTCCCCTTGCATGCCGGCTACAGAAGACCCCCTACACCCGCATTGTTTGCCTCTATATAGCCCCCTAGCGAGCGGAGCTCTTCTCTCTCCCTCCAGTTCTGGTGTGTCACTGTTCACGCGTCTTAACACTGTTTGGTACTACAGCTATGGGCCCGCAATGAATTGTTAGTAGATGAAAAATTGATAGTGGATAAAAAGTAGGTATAGAAAATGATATTTTATGGTTGTAGTGGCGTATAAAGGAAGTATTTAGTGGGAACCACTGTAGGAGATGAGAAAGCAGGGGATGAAATGTTGATGATGTAATAAAAAAGTGATATAGGGGAAAAAATTTAGCGGAACCGCTGCGGAAGTAGAGGAGGTCAAGCGCGCGCGCTAAATCTGGAGGGTTGCCATGCGTCCGCTATCCAGTACTTCGATGTTAACACTCGCTGCTAGGTCTCTCGCGCCTCTCGTGTGAAGTCAGATGAATTGGTAAATCGTTGATGCAAATTTATGCCATATAATTTTTTTACATTATGTGCCTCTAGAATCTATTGATTCTAACACAAAGCTTGTATTTTATTGAGTGATGCTTAATTTCTTATTACGTGTCAACGATTGGAAACTTGTTTATCGTCAAATTGGCAATTTCATCGGTACAGAGCATGAGAAAGTAGATTGATGTCCCAGTTATGCTGATGGTTCACATTTTCCTCCAAAACTAGCTTAAAGCCTGTCTCAAATCTAGCTTTGTGAGAAACCTGAAAATAATGTAGAGGGTTATTTTTTTTGTGTACACGAAATTAATACGCAGAAGCAATGCCGACACCATTTTGGTATCTTAAATTGTATCTAGCTTTTTTAATACGTATAATTTTTTGTTTTTTATTTTATGCAAAATTAAGAAAAACAATGTAGCTAATGAATTTTGTTATCACTACAGATATAGAGGAACAAATTTAAAGATCATTGCTGAAGATAGATAAGATTTAGATGATAGAATATTTTAGAGGACAGAGAATATTTTTTTAGAAGATAAAAGTTAAACGCTTAAGTTGGTATGGTTAAACGCTTAAGTTGGTATGGGATGATTTATCTCGAGGTGAAGTCACGAGTAGTTTGAACTTTTTCGAGAAAACACTGTTTCGGTTCCGTAATTTCTGATCTGATTTCGAAGGGTTGATCTTTTGGAACAATAGTTGTCGGGTACCGTAATTAGGGGTACCCCCAATACTCCTAAGCATGGCTGAAAAACATCTTCAAAACAGACCGTAAAGGCTGGTAAGCGCAGCGCAAAGTTAATGCCTCATCTACCAAGGGACGCGATCTCGTCTCGCCCGAGCCCGGCCTCAGGCAAGAATAGTGGTCCTAGACGGATTCACGCCTCGCCCGAGGGCCCCCTCAGGCAGCGGGCGCACCCCCGGCTCGCCCGAGACTAACCTCGGGCAAATTTTGTCGCATAGCAACCTCGGCCAAATCGCCTTACCGCCGACCGTATCGCACGCGCATTTAATGCAAGGATCACCTGACACCTTATCCTGACACGCGCGCCTCAGTTGGCAAGGTCGAAATGACCGCAGTCACTTCGCCCCTTTACTGATCGTTCTGACAGGAAGACAACACTATTCACCCCGTTCCGACTACTATGCCAACCACTAGGGTAAGACTAACAACAGTAGGTCACGACCTCTCCCGAGTTCGGCCTCGGGCGCAACAGGGATCTCTGCCTCGCCTGACCTCAGCCTCGGCCTCGGGAGAAGGTCTCCGCCTCGCCCGACCTCAACCTCGGCCTCAGGAGAAGGTCTCCACCTCGCCCGACCTCGGCCTCGGCCTCAGGAGAAGTCACCGCCTCGCCCGACCTTGGCCTCGGACCGACTACGCTACAGGGGATACATCATTGCCCTACCTCTAGCTAGCCGCCTCAGGCTACGAAGTAACAAGACCGGTGTCACATCTAGATTACTCCGGCAACAGGTAATGATGGTTCCCTGCATGCGTCCATGACGTCGATTGTTCTCACGCTCTCTACGAAGGCAAAGAAACGTCAGCAAGACTAGGGCCGCACCGCCAGCTACGCTTCTACAGGGCTCAAGCACTTCTCCGCCGGCCACGTTAGCACATAGCTACACCCCCATATGTACAGTTGGACCATCCCCTTGTATCTATAAAAGGGGATGCCCAGGGCCTTTTTAAGGGAGAAGGGGGCACGGGCGGTAAGGACGACGGAGACGGACTCACTCAAACATCGAACTCCACTCCACAACACTAGACTTCTCAAGAGACCTAGGACCCGTTCCCTCTCTCGCGAAGCTTGTAACCCCTACTGCAAGCAACCCGGTGCAAGATAATATAAGCCTCATCCCTCCTCTTGTGTTCCATCTTGCATCAACCCATCTGGGCAGGGGCACGCGGCACAAAATTCACTAGTCAGTTCGTTTGAGGGTCCCCTGGGTCCGAAACGCCGACAGTTGGCGCGCCAGGTAGGGGGCGCTGCGTGTTGACAATACTTTCCTGTTGAGTTCCAGATGGACAATCTTCAGCAGCCTCTTCAGCTCGGGACGGTGCTCCGCTTTGGGAGTCTCGAGTTCATGTCCCCCGACGGCAGTTACGACATGGTACTCCTCCCCCCGCAGCACGACAACAACGACGGTCGTCGGCTCCCCCAGCGGGGGCGAACTCAACGACGACGACATCTCCCCGTGGCGGAAGAGGAACACCTGGGTTTGCCCCGCCACCCTCTGAAAGCTCTCTTGTGAGTTTTGGTGTTTGGATGACAACTCAATTAAAGGACTAACAAGTGTACTAAGTGTTGAACAGGTGCTTAAAGTAAAGCCTACAGGGTTCAACACAAGTGAACAAATGTGATGGTCCAAGAACTGGATTATGGATACATAATGGACATCACAAGTAAGTTGGACATTGCAAAAGTGATACTCGGGTGCGTAGCTCGGAGACAACTGATCAAGCCAAGGACGGAGGCAAGAAAAGCTTCGAGGTACCAAGTGCACGGGAGAAGGTCAAGGAGGCTGAGGAACCCAAAGCCAAGGGTGAAGAAGAAGGCTTGAAAAGTCAAGGGTGATCGAGTTGAGAACAGCTACGACACATCAAGGATCACTACATAAGGACGTGACTTACAACCAATGAGGTAACAGCTACAGTTATGTGGTGTAAGTCATAAGGCTCAAGACCAAGCTCTAAGAAGGAGATCAAGGTCACTAGAAGGAGAACAAGTGCCAAAACCAGAACTGGAAGCAGCCTAAAAGAGCTAAGTTCACATTGATCTTTAGTTTGGGTTGTTCCTAGGTTTGGAGATGTTCTATGTGATCTTTGCAGGATGTTGGAGCCAAGAAATGTCAATCTAGATCAAGTCAAGCAGACTTGATGATTTATGAGTCCAACATCGAAACTCATGCATGTGAAATGCTATAGATGTAATAATTAAGAGAAGGTATGTTTCTAGACTTAGTACATTGGTTTTAGTGTACTAATATACTTGTCTAAATGTTAGAAACAGAAAGAAGAAGAAAAGGAAAGAGGTGCAAAAGGCTTGGCTGTGTACAGCCAAGACTCTGCTCAGTCTGGGTGCACCGAACTGTCCGGTGGCTCATCGGACAGTGTCCGGTGGGGCACCGGACAGTGTCCGGTGCGCCAGGCTGGCTCGAGCGAAGTGTCCGCTCTCGGGAATTCACCGGCGACGTACGGCTATAATTCACCGGACTGTCCGGTGTGCACCGGACTGTCCGGTGAGCCAACGGTCGGCCGCGCGATCTGCGCGGGACACGTGGCCGAGCCAACGGCTAGATGGAGGCACTGGACTGTCCGGTGTGCACCGGACATGTCCGGTGCGCCAACGGCTCCAAGACTGCCAACGGTCGGCTTCGCCATAGAAGGAAAGAAATCGGGCACCGGACAGTGTCCGGTGTGCACCGGACTGTCCGGTGCGCCACCCGACAGAAGGCAAGATTTGCCTTCCTGGATTGCTTCCAACGGCTCCTAGGCCCCTTGTGCCTATAAAAGGGACCCCTAGGCGCCTCAAGCAATGAAGAAGTGCAGCCAACAAGTGTAGACTTCATTGGAATCAATTCTCGCTCTCCCTCTTGTGTGTAACTCTATAGTTTGTGTAGAAGGCACAGCTATAAGCCTTTAGAGAGAGGAGTAGTGCTGCTAAGAGCTAGAGCAAGGTCTTGAGCGTATCGTTACTCTGCCGGGGTGCTGCCAAGAAGTTTGTAAGCAGCCGCGGTTCTGTTGTAACCCCACTCAATAGTGAAAGGCTCTATCTGTCATACTGACAGATCTGAGCAAACGGAGGAAGGAGTTGAAATAGACTCCAAGCCCAGGTGTGGCTAACTCCAACGAGGACTAGGCAAGCATTTCAGGCTTGGCCGAACCTTGGGATAAATCCTTGCGTCTGTGTGCTCTATTCTGTATTGTATCCTGACTCTCTGTCTTACTCGCCTTTATATCTGCACTTCAATACTTATCTGTGGTATAAGCTTGATTTGAAGTGCAGGACATTTTGAGACAGGATCTTCCATTCCGCTGCGACCTACTCGAAGAGTCTTCTCATTCCATTGCGTACTAAGTCTTCGAGTAGAGTAAGAATTTAAGTTTTAAAGTAATAAGTTTTATTCGCCTATTCACCCCCCCCTCTAGGCGACATCCAGATCCTGTTCCCGGGTCAAAGGGAACTTTCAATTGGTATCGGAGCTAGGCCTCTCCAGTGTGGGCTTAGCCGTCCGGAGATAACGATGTCGTCACAAGAGGTAACTGTAGAAATTCTTTTAGGCGATGGCTCTAATTACAAATCTTGGTCTGTCTCTATTTATAATGCTTTCATGAGTGTTGATTCTGATTTGAGACAGATCTTTAGTAGAAGTTTTTTTCCATCTGATATTAGTAAAAATCCCTCTAATGATGAACTAAGATTTTTATCTCTCAATCACCGTGCTTGCAACATCTTAGTTGAGTCTCTTTCTAGAAGTGCCTATTTTGCCATCATGAGTAGTGATAATGATTTGTTTGTTGATGCTCATGATTTATGGAATAGAATTAAAGTAAAATATTTTGTGGCAAATTGTACTACTTCTACTCCCTATATTGCTTGTGATGCTAACCATTCAAAGGGAGAAGATCAAGAACGATGGACACCCAACGATGAATCTACCTCGTCGACAGGTTTGATCTCCACTAATAATAAGTGTTTTATTGCTAACAATGACGGTGGAGACAAAAGCCATGATGAGGAGGAATATGAGGATGATAGCGAGGATGAATCTTCATCATCACAAGGTACATTTTCCTATATTGCTTCCACTAACATTAATGACAGGGAAAATGAGATCGATGATGTGGAAGAAGAGGAGATTCGCCGTTTCTATAACCATCTCAACAAAGCGGACAAAACTCTCTTGGTTAAGTTGTTGAGAAGGAACAAGGAACAAGGCGAGACGCTTCTCAGGCTAGAGGAGACTCTCATCAAAACAAACAACAGCCTGGAGAAGATGACCAAAGAACATGAGGAGCTAAGGTGCTCTCATGATGTCTTGGTCCAACGGTATGATTCAATGTTAATTGAGCAAAGTAATAATTATGACGCTCTATCTAATGTTGCTCAACTTAAAACTGAAAATTCTATGCTTAGAAGTCAAGTAGAAACAATGAATTTAGAAAAGCTTGCTCTTAGTGAAAAGTATGATATGTTGTCATACTCTCATAGTAAACTAGTTGATGATCATATCATGCTCGATATTGCTCATGAGGTAGTAATTACTAGTTTAAACTCATATGAACCTCATTCTTGCACTAGTAATCAATTGGTCAAAATATTATCATGTGCTGACCTCCACCGCCCCAAGAAAGGCCAATCTTTGTTTGAGAAACAAGTTGCAGGATCAAAAAGAAAATTGCGTGGGAACAAGAAGCAAAGACAGCTAAGGAGAAGACACATTGCTCAACTCTCTCAAGATATCCACGGGCGCGTGGTGAAGAAGCTTGAGAAAGGAAAAACTGCAGCAAGTGTTAAGCTCAACAAGAAGAATGTTCCCAAAGCTATAAATGAAGAAATCAACATGAAAAAGGAAAAAGGTAAAGATTCAATTAATCATGTTGTTTGCACTGACCTTCTCTCCATGTCATTCAAGTACAAAAAGGGAAAAGGAAAAAGGAGGTGTTTCAAGTGCAAGAAGTTAGGCCACCTCATCACGTCTTGTCCGTACAAAGACAAGAATGAAGGGACAAGGAGTTGTTTTGGATGCAACAAAAAGGACCACACGATCACTTCATGTCCGGTCATGAAGAATCAAGGATGTGCATCCTCCAAGGTGACCCTCACCAAGGAAAATGACACACAGCAAGCGTCGTGTCAAGTTGAGCGACGCTTCTGCTACAAGTGTGGTGAGCAGGGTCATCTATCCAAGGTATGTTATAAAGGTAAGATTCCTAAGCAAGTGAATTTGTGTCAATCTTATTCGGGTAGGAGACCCAAATCATACACTTGTGCTAGATCTATAACGAGATCACCTAGAACTAGCACAAAGGCAATTTGGGTACCAAAGGCACATTTAGATGATCATTATGGACCCATCCCGAGAGGGGTACCAAACTGTGCTAACTAGACTATGCAGGTGCCTTGAGATGGACTGGAGACCATGGGAGAGCTTAAAACGGTTATCTAAAACTCTATGCTTAAGCTGTTAATTGTTTTGGTGTTTATTGACCCAAAGTTGAATTATTGTGAAACACTAATCCCATGTTCATCTCAAGTGAAATAAGGTGTATAGGTCCTGAATCATTATTGGTGAATCAAGTAAAGGACCTTGATGAGAATCTACAACCTGCTCTCCAAAGGACGGTACCCGTGTATTTTAAGTACATAATTGCAATTTAGTATTGCTCTTAAGTTGGCTTGATGTGCTACCTGTCCTTAGAGTAGTTATGCTTTATGAATGCCTGTGTTAAATGGATCATAATGATGGTTGCTTAATCATGGCTGGTGCTCTATAGGATATATCTTTTGAATCATTCATTGGTAGCTCTTTCATTTGTTATATCCACAACGATTAACTCTCTTGGTGTATATGGATAAACCTGTAACTTTTTGTAAGTAATGCTATGTGCAAATATGACATTTTGTTTAGTCCATGATTACCCTAGTTTGATACTGTGTGAATTTCAAATCCATGTTGTGCCCTTTTGAGCTATGAGGTGCGTAAGCAAAAGGAGCCCTGAATTGGTGATAACAAGGGCTCTCATAAAGGCAAAGGTATGGAAAATGGAGCTATGCAATTTCATTAAATATTCTTGAAATTCCATTCATTGTGATCATAGCTATGTTCTTGTCTTTCAATTGGTAATATCTTGGCTTAGGTAATTTATGCCTTTAAAATGTTGTTTCTTTTGTGCACCTAAGAAACCTTCTTAATTATGACATGCTTAGATATTTCGCTTTATATACATGATTGTGTTGATCTTCAATTGGTATATGCAATGATAGTTAAGTATGAAGCATGTACAAGTTGCGTAAATGTTAGACTTCCTGTGAGTATTCAATGGGCTTAGGTGCCACTGAGGCGTGCATTGTTGTATTTAGTCAACCTTTCATTTAGCCTTCAATTGGTGTTAAGTGGTTTTTCATTTGATATGCAAATTGGCATCTTTGGGTGATGAAAGTGGTAGAGTATGCCTTGACCAAGGTATGTTGTGATCCCCTCTAGTTCTAAGGAAGCTAGAATGTGCAAAGTGCAAGTCATTCAAATACTTGATGCACAACTTGAGGGGGAGCACACATAACTTGTGTCTTTTGAGACTAACTGTTTCTTGAGCAATCTTGTATAGTCTCTAGGTGGAAAAGAGAAGATAAGCAAGAAATGGAGCAATCAGGACTTGGGTACCTCTGTAAGTCAAGAAATTGGTATCTCAAGTCGTGAGTAAGTGCATATTTTTAGATTGCTCATGCTCTATAATATCTGGTGATAATAGATGCTTATTCTTAAATATCATGGAGCTATGATAATAAATGAACTTTTGCAATTGGTATCTTTCAATTAGTAGCCGTGATAGTCTACTTCAATTGACATCTTTTGATAATCATTAGAATGGAAGGTTCTTCTTGTGCCCAATACTATAACTTGTTCTAAGTTTGGTGTCTTAGCAATAAGAAAAAGTTAGGATAAAGAATCAGGCACAAGTGTGGAGAAGCTCTCGAGAGATTAAATACTTTCAAGATGGGAAGTACATTACAACATGGTAAAGGTACAAAAGGAAGTATTAATCTTTTTGCATATATGTGATAGTGCATATGTTCAATAAGTAAGGAGGAGTTTTAATAGTCGCTTTTCCTCCTTGACACCCTGCTGTCCCTTGACATCATCCTATGTCCTTGCTTGAGTATGGTTTTTGGTGTTTGATGTCAAAGGGGGAGAATTTGTGTATTAAAGCTTATCTCAACCTGAGAGGAAAGCTTATCCTAAGGGGTGATGTGTTAGTTTAAGCTTTGCTAGTGTGTTATTCATATGCTTCCTGCAGTATTATATGTGTTGCATCATATGGACTAGTGCTTCCGTCAGGAAAGCTTATCCTAAGGGGTGATGTGTTAGTTTAAGCTTTGCTAGTGTGTTATTCATATGCTTCCTGCAGTATTATATGTGTTGCATCATATGGACTAGTGCTTCCGTTGCTATGAATTAATTGGCATCTATTATGTTCTTTCTGAAATAGACAATCATGTGGATAATGATGCATGTGGTTAATGGTGCTTTAAGATTGCTTTAAATTGGTATCTTAGTTTAAATTAGTATCTTAATGGTGAATAGTGGTAGGTTGATATTCCTGTGATATATCCACTAATTTGAATGGTGTTTAACTCTGATTATGTGCATTTGTATGTTATAGCATCATGGTTTGATTCTTGACACAATGCATCCTAAAAAGTGCTAAGGTGTAGAAATGCTTCGAATTGCCTAAGTATGTGCAAATTGGCATCGGAGGCCAAAATTATGTTTTTGGAGTAAGCACATATTTAGGGGGAGCATTCTATAAACTTAGAATTCAAAATTTGTGTTTCAAATCTTATTCTTATGTAAGCTTTAATTGTGTTGCCATCAATCACCAAAAAGGGGGAGATTGAAAGCTCTCTTGTGAGTTTTGGTGTTTGGATGACAACTCAATTAAAGGACTAACAAGTGTACTAAGTGTTGAACAGGTGCTTAAAGTAAAGCCTACAGGGTTCAACACAAGTGAACAAATGTGATGGTCCAAGAACTGGATTATGGATACATAATGGACATCACAAGTAAGTTGGACATTGCAAAAGTGATACTCGGGTGCGTAGCTCGGAGACAACTGATCAAGCCAAGGACGGAGGCAAGAAAAGCTTCGAGGTACCAAGTGCACGGGAGAAGGTCAAGGAGGCTGAGGAACCCAAAGCCAAGGGTGAAGAAGAAGGCTTGAAAAGTCAAGGGTGATCGAGTTGAGAACAGCTACGGCACATCAAGGATCACTACATAAGGACGTGACTTACAACCAATGAGGTAACAGCTACAGTTATGTGGTGTAAGTCATAAGGCTCAAGACCAAGCTCTAAGAAGGAGATCAAGGTCACTAGAAGGAGAACAAGTGTCAAAACCAGAACTGGAAGCAGCCTAAAAGAGCTAAGTTCACCTTGATCTTTAGTTTGGGTTGTTCCTAGGTTTGGAGATGTTCTATGTGATCTTTGCAGGATGTTGGAGCCAAGAAATGTCAATCTAGATCAAGTCAAGCAGACTTGATGATTTATGAGTCCAACATCGAAACTCATGCATGTGAAATGCTATACATGTAATAATTAAGAGAAGGTATGTTTCTAGACTAAGTACATTGGTTTTAGTGTACTAATATACTTGTCTAAGTGTTAGAAACAGAAAGAAGAAGAAAAGAAAAGAGGTGCAAAAGGCTTGGCTGTGTACAGCCAAGACTCTGCTCAGTCTGGGTGCACCGGACTGTCCGGTGGCTCACCGGACAGTGTCCGGTGCGCCAGGCTGGCTCGAGCGAAGTGGCCGCTCTCGGGAATTCACCGGCGACGTACGGCTATAATTCACCGGACTGTCCGGTGTGCACCGGACTGTCCGGTGAGCCAACGGTCGGCCGGGCCAATGGTCGGCCGCGCGATCTGCGCGGGACACGTGGCCGAGCCAACGGTTAGATGGAGGCACCGGACTGTCCGGTGTGCACCGGACATGTCCGGTGTGCACCGGACATGTCCGGTGCGCCAACGGCTCCAAGACTGCCAATGGTCGGCTTTGCCATAGAAGGAAAGAAATCGGGCACCGGACTGTCCGGTGCGCCACCCGACAGAAGGCAAGATTTGCCTTCCTGGATTGCTTCCAACGGCTCCTAGGCCCCTTGTGCCTATAAAAGGGACCCCTAGGCGCCTCAAGCAATGAAGAAGTGCAGCCAACAAGTGTAGACTTCATTGGAATCAATTCTCGCTCTCCCTCTTGTGTGTAACTCTATAGTTTGTGTAGAAGGCACAGCTATAAGCCTTTAGAGAGAGGAGTAGTGCTGCTAAGAGCTAGAGCAAGGTCTTGAGCGTATCGTTACTCTGCCGGGGTGCTGCCAAGAAGTTTGTAAGCAGCCGCGGTTCTGTTGTAACCCCACTCAATAGTGAAAGGCTCTATCTGTCATACTGACAGATCTGAGCAAACGGAGGAAGGAGTTGAAATAGACTCCACTCCAACGAGGACTAGGCAAGCATTTCAGGCTTGGCCGAACCTCGGGATAAATCCTTGCGTCTGTGTGCTCTATTCTGTATTGTATCCTGACTCTCTGTCTTACTCGCCTTTATATCTGCACTTCAATACTTATCTGTGGTATAAGCTTGATTTGAAGTGCAGGACATTTTGAGACGGGATCTTCCATTCCGCTGCGACCTACTCGAAGAGTCTTCTCATTCCACTGCGTACTAAGTCTTCGAGTAGAGTAAGAATTTAAGTTTTAAAGTAATAAGTTTTATTCGCCTATTCACCCCCCCGCTCTAGGCGACATCCAGATCCTGTTCCCGGGTCAAAGGGAACTTTCACCCTCCTCGCCGGAGGAGGCGGAGACGGGGCAACCATGGCCAGGCAGGAGGCAGCACCTCGTCGGCTGTCAGACCAGAGCGAGTCGACGACGCCGACACCCCTGCGGGGGACATGTCGGGTGTTATCCTCGCACCTGGGACAACGACGGGTGTCGCTTCCCAGCAACGTGCCAACCCTAGGCGGACTGATGCCGCCGGCACCCTCGCGAGGGACTTGTCGGGCATTAGTTTTCACACCTGAGATAACGACACATTCCATCTCCGATGCAACTTCACCGCCGTCCACCAACCAGGAGGTACCATCAGTTTTCCATCCTGTTCCCTTTAGATTCAGCTTCGACCCACCAAGCGACCCCACTTCGGCAAACGCTTTCGCAAGGGCATATCCTGACCTTCCGGGGTACCATATGTGGTCAACCTGGGACCTACTGACGGCCGTCTCAACCTCCGGACCCACGGGTTCCGAGGAAGAGGACGACCTCGACTTCAGTTGGGATTTCTCCAGACTCTGCGATCCCAGTGCCATGCGAGACTTCATATCCGCATGTGACCACTGCCTCTCCGGCTGCTCTGATGATGGCCACAGCCTTGACGACGAGAGTTACGACCCAACTCACGAGTGTTTCCACATCGATCAGGAGGATCACGACAGATACAACCACCCCGGCATGCCAGGAAACGACGGCGCCCTTGCACCTGCGTCTCGCGTTGAGATCCTGCGGGAGCTAGTTGTGGCCCGGGTCCCTGCGGGGGATCAGGGCACAAAGCTCGAGCAACTCCACGAGATGCAGGCCAAGCTCGACGAAGAAATGGGGTGACTTGTGCAGCTCCGACAAAACCTCGAGCAAGAGTGGGCGGGCCGAGCACTTGCCGGAGGAGCGCGTCATCGGGCCCGGGACGTCCAGCGCCGTATTATTGACGATGCCAGGGTAGGGCTGCCCCCGGCCTTCAACGGGGCCGGCCAGAACCTAGCTGCAGTGGCGATGTTACTTCGAACGATGTCGGAGCCATCCACCACCGAGGGGCGATGTATCCAGGGAGAACTCAAGGACCTCCTGGAAAATGCCGCTGCCCAACAAGCCGAGAGCTCTGCCTCCCGAAGGCGAGGATGCCCCTCGGAGCATCACGCAGCGTCCTCCCGACACATGCGTGAGGCCTCGGTCCACACCGAGCTCACAGGAGACAAGACACCTGCAGCCCAGGATTGCCTCGGCAACGAGCAACACCGTCGCGACCGTCGGGCCCGCCTCGAGGAAAAGGTGCGCCGAGGCTACCACCCCAGATGCGGGGAACGCTACGACAGTGAGGAGGATCGGAGCCCCTCGCCCGAATCACCAGGTCCGCGGGTCTTCAGCCGGGCCACACGACGGGCATCGTTCCCAGCCTGGTTCCGAGCCCTGACTACTATCACCAAGTACTCAGGGGAGACGAGGCCGGAGTTGTGGCTTGCGGATTACCGGCTGGCGTGCCAGTTGGGAGGGACGGACGACGACAACCTCATCATCCGCAACCTCCCCCTTTTTCTCTCTGACGCTGCCCGGGCCTGGCTGGAGCATCTGCCCCCTGCATAGATCTTCGACTGGGACGACCTAGTCAAGGCCTTCGCTGGAAATTTCCAAGGTACGTACGTGCGCCCTGGGAACTCATGGGATCTCCGGAGCTGCCGCCAGCAGCCAGGGGAATCCCTGCGAGAGTACATCCGGCGGTTTTCAAAGTAGTGCAGCGAGTTGCCTAACATCACTGACTCGGACGTCATCGGGGCATTCCTCGTCGGCACCACTTGCCGGGACCTGGTAAGCAAACTGGGACGCAAGACACCCACCAAGGCGAGCGAATTGATGGACATAGCCACCAAGTTCGCCTCTGGTCAGGAGGCGGTCGAAGCCATCTTCCGGAAGGACAAGCAGCCTCAGGGAAGGCAGAAGGAAGACAACCTCGAGGCGCCCATCCAGCATGGCACGAAGAAGAAGACCAGGAAGAGGGCGCAAGCAAAACGCAACGCCGTTGACGCGGATCTCGTTGCTGCTGCCGAGCACAGGAATCCTCGGAAGCCTCCCGGAGGGGCCAACGTGTTCGACAAGATGCTCAAGGAGTCGTGCCCCTATCACAGGGCTCCCGTCAAGCACACCCTTGAAGAGTGTGACATGCTCCGGCGTTACTTCAATAAGGCTGGACCCTCGGCGGAGGGTGGCAAGGACCAAGGCAACAACAAGAAAGGATGCGACAGGGAAGAAGAGTTCCCGAAGGTCCACAACTGCTTCATGATCTACGGTGGGCAAGTGGCGAATGCCTCGGCTCAACACCACAAGCAAGAACGCCGGGAGGTCTGCTCAGTGAAGATAGCGATGCCAGTCTACCTAGACTGGTCCGACAAGCCCATCACCTTCGACCAAGACGACCACCCCGACTACGTACCGAGCCCAGGAAGGTACCCGCTTGTCGTCGACCCTGTCATCGGCAACACAAGTCTCTCCAAGGTCCTCATGGACGGAGGCAGCAGCTTCAACATCATCTACACTGAGACCCTAGAGCTCTTGGGGGTTGATCGGTCCATGATCCGGGCCGATGTATCACCCTTTCACGGAATTGTCCCCGGCAAGCGTGTCCTGCCCCTTGGGCAACTTGACTTGCCCGTCTGCTTCGGAACTCCCTCCAACTTCCGAAAGGAAACCCTCACTTTCGAGGTAGTCGGGTTCCGAGGGACCTATCATGCGGTGTTGGGAAGACCATGCTACGCCAAGTTCATGGCCGTCCCCAACTACACGTACCTCAAGCTCAAGATGCCAGGCCCCAGGTGAACCATCATCGTCGGATCCACATATCGCCATGCTTACGAGTGCGACGTGGAATGCGTGGAATACACCGAAGCCCTTGCTGAGTCCGGAGCCCTCATCGCCGACCTAGATTACCTCTCCAAAGAGGCGCCCGACGCGAAGCGGCACGCCGGCAACTTCGAACCTGCCGAGGCGGTTAAGTCCGTCTCTCTCGACCCCAGCAACGACGCCGGCAAGAAAGTCAGGATCGGCTCCGAGCTTGACCCCAAATAGAAAGCAGTGCTCGTCGACTTTCTCCACGCAAATGCCAAATTTTTTGCGTGGAGTCCCTCAGATATGCCAGGCATACTGAGGGATGTCATCGAGCACTCACTGGACATCCGAGCCGGAGCCTGACCCGTGAAACAGCACCTGCGCCGTTTTGATGAAGAAAAGCGCAGAGCCATAGGCGAGGAGGTCCACAAGCTAATGGCTGCAGGGTTCATCAAAGAGGTATTCCATCCAGAATGGTTAGCTAACCCTGTACTTGTAAAGAAAAAAGGTGGGAGGTGGAGGATGTGTGTATACTACACTGGGTTAAATAAAGCATGTCCCAAGGTTCCCTACCCTCTGCGTCGCATCGATCAAATTGTGGACTCCACGCGCTGGGTGCGAAACCCTGTCTTTCCTCGATGCCTATTCAGGCTATCACCAAATCAAGATGAAAGAATCCGACCAGCTCGCGACTTCTTTTATCACACCTTTTGGCATGTATTGTTATACTACTATGCCATTTGGTTTGAGGAATGCAGGTGCAACGTACCAAAGGTGCATGAACCATGTGTTCGGAGATCACATCGGCAGAACGGTCGAGGCTTACGTCGATGACATCGTTGTCAAAACAAGGAAAGCCTCCGACCTCCTCTCTGACCTTGAGGTAACATTCAGGTGCCTAAAAGCGAAGAGCGTAAAACTCAATCTCGATAAGTGTGTCTTCGGAGTCCACCGAGGCATGGTCCTAGGGTTCATCATCTCCGAACAAGGCATCGAGGCCAACCCGGAGAAAATCGCGGCCATCACCAACATGGGGCCCATCAAAGATTTAAAGGGAGTTCAAAGGGTCATGGGATGCCTTGCGGCTCTGAGCCGCTTCATCTCGCGCCTTGGCGAGAAAGGTATGCCCTTGTACTGCCTCTTAAGGAAGGCCGAGCGCTTCACTTGGACTCCCGAGGCCGAAGAAGCCCTCGGAAACTTAAAGGCACTCCTTACTAACGCGCCCATCTTGGTGCCCCCCGCTGCGGGAGAAACCCTCTTGATTTACGTCGCTGTAACCACTCAGGTGGTCAGCGCTGCGGTCGTAGTCGAGAGACGAGAAGAAGGGCATGCACTGCTCATCTAGAGGCCAGTCTACATCATCAGCGAAGTGCTATTCGAGACCAAAATCCGCTACCCGCAAATCCAGAAGCTACTGTATGCAGTGATTCTAACACGGCGAAAGCTGCGACACTACTTCAAGTCTCATCCGGTGACTGTGGTGTCATCCTTCCCCCTGGGAGAGATCATCCAGTGCCGAGAGGCCTCGGGTAGGATAGCAAAATGGGCTGTGGAACTCATGGGGGAAACACTTTCATTCGCTCCTCGGAAGGCCATAAAATCCCAAGTCTTGGCTGACTTCCTGGCTGAATGGACTGACACCCAGTTGCCAACGGCTCCAATCCAAGCCGAACTTTGGACCATGTACTTCGATGGGTCGTTGATGAAAACCGGAGCAGGCGCGGGCTTGCTCTTCATCTCACCCCTTGGAGAACATGTGCGTTACGTAATACGCCTCCATTTTTCGGCGTCAAACAACGTGGCCAAATACGAGGCCTTGGTTAATGGGTTGCGCATCGCCGTCGAGCTAGGGGTTCGGTGCCTCGACGCTCGTGGCGACTTGCAGCTCGTTATCGACCAAGTCATGAAGAACTCTCACTGCCGCGACCAAAAAATGGAGGCCTACTGCGACGAAGTTCGGCGCTTGGAAGATAAGTTCTATGGGCTAGAACTCAACCATGTTGCTCGACGGTACAACAAGACTGCAGATGAGCTGGCTAAGATAGCCTCGGGACGGACAACGGTTCCCCCGAATGTCTTCTCCAGGGACATATATCAACCATCCGTCAAACTCAACGACGCGCCCGAACCCAGGGAGACCTCGGCCCAGCCCGAGGTACCCTCGGCCGTCGAGGGTGAGGCCCTGCGCGTCGAGGTGGAGCGGAATGGGGTCACACCAGCCCCAAACTGGCAGACCACTTACCTGGAATATCTCCTCCGGGGAGAGCTGCCCCTCACCATGCAGCACCTCGAGCCCTCATAGGAAACGCTTTCCGACAAGGTTTCTACTAGCCAACCGCAGTGGCCGATGCCACTAGGATTGTACGCTCCTGCCGAGGGTGTCAATTCTATGCGAGACGGACGCCTCTGCCCACTCAGGCCCTACAGACAATACCCATCACTTAGTCGTTTGCTGTGTGGGGTCTGGACCTCGTCGGTCCCTTGCAGAAGGCACCCGGGGGCTTCACGCACCTGCTGGTCGCCATCGACAAATTCTCCAAGTGGATCGAAGTCCGACCCTTAACTAGCATCGGGTCCGAACAGGCAGTGGCATTCTTTACAAATATCATCCACCGCTTTGGGATCCCAAACTCCATCATCACTGACAATGGCACGCAATTCACTGGGAAAAAGTTCCTAGACTTCTACGAAGGCCACCACATCCGTGTGGACTGGGCCGCTGTAGCTCACCCAATGACAAATGGGCAGGTGGAGCGTGCCAATGACATGATTTTGCAGGGGCTAAAACCAAGGATCTACAACGACCTCAACAAGTTTGGCAAGCGGTGGATAAAAGAGCTACCCTCGGTGGTTTAGAGTCTGAGGACGACGCCGAGCCGGGCCACGGGTTTCTCGCCGTTTTTCCTAGTCTATGGGGCCGAGGCCATCCTACCCACGGACTTAGAATACGGCTCCCCGAGGACAAAGGCATACGACGAGCAAAACAACCAGACCAGCCGAGAGGATTCACTGGACCAGCTGGAAGAGGCTCGGGACGTAGCCTTACTACACTCAGCGTGGTATCAGCAGTCTCTGCGACGCTACCACGCCCGAAGGATTCAGCCCCGAGGCTTAAAGGTGGGAGATTTGGTGCTTCGACTATGACAAGACGCCCGAGGGCGCCACAAGCTTACTCCTCCCTGGGAAGGGCCGTTCATCATCGCCAAAATTTTGAAGCCCGCGACATACAAGCTGGCCAACAATCAAGGCGAGGTCTACAGCAACGCTTGGAACATCGAACAGCTACGTCGCTTTTACCCTTAAAGTGTTTCAAGTCGTTCATGTATCTCGGTCCCTTTACTTATATAAATAAAAAGTCTAGCTGTCAAGGGAGGATCGGCCTTGCCTCAGCAAAAACCGACCCTCCCTCGGGGGCTAGAAGGGGGCAACCCCCTCTGCGTCAAAATTTTCCTCGGAAAAGTTTTCTACCGAAACGAATTTCGTGCCTTTCGACTATATCGATAACAGAATCCTAAAAACGAGCGAGAGATACCTTGAACGGCAAGGCCGACCGAGCCGAGGGACTCCTACGCCTCCGGGATACGAATACCTCACTCATCACCTTCCGCTAAAGGTAGCTCACGCTCGGATAAGTGATTCTGCTACCGAACAAGTTCTAACGCTCAGGTAGAAAACGACTTTCGTGCCTTTTGACTATATCGATAACAGAATCCTAAAAACGAGCGAGAGAGACCTTGAACGGCAAGGCCGACCGAGCCGAGGGACACCTACGCCTCCGGGATACGGATACCTCACTCATCACCTTCCGCGAAAGGTAGCTCACGCTCGGATAAGTGGTTCTGCTACCGACAAACAAGTCCTAACGCTCGAAACAAGAGGAAAGAAAACGCAGCTTTATACTCTAACACTGAAAATGTTTAGGCCTCAGCGGCCGCAAGAAACATACACATACTTAGAATAAACTGTTCCCCAGAGGCTCAGGTGTCGGCAGGGGGAGGAGCAGCACCCTCGGTGTCGTTCCTACCCGCGGCGGAATCTGGCCCGGCCTCGAACGGTGAGACAGGCGGAAGGATCTCCACCTCAAAAAAGGAAGCCAACCTCGCTCCTGGGCCCTCGGCAGCCACATCAAGCCTTTGGACCTCCGCTAGGGCAGCGTCCTCGTCATCAGGTAGGCAGTAGCCTTCGCTGACCCGCTCCAAATCCACGTCGTAGTGGGAAGCAAGGATGGCGAAGGCCCGCCTAACACCGTGGTGCAGCGCCCCGCGGAGTCTGCTGTGCACGTGGCCGCCCAAGGCTCGCAGGCGACTCTGGGGGGAGCTACCCGATGGGACGTCGTCGAGGCCAAAGGTCCGGCAGAAAGCCGAGATGGCCTCGGACATGGCCATGCGGTCGGCCTCTTTCTGCTCAGCCGCCTGGGCAAGCGCCTTGCAGTTCCTAACGGACTCGTCGAGAGCCGCCTCGAACCCTGAAGATAGTCGGATGATATTCTTCAGACACGAGGAAAAGGATGAAGCTAAAATAAAGTCGCAAAGCAGGCAAAACATACCTTCGGCCCAGGCACGCTGCTATGAGGCCATGGCTTGGGCGGACCATGCAGACTCGACGGCCACGGCCAGGCCCTCCGCAAGGGTCCCGGCCCGAGCAGTCGCCTCGGCTAGCCGCTCCGTAACCTCAGCCAGCTGTCCCATAAGGGCCTTAGCCCGACTCACGGCCTCGGCAGTTTGGCTCCAGAATTGGTCCCGCTCGCTGGTGACCTGGTCGAGCTCCTGCTGCCGCTGTTGCATCTCCCCGGCCTGGGAGGCCGCCTACTCCCGTGCCGACGTCGCCTCTGTCCGCGCCGCTGCCGCCTCCGACTTCAGCTCATCACAGAGCAGCCGAAGGTCCACCACCTCGGCGCTCCATTGGGCGAGGCGCTCATTAGCCTCGGTAAGTGCGGCCCACTGGGACCGCAACAACTCCCAAACGTCGCTCTCGCGATGGATGAACAGCGACTTGGTGGTGCTCATGTCCGCGAGCTCCTGAGGGAGAAAAATAGGATACCACAAAGAATGCCCTGATCACGCGAGGTGTACGTCTAAATCCTTACCTGGAAGACCCTAGGAACGTCCCTAGAAAGGATTTCCATGGTCGTCCGAAGCGACCTCATCGCTGCCTCAGTATATTCGCGGAAATTATCCCAGAACTGCTCCTCCAACTCATCGTTAAGGGAAAGGAGGGGCTCCGAGGTGTCACAGCTCCAGAACAGGAGCAGCTGCCCACACCACTCATTGGGATTGAGCTGTTTGGGGATAAGGCCGCTGCTCCCCAAGACGGGCCATGGTTCTGCGCGCCCCACGACCGAGGCACCGGGTCCCCCCGCAGTCGATGCATCGGGTGCCACCACAGTCGACGTATCAGGCCTCTCCTCGGCCAAGGTGACAAGCCTCCACTCACCGACCTCGGCAACAACGGCCGCCCCCTCCTCACGGTCAAAAATGGGGAGATCAGGGATGACCGAGGGCAGAGGCACCTCAGCCATCTCTACATCGGCGGTGACGGGCGGCTCCGCGGGCGAATCAGTAACAGCCCCGGCAGGAATCAATGCCGGCGCCGGCAACAAGATAGGCGGACTCAGGGCCGCGGCCGCGTCAATGGCCTCCCCCGGCATGATAGCCGCTTCAACAGGGGGCTCGACCTGGGAGGCTTGCCCCATGACAGCTCGTGCCGCCTGGGCCCCCGCTGGAGAGCGCCTTGCGTGGAGGCCAGCCAACCAGCGTGGCACGCTGCAACTCCGGCTGCAGAGGCCAGCCCCGTCTTAAGCGCCTTCGCGGGGGCCAGTCCAGCCAAGCCCTGCCTCCTCTTGCTGAAAGGGAGAAGGGGCAAATTTAAGACTGAAAGGGAAATGTGCCCTTGGGCCATTTCTAAGTGTTTTGGTGATTGAGTGCCAACACAAGTGCTTAAATGTTAATCTATGCCAATTGATGGTCCAAGTGCAAATCAAGAATAAAGGTATGTTTCTAAGACTTAGTACATTGTTTTGGAGACTAATGTATTGTGTCTAAGTGCTAGAAACAGGAAAAGACCAATTTGGAAAAGACTTGGCTAAGCAGCCAAGAATCTGCTCAGTCTGGGTGCACCGGACTGTCCGGTGGTGCACCGGACAGTGTCCGGTGCGCCAGGCTGGCGATTGTCAACTAGCTGCTCTGGGGAAGCAATCAACGACGTATGGCTATAAATCACCGGACTGTCCGGTGGTGCACCGGACTGTCCGGTGAGCCATTCACAGGCGAAGTCGTCGCTCTCGGGAAGCGATTAACGGCGTACAGCTATAAATCATCGGACTGTCCGGTGGTGCACCGGACTATCTGGTGAGCCAACGGTCAGCCGGGCCAACGGTCGGCCGAGTAATCCGCGCGCGACGCATGGCCGAGCCAACGGTCAGAAGGGGGCACCGGACTGTCCGGTGTGTACCGGATAGTGTCCGGTGCGCCAACTGCTCTAGATCTTCAACGGTCGGCTGCGCTATGGAAGGAAAGAAATCTGCACCGGACAGTGTTCGGTGCGCCAGTCGACAGAAGGCAAGAATTGCCTTCCTGGAATGCTCTCAACAGCTCCTAGCTGCCTTGGGGCTATAAAAGGGACCCCTAGGCGCATGGAGGAGTACACCAAGCATTCTCTAAGCATTCCTAAGCACCAATACTCCAATTCCGCGCATTCGATTCTTTGTGATAGCAACTAGAGCTCCATTTGAGTAGAGAACTCTTTGAGTTGTGTTGAGAGCTCTTGTTGTGACTTGTGTGCGTGTTGTTGCTCTGATTTTGTGTCTTGTGTGCGTTGCTCATCCCATCCTTACTTCTGTGCTTCTTTGTGATAATCAAAGTGTAAGGGCGAGAGGCTCCAAGTTGTGGAGATTCCTCGCAAGCGGGGTATAGTAAAGTGAAAGCAAAACACCGTGGTATTCAAGTGGGTCTTTGGACCGCTTGAAAGGGGTTGAGTGCAACCCTCGTCCGTTGGGACGCCACAACATAGAGTAGGCAAGTATTGGACTTGGCCGAACCACGGGATAAACCACTGTGCCATCTCTGTGTTGATCTTCTTGTGGTTATCGTGTTGAGCAAGAACTCTTCTCTAGCCACTTGGCTTTATTGTGCTAACTCTTAATCAAGTTTTGTGGATTAAGTTTCAAGTTTTTACAGGATCACCTATTCCCCCCCTCTAGGTGCTCTCAATTGGTATCAGAGCCGTTCTCTTCACGAAGGGACTAATCGCCCGAAGAGATGGATCCTAAGGGCAAGGGGATTGTGATCAATGATAAGGAGAAGGAGTCCTTCGTCAACGAGCCGAAAGATGACAAGCCTACTGACTCGGGCTCGGGCCACAAACGAAAAGACGGGAAGAAGAAGAAAACGAGGCGCATCAAGGAGATCGTCTACTACGACGACAGCGACGAGTCCTCTTCTTCCCAAAAGGACGACGACAACGACTACGAGAAAAAGAAGACGGTTAATTCAAATTTTTCCTTTGATTATTCTCGTATTCCGCAAAGTTCCAATACTCATTTGCTTTCCATTCCCCTCGGTAAACCCCCTCACTTTGATGGAGAGGACTACGGATTTTGGAGTCACAAAATGTGTAGCCACCTGTTCTCTCTCCATCCAAGTATATGGGAGATAGTAGAAAATGGAATGCACTTTGATAGTACAGATAGTCCCATGCTCATCAATGAACAAATCCATAAAAATGCACAAGCTACTACTGTCCTTTTAGCATCTTTATGTAGGGAAGAATACAATAAGGTGAGCGGCTTGGACAATGCCAAGCAGATCTGGGACACCCTCAAGATATCACATGAGGGAAATGACATCACCATGCTCACCAAGATGGAGTTGGTGGAGGGCAAACTTGGGAGATTCGCAATGATCAGGGGAGAGGAGCCAACCCAAACGTACAACCGGCTCAAGGCCCTCATCAACAAAATAAGGAGCTATGGAAGCACATGATGGATGGACCACGACGTCGTCCGCCTAATGCTAAGGTCTTTTACTGTCCTTGATCCACATCTTGTGAACAATATTCATGAGAATCCCAGGTACACCAAGATGTCGCCTGAAGAAGTACTTGGGAAGTTTGTAAGCGGGCAGATGATGATCAAGGAGGCAAGATACGTCGACGATGCATTGAATGGCCCAATCCACGAGCCTCAAACTGTGGCTCTCAAAGCAACAAGGAGCAAGGAGGCGCTACCTAGCAAGGTGGCACAAGTTGAGGTGGCCGGGCTCAATGAGGAAGAAATGGCACTCATCATCAAGCGGTTCAAGACGGCGCTAAAGGGTCGCAAGGAGCACCCCAACAAGAACAAGACGAAGGGGAAGCGCTCCTGCTTCAAATGTGGTAAGATTGGTCATTTTATCGCTAATTGTCCCGATAATGATAGTGACCAGGAACAAAACAAGAAGAGGGAAAAGAAGAAGGCGTACAAGAAGGCTAAGGGCGAGGCACACCTTGGCAAGGAGTGGGACTCGGATTGCTCGTCGGCCGACTCCGACAATGAAGGACTCACCGCATCAGCCTTCAACAAATCATCCCTCTTCCCCAACGAGCGTCACACATGCCTCATGGCGAAGGAGAAGAAGGTATGTACTCGAAAGTCTACTTATGCTTCTAGTGATGATGAATCTAGCGATGATGAAATAGATTACTCTAGGTTGTTCAAGGGCTTAGATAGAACTAAAATTGATAAAATTAATGAATTGATTGATGCTTTGAATGATAAGAATAGATTGTTAGAAAAGCAAGAGGATCTTTTGTATGAGGAACATGATAAATTTGTAGAGGCACAAAAATCTCTTGCTTGTGAAGTTAAAAGGAATGAAATGCTTTCTTGTGAACTATCTACTTGCCATGAGACAATTTCTAGTTTAAAAAGTGCTAATGATGATTTAAATGCTAAACTAGAAGTAGCAAATAGATCTAACTCTTGTGTAGAACATGTTGTGATTTGCAATAGGTGTAAAGATTTTAATGTTGATGCTTGTAGTGAACACCTAGTTTCTATTACAAAACTAAATGGTGAAGTGGCTAGTCTTAATGCCAAACTTAAGACTAGCAAGGATGAATTTGACAAACTAAAATTTGCAAGGGATGCCTACACTATTGGTAGACACCCCTCAATTAAGGATGGGCTTGGCTTCAAGAGGGAAGCCAAGAACTTAACTAGTCATAAGGCTCCCATTCCCGCCAAGGAGAAAGGGAAGGCCCCTATGACTAATAGTTGTCAAAAGAATCATGCATTTATTTATGATAGGAAATTTTCTAGAAATATTCATCGTGATAGGAGTTGTAATGCTTATGATTCAAATGCAATGTTTGCTTCAAGTTCTTCCTATATGCATAGTAGAGATATGCCTAGGAGAAATGTCATTCATCATATGCCTAGGAGAAATGTTGCTCATGTTCCTAGGAAAATTAATGAACCTTCTACAATTTATCATGCTTGCAATGCTTCCTTTGCAATTTGTAGAAAGGATAGAAAGGTGATTGCTAGGAAATTAGGGGCAAAATGAAAGGGAGATAAAACTTGCATTTGGGTCCCTAAGGATATTATCACTAACCTTGTAGGACCCAACAAGAGTTGGGTACCTAAGACCCAAGCCTAAATTTGCCTTGAAGGTTTATGCATCCGGGGGATCAAGCTGGATTATCGACAGCAGATGCACAAACCACATGACGGGGGAGAAGAAGATGTTCACCTCCTACGTCAAGAACAAAGATTCCCAAGACTCAATCATTTTCGGTGACGGGAATCAAGGCAAGGTGAAAGGGTTAGGAAAAATAGCTATCTCATCCGAGCACTCCATTTCCAATGTGTTTTTAGTTGAGTCGCTTGGATATAACTTGTTGTCTGTAAGTCAGCTTTGTAATATGGGATATAACTGCTTATTCACAAATGTAGATGTGTCTGTCTTTAGAAAGAGTGATGGTTCATTAGCTTTTAAGGGTGTATTAGACGGCAAACTCTATTTAGTTGATTTTGCAAAAGAGGAGGCCGGTCTAGATGCATGCTTAATTGCTAAGACTAGCATGGGCAGGCTGTGGCATCGCCGCTTAGCACATGTGGGGATGAAGAACCTTCACAAACTTCTAAAGGGAGAACATGTGATAGGTCTAACAAATGTTACTTTCGAAAAAGATAGACCTTGTGCAGCTTGTCAAGCAGGTAAACAAGTGAGAAGCTCTCATCATACCAAAAATGTGATGACCACATCAATACCTTTGGAGTTGCTTCATATGGACCTCTTCGGACCTGTCACCTATCTAAGCATAGGTGGAAGTAAGTATGGTCTTGTTATAGTTGATGATTTTTCCCGCTTCACTTGGGTATTCTTCTTGCAGGATAAATCTGAAACCCAAGGGACCCTCAAGCGCTTCCTAAGGAGAGCTCAAAATGAGTTTGAGCTCAAGGTGAAGAAGATAAGGAGCGACAACGGGTCCGAGTTCAAGAACCTTCAAGTGGAGGAGTACCTTGAGGAGGAAGGGATCAAGCATGAGTTCTCCGCTCCCTACACACCACAGCAAAACGGTGTGGTAGAGAGGAAGAACAGGACGCTCATTGACATGGTGAGGACAATGCTTGGAGAATTCAAGACGCCCGAGCAATTTTAGTCGGAAGCCGTGAACACGGCTTGTCACGCCATAAACCGGGTGTACCTTCATCGCCTCCTCAAGAAGACTTCGTATGAGCTACTAACCGGTAACAAACCCAATGTTTCGTATTTTCGAGTATTTGGGAGCAAATGTTATATTCTAGTGAAGAAAGGTAGAAGTTCTAAGTTTGCTCCCAAAGCTGTAGAAGGGTTTTTGTTAGGTTATGACTCAAATACAAAGGCGTATAGGGTCTTCAACAAATCATCGGGTTTGGTTGAAGTCTCTAGCGACGTTGTATTTGATGAGACTAATGGCTCTCCAAGAGAGCAAGTTGTTGATCTTGATGATGTAGATGAAGAAGACGTTCCAACGGCTGCAATACGGACCATGGCGATTGGAGACGTGCGACCGCAGGAACTCAAGGAGCAAGATCAACCTTCTTCCTCAACAACGGTGCACCCCCAACCCAAGATGACGAACAGGTACCTCAAGTGGAGGCATGTGATCAAGGGGGAGCACAGGATGTCCAAGTTGAAGAGGAAGAAGCACCTCAAGCCCCTCCAACTCAAGTTCGAGCGATGATTCAAAGGAACCATCCCGTCGACTAAATTTTGGGTGACATTAGCAAGGGAGTAACCACTCGCTCTAGATTAGCTATTTTTTGTGAGCATTACTCTTTTGTCTCTTCTATTGAGCCTTTCAGGGTAGAAGAAGCCTTGCTAGATCCGGACTGGGTGTTGGCCATGCAGGAAGAGCTCAACAACTTCAAGCGTAATGAAGTTTGGACACTGGTGCCTCGTCCCAAGCAAAATGTTGTGAGAACCAAGTGGGTGTTCCGCAACAAACAAGACGAGCACGGGGTGGTGACAAGGAACAAGGCTCGACTTGTGGCAAAAGGTTATGCCCAAGTCACAGGTTTGGACTTTGAGGAGACTTTTGCTCCTGTGGCTAGGCTAGAGTCCATTCGTATTTTGCTAGCATATGCCGCTCACCATTCTTTTAGGTTGTTCCAAATGGATGTGAAGAGCGCTTTCCTCAACGGGCCAATCAAGGAGGAGGTGTACGTGGAGCAACCCCTTGGCTTCGAGGATGAACGGTAACCCGACCACGTATGTAAGCTCTCTAAGGCGCTCTATGGACTTAAGCAAGCCCCAAGAGCATGGTATGAATGCCTTAGAGACTTTTTAATTGCTAATGCTTTCAAGGTTGGGAAAGCCGATCCAACTTTATTCACTAAGACTTGTGATGGTGACTTATTTGTTTGCCAAATTTATGTCGATGACATAATATTTGGTTCTACTAACCAAACGTCTTGTGAAGAGTTTAGCAGGGTGATGACTCAAAAGTTTGAGATGTCGATGATGGGCGAGTTGAACTACTTCCTTGGGTTCCAAGTGAAGCAACTCAAGGACGACACCTTCATCTCCCAAACGAAGTACACGCAAGACTTGCTAACGCGGTTTGGGATGAAGGACGCCAAGCTCGCAAAGACTCCGATGGGAACTAACGGACACGTCGACCTCAACAAAGGAGGTAAGTCCGTTGATCAAAAAGCATACCGGTCTATGATAGGTTCTTTGCTTTATTTATGCGCTAGTAGACCGGATATTATGCTTAGTGTATGCATGTGTGCTAGATTTCAATCCGATCCAAGGGAGTGTCACTTAGTGGCCGTGAAGCGAATTCTTAGATATTTAGTCGCTACGCCTTGCTTCGGGATCTGGTATTCAAAGGGGTCTACCTTTGACTTAATTGGATATTCAGACTCAGATTATGCTAGATGTAAGGTCGATAGGAAGAGTACATCGGGGACGTGCCAATTCTTAGGAAGGTCCCTGGTGTCATGGAGTTCTAAGAAACAAACTTCCGTTGCACTATCCACCGCTGAGGCCGAGTATGTTGCCGCAGGACAGTGTTGCGCGCAACTACTTTGGATGAGGCAAACCCTCCGGGACTTCGGCTACAATCTGTGCAAAGTCCCACTCCTATGTGACAATGAGAGCGCTATCCGCATGGCGGACAATCCAGTTGAGCACAGCCGCACAAAGCACATTGACATCCGGCATCACTTTTTGAGAGACCACCAACAAAAGGGAGATATCGAAGTGTTATATATTAGCACCGAGAACCAGCTAGCCGATATCTTTACCAAGCCTTTAGATGAGAAGACCTTTTGCAGGCTGCGTAGTGAGCTAAATGTCTTAGATTCGCGGAACTTGGATTGATTTATAGCATACATGTGTATCATGCTTTGATCATGTTCCCTTATGCATTTTGTTTATTGTGCTCAAGTTGTACAAACATTCCCCGGACCTCAAAAGTCCATGTGTGAGTGATGCACATATTTAGGGGGAGATGTGCTACAACTTGACCCTTTGAGACTAACTGTGTGCTTGAGTTTGCTTGATTTAGTCTCAAAGGTGGATTGAAAGGGAAAGGTGGACTTGGACCATGCAAGACTTCCACTGCACTCCGATGAGAGGGTAACTTACTCCAAGTCCATCTCAATATCCTTATTGTCTTGGTACTCTTATTTGAAGATTTTGGTGAGGCAATGGAGTTTAGGGGCCAAGATTGATCCCGTTTTGGTGCTTGATGCCAAAGGGGGAGAAAATAAGGCCAAAGCAATAAATGGATCAGCTACCACTTGAGAATTTTGAAAATAGTAGAATAGAGCTTTTGGTTTGTCAAAACTCTCTTGTTGTCTCTTTTGTCAAAAGTTGGCTTCTTGTGGGGAGAATAGTTGATTATGGGAAAAAGGGGGAGTTTTTTGAAATCTTTGATCAATTTCTCTTGGAACAACTCTCTTTATGTCTCAACAAGTGTGTTTGACTTAGAGATAGGAAATTTAGGTTGATTTGCAAAAACAAAACCAAGTGGTGGCAAAGAATGATCCAAATATGCCAAATTTGAATCAAAACAAATTTGTGTTCTCATTTGCTTTGATGTTGCACTTCTTTAGTTGCTTTTTGTTGTGTTGGCATGAATCACCAAAAAGGGGGAGATTGAAAGGGAAATGTGCCCTTGGGCCATTTCTAAGTGTTTTGGTGACTGAGTGCCAACACAAGTGCTTAAATGTTAATCTATGCCAATTGATGGTCCAAGTGCAAATCAAGAGTAAAGGTATGTTTCTAAGACTTAGTACATTGTTTTGGAGACTAATGTATTGTGTCTAATTGCTAGAAACAGGAAAAGACCAATTTGGAAAAGACTTGGCTAAGCAGCCAAGAATCTGCTCAGTCTGGGTGCACCGGACTGTCCGGTGGTGCACCAGACAGTGTCCGGTGCGCCAGGCTGGCGACTGTCAACTGGCTGCTCTCGGGAAGCAATCAACGGCGTACGGCTATACATCACCGGACTGTCCGGTGAGCCATTCACAGGCGAAGTCATCGCTCTCGGGAAGCGATCAACAGTGTATGGCTATAAATCACCGGACTGTTCGGTGGTGCACCGGACTGTCCGGTGAGCCAACGGTCAGCCAGGCCAACGGTCGGTCGAGTAATCCGCGCGCGACGCGTGGCCGAGCCAACGGTCAGAAGGGGGCACCGGACTGTCCGGTGTGCACCGGACAGTGTCCGGTGCGCCAACGGCTCTAGATCTTCAACGGTCGGCTGCGCTACGGAAGGAAAGAAATCTGCACCGGACTGTCCGGTGCGCCAGTCGACAGAAGGCAAGAATTGCCTTCCTGGAATGCTCTCAACGGCTCCTAGCTGCCTTGGGGCTATAAAAGGGACCCCTAGGCGCATGGAGGAGTACACCAAGCATTCTCTAAGCATTCCTAAGCACCAAGACTCCAATTCCGTGCATTCGATTCTTTGTGATAGCAACTAGAGCTCCATTTGAATAGAGAACTCTTTGAGTTGTGTTGAGAGCTCTTGTTGTGACTTGTGTGCGTGTTGTTGCTCTGATTTTGTGTCTTGTGTGCGTTGCTCATCCCATCCTTACTTCTGTGCTTCTTTGTGATAATCAAAGTGTAAGGGCGAGAGGCTCCAAGTTGTGGAGATTCCTCGCAAGCGGGATATAGTAAAGTGAAAGCAAAACACCGCCCCTCTAGGTGCTCTTAAAGACACACAGCGAAATAACTGAAAAGAGGTACCCTCAGATACTCACCCGCTCTGGGGCAAAGCCAATTGTGCCTGCGGGAAGACCCCTCGGGCCTCGATCTCCGCGGGCGCTGCCAAGGGTTGTCTCGCAGCCGGCTTCGACGTCGCTTCCGCCTCGGACGCCCTAGGCGCTGAGGGGGCAGCCTGCCCAGGCGACGTCACGACAGCCGAGGGACCAATATCTCATACGGCCCTGCTCTTGGGGGCATGTGGTTCAGCCTACCCCCCCGGAGTCACCCCAATTATCTTGGCTAAGGGGTAAAGTACCCCCTCGGCCCGCCTTCACTCCTCGGACCGGGACCCTGAGAGCACCTAGAGGGGGGGTGAATAGGTGATCCTGTAAAAACTTAAAACTTATAGCCACAAAACTTGGTTAAGTGTTACAGAGATAATACCAAGTGACTATAAAGCGAGCTCTTGCGAATCACAACAATCACACAAAAAGCAATCACAAGAGACACGCGAGTTATCCCATGGTTCGACAAGTACAACACTTGTCTACCTCCACGTTGTGGCGTCCCAATGGACGAGGGTTGCACTCAACCCCTTTCAAGTGATCCAATGATCAACTTGAATACCACGGTGTTTTTCTTTCTTTCACTATATCCCGTTTGCGAGGAATCTCCACAACTTAGAGCCTCTCGCCCTTACAATTTGATGATCACAAAGAAGCACGGATGTAAGGGAGGGAAAAGCAACACACACAAGACTCAAAGCAAGAACACAAACACGCACACTAGTCACAACTTGAGCTCTAAGTTCACACACGGAGTACTCAACTCAAGATGAGCTCAAATTGCTATCACAACGAATCAAATGCGCTAGAATGAAGTCTTGGTGCTTAGAGATGATCAAAGAATGCTTGGTGTACTCCTCCATGCGCCTAGGGGTCCCTTTTATAGCCCCAAGACAGCTAGGAGCCGTTGGAAGCAATCTGGGAAGGCAATTCTTGCTTTCTGTCGGGTGGCACACGGACAGTCCGGTGCACCACCGGACATCCACTGTTCACTGTCCGGTGCAGATTGCTTTCCTAAATTGGCGCAGCCGACCATTGCAGAAATGGAGCCGTTGGCGCACCGGACACAGTCCGGTGCACCCTGCCGACCGTTGGCGCGCCCACGCGTCACGCGCGGATTGTGCGGCCGACCGTTGGCTCACCGGACAGTCTGGTGCACCACCGGACAGTCCGATGATTTTTAGCCGTACGCCGCTGTCGAGACCCGAGAGTAGGTTGTTCATCGGGACTGGTCCTGTCACACCGAACACTGTCCGGTGCACCACCAGACACTGTTCGGTGCACCCAGACCGAGCAGCCTTTTGGCTATACATAGCCAACTTTTCTCCAAAATGATTTCTCCTGTTTCTAGCACTTAGACATAATACATTAGTCTTCAAAACAATGTACTAAGTCTAGAAACATACCTTTAATCTTGATTTGCACTTCTTGAGTCTTTGCCACAAATATCACTCAAAGCATTTGTGTGTAGCACTTAATCACCAAAATCTTATAGAAATGGCCCAAGGGCACATTTCCCTTTCGATCTCCCCCTTTTTGGTGATTTATGCCAACACAACAAAAGGCAACTAAAAGAAGTGCAACATCAATGCAAATGAGAACAAAAATTTTGTTTTTGATTCAAATTTGGCATATTTGGATCATTCTTTGCCACCACTTGGTTTGTTTTTGCAAATCAAACTCAATTTCCTATCTCTAAGTCAAATTCACTTGTTGAGGCATAGAAAGAGGTATTCCAAGAGAAATTGATCAAAGATTCAAAAACTCCCCCTTTTCCCATAATCAAACATTCTCCCCACAAGAGACCAACTTTTGACAATAAGAGACAATAATAGTATTTTGACAAAACAAAAGCTCTAACTCTACTATTTTCAAAATTCTCAAGTGGTAGCTGATCCATTTGCTTTGGCCTTAATTTCTCCCCCTTTGGCATTAAGCACCAAAACGGGATCATTATTGGCCCTTAAACCCCATTGTCTCACCAAAATCTTCAATTAAGAGTAAAAAGGCAATAAGAGCACGGAGATGAACTTGGAGTAAATTACCCTCTCATCGGAGTGCAGTGGAAGTCTTGCATGGTCCAAGTTCACCTTTTCCCTTTCAATCACCTTTGAGACTAAATTAAGAAAGCTCGAGCACACGGTTAGTCTTAAAGGGTCAAGTTGCAGCATTTCTCCCCCTAAATATGTGCACCATTCACACATGGACTTGTGAGGTCCGGGGATCCCTTGCACAACTTGAGCACCATAAATAAGCAATAAAATGCATAATGGAACATGATCAAAGGCATAAAACACATGTATGCTCTAGATCAATCCAAGTTACGCGAATCTAAGACATTTAGCTCACTACGCAGCCTGCAAAAGGTCTTCTCATCTAAAGGCTTGGTAAAGATATCGGCTAGCTGGTTCTCGGCGCTAACATAAAACACTTCGATATCTCCCTTTTGCTGGTGGTCTCTCAAAAAGTGATGCCGGATGTCTATGTGCTTTGTGCGGCTGTGTTCAACAGGATTGTCCGCCATGCGGATTGCACTCTCATTGTCACATAGGAGTGGGACTTTGCTCAGATTGTAGCCAAAGTCCCTGAGGGTTTGCCTCATCCAAAGTAGTTGCGCGCAACACTGTCCTGCGGCAACGTACTCAGCCTCAGTGGTGGATAGGGTAACGGAAGTTTGTTTCTTAGAACTCCACGACACCAGGGACCTTCCTAGGAATTGGCATGTCCCTGATGTACTCTTCCTATCGACCTTACATCCAGCATAGTCGGAGTCTAAATATCCAATTAAGTCAAAGGTAGACCCCTTTGGATACCAGATCCCGAAGCAAGGCGTAGCAACTAAATATCTAAGAATTCGCTTAATGGCCACAAGGTGACACTCCCTTGGGTCGGATTGAAATCTAGCACACATGCATATGCTAAGCATAATATCTGGTCTACTAGCACATAAATAAAGTAATGACCCTATCATAGACCGATATGCCTTTTGATCAACGGACTTACCTCCTTTGTTGAGGTCGACATGTCTGTCGGTTCCCATTGGAGTCTTTGTGGGCTTGGCGTCCTTCATCCCAAACCGCTTGAGCAAGTCTTGCGTGTACTTCGTTTGAGAGATGAAGGTGCTATCCTTGAGTTGCTTCACTTGGAACCCAAGGAAGTAGTTCAACTCGCCCATCATCGACATCTCAAATTTCTGAGTCATCACCCTGCTAAACTCTTCACAAGACTTTTGGTTAGTAGAACCAAATATTATGTCATTGACATAAATTTGGCACACAAATAGATCACCGTCACAAGTCTTAGTGAAAAGAGTTGGATCGGCTTTCCCAACCTTGAAAGCATTAGCAACTAAAAAGTCTCTAAGGCATTCATACCATGCTCTTGGGGCTTGCTTAAGTCCATAGAGCGCCTTAGAGAGCTTACACACGTGGTCGGGGTACCGTTCATCCTCAAAGCTAGTGGGTTGCTCCACGTACACCTCCTCCTTGATTGGCCCGTCGAGGAAAGCGCTCTTCACGTCCATTTGGAACAACCTGAAAGAATGGTGAGCGGCATAGGCTAACAAAATACGAATCGACTCTAGCCTAGCCACAGGAGCAAAAGTCTCCTCAAAGTCCAAACCTGCGACTTGGGCATAACCTTTTGCCACAAGTCGAGCCTTGTTCCTTGTCACCACCCCATGCTCGTCCTGTTTGTTGCGGAACAACCACTTGGTTCCCACAACGTTTTGCTTGGGACGTGGCACCAGTGTCCAAACTTCATTTCGCTTGAAGTTATTGAGCTCTTCCTGCATGGCCAACACCCAGTCCAGATCTAGCAAGGCCTCTTCTACCCTGAAAGGCTCAATAGAAGAGACAAAAGAGTAATGCTCACAAAAATTAGCTAATCTAGAGCGAGTGGTTACTCTCTTGCTAATATCACCCAATATTTGGTCGACGAGATGATTCCTTTTGAATCATCGCTCGAACTTGAGTTGGAGGGGCCTGTGGTACTTCTTCCTCCTCATCTTGGACATCTTGTGCTCCCCCTTGATCACACGCCTCTTCTTGAGGAACATGTTCATAAACCTGAGTTGGGGGGTGCACCATTGTTGAGGAAGAAGATTGATCTTGCTCCTGGTGTTCCTGTGGTCGCACATCTCCAATAGCCATGGTGTGTATTGCGTCCGTTGGAACATCATCCTCATCTGCATCATCAAGATCAACTTGCTCTCTCGGAGAGCCTTTAGTTTCATCAAATACAATGTCGCTAGAGACTTCAACCAAACCCGATGATTTGTTGAAGACCCTATACGCCTTTGTATTTGAGTCATAACCTAGTAAAAACCCTTCTATAGCTTTGGGAGCAAATTTTGAATTCCTACCTTTCTTCCCTAGAATATAACATTTACTCCCAAATACACAAAAATAAGATACGTTGGGTTTGTTACCGGTTAGAAGTTCATACGACGTCTTCTTGAGGAGGCGATGAAGGTAGATCCGGTTTATGGCGTGGCAAGCTGTGTTCACAGCTTCCGACCAAAACCGCTCGGGCGTCTTGAATTCTCCAAGCATCGTCCTTGCCATGTCTATAAGTGTCCTGTTCTTCCTCTCTACCACACCGTTTTGCTATGGTGTGTAGGGAGCGGAGAACTCGTGCTTGATTCCTTCCTCCTCAAGAAACTCCTCCACTTGAAGGTTCTTGAACTCGGACCCGTTGTCGCTTCTAATCTTTTTCACCATGAGCTCAAATTCGTTTTGAGCTCGCCTTAGAAAGCGCTTGAGGGTCCCTTGGGTTTCTGATTTATCCTGCAAAAAGAATACCCAAGTGAAGCAGGAAAAATCATCAACAACAACAAGACCATACTTACTTCCCCCGATGCTAAGGTAGGCGACGGGTCCGAAGAGGTCCATATGCAGTAGCTCCAGAGGTCTTGATGTAGTCATCACATTCTTGTTGTGATGAGCACTTCCCACCTGTTTACCTGCTTGACAAGCTGCACAAGGTCTATCTTTTTCAAAAAACACATTTGTTAGACCTAACACATGTTCTCCCTTTAGAAGTTTGTGAAGGTTCTTCATCCCAACATGTGCTAGACGGCGATGTCACAGCCAGCCCATGCTAGTCTTAGCAATTAAGCATGCATCTAGACCGGCCTCCTCCTTCGAAAAATCAACTACATAGAGTTTGCCATCTAGTACACCCTTAAAAGCTAATGAACCATCACTCCTTCTAAAGACAGATACATCTACATTGGTAAATAAGCAATTGTAACTCATATTACATAATTGACTAACGGACAACAAGTTATACCCGAGCGATTCAACTAAAAACACATTAGATATGGAATGCTCAGATGAAATAGCTATCTTTCCTAGTCCTTTAACCTTGCCTTGATTCCCGTCACCGAATATGATTGAGTCTTGGGAATCTTTGTTCTTGACGTAGGAGGTGAACATCTTCTTCTCCCTCGTCATGTGGTTTGTGCATCCACTGTCGATAATCCAGCTTGAGCCCCCGGATGCATAAACCTACAAGGCCAATTAGGCTTGGGTTTTAGGTACCCAACTCTTGTTGGGTCCTACAAGGTTAGTAATAATAGCTTTAGGGACCCAAATGCAAGTTTTATCTCCCTTGCATTTTGCCCCCAATTTCCTAGCAACCACTTTCTTATTTTTACATGAAAGTACAAAATCAGTGTTGCAGGCATGAAAAACAGTAGCAGATTTATTTTGCATTTTCTTAGGTACATGATGAACAACATTGTTCCTAGGCATATTTCTACCATGCACAAAGGAAGAACTTGAACCAATCATGGCTTGTGAATCATAAGCATTAAAACTCCTATTATGATGAGCATTCCTAGAAAATTTTCTATCATAAATAAATGCATGATTCTTTTGACTACTACTAGCCATAGGAGCCTTCCCTTTTTCCTTGTTGAAAATGGGAGCGCTTTGGCTTGTTAAGTTCTTGGCTTCCCTCTTAAAGCCAAGCCCATCCTTAATTGAGGGGTGTCTACCAACAGTGTAGGCATCCCTAGCAAATTTTAGTTTATCAAGATCACTTTTGCAAGTCTTAAGTTGAGCATTAAGACTTGCTACTTCATCATTTAATTTAGAAATAGAAATTAAATGTTCTTCACAAGCATCAACATTAAAATCCTTGCATCTATTGCAAATTACAACATGCTCTACACAAGGACTGGATTTATTTACTAACTCTAGCTTAGTATTTAAATCATCATTCAAAATCTTCAAGCTAGAAATAGATTCGTTGCAAATAGATAATTCAGAAGATAGTAATTCATTCCTTTTAATTTCTAAGGCAAGAGACTTTTGAACACTAACAAATTTGTCATGTTCCTCATACAAGATGTCCTCTTGCCTCTCTAGCAGTCTATCTTTTTCATTCAATGCATCAATCAGCTCATTAATCTTTTCTACTTTTGCTCTATCTAATCCTTTGAACAGGATAGTGTAATCAATTTCATCATCACTAGAGCCCTCATCACTAGAAGTAGAGTACTTAGGAGTTTCTCTAGTGTTTACCTTCTTTTCCTTTGCCATTAGAAAAGTATGGCGCTCGTTGGGGAAGAGTGACGACTTGTTGAAGGTCGAGGCGGCGAGTCTTCGTCGTCGGAGTCGGACGACGAATAATCCGAGTCCCATTCTATGTCGAGGTGCGCCTCGCCCTTTGCCTTCTTATAGGCCTTCTTCTTTTCCCTCTTCCCGCTTTTCTCTTGTCCCTGGTCACTATCATTATCGGGACAGTTAGCAATAAAGTGACCAGTCTTACCACACTTGAAGCAGGAGCGCTTTCCCTTCGTCTTGCTCTTGTTGAGATGCTCCTTGCAACCTTTTAGAGCCGTCTTGAAGCGCTTGATGATGAGGGCCATTTCTTCCTCGTTAAGCCAGCTGCCTCAACTTGCGCCACCATGCTAGGTAGCGCCTCCCTGCTACTTGTTGCTTTGAGAGCAATGGTTTGAGGCTCGTGGATCGGCATTGGGCCATTCAACGCCTCATCAACATATCTCGCCCCCTTGATCATCATTCGCCCGCTCACAAACTTTCTGAGTATTTCCTCGGGCGTCATCTTGGTGTACCTAGGATTTTCACGAATAGAGTTTACAAGATGAGGATCAAGGACAGTGAAGGACCTTAGCATAAGCCGGACGACGTCGTGGTCCGTCCATCTCGTGCTTCCATAGCTCCTTATTTTGTTGACCAGGGTCTTGAGCCTGTTGTGCGTTTGGGTTGGCTCCTCCCCCCTGATCATTGCGAACCTTCCCAGTTCGCCCTCCACCAACTCCATCTTGGTGATCATAGTGACGTCGTTCCCCTCATGCGAGATCTTGAGGGTGTCCCAAATCTGCTTGGCGTTATCCAAGCCGCTCACCTTATGGTATTCTTCCCTGCATAAGGATGCTAATAGAACAGTGGTAGCTTGTGCATTTTTGTGAATTTGTTCATTGATAAACATGGGATTATCCATACTTTCAAAATTCATTCCATTTTCTACTATCTCCCATATACTTGGATGAAGAGAGAACAAATGGATACACATTTTGTGACTCCAAAATCCGTAGTCCTCTCCATCAAAGTGCGGAGGTTTCCCAAGTGGAATTGAAAGTAAATGAGCATTGGAGTTAGACGGAATACGAGAATAATCAAAAGAAAAGTTTGAGTTGACTGGTTTCTTTTTCTCGTCGTAGTCGTCTTCTCTTTGGGAAGAAGAGGACTCGTCGCTGTCGTAGTAGACTATCTTCTTGATGCGCCTCTTGTTCTTCCTGTCCTTCTTCTTGTGACTCGAGCCAGAGTCTGTGGGCTTATCATCTCTTGGCTCGTTGAAGACGGATTCCTTCTCCTTATCATTGACCACCATCCCCTTTCCCTTAGGATCCATCTCTTCGGGCGATTAGTCCCTTTCATGAAGAGAACGGCTCTGATACCAATTGAGAGCACCTAGAGGGGGGGTGAATAGGTGATCCTGTAAAAACTTAAAACTTATAGCCACAAAACTTGGTTAAGTGTTAGAGAGATAATACCAAGTGACTATAAAGCGAGCTCTTGTGAATCACAACAATCACACAAAAAGCAATCACAAGAGACACGCGAGTTATCCCGTGGTTCGACAAGTACAACACTTGTCTACCTCCACGTTTTGGCGTCCCAATGGACGAGGGTTGCACTCAACCCCTTTCAAGTGATCCAATGATCAACTTGAATACCACGGTGTTTTTCTTTCTTTCACTATATCCCGTTTGCGAGGAATCTCCACAACTTGGAGCCTCTCGCCCTTACAATTTGATGATCACAAAGAAGCACGGATGTAAGGGAGGGAAAAGCAACACACACAAGACTCAAAGCAAGAACACAAACACGCACACTAGTCACAACTTGAGCTCTAAGTTCACACACGGAGTACTCAACTCAAGATGAGCTCAAATTGCTATCACAACAAATCAAATGCGCTAGAATGAAGTCTTGGTGCTTAGAGATTATCAAAGAATGCTTGGTGTACTCCTCCATGCGCCTAGGGGTCCCTTTTATAGCCCCAAGACAGCTAGGAGCCGTTGGAAGCAATCTGGGAAGGCAATTCTTGCCTTCTGTCGCATGGCGCACTGGACAGTCCGGTGCACCACCGGACATCCACTGTTCACTGTCCGGTGCAGATTGCTTTCCTAAATTGGCGCAGCCGACCGTTGCAGAAATGGAGCCATTGGAGCACCAGACACTGTCCGGTGCACACTGGACAGTCCGGTGCCCCCTGTCGACCGTTGGCGCGCCCACGCATCACGCGTGGATTGAGCGGCCGACCGTTGGCGCAGTGGACCGTTGGCTCACCAGACAGTCCGGTGCACCACCGGACAGTCCGGTGATTTTTAGCCGTACGCTGTTGACTGTTTCCCGAGAGCGGCGACTTTGCCGCAGACGACTCACCGGACAGTCCGGTGCACCACCGGACAGTTCGGTGATTTAGCCGTACGCCGCCGTCGAGACTTGAGAGTAGGCTGTTCATCAGGACTGGTCCTGTCACACCGGACACTGTCCGGTGCACCACCGGACAGTCCGGTGCACCCAGACCGAGCAGCCTTTTGGCTGTACATAGCCAACTTTTCTCCAAAACGATTTCTCCTGTTTCTAGCACTTAGACATAATACATTAGTCTTCAAAACAATGTACTAAGTCTAGAAACATACCTTTAATCTTGATTTGCACTTCTTGAGTCTTTGGCACAAATATCACTCAAAGCATTTGTGTGTAGCACTTAATCACCAAAATCTTATAGAAATGGCCCAAGGGCACATTTCCCTTTCAGACCCTGGTGTCCCAGCCCCGAACGCTGGTGACGCCAGCCCCCTAGAAGCTGGCTTGACGACCCTTGGTCCAGCCTTGGATCCGGACTGAGGCCGAGCCGCCATGTCATCGTCTTCATCTTCATCATCATCATCATCATCATCATCATCATCATCGTCAGGCGCGTCCGGCGACGGCTCTAACGGGAGCCCATTCCTTGCTTGCCTCCGACGACGCTTCTCCAAGGCTTCCCGAGCTTGCATCCTCTCGCGAGCTCGGGCCTTTTCCGTGTCCTTCCTCTCCTTATCCTTCTCCGTGGCGAGCCTACGTGCGGTTCGGCCCGCCACGTCCTCTGGGACTGGTGGCCGGGAGAGTTTCAAACTCCTCAACCCCTGGGGACGAACGAAAATCCCAATAGTAAGAACTAAAAGACGTAAGAAACACGATGCAAAGCAGAAGGAGGGTCAGACACTTACCAGGGACACATACCCATGGTCAGGACGCATCGGGGGCTGGCTAAGGACACCAGCGTCCAGCCTCCCTACTGTGCCTGCTACCCGTCTGAGGAGGTCGTCGGCGGTGAGGGGGTCGAGGACATCCGTGAACCCTCCAAATCAACCCCCGGCTTCATCTCCGAGAGCCACAACCGCCGCTCTGCCAATGGGAGCACCCTCCGGCGGTGAATAGCGGCGACAACCCCCGCAGCGGTAAGGCCCTCGGCTTGTAACTTCTGTAGGGCACGGAGAATGGGCTGGAGCTTCTCCTGGTTCTCGCGTGTGGCCCCCCAGCGCCAATTATCACCAACGGCGGTCACCACTCGTTGAGAAAACTGCAGAAGCATCCCGTCGTCGTTCCGGAGATAAAACCACCGGTTCTGCCACCCCTTGTTCAAAGATACAAGGGAGGCAGGGATGTACTGTTGTGCGCGCCCTGGCCTCAGCTGGAGGGTGCAGCCACCAGCCCGCACCGCCATACGGACCTTCTTCACGTCCGTCGACGCGGCAAAGAACTCCGCGGAGAAGAGATGGACCCACAGGTCCCAGTGGGGGTCAATCCCCAGAAACCCCTTGCAAACCGCCACGAAAATAGCCGCCTGCGCGATGGAGTTGGGGTTGAAGTTGTGAAGCTCCACCCCGTAGTAATGCGGGAGCGCCCGCATGAAGCGGCTCACCGGCATCCCAAACCCCCGCTCATGGAAGGGGGTGAAACTGACCACGTATCCCGGCGGCGGAGTCGGTTCGGCCTCGCTCCCAGGGGCCAACCGCTCAGGCTGCGGCCCGCCAGAGAGAGGACGGAGCGAACCCTCGGTAACGAGGGCCTGCAGATCCTCCGCAGTAACGGTGGAGAAAGGCCACGGGTTGCGCGGCGGAATGATGGTCGCCTTGTCAGCCATCGCCGAGCTAAAGTGGTGGAAGCGGAGGGGATGAGGTTCGTGGTTTTCTCTTCTCTGTCTACTCTCTTAGGTTGCGAAGACAAAAGCAGAAGACAAGCGCAAATGGCAGGGTAAAGAACCATTGTCGGCCCCTCTTCCGGGTATATAAAGGCCCGAGCGAAATCCACCCAAAACTTCGCCCGAACCCTTTGTGAATTTCAAACTCGAAGGCAAAACGGTTTTTCCGTTCCTCGAACGACTCGGGCACGCGCAACAGATACCCCGCGAGTCGCCCGTCCCGTCGCATTAATTCCCTGGCAGGACACACGTCTGCTCTGGCAGGCGGACGGGCGCCGTTTCGCCTCCGTCATGATGACTGCCTCAAAAAAGGTGTGCCACACTGTTTCGAAATATCTCCTTTCTTCCTTTCCTCTCTCTTTCTCTCTCCACAGGGATCGAGAAAAGGGACATTTCGAATGAGTCCTTCGCAGTGAAGAAAACGGGCCCCGAGCCCTCCTACTGATCAGGGGTTCGAAGGTTGCGCCCCGCGGGGTTCGGCGACCGCCCCAGAGCACTCGGGCTCTGAGCCCTTTACTGATCAGGGGTTCGAAGGCTGGCCCCTCGAAGGGATTCGACAGCCGCCCAGAACATGCAGAGTCAGGGATGACCCTGGGTACGTCCGTTACATGGCCAAGGCTCGGGCTACGCTCCTGAGGTACCCTAAGACATTTCCGAGACCAGCGGGAATGGTTTGTAATGGAATCCCACCGAAGGGAGGCACCGAGCCCTCAGACCCTATCGAATGGGTCTGGGTCCAGCAAATCACCTGCAGGTACTTTTGGAGCGCGCCTCTGGGCCACTAGCCGACCCTTATCGAACAGGGCTCGGGCGTCCACTTGGATTACCCGTTAGCAACTCACTGGAAACACCATGTTCAGCGCCCACCGAGGGTAACATGGCGCGTTCCCTCTCCTCCTTGCGGAAAGGCGACGAAGGGGTGTACGATAAAAAGCTGGGACGGTCCTCGATCGTCCTCTCGCTCCGTACAGAGGATCAGAGGCTGCTCTCATACCAGGCTACGGCCAAATTGTTGACCACGTCAACAAACCAGCTTAAAAACTCGGAGCCTGACCATGCACCCGAGCTGCGGCCAGGCCGCATGAGGGAACAACAAGGCCGACCGAGGAATCACAAGAAGAATTAAGACCTCAGAGGAGTCAAACCACTCCTCAGAGGCCTCGGGGGCTACACCCGACGGGTGCGCTCGCGTGCACCCATCGGAACAAAACATAACCGAGAAGGGCTAGTCTCCTTGCAAAAAATCTGGCAGAACCTCCAAGCGAGTGCCTACACTCCCTTTGAGGTTCGGGGGCTACTGTCGGGTACCGTAATTAGGGGTACCCCCAATACTCCTAAGCATGGCTGAAAAACATCTTCAAAACAGACCGTAAAGGCTAGTAAGCGCAGCGCAAAGTTAATACCTCTTCTACCAAGGGACGCGATCTCGTCTCGCCTGAGCCCGGCCTCGGGCAAGAATAGTGGTCCCAGACGGATTCACGTCTCGCCCGAGGGCCCCCTCAGGCAGTGGGCACACTCCCGGCTCGCCCGAGGCTAAGCTCAGGCAAACTTTGTCGCATAGCAACCTCGGCCAAATCGCCTTATTGTCGACCGTATCGCACGCGCACTTAATGCAAGGATCACCTGACACGCGCGCCTCAGTTGGCAAGGTCGAAATGACCGCAGTCACTTTGCCCCTTTACTGATCGTTCTGACAGGAAGACAACACTATTCACCCCGTTCTGACTACTGTGCCAACCACCAGGGTAAGACTAACAACAGTAGGTCACGACCTCTCTCGAGTTCGGCCTCGGGCGCAACAGGGATCTCCGCCTCGCCCGACCTTAGCCTCGGCCTCGGGAGAAGGCCTCCGCCTCGCCCGACCTCAGCCCGACCTCGGGAGAAGGTCTCCGCCTCGCCCGACCTCAACCTCAGCCTCGGGAGAAGGTCTCCGCCTCGCCCGACCTCGGCCTCGGCCTCTGGAGAAGTCACCGTCTCACCCGACCTTGGCCTCGGACCGACTACGCTATAGGGATACATCATTACCCTACCTCTAGCTAGCCGCCTTAGGCTATGAAGGAACAAGACCGGTGTCACATCTAGATTACTCCGGTAACAGGTAATGATGGTTCCTTGCATGCGTCCATGACATCGATTGTTCTGACTCTCTCTACGAAGGCAAAGAAACGTCAGCAGGACCAGGGCCGCACCGCCAGCTACGCTTCTACAGGGCTCAAGCACTTCTCCGCCGGCCACGTTAGCACATAGCTACACCCCCATATGTACAGCTGGACCATCCCCTTGTATCTATAAAAGGGGATGCCTAGGGCCTTTTTAAGGGAGAAGGGGGCACGGGCGGTAAGGACGATGGAGACGGACTCACTCAAACATCGAACTCCACTCCGCAACACTAGACTTCTCAGGAGACCTAGGACCCGTTCCCTCTCTCGCGAAGCTTGTAACCCCTACTGCAAGCACCCCGGTGCAAGATAATATAAGCCTCATCCCTCCTCTTGTGTTCCATCTTGCATCAACCCATCTGGGCAGGGGCACGCGACACAAAATTCACTAGTTGGTTCAGGGTCCCCTGGGTCCGAAACGCCGACAATAGTGAATCCTCCCCATGTAGTTGTGTAATGACTAATTTTTTAATTTATACTAAGGGGGTGTTTGAATGTACTAGAACTAATAATTAGTTGACTAAAAATTATTAGTAAAATTAGCTAGCTAACAAATTACTAACTAACTATTAACTAATTTACTAAAAATATTTAATATCAGAACTATTAGCTAGGGTGTTTAAATGTCTCAACTAATTTTTGGTACTAACTATGAGATATAGTGCATTTAAATATCTCTTAAATTTAGATTTAATGGAGCATCACTAAGGTGCTCCACCAATTTAATGAATATGAGCTAGATCTACTACACTGATGAAGCTAGTTCGAGAGGATGATGTGACATGTCGTTGCTTCTTTCTACGTGCAGTGACTGATGAATATGGCAGGAAAGCGGTCTGCCAGCGCATCGTCTCTAGAACAAACCTCTGTCCAGAAGAGCCTAGCTTTCCGTCACCAAGCTAAACTGTAGTGATTACCTACAAATGAAGAATTGCCCACAGAGTGTGGCAACATAAATGCTCTTTGAGATTTCCCAAACTTGGTAGCTGATGCACCCATTGTGCCCAAGCAAATGCCTTCACATGGTGTAGTCAATGACTCGATGTACCAACTTTAGGAGTTGACAAATGTCCCGAGTATAGATGTACATAGACCACGAAGCACGAAAGTCCGGCCTGAAACACGTTTTTTGGCACGGTACGAGCCCGGTCTAGCCCGCTTTTATACGGGCCCAGGTCGACTCGGCACGAATAAGTGGACCAGGCTCGGACAGGAAACTAAACACGGTGGGCTAGCCCGGCACGGCCTGTTTACCACTAAGCTCGTCAAACCCGTTTTTTTTGCACTAAACCATGCTTACCGGACCGTTTAGCCCGTTTTGACCCGATTTTTCCATGCTTAACAGGCCGACCCGACCCGTTTAGGCCTGCAGCGGGCTGGGCTCAGACATGAAGATGAGCCCACGGGCTTAGACGGCCCACTCGGATTTCGAACCGTGCCTAGTGGGTCGGGCCCAAAATGGGCCAGGCTTCACTGGGCCCGGGCCGTGCCGGACAGCCCGTTTGGCCATCTCTAGTCCCGAGTTCCAAGATCCTTAATATCGAGACCCCTGGACTTTTGGTAGTGCATACATTTTGCCAGGAAACAATGCATTTTGCTGGCATTAATGCTTGGGAATCACCTGTCCAAAGGAAAATACTGGAGTATTTGGTTGAAGATTTGGGATTTTGTCTGGCAAAAAGTGTTGCCTCGAAGTTGTTTAAAAACTTACCTTTTATGAAGTGTGAAAATGTATGTTTGGTTGAAGAACTATGCCTAAGAACATTAATGAGCAAATATACATAATACTCCCTCCATTACAAAGTAGTAGTCGTTTTATGTCACACACGTGTTGGAAGGTAAATCGAATGCGGACCATGTACGTGCCAGGATCAGAAACTCACGTACACAACAATTACAATATTGGACAACATCACACAATGCTTAAAGTAAATAGTGGAAAAGTACTTTATTACAACAAGATGTCCAAGACATCCACTGAGTCTATAACATAGTCATTAACATTAATATCAAAGTGCGGAAATACGAAACGTAGAAGATAAGGCCTTCACAGGCAGCTGACTAGGGGTTTGCCACTAAGATAAACTAGAACTCATCGTAGGCCTGAAACTCTTCAAAATCCTCCATGTTGCCAGCATCTCCTCCTGAGCACTGAGTACAGTGGGGACAACCTGGGGTGGGTGGTTTTGTAAAGCAAGGGTGAGTACACATCAACGTACTCAACAAATGTCCCGTTTGGCTAAAGTGGACTAGCTGTATGTGGAGTTAAGGCTAAGCAGTTGCTTTTAGTTGGTCAAGTATTTATTACTATTTGTCGGGTACCGTAATTAGGGGTACCCCCAATACTCCTAAGCATGGCTGGAAAACATCTTCAAAACAGACCATAAAGACTGGTAAGCACAGTACAAAGTTAAAGCCTCATCTTCCAAGGGACGCGATCTCGTCTCGCCCGAGCCCGACCTCGGGCAAGAACAGTAGTCCCGGACGGATTCACGCCTCGCCCGAGGGCCTCCTCAGGCAGCGGGCGCACCCCTGGCTCGCCCGAGGCTAAGCTCGGGCAAACTTTGTCGTATAGCAACCTCGGCCAAATCGCCTTACCGCCGACCGTATCGCATGCGCATTTAATGCAGGGATCACCTGACACCTTATCCTGACATGCGCACCTCAGTTGGCAAGGTCGAAATGACCGCAGTCACTTCGCCCCTTTGCTGATCATTCTGACAGGAAGACAACACTATTCACCTCGTTCTGACTACTGTGCCAACCACCAGGGTAAGACTAACAACAGTAAGTCACGACCTCTCCCGAGTTCAGCCTCGGGCGCAACAGGGAGCTCCGCCTCGCCCGACCTCGGCCTCGGCCTCAGGAGAAGTCACCGCCTCGCCCGACCTCGGCCTCGGACTGACTACGCTACAGGGGATACATCATTATCCTACCTCTAGCTAGCCGCCTCAGGCTATGAAGGAACAAGACCGGTGTCACATCTAGATTACTCCGGCAACAGGTAATGATGGTTCCCTGCATGCGTCCATGACGTCGATTGTTCTCAAGCTCTCTACGGAGGCAAAGAAACGTCAGCAGGACCCAGGGCCGCACCGCCAGCTACGCTTCTACAGGGCTCAAGCACTTCTCCGCCGGCCACGTTAGCACATAGCTACACCCCCATATGTACAACTGGACCATCCCCTTGTATCTATAAAAGGGGATGCCCAAGGCCTTCCCAGGGGAGAGAGGGGGGAGGAGATGGCAAGGACGACGGAGACGGACTCACTCAAACATCGAACTCCACTCTGCAACACTAGACTTCTCAGGAGACCTTGTCGGTGTTTTGGGTCCGACCGCACACTCGGGGTTGCCCCTCAAGGTGTTTTTAGGAGTAGGACGGTGTCGACAACTGTAGCAAAATGGTTCATGCCGATTGCACGAGGAACAGTAGACAGGGTTTACAGGTTCGGGCCGCTTAGAGATGCGTAACACCCTACGTCCTGGTGAGTATGCTTGGTGAATGTGGTTACAAGAGAGCTCTCTGGATTGAGAATACAGAGAGTTGACGTGGATGGCTAAGTAATAGGGTCGATCGATCTGAAGGGGTGCCCCCTAGGCCTTATATATTCGACCGTGGGGCAATACATGCGGATATGATAACAACGAGTAGCTACAAGATAGTGAACCTCTTGAGTTTATCTCTGTGTAACCCTCGCCGACTTATCCTCGCATGGCTCCGTTGCATGGGGGCTCTAGCGCGGGAAAGTCGGATCTCTGTTGTGGTCACTCGCTCGACGTCGTGGGTCGTTCGGGTTTACATCAATCCAACCTCATGTTGATCTGCTCTGCTGGTTGTCTCTCCCCAGGCCCACGAAAGAATGACCTTATGATTAATTGGGCCCTTGGGCCTTTCGTGAGGTCTTTTACTCTTTAGTGGACCCGGGGGATATCTATCCCCCACAAGCCCCCGATCTTTGGGTTAATTTAGAGGTAATCAGCCCAAAGATCCTAGGTCCAGTTTGTAGGTGATTTGAAGAAAATGACTTCCTATTGTCTTCTCCTGCTTCGATCTCTTGTTGACCGAAGCTTAGTTTCGTGCTTGTGCCTTAGAGGTCGGCATTTCAATTTGCAGGACCCTAAACTTCATTGGGTGCACCAGAGGTGCACCCAATGGGTGTAGCCCCCGAGCTTCGAGTAGATTTTTAGAAAATAATCTACTCGAAGGTCTTCACCAAAAATTGTTCCCATTTTTACTCCTGCATTTCGGTTGAGTGCTAGATTTGTCTTTAATCTTGTCCCATGCGTTAGGAGTCAGCACTATCTTGGCTTGGAATGATGATTCATGGGGTGCACCGGAGGTGCACCCAATGGGTGTAGCCCCCGAGCTTCCAGTGGATTTTTGAGGATAATCCACTCGAAGGTCTTCCTTTTGTGTCTTTTTGCTGAAAATTATCCTTTCTGCTTGTAAAAAAATCGGCATGATGTCATCCGCACTATGTCATCAATATTATGCTTCAGAGGTCAGCATGTATTTTGTCTTTTGCAGCCGAGTTCGCAATCCATCCATATCTTGCTAGGTGGTGTAATTTATTTGCTCTGTGACTGATTGGACATTTGATGGACGTTCTCTGTCTAGTCTTCAAGTCGCTTCTATCGACCATATTTTGTACTTCACTGGCTATATTTGGCTTTCCTCTAATCCTCACTGATATCTCATTTTTGTCTTGAGGTATTCACTGCGTGCCCTGCACAGATGTGACCATTTTGAAAAATATACTGATAATTCCTGGGCGTCCCCCCCAATGGGTGTGGGCAAGGGACAGCTTGGTACGCTGAGTGTTTTAGCCGGCTGCTTCTGAGTAGTAATGTGATGTGACGGCGGGTGTAATCATATCCTCCGCGCTGTTGACTGGAGTCCCAATGGGTGTAGTGTTGCGTGAAACGGCGTCAGCCACCTGACATGTCTTTAGACGGGTTGAAGTGCTTATTGAATGCTTTGCGACTGTTCAGTGACCGCGGTTGGAGATGAGTGGTTGCCTTCTCCTTCTATAAAAACGTCGTTGTCTCTCTGGCTTTTTCACATCTCTTCGCTGTTCTCTGCTGCTTCCCTCTCTTCTCTCCCTTCTGCTTCCACCATGGGCAAGAACAACAAGCGCAAGCGTGAGCCAACTCCTCCATCGGAGGAGTTTGGTGACTCGGAGTACTCAGAGGAGGAGTTCTCCTCTGAGTCTGAGGGATCTCCGGCTCCCGTCCCCCTGCATGAGTCGTCTGACGACTCAGACGACTCCCAGGGGCTTGCGGCGGAGGTCTGGACGTACATCTGGGCCGTCGAGCGCTCCGGGCTCGAGGGCTCGGATGAGTCGGAGTACTCCTCGGATGAGGAGGACTCGGACGGCGGCGGCGAGGACGAGGACGACGATGACGACGACGGCGACGACGACGATGATGGCGACGGTGACGGCGACGGCAGCGGCAGCGGCAAGGGTAGCGGCGGCAAGGACGGTGACGGCGGCGGCGACAGGGGCAGCAACCGGGGCGGCAGCAGCAGGGGCAGCACCAGGGGCGGCGGCTGCAGCAACAGGGCCAGTGGCTAGATGCCACTGGTCTTTTAGATATTAGTATAGTATAGTTAGAATAATGTAGTAGTAATGTAGAGTAGTATAGCGTAGTGTAGTAGTAGTAGTAATGTAATGTAGTAATAGTAGGGAAGTATCAACTCGTAAAGAGTTGATTTGTAAGTTTGTTATCTTCCCTTCTAATGAAAGAATGACGTTGACTTCTCCTTGATAACTCGTCTTGCATGTTTGTAAAACTGATTCCTTTGAGACGGTAGATGAATAACTTGAGGATCACACTGATGCTTCCAGAAGTAGCTGCCGAGTAACTTGTAGATGGTGTCGGCGTTTTAGAGGTAACACCGAGCAACTGAAGACTATATCAACTTTTTAGAGGCAACGCCGAGTGATTGGAAAGCGATGTCGGCATTTTAGAAGTAATGCCGAGCGACTTGAGATGATGCCAGAGGGCGACGTCAGCGTTTTAGAGGTAATACCGAGCGACTGAAAGGCGATGTCGGCATTTTAGAGGCAACACCGAGCGACTGAACACTATACCAGCGTTTTAGAGGCAACACCGAGTGATTGGAAAGCGACGTCAGCATTTTAGTGGTAATGCCGAGCGACTGAACGCGAAGTCAGCGTTTTGGAAGCAACACCGATCGACTAGAAGGCGACGTCGGCATTTTAGAGGTAATGCCGAGCGACTGAACACGAAATCGGCGTTTTGGAGGCAACGCCGAGTGACTGGAAGGCGATGTCGGCATTTTAGAGGTAATGCCGAGCGACTGAACACGAAATCGGCGTTTTGGAGGCAACGCCGAGTGACTGGAAGGCGACGTCGGCATTTTAGAGGTAATGCCGAGCGACTGAACACGAAATCGGCGTTTTGGAGGCAACGCCGAGTGATAGCAGGCCGCGCGAGCCACTTTGAGGATGATGGCCGAGTGATGAGGTGGCGCACCGGTGTTCTGGAGATAACTGCTGGGTTTCCATGTGGCATGCTGGGGTTTTGGAAACAACCGCCGGGTGATGACTGGGCACTTTTTGAAATGGTATCTGGCTCGAGAATATCCCATAAGAGCTGCGCTTCTAGCCGCCTTTGCTTTCCGTGCCCTAGTTCTTGCTTTCCCGCTTCCGAATCCTCTCTGCCATTCGCCTCCCACTCTGCTCGCTGGTAGAATCGAGATGGCACCCAAAAGGAAGACCGCGAGCTCGTCTGTTGTGGTGATTCCTCCAATCGACCCCAATAGCCAGTTGCCTTTCGCAGGTAACCATATGTCCATCATTTCTGAAACTGAACTCCTCCACCTCGTATCCATCGGGGTTCTTCCTCCGCGGGAACTCTGTTCTTGGCGGATTTGCCATGGGTCTACTGTTCCGACAGAGGATACCCATGAGTCCGTTGTTTACGTCCCTTTCCTTCTCCGCGGCCTTGGCCTTCCCATCTCCCCCTTTTTCCGCGGCCTCCTTGATTTCTATCATATTAACTTGACCCATTTGAACCCTAATTCAATTCTGCAAATCTCCATTTTCGTTCACTTATGCGAGGCCTTTCTTGGCGTGCTGCCACATTTCGGTTTGTGGAAATACTTGTATCATTGTCGCCCTGGGATGGCCGGGGGACAACATCAGTTGGTCGGGGGTGCCAGCTTGGAGATGCGCCGCGGGAGAAAAACTGAATATCTCGAGATCCCCGTCAAGGACAGCATCAAGGGATGGCGCCTAGAGTGGTTCATAGTTGAGAATTATGGGAATTCTCTCCCCTCCCGGTCGGGAAGACAGCCAGACGTTCGCACCCCAAGCTGGACCGAGTCTCCCACAGATCAGGAGGTAGCTGAGGCAGGTGTGTTGCTAGCTGAAGTTGGACTGCTGAAAGAAAGGGGTCTGACTGCTGAAGCTGTGGTTACTGACTTTGTTTTCAAGAATATTCAGCCACTGAAAGACAGGGCCTATCCAGCTTATCTGTATCGAGGGCTAGCTGACTCCACTCGAGTTACCAATAGGAGAATTCCTTCTGCAGACTTGGTGAGCCGACTTGAAATGATCCTCAGGGGCAAGGTGTCAAATGTTGGTGCTCCAGTGGCGTACTCGGCCTGGAACTTGCCTCCTCCCAAAGCCTTCACCCTTTTCGTGTCGAATCCACCCATTACTGATGGCAGTTTGGGCCTTAGAGTGCGACCCTCTGCTGAAGAAGTCAGTGCTTTGGTTGCCTTGCTTGGGGAGATTCCTGATGACGAACGGCAGGTTCATTTTGAGGTGCCCCTGAACCCTAGTGATGCAGAGATAAGTGCTATGCTTGATCTGCTAGCTGAGGATTCTTCCGACGCTGCTCCTGCTGGTGCGTTGGTAGTGGCGCCCCTCCCAGAAGCTGATACGACTTTGGATGTTCAGAAGCCTATCAGTGCTCGCCCGAGGCGCCATTGTCGAACCAATCAGCCTGATCCTTCTGTTGATGAGCAGAAGAAGAAAAGAAGACGCCTCCGGCGAGTGTCCAGTTTTGATCAGGACGCTGGTACCTCGGTTCCTGCTACTGAAGAAACGCCTGCGACTGGACTTATTGATGCTGACCCCAATGGGTGTCTCCAATCTGCTACTGATCCCAATGTGGGTGCTCCATCTGTTGCTGACCCCAATGGGGGTGCTGCTTGTGTTGCCAATGTGGATGATGAGGAGGAAGAGAATGAAACTCCTTTGACTCGGAAAAACAGTCGGCAGTTCATCGCCAACGGTGAAAGTAGGGGAGTTCCCTCTCCTGCTTTGTCTGCCCTCATTGGTCTGCAAGAACTGTCCCTAGCCAACTTTGACCAGACTCTCGAAGATATGGTTCCAGAAGATTTGTTATCGGAGCCAGTGGATGATGGTGCAATGGAGGCTTGCGTTGACGTGGCTGATGCTGGGTTGAGGTCATCCCGTGCCTCGTCGACCTTAGAGCGCGATCTCGAGGGTCGGGAAGCTGACTTGGATTGTCCTGGTCCTATGGAAGTGGCTGAGGGCCCGTCAACCTTAGAGGTGGTTACTGCAGAGAGCTTGGACCTCAAGAATGGTGCTGACACATGCCCAGCCCCTGAGGATGTCGCCGGGAATGACTTGGCTCGGGTGAAGAGTGTAAGCCACTGCCCAGCCCCCGAGGGTGCTGCCGGGGATGATCCGGCTCAAGTGGGCAGTGCAAACCATGACCCAGCCCCCGAGGGTGCCCGAGCAGGGTCTCCTTCCTGTACTTCCATGGACGTTCATGCGGGATCTCCTCCACACTCTGGCTGTATGGTGGTAGCCCAAACCGTGGACCAGGGAGTCGCTTTAGAGGGCAGCGTCCCCGCTGATCGAGCGTTTGGCTCTGTTGAAGGCACCGAGCTGATTCCTACTGGTTCATTGCACGCTGCTTCGGATGGTGGCCTCACGCCTGATTATCAACTGATCTCTCCTGATTTGGGGATCCCTTCGTTCTTTTCCAACCTCCAGGTACTGTGATGTATTTTAGCTTGGTTTTCACATTGTGTGCACTGCTGTCATTACACTCATCTGTTTTCCTCATCAGGCTTTGGTGGATGGGATGGCTGGCCAGCTGAGGCTACAGGGTGCTTCTATCCCAGAAGTAGCTTCGTCACTTACATGTTGGAATCCAGTGTCGCTTCAACGTCGTATCTCTGAATTGGAGGCAACCAACACTGGTTAGCGCCCTTTTGCTTTTCTTTGCCTTCACTGTAGACTGCTCTATATTTTGACCATTACTTTGTTTGATTATCTCCTGCTAGGCATGACTCAGCAGATTTCCGCTCCTGAAGAAAAACATTCCCGAGATCAGGCTGAATTGGCCTAGCGATGCTCTGACTTTGAGGAAAAGTACTCTCAGAGTCAGGTTGAGTTGGGTCAGGTCTCCGCTGCTTTAGATGACGCCAATGCACTGAGTTCTTCTCTTCATGCTCAGCTCGACTCTGAAAAGGTGATTTATGAAACTGTGCTTTGCCTTGTTGTGCTGCCATTACTTGCTTGGTGTTTGAGGGGGTTGACTTTTGTTTGCAGGAAGAAAAACGCGTCCTTGCTGCTTCTAGAGACAATCTTGAAAGGTTGTATCGTGACTCTAGCAACTCGCTGACTATCTTGGAGAGAAGTCATCGCTTCACCATGGAAGAATTAGACCTCCAACGTTGTAAGCTGCGGGAATCCATGGATGAGGTAACCCGGCTCAAGCAGTTGATATCAGCAAAGGATGCTACTATCAAAGAACTCCGAGCTTCCAAAAAATCCATTGTCCAGGAGTTAGAAACTGCTCGACTGGCTACTAAAGTTGCCGAAGAAACCTCTGTTACTCTCAAAGCTCAGCGCGACAGAGCCATGGACAAAGCTATTCGGGTGGGACGGATCTTGATGAGGAGACCCGGCGTGGTTGTTCCTGAAGACATAAGGGCTGATGTGAATGCTGCCCCTGATTCCTCGAGTCGCCCTTCTTCGTCGGTCGCTCCTGAAAAAGACATTGCAAAATAGAGAAACATTTTGCGTGCTTTGAACGCGCAGTTAGCATGATTGGGTATTTGTTAGAGGATGTCAGTTCAGCATTCGAATGATATAATTACTCTCTTATTGTCTCAGAATTTATCAGTTTGTAGATTTGCAGTGGTGAAATGACGCGCGATGATTATGAAATTTGTTTGCGGGATATAGAAGTCATCCCTGTATGAGTAATCATAATTACGTCAGATCGCCTTAAGTCGCTGCTGGCTTAAGTCGTTTATTTTTATTAATAGGGCGTAGTGGTCACCCTGGATTGCATAGGCATGAGCATGTTGCACCGGCTTAAGTCGCCACTGACTTTAGCCGATTGCTCCATTAGTAGGGCATAGTGGTCACCCCGAGTTAAGTAAGCGTGAGCATATTGCACCGCCTTAAGTCGTAGCCGACTTAAGCCGATTGCTCCGTTGGCAGGACGTAGTGGTCACCCCGAGTTAAGTAAGCGTGAGCATGTTGCACCGCCTTAAGTCATTGCCGACTTAAGCCGATTGCTCCGTTGGCAGGGCATAGTGGTCACCCCGAGTTAAGTAAGCGTGAGCATGTTGCACCGCCTTAAGTCGTTGCCGACTTAAGCCGATTGCTCCGTTGGCAGGGCATAGTGGTCACCCCGAGTTAAGTAAGCGTGAGCATGTTGCACCGCTTTAAGTCGTTGCCGACTTAAGCCGATTGCTCCGTTGGCAGGGCATAGTGGTCACCCCGAGTTAAGTAAGCGTGAGCATGTTGCACCGCCTTAAGTCTTTGCCGACTTACGCCGATTGCTCCGTTGGCAGGGCATAGTGGTCACCCCGAGTTAAGTAAGCGTGAGCATGTCAACCGTGAACAAATTGAGTATATTTGAAGCCTTTCTTTATTGATGACACATTTCCATTTTACAGAGCATATCGTCGTCTGATGGCTTTCGAAATGCAGCTAGGGATAAAACTTCCTGAGGTGTTCTATGTTCCAAGAGTTCCCAACTTCTGTGCCATCCATCTGAGTGAGGCGATACGATCCGGGCCGAGTGACTTCTGCTACCATGAAGGGTCCTTCCCATAAGGGTGATAACTTGTGCCGTCCCTCCCCCGTTAGAATTCGGCGAAGGACGAGATCTCCTACTGAGAAGAATCGTTGTCGCACAGCCTTGTCGTGATAGCGCCTTAGAGTTTGCTGGTACCATGCTGATTGGATTACCGCATTTAGCCGTTCTTCCTCGAGTACATCAATGTCCTCCAGCCTGGTGGCCTCAACTTCTGCTATGCTTTCGAAGACCAACCTTGGCGCCCCAAACTTGAGATCAGCGGGTAGCACTGCCTCCGACCCATAGACCATGAAGAAAGGAGTGTTTCCATGCAGGGCTCGGCTAGGTTGGGTTCTTAGGCTCCAAACGACATAGGGCAACTCCCTTATCCACTTTCCTGCGAACTTTTCATTCTTGTTGAAGACCTTTTTCCTGAGTGCCTCCAGTATCATCCCGTTGGCTCGCTCAACTTGCCCGTTTGCCCTTGGATGTGCTACAGACGCATACTTGATCTGAATGCTCTTTTGCTCGCAGAAGTCGAAGAACTCTGAACTTGTGAAGTTGGATCCTAAGTCAGTTATGATGCTGTTTGGTATCCCGAATCTGAATATTATGTCTTGTATGAATTCCACGGCCTTAGCAGAAGTTAAAGATGTGATGGGCTTGAATTCTATCCATTTAGTGAATTTGTCGATTGCTACCAATACATGAGTATATCCCCCTTGAGCTTTCTTGAAAGGTCCAATCATATCCAGTCCCCAACATGCGAAAGGCCAAGTTACTGGTATGGTCTGCAGTTGCTGTGCTGGCAGATGTTGTTGTTTTGACAAGTATTGGCAAGCTTCGCACCTCTGAACTAACTCGGCTGCATCATTCTTTGCTGTTGGCCAATAGAATCCTGACCTGAAGACCTTCCCGACTAGTGTTCTGGAGGCTGCATGTATTCCACATTGCCCAGCATGGACCTCCTCCAGAAGTTGCTTCCCAGTGGCCGAGAGAATGCACTTCATGAGGACGCCTGATGCACCCCTTCTGTACAAGGTCTCCCCAATGAGTGTATAGTGAGCTGACTGTCTGGCAATGCGCTCTGCCGAGTTCTTGTCGTCTGGTTCTTCCTCATTCTTTATATACTTAATGATCGACTTTCTCCAGTCATCAGAGTCTGATTCGGGTTGATCTATAATGTTGCATTCTTCTATTTGATCCATTGAGATACTCGGCTGTAGTATTTCTTGCACAAAGACTCCGGGTGGGACCTGAGTTCGACTGGATCCTAACTTGGATAGTACATCGGCTGCTGTGTTCCGATCTCTTTCTACATGATGAAATTCCAGACCTTCAAATTTGTCTTCCAACTTTCGGACGGCAGTACAGTATTTTCCCATTGAATCGTTTGAACAATCCCACTCTTTGTTTATCTGGCTAATGACTACCAGAGAGTCTCCGTATACCATCAATCTCTTGATGCCCAATGATATGGCGATGTTCAATCCATGGATCAAAGCTTCATACTCGGCTGCATTGTTAGAGGCTGGAAACAGCAACTAGAGGGCATATTTGAGGTGCTCGCCTCCAGGTGTGGTGAAGAGAATTCCTGCTCCTGCTCCCTGCAGCTTCAGTGAGCCATCAAAATACATCTTCCATACTTCTGCCATTTCTGGGTTCTCTGGTATTTGTTGTTCAGTCCATTCTGAAATGAAGTCAACCAATGCTTGAGATTTTATGGCAGTACGAGGTCGAAATTCGATGTCATGAGATCCCAGTTCACAGGCCCACTTAGCTATTCGGCCAATTGCTTCCTTGTTGTGAAGAATATCCCCTATCGGAAAGCCGGTGACCACTATGACTTTGTGATCATCAAAGTAGTGACGCAGCTTGCGGGCAGTCAGAAGTACTGCATATAATAGCTTCTGCACTTGAGGATATTTTTTCTTCGATGGACCCAGAACTTCGCTGATGAAATAAACAGGGTGTTGCACGGGGTAGGCATGTCCTTCTTCTGCTCGCTCGACTACCAACGCGGTGCTTACCACGTGAGTCGTGCAAGAGATATATAGCAACAGATCTTCAGCCTGTTGGGTTGACGTGGCTCGTTGTGGTGGTTTCAGTACTGGTGGTGTTGTCAAGAATTTCTTCAGTGCATCTAGAGCTTCCTGTGCCTCTGAAGTCCATTGAAACTTATCCACCTTTTTGAGTAGCTTGTAAAATGGTAGACCTTTCTCCCCCAGCCTGGATATAAATCTGCTTAGAGCTGCCATACATCCAGTAAGTCGCTGAACCTTCTTTTGTGATCGAGGTGCTTCCATCCTCATGATGGCTTCAATCTTATCTGGATTAGCTTCAATTCCCCGGTTGCTGACAATAAACCCGAGTAACTTTCCTGCCGGTACCCCAAAAACACATTTCTCGGGATTAAGCTTCCATCTATACCGCCTCAGACTGTTGAAAACCAGTTGTAAGTCTTCGATGAAGTTTTCTGAGTTCTCTGTTTTGATAACCACATCATCCACGTAGGCCTCCACACGCTTGCCCCAGTGATCGGCTAAGCATGTTTGAATGGCTCTCTGGTAGGTTGCTCTAGCATTTTTGAGGCCAAACGGCATGGAGGTATAACAGAAAGCACCAAATGGAGTAATGAATGCTATTTTTTCTTCATCTTCCTTTGCCAAACTAATCTGGTGGTATCCGGAATAGCAATCCAGGAAAGATAGCATGGAACACCCAGCGGTGGAGTCCACCACCTGATCTATCCTTGGGAGCCCGAAGGGATCCTTCGGACAGTGTTTGTTGAGATCAGTATAATCAACACACATGCGCCAATCCACTTTATTCTTTTTGAGTACAAGAACAGGGTTGGCTAACCACTCGGGATGTAACACTTCTCTAATGAACCCGGCCGCGACCAAGCGGGCCAGCTCAGCACGAATGGCCTCTCTCTTGTCGGGCGTGAAACGTCGTAGCTTTTGCCGAATCGGCCTTGCCTGGGGGTAGACCTTCAATTTGTGCTCGGCCAGTTCTCTTGGGACTCCCGGCATATCCGCAGGCTGCCATGCGAATACGTCTCGGTTATCTTGCAGAAACTGGACGAGCGCGCTTTCCTATTTGTCGTCCAAGCTAGAGCTGATGATGGCAGTCTTGCGTTCATCAGCGAACCCCAGGTTGATCCTCTTGGTTTCTTCAATCGGCCGCATAGAAGTCACGGCCTGAGCTTCGTTCGCCGGTACTGCGAGGTCCTCTTCAGGCTTAGAGTTCGCCAGTGTCGAAGAAACCGCCGACGGCTTGGTGGTGAGGGCTGCTTGGATGGCCACTCGGAAACACTCTGCGACGCCTTGGAAGTCGGCGCGCACAGTTATGATTCCTTGCGGCCCTGGCATCTTCAGTATCATGTACGTGTAATGAGGGATGGCCATGAATTTGGCCAGCCCCGGCCTCCCGATGATGGCGTTGTACCTGCAGTCGAAGTTCGCCACTTCAAACCTCAGGAATTCGGTTCTGTAGTTCTCCGGAGTTCCGAAGGTGACTGGCATGTAGATGTGGCCCAGCGGGTATTCCCCTTCCGTCGGCACGATGCCGAAGAAAGGGGTGTCCGACTCGTGGAGCTCTTTGAGGTGAACTCCCAAGCCTTGGAGTGTCCGGGGGAAGGTGACGTTGATGCTGCTCCCCCGTCCACTAACACCTTCTTCACCCGGCTCTCTCGGATCACCGGATCGACGAGAAGCGGGTATTTGCCCGGATGGTCAAAGTTGAGCCATTGATCCGCCCGAGTGAAGGTAATCGGGTGCTCCGACCACCGGTATGGGGCGGGAGGGCCGGTGGTCGCCACCAGTATCTGGCGATCATTGAGCTTTTGCTGTCTTTTGTTCTCCTGCGATCCGTGCCCGCCGAAGATGACGTTGACCTCCCTGTCAACGCGTGGGAAAGCTCCTCCTCCTCCTCCCTCCTCCTGCTGATGGAGTTGTCGTGGTTCATCTGGTCCTCCCCTCGGCGGAGGAGGAGGTAGAGGTTGGAAGGGTCGGCCGTGTCCGACGGAATGCTTGAAGTCCCGGCAATTACGAAGAGTGTGGCGCATGTCCTTGTGGTACGGGCACTGGGCATCGAGGATGTCGTCCAGCGTGCGTTCGCCTCCACGAGGTCCTCCTCGGGCGCGAGAGGCAGGTGGTCCGGTGGCGTGTATTTCTTCACGAGGCCTCTTCTCCCGTCGTTTGTCGGGTTGCTGGCTTGCGTCACGTCGTGGTGCTGCCGGTGTGGGCTTTGCTCCTCCGATGAGGTCCTGGGCCCGCTCGTCGGCGGTGATGTAGAGGTCGGCTTCCCGGAACAGCTCCTCGGAGGTAGTCGGCGCCTTCTGTAGTATGGCTTGGACGAAAACCGAGTCATTGGATCCTCTGTAGAAATCCTCGACCACGGCCGCCTCCGTGACCTCGGGGATATGATTTCTCATGGTCTGAAACCTTTTGAGGTACGACTAGAGAGTCTCGTCCCCCCGGCGCTTGATGGATTTGAGGTCCCACGGTTGCGCCGGCTTGTCGGAGAGGGACTGGAAGTTGGCGGTGAAGCGTCGACTGAAGTCGCCCCAGTCGTCGATGCAGTGTCGGGGTAGATGTCGCAGCCATTGCAGCGTGTCTTGCCCAAGGACAATGGGTAAGTACGCGGTCATCACGTCTTCGGACGCCCCGGCAGCTCGAGCAGCGGTGGTGTAGACGGCTAGCCAACCCCCTGGATCTTGCTTAGGTTCATATTTATCGACATTGGATACCTTGAAGTTTGGGGGCCATTGAATGGCCCTAAGGCGTGGAGTGAGGGCCGACACTCCGCATGTGTCCTCCTATCGTCGGTGATGATGTCTGTCCCGGGGAGGAGAGTAGTTGTCGCGGTTCCTCGACCGTCCCCGGGCAGTTCCACCAGTTGAGGCCGTCGTTGATTCGGTTCCGGTGGTTTGGCTCCGAGTGGGGATGCCATGATCCCTGTCATATTCCTCCCGGCGGCGTATCTCATTCTCATGCCGTCGTTCGCGCGAAGCGTTGATAGAACTCCACGCGTCCCGGCGACTGTTGATGGCGTGCCGCAAATCATTCGGCGGGTGAGCAAGAGGTAGAAGATGGTTGGCCGCCTGGGTGAGCAGGCGTCGATAGCCCTCGGCGTCTGGAGTCCGAGGGAGTCCGTCAGCTATCCGAGCTAGTACTCCTCCGACTTCACTCGGCGTATTCATGGCTCGGGCAAAGTCGGGGTTCAGGTTGCGGCTGAGTAGTGGATTTTCTCGGCGTTGCCTTGCGTTTTGCTCGGCTTGTTCCTGAGCTCGTCGACGGTCACGTCGTCGGGAGTTCCTTCGTTCCCTGAAGACGCGTTCTTCCGGAGTCTCTCCTATCTCCGAGACCTCGTCTCGCGAGACAGGCTGCTCCGGATTCCGTTCTCCGGCCGCGTGATGTCGTCGAATGTTCCTGCGCTAGTTCCTCCGCCGGCGGGATTCTCGTTGAGGCGGTTCTTCTCCGGGTGCGGTCGGCTCGTCGTCGGAGATGGTAGGCGACTCCACTCTCCCGATGAAGAGGACGTCGGGGTAGAACGGTACCGTCGTCGCGGCGACTTTCTTTCCGTTCTCCTGTGAGGGCGGAGGAACGGAAAGAACGACTTGCTTTCCCTTGGTCTCCTTCTTCCTCGCGATCTGTGTCCATTCTTTTGTCGGGGAAGTAGATAGTGGAGTCCTCCGGGTCAGCGGGCCCTCGGTTCTCGATTTTCCGGAGACGATCTTTTTCCGGAGAACTGGAGGTTGCGCTTCTCCGGCATTTTCGGAGTTTGTTGGAGGAGACTTCTTTTCCAGCGGATCTGCAATGCGGTGTAGAGTTCCCTCTTCATCCGCTATGGATGAGATTGTTCGGAAGAAGAATACGACCGGGACGCAGGGTGATCTTGCTGTAGAAGGTGACGACCATTGAGCTAGCTTGGATCGTCGACACACCCCCTACCTGGCGCGCCAGCTGTCGGTGTTTTGGGTCCGACCGCACACCCGGGGTTGCCCCTCAACGTGTTTTTAGGAGTAGGACGGTGTCGACAACTGTAGCAAAATGGTTCGTGCCGATTGCACGAGGAACAGTAGACAGGGTTTACAGGTTTGGGCCGCTTAGAGATGCGTAACACCCTACGTCCTGGTGAGTATGCTTGGTGAATGTGGTTACAAGAGAGCTCTCTGGATTGAGAATACAGAGAGTTGACGTGGATGGCTAAGTAATAGGGTCGATCGATCTGAAGGGGTGCCCCCTAGGCCTTATATATTCGACCATGGGGCAATACATGCGGATATGATAACAACGAGTAGCTACAAGATAGTGAACCTCTTGAGTTTATCTCTGCGTAACCCTCGCCGACTTATCCTCGCATGGCTCCGTTGCATGGGGGCTCCAGCGCGGGAAAGTCGGATCTCTGTTGTGGTCACTCGCTCAACGTCGTGGGTCGTCCGGGTTTACATCAATCCGACCTCATGTTGATCTGCTCTGCTGGTTGTCTCTCCCCAGGCCCACGAAAGAATGACCTTATGATTTATTGGGCCCTTGGGCCTTTCGTGAGGTCTTTTACTCTTTAGTGGACCTGGGGGATATCTATCCCCCACAGACCTGGGACCGGTTCCCTCTCTAATGAAGCTTGTAGCCCCTACTGCAAGCACCCTGGTGCAAGATAATATAAGCCTCATCCCTCCTCTTGTGTTTCATCTTGCATCAATCCATCTGGGCAGGACACGCGGCACAAAATTCACTAGTCGGTCCGGTTGAGGGTCCCTCGGGTCCGAAACACCGACAGTTGGCACGCCAGGTAGGGGCTCGCTGCGTGTAAACAACACTTTCCCGTGAGGTTCCAGATGGACAATCTTCAGCAGCCTCTTCAACCCAGGATGGTGCTCCACTTTGGGAGTCTCGAGTTCATGTCCCCCGATGGCAGCTACGACATGGTACTCCTCCCACCGCCGCACGACAACAACGACAGTCGTCGGCTCGCCCGGCGGAGGCAAACTCGACGATGACATCTCCCCGTGGCGGAAGAGGAACACCCGGGTTTGCCCCGCCACCCTCCTCGCCGAAGAAGACGGAGACGGGGCAACCATGGCCAGGCAGGAGGCAGCACCTCGTTGGCTGTCGGACCAGAACGAGTCGACGACGCCGACACCCCTGTGGGGGACATGTCGGGTGTTATCCTCGCACCTGAGACGACGACGGGTGTCGCTTCCTAGCAACATGCCAACCCCAGGCAGACTGATGACGCCGGCACCCTTGCGAGGGACTTGTTGGGCATTAGTCTCGCACTTGAGATAACGACACATTCCATCTCCGATGCAACTTCACCGCCGTCCACCAACCAGCAGGTACCATCAGTTTTCCATCCTGTTTCCTTTAGATTCAGCTTTGACCCACCAAGCGACCCCACTTCGGCAAACGCTTTCGCAAGGGCATATCCTGACCTTCCGGGGTACCATATGTGGTCAACTTGGGACCTACTGACGGCCATCTCAACCTCCGGACCCGCGGGTTCCGAGGAAGAGGATGACCCCGACTTCAGTTGGGATTTCTCCGGACTCCGTGATCCCAGTGTCATGCTGTGACGGAACCTCCCAAGTTATTAGGCCCACCTACAGTTGTCCTTGTCCAACAGACATCAGACAACCCTGTAGATGTTCCTGAATCACTTGACAAGTTCGGTATCTTTATCCTTACCTTTCTAGGAATGTTTACCCCGTCTGGCAGACAATATGTTCATCGGAGATGCGGAAACGCGGAAGTGATTACATAAACTTACATTTATTTATAAAGTAGGAGTAAGTCATATAATACAGACCAGAGTATAAGTGAGTGCAGAAAAGTATTATTACAATACCTGGGAGGCAAAAGCTCCTCCCATTAAGTTCTTTACATAAAAGTTTTTAAGGAGGACCCGGTCCTCCGGTAGCTTCATTCTTGGTTATCTTCACTTTTCACCACCTTGGTACAGAAACAACAAAAGTTTGTTGTCTCCTCACCTAAAAACAACGGGGGAATAAACCCTGGGTATGGAATTACTCAGCAAGTCTTACCTGACTAAAGAAAAGACTCTCAAGGGTATGCCGGTTATATGGGAGTCAAGGTAAGGCTTTTCAATAATCAAAGACTCTGTTTTGCAGAAAAGCTTACTATGAGTGGATCCTTAAAATTCCAATTTTACTTGTCAGGTTAAGTAAAGTTACCTGCATCTAGAGTTCTGTCTACCCTAGTTCAAGCACTTGACCTGCACTAGCCAATTTTTTATCAACCCTTCATCTTCACTGGATTGCTACGTGTAAGTCAGTGGCCAAGTCTCCATAACCGCGGAGGTACGGCGATCCGAATCGATTATACTCAGCTGAGGATCTCCGATCACACGACATATGTAGCACTTAACCCTTGCATATGTCAACCCGCCACCGAGTTTCTTAAGACCAGATCAGGTTCACGCAAATCGAGAGCACAGATACACCGCCGTCCAGCCTCTTGCCACGGAGGGTACACGCTACTCTCGCCACTGCTCCACGCCCATTTCATGTTATCTTATTCTGGCCTTAGTCCACCCGAGACAAAGCTTACCCATGACGAGGCATGTGACCAGTTAAAGGGTCCTCGGTCAGCAGGCTTACATCGAGACGGCCCTTAATCGACTCAGACGGAGACACTACACCGAGACTCTCTTTCTCGTGCAAGTCACCCGCCCGGTCTCAGCTTAATCATTTAACCCCAAAGGTTGGTACCTGGCAGAGGTACATCTTTTCCGATGTTGAATCCATCAAGGCCTTTGACAGATTCACCATCAAGTTTTATTTTGAAAACAACCCTCCCACTTTGCCAATCATCTTTTGTAAAACAAATCCCTTTTGCTTTTCTAGAGAAATACTAAGCATAATAAAACCTTTTGTAAAACAGGGTATCAAGGAAGGTAATCAAATCCAAGGAAAGTAATGCAGGAATTGTTTAAGCAATCAACTCCTAACACCTAATGCATCAAGCAAGTGAAAAAGATTTTTAAAACACAAGGAGGTGGCAAATGCACCGGGGCTTGCCTTTGTTTATGGGTGAGTCAGGCTCAGATCCACAAATATCGAAGTAGAAACAGTTCTCGGCCTGTGTTTCCAAGGGTGGTGGTACTTGCTCTTCAGTGGCTTCCACTTCTTCCTCGTGTTCTAATCATAACCATATATATGTATAAGAATGAATGTCATGGGATGCTCATGAGGGTGCAATGATAATATAAACTTATTATCTAAGTCTTGAGTACAACTTTCCTTCACGGAACTCCGAGAACTTAGGGTTTCCGGAGTTGGTAAAGGAGTTCACAGGGCAGGGGGGGTGTTTTGGGGTTTGGTGATCAAACAAAGTCCAAATCAACCCAAATTCTACCCAAGGCTTCTAAATAATATATGGAACTCATATAAAAAGTTTGAGCATTTTTGGGATTATCATTTATCTTCTAAAAATCCAAAACTACTACATTAAACTATTTTAAATACCTTAAAATTCCTAATTTACCCTAAAAATCATGAAACTATTTTTATTAAATTCTAGGAAAAATAAGAAGCCTAGGAAAATTGGTTTCACGATTTTAGGATTTTCCTACAATTTTTCAGGGATTTCTAAAGTTATTCTGAAAAAGAAAAGGAGAAAGAATAAATAGTGTTGGGCTGAATCTAGCCCAGTCGGCCTAGACCGAGGCAGAAGCGCGCCCGCGCTGGCGGCTTTGCACAGAGGACCCCGGGGTTTTGGTTAAATTGAAGCAGGTTTATTTACTGTGTTTCTCAGTCACAGACAACTTGCAAAAGAGACCCTCGGTTTCTGTTCCTTCGCAGGGGGAGGTCCCCGACGGCGTTCATGCACGGCCGAGCTCCGGCGAGCATCCATACCGGCCGAATGGGGCTATTACTGGCGCTCCCGAGCGGCGGACATCACATCGGACCTACCCCGAGCCTTTCCCCCAACCCAATTGCATCTAGGACCAACTGAGGAGCTCTGGCCACGGTGACCAAGAACATGGCGGCTAGATCGTCGTGTTCCCGACGATAGGGGGCACCCTAGTTCAAATTGATGACTCGGCAAGCATCACAGAGTAACCAGAGTGCTTAAACAAGGGAGAGAAAGCGATGAATTAACCTGGAAAGGACGGGCCGCGGCGAGCTTGGTTCTACGGTGGCGGAAAGAGATTTGGGGGAAAACTCGAATTCGAGCTCACTGGTGGATGATTGCTAACGATTAGCGGGGGCTGGCTAGCTGATGACTTTGTGGAACTGGTGGAGGGCTCAATTTATAGATCCCAGAGGCGGCGGCCGTGAATTTTGAGCAAGACGCGCGGCGGTCGGAGGTGGAGAAGAACACTGCGCACGCGAATTAGTGTCCTACGTCGTGGCAACCTCACCAGCGTTGATTTGATAGCAGTAGCGAGTTACGGCGACGCGGTGGAATGGTTGAGCCACGTGGCGCACGGCCGGGAGGCGGCGGTCGTCGGTGAGCTTATCGGCTTCAGCCGCAAAGCAGAAGGGCGGCCACGGTGAGTCACCGGAGTTATCCCAGGGGGTGGCTTCTACCTGGCGACCATATCGGGTCATCGGCGACGCGAATCCTACAGCGGTGGCGTGAATCACGGCGAGGGTCGCCGGCGGTGAAGATTTCTTTGCTGTGGCCGATCCTATCCGATCAGTTACTGTACCATGGCGACAACTCATTCAGACAGCCAGTCAGCCAAACTTGGAGCATCATTTTCTCTTAATTTCTAACGACAACACTAGTCAAGCTCTGCAGCAAAAGTGTAGAGCAATACTCCATCTACAACTTTGTAATATGATGATGCCACAAAAACCCATTGGATCATGCTTGAATTTAAGCTTGAAGTTGATGGCATCAATCTGTTAGTCTAATTTTCAGACTGAACCAGCCTGACAGCTTAACTTCAGGCCTGATTATCTCCAAATTTCTCACAAGAACATGGCTTGCATTCTTAAGCAAAGTTGTTCTTCTATAATTAGGTTACAATTTTGATGTGGTGACCTAGGGCAAAAACCCTAGAATTTGCAAGATACAATGCTCCAAAGTTGAGCCCTCAACACTGAATTTCAGACTTAGAATAGAACCTACTTGAGGTCCATTTTGCATTTAAGTCCAAAACCCAATATTTGGCTTACAAGTCCACACATTTGTGAACAAAAGGACTTGAGATACTTATTTGACTTGGTTTTTGCACTTTAGTCCAAAAGTGGACTAATTTTGCACATAGGTCCCTAGGGTTTGGTTTTAGGGTTTTCCAGGATTCCAATTAGGTTTCTGGTATCCCAGGGGTCTAAGTGTAATTCTACTTAAGTCTTGGGATCATTTTATGACTATTCTCCTAAAGCCTTTAGGTTTTCTTCATTTGGGTTAAGTTTTGCCCCTTTGAGCCTTATTTAGAGTTAGGTTCCCTATCTAGGGTCCTATTTGCAAAATACTAAAAACATTACACTTGTTTGGAATTTTTACCTAGTGGATGCACTCTAAGTGTGTCAAACATATGCAATGCCAATGTTTATGATGCCATGCTCAAGTTTTAGTTACAGTAACACCAGGGGTGTTACATCCTTCCCCCCATAAAAGAATCTCGTCCCGAGATTTAAAGTCCTAGGGTGAGTAATGGAAAAGGAAATGTGTCACATCTTTATTCCCTTATTTCTGGTACAAGGCAGGGGTGGTGTGGGGGTCACTTCTTTATTACAACACTAATTATACTTTACAAATTACATGAGGCTAAAAAGCCTGGGAAATTCTTATCTAAAAAGTCTTGAGTTTCCCATGTAGCCTCTTCTTCCGAATGTTGGTTCCACAATATCTTATAGAACTTGAGAGTTTTTCTCTGGGTAACCCTGTCCTTTTGATCCAGAACTCGAATAGGATGTTCCGAGTATGTTAAATCTGGTTCCAGGACCACATTTGTCACTTCAACGGTTCGATTGGGAACTCGAAGACACTTCTTTAATTGTGACACATGGAACACATTATGTACAGCAGACAATGTTTCGGGAAGTTGAAGTCGATACGCCACTGGCCCATATCTTTAGAGTATAGGAAATGGACCAATGTACCTGGGTGCAAGCTTTCCTTTTATCCTGAAACACGATACTCCCTTGATGGGTGAAACCTTCAAGTAGACATAGTCCCCTTCAAGAAAATACAAGGGCATTCGTCGTTTGTCTGCATAGCTCTTCTGCCGAGCTTGGGCTTTCTTCAGATTATGAATAATTTTCTGAACCTTTTCCTCGGCCTCCTTCACTATGTCAGGCCTAAAGAAATACCTTTCTCCAGGTTCAGACCAATTTAGCGGAGTTCGACACCGTCGCCCATATAAAGCTTCAAAAGGTGCCATTTTGATACTTTCTTGATAACTATTATTGTATGAAAACTCCGCCAAAGGTAAACATTCAGCCCATTTTGGTGAGAAATCCAGGACACAAGCTCGCAACATATCTTCGAGCACTTGATTAATCCTCTCAGTCTGCCCACTGGTTTGTGGATGATATGTCAAACTATGGAGCAACTTATTACCCAAGGATTTGTGAAGTGCTTCCCAAAACTTGGCTACAAATTGAGGTCCACGATCTGACACAATGGTCTTCGGAACACCATGCAGACTAAGAATACGAGCAATGTACAATTGGGCATAGATAGTAACTGGGGAATCTGTCTTGACCGGCAGGAAGTGAGCAATCTTCGTAAGCCGATCAATTATAACCCAGATAGAATCATACCCTCTTGCAGTCCTGGGCAATCCCACGATAAAGTCCATACTTATGTCTTCCCATTTCCATGTTGGGATCGGCAAAGATTGTAATGGACCAGCAGTTTTCATGTGTATGGCTTTGACACGTCTGCAAGTGTCACACTTAGCCACATAGCGTGCAATTTCAATTTTCATCTTCGTCCACCAGTAGTACTGCTTTAGATCATGATACATCTTAGTGCTTCCCGGATGAATAGAATAGCGACTAAGATGCGCTTCATCTAAGATTTGCTGGCGGAGTTCTTCATTCTTTGGCACTACTATGCGGTTATTGAACCATAGCACACCTTGATTGTCTTCCTTGAAACATTTGGCTGTTCCAGCCTTTATCTTCTCCCGTATGTGCTTCATACCCAAATTATCCTTTTGAACATCAATTATCCTTTGCAAAATGATGGACTCGAGCTTTAGCTGATTCAGAGTTCCTTGTTGGACCATCCCCAGGTTTAGCTTTTCCATCTCTTGACATAAGGTATTGTCAGAGGTCTTCGCCATAAGACAGTGGCAGGAAACCTTACGGCTCAGTGCATCTGCCACAACATTGGCCTTGCCTGGGTGATAATGAATTTCTAGCTCATAGTCCTTAATAAGCTCAAGTCATCGTCTTTGTCTCATATTCAATTCTGACTGGGTGAAGATATACTTCAAGCTTTTATGATCTGTATAAATATGACAAATATTTCCCAGCAGATAGTGACGCCAAATTTTCAGGGCATGAACCACAGCAGCTAGCTCCAGATCATGAGTTGGGTAATGCTCCTCATGTCGGCGCAACTGCCTTGAAGCATATGCAATTACTCGGCCCTCTTGCATTAATACACAGCCGAGTCCACTGCCTGACGCATCACAATATACATCAAAAGGTTTAGTGATGTCTGGTTGAGCCAATACCGGAGCAGTGGTTAATAATGTCTTCAATTGCTCAAAGGCTTCATTACACTTAGAAGACCAATTGAATTTAATGTCATTCTTCAATAAACTTGTGATTGGCTTCACAAGCTTAGAAAAATCTGGTATGAATCTGCGATAATATCCAGCTAGTCCAAGAAAACTCCGGACTTGGTGAACAGTGGTTGGGGGTTTCCACTCCAGAATATCCTTGACTTTGCTAGGATCTACCGCAATTCCCTTGGCAGATAACACGTGCCCCAAAAATTGAATTTCCTCCAGCCAGAACGCGCACTTGCTGAACTTGGCATACAACTGATGTTCCCTCAGGCGCGTCAATACAATCCGTAGATGTTGAGCATGCTCCTCTTCATTTTTAGAGTATATCAAGAAATCATTGATGAAGACCACCACGAACTTGTCCAACTCGGGCATAAACACCGAGTTCATCAAATAGGTGAAGTGGGCAGGAGCATTTGTTAGCCCGAAAGACATTACCAGATATTCAAATAAACCATACCGCGTAGTAAATGCAGTCTTCGGTATATCCTCGGGCCGAATACGGATTTGGTGATAGCCCGACCTGAGATCAATTTTGGAGAATACCCTCGCTCAAGTTAATTGGTCAAATAGGATGTCAATCCTCGGAAGAGGGTACTTGTTCTTGATGGTGACCTCATTCAGGGGTCGATAATCCACGCACATTCGTAAGGTTTGATCCTTCTTCTTAACAAAAATGGCGGGGCAACCCCATGGAGACGAGCTTGGCCAGATGAATCCCTTATTCAGTAGATCATGTAATTGAATCTTCAATTCTGCCAACTCATTAGGGGGCATACGGTACGATCTTCGGGAAATGGGAGCCGTACCGGGCTTTAGTTCAATTACAAATTCTACATCTCTCTCTGGGGGCAGTCCAGGCAAATCTTCCAGAAATACATCTGGAAACTCACATACTACCGGAATATCCTTGATCTCCGGTACAATGGCTTCATATACTCTACCAGAAGCTTTGGCTGGATTGGTTACGGGGATGGACAAAAGAATCTCTTCTTGATTATAGCTCAACCTGACGGTTCTGAGTTCAGTGTTGAGAATTGCCTTGTGTTGTTTTAACCAATTCATACCCAAAATCACATCTATATCCTGGCCTTTCAAAACGATCATGTTAGCAGGAAAGTTCCGTCCGGCCATTGTTACTGGCACATGATAGGCCACTTCTCTAGTAAAAATGTGTCCCCCAGGTGAATGAATTTTAAATCCTTCTTTTGATTCATGGCATGAAATGTGATGTTGCTCCACAAATGTCTTGCTAATGAATGTATGCGAAGCACCAGAATCAAAAAGAATAATTGCAGGGTGACTAGCCACGAGAAACGTACCCATCATCACCGGTTCACCTTCCGGTGTAGTGGCCACTTGAGTATAGTATACCCGCCCCGTCTTCTTTGCATTCTTCCCCACATTATTTCCCTTGGGCTGAGCTGACTTCCCAGATCCTTGCTGAGCATTTGATTGATTCTGCTTGGGATATGGGCAGTCTTTAATGAAATGTCTAGACTTGCCACAATTAAAACACCCGGTTGAGGAGCTGGGCAAAGCAGGGAATCGAGTGCCCGGGGCACCCGGCTGATTTGGGGTAGTGGGGGCATTGTTGGGGTGAATAATGATTGGCTGCTTGAAAGGGAATGAGGGCGGTCGAGAAAAAGAGCGATTTTGGCTAGAAGGCCGGATCACAAACCGTTGCCTCTTTGCCTGGCCCTGATTAGGCTTCTCACCACCAAATCCCTTGTTCTTCCCGGAACCTGCATATTTTGCTTCAACAGATAGGGTTGTGCTGACAGCCTTTCCATACGTGAGATCTATGCAGGTGGCCATTTTTCTCTGCAATCGATCATTCAGACCCCTCATAAAGCAGTTCTTCTTCTTTAAATCAGTATTCACCTGATCGATGGCATACTGCGACAGGTGATTAAACTTGTTGAGATATTGATTGATGGTATCTCCTCCTTGTTTCAGCTTCATGAACTCTTCTTGCTTCATATGCAGAACACCTTCGGGTATGTAGTGCTCGCGGAAGGCCACTTTAAATTCTTCCCATGTGACTTGATGGTTGGCAGGTTGAATAGCCACAAAATTCCCCCACCAGGTACTGGCAGGGCCGCGCAGTTGTTGCGCTGCGAACAACGGCTTCTGTGTCTCAGAACAGCGGAGAAGACCAAATTTTTGCTCAATAACCCGTATCCACTCATCAGCTTCCAACGGGTCCTCAGCCTTAACAAATAGTGGTGGACGGGTTTCAGAGAAATCTAGATATGTGGTTTCACGGGGGCCTTGCTGATAACCCCTTCCACCCTGCTGCTGGAATTGTTGGCCTGCCATTTCTCTAAGAAAGCGGGTATTGTCTGCAGTTGCGTTTACTAAGGCGGCAATCGCCTCGGCCAAAGTGGGAGGAACCGGAGGTGGATTTGGGGTAACATCCCTTCCCCCAGAAGTTCCTGCTGCATCCTGTCCTTGAGTCCTGGTAGGCATCTGAGGCAAAGAACATTTGAAGTAAACATAATATGCCAGAGAAACCTTCCATTTTACATTACTATAAAAAGTAATGATACAGACTCGATGTTATACAATAGGATACATTACCCATTATACAATAGTTCAACCTATTATACAACATACTACTTCTATTTCCACAAGCTACACTACTACTCCTGCTTTTGATTGCTCTTGGCAGCTTCGTTGTCAGGTGTGGGAGACCATACGTCGACCAGCCTCACAGAAGGAGGGGGCCTAAAAAGGTCTAACTCGCCACCAAGCACTTCTCCCGCATTATGCGAGGGTCCGGCTTCTGACCTGACAGGATCCGCGGGGACATGTGGGTGTAATTGCGAATACAGTACATGAACTTCCTCATGTAAAGTATTGCAATATACCTGCAAGTTATCAATAGCAGTGCTAAGTTCTTTGACTCGTGCTCGAGCCTTCGCTTCCTTAGCCCAAGCTACTGAACGAGACTGTACTGCCCAATCAAGCGCCAAATCTCGATCAGCAAGTTGATCTTGCAGGGTGCGGATGTAACTTCTTAATTCATTTATTCGGTCACCGTCCGCAACCCATAAATTGGTCCTGCGATGTAACTCTGCTTGAAGTTGATTCACGCGAGCTTCGAGATCACCAATTGGATCGTTGCTCCCGCTACTGCTATCTTGCTCCCGCGGGGCAAGTTGGTGTCGAGGTACACCGATAGGTCCAGTATGCTTTCGTGTTGTCTTCCTTGTACGTGGCGGCATTTTCTAAGGGGGAACTTTATTAGTACAATTCTTAGCATGATGCATGAATAATTACAGAATCAACCTTAGTTGATTCAACCTTCTATACATTGCACTCTTCCTATCTGGTCTTTGAAATTAACTCTTCAGAAATACTTAGGTAAGAAGAGAAGAAATTTTCTAGATAAGTCTAAGAAAATCTTTTTGAAGATGTTACATAAGATCTGCCAAGAAGGGCTACGCTCCGATACCAGCTGTGACGGAACCTCCCAAGTCATTAGGCCCACCTACAGTTGTCCTTGTCCAACAGACATCAGACAACCCTGTAGATGTTCCTGAATCACTTGACAAGTTCGGTATCTTTATCCTTACCTTTCCAGGAACGTTTCACCCGTCTGGCAGACAATATGTTCATCGGAGATGCAGAAATGCGGAAGTGATTACATAAACTTACATTTATTTATAAAGTAGGAGTAAGTCATATAATACAGACCAGAGTATAAGTGAGTGCAGAAAAGTATTATTACAATACCTGGGAGGCAAAAGCTCCTCCCATTAAGTTCTTTACATAAAAGTTTTTAAGGAGGACTCGGTCCTCCGGCAGCTTCATTCTTGGTTATCTTCACTTTTCACCACCTTGGTACAGAAACAACAAAAGTTTGTTGTCTCCTCACCTAAAAACAACGGGGGAATAAACCCTGAGTATGGAATTACTCAGCAAGTCTTACCCGACTAAAGAAAAGACTCTCAAGGGTATGCCGGTTATATGGGAGTCAAGGTAAGGCTTTTCAATAATCAAAGACTCTGTTTTGCAGAAAAGCTTACTATGAGTGGATCCTTAAAATTCCAATTTTACTTGTCAGGTTAAGTAAAGTTACCTGCATCTAGAGTTCTGTCTACCCTAGTTCAAGCACTTGACCTGCACTAGCCAATTTCTTATCAACCCTTCATCTTCACTGGATTGCTACGTGTAAGTCAGTGGCCAAGTCTCCATAACCGCGGAGGTACGGCGATCCGAATCGATTATACTCAGCTGAGGATCTCCGAACACACGACATATGTAGCACTTAACCCTTGCATATGTCAACCCGCCACCGAGTTTCTTAAGACCAGATCAGGTTCACGCAAACCGAGAGCACAGATACACCACCGTCCAGCCTCTTGCCACGGAGGGTACACGCTACTCTCGCCACCGCTCCACGCCCATTTCGTGTTATCTTATTCTGGCCTTAGTCCACCCGAGGCAAAGCTTACCCATGACGAGGCATGTGACCAGTTAAAGGGTCCTCGGTCAGCAGGCTTACATCGAGACGGCCCTTAATCGACTCAGACGGAGACACTACACCGAGACTCTCTTTCTTGTGCAAGTCACCCGCCCGGTCTCAGCTTAATCATTTAACCCCAAAGGTTGGTACCTGGCAGAGGTACATCTTTTCCGATGTTGAATCCATCAAGGCCTTTGACAGATTCACCATCAAGTTTTATTTTGAAAACAACCCTCCCACTTTGCCAATCATCTTTTGTAAAACAAATCCCTTTTGCTTTTCTAGAGAAATACTAAGCATAATAAAACCTTTTGTAAAACAGGGTATCAAGGAAGGTAATCAAATCCAAGGAAAGTAATGCAGGAATTGTTTAAGCAATCAACTCCTAACACCTAATGCATCAAGCAAGTGAAAAAGATTTTTAAAACACAAGGAGGTGGCAAATGCACCGGGGCTTGCCTTTGTTTATGGGTGAGTCAGGCTCAGATCCACAAATATCGAAGTAGAAACAGTTCTCGGCCTGTGTTTCCAAGGGTGGTGGTACTTGCTCTTCAGTGGCTTCCACTTCTTCCTCGTGTTCTAATCATAACCATATATATGTATAATAATGAATGTCATGGGATGCTTATGAGGGTGCAAAGATAATATAAACTTATTATCTAAGTCTTGAGTACAACTTTCCTTCATGGAACTCCGAGAACTTAGGGTTTCCGGAGTTGGTAAAGGAGTTCACAGGGCAGGGGGTGTTTTGGGGTTTGGTGATCAAACAAAGTCCAAATCAACCCAAATTCTACCCAAGGCTTCTAAATAATATAAGGAACTCATATAAAAAGTTTGAGCATTTTTGGGATTATCATTTATCTTCTAAAAATCCAAAACTACTACCTTAAACTATTTTAAATACCTTAAAATTCCTAATTTACCCTAAAAATCATGAAACTATTTTTATTAAATTCTAGGAAAAATAAGAAGCCTAGGAAAATTGGTTTCACGATTTTAGGATTTTCCTACAATTTTTCAGGGATTTCTAAAGTTATTCTGAAAAAGAAAAGGAGAAAGAATAAATAGTGTTGGGCTGAATCTAGCCCAGTCGGCCCAGACCCAGGCAGAAGCGCGCCCGCGCGCGCGCCCGCGCTGGCGGCTTTGCACAGAGGACCCCGGGGTTTTGGTTAAATTGAAGCAGGTTTATTTACTATGTTTCTCAGTCACAGACAACTTGCAAAAGAGACCCCCGGTTTCTGTTCCTTCGCAGGGGGAGGTCCCCGACGGCGTTCATGCACGGCCGAGCTCCGGCGAGCATCCATACCGGCCGAATGGGGCTATTACCGGCGCTCCCGAGCGGCGGACATCACATCGGACCTACCCCGAGCCTTTCCCCCAACCCAATTGCATCTAGGACCAACTGAGGAGCTCTGGCCACGGTGACCGAGAACATGGCGGCTAGATCGTCGTGTTCCCGATGATAGGGGGCACCCTAGTTCAAATTGATGGCTCGGCAAGCATCACAGAGTAACCAGAGTGCTTAAACAAGGGAGAGAAAGCGATGAATTAACCTGGAAAGGACGGGCCGCGGCGAGCTTGGTTCTACGATGGCGGAAAGAGATTTGGGGGAAAACTCGAATTCGAGCTCACTGGTGGATGATTGCTAACGATTAGCGGGGGCTGGCTAGCTGATGACTTTGCGGAACTGGTGGAGGGCTCAATTTATAGATCCCAGAGGCGGCGGCCGTGAATTTTGAGCAAGACGCACGGCGGTCGGAGGTGGAGAAGAACACTGGCGCACGCGAATTAGTGTCCTACGCCGTGGCAACCTCACCGGCGTTGATTTGACAGTAGTAGTGAGTTACGGCGATGCGGTGGAAGGGTTGAGCCACGCGGCGCACGGCCGGGAGGCGGCGGTCATCGGTGAGCTTATCGGCTTCAGCCGCAAAGCAGAAGGGCGGCCACGGTGAGTCACCGGAGTTATCCTAGGGGGTGGCCTCTACCTGGTGACCATATCGGGTCATCGGCGACGCGAATCCTACAGCGGTGGCGTGAATCACGGCGAGGGTCACCGGCGGTGAAGATTTCTTTGCTGCGGCCGATCCTATCCGATCAGTTACTGTACCATGGCGACAACTCATTCAGACAGCCAGTCAGCCAAACTTGGAGCATCATTTTCTCTTAATTTCTAACGACAACACTAGTCAAGCTCTGCAGCAAAAGTGTAGAGCAATACTCCATCTACAACTTTGTAATATGATGATGCCACAAAAATGTGGCAGAACTGCCCGAATTATTCCAACTTAAGTGCCTAAGCCCTGCCTAAGAGGCTAGACCACACTTAAATGGGAATAACCCGTCAATCCCTCGGATCTAGTCCGACACGGCCACTGACAGGATCAAGTACCGCAATCTCACTCGATGGTGAGTCACAGAGCAAATACAATAAAGCATAAAACCATGCATGTGAGAGCATTAGATTATTACATCATCATCATCGGAGTTTTTGCAAAAGTAACCATCATTGTTCGAAGTGCAGCGGAATAAAACTAACGGTAAATAAACAGAGAGATGGGGAAGCATGTCCCATCACTCCTCATGCTCCTCCTCAGCCGAGGCGGGGTCCCACTCAACAGTCCAACCCGGTGGTAAGGTGGACGGCCAAGTCACTCCAGCAACCATGTCCTCCAGAGAACCTGTAAAATTATGCCACAAGCAAGGCTGAGTATACTAATACTCAGCTAGACTTACCCGGTGTGAGGAGTCTACTCCTCTACCTCTAGACATGCAGCTGTTTGGCTGTGGGGTTTGGTTGCCAAAAGCACTAGCTGAGTTTTCTAATCAAGTTTTTAACTTTGCCAAATTAAGTGTGACTCTCTTAAGGCTAAACATGTACTAACTACTCATACATAGTAGCAAACATTTTTAGCAATCAACATCTTGTATCATCTCAGCACAAGTTCACTTATTACTCAATGTAGCAGCATGGATCAAGCAGTCTCATTAGCTGTGAGAAGCAGACGATTCGAATCGAGTTTTTAAACCTTGCAAGGTAAACCTAAACACACGACGTGGCGAGGCACTCCGTCCCCACACACATCAACCGTCCCCATCGATTCCCTGGCAGCAGATCAGGGCTCACCGCCTTGGCGTACAATGCCTCACTGACCCCGACTGGCCGTCGTGCAGTGACCGCACTTGTACCCACCACAACCGGAATGGGAGACCACTTCTCAGGTCGCGTGAGGGAATATGTCCGCTGGCAGGTTCAATCAGGTACTAGGCTTACCAATTTACCATATTTCTCGGCATGTGCTTAGTACGTTCAAACGCTTGACTCACGGTACCACACCTTAATCCTTATTCCAATTTCCGTCTTGTAGACGACCAATCCCCATGGATTGTTGTCCACAGACCAACATCATTATGATAATAAAGTGGAGACAATCAATTCCGGACCTCGCGCGAGTGCTAGAAAAATCACTCGACTTCTACCGAGATCCTATTTAATAAAGCAACTACTCGACCTAGCATACTAGTATTCATCTCAAAAGGAAACCTGAGTTCATGCAACTAAAGTTCCAAACAACTCCTACACTTAAGTGCACAGTACAAGCCTACAAACATTAAGTGTAGTAAAATAGCATATATATAAACGGTTATGCATAAAACCGGGGCTTGCCTTCCAAGGCTGTGGCAGGCAGATCCTCTGGTGCAGACTCGGGTGCTGGATCTGGGGCTACCTCCTGAGCAGCTCCTTACTCCGGCACGAGGATGTACTCTCTGTCAGCAAGGTTACAGTCTATCGAAATGCAATGAACATGTATGTCATGATTATGCAGGATTTAATAATATTATGCTAAAGAGAACTGAGTTAAGAAGTAACTTAGGGTTTCTTAGTCTTGTGGGGCTTCCAGTGGGTTAGGCTTATTACTCTTTAGGCTTGGGTTTTTAGTGAAGATAACATAGTGGATTGGTATTGTCTTGATACATTTTAGTGGGCAATATTACAAGGGTTTTAGGATGACACTAATTACCAGTATTTATTTTCCTTTCTTTAATTTCTACTTATGGTTTCTAGTGTAGGTTTGAACTACGACAGTGGGTTAATAATTTCCAAAAATTCTGTAAAAATTACAGTGGGTTTCCATTTGCTATTCTAGCTTGTTTTAAGAATTTGAGGCTTAAAGTATAAAGGCTATGTTTTAGACAAAAATAATAAGAGTGGTGTAAAATGGGCCACTTTACACTACATCTCCCCATTAGAGTTAAGTTCCTTCCTAAGGGTTATTTTTGTTGGAATCTAACAGTAATACTAAACCTCTGTGCCAAAATTCACAGAAAGTTAATTGGTGATTATTTGGTGGTGATTTCCTAAAGTTTTATGCCAAAAAGGTGCTTATAACTAACTTGTCATTTGAAAAATATCAAACAACAGATTTTGTATTTTTCCTTTGTTCATAATAACCAAACATTAGTTATCCCAAGGTTTGGGGTGTCTTTGCCTTAGGGTTATTTTTGTAGGGTTTTCCTAAGTTTCCCTTGTTTTCTAAAAATAAAAGGGATCCTACTTATTTTATACTAAACCAGGGTATGATAGATTTTTCCAGTGAACTTCATTGAATAAGTACCCTAATAAAAATAGAGGTGCCCTCTGTTTCATTATTTAAATTATATTTTCTATTTTTCTTAACCTTAAGTATATTGTAAAATAAGTAGTAAAAACTAACTTAATGGAGTGGACAGAGAGGTTTAACATTTTTAAACAGGTTAGTAGGTAGATACAAACTTCTCCAATTTTTTCCTAACCCTAGTCAAATAATATAACTATTTTTCTTTCTATTATTGAGCTTTTGGCCAAAACTATAATTAAATCAGAGCTTTAAAGTTTTCTATAGTACATAGGGGGTTTTATATTTTTCTTAAGTAGACTACATTATTTAGGGTCTGACAAAATTGGTTTGACCAAATTTGGATGAACTAAACAAAAGTTATGAATTTTTAAAGTCTCTGTTCAATTTAAAACAGATTTAGTAAAGGTTTTCTGGAAAAACAGTTTACACCGAGGTCCCTGGGTTTAAACTAAATCATCCTTCGCAAATCTACCCTCGCGCCACTATTCCCCTGTGTCTCTGACATTTCACAAAACCCCCTGATCTTCTCTCCCTCTCACCCGCAGTCCTTCCCCTTACGCAAACAGTAACCGTGGTAAAGAAAAGGGTGGCGTGGCTTACCGGCGGCGAGGGAGGTCCGGCGAAGGGTGGGGTTGGCTCGGGGAGACTCTGGCGGTCACGGCGAGGTGCGGCTCGACGGCGGGGATGGCCGGAATCGCTCTGTCCACGTGCGCAGGCGGGTGTTCTCGTCGGCGGTGAGTGTACCGGCCAAACCACGGCGAGCTGGTTCAATCCAAGGGCATGGTGAGCTTTACGGGGTAACGTAGCGACTGTATGCACAAGGAATCGAAGGATGGTTGAGTGGATTACCCGGTCCACGTACTCCGGCGGGGTTGAGAGCTCCGGCGACCGTGGGCCGGCCTCTCCGGCGAAGCAAACTTCAATTCCTCGCTCGGGGAGCTTCACCGGGGTGTGCTCAGTCTTCTCCGAGGGCTGGCCGGGGTTGGGAAGGGTCTACTGGCCGGTCTACGGTGGCAGGGGGATCGGGCGGCCACGGACACGCTGCGCACGGGCAAACGGCGGCGAGCTGAGCTCCGGTGAAGTTTGAGTGTGCGCGGAAGAGTACAGTTGAAGTCTGGGAGGGTTTTATAGGCGCGGGCGCGGGCCATGGCGCTGGCTTGGCTCGGACGCGGCGCTGGGCATGCGGGGGCGCGCGCGAGCGTGCTCTGGCGCGGGCAGAAGGCGTCGAACACGTGGAGGTGTGTTTCTTCCATTGTTCAAACGTCTCCAGAGATCGCAAACGTGCGAATCTTGCCATGAATCCGGCGCAGACCTCTTCCTGGCACCTAGGGCTATCTCTCATGTGTGAGTTCCAATGGAGGATACGCCCTAGATCAGGAGATAGACGGGCGCCAAATCTGGCTTGTCTCACTGCCCACACCGCGACAAAACTGATGCCAAATCCTATCAAACGTCCAAGTCTCGGTGTCCACTTTTTCCAGGGGGTGCCTTAGGTGGTATGCCACATTTTTGGTATAGATCCTAAGTGGTTTTGGTGCCATCTTCAAAGTGAACACGGTTGATCTTTAGATTAGGGTTAAAAATTGGACTTAGAGAGAAATAGAGAGCTCTAGCTCTCCCTCCACTTGGAGATTTGAATAGGGGTTTCTCCAGGGGTCTTTTTGCAATATTTCCCCCCCCCTAATTGATGGTTGTAAGGTTAGTTAAGGTTTGGTTAACAATTACCCATGTTTTGCACATTTGCTTACTCTCTTTCCCCTTTTAACCATGGTTTTGGAAGATAGGGTTTAAGAGAGGTCTAGGGTTCTTCCCCCCTCTCCCTTCCAAGGTAGTAAGGGTATAAAGATTTGAGTAACAACTCTTAAGTCATTAACAAACTTTGATTAACACATGTGCTCCAAAGTTCTTATGTAGTTCCTTAAGTCTCTACCACATATGATCACAGCTCTTAATGCCAAGGTGGGTTCTAACCATGGTAACACCTGAGGTGTTACAGCCTTCCCCCCTTAAAGGAATCTCGTCCCGAGATTTTAGGTAGAGTCCCTTGGAGGGTGCTTGAAGGTGTGTTGGTGTTGTTTTCCCCTTTATACTTAAGTTTCTCTCATTAACTGCTCTTCGAATGTCATCCTCTTTGCAACTTCAGAAGGAAGCCCTTCTTAAGTTAATTCCACAACTTAGACTATCCTTGTTATCTAAGTTTTTCTTATAATTGAATTCAAAGGGCAGGTGGGGGTGGGGTTTTGGGGTTACGTACCGATTCCTTTGGGCAGAAAGTCGGGGAAGCGAGAGCGTAGAAAATCCTCAGTCTCCCATGTAGCTTCTTCTGCTGAATGGTGACTCCACTGAACTTTATACATTTTAATTGATCTTTCCCGAGTCGATCTTTCCTTTTGATCTAATATCTTGACGGGGTACTCCTAGTAGGACAAGTCTGGTTCTATCTCAATCTCTGGTTCTGGTAGCATTTCAGTGGGTAGGCGGACACATTTCCGCAGCTGAGATACATGGAATACATCATGAATGGCTGACATGCTGGGTGGCAACTTCAATTGATATGCTACAGGTCCACAAGTCTCCTTGATCTCGTAGGGTCCAATCTAACGAGGAGCTAACTTGCCCTTGATCCCCAATCTCTGGACACCCTTGGTGGGTGACACCTTAAGGTAAACATGATCTCCCACTGCAAACTGGAGAGGTTTCCGCCTCTTATCATGATAGCTCTTTTGCCTGGCCTGAGCAGCTTCTAAGTTCTTCTTGATGATCCTGACCTTTGCCTCTGCTTCAAGTACTAAATCTGGCCCAAAAATTTCCCTCTCTCCCGCTTGAGACCAATTTAGCGGGGTCCTACACCTTCTCCCATATAATGCCTCAAAGGGTGACATCTTCAGACTGGACTGATAGCTGTTATTATAAGAAAACTCTGCCAAGGAAAGACACTTGTCCCAATCCTTTCCGTAGTGTAGTGCACATGCTCTCAACATATCTTCCAAAATCTGATTCACCCTTTCAGTCTGGCCATCTGTTTGGGGATGGTATGCTGAGCTTCGTATGACATGGGTCCCAAGTGAATCGTGCAACTGTTCCCAAAATCGTGCCACAAACGGTGCTCCTCTGTCTGACACTATAGTCCTTGGTATCCCATGCAAACGAACTATCTGGTCAATGTAGATTTCCGCATACCTCTCCGTCCTGTGGGTGGTATGTACGGGCAAGAAATGAGCGGTCTTGGTCAATCTGTCCACAATAACCCAAATTGAATCATGGTGCCTGGAGGTGTTTGGCAACCCCACAATAAAGTCCATGCAAATGTCCTCCCATTTCCAAGATGGTATGGGAAGAGGTTGCAAAGGGCCTGCTGTCTTCAAATGACTGGCTTTGATTCTCTGGCAGGTGTCACACTCGGATATATACTTGGCAATTTCCCTCTTCATCCTGGTCCACCAATATAAAGATCTGAGATCAAGGTACATCTTGTTGATTTGATTGGTGGCAATCCTGCCTCCTGGTGTTGAAATTGTGATACCCCCATGGGTGTGATGAAAAGGCAATTGACACTTGGCACTAAATTTGGCACTAATAAAGCTATGCGATGCACCAGAATCAAAAAGAGTGATAGCAGGATAATTTAAAACTGTAAAGATACCAGTCATGACGGGTGCTCCCTCTGGAATATCAGCCATGGTAGTGAAGTTTAGCCTGCCCTGCCTCACTTGCACCTTCTGCCTCTTGCCCTGGTTCTGGTTGACATTCTGCCCCTGCCTATGCTGATTCCTGGGGCAATTTTTGGCATAATGCCCAGTGTTGCCACAGGTGAAACACCTGTTGTCATTAGCTTGGCGATACTGCTGCTGCTGATTGTTCCTCTGAGCTGGAAACTGGGTGTGGTTGGGTGCCTGCTGCTGCTGCTGCTGTGGTGGTCTGATCACCCATCTCCCTTGCTGCTGCTGGGGTCCCCTGTTCTGCGTGTCGGACACAATCCTGAAGCGCTGTGGCTGAGCTGAGGGTCCTGCCACAAGGGTCTTCCTCTTCTTTTCTACCTGTCGAGCTGTAATGCAGTCCTCCTGGGAGATAGCTATGTTGACCAACTCATTATAGCTGTTGGCCCTGACAGTGTTGAGACGATCACGGAGCTTAGTGTTGAGCCCCCGTCTGAACCTGTCCCTCTTCTTCTCGTCCGTGTCTGCATGGTACCCAGCATACTGGCACAAGTCATTAAAGGCCTGGGCATACTGCAACACTGTCCTGTTGCCCTGAGTGAGTGCCAGAAACTCGTTGAGCTTTCGGTCCATGATGCCTGCGGGTATATGATGTCCCCTGAAAGCTGCCTTAAACTCTCTCCATTCCACTTCATGGTCAGCCGGTTGCATAGCAAGATAGTGGTCCCACCATGTCCGCGCGGGTCCGCGAAGCTGCTGAGTGGCGAACCGGACCTTAGTGACTTCTGAGCAAGCTCCATGGAGTAGTGGGAATTTGGATTCCACTACTCGCAACCACACATCTGCATCAAGGGGATCCTCTGCCCTTGTGAACAATGGGGGCTAGGTGCTGAGGAACTCCTGATAGGTAGCCACCGCGGGGTGACGCTGATGGTCTCCACCACCATAGTGCTGAGGTGGTGGCTGACGCTGAGCCAGCTGCCTCAAGATCTCATTTTGCTGAGCCATGAGCTCCTGCAGAGTGGGAGGCGGTGGCGGTGGAGGAACGTGCTCATTCTGGCCACGACGCTGCCTTCCGGCCATCTGAAAAAAACCACAAACATGCTTAACTCCACATCTCCAAGTTCAAGATTTCATTTTGCGAAGGAAAAAGTTAAAACAACATGATAGACTCCGGCTTCAACAAAAGGATTTTAAAAGGCACAAATTCTTCCTTCCAAATTTAAACTGATGACAGCATCCATCAAACAAGCTTTCAAGAGAGTTTAGCATGATTACATCAATTGTCCCAAAATGACTCAACTCTATCTAGCCTAGTACCCCAAGGGTGCAAAAGCTAAGCTAGCTGCGAGGAGTCCCACATCACCGATCTCTATTCCTACTCTGGCAACTAATGAGTGAAAGAGGCGACACTCGACTCGGGGGAAGGTGGCCTCCCTGAGCCAGCAGTGTCCACGCTGGAAGCAGGCTCCTCCCCTCCCTCAATGTCAACATCCTCGTCAGCCTCCCCATCATGGATCTCCTGATGATGCATGTCTAGGTGCTCATTAGCCTCTGCGAGCTGCTGCTGGGTGTTGAGAAGCTGATCTTCGAGAACCTCGATGGTGTTCTCCCTTGTTCCCACCAATTCCTCCAACTCATGGATCTCATCAGACAGCTGCTCCACTTGTAAATCTTTTTCTACCAACTCTTGGGACAAGTCAACCACGAGCTCCTCCCAGTTATCCAACGTAATCTTTGTTGCCTCCAGCAGTGCCATCAGATGGGACATTGCCTCACCGCGCATCACCTGCAGACGGTACAGAGCATTCATGCACCGTACGGTTAAGTGTGCGGTCTGTCCTGGGTAGATGGCCCAGATATCCTTGGCATGCTCCACCCGATCCTTCCACATTGGGTCGTCCTCCCTCTCAGCGGGGAACAAGCCAATGGGGTGGGTAGCCAGCTCCAAAGGATGGAATCCACAGAAAGTAGTCAATCCATGCAGAGCGATCGCCTCGATCGTATCCTCCGCTCGGTATCCGAAAGACTCGGAGTCCAAAGAGCGCCAGCCTGGCTGCAGAGGACGAGGCTCCAAAGTCATCCTCACTCTACAGCGAGGCACTCGGTGCTTCTCGAACTGCTGCACCGCGTACTGAGGGGGTGTCGTGTATCCGGCCCCCTGAAGTACCTCCCACAAAATACGGAGAAAGCCCTCTCGTGCAAGTCCGTCAGTGTGGGTCAGTGCATTTCCGTCATCGGAGGATCCGTGGGAAGTCATCTGTGTACGATTAAGCGTAAGTAAAAGAAAAAGAATAATAAAAAAAGCAAGGAAAAAAAATAAAACTCAGCCTCTCTCTAGTTAAATGAAAAGGCACTGGGGACCTAGTTGGTTGTTATCTTGTTTTTAAGTCCTTTTACTCAGTTATCCATTTACTTAATTAAGAATGCATGCATGCTCGTCCTGAACGACCTCACAAGAAAATAAAAGGAATAGGGAAGAACTCCCATCCTGTAAAAGTGGCCGGTAGGGCCTAGTTACTTAGCCACCTAGCTACCCTTCTATCATCCTAAGGCTTCACGTCCTAGGTCTATCCTGCTCGTCCTACTATCTATCCAACATTGTTTCTATCAAATTTTTTTTACTTGGAAAATTGATGGTATTTACATTTTATTGATTCCTCTGTGGTGGTACAAGCTCCGATACCAGCTGTGGCGGAACTGCCCGAATTATTCCAACTTAAGTGTCTAAGCCCTGCCTAAGAGGCTAGACCATACTTAAATGGGAATAACCCGTTGTTGGGGGCCTTCGTCCTCCGAAGGTCCTCAAAAACATGATTTGACAATGTTTTCCAAGTGGATTATATGAACAGGTATTTTCGGATTCAGAATTATGGATATGGAGCATGACCAGGACGAAGCCTGAACCAGACGAAGGTCGAGGGCAGCCGAAGCTGTGCGCAGGGAAGCTTCGGCGCGATGGCATAAAGGGGAACCGACTTAAAGATGAAAAGACTTCGGGGGCCTCGACAGATTTCCATAAACCGTTAACAAATGTAATGGACATGGATGTAATTTTACGTGGGCTGCGTCCCGCGTCTATAAATAGATGAACAGTACTCCCGTACTGTTCACGCTGACTTGGCATTGGCTTTTGCGTTACGTTTGTACTTCTACCTTCTCTCAGGACCGGAGGTACATTTGTAATTTGAAATCATTTCTATTTATCCATGTTAATAAAATAGAAGTGATCCTATGTTGATATTTATATTTCACGCTTTATATGAATCCTTCGGCATTATTTATTATATTTACGAAGGTATGTCACTTGTGACCTTCGTCCTAAAGCATTATTTCCCGAAGGGGCGTAATGTTTCGAAGGACGAAGGACCTCAATGTTTAACATCTTCTATGTTGCCTTGTTCTTAACTCGAAGCATTTGAGAACAAGTCCCCAACATTGGCGCCCACCTCCGGTGAACTCACTTCCACTTCGAGTTTTTGTGAACACCTTCGGAAGCTATAGACCTTCGCTATGGCGCCGAAGAAAGCTTCAGCGACTGGGGCAGGAGCACTACAACCGCTGGACCACAACCAGGAGAACCGTCTCTCTTCGGGAGGCTCGAAGCCAGAAGAGAAAAGTCGTCAGCCCGACGCTTGAGGAAGAAGAGATAGACCAAGAAATCAGAGAGATGGAGATGCTACATCAACAGGTGCAGAGGAAGAAGGAGAAGATGGCCCGCCTAGCTAAGTTGCAAAGGCAAATAGACGAAGCCTCTGAGGAAGTTCGCCATCTCACTCACGATGAGCAGAACAGAAGGCCTCATCAGAAAGACCTTCATCAGGAGGGCTTCGTCAACGAAGATGACTGGTATGATAATTTCCATCAGGGAAATTTTGTTTTCGATGATGCTTCTCCTCTGTCTGCTGAGCTGCAGGCTACACCTTGGCCTCCATCCTATAAGCCACCCCAGCTTCCCATGTTTGACGGCCACTCCGACCCGAAGCAATTCTTGATGAGCTACGAAGCAACAGTGTCTTCGTACGGGGGCAATGCTGCAGTCATGGCGAAGTCTTTCGTTATGGCCGTCAGGAATGTTGCTCAGACTTGGTATTCCTCTCTTCGGCCAGGAACAATCACTTCATGGCAGAAGCTGAAGGATATGTTACTAACCAGCTTTCAAGGATTTCAAACGAAGCCGGTCACAGCTCAAGCCCTCTTCCAGTGTATTCAGGATCACGAAGAATACCTTCAGGCGTATGTCCGAAGGTTCTTACGATTGAGGGCGCAGGCACCAACGGTGCCCAATGAAATCGTTATCGAAGCCATGATCAAGGGGCTTCGTCCTGGACCTGCAGCTCAATACTTTGCTCGGAAGCCTCCTCAGACCCTGGAGAAATTGCTCCAAAAGATGGATGAGTACATTCGTGCTGACAATGACTTTCGCCAAAGAAGGGAGGAGGCCTTCAGATTTTCTGAAATGACCAGGGGCTTCGGAGGAAGATACTACCCGAGGCATGTCCGTTCCATCCACAACACTCAGAATGATGATAAGGGGAGTCAGCAAAACAGGCCGCAGTGCTCCTCACAGGCTTCGGGGCAACAACAAACCTCCTTCCGGCCACCAGCTCCAAGAGGCAGAGGCGCCAGGGGCTTCGGCGGAAGATTCGGAGATCAGCCAAGGAGACTGTTTTGCTTGTTCTGTGGAGAAGGCAAGGGCCATACCACTAGGACGTGCCACGTTACAATCCAGAAGCAAAAGGAAATAGCCGAAGCTGCATCTCAACAAGCTCAGCCGAAGCAGGTCATGCATACTGCTTCGTATCATCCGCCTTATATCCCACAATACATAGACAACCACCCTGCAGCTTCTGTAGCTTCGGCAAGTCAACCTCAAGCTTCCTGGCAGCAGCCTCCGCCTCCACCTCCATTGCAGCAAGGTCAACAGCCAGAAGGGAGTCAATACGCCCCACATCAGAGGGACTTCAGAGAACAGTCCGAAGCTCGCACAGTCAATAGCACTGTGCCAGAGTCGAAGCACATTTATTGACATATCCTACCTTTGACAGCAGTCTTTTCTATTCAGTTTTATTTTCTGTGAGGCAAAAAACATTGATAGTTTTCATGTAATAATTTCGTTGCTTCCTACGAGGAAAATCTATTTGCTCCACAAGCCTAAGTTGCTGAAGCCTAAAACTTTTTCCGTTACCAAGGAGGACCTTCGGATTAAAAATCCTTCGGAGTAGCAGAAAGTCGTTCTAAGGAACGCAGAGTAAGTTTATGAAGTCACAAAAAGCCGTTCCAAAGGGAGCGCAGTGTAAGTTTTCTGCTCAGAAGTCGTTCCTAAAGGAATGCAGAGCCTACAGCGAAAAGTCAACGCTGATACCGCCTAAGTAAAAGGCGAAGAAGCTCCTAAGGGAGGCTTACAGCGAAAAGTCAACGCTGATACCGCCTAAGTAAAAGGCGAAGAAGCTCCTAAGGGAGGCTTACAGCGAAAAGTCAACGCTGAAACCGTCTAAGTAAAAGACGAAGAAGCTCCAAAGACGTTCCTAAGGGAATGCAGAGCTTACGAATATATTTTATGTGTATCTTCGGAACAAATGACACATGCATAACATAACATCATCACATCATTTTGCATAGCATAAGCATCATACATCATATTGCATTTGGCAAGAGAAGGGGATACTCTCAACCTTCGAAAGGATGCTTTGAGAAAGTGACATCGAAATTGTATAGCTTCGGAATACACTTTTGAAGAATATTTTTACGAAACGTGGGCGAATTTTATCAGATCAATATCAAAGTTGTATAGCTTCGGAATATAGCTTCGGAGAATGTTTTCACGAAGCATGGATATCATTCATCAGAGTAATTTTAACGAAGAATGTCTTCTTCACGAAGCATGAAAAGAAGGGAAGGTGTTTTTTCGCCGAAGGCTCAAAAATGGTACGTATTTAAAGTTTCATGCATCGTAAAGAATTCAATAATGAAAAGAGACTTGTATATTACACTCAAATGTACAAAGTGCTGCATAGATTACACTTTAAATGTTTTTTCCAAAATAGCATCTAATCTTCTCTTAATACTGCTTCGGCGGCTTCATTCAGAAGTTGGTCAACAACCTTGTCCATGATAGTTTCGGCCATCTGTTTAATTTCTTCATCCCCTTTTGTGTGGGGGTCGGCAGTTGGTTCAACAGTTTCTGAGCGAAGAGAACACTTCTTCATTACTTTTACAAATCGCGAGCAAAGTTTAAAATGAAAATTACAACGCAACAAGAACGACTAATTGGTACCTAACTGTCTTTCGGGCTCCGTACTCCTTTCGGCAGCTTCTGCTACTTTTCTAGCATCATGAACGCCTTTCTCGCTTCTTTGGATGATCTCTTGCGCCATTCCTCGGCCGCCGTCGTTCCAGATATCAGTAAAAAATTTGCCACCAACCACGCTTGCTTCGGCCGAGGGGTCCTTGATATCTTCGGAAGATAAGGTAGCTTCGGACTGAGCTAAAAATTTTATATGCCCGCAACCTTTCTTCTCTAAGACAGAAGCAATTCCTCTGGCGCCCGAAAAAGCGCATATGTCGCCACGACTATTCAGAATCTCTTCGAAGGCCTCTGCTTCGTGGCTAATCCATTCCAGCGGATCTTCGGGATTGCCTCGAGAAAAATTCTCTTCGCTGGAAAAGGCGCCGACGCTAGCAAAGCTGGTTTTAATTTTATTCACGCATTCTATAGATTTAACATAGCATTTCCCCTGAGATGTGCGAAGCTCCTTAACTCTTGATTCCAATTTGCTGACCATAAAATCACTAAGTTCTCGTTTCGTTTCCTCAAGCGCGCGCTCCTCTTTAGCTCTAGCCAGCTGTTTCTGAAGATCTTTAATCTCGCGTTTTTGAGCTTCGGTTTGGGCCTTTGAAGCAGCTTCGTCTTTTTTCACTTTATCTACCAGTGTAAGCAGAATTTTATCTTTTTCCAAAGCTTCGTTTCTCAGTTTGATAACTTCGGAGCGTAAATTATTAAACGCAATTTCATAACTTTCATCTTCGGCGCTCTTTTGCGCTCTTAGCGCGTTGCTTAGGATCAGGCCCTATACGAAAAAGAATTCATATAAGAAAAAAGGAATGAGTTGCGTAAAAAAATAATAATAAGGGGGTTCTTTCAAGCGTTTAATTCCCGCACCTTCAGGCTGTTGTACGCAAGACTGTCTGCGAGATCTTCTTTCGTCATGGCGCTTAATCCAGATTCAAGCTTCGGGAAACCAATACTCCTGGCCATCTCTCGGCAGACAGATAGCTCTTTGTTGTCAGGCAGGCAGTATAAGAAATCATCTTCATTTGTCCCATTGAATATTACTGCCCCCTTTGGATATTTTAGCTCCTTTGCATAATGGTTAGCTTCATGACTTTCTTCTTCAGATAGTTTTTTCCCCGAAGCATGTCGTATGATGTAATCACACATGCTGGCAGGCGCTTCGGGGATGGCAGTGTCAGTTTCTTCAACTAAAATTGGTTCTGGTATTTTTATTGCTTCGGCTTCCAAAGTTTGCTCCTTGAAGGGCTCTGAAGGCCCAGCCTCAGCTTCAGCTTGTTGCGTCGGAGCTTCAGAAGAAGCTTCAGCAATTTCAACACTCTTTTTTGGAGTTGTGCTTGAAGACTTAATTGTCTCCAAGACATCTAGTACATTTACCATTCTCTTCCTTTTTGGGGTCACCATTGTACCCTTTTGGATTTTTGCTGCTTCGACATTTGCTACAGGACTCAAAATTTCTGATGCTTTTTCCTTAGTCGGATTTTTCGTTTCTTCCATTTTTTCTGTGGATGGCGCTTCGGCCATCTCTGCAATTTCTGGCAGCAAGGTTGGCTGTTCAGCTTCGGCGGCCGAAGAAGTTTCTCCGGTAAACTCAGGCACCGAAGCTGGTTCAATATGGCGTGGTCGGTGTGTGAGGACCTTCAACCTTTTTCCTTTCGGTTCTGGCTCACTAGGAGCAGTTGCAGCTTCTTCTTTGTCAGAGGTTATGTTTTTCCTTTTTTGCCTTCGGATGGGATAACGATAATCAGGGTAGAAGAACCCGACTGCATCAAACACTCGGTTGAGTCTCTTCTTTTTTCGGCCTCCGAAGGCTGCTGATAGTGCAGTATTTTCAGCCTTCGAATATGCCCCAAGTAATTCATCACTTAATGTTTCAATGCTTTTCAGCCAATCATCATCAGGTTCAACAAATTTATCTGCATATTTGAATGTGTACTTTAATCTGACTAGTCCGCCTTCGTCGGACTCTTTGATGGTTTCCTTCGGCATTTCCCACTTTTCTGCAAGTGGCCATACCCTGAAGGCAATGTGTTCTTGGACCAAGTCCCTTGTCCCAATAAACGAGCAGACTACCCCGAAGGCTCTTTGGCATTCTTCGGCGGCTTCGTCCATTTCGACCTTCGGCCTTCGAAGACCGAAGCGTTGCCAGATTGGGTGCATAATGATACTCTTCACATTCTCTTGAGCTTTTAGATCATTCTTTACATAAAACCATTCAGTCATCCAGGCTCCGGGCCACCTCTTCCGAAAGGTCGGCACAGGGCTGCTTGACCCGGAGCGGGCGCCGAAGCTGTAGCACCCAAAGTTGTTGTGGTATTGCTCCTTTCCCCAGGGCTTCGTCTCGTATAATAACTCATGAATATTGCAGAAGCTTTTAGCGTTCGGTTCCAAACCTTGGCTCCTCGCAGCCCAGACAAACACTCCCATTCTTATGATGGCTTCGGGAGTGATTTGATGCAGATGGACTTGAAATGTCTTTAGTACCTCAACAACAAAGTTGCTCAGGGGGAATCGAAGCCCAGCCTTGAGGAAGCTTCGGAAAATCACAACTTCGTCTTCTTCGGGGGTGGGAGAAGTTTTTTCCCCGGCATCAGCTCTCACAATAGATATGTCTCGGAAATATCGCCCCCTCATATTATCAATGTGACTCTGCTTGATGGTCGTTTTCCCAAAAACTGTGTGGCTTGGTCGCCACGGTCGATCTTCGGCCTCTTCCCCACCACTCTCCACATCATAGCTGTCGCTGTCATCAGTATCTTCGGACAAACCTTCGAGAATCTCCTTCGTGATTTTCTCTGTATTGGTCTCTGCCATCGCTATCAGGAACCCCAGATTTTTCTCCTCCTCGAGACTCAGCTTCGTCTCAGCAGGGATCTTCAGCTTCGTCTCAGCAGGGATCTTCTTGCCTTCAGACATCTTCGGGAGCGCTAAAAAATTGTTCCCGAGGTCGAAGCTTCGAAATCAAAAAGACCAGCAAATCTTAACGAACAAGAGCTAAAAATTTTAGTGGGCCGAAGCAAAAGGCAAGTGTGCGTACCAAATGAGTTCGCGATGTGATCTTATTTATACGCCTAGGGCGTTGAAAATTGAAAGGCCCCGCTTGTCAGTGAATGTTGCTATTCTAGCAAAGGGAAGGTGTTTTTTCGGACCTTCGGCTCAAGGCCTTCGTCCATATCGCAATCTGAATTTACTATTTACAAATTAATATTGCGAGGGGCTACTGTTGGGGGCCTTCGTCCTCCGAAGGTCCTCAAAAACATGATTTGACAATGTTTTCCAAGTGGATTATATGAACAGGTATTTTCGGATTCAGAATTATGGATATGGAGCATGACCAGGACGAAGCCTGAACCAGACGAAGGTCGAGGGCAGCCGAAGCTGTGCGCAGGGAAGCTTCGGCGCGATGGCATAAAGGGGAACCGACTTAAAGATGAAAAGACTTCGGGGGCCTCGACAGATTTCCATAAACCGTTAACAAATGTAATGGACATGGATGTAATTTTACGTGGGCTGCGTCCCGCGTCTATAAATAGATGAACAGTACTCCCGTACTGTTCACGCTGACTTGGCATTGGCTTTTGCGTTACGTTTGTACTTCTACCTTCTCTCAGGACCGGAGGTACATTTGTAATTTGAAATCATTTCTATTTATCCATGTTAATAAAATAGAAGTGATCCTATGTTGATATTTATATTTCACGCTTTATATGAATCCTTCGGCATTATTTATTATATTTACGAAGGTATGTCACTTGTGACCTTCGTCCTAAAGCATTATTTCCCGAAGGGGCGTAATGTTTCGAAGGACGAAGGACCTCAATGTTTAACATCTTCTATGTTGCCTTGTTCTTAACTCGAAGCATTTGAGAACAAGTCCCCAACACCCGTCAATCCCTCGGATCTAGTCCGACACGGCCACTGACAGGATCAAGTACCGCAATCTCACTCGATGGTGAGTCACAGAGCAAATACAATAAAGCATAAAACCATGCATGTGAGAGCATTAGATTATTACATCATCATCATCGGAGTTTTTGCAAAAGTAACCATCATTGTTCGAAGTGCAGCGGAATAAAACTAACGGTAAATAAACAGAGAGATGGGGAAGCCTGTCCCATCACTCCTCATGCTCCTCCTCAGCCGAGGCGGGGTCCCACTCAACAGTCCAACCCGGTGGTAAGGTGGACGACCAAGTCACTCCAGCAACCATGTCCTCCAGAGAACCTGTAAAATTATGCCACAAGCAAGGCTGAGTATACTAATACTCAGCTAGACTTACCCGGTGTGAGGAGTCTACTCCTCTACCTCTAGACATGCAGCTGTTTGGCTGTGGGGTTTGGTTGCCAAAAGCACTAGCTGAGTTTTCTAATCAAGTTTTTAACTTTGCCAAATTAAGTGTGACTCTCTTAAGGCTAAACATGTACTAACTACTCATACATAGTAGCAAACATTTTTAGCAATCAACATCTTGTATCATCTCAGCACAAGTTCACTTATTACTCAATGTAGCAGCATGGATCAAGCAGTCTCATTAGCTGCGAGAAGCAGACGATTCGAATCGAGTTTTTAAACCTTGCAAGGTAAACCTAAACACACGACGTGGCGAGGCACTCCGTCCCCACACACATCAACCGTCCCCATCGATTCCCTGGCAGCAGATCAGGGCTCACCGCTTTGGCGTACAATGCCTCACTGACCCCGACTGGTCGTCGTGCAGTGACCGCACTTGTACCCACCACAACCGGAATGGGAGACCACGTCTCAGGTCGCGTGAGGGAATATGTCCGCTGGCAGGTTCAATCAGGTACTAGGCTTACCGATTTACCATATTTCTCGGCATGTGCTTAGTACGTTCAAACGCTTGACTCACGGTACCACACCTTAATCCTTATTCCAATTTCCGTCTTGTAGACGACCAATCCCCATGGATCGTTGTCCACAGACCAACATCATTATGATAATAAAGTGGAGACAATCAATTCCTGACCTCGCGCGAGTGCTAGAAAAATCACTCGACTTCTACCGAGATCCTATTTAATAAAGCAACTACTCGACCTAGCATACTAGTATTCATCTCAAAAGGAAACCTGAGTTCATGCAACTAAAGTTCCAAACAACTCCTACACTTAAGTGCACAGTACAAGCCTACAAACATTAAGTGTAGTAAAATAGCATATATATAAACGGTTATGCATAAAACCGGGGCTTGCCTTCCAAGACTGTGGCAGGCAGATCCTCTGGTGCAGACTCGGGTGCTGGATCTGGGGCTACCTCCTGAGCAGCTCCTTGCTCTGGCACGAGGATGTACTCTCCGTCAGCAAGGTTACAGTCTATCGAAATGCAATGAACATGTATGTCATGATTATGCAGGATTTAATAATATTATGCTAAAGAGAACTGAGTTAAGAAGTAACTTAGGGTTTCTTAGTCTTGCGGGGCTTCGAGTGGGTTAGGCTTATTACTCTTTAGGCTTGGGTTTTTAGTGAAGATAACATAGTGGATTGGTATTGTCTTGATACATTTTAGTGGGCAATATTACAAGGGTTTTAGGATGACACTAATTACCAGTATTTATTTTCCTTTCTTTAATTTCTACTTATGGTTTCTAGTGTAGGTTTGAACTACGACAGTGGGTTAATAATTTCCAAAAATTCTGTAAAAATTACAGTGGGTTGCCATTTGCTATTCTAGCTTGTTTTAAGAATTTGAGGCTTAAAGTATAAAGGCTATGTTTTAGACAAAAATAATAAGAGTGGTGTAAAATGGGCCACTTTACACTACATCTCCCCATTAGAGTTAAGTTCCTTCCTAAGGGTTATTTTTGTTGGAATCTAACAGTAATACTAAACCTCTGTGCCAAAATTCACAGAAAGTTAATTGGTGATTATTTGGTGGTGATTTCCTAAAGTTTTATGCCAAAAAGGTGCTTATAACTAACTTGTCATTTGAAAAATATCAAACAACAGATTTTGTATTTTTCCTTTGTTCATAATAACCAAACATTAGTTATCCCAAGGTTTGGGGTGTCTTTGCCTTAGGGTTATTTTTGTAGGGTTTTCCTAAGTTTCCCTTGTTTTCTAAAAATAAAAGGATCCTACTTATTTTATACTAAACCAGGGTATGATAGATTTTTCCAGTGAACTTCATTGAATAAGTACCCTAATAAAAATAGAGGTGCCCTCTGTTTCATTATTTAAATTATATTTTCTATTTTTCTTAACCTTAAATATATTGTAAAATAAGTAGTAAAAACTAACTTAATGGAGTGGACAGAGAGGTTTAACATTTTTAAACAGGTTAGTAGGTAGATACAAACTTCTCCAATTTTTTCCTAACCCTAGTCAAATAATATAACTATTTTTCTTTCTATTATTGAGCTTTTGGCCAAAACTATAATTAAATCAGAGCTTTAAAGTTTTCTATAGTACATAGGGGGTTTTATATTTTTCTTAAGTAGACTACATTATTTAGGGTCTGACAAAATTGGTTTGACCAAATTTGGATGAACTAAACAGAAGTTATGAATTTTTAAAGTCTCTGTTCAATTTAAAAACAGATTTAGTAAAGGTTTTCTGGAAAAACAGTTTACACCGAGGTCCCTGGGTTTAAACTAAATCAACCTTCGCAAATCTACCCTCGCGCCACTATTCCCCTGTGTCTCTGACATTTCATAAAACCCCCTGATCTTCTCTCCCTCTCACCTACAGTCCTTCCCCTTACGCAAACAGTAACCGTGGGAAAGAAAAGGGTGGCGCGGCTTACCGGCGGCGAGGGAGGTCCGGTGAAGGGTGGGGTTGGCTCGGGGAGACTCTGGCGGTCACGGCGAGGTGCGGCTCGATGGCGGGGATGGCCGGAATCGCTCTATCCACGTGCGCAGGCGGGTGTTCTCGTCGACGGCGAGTGTACCGGCCAAACCACGGCGAGCTGGTTCAATCCAAGGGCATGGTGAGCTTTACGGGGTAACGTAGCGACTGTATACACAAGGAATCGAAGGATGGTTGAGTGGATTACCCGGTCCACGTACTCCGGCGGGGTTGAGAGCTCCGGCGACCGTGGGTCGGCCTCTCCGGCGAAGCAAACTTCAATTCCTCGCTCGGGGAGCTTCACCGGGGTGTGCTCAGTCTTCTCCGAGGGTTGGCCGGGGTTGGGAAGGGGTCTACTTGCCGGTCTATGGTGGCAGGGGGATCGAGCGGCCGCGGACACGCTGCGCACGGGCAAACGGCGGCGAGCTGAGCTCCGGTGAAGTTTGAGTGTGCGCGGAAGAGTACAGTCGAAGTCTGGGAGGGTTTTATAGGCGCGGGCGCGGGCCATGGCGCTGGCTTGGCTCGGGCGCGGCGCTGGGCATGCGGGGGCGCGCACGAGCGTGCTCTGGTGCGGGGAGAAGGCGTCGAACACGTGGAGGTGTGTTTCTTCCATTGTTCAAACGTCTCCAGAGATCGCAAACGTGCGAATCTTGCCATGAATCCGGCGCAGACCTCTTCCTGGCACCTAGGGCTATCTCTCGTGTGTGAGTTCCAATGGAGGATACGCCCTAGATCAGGAGATAGACGGGCGCCAAATCTGACTTGTCTCACTGCCCACACCGCGACAAAACTGATGCCAAATCCTATCAAATGTCCAAGTCTTGGTGTCCACTTTTTCCAGGGGGTGCCTTAGGTGGTATGCCACATTTTTGGTATAGATCCTAAGTGGTTTTGGTGCCATCTTCAAAGTGAACACGGTTGATCTTTAGATTAGGGTTAAAAATTGGACTTAGAGAGAAATAGAGAGCTCTAGCTCTCCCTCCACTTGGAGATTTGAATAGGGGTTTCTCCAGGGGTCTTTTTGCAATATTCCCCCCCCCCCCCTAATTGATGGTTGTAAGGTTACTTAAGGTTTGGTTAACAATTACCCATGTTTTGCACATTTGCTTACTCTCTTTCCCCTTTTAACCATGGTTTTGGAAGATAGGGTTTAAGAGAGGTCTAGGGTTCTTCCCCCCTCTCCCTTCCAAGGTAGTAAGGGTATAAAGATTTGAGTAACAACTCTTAAGTCATTAACAAACTTTGATTAACACATGTGCTCCAAAGTTCTTATGTAGTTCCTTAAGTCTCTACCACATATGATCACAGCTCTTAATGCCAAGGTGGGTTCTAACCATGGTAACACCTGAGGTGTTACAAAAAACCCATTGGATCATGCTTGAATTTAAGCTTGAAGTTGATGGCATCAATCTGTTAGTCTGATTTTCAGACTGAACCAGCCTGACAGCTTAACTTCAGGCTTGATTATCTCCAAATTTCTCACAAGAACATGGCTTGCATTCTTAAGCAAAGTTGTTCTTCTATAATTAGGTTACAATTTTGATGTGGTGACCTAGGGCAAAAACCCTAGAATTTGCAAGATACAATGCTCCAAAGTTGAGCCCTCAACACTGAATTTCAGACCTAGAATAGAACCTACTTGAGGTCCATTTTGCATTTAAGTCCAAAACCCAATATTTGGCTTACAAGTCCACACATTTGTGAACAAAAGGACTTGAGATACTTATTTGACTTGGTTTTTGCACTTTAGTCCAAAAGTGGACTAATTTTGCACATAGGTCCCTAGGGTTTGGTTTTAGGGTTTTCCAGGATTCCAATTAGGTTTTCTGGTATCCCAGGGGTCTAAGTGTAATTTTACTTAAGTCTTGGGATCATTTTATGACTATTCTCCTAAATCCTTTAGGTTTTCTTCATTTGGGTTAAGTTTTGCCCCTTTGAGCCTTATTTAGAGTTAGGTTCCCTATCCAGGGTCCTATTTGCAAAATACTAAAAACATTACACTTGTTTGGAATTTTTACCTAGTGGATGCACTCTAAGTGTGTCAAACATATGCAATGCCAATGTTTATGATGCCATGCTCAAGTTTTAGTTACAGTAACACCAGGGGTGTTACACATGCGAGACTTCATATCTGCATGTGACCACTGCCTCTACGGCTGCTCTTACGATGGCCACAGCCTTGACGACGAGGGTTACGACCCAACTCGCGAGTGTTTCCACATCGATCAGGGGGATCATGACAAAGACAACCACCCCGGCATGCCAGGAAACGACAGCGCCCTTGCAGCTGTGTCTCGCGTTGAGATCTTGCGGGAGCTAACTGTGGCCCAGGTCCCTGCGAGGGGTCAGGGCACACAGCTCGAGCAACTCCGCGAGATGTAGGCCAAGCTCGACGAAGAAACGGGGCGACTTGTGCAGCTCCAACAAAACCTTGAGCAAGAGTGGGCAGGCCGAGCGCTCGCCGGAGGAGCGCGTCATCGGGCCCGGGACGTCCAGCGCCGTATTATTGACGATGCCAGGGCAAGGCTACCCGCGGCCTTCAACGGGGCCGGCCAGAACCTAGCTGCAGCGGCGATGTTACTTCAAACAATGCTGGAGCCATCCACCACCGAGGGGCGACGTATCCAGGGTGAACTCAAGGACCTCCTAGAAAATGCCGCAGCCCGAGAAGCCGAGAGCTCTGCCTGCTGAAGGCGAGGATGCCCCTCAGTGCATCACGCAGCGTCCTCCCAACACATGTGCGAGGCCTTAGTCCACACCAAGCACAAAGGAGACGAGGCACCTGCAGCCCGGGATCGCCTCGGCGACGAGCAACACCGTCGCGACCGTCGAGCCCGCCTCAAGGAAAAGGTGTGCCAAGGCTACCACCCCAGACACGGGGGACGTTACGATAGTGAGGAGGATCAGAGCCCCTCGCCTGAACCACCAGGTCTGTGGGTCTTCAGCCAGGCCATACGACGGGCGCCGTTCCCTGCCCGGTTCCGAGCATCGACTACCATTACCAAGTACTCAGGGGAGACGAGGCCGGAGTTGTGGCTCATGGATTACCGGCTGGCGTGCCAGTTGGGAGGGACAGACGACGACAACCTCATCATCCTCAACCTCCCCCTTTTCCTCTCTGACGCTGCCCGGGCCTGGCTAGAGCATCTGCCTCCTGCGCAGATCTTCCACTGGGACAACCTAGTCAAGGCCTTCGCTAGAAATTTCCAAGGTACATACGTGCGCCCTGGGAACTTGTGGGATCTCCGGGGCTGCCGCCAGCAGCCAAGGGAATCCCAGCGAGAGTACATCCGGCGGTTTTCAAAGCAGTGCACCGAGTTGCCTAACATCACCGACTCAGACGTCATCGGAGCATTCCTCACCGGCACCACTTGCCGGGACCTGGTAAGCAAACTGGGACGCAAGACACCCACCAAGGCGAGCGAATTGATGGACATAGCCACCAAGTTCGCCTCGGGTCAGGAGGCGGTCGAAGCCATCTTCCGGAAGGACAAGCAGCCTTAGGAAAGGCAGAAGGAAGACGTCCCTAAGGCATCCGTCCAGCGTGGCACGAAGAAGAAGACCAGGAAGAAGGCGCAAGCAAAACGCAACGCCGTTGACGCGGATCTCGTCGCTGCTGCCGAGCACAGGAATCCTTGGAAGCCTCCCGGAGGGGCCAATGTGTTCGACAAGATGCTCAAGGAGTCATGCCCCTATCACAGGGGCCCCGTCAAGCACACCCTTGAAGAGTGCGACATGCTCCGGCATTACTTCAATAAGGCTGGACCCTCGGCGGGGGGTGGCAAGGACCAAGGCAACAACAAGAAAGGAGGCAATGGGGAAGAAGAGTTCCCAAAGGTCCACAACTGCTTCATGATCTATGGTGGGCAAGTGGCGAGTGCCTCGGCTCAACACCACAAGCAAGAACGCCGGGAGGTCTGCTCGGTGAAGGTAGCGACGCCAGTCTACCTAGACTGGTCCGACAAGCCCATTACCTTCGACCAAGGCGACCACCCCAACTATGTACCGAGCCCAGGAAGGTACCCGCTTGTCGTTGACCCTGTCATCGGCAACGCTAGGCTCTCCAAGGTCCTCATGGACGGAGGCAGCAGCCTCAACATCATCTATGTCGAGACCCTAGAGCTCTTGGGGGTTGATCGGTCCACGATCCGGGCCGGTGCAGCACCCTTTCATGGGATTGTCCCCGGTAAGCGTGTCCTGCCCCTTGGGCAACTTGATTTGCCCGTCTGCTTTGGAACTCCCTCCAACTTCCGAAAGGAAACCCTCACTTTCGAGGTAGTCGGGTTCCGAGGGACCTATCACGCGGTGTTGGGAAGACCGTGCTACGCCAAGTTCATGGCCGTCCCCAACTACACGTACCTCAAGCTCAAGATGCTAGGCCCTAAGGGAACCATCACCGTCGGATCCACATACCGCCACGCTTACGAGTGCGACGTGGAATGCATGGAGTACGCCGAAGCCCTCACCAAATTCGAAGCCCTCATCGCCGACCTGGATTGCCTCTCCAAAGAGGCGCCCGACACGAAGCGGCACCCCGACAACTTCGAACCAGCCGAGGCGGTTAAATCTGACTCTCTCGACCCCAGCAACGACGCCAGCAAGAAAGTCAGGATCGGCTCCGAGCTCGACCCCAAATAGGAAGCAGTGCTCATCGACTTTCTCCGCGCAAACGCCAAAATTTTTGCATGGAGTCCCTCGGACATGCCAGGCATACCGAGGGATGTCGCCAAGCACTCACTAGACATCCGAGCCGGTGCCCGACCCATGAAACAGCACCTGCGCCGTTTTGATGAAGAAAAGCGCAGAGCCATAGGCGAGGAGGTCCACAAGCTAATGGCTGCAGGGTTCATCAAAGAGGTATTCCATCTAGAATGGTTAGCTAACCCTGTACTTGTAAAGAAAAAGGGTGGAAAATGGAGGATGTGTGTAGACTACACTGGGTTAAATAAGGCATGTCCAAAGGTTCCCTACCCTCTGCCTCGCATCGATCAAATTGTGGACTCCTCCGCTGGGTGCGAAACCCTGTCTTTCCTCGATGCCTATTCAGGCTATCACCAAATCAAGATGAAAGAATCCAACCAACTCGCGACTTCTTTTATCACACCTTTTGGCATGTATTGTTATACTACTATGCCATTTGGTTTGAGGAATGCAGGTGCAACATACCAGAGGTGCATGAACCATGTGTTCGGAGAGCGCATCAGTAGAACGGTCGAGGCTTACGTTGATGACATCATTGTCAAAACAAGGAAAGCCTCCGACCTCCTCTCTGACCTGCCTAAAAGCGAAGAGCGTAAAACTCAATCCCGAGAAGTGTGTCTTTGGAGTCCCCCGAGGCATGCTCCTAGGGTTCATCGTCTCCGAACGAGGCATCGAGGCCAACCCGGAGAAAATCGCGGCCATCACCAACATGGGACCCATCAAAGATTTAAAAGGAGTACAAAGGGTCATGGGATGCCTTGCGGCTCTGAGCCGCTTCATCTCGCGCCTTGGCGAGAAAGGATTGCCCTTGTACCGCCTCTTAAGGAAGGTCGAGCGCTTCACTTGGACTCCTGAGGTCGAAGAAGCCCTCGGAAACTTAAAGGCACTCCTTACTAATGCGCCCATCTTGGTGCCCCCCGCTACGGGAGAAGCCCTCTTGATTTACGTAGCCGCAACCACTCAGGTGGTCAGCGCTGTGGTCGTAGTCGAGAGACGAGAAGAGGGGCATGCACTGCTCATTCAGAGGCCAGTCTACTTCATCAGCGAGGTGCTATCCGAGACCAAAATCCGCTACCCGCAAATCCAGAAGCTACTGTACGCAGTGATTCTAACACGGCGAAAGCTACGACACTACTTCGTGTCTCACCCGGTGATGGTGGTGTCATCCTTCCCCCTGGGAGAGATCATCCAGTGCCGAGAGGCCTCGGGTAGGATAGCGAAATGGGCAGTGGAACTCATGGGGGAAACACTTTCATTCACTCCTCGTAAGGCCATAAAATCCCAAGTCTTGGCAGACTTCCTGGCTGAATTGGTCGACACCCAATTTCCAACGGCTCCAATCCAGGCCAAACTTTGGACCATGTACTTCGATAGGTCGCTTATGAAAACCGGAGTGGGTGCTGGCTTGCTCTTCATCTCACCCCTCGGAGAACATGTGCGTTATGTAATACGCCTCCATTTTCCGGCGTCAAACAACGTAGCCGAATACGAGGCCTTGGTGAATGGGTTGCGCATCGCCATTGAGCTAGGGGTTCGGCGCCTCGACGCTCGTGGTGACTCGCAGCTCGTTATTGACCAAGTCATGAAGAACTCTCACTGCCATGATCAGAAAATGGAGGCCTACTGTGACGAAGTTCGGCGCTTGAAAGATAAGTTCTATGGGCTGGAACTCAACCATGTTGCTCGACGGTACAACGAGACTGCAGATGAGCTGGCTAAAATAGCCTCGGGATGGACGACGGTTCCCCCGAATGTCTTCTCCAAGGACATATATCAACCATCCGTAAAATTCAACGATGCACCCGAACCCGAGGAGACCTCGGCCCAGCCCGAGGTACCCTCGGCCGCCGAGGGTGAGGCCCTACGCGCCGAGATAGAGCAGAATGGGGTCACACCAGTCCCAAACTGGCAGACCCCGTACCTAAAATATCTCCTCCGAGGAGAGCTGCCCCTCGACAAGGTCGAAGCTCGGCGACTGGCTCGGCACACCAAGTCGTTCGTTTTACTGGGTGATGAAAAAGAGTTGTACCACCGTAGCCCCTCAGGCATTCTCCAACGATGCATATCCGTCGCCTAAGGACAAGAGCTGTTACAAGAAATACACTCGGGGACTTGCGGTCACCATGCAGCACCTCGAGCCCTCGTAGGAAACGCTTTCCGACAAGGTTTCTACTGGCCAACCGCAGTGACCGACGCCACTAGGATTGTACGCTCCTGCCGAGGGTGTCAATTCTACGCGAGACGGACGCACCTGCCCGCTCAGGCCCTACAGACAATACCCATCACTTGGTCGTTTGCCGTGTGGGGTCTGGACCTCGTCGGTCCCTTGCAGAAGGCACTCGGGGCCTTCACGCACCTGCTGGTCGCCATCGACAAATTCTCTAAGTGGATCGAAGTCCGACCCTTAACCAGCATCGGGTCCGAACAGGCGGTGGCGTTCTTTACAAATATCATCCACCGCTTTGGGATCCCAAACTCCATCATCACTGACAATGGCACGCAATTCACTGGGAAAAAGTTCCTAGACTTCTGTGAAGGCCACCACATCCGTGTGGACTGGGCCGCCGTAGCTCACCCAATGATAAATGGGCAGGTGGAGCGCGCCAATGGCATGATTTTGCAGGGGCTAAAACCAAGGATCTACAACGACCTCAACAAGTTTTGCAAGCGGTGGATAAAAGAGCTACCCTCGGTGGTTTGGAGTCTGAGGACGACGCCGAGCCGGGCCACGGGTTTCTCGCTGTTTTTCCTAGTCTATTGGGCCGAGGCCATCCTACCCACGGACTTAGAATACGGCTCTCCGAGGACAAAGGCATACGACGACCAAAACAACCAGACCAGCCGAGAGGATTCACTGGACCAGCTGGAAGAGGCTTAGGACGTAGCCTTACTACACTCAGCGCGGTATCAGCAGTCTCTGCGACGCTACCACGCCCGAAGGATTCGGCCTCGAGGCTTCTAGGTGGGAGATTTGGTGCTTCGACTACGACAAGACGCCCGAGGGCACCCACAAGCTTACTCCTCCCTGGGAAGGGCCGTTCATCATCGCCAAAATTTTGAAGCCCGGGACATACAAGCTGGCCAACAATCAAGGCGAGGTCTACGTACAGCAACGCTTGGAACATCGAACAGCTACGTCGCTTTTACCCTTAAAGTGTTTCAAGTCGTTCATGTATCTCGGTCCCTTTACTTATATAAATAAAAAGTCTAGCTGTCAAGGGAGGATCGGCCTTGCCTCAGCAAAAACCGACCCTCCCTCGGGGGCTAGAAGGGGGGAACCCCCTCTGCGTCAAAATTTTCCTCGGAAAAGTTTTCTACCGAAACGACTTTCGTGCCTTTCGACTATATCGATAACGGAATCCTAAAATCGAGCGAGAGAGACATTGAATGGCAAGGCCGACCGAGCCGAGGGACTCCTACGCCTCCGGGATACGGATACCTCACTCATCACCTTCCGCGAAAGGTAGCTCACGCTCGGATAAGTGATTCTGCTACCGAACAAGTCATAACGCTCAAAACAAGAGGAAAGAAAACGCAGCTTTATACTGTAACACTAAAAATGTTTAGGCCTCAGCAGCCGCAATAAACATACACATACTTAGAATAAACTATTCCCCATCAGGCTCAGGTGTCGGCAGAGGGAGGAGTAGCACCCTCGGCGTCGTTCCTACTTGCGGTGGAATCTGGCCCGGCCTCGAACGGTGACACAGGCGGAAGGATCTCCACCTCGAAAAAGGAAGCCAACGTCGCGCCTAGGCCCTCGGTAGCCGCATCAAGCCTTTGGACCTCCGCTAGGGCGGTGTCCTCGTCATCAGGTAGGCAGTAGCCCTCGCTGACCCGCTCCAAATCCACGTCGTAGTGGGAAGCAAGGACGGCGCAGGCCCGCCTAATGCCGTGGTGCAGCGCCCCGTGGAGTCTGCTGCGCACGTGGCTACCCAAGGCTCGCAGGCGACTCTAGGAGGAGCTGCCCGAGGGGACGTCGTCGAGGCCAAAGGTCCGGCAGAAGGCCGAGATGGCCTCGGACATGGCCATGCGGTCGGCCTCTTTCTGCTTAGTCACCTGGGCAAGCGCCTTGCAGTTCTTGACGGACTCGTCGAGAGCCGCCTCGAACCCTGAAGACAGCCGGACGATATTCTTCAGACACAAGGAGAAGAATGAAGCTAAAACAAAGTCACAAAGCAGGCAAAACATACCTTCGGCCCGGGCACGCTGCTGTGAGGCCATGGCTTGGGCGGACCGGGCAGACCCGACGGCCACGGCCAGGCCCACCACAAGGGTCCAGGCCCGAGCGGTCGCCTCGGGTCTAGAAGGGGGGAACCCCCTTTACGTCAAAATTTTCCTCGGAAAAGTTTTCTACCAAAATGACTTTCGTGCCTTTCGACTATATCGATAGCGAAATCCTAAGAACGACAAGAGAGACCTCAAACGGCAAGGCCGACAGAGCCAAGGGACTCCTACGCCTCTGGGATACAGATACCTTACTCATCACCTTCCGTGAAAGGTAGCTCACGCTTGGATAAGTGATTCTGCTATCGACGAACAAGTCCTAATGCACGAAATAAGCGGAAAGAAACATGGCTTTATACTCAAATACCCAAATGTTCAGGCCTCAGCAGCCACAGAAAACAAACACACATACTTGGGATAACTATGCTACATAGACTTAGACGTCGGCAGCACCCACGGCAGTTTTCCCGACCCACCGTAGATGTCTTAGTACTTAAAGAAATTACATTTTGCTCTCAGGCAAATGCCATTACATTCCCTTACAAACGGGACCCCAGCTCCATTCCCGCAGGAATGAACTACCTCCACACCGGAAGGGCTGCAAGATAACAAACTCCAAGCGGCGCACCGGCGACCACTGCACCAGCAGCGACAATGACCTCCACCTCGGGCGGCTAGACAGTAGCAGCGATTGCCCCAGGGCAAACGCTACTGTGAAAAGGCCCTCGCCCCCGTCCCCACACGGGGGGCGAGAACAAGCCATTAAAGCCAAAGAGCCGGAGGTCCGGCCACAGGTGGCACTGATGGTCTCGTCGGCAGAGGCAACCACCTCTACAGTGGGAAGCCTCACCTATGGCGGCCACCACCTCAGCACCGACGACAGCGACCACCTGTGCACCAACGCCACACCGGCGAATGGCGGTCGCTCTAGCGCACACAAGAAGGTCCTCGCTCCCGTCCTCGCTACGGGAGTGAGGACAAGACCATCCAGGAACGCTGACACCGCCCCTGCGGCGTACGACGTCTTGTACGATGCCCCGGTGTGGTCGGCGGCGCGAGACGGGCCGTGGACGTGGCCAACCTGCGCACGGCGCGACCGTCGCCCATGCGGTGGACGGACAGCCACACCCCGACCAGGCAGCAGGTGGCAGTTCGCCTCCTCCGCAAGGCTGGCAAACACCCTTCTCCCCCGAATGCTGGAGGAAGAAGCGGGTCGCCAGCCCATGCGGAAGGCAGGACCCCAACTCGGCTTGCCCTCGCCCCCAGCACGGATGATAAACATCCTTGAAGTTGAGGGCATGGGGGAGGCCACAGCCCGGCTCGCTCTTCTCCGCCACAAGGATGATGGTCATCATTCTGGGTGACCACCGGCGGGGAATTCAAGCCGGGCTGCATGATGAAAATCCTTGAAGCCGAGCGATGTCTAAAGAGCGCCAACCCCACAAGGTCGTGCTCCTCCAACAGCAGCAAGAAGAAGGCAACACCGGTGCACCCCATCTGGAGGCCCGGAAGATGGAAAGACGCGATGAATGCGAGAAGAGCAAAGGCATGGCCACTGCCCAGGAGGTCGGTCCCTTTTTAAAGACAGATCTCCCCACTTGCGCCCCAAAGCATCACGGGAAAAGTCTCCCCCGACGTGCTCTAGGGTTCCCGCCCTATGACACGGGGTTAGGTCCCACATGTCATACAAACTGACCCAAAATGCGAAGATGGCGAACCGCCGCACGCGAAGCATGCAACCACCCCGTGGTTAAGCGCTCTCTCATCCTCGCCGAAACCAGCATTCGGAAAGGCAGGCCGCCATGCAAGAAGCGTGCAACCGCACCACGGTTGTGCACCCTTTCAGCTTCGTTGCAACCAACGGTCCAGCATGGAGGCCCAGGCCCACATGTCATGTAACCGGTGCACCGGTTACCACGTGCAAAGAAACCGCACCGCCACTTGCGCCAATGCCGCGTCTTCTCGGGACTACAGAACCAGTGCAGCGACTCGAGGCAGCCCCACGCATGACCCAACAGTGCCAATTAAGTGCGACGGTCACGGGTCAGTCAGCCGTGGGGATAAACACGACGGTTGGTATGACCATAGGCAGACCGACAGTAATTGCAGCAACAGACATACGAAAGCAGCGGTCCAACCACCAACCAGGCCCTGGTCCCACCTACAGGCTCGCGTCCTCCCCCGAAGTGGCACGGGAGCCCTCTCCTACAGCATAGAGACGACACACCCATGTTCCATTCCTCGAACGACTTGCGCGCACGCAACAGATACCCCGTGAGTCACCCATCCTGTCGCATTAACTCCCTGGCAAAACACACGTCTCCTCTGGCAGGCGGGCGGGTACCGTTTCGCCTCCGTCATGATGACTGCCTCAAAAAAGGTGCACCACACTGTTTCAAAATATCTCCTTTCTTCCTTTCCTCTCTCTTCCTCTCTCTCCGTAGGGATCGGGAAAAGGGACATTTCGAAGGAGTTCTTCGCAGCAAAGGAAACGGGCCCCGAGCCCTCCTACTGATCAGGGCTTCGAAGGTTGCGCCCCGCGGGGTTTGGCAACCGCCCCAGAACATGCAGAGTCAAGGATGACCCTGGGTACGTCCGTTACATGGCCAAGGCTCGGGCTACGCTCCCGAGATACCCTAAGACATTTCTGAGACCAGCGGGAACAGTTTGTAATGGAATCCCACCGAAGGGAGGCACCGAGCCCTCAGACCCTATCGAATGGGTTCGGGTCCAGCAAATCACCTGCAGGTACTTTTAGAGCGTGCCTCTGGGCCACTAGCCGACCCTTATCGAACAGGGCTCGGGCGTCTGCTCGGATTACCCAATAGCAACTCACCGGAAATGCCATGTTCAGCGCCCACCGAGGGTAGCATGGCGCGTTCCCCCCTCCTCCTTGCGGAAAGGCGACGAAGGGTCGTACAATAAAAAGCTGAGACGGTCCTCGATCGTCCTCTCGCTCTGTGCAAAGGCTCGGAGGCTGCTCTCGCACCAGGCTACGGCCAAATTGTTGACCACATCGACAAACCAGCTTAAAAACTCAGAGCCTGACCATGCACCCGGGCTGCGGCCAGGCCGCATGAGGGAACAACAAGGCCAACCGAGGAATCACAAGAAGAACTAAGACCTCAAAGGAGTCAAACCACTCCTCCGAGGCCTCGGGGGCTACACCCGACGGGTGCGCTCACGCGCACCCATCGGAACAAAATATAACCGAGAAAGGCTAGTCCCCTTGCAAAAAATCCGGCAGAACCTCCAAGCGAGTGCCTACACTCCCTTTGAGGCTCGGGGGCTACTGTCGGGTACCGTAATTAGGGGTACCCCCAATACTCCTAAGCATGGCTAGAAAACATCTTCAAAACAGACCATAAAGACTGGTAAGCACAGCACAAAGTTAAAGCCTCATCTACCAAGGGACGCGATCTCGTCTCGCCCGAGCCCGGCCTCGGGCAAGAACAGTAGTCCCGGACGGATTCACGCCTCGCCCGAGGGCCTCCTCAGGCAGCGGGCGCACCCCCGGCTCGCCCGAGGCTAAGCTCGGGCAAACTTTGTCGTATAGCAACCTCGGCCAAATCGCCTTACCGCCGACCGTATCGCATGCGCATTTAATGTAGGGATCACCTGACACCTTATCCTGACACGCGCACCTCAGTTGGCAAGGTCGAAATGACCGCAGTCACTTCGCCCCTTTACTGATCGTTCTAACAGGAAGACAACACTATTCACCCTGTTCCGACTACTGTGTCAACCACCAGGGTAAGACTAACAACAGTAAGTCACGACCTCTGTAACACCCCAGGCTTTAAGGGACAAAGCCAGGTGCATCTCATACATGCGCCAAAGAAGACAACATATATAATAACAGAGTGTATAGAGATAAATGTCACAATGTAATCAGAGTATTATTACATAGTGGAAGACTTACAAAATAAATTATAAATATAACACAAACTAAGGATCATCCTTGGCGCCAGAAAGTCAACTAGGAGACACCACCTAGATCGAATTGAACTCCTCGATGTGTGGCTCCACTCGAACCACCTGTTCTTCTCCTGTGGGGGGTGTGAGACAGCAAGGGTGAGCTCACACATGATCATAGCTCAACAAGTTGTGGGGAACCAGTGGACATGAACTCACAAAGGTAGGAGTTCATGTGATGTGTAAGGCTAATCAATGACAGGGGTTAAAGCTGAGCATTGTTTTTAAGTAGTTGGTCAAAATTTTATTAGCAGTTACTAAGTGTAAGTAAATACCAAACCTTAAATAAAGTAATAGAACAAAATTAATAATAAACCCATGCAAATGACAAAATTGAATTTAAGTTCCATAATTTAATCATCAGAGAGTCCTGAGCTGCTCATGACTGTGAGCTCGGCTAGTATACCAGTTTTACACTCTGCAGAGGTTGTACCCTTTACCCACAAGTCGTGTTTCCCATATCGCCAGGGTTTGCAAGGCCCTTAGACACTACCAAGGTGAATGGCTAGGGATCCACTACGAGGCCTTTACAAAGTTCCACTAGCTTCCAAAAACCCGCTACAGTTTATGGGAAGAGCACTGGCAAGAATCCCCCGTCTGACCGCCATCGCAGCAAAATCAACCCGAGAACCTCCTTGCATGCAATCCCCTACTGCCCTTGCCCCTTTCGGGTAAGGTAGTCTTCCACTAGCTTTCCTAGTTAGTTGGCCAAGGGCGTCCCATTAAACCCTTGTGGTGGCACGTGTTTCTCAAGTTAAGCTCTATGTTCCAATTAACATTAATGATCTTGACATGAACAGAAATAGAATAACAAAATAATTGGAACATGGATATAATAAAATATTAACCCAAAACCATGTAAAGCAATAGCAAAACTACCCATGTGATTCAGGGGTAAACAAGGTAAAAAGGATGAACAAACTAGAAGACCTATTGGGTCCCATCAAAATTAAACCTATGCATTGAATAGTGATAATAAAGAATATTATTGGGTAACAAAAGTGATCAAGGGCACAACTTGTCTGGCACTTGAGATTCCAATTACCAGGGTGATTCCTTAGATCCTCGTGACCTCACTGCTAGTCGTAGCAATACAAACAACCATAGTATAGATAAAATTAACATCACACCACACATAAGAACAAAATGTATAACAATTATTTACGCGAAGTTACGGGATCGCGGGATCGAGAACTACTAAGATCGGAGTTACGATTAAGGAGTTATGATCTATAGAAGCTCTACGTAATTTAAATATTAAACTTTTATTATAAATTGGTTAGTATAGACCATACGAGAAATTATTCTATAAATAATTATCTCAACTTTAATCTAAGTCATTATTTTATTAAAGATTATCTAGTTAAATTATAACCATAGAATTAAAATACTATATTAATATTAAATAAGTTAATGTAATAGGCTTAGATTAAACCAATTATAAAAGTATGGGATATCATATAATAAATGTTGCTATTGTGTAGTAGATACTTATACAAAGCTAACGCAACTGGAACGAGTCAAGTCGGATTTAAAACGGAGGAGATACGAATTTCCTAAGGTTTCATGTGCTTGGCATCCGATTAATTAAGAAATAAATTTTAATGTGACTTTCATGTCAAAACAGAGACACTATATGATAAACAACAGTATTACAAAATTATAGGAATTGGAATGAATAAATTTGTACCTCATATGAATTTTCTATGGATTAAACAAATTCAAGCCATTATTTTCATATTAAAAATCTATTTTTAAATCCATTTCTCTGATTCTCTAATTCCCAGGGCTGGGCGCATGAATCCAGAAAACAGCAGGGGCCTCTGTGCAAGGTTTCCTAGACTCAGAGAATAGCACCCGAGTACTGCGGGTTGGTTTCAATGAATTGTAAGGACTCCTATGCTAATGTGTCTGGACGAAGGGGTATGGTCAAACGAGATCCATCCGATCCAGCACGAGCGGCGCAAATTAGATTATGTACTGACCGAAGCGGTACGCGACCCTAGCCACCTGATACGGGATCTACGGCCCACAGCACGGCGGCATCCGATCCGCTTGCGATCGCATCGACGGCTCGGATTCGATTTCGTGAAGGGTTATGTTATTACCTAATCCTACCCGTCCGCTTCAGTCTTGATGGTCCAGATCGAAAGAGGGCACGATCTAATCTCACCCCATCAATCCAAATCGGACGGCGCCTGCACCATCGTCATTCTCCGACTGCTGAACACCGAAGAGCCCTGCTCCCGCGGTGGCCGTCCACCCGCCCGGCGGAGGCACACCAGAGAAGCCCCAATCCCACTCTACTACACCATTTCGACCCCCAATCGGTGCTACATGTTGAGAGAAGCAAGGCGATTCGATTGGGGAGAACTTTACCGGTCGATTGTGTCGCGCAGGGGGTCGACCACGGTTGCCTGCGGAGCTGCGGCGGTGGAGGAAACACGACGAGGAATCACCGACTCCCAGAGAACCCATCCCACACAGCTAGGCCACGATCATCTTCAGTGCCGCCCGATGGAGCTCCTCGGACCCCCAATTGATGCAGACCGATGGCGAGGTGTGAAGGGCAAGGTGGCCCGGCACCAGGCGCACGGCAAGGAAGAATCCGGGGTCCCTGACGATGCAGTAACCCCGGCGCGGTGCCAACGCGGAGGTGAAAGGGGCCTTGTCTCGAACCCCACACACCAGCGCCCCCAACTGGTCTCTCCTCGGAGCAGCGCGTCAGCGTTGAATCAACGCGCGACAAAGAGTGGCGCTCTCTTCTCATGTTATGGTGTTTTCCCGATGGCGGTACAAAAGGGGATGGTCAAGGGAGCGAGCGCTTCGCTTATATAGTCGGAGTTCAAGACATGAGTGGACGGCGCGGGATTAGCGGCAATTGGAACGACCCGCCCGAGAACTCCGGCGGCGGGATCTCCCTATCTGGTCACGGCCCGACGCGATGGATCCGAAAAGGACGGGGAAGGAAGAAGCTCCCGACGTGCGTGCCCCATGCGCAGGCAACCGAGTGCGGAGGCAGACCGAGTCGCGACGTTCCCCGTAAGACGAACTGACCAGCAGGCCCAGCTGTCGGCGCCCTGATCTCCAGCCTGGGCCGCGTGGGGATGGGAAGCAGGGGGTGTTCCTGGGTCATATGGAGGACTAGCGGCCCAAGAAGGGCTTTATCTTTATTATTTTTCTTTCTTTGTTGAATTTCAACATTTGAGTTTTCACATCTAATCTCAAATTCAAACCTACATTAGAATGTATGTATTCGAAATGGCCAAGCAAAACTCTAGCATGGAATACAGGTTCCCTTTTATGTATATTTATTTTAGCTCTTCTATGTGTTTAATCGGGCAAATGCTTTTCAATATGAAATTCATTTTCACAAGAAGATTCTATTCTAAGGAAGGAATTCCAAATTTATCATCCTAAATATTGGTGAATACTATGGAATATTAACTCCACAAAAAATGATTTTATTTACATGAGGACTTTCTCATTTACTTTCTACTAAAAAGGCTTCTAAGTACATAATCCATAAAATACAATTCTACTAGTTAAACAATTGATGATCCTTTTACTTTACCTTATGTTTTCTAAATTTCAGATTCAAAGTTTATCTCTAACTTTTGAGCTACCAAAATTAAATGTTTACAACTTATTTTATTTTAGGAAAATAGACTTCATCCATTTTTTGAGAATAACTTTGAAAAGGAAGAACACCACTTTATAGCCATTTTAATCATTAAACTTTCAGAGAAAAATGTTATGGACTCCAAAACAGAATTTTTTTGGGTGTTACAACCTCTCCTGAGTTCAGCCTCGGGCGCAACAGGGAGCTCCGCCTCGCCCGACCCCAGGCCTCGGCCTCAGCCTCGGCCTCAGGAGAAGGTCTCCGCCTCGCCAGACCTCGGCCTCGGCCTCAGGAGAAGTCACCGCCTCGCTCGACCTCAGCCTCAGACCGACTACGCTATAGGGGATACATCATTACCCTACCTCTAGCTAGCCGCCTCAGGCTATGAAGGAACAAGACCGGTGTCACATCTAGATTACTCCGGCAACAGGTAATGATGGTTCCCTGCATGCGTCCATGACATCGATTGTTCTCAAGCTCTCTATGAAGGCAAAGAAACGTCAGCAGGACCCAGGGCCACACCGCCAGCTACGCTTCTATAGGGCTCAAGCACTTCTTCGCCGGCCACGTTAGCACATAGCTACACCCCCATATGTACAGCTGGACCATCCCCTTGTATCTATAAAAGGGGATGCCCAGGGCCTTCCCAGGGGAGAGAGGGGGGAGACGGCAAGGATGACGGAGACGGACTCACTCAAACATCGAACTCCACTCCGCAACACTAGACTTCTCAGGAGACCTAGGACCGGTTCCCTCTCTCATGAAGCTTGTAGACCCTACTGCAAGCACCCCGGTGCAAGATAATATAAGCCTCATCCCTCCTCTTGTGTTTCATCTTGCATCAATCCATCTGGGAAGGGACACGCGGCACAAAATTCACTAGTCGGTCCGGTTGAGGGTCCCCCGGGTCCAAAACACCGACACTATTAGTAGAGCCAAATTTTAGTAATAAACCCAGTTGTTACCCAAATGTACTCCCTCCAAGAGGAAATACCATAGATCCTAATTATACCATCATCATTAATCATCATCATAAAAGAAACTAAAATTCTTCTAATCAAAGAGGATCCCAAGGCCGCTCTTAACCGTGAGCACGGCTGATATATCAGTTTCATAACACTCTGCAGATGTCGCACACTTTACCCACAAGCCGTGATTCCCATTCTGCCCAGAAAGAGCCAATCTCCATTGACCATTACCTAGGTGGCCTAGCTGGGTATCACTACGTAGCCTTTACAAAGATTTCCCATAGGTTATAGCCGCCCGTTAGGTTTCTTCAGTTTGATAAACAGTACATCTACCCAAAGGAAGGGTGACTAACAAAACCAAATCAAGAACCCCATTGACAACCCTACAACAAAGCCAACTACTCCTCTGGCTCCTCTAATTAATCAGCTAAGGGCGACCCATTCCACCCTCGTGGTTGCACTGTTATCCCGGGTTGTCACTCCCCAAACAGGTCCTTACGGAGAGGTACTCAGGAAAATGGCCTGAGTCCCCTAAAGTATCACAAGATCATCATCGGGATAACATCATCGTATGATAAATGTTCACATCATGTTCATTGATTAAAGTAAAGCAATAGCATGAAGCTAACCATAGTAACCCAAAAGGTAAACAAGGAAAAGGTAAATACAGACTAGTCAATCCTTAAGTTTCAAAAATGTAATGTGGGACGGTGAATTATAAAGTAGATAGGACATAATAGGTCAAAGGACACTTGCCTTCACCAGGTTGTTGCTCAGGAAGATCTTCGGCAACACACTCAGGAACCACGGGCTACTCGTTATCTAAATAAAGCGATCATACATTCAATACATTTGGAAAGTACAAATGAATGGCACACCAAACATGTATAATCAAGTGAACACAAGTTTGATAAGACACTATAAACATAAACGGTAGACTTAAATGTTAGGGTTTAACATAATTAGAGATCAGTGATTATGGATCACATAGCTTAGTTCTACTAATTTTGGTGGGACACAAAATTACAACATGAGTAACTTTATACACAACATTTTATCAATCTCACAATATTAAACATCTAATTACAATTGAGGTTTTCCTTTTTATTTATTTTCTTAAATAGATAAATTAACACATAAACTATCCTATAGCTTAGACCAAAAATTAGAGTACTCAGACTGTGGATTAACATAATTTATTTGGACAGAGAATATTTCTATGAATATTTTGCAATTTGAATCACTAAATTTGGAGTTCATATGAAAAAGATATGAATTAAACAAGTTTTGAAGTTTGAAACATGAAATTAAGCCCAATTCTGTGATTATTTAAAAAACCAGGGGTCTGATTATAAGAGTTCAGGGGTCTGCGCGCTAAAACATAGGACGGTGGGTTGATTCTCTAAAACTCGAGGGTCTCTTAAGTAAAGATCAGATCCCGCGGACGCGCGCGCGGGCGCGGGCGCTTAGCGAGCACTGACAGGCAGGGCCGGGTGTCAGCGACCAGAGGGGAAGGCGGGCTGACCAGTCGGGCCTAGCGCCAGGGGGCGCAGGCGCTGACTGGCAGGCCCGGGGACAAAGCGCGGGTGAGGGGAGCGGATCTGGACGGCTGGATTTGCATCGGATGGTCGAGATTAGATTGGTTCTAATTAAATCCTAACCGCTAGATCTCGGGTGAACGTCCGAGATCCATATGCTAGCATGGTTGGGATGGCGGGTCCTTGGTGCGGCGGTGCCACTCGACCTCGTGGCGGGATGTCGCCAGAGACGAAGGGAACGGCCATGGCAGGGCTCTAGGTACTTGGGGAAGCACTCGAGCGCATTCAGGGCAATCTGGCAAACACGACCGTGGGCACAACGCTAGCGTGGAGGCACCAGAGGGTGCAGAACACGGCGGGATGGTCCCACGACGGCGCGAATATACTCCGGCGAGCAATCGTGCGAAGACCAGGGCAATAAACAGAGAAATAGGGGTGCGGGGAGGTTGCTCACCTCAAGAAAAAACACTGAAGTCCCGGAGCAACGGCGGAGACGCAGGGACACCTCGAGTCGACGGTGGCAGAGCTCCAGCTGCACGGAGAGAACTCCGGTGAGCGCGGACCAGGCGGAGCAGAGGAGCTGGGGCGAACCAAGGGGTGTCCCGAGTTGCTGATGGCGAGGCGGAACTCACCAAGGCAATGGGTGCAGCGCGGGCTCGACGACAGCGGTAGAACGAACGGTGGACTTCGGTGAGCGGCGGCGGAGCTGCCTAGATGCGCGCGTAGGGCGAGAGAGGGCGAGAGTGCTCGGTTGAGGGTGCAAATGAGCAGGGGAAAGAGAGCGAGCGAGGTGCAGGCTCTAAAGGGTGAGGGCGTGCGGAGGTGGCTGGGGATTGCGCGGATGTGGCCGCGTCCACGGTGGGGGCGTGGGCGGGAGGTTAGTGACGGGGGGTGGCTGACAGGCAGGGTCTGTGGGGCAGAGAGAGGCAACGAGCGCGAATGGGCGGTCAGCGCTGACAGGAAGGTCCCATGGGACAGCGAGAGAAAGAACGCGCGGGCGCGGATGGGTCGGCATGGACGAGTCGGTGCCGATAGGCCTGGCCCACCGGGCAGCGGGAGGGAGAGAAAATGCGCGTGCGCGGTCGCGGGCGATCGCTGGCAGGTGGGGTCCACCTATCAGGCGACACGGGGGCACGCGCGCGGCCTGGCTGTGCCGAGTTGGGCCGAGTGGGCTGAAATGGATTTTTCGTTTTTCTAGGGAATTTCTGATGCTTTTCTATTTACTTTCTCTAGGGTTTTTAATTCAAATTCAAACCAAGTTTCAAATTCAAACTAAATAAAGCATGTGCAACAATTCGAAGAATATTTGGAGCTCAGCATGATGTAACATTTTATGACTCATATTGTTTTGACAAAATAAAATAATTAATCCCTCAAGCGAAATCTACCCAAAAGAAAAAGAGAGAGAGAAACTAGAGAGAGAGAAGAGTAACACCTGAATTTGGTAGGTAATTAGAAAGAAATTTTATACCCCCAAATTCAGGGTGTTACAGACCTATCCCCCTTAAAAAGAATCTTGCCCTTGAGATTCAGGGTTAGCTAGCAAAGAGTTCAGGGTACTTGGCTCTCAGATCATCTTCTCTTACCCAGGTTGCTTCTTCTTCTGAGTGATGGCCCCATTTGACTTTGGACATCCCGATGGTGCTTCTTCGAGTGACCCGATCTGCTGTCTCCAGAATTTGAGTTGGCTTCTCAATATAAGTCAGATCCTCTTGAACTTCAAGGTCCTCTGTTGGCAACTGCTCTTCTGGTACTCGCAAGCATTTCTTCAGCTCAGACACATGAAACACATCGTGCACGACGGACAAATTTTCTGGTAAGCTGAGTTAATATGCCACTTCTCCACGTCTTGCTTGAATCTGGTATGGTCCGATGTATCGAGGTACTAGCTTGCCTTTGAATCCGAACCTTTTGATTCCTCTAATGGGTGACACTTTCAAGTAGACATAATCTCCCACTTCGAAACTCAGTTCTCTTCTTCGAGTGTCAGCATAGCTTCACTGTCTAGATTGCGCTGTCTTCAGATTCTCTTGGACCATTCTGATGTTTTCTTCAGCTTCCATCAAAATATCTGGACCGAACACCTGCCTTTCACCGGGTTGGTCCCAATGCAACGGAGTTCTACAATTCCTCCCGTAGAGTGCTTGGAATGGTGACATCTTCAGACTGGCTGATAGCTATTGTTGTAGGAGAATTCTGCATACGGTAGCCTCTTGTCCCAACCTAACTTGTCTTGCAAAGCACAAGCCCTCAACATATCTTCGAGGATCTGGTTGGTTCTCTCCGTCTGACCATTTGTCTGTGGGTAATAAGCTGAACTAAACTTTAAATGTGTACCCAAAGCTTCAAGTAGCTACTGCTAGAAATGAGAAGTGAACTGAGTGCCTCTGTCGGATACTATCTTCTTTGGAACGCCATGCAAGCACACAATCCAAGACATGTATAATTCTGCCAACACTGCACTGTTATAGGTGGTATTGACTGGCATGAAATGGGTTGTCTTTGTTAAACGGTCCACTACTACCCAGATGGAGTCAAAACCAGCTCGAGTGCGGGGCAGACCAACTATAAAGTCCATCCCAATCTCATCTCATTTCCACTGAGGGATCTGCAACAGCTGCAACGAACCTACGGGCCTCTAATGTTCTGCCTTGATCCTCTGACAACTATCGTATTTGACAACATATTCTGCTATCTCCCTTTTCATACCATACCACCAGAATCTTTTCTTTAGGTCTAAGTACATCTTCTCGCTACCAGGGTGTATAGAATACGCTGTCTCATGAGCTTCCTTGAGAATCAGTGCCGGATCGATTTGGTGTCAGGAACACACAGCCTATCCTTGAACCATACCACTCCTTCTGCGTGATAATGGAAATCTGGACCTTTCCCATCTATGATCAACTGCCGCTTGCCAGATCTCGTTGACCTTCTCGTCGTCTTTCTGACCTTTCCTGGTGTCATGCTCTAGAGTGGGTTCCAGCTCGACTGTCACTCTTTGAGTGATGTTCAAAAATCCGAGACTCAGCCTGTCGAATTCCTTTGCCAGCTCATACAGCATTGGGTGAGCGGCCAACATATTAACTTGACTCTTTCTGCTCAAAGCATCTGCAACCACATTTGTTTGCCTGGGTGATAATGTATCTCTAGCTCATAGTATTTGATCAACTCTAGCCATCTTCGCTGCCTCATGGTCAGCTCTGACTGAGTAAATATGTACTTGAGGCTCTTGTGATCCGTGTAGATATCACACTTCTGCCCAAATAAATAGTGTCTCCAGGTCTTCAGTGCATGAACTACTGCTGCTAACTCCAAATCATGAGTGGTATAATTCTTCTCATGAACCTTCAACTGGTGGGACGAGTATGCTACTACTTTCCCTTCCTGCATCAATGCACATCCTAGCCCGGTGTACGAAGCATCACAATACATTGAGAATGGCTTATGAACGTCTAATAGAATCAATACAGGTGTTGTTGTCAACTTCTGCTTCAACATCTCAAATGATTCTTGGCACGTGGGGGTCCACTTGAACTCAACCTTCTTTGCTAGCAAGGCTGACATTGGCTTGGCTATCTTGGAGAAACCCTCGATGAAACGTCGATAGTAACCGGCCATTCCAATGAAACTCTTGATTCTTCGGACATCTTTTGGTGCTTTTGAGTCCAGAATCGCTGCTACTTTCTTTCAATCCATAGCTAGTCCATCTCGGTTTATAATATGACCCAAGAACAGAACTTCGCTGATCCAGAACTCACACTTGCTAAGCTTGGCATACAGCTGACAATCGCGTAGCCTCTGAAGTACTTTCCTTAAATGCTCTTCATGCTCTTGCTCATTCTGAGAATATACAAGAATATCATCAATGAACACCACTACGAACTGGTCGAGGTAGTCCATGAACACACTGTTCATTAGGTACATGAAGTAAGCTAGCGCATTCGTCAAACCGAATGACATGACCGTGAACTCATATAATCCATATTTGGTGATAAATGTTGTCTTTGGTATATCCGAGGGTCGGATCCTGAGTTGATGGTAACCTGACCTCAGATCTATCTTTGAGAACACACTGACTCCTCTCAACTAACCAAATAAGTCTTCAATTCGGAGCAGGGGGAACTTATTCTTGATAGTGACTTCATTCAAGGACCTGTAATCGATGCACATCATCTTTGTTCCATCCTTCTTCTCCACAAATAGCACTGGGGCTGCCCAAGGCGAGGTACTTGGTCTGAAGTAGCCTTTCTCTAACAATTCATCAATCTGCTTCTTGAGTTCCACCAGTTCTAATCCGGTCACTCGATAGGCTCTCTTGGAAATAGGGGCGGTGCCTGGGATAAGCTCTATGGAAAATTCAACTTTCCTGTTAGGTGGCATGACTGGTAACTCTTCAGGGAACACATCGGGGAACTCCGACACAATTCTAATATCCTCAATTGGGTTGGCCTCCTTGTCATCTACTGACGGATAGTGACAGGCTCCTTCTTCTAGTTCAGGCAAGTACAACTTAGTTACTACTTTCTTTCCGGATGGGGACACCAACTTGATTGTTCTCTTATCACAACTGATAGTGGCTTGGTTCTTGTATAGGCAATTCATCCCTAGGATGACATCTAACCCTTGAGTATCCATTACTACTAGGTTAACAGGGAAGTCTATCCCCCTTATTTCAATCCTTAGATTCGGACAAATCCTATCAGACTGAACTTTCCCCCAACTGAATTAACTCTTAAAGGTGGAAACATTGATTCTATGGGGATGCTATGTGCTTCTACCCGTGATGTAGAAACAAAAGAATGCATGGCACCAGTGTCAAATAATACTTTTGCTGGATGGGATTCGACTATAAACATATCTACTACCATGTCCTAAGCATTCTGGATTGCTTCGGCCTCCAGGTGGTTCACCTTTCGACGGTTATAAGCCTGACCATGGCCTCCTGATGCTTGCTGTGGTGCTCCTTGTCTTGCTGGGGTATTGACTGCTGGCGGCTACTGAGTTGCCTTCTTTGGACAGTGCTTTGCCCAGTGGTTTTGTTCTCCACAATAGAAGCATACGCGGCCTCTTACTTGCGCTGGAGCTGCTTGGCTGTTCCGATTGGTTGATGGGGCAGGAAGGTGAGGTGCCTGGTTGTTCTGACGCTGGTATTGATTACCTCCCTGCTAGTTGTTCTGATGGTACTACTGTTGCTGCTGCTGCTAAGGAAACTGCCTCTAGTACTGGTGGTGGTGGTGTTGACGCTGATGCTGGTGCTGGTGACCTTGGGGGTGACCTTGCTTGAACTCCTGAGGTGGGTTGCCTGAGTAGCGGGGGTGACTACTACTCTCGGTCTGAGATCCACCAATCTTGTGTTTCCTGTCCTCCATTTCCCGGCACTTCCTTTCAGTCATGATTGCTCTATCGATCAAATGCTGGAAGGTGGGGAAAGTGTGGTCCATCAGCTGGTAGTGAAGGGGGTCAACCAAACCTCTCAAAAAATGGTACTGCCTCTTAGCATCTGTGTTGACATCTTCTGTGGTGTAGCGTGACAGCTGCAAAAACTTGTCCCTGTACTCACTGATAGACAGGGGACCTTGCTTCAAAGGTAGAAACTCCTCCTTCCTTACCATCATCAATCCTTCAGGCACATGGTAACGATGAAAGTTGTCCCTAAACTCCTCCTAGGTGATGGCTTCAAGGTCGGCATGGGTGGCAAGGTAAGACTCCCACCAGGACTGTGCTGCTCCCCTTAGCAGACGGGGACCATACAAAATCTTCTCACGATCGTTGCACTGAGCAGTGTGCAACTCACGCTCCACAATACGCAACCAATCTTCGGTGTCCATGGGATCAGCAGAATGGGCAAAGACAGGGGGATGGCCCCTCATGAATTCTGCCTGCTTGTCTCTAGGTACCTCCGGCATCTGAACTTGCACTTGGGGCTGAGGTGGGGGTGGTTGTTGCTGCACCTCTTGCATTGCTGCTAGGGTCTGACCAATTGCTTGGACTACTTGAGTCTGCATCAGGAACATCTGCTCAACTATCATCGGGGGTGGCAGTGGTAACTACTGCTGAGCTACCTCCTCCTGGGGTGCCTGCTGCTTCGGCTGAGCACGCCTTGCACCACGGCGCCTGCTCTCAGACATCTGTAGAAAGCACACACACATCAAATCTGACTCTATAGTTTTTCAACATAAGAAAAGATATGGAAATCTTCATAGCACTGAACAATTGATCATCTTCACTGATAGCTTCTCAGATAAAGAGGAAAGTGGAAATAAAGGGATTACCCAACTAAATAACTGACTTTATTAATAACTACACTAAGTGGTAGGGGATACCCACACCTTGGTGACAATCATTACAAGGATCCAACTTTATTACATGTTCATCATGACAAGCATCCCAACATATGATAAGCAAATGAACTCTAACTAAGATTGACTAAGACTAAGATACTAAATTAAACATTATTACAGACTCTGACTCCATCGATCTATGGATCCAAATCTATCTGGGTCCTACAGTCAGGGGTACCATAGTGTAAGCGACCATGGGGCGGTGAACGGTAAGGGTGCTGAATCCCGACAGAGGTGGGAGAACCACTGTAAGGAAAATGGACCCGGGCCATTTGGCTAATTGAGTTTTGGTGTTTGATGAACAACACAATCCGTGAACTAATAAGTTTTCTAGTGTTTGTGTTTGTAGTTCACAGGATGCGAAGAGAATTGGACCAAGGCAATGAGGATGCAACACCTCAAAAGAAGACATAAAAAGATACATAGGAGTCCAATACTCAAGAACAAAGAAGCCCGAAGAAATCCAAGATGAGGGTTGTCAGCCAGCGCCTTGGTGGCGAACCGGACATTGGTGTCCGGTGTGCACCGGACTGTCTGGTGTGGCACCGGACAGTCTGCGCAGAGAGGCCGCAGACAGGCGCTCTCTGGCTATAGCATCGGACTGTCCGGTGTGCACCGAACTGTCCGGTGTGCCAACGGGCAGACGGCAACGGTCGGATCCAACGGTCGACTCCTACAGGCGCCAACGGTCGGCTGACGTGGCGTGCACCGGACATCTACTGTGCAGTGTCCGGTGGTGCACCGGACAGTCCGGTGCACCCGACGACAGAAAGCTGCTGCTTTCTGTCCAATGGCTAGTTGGGGTGTGGAGGCTATAAATACCACCCCAACCGGCCATTCTCTAGTGTGAGAGCCCAAGCAACATACCAAGGCATATAGTGCACATTTCCAAGAGCTCAAACACCCAAGTGCTTAATAGAATCACTCGGTGATTAGCGTAGGTGCTTTGCGAAGTGCTTAGGTTAGTTAGACCACTTTAGCGCTTGCTCTAGGTGAACCCTAGTTAGTTGAGTGAGTTTTGTAAAACCACACAACCCCTCGGCTCTTGCGTGAGTCGTTGTAATTGTACCGAGTGGGGCGAGAGTCTTGCGAGACCGTGACAACCGCGTTTGTGTCACGGCCGCCACCGTGTACCGGAGGGAACGAGGCCCGCGGCGTTTCGGCCGGAAGCTCGATAGTGGAGACGGCGGGGAGCGTCCGAGAGGAGCCGGAAGCGGAGCACCACTTGCGTGTGGAGAAGGCCCGCGGCTCTCTACGGAGTTACTCGACCGTGGTGCTTGGCCCTCGCGTGGGCTTCCCTTTGCGTAGGGGCACCAACGAGGATTAGTCAGGACCTTGCGTGGTTCCGGATACCTCGGTAAAAATACCGGCGTCATCCACGAGAGTTTGCTTCTCTACTTAGCTCTTTACATTCCGCATTTATATTAAGCATTTAAGTTTCAATCTTGTAGTCATACTTATTTAGTGTAGATTGAAACTTAGCCTTTGCGGTAGAGATAGCAACACTTAGACAAAACCTAGTTTGCACATTCTAGTTTTGGTTATTTGCATAGGTTTTGCTCTAGGGATTTAATTGTGGCCTAGTTTAGTAAAAGTTTTAGAAGTCCTAATTCACCCCCCCCCCTCTTAGGCGTCACCCGTTTCCTACAAGTGGTATCAGAGCCCGGTTTGGCTCATTTGAAATGTTTTAGCTTCACCGCTAAAAGAGCCGACGCTTTTTAGAGGAAGGGATGGATACCCATAGGCCACCACACTTCGACGGCACTAACTTCCCATATTATAGTGCTAGAATGGCTTGTTACCTAGAGGCCGTTGATCTAGGTGTTTGGAGAGTCACTCGTGACGGGATGAAACCCCTCAAGAATCCCGAGAAACCCACCACGAGTGAGGAAAAAGAAATCCATTTAAAGGCTAGAGCCAAAAATTGCTTGTATGAATCTCTTAGAATGGATATTTTCAATCAAGTATTTACCCTGAAAACTGCTAATGAGATTTGGCTAAAATTGCATGAGCTCCATGACGGCACATCCAATGTCCGTGAGCAAAAACATTGCCTAGTCTTAAATGATTATAATTCTTTTGCTATGAAAGATGATGAGCTTGTTAGAGACATGTATTCTCGTTTGAATCTAATTATCAATGAGCTCAATTCGATTGGCATTAATAAGCTAGGTGATGCGGACATTGTGAGGAAGATTATCTCCCTGCTACCACAACAAAGATATGGGAGCATCATCACCATCCTTCACAACATGGAGGACTTGAGCAACATGACCCCGACCATCGTGATTGGGAAAATCGCGGCTTTTGAGATGTCGCGAAAAATGAGTCGGGGAGAGGAGCCAACTTCCTCAAGACCATATGCTTTTGCATGTGATGAAAGGAAGGGCAAAAAGAAGGCTCCCACTCCAAGTTCCTCAAGCGAAGAAGAGGAAGAAGAAGAAGAAAGTGATGATGATGAAGATAATCAACCATGCACATCATCCTCCGAGGACGAAGAAACAATCCGACGCGTCAGAAAGGTAATGAGGATGATCCGCAAGATTAATCTAATGGGTGTGCCCCAGCAGGTCGAGGATCTTCTCTTTAACATTGACAGGTGTTGACGCCTTTTTGGAGCGCCAAACACTCAACAAGAACCGGTGGCGGTGCTCTCTGGTCAGGCGCGGACGGTCCGCGGCACAGGGCCGGACGGTCCGCGGCCTGGTGCAGGAGCACGGGTTCCCTGCCTGACGGTCGGACGGTCCGCGCCTTGGGGCCGGACGGTCCGCGTGTGCGCAGGGGCGGCGGAGGATCGCCGACGGCGCCTGGATCTCGCTCCGAGTAGGGACCCCGTCAGGGAGGAGAGATCCTAGGAGTTGTCTAGGCTCGGGCAGGTCGACCTAGACTCCTCTAATCGACGTAGAGTCGAAGAGAGACGGAGAATTTGGGGATTGGAAGGCTAAACTAGGGCTAAACTAGAACTAGACTAGAACTACTCCTAATGCATAAGGTAAAAACGAGTAATAGACTTGATTTGATCGATTGTTGGGGGTTCAATCGGCCGTAGCCCTTCATCTATATAAAGGGGGAGGTCTGGATCCGTTTCCAACTGTTTCCCGAGTTAATCCCGCGGTTTTAGGTAACAAATCCCGCGAGAAACTAGGAACCCTAACTGACTCTGCGCGCGCGCGGACCGTCCGCGCCACCACTGCGGACCGTCCGGACCGCGGACCGTCCGGCCTCAGGGCCGGACTGTCCGCGCTGCTCATTTTGGTGTCCAACATATGCCCCCCTGCCTTTTGGTGGAGCTTGGCGAACCAAAAGCATCAGTGAAAACTTCGGAAACAATTGATCTTATAAGCTTTTGTTCCCGAAGTAAGGACTCAGCTCGATGCAAGTCATCGGCTCTTGCGATCAGATAATATAAATAATTGATGGAACTTTAATGCACAGAGGCCGTTTCGGATCGCATCCTCTTCGGCCATGTCTACCTGATCAACCTGTCAATAGGCAAAAACTTGTTGTGCCCCCCAGCCTAAATAAGCAAACGGATTGAGCCAGTAATACGAATTCATCGCCGTACCACCCCACACATGAGTAGGACAACACATCGGCGATGGATAGAACGGGACGCACCATGCTATCCCCGGAGGAGGATGACAAGGCGATCTTGGTTGTGCTACCTTTTGGGTCTGTTTAGTCGGCTTTTGCTTCCGCACAGATCGCCCTTTTGACTTTGTCTGCTTTATTGGCCGGTTGTGTGGAACGGCCTTCTTCATATATTTGGCAAGCAACTGACCAAAAGTAGGGCCGACTCTACTGAGTCGTCCAGATGTCTTAGTAGTGTTTTGTTTCCTAACACTTGTGTTGGAACGTTGTGGTCCGATGATCTGAGGTTGCTGCTTCTGACCATCTGCGGACCGTCCGGCCATCATAGCCGGACTGTCTGCGCATGTCTCGGACTGTTCGGACTTAGTACCCGGATCGTCCGGCGTACGCAGGACAGGTGACCTTGATCGGGTGTTCGATCGTGCTTGCCCCCCGGTGCGTCCGGTCTTTGTTTTGTCCAGAGCCTTCAGAGTAACCATTCTGCGTGACATATTTGGTGTGCGAGGATCACCAATGACGATATTTTTATTTTTACTTTTTTCGGCCGCACAAGGCCGAATTATGGCTTTTTTGCTCGTTGGCTCTAATGTGGTGACAGGAACAGGTGTCTTGTCAATTTTCACCTCTTTTTGAAACCTCAACCGGCCTTCGTTTATAGCCGATTGTATTTGCCGACGGAAGACGACACAATCATTGGTGTTATGGAGAAAGGAGCCATGCCATTTGCAATAAACGCGCCCTTTTAATTGTTCAACCGGAGGAATTACATGTGACAATTTAATATTACCATGTTTAAGCAACTCATCAAATATTTTATCACATTTAGTAATATTAAATGTGAACTTAACTTTTTCCTTTTGTGTCGAGTGCGGGTGAGAGCGAACAGAAGGTTTGGCCTTAGTGGGCCAAACAAGCTCAGGGACATGTGACTTTTTTGGTTCTTGGGGCTGGGGTGGCTGGTTATATTTATGCCGGCCTTTCGCACTAGGCGGATCACAGGTGACTTCTGGTGCTCCGGACGGTCCGACTTGCACAGTCGGACGGTCTGAGGGTGGACCAGACGGTCCGGTACTATCCTCGGACTGTCCGGTCACGTCAAGCAACACCTGTGACCCTTGTGGTGGGCTCTGTGTAACTCCGGACTGTCCGGCGTAGGGTGTCGGACGGTCTGACGGAGGGCCGGACGGTCCGCGATTGTGTGCGGACGGTCCGACCGTGCTCAGAGTTGACTCACCATTTAGCGAAGATGGTGGTGACGGTCGTCCTGGATATGAGTCCATCGGCATACCAGAATATGGCTGGGGAAACCCATTTGTTGCCGATGTGTTTGGCGCAATTGTTTTGGCGCCTAATTTTTGTGATAAAAAACTAGGCATGTGAGTTTTTCCTAATGCATGCGCCATCCTTTCTATATCCTCTGTGATACTTTTAATCCGATTATCAAAAGAAATTTTAATAGATGAAATATCATCGACTGACCTGGCATCACCTATCGTGGGGAGCTGTTGCAGCACGGATGACATGTAATCGGCGTCTATTTCCCTCTCCTTTACGACCTTCTGGTGGCGATCTACCTTGAAGTGCGAGAGGTACCACTTTTTCGCCACCTTGAGCATCTGATCTTGTTGTCGTTGGATCTCCTCATCCATCTTCTTCATGTCATCTTTTAAGTTTTAATGCTCTGCGGCCGATAAATTAGTCAGCCTTGTGTCGCTGTTTGGAGAAGCACTGTTGAGATCTTTAGAATCGGCCATGTAAGCCTGATTTTGTAGATCTGCAACCTCGGTCCCCAGCGGAGTCGCCAAAAAGTATGTTGACGCCTTTTTGGAGCGCCAAACACTCAACAACAACCGGTGGCGGTGCTCTCTGGTCAGGCGCGGACGGTCCGCGGCACAGGGCCGGACGGTCCGCGGCCTGGTGCAGGAGCACGGGTTCCCTGCCTGACGGCCGGACGGTCCGCGCCCAGGGGCCGGACGGTCCGCGCGTGCGCAGGGGCGGCGGAGGATCGCCGACGGCGCCTGGATCTCGCTCCCGGGAGGGACCCCGTCAGGGAGGAGAGATCCTAGGAGTTGTCTAGGCTCGGGCAGGCCGACCTAGACTCCTCTAATCGACGTAGAGTCGAAGAGAGACGGAGAATTTGGGGATTGGAAGGTTAAACTAGGGCTAAACTAGAACTAGACTAGAACTACTCCTAATGCATAAGGTAAAAACGAGTAATAGACTTGATTTGATCGATTGTTGGGGGTTCAATCGGCCGTAGCCCTTCATCTATATAAAGGGGGAGGTCTGGATCCGTTTCCAACTATTTCCCGAGTTAATCCTACGGTTTTAGGTAACAAATCCCGCGAGAAACTAGGAACCCTAACTGACTCTGCACGCGCGCGGACCATCCGCGCCGCCACTGCGGACCATCCGGACCGCGAACCGTCCGGCCTCAGGGCCAGACTGTCCGCGCTGCTCATTTTGGTGTCCAACAACAGGAAAAAGCAAAGGAAGAGAGGATGCTTCGCATGTGGGGAGAAGGGCCACTTCAGGGACAACTGTCCAAATATGGCCAAACCCAAAAAGGAGAGGAGCAAAGGCAAGGTGCTAACAAGTGTTAGAACTTGGGATGATTCTTCAAGTGAAGATGAACCTCCAAGGACGCGCAGCCACCGGTCCTCGTCACGATCATCACGGTCATCACACAAATGCCTTATGGCAAGAGGTGACAAAAGCATTCCATCCTCTAGTGATGAAAGTAGTAGTGATGATGAAGGTGAGGGAAAGCCCTCTCTAGATGAGCTTGCGGAAGCCGTAGAATTTTTCCAGGATGTTTGCACTAAGCAAAAAGCTCAACTTAAAACTTTGAAAAATAAGTTGGTTAGCTCTCAAAATGATTACAAAGGTTTGCTAGAAAAATTTGAAACTTTTGCAAACTTAAATAGTGAGCTATCAACTAAAATTGAGCTATTAGAATCTAGTGCTCCATCCACTGCTACCGATGACAACCTTATTAAAAAGAATGAAAAACTTAAGGCTAAGTTAGCTAGCTCCCAAGAAGCTATTGAAAATTTGCTAGAGAAAATGGAAATTCTTAGCATACACAATAATGAGCTAACTACTAAGCTAGAAAACATTGGTAGCACCCCAGCAGCATCTTTAGTTGAAATACCTGAAATAATTAAGAAAGATGCTTCTACTTCCTGCTTTGATTTAATTGATGATTCTAACCCCTGCACCAAGTCGTTGTTGAGAATATTGTTGTAGAGACATGTTCGGATGAGGTTGCAAAGGAAAATGAACAATTAAAGCAAGAAGTGGCTCGCCTTGGCAAGGCTTTGTATGATAAGAAAGGCAAAGCCAAACAAATCCGACCTCCACAGGATAACACCACTGCGGGAGTGAACAAGCCTGTAGAGAGAGAAACTGTGATTTGTAGGCTATGCCACATGGAAGGCCACAAGTCTTTCCAATGCAAGGCGATGACCGGGGATAAACAAAGGCAAAAGCTCAAGCAAAAGCCATCAAGCAAAATCTCCAACACCTACATCAAAAAGGTGAACAAAAAGGATGCTACACCATATTTGATCAAGAAGAAAAAGAACGGAAAGGTGATAGCAATCAAGGCCAACAAGCAAGCCAACAAAGGAAAGGGGGTCAAACGCATCTGGGTGCCAAAGGAGATAATTTCAACCATGAAAAGCACCAAGAAGGTTTGGATTCCGAAAGGGAAGTGAGTGGACCGAAGGTCTGTGGGAAATTTGGAGACTTGGCAAATTTGGGATGTATATCATGGGATACATCATATTGGATCAAGTTAATTGCCAAGTGGGTTAGTGAAAATTTTGGACCCAAATTTCCCACCCATGACTAAGGTAACTAGCTTTATTGTATTCTTCGTCTTTAGATATGCGTATCTATTTATCTTTTATCTAGTTTACCTTTCTTGCCTAGTATTACATTTGTTATGTACTTTTGTTTAAAATCATGCATACTAGGTAAATCATATGGTAGGATTGCTTGTTTTTAATTCATATACTTAAGCAAACCTACATGGCTTAAAATGTTTAGTTAAAGCACGGCACATAGCTTTTATATCACTCCATAGTAAATGATGCATCAATTGAAAATTTTGATTTCTACAAAGTGTATCATTTAACTTATATGTGCCAAAGTTTGGATTATGGATAATTTGCCCCTCTTGATATCAAATCAAAGTGCATGTCTCCTACAAGTATTCAAAACTTGTATGCACACCTTTAGGGGGAGGTTACTCTATAATCTAACACCTTGAGACTAACACCTTTTCAAGTCTATTTCATGTGATAGTCTCATTGTAAGGAAAATGAAGTCCCCGGAGAAAGACAACAATCTTCCACTGCAAAATCTCCAAGAACTCTCATGTCTCTCAAGCTCACCATTGACCTTCAATTGGTATCTTTTGAGACTACATTCAGTATCATTTACATGTCTTCTCCAATATTTGATTAGACTATATTTCATATCATATACTTCCATGTTGCTAAAAATGCATAAGTGGTTAACTCATATTCTGTTACCTATGCATAAGGGAAGTTAGTCTTTTCAAATCATGTCTTGCTCCTCTAATTTTCACATGCTTTCTCCTAAGTAGAGGATCTCTGTCAGGGGGAGTATTTCTTCATCTCCAAAAAAAAGGGGAGAAACTTCTTTCTAAAAGAGAACACTCATTTAGGGGGAGTATTCCTTTCAACTGGTATCATTCATATGGTTTATCTTAATATCCTTCTAGTGATATCATTTGATACAATTCTTGTTGAGGGCAAGCTTTTATTTACTTCCTACATGCTTTTAATGTCTTCCTTTTCGGTGGTTGATGCCAAAGGGGGAGAAGTTTAGGGACCAAAGCAATGAAAACTTTACCAAACACCACCAATTTAAAATTTTATATCTCCAAATGATTTTTTCAAGTGGTTTTGGTTATTTGGTCCAAAAATAGGAAGTAAGTGAATTATGGAGTTAGGGGGAGGCTTAAGTCCATAATATCACATTGTGGGGACATCCATGCATCTTAGCAAGTAAAATGCATATTTTCATTCAAATACTTGTATTATTTGCTTGCTTTGGTTGTGTTGTCATCAATCACCAAAAAGGGGGAGATTGTAAGGAAAATGGACTCCGGGCCATTTGGCTAATTGAGTTTTGGTGTTTGATGAACAACACAATCCTGAACTAATAAGTTTTCTAGTGTTTGTGTTTGTAGTTCACAGGATGCGAAGAGAATTGGACCAAGGCAATGAGGATGCAACACCTCAAAAGAAGACATAAAAAGATACATAGGAGTCCAATACTCAAGAACAAAGAAGCCCGAAGAAATCAGCGAAGAAATCCAAGATGAGGGCTGTCAGCCAGCGCCTGGTGGCGCACCGGACATTGGTGTCTGGTGTGCACCGGACTGTCCGGTGTGGCACCGGACAGTCTGCGCAGAGAGGCCGCAGACAGGCGCTCTCTGGCTGTAGCATCGGACTGTCCGGTGTGCACCGGACTGTCCGGTGTGCCAACGGGCAGACGGCAACGGTCGGATCCAACGGTCGACTGCTACAGGCGCCAACGGTCGGCTGACGTGGCGTGCACCGGACATCTACTGTGCAGTGTCCGGTGGTGCACCGGACTGTCCGGTGCACCCGACGACAGAAAGTTGCTGCTTTCTGTCCAAAGGCTAGTTGGGGGTGTGGAGGCTATAAATACCACCCCAACCGGCCATTCTCTAGTGTGAGAGCCCAAGCAACATACCAAGGCATATAGTGCACATTTCCAAGAGCTCAAACACCCAAGTGCTTAATAGAATCACTCGGTGATTAGCGTAGGTGCTTTGCGAAGTGCTTAGGTTAGTTAGACCGCTTTAGCGCTTGCTCTAGGTAAACCCTAGTTAGTTGAGTGAGTTTTGTAAAACCACACAACCCCTCGGCTCTTGCGTGAGTCGTTGTAATTGTACCGAGTGGGGCGAGAGTCTTGCGAGACCGTGACAACCGCGTTTGTGTCACGGCCGCCACCGTGTACCGGAGGGAATGAGGCCCGCGGCGTTTCGGCCGGAAGCTCGATAGTGGAGACGGCGGGGAGCGTCCGAGAGGAGCCGGAAGCGGAGCACCACTTGCGTGTGGAGAAGGCCCACGGCTCTCTACGGAGTTACTCGACCGTGGTGCTTGGCCCTCGCGTGGGCTTCCCTTTGCGTACGGGCACCAACGAGGATTAGTCGGGACCTTGCGTTGTTCCGGATACCTCGGTAAAAATACCGGCGTCATCCACGAGAGTTTGCTTCTCTACTTAGCTCTTTACATTCCGCATTTATATTAAGCATTTAAGTTTCAATCTTGTAGTCATACTTATTTAGTGTAGATTGAAACTTAGCCTTTGCGGTAGAGATAGCAACACTTAGACAAAACCTAGTTTGCACATTCTAGTTTTGGTTATTTGCATAGGTTTTGCTCTAGGGATTTAATTGTGGCCTAGTTTAGTAAAAGTTATAGAAGTCCTAATTCACCCCCCCCCCCTCTTAGGCGTCACCCGTTTCCTACAACCACCATCCAAATAATGGCATGCTATGCACTCAGCACGCAATTCCGCAACCTCCGCCCGAACCTTGCCCAACTTGTCAAGGGCATGGTCCAGCTCGGTGTTGAGCACGGCGACCAAGTTGACCATGTTGTTTAGCCTGGGATTGTCCTCACCAACGGGTGAGACAATCACACCTCCAGCACTGCCGGTCGAACGGTGAGGGTAGTACTTCAGGTCAAGGCCATCAACTACCCTGCTGAACAACGAGCAATACTGCAAAAGTGCACGTCGTGCTGCATCTTGCATGGCTGCCTCAGCAATATCCCTTTCAATGATAGAATACTGCTCTTAGAAGGCCTCTGCACCCTGGAGATCATTGTCCAGACGGCGCACCAAGCAAGTAAGTAGCCTCCCAATGGTCCGGGTATAACCCGCGACGATGCTGGTAGACTACACAATGGTACTCGATGGACCAAGTGTGTCGGTCGAAGGCCTGACGCAACAAGGTGTCGAGAGCGTCGTGGAAGTGACACCCGCGAGCGGCGTCGTGAGTGATGGGTCTAGTGATCCATCCCTCCAGCTCCTGCTCCTCCGATAGCTCCGCGATGTGGTTTGAACTGCCACCGGCGTCGTCGTCGTCTCCGTCTCCGTCAGGGTCTCCTCCAGCAGCCGGGATGCCCTATGGTGATGCAGGGGGCATCTCCGGCTGAGGTGCAGGGGAAGGTTGCCTCCCAAACTTCACCTCCTATTGAGGCGAGGGGGAAGAGTCCTGCTGCTCCTGCTCCTACTCCTGGCGTCGGCGCTCCTGCTCCTCGTGCAGGCGACGATGCAGTCTCTCCAGGTGGCTGGACTGACCTGGCACCGTGAGGTGCAGTGGGCGCTCCGCCAGGCGAGAAAGCAAAAAGGGGATCACTGTCTTACGTGCAGTGCATCTAATACAGGCCATCTACAAAACACATTGTAAGCAAAAGAGTGAGAGTAGAACTATAAGACCAGCAAGTCAACAGAAAGATAAGTGAGACAAAATTTTGTGAGATGAGTAATAGCATAGAATTGGTCAAGATGACCAACTTTTGAAATGACACTACAGATCAAGGTAAGGGTAGAGGTCTATAGTCCTTAGGGCGACCATTCTAGTCTAGGTTAGCGGTCATACAGTCAGCATGGCTTTTATACCACTTATGTCACACCCGGTTTTGGAAGGCAAACTGAATGCGAACCATGTACGTGCTAGGATCAGAAACTCATGTACACAGCGATTACATAATTGGACATCATCACACAATGCTCAAAGTAAATAGCGAAAAAGTACTTTATTACAACAAGATGTCCAAGACATCCACTGAGTCTATAACATAGTCATTAACATTAATATCAAAGTGCGGAAATACGAAATGTAGAAGACAAGGCCTTCACAGGCAGCTGACTGAGGTTTGTCGCTAAGATAAACTAGAACTCATCGTAGTCCTAAAACTCTTCAAAATCCTCCGTGTTGCCAGCATCTCCTCCTGAGCACTGAGTATAGTGGGGACAACCTGGGGTGGGTGGTTTGTAAAGCAAGGGTGAGTACACATCAACGTACTCAGCAAATGTCCCGTTTGGCTAAAGTGGACTAGCTGTATGTGGAGTTAAGGCTAAGCAGTTGCTTTTAGTTGGTCAAGTATTTATTACTATTAGTAGAGCCAAATTTTAGTAATAAACCTAGTTATTACCCAAATGTACTCCCTCCAAGAGAAAACACCAGAGAACCTAATTATACCATCATAATTAATCATCATCATAAAAGTAACTAAAATTCTTCTAATCAAAGAGGATCCCAAGGCCACTCTTAACCATGAGCAAGGCTAATATATCAGTTTCATAACACTCTGCAGAGGTCGCACACTTTACCCACAAGCCGTGATTTTCGTTCTGCCCGGAAAGAGCCAATCTCCATTGACCACTACCTAGGTGGCCTGACAGGGTATCACTAAGTAGCCTTTACAAAGATTTCCTAGAGGTCATAGTCGCCTGTTAGGTTTCTCCGGTTTGATAAACACAGTACATCTCCCCAAAGGAAGGGTGACTAACAAAACCAAATCAAGAACCTCTGCAACCAGCTGCGGCAGAGCAAGTACTGTGCCCAAACCCCATTGATGGCCCTACAATGAAGCCAACTACTCCTCTGGTTCCTCTAATTAATCAGCTAAGGGTGTCGCATTCCACCCTCGTGGTTGCACTGTTATCCTGGGTTGTCACTCCCCAAACAGGTCCTTATGGAGAGGTACTCAGGAAAATGACCTATGTCCTCTAATGTATCACAAGATCATCATCAGGATAACATCATCGTATCATAAATATTCACATCATGTTCATTGATTAAAGTAAAGTAATAACATGAAGCTAACCATAGTAACCCAAAAGGTAAATAAGGAAAAGGTAAATACAAACTAGTCAATCCTTAAGTTTCAATAATGTAATGCGGGACGGTGAATTATAAAGTAGATAGGACATAATAGGTCAAAGGACACTTGCCTTCACCAGGTTGTTGCTCTGGAAGATCGTCAGCAACACACTCAGGAACCACAGGCTGCTCGTTCTCTAAATAAAGTGATCACACATTCAATACATTTGGAAAGTACAAATGAATAGCACACCAAACATGTACAATCAAGTGAACACAAGTTTGATAAGACAATATGAACATAAAGGGTAGACTTAAATGTTAGGGTTTAACATAATTAGAGATCAGTGATTATGGATCACATATCTTAGTTCTACTAATTTTTGTGGGACACAAAATTACAACATGAGTAACTTTATACACAACATTTTATCAATCTCACAACATTAAACATCTAATTACAATTAAAGTTTTCCTTTTTATTTATTTTCTTAAATAGATAAATTAACACATAAACTATCCTATAGCTTAGATAAAAAATTAGAGTACTCAGGCTGTGGATGAACATAATTTATTTGGACAGAGAACATTTCTATGAACATTTTGCAATTTGAATCACTAAATTTGGAGTTCAAATGAAAAGATATGAAATAAACAAGTTTTGAAGTTTGAAACATGAAATTAAGCCCAATTCTGTGATTATTTAAAAAGCCAGGGTCTGATTATAAGAGTTCAGGGGTCTGCACGCTAAAACACAGGACGGCGGGTTGATTCTCTAAAACCCAAGGGTCTCTTAAGCAAAAATACACACGAAGGGGTATCGGGTGATGTCAACCATTAGATCGCAGATCAACAGCCAAGATCAGATCCCACAGACGTGCGCGCGGGCGCGCAGCAAGCACTGACAGGCAGGGACGAGTGTCAGCGACCAGAAGGGAAGGCAGGCTGACCAGTCGGGCCCAGCGCCAGGGGGCGCAGGCGCTGACTGGTGGGCCCGGGGATAGAGCACGGGTGAGGGGAGCAGATCTGGACGGTTGGATTTCCATCAAACGGTCGAGATTAGATTGGTTCTAATTAAATCCTAACCGCCAGATCTCGGGTGAACGTCCGAGATCCATCGGCCAGCGTGGTCGTGATGGCGGGTCCTTGGTGCGGCGGCGCCACTCGACCTCGCGACGGGATGTCACTAGAGACGAGGGGAACGGCCACGGTAGGGCTCTAGGTACTTGGGGAAGGACTCGGGCACATTCAGGGCAATCTAGCAAACATGACCGTGGGCACAACGCCAGCGCGGAGGCACCAGAGGGCGCAGAACGCAGCGGGATGGTCCCACGGTGGCGCGAATACACTCTAGCGAGTAATCGCGCAAAGACCAGGGCAATAAACAGAGAAATAGGGGCGCAGGGAGGTTGCTCACCTCAAGCGGAAACACTAAAGTCCTGGAGCAATGGCAGAGACGCAGGGACGCCTCGGGTCGATGGTGGCGGAGCTCCGGTTGCACGGAGAGAACTTCGGTGAGCGTGGACCAGACAGACCAGAGGGGCTGGGGGCGAACCGAGGGGTGTCCCGAGTTGCTGATGGCGAGGCGGAACTCATCAAGGCAACGGCACGGCGTGGGCTCGACGGCGGCGGTAGAGCGGACGGCGAACTTCGGTGAGCGGCGGCGGAGCTGCCTGGCTGCGCGCGTAGGACGAGAGTGCTCGGCTGAGGGCGCAATTGAGCAGGGGAAAGTGGGCGAGCGGGGTGCGAGCTCTAATGGGGCGAGGGCGTGAGGAGGTGGTCGGGGATTGTGCAGACATGGCCGCGTCCATGGCGGGGGCATGGGCGGGAGGTTAGTGACGGAGGGTGGCTGACAGGCGAGGTCCGCGGGGCAGAGAGAGGGAACGAGCGCGAACGGGCGGTCAGCGCTGACAGGAAGGTCCCACGGGACAGCAAGAGAAAGAACACGCGGGCGCGAACGGGTCGATGCGGACGGGTCGACGGCAATAGGCCTGCCCCACCAGGCAGCGGGAGGGAGAGAGGGAGAGAGAAAGCGCGTGCATGGACGCGGGCGGTCACTGGCAGGTGGGGTCCACCTGTCAGGCGACGCGGGCGCGTGTGCGTGGCTTGGTTGGGCCGACTGGGCTGAAATGACTTTTTCCTTTTTCTAGGGAATTTCTGATGCTTTTCTATTTTTTCTCTAGGTTTTCAATTCAAATTCAAACCAAGTTTCAAATTCAAACTAAATCAAACAATTCAAAGAATATTTAGAGCTCAGCACGATGCAACATTTCATGACTCATATTGTTTTGACAAAATAAAATAATTAATCCCTCACTAATTAAGCTAAATCTACCCAAAAGAAAAAGAGAGAGAGAAACTAGAGAGAGAAGAGTAACACCTAAATTTGGTAGGTAATTAGAAAGAAATTTGATACCCCAAATTTAGGGTGTTACATTTTAGCTCTTAGTTTTTATGTCTATACTAAACTTGATGATGGTAAATCTAGATACATATATAAAACACATACATCAAGTATTGTATGAATCATTAATTATGTAAAAGAATTGTATAAAACACATACATCAAGTCTTCTCTGGTGGTACCTTTAGATGGTGACACTTGGTTGGGGCCTTCAACTTAGTACGTGCGGTACTGCTAACACCGACACGTGCATTCGTCTACAACGCGTTTCCAAGCATGGAAAACCTGGAGCATGCCTCGTCCACAACGGTTTGGCAGCATCGTCCTCGGTATCGCCTACTTCCTATATGGCTGCCTCAACTGCTTCGCTGTCTTCGTGTATGGCGCCCTCCTTCTGTGCCACCGTCACCATGGCGCCTCCTAGCATGCCACAGGCCTTTTTGCATGTTGCGCCTGCATCCGCGACTTGTCTTCTTTGGCATCCTCAACAGCTACATTGACCATAGCTACCCCGACGCATGTCACCTCGACAATGACTCGACACCCTTGCACTCGGCTATCTTGACATTATCGACACAAAGGGTCATCATCTGCATGGGCTACTCCAGTCACAACATTCGCACCGACGTTCCAACTGTGGGGGATATCTCCATTGTTCTCTAGTCTGCCCGTTCGTGTTGCTAATGCTAAGACTGCAGGGGGATGTTAGAGTAGATTAGGCAACTCTTGATATGGTTGGTTTAGGATTGATTGTAATCCCGGGATAACCTTCCTTGTATCTAGGATAATCTTACTTATATATAGGATAACCTTCTTGCCCTCCAAGTCATGTACTCCTGTATATTCTCCATAGAGGCTCAATGCAATAGATTCCACACATTATACACAATCTCTCCTTCTTATAGTAGTGGGGTATAGGGAGAACCACTGCGGGAGGGAGAAAAGTAGGGGTGACATTCAGGTGACGTGTCTGCATAGTGCTGTATAAGGAAAAATTTAGTGGGTAGCGTTACATATAGTATAAAAATACAGTTGTTGTTATATCTTATTCTGAATTAATGTATTATGAGCTATTAGATGATCTTAGTTGTATCTAAGTCTACTACGAGTCGTACATGTAGCAACATTCTATTTTCATATCTTCAGATGATGAAGTCCCATAATCTATCTGCTGGTTCAGAGATAACCCTTCTTGCATGTCTAGAGCGCATCAGGCAAATATGCAATGGTTCAAATCTAATGAAATCAAACCAAATATTCGACGGTGCGGTGTAGGCCGACATAGCCAGTTTAGTAGCCAACATGGTATACATGTACACATGGGCCGATCTGGTCCGGCATGGCACAGGCCCACTAAAGCATGGTCCACTAAAGCACAATCTTAATTATGTGTCGTGTCGTATCGGCATGTGGGCCAAGCCATCGGCCCACAGCACGACCCATAAATAGTTATGTGTGCCAAGCCGACCCAAATAGCTCAGGATGCCTTAGTGTGCTAGACCGACCCATATATACACAACAGTAAAACATATCAATACAACAATAATACATAAATAGAGGTACGTAACATATATGACCAAATAAAATTGAGATGTTTTGTGGTTGTGGGTGCCTCATGAAAACCTTTTGTCGAAAGGAAAAAAGTACAACCAGCTCAAAAATAATATTCAGTTCACCGTTCAGAGTTTACTAGTTTAATTGAGTATTACATCCATACAAAATATAGATACAGAATAAAATCCCACATGGCCACAGGCACAGTATGCAACAAGTTGATCATCTTAATTATTATCCCCATCCCAATCTAAGTACATGTTCCCGAAGACACGTTGAAGCTCTAGATTCTACAAGTTGTGTTGTTCCCGATCATCCTTTTCATATGCATTATATGTTTAGTGGGCTTTAATGGACCTTAACTAAATTGGTCGTGCTAGGCCAGCCCATGGGATTGACCTGAGACCTAGACATGGCCCACACATTGTGTCGTCCTAGACCCACAAATAGGTTAGGTCATGCCAGACCTAGGTTGTACCTAGAATTATATGATTTAGGCCGATCTATTAGGCACAGCCAAAATGTACAATAGGGCCAAGGCACGGTACTGGAACGAAAGAAACCGGGCAGTTAGCCCATGGGTCGTGGCGTGGGCTTCGCTCTAGAGTGCTTTGATCCGCTCGGCTTGTTCACTCCACCTGTGCCGGCAGTGCCACGACCGCGAGCCCGCGACGATCACCTACTGTCAAGTGCCAACCGTCCAACCCCCAGCGTGCCTCACCCAATACCCCACCTCCTGATTCTTCAACCTAGGGATGGCAATCGGGCGGGTAGTACACGAATATATAGTTCGGGAATCCATACCCGCGAAACAAAACTCAAACCATATCCATACCCATAAACGTTCGTGGGTATAGATCTGTATCCATACTCGTACCTGCCAGGTATCTGCTATTCGGTGGATACCCGTTACCCGCCCGCCCACTACAATTTTAACATTCAACAACAAACAATAATTTTATCACATTTCAAAATAATTATCATTCCAACAACATCAAATGATAATTTCAGCACCAAACAACATGTCATGGATAAAAATTGAAAAATGAAAATTTATGATAATATATTAAATCTGTACGACCTACATGTCAGATATCCATTGGGTAACGGGTATAGATACTGGATATCCATACCCGTAAAAAAACTATCCTTAGATACTTTATTATATCCATAACCGTAACCACGGATATCAAATTTCACCATACTCATATTCAATAGATAACTAGGTGAGTGGCCGTGCGTTGCAACGGGAACATATAATATTACAATAACTTATATATAAATGTGTTATATTGTTATGAGAAAAAAAAATTATAATCCATTGGTGATCTTGGTCATACATAAATTTTATTATTTTAATCTACTTGTTTCACCACTACATTACGACTATCAATATAATGCAGATTTCTAAATATGATAGTTAGGTGTCTGTGCATTGCGATGACTCACAAATTATTAATAAAATGTTAGTGAACAACAGTTATATGAAAATGAACAATACATATTGTCATCGACCTCAATATATCACTAATTTTTTGCCACCAAACAATACATAACTAAACTGGAACAAATCAAATTATACTACAATGTGTATATCACAAATACAAAGACTAAGAAGTGAACTTCTTTGTACGTCAAAAGCTCCATGTTAAGGTTAGCATGATCTGAACAAAAGAAACGATGCTTAATATATAGAGAGATTAGGGAAAATATATCGAGACGTATCCAATAACATCTCGTAGATACAATCTCAGAGGGTGATCAGGGTAATATAGGTCCATATCTGAAATACTTACATTAGGATGGAAGTAAGCATAAATCATTCCAATAATCCATATGTATCGATCGAGGCCAGATCGGAAATGCCACTCATGTAGCAGGGGTAAGTGTGCCTTGGATGGTGATGGATCTTTATAGCCTGAATAGAAAATAGTTAAGGTTGGTCCTGAACTCCTGAGCATGACTGGTAGGGAGAATGTCATACAAAACTACATCAATAACTTACCTAGCAGAAACGTAAAGGGGGCCCACAATAATTCAAATACCCCAGGGATTTCCCATATCAAAATTACAGACAAGAAGCAGCAAGTAATCTTAATAGCCATGATTGATGGTACCTCATTGCATTTGTTAAATGGACCAAGTGATCCATATACCATAAGAGTAAATAGTGTGTGCATTGGGCATATATAATAGAGCATGAGATCATTGTCAAGGACAATGGAATAGAATGCCACAAAGAAATTTAACCTCCACATCATCTGCATGGAAAATAGTTATTGGTCTAGTGCTTAAAAGGCGGTAACAAGAAATACAGGAGACTAAACTCATTAGGACATAGCACAAAATAAGACTGATGAGGTAGCATAGGCACCTGATCAAATCTTGCAATACTAAAATCTTTCTTGATATAGTAATAGGAGAAATTCCCAAATCCAGTCATCCAGACATAGCAAGCAATGAACACACGGATTGCATTGTATATCTCAGAAGCAGCAAAATAATGGTACACTCTTGCAAATTGGCCTCCAGGTAAGATATCAGCTTCAGAAGACGCCTTCCAAAAGGGGTCATTCTCTCCAAGTGTTCTTGATCCTGATCATCAGAACTTCTGAAAGTATCATGATCACTGCTGTATTCAGCCAATAGTGCATCAAGTGTCTCACTGTAAACAACCAGCAACCTCAAATAGTTACATAGCGTGTCATTGGGTGGATCTCTCCAGCTGTCATCGCCCTCCTTGAGGTCTCCTGCTGTAACATCTTCCCAAACTCAAATAGGTTACCCCACATGGCATCCCCAAGCCTATCAAGAATGGCTTGCACGTCACTGATCACGCCATCCCTAGAACATCCTATACACAAGTCCTCCATTTCAGGGATCACCTCTGCAAGTGCCTCATACATGTCAAGGATCCAAGGGACCTTCTCTGGCGAGCGGGGGCACACCGCCACAACACCCCCAAAGCTGAGAATCTGCATAATGCATCCTTTGGTGGACTCAAGGAAGCACGCATACATAAGTTCATCAGACGCATCGAGCACCTGGTCACAGAGGCGACGCTCACCAGCCAGCAGCACGCGCACGACCGTCTTGACCCCGTGCACCCACTTCTTCATCTTGTCGTTGAGCAGCTTCCACTCGATGTGTTGCACATCGTCGATGCTAAGGCGCTCGACGCCAAGCACGGAGAGGTACTCATCGAGCAGGTCGCGGCGGATCCCGCGCGCGCCATCCGGTGGGCGATGGCGCGCAGGTCTTCGACGGCCTCGGGGCGCACCGGATCGAACACCTGGTCCTCAAAGGGATTAGATCCGAGGGAGGCGCCGCGCGCGGTTTCCGGGCCGGTGGGGGTGGCGTCGAGGCTATGCGGCGTGGCGACGTCGAAGTCGGGGCAGGCATCGAGGTCGTCCATGGACTCGAGCGAGAGGCGGCGGAGCGAGAAGAAGAGGCCCATGGGGTTGATGGGGACGGCGTGGTGGACAATGAGGTGGCGCAGCTCCTCCTCGAGGCGCACCATGGCGAGCTGGACGGCGACGCCGGCCCGCGCGCCATTGGGGCCGCCGCGCGCAAGGTTTTCGATGGCGACATCCAAAGCGGCGAGGTACTGCGCGATGTCGTCCTCGGGAGCTAAATTCTAGGAACTGCAAGCAGCTGTAACACGAAAGCTGCACGCTCTCCAACAAATCATCCATCCCCGCTCCGCACCAGAGATACCTGTTGATGAGCACAAGCATACGGTGGCTCTCCTCTCCTGCTGTCGGCCGAGGATTCCTTCTTTCGGCTCTCAGCTAGCAGCTGGCTCATGCTCCTCGGCAGACATAGAGAAGATGCTATGCCACACTCTCGCGAAGAACAGAGATGGTGGCTGGGCGCTGTTGTTTTTTCCCAACGGAGGGCATGGCCGCGCGAGATGGAGGCGGAAGCGGGGGCTGCTGCGCGCAATGGCAGCGGGGGTTGGGGCGGGACGCGGGGGCTGCTGCGCGCATGGCCGGGTGCTCGTGGCGGCGGGTGCGGCTACGGGAGCGGGAGGCGGGAGCGAGAGGAGGCAATCGGACGATTTCGGATGGAGACGGGGTTGAAAATCGGACCATTTCGGATGGAGACGGGGTTGAAAATCGGACGATTGAGATGGGGGCGGGGGCATGATTGTGCTAGTCTACACTATTGTCTTAAGGATTAGTTACGCATACTCGTGCCTATTGACATCCTACTCCAACCACGTCCTTTCTTGTCTTCTCCGCGGTCCCCACCAGTTTGGCTTCGGCTCCGACCCGCGAGCGTCTGCCGATGGGGGTTGGTTCGCCCAAGGTGAGCGCTCTCCCCCTCTCCCCCGCTCCTCGCATTCGGCATTGCACCCTCACACCAAAACCCTGAACCCACGATGCAACTGTAATAGAGATTAATTCGTTCTAGTGACTTCTCCAGAATCACGCCACCCCTGGTGCCATTCGAATCGCCCGCCACTGGTTAGTGTTGCGTACAACTTCAACTTTTGAGCTAAATCACTTGGGCAACAGTAGGCTCAAGTTTAGGTGTTTATATTCAGTATTTACCCCTTCTTCGGTTGTACTACTTCGGTAGTTGACTTCTCCAGCAACGCTCATGGACCAAATAATTGTGCACCTGCCCCAAATGAATTAGGGTAGCTGGATCGAACCGGTAAGCAAAAAGTAAAGCATATTATTATACTTTATGAATTGCTGCTCTTCTACACCTCGGTTTGGGTTTAGTCTGTGTTCTCTTTCAGTTCTAAAACAGTCGGACTTCTATCGCTTTTCGACACACATTTATTTTATGGAACCATCAACCAATGTTTTCGTTTCTTAGCAAGTCAGCATTCCAGCAAATATTGTTATTCAAGAGTTTTGTATTCGATATTCAGATGTTTGATTGACAACTTGCTGAAACCACATTTCGATGGAAAGAACGAGATCAGTCTGGATCTACTTCGATGATGGTAAATATTTGTCCAAGCTTCCTGGGCCTTTATGTCATTTCTAGTGAACTTATCAATTGTCTGTCACCTTGACCATCAACGTATCGGTTCCTCAATGGGGATGTTCGCCAGTGCTCCTTCCGAGCGGAGAATCCCCGAGAACCACTTCCTCACCCAAACAACAAAACTGCACATATTCTGGTGGGATGCAGACAAGAATCACTTCATTTACAATGGGAGGTAAAAACATGCTCTTCACTACTCCCTATTCAATCCTCACCAAAATCACTCCAGAATCTCTCCTCACCCTGTTCCTCCACCATAATCACCAAGAATCACTCCACCAAAGAACCAAGGAGTCTACCTCTACCAAATAGGCCCTGACTTTCATAATCAGAGTTTTGATTAACAGGACACTGAAACCACCTCAAAGAAGTCATTATATTGGTTCTTGATTTTTCCAGTGCTGATTATGACTACATTGTTGTGTCTTATGTCAAAATTTCTTTAAAAATTTGGGTTGTATAATAACCCACACTGAATCAAGTTGAAAGAGTTCTTTTCTATATCTGAAGATAGCTGAATTTAAGGGCAATTTTACGTGACCAAACAGGGATCAATCTCTTACTCAAACGGGAGAAACAGAGACATGGAAACATTCTATCCAGCTGAAATTTGCATGTGCAAGGGTTGTACATTTTCAGACTCAGAATTGGTTGCCATTAACCTTGGAATCCTTAATTGTACAAAATCTTTTATGGCAAAATCTTGAACGTTTGAAGATGAGTGACAAATTGCTTTTTAGCTGAGCTGTTGTGTTTAGAGCAAGTCAAAATGAACGTACCGAGACCTTACAATCATCAAGTTACATACAAATTTAGAATTAAAATATGGCAGAACATAAACTGTAAAATTTATATTTTTATATAGATGAAGTCAAAGTTCCTATAGTATGAAACCTGAAGTTTGAAGTAGTGATTTGCTGGAGATTTGTTTTTGTCTCCCAATGTTTCTTGCTATAGTTTCATTTGCCATATCATTGCATCTTTTTTTTCAACTAGCATATAGCTTGTGCTAGTGCTACGATCCCAGAGAGGGGAGTGGTCGACGGCGGCGGCGACGACGACGCGAGGAGAGGGGTTGACGGTGGTGAGGACGTGGGGGAGGAGAGGACCGCCAGGGGGGAGGGGCATGGAGTTGTGGGAGAGAGAGAGAGAAATGAGAGATGATCCAAATAATATTGATCATTAGATGAGCAATGGAGAGGAGGTTATCGAGCGATTTGAACTGTTGGTTTTGATGGCGTGTTAAGTCTGGGTGCACTTTGTTTGATGGTTTTAGTGGAGGTTATGGGTGTGGGGGTAATTTAGTTGGGTGTGCTTTGTAAAGTTTAAACTAGTGGATTATATAGTGACATAGATGAAATACATAGGCATGGTACCAACTTGAACCATTCTGTTAGATAACTTCATAACCACATAGGCGCATGGGCTGATTGTTATAGATTGCGAAAGGGCCTCTAGCCTAGTGGTTAAGGACTTCCGAGTAGCACCTCCAAGTCCTGGGTTCGATTCCCCTCGGGAGCGAATTTTCAGGCTTGGTTAAAAAAATCCCCTCGTTGTGTCCCATCCGCTCTCGGGTTACGATGTCCTGTGCGCCACCCTCCGGTTGGGCCGTTGCAGAGTGGACAGTTGACGCCGGCCCGTTAGTGATGGGGGGCCAGGGTTCAATGATTTTCTCGGCCGGGACCATTGTTTCGGTCTCTTCTTAATATAATACCGGGAGGGCGGTCTTTCCCTCCCCGGCCGAGTTTTGATGATTGTTATAGATTGATTGATATTATATTAGGCAAGGTGATTCGATGATGGTCATACTTCTATAAACCAACCCTAGTTCCTTGCATATGTATGTACTCCTGCATATTGGCTTCCACCGATTTCCCGTGCAATACCCTTTTCTATGGTATCATATGCCTAGGTTTTCTTGCTCTGTCCTAGCTCTCGCATGCCCCCCCCTGGCTGTGCATCCCGTGCGAGGATCCTTTCCTCATTGCGTCTATGTCCAGGACTCCCATCTCGCACGCCTAGTTTTCGTCGGCCGCCGCCGCTTCCGGCGCCCCCGATGACGAGGCCTCCTGTGCCCACGTGACTGCCCTCGATGAACAACACCTATGCCACCGGGGTCGAGCACATCCTCGTCGCCGACTTGGAGTACCAACTGCCAACAAGCCACCTGCACCGGCGTGGAAGCGTGCCACACCGCCCGTGATGCTGCTCTTCAACGCGCCCAGGCCGCTGTTCATATTTCTTTTACATCTTTTTTGTACAGAAATTAGTTAGTATTTTATGTTATTTCAAGAGAACAAAAACCCTATTTGTTTGTGACATGTGAAAGAATCCTCTAGCATCGAAGCTAGTTTGTGGGATGTCATGTGCGAGCGCACATATAGGCGCCGCCGTGACGCACGCCGCGCTGCAGAGCGTGCTGAACGCGCACAGGAGGAGGCCACAACCAGTGGATAGATTTAGAAATAAAGATAAGGCTAGAGAATAAGATTGAGATGAGAGAATTGTGGAGAGTTAGTTGGTAGCAGATAAGTCCAAGAAAATAGGAGTTAGTTGAGAGTTTATAGGAGAAGTTGGTTAGCCATAGGGCTATTTATAAGCCACATGGCAGCAGGGAATGAAGCAAGCAAGATTATTATTTCCTAATCTCTCTCTCTCTAAACAAGCCGACGGTTGAGGGGAAAAACCTCACCGGCGACGACGGACCGTGGCTACGAACTCCGTAGTCAGGGGCCAGCTACCCTAGGTTGGGAGGTCCTTGACAACCTGGTATCGCGATCCAGTCGTTCCTCGACTTCTTCTTCCACCCAGCCGCAATCCCAGCCAAGCCCACCAACCTTGCCGCCTTACGCCGACACCACCTCTACCATGGCCGAACCAACCACCTCTGATTTGGCCAAGATAATCGAGACCCTGACATCAATGGTCGCCGCCCTCCAATCCTCTGTCGCCGAGCTCCAGAGGGGAAAGACCTCGTCGGGCGGCCATGGGACCAATGATGGGCAGCACCACAATGATCGACCGCCGCGCTTTCAAAAGATGGATTTCCCCCGCTATGATGGGAAATCTGATCCACTGATTTTCACCAGTCGGTGCGAATCGTATTTCCATCAGCAGCGCATCATGGAGGAGAAGGTATGGATGGCCTCCTACAACCTTGAGGAGGGCGCACAGATGTGGTACCTTATGGTCCAGGAGGACGAGGGCACGCCTTCCTGGCGCCGCTTCACGGAGCTGCTGCACCTTCGATACGGGCCGCCCCTGTGTTTCGCGCCGTTGGCCGAACTAGCGGAGTGTAGGCGCACCGGTACGGTTGCCGAGTACCAGGACCGGTTCTAGGCCCTGCTTCCTCGCGCGGGACCACTCCAGGAGGCGCAGCGGGTACAACTCTTCGTCGGTGGACTCCAGCCGCCACTCAGCATCGACGTCAGGATCCAGAATCCTCAGACGTTGGCCGCCGCCATGAGTCTGGCGCGCCAATTCGAGTTGCGCGAGCAATTCGTCGCCCCGGCCGCGCGCGCTCTTGGGCGTCCTCTACTGCCGGCCCCTGCCGCCCAGCTGGCCCTACCCGCGCCGCCAGGAGCCAAACCGGCTGCGCTGGGGACCATTACCGTCGAAGGCCGCACCATCAAGCGCCTCTCGCAGGCAGAACAAGAAGAGCGCCGCCGCCTTGGCCTCTGCTACAATTGTGACGACAAATTCACAAGGGGCCACAATCGCATCTGTAAGCGGCTGTTCTTACTGGAGGGCCTTGAGGAGGAAGATGAGGCTGTCGAGGATGCCGGGACTGAGGAGACCCCGGTATTCTCCCTCCAAGCTCTTGCGGGCGTGGCGCTCACCGACACGATGCAGCTGCAGGTCACGCTGGGGGCCACCTCCCTCGTCGCCATGCTGGATTCGGGCAGCACCCACAACTTCATATCGGAAGCCGCGGCTGCACGCACGGACCTGCCCCTCGAACACCGGCCACGCCTCACGGCAATGGTCGCGAATGGGGAGCGCGTCGCGTGTGTGGGCGTCATCCGCAACGCACCACTGGACATCGGCGACCACTGCTTCCCTGTTGACCTATACGTCATGCCTTTGGCGGGCTACGACGTGGTCCTGGGCACCCGATGGCTGGCAGCGCTGGGACCGATCATGTGGGATTTCAGCAACCACGTGATCTCCTTCACCTTCCAGGGCAGGGCGTTGTGCTGGCAGGGGCTCGCGGCCTGCCGACCGGCTGCTGTCAGCACAACCACCGCCACCAGTACGCTCCTCGACGAGCTCTTGGCGGACTTCGACGACGTTTTCAGCGAGCCTCGCGGCCTACCTCCCCCACGCAGTTGGGACCACAGCATCACCCTGGTGCCGGGGGCACCGCCAGTGGCAGTACGCCCGTATCGCTACCCCGCCCTGCACAAGGACGAACTGGAGCGTCAGTGCACAACTATGCTAGACCAAGGGCTCATTCGGCGCAGCAGCTCTGCGTTTTCGTCTCCGGTGCTCTTGGTCAAGAAACCAGACGGCTCGTGGCGATTCTGCGTCGACTACCACGCGCTGAACGCCATAACCATCAAGGATGCGTTCCCCATCCCGGTCGTCGACGAGCTGCTGGACGAGCTCCATGGCGCCAGCTTCTTCACCAAGCTCGACCTCCGATCCGGATACCACTAAGTCCGCATGAGGCCGGCCGACATCGACAAAACAGCATTCCGGACGCATGACGCCTTCTTCGAATTTTTGGTCATGCCGTTCGGACTCTGCAACGCGCCAGCCACCTTCCAAGCTCTCATGAACGACGTGCTGCGCGCTTACCTCCGCCGGTTTGTGCTTGTCTTCTTTGACGACATTCTGATCTACAACTCATCCTGGGCGGACCACCTGCGCCACCTCCGCGTCGTCCTCTCGGTGCTCCGACAGCACCGTCTCTTCGTTAAGCGTTCCAAGTGCGCTTTTGGCGTGGACACCGTCGCCTACCTCGGCCACACCATCTCGGCGTCGGGCGTGGCCATGGATCCGACCAAGGTGCAGGCCATCCGTGATTGGCCGCAACCGCGCTCGGCCAGGGCGGTGCGTGGATTCCTCGGGCTCGCAGGCTACTATAGGAAATTCGTCCACAACTACGGCATCATCGCAGCTCCCCTCACCGCTTTCCTAAAAAAGGAGGGGTTCCGATGGAACGACGACGCAGCGGGGGCCTTCAGTACTCTCAAGGAGGCCGTGACATCCGCACCCGTACTGTCGCTCCCTGACTTCACCAAGTAGTTCGTCGTAGAGTGCGACGCTTCGACGTACGGCTTCGGCGCGGTGCTCGTCCAGGAGGGCCACCCCATTGCTTTCTTCAGTCGGCCGGTGGCTCCACATCACCGCTCCCTCGCAGCTTATGAGCGGGAGCTCATCGGCCTGGTACAGGCCGTTCGCCACTGGCGGCCATACCTTTGGGGGCGGCGTTTCACCATCACGACAGACCACTATAGTCTCAAATACTTGCTCGACCAGCGCCTCGCCACGATTCCGCAGCACCATTGGGTCGGCAAGTTGCTGGGGTTCGACTTCTCCGTCGAGTACCGGTCAGGCTCCACGAACACGGTGGTCGACGCCCTCTCCCGCCGCGACACTAAGGAGGGCGCCGTGTTGGCCATTTCTGCGCCGCGCTTTGACTTCATCGGCCGCCTGCGTCACGCCCAAGCTACCGATCCGGCACTGGTGGCCATCCACGACGAGGTGCGCCGAGGCACCCGCACCGCGCCCTGGTCGGTCGTCGACGACATGGTCGCCTACGAGAGGCGCCTATACATTCCCCCCGCCTCTCCACTACTGCAAGAAATTTTGGAGGCCGTCCACGGCGACGGGCATGAGGGCGTCCACCGTACACTGCACCGGCTCCGCCGTGATTTTCATTTCCCCAACATGCGACGTTTGGTGCAGGAATTTGTGCGGGCGTGCTCCACTTGTCAGCGGTACAAGTCCGAGCATCTCCATCCAGCAGGGTTGCTCTTGCCTCTACCCGTGCCCTCGGCGGTCTGGGCTGACATCGCGCTGGAGTTTGTGGAGGCGCTACCCCGCGTGAATGGGAAGACGGTGATCCTGTCCGTGGTTGACCGCTTCAGCAAGTACTACCACTTCATTCCACTCGCGCACCCGTACACGGCAGAGACGGTGGCACAGGCATTCTTCACCGACATTGTGCGCCTCCACGGCGTTCCGCAGTCCATCGTCTCCGACTGCGACCCCGTGTTCACCTCGACGTTCTGGCAGGAGCTCATGAGGCTTATGGGTACTAAGCTTCACATGACGTCCGCTTTTCATCCCCAGTCGGACGGCCAGACGGAAGCCGCCAACCGAGTCATAGTGATGTACCTGCGCTGCTTCACTAGAGATCGCCCCCGCCAATGGCTGCGCTGGTTGCCGTGGGCTGAGTACAGCTACAACACCGCGTACTAGACTTCGCTTCGGGACACACCGTTTCGGGTGTTGTATGGCCGAGAGCCACCTTCCATCCGCTCTTATGAGCCGGGGGAGACGATGGTGGCAGCCGTCGCCCGGGACATGGAGGCTCGGGAGGCCTTCCTGGAGGAGGTCCGGTACCGCCTAGAGCTGGCCCAGGCGACCCAGAAGCTTTACTACGATCGGCACCACCGTCAAGTCTCCTACCAGCCAGGGGATTGGGCCCTCCTTCGTCTTCGGCAGCGGGCAGCTTCTTCAATGCCCAGGACCACCACGGGCAAGCTCAAGCCTCGCTTTGTGGGGCCCTACCGCGTCGTCGAGCTCATCAACGACGTCGTCGTTCGCCTGGCCTTGCCGCCAGGGGCGCGCCTCCATGATGTGTTCCACGTGGGTGTCCTCAAGAAGTTTGTCGGCGTTCCACCAGCGTCCCCGCCTGCCTTACCAATCATCCACAACGGCGCCATGGTCCCTGAGCCGATGCAGTTTACTCAGGCACGCTTGGCGCGAGGCGTGCGTCAAGTTCTCGTCCACTGGAGGGGCGAACCGGCCGAGTCTGCTTCCTCAAGAAGTTTGTCGGCGTTCCACCAGCGTCCCCGCCTGCCTTACCAATCATCCACAACGGCGCCATGGTCCCTGAGCCGAGCCGATGCAGGTTACTCAGGCACGCTTGGCGCGAGGCGTGCGTCAAGTTCTCGTCCACTGGAGGGGCGAACCGGCCGAGTCTGCTTCCTGGGAAGACCTCGACGAATTCCGCAGCAAGTACCCAGACTTTCAGCTCGAGGACGAGCTGGGTCTCGAGGGGGGAGAGCACTGTTTTTAAGGCGTCGCCTAGGCGTCGCCTAGGCGACGCCTAGGCGAGGTAGGCGGGCAAGGCGCCTAGGCGTCAGACCACCGCCCGGACGCCTAGGCGTCGCCTAGGCGACGCCTAGGCGTCTAGGCGGTGGTCCAACGCCTTGGACCGCCTTACCGCTTTAAAAACCATGGGGGAGAGATGTCATGTGCGGGCGCACATATAGGCGCCGCCGTGACGCACGCCGCGCTGCAGAGCGCGCTGAACGCGCACAGGAGGAGGCCACAACCAGTGGATAGATTTAGAAATAAAGATAAGGCTAGAGAATAAGATTGAGATGAGAGAATTGTGGAGAGTTAGTTGGTAGCAGATAAGTCCAAGAAAATAGGAGTTAGTTGAGAGTTTATAGGAGAAGTTGGTTAGCCATAGGGCTATTTATAAGCCACATGACAGCAGGGAATGAAGCAAGCAAGATTATTATTTCCTAATCTCTCTCTCTAAACAAGCCGACGGTTGAGGGGAAAAACCTCACCGGCGACGACGGACCGTGGCTACGAACTCCGTAGTCAGGGGCCAGCTACCCTAGGTTGGGAGGTCCTTGACATGGGAAGCTGACAGAAAGCTGCTAGCAACAGTTAAAATATGGTGAACATTAATATTCTCTTACCTTGGCCTAGATATATTCATATATACAATCAAACTAAGCATAATAAGGCCTCTTTGGAACAAAGAAATTTCATAGGAATCTTACAAGAATCAGTTCATTTTCACAAGAAAAAACATAGGAAACAGGATAAAATCCTGCATTCCAAAGTGGGCCTAAATCAGATTATAGAATAATATATGCTAGCTCTGGAAATGGTACTCCCTCAATTGTATTTGTCAAAGCATCATCATTACCGATCCCTTTCTAACTTGAGTGGGCTGTAATGCCTTTTTTGTTTCTTAACTAGGTATTCTTCCCATAGTTGCATTACTTAACTAGTAGTCTAGTACCTAGTGTAAAGGCTTGCATTTTCTATGGCTAAGTATATATTATATAAGATATGCTAAACATCTAGCCTTCTTGTTGATTAAATAATTGTTACAGCACATTGCCTACAACTACAATTCCTCTAAACAGGCAGAACTGCAATTTTGAGTTAGTGATAGAGATAAATGTACAGAATCTTACTTAAGGCTGGCATTGTATTATGCAAGAAGTGCAAATTAAAATCCTGACTAGCTGATTCTGTTCCTCTTTTGATTGTTAACTAGCAGTTAACATCTCTATATAAGTTGTTGAAACGCTATGGAAATTGTCACATAGTTATACTACAAACCTAGCTGATTCTGAGTAACGTTTATCCTATTCCCCTGTATGAGTAACGTTTATTCTATTCCCTCCATCTACTTTGTTGGGCAGAACATATAAGGAAATTTCTCATTTTCTTTAATCTTCATGTGTTTTACGCTTGAGGATTTTGCCTATTTGGTGCGAAACCAAACAGTCCTTTTCCACTATGTATCTTCAAGCGGAAGGCGATCAGCTAGCTTGTGATTCTCTTTAGCAAAAGGTGGACAAAGAAAAGAAAAAGGCAAATGAAAAGTAGCACTAAGGCCAACATAACTTTAGCCTGCCGATGAATATGCAAACGGTTCATCTAAAAATTTCTGGAAAGAAAGAAATTGAAAGAATAGAAGTGTATCGTCAACAATTAATTTGCATCTCATGCATATACAGTAACAAATAACAGCTAAAAAAATCTGAAATTTCTTGTATGGTTCCGAAGAGCTACTGACAGGTGCAGTATTTCACATTCTTGCCTCATTTATTTTGTAGACAAAGATCAACCATGACTCACTTATACAAAAAAGCCGAGCTACATGCATGTACAGATAATGACAGCAACTTTTAAATGAAAGGAGGTAAACTCCTAGGATGTACTTTCTCTAGTCTATACATTATGCTGTAATATAGATTCATTTTTTTTCCTTTTTTCATGTACTGCAGTATCTTTTACTGGTGAACAGTTATCAGTATTGATCTCTGTTTCATCATAAGAATGTACCTACGTAAAACACACCTCCACATAGCCTTCAAATGAATCTGTGAAGAAATATTGTATTTTTTAGGCTTCATTGACTCAGCTTTCTGCTATTTCTCTGTTCCCTGCATGCTGAAACATGCTGTCTAGATATTCTCAAAAGACAAGGACATCCTTTGCAAATCCTTGTCATACAAATCTGATACCTGCAGATGTTGCTGTGGCTGCAGATTTTGAGACCAGGCTGCACAGAGGCCCTCTATGTTGAATTGGCTCTCGGCTTTGATAACATCTTCGTACAGTGACTGGCTAAGATTCTGCATGGTTGCAGGTGTGTCTGTGAATGTTCCGTGGAGCAAGTCGGGCCACTTGAGTTCTTCCCCAAGGTGAACTTGGCTATTTTTATCTGGTGTTAATTCTGTCCATGGGAAAACACTACTCTCCAGAAGCGAGCTTGTGCTTTGCAGCTCAAATCCCAAGCCGTTGCTTCCGCTGCTTCCTCTACTGCTGCAGCTGCTAGGATTAGCAGTGTCCCAGTAGAACTGGGTGCTCTGAATGGCAGTGCCTCCCGAGTGTGAGTTGTCTGGTGACCTATTGAGCCCTGTTGATGTCGAGAGAGTTGATGGTGAAACTGGTGGCATCACAGTGGAAATGGTGCTGCCACTTGTCTCATTGTGGTTAAACCAGAGTGAATTGTTACTAGCACCATTCTTGTTGCCAAATTCATTGTTGTAGCACATGAGCTGTTGGAAAGGGAAATTTGGAACTGGGCCTGCTGTGCGGCAGCCAGTGAGGTTCTCATGACCAGAAGCCAGCTGGTCAAGGAACAACTCCTTGGGCGGCACCCTTAGATGTGCGAGGCTAGTAGTTTCTCTGCGATGCTTACCGAGCACTGGCAGCTGTGGTGATTGTGCTGTCTCGCTGAGAAGAAGATGGCTCGAGTTGCCAAGTGCGCCGCCACTTGAAGGGTCAACATCACTGGACTCAGAGGTTCTCTCGGTACTGGTCGTTGGAGCTGCTTTGCTGCGTTCAACCTCGACAAGGAGCGGCTTGTGGGTGTTGGGGTCAATGCCTTTCTGCCGGAGCTTCTTCTTGATGCTCGAGTTCCAGAGATTCTTAATCTCGTTGTCAGTTCTTCCAGGCAACCTTGTTGCAATCTGAGACCACCTGTCCATGGATGTGAAAAAAAAAGGAAAAGGCCTGGTTAAAAGAAAGCTTGCTTGGAAGCAATCGGTCTGTGCAAAATTGTGTGTCTGTGATGATTTTGGGCTTAGCTTTTTACCTGTTCCCCAGTACAGCATGAAGTTCGACGATGAGGTCTTCCTCCTCCTCAGAGAATGCACCTCTTTTAAGGTCAGGCCTCAGGTAATTTATCCACCTCAGCCTGCAGCTCTTGCCACACCTCTGAAGCCCTGCCACCATTAATTAATTAAGTAATCAATTGAGCAGGTACGAGAGGAGGAGTGGGAGAAAGAAGTGGTCTTGGAGAAGGAGCAGGAAACAGTGGAGATGGACAATTGAGAAGGTAGAACAAAGCGTGCAGGATTTGATTTTGATGGTTGTACCTGCAAGCTTGGGGACAGTGCTCCAGCAGCCATGCCCGTGCTTGGTTATGTGGTTCATGAGCTTCTCATCTTCCTCAGGAGACCAGAGCCCCTTCCTCAGCTTCTGCTTGTAACAGCAGGAGTGCCTCCCCATTGAAAGCAATGCTGAGACTGAAAGCTGTGCTCTGCAATCTGCACAGCCCACACACGGCTCTAGCTTGAGGAGCAGCAGCAGCACGGAGGTAGCCGCCCTCTGGTTCTAAGAACCCCCTCCTCTTCAACGAATTATGGCTCTAGGGCGGGATGATCGTGGAGGAGCTCCTACAGTGGCGTGTGATAGATAGAGGTGGTGGAGCTTGTGTCGGGTGGAGGAAGAGAACGGCAGCAGCGCTAGTGGCTACTGATTACCAGGATTAGGGAGAAGGCACCGGTAGGATTAAGGGCCACTCTCTTGTCCTTCTTTTAAAGTTCGTGGCTGTGGGAGCGTCTTAGCCTTTTTCATTTCCCTTTGCTTCTCTGTAGAAAACGTGTGTCCTTGTGTCTTATCAGCCCCTAGAATTTGTGTCCCTTCATCAACCGTCGGTGGGCTTCAGAGCCCCCTCCCTGCCGCTCTACTTTGTTCCTGCTGGTGCGCTATTACTGCAACGTCACTGCCATAAACTACTAAAGGAACTCCCGACAGTTCGTCCTTCCTATATCAAGAAATATTGTTACTTTGTACTCAAGCCAGCTAAGTAAAAAAGATTACACGATTCGGAAAAGGATTGATGCTCAATTTTTCTTTTTTTTCTTTTTTGTACTGTGAATGAGTATGACCTGAAGCAGGGAAACTACACAACAGGGAAAACTTCTCACTCATCAAAACATGTACACTAGGATCTCTAGCACCGTCTTCTGTTCTCGCAGAGACAACTCTGGGTCACTTGTTACCTGGAGCCAATAATTGGGATGCCGGATCAAAAGTATTTTGCGTTCCAGAGGAACACGGAGCATCTTCCTTTTTCCCTCTGTGTCGTCCATGCATCCAGCCAGCGAAGCAAATTTTTTGTTTAGGACCCCCGAGGCTCTCCAATCAGAAATCTCTTCTCCAATCCCAAAGACAAGGCACGCCTCCTCCCAAGAAGACGTTCGCAATCAGCCGAGAGAATCCGACCTCCTCCTGTACAGACAGACCGATGATTGCATCGGCTGCGGCATGCCTCCTCCATCGGCCGCCGACGCGAAGCCAAGCGCAACCCGCAGAACGCACATGTTCAGTAAACCTTGTTCTGGAGGAGAGAGTATTTAGACTAGAGGTATGTTGGTTGGTTGTTGCGGTGGGGGTTTTTTTTATGGTTCTGGCGCGAAAACTTACACGCGATGCCGTGGCTCGGAGACAGAACACACTAGGGGTATAATAGTCTGGATGAGGTGCCCTAGCTAGCGTTTTGTTTGTTGTATTCCTCCCTCCCTCCCCTGCGTGTCTGCTGGAAGAGGCGTCCTCCTGGTGTGGTTCATGACGCGATGATTAGAAGATGCAACGCAACGGCATCCTCATAGCGCCCCCATGTGCCTGCGGATACCGTTCCGATTAGAAAAAGGCAGGACCCCGATTATCGTTGATTTAGCGTTTTTTTTATAATAATCAGATGATGATCTGTACAGCTCCTGCTTTTCGTTGATGCTCAGAAGCTTCCTTTTTTTCTTTTTTTTCATTGATTGAGGTGCTTGGTGTTGGCGCTGATCCGGGCACCAATCACTGCGTTGAGAACCTGCGGCGGTGCTCTCTGCACAGACGTGGACGGTCCGCGTCCAGGAGCCAGACGTTCCGCATCCAGGAGCCAGACGGTCCACGACCTAGCGCAGGGCTCGGGTTCCCTGCCTGACGAGCCGGACGGTCCGCGTCTGGAGACCGGATGGTCTGCGCGTACACAGGGGCGGCGGAGTGCACCGGCGGCACCTGACTCTCGCTCCCAGAAGGGACCCCGTCGGGGAGGAGAGATCCTAGACTTCGTCTAGGGTCGGCAGACCACCCTAGACGTCTCTAATCGACGTAGAGCCGAAGAGAAGCGAAGAATTTGGGGTAGAGAAAGGATAACCTAGAGCTAAACTAGAACTACTCCTAATGCATAAGTAAAACGAGAAATAGATTTGATTTGATCGATTGTTGGAGGGATTAATCGGCCGTAGCCCTTCCCTTCATCTATATAAAGGGGAGGTCTAGATCCGCTACAAACTGTTTCCCGAGCTAATCCCGCGGTTTTAGGTAATAAATCCCACGAGAAACTAGGAACCCTAACTGACTCTGCGCACGCGCGGACCATCCGCGCCACCATCGTGGACCGTTCGCACGGCTCTTTTCTGTGCTCAACATATGCCCCCTGCCTTTTGGTGGAGGTTAACGAACCAAAAGCATATGTACTAAGCCTGATATGAGTCACCGGCTTTTCACACCAATAGGGTGATCCTTCAATAGAGCTCTAATGCATATAGGCCGTTTCGGATTGTATCTTTCTCGGCCATGACCATTTGATCAATAGATCAAAAGGAATAGAATGGAGGTGCCCCCAGTCTGGATAGACAAAGGGATTGTACATGTACCATGGATTCATTGTCGTACCATTCCATATTTGAATAGGACAGTATACCGATGATGAATAAACTGGTGGAAAGTACCCTGGTCTCATATGATGAACAGGTGATGCTTGTTGTGTCGCCTTTTGGGTCGTTTTGTTCGGCCGTTTTGTTTTAGCAGGTGATCGAGGTTTCTTCGTTGACCAATCACGCGGAACAGTCTTTTTGCTAGCATTTTTTGGAGAGCAACTGACTAAAAGTAGTGTTGGGGACTTGTTCTCAAATGCTATAAATCAAGAACAAGACAACACGAAGATGTTAAGTATTAAATACCCTTCGTCCGCTGAAGCATTATCTCCTCGAGGGTTTAATGAACTTCGGACGAAGGATATAAACATAATATAACAAAGGTGACGAAGGAAAAGACCTTCGTTAAGTTGGTAAATGAGTAAACAGAATAAACATATATATATAAAGTGCGAATAATAATACCAACATCATCATCAATACATTTCCATTATTAAATTCATGAAAACGAATTACAAATGTACCTTCAGACTGATGTAAGGCAAAGGTACAAGTTGTGATGCAAAAAGACGTGTGTCCAGTCAGCGTGAACAGTACGAGAGTACTGTTCACCTATTTATAGGCACGGGACGCAGCCTGTGTGAAATTACATTGATGCCCTTTACATTTATCAATAACTCTTTAGTAATTCTTCGAGGTCCAATTTGGCTTTTCATCTTTAAGTCGGTTCCTCTTTTCTGCCGTTATGCCGAAGCTTTTCTGCATATGGCTTCATGATCGTCTTATCCTTCGTCATGACCGCTTTTCATTCTAGCTTCGTCTTAAACATGCCCTTATATATTCACGACCTGACTCCGAAGGTGCCTGTTCCGAAGGTACCTGTTCACATTTTACACTTGGAAAACATTGTTGAACTGTGTTTTTGAGGACCTTCGGGAGCCGAAGGCCCCCAACAAGTAGGGTAAGCTTTGATCAGCCGACCATATGCGCTTTGCCCTTGTGTCTCTCTCCTTGCTTTGTGTAGCGGCTGACGCCTTCGGTCACAAGTGGACTATCCGGCTGAGTTAGCCGAACCATCTGTCTGAGCACCAGACCATCCACATGTAGGTGCTGGACCGTCCGCGATGCTCGGGCCAGGCTGTCGTGTTCAGCTCATTAATTGTGCCTGCCCCCTGACGCCTCCGAACCTTTTAGCCTTCTCGTTCGGAGCCTTTTGAGTAATATCCTTTTATGATATATTCGATATGCGAGGATCACCAATGATGATGCCCTTGCCTTTGTCTTTATCGGCCATTTCGGACCGAGCCAAGACCTTTTCACATGTGAGTTCTATTGTATTAATAGGAAATGGTTGTGTATCTACTTGCATCTCCTGAAAAGCTAGCCGGCCCTCATTTATGGCTAATCGTATCTATCGACGAAAAACATTACAATCATTGGTGGCATGAGAAAAAGAATTATGCCACTTACAATAAGCACGCCTTTTTAATTCATCAGGAGGAGGAATAGTATGAGTTAATTTAATGTTGTCATTTTTCAGTAACTCGTCAAATATTTTATCGTATTTGGCAACATTAAAGGTAAATTTAATCTCTTCTTGCCGATTCTTTTGAACCGGCTATAAGGAAGAACACGTCGAAGATTTGGCCTTTGTTGTCCAAATAAACTCAACGGTATATACATCTGCGGATTCATCATCTGAACTATCACGCTCTATTATGGGTGGCCGATTTTGATGTCTCTTTAAATCGACTTTCACAGGCTAAAGCCCACTGATGTAGCTGGGCTATCGAAAAGAACTGAGTCCCATCTAATTTGTCTCTTAAATAAGATAGCAACCCATTAAAAGCTAGCCCTGCTAGCTCTTTGTCTGCGACATGGATCCGAAAGCATCGGTTTCTAGTGTCCCGGAACCTCCGGATATAATCCTTAACCGATTCTTCGCATCCTTGGCGGACTGAAGCTAAGTCAGCTAGCCCTAATTCATATTCCCCGGCAAAGAAATGTTCATGAAATTTACTTTCTAACTCATTCCAGGAATTAATGGAATTAGGAGGCAGGGCGACGTACCATGCAAAAGCGGTACCAGTAAGGGATAAAGAAAATAACCGAACACGAAATGCTTCTCCATCGGCTAATTCGCCTAGATGTACTAGGAACTGGTCTATGTTTTCGTGTGTGCTTCTCCCATTCTCACTAGAAAACTTAGAAAATTCTGGTATCCTTGCTGAAAGTCGCCTAGAGGGGGGTGAATAGGGCGAATCTGAAATTTACAAAGTTTAAGCACAACTACAAGCCGGGGTTAGCGTTAGAATTAAAATCGAGTCTGAGAGAGAGGGCAAAAACAAATCACAAGCAAATAAAGAGTGTGACACGGTGATTTATTTTACCGAGGTTCGGTTCTTGCAAACCTACTCCCCGTTGAGGTGGTCACAAAGACCGGGTCTCTTTCAACCCTTTCCCTCTCTCAAACGGTCACTTAGACCGAGTGAGCTTCTCTTCTCAATCACACGGGACACTAAGTCCCCGCAAGGACCACCACACAATTGGTGTCTCTTGCCTCGGTTACAAGTGAGTTGATCACAAGAAGAATGAGAAACAAAATAAGCAATCCAAGCGCAAGAGCTCAAATGAACACAAGTCACTCTCTCACTAGTCACTATTTGATTGGAATTGAACTAAGGACTTGGGAGAGTTTTTGATCTCTTTGGTGTGTCTTGTATTGAATGGTATAGCTCTTGTAATGTGTTGGAAGGTGGAAAACTTGGATGCAATGAATGGTGGGGTGGTTGGGGTATTTATAGCCCCAACCACCAAACTAGTCGTTTGGTGGAGGCTGCTGTCGAATGGCGCACCGGACAGTCCAGTGCGCCAGCCACGTCACCCGACCGTTAGGGTTCGACCGTTGGAGCTTCTGTCTTCTGGGTCACCGGACAGTCCGGTGTTGCACCGGACAGTCACTGTGCACTGTCCGGTGTGCCTTCTGACGCTGCTCTGACTCTCGCGCGCACTGTAGCGCATTGAATGCGGTTGCAGACGACCGTTGGCGCTGAAGTAGTCGTTGCTCCGCTGGCACACCGGACAGTCTGGTGTAGCACCGGACAGTCCGGTGAATTTTAGCGGAGTGGTTCCAAGAATTCCCGAGACTGGCGAGTTCGGAGTTGGAGTTCCCTGGTGCACCGGACACTGTCCGGTGGCACACCGGACAGTCCGGTGCGCCAGACCAGGGCTGCCTTCGATTATCTTTTGCTCCCTTTGTTTGAACCCTTTCTTTTAACTTGTATTGGTTTATTGTGAACCTTTGGCACCTGTAACACTTAAAATCTAGAGCAAACTAGTTAGTCCAATTATTTGTGTTGGGCAATTCAACCACCAAAATCAATTAGGAAAAGGTGTGAGCCTATTTCCCTTTTAATCTCCCCCTTTTTGGTGATTGATGCCAACACAAACCAAAGCAAATGCAGAATTGAACTAGTTTGCATAATTGTAAGTGCAAAGGTTACTTGGAATTGAACCAATAAATATTCTCATAAGATACGCATGGATAGCTTTCTTTTCATTTTTAACATTTTGGACCACATTTGCACCACGTATTTTGTTTTGCAAATTCTTTTCAAAGTTCTTTTGCAAATAGTCAAAGGTAAATGAATAAGAGTTTGAGAAGCATTTTCAAGATTTGAAATTTTCTCACCCTGTTTCAAATGTTTTTCCTTTGACTAAACAAAACTCCCCCTTAATGAAATCCTCCTTTTAGTGTTCAAGATGGTTTTAGTTTTTAATTTTGAAGAGGGTATATCAATATTATATCAAAAATAAGATACCAATTGAAAAATTCTTTTCATAACTCAAATTTGAAAGACTATATTTTTTAAATTGGTGGTGGTGCGGTTGGTGGTGGTGCGGTCCTTTTGCTTTGGGCTAATACTCTCTCCCCCTTTGGCATGAATCGCCAAAAATGGATGCTTGAGTGAAATATAAGCCCTTAAAACTACTTTCTCCCCCTATGGTAAATAATATATGAGTGAAGATTATACCAAAGTTGGAGAGATGTGCGGAGCGACGGCGAAAGATGAATGATTCGATGGAGTGGAGTGGAAGCCTTGTTTTCGTCAAAGACTCCTTTTCCCTTTCAATCTATGACTTAGCATGAAATGGACTTGAAAGAACACATTAGTCATAGCACATGAAAGAGATGATCAAAGGTATATATATGAGCTATGTGTGCAAAATATCATTCAAAATTCCTAGAATCAAGAATATTTAGCTCATGCCTAAGTTTGGTAAAAGTTTGTTCATCCAATGGCTTGGTAAAGATATCGGCTAGTTGTTCTTTGGTGCTAACATATGCAATCTCGATATCCCCCTTTTGTTGGTGATCCCTTAGAAAATGATACCGAATGGCTATGTGTTTAGTGCGGCTATGCTCAACGGGATTATCCGCCATGCGGATTGCACTCTCATTATCACATAGAAGAGGAACTTTGGTTAATTTGTAACCATAGTCCCTAAGGGTTTGCCTCATCCAAAGCAATTGCGCGCAACAATGGCCTGCGGCAATATACTCGGCTTCGGTGGTTGAAAGAGCCATAGAATTTTGCTTCTTTGAAGCCCAAGACACCAGAGATCTTCCCAAGAACTGGCAAGTCCTCGATGTGCTCTTTCTATTAATTTTGCACCCTGCCCAATCAGCATCGGAATAACCAATTAAATCAAATGTGGATCCCCTGGGGTACCAAAGGCCAAACTTAGGAGTATAAACTAAATATCTCAAGCTTCGTTTTACGGCCCTAAGGTGAACTTCCTTAGGATCGGCTTGGAATCTTGCACACATGCATACGGAAAGCATAATATCCGGTCGTGAAGCACATAAATAGAGTAAGGAACCTATCATCGACCGGTATACCTTTTGATCTACGGATTTACCTCCCGTGTCGAGGTCGAGATGCCCATTTGTTCCCATAGGTGTCTTGATGGGCTTGGCGTCCTTCATCCCAAACTTGGTTAGAATGTCTTGAATGTACTTCGTTTGGCTAATGAAGGTGCCCTCTTGGAGTTGCTTGACTTGGAATCCTAGAAAATACTTCAACTCCCCCATCATCGACATCTCGAATTTTTGTGTCATGATCCTACTAAACCCTTCACATGTAGATTCGTTAGTAGACCCAAATATGATATCATCAACATAAATTTGGCATACAAACAAATCATTTGCAAGTGTTTTAGTAAAGAGTGTAGGATCGGCTTTTCTGACTTTGAAGCCATTAGCAATAAGAAAATCTCTTAGGCATTCATACCATGCTCTTAGGGCTTGCTTAAGCCCATAAAGCGTCTTAGAGAGTCTATAAACATGGTTAGGATACTCACTGTCTTCAAAGCCGGGAGGTTGCTCAACATAGACCTCTTCCTTGATAGGTCCGTTGAGGAAGGCACTTTTCACATCCATTTGATAAAGCTTAAAGCCATGGTAAGTAGCATAGGCAAGTAATATACTAATTGATTCAAGCCTAACTACGGGTGCATAGGTTTCACCGAAATCCAAACCTTCGACTTGTGAGTATCCCTTGGCCACAAGTCGGGCTTTGTTCCTTGTCACCACACCATGCTCGTCTTGTTTGTTGCAGAAGACCCACTTGGTTCCTACAACATTTTGGTTAGGACGTGGAACTAAATGCCATACCTCATTCCTCGTGAAGTTGTTGAGCTCCTCATGCATCGCCAACACCCAATCCGAATCTTGAAGTGCTTCCTCTACCCTGTGTGGCTCAATAGAGGAAACAAAAGAGTAATGTTCACAAAAATGAGCAACACGAGATCGAGTAGTTACCCCTTATGAATGTCACCGAGGATGGTGTTCATGGGGTGATCTCGTTGGATTGCTTGGTGGGCTCTTGGGTGTGGCGGCTTTGGAACTTGCTCATCCTCCTTGTCTTGATCATTTGCATCTCCCCCTTGATCATTGTCGTCGTCTTGAGGTGGCTCTTCTTCTTAATCTTCTTATTCATCATCTTGAGCCTCATCCTCATCTTGAGTTGGTGAAGATGCTTGCATGGAGGAGGAAGGTTGATCTTGTGCTTGAATGGGCTCTTCAGATTCCTTAGGACACATCCCCAATGGACATGTTCCTTAGAGCAACGCATGGAGCCTCTTCATCATCTAATTCATCAAGATCAACTTGCTCTACTTGAGAGCCGTTAGTCTCATCAAACACAATGTCACAAGAAACTTCAACTAGTCCAGTGGACTTGTTAAATACTCTATATGCCCTTGTGTTTGAATCATATCCTAGTAAAAAGCCTTCTACAGCCTTAGGAGCAAATTTGGACTTGAAAGGGAAATGTGCCCATGGGCCATTTCTAAGTATTTTGGTGATTTAGTGTCCAACACAAGTGCTTAAGTGTCAATCTATGCCAAGTGACGGACTAAGTGCAAATCAAGATTAAAGGTATGTTTCTAGACTTAGTACATTGTTTTGAAAGCTAATGTATTGTGTCTAAGTGCTGGAAACAGGAAAATCTCTTTAGAAAGGAGATAGCTTTGTTCAGCCAAAGTCAGCTCAGTCTGGGTGCACCGGACAGTGTCCAGTGCGCCAAGCTGGCTCGGGCGAATTGGCTGTTCTCGAGTTTCATCGGCGACGTACGACTAAAATTCACCGGACTGTCCGGTGGTGCACCGGACTGTCCGGTGCGCCAACGGTCGGTCGGGCCAACGGTCGGCCGCGTAATCCGCGCGCGACGCGTGGCCGAGCCAACGGTCAGAAGGGGGCACCGGACTGTCCGGTGTGCACCGGACTGTCCGGTGTGCACCGGACTGTTCGGTGTGCACCGGACAGTGTCCGGTGCGCCAACGGCTCTGAATCTACAACGGTCGGCTTCGCCAAATAAGGAAAGAGATCTGCACCGGACAGTGTCCGGTGGTGCACCGGACTGTCCGGTGCGCCAGGCGACAGAAGGCAAGAATTGCCTTCCTAGAATGCTCTCAACGGCTCCTAGCTGCCTTGGGGCTATAAAAGGGACCCCTAGGCGCATGGAGAAGCACACCAAGTATTCTCTAAGCATTCCTAAGCACCAAGACTTCAATTCCGGCATTCGATTCTTTGTGATAGCAACTAGAGCTCCGTTTGAGTAGAGAACTCTTTGAGTTGTGTTGAGAGCTCGTGTTGTGACTTGTGTGCGTGTGTTGCTCTGATTTTGTGTCTTGTGTGCGTTGCTCATCCCATCCTTACTTCCGTGCTTCTTTGTGAACATCTTTGTAAGGGCGAGAGGCTCCAAGTTGTGGAGATTCCTCGCAACCGGGATATAGTAAAGTGAAAGCAAAACACCGTGGTATTCAAGTGGGTCTTTGGACCGCTTGAGAGGGGTTGAGTGCAACCCTCGTCCGCTGGGACGCCACAACGTGGAGTAGGCAAGTATTGGACTTGGCCGAACCATGGGATAAACCACTGTGCCATCTCTGTGTTGATCTCTTTGTGGTTATTGTGTTTTGCTAAGACTCCTCTATAGCCACTTGGCCTTATTGTGCTAACTCCTAATCAAGTTTTTGTGGCACTATGTTTCAAGTTTTACAGGATCACCTATTCACCCCTCTCTAGGTGCTCACAATTGGTATCGGAGCCGTTCTCTTCAAGAAAGGGACTAATTGCCCGAAGAGATGGATCCTAAGGGCAAGGGGATGGTGGTCAATGATAAGGAGAAGGAGTCCTTCGTCAATGATCCAAAGGATGACAAGCCTACTGACTCGGGGTCGGGCTACAAAAGAAAAGACGGGAAGAAGAAGAAAACAAGGCGCATCAAGGAGATCATCTACTACGACGACAGCGACGAGTCCTCTTCTTCCCAAAAGGACAACGACGACAACGACTACGAGAAAAAGAAAACGGTCAATTCGAACTTTTCTTTTGATTACTCTCGTATTCCGCAAAGTACCAATGCTCATTTACTCTCCATTCCACTTGGTAAACCTCCTCACTTTGATGGAGAGGACTACGGATTTTAGTGTCACAAAATGCGTAGTCACTTGTTCTCTCTCCATCCAAGCATATGGGAGATAGTAGAGAGTGGAATGAAATTTGATAGTACTGATAGTCCCATGTTCATTAATGAGCAAATTCACAAAAATGCACAAGCTACTACTGTTCTTCTAGCTTCATTGTGCAGGGATGAATACCATAAGGTGAGCGGCTTGGATAACGCCAAGCAGATTTGGGACACCCTCAAGATCTCACATGAGGGGAACGACGTCACCATGCTCACCAAGATGGAGTTGGTGGAGGGCGAACTTGGGAGATTCGCAATGATCAGGGGCGAGGAGCCAACCCAAACGTAGAACCGGCTCAAGACCTTCATCAACAAAATAAGGAGCTATGGAAGCACGCGATGGACGGATCACGACGTCATCCGCCTAATGCTAAGGTCTTTTACCGTCCTTGATCCACATCTTGTGAACAATATTCATGAGAATCCTAGGTACACCAAGATGTCGCCCGAGGAGATACTTGGAAAGTTCATAAGCGGGCGGATGATGATCAAGGAGGCTAGATACATTGATGATGCGTTGAATGGCCCAATCCAAGAGCCTCAAACCATTGCTCTCAAAGCAACGAGGAGCAAGGAGGCGCTACCTAGCAAGGTGGCGCAAGTTGAGGCGGCCAGGCTTAATGATGAAGAAATGGCCCTCATCATCAAGCGTTTCAAGACAGCGCTAAAGGGTTGCAAGGGGCATCCCAACAAGAACAAGACAAAGGGGAAGCGCTCATGCTTCAAATGTGGTAAGATTGGTCATTTTATCGCTAATTGTCCCGATAATGATAGTGACCAGGAACAAGGGAACAAGAGGGAAAAGAAGAAGACTTACAAGAAGGCTAAGCGCGAGGCACACCTTGGCAAGGAGTGGGACTCGGATTGTTCGTCGTCCGACTCCGACAACGAAGGACTCGCCTCCACCGCCTTCAACAAATCGTTCCTCTTCCCCAACGAGCATCACACCTGCCTCATGGCAAGGGAAAAGAAGGTAAGCACTCATGATACAAGTACTTACGCTTCCTCAAGTGATGAAGAATCTAGCGATGATGAAATAGACTATTCATGTTTATTCAAGGGCCTAGATAGAACTAAGGTTGATAAGATCAATGAATTAATTGATGCCTTGAATGATAAGAATAGGTTATTAGAAAAGCAAGAGGATCTTTTGTATGAAGAACATGATAAGTTTGTAGAGGCACAAAAATCCCTTGCTTTAGAAATTAAAAGGAATGAAATGCTCTCTTGTGAATTGTCTACATGCCATGACTCTATTTCTAGCTTAAAGAGCATAAATGATGATTTGTATGCTAAGTTAGAAATAGCTAATAAATCAACATCTTGTGTAGAACATGTTACAATTTGCAATAAGTGTAAAGATTTCAATATTGATGCTTGTAGCGAACACCTAGCTTCAATTTCTAATTTGAATGATGAAGTGGCTAGTCTTAATGCCCAACTTAAGACTAGCAAAAGTGAATTTGATAAGCTAAAATTTGCAAGGGATGCCTACACGATTGGTAGACACCCCTCAATTAAGGATGGTCTTGGCTTCAAGAGGGAAGTCAAGAACTTAACAAGCCATAAGGTTTCCATCTCCGCCAAGGAGAAAGGGAAGGCCCCTATGGCTAGTAGTGCTCAAAAGAACCATGCTTTCATGTACCATGATAGGAGACATTCTAGGAATGCTTATAGAAGTTATGATAATTTTGATTCTCATGCCATGTTTGCTTCTAGTTCTTCTATTATGCATGATAGAAATTTGGCTAGGAAAAATGCTATGCCTAGAAGAAATGTTGTTCATGTTCCTAGAAAAGTAAACAATGAACCTTCTACAATTTTTCATACTTGCAATGCTTCCTTTGCTATTAGTAGAAAGGATAAGAAGGTGATTGCTAGGAAGTTAGGGGCAAGATGCAAGGGAGATAAAACTTGCATTTGGGTCCCTAAGACCATTGTGACTAACCTTGTAGGACCCAACAAGAGTTGGGTACCTAAAACCCAAGCCTAAATTTGCCTTGCAGGTTTATGCATCCGGGGGTTCAAGCTGGATTATCGACAGCGGATGCACAAACCACATGACGGGGGAGAAGAAGATGTTCACCTCCTACGTTAAGAACAAAGATTCCCAAGACTCAATCAAATTCGGTGACAGAAATCAAGGCAAGGTGAAAGGGTTAGGAAAGATTGTTATTTCATCTGAGCACTCCATTTCTAATGTATTTTTAGTTGAGTCACTTGGATATAATTTGTTATCCGTTAGTCAATTATGCAATATGGGATATAATTGTTTATTCACAAATGTAGATGTGTCTGTCTTTAGAAGAAGTGATGGTTCATTAGCTTTTAAGGGTGTATTAGACGGTAAACTCTATTTAGTTGATTTTGCAAAAGAGGAGGCCGGTCTAGATGCATGCTTAATTGCTAAGACTAGCATGGGCTGGCTGTGGCATCGCCGTTTAGCTCATGTGGGGATGAAGAACCTTCACAAGCTTCTAAAGGGAGAACACGTGATAGGTCTAACTAATGTAACTTTCGAAAAAGATAGACCTTGTGCAGCTTGTCATGCAGGTAAACAGGTGGGAAGCTCTCATCATACCAAAAATGTGATGACTACATCAAGACCTTTGGAGTTGCTTCATATGGACCTCTTCGGACCCGTCGCCTATCTAAGCATAGGAGGAAGTAAGTATGGTCTTGTTATAGTTGATGATTTTTCCCGCTTCACTTGGGTATTCTTTTTGCAGGATAAATCTGAAACCCAAGGGACCCTCAAGCGCTTCCTAAGGAGAGCTCAAAATGAGTTTGAGCTCAAAGTGAAGAAGATAAGGAGCGACAACGGGTCCGAGTTCAAGAACCTTCAAGTGGAGGAGTACCTTGAGGAGGAAGGAATCAAGCACGAGTTCTTCGCTCCCTACACACCACAGCAAAATGGTGTGGTAGAGAGGAAGAACAGGACGCTTATAGACATGGCGAGGACAATGCTTGGAGAATTCAAGACGCCCGAGCGGTTTTGGTCGAAAGCCGTGAACACGGCTTGCCACGCCATCAACCGGGTCTACCTTCATCGCCTCCTTAAGAAGACATCATACGAGCTACTAACCGGTAACAAACCCAATGTGTCTTACTTTCGTGTATTTGGGAGCAAATGTTACATTCTAGTGAAGAAAGGTAGAAATTCTAAGTTTGCTCCCAAAGCTGTAGAAGGGTTTTTGTTAGGTTATGACTCAAATACAAAGGCGTATAGAGTCTTCAACAAATCATCGGGTTTGGTTGAAGTCTCTAGCGACGTTGTATTTGATGAGACTAATGGCTCTCCAAGAGAGCAAGTTGTTGATCTTGACGATGTAGATGAAGAAGACGTTCCAACGGCCGCAATACGCACCATGGCGATTGGAGATGTGCGGCCACAGGAACAAAAGGAGCAAGATCAACCTTCTTCCTCAATAATGGTGCATCCCATAACTCAAGATGATGAACAGGTTCATCAAGAGGAGGTGTGTGATCAAGGGGGAGCACAAGATGAGCATGTGATGGAGGAAGAAGCACAACCGGCACCTCCAACCCAAGTTCGAGCGATGATTCAAAGGAATCATCCCGTCGACCAAATTTTGGGTGACATTAGCAAGGGAGTAACTACTCGTTCTAGATTAGTTAATTTTTGTGAGCATTACTCCTTTGTCTCTTCTATTGAGCCTTTTAGGGTAGAAGAGGCCGTGCTAGATCCGGACTGGGTGTTGGCCATGCAAGAAGAGCTCAACAATTTCAAGAGAAATGAAGTTTGGACACTGGTGCCTCGTCCCAAGCAAAATGTTGTGGGAACCAAGTGGGTGTTCCACAACAAACAAGACGAGCACGGGGTGGTGACAAGGAACAAGGCTCGACTTGTGGCAAAAGGTTATGCCCAAGTCGCAGGTTTGGACTTTGAGGAGACTTTTGCTCCTGTGGCTAGGCTAGAGTCTATTCATATTTTGCTAGCATATGCCGCTCACCATTCTTTCAGGTTGTTCCAAATGGATGTGAAGAGCGTCTTCCTCAACGGGCCAATCAAGGAGGAGGTGTACGTGGAGCAACCCCCTGGCTTCGAGGATGAACGGTACCCCGACCACGTATGTAAGCTCTCTAAGGCGCTCTATGGACTTAAGCAAGCCCCAAGAGCATGGTATGAATGCCTTAGAGACTTTTTAATTGCTAATGCTTTCATGGTTGGGAAAGCCGATCCAAATTTATTCACTAAGACTTGTGATGGTGACTTATTTGTGTGCCAAATTTATGTCGATGACATAATATTTGGTTCAACTAACCAAAAGTCTTGTGAAGAGTTTAGCAGGGTGATGACTCAAAAGTTTGAGATGTCGATGATGGGCGAGTTGAACTACTTCCTTGGGTTCCAAGTGAAGCCACTTAAGGACGGCACCTTCATCTCCCAAACGAAGTACACGCAAGACTTGCTAAAGCGGTTTGGGATGAAGGACGCCAAGCCCGCAAAGACTCTGATGGGAACTGACGGACACGTCGACCTCAACAAAGGAGGTAAGTCCGTTGATCAAAAAGCATACCGGTCCATGATAGGTTCTTTGCTTTATTTATGCGCTAGTAGACCGGATATTATGCTTAGTGTATGCATGTGTGCTAGATTTCAATCCGATCCAAGGGAGTGTCACTTAGTGGCTATGAAGCGAATTCTTAGATATTTAGTCGCTACGCCTTGCTTCGGGGTCTGGTATCCAAAGGGGTCTACCTTTGACTTAATTGGATATTCAGACTCTGATTATGCTGGATGTAAGGTCGATAGGAAGAGTACATCAGGACGTGCCAATTCTTAGGAAGGTCCCTGGTGTCATGGAGTTCTAAGAAACAAACCTCAGTTGCCCTATCCACCGCTGAGGCCGAGTATGTTGCCGCAGGACAGTGTTGCGCGCAACTACTTTGGATGAGGCAAACCCTCTGGGACTTTGGCTACAATCTGAGCAAAGTCCCACTCCTATGTGACAATGAGAGTGCTATCTGCATAGCGGATAATCCTGTTGAGCACAGCCGCATAAAGCACATTGACATCCGGCATCACTTTCTGAGAGACCACCAGCAAAAGGGAGATATCGAAGTGTTTTATATTAGCACCGAGAACCAGCTAGCCGATATCTTTACCAAGCCTTTAGATGAGAAGACCTTTTGCAGGCTGCATAGTGAACTAAATGTCTTAGATTCGTGGAACTTGGATTGATTTATAGCATACATGTGTTTATGCCTTTGATCATGTTCCTCATGCATTTTGTTGTTTACTTATGGTGCTCAAGTTGTACAAACACTCCCCGGACCTCGCAAGTCCTTTTGCAAGTGATGCACATATTTAGGGGAAGATGTGCTACAACTTGACCCTTTGAGACTAACCGTGTGCTTGAGCTTGCTTGCTTTAGTCTCAAAGGTGGATTGAAAGGGAAAGTTGGACTTGGACCATGCAAGACTTCCACTACACTCCGATGAGAGGGAAACTTACTCCAAGTCCATCTCAATATCATTATTGCCTTGGTACTATTATTTGAAGATTTCGGTGAGGCAATGGGGTTTAAGGGCAAAGATTGATCCTGTTTTGGTGCTTGATGCCAAAGGGGGAGAAAACAAGGCCAAAGCAAAAAAAATGGATCAGCTACCACTTGAGAATTTTGAAAATAGTAGAATAGAGCTTTTGGTTTGTCAAAACTCTCTTGCTGTCTCTTTTGTCAAAAGTTGGCCTCTTACGGGGAGAATAGATGATTATGGGAAAAAGGGGGAGTTTTTGAAATCTTTGATCAATTTATCTTGGAACAACTCTTTTTATGTCTCAACAAGTGTGTTTGACTTAGAGATAGGAAATTGAGGTTGATTTGCAAAAACAAACCAAGTGGTGGCAAAGTATGATCCAAATATGCCAAAGTTGAATCAAAACAAATTTGTGTTCTCATTTGCATTGATGTTGCATTTTTTAGTTGCTTTTTGTTGTGTTGGCATAAATCACCAAAAAGGGGGAGATTGAAAGGGAAATGTGCCCTTGGGCCATTTCTAAGTATTTTGGTGATTTAGTGTCCAACACAAGTGCTTAAGTGTCAATCTATGCTAAGTGACGGACTAAGTGCAAATCAAGATTAAAGGTATGTTTCTAGACTTAGTACATTGTTTTGAAAGCTAATGTATTGTGTCTAAGTGCTGGAAACAGGAAAAATCTCTTTGGAAAGGAGATAGCTTTGTTCAGCCAAAGTCAGCTCAGTCTGGGTGCACCGGACTGTCCGGTGGTGCACCGGACAGTGTCTGGTGCGCCAAGCTGGCTCGGGCGAACTGGCTGTTCTCGACTTTCGCCGGCGACGTACGGCTAAAATTCACCGGACTGTCCGGTGCGCCAACGGTCGGCCGGACCAACCGTCGGCCGCGTAATCCGCGCGCGACGCGTGGCCGAGCCAACGGTCAGAATGGGGCACCGGACTGTCCGGTGTGCACCGGACAGTGTCCGGTGCACCAACGGCTCTGAATCTGCAACGGTCGGCTTCGCCAAATAAGGAAAGAGATCCGCACCGGACAGTGTTCGGTGGTGCACCGGACTGTCCGGTGCGCCAGGCGATAGAAGGCAAGAATTGCCTTCCTGGAATGCTCTCAACGGCTCCTAGCTGCCTTGGGGCTATAAAAGGGACCCCTAGGTGCATGGAGAAGCACACCAAGCATTCTCTAAGCATTCTTAAGCACCAAGACTTCAATTCCGCGCATTCGATTTTTGTGATAGCAACTAGAGCTCCGTTTGAGTAGAGAACTCTTTGAGTTGTGTTGAGAGCTCGTGTTGTGACTTGTGTGCGTGTGTTGCTCTGATTTTGTGTCTTGTGTGCGTTGCTCATCCCATCCTTACTTCCGTGCTTCTTTGTGAACATCTTTGTAAGGGCGAGAGGCTCCAAGTTGTGGAGATTCCTCGCAACCGGGATATAGTAAAGTGAAAGCAAAACACTGTGGTATTCAAGTGGGTCTTTGGACCGCTTGAGAGGGGTTGAGTGCAACCCTCGTCCGCTGGGACGCCACAACGTGGAGTAGGCAAGTATTGGACTTGGCCGAACCACGGGATAAACCACTGTGCCATCTCTGTGTTGATCTCTTTGTGGTTATTGTGTTTTGCTAAGACTCCTCTCTAGCCACTTGGCCTTATTGTGCTAACTCCTAATCAAGTTTTTGTGGCACTAAGTTTCAAGTTTTACAGGATCACCTATTCACCCCCCTCTAGGTGCTCACAGGACTTTCTACCTCTTTTAACAAGTATAAAACATTTGCTACCAAAGACTCTAAAATATGAAACATTTGACTTTTTACCGGTGAGGAGTTCGTAAGATGTCTTCTTGAGGATTCGGTGTAGATACAACCGGTTGATGGCGTAGCAAGCGATGTTGACCGCCTCGGCCCAAAACCGATCCGAAGTCTTGTACTCATCAAGCATGGTTCTTGCCATGTCCAATAGAGTTCTATTCTTCCTCTCCACTACACTATTTTGTTGTGGCGTGTAGGGAGAAGAGAACTCATGCTTGATGCCCTCCTCTTCAAGGAAGCCTTCGATTTACGAGTTCTTGAACTCCATCCCATTATCGCTTCTAATTTTCTTGATCCTCAAGCCGAACTCATTTTGAGCCCGTCTCAAGAATCCCTTTAAGGTCTCTTGGGTTTGAGATTTTTCCTGTAAAAAGAATACCCAAGTGAAGCGAGAATAGTCATCCACAATAACTAGACAGTACTTCCACCGATGCTTATGTAAGCGATCGGGCCGAATAGGTCCATGTGGAGGAGCTCGAGTGGCCTGTCAGTCGTCAAGATGTTCTTGTGTGGATGATGAGCGCCAACTTGCTTCCCTGCTTGGCATGCGCTACAGATCCTGTCTTTCTCAAAATGCACATTTGTTAGTCCCAAAATGTGCTCTCCCTTTAGAAGCTTGTGAAGATTCTTCATCCCAACATGGCCTAGTCGGCGATGCCAGAGCCAACCCATGTTAGTCTTAGCAATTAAGCAAGTATCGAGTTTAGCTCTATTGAAATCAACTAAGTACAGCTGACCCTCTAATACTCCCTTAAAAGCTACTGAATCATCACTTCTTCTAAAGACAGTAACACCTGTATTCGTGAAAAGACAGTTGTAACCCATTTTACATAATTGGGAAACAGAAAGCAAGTTGTAATCTAAAGAATCTACAAGAAAAACATTGGAAATAGAATGGCCAGGTGATATAGCAATTTTACCCAATCCTTTGACCAAACCTTGATTTCCATCTCCGAAAGTGATGGCTCGTTGGGGATCTTGGTTTTTCTCATAGGAGAACATCTTTTTCTCCCCTGTCATGTGGTTTGTGCACCCTCTATCGATGATCCAACTTGAGCCCCCGGATGCATAAACCTACAAAACAAATTTAGTTCTTGATTTTAGGTATCCAAACAGTTTTGGGTCCTTTGACATTAGATACAAGAACTTTGGGTACCCAAACACAAGTCTTTGATCCCTTGTGTTTGTCCCCAACATACTTGGCAACTACCTTGCCAGATTTGTTAGTAAAAACATAAGATGCATCAAAAGTTTTAAATGAAATGCTAGGTTCATTTGATGCACTAGGAGCTTTCTTCTTAGGCAATTTAGCATGGGTTGATTGCCTAGAACTAGATGCCTCAATCTTATACAAAAAAGCATGATTAGGGCCAGAATGAGACTTCCTAGAATGAATTCTCCTAATCTTATGCTCGGGATAACCGGCAGGGTACAAAATGTAACCCTCGTTATCCTGAGGCATGGGAGCCTTGCCCTTAACAAAGTTAGATAACATTGTCTCCCTTTTGGAAGCCAATGCCATCCTTGATGCCAGGGCGTCTCCCACTATAAAGCATACTACGAGCAAATTTAAATTTTTCATTATCTAGCTCATGCTCGGCAATTTTAGCATCTAATTTTGCTATATGATCATTTTGTTGCTTAATTAAATCCATGTGATCATGAATAGCATCAATGTCAACATCTCTACATCTAGTGCAAATAGAAACATGCTCAACGGTAGATGTAGAGGGTTTGCAAGTTTTTAGTTCAACAATCTTAGCATGTAAAATGTCATTTTCACTTCTTAGATCGGAAATGAAAGCATTGCAAACATCTAAGTCTTTAGCCTTAGCAATCAATTTTTCATTTTCAATTCTAAGGCTAGCAAGAGAAGCATTCAATTTTTCAATCTTAGCAAGCAAATTCGCATTATCATTTCTAAGATTGGCATATGAATCATCACATACATTTGAATCAACCTTAGCAATTAATCTAGCATTTTCATTCCTAAGGTTGGCAATCAAATCATGGCAAGTGCTTAACTCACTAGATAATTTTTCACATTTTTCTACTTCTAGAGCATAAGCATTTTTAATCTTAACATGCTTCTTGTTTTCCTTAATTAGAAAGTCCTCTTAGGTGTCCAAGAGTTCATACTTCTCATGAATAGCACTAATTAATTCGTTCAATTTTTTCTTTTGTTGCATGTTAAGATCGGCAAAAAGAGTAAGCAAATTGTCCTCATCATCACTAGAATTATTCTCATCACTAGAGGTTGCATATTTAGTGGAGGATTTGGATTTAACCTTCTTCTTTTTGCCGTCCTTTGCCACGAGGCACTTGTGGCCGACGTTGGGGAAGAGGAGTCCCTTGTTGACGGTGATGTTGGCGGCGTCCTCGTCGGAGGAGGAGTCGGTGGAGCTCTCATCGGAGTCCCACTCCCGGCAAACATGGGCATCACCACCCTTCTTCTTGTAGTACTTCTTCTTTTCCTTTCTTCTCCCCTTCTTGTCGTCGCCCCTGTCACTATCACTAGAAATAGGATATTTTGCAATAAAGTGACCGGGCTTACCACATTTGTAGCAAACCTTCTTGGAGCGGGGCTTGTAATCCTTCCCCCTCCTTTGCTTGAGGATTTGGCGAAAGCTCTTGATGTTGAGCGCCATTTCCTCGTTGTCGAGCTTGGAGGCGTTGATGGGGATTCTACTTGGAGTAGAATCTTCTTTCTTCTCCTCCATTGCTTTGAATGCAACGGGTTGTGCTTCGGGCACGGAGGAGGATGTGCCTTGCTCGATGATCCTTTTGGAGCCTTTGATCATTAGCTCAAAGCTCACAAATTTACCTATGACTTCCTCGGGAGACATTAGCGTGTATCTAGGATCACCTCGAATTAATTGAACTTGTGTGGGGTTAAGAAAAACGAGGGATCTTAGAATAACCTTGACCATCTCATGGTCATCCCATTTGGTGCTCCCGAGGTTGCGCACTTGGTTCACCAAGGTCTTCAAGCGGTTGTACATGGCTTGCGGATCCTCTCCTTGGTGAAGCATGAAGCGACCGAGCTCCCCCTCGATCGTCTCCCGCTTGGTGATCTTGGTCACCTCGTCTCCTTCGTGCGCGGTCTTGAGCACATCCCAAATTTCCTTTGCGCTCTTCAACCCTTGCACCTTATTATACTCCTCTCGACTTAGAGAGGCGAGGAGTATAGTAGTGGCTTAGGAGTTGAAGTGTTGGATTTGGGACACTTCATCCGAATCATAGTCTTCATCCCCTACAGATGGTACCTGTACACCAAACTCAACAACGTTCCAAATGCTAGTGTGGAGTGAGGTTAGATGATGCCTCATTTTGTCACTCCACATATTATAATCTTCACCGTCAAAAACCAGTGGTTTGCCTAATGGAACGGAAAGTAAAGGAGTACGCTTTGAAATACGAGGGTAGCGTAGGGGAATCTTACTAAACTTCTTGCGCTCATGGCGCTTAGAAGTTATGGACGGCGCGTCGGAGCCGGAGGTGGATGGCGATGAAGAATCGGTCTCGTAGTAGACCACTTTCCTCATCTTCTTTTTCTTGTCACCACTCCGATGCGACTTTTGTGAGGAGGATTCCTTATCCTTCCCCTTGTTGTGGGACTCTCCCGATGGAGTCTTCCCGTGGCTTGTAACGGGCTTGTCGCCGGTCACCATCTCCTTCTTGGCGTGATCTCCCGACATCACTTCGAGCGGTTAGGCTCTAATGAAGCACCGGGCTCTGATACCAATTGAAAGTCGCCTAGAGGGGGGTGAATAGGGCGAATCTGAAATTTACAAAGTTTAAGCACAACTACAAGCCGGGGTTAGCGTTAGAATTAAAATCGAGTCCGAGAGAGAGGGCGAAAACAAATCACAAGCAAATAAAAAGTGTGACACGGTGATTTGTTTTACCGAGGTTCGGTTCTTGCAAACCTACTCCCCGTTGAGGTGGTCACAAAGACCGGGTCTCTTTCAACCCTTTCCCTCTCTCAAACGATCACTTAGACCGAGTGAGCTTCTCTTCTCAATCACACGGGACACTAAGTCCCCGCAAGGACCACCACACAATTGGTGTCTCTTGCCTCGGTTACAAGTGAGTTGATCACAAGAAGAATGAGAAAGAAAAGAAGCAATCCAAGCGCAAGAGCTCAAATGAACACAAGTCACTCTCTCACTAGTCACTATTTGATTGGAATTAAACTAAGGACTTGGGAGAGTTTTTGATCTCTTTGGTGTGTCTTGTATTGAATGGTATAGCTCTTGTAATGTGTTGGAAGGTGGAAAACTTGGATGCAATGAATGGTGGGGTGGTTGGGGTATTTATAGCCCCAACCACCAAACTAGCCGTTTGGTGGAGGCTGCTGTCGAATGGCGCACCGCACAGTCCGGTGCGCCACCAGACACTGTCCGGTGCGCCAGCCACGTCACCCGACCGTTAGGGTTCGACCGTTGGAGCTTCTGTCTTCTGGGTCACTGGACAGTCCGGTGTTGCACCGGACAGTCACTGTGCACTGTCTGGTGCGCCTTCTGACGCTGCTCTGACTCTGGCGCGCACTGTAGCGCATTGAATGCGGTTGCAGATGACCGTTGGCGCTGAAGTAGCCGTTGCTCCGCTAGCACACCGGACAGTCCGGTGTAGCACCGGACAGTCTGGTGAATTTTAGCGGAGTGGCTCCCAGAATTCCTGTGACTGGCGAGTTCGGAGTTGGAGTTCCCTGGTGCACCGGACAGTCCGGTGCGCCAGACCAGGGCTGCCTTCGGTTATCTTTTGCTTCCTTTGTTTGAACTCTTTCTTTTGACTTGTATTGGTTTATTGTGAACCTTTGGGACCTGTAACACTTAAAATCTAGAGCAAACTAGTTAGTCCAATTATTTGTGTTGGGCAATTCAACCACCAAAATCAATTAGAAAAATGTGTAAGCCTATTTCCCTTTCACTTGCCCCTTGTGGATACGGGACAGTGTCAAACCGATGATTATACGGCTTTTGGTATGATTGCTCCACTCTGACTTCACTAACTCCAAACTTATCTCGAAATAGTTCAGTCATCTCTTCCCCAATTTTTTCCATTGTACCCGGTGACAGACCATTAGATCCTGGGCTGCGGGGCTCATTTGGTCGGGCATTAGTATACCGACCTTCTTGCCGTGACCGATCGATAGTGTTGATCGATCTGTGATTGTATGGTGCGTTATGGTTTAAATATGTAGAGGATGAAATATACTGTTGTTGTGGTGTGTAATAATTTGGTGCATGGTGTATAACAACAGGTTCTACATATGCGTATCCGGTTTGTCCGGTGGTAAATCTGAACTGATCGGTTGCGTTTGCCATTATCGGGACGCCACGCGGCAGTCCTGGTGCGGCCCTGGACTGTCCGGCATGGAAAGCCAGATGGTCTGCGAAAGGATCGGACGGTCCGGGCAAAAGCTCGGACGGTCCGACCGCGTCCAGGGTCGCCGATCTGCCAAGCAAGGACGACGGTGGTCCTAGGGCAACCCTGGACTATCCGGCGGAGCAAGCCAGACGGTCCGCGTATGGGCCGGACGGTCCGGGCAGAAGCTCGAACGGTCCGATCGTGTTCAGGGGCGTCGATCTGCCAAGTAGGGACGACGGTGGTTGTATTTGCCCTGGATACGAGTTCATCGGTATACCATATAATGGCTAGGGCTACGAATCCCCATTTGTTGCCGATGTATTAGACATAGATATCCTGTTACTAGTTTTATATGCTGGAAAACTAGGGGCAACAGACTTCTCTAAAGTACGCGTTAATTTTCTAATTGATTCTTCTAACCCTCCAATCTGTTGTTTTATTTGATTCTGATGTTGATCTATATACTGTTCAATATATTGGATGTCATTGGGTTTACTTACGTTGGGGACTTGAAGCGAAGATAAAAGAGATGCGACATCGGTCTCTCCATATTTGACAATTTTCTGGTGGCGATCCACCGTGTATTGTGATAAGAATTTCTCCTTCGCTTGACGCATGTAATCCTCATATTGTTGTTGCTCATTGGTCGTCAGACTTTCAACGGTCGGCTTCAGGATATTGTCTGGGGAGATATCAGTGTGATCTTTAGAACCAGCCATTTGAGGGCCTAATTTTTAGTAGATCTAGACAACTATCCCAAGCGAAGTCGCCAAAAGTGTGTTGACACCTTTTCGGGCACCAATCACTATAACGAGAACCGGTGGCGGTGCCCTCTACACAGGCGTGGATGGTCCGCGGCCAGGGGCCGGACGGTCCGCGACCTAGGGCTAGGCTTGAGTTCCCTGTCAGACGAGTCGGATGGTCTGCGCCTACAGGTTGGACGGTCCGCGCGTACACAGGCGGCGAAGGTTGCCGGCGGCACCAGGATCTCACTCCCGGGAGGGATCCCGTCAGGAAGGAGAGATCCTAGGTGTTGTCTAGGCTCGGCAGACCGACCTAGACTTATCTGATCGACGTAGAGTCGAGGAGAAGCAGAGAATTTGAGGATTGATACTAAACTAGAACTATTCATAATGCATAAGTAAAACGAGAAATAGATTTGATTTGATCGATTGTGGGGGGATTAATCGGCCATAGCCCTTCATCTATATAAATGGGAGGTCTGGATCCACTTCAAAATGTTTTCCGAGCTAATCCCGCGGTTTTAGATAACAAATCTCGTGAGAAACTAGAAACCTTAATTGACTCTGCGCACGCGTGGACCGTCCGCACGGCTCTTTTCCGTGCTCAACACTTGGTCATTCATGGATTTTGCTAAGACAGCCCTCAGTACTCATCTCGCTTGAACCAGCCGAATATCTTAGCGGAGAGGACGTGCATTATTTTCATCCCCCCACCCCACCCATTTGTTGAGTTCGTTATCTGCGTCTCGGATCCCGTTTATTTAGGGGACGGCAATTATTAGAGGCGCGCTTAGACAAAAAAAAAAGTCCCGGTGGTGAGGAAATGAACGGAGGCCAATCTGCAGGCCTCTGTGGTCACGGGAAAAGCAGCTGGTTTGACAATGGGGGCATCTTTGTGGGGTCCATCCCTCGTCCCTAATGTAGGAGTACCTTCAATGATTAAGCCGGTGGTTACTACGGTGTCTACCGTCTGGAGCGAAATGCCGCGCAATTATTTTCGTCCTGCTCCTTTCAACCATTTGAGACTTTAGAAACCTGATCGTTTATTTATTTATTTATTAGCAATTAATTCTAGATATATGGGTGGAGTTTTTTTTTTCCTTTGCTTGTCGAACCTAGACGCGACGTCTTCTCATGCCTCGGTTCACAGTCGTCGTTGCTTATTTATTCGCACACACAACACCCTAAGTTTTCCTACGGCAATCTTGCGCGCAGCGGCAGATGTTCGAAGCCGTTCGGCTGCACTTGAAGCTACTACTGCTGCTGCCGCCTCTGTGAGCAAATGACAACTTAACTTTCTCCTAACCGAAAAAGTCAGTGCGATTAGACGGAGATATGGTCCACCCACGCACAGTACGTACTGGAGGTGTGGGGACCCGTAGCATATAGAGCAACAGTACGCCCACGAACGTCGTCACGCACACACAACACCCCCACCCCCACCCCCACCCATGGTTTACAAAACCGGTAAAAACCGGCGGTAAACCGGTCGGTTTACCGAAACCGCCGGAGTGAGTTCACCGGAGGTGGGCGCCAATGTTGAGGACTTGTTCTCAAATACTAAGAGTTAAGAACAAGGCAACATAAAAAGTGTTAAGTGTTAAAGTCCTTCGTCCTTCGAAACATTATTCCCCTTCGGGAAATAATGAGTTTCGGACGAAGGTCACAAGAGACATACCTTCGTAAATATAACAAGTAATGACGAAGGATTCATATAAAGCATGAAATATAATATAAACATCATAGAATCATTTCTATTTTATTAACATGAAGAAATAGAAATGATTTCAAATTACAAATATACCTTCGGTCTTGAGAGAAGGTAAGAGTACAAGCGTGACGCAAAAGCAAAAATGCCAGGTCAGCGTGAACAGTACGGGAGTACTGTTCATCTATTTATAGACGCGGGACGCAGCCCACGTAAAATTACATTCATGTCCATTACATTCGTTAATGACTTATGGAAATCTGTCAAGGCCCACGTAGTCTTTTCATCTTTAAGTCGGTTCCCCTTTCTGCTATCGCGACGAAGCTTCCCTGCGCACAGCTTCGGCTGTGCATCATCCTTCGTGGAGCTTGGTAATCAGCTCGTCCTTCGTCTGGTCCAGGCTTCGTCCTGACCGTACTTCATGTTCATAATTCTGAGTCCGAAGGTACCTGTTCACATAATCCACTTGGAAAACATTGTCAAATCATGTTTTTGAGGACCTTCGGAGGACGAAGGCCCCCAACAGTAGCCCCTCGCAATATTAATTTGTTAATAATAAATTCAGATTGCGATATGGACGAAGGCCTTGAGCCGAAGGTCCGAAAAAACACCTTCCCTTTGCTAGAATAGCAACATTCACTGACAAGTGGGGTCTTTCAATTTTCAACGCCCTGGGCGTATAAATAAGATCATACCGCAAACTTATTTGGTACACGCTCTTGCCATCTGCTTCGGCCCACTACATTTTTAGCTCTTGTGCACTAAGATTTGCTGATCTTTTTGTTTTTAAAGCTTCGGTCTTGAAAACAGTTTTTCAGTGCTTCCGAAGATGTCTGAAGGTAAGAAGATCGCTGCCGAGACGAAGCTGAGCCTCGACGAAGAGAAGAACTTGGGGTTCCTTATAGCGATGGCGGAAACCAACACAGAGAAAATCACCAAGGAAATTCTTGAAGGTTTGTCCGAAGATACTGATGACAGCGACAGCTTTGATGTAGAAAGTGGTGGGGAAGAATCCGAAGATCGACCATGGCGACCGAGTCACACGGTTTTCGGGAAAACTACTATTAAGCAGAGCCATATTGATAATATGAGGGGGCGGTATTTTCGAGATATATCTATTGTGAGGGCTGATGCTGGAGAAAAGACTTCTCCCACCCCCGAAGAAGATGAAGTTGTAATTTTCCGAAGCTTTCTCAAGGCTGGGCTTCGATTCCCACTAAGCAACTTTGTTGTTGAGGTATTAAAAACATTTCAAGTCTACCTTCATCAACTTACTCCCGAAGCTATCATAAGAATGGGGATGTTTGTCTGGGCTGCAAGAAGCCAAGGTTTAGAACCAAATGCTAAAAGTTTTTGCAACATTCATGAGTTGTTATATGAGACGAAGCCCTGGGGAAAAGAACAATATCACAACAATTTTGGGTGTTACAGCTTCGGTGCCCGCTCCGGGTCAAGCCGCCCTGTGCCAACTTTTCGGAAGAGGTGGCCCGGAGCCTGGATGACTGAATGGTTCTATGTAAAGAATGACTTAACAGCGCAAGAAAATGTCAAGAGTATCATTATGCGCCCCATCTGGCAACGCTTCGGACTTCGAAGGCCGAAGGTTGAAATGGATGAAGCGGCCGAGGAATGCCAAAGGGCCTTCGGCGTAATCTGCTCTTTCATTGGGACAAGGGACTTGGTCCAAGAGCACATTGCTTTCAGGGTGTGGCCACTTGCAGAAAAGTGGGAAATGCCGAAGGAGACCATCAAAGATTCCGACGAAGGCGGACTGGTCAGACTGAAATACACATTCAAGTATGCAGATAAATTTGTTGAACCTGATGATGACTGGTTGAAAAGCATTGAAACATTAAGTGACGAACTGCTTGGGGCATATTCGAAGGCCGAAAATACTGCGTTATCAGCAGCCTTCGGAGGCCGAAAGAAGAAAAGGCTCAACCGAGTATTCGACGCAGTCGGGTTTATCTACCCTGACTATCATTATCCGGTACTGAGTCGCAAAAGAAAAATTCCTTCTCCTGCGACAGAAGCTACCACAAGTGCCACTAGTGAGCCAGCGCCGCAAAGGAAAAAGATGAAGGTGCTCACCCACCGAGCGCGCTTTATTGAGCCGGCCATAGTGCCAAAATTTATTGGTGAAGTCTCTTTGGCCTCTGAAGCTACAGAACCAGCTCCAGTGCCGAAGATAGAAGAGAAAACTGAAGCGCTTCTGGCAGAAAAAGCAGAAAAACCGAAGATTGAAGAGCGAAAAATATCGAAAATCTTAAGTCCTTCAGCAACTGTTGAAACAACAAAAAATCAAAAGGGGCCGTCGGTGACCCCGAGAAGAAAAAGAATGGTGAACGTATTAGATGTTTTGGAGACAATTAAGTCTTCAAGCACAACTCCAAAAGGATCTATTGAAGTTGCTGAAGTGTCTACCGAAGCTGAAGTTGCTGAAGCTTCGAAACAACAACCTGAAGCTGAAGCTGGGCCCTCAGAGCCCACCAAAGAACAATCTTTGGAGACCGAGAAAATATCAGAACCAGCTTTGGTTAAAGAAATTGACACTGCCGCCCCCGAAGCTCCTTCCAGCGCACGCGATTACATCGTGCGACATGCTTCGGGGAAGAAATTATCCGAAGAGGAAACTTACGAAGCTAACTACTATGCTAGAGAGCTAAAGTATCCGAAGGGGGCGATAGTATTCAATGGGACAAATGAAGATGACTTCCTATACTGCCTCCCTGATAACAAAGAATTATCTGTCTGCCGGGAGATGGCTAGAAGTATGGGTTTCCCGAAGCTCGAAGCTGGATTGTGTGCTATGACGAAGGAAGATCTCGCAGATAGTCTTGCATACAATAGCTTAAAGGTATGGGAATTAGACGCTTGAAAAATTTTTATTACGTAATTCTTTCTTTTATTCTTATATAGATTCTTTTTTTTTGTATAGGGTTTAATTCTAAGCAACGCATTAAGAGCACAAAAGAGCGCCGAAGATGAAAGCTACGAAATTGCGTTCAACAATTTACGTTCAGAAGTTATTAAACTGAGAAACGAAGCTCTAGAAAAAGACAAAATTCTGCTTACATTAGTAGACAAAGTAAAAAAGGACGAAGCTGCTGCGAAGATTCAGACCGAAGCTCACAAACGCGAGATTAAAGATCTTCAGAAACAATTGGCCCGGGCGAAAGAAGAGCGCATGCTTGAAGAAACAAGACGGGAATGCAACGACCAATGGGCTGATCATTTGGAGGCAACCGTGACAGAGCTTCGGTCTTCTAAGAAAAAATGCTACGAAAAATCCATGGAATGCGTGAATAAAATTAAAACCAGCTTCGCCAGCGTGGGCGCCTTTTCCAGCGAAGAGAATTTCTCAAGAGGCAATCCCGAAGGTCCACTGGAATGGATTAGTCACGAAGCAGAGGCCTTCGAGGAGATTCTGAGTAGTCGTGGCGACATCTGCGCTTTTTCGGGCGCCAGGGGAATTGCTTCTGTCTTAGAGAAGAAGGGTTGCGGGCATGTAAAATCTTTAGCTCAATCCGAAGCTACCTTATCCTCGGAAGACATCAAAGACCCCTCGGCCGAAGCAAGCGTGGTTGGTGGCAAATTCTTTACTGATATCTGGAACGACGGTGGCCGAGGAATGGCGCAAGAAATCATTCAAAGGAGTGAAAAAGGCATCCATGATGCTAGAAAGGTGACAGAAGCTGCCGAAGGGCAAATAGGTATTAATTAGTCGTTCTTATTGGGTTGTAATTTCTATTTCAAACTTTGCTCGCGATTTGTAATAGTAATGAAGAAATGTTCTCTTCCCTCAGAACCTGCTGGATCGACTGCCGACCCTCACACAAAAGGAGATGACGAGATTAAACGAATGGCCGAAGCTATCATGGATAAAGTTGTTGATCAACTTCTAAATGAGGCCGCCGAAGCAGTGTTAAGAGAAGACTAAATGTTATTAGAAAAAACATTGGAAGTGTAATCTTTGTAATATTTTGTACATTTGAATGTAATATACAAGTCTCTTTTCGTTATTCAATTCTTTACGATGCATGAAATTCTACATACATACCATTTTTTGAGCCTTCGGCGAAAAAACACCTTCCCTTCTTTTCATGCTTCGTGAAGAAAACATTCTCCGTTAAAACTGTTCTGATAAATCACATCCATGCTTCGTGTAAACATTCTCCGAAGCTATTTTCCGAAGATTATCATTGTATTCCCTCGTGACTTTACACAATTTGCTCTTTCTCAAAGCATCCTTTCGAAGGTCGATACTGTGTCCCCTTCTTTTGCCATGTGCAACATGATGTATGATGCTTATGCTATGCAAAATGATGTGATGATGTTATGTTATGCAAATGACATTTGTTCCGAAGATATACACAAAATATATTTGTAAGCTCTGCATTCCCTTAGGAACGTCTTTGGAGCTTCTTCGCCTTTTACTTAGGCGGTATAAGCTCTGCATTCCCTTAGGAACGTCTTTGGAGCTTCTTCGCCTTTTACTTAGGCGGTATCAGCGTTGACTTTTCGCTGTATGCTCTGCATTCCCTTAGGAATGTCTTTGGAGCAAAAAACTTACACTGCGCTCCCTTTGGAACGGCTTTTTGTAACTTCGGCAACTTACTCTGCGTTCCTTAGAACGACTTTTTGTTGCTTCGAAGGATTTTTAATAATTCGAAGGTCCTCCTTGTTACCGCAAATATTTAAGCTTCAGCAACTTAAGCCTGTGGAGAAGATAGATTTTCCTCATAACCAACCACGAAACTATTATATGAAAACTGAAATGTTCTTTATTACACAGAAAATGGAACTTAAACGGAAAAGACTGTTATCAAAGTAGGATATCTGTCAATAAATGTGCTTCGATTCTGGCACAGTACTATTGACTGTGCGAGCTTCAGATTGCTCTCTAAGATCCCTTTGGTGCGGAACATATTGGCTCCCTTCTGGCTGTTGGCCTTGTTGCAGCGGAGGTGGAGGCGGGGGCTGTTGCCATGAAGCTTGAGGTTGACTCGCCGAAGCTACGGAAACTGCAGGGTGGTTGCCCACATATTCCGGGACGTAAGGCTGATGGTACGAAGCAGTATGCATGACCTGCTTCGGCTGTCCTTGTTGCGCTGCAGCTTCTGCTAGCTCCTTTTGTTTCTGGATGGTGACATGGCACATCCTGGTGGTATGGCCCTTGTTCTCACTGCAGAATAAGCAAAATGTCCTCCTTGGTTGATCTCCAAATCTCCCGCCGAAGCCCCTGGCGCCTCTGCCTCTTGGAGCTGGTGGCCGAAAGAAAGTTTGCTGTTGCCCCGAAGCCTGTGAGGAGCACTGCGGCCTATTCTGCTGACTCCCCTTATCATCATTTTGAGTGTTGTGGATGGACCTGACATGCCTCGGATAGAATCTTCCCCCAAAGCCCCTGGTCATCTCAGAAAATCTGAAGGCCTCCTCCCTTCTTTGGCGAAAGTCATTATCAGCACGAATGTACTCGTCCATCTTTTGGAGCAGCTTCTCCAGAGTCTGAGGGGGCTTCCTAGCAAAGTATTGGGCTGCAGGTCCAGGATGAAGCCCCTTGATCATGGCTTCGATGACAATTTCATTGGGCACCGTTGGTGCTTGTGCCCTCAAACGCAAGAACCTTCTGACATACGCCTGAAGGTATTCCTCATGATCCTGAGTGCACTGGAACAAGGCTTGAGCAGTAACCGGCTTCGTCTGAAATCCTTGAAAGCTGGTTAACAACATATCCTTCAGCTTCTGCCATGAGGTAATAGTTCCTGGTCGAAGGGAAGAATACCAGGTCTGAGCAACACTCCTGACGGCCATGACGAAGGACTTTGCCATGACTGCAGCATTGCCCCCATACGAAGACACTGTTGCTTCGTAGCTCATCAAGAACTGCTTCGGGTCTGAGTGGCCATCAAACATAGGAAGCTGGGGTGGCTTATAGGATGAAGGCCAGGGTGTAGCCTGCAGCTCAGCGGACAGAGGAGAGGCATCATCGAAAACAAAATTTCCATGATGGAAATTTTCATACCAGTCATCTTCGTTGAGGAAGCCCTCCTGACGAAGGTCTTTTTGTTGAGGCCTTCGGTCTTGCTCATCGTGGGTAAGATGACGGACTTCTTCAGAAGCTTCGTCTATCTGCCTTTGCAGCTCAGCTAGCCTGGCCATCTTCTCTTTCTTCCTCTGTGTAACACCCGGATTTTAGGGGTCCAAAACCCGGGGTTAACATAAACACCAGGTATGCTGGGACCTAGTCTCATACATATGATGTATAGTGGCACAGGATCGAATGTCACAACTTTATATATAACAGGAGTTCTATACAAAATAAATAATTACATTATAAGGAGACAACGGTCCAGCAACCCAAAGTTGACTGGGAGACGACGACCTAGACCACTCACGAACTCAACACAGCATCCTCCATGAGCATCATCCTGCAGTACCTGGTCTTGACCTGTGGTGTATGTGAGACAGCAAGAGTGAGCTCACATACGTTCATCGCTCAACAAGTTGTGGGGAATAATGTGCATGAACTCGCCAAAGGTAGGAGCTCACATAAAGTGTAAGGCTTGCCAAAGAAGATGGTTAGAGCTGAGCATTGCTTTTAAAGTTGGTCAAAATTTTATTAGCAGTTACTAAGTATAAGTAAATACCAAACCCAATTAAGTAATAGAGCAAAAGTATCAACCTCACCTGCAATGCAATGCATATGACAAATTGAATTTAGTTCCATAAATTAATCATGTGAGGGTCCGAGCTGCTCATGACCGTGAGCACGGCTAGTATACCAGTTTTACACTCTGCAGAGGTTGCGCATCTTTACCCACAAGCCGTGTTACCCATCTGCCAAGGGGTCATGAATCCCATACACCTCTACCAAGGAAGCGAGGCAGGGTAACACTACGAGGCCTTTACAAAGTTCCACTAGCTTCCGAAAACTCGCTACAGTTTATAGGAAGATCCAGTGCAGGAATCCCTTGCAGGACCGCCATCGCAGCAAAATCCTCCCGAGGGCCTCCCTACACTGACCTCTCCCCTACTGCCCTTGCCCCTTTCGGGTAAGGTAGTCTTCCACTAGCTTTCCTAATTAATCAGCCAAGGGCGTCCCATTCCACCCTTGTGGTAGCACTGTTTTCCCGGGTGGTCGCTCCATGTTCCAATTAACATAATGATCTTAACATGAACATTAAATAACAACTGATAACAAAAAGTGTAATCATGAATAGTGTATCTCCATACCCAAAACCACATATAGCACTAGCAAGTACTACCCAGAAAGATCAGTGGTAAACAAGGTATAAAGATAATCAAACTAGGTAACCTGTTGGGTCCCATCAAATTAACCTATGCAGATCATTATGATTAATCAGAACATGGCTGGGTAAAAAGAAGTGATCAAGGGCACAACTTGCCTGGGTCTTGAGAATCCAGGTACCAGGATGATCTTCAGGTGACTCGTGACCTCACTGCTAGTCGTAGCAATTCAAACAAACATGGTATAGGCAAAATTAACATTACACCAAACATAAGAGCAAAATACACCTTAATAATATACATATTAAAATAAGATCATAGGAATAGGAATCATTAATTTTGGAGTTATACATTTTAAGTTATGGATTTCCAAAGGTTTTATGTGTTAAAAATGGATTAAGTGAGAGATTAAATTTCTAATTGTTTTCATGACAAAACAGAGGTTCTAGGTGGTAGAGAATAAAATTACAAAATTTTAGAAAGTGGAATGGATTAATTTGGATTTAAAATGGATTTTCTATGAATTAAACAAGTTCTAGGGTTATTTTTACACATAAAAATCCATTTTCTAAATTATTTTCCTAAATTTCCTAAGCTTCTGGACTGGGCGCATGAATAAACAAAAGGCCAGGGGCTATCTTGAAAGATTCCCTAGACACAGATTAACCCACAGATGGACGGCGGGTTGATTTCACTGAAACCCGAGGGCTCTTTTGAATAGGGCACAACCGAAGGGGTATCGGCGAGGATCAGCCGTCTGATCACACACCCGCGGTTGAGATCAGATCCTGACCCAGCTCTCAACTGCGCCCCTCCGATTAACAACAATGGTCAGGATTTTATTCGACCGAGATCAATACGGACCTGTCTGATCTCGTGTCAACGGTTATGATCTAACCCAAGCGAAACGGTACCCATCTCCTAATCTCAACCGCTCCACCCAGATCTAACGGCAGGAGACCCGTCTTCTTCCCAGACAGCTGACGCCGACCTGACGGCGCCGCATCGCATGGCAGAGGCCATGCCCGGTACGCATCAGATCCCCAGGCTACCAATTTTCAACCCGCCAAGTGCTAAACAATGCAGGGATGAGGGCAAAACGCAGGGTGAGCACGTTACCCGCACTGAAGCCAAAATCAGAGCCGCCCATGGCATAGTACGTAGTCGCGGAGCTGGATGGAGCCCGGCGAGAATTAGCAGATCCCAGCATTGATTTTTGTGGTGCAGACCAAACGCTAAGCAGATGTATGATTTGGGGAGACGATCTAGTAATCTTCGCCGTAGAGTCCCACGCGACTCACTCGGCGGCGCGGTACCCGCGAGTCTCCCCGGCCTGTAGGACAACATGCCGAGCTTAGGACGACGGCGAGTTCCTTTCTCTCTGCTACCCATCTCGATGGCGCAGCTTGCTTGGTAGATGGCGATGGTATGGTAGAATCTCGAATTCAAGCGCCGACTCGAGCTATGGGTCGAAGGGGTGCCGATGACTAATTTATATAGCCACGAAAGGATGAGCACGTTGAATCTCCGATTATAACGGGTGATCGATAAAATCTCAACAAACTTCGATGGTGGCATCGGTCTCGTCCCACGTGCGGGTCCGTCAAACAGTGATGAAACGGCTGGCTCCCACAGACCATATGCAACGAGAGAGACCACGAGCCAGGTTCTCATGATCCTAGCTGACAGCAGGCCCCACAAAAATTGCTCGGTAGTCATGGTCGTGGAAATGGCAAAGAAAAGAAAATGGAGAGGGGAAGAATGAACCGCGCAAGGTAGACAAGGGTGGTTGTACGCTTCTTTATTTTTTTCATTTTTTTTTCTTCTATGTTTTATTTTCCAAATCTCAATTTGGCTCCAAAATTCCAAATGTGGGTTTTGGGGTTTCCTTTTAAATTTAATGCACAATCAAAATCCAGCATGGATGCAAATATACATAATAATTTTTTTTTATTAATTCATGTATTTAATCCATGCTCCAAAACATATAATTCTTAAAGAATTATTTATTCAAAAAAAATTATTTCAAAAGTATTTAAATATAGTTCACATTTATTACTTGCTTGTTTTAGGAGAAAGTAATTTACATTCTTTATTAAGAGTTACGTGGAATAATTTGAAACGTATTTTTTTAATTATATAGCTTTATGAGAGGAATATTCTTAGCAAGTTGATGAAAGGTTTTCTATTATTATGCTTTCTCTTCTAGGTTTCAAATGAAGTTTTTTTTTAAAAATAGCTTTAGTCTCTATATCTGACACCCAACTTTTTAGTATTACCAACTATTAATTTTAGGAGATATAACTTTTAAAAGAGAGAAATCCTTATTAAGAGTTATTTTGGTTCTTAATCTTTCGAAGAAACTTTTATAAATCCCACAATATGATTTTGAGGTGTTATAAATTCTACCCCCCTTAAAAATAATCTCGTCCTCGAGATTACTAAGAAAAGGGATATAGAAGGTTTTGTTTGTATTTCGCTTCTAGTTTTCAATTGGTACCAAACCATAAAGTGATTTTTAAGACTAACTAGTAGGTGACTAGGATAGCATGGGTACCTTATAGCCATGTTTTTTTTTTGCTATTGGTAAAGAAAGTTGGTGTAAGAAAGATCAAGACAAGTATAAGAAAGAAAGATTTTGGCAAGGGAAGACTTCATCATGGGTTTTAGAAGGTTTAGATACGTAGATGGTTGTGAAACAGGATATACGTCAAACATGGTTTACTTTGCTTACAGGTTAGGATAGGTGGATTAGACAACTTATCAAGTAGGTCAGGTGGTTCTGCATGGCCAAGTTGGTCTAAGGTACTAATTTTAGGTCAACACATATTAATAGGATTAGGGTCTAATCTATTTCACTACCATTAACTAACTTATTTAAGAACTCACCTTAGATTAGATCAAATTAGATTAGATAGATTGGCATAACTAGATTAGACTAGATAAGATCTAATTAATTTTGGACTAGATCATGGTGGTTACTCCAAGATGAGATAAGCAAAGTGGTCAGGATAAGATAAGATAAAATCTTTTAAGATGAGATGAATCTACTAAGATAGATATATTTTTAATGGGGGATAATCTAGGTTGGCTAGTTATCTTATAACACATTTATTATGCCTATATGTATATGCAGATGTAATTGTGGACATTACTCCACAACTCATCACACTCAATCAAAGATCCAAATCAGGCAAGTATCATAAGAACAAACATTCAAGTTCATAGATATCTATAAAAATAGTTTTTGTTTTTGTTCCTAGGATTAGGTCTCCTATTCCTAAAGGTCACTTTAGGCATAAGATTTCAAAGTGTGAAATCCACATTTGTCTTTAGAAGAAAAAGGTAAGAGTAATCAGAGTAAAGCGGAAATAGATGAGAGAAGATTAAGGAAAGTTTAGAAAGAATCAGAGTAGCAAAGGTAAGTAAGTATTGGTTGTCCAGTTCTATCTAGGTTTCGTCCTACAGTCAACATTCCTCTGATACCACTTCTGTAACACCCGGATTTTAGGGGTCCAAAACCCGGGGTTAACATAAACACCAGGTATGCTGGGACCTAGTCTCATACATATGATGTATAGTGGCACAGGATCGAATGTCACAACTTTATATATAACAGGAGTTCTATACAAAATAAATAATTACATTATAAGGAGACAACGGTCCAGCAACCCAAAGTTGACTGGGAGACGACGACCTAGACCACTCACGAACTCAACACAGCATCCTCCATGAGCATCATCCTGCAGTACCTGGTCTTGACCTGTGGTGTATGTGAGACAGCAAGAGTGAGCTCACATACGTTCATCGCTCAACAAGTTGTGGGGAATAATGTGCATGAACTCGCCAAAGGTAGGAGCTCACATAAAGTGTAAGGCTTGCCAAAGAAGATGGTTAGAGCTGAGCATTGCTTTTAAAGTTGGTCAAAATTTTATTAGCAGTTACTAAGTATAAGTAAATACCAAACCCAATTAAGTAATAGAGCAAAAGTATCAACCTCACCTGCAATGCAATGCATATGACAAATTGAATTTAGTTCCATAAATTAATCATGTGAGGGTCCGAGCTGCTCATGACCGTGAGCACGGCTAGTATACCAGTTTTACACTCCAGAGGTTGCGCATCTTTACCCACAAGCCGTGTTACCCATCTGCCAAGGGGTCATGAATCCCATACACCTCTACCAAGGAAGCGAGGCAGGGTAACACTACGAGGCCTTTACAAAGTTCCACTAGCTTCCGAAAACCCGCTACAGTTTATAGGAAGATCCAGTGCAGGAATCCCTTGCAGGACCGCCATCGCAGCAAAATCCTCCCGAGGGCCTCCCTACACTGACCTCTCCCCTACTGCCCTTGCCCCTTTCGGGTAAGGTAGTCTTCCACTAGCTTTCCTAATTAATCAGCCAAGGGCGTCCCATTCCACCCTTGTGGTAGCACTGTTTTCCCGGGTGGTCGCTCCATGTTCCAATTAACATAATGATCTTAACATGAACATTAAATAACAACTGATAACAAAAAGTGTAATCATGAATAGTGTATCTCCATACCCAAAACCACATATAGCACTAGCAAGTACTACCCAGAAAGATCAGTGGTAAACAAGGTATAAAGATAATCAAACTAGGTAACCTGTTGGGTCCCATCAAATTAACCTATGCAGATCATTATGATTAATCAGAACATGGCTGGGTAAAAAGAAGTGATCAAGGGCACAACTTGCCTGGGTCTTGAGAATCCAGGTACCAGGATGATCTTCAGGTGACTCGTGACCTCACTGCTAGTCGTAGCAATTCAAACAAACATGGTATAGGCAAAATTAACATTACACCAAACATAAGAGCAAAATACACCTTAATAATATACATATTAAAATAAGATCATAGGAATAGGAATCATTAATTTTGGAGTTATACATTTTAAGTTATGGATTTCCAAAGGTTTTATGTGTTAAAAATGGATTAAGTGAGAGATTAAATTTCTAATTGTTTTCATGACAAAACAGAGGTTCTAGGTGGTAGAGAATAAAATTACAAAATTTTAGAAAGTGGAATGGATTAATTTGGATTTAAAATGGATTTTCTATGAATTAAACAAGTTCTAGGGTTATTTTTACACATAAAAATCCATTTTCTAAATTATTTTCCTAAATTTCCTAAGCTTCTGGACTGGGCGCATGAATAAACAAAAGGCCAGGGGCTATCTTGAAAGATTCCCTAGACACAGATTAACCCACAGATGGACGGCGGGTTGATTTCACTGAAACCCGAGGGCTCTTTTGAATAGGGCACAACCGAAGGGGTATCGGCGAGGATCAGCCGTCTGATCACACACCCGCGGTTGAGATCAGATCCTGACCCAGCTCTCAACTGCGCCCCTCCGATTAACAACAATGGTCAGGATTTTATTCGACCGAGATCAATACGGACCTGTCTGATCTCGTGTCAACGGTTATGATCTAACCCAAGCGAAACGGTACCCATCTCCTAATCTCAACCGCTCCACCCAGATCTAACGGCAGGAGACCCGTCTTCTTCCCAGACAGCTGACGCCGACCTGACGGCGCCGCATCGCATGGCAGAGGCCATGCCCGGTACGCATCAGATCCCCAGGCTACCAATTTTCAACCCGCCAAGTGCTAAACAATGCAGGGATGAGGGCAAAACGCAGGGTGAGCACGTTACCCGCACTGAAGCCAAAATCAGAGCCGCCCATGGCATAGTACGTAGTCGCGGAGCTGGATGGAGCCCGGCGAGAATTAGCAGATCCCAGCATTGATTTTTGTGGTGCAGACCAAACGCTAAGCAGATGTATGATTTGGGGAGACGATCTAGTAATCTTCGCCGTAGAGTCCCACGCGACTCACTCGGCGGCGCGGTACCCGCGAGTCTCCCCGGCCTGTAGGACAACATGCCGAGCTTAGGACGACGGCGAGTTCCTTTCTCTCTGCTACCCATCTCGATGGCGCAGCTTGCTTGGTAGATGGCGATGGTATGGTAGAATCTCGAATTCAAGCGCCGACTCGAGCTATGGGTCGAAGGGGTGCCGATGACTAATTTATATAGCCACGAAAGGATGAGCACGTTGAATCTCCGATTATAACGGGTGATCGATAAAATCTCAACAAACTTCGATGGTGGCATCGGTCTCGTCCCACGTGCGGGTCCGTCAAACAGTGATGAAACGGCTGGCTCCCACAGACCATATGCAACGAGAGAGACCACGAGCCAGGTTCTCATGATCCTAGCTGACAGCAGGCCCCACAAAAATTGCTCGGTAGTCATGGTCGTGGAAATGGCAAAGAAAAGAAAATGGAGAGGGGAAGAATGAACCGCGCAAGGTAGACAAGGGTGGTTGTACGCTTCTTTATTTTTTTCATTTTTTTTTCTTCTATGTTTTATTTTCCAAATCTCAATTTGGCTCCAAAATTCCAAATGTGGGTTTTGGGGTTTCCTTTTAAATTTAATGCACAATCAAAATCCAGCATGGATGCAAATATACATAATAATTTTTTTTTATTAATTCATGTATTTAATCCATGCTCCAAAACATATAATTCTTAAAGAATTATTTATTCAAAAAAAATTATTTCAAAAGTATTTAAATATAGTTCACATTTATTACTTGCTTGTTTTAGGAGAAAGTAATTTACATTCTTTATTAAGAGTTACGTGGAATAATTTGAAACGTATTTTTTTAATTATATAGCTTTATGAGAGGAATATTCTTAGCAAGTTGATGAAAGGTTTTCTATTATTATGCTTTCTCTTCTAGGTTTCAAATGAAGTTTTTTTTTTTAAAATAGCTTTAGTCTCTATATCTGACACCCAACTTTTTAGTATTACCAACTATTAATTTTAGGAGATATAACTTTTAAAAGAGAGAAATCCTTATTAAGAGTTATTTTGGTTCTTAATCTTTCGAAGAAACTTTTATAAATCCCACAATATGATTTTGAGGTGTTATACTCTGCACCTGTTGATGAAGCATCTCCATATCCCTGATTTCTTGGTCTAGTTCATCCTCCTGAAGCGTCGGGCTGACGGCCTTCCTCTTCTGGGTTCGGGCCTCCCGAAGAGAGACGGTCTCCTGGTTGTGGTCCAGCGGTTGCAATGCTGCAGCCCCAGTCGCTGAAGCTTTCTTCGGCGCCATGGCGAAGGTCTATAGCTTCCGAAGGTGTTCAAAAAGCTCGAAGTGGAAGTGAGTTCACCGGAGGTGGGCGCCAATGTTGGGGACTTGTTCTCAAATACTAAGAGTTAAGAACAAGGCAACATAAAAAGTGTTAAGTGTTAAAGTCCTTCGTCCTTCAAAACATTATTCCCCTTCGGGAAATAATGAGTTTCGGACGAAGGTCACAAGAGACATACCTTCGTAAATATAACAAGTAATGACGAAGGATTCATATAAAGCATGAAATATAATATAAACATCATAGAATCATTTCTATTTTATTAACATGAAGAAATAGAAATGATTTCAAATTACAAATATACCTTCGGTCTTGAGAGAAGGTAAGAGTACAAGCGTGACGCAAAAGCAAAAATGCCAGGTCAGCGTGAACAGTACGGGAGTACTGTTCATCTATTTATAGACGCGGGACGCAGCCCACGTAAAATTACATTCATGTCCATTACATTCGTTAATGACTTATGGAAATCTGTCAAGGCCCACGTAGTCTTTTCATCTTTAAGTCGGTTCCCCTTTCTGCTATCGCGACGAAGCTTCCCTGCGCACAGCTTCGGCTGTGCATCATCCTTCGTGGAGCTTGGTAATCAGCTCGTCCTTCGTCTGGTCCAGGCTTCGTCCTGACCGTACTTCATGTTCATAATTCTGAGTCCGAAGGTACCTGTTCACATAATCCACTTGGAAAACATTGTCAAATCATGTTTTTGAGGACCTTCGGAGGACGAAGGCCCCCAACAGTATATTAGTCTTGTTTACTGTTATATGCTATATGTGAAGATGTTATATGTTATATGTGAAGATAAACCAATAGCTCAAGTCCAGTTTAGACATTTAGTGTTCAATTTCGGTTTCATTTCCTGATCAAGATGGAATCCGTAGATCAAGTAGCTTCAGTTCTTCTAATAACTATCCATCTAGACAAGACTCAATCTAGAACTCTTAGCTCCAGTTCTTCTATATGTGTTCCTAAGATTTGCTGATCAGGAGAAAAGACCAACACTTGGTGAGGTGCACATGCAATACACAAACACCGAACACACATACTGATATGTTTTTTTTGCTTTGTGGATAAATATTTATTTGTCGATTGTCACACCCGGATTTTAGGGGTCCAAAACCCGGGCGCGAACATAATCACCAGGTGTGCTGGGACCAAGTCTCACACATATGATGAATCATGGCACAGGATCGAATGTCATATCTTTACTACATAACAGGAATTCTGTACAAAATAAATAATTACATTATAAGGAGACAACGGTCCAGCAACCCAAAGTTGACTGGGAGACGACGGCCTAGACCTCTCTCGAATACACCACGGCATCCTCCAAGCGCCTCACCCTGCGGTACCTGTTCTTGACCTGTGGGGGGTGTGAGACAGCAAGAGTGAGCTCACATACGTTCATCGCTCAACAAGTTGTGGGGAATAATGTGCATGAACTCGCCAAAGGTGGGAGCTCACGTGAAGTGTAAGGCTTACCAAAGAAGATGGTTAGAGCTGAGCATTGCTTTTAAAGTTGGTCAAAATTTTATTAGCAGTTACTAAGTATAAGTAAATACCAACCCAGTTAAATAGTAGAACAAAAGTAACAACTTCACCTGCGATGCAATGCATATGACAAATTGAGTTTAAGTTCCATAATTTAATCATGTGAGGGTCTGAGCTGCTCTTGACCGTGAGCACGGCTAGTATACCAGTTTTACACTCTGCAGAGGTTGCGCATCTTTACCCACAAGTCATGTTACCCATCTGCCAAGGGATCGCGACTTCCCATACACCTCTACCGAGGAGGCGAGGCAGGGTAACACTACGATGCCTTTACAAAGTTCCACTAGCTTCAGAAAACCCGCTACAGTTTATAGGAAGCTCCAATGCAGGAATCCCTTGCAGGACCGCCATCGCAGCAAAATCCTCCCGAGGGCCTCCCTACACTGACCACTCCCCTACTGCCCTTGCCCCTTTCGGGTAAGGTAGTCTTCCACTAGCTTTCCTAATTAATCAGCCAAGGGGTCCCATTCCTCCCTTGTGGTAGCACTGTTTTCCCGGGTGGTCGCTCCATGTTCCAATTAACATAATGATCTTATCATGAATAGTAAATAGCAACTGATAACAAAAGTATGAATAATATGTATCTCAATGCCCAAATCCACATATAGCACTAGCAAGTACTACCCAGAAAGTTTAGTGGTAAACAAGGCATAAAGATAGACAAACTAGGGTAACCTATTAGGTCCCATCAAATTAACCTATGCAGATCATTATGATTAATTAGAACATGAGTGGGTAAAAGAAGTGATCAAGGGCACAACTTGCCTGGCACTTGAGATTCCGGGTACCAACTTGCTTTTCGGTGACTCGTAACCTCACGCTAGTCGTAGCAATACAAACAAACATGGTATAGGCAAAATTAACATCACACCAAACATAGTAATACATTGAAGAATAATAATCTACGCGTCGCTACGAGATCGTGAGAACGTGAATCACTAAATTCGGAGTTACTGTTAAGGAGTTATGATTTATGGAAGATCTATGTGATTAAACTATATTATACAATATACGAGAAAATATATTATAAATAATTAATCCAACTTTAACCTAGATCATAACTTGATTAGGGATTACCTTTTACTCAGATTACATTTATGGAGAGATTAATCCTAGGTTAATAGAGTTAATCTACTGAATAAAGTTTGAACACTATCCTAATTATAATTATATGGAATATGGTATACATGATGTTGATACTGCGTAGAGAATATGTTTATAAAGCTAACGCAATCCGAATGGATCAAATTAGAGTTAAAATGAGTTAAATATGAATTAAATAGGTTTCAAGATTTATTTTTATACTAAAATCCCATTTTCCTTATTAATTTCCTCCCTTTATTCAATGTATGGATTGGGGACACTATTCTGCGAAAGGTCAGGGTCTAAACTATGAAACTCAAGACCTAGATTTAATTAAATTTCCACGCGAGTGGACGGCGGGTTCTATTCTAATAAGGCGAGGGGCTTATCTGCAAAATGCACAGGCCGAAGGGGTGTCGGCACACGTGAGTCGTTGGATCCCTCATCAGCGGCGGAGATTAGATCGACTTTTATTAAAGCGGTATGAGACGGCAGCCATCAGATCAAGATCGACGGCTCCCACACACCCGCGAACCGGTATGGGCTCGAAATCCTTGGATCGTGACTGAACGACCCAGATTTTATGAAGCCCTATCTGTTCCGAGCCGCGCGATCACGAATCAACGATCCCGATCGAAGGGCATATATTACACGTGAGGGCGCAACACACATGGTTTAATCTGGCCGTCCAATAGCCGACCAACGGTGATCCAATGACCCAGAGACGTCTTCCCCGCGGTCGACACCAAGCGGTGGAGCACGCGCACACCACACGGCGGCGGCCATGGCAGGCACGCCCATCTCCCGAGCTCGCACCCAAGCATTGATCCGAAAAAAAGTGCTACACATAGCTGGGGCCAAGGCGAACATGATAGGACCAACTTACCGATGATTTGGACTGAGAGGAGACCCGACCACGGCATGGGGCGGTCCCGCGGCGGAGATCGAATTTCGGTGATAAATTCCGCGCCACCAGGTTGGCCATCGACTCCGGCACCGCATCGAACACGCCCCAGGGTAACCGATGAAGCTCCCAGACCCGCTGTCAAGTCTCTACCGATGGCGTACCCGTGATTCATTCGCGGCGGCTCTCGTGGCTGGAGATGGGTCACGGTGGTGGCGCCATGTATGTCCAACAAAAGGGAGAGCGGAAATAGGATCGACCGAGGACCACGACTCTTCATATAGGCATGAGGCGGTCGGAGTTTGAGCAACGGAATTCCCAAGTCCGCGGGAGATCCGGCCATGGCGCGCGCGCGGCAAAGGCGGCCAGGTTTGTTCCGCCGCCAGACTCTATCGCGAGGGAGGAGCTGACAGCGGGGGTCCCACCGACAGTGAGAAGAAAGCGCGAGCACACGGCTGAGGGCTGGGCAGTGGGGACCCGGTGTCAGTGGCCCAGTGACCAGAGAGCGCGAGGCCATGGTGGCTGGTAGGTGGACCCGGGTTAGCAGTACTGAGCGGGCTGTACAGGGCACAAGTGGGCCGGCGCGTGATGTGAGGAAGTGGGGAGCTGGGCCAGCGCGCATTTGAGGGGGAAGAGAAGAGATGGGCCGAGACAGGTGATATTTGGCCCAGGCGCAGGTTTCCTTGTCTTTTTTTTCTTTTCTTATTTAAATTTTTATTTGTTTTAACTATTTTAAATTTAAATGAGTCACTAATTCAAACCTGTTTTGAATTTCAAAGTCCAGTTTATATGAAACAACCAAAATAGTTCCAGAATGATGCAAAGATTTATTTTATTTATTTAGATAAGATGCTTCACATCCACTTATTCCAAAGAAGTCATTATATTGAATGTATATCTAATTAAAAGTATCTCCAATAATTCCATATGCCTTACCCTTTTAATTTAGGAAGAATTTAATATGTATTCTTTAACAAAAGTGACTTTAACTCAAAAGAGAATAGTACATATATTTCTTGAAGGGGATAATAAATTGTAACTCTTTTATTATATATATATGTATATTAACTCTCATTGCTTTAAATTTTACTATTTATTTTAGAAAGGGCGAATTCCAAAGTATAATTATCCATTAGTGATATTTTACTTTGATTTCTTCTACTAATCACCAAAACAAGATTTCGGGTGTTACATCGATCTTGTTTTCTCGCTAATGTATCTCTTATATTTTGTATAGACCTATCACTATCGCTATAACGAATTAGAATAATATCACGATCCTTCCAACATGACTGAGTACTATCACTATGACTCGAGATAAACATGTGAGTATTATGAAATAAGTTAACCTACGTGTCGTTGTCTCGTTGAAGAGTTGTAAAAGAACTTGTATTTGAGTATTGCGAAGTTCACTGATTGTTTGTTGTATGAGAACTGGAGTTTGTGGTTGCATATGTATGTTATATGTTATTTTGGTGAACACATGTCGTGTGGATCAATTAATATTTACTGTGCAATATGAATTGAGCAAACTACAAATAAATCTTGTCAAAATTTTTCATTTTTTCTGTAAAAAACAGCAAAAATCGGTTTGTTTCACGATTAACCGGCGGTTTAAAGCGGTTTTCGCCGGTTTTTTCACCGGTTTTGCCGATAAACCGGTTCAAATTCAAATTGATTTGAATTGGTCAAATCGGTCGGTTTTTACCGGTTTACCGTTGGTAAACCGTTACCGGTAGGGGACGGTTTTTACATCCGGAACGGTTTTGTAAACCGTGCCCCCACCCCCGCGCGCTGGCCCTACGACTACAACTACAGTGGACCGCCGCACGGCACGGCACGGGTCGGGTCGCACTACCGGAATCAGCTTCTTTGCCGTGTGTCTGAGACACACGGCAAAGGTTATTTTACACTCGGCAAACGCTTTGCCGAGTGTAACACTCGGCAAAGAACGCTCGGCGAACTGTACATCGGCAACAGCATCTTTGTCGAGTACTTTTTGTCGGGCACTCGGCAAAGACTTTGCCGAGTGCCATTTGGCACTCGGCAAAGAAAAGTCACCGTCACGGCGCCAAGTGACGGTGACGGATCCTTCGCCGAGTGCCCACGGCGACACTCGGCAAAGGAGGTTTGTTTGCCGAGTGTCTGGTGGACGGGCACTCGGCAAAGAACCCTCCAGTGGGCCCCTTTGCCAGTCCCTTTGCCGAGTGCCTTGGCAGTGGCACTCGGCAAAGATGTCTTTGCCGGTTCCCAGGTTGCCTTCTTTGCCGAGTGCCATTTTCAGCACTCGGCAAAGACGGCTTTACCGGTTCCCAGGTTGCCTTCTTTGCCGAGTGCCATGGTCAGCACTCGGCAAAGATGGCTTTACCGGTTCCCAGGTTGCCTTCTTTGCCGAGTGCCATGGTCATAGCACTCGGCAAAGAACCCTTTGCCGAGTGTTACACTCGGCAAAGTGACCAGGATGTCCCTTTTTTATTTGTTTTTGCTGTTCCATCCAAACAAACAAAAGATATATATCATTCACATCACATTATATATCAATCGCATCACAGAATGAACACATTTATCATCAACACCATATATATCACAAAGTGTCACTAATATAAGTCTCACAAATACAAGTATGTGTATTTACCAAGTCTGGATCACTAGCCAAACATCACCAACCGTCACATATATATCACAAAGTGTCAGTAGCCAAACATCACCAACACTCACAAGACCAAGTCTAGATCATCAACGAGGTGGGCATCTGGACTGGTTCGGCGAAGGGCTGGACGAAGCATGAGGGTTGTTCGACGCCGCCGATTGACCCTGCACAGAGAATAGATTGTATGTGTGAGAACATATGAATATATATCATGCAGTACTAAAATTTTGATACTCACAGGAGTAGTGAACGCAGCAGGGTCAGTTGCAGGGAACAACGGAGGTGGTGGAGCATGACCCTGTGCGGCGCCAAGGCTCTGCACGTACGCGAACAAATCCGCCATCCTCTTCTCCAGCTCCTCACGTTGCCTCCTCTCATCATCTAGCTGAGTCTGTAATATTTCGCCCTAATGTTACGATAATGCAAAGAGAAGATATATAAAAATTAATGAACGATGAATAGATAAGGAATAACCTGGAGTTGCTGGATACGATGCTGTGAGGTGTCCTGCCGAGGTCGTATGGCTGGGCTCGCGCTCGTGCTCCTTGCTCGCACCTGAGAGAGAGTGGGAGTGGAGGACGAGTCGATTGCCCCGTCGGCAATCCAGTACCGCCCATGCCTCTTGCCTCCTCCGACCCTCATGAGGACATCTCCGTCGATGTCCTCGGTCCTCGGATCGTAATCTGGCCCATGGACCTCCTTGGCCATTGCGGTGTACTCACTGAGTCGGCTGTGGATGGCGGGGTTGGTGTACGCCTCGGGCCCGTCATCCGGGTTGTAGGTGACGTCGGACGTCGCCTTCCCCTTGTGGGCCATGGCATATGCCGAGAACGTGGAGCAAGGCGCGCCACCATGTGCCGCCGACTGCGAGAAAACCAACGATATGGTTAGAAATCATGTCTAATCGAAAGTTATATACCTAAATAAAAAAGAGCGCGTACCCATGCTTCCGCGTATTTGCCCAGGCTGCGGCTGCCTTGATGGTGGGAGGGACCTTGCATCAGCAAACGCCGTTCCCGGCTAGCGTTGTGCGCCTCGTCCCACTCAGCCGAGCACCACCTCTGCACCATCTTCTCCCAGCACTCAGGATGCGCGGCGCACCAATGAGGAATCATCTAAAAAAATATAAGTACACCGCATATCAGAAGATAAGAATAAGCATATTTAGTACCAATAATAAAGTTTTGTATTTACCTGCAAGTACTGGTCCGCAGTCAATGACATGGTTCGGGCGTCCTTCTTGTTCACCTTCTCCCCAAGGACGGAGCCGTGGTAAGTGACGATGGCCTGGATGCGCGCCTCGTAGTGCATGTCCACGACGAGCTTCTTACAGCACGTCGTAGACACCACATCCGCCCTGGCCTCGTATCCAGCATCGCACCTGAAGAAATCCTGCATACAAAGACGATGTATCCATACATTATTAAAAGAATATGCAACAAATGTGACTTATTAAACAATATAGTGCGAGGAAGACATACCCACAGCTCTTGCTTGACCCGCTCCGCCTTGTTGTTGAATTGTCTGCCGTCCCGATCTACTGCATCGGGGGCGACGGCGTAGTGGTCGAAGGTGTACGCTGGGCTCGTCACTCCGGCGTACTCGACAAGCCCAGGGAAGTGTTCCCGGCATAGAAGGCCGAGGATGCCATTGGGGTTGCGGCCGTGACCCCCTGCAGTCTCCAAAACCATCCAAGACCTGTCGAAGTGATTAAGATGAAGTATTAGTTTCTATTATTAATTTGAACATATAATATGAAAAAGCAGCAACAACATCTAAAGTTACCTACCTCTCTCCATCGGGTCGTATGAGGGGACGTCTGTCACGAAGAATGGGTCGCTTAGGTAGGCTCGCGGGACCTCGCAGGTAGATACTCCTCGAACCTGAGGAGCCAGAACCTGAGACGTCCTGCTGAGCGGCGGCGGCGTCGTCGTCGTCCTGCTGCGCCGCATCGTCGTCGTCCTGCTGTGCCGCATCGACAGCGGCTTGCTGCTCCACCTGCTGCTGTACGGCGTCGTCCTGCTGCGCCTCCTCCTCCGTCCTACGGGTGCTCCTCCTCCCCCTCCCCCTCCCCCTCCTCGTCCTCGTCCCACCGCCCACCATCTTTGTCCAACAACCTGCAATTAAGAGTAAACAATTAAGCACAGATAAAAAAATATGTATTTAGAAACATATGCAAAATAAATGAAATATAGCATTACATCGATTAAAAATAATCTTCATATGTGTCCGGGTTAGCCGGATCATAAGTGTCATCATCACTATCAACCATTTCATAGTCAACATCATCTGAAGGCGCAACTTCGTCATTGGCATTGCCTTCAAGTATTTCTAAGTCATTCTCATTTTGCACCTCATCATCCTCGTCATCAACAACCATTTCAATATCTACTTCCATTCCGATCGCTTCGGTTAAGTCTATCTCAAATTGCCCTTCGAGCCCATCTTCTTGGAAGAACTCTCCGTCATATGTGTCCGGGTCTAAGTTATAATCTTCATCGTTTGGAACAGGTAATTTAGCGTGCGGTGATACCTTATACACAACATCCCAACCCTTAAGATGTTGTTTCGTTTGGCACGCATATGGAAGATAATACACTTGTGTGGCCTGTTGGGCCACAATGTAGACATCGTCTCCTGTTAAGGTGGAATCCTGTCGAATTTCGACTATCCCAAGATTAGAATGTGTCCGTCTCGTAACTTCAGGGTCAAACCAATGACATTTGAATATCACTGGAGTAAGAGGTTTGGAACCATAAAAATTGAGTTCATATATTTCTTCAATTCTTCCATAATACTCGACCTCGTCAAGCCCGGGCGTAAAGACTCCAGAACACGTGGTTTTTCGATTGGGCCGACTTTGGTCGTAGCTTGTTGTGCGAAAACGGTATCCATTGATGTCATACCCAGAAAATTTCCTGACCCTATAGGAAAAGCCATTGGCTACTTGTCTCAACTCGGCACTCATAGACGGCTCTCTTTGGCCCTGCAAGTTCAAACACGCTAGATTGTTATATTATTCGCACGTAAGAGCAACTTGGAATAACAAACTAAGCACGTACCTTATGTTTAAACCAGGAAATGAAATCGGGCAATCCATTTCCCGCACCCTTTCTAAGAAGGGTATCATATTCCTGTGGAGTTGGGTCCCTTGATCGACGCCAGAATTCATGAAGAAATTGCTCCATGTATGGCGTCACCTCTTCAAGGTTGGTCAATACATATAGCATGATATGGCGCCACTCTTCATGTCTCAGGGTCTTGGTGGTCGAACCACTCGCGCTTCCGAGTTGCCCTCGAAAAATGCTGAGGTTCGATTCATTGCCGCCATCATTGTAACGAGGGGGTGGATTATGCACGCTCGGCAGTTTGTCACCATAGTAAGTTGTTGTGAAGTTTGACACCTCCTCCAGTATGTATGCCTCTGCAATGGAAGCCTCGATTTTGCATTTATTTCGGCATTTCTTTCGGATACTCTTTAGACATCTCTCGATTGGATAGCACCAACGTCCCTGCACGGGCCCCCCCATTCGTGCCTCATATGGGAGATGAATAATCAAATGCTGCATCGGATTGAAGAAGCCGGGTGGAAAGATCTTCTCCAGCTTACACAGTAACACGGGTGCCATCCTTTCCAAGTCTGCAATCATGGTCCGAGCTAACTCTTTTGCACAAAGCTGGCGGAAGAAATAGCTCAACTCTGCAAGCGCTAGCCAGACATGCTCAGGGACATAGCCTCGAACCATCGCCGGAAGAATTCGTTCAATCCATATGTGGAAGTCATGACTCTTCATCCCTAAGACTCGCAGAGTAGATAAGTTCACCCCCCTACTAAGGTTAGCTGCATACCCATCAGGGAACATTAACATCTTGATCCACTGTAGTACTTCCTTCCTCTGGGCCCTGCTCAGGACGAAATCGGCCTTAGGCCTTCTCCATGTCTTACCACCACTAGGCGGCTTCATCTCTTGGTTTGGTCTATCACATAACTCTGCCAGATCCACTCTTGCCTTTACGTTATCCTTTGACTTATCAGGAATCTCCATAATTGTCGCCCAAAGTGCCTCGGCGACATTCTTTTCAGTGTGCATCACGTCAATGTTGTGTGGAAGGAGCAGGTCATCATAATAGGGGAGCCGAGTCAAGCCCGACTTATGTGTCCACATATGTTGCTCACCATATCCCACAAAACCACCTTCTGGGTTGGCCACGAGACCATCTATCTGTTCGCGAACTTCGGCACCAGTCATCATTGCAGGTGGGCGGTCTGTCACCACGACACCTTTCGTAAAGTTCTTGATGTCTTGTCGGAATGCATGGTCAAGAGGGAGAAATTGTCGATGTTTATCGAATGACGAATATTTGCCACCCTTCTTCAACCAAATGAACCTAAGAGCTTCCTTGCAAACTGGGCATGGGAACTTACCGTGAACACACCAGGCGCAAAATAGCCCATACGCCGGAAAGTCATGCATGGAGTACTGGTACCAAACATGCATTTTGAAGTTTGTCTTCGTAGCTCGGTCGTACGTCCATACCCCTTCCTCCCAAGCACGGACCAATTCATCAATCAAAGGCTCCATGTACACGCCCATTTTATTCCCCGGGTGTCCAGGAATTATCAACGACACGAATATGTTCTGTCTTTGAAAGCATACGCCGGGGGGGAGATTGATGGGGATAACGAACACGGGCCAACATGTGTATGGGGCAGCGGTCATTCCATAGGGATTGAACCCATCTGTGGCCAGCGCAACACGAACATGTCGAGCCTCTTTGGCTTTCTCATGGTGAATGGCGTCACTTTAGTGCAGGACATCGAGACGGCTACCATGGTCGCGCACCACCAGAAGACGGTGATCGGCGGCGGCGCGCTGGAGTCGCCACCGGACCTCGTGAACTTCCTTAGCGGCATCGACCCGTGCGACGGAAGACAGAGCGGGCCGAGGGACATGTTGTACAAGTGTATGATATTGTTGCTCAGCTCTAGAAGTGATTTGTAACTTGAGTAGGCTGGTTGGGGTATTTATAGCCCCCAAAACCCTCCAAATAGTCGTTGCTAGAAATTTGCTAAATCTACTCTTTCCTCGGGGGCATCATCGAGATTGCCTATCAGTTAAAGAGGTATGGCGTGCCACCGGTGCGTCACTAGTACACCAGGCCTCGGTTGTGCTCCTACAGTGCTCTCTGGTAATGTGATCTGGTGCACCAGGCCACACAAGCTTCCTAGAGATGCCTCTCATAAGAAGGTCCGGTGCGCCCCAGAACAATTGAAGTTTCACACTTTTCTCCCTATCTTCTTCAAATCAATTTGACTAATATTGTGAACCTTCCTATGACTTAAACAAACTTGTTTTGAGTATGTCCAACTAGTCTAAGTCATAGATTCTCACCATTTTATTATCTCCAACCCAGAAGCTTGGTTTAGGCTCGAACTGACCATTTTATTATCTCCAAAATTCAGAGTGCCGGATGAGAGAAAAGGGGAGCACTCCTTCACCTTGTAATGATCAACAGCAGCCAAATCTTACTAGAGTTGCCAAGATTTCAAAGGCACAAGGTTTTAGCTAGCTAGGACGTCAAACTAGAGCCCCCTCAGTATTTAAGGCACAATGAGAATTTTGAGTCCTAAAAGAATGAACAGGAATCTGCAATCGTACCTTTTACACAGTTTAGAGTTTAGGGTTTATGGTGGTTTAGGGTTATTAAATATAGTATAATTATAGAACCAATTACACCGATAAAGACTAAAAGTGGAGACAAATTTTTAAACCTAAGCCTATGTCTAATACTTATAGAGCTAGAAATAAGGTGAATGTGGACATGCATGGTAGTGAGTGCTAGAAATAAGGTGAATGTGCAAAAGTACATAGATCTATCGTCATCATCTCGACTCACGTGGCTACATCAGGAAAATGCTGCTTTGGGACACGAAAGCTGAGGCAATGGAATGGCAAGGCATTACTACTCATACTATCAAGTGTGAGCCTAGATCTATGCAATTCTTTCTCATAGGGGGCATGCTATAACCCTGATAGGATCCTTGTCACCCTAGGTAATCCTAACAAACTCCTACAGAAGGTGGACACATTCAATGAGAGGTTGAGGGAATGGAGCTTCAAGTCTTACAAGGAGAGCTACTGCTCCCACAAGCACTCGAAAATAAGGAGCATCCTGGTCACACAAGAGGGGCTAAAGTTATAAAGTGGAAAGAAGCATTTAGAGGCTAAATCTTCGTCCTATCAAAGCCACTCAAGAAGTAGAGCAGAACAACAATCAGAGTATGAAAAGTGGCTAAAAGAAATGGAAGAATGATTCATGGCATCTTAGATGTGATCATTTTGATATGAGATTAAGCGAGTTCTACAAAAGCAGGGACCGACACAAGTCGAGCCTTCTCTGATAGGCATGAGCCTAGTGCTCAAGGATCGTAGTAGATGCAGATCCACATCGCTTGACAAAGAAAAGACAAATGCAATATATCTAGTGGAAAACTTAACTGAATGCATGCTTATCAAGCTTTACATCCACTAGTGTTGTACAAGTAACAAGGTGGCAGATGATGAGGCCTAGCCTACCGAAGGCGAGACCATTCATGGTTGCCCAACTCCATATGGGTACACTATGGTCAACGTTGATAGGGTATGGGATAAGAAGTACAACAAGGTATTGAATTAACCTACTAAGTAAGATAGGCCACTTATTATTCAGAACAAGGGGACTATTATTACCTAGTAAATACTCTTCATAAAGCTCACTACCATCTTCGGATGATGAGAATGGTGACAAATACTCACCTCATAGGTCATTGTCTCCTCCTAGAGATCCACATCCCTATCCTACACCAAAAGAGACGACTCTCCTCCACCACCTGTATCCATCACCTCCTAGAAAAGGAAAGTCTCCTCCACCACCTCCCTCTTCACCCCCTAGTAGAGGGTAACCTCATTCTTATCCACATCTATCTCTTTAACAACTACCATCTCGACTCGAAACAAGAGCATGGTAATCACTAAATAAATGGTCATCATCTTAGCATAACAACAAAAAATGCAACCGACAAGAGTCCTTGTGACAAAAGTATCACTTTGGAATCTAATGGGCACATCTCGGCCCACCCATTAATCAAGCAGAACCAGAAATACAGGTAATCAATGAAGAGTCATAGAACAACATACTTTGGATATGCTAACCAAATACAAAACATTATCGATACTTTGAATACTCACATTGGGGCTTCGTCGCCGAATTGGTGTGGCTCACGTCGCCGGTGAGGCGGGGACGCGGCGGGCGGCGGTGCTGCGGCGTGGCGGCGCGGCGGCGCGGCGAGCGAGCGGAAGGCGGGGACGCGGCGGGCGGCGGTGCTGCGGCGTGGCGGCGCGGCGGCGCGGCGAGCGAGCGGAAGGCGGGGACACGGCGGGCGGCGGTGCTGCGGCGTGGCGGCGCGGCGGCGAGCGAGCTGAGAGAAGAGAGATGAGTGCAGAGAAAGGAGAGAAAGGAAGAAGGAGAGCGGTTTATTTGATTTCTTTGCCGAGTGCCCGTGATCTGGCACTCGGCAAAGATTTTTTAAAAATATTAAAATATTCTTTGCCGAGTGCCAGCTGGATGACACTCGGCAAAGAATCTTTTACAATCCTTTGCCGAGTGCCAGATCGCTGACACTCGGCAAAGAATCTTTTACAATCCTTTGCCGAGTGTCATTTGTGGACACTCGGCAAATTACTTTTTTATTTTTTTTATTTTCCCTACCAAATTTTTTGTGGTATGTTCCTACACTATGTAGACCTACATGTACCATTTTGGGAGAATTATAACAGTATTTTCTATAGCTAGTACATTTAGTTTGTTTATTTGAATTTCTTCGAAAAATTTAGATTTGAACTGCAGGTCACTCGAAACTTGGAAAACCGTGCATGCAAAAATGATATCCATACTACTTAGCACAAGTTACGACCGATTTCAGGAGCGGATCGAAAACTTCGAGCACCATGCTCACTCAACATGACCGTAAACTTGCCACACAGCTATTTAAAAAATTTATAAAACACAAACAAACTTAGAAAATCATGAAACTTGTCCACATGTCATGATATCATATGTAGACTCTGTGATAAAAAATTTAGAATGTTTGGAGAAAGTTGTGAGACAGTATGTGTAGAAACCTAAGAGAACCACACATGAAATCACAGAGTTTCAATGTGGATCTCTTAGGTTTGTACACATAGTGCGTTACAGCTTTCTCGAAACTTTTTCAAATTTTTATCACAGCCTCTACATATGATATCATGACACGTGGACAGGTTTCATGATTTTCTGACTTTGTTTCTGTTTTATACAATTTTTAAACACCTGGATGGCAAGTTTACAGTCATGTTGAGTGAGCATGGTGCTCGAAGTTTCTGGTCCGCTCCTGAAATCGGTCGTAATTTGTGCTAAGTAGCATGGATATCATTTTTGCATGCACGATTTTCCAAGTTTCGAGTGATCTGCAGTTCAAATCTAAATTTTCCGAAGAAATTCAAATAAACAAACTAAATCTACTAACGATTGAAAACTCTGTTAAAATTGTCCACAAATGATACATGTAGGTCTACATAGTGTAGGAACATACCATAAAAATTTTGAGAGACAAAATAAAAAAAATAAAAATATACTTTGCCGAGTGTCTAGAGATGACACTCGGCAAAGTATGCTTTGCCGAGTGCCTACTATGTGGCACTCGGCACAGAACCTCTTTGCCGAGTGCCAGCCGTTGGCTCTCGGCAAAGACTGACGGCCGTCAGCTTTGGGACGGCCGCTGACGGCCGTTTGCCGAGAGCCCCCTTTGCCGAGAGTTTGACACTCGGCAAAGTTATCTTTGCCGAGTGTCGTCCTGTGCCGAGTGTTCAGCACTCGGTAAAGGTCGCTTTGCCGAGTGCCTAGCTTTACCGAGTGCGGCACTCGGCAAAGACTTTGCCGAGTGCCCGATAAAAAGCACTCGGCAAAGCCGCCGGCACTCGGCAAAGAGCCGAATTCCGGTAGTGTCGGGTCCGCCCGCCTCGGCCTATCGGCAGCGCGCGCCAGAGATAACCAATCCGTCATCCCTCCCGCCCGCCCGCCCCACCTAGTAGCTAGCTAGCCCGTAACATACTACGCACGTAGCCGCCGGCCGGGGCGCCGGAGAGAATCGGAGGAGGAGGAAAGTCCGGTCGAGGGGACCACGGCGGCCGCCGGGCTAGCCGCTGCTGCTGCGTGAGCGTGCGTGCGTGACAACTAATAGCCCAATCCGGCGGCCGCGCACTCGACGCGACGCCTCTCCGATCCCCATCCCGCTATTAATAATCCGATCCTCTCGCGGTCTTTCCTAAGCAAGTGGCTAATTTTCCTTTCGTTTTGCTTGCCTTTCCCCGGAGAGTATAGGTTTACGTGGTCCGGCATGCATGGGTGCTAATGTAGTAATGATGAGCGGAGGAGGTGAAGGTGAACGGAGGAAGACGACGACGACAATATATGCGTCACTGTTTGGCTCATAAAAGTCGCCAAGGGTCGCCGTCAGCACCGTTTCGGTTGCTTGCGTGGTGCTAGCTGTCTGTTCTGTCCTTGTACGTACGTACGCATGCATGCCCAGTTGCCCACATGTACGTAGTACGTACGTATCTACGCGCTAACCAGCTTGGCAGTGCCAGTGAGCTACTAGCTAGTTTTTGGCTCGGGTACACTTGTCTCCAGTCTGGAACCTTTTTTTTTTTGCCAAGGTCGTTGTTTTAGGGGGTGTTTGGTTGCCCCTGCTAAAGTTTAGCCCGGGTCACATCAAGCGTTTGACTTTCAAATAGGAGTATGAAATATAGACCCAACCAACTGGACTAGATTCGTCTCGTCTTTTAATCTTCGGCTGACAAATTAGTTTTATAATCCGACTACATTTAATACCCGGAACGGAGGTTCAAACATTCGATGTGATAGGGGCTAAAATTTAGTTTGGGGTAACCAAACACCCCCTTAATAATAACAATCGTGTCATTGCCACTTCCAGCGCTCTCCGCTTAGACGCTACTCATCGTCTAGCTATAGTAAACGTTCGAAATCCAAACTTTAGAGTTAAAGTCGAATTAGTGGTCTAAAGCTACGCTACCGGAATCGAGCGTTTTGCCGAGTGACTGAAAAACACTCGACAAAAAGAGCTCGACGAATAGTATATCGGCAACAGATTCTTTATCGAGTACTTTTTATCGGGCTCTCGACAAAGACTTTGCCGAGTGTCAGTCGGTACTCGGCAAAGAAAAGCGACCATCACGGTGCCAGGTGACGGAGACGGCGCCTTTGCCGAGTGTTCTAGTTGACACTCGGTAAAGAAGTTATCTTTGCTGAGTGTCACCTAACACTACAAGAATATTGACCTTCTATGACGTTTTGATGATATCATAAGTGGCCCACCTGGCAGCCCCCTCCCCTCCTTCAACCGCTCGCCCACGTGAGCCGCGCGCACGCACGTCGAGGTGGTCGTTCCCACATTGCGCCCCTGCACGAAACCACCGCCCCAACCCATTTTGAAGCCGTTGCCCGTGCCCACTTCCCTCCCCGCCTCACCCGAGCTGCATGCGCCCCGTTTTCAAGCTCACTGGAGCTCCCCCGTCGCCGAGCTGTCTGCGCCTCGAATCCTCCACGACAAAACCCCCTCCACCGTTCCTGACTGTGGTCCGCCACCGTCGATCAGAGCTTCGCCGCCAACCGCGCCTCACCCGAGGTGAATTTCCTCGCCAGAGTTCTCTCTCCCCCCGTCCTCCCTTCTCCGTTGAGTAGCCACCAGTGATCACCGGCAACGGCACTACGCCGTCGTGCCAAGGCTCTTCGGCCAACCGCCACCACCACATGTCCTTCTCTGCCCACGCGAAGCCGCCGCCTCTAGCCATGGCGCGCGCGCCGTGCGCGCGACCAAGGTTGACGGCGAGCCCGACCGGTGGACCCCGCCTGGCAGCCTCCCCACGCCTATCCTCTCCCCCTCCCTCTCTGGGCCACTCATCCATGGGCCCCGCCCGTTAGAACGCGCCCACGTTCGCGTCGCGCACATGGTTTGCCCTAGGCCGTTGACCCATGTGGGTATCACACCCGGTTTTGGAAGGTAAACCAAATGCGAACCATGTATGTGCCAGGATCAGAAATTCACGTACATGGTGATTACATAAATGACTCATCATAGCACAATGCTTCGAATAATAATAAAGAGTAAGTAATAATACTACAGACTAGAGTCATTTATATAATATAAATCAAAGTGCACATAATAGAAACGTATCCAATGTAAGCAAACCCACCACAGGCAGCTCATTGGGGAAGGTCGCTAGCCTAATCCTTGAACTCGTCGAAGTCCTGGAACTCCTGGAGATCCGCCTCGATGTCTTTTTCTTCTACACCTGAGCATAGGTTGCATTAAAGGCAACCTGATGTTTTGTGAGAGCAAATGTCTCGTTTGGCTGAGATGGGCTAGCTTTATGTGGAGTTAGGATCAAAGCAGTTGCTTTTAGTTCGTGGGGTATTTATTATTAGTAGAAGCCAAGTTTTAGCAATAACCAACCCATTGTCCATCTGACCCGATTTCATGGTTCTACCATTGTCACTTGTACAGGAAAACCCCTTATTTTATTTATAACTAACCCGCCGTCTATCTGACTCGATTCCACTGTTGTCATTTTTACAACATGTCGTTCTCTGACCCAATCGCGGGTCCGGTTCCCACCTTTGTCATGTTCCTCCACATTTAATTGGTAAAAAGCTAAATTATGCACAAATGGGGATTCGAACCATGGTTGTTTGCTCCAAACACACATTCGCACCCACCTAGCCAATAAATTACACATGTATTTATGTTTTATACTCTACTACAATAGTTCTCTAAACAACTCTCTAAATCTTAAATTTAAGAAGTGAACAGAAAAATACTTCTCTAATAGTTTTTTTAAATAGACTTGCTAAATTTAGTTACTTACTGTCTAACCTCATTTACTCTCCAGATTTGATAACTCGATAGCCACTCCCTAAAAGTAGTCGGTGTCGGTTTTTGCACACCACGTGTCTTTTTCTCCCATGCAGCGAGCTCGCTAGCTAGATCCAGCACACTCTTTTTTCCACTTTCACACGCAGCGAGGCAGTCAGATCCGACGCGCATGACATAAACTTCACCTTTACCGTCAGACCATCACCATCCCATAGGTTGCAACACAGGACTATCGGTCCCCCACATGTCGCGTTGACCATTCTCCTCCATCGCCATCTGCTCTCGACCCCACCGTCAGCCAGATCCGACGGGAACACACCTAGCAAAACTTGATTCAAAATCGAACTACTCTCTAGATATTAAGAACTATTATTGGAGACTTGTCGGGGACCATAATTACGGGTACCCCCAAGGCTCCTAATCTCAGCTGGTAACCCCCATCAGCACAAAGCTGCAAAGGCCTGATGGGCGCAATACCGGTTAAGGCTCTGTCCACTCAAGGGACACGATCTCGCCTCGCCCGAGCCCAGCCTCGGGCAGGAACGGCAGACCAAGGCAGATTCATGCCTCGCCCGAGGGTCTCCTCAAGCAACAGGCGCACCTTCAGCTCGCCCGAGGCCTAGCTCGGGCAGGCTTCACGGAGAAGCAACCTTGGTCAGATCGCCTCGCTAGCCGACCGGATCGCAGGAGCATTCAATGCAAGGATCGCCTGACACCTTATCCTGACGCGCGCTTTCCAGTCGACAAGGCCGAAGTGACCGCAGTCACTTCGTCCCTCCACTGATCGACCTGACAAGAAAACAGCGTCGCCTGCGCTGCTCCGACTGCTGCACCACCCGCCAGGGTGAGGCTGACAGCAACCAAGTCCAGCCTCGGGCGCCATAGGAATCTCCGCCTCGCCTGACCCCAGGGCTCGGACTCGACCTCGCCTCGGACGATGATCTCCGCCTCGCCCGACCCCAGGGCTCGGACTCGACCTCGCCTCGGACGACGATCTCCGCCTCGCCCGACCCCAGGGCTCGGACTCGACCTCGACTCCGGAAGACGGTCTCCGCCTCGCCCGACCCCAGGGCTCGGACTCAGCCTCAACTCCGGAAGACGGTCTCCGCCTCGCCTGACCCCAGGGCTCGGACTCGACCTTGGCTCCGGAAGAAGGTCTCCGCCTCGCCTGACCCCAGGGCTCGGACTCGACCTCGACCTCGGAGGAGTCATCACCTCGCTCGGGCCGACCACGCCACAAGGGGAGGCTATCATTACCCTACTCCTAGCTAGCCCAGGCTACAGGGAACAAGACCGGCGTCCCATCTGGCTTGCCCCGGTAAAATAAGTAATGATGGCACCCCGCGTGCTCCATGACAACGGTGGTTCTCAGCCCCCTATGGAAGCAAGGATACGTCAGCAAGGATCCGACAGCCCCGACAGCTGTGCTTCTACAGGGCTTAAGCGCTCCTCCGACGGCCACGACGCCACATGAATAGGGCTCCAACACCTCTCCGACAGCCACGTCGGCACGTACATAGGGCTCTAGCTCCTCTCTGCTAGACACGTTAGCACACTGCTACACCCCTCGTTGTACACCTGGACCCTCTCCTTACGCCTATAAAAGGAAGGTCCAGGACTCTCATACGAAGGAGGTGGCCACGCGGAAGAACGGGCAGCCTCACGCCCCCTGTCTCTCTCTCTCTCTCGCGAACGCTTGTAACCCCCTACTGCAAGCGCATCCACCCTGGGCGCAGGACAACACGAGGCCGCGGGTTTCCCCTCACTGTTTCCCCCCCTTGTGTCTCCGTCTCACGCCGACCCATCTGGGCTGGGACACGCAGCGACAATTTACTCGTCGGTCCAGGGACCCCCTGGGGTCGAAACGCCGAAAAGACTAAACTATTTTTTACTCCAATAGCTATTTAACAACTTGCTAAATATGAGTGTAGTAAGCTTTACTTTAGAGAACTATTGGTGATAAGCATAAATGGAAACCATAGTAACGTAAGAACCCTTTGCTAGTGAATCTCTACTAACTATTAAGAGTCTAATGTAGACTGCCCCCGCCTCCTTATCCCACCCGCCCGCCTGCCGCGATGAGCACGCACCGAATCCTCTCCAGCCACCGCGGCCAGCGGGGGCGCCTGCCGCGATCCGCCCGCCCTCCCCGATGAGCACGCACCGAATCCTCTCCAGCCGCCTCGCCCCCGCGGTCCTCCCCGATGAGCACGCTCGCGGAGTCCATCAAACGTCGCCTCGGGCCGCCCCGATGACGTGCTCTCATTCCCTGACCTCCACTCCAAGCTCTCCGTCCATGCCCGCCCAGCGTCGCTGTGGCCGCTCCTCTACCTGCTCGACTCACTCTCCTCGCAGTACCGCGCCGCCACGGCTTCATTCCTCCCAAAACTTCCCATCGCCGCCCCACCGCGAAATGCCACCTCGAGGATGGCGTCGGGCGCACGGGCTGGTGATCGACGAGACGGAGGTGTCAGAGGCCACTCCAGCATAAGGTGTGACACCCCTTGCTCGCTCTTTCTAGCTCCAATCTGATCTACTTTCTTGGTTAGGGTTTGGGTGATGGAGTGATACTCGATCTGGCGGATTCGGATTTGATTTTCTCCTTGCCTTTTTGTGCAGCACCAGGCGGCGGTCGTGGGTGTCCGCAACGGGTCCACGGTGCGGGCCACGACGGAGGAGGAGATGGCGCACATGTTCTGTGTGTTTGACGCGAACGACGACGAGCGGATCTCATGGTCGGAGCTGGCGGCGTTGTTCGTGAGCCCGCAGTTTCGCCCCGCTCCCTCCCACACAGATTTAGCCCCTCCCGGTGATCGTCGGAGCGGAGCCTGCCCGTCACGGCAGTGGCTAGGGACGAGACGAAGCGCTGCTTACGCAAGTTCGATGCCAACAGCGACGAGCAGATCTCGCAGTCCGGGCTTGTGGCACTGTTTGAGGGTGTGGGGTTCTTCTCCATCTGCACTGTTCCTCTCCATCCAAGCCCTCCTCATCACAGCTGGACTGCCCTCCTGCCACCCGGACCTCGCCTTGCTCGCGCTCAACTTGCTCCTCCACGCGCTTTCAACCGTGCAGCTGTCCAACATCTACCTCAACACCAATCGCAAGGATGATGCGCGTCGGGTGCAGGAGCTGAGTGGCAACCGGGGGATCTAGAAGCTCCCCTCGTATAACGCCTTAGAGGTGGATGGCGAGGTGAGCTCGTTCGTCTATGATGACCAAGTGCACCTACGGCGCTTCAAGATTTGGGAAGTGCTATGGCTGCTAGCTGACCAGATGGCGCAGAAACCGAAGGAAGAAGAATATGTTGAGTTTATTTGCATGCTCGCAGTAATGTAATGGAGAACGCTCTAGGGACGGGGATGAAGGCAAACATAATGTTTGTGTGCGATTGACCAAGCATAGCGTGCATCATAGACAACACGTGAATTTAGGTACGAGTTCATTTAAATAGTGCTTGGTGTTCATCTAAAGTCAATGGTAGGTATGTCAACCATAATTTTGGGTGGGCAGGAAACCATAATTCAGAAGTGTATGTTTGTTTATCTATATAACTATTAGAAGCATGTTGTATCGTTGTGCAGTGACGATGATGTTTCTAGCAGGTTCAGCTGATGCCTGATAGGGTGACCCTGAACAAAACGACACGCACCTTGACGAGGCCGAAGGATGGATCGATTTAGGTGGACGCTACTGTCAAGCAAGCATGATGGGTGGCATTCCATTTCTGATTTCTCTGGTACACGCTGATGCTATGCTCTTCCTCAACTCGGTAGAACTTGTAGCTATACATGTGCATGCCTAAGACCGTTTCCTTTTTATGTTGGAAAAAATTGTGCCAGGACTGTTCCTCTCCGTACCAATCATATTCAAAAGTTTCTTTTGATTTTCTTCCCAAGTGAAACCATTTTTGTTCCATTTTCACCATCTGAGTACTACTTAGCTCAATTTTGGAATTTATTGTGAGATCTATTAAAATTGATGTTGATCATGATTACAATGATCATGGCTGCAACAACACTACAATACTCAGGGCAATCATTTTTGACAGGTTATTCGTAGCGTTACAAGGATTAGAACCATGGGTTTGGTATTTAACTGGTATTTTGACAGGTTTTAAGATTATATAATCTTATATTGTAATCCACTATTCTGTGGAATATATAACAGGTGGGTGTTTTGTGGAGCAAGAAATAAGGTTGCTGAACAAGTTTTTCTCGGATGTGCTATACGTAGGAAATTAAAGGTTTAGCCTATTACGTATTTTTGTGTCAATGAATAACCTATGAAAATTTTAATACACTTTTTCATGTCGGTATATCGGGAATTTGTAGGGAAGTTTTTTCCCATTCAGAGCCATGGCCTAACCACCTGCCAGCACAACCAGTCTTAGGCTGAGCTCTAAAGAAGCTAATGCTATTTTCGAGGAGCCACAATTTGTCGTTTCTTCAGTCTAAAATGGCTGACTGTTAATGTTTTTTCCTTAAAAATAGCTCCTCTTACAAAATATATCGAACCCAGCCATTAACAATGCCCTCTCCCCTCTCCCTTTTTTAGGTGATTTGTGAGTCCAGTAGTAGATCAACTGCTTTGATAGAACCAATTCAATTTATTCTTTGCAGGACTGTAGCATCGACCACTTATTTATTCTTTGCAGGACTATTGTCAGTCGAGAAGCAGATATATTTTGAATTCTCTATTATTATTTATTCTCAACTATGACATTCTCCTATCCCATTTCAGATAAAAGGGATCAATTAGGTCTGATGGTCTACTCATAATTGCCATCACCACATATTCCTTGGTAAAATTCTCATCTTAATTGCCATCGCCACATACTGTATTCTAAGTTATGTTATGTGTATTTTTATTGGTACTGCACATAATGCTAATGTATTTACACCATGATGGTAATGATAACACCATAAATATCAATAAAAGTAGAACCATGATCATTTATATTTGTAATAGTATATCATAGATGTTAGCATATCAACATAATTGAAAGTCTGAATTTATTGTGTTAATGCTATTAGAAAATTCCCTGGTAGCAGATGAAAGTGTTTCTCCCTAAGTCTGTAAATTGTATTATTCAGTCGAGATGTTGCCCATTAGAGGCTTGGTCTATATTCATAATGATGTCTGAGGTCCCATTGTATATGCAGCAACAAAGGCTTCCTCTGTATTTTTTTATACATGAGAAATTTTTAGCGTGTGTAAATTGTATTAGTGAGACAAGCAAACAAGCATTAGAGGCCTGGTCCATGACAAAATTATTTATAATGAGATCAAGATTTCATTGTACATGTAGCCACAAGGCTTCTTTTTTATATTTTTAACATGAGTGTATTGATGCAATGTCGTTCTGTTTTGTCATTTTATTTTTGTTATATCTTGGTGGTGCTAAGCTAGATAAATATTTTGCCATTGAATTTATGAGCGGCCTATATGTTCAGAGTTTGCACATTTCTTCAGTTAAGCTGAATGCAAACCGTCTTGTTATTGGCACACTTCGGGGATTCGACCAGTTCATGAACCTGGTGATCAACAACACTGTGGATGTTAGTGGAAATTACAACACCCATAATGGAATGGTGGTAAGTTTTCTACTATTGTAGGTTATTTTGAACTTTTCCCACGTGTACCTGTGGTCAAGCAGTTTTAAATGATGTTTTGAAATGCTTAAAAAACACAAATTTTAAAGCTTTCTTATTAATTCACATAATATGCTGACATCCTACAATTATCTGCAGTTTATTAGGGGAAATCGTGTTGTCATGATTGAGGCATTGGAGCTAATTTCCAAGTCACAGTGAGTCATTGTTCTCCAGTTGATGTAGCGCTAGCAGCGTGAAAATTGATGTAAATGATATCTATGAACCCTCTTGTACTTTGGACATAACTCTGGAGGTCAAAGCTATCTCTTTTCGGCTTTCCCTTCTTCCTATGTGGTGCTTGTAGCTATGCAAACATCTACCCAAGTAGGCCTGGCTAATAGTGCTAGCCCTAGGTTCAACGATGGCTTCATTTACTGCCTTCTCAGCGCTAACATTGACAACAAGTCATTTCTTCTATTGTTCTACATTGTCGTTGCCTTGCGCCCTTGCCTTGTGAGGCACATGTGATCTTAGATCCATCATTAATATTCGGTAGTGGTGCATCTGGTCTACCCTTATTGGAATTAGAATCAGATTCTTCTATAGTTCTATGGTTCTATGTTGCCTATTGCTTTATGAGGAACATGTTTTTTTTGGTGCATATGTGGTGCCATTCTAATGCAACTGGATTCTTCTATTAGGTCAACTGCCATTAGTATTTGATTATGGTCCTGTGTGGTTGTGCTTGGTCTCTGCGGCAGGGATACATATCTGGTGCGCTCAAAGGAATACGGTGATCAAGTGCATATTTTAAATCCGGTATATCCATTTGACATAACAACTCTTTGAGCAAGTTTCTGCATGTATGAATGGTGCTGGAGAAATATAGTTAATTTTATGAAATATGGGGAGAGACAATTCTCGGTCAAGACAAATGATTTGTGTCCGTTTGGTTGGGTAGCAAGGTGGGATGGAGCCGCTTCATTCTGCATTTGGTTGGAGAGCGGTCAGAGCAGAGTGGCTCAAAATTGAGAATATTTCAACTAGACCTGGGATGAGCTCACTCCAAAAAAATGTGGATCCAAACAGAAAATATAATGGTTTCACTCCGTTCTCAGAATCTAGAATGGAATCGCTCCACTCTCACGCACGAGCATACGCAGACTTAAATAGAATTTTGTATATCATAGTGATGTTTATCGTTCCATATTTATGTTTTATATTATTTTTTATTTCTCGTGGCAACGCACGGACACACACCTAGTTATGTATATATGATTGGCTCTGACCCAACCATTAAGGGCAGCCGTAATTATCACCATGCGTCCCTTGGCACTAAAAAAAGACCACCATATTTTCGTGACAACATGAATCCTGGTGCAAATCGATTAAATTGAGTTCCCAACATTTGCAACGACGACCTCGCATTCGGTTACTTAATTAGCCACTGCCATAGTCTCCGATGCCGAAGTCTGCCGGTCTATCTATAGAATGCGAGCAATTGAACACTAATCGTGTGGCTGTGTTTGGTGATTGCTGATTGGGTCATCTCCAAGCCAAGTTGACAGGTGAGACAGACAACAAAGTGTACGTAACGGCCAACGGACGACAAGGGAGGCGGCCGGGCTCGGGACCGGGCTAGGAATTAAGGACACACGACACCACGACCGCGCCGGCCCCCCTTCCACTCCACTCCACTCCACGCGGCCGGCCCGACCGGACGAGGGGGATAGGATAGGGGAGACCCGCCCCCCGCTTTCGTCGGGCGCTGAGCGTCCGTCCCTCGCGCGGGGCGGGCAGCAGCAGCGACGCCGGCCGTCGTCGTCGTTGGCTCTCCTCCTCCTCCTACTACTACAGTACTAGTACGTGCGGTGGGACGTCGCTGGGCAGCCGAAGCGCGCGCCGGGCCCGGGCCGTCGTGTTCGGACTCGATCGGAGCCATGCATTATTATATTTCGCGCGCCGTTTCGCCGTCTCGCTCGACGACGACGTCGCGGGGCGCGGGCCGGGACGCGCGACGTACGTACGCCGTGGCCCTGGCCCTGGCGCGCTGGGCCGCGCCGGAGCCCCACACCGCTGCCGGCCTTTTCCGCGCTCATCACTTTCCTGTTGCGCTATACACACGATAGCTGCTGCTCCGACCGACGGACGGACGGGTACGGCAAGCGAGCCTGCGTGGAACGTTTTCGATGACATGCATGGCCCCCACGTACGCATATATATGTGCGTGCACCACGCGCACTGTCGGTGCACAGGCACGTCCTCGTCACCTTCGCTCTCCGTCTAGCTAGCTCTGCGCGGAGATTGATTATTAATTTAATTAAATATATATATAATCGGAACGGGAACAACGACGCATGAGTGACGCTAGATATGACGTGGTCGGCCTTCTCGTTCTCCACTAGTAGCCTATGATGATTGACAGAATGACCGAGAGCGGGAAAAAATTGCCGCCCGCCGGATCGATCGAGCGCCGGCCCTAGAAATCTTGATGAAACCGCCGCGCGCTTGTCCTTTATTTAGCCTTGTCAAATTAACGTCGTCTTACTACATTGTTCTTAAGCTACGGACGACGCTAATTGCATGCGCGCGTTGCGCAGTTACTGTCACAGAAATTGTCCGGATCTGAAGCGATAAACTGTTAAAACATACTAGTTATTATAGTACTGTACTGGTATCTGATCTCGAGTGATGAATACGTACATATATATATATATATATATATATATAGAAATTTGTTTCTATATATTCTGGGAAGATATATACGTACGTACGTACATGACATGTCGGACGGAAGCACAGAGCGTACGACGCCGTCGACGGAGACCTAGAGTGTGTTCGCTGTGGCTTAAAGCCGTACTGTTACGGCTGTTTGTACTGCTGCAGCTGCAATCAGTAGAGACAAAATACTGTAGAAGCCGCAGCCGCAGCCGGATTAAAGCCGCTTTAAGCCGCAGCGAACACAGCCCTAGCTAGCACTAGCAGATACTGTGGGTCGTTTGGTCGACTGTAACAATCGCGACGTACCGCGCGCCTGTCGTGTATCTGGGCACGTACGTACGTGTTTCCGAACGGGCAAACATCAGTGACAGTGAAAGGCGCAACAGTCGGGCGTGTACGTTGAAATTAATGCCCACACATGCTAGCTAGCTAGTTAGCTGTGTGTGATGAAACGCTGGGAGCTAGCCTGTGATCGATGCTGCGTTCCACGCCATGTATATGATCGATCGATAAATGCATGGCACCTCGCAACAATGTGTCACGGGGTACGTACGAGACTAATTAATTATGTGGCACGAGACCATACTAAGAGCACGAGCACTGATGCTGACTGCCGGCGGTCTTAACGGGACGGAACATGCGTGGTTTTGCCGCCTTGGGCTGGCCGGCTCTCTACTGGAGTACACTGCATGGCAAATGGCCGTTGTTTTGTCGCCATGCTGCTTGTGTCCACCTCCATCTGTGTACGTCGGTCCTATAGCAGTTACGTTAACGGATGTGTCAACGTATACAATACTAGTCCCGGCCGGTGTGGAAAATTATGTGTGTATCCGGAGCTAAAGGTCGTCGTTGTATCTTTTAGTTCTGGTTCAGTAAATCATACGTGAAGAATATCTTTAGTCTCCGTTAGTAATATTAATCAGGAATAAAAAGTTCTCTAGCATAGGTCATGCAATAGACACCTTAATTAGTCCTGGTTAGTATGTCCTTTTTTTTTCTTTCTTTATGTTTTTACAATCACTGTGGGAATCTGACTTTTTGCCGAGTGCAATTTATCGAACACTCGACAAAGTATGCTTTGACGAGGGCACAACACTCAACAAAGGAGTCTTTGCCGGGTGTCAAGCTCTTAGCGAAACGCAGCACTCGGCAAAGCGCCGCCAGTAGCCGTCTACAGTTGACGGCCGTTACCTTTGTCGAGTGTCAGACATTGACACACGACAAATTTCTTTTTGCCGAGTGTCAGACATTGACACACGACAAAATTCTTTTTTGCCAAGTGTTACCTGGCAACTACCGTTTTGTTAGCCTCTTTGTGCAGTAAAGAATATAACAAAGTGAGCGGTCTTGACAATGCCAAAGAAATTTGGGACACATTAAAAATCGCTCACGAGGGCAATGACATGACAATGATCATTAAGATGGAGCTCATCGGAGGTGAACTTGGGAGGTTCACCATGAAGAGGGGTGAAGAGCCAACTGAAACATACAACAGGCTCAAGACCCTGGTGAACCAAATCCACTACTACAAGAGCACAAGAAGGACGGATCATGATGTCGTGCGACTAATGCTAAGGTCTTTTATTGTTATTGATCATAAACTTGTGAACTTAATTTGTGAGAATCCCAAGTACACCAAGATGACACCCGAGGAGATTTTTGGAAAATTCGTGATCATGCGTATGATGGCCAAGGAAGCAAGATATATCAACGACGTCGCCAAAGGGCCTCTTTATTACTACACCGAGCCACACCCCATCGTCATCAAAGTGACGGCCAACAAGGAGGGGCGCCTCGACAAAGTAGTGCAAATTGAGGCGACCGATCTCAATGAAGATGAGATGACGCCTATGATAAAGCGCTTCAAGACCGCTTTGAAGGGACGCAAAGAGTACCCCAACAAGAACAAATCTAGGGAAAAGTGTGTGTGCTTTAAGTGCGGTAAGTCCAGTCATTTTATTCCACCAAATCCCGATAATGAGAATGAATACGAACAAGACAAGAAGGGGAACAAAGAAAAGAAGAAATTCTACAAGAAGAAGGGTGAGACGCATATCGACAAGGAGTGGGACTTAGATTGCTCGTACTCCGACTCTGACGACGAGGGACTTGCCGCCTCCACCTTCAACAAGTCTTCTTTCTTCCCCAACGAGCATCATACGTGCCTCATGGCCAAGGAGAAGGTATTTACACATGACACTCTCAAGTATACTTCTTCTAGCGATGAGGAATCAGATGATGATGATGATGTAGATTATAGTAAATTATTCAAGGACTTAGATGGATCTAAAGTTGATAAAATTAATGAGTTGATTGATGCCTTGAATGATAAGAATAGATTAATAGAAAAGCAAGAAGATTTAATTTATGAGGAACATGATAAGTTTGTAGAAGTAGAAAAATTATCTTGCTGTAGAAAAGAAGAAGAATGATTTATTAGCTACTAAGTTATCTCCATGTTATTCCTTCATTTCTAGTCTCAAAAATGTAACACCCCTAGTGTTACTACCACTAAAACTTGAGCATAACATCATATGCATTGGCATATCATGTGTTTGTCACACCTAGAGTGCATTTACTAGGCAAAAATTTCAAACAAGTTGTATAGATGGGACATGTCATAAGTGAAACCCTAGGGTACAATACTTAACCCTAAACTGGGGCTTAAAAGAGTAAGTAAAGGCTAATAAGAGAAAACTTCAAAACTTATTAGTAATAATCATAAGATGTCACCATTAATAGACTTAAGTGGCATCCAAACCCTAGAAGTACCAAAAACCCCAAGTAGACCCCTAGAAAACCCCAAATAGAAACCCTAGGGGGTTATGTGCAAAATATGCACACTTTTGGACCTAAGTGCAAAAATCATGACATTAGGGTACCTCAAGTCGTATGGTTTACATATTTGGAGATTTGCAAAAGAACCCATGAGATTTGGGCCTAAATGCAAAAAGGCCACTTTTATGATCATGTAGCTAAGTCTGAAAACAGTTGATCATGGCTAACTTTGGAGCTCTGTAGTTTTAAAAATACCAGGAATTTGCCTAGGATCAACACATCAAGTTTGTAGAGCCAACATAGGAGAACAAGTTTGATTAAGTAACTGAGCACTTGTGTTGAATGGAAATTGGAGAAAAATGAGCCCAAAGTTGGGCTGTCAGTCAGCCTAAAGTCTGAATTCTGAATATCAGTGACATAGGATGAACTTTGGGAGCCCTTTCGAAGATGATCCAGTGAGTGTTTGAGCATGGTTACCATAGCAAGATTGTAGCTGGTTTATTAGGCTATAACTTTGATACAGAGAGTTGATTCAGTCATTACATAAAATATGGAGCAAATCAATGCCAAACATGCTCTAACAGGCCGACTGAATGAGCTGCGTGATGGTATAGTGTACTGATCAAGACGCCAACTCAGAGATCTCACCGCCGGCGACTGTGCACCTGGATTCATGCCACCGCGGTGATTCGCACTCGGCGCAGATGGATAACGCAGCGGGAGTAAGAAATATCACCCAGGGATGAACTCCGGCCATTATTTTACTTCGGCCGGCGTACCCGAGCGTGTCACGACCACCTTGGATAGTTTTGCCGGAGTTAGACACCTCGCGGCCTTGCACCACGTGCCTCGGCACGTTAACCACACCGCCGTGACCCACGTTAGCCCATCCGGTGATCGCCGGTGAGCTTGCCACGGTAATTGCCACCAATCGCACGCGCCAGTGACCCGCTCTTTCTCCGGCCGCCACACGTCTCCATCAAATTCACTGGCCACCGCTCAAGCACGCTATAAATTGAGCACGCCGCGCGCTCCGTAGGATAATCACCCATCCAAAGCACTAGCAATTGCCTTCAATTGTTCACGAGAGACCACGAATTGCTCATTTCCCCCAATCTGGGTTTCCACCACCGTGAAAAAGTCCTCGCCGTGGCTAGCTCGATTCAGGTCCGATCTTGCCCTCTGCTTTCTTGTTTCAGCACTCTTAAATGTCGCTGATGCTCTTCGACCCATTCAATTGCACTAGACTACACTAGATCGCTGGGAACGCCCGTGCTCATCCGTTGTTTGCGCTGCCTCTATGGCAGAGCGATTTAGAGCTTCGATCATGCAATTGATCAAGGGGAAACGTTTGTTAAAGGTTGAATTAGGTCTCGGCCAAGTTAGAGCCCTAGTCGTTGCCCAGTCTGGCCAGTACAAGCTCACCGGAGCTCGGCCTAGCGCTGTTCGTCGTCGTGGACTGCGGGCTGTGAATAGATAGAAGTGCAAGGACTTATTCGCAAATGTTAGTGACCCAGTTAAATAGTGCGCAGGATTCTTCCTTAGTTATTCAAACCCCTGAGGGCTTCGGTGTAAAACCGTCGCGCGGGCGCGGGCGCACGCGTGTTTTCCCTCGTCTGTAGGCCGGTTGGGCTGAATTCAGCCCAACACTATTCATGTTTTTTCCTTTTTCTTTTTTTGCGAGGATTAGAGAATTTCTAGAAAATTGTAGAAAAATGATAAAAATGTAAGACCAATTTTGCTAGGCTCCTAAAATTCTATACTATTTAATAAAAATAGTTTTATGATTTTTAGTGCAAATATGAAATTTTGGAGTATTTAAAATAGCCAAAACCCATACTCCTGGAATTTTAGGAATTGTTTAATGACTCCAAAAATCATTAAACTTTTTAGATAAGCTTTAAATATTATTTAAAAGCATTGGGTAAGGTTTGGTACGATTTAGACCATGTTTGATACCTAGAACCCAAAACCCTAGTCCCCTACTCTATGAACTTCACTATAAACTCCAAAAACCCTAGTTTCCCGGAGATCCGTGAAGGAAAATTATATTCAAGATATTAGATAATATACTTTTATTATCTTTGCATTTTCATGAACATTACATGAGCATTCATGATTATATATGGCTATATATAGAAAACGAAGAAGAGATAGAAGTTGAAGAAGAGAGGACTACACCACCACTTGAAGAACCTTAGGCAGGAAACTACTTTTACTTTGGCATCTGCGGAACAGAGCCTGACTCACCTATCACACAAGGCAAGCCTCGGTGTATTTGCCACCTCCTTGCTATTTTGAAATCTTTCTCACTTACTTGATGCATTAGGTGATAGGAGTTGTGTGCTAAACCAGTTGCTGCATTTCCTTCCTTGGATGTGATTACTTCTCCTTAATCCCCTTATTTACAAAAAGGTTTTTCTTATGCTTAGCTTGCTCTAAAAAAACAAAATGTTTGTTTTGACAAAAGATGATGCTTCAAAGTGGGTGGGATGTTTTCAAAAATAAAACTTGATGGTGGATCCATCATGGCCATGATGGGTTCAACATTAGAAAAGATGTACCTCTGCTAGGTACCAAACTTTGGGTTTGAAATGATAAAGCTGAGACCGGGCGGGTGACTTGCACGAGAAGAGAGTCTCGGTGTAGTGTCTCCGTCTGAGTCGATTAAGGACCTTGTCGATGTAGGCTTGCTGATCGATGACCCTTTAACTGGTCACATGCCTCATCATGGGTAAGCTTTGCCTCGGGCAGACTAATACCAGAATAAGATAACACGCAATGGGAGTGGAGAGATGGTGAGAGTAGCGTGTACCCTCTATGGCAAGAGGCTGGACAATGGTGTATCTATGCTCTCGGTTGGCGTGAACCTGATCTGGTCTTAAGAACTCCGGTGGCGAGTTGACATATGCAAGGGTTAAGTGCTACATATGTCGTTTGATTGAAGATCCTCAGCTGAGTATAATCGATTCGAATCACCACAACTTCGTGGACATGAAGACTTGGTCACTGCCCTACACGTAGCATTCCAGTGAATAAGAAGGGTTGATAAAAAAATTGGCTAGTATAGGTCAAGTGCTTGAACTAGGGTAGAAAGAACTCTAGAACTCAGGTAATGACTTAACTTGCTAATAAAACTGGACTTTTAAGGATCCACTATTAGTAAGCATTTCTACAAACAAGAGTCTTTGATTATTGATAAGCCATACCTTGATTCCCAAAAGGCCAGCATATCCTTGAATGTCTGTTATTTTGACGGGTAAGACTTGCAAAAGTACACTTCGTACTCAGGGCTTTGTCCCAATGTTGTTTTAGGTGAGGAAGCAGCAAATTTTTGTTGCTTTTGTTCCAAGGTGGTGCCTAAGGAAGAAAACCAAGACTGAAGCTGTGGGAGGAGGTGTCCTCTGTTAAGAAAAACTTTTTACTGTTTATCGGGAGGGTTTTTGCCTCCCAAGTTATGTAATAATATTACTCTAGCACTCTTATATTTTAACTATGGTCTGTAATATACTACTCTTTCTTGCTTTAAAATAAAGTAAGTTATTGTAACCACTTCTGCATTCTCATACCTCCGATGTGTTGTAATGTATGCGTGACAGGTGAAACGCTCTTGGGCAAGGTGAAGAATACAGATACCAAACTTGTCAAGTGATCAGGGGCACCTACAGGGTTGTCTGAAGTCCGTTGGACAAGGACAACTGTAGGTGGGCCTAATGACTTGGGAGGTTCTGTCACAAAAAATGCTAATGATGATCTAAGTAAAAAATTGGATGAATGTCATAGTTCTTCTATTTCACATGTATCAATTTGTAATAGATGTAAGGATTTTGATATTGATGCTTGCGTTGATGAAAGGGAAATGTGCTCTTGGGCCATTTCTATAAATGTTTTGGTGATTAGATGCCCAACACAAATTATTTTGATTCAAATGTGCTAAAGAAGATGCAAAGCGAGAATCAATGTATGTTTCTAGCCTTAGTGAATTGTTTTTGATACCAACGTATTTACCTAAGTGTTAGGGAAAACATCAAAAGAAAGTGGAGAAGAATTGGCTGAGTTCAGCCAAACCAGCACCAGCCTGTGATGCACCGGACTGTCCGGTGTGCGGACAGTGTCCGGTGCCCAGGCTGGCCCGGCGATGAACTCGTCGCTCTCGGGAAAAAGCCAAATGTGCTGCGGCTAAAATTCACCAGACTGTCCAGTGTGCACTGGACTGTCCGGTGAGCCAAAGGCGCCCGCGCCAACGGTCGACAGCGCAATCAGCGGGCGACGCGTGGCCCATGTCAACGGTCAGTTGGTCACACCGGACTGTCCGGTGTGCACTGGACTTTGTCCGATGCGCTAACGGGACCGAAGGTCCAACGGTCGGTTGCGCCTGATAAGGAAGGAGATCGGGTACCGGACAGCTACTGTTCATGTCCGGTGGTGCACCAAACTGTCCGGTGCGCCACCCGACAAAAGGCAAGAATTGCCTTCCAATTGGATCTCCAACGGCTCCTAGCTGCCTTGAGGCTATAAAAGGGACCCCTAGGCGCATGGAGCACCACACCAAGCATTCACTAAACATTCTAAGACGCCTAGATTTCGCCACCATGCACTCTGATCATCATGTTAGAGATTTGAGCACCGTTTGAGTTGTAAACTCCCTGCGCCGTGTTTTGTGCTCACGTCTTGGCTTGTGTGCGTGTGTTCGCTGCGATTCTAGTCTTGTGTGTGTTGCTTTCCCTCCCTTACTCTTGTGCTTTTCTTGTGATCAACATTGTAAGGGTGATGTAACATCCCAATTTTTGAATTCCAAGGTTAGAACCCTAAACTCCTAACCCCCCTTAATTATCTCCTAAGCCCCCATGAAACATTTCATTCATCATATGCATACACTATGACTTCTTGTAGCACTTCACATAGAGTATTTTATTTTGGCACCTAAGAAATAAGGAGAATTTTTGTTTAAAAGAAAAAGGGATTAAGGGAATAGAATTAGAAATAGAAAAAGAAAAAAGGAAATCTCTCCCCCCGGCTGGGCCAAATCTGGCCCAACCTCTCCTCCCCCTCTCTCCCGCGCGCTCACGCTTCTCCTCGGCGAGGCTCAGTGCGGCCCATCAGCCGGGCGTGCCACGCTCGCGCCACACTCCCCTCTCCCTCGCTGTCAGCCCGGCCCCACCCATCAGCCGCGCCCGCCCTTTCCCCCTCATGTCCGCCCTCGCTCTAGCAAGCGTGCCCCGCTCGTCAGCTAGCTCTCTCTCTCTCTCGCCCGTGATCGGCTATCAACGCGATCACCGCCGCCCGCCGCTCCACCACATCCCCTCGCCATTACTCGCCCACCAGCCAAATTGGCGCCTTGCGCCTGTGCCGAGCCATCCCATCACCATCGTCCGCCTCGAGCCATCCTGTCGCCACCACTGTGCGCCATCATCGCCGCAGCAGAAAGCCTCGCCAGTGCTCGCCACCTCTCCTCCCCGTCCCCGGCCGTCTATAAAAGGGACCGCCCGAGCTCTAATTTTCTTCACATTAGCTTCGGCCACCTCTCTTCCCCTTCCCCGGGCTCAATCGAGCCAGCGCGTCGCCCTCTTCCTCTGCTCCGGTGAGCCCTCCCTCCCTTCTCTGGTAGCCTAGACTCCAATTGGTTTGGCTCACGAGTTTCACCACTTCACCACGAACATGGCGCACCCTTTCCCTTCACCTATTACACACGTAGGCCTCGCCGGCGACCTCACCGCCGTAGGCACCCGCCACCTCACCACGGACCGACCGTGTGGTGGAACTGCCCGAATTATTCCAACTTAAGTGCCTAAGTTCTGCCTTAGAGGCTAGACTTCACTTAAATGGGAATAACCCGTCAATCCCTCGGATCTAGTTTGACACGGCCACTGACAGGATCAAGTACCACAATCTCACTCGATGGTGAGTCACAGAGCAAATACAATAAAGCATAAAACCATGCATGTGAGAGTATTAAATTATTACATCATCATCATCGGAGTTTTTGCAAAAGTAACCATCATTGTTCAAAGTGCAGCGGAATAAAACTAACGGCAAATAAACAGAGAGATGGGGAAGCCTGTCCCATCACTCCTCATGCTCCTCCTCAGCCGAGGCGGGGTCCCACTCGACAGTCCAACCCGGTGGTAAGGTGGACGACCAAGTCACTCCAGCAACCATGTCCTCCAGAGAACCTGTAAATTATGCCACAAGCAAGGCTGAGTATACTAATACTCAGCTAGACTTACCCGGTGTGAGGAGTCTACTCCTCTACCTCTAGACATGCAGCTGTTTGGCTGTGGGGTTTGGTTTGCCAAAAGCACTAGCTGAGTTTCTAAATCAAGTTTTAACTTTTTCACATTTAAGTGTGACTCTCTTAAGGCTAAATGTGTACTATCTACTCATACATAGTAGCAAACATTTTAGCAATCAACATCTTGTATCAACTCATCCTATTTCCACTTGTTACTCAATGTAGCAGCATGGATCAAGCAGTCTCATTAGCTGCGAGAAGCAGACGATTCGAATCGAGTTTCAAACCTTGCAAGGTAAACCTAAACACACGACGTGGCGAGGCACTCCGTCCCCACACACATCAACCGTCCCCATCGATTCCCCGTCAGCAGAATCAGGGCTCACCGCCTTGGCGTACAATGCCTCACTGACCCCGACTGGCCGTCGTGCAGTGACCGCACTTGTACCCACCATAATCGGAATGGGAGACCACGTCTCAGGTCGCGTGAGGGGATATGTCCACTGCCGGGTTCACTCAGGTACTAGGCTTACCGATTTACCATATTTCTCGGCATATGTTTAGTACGTTCAAACGCTTGACTCACGGTACCACACCTTAATCCTTATTCCAATTCTCACCTCGTAGACCACCAATCCCCATGGATTGTTGTCCACAGACCAACATCATTATGATATAAAAATGGATACAACCAATTCCTGACCTCGCGCGAGTGCTAAAAAAAATCACTCGACTTCTACCGAGATCCTACTTAAATAAGCAGCTACTCGACGGCGGGGATGGCCGGAATCGTCCGGTCCACGTGCGCAGGCGGGTGTTCTCGTCGGCGGCGAGTGTACCGGCCAAACTATGGTGATTTGGTTCAATCCAAGGGCACGGTAAGCTTCACGGGGCGATGTAGAGACTGTGTGCACAAGGAATTGGAAAATGGTTGAGTGGATTACCCGGTCCACGTACTCCGGCGGGGTTGCGAACTCCGGTGACCCTCAATTGGCCTTTCCGGCGAAGTAGGTTTCGATTCCTCGCTCGGGGAGCTTCACGGGGGTGTACTTAGTCGTCTCCGAGGGTTGGACGAGGCTGGGAAGGGCTGGGCTGGCCGGTCCACGACGGCAGGGGCTCGGGTGGCCGCAGACACGCCGTGCACGGGCAAACGACGGTGAGTTGAGCTCCGGTGAGGCTTGAGCGTGCGCAGAGAAGTGTGGCCGATGCCTTAGTGGGTTTTATAGGCGCGGGAGCACATAGGGGACACGGGCGCAGCTCGGCGCGGCGCGGGGTCGGGCGCGGGCGCGGGCGTGCTCTGGCGCGGCTGAGCGTGTCGAACACGTGGAGCTTTTCTTCTGCCCTCGCTCCACAGCTCACCCAAGTCGCAAACGTGCGAATCTTGGCATAAATCCGGCGCGAGTCTTTTCCTGGCACCTAGGGCTATCACTCAACTGTGAGACGCCATGGCAGATATGGCCTAGGGAGGGAGATCTTGGGTCGCCAAATCGGGTGTGTCTCTCTGCCCACCTCGCGACAAAAACCATGCCAAGGCATGTCAAACGTCCAAGTCTCGGGCTCAGCTTTTTCCAGTGGGTGCCTTAGGTGGTATGCCACATTTTTGGTATAGAATATAGGTGGATTTGGTGCCAGCTTCGAGGTGAACATGACTGATCTTTGGTGTAGGTGTAGTTTTTAACTTAGAGAGAATTAGAGAGCTCTAGCTCTCTCTCCACTTGGAGATTTGATTTGGGGTTTCTCCAGGGGTCTTTTTGCAATATTTCCTTCCCCTAATTGCTGGTTATAAGGTTACTTAAGGTTTGGTTGAAGATTACCCATATTTTGCACATTTGCTCACTCTCTTTCCCCTTTTAACCATGGTTTTGGGAGATAGGGTTTAAGAGAGGTCTAGGGTTCTTCCCCCTCTTATTCAAGGTAGTAAGTGCATAAAGATTTGAGTAATACCTCTTAAGTCATTAACAAACCTTGATTAACACATGAGCTCCAAAGTTCTTATGTAGTTCCTTAAGTCTCTACCACATATGATCACAACCCTTAATGCCAAGGTGGGTTCTAACCATGGTAACACCTGAGGTGTTACAGCCCTCCCCCCTTAAGGGAATCTCGTCCCGAGATTTTAGGTAGAGTCCTCAGGAGGGTGCCAAGAAGGTGTGCTGGTGTGGGGTTTCTGCTTTCCTTTAAGTTTTCTTTGGTTAACTGTTCTTCGAATGTCATCCTTTTTGCAACTTCAGAAGGAAGTCCTTTTTAAGTTAAAACCACAACTTAGACTACCCTTACTATCTAAGTTTTTCTTATAATTGTTTTCAAAGGGCAGGTGGGGGTGGGGTTTTGGGGTTACGTACCGACTCCTTTGGGCAGAAAGTCGGGGAAGCAGGAGCGTAGAAAATCCTCCGTCTCCCACGTAGCTTCCTCTGCTGAATGGTGACTCCACTGAACTTTGTACATTCTAATTGATCTTGTCCGTGTTGATCTCTCCTTCCAATCCAGTATCTTGACGGGGTACTCTTGATAGGACAAATCTGGTTCTACCTCAATCTCTGGTTCTGGTAGCACCTCGGTGGGTAGGCGAACACATTTCTGCAGCTGAGATACATGGAATACATCATGAATAGCTGACATGCTGGGTGGCAGCTTCAGTTGATATGCTACAGGTCCACAAGGCTCCTGGATCTCATAAGGTCCAATGTATCGAGGAGCTAACTTGCCCTTGATCCCGAATCTCTGGACACCCTTGGTGGGTGATATCTTAAGATAAACATGATCTCCCACCTCGAACTGTAGAGGCTTCCGCCTTTTATCATGATAGCTCTTTTGCCTGGCTTGAGCAGCTTCTAAGTTCTTCTTGATGACTCTGACCTTTTCCTCTGCTTCAAGAACCAAATCTGGCCCAAATATTTCCCTTTCTCCTGCTTGAGACCAGTTCAGCGGGGTCCTACACCTTCTCCCATATAAGGCTTCAAACGGTGCCATCTTCAGACTGGACTGATAGCTGTTATTGTAAGAAAACTCCGCCAAAGAAAGACATTTGTCCCAATCCTTTCCGTAGTGCAGTGCACATGCTCGCAACATGTCTTCCAAAATCTGATTCACCCTTTCAGTCTGGCCATCGGTTTGGGGATGGTATGCTGAGCTTCGTATCACATGGGTCCCAAGTGATTCCTGCAATTGTTCCCAAAATCGTGCCACAAACGGTGCTCCTCGGTCTGAGACTATAGTCCTTGGTATCCCATGCAAACGAACTATCTGGTCGATGTAAAATTCCGCATACTTCTCCGTCCTGTGGGTGGTATGCACTGGCAAGAAATGAGCGGTCTTGGTCAATCTGTCCACAATAACCCAAATTGAATCATGGTGCCTAGAGGTGTTTGGCAACCCCACGATAAAGTCCATGCAAATGTCCTCCCATTTCCAAGATGGTATGGGAAGGGGTTGTAGAGGACCTGCTGCCTTCAAATGACTGGCTTTGATCCTTTGGCAGGTGTCACACTCGGATATATACTTGGCAATTTCTCTCTTCATTCTGGTCCACCAGTATAAAGATCTGAGATCATGGTACATCTTGTTGCTACCAGGGTGCATGGAGAATTTGGAAAGGTGAGCTTCATCCAGTATCTTCTTTCTGAGCTCAGGGTCCTTGGGAACAACCAATCGATCTCCAAACCATAAAATTCCCTTACTGTCCTGACGGAAACACTTGTATTTTTCCGCCTTCTGCTTGAGCATGTCTTTGATAACCTGTACACCTTTATCCCCAATCTGTGCCTGGACTATTTGTTCTTGCAATGTGGGCTCCACCAAGATATAACTTAATTCACCGGAAGGAACAACTTCCAGGTTCAGCTTACACAACTCATCACACAGGGTGGTAACTCTTGCATCCATGCTCATGCAGTTACACTGGGCCTTTCTACTCAAGGCATCTGCCACAACATTTGCTTTGCCTGGATGGTAGTGCACCTCCAAATCATAGTCCTTGATTAACTCCAACCATCTCCTCTGCCTCATATTCAGATCTGCCTGAGTGAAGATGTATTTGAGGCTCTTATGATCAGTGTAGATGTTACAGTGAGCTCCCATCAAGTAGTGTCTCCATATCTTAAGAGCACGAACCACGGCTGCCAATTCCAGGTCATGTGTAGGGTAGTTCTGCTCATGAGGTCTGAGTGCTCGGGAAGCATAAGCAATCACTCTGTTCTCTTGCATCAAGACACATCCCAATCCCGTACCCGAAGCATCACAATAAACTTCAAAAGGCTTGGTGTTGTCAGGTTGAGCCAGCACTGGGGCTGTTGTCAAATGCTGCCTCAAAGTATGAAAGGCATCTTCACACCTTTGGCTCCAATCATACTTGGCTCCCTTCTTCAATAACTCAGTCATTGGCTTGGCAATTCTAGAGAAATCCGGAATAAATCGTCGATAATACCCGGCCAATCCTAGAAAACTCCGAATCTGCTTCACTGTAGTTGGGGGTTTCCAGTCCATCACCTCTTGTACCTTCTCAGGATCAACTGATATCCCTTCCTGAGAGATTGTGTGCCCCAAGAATTTAATTTCCTTTAGCCAGAATTCACATTTGGACAATTTAGCATAAAGACGATGATCGCGCAGTCGCTGAAGCACGATGTGCAGGTGTTCAGTATGTTCATCTTCATTCTTGGAATAGACCAGAATATCATCTATGAAAACGACCACAAACTTGTCCAATTCTGGCATGAACACTGAGTTCATGAGGTACATAAAATAAGCCAGGGCATTGGTCAGCCCAAAAGACATTACTAAAAACTCGTACAACCCATATCTGGTGGAGAAAGCCGTCTTGGGAATATCACTGGCACGGATCTTGATCTGATGGTAACCTGAGCGAAGGTCTATTTTGGAGAATACCTTGGCTCCTACTAACTGATCAAACAGAACATCAATACGGGGCAGTGGGTATTTGTTCTTGATAGTCACCGCATTGAGAGGGCGGTAATCAACACACATCCTCAAACTCTCATCCTTTTTCTTCACGAATAATGCAGGACATCCCCAAGGTGAAGTACTTGGGCGAATGAACCCCTTGTCCAACAGTTCTTGCAGTTGCTTCTTCAGTTCTGCCAGTTCCGCGGGAGGCATCCTATAGGGTCTCTTAGAGATAGGAGCAGTCCCGGGTTGCAATTCGATTGCGAACTCGATGTCTCGGTCAGGTGGCATCCCTGGCAACTCATCCGGAAACACATCCGGGTAGTCACAGACCACTGGGATCCTTTCCACTGAGGATTCTATCATAACGAAGGCACAAGAACGGGTGCAACCCTGATCGGGCAAATATAATGTGGTTTCACCACAGGTTGGTGAGTGCACTTCAATGGCCCTAGCTGCAATGTCAATCACTGCCTGATGTTTGGTCAACCAGTCAGTTCCCAATATGATATCCACACTATCCAATCCCAAAATAAGAAGTTTGGTTTTAATTATCAGACTACCAAACTTTATAGGCACATTCTTGCTGATTTGATTGGTGGCAATCCTGCCTCCTGGTGTTGAAATTGTGATACCCCCGTTGGTGTGGTGAAAAGGCAACTGGCACTTGGCACTAAACTTGGCACTAATAAAGCTATGTGATGCACCAGAATCAAAAAGAATAACAGTAGGATAATTCAAAACTATAAAGATACCAGTCATGACGGGTGCTCCCTCTGGAATATCAGCCATGGTGGTGAAATTCAGCTTGCCCTGCCTCACTTGCACCTTCTGCCTCTTGCCCTGGTTTTGATTAACATTCTGCCCCTGCCTCTGCTGGTTCCTGGGGCAATTCTTGGCATAATGTCCGGTGTTGCCGCATGTGAAACACCTGTTGTCATTTGCCTGTCGATACTGCTGCTGCTGATTGTTCCTCTGAACTGGAAACTGGGTGCGGTTGGGTGCCTGCTGCTGCTGCTTCGGTGGTCGGATCACCCATCTCCCTTGCTGCTGCTGGAGTCCCCTGTTCTGTGTGTCGGACACAATCCTGAAGCACTGTGGCTGAGCTGAGGGTCCTGCCACAGGGGTCTTCCTCTTCTTTTCTGCCTGTCGAGCTGTAATGCAGTCTTCTTGGGAGATAGCCATGTTGACCAACTCATTGTAACTGTTGGCCCTGACGGTGTTGAGACGATCACGGAGCTTAGTGCTGAGCCCCCGTCTGAACCTGTCCCTCTTCTTCTCGTTCGTGTCTGCATGGTACCCAGCATACTGGCACAAGTCATTAAAGGCCTGGGCATACTGCAACACTGTCCTGTTGCCCTGAGTGAGTGCCAGAAACTCGTTGAGCTTTCGGTCCATGATGCCTGCGGGTATGTGATGTCCCCTGAAAGCTGCCTTAAACTCCCTCCATTCCACCTCTCGATCCTCTGGCTGCATGGCAAGAAAATGGTCCCACCAAGTCCGTGCGGGTCCGCGAAGCTGCTGAGTAGCGAACCGGACCTTAGTGACTTCTGAGCAAGCTCCATGGAGTAGCGGGAATTTGGATTCCACTACTCGCAACCACACATCTGCATCAAGTGGATCCTCTGCCCTCGTGAACAATGGGGGCTGGGTACTGAGGAACTCTTGGTAGGTAGCTGCCGCGGGGTGACGCTGATGGTCCCCACCTCCATAGTGCTGAGGTGGTGGCTGACGCTGAGCTAACTGCCTCAAAATCTCGTTCTGCTGAGCCATCAGCTCCTGCAGAGTGGGGGGTGGTGGCGGCGGTGGAGGAACGCGCTCATTCTGGCCACGACGCTGCCTCCCGGCCATCTGAAAAACCACATAATTACTTAACATCATATCTCCAAGTTCAAGATTTAATCGCGACGAAAAGAGTCACAGCAAAACGATAGACTCCAATTTTACAAAAGATTTATAAAGGCATAACTTTTCCCTTCCAAATTTAAAACTGATAACAGCATCCATCCCACATGCTTCCGAAAGAGTTTATCGCGATTACATCATTTGTCCCAAAAAGACTCAACTCTATCCAGCCTAGTACCCCAAGGGTGCAAAAGCTAAGCTAGCTGCGAGGAGTCCTACATTACCTATCTCTATTCCTACTCTGGTGTCTAATGAGCGAATGAGGCGACACTCGACTCGGGGGAAGGTGGTCTCCCTGAGCCAGCAGTGTCTACACTGGAAGCAGGCTCCTCCCCTCCCTCAATGTCGACGTCCTCGTCAGCCTCCCCATCATGGATCTCCTGATGATGCATATCTAGGTGCTCATTAGCCTCTGCGAGCTGCTGCTGGGTGTTGAGAAGATGATCTTCGAGAACCTCGATGGTGTTCTCCCTCGTTCCCACCAATTCCTCCAACTCATGGATCTCATCAGACAGCTGCTCCACTTGTAAATCTTTTTCTACCAGCTCCTAGGACAAGTCAACCACGAGCTCCTCCCTGTTGTCCAGGGTGATCTTGGTTGCCTCCAATAATGCCATTAGATGAGACATTGCCTCTCCACGCAACACTTGTAGACGGTACAGGGCGTTCATGCACCGTATCAACAAGTGAGCCGTGTGGCCTGGGTAGAGAACCTAGATATCCTTGGCATGCTCCACCCGATCCTTCCACATTGGGTCGTCTTCCCTCTCAGCGGGAAACAAGCCAATGGGGTGGGTGGAAAGCTCCAAGGGGTGGAACCCACAGAAGGTCGTCAACCCGTGCAGAGCGATCGTGAAAGGGAATTAGGCTTACACCTAGTTCCTAAATAATTTTGGTGGTTGAATTGCCCAACACAAATATTGGACTAACTAGTTTGCTCTAGTGCATAAGTTATACAGGTGCAAAAGGTTCACACTCAGCCAATAAAAAGATCAAGTGTTGGATTCAACAAAGGAGCAATGAGGCAACCGAGGGCACCTCTGGCTGGAGGCACCGGACTGTCCGGTGTGCACCGGACAGTGTCCGGTGCGCCCAGAGGAGTCCAGCTCAAACTCTTCGTCCTCGGGAATTCTCGGAAGCCGGCGCGCTATAATTCACCGGACTGTCCGGTGTGCACCGGACATGTCCGGTGCTCCAAGGAAGCGTGGTCTCCGGAACTCGCCAGCCTCGGGTTCGCGCGGCAGCCGCTCCGCTAAAATTCACCGGACTGTCCGGTGTGCACCGGACTGTCCGGTGTGCCAGCGGAGCAACGGCTATTTCGGCGCCAACGGCTCCCTGCGGTGCATTTAATGCGCGCGCAGCGCGCGCAGACGTCAGGATCGCCCATACCGGTGCACCGGACATCAAACAGTGCATGTCCGGTGTGCACCGGACACCCAGGAGGGCCCAGAAGTCAGAAGCTCCAAACGGTCAGAATCCAACGGCAATGGTGACGTGGCAGGGGCACCGGACTGTCCGGTGTGCACCGGACTGTCCGGTGCGCCATCGAACAGACAGGTTCCAGCAACGGTCACTTTTGGTGGTTGGGGCTATAAATACCCCAACCACCCCACATTCATTGCCATCCAAGTTTTCCACTTCTCAACTACTACAAGAGCTCTAGCATTCAATTCTAGACACACCAAATAGATCAAGTCCTCTCCAAATTCCACACAACTCCATAGCGACTAGAGAGAGTGATTTGCTTGTGTTCTTTCGAGCTCTTGCGCTTGGATCGCATTCTTTTCTTTCTCACTTGTTCTTGAGATCAACACTCAATTGTAACCAAGGCAAGAGGCACCAATTGTGTGGTGGCCCTTGCGGGGAAGTTTTGTTCCCGGTTGATTGAGAAGAAGAGAAAAGCTCACTCGATCCGTGGGATCGTTTGAGAGAGGGAAGGGTTGAAAGAGACCCGGCCTTTGTGGCCTCCTCAACGGGGAGTAGGTTTGCGAGAACCGAACCTCGGTAAAACAAATCCGCGTGTCACACTTTTATTTGCTTGCGATTTGTTTTGCGCCCTCTCTCGCGGACTCATTTATTCTTCTAACACTAACCCGGCTTGTAGTTGTGTTTATTTTTGAGAATTTCAGTTTCGCCCTATTCACCCCCCCTCTAGGCGACTATCAATTGGTATCGGAGCCCGGTACTTCATTAGAGCCTAACCGCTCGAAGTGATGTCGGGAGATCACACCAAGAGGGAGATGGAGACCGGCGATAACAAGCCCACTACAAGCCAAGGGAGCACTTCATCGGAAGAGTCCCGCACCAAGAGAAGGGAGAAGAAGAAGAACTCCTCCAAGCGGAAGGAGAAAAGATCTTCCTCTTCTCACCACAAGGAGAAGAAGGAAAAATCTTCTTCTCACAAGCCGCATCGGAGTGGGGACAAGCACAAAAGGATGAGGAAAGTGGTCTACTACGAGACCGACACTTCATCGACATCCACCTCCGGCTCCGACGCGGCGTCCGTCACTTCTAAACGCCAAGAGCGTAAGAAGTATAGTAAGATCCCCCTACGCTACCCTCGCACTCCTAAACATACACCTTTACTTTCCGTCCCATTAGGCAAACCACCAACTTTTAATGGTGAAGATTATGCTATGTGGAGTAATTTAATGCGATTTCATCTAACCTCTCTCCACAAAAGTATATGGGATGTTGTTGAGTATGGTGTACAGGTACCATCCGTAGGGGATGAGGACTACGACACGGACGAAGTGGCCCAAATCGAGCACTTCAACTCCCAAGCCACAACCATCCTCCTTGCTTCTCTAAGCAAGGAGGAATACAACAAAGTACAAGGGTTGAAGAACGCCAAGGAGATTTGGGACCTACTCAAGACGGCGCACGAGGGTGATGAACTCACCAAGATCACCAAGCGGGAAACGATCGAGGGGGAGCTCGGTCGCTTCCGTCTTCGCCAAGGGGAGGAGCCACAAGACATGTACAACCGGCTCAAGACCTTGGTGAACCAAGTACGCAACCTCGGAAGCGCAAAATGGGATGACCACGAAGTGGTTAAGGTTATTCTAAGAGCCCTTATTTTCCTTAACCCCACACAAGTTCAATTAATTCGTGGCAATCCTAGATATACACAAATGACCCCCGAAGAAGTCATCGGGAATTTTGTTAGTTTTGAATGCATGATTAAGGGCTCCAAGAAAATCAACGAGCTTGACGAGCCTTCCACATCCGAGGCGCAACCGGTGGCCTTCAAGGCAACGGAGGAGAAGAAGGAGGAGTCTACACCAAGTAGACAACCAATTGACGCCTCCAAGCTCGACAACGAGGAGATGGCCCTAATCATCAAAAGCTTCCGGCAAATCCTCAAGCAACGGAAGGGGAAGGATTACAAATCCCGTTCCAAGAAGGTTTGCTACAAGTGTGGTAAGCCCGGTCATTTTATTGCAAAATGTCCTATGTCTAGTGATAGTGACAGGGGCGACGACAAGAAGGGCAAGAGGAAGGAGAAGAAGAGATACTACAAGAAGAAGGGCGGCGATGCCCATGTTTGTCGGGAGTGGGACTCCGACGAAAGCTCAAGCGACTCCTCCGACGACGAGGACGCCGCCAACATCGCCGTCACCAAGGGCCTCCTCTTCCCCAACGTCGGCCACAAGTGCCTCATGGCCAAGGACGGCAAAAAGAAGGTAAAATCAAAGTCCTCCACTAAATATGAAACATCTAGTGATGAGGATGATGATAAAAATGAGGAGGATAATTTGCGTATTCTTTTTGCCAACCTTAACATGGAACAAAAAGAAAAATTAAATGAGCTAATTAGTGCCATCCATGAAAAGGATGATCTCTTGGACTCCCAAGAGGACTTCCTAATCAAGGAAAACAAGAAACATGTTAAGGTTAAAAATGCTTATGCTCTAGAAGTTGAAAAATGTAACAAATTATCTAGTGAGCTAAGCACATGCCATGACACTATTGCCAACCTTAGAAATGAAAATGTTAAATTAATTGCTAAGGTTGATTCTCATGTTTACATTGATCCTAGAAATGATAATGTTGATTTGCTTGCTAGGATTGATGAGTTGAATGTTTCCATTGCTAGCCTTAGAAATGAAAATGAGAAATTAATTGCTAAGGCTAAGGATTTTGATGTTTGCAATACTACTGTTTCCGACCTTAGAACTAAAAATGATATGTTGCATGCTAAGGTTGTTGAACTTAAATCTTGCAAACCCTCTACATCTAATGTTGAGCATGTTTCCATCTGTACTAGATGTAGAGATATTAATGTTGATGCTATCCATGATCACCTAGCCTTAATTAAAAAACAAAATGATCACATAGCACAACTTAATGCTAAAATTAGAGAGCATGACTTAGAAAATGAAAAATTTAAATTAGCTAGAAGCATGCTCTATAATGGGAGACGCCCTGGCATTAAGGATGGCATTGGATTCCAAAGGGGAGACAATGTCAAAATTAATGCTCCTCCAAAGAACTTATCTAACTTTGTTAAGGGCAAGGCTCCCATGCCTCAGGATAATGAGGGTTACATTTTGTACCCTGCCGGCTATCCTGAGAGCAAGATTAAGAAAATTCATTCTAGGAAGTCTCACTCTGGCCCCAATCATGCTTTTATGTATAAGGGTGAGACATCTAGATCTAGGCAACCAACCCATGCCAAGTTGCCTAGAAAGAAAACTACTAGTGCATCAAATGATCATGCCATTTCATTTAAAACTTTTGATGCATCTTATGTTTTAACTAACAAATCCGGCAAGGTAGTTGCCAAGATTGTTGGGGGCAAACACAAGGGCTCCAAGACTTGTGTTTGGGTACCCAAAGTTCTTGTATCTAATGCCAAAGGACCCAAAACCGTTTGGGTACCTAAAACAAAGAACTAAACTTGTTTTGTAGGTTTATGCATCCGGGGGCTCAAGTTGGATACTCGATAGCGGGTGCACAAACCATATGACAGGGGAGAAAAGGATGTTCTCCTCATATGAGAAAAACCAAGATCCCCAACGAGCTATCACATTCGGGGATGGAAATCAAGGTTTGGTCAAAGGATTGGGTAAAATTGCTATATCTCCTGACCATTCTATTTCCAATGTTTTTCTTGTAGATTCGTTAGATTACAATTTGCTTTCCGTATCCTAATTATGTCAAATGGGTTACAACTGTCTTTTTACTGATACTGGTGTTACTGTCTTTAGAAGAAGTGATGATTCAATAGCTTTTAAGGGAGTGTTAGAGGGTCAGCTATACTTAGTAGATTTTAATAGAGCTGAACTCGACACTTGCTTGATTGCTAAGACTAACTTGGGTTGGCTCTGGCACCGCCGACTAGCCCATGTTGGAATGAAGAATCTTCACAAGCTTCTAAAGGGAGAACACATTTTGGGACTAACCGATGTTCATTTTGAGAAAGACAGGATTTGTAGCGCATGTCAAGCCGGGAAGCAAGTTGGCATACATCATCCACACAAAAACATCATGACTACCGACAGGCCACTGGAGCTTCTACACATGGACTTATTCGGCCCGATCGCTTACATAAGCATCGGCGGTAGTAAGTATTGTCTTGTAATTGTGGATGACTATTCTCGCTTCACTTGGGTGTTCTTTTTGCAGGACAAATCTCATACCCAAGAGACCTTAAAGGGATTCTTGAGACGGGCTCAAAATGAGTTCGGCTTAAGGATCAAGAAAATTAGAAGCGACAATGGGACGGAGTTCAAGAACGCTCAAATTGAAGGTTTCCTTGAGGAGGAGGGCATCAAGCATGAGTTCTCTTCTCCCTACACTCCACAACAAAATGGTGTAGTGGAGAGGAAGAATCGAACTCTATTGGACATGGCAAGAACCATGCTTGATGAGTACAAGACACCGGATCGGTTTTGGGCCGAGGCGGTCAACACCGCCTGCTACGCCATCAACCGGTTATATCTTCATCGAATCCTCAAGAAGACATCTTATGAACTCCTTACCGGTAAAAAGCCCAATATTTCATATTTTAGAGTTTTTGGTAGCAAATGTTTTATTCTTGTCAAAAGAGGTAGAAAATCTAAATTTGCTCCTAAAACTGTAGAAGGCTTTTTACTAGGATATGACTCAAACACAAGGGCATATAGAGTCTTTAACAAGTCCTCAGGACTTGTTGAAGTTTCTTGTGACGTTGTGTTTGATGAGACTAATGGCTCTCAAGTAGAGCAAGTTGATCTTGATAAAACAGGTGAAGAACAGGCTCCATGCATAGCGCTAAGGAACATGTCCATTGGGGATGTGTGTCCTAAGGAATCCGAAGAGCCTTCACAAGCACAAGATCAACCATCCTCCTCCATGCAAGTATCTCCACCAACTCAAGTTGAGGATGAGGCTCAAGATGTTGAACAAGAAGATGAGCCACCTCAAAATGACGGCAACGATCAAGGGGGAGATGCAAATAATGAAGACAAGGAGGATGAACAACCAAGACCGCCACACCCAAGAGTCCACCAAGCAATCCAACGAGATCACCCCGTCGACACCATCCTCGGCGATATTCATAAGGGGGTAACTACTCGATCTCGCGTTGCTCATTTTTGTGAACATTACTCTTTTATTTCCTCTATTGAGCCACACAGGGTAGAGGAAGCTCTTCAAGATTCGGATTGGGTGATGGCGATGCAAGAGGAGCTCAACAATTTCACGAGGAACGAGGTATGGCACTTAGTTCCACGTCCTAACCAAAATGTTGTAGGAACCAAGTGGGTCTTCCGCAACAAGCAAGACGAGCATGGTGTGGTGACTAGGAACAAAGCTCGACTCGTGGCCAAGGGGTATTCACAAGTCGAAGGTTTGGATTTTGGTGAAACCTATGCACCCGTAGCTAGGCTTGAGTCAATTCGCATATTATTAGCCTATGCTACTTACCATGGCTTCAAGCTCTATCAAATGGACGTGAAGAGTGCCTTCCTCAATGGACCGATCAAGGAGGAGGTCTACGTTGAGCAACCTCCCGGCTTTGAAGACAGTGAGTACCCTAATCATGTTTGTAGGCTCTCTAAGGCGCTTTATGGGCTCAAGCAAGCCCCAAGAGCATGGTATGAATGCCTTAGAGATTTCCTTATTTCAAATGGCTTCAAAGTCGGCAAGGCCGATCCTACTTTATTCACTAAGACTCTTGACAATGATTTGTTTGTATGCCAAATTTATGTTGATGATATCATATTTGGGTCTACTAACAAATCTACATGTGAAGAATTTAGTAGGATCATGACACAAAAATTCGAGATGTCGATGATGGGGGAGTTGAAGTATTTTCTAGGATTCCAAGTAAAGCAACTCCAAGAGGGCACCTTCATTAGTCAAACAAAGTATACTCAAGACATCCTAAGCAAGTTTGGAATGAAGGATGCCAAGCCCATCAAGACACCCATGGGAACAAATGGGCATCTCGACCTCGACACGGGAGGTAAGTCCGTGGATCAAAAGGTATACCGGTCGATGATTGGTTCATTGCTTTATTTATGTGCATCTCGACCGGACATTATGCTTTCCATTTGCATGTGTGCAAGATTCCAAGCCGACCCTAAGGAATCACACCTTACGGCCGTGAAACGAATCTTGAGATATTTGGCTTTTACTCCTAAGTTTGGGCTTTGGTACCCTCGGGGATCCACTTTTGATTTGATTGGGTATTCGGATGCCGATTGGGCGGGGTGTAGGATTAATAGGAAGAGCACATCGGGGACTTGCCAGTTCTTGGGAAGATCCTTGGTGTCTTGGGCTTCAAAGAAGCAAAATTCGGTCGCTCTTTCCACCGCCGAAGCCGAGTATATTGCCGCAGGCCATTGTTGCGCGCAATTGCTTTGGATGAGGCAAACCCTGCGGGACTACGGTTACAAATTAACCAAGGTCCCTTTGCTATGTGACAATGAGAGTGCAATCAAGATGGCCGACAATCCCGTCGAGCATAGCCGCACTAAGCACATAGCCATTCGGTATCATTTTCTTCGGGATCACCAACAAAAGGGGGATATCGAGATTTCTTACATTAACACTAAAGATCAATTAGCCGATATCTTTACCAAACCACTTGATGAGCAATCTTTTACCCGACTTAGGCATGAGCTCAATATTCTTGATTCTAGGAATTTCTTTTGCTAAACTTGCACACATAGCACATGAATATACCTTTGATCATGTCTCTTTTATATGCTATGACTAATGTGTTTCCAAGTGTATTTCAAACCAAGTCATAGGTATATTGAAAGGGAATTGGAGTCTTCGGCGAAGACAAGGCTTCCACTCCACTCTACTACTCATCCTTCGCCGTCGCTCCGCATCATCTCTCCAACCTTGGTATAATCTTCACTCATTCATTTCATGACCAAAGGGGGAGAACGTACTTCATTGGGCTCTAATGATTCCGTTTTTGGCGATTCATGCCAAAGGGGGAGAAAATATGAGCCCAAAGCAAAAGGACCGCACCACCACCTAATTTTATAACTTTGACGATTTTTAAATTGGTAAATTTCAAAATTGGTATCTCTTTGTGTTCTAAAGGGGGAGCAAGTAGTATTTTCAAAATTGATGGAAAACCCTCTTGAACACTAAGAGGAGACCTTATTTGAGGGGGAGTTTTGTTTAGTCAAAGGAAAAGCATTTGAACAAAGGAAGAATATTTCAAATCTTGAAAATGCTTTGCAAATCTTATTCATTTACCTTTGACTATCTTGCAAAATGACTTTGAAAAAGAATTTACAAAAGAATTTGCAAAAACAAAACTTATGGTGCAAATGTGGTCCAATATGTCAAAAAAACAAAGAAACCATCCATGCGCATCACATAAGTATTTATATTGGCTCAATTCCAAGCAACCTTTGCACTTACATTATGTAAACTAGTTCAATTATGCACTTCTATATTTGCTTTGGTTTGTGTTGGCATCAATCACCAAAAAGGGGGAGATTGAAAGGGAATTAGGCTTACACCTAGTTCCTAAATAATTTTGGTGGTTGAATTGCCCAACACAAATATTGGACTAACTAGTTTGCTCTAGTGCATAAGTTATACAGGTGCAAAAGGTTCACACTCAGCCAATAAAAAGATCAAGTGTTGGATTCAACAAAGGAGCAATGAGGCAACCGAGGGCACCTCTGGCTGGAGGCACCGGACTGTCCGGTGTGCACCGGACAGTGTCCGGTGCGCCCAGAGGAGTCCAGCTCAAACTCTTCGTCCTCGGGAATTCTCGGAAGCCGGCGCGCTATAATTCACCGGACTGTCCGGTGTGCACCGGACATGTCCGGTGCTCCAAGGAAGCGCGGTCTCCGGAACTCGCCAGCCTCGGGTTCGCGCGGCAGCCGCTCCGCTAAAATTCACCGGACTGTCCGGTGTGCACCGGACTGTCCGGTGTGCCAGCGGAGCAACGGCTATTTCGGCGCCAACGGCTCCCTGCGGTGCATTTAATGCGCGCGCAGACGTCAGGATCGCCCATACCGGTGCACCGGACATCAAACAGTGCATGTCCGGTGTGCACCGGACACCCAGGAGGGCCCAGAAGTCAGAAGCTCCAAACGGTCAGAATCCAATGGCAATGGTGACGTGGCAGGGGCACCGGACTGTCCGGTGTGCACCGGACTGTCCGGTGCGCCATCGAACAGACAGGTTCCAGCAACGGTCACTTTTGGTGGTTGGGGCTATAAATACCCCAACCACCCCACATTCATTGCCATCCAAGTTTTCCACTTCTCAACTACTACAAGAGCTCTAGCATTCAATTCTAGACACACCAAATAGATCAAGTCCTCTCCAAATTCCACACAACTCCATAGCGACTAGAGAGAGTGATTTGCTTGTGTTCTTTCGAGCTCTTGCGCTTGGATCGCATTCTTTTCTTTCTCACTTGTTCTTGAGATCAACACTCAATTGTAACCAAGGCAAGAGGCACCAATTGTGTGGTGGCCCTTGCGGGGAAGTTTTGTTCCCGGTTGATTGAGAAGAAGAGAAAAGCTCACTCGATCCGTGGGATCGTTTGAGAGAGGGAAGGGTTGAAAGAGACCCGGCCTTTGTGGCCTCCTCAACGGGGAGTAGGTTTGCGAGAACCGAACCTCGGTAAAACAAATCCGCGTGTCACACTTTTATTTGCTTGCGATTTGTTTTGCGCCCTCTCTCGCGGACTCATTTATTCTTCTAACACTAACCCGGCTTGTAGTTGTGTTTATTTTTGAGAATTTCAGTTTCGCCCTATTCACCCCCCCTCTAGGCGACTATCAGATCGCCTCGATCGTGTCCTCCGCCCGGTATCTGAAAGACTCGGAGTCCAGTGAGCGCCATCCTGGCTGCAGGGGATGAGGCTCCAAGGTCATCCTCACCCTACAGCGGGGCACCCGGTGCTTCTCGAACTGCTGCACCGCGTACTGAGGGGGTGTCATGTACCCGGCTCCCTGAAGTACCTCCCACAAAATACGGGGGAAGCCCTCTCGTGCAAGTCCGTCAGTGTGGGTTAGTGCATTTCCGTCCTCTGAGGATCCGTGGGAAGTCATCTGTGTACGGTTGAGTGTAAATAAAAGAAAAAGAATTATAAAAAGAACAAGAGAAATAAAACTCATCCTTTCTTTCAGTTAAATAAAAAGGTACTGGAGACTTAGTTGGCTATCACCTTGTTTTTTAAGTCTTTACTCAATTGCTTAATTTAGCAATGCATGCATGCTCGTCCTGAACGACCTCACCAATATAAGGGGATAGGGAAGGACTCCCATCCCTTAAAGTGGCCTGTGGGGCCTAATTATTTAGCCACCTAGCTACCCTTCTATCATCCTAAGGCTTCTCGTCCTAGGTCTATCCTGCTCGTCCTACGGTCTATCCAACATTGTTTCTATCAATTTTTATTTTGAAAAGGGATGGTATTCATATTTTATTGATTCCTCTGTGGTGGTACAAGCTCCGATACCAGCTGTGGCAGAACTGCCCGAATTATTCCAACTTAAGTGCCTAAGTCCTGCCTTAGAGGCTAGACTTCACTTAAATGGGAATAACCCGTCAATCCCTCGGATCTAGTCCGACACGGCCACTGACAGGATCAAGTACCACAATCTCACTCGATGGTGAGTCACAGAGCAAATACAATAAAGCATAAAACCATGCATGTGAGAGTATTAAATTATTACATCATCATCATTGGAGTTTTTGCAAAAGTAACCATCATTGTTCGAAGTGCAGCGGAATAAAACTAACGGCAAATAAACAGAGAGATGGGGAAGCCTGTCCCATCACTCCTCATGCTCCTCCTCAGCCGAGGCGGGGTCCCACTCGACAGTCCAACCCGGTGGTAAGGTGGACGGCCAAGTCACTCCAGCAACCATGTCCTCTAGAGAACCTGTAAATTATGCCACAAGCAAGGCTGAGTATACTAATACTCAGCTGACTTACCCGGTGTGAGGAGTCTACTCCTCTACCTCTAGACATGCAGCTGTTTGGCTGTGGGGTTTGGTTTGCCAAAAGCACTAGCTGAGTTTCTAAATCAAGTTTTAACTTTTTCACATTTAAGTGTGACTCTCTTAAGGCTAAATATGTACTATCTACTCATACATAGTAGCAAACATTTTAGCAATCAACGTCTTGTATCAACTCATCCTATTTCCACTTGTTACTCAATGTAGCAGCATGGATCAAGCAGTCTCATTAGCTGCGAGAAGCAGACGATTCGAATCGAGTTTCAAACCTTGCAAGGTAAACCTAAACACACGACGTGGCGAGGCACTCCGTCCCCACACACATCAACCGTCCCCATCGATTCCCCGTCAGCAGAATCAGGGCTCACCGCCTTGGCGTACAATGCCTCACTGACCCCGACTGGCCGTCGTGCAGTGACCGCACTTGTACCCACCATAACCGGAATGGGAGACCACGTCTCAGGTCGCGTGAGGGGATATGTCCACTGCCGGGTTCACTCAGGTACTAGGCTTACCGATTTACCATATTTCTCGGCATATGTTTAGTACGTTCAAACGCTTGACTCACGGTACCACACCTTAATCCTTATTCCAATTCTCACCTCGTAGACCACCAATCCCCATGGATTGTTGTCCACAGACCAACATCATTATGATATAAAAATGGATACAACCAATTCCTGACCTCGCGCGAGTGCTAAAAAAAATCACTCGACTTCTACCGAGATCCTACTTAAATAAGCAGCTACTCGACCTAGCATACTAGTATTCATCACAATGGGGTTCCTGAGATCATGCAACTAGGGTTTCAAACAACTCCTACACTTAAGTGCACAAACAATCCTACAATCATTAGGTGTAGTAAAATAGTATAAATAATAGGTTATGCATAAAACCGGGGCTTGCCTTCCAAGGTTGTGGCAGGCAGATCCTCTGATGCAGACTCTGGGGCTGGATCCGGGGCTACCTCCTGAGCAGCTCCTTGCTCCGGCACGAGGACGTACTCTCCATCAGCAAGGTTACAGTCTATCGAATGCAATGAACATGTATATCATGATTATGCAGGATTTAATAACCTTATGATAAGAAGAAACTAAGTCAAGAAGTAACTTAGGGTTTCTTAGCCATGCGGGGCTTCCAGTGGGTTATGCTTATTACTTTTCAGGCTTAGGGTTTCATTGAGGATAAACATAGTGGATTTGTATTGTCTTTATATATTTTCAGTGGACAATTTACAAGGAATTTAAGATGACACTAATTTCCATTATTCATTTTTCCTTTTTCTTCATTTTCTACTTATAGTTTCTAGTGTAGGTTTGCATTAGGACAGTGGTTTAACCTTTTCCAAAAATTCTGTAAAAATTACAGTGGATTGCCATTGGTCATTGTAGCCTATTTTAGGAAATTGAGGTTCAAAATAAAAGGCTAAGCTTTAGGAAAAAAATAACAAAGGTGGTGTAAAATGGGTCACTTTACACTACACCTCTCCATTAGAGTTGAGTTCCTTCCTAAGGGTTATTTTTGTTGGGATCTAACAGTAATACTATACCTCTGTGCCAAAATTCACAGAAAGTTAATTGGTGATTATTTAGTTGTGATTTTCTAAAGTTTTAGGTCCAAAAGGTGCTTATAACTAAATTGTCATTTGAAAAATATCAAACAACAGATTTTGTATTTTTCTTATGTTTATAATAACCAAACATTAGTTATCCCAAGGGTTGGGGTATTTTCACCTTAGGGTTATTTTTGTAGGGTTTTTCTAAGTTATCCTTATTTTCTTCAAATAAAATGTATCCTACTTAATTTATACTAAACCAGGGTAGGATAGATTTTTCTGGTGAACTACATTGGATAAGTGCCTTAACAAAAATAGAGGCGCCCTCTGGTTCATTATTTAAATCACACTTTCTATTTTTCTTAACCTTAAGCACATTGTAAAATAAGTGGTAAAAACTAACTTAATGGGGTGGACAGAGAGGTTTAGCATTTTTAAACAGGTTAGTGGGTGGACATAAACTTCTCCAAATTTTCTTAACCTTAGTCAAATAGCACAACTATTTTTCTTTCTATTATTGAGCTTTTGGCCAAAACTATAATTAAATCAGAACCTTAAAGTTTTCTATAGTACATAGGGGGTTTTATATTTTTCTTAAGTAGGTTACAATATTTAGAGTCTGACAAAATTTGTTTGACCAAATTTGGATGAACTAAACAGAAGTTATGAATTTTTAAAGTCTCTGTTCAATTTAAAAACAGATTTAATAAGAGTTTCCTGGAAAAACAATTTACACCGAGGTCCCTGGGTTTAAACTGAATCAACCTACTCAGATCTACCCCTGAGCCACTATTCCCCTGAGTCGCTGACAGTTCAAAAAGCCCCCTGACCTTTTCTTCCTCTCACCCGCAGTCCTTCCCCCAATGTAAACAGTACCCACGGGAAAGAAAAGGGTGGCGCGGCTTACCGGCGGCGAGGTAGGTCCGGCGAAGGGCAGGGTTGGCTCGGGGAGGTTCTGGCGGTCACAGCGAGGTGCGGCTCGACGGCGGGGATGGCCGGAATCGTCCGGTCCACGTGCGCAGGCGGGTGTTCTCGTCGGCGGCGAGTGTACCGGCCAAACTACGGTGATCTGGTTCAATCCAAGGGCACGGTAAGCTTCACGGGGCGATGTAGAGACTGTGTGCACAAGGAATTGGAAAATGGTTGAGTGGATTACCCGGTCCACGTACTCCGGCGGGGTTGCGAACTCCGGTGACCCTCAATTGGCCTCTCGGGCGAAGTAGGTTTCGATTCCTCGCTCGGGGAGCTTCACGGGGGTGTACTTAGTCGTCTCCGAGGGTTGGACGGGGCTGGGAAGGGCTGGGCTGGCCGGTCCACAACGGCAGGGGCTCGGGTGGCTGCAGACACGCCGTGCACGGGCAAACGACGGTGAGTTGAGCTCCGGTGAGGCTTGAGCGTGCGCGGAGAAGTGTGGCCGATGCCTTAGTGGGTTTTATAGGCGCGGGCGCACACAGGGGACACGGGCGCGGCTCGACGCGGCGCGGGGTCGGGCGCGGGCGTGCTCTGGCGCGGCAGAGCGTGTCGAACACGTGGAGCTTTTCTTCTGCCCTCGCTCCACAGCTCACCCAAGTCGCAAACGTGCGAATCTTGGCATAAATCCGGCGCGAGTCTTTTCCTAGCACCTAGGGCTATCACTCAACTGTGAGACGCCATGGCAGATATGGCCTAGGGAGGGAGATCTTGGGTCGCCAAATCGGGTGTGTCTCTCTGCCCACCTCGCGACAAAAACCATGCCAAGGCATGTCAAACGTCCAAGTCTCGGGCTCAGCTTTTTCCAGTGGGTGCCTTAGGTGGTATGCCACATTTTTTGTATAGAACATAGGTGGATTTGGTGCCACCTTCGAGGTGAACACGACTGATCTTTGGTGTAGGTGTAGTTTTTAACTTAGAGAGAATTAGAGAGCTCTAGCTCTCTCTCCACTTGGAGATTTGATTTGGGGTTTCTCCAGGGGTCTTTTTGCAATATTTCCTTCCCCTAATTGCTGGTTATAAGGTTACTTAAGGTTTGGTTGAAGATTACCCATATTTTGCACATTTGCTCACTCTCTTTCCCCTTTTAACCATGGTTTTGGGAGATAGGGTTTAAGAGAGGTCTAGGGTTCTTCCCCCTCTTATACAAGGTAGTAAGTGCATAAAGATTTGAGTAATACCTCTTAAGTCATTAACAAACCTTGATTAACACATGAGCTCCAAAGTTCTTATGTAGTTCCTTAAGTCTCTACCACATATGATCACAGCCCTTAATGCCAAGGTGGGTTCTAACCATGGTAACACCTGAGGTGTTACAGACCGTTCTAGGCCCCCACCAGCCAAATTGACCCCTCCACCATGACCCCCTATCCCCACCCGTGCTTTGCCTCATCCCCAACCGCCCGGAACTGGTCACCGGCGGAGAACCGCCATCGAGCTCCGGCGGCCGATTTTCCTCTCGGTCGAACCCCCCCGTCACACCTCCATAACGTCGTTTCCCCCCCTCGCTGGCACGTGAGCCCGCGCCCATGGTGTCGTCCCCGCGCCGCTCCCGTTGGCCGGCCGAGCTGGGCCGCCTGCCCGTGTGGCCACGCGCGCGCCCCCGGCTAGGCCGAATCCCCCCCGGGCCCAGTTAGCCAGGAAAATCCTTTTCCTTTTCTTTTTCCCATTTTCTTTTCTCATTTTCACATATATGTTTATATATTGATATTTTATGCACCAAAAATAGTCCAAATATTTAATATGGCACAAAATAATAATATTTAAAACTTGGCACACTTCACTAAGCCACCATGGTTGATGTAATGTTCATTGCATGTTTTTGCTAGGCGGGGAGTAATCCGATCCTCCGAAAATCGTAGCTCTGGAAGAAGGGCAGGAGCCCGACCTCTCGGAAATAGACCTTTCGTGCCCAGAGAACTTCGACGAAGGCAAGTTCATTCTTCCCTTGATGCATGAATTACCTATTCTTTCTACCACTGCCTAAGCCGGGAATAAGGGTTGGGTCCTTTGCATTGTGAGTAGAGAGATGGTCCGCATTAAAGAATATCTTTTGAGTACAAAATATGGGTTAAGAAAAAGGGTGGTTTTTCCTGAAAAGGAAAATGTTTTCAAAAGTGTATGATGAAGGGTATTCACCCTTATCACCTTTCAAGTGGGATAGTCAGGGACTCCCTGGGTTAAGGGAGGGCCTCAGGAGTTGGCTCAGCCGGGTTAGGTGTGAGTAGAAGGATTGTCCCCTCATATAAGGACTGGTATGTCATCCTTCACTACCTGTACTCACTTCAAGTACAACCACTCGAGACTATATGGGCAGTCACTCAATCTGAACTTGTACGGTCCAAACCCCAGGGTTATGATGGCTGGGGAGCACCGGGAGGATAAGGAGGGGGAATGTTTTGTCCGGTTTGGGCATGGTGGTGGCCTGACTCCTTCCGGTATAACCGTTAAGGTAAGGACGTGCAAGGAAGGAAAGAGATTCGGATTCGGGTCTCATTGGCCATGAGACCGCAGAGCCGGACTAGTGGGTAAAGTATAGCCCTCTACGCAGAGTTTGAAACCTATTCGAATAGTCCGTGTCCACTGTTATGGATGAGTCTAGTTTGGTATGACAATTAGTGTTTTGATCTTCGTAAACAGGGAAGTGTGTGTGGGTGTTTTTGGAAATGAAAAACAGTGCCACGGGAGCAGGAAGCTCAGTGGTGGTTGAGTGTGAAAATGTGCTACTTCTCTCTCTGGGGTAAACCGTTAAAGTATTGGCTTCCTCTAAAAAAGAAGAGTGACTTCAACTCCACCATATCATGCATGTATTGTATAGGTCCCTCTCTCTTTACGAGCGGGATGGGCTTGCGGAATACCCAGTGTATTCACCCAGATTTATTTATGTTTTTCAGCAGCTGAGGACTTCTTTTCTGCTATGTTCGACTAGAAGGGGGCTATGTCTGCACCCAGTCTGCCTGTGGCATGGGCTAGATGATCTTCCACTATGCTTTGTATTCCAGGCTCGCTAGAGCTTGTATTTTGGTATTGTAATAACCTTTTTCAAAACTCTATACTATTTGAAGTAAGGAATGTGGTTACTAGCCTCCTGGGACTAGTAATTGTATCACATTTGAGTCCAAAAGGATCGGGATGCTTCAGGTGGTATCAGAACCATAGGACTGGCCATAGACTGTAGCCCTGACCTTAAAAGTTTCCCTTAAAAGAAAAGACCTCTTAACCTCTAAAGGAACCTTCTCTTCTTTCCCGCGATTTTACCAAACCCTTCTGCTCTTGGTACCAGATGGAAGGCTCCTTTGTCATTAGGACATCCTACTGCTCAGAGGTGGAAGGATTCCCTCACCTTCTGTGGAGTTGCGCGCTTCGCATGGGGATCCGCAAGAAGCCGGAGTACATCTGGAAAGAATACCACGAGAACGGGATTGAGAAATGCTCCATGGCAGTCTACCTGGGAGAAAGCCGAAACTACCCAAATCACCCTCTCTTCCAAATCACCGACACTGGACACCTCTTCCCAGATACTTGCCAGAATGCTACCCAAAGAGCCCTCTGCCAGCTATGCCAAAACTACAGCAGGGAAGTCTCTGAGACACCCCTTCGCTACTTTCCACCCAGTAACAAAAATACTCTTGCCTGGAGGAAAAGACTTCAGGCCTTGTCAGGGAGAGATCCTAATGAAGATGACTCTACCATAGTCTACATGGCCGGATATCTACATACCCTTGACAACCACTATGACGACCTTTCCTCCCACTGCACCCACCTAAATTTCCGGGTAGAAAGCCTAGAGCAACAAATCAAGGAATTAAAGGAAGAAAAGGCGTCTCTTCAAGACAGTCTCAAGATGGCAGAAGGCGAAGAAGCGAACACTCGTGAAGCATACCGGACTCTGAAGATGGACTATGCTAAGAAATTAAAGAAGCTCGCCCCCACCAAGAAGATCCGAAAGCGGTTCAAGAGCCAAGGATGCTAGACTGACCGAAAAGAGGAAACCCCACCAACACTGCCTCCCTCAGGGATAGAAAACTTTTCCGACATGGAGGAGGTGTCCCTAGCTAGCCTTGACGATCTTCTCAGGGAGTTTAGGGACACCCTAGAAAATGCTCGCGCGTAGTGTGATCCGTGGCAATTGTATGCTTGTAATGAACTTGAGTGCTGAATAAAATAACGTGTTTGAAAAAATGGCATATGCATAGTAGTAATCCTTTTCCCTCTAGCAGATGGCCTCGGATAAAACCATGCCTACCGCCTTAGGGATTGGAGCAAGGTCTCTCCTAGGTGCTGAAGGAGAAGTTGGTGGAGAAGGGAGCGAGACCCACCTCCCTGCACCTTCGGAGTTACCACTAGACTTAGCCCAAGTTCTGGCCAACCAAACCCGACTCATTGAGGTCCTCACCAGAAGCCTTGAGAACCAGCACCTGATTGGAGGAAGGCCTCAGGACAGGATGGGAGAGTTTCTAAAGCTCAAGCCTCCCATATTTGTCGGATCCAACAACCCGCTCGACGCTGATGACTGGCTGCGCACAATAAAAAGGAAGTTAGAGGCCATCGGATGCCCTGAGAACCAGCGTGTTCATCTTGCTGCTCATCAACTCTTCGGGATGGCCCTATCCTGGTGGGATACTTTCAGCGCTGCCGTGAGAGATGCCACCTGGGCAGAATTTGAAGCCACTTTCCGAGAGCATCATGTGCCCTAGGGATCGTCTAGCTCAAAGAAGAAGAATTTTGGGAATTAACTCAAGGAGGGAGATCTGTCAGTGAATACGTCCACAAGTTCACAAAATTGGCTAGCTATGCGCCTGATGATGTCAGCACGGAAGCCAAGAAGGTGGCCCATTTCTTGAAGGGGCTGAGACCAGAGCTCAAGACTATCCTCGCCAGCCAAGATTTTCTCAGCTTCTCGCACCTCTCAAAGAAGGCCATACAAGTGGAAAGGGCTAGAGAAGAAGAAAAGGGTCACCTCAAGAGGAAGTTTCAAGTTCTCCGAGCTCAGCAGCAGGACAGGCACCAGAGAGTTTGATCTTTTGGGTTTCCTCCCAAAGGACCAAGCTACAGGAAGCCAGCAGGGCCCGCTCCGTCACGTTTCAGCCAACCGGGTCAAAGTTCCCTCCATGCTCCATCTATTACAAGCAACTAACCTCCAGCCAATGCTTGTTGGCACTACGAAGACCCCAGTCACTACAAGAATAATTGTCCTCAGTTGAAGACATCCGTGCCTACCTACTCCAACTCGGTGAATGGCCCCAAGAATGCTCCAGCACCCGCCTCCAAGGCATGCTCCTCCAACAGCCAGCTAAGCAAGACCTAGTATCATGGCAGGGCACGAGTGAACCACGTCGACGCTCAAAAAGCTCAGCAAGCCCTGGGACTAGTGCTCGGTGAGTTCCTAGTCGAATTTACCCCCGCTGCTGTATTTTTTGATTCAGGAGCATCCCATTCATTCATAGCCACAAGTTTTGTGGAAAAGCATGGCATTCTCACTTCATCTCTAGAAATTCCCTTGGTCACTTGAACCCCAGGGTCATGTGACAGAACCTCCCAAGTCATTAGGCCCACCTACAGTTGTCCTTGTCCAACAGACTTCAGACAACCCTGCAGGTGTTCCTGAATCACTTGACAAGTTCGGTATCTGCTTTTCTTACCTTTCCCAAGAGCGTTTTACCCGTCACGCAGACATAACAAATTATCGGAGGTACGAAAATGCGGAAGCGGTTACATAAACTTACCTTTATTTAAAAGTAGGGCAGAGTTATATTATTATAGACTAGGATATAATATACGAGTGCAGAGTAGTATTATTATTACAAGCCAAGGGAGGCAAAAACCCCTCCCGATAAGTATCAAACAAAAAAGTTTTTATGGAGGAACCCTTCCTCCTGCAGCTTTACTCTTGGTTTTCTTCTTTTGAGACCACCTTGGAACAGAAACAACAAAAGTTTGTCGCTTCTTCACCTAAAAACAATAGGGAATAAAACCCTGAGTATGGGATTACTCAACAAGACTTACCCGACTAAAGAAAAGACTTTCAAGGGTATGCTGGTTATAAGGGAGTCAAGGTAAGGTTTCTCAATAAGCAAAGACTCTGTTTGCATAAATGCTTACTAAAATGGATCCTTAAAAATCCAGTTTTATTTGGCAAGTTAAGTGACATTACCTGTAACTAGAGTTCTTTCTACCCTAGTTCATTCACTTGACCTGCACTAGCCAATTTCTTACCAACCCTTAATCTTTACTGGAGTTCTACGTATAGGTCAGTGACCAAGTCTTCATAACCGCGAAGGTACGGCGATCCGAATCGATTATACTCAGCTGAGGATCTCCAATCATACGACATATGTAGCACTTAACCCTTGCATATGTCAACTCGCCACCGGGGTTCTTAAGACCAGATCAGGTTCACGCCAACCGAGAGCACAGATACACCACCGTCCAGCCTCTTGCCACGGAGGGTACACGCTACTCTCGCCATCTCTCCACTCCCATTGCGTGGTATCTTATTCTGGCCTTAGTCTGCCCGAGGCAAAGCTTACCCATGATGAGGCATGTGGCCAGTTAAAGGGTCCTCGGTCATCAAGCCTACATCGACACGGTCCTTAATCGACTCAGACGGAGACACTACACCGAGACTCTCTCTTCTCGTGCAAGTCACCCGTCCGGTCTCAGCTTAATCATTTCAACCCAAAGTTTGGTACCTGACAGAGGTACAACTTTTCCGATGTTGAACCCATCATGGCCATGGTGGATCCACCATCAAGTTTTATTTTCAAAAACACCCTCCCATTTTGCCACATTATCTTTTATGAAAACAAAACATTTTGTTTGCTAAAGCAAGACTAAGCATAGGAAAAACCTTTGTAAAACAGGGATTCAAAGGAAGGTAATCAAATTCAAGGAAGGTAATGCAGGAATTGTCTTAGCAATCAACTCCTATCACCTAATGCATCAAGCAAGTGAGAAAGATTTTAAAAGAGTCAAGGAGGTGGCAAATGCACCGGGGCTTGCCTTGGTTTACAGGTGATTCAGGCTCAGTTCCACAGATGTCAAAATAAAAACAGCTGTCTGCCTGATGTTCCTGAGGTGGTGGTGGTGAAGTCTTCTCTCCTTCTACTTCAACTTCTTCGTTTTCTAAGGATAACCATGCATAATAAGTGAAAGCCCATGTATGCTCCATGAGAGATGTTCAAGAGAATAAGAATTTATTATCTAAGGTCTTGAATACAATTTCCTTCACGGTTCTCCGAGAAACTAGGGTTTCCGGAGTTAGTAAAGGAATTCAAAGGGCAGGGGGTAGGGTTTTGGGGTTCTAAGTATCAAACAAGTGTCCAAATCATGCCAAATTCTACCATAAAGCTTCTAAATAATGTTAGAGTTCACAATAAAAAGTTTGGGGATTTTTGGAATTATTATTGATTTTCTAAAAATCCAGAAACAATGTTTTAGGCTATTATAAAATGCTCCAAAATTCCCTATTGACCTAAAAATCATGAAATACTTTATTAAATTGTGTGGAAATTAGGAACCTATTTAAATTGGTTTGGCATTTTTACCATTTTTCTACAATTTTCTAGAATTGTTTTAGCTCTGGCAAAAAAGAAAAGAAAGGAATGATGAACAGTCTTGGGTGGGCCAGAAACCAGCCCAGGCGGCCCAAGACTGTTCATCATTTTTATTTTTCTTTTTTTGCCAGAGCTAAAACAATTCTAGAAAATTGTAGAAAAATGGTAAAAATGCCAAACCAATTTTGAATATCGCGCGCGCCCGCGCTGGCAGACTTGCACAGAGGCCCTCACGGTTTTGAATATCTTGAACCGAGTTCTCCGCACTATTGCAGTGAGTCGCTGACACCTTACAGGGAACCCCCCAGACTTCTAATTCTTTACCGCGCTAGGACCATGACGTCGCACGGCGGAGGCTTCATCCGGCGAGGTTAGACTGGCCGATTGGAGCAAAGACTGGTGCCCCCAAGCGGCAGACACCAAATTGAACCCCTCCCTCGTATTTCCCCCAACTTAATTTTACTAAGGGCGCATGGAAACGACCTGTCCACGATGACGGCAAAACCCGAGAAGACGCTATGGTGTTCCGGGCAATTTGGTACGGTCTAGCTCAATCAATCAAGCCTACAAGCAACATGAGATCCTAGAGATGCTATAAGATTCAATAGAGGGGTATGAATCAACCTGAAGCAGGCTGGCCACGGTGAGCACACACCGCACGGTGTTCTTCGTGGATTTGGGGAAAATCCCAAATTGAAGTTCTCTGGTGGACAATTCGAGGCACAAGTTAGTGTACGGGTTGCTTGACTATCTCGCGGAGCCGATGACACACTCAATTTATAGGCTCCGGGGGCGGTGGCGCGTGAATTGGAGATGGCGCAGTGGCGGCCGGAGGAGGGGGAGGTCACTGGCGCAAGAAATTCATGGCATCTACCGTGGCGGGCTCATCGGTGATCACCGGATAAACTTCACGTGATCAATGGCGACGCAGTTAAAGGCCTGAGACGTGGCGTAGTTGTGGTGAACGATGCGGACTCCGGCGATGGCCATAAGGCCACGTCGTCGGCGCAAGTGGGCACGGTATGGGGTGGAACAGTGGTCGGAGTTTATCCTTGCGACGATCTTTACCATCCCGAGCCATATCCAGTACTTAGTGGAGTCTGAATCGCAATGGCGACGAGAATCCCGGTGCAAGATCACCGGCAGCGAGATCTCTGACCTGGTGGCTCAATCCAGTTACTGTACCATCGCCACGCCTATTCAGTGGGTCTGACAGAGCAACTTGAAGCTCGGTTTCTTCCAGATTTCATACATCAACCAGTTCAACTCTCTATATCAAAATTATAGTCCCATGTTCCAGCTACAATTTTGTTATGGGGATCATGCCCAAACTTGCATAGGATCATGTTTAAATCTGGGTTCAAAGTTTGCCTCACTACACTGTCAGACCAAGTTCAGTCTTCAGACAGCCTGACAGCCCGACTTTGGGTTTAATTATCTCCAATTTCTTTATGTAACCATGACTTAGTACCTATAACAAAGTTGTTCCCTTATTATAGCTTTACAAAATTGATGTGGTGACCTAGGGCAAAATCCTTTTTTATTTGGAAGTTACATGGCCCCAAAGATGAGTTCATTACACTGAAATTCAGACTTAATCAACGGAGTTCAAGTGTGGCTCTTTTGCAATTAAGTCCAAATCTCAAGTTTTGGATTGCAAACCCTCATGATTGTGGACCATATGACTTAATATACATTAACATCATAGTTTTTACACTTCAGTCCAAAAGTGCACTGATTTTGCACTTAGCCCCCTAGGGTTTAGGTTTAGGGTTTTCTAGGGGTCCTTTTTAGGGTTTTTGGTAGTTTAGGGGTGTGAATGTAATTTAGATCCCTTCTTAGTAACATTTTCTAACTATTTCACTTAAGCTTTAGGGTTTTCTCTATTTGGGTTTTGTTTTACCCTTCTAATCCTCATTTAGGGTTAAGTACCCTACTCCAGGGTTTTATTTGCAAAACACCATATCAATACAACTTGTTTGAAATTTTTGCCTAGTGAATGCATTCTAGGTGTATCAAACATATGAAATGCTAATGCTGATGATGTTATGCTCAAGTTTTAATGATTGTAGCACCAGGGGTGTTACAGGTCAGACCTTCTATGCCGCCTCAAATGCTCCCAAGTCAGGATTCTTTTAAGTGGGGTAGTGTTCTTGGCAGACTTAGCCGTCCTGCCATCCCGCGGAACTGATGTGATCTTAGGGATGGATTGGTTAACTAGGCATAATGGCGTAATAAGTTGCGCAGATAAGACCATTCTTCTCACTGACCACCAAGGAAAGCCAGTTTCATGTAAGGCTCAGCCACCCACCCAAGATCCAATGGTGTTTAGCCTAGCAGCAGAAAGCATATCTGTGGTAGAAGAATTCATGGATGTGTTCCTAGAAGAATTGCCAGGAATGTCGCTAGAAAGAGAAGTAGAGTTCTACATTGATCTAATTCCTGGCACCGCACCAATCGCAAAAGACCATATCGCATGGCTCCCACGGAATTGGCAGAACTAAAGCTCCAGATCGCAGAACTTCAACAAAAAGGGTACATTTGTCCCAGTTCATCTCCTTGGGGAACACCAGTCTTGTTCGTCACCAAGAAGGATGGAAGCATGAGAATGTGCATTGACTACCGTTCCTTAAATGAAGTCACAATCAAAAACAAGTATCCACTACCTCAGATTGATGATCTCTTTGACCAGCTTCAAGGGGCCAAGTATTTCTCCAAGATTGATCTAAGGTCAGGATATCACCAGCTGAGAATCAAGGAAGCAGACATTCGGAAGACGACATTTGTCATCCGGTACATACAGTATGAGTTCACAGTAATGCCCTTCGGACTAACCAATGCACCCGCCTTTTTCATGAATCTTATGAATAAGGTATTTATGGAAGAGTTGGATAAGTTTGTCATAGTCTTCATTGACGACATCCTTATCTATTCCAAGAGTCGCGAGGATCATGAGCAGCACCTCTGGATTGTCCTCGGAACACTCAGAGCACATCAACTCTATGCTAAGCTCAGCAAATGCGAATTCTGGTTAGAAAAGATAGCCTTCCTCGGGCATATCTTAACAGCAGAAGGAATAGAAGTGGACCCATCCAAGGTAGAAGCAGTATCCAAGTGGAAACAGCCATCCAACGTCAGTGAAGTTCGAAGCTTCTTGGGGATGGCGGGATATTACCGTTGTTCTATCAAAGGATTCTCCAGCATAGCAAGACCCATGACCGAGCTCCTCAAGAAAGACAACAGATTCATGTGGACCCCAAAGTGTGAAGAAAGTTTCCAAATCATAAAGAAGAAACTCACAACCACGCCAGTTTTAACACTACCAGACATCCACCAGAGTTTCGTCATTTTCTGTGATGCTTCAAGACAAGGTTTGGGATATGTACTTATGCAGAATAAGAAAGTCATCGCTTATGCCTCACGCCTACTCAAGCCTCATGAACAGAATTATCCAACCCATGATTTGGAATTAGCAGCCATAGTGCATGCCTTGAAGATATGGAGACATTACCTGATTGGAAACAAATGTCATATTTTCACAGGTCACAAGAGCCTAAAGTACATTTTCACCCAACTAGATCTCAATCTCCGTTAGCGAAGATGGCTAGAATTGATTAAGGATTATGACATTGAGATCCACTACCACCTCGGAAAGGCTAATGTAGTAGCAGACGCCCTCAGCCGGAAACCTTTCGGGGAGAAAGCAACCAACTTTATAGAAGACTGGAAGAGAGAATCAGCTCAGCTGAATACTTGTTTAGGAGACAGTGGCAGCATAGAAGTTAAACCGATGCTAGAAGATCTGATACGCAAAGCTCAGTGCCTGGACACCGAGACGACAAGACTTGTAGAAAAAGCTCGCAAGGAACAACTTCCAGACCTCAGGACAGATGAAGAAGGGGCCCTTTGGTTCAGGGACCGTCTGTGTGTACCGAAGGGAGAGGCACGAGGAATCCTGCTTGACGAGGCCCACAACTCAGCCTACATTATCCACCCAGGGACCACCAAGATGTACCTAGACCTCAGGACCAGATACTGGTGGAGAGGAATGAAAGAGGAGATAGCTCAGTATGTGGCCCGGTGTGACACTTGCCAGTGAACTAAGGCAGAGCATCAGAGGCCTGCAGGACTACTACAACCCCTCCTAGTGCCCAAATGGAAGTGGGAAGAAATAGGCATGGATTTCGTAATCGGACTGCCTCGGACCCAAAAAGGGAACGATTCTATCTGGGTTATAATTGACCGTCTTACCAAGGTAGCACACTTCATTCTAGTAAAGACTACCTTCGGAGGAGCCACCCTTGCCCGGATATATCTCAAAGAAATAGTTAGACTCCATGGCATTCCACGAAAGATAGTGTCAGACAGGGGAACATAGTTCACCTCCAAATTCTAGATGAGTCTTCAGCAAGCTATGGGCACCAAGATAGATTTCAGCACCGCATACCACCCCCAGTCAGACAGACAGACAGAAAGAGTCAACAAAGTCCTCGAAGATTTGTTGAGAGCTTGTGTGTTGACCTTCGATAGGAACTAGGAGTCTAGTTTGCCATATGCAGAGTTTTCATATAACAACAGCTACCAGGCCAGTATCAAGATGTCACCTTTTGAAGCCTTGTATGGAAGGAAGTGCCAGACCCCTCTGATGTGGTCCAACATAGGGGAAAGGACACTGGAAAGACCTGCTTTCATTAAGGAGGCAAAAGCAAAATTTGCCCTGATCCACAAAAGACTACTCGAAGCTCAGAGCGGGCAGAAGAGTTACGCAGACAACAGAAGGAGATAACTCAGTTTCGAGGAAGGAGATTTTGTCTACCTCAAGATCTCCCCGATGCATGGGTGTCGGGGACCATAATTAGGGGTACCCTCAAGACTCCTAAATCTCAGCTGGTAACCCCCATCAGCACAAAGCAGCAAAGGCCTGATGGGTGCGATTAAGTCAAAGATCAGTCCATTCGAGGGACGCGATCACGCCTCGCCCGAGCCCAGCCTCGGGCAAGGGCAGCCGACCCCGGAGGATCTACGTCTCGCCCGAGGACCCCCTCCAGCAACGGACACACCTTCGGCTCGCCCGAGGCCCAGTCTTCACCAAGAAGCAACCTTGGCCAAATCGCCACGCCAACCGACCAAATCGTAGGGGCATTTAATGCAAAGGTGGCCTGACACCTTTATCCTGACGCACGCCCTCCAGTCGACAGAGCCGAAGTGACCGCAGTCACTTCGTCGCTCCATTGACCGGTCTGACAAGAAGACAGCGCCGCCTGCGCCGCTCCGACTGCTGAGCCACTCGACAGAGTGAGGCTGACAGCAGCCAAGTCCGGCCCTAGGCGCCATGGGAAACTCCGCTCCGCCTGACCCCAGGGCTCAGACTCGGGCTCAGCCCCGGAAGACGATGAACTCCGCTCCACCCGACCCCAGGGCTCGGACTCGGGCTCAGCCCCGGAAGACGACAAACTCCGCTTCGCCCGACCCTAGGGCTTGGACTCGGGCTCAGCCCCGGAAGACGACGAACTCCGCTTCGCCCGACCCCAGGGCTCGGACTCGGGCTCAACCCCGGAAGACGACGAACTCCGCTCCGCCCGACCCCAGGGCTCGGACTCGGGCTCAGCCCAGGAAGACGATGAACTCCGCTTTGCCCGACCCCAGGGCTCGGACTCGGGCTCAGCCCCAAAGGACGATGAACTCCGCTTCGCCCGACCCCAGGGCTCGGACTCAGCCCTGGCCTCAGCCGACGGTCTCCGCCTTGTCCGACTCGGGGGCTCGGACTCGACCTCGACCTTGGAAGACAGACTCGACCTCGACCTCGGAGGAGCCTCCACCTCGCCCAACCTAGGGCACGGACCGACCACGTCGATAGGAGGCGCCATCATTACCCTACCCCGAGCTGACTCAGGCTACGGGGAACAAGACCGGCGTCCCATCTGGCTCGCTCCACAATACGAGTAATGATGGCGCCCCGCATGCTCTATGACGACGGAGGCTCTTAGCCCCCTTACGGAAGCAAGAGGACGTCAGCAAGGACTCGACAGCCCCGACAGCTGTCCTTCCACCAGGCTCCAGCGCTCCTCCGACGGCCACGACACCACACGAACTGGGTGCCAAAACCTCTCCGGCTGCCACGATGGCATGTACTTAGGGCGCTAGCACTCCTCCGCTAGACACGTTAGCACACTGCTACACCCCCCCATTGTACACCTGGATCCTCTCCTTACGCCTATAAAAGGGAGGTCCAGGGCCCTCTTACAGAGGGTTGGCCGCGCGGAGAAGGACGGGACTGCGCTCGCACGAGGCCGCTTGCTCACTCCCGCGTGGACGCTTGTAACCCCCTACTGCAAGCGCACCCGACCTGGGCGCGGGGCTAACACGAAGGCCGCGGGTTCCACCTCCCACGCCTGTCTCCCTCCGGCTGCTCTCCCCCCTTCGCGTTCCGCCTCGCGCCAACCCATCTAGGCTGGGGCACGAGGCGACAATTTACTCGTCGGTCCAGGGACCCCCCGGGTTTTGAAACGTCGACATTTGGCGCGCCAGGTAGGGGCCTGCTGCGTGTTGACGAACAGCTTCCCATCAAGCTCCAGATGGGCAGTCTCCTGCAACCTCTCCAGCCCGGGACGGTGCTCCGTTTCGGGAGTCTTGAGTTCATGTCCCTCGACGGCAGCTACGACATGATACTCCTTCCCCCGCCGCGCGACAGCGACAATGGCGGTCGACAACCCGCCCACCGGCGGGGAAATCGACGACGCCTTCCCCACGCGGTGGAAGGACGACATTCAGGCTTGTCCCGTCCGCTCCCCTGCCGACGGAGGAGGAGGCGGGGCAACCAAGGCCAAGCAGGAGGCGGCACCTCGTTGGCTGTCGAGCGAGTCGACGGCACCGGCGCCCCAACGGAGAGCGCGTCGGGCATCGGCCTCGCGTCTGAGACGAAGACGAGCGCCGTCTCCCCGCAACACACTAACCTCAAGCAAACGGACGACGCCAGCACGCTCGTGAAGGACTTGCTAGGCGTCACCCTCGTACCTGAGACGACGGTGCAGTCAGTCCCTGACGTGACTTCGTCACCGCCCGTCGACCAAAAGGTACCGACCGATTCCCATCTCGCGCCTTTTGGATTCAGCCTCGACCTGCCAAGCAACTCCGCTTCGGTGGACATTCTCATAGAGGCGAGTCCAAACCCTCTGGGGTATCGTGTGCGGTCACCCTGGGACCGGCTGACGGCCGTCTCGACCTACGGGCCCTCGGGGTCCGAGGAAGATGGCGAGCCCGACCTCTGTTGGGATTTCTCTGGACTTGGTAACCCCAGTGCCGTGCGGGACTTCATGACCGCATGCGACTACTGCCTTTCCGACTGTTCCAACGGTAGCCGCAGCCTCGACGACGAGGACTACGGTCCAAGTCGCGAATGTTTCCACGTCGATCTAGGGGGTCCCGGCGAAGGCAACCATCTTGGTATACCGGAGAACGGTGATCCCCCTAGGCCCGTGCCTCGCGTTGACATCCTTTGGGAGCTAGCTGTGGTCCCCGTCCCGGCGGGGGGTCATGACCCACAGCTCGAGCAAATCCGCGAGATGCAGGCCAGGCTCGACGAGGGAGCAGGAACGCTTGAGCCGATCCGCCGGGACATCGGGCAGGAATGGGCGGGCCAACCTCCGGCCAGAGAAGCGTGTCATTTCCCCCAGGGCATCCAGCACCGCATTGCCGACAACGTCAGGGTAAGGCCGCCACCGGTTTCCAGTGGAGTCGGCCAAAACCTGGCTGCAGCGGCAATGCTTCTCCGCGCGATGCCGGAGCCATCAACCACCGAGGGGCGGCATATCCAGGGAGAGCTCAAGAATCTCCTGGAGGACGCCGCGGTCCGACGGGCCGAAAGCTCCGCCTCCCGAAGGCAGGGGTACCCCTCGGAACATCGCGCCGCGACTTCCCGATTCATGCGGGAAGCCTCGGTCCACACCGGGCGCACGCGCAACACGGCGCCTGCGGCCCTGGGTCACCTCGGCAACGAGCACCATCACCGCAGCCGTCGGGCCCACCTCGAAAAGAGGGTGCGTCGAGGCTACCACCCCAGGCGTGGGGGACGCTACGACAGCGGGGAGGATCGGAGTCCTTTGCCCGAACCACCCGGTCCGCAGGCTTTCAGCCGCACCATACGACGGGCGCCGTTCCCGACCCGGTTCCGAACCCCGACTACTGTCACAAAGTACTCGGGGGAGACGAGACCGGAACTGTGGCTCGCGGACTATTGGCTGGCCTGCCAACTCGGTGGAACGGACGATGATAATCTCATCATCCGCAACCTCCCCCTGTTCCTCTCCGACACCGCTCAAGCCTGGCTGGAGCACCTGCCTCCGGGGCAGATCTCCAACTAGGACGACCTGGTCCAAGCCTTCGCCGGCAATTTCCAAGGCACGTACGTGCGCCCTGGAAACTCCTGAGATCTCCGAAGCTACCGCCAGCAGCCGGGAGAGTCTCTCCGGGACTACATCCGGCGATTCTTGAAGCAGCGCACCGAGCTGCCCAACGTCACCAATTCGGATGTCATCAGCGCGTTCCTCGCCGGCACCACCTGCCGCGACCTGGTGAGCAAGCTGGGTCACAAGACCCCCACCAGGGCGAGCGAGCTGATGGACATCGCCACCAAGTTCGCCTCTGGCCTGGAGGCGGTTGAGGCCATCTTTCAGAAGGACAAGCAGCCCCAGGGCCGCCCACCGGAAGATGTCCCCGAGGCGTCAACTCAGCGCTGCACCAAGAAGAAAGGCAAGAAGAAGTCGCAAGCGAAACGCGACGCCGCCAACGCGGACCTTGTCGCCGCCGCCGAGTACAAGAACCCTCGAAAACCTCCTGGAGGTGCCAACCTCTTCGACAAGATGCTCAAGGAGCCGTGCCCCTATCATCAGGGGCCCGTCAAGCACACCCTGAGGAGTGTGCCATGCTTCGACGCCACTTTCACAAGGCCGGGCCACCCGCGGAGGGTGGCAAGGCTCTCGACGACACTAAGAAGGAAGATCACAAGGCAGGAGAGTTCCCCGAGGTCCACGACTGCTTCATGATCTACGGTGGGCAAGTGGCAAACGCCTCGGCTCGGCACCGTAAGCAAGAGCGTCGGGAGGTCTACTCGGTAAAGGTGGCGGTGCCAGTCTACCTAGACTGGTCCGACAAGCCCATCACCTTCGACCAGGCCGACCATCCCGACCATGTGCCGAGCCTGGGGAAATACCCGCTCGTTGTCGACCCCATCGTCGGCAACGTCAGGCTCACCAAGGTCCTCATGGATGGAGGCAGCAGCCTCAACATCATCTATGTCGAGACCCTCGGGCTCCTGCGGATCGATCTGTCCTCGGTCCGGACGGGCGCTGCGCCTTTCCACGGGATCATCCCCGGGAAGCGTGTCCAACCCCTCGGACAACTCGATCTACCCGTCTGCTTTGGGACACCCTCTAACTTTCGAAGGGAGACCCTCACGTTCGAAGTGGTCGGGTTTCGAGGAACCTACCACGCAGTGTTGGGGAGGCCATGCTACGCCAAGTTCATGGCCATCCCCAACTACACCTACCTCAAGCTCAAGATGTTGGGCCCCAACGGGGTCATCACCATCGGGCCCACGTACCGACACGCGTACGAATGCGACGTGGAGTGCGTGGAGTACGCCGAGTCCGAGGCCCTCATCGCCGACCTGGAGAACCTTTCTAGGGAGGCGCCAGACGTGAAGCGCCACGCCGGCAACTTTGAGCCAACGGAGACGGTTAAGTTCGTCCCTCTCGACCCCTGCAACGACACCTCCAAGCAGATCCGGATCAGCTCCGAACTCGACCCCAAATAGGAAGCAGTGCTCGTTGACTTTCTCCACGCAAACGCCGACGTCTTCGCGTGGAGTCCCTCGGACATGCCCGGCATACCGAGGGAAGTCGCCGAGCACTCGCTGGATATCCGAGCTGGAGCCCGACCCGTGAAGCAGCCTCTACGCCGATTCGACGAAGAAAAGCGCAGAGCCATAGGCGAGGAGATCCACAAGCTAATGGCGACAGGGTTCATCAAAGAAGTATTCCATCCCGAATGGCTTGCCTACCCTATGCTTGTGAGAAAGAAAGGGGGGAAATGGCGGATGTGTGTAGACTACACTGGTCTAAACAAAGCATGTCCAAAAGTTCCCTACCCTCTGCCTCGCATCGATCAAATCGTGGATTCCACTGCTGGGTGCGAAACCCTGTCTTTCCTCGATGCCTACTCAGGGTATCACCAGACCAGGATGAAAGAGTCCGACCAGCTCGCGACTTCTTTCATCACACCCTTCGGCATGTACTGCTATGTTACCATGCTGTTTGGTTTGAGGAACGCGGGTGCAACGTACCAGCGATGCATGAACCATGTGTTCGGCGAACACATCGGCCGAACGGTCGAGGCCTACGTCGATGACATCGTAGTCAAGACGAGGAAAGCCTCTGACCTCCTTTCTGACCTTGAAGCGACATTCCGATGCCTCAAGGCGAAAGGCGTGAAGCTCAATCCCGAAAAGTGTGTCTTCGGGGTACCCCGAGGCATGCTCTTGGGGTTCATCGTCTCCGATCAGGGCATCGAGGCCAACCCGGAGAAGATCGCGGCCATCACCAGCATGGGGCCCATCAAGGACTTGAAAGGCGTACAGAGGGTCATGGGATGCCTCGCGGCTCTGAGCCGTTTCATCTCGCGCCTCGGCAAAAGAGGCCTACCTCTGTACCGCCTCTTAAGGAAGGCCGAGTGCTTCGCTTGGACCCCTGAGGCCGAGGAAGCCCTCGGGAACCTGAAGGCGCTCCTCACGAACGCGCCCATCTTGGTGCCCCTCGCTGCCGGAGAAGCCCTCTTGATCAACGTCGCCGCGACCACTCAGGTGGTTAGCGCCGCGATTGTGGTTAAGAGACGAGAAGAGGGGCATGCATTGCCCGTCCAGAGGCCAGTCTACTTCATCAGTGAGGTGCTGTCCGAGACCAAGATCCGCTACCCACAAATTCAGAAGCTGTTGTACGCGGTGATCCTGACGCGGCGGAAGTTGCGACACTACTTCGAGTCTCATCCAGTAACTGTGGTGTCATCCTTCCCCCTGGGGGAGATCATCCAGTCCCGAGAGGCCTCGGGTAGAATTGCAAAGTGGGCGGTGGAGATCATGGGCGAGACGATCTCGTTCGCCACTCAGAAAGCCATCAAGTCCCAGGTCTTGGCGGACTTTGTGGCCGAATGGGTCGACACCCAGCTCCCAACAGCTCCGATCCAACCGGAACTCTGGATCATGTTTTTCGACGGGTCGCTGATGAAGACGGGGGCCGGCGCGGGCCTGCTCTTCATCTCGCCCCTCGGGAAGCACCTACGCTACGTGCTACGCCTCCACTTCCCGGCGTCCAACAACGTGGCTGAGTACGAGGCTCTGGTAAACGGGTTGCGAATCGTCATCGAGCTAGGGCTCCGACGCCTCGATGCTCGCGGTGACTCACAGCTCGTCATCGACCAAGTCATGAAGAACTCCCACTGCCGCGACCCGAAGATGGAAGCCTACTGTGATGAGGTTCGGCGCTTGGAAGACAAGTTGTACGGGCTCGAGCTCAACCACATCGCCCGACGCTACAACGAGACTGCGGACGAGCTAGCTAAAATAGCCTCTAGGCGGACAACGGTTCCCCCGGACGTATTCTCCCGAGACCTGCATCAACCCTCCGTCAAGACCGACGACACGCCCGAGCCCGAGAAGGCCTCGGCCCAGCCCGAGGCACCCTCGGCTCAGTCCGAGGCGACCTCGGCTCAGCCCAAGGCACCCTCGGCTCAGCCCGAGGTACCCTCGGCCCCCGAGGGTGAGGCACTGCGCGTCGAGGGGGAGCGGAGCGAGGTCACGCCTAATCGAAACTGGCAGACCCCATACCTGCAATATCTCCACCGAGGAGAGCTACCCCCCGACCGAGCCGAAGCTCGGCGGTTGGCGCGGCGCGCCAAGTCGTTTGTCTTGCTGGGAGACGAGAAGGAGCTCTACCACCGCAGCCCCTCGGGCATCCTCCAGCGATGCATTTCCATTGCCGAAGGACAGGAGCTCTTACAAGAGATACACTCGGGGGCTTGCGGCCATCACGCAGCACCTCGAGCCCTTGTTGGAAACGCCTTTCGACAAGGTTTCTACTGGCCGACGGTGGTGGCCGACGCCACTAGAATTGTCCGCACCTGCGAAGGGTGTCAGTTCTATGCAAGGCAGACCCACCTGCCTGCTCAGGCCCTGCAGACCATACCCATCACCTGGCCGTTTGCTGTGTGGGGTCTGGACCTAGTCGGCCCCTTGCAGAAGGCACACGGGGGCTACACGCACCTGCTGGTCGCCATCGACAAATTCTCCAAGTGGATCGAGGTTCGACCCCTAAACAGCATCAGGTCCGAACAGGCGGTGGCGTTCTTTACCAACATCATCCATCGCTTTGGGGTCCCGAACTCCATCATCACCGACAACGGCACCCAGTTCACCGGCAGAAAGTTCCTGGACTTCTGCGAGGATCACCACATCCGGGTGGACTGGGCCGCCGTGGCACACCCCATGACAAATGGGCAGGTAGAACGTGCCAACGGCATGATTCTGCAAGGACTCAAGCCTCGGATCTACAAGGACCTCAACAAGTTCGGCAAGCGGTGGATGAAGGAACTCCCCTCGGTGATCTGGAGCCTGAGGACGACGCCAAGCCGAGCCACGGGCTTCACACCGTTCTTCCTAGTCTATGGGGCCGAGGCCATCTTGCCCACAGACTTAGAATACGGTTCCCCGAGGACGAGGGCCTACGTCGACCAAAGCAATCAAGCTAATCGAGAAGACTCACTGGACCAGCTGGAAGAGGCTCGGGACATGGCCTTACTACACTCGGCGCGGTACCAGCAGTCCCTGCGACGCTATCACGCCCGAGGGGTTCGGTCCCGAGACCTCCAGGTGGGCGACCTGGTGCTTCGGCTGCGACAAGACGCCCGAGGGCGGCACAAACTCACGCCTCCCTAGGAAGGGCCATTCGTCGTCGCCAAGGTTCTGAAGCTCAGAACATACAAGCTGGCCAACAGTCAAGGCGAGGTCTACAGCAACGCTTGGAACATCCAACAGCTACGTCGCTTCTACCCTTAAGATGCTTCCAAGTTATTCGTACACCCCGTTCACACACAAAGTCTGGTCGTCAAGGAAGGGTCAGCCTTGCCTCGGCAAAGCCCGACCCTCCCTCGGGGGCTAGAAGGGGGGAACCCCCTCTGCGTCGAAATTTTCCTCGAAAAAAGGAAAAAAATCTTTTCTTCCAGAATGCCTTTCGTGCTTTTCGACTACTTCGAAAGTGGATCCTGAAAACGACGGAGTACACGTAAGCATCCAAGGCTGACCGAGCCGAGGGACTCCTATGCCTCCGGGATACGGAAACCTCACTCATCACCTTCTGCGATAAGTAACTCGCGCTCGGATAAGTGATTCCGCGGACCGAACAAGTCTTCACGCTCGAAAGCTCCTCTGCCGGAACGATTTTTCGGGCCTTCTCGACTGCGTCAGTGACAGAACCCTATGGACGAGTAAGAGTGCGCGTAAGCGGCAAGGCCGACCGAGCCGAGGGATTCCTACGCCTTCGGGATACGGATACCTCACTCATCACCTTCCATGAAAAGCAACTCTCGCCCGCACAAACAATTCTGTTACCGACAAATAAGTCCGGATACTCGAAATAAGAGGAAAAGGGACATAGCTTCACAACACGACGACATTGTGTTTGGGCCTCGGCGGCCGCAGAAAACATACACACACTACAAGACAACTCGATCCTGCAGGCTCGGACGTCGACAGTTGAAGGGGGCAGCAGCACCCTCGGTGTCAACTACACCTTCGGCGGGGTCTAACCTAGCCTCGGACGGTGACGCGGTTGGAGGATCTCCACCCCGAAGGACGACAACAGCACCATGCCCGGACCAGCGCCGGTGGGGTCTTTTTCAGGAATCTGGCTCGAGCAGACGGCTCGGCCGGCCACCCCGAAGCCTCAGCCAGCCGTTCCCCAAAGACATCAGCCCGGCTTGTGGCCTCGGCAACTCAACTCCGGCGTCGGTCCCGCCAGTGGACGACCCAGCCAGGCTTCGACCGACCAAATCTTCTTTTCGAGCCAACTCTGCCTCTGTCCGTGCTGACACCGCTACCTCCGGCTTCGGCTCATCGAAGAGCGGCCGAGGGTTCCTTAACTAAGCAGGAGAAGCCTCGGTCAGCAAGGCCGACCGAGCCGAGGGACTCCTACGCCTCCGGGATACGAATACCTCACTCGTCACCTTTGCACGAGGCGACTCACGCTCGGTGAAGCGGTTCAGATAGTCGACAGGCGAGTCTTAGTGCTCGAAATGAAGAAAAAACACGGCCCCGTGCCGAAAAGACACCGGCGCTCAAAGTGCCATTACAAACGGAACTCCGGTTCCACCTCCGCAGGTACGAACAACCCCACACGATAGGTGGGCCTGCGGAGCAACAGAAGGCCGACGGGTGGCTCGCCGCCACCCGCTCCGGCAACGACGACGACGATTTCTGCTCTGAGGGGCCGAACAGCAGCAACGATGACCTCAGGGCGGATGCTGCTGCCATGGGGCCCTCGCCCACTTCCTCACTCGAGAGGCAAGAACGAGCAGAAGGCCGCAGAGTTGGAGGTCAGCCCGGAGGCGGCACCGGCTATCTCGTCGGCGGCGAAACCTCTTCCGGCCGCCGTGGCGGAAGGCGACGCCGGAAGCGGCTCCGAAGCCGCTCGGGTCAGAGAGCCGGGCACACGGCAGCTGCCAGCGCCACGAACGGCGAACGCCCTACCCCCTGATCACTGGGGGAAGGAGCGGGCCGCTGCCCGCGCAGAGACCGACCCCAACTCGGCGCACTCCCCTCCCCAGCACTCATGATGAACATCCTTGAAGCTGAGGGAGGGGCAGAGGCCGCAGTCCGGTTCGCTTCTCCCCGCCATCAAGCTGGAGGTCACCATCTTGGGTGACCACCTGTGAGGGGATGCGGCCGGGCTGCATGATGAAAATCCTTGAAGCCGAACGATGGCTGAAAGGTACCAACTTCCACGAAGTAGCGTTCCTCCAACGGCAAGGCGGAAGTATTGCGGGTGTTCCCCATCTGGGGGCTCGGAAGGTGGAAAGACACGGTGCATAAGGGAGCGCGAAGACATGGTCGCCTCTCAAGGAGGTCACCCTCCTTTTAAAGGCGACTCTCCCTACTTGCGTCCCTAGCCGTCGTGGGCTGAGTCTTCTCCAACACGCTCCAAGGTCCCCCCCCTACGGTGCGGGGGCTGGGTCCCACGCGTCATGCAAACTGGCCTAGGGCAGAAGAAACCAAACCGCCACGCGCGGTGCATGCAACCGCCCGGCGGTTACAAGCATTCCTCCACTTTCGCCCAGACCAGCGGGTAAAAGGGTGGACAGCCATGCAGGAGGCATGCAACCGCGCCAAGTGGGCGCGCCCCTCCGACTTCCAACACACCCAACATGGAGGCCCAGGCCCACACGTCATGCAACCGGCGCGCCGGTTGCTACGTGCGAGCAACTGCACCGCCCCTCGCGCCACTACCCGCGCCTCCTCGACTGCGGAACCAGTACCGCGACTCGAGGCAACCCTGCGTTTGACCTAGCAGTGCCAGCCAGGAGCGACGGTCAATATGGTCAAAAGTGGGCCGGCAGTAATGGCGGTGGCAGGCGGGCAGGAGCAGCGGTCACGTCGTCAGCCAAGCTTACGTCTCATCCAGGGGCAGCGAGAGAACCCTATCTCACGGCGTGAAGACGGCGCGCCCGTGTTCCGTTCCTCAAACGGCTCGCGCACGCGCAACGGCTGCCCCGCGAACCCCTCGTCCCGTCACATTAACTCCGCGGCGGGACTAGCGGCACCTTTGGCAGGAGAAGCAAGCGACGCTTCGCCTTCGCCATAATGACCGCGTCAGAAAAGGTATGCCATGTCATTTCAATTTCGTGTCCTTTTCCTTTTCCTCTTTCTCTCTCTTACAACAGGGACCGGGAAAGGGGGATACCCCGAAAGGGATCCTTCTCCGTGAAGGAAACGGGCCCCGAGCACCCCTACTGATCAGAGGTTCGAAGGCTGGCCCCTCGGAAGGGTTCAACAGCCGCCTCAGAGCGCTCGGGCTCCGCGCCCACTACTGGTCAGAGGTTCGAGGGCCGGCCCCTCGGAAGGGTTCAACGGCCGCCTCAGGCCACTCGGGCTCCGTGCCCACTACTGATCAGGGGTTCGTAGGCTGGCCCTCGAAGGGTTCACAGTCGCCTCAGACACAGAGCGAGGGATGACCCTGGGTACGTTCGATACATAACCAAGGCTCAGGCTACGCTCCCGAGGTACCCTAGGACATTTCCGAGACCAGCGGGAACGATCTTGTAACGGAATCCCATCAGAGGGAGGCATCGAGCCCTCGGACCCCGTCAAAAGGGGACTGGGTCCGGCAGATCACCCGCAGGTACTTTTGGAGCGCGCCTCCGGGCCTCTAGCCGACCCCTAACAAATGGGGCACGGGCGTCCACTCGGATTACTCGCCAGCAGCTCACCGGAGACACCATGTTCGGCGCCCTCCAAGGGCAACATGGCGCTTTCCCCCCTCCTCCTTGCGGAAAGGCGACGCAGGGGCGTATGTAAAAAAGTCGAGTCTGTCCTTGACCGTCCTCTCGCCCTGTGCAGAGGCTCGGGGGCTGCTCTCGCAAACCCAGCTCCGGCCAAACCGTTGACAGCGTCAACATACCAGCCCGAGAACTTGGGACCCGACCGTGCACCCGGGCTACGGCCAGCTCGCATGAGGGAACAACCAGACCAGCCGAAGTGTTACGAAACGCACTAAGACCTCGAAGGAGTCAAACTACTCCTCCGAGGCCTCAGGGGCTACACCCGGCGGGTGCGCTCGCACGCACCCACCGGAACAAAATGCAACCAAAAAAAACGGCTGGTCCCCTTGCAAAAAAGTGCGGCAAAAGCCTCCAAGCGAGTATTAACACTCCCTTCGAGGCTCGGGGGCTACTGTCGGGGACCATAATTAGGGGTACCCTCAAGACTCCTAAATCTCAGCTGGTAACCCCCATCAGCACAAAGCTGCAAAGGCCTGATGGGTGCGATTAAGTCAAAGATCGGTCCATTCGAGGGACGCGATCACGCCTCGCCCGAGCCCAGCCTCGGGCAAGGACAGCCGACCCCGAAGGATCTACGTCTCACCCGAGGACCCCCTCCTGCAACGGACACACCTTCGGCTCGCCCGAGGCCCAGTCTTCACCAAGAAGCAACCTTGGCCAAATCGCCATGCCAACCGACCAAATCGTAGGGACATTTAATGCAAAGGTGGCCTGACACCTTTATCCTGATGCACGCCCTCCAGTCGACAGAGCCGAAGTGACCGCAGTCACTTCGCCGCACCACTGACCGGTCTGACAAGAGGACAGCGTCGCCTGCGCCGCTCCGACTGCTGAGCCACTCGACAGAGTGAGGCTGACAGCAGCCAAGTCCGGCCCTAGGCGCCATGGGAAACTCCGCTCCGCCCGACCCCAGGGCTCGGACTCGTGCTCAGCCCCGGAAGACGACGAACTCCGCTCCGCCCGACCCCAGGGCTCGGACTCGGGCTCAGCCCCGGAAGACAACGAACTCCGCTTCGCCCGACCCTAGGGCTTGGACTCGGGCTCAACCCCGGAAGACGATGAACTCCGCTTCGCCCGACCCCAGGGCTCGGACTCGGGCTCAGCCCCGGAAGACAACGAACTCCGCTCTGCCTGACCCCAGGGCTCGGACTCGGGCTCAGCCCCGGAAGACGACGAACTTCGCTTCACCCGACCCCAGGGCTCGGACTCAGGCTCAGCCCCGAAGGACGACGAACTCCGCTTCGCCCAACCCCAGGGCTCGGACTCAGCCTTGGCCTCAGTCGACGGTCTCCGCCTTGTCTAACCCGGGGGCTCGAACTCGACCTCGACCTTGGAAGATAGACTCGACCTCGACCTCGGAGGATCCTCCACCTCGCCCAACCTAGGGCACAGACCGACCACGTCGACAGGAGGCACCATCATTACCCTACCCCGAGCTGACTCAGGCTACGGGGAACAAGACCGACGTCCCATTTGGCTCGCTCCACAATACGAGTAATGATGGCGCCCCGCACGCTCTATGACGACGGCGGCTCTCAGCCCCCTTATAGAAGCAAGAGGACGTCAGCAAGGACTCGACAGCCCCGACAGCTGTCCTTCCACCAGGCTCCAGCGCTCCTCCGACAGCCACAACACCACACAAACTGGGTGCCAAAACCTCTCCGGCTGCCACGATGGCATGTACTTAGGGCGCTAGCTCTCCTCCGCTAGACACGTTAGCACACTGCTACACCCCCACTGTACACCTGGATCCTCTCCTTACGCCTATAAAAGGGAGGTCCAGGGCCCTCTTATAGAGGGTTGGCCACGTGGGGAAGGACGGGACGGCGCTCGCGCGAGGCCGCTCGCTCCCTCCCGCGTGGACGCTTGTAACCCCCTACTGCAAGTGCACCCGACCTAGGCGCGGGGCTAACACGAAGGCCGCGGGTTCCACCTCCCACGCCTGTCTCCCTCCGGCTGCTCTCCCCCTTCGCGTTCCGCCTCGCGCCGACCCATCTAGGCTGGGGCACGCGGCGACAATTTACTCGTCGGTCCAGGGACCCCCCCGGGTTTCGAAACGCCGACAATGGGGTCAAAAGATTCCAAGTTAAAGGGAAGCTGGCTCCACGATTCGTCGGTCCCTATGCTATCATCGGTAGAATAGGGCCTGTGGCTTACCACCTTAAATTGCCAGAGTCCATGTCAAATATCCACAATGTGTTTCATGTGTCTCAGCTCCGCAAATGCTTGAAAGTACCAGAAAGTCACCTCGCAGAAGAAACAGTTTAGATTCAGAAGGATCTGCAGTACCGAGAAAAGCAGTGAAGATTCTCGATTCAACGACCTGAAAGACCCAAAACTCAGAAGTAAGGCTCTGTAAAGTTCAGTGGAGCAGAGAAGGAGAAGAGGAGGCTACCTGGGAGAGTGAGGACTCCTTGAGGAGGGAATACCCTTACCTTTTCTCGAACCCAGCCTGAATCTCGAGGGCGAGATTCTTTTAAGTGGGGTAGGTTTGTAACATCCCAATTTTTAAGTGGGGTAGGTTTGTAACATCCCAACGGTCGGCAGGGCAATCAGCGGGCGACGCGTGGCCCACGCCAACGATCAGTTGGTCACCAGACTGTCTGGTGTGCACCGAACTGTGTCCGGTGCGCCAACGGGACCGAAGGTCCAACGGTCGGCTGCGCCTGATAAGGAAGGAGATCGGGCACCAGACAGCTACTATTCATGTCCGGTGGTGCACCAAACTGTCCGGTGCGCCACCCGACAAAAGGCAAGAATTGCCTTCCAATTGGATCTCCAACGGCTCCTAGCTGCCTTGGGGCTATAAAAGGGACCCCTAGGCGCATGGAGCACCACACCAAGCATTCACTAATCATTCTAAGACGCCTAGATTTCGCCACCATGCACTCTGATCATCATGTTAGAGATTTGAGCACCGTTTGAGTTGTAAACTCCCTGTGCCGTGTTTTGTGCTCACGTCTTGGCTTGTGTGCGTGTGTTCGCTGAGATTCTAGTCTTGTGTGTGTTGCTTTCCCTCCCTTACTCTTGTGCTTTTCTTGTGATCAACATTGTAAGGGCGATGTAACATCCCAATTTTTGAATTCCAAGGTTAGAACCCTAAACTCCTAACCCCCCTTAATTATCTCCTAAGCCCCCATGAAACATTTCATTCATCATATGCATACACTATGACTTCTTGTAGCACTTCACATAGAGTATTTTATTTTGGCACCTAAGAAATTAGGAGAATTTTTGTTTAAAATAAAAACGGATTAAGGGAATAGAATTAGAAATAGAAAAAGAAAAAAAGGAAATCTCTCCCCCCGGCTGGGCCAAATCCGGCCCAACCTCTCCTCCCCCTCTCTCCCGCGTGCTCGCGCTTCTCCCTGGCGAGGCTCAGTGCGGCCCATCAGCCGCGCGCGCCGCGCTCACGCCACACTCCCCTCTCCCTCGCTGTCAGCCCGGCCCCACCAGTCAGCCGCGCCCGCCCTTTCCCCCTCGCGTCTGCCCTCTCTCTTGCAAGCGGGCCCCGCTCGTCAGCTCTCCCTCTCTCTCTCGCCCGTGATCGGCTATCGATGCGATCACCGCTGGCTGCCGCTCCACCACATCCCCTCACCATTACTCGCCCACCAACCAAATTGGTGCCTTGCGCTTGTGCCGAGCCATCTCGTCACCCAGTGTCTGCCCCGAGCCATCCCGTCACCACCACTGTGCGCCATCATCGCCGCGGCGGCAAGCCTCGCCGGTGCTCGCCACCTCTCCTCCCCCTCCCCGGCCACCTATAAAAGGGACCGCCTGAGCTCCAGTTTTCTTCACACCAGCTTCGGCCACCTCTCTTCCCCTTCCCCGGGCTCAATCGAGCTAGCGCGCCGCCCTCTTCCTCCGCTTCGGTGAGCCCTCCCTCCCTTCTCTGGTAGCCTAGAGTCGAATTGGTTTGGCTCACGAGTTTCACCACTTCACCACGAACACGGCGCACCCTTTCCCTTCACCTACTACACCCGTAGGCCTCGCCGGCGACCTCACCGCCGCGGGCACCCGCCACCTCACCATGGACCGACCGTTCTAGGCCCCCACCAGCCAAATTGACCCCTCCACCATGACCCCCCTATCCCCACTCATGCTTCGCCACCTACCCAACCGCCCGGAACTGGGTCACCGATGGAGAACTGCCATCGAGCTCCAGCGGCCGGTTTTCCTCTCGGTCGAACCCCCCCCCCCCCCGTCACAGCCCCCCTAACACCGTCCCCCTCTCGCTGGCACGTGAGCCCGCGCCCACGGTGCCGTCCCCGCGCCGCTCCCGCTGGCGGGCCGAGCTGGGCCGCCTGCCCGCGTGGTCGCGCGCGCCCCCGGCTAGGCCGAATCCCCCTCGGGCCTAGTTAGCCAGGAAAAACCTTTTCCTTTTCTTTTATCCATTTTCTTTTCCCATTTTCTTTTCCCATTTTCACATATATGTTTATATATTGACATTTTATGCACCAAAAATTGTCCAAATATTTTATATGACACAAAATAATAATATTTAAAACTTGGCACACTTCACTAAGCCACCATGGTTGATGTAATGTTCATTGCATGTTTTTGCTAGGCAGCGAGGAATCCGATCCTCTGGAAATCGTAGCTCCGAAAGAAGGGCAGGAGCCTGACCTCTCGGAAATAGACCTTTCGTGCCAAGAGAACTTTAACGAAGGCAAGTCCATTCTTCCCTTGATGCATGCATTACATATTCTTTTACCACTGCCTAAGCCAGGAATAAGGGTTGGGTCCTTTGCATTGTTAGTAGAGAGATGGCCCGCATTAAAGAATATCTTTTGAGTACAAAATATGGGTTAAGAAAAAGGGTGGTTTTTCCTAAAAAGGAAAATGTTTTCAAAAGTGTATGATGAAGGGTATTCACCCTTATCACCTTTCGAGTGGGATAGTCAGGGACTCCCTGGTTTAAGGGAGGGCCTCAGGAGTTGGCTCAGCCAGGTTAGGTGTGAGCAGAAGGATTGTCCCCTCATATAAGGACCGGTTTGTCATCCTTCACTACCTGTACTCACTTCAGTACAACCACTCGAGACTGTATGGGTAGTCACTCAATCTGAACTTGTACGGTCCAAACCCCAGGGTTATGATGGCTGGGGAGCATCAGGAGGATAAGGAGGGGGAATGTTTTGTCCAGTTTGGGCATGGTGGTGGCCTGACTCCTTCCGGTATAACCGTTAAGGTAAGGACGTGCAAGAAAGGAAAGAGATTCAGATTCGGGTCTCATTGGCCATGAGACCGCAGAGCCGGACTAGTGGGTAAAGTGTACCCCTCTGCGCAATGTTTGAAACCTATTCGAATAGTCCGTGTCCACTGGTATGGACGAGTCTGGTGTGGTATGACAATTAGTGTTTTGATCTCCGTAAACAGGGAAGTGTGATTTGTAATACCCAACTTGTAATTAGTGGAAGATAACCTAAAAGGAGAAAATAATATCCCTTTGTATATATGTGTGTTATCTATATTTATCATTTCATGAGAACATCACTTGAAAACAAATAAATAAATAACAAAGGACACCCAAAAATAATACATGCATCATGCTGAGGTTTTTATTCTATGTGCATTTTGTGATGATATCAAAATAGAGTAAAAAATATATTAATATCTAAATGGGAATTTAAGGTTTAAAGGGAAATTCTAGGAATGTGGAGAAAAGATAAAGGAGATGAATAAGTAAATAATATATATAAATAAATAACTCCAGAGTTAATACCGTAATTTCACAAATCTACTTTGTAAGGAAGAACCACAAAAAGTTTGAATTAAATTTGAATTTAAATTGAATTTGAAAATGAAGAAAGGAAGGTGGGAAATAAAAAGAAAAGGTCAAAAATGCTATTTGGGTCAGCTCCTAACCATTTTGGCCCACTACACATCCTCTCCCCGCCAGCCCAACGTCGCCACGGCCGGACTCACTTGCGCGCGGGGCCCGGCTGTCAGCCATCGCCCGCTATTCTCGCTCGCGCTCACTCCTTCGCTTCTGTCTCTGGCGCGTGGGTCCCCAAGGTCAGCTCCAACGTCTTCGCTACGACTGTGCCATGCGGAGGTGAGGATTCAACGACGTGCGCGTGATCGCTGGCGGCCATAACAGAATCTCTAGACCGACCTACCTCTTTGGAGGCCATAAAGTGCAACCCCTAACCCTAACCGACCCTTACTCCTTTTGCCGTGTCCCAGTTCCTCGCCGCCAGAGCTCAGAACCAACTAAGCGCCACCGCTATGGCGAACTAAGTCCCGGAGTGGAGGGGCTCGGACACGACTGTGACCTGGGCCATCCTCAGAGCTTTGTGGGCAATTTCATGGAAGAGGCTGAGGCCATACGCCTGGATTTCGGGGTGGAATTTCTCACCGACGGGCGAGTTTCACCTGCGACCGCTGCTCCTCGTCAAGAACTCACAGCACCGCAAAATCCTTGGTAATAAACACCTTCTCGTGCTCAGTATGTCATCCACAATACGTAGCTAGGCCGAATTAGAAATTGGACGTCCGAGTGCGCGGATTGGGTCTCCGGTCATGGGCGCCGCCGCGCGGGGTGTCTCTCCGCCGTAGTTGTGCGGTGAGGTAGATGGCAAGGCGTGGGCCAGTTATCGTGAGATCTGCGTCCCTGATTAGAAGTTAGGATAACGCTTTGCGCGTGGGATCGGACCCGTTGGATCGCGATCGGATGGTCTCCGGTGAATCATGAAGTTTTAAAATATGGGTCGTGGATCTCTGATCCAGCGGCTGTGTGGGCGTACTGGTTCGGATAGTTTGACTGAATCCTGGATGTACATCGTGGATCGAACGGCTTAGATTAAGTCGGACTATCGGCTGTGTCTCTTTTGTATAAGAGTCCCTGGGGAAAACACTAATGAACCCGCGGTCCACCCTGTACAACACTTTGTGTCTCGGTTTCTTTTACGCTAGAGCCCCTGCGCTTTCCTGTAATAGTACGCCCAGTCCAGATAATTGATAAAACCAGGAAAATCACTTAGAAAATAGTTTTTAGTACATATTTAATTGCAGAAACTTGTTTAATTTGTAGAAAATCCATTTTTAGTCCAAATTGGTCCATTCCAGTTCCTAAATTTTTGTAACATTATTATCTATCCATTAGTGTCTCTGTTTTGACATGAAAGACACATTAAAATTTATCTAGTACTTAATATTGTATTAAATACATAAAACCTTTGGAAATTCATAACTTAAAATTTAATGATTCTAGTTCTTATGATCTTATTTTAATGTCTAGATTATTATTGTGTATTTTATTTACATGTTTGGTGTGATGTTAATTTTTGCTATACTATGTATGTATTGTGTTGATCCGAGTAGACGAGCAAGTCACTGAGGATCCTGGTGCCCAGCAGGTAGAAGTTGCTGAGCAGGAGCTCGTTGAAGGCAAGTTGTGCCCTTGATCACTTCTTTTACCCATTCATGTTCTTATTACTCATAATGATCTGCATAGGTTAATTTTGATGGGACCCAATAGGTTACCCTAGATTTTAACTATCTTTATACCTTGTTTCACCACTGGTTTTACTACTAAATTTTTGGGTAGTACATGCTATTGCTTTATGTGGTTTTGGGTATAGAGATATTCACTATTCATGATTACACTTTTTATTATCTGTTTATTATTTACTGTTCATGATAAGATCATTATGTTAATGGGAACATGGAGAACCACCCAGGAAAACAGTGCTACCACAAGGGTTTAATGGGACGCCCTTGGCTGATTAACTAGGAAAGCTAGTGGATGACTACCTTACCCGAAAAGGGCAAGGGCAGTAGGGGAGTGGTCAGTGTAGGGAGGTCCTTGAGTTGATTTTGCTGCGATGGCGGTCAGGCGAGGGATTCCTGCACTCGAGCTTCCTATAAACTATAGCGGGTTTTCTGAAGCTAGTGGAACTTTGTAAAGGCCTCGTAGTGGTATCCTGTCTCGCTTCCTTGGTAGAGGTGTATGGGGTCTGATCAACTCTATGGCAAATGGGTAACACGACTTGTGGGTAAAGATGTACAACCTCTGCAGAGTGTAAAACTGGTACACTAGCCATGCTCACGGTCATGAGCGGCTCGGACACTCACATGATTAATTTATGGAACTTAAATTCAATTTGTCATATCATTGCATCTAGGATTATTTTTATTACTTTTACTTATTATTTCTAAGGTTTGGTATTTACTTACACATAGTAACTGCTAATAAAATTTTGACCAACTTGTAAAAGCAATGCTCAGCTTCAACCTTTATTTCATTAATCAGCCTTACACTTCTTGAACTCCCACCTTTGGTGAGTTCATGCATATTATTCCCCACGACTTGTTGAGCTATGAACGTATGTGAGCTCACCCTTGCTGTCCCACACCCCCACAGGAGAAGAACAGGTGGTCGAAGAGGAGCCGCCTAGCACTGAGGCTTTCGACTTGATCTAGGTGGCGTCTTCTAGTCAGCATTGTGGCGCCAGGGAATAATATATAGTTCGCTTTATTTCATCATTTATTTTTGTAAGACTTCCGCTATGTAATAAGTACATTTATGATATTTATGACATTTATCTCTATGCACTCTGTTATTATATGTGTTGTCTTCTCTGGCGCATATATGAGATGCACCCGGCTTTGTCCCTTAAAGCCCGGGTGTGACAGGAGTGGTATCAGAGGAAATGTTGACTGTAGGACGAAACCTAGATAGAAATAGACAAAACCCTTACCTACTTACCTTACTCTGATTCTTTCTATACTTATCTTGATCCTGTCTCACCTTCTACTGTTGCAATCTGATCATTCTTATCTTCTGTATTCTAAGACAAGATGGATTTCACACCTTGGAATCCTACACTTATGATCTTTTAAGAGATAGGTAACCTAAGACAAAAGTAAAACTATTTTCTCTATTGTAAAAATGTTGTTTGATTGTTCTGATGATAAATGTCTGATTTGCTTCTTTGATTGATTGAAATATTATATATGGACATCTTAGCATGTACCACCATAAGGTAATGAATTAGCTTTAGTAGGTTAAACACCAATCTGCTTAGCTAATAAATCCCCCAAAGTAACATGCCTCGTAATTACCTACCTTGTCTACTATTCTCTCTTACCATATGTTTCTAACTCAGATGGTCAATACCAGGAAGGGTGGTGGAATTGATCTACCTCCTAGACGACACACTCAGAGGATATTTAGACAACCCCAGCCACAACCAGCAGAGATGGATCCTCCACCCCCGCCTCCAACAGTCGGAGTCGACCCAATGGTTGCAGCTCAGATGAGGATGATGCAATAGATGGCAGACACTATGGTAGATATGCGTGTGCAGATGCAGCAAGAACGCCAGGAGATGCGCCAGGAGAGAGAGGAGATACGTCGGGAGCTGCGCCAAGAACGAGAAGAGATATGCTAGGAGAGAAGGGCGCAGCAGCAACAACAACAGCAACAAGCACCATTGCCTCCACCACCACCACCAGTTCCACCTCGTGATAAGCACCGGGAATTTATGAGCCATAAGCCACTGACCTTTGCCAGTTTGCCAGACCCACTAGATGCAGATGATTGGTTGAAGTCGATTGAGAAGATGCTCAACATCGCCCAATGTTCTGACCAAGAGAAAGTTCTTTGTGCCTCTGGTCGTCTGACAGGACCTACTGCTGACTGGTGGGATTCTTATGTTGCTGCCCATGATGCTGCCGACACTATTACTTAGGTAGAATTCAGTACACAGTTCAGAAACTACCACATTCCTGTTGGATTGATGAAGATCAAGAAGGAGTTTCTGTCATTGAAGCAAGGCAACATGTCTGTTAGCGAGTACCGATGTAAATTTATCCAGCTGTCAAGATATGCTCCGGATGAAGTTGCTGAGGATGAGAGAAAGTAGGAGCATTTTATTGAAGGACTTAATGGACCCCTACAGTATGCATTGGTTGCACACACATTTCCGTCATTTCAGAGGCTACTAGATAAGGCTCTTGCTATTGAACACAAGCGTGTTCAACTAGGAGACTTGAAGAAGAAGGCTATTTCACAGGGACAAGGTAGCAGCAGTGTTCGTCCCCGCTATGTTTCGCTACAGGGTACACCTACTCATCTAGGAGGAGGACCACATCCAGCTTAGTACGCTCCATAGGGGTCTCCACGGACACCTCCCACTCGTCAAGCTACCCCCACGGGCACCCTGACGAGGCCTACAGTACAGAAGACCGGCCCTACATGCTTCAAGTGTAGTCAGATTGGGCACTATGCTAATGCTTGTCCGGTGGGGAATTCTAGTACACCAGCTAAGAGCAAGCAACAGACTCCTGGCAAGGGATACTCTATTGCCAGAGTTAATCAAGTCAGCATTGAAGCTACTCCTGATGGTGCTGACATCGTACTTGGTATGTTTTACATTAATGCCATTCCTGCAACCATATTATTTGATTCTGGTGCTACACATTCATTCATGTCTGCTCGATATGCCAACACAAATGAGTTACCACTGCTAAATATGAGAAAACCAATGGTAGTGATCACACCTAAAGGGCCTATTGAGGCAAATCAAATGACACGTAGATTGACATTAACAATTATGGGAAGAGAATTTGGAGCTACTGCTATAATATTAGAGACAAGCAGTATTGATCTAATCCTTGGTATGTCATGGTTAAGAAAGGCAAAGGCCATTATAGCATGTGGTAGGGGTACTGTAGAACTCACTAGCCTTAAAGGAGAAAGATTTCAAGTTCAAATTGCAGTAACCACCTCTTCCAAACGGGCGATATACTTTATAGCTGAGGAGTTTGTTGGTGACAACATCCGGGTGGTTAGAGATTTTCCGGATGTCGTTCCAGAGGAGTTACCAGGGATGCCACCAGATAGGGAAGTTGAGTTTGTTATTGATCTCTTACCTGGGACTGCCCCTATATCTAAACGGCCATACAGGATGTCTATAGAAGAGTTAAAGGAACTGAAGAAGCAGTTAACGGAGTTACAAGAGGCTGGGAAAATTTGTCCGAGTTCCTCACCTTGGGGAGCGCCGGTTCTGTTTGTACAGTAGAAGGATGGATCACAACGGATGTGTGTGGATTATAGATCTCTTAATGATGTTACTGTGAAGAACAAGTATCCGTTACCCCGCATTGAGGATTTGTTTGATCAGATGGGAGGTGCCAAGGTATTCTCGAAGATTGATCTCCGATCGGGATACCATCAGATGAGGATTAGGCCATCGGATATTCCCAAGACAGCTTTCTTGACCTGATATGGATTATATGAGTTCACTGTTATGTCGTTTGGATTAACTAATGCACCAGCTTATTTCATGAATTTGATGAATAAGGTGTTTATGGAGTATTTGGACAGATTCATCGTAGTATTCATCGATGATATTCTTATTTATTCCAAGAGTGATAGTGATCATGAGGAACATCTGAGATTGGTGCTATAGAAGCTACGAGATAATGAACTCTACGCCAAGTTCAGTAAATGCGAGTTCTGGATTAACAAGGTGCCATTCCTTGGACATACCATTTCTAATGGAGGAATAGCAGTGGATTCTGCTAAAGTGAAGGAGATAATGGCGTGGAGTATACCCACTACAGTTACTGAGGTCCAAAGTTTCTTGGGACTTACAGGATATTATCGGAGGTTTATTGAAGGATTTTCTAAGATTGCTAAGCCTATGACCTCGCTTCTGGAGAAAGGAAGAGAATTTAAGTGGGATGAGAAGTGCCAAGAAAGCTTTGATCAATGAAAGGAAAGATTGATGTCACCACCAGTGTTGGTTATGCCAGATCTATAGAAGGGATTTGATATTTATTGTGATGCATGTGGCCAAGGATTGGGATGTGTGCTCATGCAAGAAGGACATGTGATAGCCTATGCGTCTCGTCAGTTGCGGAAACATGAATTGAACTACCCCACTCATGACTTAGAACTAGCAGCCGTTGTGCATGCGCTTAAGATTTGGAGATGTTGGGGACTTGTTCTCAAATGCTATGAATTAAGAACAAGGCAACATAGACAAGATTAATGGTTAATGCCCTTCATCCTTCGACACATTATTTCCCTCAGGATATAATGATCTTCAGACGAAGGTCATGAAGGACGTACCTTCATCATCACAGTATAAATTAATGAAAGAAGAAACATACTAAATATGAGGAATAACATAAATGATCATATGACATCATTAATATTCTTTTATCATATCATTATGAATGAATGTGAACAATATTGAATTACATTTATACCTTCGGCTTGACAGAAGGCAAGAGTCCAAGCATGACGCACGAGTGAATGCAAGTCAACGTGAACAGTACGGGAGTACTGTTCACCTATTTATAGGCACGGGACACAGCCCATGAGAAATTACAATTATGCCCTTTACATTTACTACTGGTTTATAGAAAAATCTATGAGGACTGAACAGCCTTTTCCCTTTTAAGTCGGTTCCCTTTTCTGTGATTTAGCCGAAGCTCCCTTCGGCACAGCTTCGGAGCGACGACCACCTTCGTCGCGATCAAGCTCCCCATCGTGTACGCTTTTATCATAAATCCGAAGATACCTGCCCATAAACCATACTTGGAAGACATTGTTAAATTATGTTTTTGAGGACCTTCGGAGGACGAAGGACCCCAACAGTAGCCCCTTACAATATTAATTTGTTTAAGATAACGAATTCAGACTGTGACATGGACGAAGGCTTTAAGCTGAAGGTCCGAAAAAACACCTTCCCTTTGCTAGAATAGCAACAGTCAATGACAGGCGGGACCCTCCAGTTTGGAGCGCGTCGATCGTATAAATAAGAATCCGCCCTGACCACATTTGGTACGCTAGTTGTTGCTTGCTTTGCCTGCTCAACTTTCTAGCTCTTACTTACCAAACACTTGCTTAGTTTCTTAGATTTCCTAAGCTTCGGTTTTAAGGACGCATTTTCACCATTTCCGAAGAAAAGATGTTTTAGGACAAAAAAGTTGTCGTTGAGACGAAGCTGATCGAGGAGAAGCTCCTTGAGGAGAAAACTGCTGGATTTGTTGAGTCAATAGCAAAAACAAATACAGAGAAGATTACTAAAGATATACCAGAAGGCTTGTCTGAAGATACCGATGATAGCGACAGCTACGATGTGGAGAGTGGAGGCGAAGACTCTGAAGATCGGCCCTGGCGACCAAGTCATATAGTCTTCGGGAAATCAACTATCAAACAGAGTCATCTTGATAATATGAGAGGAAGGTATTTTTGAGATATGTCTATTGTGAGGGCCGATGTAGACAGAGCCGTTTCTGCTCCTGAAGAAAACGAAGTTGTGATCTTCCGGAGCTTCTTGAAAGCTGGACTTCGGTTCCCATTGAGCATATTTGTAGTTGAAGTTTTAAAGACATACCAGATTTTCCTTCACCAGATCACCCTCAAAGCAGTTATTAGAATGGGGATCTTCGTCTGGGCTGTGAGAAGTCAAGGTCTAGAGCCAAGTGCAAGATGTTTTTGCAGTATGCATGAACTTTCATATGAGACGAAGCCCTGGGGCAAAGAACAATATCATAACAATTTCGGTTGCTATGGCTTCGTTGCTCGCTCTGGCACAAGCTACCCAGTGCCAACGTTTCGGAAGAGATGGCCTAGGGCCTGGATGGAAGAGTGGTTCTATGTGAAAAATGATTTGAAGGCGAGAGAAGACATTAAAGAGATCATGATGCGCCCCATCTGGTCCCGCTTCGGCCTCCGAAAGATGAAAGTAGAAATTGATGAGGCAGCCGAAGCATGCCGAAGGGCGTTTACCACAGTTTGCTCTTTTATTGGGACAAGAGACTTACTTCAAGAACCTATAGCCTATAGGATATGGCCACTGATAGATAGCTGGGAAATGTCGAAAGAAAGCATCACTAACCCTAGCGAAGGTGGCTAGGTTCGTTTGAAATACACCTTCAGGTTTGGGGACCAGTTTATTGAACCAGATGATGACTGGCTGAAGTGTGTTGAAAATACTAGCGATGAGTTACTTGGAACATATTCCAAGTCCGAAGATAATGCACTTTCTGCGGCCTTCAGAAGCCGAAAAAAGAAAAGATTGAATAGGGTTTTTGATGCTATTGGATTTGTGTACCCTGACTATCGCTACCCGCCACGTGTTGGGGGCCTTCGTCCTCCGAAGGTCCTCAAAAACATGATTTGACAATGTTTTCCAAGTGGATTATGTGAACAGGTATCTTCGGACTCAGAATTATGAATATGAAGCACGGCCAGGACGAAGCCTGAACCAGACGAAGGACGAGCGCAGCCGAAGCTGTGCGCAGGGAAGCTTCGGCGCGATGGCAGAGGGGGGAACCGACTTAGAGATGAAAAGACTACGTGGGCCTTGACAGATTTCCATAAGTCATTAACAAATGTAATGGACATGGATGTAATTTTACGTGGGCTGCGTCCCGCGTCTATAAATAGATGAACAGTACTCCCGTACTGTTCACGCTGACTTGGCATTGGCATTTGCGTCACGCTTGTACTTTTTACCTTCTCTCAAGACCGAAGGTACATTTGTAATTTGTAATCATTTCTATTTCTCTGTGTTAATAAAATAGAAATGATTCTATGATTTACATTTCATGTTCTGTATACATCCTTCGTTATTACTTGTTATATTTACGAAGGTATGTCTCTTGTGACCTTCGTCCGGAACTCGTTATTCCCGAAGGGGAATAATGTTTGGTAGGACGAAGGGCCTTAACATTTAACACTTTTTATGTTGCCTTGTTCTTAATCCGAAGCATTTGAGAACAAGTCCCCAACATTGGCGCCCACCTCCGGTGAACTCACTTCCACTTCCACTTCGAGCTTTTTTGAACACCTTCGGAAGCTATAGACCTTCGCTATGGCGCCGAAGAAAGCTTCAGCGACTGGGGCTTCAGCACTGCAACCGCTGGACCACAACCAGGAGACCGTCTCTCTTCGGGAGGCCCGAAGCCAGAAGAGAAAGGCCGTTAGCCTGACGCTTCAGGAGGAAGAGCTAGACCAAGAAATCAGGGATATGGAGATGCTACATCAACAGGTGCAAAGGAAGAAGGAGAAGATGGCCCGGCTAGCTGAGTTGCAACGGCAGATAGACGAAGCCTCTGAGGAAGTCCGCCATCTTACCCATGATGAGCAAAACAGAAGGCCTCAGCAGAAAGACCTTCATCAGGAGGGCTTCGTCAATGAAGATGACTGGTATGACAATTTCCATCATGGAAATTTTGTTTTCGATGATGCTTCTCCTCTGTCCGCTGAGCTGCAGGCTACACCTTGGCCTCCATCCTATAAGCCACCCCAGCTTCCCATGTTCGACGGCCACTCAGACCCGAAGCAGTTCTTGATGAGCTACGAAGCAACAGTGTCTTCGTATGGGGGCAATGCTGCAGTCATGGCGAAGTCTTTCGTCATGGCCGTCAGGAATGTTGCTCAGACCTGGTACTCCTCACTTCGACCAGGAACGATCACCTCATGGCAGAAGCTGAAGGATATGTTGTTAACCAGCTTTCAAGGATTTCAGACGAAGCCGGTCACTGCTCAAGCCTTGTTCCCGTGCACTCAGGACCATGAAGAATACCTTCAGGCGTATGTCAGAAGGTTCTTGCGTTTGAGGGCGCAGGCTCCAACGGTGCCCAATGAAATTGTCATCGAAGCCATGATCAAGGGGCTTCGTCCTGGACCTGCAGCCCAATACTTTGCCAGGAAGCCTCCTCAGACCCTGGAGAAGCTGCTCCAAAAGATGGACGAGTACATTCGTGCTGATAATGACTTTCGCCAAAGAAGGGAGGAGGCCTTCAGATTTTCTGAGATGACTAGGGGCTTCGGAGGAAGATTCTATCCGAGGCATGTCAGGTCCATTCACAACTCCACTCAAAATGATGACAAGGGGAGTCAGCAGAACAGGCCGCAGTGCTCCTCACAGGCTTCGGGGCAGCAGCAAACTTTCTTTCGGCCACCAGCTCCAAGAGGCAGAGGCGCCAGGGGCTTCGGCGGGAGATTTGGAGATCAACCAAGGAGGACATTTTGCTTATTCTGCGGTGAGAACAAGGGCCATACCACCAGGATGTGCCATGTTACCATCCAGAAGCAAAAGGAGCTAGCAGAAGCCGCAGCGCAACAGGGACAGCCGAAGCAGGTCATGCATACTGCTTCGTACCATCAGCCTTACATCCCGGAGTACGTGGGCAACCACCCTGCAGTTTCCGTAGCTTCGGCAAGTCAACCTCAAGCTTCATGGCAACAGCCCCCGCCTCCACCTCCGCTGCAACAAGGCCAGCAGCCAGAAGGGAGCCAATATGTTCCGCACCAAAGGGATCTCAGAGAGCAATCCGAAGCCCGCACAGTCAACAGTACTGTGCCGGAGTCGAAGCACATTTATTGACAAATATCCTACTTTGATAGCAGTATTTTCCGTTTAAGTTCTGTTTTCGGTGTAATAAAGAACACTTCAGTTTTCATATAATAGTTTCATGGTTGGTTATCAGAAAAACCTATCTTCTCTACAGGCTTAAGTTGCTGAAGCTTAAAAATTTGCGGTAACAAGGAGGGTCTTCGGATTATTAAAAATTCTTCGAAGCAACAAAAAGTCGTTCTAAGGAGCGCAGAGTAAGTTGCCGAAGTTACAAAAAGCCATTCCAAAGGGAGCGCAGTGTAAGTTTTTTGCTCCAAAGACGTTCCTAAGGGAATGCAGAGCATACAGCGAAAAGTCAACGCTGATACCGCCTAAGTAAAAGGTGAAGAAGCTCCAAAGACGTTCCTAAGGGAATGCAGAGCTTATACCGTCTAAGTAAAAGGCGAAGAAGCTCCAAAGACGTTCCTAAGGGAATGCAGAGCTTATACCGTCTAAGTGAAAGGCGAAGAAGCTCCAAAGACGTTCCTAAGGGAATGCAGAGCTTACGAATATATTTTGTGTGTATCTTCGGAACAAATGTCATTTGCATAACATAACATCATCACATCATTTTGCATAACATAAGCATCATACATCATGTTGCATTTGGCAAAAGAAGGGGACACAGTATCAACCTTCGAAGGGACGCTTTGAGAAAGTGGAAAATTGTGTAAAGTCACGAGGGAATACAATGATAATCTTCGGATTACAGCTTCGGAGAATATTTTTACGAAGCATGGACAAGCTTCATCAGAGCAATATCGAAATTGTATAGCTTCGGAGAATGTTTTCATGAAGTATGAACGTGTTTCATCAGAATAATTTTAACGGAGAATGTCTTCTTCACGAAGCATGAAAAGAAGGGAAGGTGTTTTTTCGCCGAAGGCTCAAAAAGGTATGTATGTAGAGTTTCATGCATCGTAAAGAATTGAATAATGAAAAGAAACTTGTATATTACATTCAAATGTACAAAATGTTACATAGTTCACAATTTAAATGTTTTTTCTAAATAGCATCTAGTCTTCTCTTAATACTGCTTCGGCGGCTTCATTTAGAAGTTGATCAACAACTTTGTCCATGATAGCTTCGGCCATTTGTTTAATTTCATCATCCCCTTTTGTGTGGGGGTCGGCAGTCGATCCAGCAGCTTCTGAGGGAAGAGAACATTTCTTCATTACTATTACAAACCGTGAGCAAAGTTTGAAATAAAAATTACAACACAATAAGAACGACTAATTAATACCTAATTGCTTTTCGGGCTCTGTACTTTTTTCGGCAGCTTCTGCCACTTTCCTAGCATCATGAATGCCTTTTTCGCTTCTTTGCATTATTTCTTGCGCCATTTCTCGGCCGCCATTGTCCCAGATATCAGTGAAGAATTTACCGCCAACCATGCTTGCTTCGGTTGAGGGATCTTTGATGTCTTCAGGGGACAGGGCAGCTTCGGTCTGAGCTAAGGATTTTATATGTTCACAACCTTTCTTCTCCAAAATAGCGGCAACTCCTCTGGCGCCTGAAAAAGCGCAGATGTCACCACGGCTGCCCAAGATTTCTTCGAAGGCTTCTGCTTCGTGGCTAATCCAGTTCAGTGGACCTTCGGGATTGCCTCTTGTAAAGTCTTCTTCACTAGAAAAGGCGCCAACGCTGGCGAAGCTGGATTTTATCTTTTTGACGCATTCTACAGATTTAACATAGCATTTTCTTTGAGAGGCACGAAGCTCCTTAACCCTTAACTCCAACTTATTCACCATATGATCACTAAGTTCTCGTTTTGTTTCCTCAAGCACACGTTCTTCTTTCGCCCGGGCTAGTTGTTTCTGAAGATCTTTGATCTCGCGTTTCTGAGCTTCGGCCTGAATCTTTGCAGCAGCTTCGTCCTTTTTTATCTTGTCTACTAGAGTAACCAGAATTTTGTCTTTTTCTAGAGCTTCGTTCCTCAGCTTTATAACTTCTGATCGTAGATTGTTGAATGCAATTTCATAACTCTCATCTTCGGCACTCTTTTGTGCTCTCAATGCGTTGCTCAGGATCAAACCCTATAAAAAAAAGAGAGAGTCTATATAAGAATAAAGGAATGAATTACGTATTGTAAAATTTTTTCAAAAGACTAATTCCCAGACCTTCAGGCTATTATATGCAAGACTATCCGCGAGATCTTCCTTCGTCATAGCGCATAACCCAGCTTCGAGCTTTGGGAAACCCATGCTTCTACCCATTTCCCGGCACACGGATAATTCTTTATTGTCTGGGAGGCAGTACAGGAAATCATCTTCGTTTGTCCCATTGAATACTACTGCCCCCTTCGGATATTTCAACTCTCTAGCATAATGATTCGCTTCATAGATTTCTTCTTCAGACAGTTTCTTCCCCGAAGCATGTCGCACGATGTAATCGCGTATGCTGGAGGAAGCTTCGGGGGCGGCAGTGTCAATTTCTTCAACTAAAGCTGGTTCTGATATTTTCTCGGATTGTTCTTTGGCGGGCTCTGAAGGCCCAGCTTCTGCTTCAGCTTTAGCTTGTTGTTTCGAAGCTTCCGTAGATGCTTCAGCGAGTTCAACAGACTCCTTTGCGGTTGTGCTTGAAGACTTAATTGTCTCCAAGACATCCAGTACGTTCACCATTCTTTTTCTTCTTGGGGTCACCAATGGGCCCTTTTGATTTTTTGTTGATTCAACGTTTGCTGAAGGACTTAAGATTTCTGATGTTTTTGGCCCTTCAGTCTTCGGTCTTTCTAATGCTGAAGGCGCTTCAGCTTTTTCTTCTGTCTTCGGCACTGGAGCTGGTTCCGTAGCTTCAGAGGCCAGAGAAGCTTCACCAATAAATTCTGGCACTGTGGCCGGCTCAATAAAGCGCGTTCGATGGGTGAGCACCTTCATCTTTTTCCTTTGAGGCGCTGGCTCATTAGTGACACTCGTGGTAGCTTCTGTCGCAGGAGAAGTATTTTTCCTTTTGCGACCCAGTACCGGATAGTGGTAGTCGGGATAGACAAACCCGACTGCGTCGAATACCCGGTTGAGCCTTTTCTTTTTTCGGCCTCCGAAGGCTGCTGATAATGCAGTGTTCTCGGCCTTCGAATATGTGCCAAGCAGCTCGTCACTCAATGTCTCAATACTTTTCAACCAATCATCATCAGGTTCAACAAATTTATCTGCATACTTGAATGTATATTTTAGTCTAACTAGTCCGCCTTCGTCGGACTCTTTAATGGTTTCCTTCGGCATTTCCCACTTTTCTGCAAGTGGCCATACCCTGAAGGCAATGTGCTCTTGGACCAAGTCCCTTGTTCCAATGAAGGAGCAGACTACGCCGAAGGCTCTTTGGCACTCCTCGGCTGCTTCGTCCATTTCAACCTTCGGCCTTCGAAGTCCGAAGCGTTGCCAGATGGGGTGCATAATAATACCCTTCACATTTTCTTGCGCTGTTAAGTTATTCTTCACATAGAACCACTCTGTCATCCAGGTTCCGGGCCACCTCTTCCGAAAAGTCGGCACAGGGCAGCTTGACCCGGAGCGGGCGCCGAAGCTGTAACACCCAAAATTATTGTGATATTGTTCTTTTCCCCACGGCTTCGTCTCATATAACAGTTCATGAATGTTGCAAAAACTTTTACCATTTGGCTCTAAACCTTGGCTTCTTGCAGCCCAGACAAACATCCCCATTCTTATGATAGCTTCAGGAGTCAGTTGATGAAGGTAGACTTGAAATGTTTTCAGTACCTCAATAACAAAGTTGCTCAGGGGGAATCGAAGCCCAGCCTTGAGAAAGCTTCGGAAGATTACAACTTCATCTTCTTCGGGGGTGGGAGAAGTCTTTTCTCCAGCGTCAGCCCTCACAATAGATATATCTCGAAAATACCGCCCCCTCATATTATCAATATGACTCTGCTTGATGGTGGTCTTCCCGAAAACCGTGTGACTTGGCCGCCATGGTCGATCTTCGGCCTCTTCCCCACCACTTTCTACATCATAGCTGTCGCTGTCATCAGTATCTTCGGACAAACCTTCGAGAATCTCCTTGGTGATTTTCTCTGTATTGGTCTCCGCCATCGCAATCAGGAACCCCAGATTCTTCTCTTCCTCGAGACTCAGCTTCGTCTCCGCAGGAATCTTCTTGCCTTCAGACATCTTCGGAAATACTAAAAAACTGTTTTCAAGGCCGAAGCTTCGAAATCAAAAAGGTCACCAATCTTAATGCACAAGAGCTAAAAATTTAGTGGACCGAAGCAGATGGCAAGTGTGCGTACCAAATGAGTTGGCGGTGAGATCTTATTTATACCCCCAGGGCGTTGAAAATTGAAAGACCCACTTGTCAGTGAATGTTGCTATTCTAGCAAAGGGAAGGTGTTTTTTCGGACCTTCGGCTCAAGGCCTTCGTCCATATCGCAATCTGAATTTAATATTAACAAATTAATATTGCGAGGGGCTACTGTTGGGGGCCTTCGTCCTCCGAAGGTCCTCAAAAACATGATTTGACAATGTTTTCCAAGTGGATTATGTGAACAGGTATCTTCGGACTCAGAATTATGAATATGAAGCACGGCCAGGACGAAGCCTGAACCAGACGAAGGACGAGCGCAGCCGAAGCTGTGCGCAGGGAAGCTTCGGCGCGATGGCAGAGGGGGGAACCGACTTAGAGATGAAAAGACTACGTGGGCCTTGACAGATTTCCATAAGTCATTAACAAATGTAATGGACATGGATGTAATTTTACGTGGGCTGCGTCCCGCGTCTATAAATAGATGAACAGTACTCCCGTACTGTTCACGCTGACTTGGCATTGGCATTTGCGTCACGCTTGTACTTTTTACCTTCTCTCAAGACCGAAGGTACATTTGTAATTTGTAATCATTTCTATTTCTCTGTGTTAATAAAATAGAAATGATTCTATGATTTACATTTCATGTTCTGTATACATCCTTCGTTATTACTTGTTATATTTACGAAGGTATGTCTCTTGTGACCTTCGTCCGGAACTCGTTATTCCCGAAGGGGAATAATGTTTGGTAGGACGAAGGGCCTTAACATTTAACACTTTTTATGTTGCCTTGTTCTTAATCCGAAGCATTTGAGAACAAGTCCCCAACACCACGGGGGCAGAAAAGAAAGGATGCAACCTCTGGAAAGGTTGTTGCTTCGGCTGCTCCAAGCGAGCCTGCGTCGAAGAGTAAAAAAATTGAAGGTCCTCACCCACCGACCATGCTACATTGAACCGGCCGTATTGCCTGAGTTTGGCGGGGAGACACCTTCAGCTAATGAGCCGAAGGAACCAATTGCTCCTATACAGAAGGTTGAAGAATCGGCTATCATGCCGAAGGCACCCTCAACCAAGCAGGCTGAGGCAAAGTCTGGTAAAGATAAGACCGAAAAGCCAGAGACTGAAGGAATAAAAATGTTAGAAGTTGTCAGCCCTTCGGCAGAAGTACCAAGCTGAAGATACAAAAAGGTCTTGCAGCCACTCCCAAAAGAAGAAGAATGGCAAGTGTACTGGATGTGCTAGAAACGGTAAAGGCTTCAAGCTCTACTCCAGGGAAAATTGCCAAGGCTATGAAAATACAAATCGAAGCTAAAACAAAACTGACCGAAACCGAAGCTGCAATGAGCCAGGCTAGCGCCGAAGCCGGGCCTAAAGTGCCTTTTGAGACAAAGCTTGCCACACCCAAGCAGGAGGCCGAAGAAATACCTTCAGATATTAATATAGCTTTTGAAAAAAGTGTGGCCAAAGAAACCGAATCCCTTACCCCTGAAGCATCCTCCGAAGATCTTGATTATATCATTCGACATGCTGCGGGAAAGAAATTATCCAAAGAAGAAATTTTTGAAGCCAAACACTATGCCCGGGAACTGAAGTACCCGAAGGGGGCCTTAGTGTTTAATGGTACAAGTGAAAATGATTTTTTGTATTGCCTCCCAGACAACAAAGAATTATCTGTCTGCCGGGAGATGGCCAGAAGTATGGGTCTTCCAAAGCTCGAAGCTGGCCTTTGTGCCATGACGAAGGAAGATCTTGCAGATAGCCTTGCATACAACAGTCTGAAGGTACAAAAAGTTGTGAATTTTGAAGCTTATGGATTCTGTAATGGTCTTTTAGTTCGTATATTAATTCATTCATTCTTTCTTGTAGGGCTTAATACTTAGCAACGCCTTAAGGGCGCAAAAGAATGCTGAAGATGAGAGCTGCACTATTGCTCTTAATAACCTTCGAATAGAGGTTATCAAGCTGAGAAATGAAGCCACGGAAAAAGATAAAATTCTACTTACATTGGTGGACAAAGTAAAGGAGGATGAAGCTAACTTCAAGGCTCAATCTAAAATTCAAAAGAATGAGATTGAAAACCTTCGGAAAGAACTGGCTGAGGCCAAATTAAAATGCGCTATTGCCGAAGCTGACCGAGATGCCAGTGAGTACTAGAAAAATTATTTTGAAAAAATAGTTGCAGAGCTTCGCGCATCAAAAGAAAGATGTTTTGAAAATCTGTGGAATGTGTGAAAAAGATAGAGACTAGTTCTGCCAACGTGGGCGCGTACTCAAGCGAAAACAACTTTATACGAGGTGACCCCGAATGCGTCATCGAGTGGATCAGTAACGAAGCCGAAGCTTTTGAGGAGATTTTGAGTGACCGTTGGGACGTCTATGCATTCTCTAGTGCGAGGGGGGTTGCAGCCATTTTGGAGAAGGCAGGTTGTGAACATGTTAAAACCTTGGCCCAAACCGAAGCTGCCTTCTCCATCGACGATACGAAGGACCCCTCGGCCGAAGCGAGTTTAATAGGTGGAAATTTTTTTACTGATATCTGGGAAAATGGTGGCCGAGGGATGGCTCATGAAATAATGAAAAAGAGCGAAAAAGATATTCATGACGCTCGAGAAGTAGCAAAAGAAGCTGAAAAAGCAGCGAAACTCGAAAGACGAATAGGTATTGCTTAATGGCTTTTTGCTTTGTCATTTTTGACTTTGAGCTAACTGATATTTTCTCCCGCAGCTAAACTACCTCCTCCACCAGAGCCATTTGACCCACTAGCCGACCCAGAAACGAAGAAGGCAATAGAAATCATTAATGTGGCCGAAGCTATTGTAGATGAAGTTGTTACCAAACTGCTAACCGAAGCTGCAGAAAAAGTTCTAAAGGAAGAAGAGTAGCTATTGTAAAAACATTTTCTAGAATATTAATGTAACATTTGCTGAACTATGTTTGTAATATTTGGTGCTTGCAAGATTTAAATGTAATATATGAATTGCTTGTAATTCAGTTCTTTGCTATGCATGAAACTTTATGTACATACCGTTTTTGAGCCCTCGGCAAAAAAAACACCTTCCTTTCTTTTCATGCTTCGTAAAGAAGAGTTTTTACGCCTCATAAGAATCATCATCAATGCTTTGTAAAGAAGAAATCCCTCCTTCCACATCAGAGCTGATGAAGATGTAATTCTCAGCTTATTTTGTGCCTTGGCATCTTTTCATTTTTTATAAAGCATTCTCCGAAGATCAGCCTCGCTTCCAATTGATGTTATTGATGTGATATGATGTATGATGTGATGCTATGCGATATGATGCGATGATATGATGCAAAGAATGATGCTATTGCCGAAGACACGTACCCACACTGAAACAAAATATCTGTGTTCCCTTAGGAACCATCAAAAATCTCTTTGCCGTTTATTTTTCGGCTTCACCGCTTATTTTTTGGTGTAAGTTCTGCATCCCCTTAGGAACGTCATTTGGACTTCTTCGCCTTCTATTTCGGCGGTATTCGCGTTGACTTTTCGCGCTTCGCCTTATATTTCGGCGGTATTTGGCTCTGCATTCCCTTTGGAACGACTTTTGAGCAGAAAACTTACACTGCGCTCCCTTGGGAACGACTTTTTGAAGCTTCGGCAAACTTATGCGGCGCTCCCTAGGAGCGACTTTTTGTAGCTTCGGCAAATTTACGTTGTGTTCCTTAGGAACAACTTTTGTAGCTTCGGCAGTTTTTGAGCTTCGTAAGTCTGTAGGAAAGATATATTTCATTGTGATAAGAATGAAGCTATTACAAGAAATTAAAAGTGACAAGAAGAGTAGATTTACACCAATTGTTCCTTATTAAAAAGAAAATGACAATGAATGTAAAATGCTTCGGAGGTAGGATATCTCTCAATAGATGTGTTTTGACTCTGGCACAGTACTGTTGACTGTGCGAGCTTCGAATTCTTCCCTGAGCTCTCGCTACTGATGAGTCTGATGGCTCCCTTCTGGCTGTTGACCTCGTGAATAGGCAGGTTGTAGTGGCGGCGGAGGTGGAAGTTGTGGCCAAGAAGCCTGTGACTAACTGACCGAAGCAACAGAAGCTGCAGGATGATTACCCACATACTCTGGTATGTAGGGTGAGTGACACGAAGCAGTATGTAGGACCTGCTTCGGCTGATTTTGCCAGGCTTCGGCTTCTGCCATCTCCTTCTGCTTTTGGATGGTGATTTGGCACATTCTTGTAGTATGGCCCTTGTCTTCACCACAAAATAGACAGTAGATCTTCCTGGTTTGGTCCCCATATCTTCCTCCGAAGCCCCTGGCGCCTCTGCCTCTTGGAGCTGGCGGCCGAAAAGAACTTTGTTTTTGTCCCGAAGATTGTGAAGAAGACTAGGGCCTCTGCGGTTGACTCCCTTTGTCATCATTCTGAGTGTTGTGAATTGACCTGACATGCCTCGGTTGTATTCTTCCTCCAAAGCCCCTGGTCATCTCGGAGAACCTGTAAGCTTCCTCCCTTCTTTGACAGAAGTCATTGTCAGCCCTGATATATTCATCCATCTTTTGAAGCAACTTCTCCAGTGTCTGTGGAGGTTTTCTGGTGAAGTACTGGGCAGTAGGTCCTGGACGAAGCCCCTTAATCATGGCCTCAATGACAATCTCATTGGGCACTGTAGGCGCCTGTGCTCTGAGACGCAAGAACCTTCGAACGTATGCTTGAAGATACTCCTCATGGTCTTGCGTACATTGAAATAGAGCCTGAGCTGTGACCGGCTTTGTCTGAAAGCCTTGAAAGCTTGTCAGTAGCATATCCTTGAGCTTCTGCCATGAAGTAACAGTCCCTGACCGAAGAGAAGAATACCATGTTTGAGCCACATTCCGAACTGCCATGACGAAGGATTTGGCCATGACAGTTGCATTGCCTCCATATGAAGATATAGTTGCCTCATAACTCATCAAAAATTGCTTCGGATCCGAGTGCCCATCATACATAGGGAGCTGAGGTGGCTTATATGATGGAGGCCATGGGATAGCTTGCAGTTCTGGTGCCAAGGGAGAAGCAGCATCAAAGGTAAAGGTATCATGATTAAAATCATCATACCATCCATCCTTGTTGAATAAACCTTCTTGATGAAGCTCCCTGTATTGAGGCCTTCGATCTTGTTCGTCTTGGACAAGATGGCGTACTTCTTCAGTGGCTTCGTCGATTTGCCTTTGAAGATCAACCAGTCTGGCCATCTTCTCCTTCTTCCTTTGTACTTGCTGATGAATTATCTCCATGTTTCTAATTTCTTGATCCAACTCTTCCTCCTAGAGTGTTGGACTAGTGGCTTTCCTCTTCTGGCTTCGGGCCTCTCGGAGAGAGAGGTTCTCCTGATTTGAGTCCAGTGGCTATAGTGCAGCAGCCCCTGTCGCTGAAACTTTCTTCGGCGGCATGACGAAGGTCAGTGCTTGCCGAAGGTGGTCGAAAGAGGGTTCACTGGAGGTGGGCGCCAATGTTGGGGACTGGTTCTCAAATGCTATGAATTAAGAACAAGGCAACATAGAAAAGATTAATGGTTAATGCCCTTCGTCTTTCCCTCAGGATATAATGATCTTCAGACGAAGGTCACGAAGGACGTACCTTCATCATCACAGTATAAATTAATGAAAGAAGAAACATACAAAATATGAGGAATAACATAAATGATCATATGACATCATTAATATTCTTTTATCATATCATTATGAATGAATGTGAACAATACTGAATTACATTTATAACTTCGGCTTGACAGAAGGCAAGAGTCCAAGCGTGACGCACGAGTGAATGCAAGTCAACGTGAACAGTACAGGAGTACTGTTCACCTATTTATAGGCACGGGACGTAGCCCATGAAAAAATACAATTATGCCCTTTACATTTACTATTGGTTTATAGAAAAATCTATGAGGACTGAACAACCTTTTCCCTTTTAAGTCGATTCCCTTTTCTGTGATTTAGCCGAAGCTCCCTTCCGCACAGCTTCGGAGCGACGGCCACCTTCGTCGCGATCAAGCTCCCCATCGTGTACGCTTTTATCATAAATCCGAAGATACCTGCCCATAAACCATACTTGGAAGACATTGTTAAATTATGTTTTTAAGGACCTTCGGAGGACGAAGGCCCCCAATAGGAGACATTACATTATGGGAACTAAGTGCTAAGTATACACGAATCATAAGAGTTTGATGTACATATTTACTCAGAAGGATCCCAACCTTAGGCAACACCGTTGGTTGGAGCTTATTAAAGATTATGATTTGGAGATTCACTATCACCCGAGCAAGGCAAATTTGGTTGCAGATGCCTTGAGTCGAAAGGAGCACGTTCATTGAGCTATTGTTGCCTAGCTACCCGATGAGATTGTTGAGGATTTCAGGAGACTTAACCTGGGAATTGTTACACACACTAAAGGAGTTACCATTGAATTGGAACCTACCTTGGAGCAAGAAATTCGTAAAGGTCAAGTGGGTGATGCAAAAATTCAAGAGATTAAGGATCTGATTACTGAAGCTAGAGGTTCGGAATTCAGGGAGGATGAGCAAGGTACTATATGGTTCAAGGATCGGATATGTGTTCCAGAGATTGATAGCCTTCATGAGACTATATTGAAATAAGCTCATGCTTCTAATTACTCTATCCACCCTGGTAGCACTAAGATGTATCAGGATTTGAAGCAAAAGTACTGGTGGTATGGATTAAAGAGAGATGTTGCTGCACATGTGGCTAAGTGTGATGTGTGTCAAAGAGTCAAGGCCGAACATCAAAGACCAGCTGGACTATTGCACCCATTGAAGATACCCGAGTGGAAATGGGAAGAAATTGGTATGGATTTCATTGTTGGACTACCTCGCACCCCTACTGGGTATGACTCTATTTGGGTGATTGTGGACAGATTGACAAAAGTGGCTCATTTCATATCGTGAGGACTAATTACACGGGAGCCAAGCTAGCAGAATTGTATATGACTCGGATAGTTTGTCTACATGGAGTGCCTAAGAAGATCGTGTCTGATCGTGGATCACAGTTTACTTCTCGGTTTTGAAAGAAGTTGCATGAGAGCTTAGATACACAATTGAATTTTAGGTCGGCCTACCATCCTCAGACCGATGGACAGACAGAGAGGACTAACCAAGTGCTTGAGGATATGTTAAGAACATGTGCTCTTGAACATGGTGGAAGTTGGGATAAGAGCTTACCATATGCGGAGTTCTCTTATAATAATAGTTACCAGGCTAGTTTGAAGATGTCACCATTTGAGGCTTTATATGGCAGAAAATGCAGGACTCCACTGTATTGGGATCAGACTGGAGAAAGGCAGTTCTTTGGGCTTGAACTTATTCAAGAGGCAGAAGAACAAGTTCTAATGATAAGAGAAAATTTGAGAATTCCACAATCAAGACAGAAGAGCTATGCTAATACCCGGAGAAGACTACTGGAGTTTGAGGGTGATCACGTGTATCTGAAGGTGTCACCAATCCGGGGTATGAGGAGGTTTAAAGTTAAAGGAAAGTTGTCCCCTCGCTTCATTGGACCTTTCTTAATCTTAAAACGAGTGGGAGAAGTTGCATATCAGCTAGAACTACCCGATCATCTTGCAGATGTACATGATGTCTTTCACGTGTCCCAACTAAAGAAGTGCCTCAGGGTACCTGAAGAGCAGCTACCAATGAAGGACCTTAGTGTTCAAGATGATCTGACTTATGCTGAGTACCCTATAAAGATTCTTGATACACTGACTCGTGTCACGAGAAATAAGGTTATAATGATGTGCAAAGTGCAATGGAGTCACCACGAAGAAGATGAAGCTACTTGGGAGAGAGAAGAAGAGCTTCGCATAGATTTCCCCATCTTTTCCCTAGACCTTCCTAAATCTCGAGGACGAGATTCTTTTTAAGGGGGTAGGATTTGTAATACCCAACTTGTAATTAGTGGAAGATAACCTAAAAGGAGAAAATGATATCCCTTTGTATATATGTGTGTTATCTATATTTATCATTTCATGAGAACATCACATGGAAACAAATAAATAAATAACAAAGGACACCCAAAAATAATACATGCATCATGCTGAGGTTTTTATTTTGTGTGCATTTTGTGATGATATAAAAATAGATTACAAAATATATTAATATCTAAATGGGAATTTAAGGTTTAAAAGGAAATTCTAGAAACGTGGAGAAAAGATAAAGGAGATGAATAAGTAAATAATATATATAAATAAATAACTCCAGAATTAATACCCCAATTTCACAAATCTACTTTGTAAGGAAGAACCACAAAAAGTTTGAATTAAATTGAATTTAAATTGAATTTGAAAATAAAGAAAGGAAGGTGGGAAAATAAAAAGAAAAGGTCAAAAACGCTATTTAGGCCAGCTCCTAACCATTTCGGCCCACTACAATCCTCTCCCTGCTAGCCCAACGTCGCCACGGCCAGACTCACTTGCGCGCGGGGCCCGGCTGTCACCACCGCCCGCTATTCTCGCTCGTGCTCACTCCTTCGCTTCTGTCTCTGGCGCGTGGGTCCCCGGGGTCAGCTCCAACGTCTTCGCTACGACCACACCGCGCAGAGGGGAGGATTCAACGACGTGTGCGCGATCGCCGGCAGCCATAACAAAATCTCCGGATCGACCTACCTCTCTGGAGGCCACAAAGCGCAACCCCTAACCCTAATCGACCCTTACTCCTTTCATCGTGTCCCAGTTCCTCGCCGCTAGAGCACAGAACCAACTAAGCGCCAGCGCTGTGGCGAACTAAGTCCCGGAGTGGAGGGGCTCGGACACGACTGTGACCTAGGGCATCCTCAGAGCTTTGCGGGCGATTTCGTGGAAGAGGCTGAGGCCATACGCCTGGATTTCGGGGTGGAATTTCTCACCGACAGGCGAGTTTCACCTGCGACCGCTGCTCCTCGTCCGGAACTCACGGCACCGCACAATCCTTGGTAACAAACACCTTCCCTTGCTTAGTATGTCATCCGCAATACGTAGCTAGGCCGAATTAGAAATTGGACGCCCGAGTGCGCGGATTGGGTCTCCGGTCACGGGCGCCGCCGCGCGGGGTATCTCTCCGCCGTAGTTGCGCGGCAAGGTAGATGGCAAGGCGTGGGCTGTTGATCATGAGATATGCGTCCCTGATTAGAAGTTAGGATAACGCTTCGCGCGCGGGATCGGACCCGTTGGATCACGATCGGATGGTCTCGGGTGAATCACGAAGTTTTAAAATATGGGTCGTGGATCTCTGATCCAGCGGCTGTGTGGGCATACCGGTTCAGAGAGTTTTGACTGAATCCTAGATGTACATCGTGGATCGGACAGCTTAGATTAATCCTGACTATCGGTTGTGTCTCTTTTGTATAAGAGTCCCTGGGGAAAACAATAATGAACCTGCGGTCCACCCTGTACAGCGCTCTGTGTCTTAGTTTCTTTTACGCTAGAGTCCCTGCGCTTTCCTGTAATAGTACGCCCAGTCCAGATAATTGATAAAACCAGGAAAATCACTTAGAAAATAGTTTTTAGTACATATTTAATTGCAGAAACTTGTTTAATTTGTAGAAAATCCATTTTTAGTCCAAATTGGTCCATTCCAGTTTCTAAATTTTTGTAACATTATTATCTATCCATTAGTGTCTCTGTTTTGACATGAAAGACACATTAAAATTTATCTAGTACTTAATCTTGTATTAAATACATAAAACCTTTGAAAATTCATAACTTAAAATCTATAACTCCAAATTTAATGATTCCAGTTCTTATGATCTTATTTTAATGTCTAAATTATTATTGTGTATTTTATTTACATGTTTGGTGTGTTTTTAATTTTTGCTATACTATGTATGTATTGTGTCGATGCGAGTAGACGAGCAAGTCACTGAGGATCCTGGTGTCCTGCAGGTAGAAGTTGCTGAGCAGGAGCTCGTTGAAGGCAAGTTGTGCCCTTGATCACTTCTTTTACCCATTCATGTTCTTATTACTCATAATGATCTACATAGGTTAATTTTGATAGGACCCAATAGGTTACCCTAGATTTTGACTATCTTTATACCTTGTTTCACCACTGGTTTTACTACTAAATTTTTGGGTAGTACATGCTATTGCTTTATGTGATTTTGGGTATAGAGATATTCTCTACTCATGATTACACTTTTTATTATCTGTTTATTATTTACTGTTCATGATAAGATCATTATATTAATGAGAACATGGAGAACCACTCGGGAAAACAGTGCTACCATAAGGGTTTAATGGGACGCCCTTGGCTGATTAACTAGGAAAGCTTGTGGATGACTACCTTACCCGAAAGGGGCAAGGGCAGTAGGGGAGTGGTCAGTGTAGGGAGGTTCTTGGGTTGATTTTGCTGCGATGGCAGTCAGGCGAGGGATTCCTGCACTCGAGCTTCCTATAAACTGTAGCAGGTTTTCTGAAGCTAGTGGAACTTTGTAAAGACCTCGTAGTGGTACCCTGCCTCGCTTCCTTGGTAGAGGTGTATGGGGTCTGATCAACTCCGTGGCAAATGGGTAACATGACTTGTGGGTAAAGATGTACAACCTCTGTAGAGTGTAAAACTGGTATACTAGCCGTGCTCACGGTCATGAGCGGCTCGGACACTCACATGATTAATTTATGGAACTTAAATTCAATTTGTCATATCATTGCATCTGGGATTATTTTATTACTTTTACTTATTATTTCTAAGGTTTGGTATTTACTTACACATAATAACTGCTAATAAAATTTTGACCAACTTATAAAAGCAATGCTCAGCTTCAACCTTTATTTCATTGATCAGCCTTACACTTTATGAACTCCCACCTTTGGTGAGTTCATGCACATTATTCCCCATGACTTGTTGAGCTATGAACATATGTGAGCCCACCCTTGCTGTCTCACACCCCCCACAGGAGAAGAACAGGTGGTCAAAGAGGAGCCGCCTAGCACTGAGGCTTTCGACTTGATCTAGGTGGCGTCTCCCAGTCAGCTTTGTGGCGCCAGGGAATAATATATAGTTTGCTTTATTTCATCATTTATTTTTGTAAGACTTCCGGTATGTAATAAGTACATTTATGATATTTATGACATTTATCTCTATGCACTCTGTTATTATATGTGTTGTCTTCTCTAGCGCATATATGAGATGCACCCGACTTTGTCCCTTAAAGCCTGGGTGTGACAGAAGTGTGTGTGGGTGTTTTTGGAAATGAGAAACAGTGCCACGGGAGCAGGAAGCTCAGTGGTGGTTGAGTGTGAAAATGTGCTACTTCTCTCTCTGGGGTAAACCGTCAAAGTATTGCCTTCCTCTGAAAAAGAAGAGTGACTTCAACTCCACCATATCAAGCATGTATTGTATAGGTCCCTCTCTCTTTACGGGCAAGATGGGCTTGCGGAATACCCAGTGTATTCACCTAGATTTATTTATGTTTTTCAGCAGCTGAGGACTTCTTTTCCGCTATGTTTGACTAGAAGGGGGCTGTGTCTGCACCCAGTCTGCCTGTGGCATGGGCTAGATGATCTTCCACTGTGCTTTGTATTCCAGGCTCGCTAAAGCTTGTATTTTGATATTGTAATAACCTTTTTCAAAACTCTGTACTATTTGAAGTAAGGAATGTGGTTACTAGCCTCCTGGGACTAGTAATCGCATCACATTTGAGTCCTAAAGGATCGGGACGCTTCAGGCGAGAGGCTCCAACTTGTGGAGATTCCTCGCAAATGGGAAAAGACTGCTAAGGAAGAAAACCGTGGTACTCAAAGTTGATCATTGGATCACTTGAGAGGGATTGAGTGCAATCCTTGACCGAAGGAGGTCACCACAACATGGAGTAGGCATTGGCTGAACCACGGGATAAAAATCACCGTGTCTCGTGTTCCTCTTCATTGTGATTGGTTTTCTTCTAGAGTTCTCATTTTAGCAACTTGGTTTTAATTGCACTAACATTTCATGACCAAGTTTTGGCTATTTAGTATTTGATTTTATAGGATCACCTATTTACCCCCCCTCTAGGTTCTCTCAATTGGTATCAGAGCCGTACTCTTCATCTAAGGGACTAACTGCCCAAAGAGATAGATCCTAAGGGCAAGGGGATTGTGATCAACGACAAGGAGAAGGAGTCCCTCTTCAATGAGCCAAGAGAGGACAAGCCCACTGACTTAGGCTCGAGCCACAAGAAGAGGGACGGGAAGAAGAAGAGGCGTATCAAGAAGATTATCTACTACGACAGCGATGCTCCATCAATCAGGTGATGAAAGTTAGGGAAGGTATGGTTCATCAGCTGGTAGTGCAGGGGATCAACCAAACCTCTCAAGAACCTGTACTTCCTCTTGGCATCAGTGTTTACTGAAAGGGAAATGTGCCCTTGGGCCATTTCTAATTATTTTGGTGATTTAGTGTCCAACACAAGTGCTTGAGTGTTAATCTATGCCAAGTGATGGACTAAGTGCAAATCAAGATTAAAGGTATGTTTCTAAACTTAGTACATTGTTTTAAGAGCTAATGTATTGTGTCTAAGTGCTGGAAACAGGAGAAATCGAATTGGAAAAGAGATGGCTCTGTTCAGCCAAAGTCAGCTCGGTCTGGGTGCACTAGACTGTCCGGTGGTGCATCGGATAGTGTCCGGTGCGCCAGGCTGGCTCTTGCGAACTTGATGCTCTCGGGACTTCGACGGCGGTGTACGGCTGTAAATCACTGGACTGTCCGGTGGTGCACCGGACTGTCCGATGAGCCGTTCACAGGCGAAGTCGTCGCTCTCAGGAAGTGATTAACGGCGTACGGCTAAAAATCATTGGACTGTCCGGTGGTGCACCGGACTGTCCGGTGAGCCAAGCCAACGGTCGGCCGAGGATTCCGCACGTGACGCGTGGCCGAGCCAATGATCACAATGGGGCACTAGACTGTCCGGTGTGCACCGGACAGTGTCCGGTGCGCCAACGGCTCTACATCTGCAACGGTCGGCTTCGCCAAATAAGGAAAGAAATCCGCACTAGACAGTGTCCGGTGGTGCACCGGACTGTCCGGTGCGCCAGACGACAGAAGGCAAGATTTGCCTTCCAGGAATGCTCTCAACGGCTCCTAGCTGCCTTGGGGCTATAAAAGGGACCCCTAGGCGCATGGAGGAGGACACCAAGCATTCTCTAAGCATTCCAAAGCACCAAGACTTCGATTCCGCACATTTGATTCTTTGTGAGAGCGACTAGAGCTCTATTCGAGTTGTGAACTCGTCGGGTTGTGTTGTGAGCTCTTGTTGTGACTTGTGTGCGTGTTGTCGCTCTGATTTTGTGTCTTGTGTGCGTTGCTCATCCCTTCCTTACTCCGTGCTTCTTTGTGAACATCAAAGTGTAAGGGCGAGAGGCTCCAAGTTGTGGAGATTCCTCGCAATCGGGATATAGTAAAGCAAAGCAAAACACCGTGGTATTCAAGTGGGTCTTTGGACCGCTTGAGAGGGGTTGATTGCAACCCTCGTCCGTTGGGACGCCACAACGTGGAAGTAGGCAAGTTTTGTACTTGGCCGAACCACGGGATAAACCACTGTGTCTATCTGTGTTGATTCTCTTGTGGTTATCGTGTCTTGCAAGAACTCCTCTTTAGCCACTTGGTCTTATTGTGCTAACGCTTAACCAAGTTTTTGTGGCTTTAAGTTTAAGTTTTTACAGGATCACCTATTCACCCCCCCCTCTAGGTGCTCTCAATTGGTATCGGAGCCGTTCTCTTCAAGAAAGGGACTAACAACCCGAAGAGATGGATCCTAAGGGCAAGGGGATTGTGGTCAACGATAAGGAGAAGGAGTCCTTCGTCAACGAGCCGAAGGATGACATGCCTACCGACTCGGGCTCGGGCCACAAACGTAAAGATGGAAAGAAGAAGAAGACAAGGCGCATCAAGGAAATCGTCTACTACGACGACAGCGACGAGTCCTCTTCTTCCCAAAAGGACGACGACAACGACTACGAGAAAAGGAAGACGGTTAATTCAAACTTTTCTTTCGATTATTCTCGTATTCCGCATAGTTCAAATACAGATTTGCTTTCTATTCCCCTTGGCAAACCTCCACACTTTGATGGGGAGGACTACGGATTTTGGAGTTACAAAATGCGTAGTCACTTGTTCTCTCTCCATCCAAGCATATGGGAGATTGTAGAGAGTGGAATGAAATTTGATAGCTCGGATAGTCCCATGTTTATAAATGAACAAATCCATAGAAATGCACAAGCTACTACTGTCCTTTTAGCATCTTTGTGCAGGGAAGAGTACAATAAGGTGAGCGGCTTGGACAATGCCAAGCAGATCTAGGACACCCTCAGGATCTCACATGAGGGAAACGACGTCACCATGCTCACCAAGATGGAGTTGGTGGAGGGCGAGCTTGGGAGATTTGCAATGATAAGGGGAGAGGAGCCAACCCAAATATACAACCGGCTCAAGACCCTCATCAACAAAATAAGGAGCTACGGAAGCACGCGATGGACGGACCACGACGTCGTTCGCCTAATGCTAAGGTCTTTTACTGTCCTTGATCCACATCTTGTGAACAATATTCGTGAAAATCCTAGGTACACCAAGATGTCACCCGAAGAAGTACTTGGGAAGTTTGTGAGCGGGAGAATGATGATCAAGGAGGCGAGATACGTGGATGACGCGTTGAATGGTCCAATCCGTGAGCCTCAACCCATTGCTCTCAAGGCAACAAGGAGCAAGGAGGCGCTACCTAGCAAGGTAGCGCAAGTTGAGGCGGCCGGGCTCAATGATGAAGAGATGGCCCTCATCATCAAGCACTTCAAGACGGTGCTAAAGGGACGCAAGGGGCAGCCTAACAAGAACAAGACGAAGGGGAAGCGCTCATGCTTCAAATGTGGTAAGGTTGGTCATTTTATCGCTAACTGTCCCGATAATGATAGTGACCAGGAACAAGGGAACAAGAGGGAAAAGAAGAAAACTTACAAGAAGGCTAAGGGCGAGGCACACCTTGGCAAGGAGTGGGACTCGGATTGTTCGTCGTCCAACTCCGACAACGAAGGACTCGCCGCCACCGCCTTCAACAAATCGGCCCTCTTCCCCAACGAGCGTCACACATGCCTCATGGCGAAGGAGAAGAAGGTATGTGCTCGGAATACTACTTATGCTTCTTCAAGTGAGGATGAGTCTAGTGATGATGATGAAATAGATTATTCATGTTTATTCAAGGGCCTAGATAGAACCAAGGTTGATAAAATTAATGAATTAATTGATGCCTTGAATGATAAGAATAGGTTATTAGAAAAGCAAGAGGATCTTTTGTATGAAGAACATGATAAGTTTGTAGAGGCACAAAAATCCCTTGCTTTAGAAATTAAAAGAAATGAACTGCTTTCTAGCGAATTGTCTACATGCCATGACTCTATTTCTAGCTTAAAGAGCATAAATGATGATTTGAATGCTAAGTTAGAAATAGCAAATAAATCAACATCTTGTGTAGAACATGTTACAATTTGTAATAGGTGTAAAGATTTTGATGTTGATGATTGTAGTAAACACCTAGTTTCAATTTCTAAATTGAATGATGAATTGGCTAGTCTTAATGCCCAACTTAAGACTAGCAAGAGTGAAATTGATAAAATAAAATTTGCAAGGGATGCCTACACGATTGGTAGACACCCCTCACTTAAGGATGGTCTTGGCTTCAAGAGAGAGGTCAAGAACTTAACAAGCCATAAGGTTTCCATCTCCGCCAAGGAGAAAGGGAAGGCCCCTATGGCTAGTAGTGCTCATAAGAACCATGCTTTCATGTATCATGATAGGAGACATTCTAGGAATGCTTTTAGAAGTTATGATGCTTTTGATTCTCATGCCATGGTTGCTTCTAGTTCTTCTATTATGCATGATAGAAATGTTGCTAGGAAAAATGCTATGCCTAGAAAAAATGTTCCTAGGAAAGTAATGAATGAACCTTCTACAATTTATTATGCTTACAATGCTTCCTTTGCTATTTGTAGAAAGGGTAAGAAGGTAATTGCTAAGAAGTTAGGGGCCAAATGTAAGGGAGACAAAACATGCATTTGGGTCCCTAAGACTATTGTAACTAACCTTGTAGGACCCAACATGAGTTGGGTACCTAAGACCCAAGCCTAAATTTGCCTTGCAGGTTTATGCATCCGGGGGCTCAAGCTGGATTATCGACAGCGGATGCACAAACCACATGACGGGGGAAAAGAGGATGTTCTCTTCCTACGTCAAGAACAAGGATCCCCAAGACTCAATAATATTCGGTGATGGGAACCAAGGCAAGGTAAAAGGGTTAGGAAAGATTGCTATTTCATCCGAGCACTCTATTTCTAATGTGTTTTTAGTTGAGTCGCTTGGATATAACTTGTTGTCTGTGAGTCAACTTTGCAATATGGGATATAATTGTTTATTCACAAATGTAGATGTGTCTGTCTTTAGAAGAAGTGATGGTTCATTAGCTTTTAAGGGTGTACTAGACGGCAAACTTTATTTAGTTGACTTTGCAAAAGAGGAGGCCGGTCTAGATGCATGCCTAATTGCTAAGACTAGCATGGGCTGGTTGTGGCATCGCCGCTTAGCACATGTGGGGATGATGAACCTTCACAAGCTTCTAAAGGGAGAACACGTGATAGGTCTAACTAATGTGCATTTCGAAAAAGATAGACCTTATGCAGCTTGTCAAGCAGGCAAACAGGTGGGAAGCTCTCATCACACCAAAAATGTGATGACCACATCAAGACCTTTGGAGATGCTTCATATGGACCTCTTCGGACCCGTCGCCTATCTAAGTATAGGAGGAAGTAAGTATGGCCTTGTTATAGTTGATGATTTTTCCCGCTTCACTTGGATATTCTTTTTGCAGGATAAATCTGAAACCCAAGGGACCCTCAAGCGCTTCCTAAGGAGAGCTCAAAATGAGTTTGAGCTCAAGGTGAAGAAGATAAGGAGCGACAACGGGTCTGAATTCAAGAACCTTCAAGTGGAGGAGTACCTTGAGGAGGAAGGGATCAAGCACGAGTTCTCTGCTTCCTACACACCACAGCAAAATGGTGTGGTAGAGAGGAAGAACAGGACGCTCATCGATATGGTGAGGACGATGCTTGGAGAGTTCAAGACTCCCGAGTGCTTTTGGTCGGAAGCCGTGAACACGACTTGCCACGCCATCAACCGGGTGTATCTTCATCGCCTCCTCAAGAAGACTTCGTATGAGCTTCTAACCGGTAACAAACCCAATGTATCTTAATTTCGTGTATTTGGGAGCAAATGTTACATTCTAGTGAAGAAAGGTAGAAATTCTAAGTTTGCTCCCAAAGCTGTAGAAGGTTTTTTGTTAGGATATGACTCAAATACAAAGGCGTATAGAGTCTTCAACAAATCATCGGGTTTGGTTGAAGTCTCTAGCGACGTTGTATTTGATGAGACTAATGGCTCTCCAAGAGAGCAAGTTGTTGATCTTGATGATGTAGATGAAGAAGACGTTCCAACGGCCGCAATACGCACCATGGCGATTAGCGATGTGCGACCACAGGAACAATTGGAGCAAGATCAACCTTCTTCCTCAACAATGGTGCATCCCCCAACTCAAGTCGATGAACAGGTTCATCAAGAGGAGGCATGTGATCAAGGGGGAGCACAAGATGATCATGTGATGGAGGAAGAAGCACAACCGACGCCTCCAACCCAAGTTCGAGCGACGATTCAAAGGAATCATCCCGTCGACCAAATTTTGGGTGACATTAGCAAGGGAGTAACTACTCGTTCTAGATTAGTTAATTTTTGTGAGCATTACTCCTTTGTCTCTTCTATTGAGCCTTTCAGGGTAGAAGAGGCCTTGCTAGATCCGGACTGGGTGTTGGCCATGCAGGAGGAGCTAAACAACTTTAAGCGTAATGAAGTTTGGACACTAGTGCCGCGTCCCAAGCAAAATGTTGTGGGAACCAAGTGGGTGTTCCGCAACAAACAGGACGAGCACGGGGTGGTGACGAGGAACAAGGCTCGACTTATGGCAAAAGGTTATGCCCAAGTCGCAGGTTTGGACTTTGAGGAGACCTTTGCTCCTGTGGCTAGGCTAGAGTCTATTCGTATTTTGCTAACATATGCCGCTCACCATTCTTTCAGGTTGTTTCAAATGGATGTGAAGAGCGCTTTCCTCAACGGGCCAATCAAGGAGGAGGTGTACGTGGAGCAACCCCCTGGCTTCGAGGATGAACGGTACCCCGACTACGTATGTAAGCTCTCTAAGGCGCTCTATGGACTTAAGCAAGCCCCAAGAGCATGCAGGGTGATGACTCAGAAGTTTGAGATGTCGATGATGGGCGAGTTGAACTACTTCCTTGGGTTTCAAGTGAAGCAACTCAAGGATGGCACCTTCGTCTCCCAAACGAAGTACACGCAAGACTTGCTAAAGCGGTTTGGGATGAAGGACGCCAAGCCCGCAAAGACACCGATGGGAACCGACGGACACACCGACCTCAATAAAGGAGGTAAGTCCGTTGATCAAAAGGCACACCGGTCAATGATAGGGTCTTTACTTTATTTATGTGCTAGTAGACCGGATATTATGCTTAGCGTATGCATGTGTGCTAGATTTCAATCTGATCCAAGGGAGTGTCACCTTGTGGCCGTGAAGCGAATCCTTAGATATTTAGTCGCTACACCTTGCTTTGGGATCTGGTATCCAAAGGGGTCTAACTTTGACTTGATTGGATATTCAGACTCCGACTATGCTGGATGTAAGGTCGATAGGAAGAGTACATTGGGGACATGCCAATTCTTAGGAAGGTCCCTAGTGTCATGGAATTCTAAGAAACAAACTTCCGTTGCCCTATCCACCGCTGAGGCCGAGTATGTTGCCGCAGGACAGTGTTGCGCGCAACTACTCTGGATGAGGCAAACCCTCCGGGACTTTGGCTACAATCTGAGTAAAGTCCCACTCCTATGTGACAATGAGAGTGCTATCCGCATAGCGGAAAATCCTGTTGAGCACAGCCGCACAAAGCACATTGACATCCGACATCACTTTTTGAGAGACCACCAGCAAAAGGGAGATATCGAAGTGTTTTATGTTAGCACCGAGAACTAGCTAGCCGATATCTTTACCAAGCCTTTAGATGAGAAGACCTTTTGCAGGCTGCGTAGTGAGCTAAATGTCTTAGATTCGCGGAACTTGGATTGATTTATAGCATACATGTGTTTATGCCTTTGATCATGTTCCTTATGCACTTTGTTGTTTACTTGTGGTGCTCAAGTTGTACAAACACTCCCTGGACCTCACAAGTCCATGTGTGAGTGATGCACATATTTAGGGGGAGATGTGCTACAACTTGACCCTTTGAGACTAACCGTGTGCTTGAGTTTGCTTGATTTAGTCTCAAAGGAAGTTTGAAATGGAAAAGGTGGACTTGGACCATGAAAGACTTCCACTGCACTCCGATGAGAGGGTAACTTATTCCAAGTTCATCTCATGTACTCTTATTGCCTTTGTACTCTTATTTGAAGATTTTGGTAAGGCAATGGGGTTTAAGGGCCAAGATTGATCCTGTTTTGGTGCTTAATGCCAAAGGGGAGAAAATAAGGCCAAAGCAATTAATGGATCAGCTACCACTTGAGAATTTTTGAAAACAGTAGAATAGAGCTTTTGTTTTGTCAAAATCCTCTTATTGTATTTCTTTGTCAAAAGTTGGTCTCTTGTGGGGAGAACGTTTGATTATGGGAAATGGAGGAGTTTTTGAATCTTTGATCAATTTCTCTTGGAGTACCTCTCTTTATGTCTCTACAAGTGAATTTGACTTAGAGATAGGAAATTGAGTTTGATTTGCAAAAACAAACCAAGTGGTGGCAAAGTATGATCCAAATATGCCCAAGTTGAATTAAAACAATCTGTGCTATTATTTGCATTGATATTGCACTTGTTCTAGTTGCTTTGTGTTGTGTTGGCATAAATCACCAAAAAGGGGGAGATTGAAAGGGAAATGTGCCCTTGGGCCATTTCTAAGTATTTTGGTGATTTAGTGTCCAACACAAGTGCTTGAGTGTTAATCTATGCCAAGTGATGGACTAAGTGCAAATCAAGATTAAAGGTATGTTTCTAAACTTAGTACATTGTTTTAAGAGCTTATGTATTGTGTCTAAGTGCTGGAAACAGGAGAAATCAAATTGGAAAAGAGATGGCTCTGTTCAGCCAAAGTCAGCTCGGTCTGGGTGCACCGGACAGTGTCCGGTGGTGCACCGGACAGTGTCCGGTGGCGCACCGGACACTGGCTCTGGCGAACTTGATGCTCTTGGGACTTCGACGGCGGTGTACGGCTATAAATCACCGGACTGTCTGGTGCTGCACCGGACTGTCCGGTGAGCCGTTCACAGGCGAAGTCGTCACTCTCGGGAAGTGATTAACAGCGTACGGCTAAAAATCACCGGACTGTCCGGTGGTGCACCGGACTGTCCGGTAAGCCAAGCCAATGGTCGGCCGAGGATTCCGCGCGTGACACGTGGCCGAGCCAACGGTCACAATGGGGCACCGGACTGTCCGGTGTGCACCGGACAGTGTCCGGTGCGCCAACGGCTCTACATCTACAACGGTCGGCTTCGCCAAATAAGGAAAGAAATCCGCATCGGACAGTGTCCGGTGGTGCACCGGACTGTCCGGTGCGCCAGACGACAGAAGGCAAGATTTGCCTTCCTTGAATGCTCTCAACGGCTCCTAGCTGCCTTGGGGCTATAAAAGGGACCCCTAGGCGCATGGAGGAGGACACCAAGCATTCTCTAAGCATTCCAAAGCACCAAGACTTCGATTCCGCGCATTTGATTCTTTGTGAGAGCGACTAGAGCTCTATTCGAGTTGTGAACTCGTCGAGTTGTGTTGTGAGCTCTTGTTGCGACTTGTGTGCATGTTGTCGCTCTGATTTTGTGTCTTGTGTGCATTGCTCATCCCTTCCTTACTCCATGTTTCTTTGTGAACATCAAAGTGTAAGGGCAAGAGGCTCCAAGTTGTGGAGATTCCTCGCAATCGGGATATAGTAAAGCAAAGCAAAACACTGTGGTATTCAAGTGGGTCTTTGGACCGCTTGAGAGGGGTTGATTGCAACCCTCGTCCGTTGGGACGCCACAACGTGGAAGTAGGCAAGTTTTGTACTTGGCCGAACCACGGGATAAACCATTGTGTCTATCTGTGTTGATTCTCTTGTGGTTATCGTGTCTTGCAAGAACTCCTCTTTAGCCACTTGGTCTTATTGTGCTAACGCTTAACCAAGTTTTTGTGGCTTTAAGTTTAAGTTTTTACAGGATCACCTATTCACCCCCCCCCCTCTAGGTGCTCTCATCATCCTCAGGTGCATAGCGAGATAGTTGCAGAAATTTGTCCTTATACTCACTGACAGACAGGGGTCCTTACTTCAGTGCCAGAAATTCTTCTTTCCTTACTATCATCAAACCTTCTGGAATGTGGTATCGGCGGAAGTTGTCTCTAAACTTCTCCCAAGTAATAGTTTCAGGGTCAGCATTCGTGGCGAGGTAGAACTCCCACCAGGACTATGCTGCTCCCCTTAGCAGACGGGGACCATAAGAACCTTCTCTCTATCATTGCATTGGGTGGTGTGTAGCTCCCGCTCCACGGTGTGCAACTAGTCTTCGGCATCCATGGGGTTTAAGAGTGGGCAAACACAGGGGGATGACCTCTCATGAACTCCGCACGCTTATCTCTTGGCATCTGCGACATCTGCACTTGCAGTTGAGGCTGAGGTTGCTACTGCACTTGCTGCATGGCTGCCAGGGTCTAACCAATTGCTTGAATTGCCTGAGTCTGCATGAGAAATTTCTGCTCTATTGTCATTGGGGGTGGTGGTGGAGGCAACTGCTGCTTGGGTGCCTCATCCTGTGGTGGTTGCTGCTCTTGCTGGGCACGCCTCCCACCTCGGCGCCTATTGTCACACATCTGTAGAAAGCATTCACACATTAGAACTGACCTTGTAGTCTTTCAACAATAGGAAAGATACTTAGAAGTCTTCATAACACTGAATAAAGGGGTATCTTCACTTACTCTCAACACAGCCAAACACAGCTTCTCAGATAAAAAGGAAAGTGGAAATAAAAGGTTGCCCAACTAACTGACTAACTTTATTAATAACTACATCAAATTGCAGGGGACACCCACACTTTGGTGACAATCATTACAAAGAGCCAAATCCATCATAAGTTCATCACGACAAACATAGAAACACATGATAAGCAAACTACTCTGTCTAACTATGACTAACTAAGAATAAGACACCGACTTAAACATTTATTACAAACTCTGACTCTAGCGATCTAGGGCTCCAAGTTTATCTAGGTCCTACAGTCAGGGGTGCCATAAGCATAACGACCACGGTGCGGCAAGTGGTAAGGGTGCTGAGTCCCAACAGGGGCAGGGGAACCATCCTCCTGATGGAGGCGCTCCACGCGCTCAGCACACAGTTCCACGATCTCCGCATGAGCCATGCCCAGCTCGTCATGGGTGTGGTCTAGCTCGGTGTTGAGCACGGCGACCAAGTTGACCATGCTGCTCAATCTAGGATTGCCCTCACCAATGAGTGAGAAAATCACACTTCCAGTACTGCCAGTCGAGCGGCGGGGGTAGTACTTCAGGTCGAGGCTGTCATCCACCCCATTGAACAACGAACAGTACTATGAAAGTGCACGCCATGCATCATCCTACATGGCTACCTCGGTAGGGTCCCGGTCAGTGGTAGAATAATGCTCTAAGCAGGCCTCTGCACCCCAGAGATCATCGTCCAGACGGCGCACCAAGCAGGTAGCCTCCCACTGGTCCGGGTACAACCCACGACTGTGATGGTAGATGACACAGGGGTACTCGATAGACCAAGTGTGTCGGTCAAAGGCCTAAGGCAGCAAGGAGTCAAGAGTGTCGTGGAAATGACAACCGCGAGCGGCGTCACGAGTGATGGGTTGGGCGACCCATCCTTTCGGCTCTTGCTCCTCTGAAGGCTCCATGCTGTGGCTCGAACTACCACCATCGTCCTCTCCATCGAGGTCTCCTCCAGCAGCTAGGGTGTCGTGTGGTGGTGCAGGGGCACCTCTAGCTAGGGCATAGAGGAGGGCTGCCTCCTAGACTCCACCTACTGCTGAGGCGAGGGGGAAGAGTCCTGCTTCTCCCGCTCCTGGTGTTGGTGTTCCTACTCCTCGTATAGGTGGAGGTGTAGTCTCTCCATGTGGCTCGACTATCCAGTCACCGTGCAACGCATTAGACGCTCCGCAAGGCGAGAGGGCAGAAAAGGGATCACCAACTTACGTGTAGTGCATCTAAGACGGGCTATCTATAAAAGATGTCGTAAGCATAAGAGTGAGAACAGAACTATATGACCAGCAAGTAAAAAACAGAGTAAGATAAAAATTTTGTAAGGTGAGTACATATGTAGGAGTATAACATAGAATTGGTCGAGATGACCAACTTTTGAAGTAACACCAAGGGTCAAGGTGAGAATAAGGGTCTATAGTCCTTAGAGCGACCATTCTAGTCTAGGTTAACGGTCCTACAGTCAGCAAGGCTTTGATACCATTTATGTCACACCTAGTTTTAGAAGGTAAACCGAATGCGAACCATGTACATGCCAGGATCAGAAACTCACGTAAACAACGATTACATAGTTGGACATCACACATTGCTCAAAATAATAGCGAAAATAAGTACTTTATTGCATCACGATGTCCAAGACATCCGTAGAGCATTAACTTTAGTCATATTCGAAGTGTGAATACGAAACATAGTAAGATAAGGCTTTCACAGGCAGCTGAGTAGGGGTTTGCCACTAATCTAATCAAGAACTCGTCGAAGTCTTGAAACTCCTGAAAGTCCTCCATGTTGCCTTCATCTTCTCTTGAGCATTGGTTGCAATGGGGACAACCTGGGGTTTGGTGTTTTAAAGCAATGGTGACTACACATCAACGTACTCAGCAAATGTCCTATTTGGCTAAAGTGGACTAGATGTATGTGGGGTTAAGCTCAAATCAGTTGTTTTTAGTTGGTCAAATATTTATTACTAGTAGAAAGCCAAGTTTTAGTGATAACCCAAGTTATTAACCCAAAACTACTCCCTCCAAGAGAAAATATCAGGATCCATAATTATAATCATCATCATTAAACATCATCATAAAGGTATCTAAGTACTCTAATCAAAGGAGCTCCCAAGGCTGCACATAACCGTGAGCATGGCTGATATACCAGTTTCTAACACTCTGCAAAGGTTGCACACTTTACCCACGAGTCGTGACCCCTTCCTAGCCTAGGTTGTGTAGACCCGATCTTCACTACCGAGGTGAATGGCCAGGGATTTACTACGTAGCCTTTACAAAGATTCTCCATAGGTCATAGCCGCCTGTTAGGTTTCTCTAGTTTGATAAACATAGTACCTCTCCCCATAGGAAGGGTGACTAACAAAGGCAACATGAAAGAACCTTGTCACCCACCCTCGGTAGAGCAAGTACTGTGCCCGGACCCCATTGACGGCACGACGGCGAAGCCGACTACACCTCAAGTTCCTCTAACTAATCTGCAAAGGGCATCCCATTCCACCCTCATGGTTGTACTGTTTTCCCGGGTGGTCATCTAACGAACAGGTCCTTTCGGAGAGGTAATCGGGAAATAGCCTGAGCCCAATAAAGTATCACACACCTCAAGTTCCTCTAACTAATCTACTAAGGGCGTCCCATTCCACCGTCATGGTTGTACTATTTTCCCGGGTGGTCATCCAACGAATAGGTCCTTACAGAGAGGTACTCGGGAAATAGCCCGAGCCCAATAAAGTATCACAAGTTCATCAAGACTAGAATAACATCATCGTATCATAAGTATTCTCATCATGCTCATTGATTAAAGTAAAGCAGTAGCATAATACTAATCATAATAGCCAATTCCCAAAGGGTAAACAAGGACTGGACAATAGAATACTAGTCAATCCTTAGGTTGATCATGGTATGCAGGACAATGAATTATAAAGTAAGTAGGACAGAATGGGTCAGAGGACACTTGCCTTCACCAGGTTGCTGCTCAGGGAGGTCTCTTGCAACACACTCGGGAACCATGGACTGCTCGTTGTCTACGCAAAGTAAACATTCATTCAACACACGTGGAGAATAACAAAGAACATTACACCAAACATATGCAACAAATCAAACACAGGTTCAGTAGAAAAGTACAGATACACAAGTGAACTCTAGGTTCTAGGGTAGATGACTATGTTTAAGGGTCTACTATCCTCTAACTTAGTTTATCTCAGTAAATTACTTCCCTAACTAGGTCTATCTTAATAAATTACTTAATTAAAGTTATTCCAGAGATGGGATCATATATTAAATGAGATTAATTACACAAAGTTAAGCACTTGACTATTTATTAGGGTTTTACATTTTTATTTTATTTCTAATGAAATTCCTATAGCCTTACAATATCCTAGAGACTAACCATAAATTTGGGACATGAAAACAGTGAATGAACATAATCTAAATAGATATAGAATAATGTTATAAACATTTTGCAATTTGAACCATCCAATTTGGAGTTCATATGCAAAAGATATGAAATTTACAAGTTTTGGAATTCAAAACCCTAAATTAAACCTACTTTTCAGATTAAAAATAAACACAGGGTTCCCTTTGCAAGAAATTAGGGGCACATTTGTAATAACTGAGGACAACGAGTTCTATTTCCAGGGAATCGAGGGTTCTTTTTAGAAAACGGCAAATCCGAAGGGGTATCGTGTTTCCTCGGTGTTGGATCTCGGATCAACAGCCGAGATTAGAAATGGCAGGTGAGCGCACGAGTGCGGGTGCCAGACGTACGGGGCCCACGAGCCAGCAGCTCGGGCGGGTAGGGGAGTGAGCGACGGGACGCCAGGGCGCGGGTGCCTGACAGGTGGGGCCATGGCATGGCTGGGCTGGTCAGCGGCAAGGGGCAAGCGCGGGCGCGGGCGTGCACTAACGAGTGGGCGAGGCTTGCCAGGTGGCAACCCAGGTCGTAGGGGAGAGGGTCGACGTAGTGCTGACGTGTGGGACCCAGGGTCCACCGGTCAGCGGCCACGCGAGGGGAGAGGAGATAGCAGTGCTGGGAATTGGGTCGGGCCGGACCAGCCCAGTCCAAGCCCATCGTGCTTCGTGCCAAACAGGTTCGGGCCAGTAAAGCCCAAAAAACATTTGGGTCGTGTCGTGCCAGTCCAAAGTGTAAAAATAGTGGCTCAGCCCGCCGTGCCGGCCCAAGCCCGACCCGTATATTTGACCATATAAAATCAAAATATTACAACCATATAAAGTTCATACCTTACTAAATTAAAGATATTAAATAATTCTAGCATCAGTTGACCACATAAACTCCAAATATAACAACAATATAAAGTTGATATCTTACTAAATTAAAGAAATTAAACAGATTGAGCTTAATTGGGCTGTGCCGGCCCAAGCCCGGCCCATCTTTGCGGGCCGTGCCAGGGGCCCGATGGGCTAGAATTTGAGGCCCAGCCCAGGCCCGCCTTCGGGCCGTGCTAGCCCGACCCATATTATTTCGTACCGGGCCGTGCTTTGGGCTCCTATTTTCGGGTCGTGCTCGTGCTGGCCCAAAAAGCTCGGCACATATTCCCAGCACTAGAGGAGAGGGGTCATGGCTCGGAGACTGCATGTGGGTCTCTCTTGTCAAGGTTGCCGTCCACCTCGGCTGCGTGCTCGGCGCGAGCGCCATGGCCAGAGTCGGTGACCTCGTGCATGCAAAGGAGGACACAGGGTGGTGCTGGTTGGCCAGAGAACCCCGGCACGATGGCGCAGTGCCGGTGATCGTTGGTGGTTAATCAACGGAGCAAGGAGAATGGGGGAGAGAGAAAGGGAACTCCAGTTGGGAAATTCACCTCCGGTGAAGCATGGACGACGGCAAAGCTTCGCTCGGCGGTGGCAGACCACGGCCAGGGACAGTGGGGCAGCATTGTCGTGGCAGATTCGAGGCTCAAACGGTGCGGCGGTGAGAGAGCTCCGGTGAGCTCGAGCACGGGTAGGTGTAGCTCGGTGGGCGCGCTATGGTGAAATGAATGAGGTAGGGGGAACTGGGCGCGTGCAGGGACTTCAAGGGGGGTCGGGCGACGGTTTCGCGCGGAGAGGCGATGTGGGCGCGGCCATCGCGGCGTGCATGCTTGCGGCCTGCTTGGGCGGACGGTTGAAGGAAGGGGGGACTGGTAGACGGGGCCCACAGGGCGGTGGCAAAGGCGCACGGGCACGCAACGAGTATAGACACTGATGGGTGGGGGCCACCGGACAGAGAACACACGGGCGCGTGGACGAACGAGGGAGAGCGCCAGCAGGGCAGGCCCACCGGTCAGCGGGAGAGGGCGCGCGGGGGCGAGCTGGGCCTGGTGGGCTGAAAGGCTGGAAGGGAGCGGGTGGCTGAGCTGATTTGGCTTTTTCCTTTTCTTCTGAATTTCTCTTCCTTTTTCTTTTATTTTCGCCTTTTGAATTCAAATCCACTCAAACCACAAATTCAAATTTAAATATTTCAAACATATGCATCAACCAAAACAAAGTTTAAGCTCAGCATGATGCAATAATTCTTGTCTCCCCTAGGTTTTAATATACTAAAGAAATAATTCATCTCCCAAATAACTAGACAAAACTCTAATAAAAGGAAGAGAGAAGAAATCTATAGAGAGAGAAACAAGGGGTAACACCTGAATTTGGTAGATATTAGAGAAGAAATTTTATACCCCCAAATTCAGAGTGTTACACTTAGACCCTACTACCATGACCTTATCCTCTTTGTGAAGTCATACATAGTGTCATGCTTTTGATTCTGTCGGCGTTCTGAGACCGGGGGGTCCCTGAGCCGACGAGTGAGTGTCGCTGCGTGCCCCAGCCCAGATGGGTCGAGCGCGAGGGCAAGCGCGAAGGGGGGAGAGCGAGGCGGCCGGAGACCAGCGTGAGAGAGGTGAGAATCCCGCGGCCTTCGTGTTCGTCCCGCGCCCAGGTCGGGTGCGCTTGCAGTAGGGGGTTACAAGCGTCCACGCGGGAGAGGGAGCGAGCGGCCTCCGGCGAGCGCCTGTCTCGTCCTCGTCCGCGCGCGGCCAACCTTCTCTAAGAGGGCCCTGGTCCTTCCTTTTATAGGCGTAAGGAGAGGATCTAGGTGTACAATGGGGGGTGTAGCAGAGTGCTACGTGTCTAGCGGAGGAGAGCTAGCGCCCTAAGTACATGGCGTTGTGGCAGCCGGAGAGATTTTGGCACCCAGCTGGTGTGATGTCGTGGCCGTCGGAGGAGCGATGGAGCCTGGCGGAGGGACAGCTGTCGGAGCGGTTGAATCCTTGCTGACGTCCTCTTGCTTCCGTAAGGGGGCTGAGAGCCGCCGTCGTCACAGAGTATGCAGGGCGCCATCATTGCCTATCTGGCGGGGCGAGCCAGATGGGACGCCGGTCTTGTTCCTTGCGGCCCGAGTCAGCTCGGGGTAGGGTGATGATGGCGCCTCCTGTTGACGTGGCTGGTCTACGCCCTAGGTTGGGCGATGTGGAAGCTCCTCCGAAGCCGAGGTCGAGTCTGTCTTCCGTGGCCGAGGTCGGGTCCGAGCCCCAGGTTCGGGCGAGGCGGAGATCGCCGGCTGGTGCCGGGGCGGAGTCCGAGCCCTGGGGTCGGGCGAAGCGGAGTTCGTCGTCTTCTGGGGCCGAGCCCAAGTCCGAGCCCTAGGTCGGGCGAGGCGGAGATCGCGTCTTATGGGGCTGAGCCCAAGTCCAAGCCCTGGGTCGGGCGAGGCGGAGATCGCCGTCTTCTGGGGCCGAGCCCAAGTCCGAGCCCTGGGTCGGGCGAGGCTGAGATTGTCGTCTTCTGGGGCCGAGCCCAAGTCCGAGCCCTGGGTCAGGCGAGGCGGAGATCGTCGTCTTCTGGGACTTAGCCCGAGTCCGGGCCCTGGGTCGGGCGGAGTTCCCCGTCTTCCGGGACATAGCCCGAGTCCGAGCCCTGGGTCGGGCGGAGTTCGCCGTCTTCCGGGACTTAGCCCGAGTCCGAGCCCTGGGTCGGGCGGAGTTCGCCGTCTTCCGGGACTTAGCCCGAGTCCGAGCCCTGGGTCGGGCGGAGTTTGCCGTCTTCTGGGACTTAGCCCGAGTCCGAGCCCTGGGTCGGGCGGAGTTCGCCGTCTTCCGGGACTTAGCCCGAGTCCGAGCCCTGGGTTGGGCGGAGCGGAGCTTCCTATGGTGCCTTTGGCCGGGCCTGACCGCCTGTCAGTCTCACTCTGTCAAGTGGCACCGCAGTCGGAGTGGCACAGGCGGCGCTGTCCTTCTGTCAGGCCGGTCAGTGGAGCGGCGAAGTGACGGCGGTCACTTCGGCACTGCCGGCTGGGGGCGCGCGTCAGGATAAAGGTGTCAGGCCACCTTTGCATTAAATGCTCCTGCGACTTGGTCGGTTGGTGCGGCGATTTGGTCAGGGTTGCTTCTTAGCGAAGACAGGACCTCGGGCGAGCCGGAAATATGTTCGCCGCTGAAGGGGGGCCTCGGGCGAGACAGAAATCCTCCGGGGTCGGCTGCCCTTGTCCGAGGCTAGGCTCGGGTGAGGCATGATCGAGTCCCTTGACTGGACTGATCCCTGACTTAATCGCACCCATCAGGCCTTTGCAGCTTTGTGCTGATGGGGGTTACCAGCTGAGAATTAGGAGCCTTGAGGGTACCCCTAATTATGGTCCCCGACAGTAGCCCCCGAGCCTCGAAGGGAGTGTTTGCACTCGCTTGGAGGCTTTCGTCGCACTTTTTTGCAAGGGGACCAACCTTTCTCGGTTGCGTTTTGTTCCAGTGGGTGCGCGCGAGCGCACCTGCCGGGTGTAGCCCCCGAGGCCTCGGAGGAGTGGTTTCACTCCTTCGAGGTTTTAATGCCTCGCGTAATGCTTCGGCTGGTCTGGTCGTTCCCTCATGCGAGCTGGCCATAGCCCAGGTGTACGGTCTGGCCCCAAGTTCTCGGGCTGGTATGTTGACGCTGTCAACGGTTCGGCCGGAGCCGGGTTTGCGAGAGCAGCCCCCGAGCCTCTGCACAGGGCGAGAGGGCAATCAGGGGCAGACTCGGCTTTTTTACATACGCCCCTGCGTCGCCTTTCCGCAAGGAGGAGGGGGGGAAAGCGCCATGTTGCCCTCGATGGGCGCCGAACATGGTGTCTCCGTTGAGCTGCAAGCGGGTGATCCGAGTGGACGTCCGTGCCCCGTTCGTTAGGGGTCGGCTAGGGGCCCAGAGGCACGCCCAAAAGTACCTGTGGGTGATCTACCGGACCCGGTCCCCTGGCGACGGGGTCCGAGGGCTCGATGCCTCCCTCTGATGGGATTCCGTTACAAGATCGTTCCCGCTGGTCTCGGAAATGTCCTAGGGTACCTCGGGAGCGCAGCCCGAGCCTTGGTTATGTATCGAACGTACCCATGGTCATCCCTCGCTCGGCGTCTGAGGCGGCTGTGAACCCTTCGGGGGCCAGCCTTCGAACCCCTGATCAGTAATGGGCGCGAAGCCCGAGTAGCCTGAGGCGGCTGTGGAACCCTTTCGAGGGGCCGGCCTTCGAACCCCTGACCAGTAGTGGGTGTAGGGCCCACGGGATCTGAGGCGGCTGTCGAACCCTTCCGGGGGGCCAGCCTTCGAACCTCTGATCAGTAGGGAGGCTCGGAGCCTGGTTCCTACACGGGGAAGGATCCTTTTCGGGGTATCCCCCTTTCCCGGTCCCTGTTGCAAGAGAGAGAAAGAGGAAAAACGGAAAAGGATACAAAATCGAACGATGCGGCGTACCTTTTTTGACGCGGTCATTACGGCGAAGGCGTAGCGTCGCTCGCTTCTCCTGCCAGAGGTGCCGCGTGTCCCGCCGCGGGGTTGATGCAACGGGGCGAGTAGTTTGCAGGGTAGCCGTTGCGCGTGCGTGGGCCGTTCGAGGAACGGGTCACGGGCGCGTTGTCTTCACGCCGTGAGAGAGGGTTCTCTCGCTGCCCTCGGATGGGACGTAAGCTTGGCTGACGACGTGACCGCTGCATCTGCCCGCCTGCCACCGCCATTACTGCCGGCCCGTCTTCGGCCGTATTGACCGTCGCGCCAGGCTGGAGCCACTGGGTCGTGCGCTGGGTGGCCTCGAATCGTGGTATTGGTTCCGCAGTCGAGGAGGCGCGGTGGTGGCGCAGGTGGCGATGCAGTTACCCACACGTAGCAACCGGCGCACCGGTTGCATGACGCGTGGGCCTGGACCTCCATGCTGGGCGTGTTGGGAGTCGGAGAAGCGCGCCCACTTGGCGCGGTTGCATGCCGCCTGCATGGCTGCCCACCCTTTCGCCCGCTGGTCTGGGCAAAAGTGGAGGGTCGCTTGTAACCGCTGGGCGGTTGTACGCACCGCGCGCGGCGGTTTGGCTTCTTCTACTCTGAGCCGGCTTGCATGACGTGTGGGACCCAGCCCCCGCGCCGCAGGGGAGGACCTTGGAGTGTGTTGGAGAAGACTCAGCCCGTGATGGCTGGGGACGCAAGTAGGGAGAGCCGCCTTTAAAAGGAGGGCGATCCCCTTGGGAGGCGACCATGTCTTCGCGCTCCCTTATGCATCGTGTCTTTCCACCTTCCAAGCCCCCGGATGGGGGAGATCCGCCGTCTTTCCGCCTCGTCGTTGGGGGAACACAACTCCGTGGGAGTTGGTACCTTTCAGCCATCGTTTGGCTTCAAGGATTTTCATCATGCAGCCCGGTCGCACCCCTCCACCGGCGGTCACCCAAGATGGTGACCTCCAGTTCGATGGTGGGGGAAAGCGAGCCGGGCTACGGCCTCTGCCCCTCCCTCAGCCTCAAGGATTTTCATCACTAGTGCTGGGGAGGGGAGTGTGCCGAGCTGGGGTTGGCCCCTGCGTGGGCGGTGGCCCACTCCTTCCCTCAGTGATCGGGGGGAAGGGCGGGAGTCGTCCGTGGCGCTGACAGCTGCACCGTGCCCGGCTCTCTGAGCCGAGCGGCTTCGGAGCCGCTCCCGGTGCCGCCTCCCGCCACGGCAGCTGGAAGAGGTTCCGCCGCCGACGAGTTTGCCGGCGCCACCCGCGGACCGACCTCCAACTCTACGGCCTTCTGCCCGTCCTTGCCTCTCGAGTTTGGGCACGGGCGGGGGCCTCCTGACAGCAGCATCCGCCCTGAGGTCATCGCTGCTGCTGTTCGGACCCCCGGAGCAGAAGTCGTCGTCGTCGCCGCTGCTGGGGCGGGCGACGACAAGCCGTTCGTCGGTCTTGTGTTGCTCCGCAGGCCTCTCCCCCGTCGAGTGGGGTTGTTCGTACCTGCGGAGGTGGAACCGGAGTTCCGTTTGTAATGGCACCTTGGATGCCAGTGTTTTTGTTCATTGTGGCTGTCGGGGCCTGAACATGTATGTACTTTCGGCACGGAGCCGTGTTTTTTTCCCTCATTTCCGAGCACTAAGACTCGCCTGTTGGTTGTCTGAACCGCTTCACCAAGCGTGAGTCGCCCCGTGTAAAGGTGACGAGTGAGGTATCCGTATCCCGAAGGCGTAGGAGTCCCTCGGCTCGGTCGGCCTTGTTGTCCGAGGCTTCTCTAGCTTAATCAAAGGAACTCCTCTGCCGCTCTTCGATGAGTCGAGGCCAGGGGTAGCGGCGTCAACATGAACAGAGGCAGAGTTGGCTCAAAAAGAAAACCTGGTTGGCCGGAGCCTGGCCGGGTCGTCCGTTAGCGGGACCGACGCCGGAATTGACCAGCCGAGGCCTCGGGTCGGGCTGACGTCCTTGGAGGACAACTGGCCGAGGCCCCGGGGTGACCGGCCGAGCCGCCTGCTCGGGCCGGATTCCCGAGAAGACCCTGGTGGCGATGGCCCGGGCGTGGCGATGACGTCGTCCTTCAGAGTGGAGATCCTCGGACCACGTCACCGTCCGAGGCCAGGTCGGACCTCGCCGAAGGTGTCGTCGGTGCCGAGGGCGCTGCTGCTCCCTTCAGTCGTCAAGATCCGAGCCTGCAGGATAGGATTATCTTGTAGCGTATGTTTTCTGCGGCCACCGAGGCCTAAACACACCCTCGCCGTATTGTAAAGCTGCGTCTCTTTTCCTCTTGCTTCGAGTATCTGGACTTTTTTGTTGGTACCAGAAAATATTTGTGCGAGCGAGAGTTGCTTCTCGCGGAAGGTGATGAGTGAGGTATCCATATCCCGGAGAGCGTAGGAGTCCCTCGGCTCGGTCGGCCTTGCCGCTTACGCGCGCTCTCACCCGTCCATGGGGCTCTGTCACCGACGCAGTCGAGAAGGCTCGAAGGATCGCTCCGGCAGAAGAGCTTCCGAACGTGAAGACTTGTTCGGTCCGCGGAATCACTTATCCGAACGTGAGTTACTTATCGCAGAAGGTGATGAGTGAGGTATCCGTATCCCGGAGGCGTAGGAGTCCCTCGGCTCGGTCAGCCTTGGCTGCTTACGTGTACTCCGTCGTTTTCAGGATCCACTTTCGAAGTAGTCAAAAAGCACGAAGGACATTCCGGCGGAAAAGATCTTTTTTCGAGGAAATTTTCGACGCAGCAGGATCCACTTTCGAAGTAGTCAAAAAGCACGAAGGACATTTCGGCGGAAAAGATCTTTTTTCGAGGAAATTTTCGACGCAGAGGGGGTTTCCCCCCTTTTTAGCCCCCGAGGGAGGGTCGGGCTTTGCCGAGGCAAGGCCGACCCTTCCTTGACGACTAAACTTTTGCTGGGCGCGAGGTATATGAACAACTTGAAAACATCTTAAGGGTAGAAGCGACGTAGCTGTTGGATGTTCCAAGCGTTGCCGTAGACCTCGCCTTGACTGTTGGCCAGCTTGTACGTTCCGGGCTTCAGAACTTTGGCGATGGCGAACGGCCCCTCCCAGGGGGGCGTGAGCTTGTGCCGCCCTCGGGCGTCTTATCGCAGCCGAAGCACCAGGTCGCCCACCTGGAGGTCTCGGGACCGGACCCCTCGGGCGTGGTAGCGTCGCTGGGACTGCTGGTATCGCGCCGAGTGTAGTAAGGCCTTGTCCCGAGCCTCCTCCAGCTGGTCCAGCGAGTCTTCTCGGCTAGCTTGGTTGCTTTGGTCGGTGTAGGCCCTCGCCCTCGGGGAGCCGTATTCCAGGTCCGTCGGCAAGACGGCCTCGGCCCCGTAGACTAGGAAGAACGGCGTGAAGCCCGTGGCTCGGCTTGGCGTTGTCCTCAGACTCCAGACCACCGAGGGGAGTTCCTTCATCCATCGCTTGCCGAACTTGTTGAGGTCGTTGTAGATCCGAGGCTTGAGCCCTTGTAGAATCATGTCGTTGGCACGCTCTACTTGCCCATTTGACATGGGGTGAGCCACGGGGCCCAGTCCACCCGGATGTGGTGGTCCTCGCAGAAGTCCAGGAACTTTCTGCCGGTGAACTGGGTGCCGTTATCGGTGATGATGGAGTTCGGGACCCCAAAGCGATGGATGATGTTGGTGAAGAACGCCACCGCCTGCTCGGACCTGATGTTGTTCAGGGGTCGGACCTCGATCCACTTGGAGAATTTGTCGATGGCGACCAGCAGGTGCATGTAGCCCCCGGGTGCCTTCTGTAAGGGGCCGACGAGGTCCAGACCCCACACAGCAAAAGGCCAGGTGATGGGTATCGTCTGCAGAGCCTGAGCGGGCAGGTGGGTCTGCCTTGCGTAGAATTGGCACCCTTCGCAGGTGCGGACAATTCTAGTGGCGTCGGCCACCGCCGTCGGCCAGTAGAAGCCTTGCCGGAAAGCATTCCCGACAAGGGCTCGAGGCGCTGCGTGATGGCCGCAAGCCCCCGAGTGTATCTCTCGCAGGAGTTCCTGACCTTCGGCGATGGATATGCATCGCTGGAGGATGCCGGAGGGGCTGCGGTGGTAGAGCTCCTTCTCATCTCCCAGCAAGACGAACGACTTGGCGTGCCGCGCCACCCGCCGAGCTTCAGCTCGGTCGGAGGGTAGCTCTCCTCGGTGGAGATATTGCAGGTACGGGGTCTGCCAGTTTTGATCAGGCGTGACCCCGCTTTGCTCCTCCTCGACGTGCAGCGCCTCGCCCTCGGGGGCCGAGGGTACCTTGGGCCGAACCGAGGATGCCTCGGGCTGGGCCGAGGGTGCCTCGGGCTGGGCCGAGGGTGCCTCGGGCTGGGCCGAGGGTGCCTCGGACTGATCCGAGGGTGCCTTGGGCTCGGGCGTGTCGTCGACCTTGATGGAGGGTTGATGCAGATCCCGGGAGAAGGCTTCCGGGGGAACCGTCGTTCACCCCGAGGCTATTTTAGCCAGCTCGTCCGCAGTCTCGTTGTAGCGCCGAGCGACGTGGTTGAGCTCGAGCCCGTAGAACTTGTCTTCCAGGCGTCGAACCTCATCGCAGTAGGCCTCCATCTTCGGGTCGCGGCAGTGGGAGTTCTTCATGACTTGGTCGATGACGAACTGCGAGTCACCGCGAGCGTCGAGGCGCCGGACCCCTAGCTCGATGGCGATCCGCAACCCGTTGACCAGAGCTTCGTACTCAGCTACATTGTTGGATGTCGGGAAATGGAGGCGTAGCACGTAGCGTAGGTGCTTCCCGAGGGGCGAGATGAAGAGTAGGCCTGCGCCAGCTCCTGTCTTCATCAGTGACCCGTCGAAGAACATGGTCCAGAGCTCCGGTTGGATCGGAGCCGTCGGTAGCTGAGTGTCGACCCATTCAGCTACGAAGTCCGCCAAGACCTGGGACTTGATGGCCTTCCGAGGGGCGAACGAGATCGTCTCGCCCATGATTTCCACCGCCCACTTTGCAATCCTACCCGAGGCCTCTCGGCACTGGATGATCTCCCCCAGGGGGAAGGATGACACCACAGTTACCGGATGAGACTCAAAGTAGTGTCGCAGCTTCCGCCGCGTAAGGATCACCGCGTACAGCAGCTTCTGAACTTGTGGGTAGTGGATCTTGGTTTCGGACAGTACCTCGCTGACGAAGTAGACTGGCCTCTGAACGGGCAACGCATGCCCCTCTTCTTGCCTCTCGACCACAATCGCGGTGCTAACCACCTGGGTGGTCGCGACGACGTAGACCAGGAGGGCTTCTCCGGCAGCTGGGGGCACCAGGATAGGCGCCTTTGTGAGGAGCGCCTTCAGGTTCCCGAGGGCTTCCTCGGCCTCAGGGGTCCAAGTGAAGCACTCGGCCGTCCTTAAGAGGCGGTACAGAGGTAGACCTCTTTTGCCGAGGCGTGAGATGAAGCGGCTCAGAGCCGCGAGGCATCCCATGACCCTCTGTACGCCTTTCAAGTCCTTGATGGGCCCCATGCTGGTGATAGCTGCGATCTTCTCCGGGTTGGCTTCGATGCCCCGCTCGGAGACGATGAACCCCAAGAGCATGCCTCGGGGTACTCCGAAAACACACTTTTCGGGATTGAGCTTGACGCCTTTCGCCTTGAGACATCGGAATGTCGTTTCAAGGTCGGAAAGGAGGTCGGATGCTTTCCTCGTCTTGACTACGATGTCATCGACGTAGGCCTCGACCGTGCGGCCAATGTGTTCGCCGAACACATGGTTCATGCACCGCTGGTACGTCGCGCCCGCATTCCTCAAGCCGAACAGCATGGTGACATAGCAGTACATGCCGAAGGGTGTGATGAAAGAAGTCGCGAGCTAGTCGGACTCTTTCATCCTGATTTGATGATACCCTGAGTAGGCATCGAGGAAAGACAGGGTTTCGCACCCAGCAGTGGAATCCACGATTTGGTCGATGCGAGGCAGAGGGTAGGGAACCTTCGGACATGCTTTGTTGAGACCAGTGTAGTCTACACACATCCGCCATTTTCCCCCTTTCTTTCTCACAAGCACAGGGTTGGCAAGCCATTCGGGATGGAATACCTCTTTGATGAACCCTGCCGCCATTAGCTTGTGGATCTCCTCGCCTATGGCTCTGCGCTTCTCCTCGTCGAATCGGCGCAGTGGCTGCTTGACGGGTCGGGCTCCGGCTCGGATGTCCAGCGAGTGCTCGGCGACATCCCTCGGTATGTCGGGCATGTCCGAGGGACTCCACGCGAAGACGTCGGCGTTCGCGCGGAGAAAGTCGACGAGCACTGCTTCCTATTTTGGGATCGAGCCCGGAGCCGATCCGGATCTGCTTGGAGGCGTCGCCGCTGGGGTCAAGGGGGATGGACTTAACCGTCTCCGCTGGCTCAAAGTTGTCGGCATGACGCTTCACGTCTGGCACCTCCTTAGAGAGGCTCTCCAGGTCGGCGATGAGGGCCTCGGACTCGGCGAGGGCCTCGGCGTACTCCACGCACTCCACGTCGCATTCGAACGCGTGTTTGTACGTGGGGCCGACGGTGATGACCCCGTTGGGGCCTGGCATCTTGAGCTTCAGGTAGGTGTAGTTGGGGACGGCCATGAACTTCGCGTAGCATGGCCTCCCCAGTACCGCGTGGTAGGTTCCTCGGAACCTGACCACCTCGAACGTCAGGGTCTCCCTTCGGAAGTTGGAGGGTGTTCCGAAGCAGATGGGAAGGTCGAGCTGTCCGAGGGGTTGGACGCGCTTCCCGGGAATGATCCCATGGAAGGGCGCAGCCCCTGCCCGGACAGAGGACAGATCGACATGCAGGAGCCTGAGGGTCTCGGCATAGATGATGTTGAGGCTGCTGCCTCCGTCCATGAGGACCTTGGTGAGCCTGACGTCACCAATGATGGGGTCGATGACAAGCGGGTATTTCCCCGGGCTCGGCACATGGTCGGGGTGATCGTCTCGGTCGAAGGTGATGGGCTTATCGGACCAGTCCAGATAGACTGGCGCCGCCACCTTCACCGAGCAGACCTCCCGGCGCTCTTGCTTGCGGTGCCGAGCCGAGGCGTTCGCCGCTTGCCCACCATAGATCATGAAGCAGTCGCGGACCTCGGGGAACTCTCCTGCCTGGTGATCTTCCTTCTTGTCGTCGTCACGGGCCTTGCCATCCTCCGCGGGTGGCCCGGCCCTGTGGAAGTGGCGCCGAAGCATGACGCACTCCTCAAGGGTGTGCCTGACGGGTCCCTGGTGATAGGGGCACGGCTCCTTGAGCATCTTGTCGAAGAGGTTGGCACCTCCGGGGGGCTTCCGAGGGTTCTTGTACTCGGCGGCGACGACAAGGTCTGCGTCGGCGGCGTCGCGTTTCGCTTGCGACTTCTTCTTGCCCTTCTTCTTGGCGCCGCGCTGAGTTGACGCCTCGGGGGCATCTTCCGATGGGCGGCCCAGGGGCTGCTTGTCCTTTCGGAAGATAGCCTCGACCGCCTCCTGGCCGGAGGCGAACTTGGTGGCGATGTCCATCAGCTCGCTTGCCCTGGTGGGGGTCTTGCGACCCAGCTTGCTCACCAGGTCGCGGCAGGTGGTGCCAGCGAGGAACGCGCCGATGACATCCGAGTCGGTGATGTTGGGCAGCTCGGTGCGCTGCTTCGAGAATTGCCGGATGTAGTCTCGGAGAGACTCTCCCGGCTGCTGTCGGCAGCTTCGGAGGTCCCAGGAATTCCCGGGGCGCACGTACGTGCCCTGGAAATTGCCGGCGAAAGCTTGGACTAGGTCGTCCCAGTTGGAGATCTGCCCCGGAGGCAGGTGCTCCAACCAGGCGCGAGCGGTGTCGGAGAGGAACAGGGGGAGGTTGCGGATGATGAGGTTGTCATCGTCCGTTCCACCCAGTTGGCAGGCCAGACGGTAGTCCGCGAGCCACAGTTCCGGTCTCGTCTCCCCCGAGTACTTTGTGATAGTAGTCGGGGGTCGGAACCGGGTCGGGAACGGCGCCCGTCGGATGGCTCGGCTGAAGGCTTGCGGGCCGGGTGGCTCGGGCGAGGGACTCCGATCCTCCCCGCTGTCGTAGCGTCCCCCACGCCTGGGGTGGTAGCCTCGGCGCACCCTCTCATCGAGGTGGGCCCGACGGTCGCGGTGATGGTGCTCGTTGCCGAGGCGACCCGGGGCCGCAGGCGCGGTATTGCGCGTGCGCCCGGTGTAGACCGAGGCTTCCCGCATGAATCGGGAAGTCGCGGCATGAGGTTCCGAGGGGTACCCCTGCCTTCGGGAGGCAGAGCTCTCGGCCCGTCGGACCGCGGCGCCTTCCAGGAGATTCTTGAGCTCTCCCTGGATTCGCCGTCCCTCGGTGGTTGATGGCTCCGGCATCGCGCGAAGAAGCATTGCTGCTGCCGCCAGGTTCTGGCCGACCCCACTAGATGCGGGTGGTGGCCTGACCCTGACGTCGTCGTTGATGCGGTGCTGGAAGCCCTGGGGTAGATGACGTATTTCCCCGGCCGGAAGTTGGCCCGCCCACGCCTGCCCGACGTCCCGACGGATCGGCTCAAGCGCTCCTGCTCCCTCGTCGAGCCTGGCCTGCACCCCGCGGATTTGCTCGAGCTGTGGGTCATGACCCCCCACCTGAACGGGGACCACAGCTAGCTCCCGTGGGATGTCAACGCGAGGCACCGGCCTAGGGAGGTCACCATCCTCCGGCATGCCGAGATGGTTGCCTTCGGGGGGACCCCCTAGATCGACGTGGAAGCATTCGCGACTTGGGCCGCAGTCCTCGTCGCCGAGGCTACGGCTACCGTCGGAACAGTCGGAAAGGCAGTAGTCGCATGCGGTCATGAAGTGCCGCATGGCACTGGGGTTGCCAAGTCCAGAGAAATCCCAACAGATGCTGGGCTCGTCGTCTTCCTCGGACCCAGAGGGCCCGTAGGTCGAGACGTCCGTCAGCCGGTCCCAAGGTGACCGCATACGAATCTCCAGAGGGTTTGGACTCGCCTCAACAAGAGCGCCTGCCAAAGCGGGGCCGCTAGGCGGGTCAAGGTTGAATTCGAAAGACGTGGGATGGGAATCGGTCGGTACCTTTTGGTCGACGGGCGGCGATGAGGTCGCGTCGGGGACTGACTGCGCCGTCGTCTCAGGTACGAGGGTGACATCCAGCAAGCTTTTTGCGAGCGTGCTGGCATCGTCCGCTTGCTCGGGATTGGCGTGTCGCGGGGAGACGACGCTCGCCTTCGTCTCAAACGCGAGGTCGACGCTCGGTGCGCCCCCCGTTGGGGTGCCGGGGCCGTCGACTCGCTCAACAGCCGACGAGGCGCTGTCTCCTGCTTGGCCTTGGTTGCCCCGCCTCCTCCTCCGTCGGCAGGGGAGAGGACGGGGTGAGCTCGAAGGTTGTTCTTCCACCATGCGGGGAAGACGTCGCCGATTCCGCCGCCGGCGGGCGGGTTGTCGGCCGCCACTGTCGTTGTCGCACGGCGGTGGAAGGAGTATCATGTCGTAGCTGCCATCGAGGGACATGAACTCAAGACTCCCGAAATGGAGCACCGTCCCAGGTTGGAGAGGTTGCTGGAGACTGCCCATCTAGAGCTTGACGGGAAGCTGTTCGTCAACACGCAGCAGGCCCCTACCTGGCGCGCCACTGTCGGCGTTCCGAGACCGGGGGGTCCCTGAGCCGACGAGTGAGTGTCGCTGCGTGCCCCAGCTCAGATGGGTCGAGCGCGAGGGCGAGCGTGAAGGGGGGAGAGCGAGGCGGCCGGAGACCGGCGTGAGAGAGGTGGGAATCCCGCGGCCTTCGTGTTCGTCCCGCGCCCAGGTCGGGTGCGCTTGCAGTAGGGGGTTACAAGCGTCCACGCGGGAGAGGGAGCGAGCGGCCTCCGGCGAGCGCCTGTCTCGTCCTCGTCCCCGCGCTGCCAACCTTCTCTAAGAGGGCCCTGGTCCTTCCTTTTATAGGCGTAAGGAGAGGATCCAGGTGTACAATGGGCGGTGTAGCAGAGTGCTACGTGTCTAGCAGAGGAGAGCTAGCGCCCTAAGTACATGCCGTTGTGGCAGCCGGAGAGATTTTGGCACCCAGCTGGTGTGATGTCGTGGCCGTCGGAGGAGCGATGGAGCCTGGCGGAGGGACAGCTGTCGGAGCGGTTGAATCCTTGCTGACGTCCTCTTGCTTCCGTAAGGGGGCTGAGAGCCGCCGTCGTCACAGAGTATGCAGGGCGCCATCATTGCCTATCTGGCGGGGCTGCTCGGGGTAGGGTGATGATGGCGCCTCCTGTTGACGTGGCTGGTCTACGCCCTAGGTTGGGCGATGTGGAAGCTCCTCCGAAGCCGAGGTCGAGTCTGTCTTCCGTGGCCGAGGTCGGGTCCGAGCCCTAGGTTCGGGCGAGGCGGAGATCGCCGGCTGGTGCCGGGGCAGAGTCCGAGCCCTGGGGTCGGGCGAAGCGGAGTTCGTCGTCTTCTGGGGCCGAGCCCTAGGTCGGGCGAGGCGGAGATCACCGTCTTATGCGGCCGAGCCCAAGTCCGAGCCCTGGGTCGGGCGAGGCGGAGATCGCCGTCTTCTGGGGCCGAGCCCAAGTCCGAGCCCTGGGTCGGGCAAGGCGGAGATCGTCGTCTTCTGGGGCCGAGCCCAAGTCCGAGCCCTAGGTCGGGCGAGGCAGAGATCGTCGTCTTCTAGGACTTAGCCCGAGTCCGAGCCCTGGGTCGGGCAGAGTTCGCTGTCTTCCGGGACTTAGCCCAAGTCCGAGCCCTGGGTCGGGCGGAGTTCGCCGTCTTCCGGGACTTAGCCCGAGTCCGAGCCCTGGGTCGGGCGGAGTTCGCCGTCTTCCGGGACTTAGCCCGAGTCCGAGCCCTGGGTTGGGCGGAGCGGAGCTTCCTATGGTGCCTTTGGCCGGGCCTGACCGCCTGTCAGTCTCACTCTATCAAGTGGCACCGCAGTCGGAGTGGCACAGGCGGCGCTGTCCTTCTGTCATGCCGGTCAGTGGAGCGGCGAAGTGACGACGGTCACTTCGGCTCTACCGGCTGGAGGGCGCGCGTCAGGATAAAGGTGTCAGGCCACCTTTGCATTAAATGCTCCTGCGACTTGGTCGGTTGGTGCGGCGATTTGGTCAGGGTTGCTTCTTAGCGAAGACAGGACCTCGGGCGAGCCGGAAATATGTTCGCCGCTGAAGGGGGGCCTCGGGCGAGACGGAAATCCTCCGGGGTCGGCTGCCCTTGTCCGAGGCTAGGCTCGGGTGAGGCGTGATCGAGTCCCTTGACTGGACTGATCCCTGACTTAATCGCACCCATCAGGCCTTTGCAGCTTTGTGCTGATGGGGGTTACCAGCTGAGAATTAGGAGCCTTGAGGGTACCCCTAATTATGGTCCCCGACAGATTCTGGTACAGTATTAGGGATGCCTTTCTTCATTGGCTATTGTACTTTTTGTAGGGGCAGGTATGTTATGTCGCTCTTACGAGCACCAGGTCCTATATTGGTGGGTACATTGTGGTTGGTAGTCAGTGTCGCATTATGTACTTGATAACACTTCATGGTTCATTAGTAAGCACACGCGTGGCTTTAGGGCTAATGCATGTATTGAATAGTGGTGTTGAGTACCCTGTTGTCTAAGCCATGGCGATAGTGCTACTATCAGGCTATAACTTTGCATATCATACATTTAATGTGTTATATAGTAAACTTATCTAAGATGCTAGTATATATAATGGACATGTCAGAAATAGGTCCCAACCATGGTGTCCCAGTTCCAGTGCTATAATGCTTCTAGCGAGACCAGCCACATCCTTCTATATTATGGATAGGTTTATGCTTAGTCATAGCTAGTCCCTTGATCTCACGGGAGGCCTTAGGCTCAAGGGGCATGGGGCGCGACCATTCATATTGCTTAAGGCCTAATACCTTAAGGATCTTGGGGCTAGTATAGGGCACCAAGTGACTCTTCCCTTGAGTGCCCTAGGGCACAAAGGGCCCTAGGCGAGCACCCTAGTGCATGGGAGGCCTTCAGGACTTAGACCATCCTTGTGAGATGGTTCTAGGACATGGCCTGGGGTAGAGTCGTTCTAGTTGGGGCACCCTAGGGCACTAGGCCTTGAACCATCATTATGGATTTCCTATCAAGTGCAGGAGTGCCCCAAACTTATAAGTGCCCAACGTCCTACTACCCTGGTCCTCCTTAACAAGACTTGGTGGTGTAGATGTCATTTCTTTAGAGTGTCCCAAGATCAAGTTGTCTATATGCTTGGGCCCTTGTCCAAGCTAGAGCCACAGTAGGTCTGAGGGCATAGGCCCTGAGAGTAGTGATTTTAGATGCTATGGCCCCGTTCTAACTTCATATACTAGGATCCTTTAATGTGTCTTGTTAGCATCCTAGAGTAGCCCTTCCGAGTTGCTCCCAGCGTGCAAGCCACATGCAACATAGGTAAACCATAAAAAAAGTTGTAAGAAAAAATAGATAATATAACACACTACCGGAATCAATCGCTTTGCCGAGTGCCTGAAGCACTCGGCGAAGCGTTCAAAACACTCGGCAAAAGCTTTGCCGAGTGTTACACTCGGCAAAGAAGGCTCGGTGAACAGTGCATCGGCAAAGCCTTCTTTGCCGAGAGCTTTTTATCGGGCACTCGGCAAAGATCTTTGCCGAGTGCCAGAGAGCACTCGGCAAAGAAAAGCAGCCGTTACGGCGTCGAGTGACGGAGACGGCGGCTTTGCCGAGTGTCCCACCTGACACTCGGCAAAGAAGTTAGTTTTGCCGAGTGCCTTCCGTGCAGCACTCGGCAAAGAATCCATCTTTGCCGAGTGCCACATGGGACACTCGGCAAAGAACCCGCCAGGGAGGGTCCCCATGTCAGGTTCTTTGCCGAGTGTCCCGTGTGGCACTCGGCAAAGCCGACCTCTTTGCCGAGTGCCAGGGACGCAACACTCGGCAAAGAACCTAAGCCGGTGCCCAGGTCTGTGCTCTTTGCCGAGTGTTATGACCTTGACACTCGGCAAAGAGCCTCTTTGCCGAGTGTTACACTCGGCAAAGTGACCAGTATATACCTTTTTTATTTGTTTTTTGTATTCCATCCACACAAACAGAAGATATCACATATATATCACATATATACATCACACATATCATCACAGACATAAATAGCCAACACAAACATAAAACCGTCACCACAAACATAAATATCCATCACAAACATAAGTGTTCAACATAAGTATCAAACACAAACATAAGTCTCTAACATCGCAAGCTCTCACATAAGTATCAAACACAGACATAAGTATTATACACAAGTACAGAAGTCTAAAGCAATCAAAACACAACACTCATGGAGGTGGGCGGCTTGACCGGGGCTGCGTTGGGCTGAACCCTTCCGGAGGATTGTTGGATGCCTCCCCAGATTGGCCCTGCACAGAGAAGAGATTGCATGTGTTATACCAGATGCATTACAAACATCTAACTACAATTTTGATACTCACAGGAGTGTGGAAGAGAGCAGGGTCAACTGGAGGGAACAATGGAGGTGGCGGAGCGATGCCCTGTGCGGCGCCAAGGCTCTGCATGTACTGGAACATCTCCGCCATCCTCTGTTGATCTGCCCGGCGGGCCTCCCGCTCCGCCTCCCGCTCCGCCTCCCGCTCCGCCATCATCCTCGCCTCCATCTCGCGACGTTCCCTCCTCTCTTCTTCTAGTTGGGTCTGTAATATTACAAGCCAGCGTGGGTGAGAAGGCGTTCTACCTCAAGGATCTCTTCTCCAGGATCAGGATCGGCGGCACCGTCCAGAGGAGCCAGGCACTGGCCGCCATCAGGGAGCTGTTGGTGGAAGACGAGCTCTGTGCGAAGGTTGTCGCCCTCGACGTCGACGACGGCATCGCCCTGCTCACGGGGTTCCTCGAGTCCACCGACGCGCGCATCCAAGAAGAGGCTGCCGGCGCCGTCGCCGTCGTCGCATGGGGGTGATCCAGTCCCTCCTCCAGTTGATATACCCCGACCTTCCCTACTCGTACAAGGCTAGGGAGGTTGCTCTTGCTGCCATCTGGTTCTTCTGCTTCTCTTCCGCAAACTCCTTGGATGACCTCATCAGCTCGGATGTTCTTGGCTGGCTGCTCTTCTACCTGAACAACGGCGACTACGCCGTCCTCGAATGTACGCTCAAGATTCTGAGGCATCTCTCCGAGGTTTCTGAGGCATAGATCCACGGCTAGAAATCGCCACCCTGATCCGTGTTTTGGGTACGACGGCAGGATTGCCCCCACGGCGGCGCCATTGCCGACCATGGGGATTTCCCAATTTAATGGCCTACGACCCTAACCAATCGTGAAACACGTATTGCGGATCAATTGAAGATAGGAGAGCTAGTACTCACCGAGGATGGCGTGCGCAGGAGTTCGGCTCGCTGACGAGATGCCGACGTCGACCCGGCTTCCCTCTCTCTCCCACGGCTCACGACACGGCGCGGCGACGGAGGGCACACTCGACAACGTGTGGGCCGTCTGCGCGCACGGCGGCCTCACCACGCTGCTGCACGCCTGCGCCCACGCCGGCAGCAGCAGCAAGCTCGTCAGCTCCTCTCTCTCCCACGGCTCACGACACGGCGCGGCGACGGAGGGCACACGGCGCGGCGGCGGCGGGCACACGGTGCGGCGGCGGGCACGAAGGCGGCGCGGCGGCGGGCACGAAGGCGGCGCGGCGGCGCGGGCAGAGAGCGCGTGAGAGAAGAGAGAAAGGAAGAGAGCGCGTGAGAGAAGAGAAAGGAGAAAGAAGACGGTCGGATAGTTATTTTCCTTCTTTGCCGAGTGCCCGTGATCCGGCACTCGGCAAAGATTTTTTTAAAATTTTAAAATATTCTTTGCCGAGTGCCAGATCGGCGGCACTCGGCAAAGAGGTCTTTGCCGAGTGTCCCCCGTTGCGGCACTCGGCAAAGGTTCTTTACTACCTCTTTGCCGAGTGCCACACATGTAGCACTCGGCAAAGACGGCTTTGCCGAGTGTCATCTCTAGACACTCGGCAAAGTGCATTTGTATTTTTTTTATTTTGTCTCCTAAACTTTTTGTGGTATGTTCCTACACTATGTAGATCTACATGTATCATTTGTGGACAATTTTAACAGAGTTTGAAATAGCTAGTAGATTTAGTTTGTTTATTTGAATTTCTTCGGAAAATTCAAATTTGAACTGCAGGTCACTCGAAACTTGGAAAACCATGCATGAAAAAATGATATTCATGTTACTTAGCATAAGTTACGACCGATTCCAGGAGCGGACCGAAAACTTCGAGCAACATGCTCACTAAACATGGCCGTGAACTTGCCATCCACATGTTTAAAAATTGTATAAAACACAAACAAAGTCAGAAAATCATGAAACTTGTCCACGTGTCATGATATCATATGTACAGGTTGTGATAAAAAATTGAGAATGTTTGGACAAAGTTGTCAGACACTATGTGTAGAAACCTAAGAGAACTACACATGAAATCAAAGAGTTTCAATGTGGATCTCTTAGGTTTGTACACATAGCGCGTCATAGTTTTCTCGAAATTTTTTCAATTTTTTATCGCAGCCTGTACATATGATATCATGACACGTGGACAAGTTTCAAGATTTTCTGACTTTGTTTGTGTTTTATACAAGTTTTAAACATGTTGATGACAAGTTCACGACCATGTTTAGTGAGCATGTTGCTCGAAGTTTTTGGTCCGCTCCTGGAATCGGTCGTAACTTATGCTAAGTAACATGAATATCATTTTTTCATGCACGGTTTTCCAAGTTTCGAGTGACCTGCAGTTCAAATCTAAATTTTCCGAAGAAATTCAAATAAACGAACTAAATCTACTAACGATTGAAACTCTGTTAAAATTGTCCACAAATGATACATGTAGGTCTACATAGTGTAGGAACATACCACAAAAAGTTTGGGAGACAAAATAAAAGAAATAAAAATATACTTTGCCGAGTGTCTAGGGATGGCACTCGGCAAAGAGTTCTTTGCCGAGCGTCAACTGGGCGACACTCGGCAAAGAAGACTCTTTGCCGAGTGCCAACCGTTGGCGCTCGGCAAAGACTGACGGCCGTCAGCTTTGGGACGGCCGCTGACGGCCCTTTGCCGAGAGCCCCATTTGCCGAGTGTTTGACACTCGGCAAACATGGATTTGCCGAGTGTGGACCTGTACCGAGTGTCCTACTCTCGGTAAAGACGCTCGTTACCGAGAGCCAAGCTTTGCCGAGTGCGGCTCTCGGCAAAGCCGTCTTTGCCGAGTGCCCGAGAAAAGGCACTCGGCAAAGCGGCCGGCACTCGGCAAAGGCTCGGATTCCGGTAGTGACAATAGCAATAAATAAATATGACTTTTGATGCATACACGACTTTAACAATCTATTTGGTTGTATCTAGCCATTATTTCATTTACTTGTGGCATGTTCGGATTATGCTCACATTTTCTTGAAGTATTTGTGCTTCGCGACACTAAACTCAGCACCTTTCGAGGTCGTCATTTGCCAAATCATATGCATGATACATGTGCAATGCCCTAAGAGACCTTTTATAGTTATGTCGAAGGCGATATTATATATACATCCATAACCTAGGGATGTCGAAGGCTATATTACACATCCATAACCGAGCACCTTCATCGTTCACGGCCTTAGTTGTCGTGTCAACATGGATGTCCCACACCTGGAGCAACCATAGTGCTGAGTCCAGTTATTGCGTCATTTATATAGTTTACAACATATGCATCAATCATATTACAAATGAATCTCTCTCTCTCTCTATATATATATATATTCTACAATCATATTATCATGCAAAATATATGTGGTGAAAATATTTTATAGAATAGTTTATTCTGGGAACGCAGAACAATCATATTTATCATGAGTGGTAGATTGCCAAGCTGGAAATCTGGTTACCATGGCAGAAGAAGTCTGCAATTCATCATAACTGTTGGGAAAATATAAAACCAATATAAATACTATACAATATACTAGAGAAACATATATAAAGTATGCAATGTTAACTTAAATATTTTACATTAAAAGCTCATTGAGTGCACTGATTTATTTTAATCGATTGCTAACCCTTGCCAAGAGTTGATGTTAAGGTTCTTGTAAAAATGATGAAAATAATGCTGACCAATAAAGATAACAACAACGGTCTAATAATCATTATAAATAATTAGGGCTATGCAAAAATGAGATATAAATTAAAAAGAAAATTTACTATTATTATTTCCAATCTAAAAAAATATAAATTTCGTTATTATTTCTAAACCACGAAATAAGCTACATGAGCAATAAAATATGAGTGCATGAAGTTTCTAACCCATTAAAACCATTAATGGATCGATGAAGGATCGAAGATCTTCTAAAAAATATCCGAGAGCAAGAGTTGGAGCAAAATAGAGGAACGAACAGATCTGAGTAAGAACAATGCAACAAGTTTCAATAACTGAAACAAATTGCTTGGACTAGGGGAGCAAATAAAGAGGTTTAATATATAGCGTTGACATTCAGTCCGGGTTCACTACCGGAATCCGAGCCTTTGCCGAGTGCCGGACGCTTTGCCGAGTGCCTTTTCTCGGGCACTCGGCAAAGACGGCTTTGCCGAGAGCCGCACTCGGCAAAGCTCGGCTCTCGGTAACGAGCCTCTTTACCGAGTGCAGGACACTCGGTACAGGTCCACACTCGGCAAATACATGTTTGCCGAGTGTCAAACACTCGGCAAAGGGGGCTCTCGGCAAAGGGCCGTCAGTGGCCGTCCCAAAGCTGACGGTCGTCAGTCTTTGCCGAGAGCCAATGGTTGGCACTCGGCAAAGAGTCTTCTTTGCCGAGTGTCACCCATTTGACACTCGGCAAAGAACTCTTTGCCGAGTGCCATCTCTAGACACTCGGCAAAGTATATTTTTATTTCTTTTATTTTGTCTCCCAAACTTTTTGTGGTATGTTCCTACACTATGTAGACCTACATGTATCATTTGTGGACAATTTTAACAGAGTTTCAATCGTTAGTAGATTTAGTTCGTTTATTTGAATTTCTTCGGAAAATTTAGATTTGAACTGCAGGTCACTCGAAACTTGGAAAACCGTGCATGAAAAAATGATATTCATGTTACTTAGCATAAGTTACGACCGATTCCAGGAGCGAACCAAAAACTTCGAGCAACATGCTCACTAAACATGGCCGTGAACTTGTCATCCACATGTTCAAAAATTGTATAAAACACAAACAAAGTCAGAAAATCTTGAAACTTGTCCACGTGTCATGATATCATATGTACAGGCTGCGATAAAAAATTGAAAAAATTTCGAGAAAACTATGACGCGCCATGTGTACAAACCTAAGAGATCCATATTGAAACTCTATGATTTCATGTGTAGTTCTCTTAGGTTTCTACACATAGTGTCTCACAACTTTGTCCAAACATTCTCAATTTTTTATCACAACCTGTACATATGATATCATGACACGTGGACAAGTTTCATGATTTTCTGACTTTGTTTGTGTTTTATATAATTTTTAAACATGTGGATGGCAAGTTCACGGCCATGTTTAGTGAGCATGTTGCTCGAAGTTTTCGGTCCGCTCCTGGAATCGGTCGTAACTTATGCTAAGTAACATGAATATCATTTTTTCATGCACGGTTTTCCAAGTTTCGAGTGACCTGCAGTTCAAATTTGAATTTTCCGAAGAAATTCAAATAAACAAACTAAATCTACTAGCTATTTCAAACTCTGTTAAAATTGTCCACAAATGATACATGTAGATCTATATAGTGTAGGAACATACCACAAAAAGTTTGGGAGACAAAATAAAAAAAATACAAATGCACTTTGCCGAGTGTCTAGAGATGACACTCGGCAAAGCCGTCTTTGCCGAGTGCTAGATGTGTGGCACTCGGCAAAGAGGTAGTAAAGAATCTTTGCCGAGTGCCGCAACGGGGGACACTCGGCAAAGAACTCTTTGCCGAGTGCCGCCGATCTGGCACTCGGCAAAGAATATTTTACAATTTTAAAAAAATCTTTGCCGAGTGCCAGATCGCTGGCACTCGGCAAAGAAGGAAAATAACTATCCGACCGTTCTTCTTTCTCCTTTCTCTTCTCTTACGCGCTCTCTTCCTTCCTTCTCTCTGCCCGCGCCGCCGCGCCGCCTTTGTGCCCGCCGCCGCGCCGTGTGCCCGCCGCCGCGCCCTCCCCACGCCGTCTGCCCGCCGCGGCCGTGCGTCGTGCCCACCGCGCCGCCCGCCGCGCCCTCCTCGGCCGTGCGCCGTGCCCTCCGCGGCCGTGCGCCGTGCGCCGTGCCCTCCGCCGCCGCGCCCTCCCCACGCCGTCTGCCCGCCGCGGCCGTGCGTCGTGCCCACCGCGCCGCCCGCCGCGCCCTCCTCGGCCGTGCGTCGTGCCCTCCGCGGCCGCCCGCCGCACCCGCTCGCTCGTCGCGCCGCCGCCTCGCCGCCCGCCACCGAAGGTATAAATTATGCGTGTTTATATTATTTATATGCGTGTTTATATGCGTGTTTATATGGGTGTTCATGAATTTATGCATGTTTATATGTTGCGTGTTTATTAGTTAATAAACAATATTATTTATATGCATGTTTAACTGTTTTGGTCATTTGTTGATAATGAACTGGTATTAGTTAATAAACAATATTATTTGGAGGATTTAATTTGAACAAACACATGTTTATATTAATGTAATCAAAGTAGACATGTTTATATTAATGTAATCAAAGTAGACACAATCACATTTTTAATGAGAAGGAGAATGAGGGTATTTGTGCGTAGGTTGAATGTCCTTATCATTTTATGCATGGATTTCCGGCCATCGTGCCGTTGAATTATGCGTGGAAGACAGCCATCGTGCTGATACTTTTATTTGCAGGATTTCGAAACCTCCCCGTGCAGGGGAGGTGCTGCCGAAATTTTCTGTTGCTAGGCTTTTGTATTAACAGACTTGTGTTTCTTTTTTACAGAGAAGATACTTGTCTTCCTAGCCGCTGCGGGTCTGCCTGCACCGCGTCCCGTCGCCACTGCACCGACCCGCCACAGCCCCACTAGCCTGACTCCACCGCCACCCTAGGTATAACCTCTACATCCGCATCATGGTCGTAGATCACCTAACCCAGTTAGGCGTCTCCCGTTCGAAAGTGATACGGTGTAGATATGCAGATCTTTGCATATCTACAAATGTATCAGTTTCGAATTGTCCACGTTTTTTGGACAGCCCGCGGTTGCGTAGATGGTGTTAGTTTCATGCTCTACTCCGGTCTGAGATAGAGTTTCGGCGTCACCTCCCTGTTGTTCTCCGGACAGTACACTCTCCCTGCCAGGACGTGTATCCGGAGAACAGCGGGGAGGTGCTGCCGAAATTCTATCTCGGATCGGAGTAGAGCATGAAAACTAACTCCATCTACGCAACCGCGGGTGGGATTAGGACCTATCGTCACCTATTAGAAGGTAGGAACGTAGTGTACATGCATTACATGTCTATATTAAACTATACTCGGTTATATATGTTAGAGGATGGAGGACCGTGAGTGGATGTACACGGGCCGTAGAGGAAGGAACGATGTCACCACTGAATGGATTAGAAAGACCGATGATTTCGTGGAACGGGCATATGGCGAAGCTGCTAAAGGAGCGAGTCTAGTCCCATGCCCATGCAGCAAATGTGACAACCAGAAAAGAAAACCAAAGAAGACCATGGTAGAACATATTTGGAAGAATGGATTTACGCCGGGCTATACTCGGTGGATATTTCATGGTGAAGCGCATCGTACGAGAGAAGAGGTGCTGAGACAACGTGTCGAGGATTATGACGCGGATGCGGGGGTAGCGGATATGTTGAACGACTATCAGGAGGCACAGTACACGGGAGGATGTATGGATGACGAGCCAGAGCCGACTGCAAAGGCGTTCTACGACATGTTCGACGCGGCACAGAAGCCCCTTCACGGCCAGACAAAGGTTTCTCAACTGGATGCCATTGGGCGTGTAATGGCGTTCAAGTCGCAGTACAGCATCAGTAGAGATGCATTCGATGGCTTGTTGACAGTTATTGGGAGTCTGCTTCCGGATGATCATGTTCTGCCAAAGAGCATGTACGAGGCACAGAAACTACTTCGTGCACTTAAGATGACGTATGAGCAGATTCATGCTTGTCCGAAGGGCTGCGTGCTATTTAGGAAAGAATACGCGGAGGCAAAGTACTGTCCCAAGTGTAATTCGTCTAGGTTTATGGAGGTAGACTCTGGTGATGGACAGAAGAGGCAGCTCGACATCCCCTTGACAATCCTACGACACCTTCCGTTCATACCGAGGATCCAGCGTCTTTACATGACAGAGGAATCCGCGAAACAGATGACATGGCACAAAAATGGAAAACGATACAATCCTGACAAGATGGTGCACGCGTCAGATGGTGAAGCATGGAAACACTTTGATGACATTCACCGTGAGAAAGCCGAAGAGGCTCGTAATGTACGTGTTGCGTTGGCCACAGATGGGTTCAATCCCTATGGAATGAGCACTGCCCCGTACACATGTTGGCCCGTGTTTGTTATCCCAATCAATCTCCCCCCTGGTGTGTGCTTTCAAAGGCAGAATATATTCATGTCGTTGATAATTCCCGGACACCCGGGGAACAAAATGGGCGTGTACATGGAGCCTTTGATCGATGAATTGGTACGTGCCTGGGAGGAAGGGGTATGGACATATGACCGAGCTACGAAGACAAACTTCAGAATGCATGTTTGGTACCAGTACTCCATGCATGACTTACCGGCGTATGGGCTATTCTGTGCCTGGTGTGTTCACGGTAAATTCCCATGCCCAGTTTGCAAGGAAGCTCTCAGGTTCATTTGGTTGAAAAAGGGTGGCAAATATTCGTCCTTCGATAAACATCGACAATTTCTTCCTGCTGACCATCCATTCCGCCTAGACATCAAGAACTTTACGAAAGGTGTCGTAGTGACAGACCGCCCACCTGCAACGATGACTGGTGCCGAAATTCGTCAACAGATAGATGGGCTCGTGGCCAATACAGAAGGTGGTTTTGTGGGATATGGTGAGCAGCATATGTGGACACATAAGTCTGGCTTGACTCGGCTCCCCTATTATGATGACCTGCTCCTTCCACACAACATTGACGTGACAATGTCGATTATTTTGGACGAATCGAAGAAATATATGAGCTCAATTTTTATGGTTCCAAACCTCTTACTCCAGTGATATTCAAATGTCATTGGTTTGACCCTCAAGTGACGAGACGGACACATTCTAATCTTGGGATAGTCGAAATTCGACAAGATTCCACCTTAGCAGGAGACGATGTCTATATCGTTGCCCAACAGGCCACACAAGTGTATTATCTCCCATATGCGTGTCAAACGAAAGAACATCTTAAGGGTTGGGATGTTGTGTATAAGGTATCGCCGCACGGGAGGTTACCTGTTCCTAACGATGAAGATTACAACTTAGACCCGGACACATATGATGGAGAGTTCTTCCAAGAAGATGGGCTAGAAGGGCGATTTGAGATAGACTTAACCGAAGCTATCGGAATGGACGTAGATATTGAAATGGTTGTTGATGAGGAGGAGGAGGAGGTGCAAAATGATAATGACTTAGTAATCCTTGAAGGCAATGACATTACTGACGAACTTGCGTCTTCCGATGGTGTGGAGATTGAAATGCTTGATAGTGATGATGAGAGTTATGATCCGGCTAACCCCGACACATATGAAGATTATTTTTAATCGATGTAATGCTATATGACTTTTTATTTCGCACCTGTTTTTAAATACATCTTTTTATATGTGCTTATTTGTTTACTCTTAATTGCAGGTTGTTGGACAAATATGGTGGGCGGTTTCCTGAGGAGGAGGAGGGGGAGGAGGAGTAGGACGGCGGACGATGCAGAGCAGGCAGCGCAACAGGACGAGGCAGAGCAGGCAGCGCAGCAGCAGGCGGCGCCTCAGGACGACGACGACCAGCAGCAGGACGACGACGACCAGCAGCAGGACGCCTCAGGTTCAGGCGGCTCTAGTTCGAGGAGCATCTACCTGCGAGGCCCCGCGAGTCTCCCTCAGCGTCCCATACTTCGGGACAGACGGCCGCTGATTCGGCCGGAAGGGGAGAGGTATGTAACTTTATGTTCTTCATTCTTGTTCATATTATGTGTTCAAAATCATAATATAAACTAATACTTTTTATTTATCACTTGGACAGGTCTTGGACGGTTTTGGATTATGCTGGGGGTCATCGTCGCCCCCCCAATGGCATCCTCGGCCTGCTGTGCAGGGAACACTTCCCTGGACTTGTGGAGTACGCCGGAGTGATGGGCCCAGCCTTCACCTTTGACCACTACGCCGTCGCCCCCGATGCAGTAGACCGGGACGGTAGGGAATTCAATAACAAGGCGGAGCGGGGTGAAGCAAGAGCTGTGGGTAAGTCTTAGTATAATGTAAAATATGTCGCATTCGTTGCAAATTCTTGAAATAATGTATGGATACATCGTTTTTGTATGCAGGATTTCTTCAGATGCGATGCTGGATACGAGGCTAGGGCGGATGTGGTGGCCACCACGAGCTGTAAGAAGCTCGTCGTGGACATGCACTATGAGGCCCGCATCCAGGCCATCATCACCTACCACGGCTCCGTCCTTGGGGAGAAGGTGACCAAAACTCAAGCCCGAACCATGTCGTTGACCAGGGAGCAGTACCTGCAGGTAAAGTCATGCATGTTTGGTACCAGTACTCCATACTTGAATTTTATTTTATCTTCTGATATGCACTTTACGTGTTTACTTTGCAGATGATTCCACATTGGTGCGCCGCACATCCTCTGTGCTGGGAGCAGATGGTGGATAGGCGGTGTTCGGCTGAGTGGGACGAGGCGCACACAGCTAGCCGGGAACGGTGTTTGATGATGCAAGGCCCCTCCCACCACCAAGGTAGCCGGAGCCTGGGCCAATATGCCGAAGCATGGGTACGCCACCTTTTTTATTTAGATATATAGCACTAAGTTAGATATTATTTCTAACTATCTCGTTGGTTTTCGTTGCAGTCGGCGTCACATGGTGGAAGGCCTTGCTCCACCTTCTCGGCCTATGCTATGGCCCATAAGGGTAAGGCGACGTCCGACGTCACCTACAACCCGGATGACGGGCCCGAGGCCTACACCAACCCCGCCGTCTACAGCCGCCTCCATGACTACACCGCCATGGCGCAGGAGGTCCATGGCCCAGACTATGATCCGAGCACCGAGCCGATCGACACCGATGTGCTCATGAGGGTTGGAGGAGGCAAGAGACATGAGCGGTACTGGATTGCCGACGGGGCAATCGACTCGTCCTCCACTCCCACTCTGTCTCAGGTGAGAGCAAGGAGCACGGGCTCGAGTCCAGCCATACGACCTCGGCACGACAGCTCACAGCATCGCATACAGCAACTCGAGGTTAGTGCTTCTGTAACTCGTCCTTTCTTGAGTTATATACCTTCTCTTTGAGTTACTATAACGTTGGCTTGTAATATTACAGACCCAACTAGAAGAAGAGAGGAGGGAACGTCAAGAGATGGAGGCGAGGATAATGGCGGAGCGGGCGGCGGCTGATCAGAGGATGGCAGAGATGTTCCAGTACATGCAGAGCCTTGGCGCCGCACAGGGCATCCCTCCGCCACCTCCATTGTTCCCTCCAGTTGACCCTACTCTCTTCCACACTCCTGTGAGTATCAAAATTGTAGTTAGATGTTTGTAATGCATCTGGTATAACACTTGCAATCTCTTCTCTGTGCAGGGCCAATCTGGGGCGGCATCCAACAACCCTCCAGAAGGGTTCAGCCCAACGCAGCCCCGGTCAAACTGCCCACCTCCATGAGTGTTGTGTTTTCATTGTTTTAGACTTCAGAACTTATGTATAATACTTATGTCTGTGTTTGATACTTATGTGAGAGCTTGCGACGTTTGAGACTTATGTTTGTGTTTAATACTTGTGTTGAACACTTATGTTTGTGATGGATATTTATGTTTGTGGTGACGGTTTTATGTTTGTGTTGGCTATTTATGTCTGTGATGATATCTGTGATGTATATATGTGATATATATATATGTGATATCTTCTGTTTGTGTGGATGGAATGCAAAAAAACAAATTAAAAAGGTATATACTGGTCACTTTGCCGAGTGTTACACTCGGCAAAGAGGCTCTTTGCCGAGTGTCCGGGTCATAACACTCGGCAAAGAGCACAGACCTGGGCACCGGCTTAGGTTCTTTGCCGAGTGTTACGTCCCTGGCACTGGGCAAAGAGGTCGGCTTTGCCGAGTGCCGCTTGGGACACTCGGCAAAGAACCTGACATGGGGACCCTCCCTGGCGGGTTCTTTGCCGAGTGTCCCAAGCGGCACTCGGTAAAGTTGGATTCTTTGCCGAGTGCTGCACGGAAGACACTCGGCAAAACTAACTTCTTTGCCGAGTGTCACAGGGGACACTCGGCAAAGCCACCGTCTCCGTCACTCGACGCCGTAACGGCTGCTTTTCTTTGCCGAGTGCTCTCTGGCACTCGGCAAAGATCTTTGCCGAGTGCCCGATAAAAAGCTCTCGGCAAAGAAGGCTCTGCCGATGCACTGTTCACCGAGCCTTCTTTGCCGAGTGTAACACTCGGCAAAGCTTTTGCCGAGTGTTTTGAACGCTTCGCCGAGTGCTTCAGGCACTCGGCAAAGCGATTGATTCCGGTAGTGGTTGATGGTATATATTTTCCGGGAATAAAGGTTAATACCTTGTCTCAGTTGGAGCCAACAACCGGGACTAAGAGCAACTCAAAAAGAACGTGTAAACTAACCTCAAAATAGATATTAGCCAGAATAGTCGGTTTTCTTACTCTAACAGCTCCCTCATTCTTCCCACAAAAAATTAGCGTCCCGCATCCACAGCCTCATCTCACTCATATTTTGGTATGTTTCATCCCTTTCCAATCCATTCCTCAACGTATCAGATCATCCACAACATTCCGACGACTGTACAGATTACGTCACATGTCATATTTAAAGGAACTGTTAGAGTACCCCTCATAATTCACTCTTAAAACTTTTTAGCCTACTCTTAATAATCAGTTTTTGGGGTAAAATTTTTTAACATCCTTTTAAAGTTGCTCTAAAGGCGCGTGAGACCTTTACTCCCCGTTAATGGCTTCAACTGAAACTAAAGAATGACCTTTAATATCGGGTAGAGTCACTAACTAGAAACCTCTCTTGTAGAAGTCTACGACGCTGGTCGGATTTTAGTCTCGTTTGGTAGCTCTAACCAAAACTAATACTCTTGTTACTTTGGTGCCATTTAGTTTCGTGCCTAAATCCAGCTTGAACACTAAAGAAAAGACCGGAGGGTATCTTCCGAGCAGTGAATACAAAGGGCCGGCGGCGTCTGCCGGCCGTATCCAACGGGCCAACCTATATACACATACAAAGCTAGCTAGAGATCATCGTGCAGATTAATTAATTAATCGATTAAGGAGCTAGAATACGTAACGTACGTGCGAACTGTGAGGACATGTAGCGAATAAACGATAGCATGTGATCAGTGATTGTACGTGTGCCCACTGCAGCGTAAAAGTAGTTGGTGTGTGTGTGTGTGTGTGTGTGTGCATGATGGTACAGTGCACTACAGCGACTGAAAACCGCCGGTTGATAGATGGATCGACATGGCGGAAGGTGCGGCTTCACATCGGGGGGCGCGTACGGACGGACACGCTGCCGCCTTGATTAATTGACGGGTTACCAGTTAAACGGGGCCGCTGATAGTGCCACATAACTGTAACACGGGCGCAAAAGATGGTATTAGCATACTTTGTCGTGCATGCATGTAGGTTGATTATTCACCACAATCACACTCATGGCCCAACTTTCTTCTTTTTCGCAAATGAGTATGTACATGCATGCATGCAAAACTTGGTGTGCCGCACTGATTAGTTATGCATGTGACTCATTTCTGATCGATTATTATGGCAGGAAACATATATATGGGTCCTGTATATGATTTAAAGTTTAGTTTGGTCGCTGAAACTTTCCACCACTTTGGCTAGCTACCGAGGCTCCAAACAGAAGTCTAAAATACTGTCTGAAGTTTAGCTACTACGAAAACGTTCGACCACATAAAGTTAAAATTGTCTAATGTTTACTGCATAATTTTATCTAAATTTTAAATCACAGGATCCAAAACTAGACCTATATACTACTGTGGGAGAGAAAATCCTCCGGCCAGATGGCGGAATGCACCCGCCCTAATCCTAAGATGAGTAGGGGGCTTAAGCGGTTTGCCTGTTATCGGGATGAACATAAGAGTACACAAAGGTTTAGAGTGGTTCAGGCCGCCGGAGCGTAACACCCTACCTCCACTGGTGTACGTTGTATTGAGTATGTGTGTAAGCGTGTGTACTCGAGAGTATAAGAGTCTGTGCGTGTGAGTCTGTGTAAAAAACTTGTCCCTGTAACGTTGTGTGCCTTCCTTTTTATAGCTTAAGCGAGGCACATACAAGGATGCTGAGCCTCGACATGCGGGCCCAGGAGCATAATGGTTATGTGAGTAATTAATGCTAGTAACGCCTGAGTAATCACCGGGAGCCTTGATGACCGCAGTCCATGCAGCATTGATAGCTGAAACGTACGAGTAATGGTGAATAACAGCACGGCCCGCGTATCGTGGACTGAGCACGCCACCTGTCAGTGGAACAGACAGGCGCACGTGTTATGCGCAATGAATGTAAAGGCGCGCGCAGCCCAGAGGCGTCACGCTAGGTTCCGCCCGTTGGCTTAAGCCGCGCGCAGCGTGCCACGTGGCAGCAATGGGTCTCCGCCTGAGCAGGGAGCAGGAGTGTATGCGGGCAGGTCCGGAACCCACCAAACCAGGTCTGGACACGTGTCGGCACCAGACCCCGCCTGTGTCTTGTTCCAGGGCCGAGTATGTTCTGTCCTGTAACCTTGGGACCCCATTGTAGACGGCCCGGACTCCATACGGGGTCTGGATCCCATTCCAGGGGTCCGGCTTGCACACGTGGAGGTCCTAGACCCATCTTGGAGGTTCGGACTGTATATCCAAGGGTCTGGTGCTCTCTCATGGGGGTCCGGACTTACTGTTGATGCCTTGGAGTATATCACCTTCTCTAGACACGTGTCGGCTCTGGACCCGTCTATGTGGTGGGGTCAGACGCTGTTGTGGGCCCAGAGTAGTCGCCCGAGGCTGGGCGAGTCATGGCTTGGTCCCGCACACAGCACCTTTATCACGCGACTAAGAGACAGCCGCGCGGGTACTGCGTCTTTATACAGTAGTAAGGGGTATCCCTATTCTAGAGTACCGACAACTACCATTACCCCCACCTAGAATAGAAGAATGTGATGCAAATTAAAGATATGAAACAAACAATTGTCATATGATAGATCTTTACGTTAAGAAGAAATATAGTAAGCTATATGCACGAAGGCAATCGCAATGTTTGATGCAAAGCCATGCAAAAACAAAAGATCACCGTACCCGAATTAAGTAGCTTGACTAATTATATACGAAAGTACAAATTATGTTGGCAACTAAAATAGATACGCTCCCCAGGCGCCGCCCCAGCCCGACGCACCCTCTCCTCCCTCCTGCCGCCGCCGGCCATTCCCCTTGCCCCGGCCGCCGCCCTCTGCCCCTCTGCTTCGTGCACCCCTGCACGCGAGCAGCAACCGCGCCAGGACCCGCCCGCGTGGCCGCTCCTGCGCTCCACCGCCCCGACGCCGCCGAGCCCCAACCCCGGGCGCGTCCGCCAGAGCCGCGCCCAGGCGCCCTGCAACCCCGACACCGAGCAGTGCCCGCGCCTGGAGCCGCCAGAAGCCGCGCGCCCCTGCGCCCATCGACGCGCTGCCGACCCGCCCGGCCACCCCAAGCCCCGCCGTTACCTGCTCCTCGTGCAGCCATGACGCCACAGCTCGCGCCCATTTCCACGCCACGCGCAGCCCCGTCGACCCCGCCTGCGCCACGCGCGACCCTGCACAGAATGAGCAGCAGCCCACTGGCAGCAGAGGCCTCTCGGCGGAAGTTGGCGACGGCTGGGCGACCGCCGCGGGCGGCCCCGCCATGCTCCCCCTGTGAGTAGGTTCTGAGCTAGGTGCACTCTGTGCCGCTCCGCTCCTTTCCTCTCTTCTTGGTCTTCATCGCTCCCCCCCTCCCCGCTTGGTCTTCTTCATGCTGGGTGATGGATTTGTCTCGTTTGGACTTCCGACCGGGTTTGCTTTTCGAAGCTGATGTTAGACGCCGGTTTTCCTCTCCTATTTGCTCTGGAAGTCCGAACTCTCCGTCGGCCTTCTGGCTTGCTGTCTCGTTTGGAAGATGCATCTTCAAGCTCGATTCAGTCTCGGTTGGTCATCTTCTTCAAGCTGCTTTTGGTGGTTCTGCCAGGGGATTCAAGGTCCTCTCTCTTGCTGACCGGGTTTTCCGCTTCACGGTTTCTTCCAAGAATGTTTGGTTCCACATTACAACTCCAGATGCATTGTTCGTCCAGAATTCAAAGCTTTCTTCAACTTGTGGAACTCTGGTGGACCAAATTGGAACTATGAACTCAAATTATTCCTTCAGGAGGAGAATGCCAACTGGTGGTTTGTTAAGGGCAGAAAAAAATCTCGTTCGCTGATATGGTTAGGCGTCCGCCGTTGACCGGTGCGAACGCTGTCCTAGTTCTTCGGCATAATCGTCCTTCCCGCTTCGCTGGAAATTTGAATGCTCTGAGGATTTCTGTTTTCAATAGATTGGGTTCTTCCTCTGGAGCTCGGGGTTCGAGGTTTCCTGTCGCCGCTTCGACCTCGGGGGCCTCGTCGCGTGATCTTCTTCGCAGGCTTGTTCTGTCAGTGGGTATTCCCAGGCCTAACGGAAGCAGGATTGGACACGGGAGTCAGGACCGTGATGATTGCTCCTTTTCAATTTCAAATTCAACTGTTGGGCAACCTAGGATTCGTAGGCTGCATTGGCGGCCCATTATGCGTAATGGGCCTCTCAGGCCTGGGCCTGGCCTTGGGAGGCCGGCTTTGTCTGGCTCGGTTTCCTCAGCGTTTCCCTGCCAGTTTTATAAAGCCAGGGGGCATTTGGAATTGTTCTGCAATCGTAAAAAATCGGAATTTGGATTTCCCCTCTCCTCGTTCCCTTCCTTCGAAAGTAATTACCTTTTGGAGGGGTCGTCTCACCTTTTGGACTTCGGATCCTGGTTCCGCCCTTCCCCCCGGTCCCTGACGGGTGGGACCCCTCCCACCTTTGCCTGCTTCAGTGAATTCGCCAGGGCGGTCTTATTAAAAATATACGAACAGGCGCCTGAAACGTCCTTGGAGCTTGCGTTGGGTGTCACTTCACCAAAACCCCAAACCGCTCCTTTGCCCTTGGCTCTCCGGCGATCCTCTGAGAATCTGTCAATGGCGTACCGGCGCGTAGATCCGGAGCCGTTCCTCCCACCAGGATTCAGCGCCTCGGTGGTCCAGCATCGTGGGATCATGGTCAGGTCAGTCTCGCAGCGTTTACCGCCAATTCACGAGGACTGGGCGATTATCAACATTCATCCTTTGCCTGAGCACGAGGTCTTGTTCCCTGCAGTCAGAGATGTGGTCAGGGAGTATCTTGTTGAGCATCGTAGGGTTGGTGTTCGAGCCATCCAGCGCTCGCATCTGGGGCAGGTGATAGTGAAGTTTCGTAGTGTTCTGGAACGTGATAACTTGGTTCTGCTTGGCCCCCAACAATATTTGGACGCTACTTTCACTGCGGTCCGCCATAATGATGCTTGGAATCACCATGCTCTTCTTTTCAACCATGAGTGTTGGCTTATGCTTCTGGGGTTTCCATTGGACTATCGTTCTTCAGAGTACTTGCAGGCCGCCATTGGGTCGTTTGGAAGGCTGATTCTCTGGGAAGAGGATCGGAGTAATATCTCTAGAACTCTGCTTCGTGTTCGCGTCACTTCATTGGATGAGGTCCCCCAATTTATTGTTTTTTCGGAGGCTGAGGGCTTTGCTGATGACTCCTGGACTGTGCAATGTGAAATTATTCAGCAACTCATGCTTAGCGGGCAAGCTCAAGATGAGGACCCCATCCCTCTGGCCCCCGAGGATGGCCATCAGCTCCCCCTGGCCTTCTTCGGGCTGGGTCAGCCCTTGCCTCCGGCAGGGCTTGACCTAAATTTCCCTCCGGAGCCTGCGGGTGGAGAGTTGCCGGCTCAACAGGATGACTTTGGCCAGGGAGAGTGGGACCAGTGGATTGTGAATGAACAGCCCATTCAGCAGGTCCCGTAGCCCATTTTGCCAGAGGTGCAACACATTCAACAGGAAGAACTACAACTCAGTAACCAACACTCTGGCTTGTCGTCAGATAGCTCCATTGGTGCTGGTCAGCTTGCACCCCTTCCGAATGGTCATCTTGTGGAGAATGGACATGTGCTGCTTGGGGATGGAATTGACATCAATGCTGCCCCATTTATTGGGCCTCAGGAGGTTGATGGACCGGTGCCGCAGGTGGATCATGTCCATGATATGGAGGTCTTGCCTCATCAGGCCCATGTTGGTGAGCCTAACAATAATCACCTCCAGAATTTTGAGATGAACTTCATGCTCCATCAGGAATGGCAGCCTGACCCTGTCTTCCAGATGTTTGAGGAGAGAAAAAGAGCTGCCCAGTTCTCTAGGCTCTGGGCCAAATACTTTGCTCCTGCTGGGTCGGCTGACCACTCGGTGGACATCCCTAAGAAGTGGGCACCTTTTTTTCTTTCGAATCTTCTTCAGCCTGATGCTTTCAATTGGTCGAAGACCTTTCTGCTGTCAGATATCCCCCCAAATTTGCAGGAGCAGGGAATGAAATCCATCCCTTTTGTGGTCCCTAAGGAATGTCCGGTTGATTCCTCCCTGGGGGATGTCATTTCAGGGATCTCCAAGGATTCCGTTGGCTGTGGTGGGCCGTCTCCAATCATTGTGGAGTCAGGGCTCAGAAGAAGCAAACAATTGAAGGAATCACGTGCTGGGTTCAGGCATGGGGCCTGCCCAAAAAGGAACTGCCTCATGTGCCAACATAACTTCGATGGCCCACCCCCACTATCTTCCAAGGTGCTGCGAAATCTGGGCACCAGGTTTTGTAACCTGTCTGAGGATGACATTTCTGACCAGAGGTTAATGCAAAAGAAATCGACTGTGGGACCTGTTGGGCTGCGGAGGGTTGACAGGAAGGATCTGGATGATGAAAAAACTGATGATTCATCTGATGAAGATAAGCAAGGCAACCAATAGGCAGACGGCGAGGGATCTGGGCTTCGGTGTGGGCCCCATTAACTTTTGGGTGTGCTCAGTTTTTACTTTTGGTTCATGCAGGTCTTCTGGATACTTGGCTAGCACCTGTGCGTGCTTGTTTTAATGTTCTGTTAATATTTTGCTTGTGGACTGATTCTGGCTTTACCCACTGGTTTGGGTATTGTTATGGCCCAAAAACTTCTTGTTTACTCAATGAGTAATCCCAATACTGTTAACTTCTTGGAGTGGTCTGTGCTGAGCCACAACGTTAGAGGAATTAACTCTACCGCTAAGTGGAATGCTATTCGTTGTTCTATTCGGGATGCTGGTTGTGAGGTTGTTTGTTTGCAAGAAACAAAAAAGGAGTTCTTTGACTCGGCTTACCTTAAAAACTTTTGTCCTGCTCATTTTGACTCTTTTGCTTTTGTACCCTCGATGGGGAACTCGGGAGGATCCGTTATCATTTGGAAGAGCTCAAGGCTTTCCGGGAATGTTATCTTTCAAAATAATTATGCCCAGTCGGTGGAATTCACTTCAAACTTGTCGGTTTGTTCCTGGATTATTACAAATGTTTATGCTCCCTGTACCCAACATGGGAAAATTGATTTCCTCAACTGGCTGCATAATATCTCTATGCCTTCTGACAAACTTTGGCTTCTTGTTGGTGATTTCAATTTAATCCGTCGGCCAGAGGACAGGAATAGGATTGGGGGTGATACTAACCTTATGCTAAAGTTCAATGAAGCAATAAGCATTTTAGACTTGATTGAAATTCCCCTGCACGGGCTCACGTACACTTGGTCGAACAGACAGTGGGAGCCTCTTCTTCAGAGGCTGGTTTGGTTTTTCATCTCTCAAGAATGGTCGACTGTCTACCCGGACTCCCATGCTAAGACAATGCCGCGAGACATCTCCGATCATGTTCCTTGTTTGGTTTCCTTTAAGTCTAGAATTCCTAAACCTAAGTTATTTCGGTTTGAGAACTTTTGGCTTGAATTGGATGGTTTCATGAACCTTTTCCAAACTACATGGAATGGGCTCCCTAGCATTCCTGACAAAGCTAAAAACCTGACTGCCAAGTTCAAGTTTGTAAGAGAAGTTCTGAAAGACTAGCAGAGATCGCTGCCAAAAATTGATAAAACGGTGAAGAACATCAAGCTGCTAATTGAGCTTATTGACAACATGGAAGAGCATCGGGATCTATCTATTGAGGAATGGAATTTCAGAGAAATTCTGCAACAAATGGTGGCAGATTTGCTTAATATTCAGAAAATCTATTGGAAGCAGCGTGCAGCTATTAGGTGGGCTACCGATGGAGACATTTGTTCTCGCTTCTTCCACGCCCATGCCACCATTAAGCACAGGAAAAATTCAATTGCTACCTTGACTGATGACAATGGGATCACTTTCCACGAGCATGAACATAAGTCTGATCTTCTTCGGGAAGCTTTCAAATGCAGATTGGGTTCGTCTGACTTTTCAGGCATTGGTTTTGATCTCTCAGAACTTTTAACCAGTAATGAGCAACTTCATGGGTTAGACTCACCGTTTTCTAAATTGGAGATCGATAGCATTATAAAACTTTTACCTTCAGATAAATCTCTGGGCCCAGATGGTTTCAATACAAATTTTATCAAGAAATGCTGGCATGTGATTGCTCCAGATTTCTATGATCTGTGTGATAAATTCTATCATGGTGAGGTCTGCCTTAGAAGTATCAACGGGTCCTTCATTGTTTTGATACCGAAGATGGAGAGCCCTCAGAAGGTGGGGGATTACAGGCCAATTTCACTTCTAAACAATAGTATGAAAATCTTAACGAAGCTGTTGGCAAACCGTCTGCAACCATTCATGTCTCGGTTAATTCACAAGAATCAGTATGGTTTCATCAAAGGGAGGTCTATTCAAGACTGCTTGGCCTGGGCCTTTGAATACATTCACTTATGCCACTCCTCAAAGAAAGAGGTCATTGTGCTCAAGCTGGACTTCGAAAAAGCCTTTGACACTATTGAGCATGAGCTGATTATCCAGGTTCTGATCCACAAAGGTTTCGGTCCTAGGTGGATCAACTGGATTCGGAGCATCCTTCACTCTGGCACGTCTTCGGTGTTACTCAATGGAGTTCCTAGTAAGCCCTTTCATTGCAGGAGAGGTGTTAGGCAGGGTGATCCTCTTTCGCCTCTGTTGTTTGTCCTGGCAGCTGATCTTCTTCAGAGCATCATCAATAAAGCTAGGCTATGGAATCTTCTTAAGCTCCCTTTACCGGATATTGGTGACCAGGATTTCCCGATTGTTCAGTATGCAGACGACACTCTTTTGATTTTGGAGGCATGCCCTAAGCAACTTTTCTTCCTCAAGGCAATACTCAACTCTTTTGCTTCTGCTACTGGCCTGAAGGTTAACTATAATAAATCAAATATGTTCCCTATAAATGTGTCCCCTGAAAAAATGGTGATCCTGTCCCGTACCTTCAATTGTCAGATTGAAGAGATGCCATTCACCTATCTTGGCTTGCCTCTGGGCCTTGTGAGACCCAGAAAGGAACACTATTTCCCTCTTATTCAAAGGATTCAGAAGAGGCTGTCCTGCTCCTCAAACTTTTTGTCTCAGGCTGGGCGCTTGGAATTGGTAAATTCAGTCTTTTCGGCCCTACCAATGTTCTTTATGTGCACGCTCAAGATACCTAAAACCATCATTAAGGAAATTGACATTTTCAGAAAGCACTGTCTGTGGAGAGGAAATGACGTCAACTCCAAGAAGCCACCTCTGATTGCTTGGAATGCGGTTACTCAGAGGAAAGTGAATGGTGGGCTGGGGGTTCTTCGCTTAGAAACGTAGAACGAGGCTCTTCTAATCAAATTCTTGCATAAATTTTTCAATCACAGCGACTTACCTTGGGTGCATCTTATCTGGAATAAATACTATTTACCCCGTGGTCTCCCTGGTCATAGGTTGGTTCTTTCTGGTGGAAGAGCATAATCAAGCTTCTTCCAAACTTTAAAGGACTGGCTACCCCTGCTATTGGTAATGGCAAATCAATTTCGTTCTGGGATGACCAGTGGAGTCAGAGCATCCCGAGGCATAATTTTCCAGAGCTATTCTCCTTTGTCAAAAACACAAAATTGACTATTAAAGAGGCCAAAGAGCAGGAGCAGTTTGATGGTTTTTTTCATTTACCTATCTCTGAACAAACGTATGATCAATTTTTGGTGCTGAAGGGATCTTGGGGGCAAATTGTCCTGAGTGATGCTCATGACCGTTGGAGGTACATTTGGGGGTCTGACAAATTCTCCTCCCAAAAAGCTTACAGATTTTTTATGGGCCAGATGCAGATTCACCCTATTTACAGACTAGTATGGAAAAGCAAATGTCAGCCTAAACATAGAGTCTTCTACTGGTTGTGGCTCAAAAATAGGCTAAATACCAGAGATATGCTGAGAAGGAGAAACATGGAGCTGGACTCTTATTCTTGCAAGAACTGCCTATGGCAAAGAGAGGAGACCCTCTATCATTTATTCCTCAGATGCAATTTCGCGAAAGCCTGCTGGAACTCAATTGGCATAACTCCGCCCAGAATTTCTAACCCTGAGGAGACATCAGCGAACCTTAACCACCAGCTTAACGTTCCCTTCTCTATGGATATTATTATTCTCATGACTTGGAGTATCTGGAAAAGCCGAAACGAGTGGTTGTTTTCAAACAAAGATCCTTCGGTGCACCGCTGTACGCAGGAATTCAGCAAAGAACTGCGGCTGATCATCCACAGAGCACGGGGGGAATTTGACACCTCTATCCCGAATTGGCTGAGTCTGTGGCAGGCATAGGACACTACTACAGGGAACCTCTGTACAGGCGGTCCGGTTAGCCTCTACACAGGCGGTTCCAGGAACCGCTTGTGGTGCACCGACTGTGATGTAAAACAACATCACAGGCGGTCAATCAAAAACCGCCTGTGATAGACACACATCACAGGCGGTCTGGTTTAAAAGAACCGCCTGTGATAGAACACATCACAAGCGGTCCGGTTTAAAAGAACCGCCTGTGTTAGCACACATCACAAGCGGTTTTAATTATAAGTCCGACTGTAAGCACACATAACAGAATTAATAACAGATTCAAATACAGAATTAATAACAGATTCAAACACAGATTCAAACACATATTCCATACACATATTCATCATACAAAGATTCTATACACAGATTCAAACAAGTTCTATAGCAGGTTCCATACACAGATTCATCCACATATCAAAAGTTCCATCATACCAAGATTTATACACATCAAGTTGCATAACAACTCAACATCTCAAAGTTCCATAGACAACTAAACATCTAAAGTTCCTAACTAAAGACCTAAACACTGTGTGATATTGTGTACAAACTCAGTTCTGGGAATTTTTGCAAATTTCCATTTACATTGTAGAATAGCCCTTGTTGATGAAGAACTTCACGGCGCATAAAGTAAAGCAAGTCTCTTACAACCTTAGCACGCCGGTGGAAACCATATCTCTTTCTAACCATTCAGCATTGATCTTAGATTTAGGAACCTGCAATGAAAGCAAAAAGCAATCGGTGCTAAGAGTAATGTGATGAGCAACAATATAACATAAAAATTGCAACATAGACAATGATAGTGAACTTACATCCTCACGATTGACCATGTAATGGAAGGTGACACGACACCATTCGCATACATAATAACCGCACAGGACAGTACCCGGAGGTTGTTTGTCACCATATGGAAATAATGATATTGACAAATTAGGCTTGTCCTCTGGATGTTCGCCGCCAAGATCTTTCCAATAAAAACGGTATGCACTGCATATAAGAATAGCATTGTGAGATTAAGAATACATTTGTTAAGTTGTAATAAGTACAAGTGTGCAATAATAATCATACTTCTCTAAAATCTTCAAGAAGTCATTATACGTAGCCTTTTCCATTCTCAATGAGTCGAAGACCACGACTTTACCATCCTTTGGCCAGATCATGATACAAATGTAGTGGTCACTATATAGACATAGACGAAAACACATGTTAATATCACGATTGCCATAATTTATAGTTCAAAATTAAACCATGTCGATAACTTACTTAAAGTGGTGCGGAGCTATTATTAAGTCCTTGCCATGTTGTACATGATTATACATGGCTCGTCCAATGTATGCCGCCATTACCTTCATTTTCTTTCTCTGATTCTGTTTGACGGCTTTCTCAAATTCAGCATCGTCCAAGTCTTTGTATTCTTCTCCTTGCCTCAGAGCAACTACTTTGTAGCGAGATTGGGATATCATCAACGGGTCAAGAAACCCTGTCTTAAGTTGTTTCTTCTTATCATCCATGTATTGCATCCTACGTGTAATAGTGTTAATCGTTAGACTCTCGTTTATGTGTGCGTGTACAAAACTAACAAATATGAAAGTTTAGAGGTACTTACAAGCAAAAGAGGGTTAAGTAGTTGGTTTCCATCCTTTGTCGGTGGTACAACGACCAGAGATCGTCAAAGAATAAATGCCGCACAGGATTTATATGATCATTGCTCCAAAATGCATCTTCTGGCACAACAAATGTGAATTCCTCGAGTTTGTATTTGTTGCTAGCCACCATGTACCACTCATGCATTCTAATCTCCAGAGTTGACAACTTAGAAAGTTGCACCGTCGTTAAGAACGGCCTCCCATTCACAAATTTAGGAGGAACATCCTCCTTCTTGTATACCGAGATATTGGTTTTAAGACGTAATGATTCTCGAGTATGAATCATTCCATCTTCTTCCCATACTTCGAAATTGTCTATTTGGGCCGACCGTGTGCCTACTCCATGAGATGCTGATACTGCTTTTGATTGATTAGTCATAACTCTCTGCAATTTATGCAGGTAGCGTGCCACTGATTCTGACGGTTTCTTGACATCGTCTGTGGCGATTCGCTTATGAATTTTCTTTGAAATAGTTGGCCCTTCAACATTGGTGCCAACCTTTGGTTCCTTTTTGATGTTGACGTCGACATTCTGAGGAACAATTTTCTCTACACCCCCCTCGTCGAGTTCCTTCGCAAGAGGCGATATGATTGTTTCAACAATTTTTTTGGAGGTCGGTGTCATATCTTCCTGCACCATGGGGTGTGGAATGATCGAACTAGCTTTTTGTTGCATTGGTGTTGAATTCGGCTCATCACCAAACTTGATGTCGCGTCGATGCCAAAGAACCAACTCGTTCATTGCCTCCTGCAAAGTTATGATCCCCTCAACTGGAAAATCTATCTCCCAATCTTCACAACCACTGTCTGTGATTTCTAGAACTTGGACCACAGCATAGTGTGGCGGGACAGGATTGTCCTTGTAGTTAACAAGTCCTGGTTTTACCAAACCAGTAGCAGCTTGCTTTGTTTTTGTCCCAGATCGATTGATTGGAATATGAAGAAAGCAAGGCATCAAGCTCATCTGATGTTTTTTTCTTCCTTGGAGGTTGAAAGGGAAATGTGCCCTTGGGCCATTTCTAAGTATTTTGGTGATTAAGTGCCAACACATGTGTTTAATTGTGAATTTGTGTACATGGATGAACAAGGTGCAAATCATGAAGTAAAGGTATGTTTCTAAGCCTTAGTACATTGGTTTTGTGGACTAACATATTTGTCTAAGTGTTAGAAACAGAAAGAAGAAAAAGAGAAAAGGGGAGAGAATGACTTGGCTGTGTGCAGCCAAGTCCCAGCTCGGTCTGGAGCACCGGACTGTCCGGTGTGCACCGGACAGTGTCCGGTGCGCCAGGCTGACTCGGCTCGAACTGGCCGCTCTCGGGAATTCGCCGACGGCGTACGGCTAAAATTCACCGGACTGTCCGGTGTGCACCGGACTGTCCGGTGAGCCAACGGTCGGCCAGGGCCAACGGTCGGCCGCGCAATCCGCGCGGGACACGTGGCCGAGCCAACGGTCGGAAGACGGCACCGGACTGTCCGGTGTGCACCGGACTGTCCGGTGCGCCAACGGCTCTCAGATCTCCGCCGGTCTGCAACGGTCGGGAAGCGCTGGATAAGGAAAGAAATCGGTCACCGGACATGTCCGGTGTGCACCGGACTGTCCGGTGCCCCCGACGACAGAAGGCAAGGATGGCCTTCCGGATTTGCTCTCAACGGCTCCTAGCTGCCTTGGGGCTATAAAAGGAGCCCCTAGGCGCATGGAGGAGACACACAAGCAACTCTTGAGCATTCTTGATCATCCACACAAGTTCTTTGCGCATTCGTTTGTGATTCTAAGTGATTCAAGCTCTGTTCTAGTGTGAACTCTGAGATAGTCATTCGAGCTCGAGTCTTGGCCGTGTGTGTGCGCTTTTGTTGTGGATTTGTGTGTGTTGCTTCCCTCCCTTACTCTGTGCTTTCTTTGTGATCATATACTTGTAAGGGCAAGAGACTCCAATTTGTGGAGATTCCTTGCAAACGGGATAGTGAAAGGAACAACAAAACAACGTGGTATTCAAGTGGGTCTTTGGACCGCTTGAGAGGGGTTGATTGCAACCCTCGTCCGTTGGGACGCCACAACGTGGAAGTAGGCAAGCATTGGCTTGGCCGAACCACGGGATAAACCACCGTGTCACCTCTGTCTTGATCTCTTGTGGTATTGTGTTTTGTTGAGACTTCACCTTAGCCACTTGGCAATAATTGTGCTAACACATAACAAGTTCTTGTGGCTTAAGTTTGAAGTTTTTACAGGATCACCTATTCACCCCCCCCCCCTCTAGGTGCTCTCAATTGGTATCAGAGCCGTTCTATTCACAAAGGGACTAACCGCCCGAATAGATGGATCCTAAGGGGAAGGGTATTGTGATCAACGACAAAGAAAAGGAGACCTTCGTCAACGAGCCGAAGGACGACAAGCCTACCGACTCCGGCTCGGGCCATAGACGAAAGGAAGGGAAGAAGAAGAAGACGAGGCGTATCAAGGAGATCATCTACTACGACGATAGTGATGAATCCACTTCTTCCCAAAAGGACGACGACAACGACTACAGGAAGACGGTCAATTCGAACTTTTCATTTGATTATTCCCGTATTCAACATAGTTCGAATTCGCATTTGCTTTCCATTCCTCTTGGCAAACCTCCACACTTCGATGGGGAGGACTATGGATTTTGGAGTCACAAAATGCGTAGTCACTTATTCTCTCTCCATCCTAGCATATGGGAGATTGTGGAGAACGGAATGAAATTCGATAGCTCGGATAGCCCTATGCTTATAAATGAACAGATTCATAAAAATGCACAGGCTACTACTGTTCTCTTAGCATCCTTGTGCAGGGAAGAGTACAATAAGGTGAGCGGCTTGGACAATGCCAAGCAGATATGGGACACCCTCAAGATCTCTCACGAGGGGAACGACATCACCATGCTCACCAAGATGGAGTTGGTGGAGGGCGAGCTTGGACGGTTCGCCATGATAAGGGGAGAGGAGCCAACTCAGACGTACAACCGGCTCAAGACCCTTATCAACAAAATAAGGAGCTACGGAAGCACGCGTTGGACGGATCACGATGTCGTCCGCCTAATGCTCAGGTCCTTTACCGTTCTTGATCCTCATCTCGTGAACAATATTCGTGAGAATCCCAGGTACACGATGATGACGCCCGAGGAAGTACTTGGAAAATTCGTGAGCGGACGGATGATGATCAAGGAAGCAAGATACGTCGACGACGCGTTGAACGGACCACTCCACGAGCCTCAACCCATTGCTCTAAAGGCAACGAGGAGCAAGGAGTCGCTACCTAGCAAGGTGGCGCAAGTTGAGGCGGCCGGACTCAATGATGAAGAGATGGCTCTCATCATTAAAAGATTCAAGACGGTGCTTAAAGGTCACAAGGGACAACCAAGCAAGACCAAAGCCAAGGGGAAGCGCTCATGCTTCAAATGCGGTAAGCTTGGTCATTTCATTGCTAACTGTCCCGATAATGAAAGTGACCAGGAAAAGGGGAACAAAAGAGAGAAGAAGAAGCAATACAAGAAGGCAAAGGGCGAGGCGCATCTAGGAAAGGAGTGGGACTCGGATTGCTCCTCCTCCGACTCCGACAACGAAGGACTCGCCGCCACTGCCTTCAACAAATCGGCTCTCTTCCCCAACGAGCGTCTCACTTGCCTTATGGCAAGGGAGAAGAAGGTGAGTACTCAAGACTCCACTTATGCTTCTTCTAGTGATAGTGAGTCTAGTGATGATGACATAGATTATTCTTGCTTGTTCAAGGGCTTAGATAGATCTAAGATAGATAAAATCAATGAATTGATTGATGCTTTGAATGAAAAGGATAGGCTTTTAGAAAAGCAAGAGGATTTATTGTATGATGAACATGATAAGTTTGTAGAGGCACAAAAATCATATGCTTTAGAAGTGAAAAGAAATGAAGTGCTTTCTAGTGAAATATCTTCTTGTCATGAAACCATTGCTACTTTACAAAGTGTTAACCATGATTTAAATGCTAAATTAGAAGTAACAAATAAATCTAAGTCTTGTGTTAAAAATGTTACAATTTGCACTAGGTGTAAAGATTTTGATGTTAACACTTGTAGCAAACACTTAGTTTCAATTTCAAAACTAAAAGATGAAGTGGCTAGTCTTAATGCTCAACTTAAGACTAGCAAGAGTGAAGTTGAAAAGATAAAATTTGCAAGGGATGCCTATACAATTGGAAGACATCCCTCAATTAAGGATGGGCTTGGCTTCAAGAGGGAAGCCAAGAACTTAACAAGCCATAAGGCTCCCATCTTCGTCAAGGAGAAGGGGAAGGCCCCGATGGCTAGTAATGCTAAAAAGAATCATGCTTTTATGTATTATGATAGGAGACATGCTAGAAATGCTTATAATCATTTTGATTCACATGTTTATGATTCTCATGCAATGTTTGCTTCTAGTTCTTCTTATAATCATGGTAGAGATATGTGTAGGAGAAATGTTGTACATATGCCTAGGAGAGATATTGCTCATGTACCTAGAAAGAATGTTATTCATGCTCCTAGGAAAGTAGTGAATGAACCTTCTACCATTTATTATGCTTGTAATGCTCCCTTTGCTATTTGTAGAAAGGGTAAGAAGGTAGTTGCTAGGAAATTAGGGGCTAGATGCAAGGGAGACAAATCTTGCATTTGGGTCCCTAAAGACATTTGTGCTAACCTTGCAGGACCCAACATGAGTTGGGTACCTAAGACCCAAGCCTAAATTTGCCTTGCAGGTTTATGCATCCGGGGGTTCAAGCTGGATTATCGACAGCGGATGCACAAACCATATGACGGGGGAGAAGAAGATGTTCACCTCCTACGTCAAGAATAAGGATTCCCAAGATTCAATTATATTCGGTGATGGGAATCAAGGCAAGGTAAAAGGGTTAGGTAAAATTGCAATTTCTAATGAGCATTCTATCTCAAATGTATTCTTAGTGGAGAGTCTTGGATATAATTTGCTATCTGTTAGTCAATTATGTCAAATGGGATATAATTGTTTATTTACAAATGTAGATGTGTCTGTCTTTAGAAGATGTGATGGTTCACTAGCTTTTAAGGGTGTACTAGACGGCAAGCTTTATTTAGTTGACTTTGCAAAAGAAGAGGCCGGTCTAGATGCATGCTTAATGGCTAAGACTTGCATGGGCTGGCTGTGGCATCGCCGCTTAGCACATGTGGGGATGAAGAACCTCCACAAGCTTCTAAAGGGAGAACACGTGATAGGTCTAACAAATGTTTATTTCGAAAAAGATAGACCTTATGCAGCTTGTCAAGCAGGTAAACAAGTTGGAGGAGCACATCACAGCAAGAATGTGATGACCACGTCAAGACCTCTGGAGCTGCTGCATATGGACCTCTTCGGACCCGTCGCCTATCTAAGCATAGGAGGAAGTAAGTATGGTTTAGTTATTGTTGATGACTTTTCCCGCTTCACTTGGGTGTTCTTTTTGCAGGATAAGTCTGAAACCCAAGGGACCATCAAGCGCTTCCTCAGGAGAGCTCAAAATGAGTTTGAGCTCAAGGTGAAGAAGATAAGGAGCGACAACGGGTCCGAGTTCAAGAACCTTCAAGTGGAGGAGTTTCTTGAGGAGGAAGGGATCAAGCACGAGTTCTCCGCTCCCTACACACCACAGCAAAATGGTGTGGTAGAGAGGAAGAACAGGACGCTAATCGATATGGCGAGGACGATGCTTGGAGAGTTCAAGACCCCCGAGTGCTTTTGGTCGGAAGCCGTGAACACGGCTTGCCACGCCATCAACAGGGTCTATCTTCGCCGCCTCCTCAAGAAGACGTCATATGAGCTACTAACCGGTAACAAACCCAATGTATCCTACTTTCGTGTTTTTGGGAGCAAGTGCTACATTCTAGTAAAGAAAGGTAGAAATTCTAAGTTTGCTCCCAAAGCTGTAGAAGGGTTTTTATTAGGTTATGATTCAAATACAAAGGCGTATAGGGTCTTCAACAAATCATCGGGTTTGGTTGAAGTCTCTAGCGACGTTGTATTTGATGAGACTAATGGCTCTCCAAGAGAGCAAGTTGTTGATTGTGATGATGTAGATGAAGAAGATGTTCCGACGGCCGCTATACGAACCATGGCGATTGGAGACATTCGGCCACAGGAACAGGATGAACGAGATCAACCTTCTTCCTCAACGACGGTGCAACCCCCAACTCAAGACGATGAACAGGTTCATCAAAAGGAGGCGTGTGATCAAGGGGGAGCACAAGACGATCATGTGATGGAGGAAGAAGCGCAACCGGCACCTCCAACCCAAGTTCGAGCGATGATTCAAAGGGATCATCCCGTCGACCAAATTCTGGGTGACATTAGCAAGGGAGTAACTACTCGGTCTCGATTAGTTAATTTTTGTGAACATTACTCCTTTGTCTCCTCTATTGAGCCTTTCAGGGTAGAGGAGGCCTTGCTAGATCCGGATTGGGTGTTGGCCATGCAGGAGGAACTCAACAACTTCAAGCGCAATGAAGTTTGGACGCTGGTGCCTCGTCCCAAGCAAAATGTTGTGGGAACCAAGTGGGTGTTCCGCAACAAACAGGACGAGCACGGAGTTGTGACAAGGAACAAGGCTCGACTTGTGGCAAAAGGTTATGCCCAAGTCGCAGGTTTGGACTTTGAGGAGACTTTTGCTCCTGTGGCTAGGCTAGAATCCATTCGCATCTTGCTAGCATATGCCGCTCATCATTCTTTCAGGTTGTACCAAATGGATGTGAAGAGCGCGTTCCTCAACGGGCCAATAAAGGAGGAAGTGTACGTGGAGCAACCCCCTGGCTTCGAGGATGAGCGGTACCCCGACCACGTGTGTAAGCTCTCTAAGGCGCTCTATGGACTTAAACAAGCCCCAAGAGCATGGTATGAATGCCTTAGAGATTTCTTACTTGCTAATGCTTTCAAGGTTGGGAAAGCCGATCCAACTCTTTTCACTAAGACTTGTAATGGTGATTTGTTTGTGTGCCAAATTTATGTCGATGACATAATATTTGGTTCTACTAATCAAAAGTCTTGTGAAGAGTTTAGCAGGGTGATGACGCAGAAATTCGAGATGTCGATGATGGGCGAGTTGAACTACTTCCTTGGGTTCCAAGTGAAGCAACTCAAGGACGGCACCTTCATCTCCCAAACGAAGTACACGCAAGATCTGCTGAAGCGGTTTGGGATGAAGGACGCCAAGCCCGCAAAGACTCCGATGGGAACCGACGGACACACCGACCTCAACAAAGGAGGTAAGTCCGTTGATCAAAAAGCATACCGGTCAATGATAGGATCTCTACTTTATTTATGTGCTAGTAGACCGGATATTATGCTTAGCGTATGCATGTGTGCTAGATTTCAATCCGATCCTAAGGAGTGTCACTTGGTGGCGGTGAAGCGAATTCTTAGATATTTAGTCGCTACGCCTTGCTTCGGGATCTGGTATCCAAAGGGGTCTAACTTTGACTTGATTGGGTACTCAGATTCCGACTATGCTGGATGTAAGGTCGATAGGAAGAGTACATCGGGGACGTGCCAATTCTTAGGAAGGTCCCTGGTGTCATGGAACTCTAAGAAACAAACCTCCGTTGCCCTATCCACCGCTGAGGCCGAGTACATTGCCGCAGGTCAGTGTTGCGCGCAACTACTTTGGATGAGGCAAACCCTCAGGGACTTTGGCTACAATCTGAGCAAAGTCCCACTCCTATGTGATAATGAGAGTGCTATCCGAATAGCGGAAAATCCTGTTGAGCACAGCCGCACAAAGCACATTGACATCCGGCATCACTTTCTGAGAGACCACCAGCAAAAGGGAGATATCGAAGTGTTTTATGTTAGCACCGAGAACCAGCTAGCCGATATCTTTACCAAGCCTTTAGATGAGAAGACCTTTTGCAGGCTCCGTAGTGAGCTAAATGTCTTAGATTCGCGGAACTTGGATTGAATTGTAGCATACATGTATTTATGCCTTTGATCATGTTCATTCTGCACTTTGTTGCTTATTATGGTGCTCAAGTTGTACAAACACTCCCTGGACCTCACAAGTCCGTTGCAAAGTGATGCACATGTTTAGGGGGAGATGTGTTGCAACTTGACCCTTTGAGACTAACCATATGCTTGAGTTTGTTTGTGTTAGTCACAAAGGAGAATTGAAAGGGAAAAGGTGGACTTGGATCATGCAAGACTTCCACTGCACTCCGATGAGGGGTAACTTATTCCAAGTTCATCTCATGACCTCTTATTGCCATTTGCTCTTAATTGAAGATTTTGGTGAGGCAATGGGGTTAAAGGGCCAAAATTGATCCCGTTTTGGTGTTTGATGCCAAAGGGGGAGAAAATAAAGGCCAAAGCGATAAATGGATCAGCTACCACTTGAGAGATTTTGAAATTAGTAGAATAGAGCTTTTGGTTTGTCAAAACTCTTTTGTTGTCTCTCTTGTCAAAAGTTGGCTTCTTGTGGGGAGAAGTAGTAATTATGGGAAAAAGGGGGAGTTTTTGAAATCCTTGATCAATCTCTTTTTGAATGACTCTCTTTATGCTTAAACATGTGTGTTTAACTTAGAGATAGAGATTTGTGTTTGATTTGCAAAAACAAACCAAGTGGTGGCAAAGGATGATCCATATATGCCAAAATTGATTCAAAATAAATTTAAGTGTTATTTGAATTGAGTTTGCACTTGTTCTAGTGGCTTTATGTAGTGTTGGCATAAATCACCAAAAAGGGGGAGATTGAAAGGGAAATGTGCCCTTGGGCCATTTCTAAGTATTTTGGTGATTAAGTGCCAACACATGTGTTTAATTGTGAATTTGTGTACATGGATGAACAAGGTGCAAATCATGAAGTAAAGGTATGTTTCTAAGCCTTAGTACATTGGTTTTGTGGACTAACATATTTGTCTAAGTGTTAGAAACAGAAAGAAGAAAAAGAGAAAAGGGGAGAGAATGACTTGGCTGTGTGCAGCCAAGTCCCAGCTCGGTCTGGAGCACCGGACTGTCCGGTGTGCACCGGACAGTGTCCGGTGCACCAGGCTGACTCGGCTCGAACTGGCCGCTCTCGGGAATTCGCCGACGGCGTACGGCTAAAATTCACCGGACTGTCCGGTGTGCACCGGACTGTCCGGTGAGCCAACGGTCGGCCAGGGCCAACGGTCGGCCGCGCAATCCGCGCGGGACACGTGGCCGAGCCAACGGTCGGAAGACGGCACTGGACTGTCCGGTGTGCACCGGACTGTCCGGTGCGCCAACGGCTCTCAGATCTCCGCCGGTCTGCAACGGTCGGGAAGCGCTGGATAAGGAAAGAAATCGGTCACCGGACATGTCCGGTGTGCACCGGACTGTCCGGTGCCCCCGACGACAGAAGGCAAGGATGGCCTTCCGGATTTGCTCTCAACGGCTCCTAGCTGCCTTGGGGCTATAAAAGGAGCCCCTAGGCACATGGAGGAGACACACAAGCAACTCTTGAGCATTCTTGATCATCCACACAAGTTCTTTGCGCATTCGTTTGTGATTCTAAGTGATTCAAGCTCTGTTCTAGTGTGAACTCTGAGATAGTCATTCGAGCTCGAGTCTTGGCCGTGTGTGTGCGCTTTTGTTGTGGATTTGTGTGTGTTGCTTCCCTCCCTTACTCTGTGCTTTCTTTGTGATCATATACTTGTAAGGGCAAGAGACTCCAATTTGTGGAGATTCCTTGCAAACGGGATAGTGAAAGGAACAACAAAACAACGTGGTATTCAAGTGGGTCTTTGGACCGCTTGAGAGGGGTTGATTGCAACCCTCGTCCGTTGGGACGCCACAACGTGGAAGTAGGCAAGCATTGGCTTGGCCGAACCACGGGATAAACCACCGTGTCACCTCTGTCTTGATCTCTTGTGGTATTGTGTTTTGTTGAGACTTCACCTTAGCCACTTGGCAATAATTGTGCTAACACATAACAAGTTTTTGTGGCTTAAGTTTGAAGTTTTTACAGGATCACCTATTCACCCCCCCCCCCCCTCTAGGTGCTCTCAGAGGTATAGGAGTACAAGGATTGTCGTCACTAGAACTATCCTCCCCGCTCCCTTCACCGGAGCTGCTCGTTGTCTGCCATTCAAGTTTGGTCGCGTATTCATGAACTTTGTTAGACGCACCGGTGCAGACCACATCCATACTAGGCTGCTCGTTGTCTGCCATTCAAGCTGGTTCCATCGATAAAGGGATATACTGTTAGTCTGATATACTGGTTCCATCAATAAGGGAACTTGGAGAAAAGGTGATTCAAAAGAAATCGAGCCCAAACCCCCCTACGGGGCAGGATCGGGTCGGGAAGCAAGCTCGCAGATAGAAGGGCACTTTCCAATGCAGTTAGACAGAGAAGGCATGGCTATGATGTTATAATGCTGAAGGACCCCAAGAAGAGATTATGCCCTATAGTCTACCACCTCTCGTTATTTGTGGGCTTCACCGAGGGCGGGAAACATTTGGTGACATCAAACGACCTTCGGGCTGGGGACGTCTGCGAGCTTGTTAAGGGGCCAGACGATGGTGAGCCGGTGTACTCTGTCCGGATGTGTGGTCACAAAATTTAAAGCCGCCCCGGCTTCATCTGTGCGCTTCTCTTCTCTTATGTCGGCTACTAAGATCACTTAGCACCCCACCTAAGAGAAGAGAAGCACACACATGCAGCCGGGGCAGCTTTTAATTTTGTGACCACACATCCGGACATAGTACACCGGCTCAACATCGTCTGGCCTCTTAACAAGCTCGCAGACGTCTTCAGCCCGAAGGTCGTTTGCTATCACCAAATGTTTCCAGCCATCGGTGAAGCCCACAAATAACGGGAGGTGGTAGACTACAGGGCTTAATCTCTTCTTGGGGTCCTTCAGCATTATAACATCACAGCCATGCTGAAGGACCCCAAGAAGATATTAAGCCCTGTAGGACCCCAAGAAGAGATTAAGCCCTGTAGTCTACCACCTCCCGTTATTTGTGGGCTTCACCGAGGGCGGGAAACATTTGGTGACATCAAACGACCTTCGGGCTGGGGACGTCTGCGAGCTTGTTAAGGGGCTAGACGATGGTGAGCCGGTGTACTCTGTCCGGATGTGTGGTCACAAAATTTAAAGCCGCCCCGGCTTCATCTGTGCGCTTCTCTTCTCTTATGTCGGCTACTAAGATCACTTAGCACCCCACCTAAGAGAAGAGAAGCACACACATGCAGCCAGGGCAGCTTTTAATTTTGTGACCACACATCCGGACATAGTAAACCGGCTCACCATCGTCTGGCCCCTTAACAAGCTCGCAGACGTCTTCAACCCGAAGGTCGTTTGCTATCACCAAATGTTTCCAGCCATCGGTGAAGCCCACAAATAACGGGAGGTGGTAGACTACAGGGTTTAATCTCTTCTTGGGGTCCTTCAGCATTATAACATCACAGCCATGTTGAAGGACCCCAAGAAGAGATTAAGCCCTGTAGGACCCCAAGAAGAGATTAAGCCCTGTAGTCTACCACCTCCCGTTATTTGTGGGCTTCACCGAGGGCGGGAAACATTTGGTGACATCAAACGACCTTCGGGCTGGGGACGTCTGCGAGCTTGTTAAGGGGCCAGACGATGGTGAGCCGGTGTACTCTGTCCGGATGTGTGGTCACAAAATTTAAAGCCGCCCCGGCTTCATCTGTGCGCTTCTCTTCTCTTATGTCGGCTACTAAGATCACTTAGCACCCCACCTAAGAGAAGAGAAGCACACACATGCAGCCGGGGCAGCTTTTAATTTTGTGACCACACATCCGAACATAGTAAACCGGCTCACCATCGTCTGGCCCCTTAACAAGCTCGCAGACGTCTTCAACCCGAAGGTCGTTTGCTATCACCAAATGTTTCCAGCCATCGGTGAAGCCCACAAATAACGGGAGGTGGTAGACTACAGGACTTAATCTCTTCTTGGGGTCCGCCAATTCAGGCATTCCGCCGATGCCATTCTCCATATAAGTCCCAAACAGAGAATAGGGATGAGGTAGTCAAGATTGTAGGAGCTAGTGCTCAACTACTAGCATCTATAGATATGGACACAAGTCCAAATTTGGTGCTACTCGGCACCATCGATATCACTAGAAAAAAATACATCAAAGAGATCCACTTCCCAATAGTACTCGAAGATAGTTCATTGACTTGACACTCTCTAAGAGGTTCATACAAAATACATTCTCTCTAAGAGTGAAACCTACGATACTCATATCGTGTTGTTTAGGACTAAACATCAACAACCCCTTGACTGGTCGCTATCATACTCAATTCCAAAATATTTTTCCAATATGTCGGCTTGAGTAAGGAGATCTGGGCTTGGGAGTTCCTCCAAATCATCTGCAGCTTCATCATCTTCAGCATATTGCAGGGCTTCATCTTGAATAATTTTAGCCCTCTTGGAGTCAGCATACTTTTTGATGGACAGAGCACACTTCTCAAGCATGTCGCATACATCTCCAATTTGAAACAAAGTGGTCTTAAGTGTGTACACTGATTCCGGTTCACTAGTATCCACAACCCCATCAGTCACTAGACTGCGAATGATGTCAACATGTGTCTCGATGACTCGAACTGAGCTCTCAACCATGTCAAGTGGCTCTTTTTCCATCTCTAAAACTGAAAATGGCCAAGTCTCACAATCAAAATTGAGATCGCAACAAAGGCAGGGATCAGAGGGAAAACAAGGATGTGGCTTATAGGGCAAAAAGAGGGGTCCAAATAACATTGTCATGGCTATGAACAAGTCAAAGACGGGAGATAAGAACAAGTCTTATAACATAGGGTTGGGAAGCAAAGATAGGTAGTCAAAAAACTAAGAAGGGAGATAAGAACAAGTCTTATAACATAGGGAGATAATAACATTGCCATGGCTATGTACTTCCATGATGTATGTGGCCATAAGCACTAAAAATAGACTTGTTGCCCCAATCACTATGGAGATTTTCTACCAAGAAGGGGTCCTAGTAGTTGCATCAACTATCCATGACAAAATTCTTCATAAGCATAATGACCAACATTTAATCACAAGGGATACAAGCTACTAAAGCAAAAATGGTGACCTTAACAAAATATGTAAGTGAAAACACCAACAATATAAGCATAATGACCAACATTAACAATATAAGATTAACAAGGCATGACTAGCAAAAACAAGTAATCAAGGCATGAATTTGTAACAAGTAATTAAGGCATGATCAAGGAGTGCACCGAGGGCTCGGAGATGGGCACGGCGGCGCACTCGGCGCTCGGGCTCGGCGGCGCTCGGGCTTGGGGACGGGGACGGCGGCGCTTGGCCTCGGGGACGGGGACAGAGGCGCTCGGGCTCGGAGATGGAGACGGCGACGCTCGGACTCGGAGATGGAGACGGCGACGCTCGGGCTCGGAGATGGGGACGGGGACGGCGGAGTTGGGCTTCGGGGACGGCGGAGTTGGGCTCGGGGACGGCGCGGCCTGGCGGGCGCCCAGCTCGGAGACGGTGGCACTTGGGCTCGGGCTCGGCGACGGCGTGGCGGGCGCTCACGGCTCGGAGACGGGGACGGGAACGGCGGCGCAGCAGCCTGGCGGCGTAGTATGAGCTCCGGGCGAAACCTAAACCCTAAGCCACCGTACCGAGCCTTTTATATAGTAAACACATCACAGGCGGATTTTTAGAAAAACCGCTTGTGATGTATAACATCACAAGCGCTTTTCTATTTCGACCGCCTGTGATATGTAAACTTCACAGGCGGTCCAAATAGAAAACCGCTTGTGATGTTATACATCACAAGCGGTTTTTCTAAAAATCCGCCTGTGATGTGTATGTAGTATAAAAGGCTCAGTGGTTCCAGCGCAGGAACCCTAACTTCCGGAGCCCGACGCCGCTAGGCTGCGCAGTACTGTAGCGGCGGCGGATTTTTTTGATCTACGGGGAGAAGGTTTTGTTTTTGATTTTCGGGCTTGATTTCAAGAGTTTATGCATATATATGATCTCCGTTTGTTTTCTTTCTCATTTTGATACGATTTTTTGCCTCAATTTTGTAATATAGACCGGAATTGAAGAAAAACTCAGGAATTCCAAGATTTGGACTTGTAGTTGATCTAATTTAAAGATTTTTTTTGAAGAGTTGTCTCACCTCAAGGTACCTATATTGCTGCAATCTTGTTTCATTTTCATGCACATTAATTCGTTCATGATTTAGGGATTAAATTCAATTAATTAGGGATATTTTAAAAAAATTTTGTCTCATGTGCTAGGTACATCTCGATATGATCTTGTTTCACTTTCATGAACATTTATTTTTTCATGTTACATCTCGATATTGACGTTAATCAATATAGGGATAGGTAATGGACCAAGGTTGGATGTACAATGTGCCAAGACCACATCCGTCGTACATTCGAAATTTGAGAAGCTTTATTGAAGCGGCCAACAAGCACGCGAATTTGCGAAAGAGCAAGGAGATATTATGTCCGTGCATCGATTGTGATAATAAGATAGCTTGGAGAGATATAGGAGTAATCCAATCACATCTGCTAAAAAGAGGGTTTAAAAACAATTACACGATATGGTCAGAACATGGTGAGTTGGATCCGTGTGAAGTGCCTGGTAATGACGAGAGAGTTGTCGGAATTTTAGATCTTAAAGTTGATGGTAAAGTGGATAATGTGGATGCTAATCAAGATTTTGAAGAATTTGATCTTGAAGAGATGTTGCGCCATATGGAACCAGAAATGTTAAGTTCTGTGGGATCGCAGAAAGGGCTATCTAAAATGGAGGGACTGGAAAGTGACTCAAAAGAACCTTTATATGATGAATCAAAGGGTTGTGACAAAGAGTTTACTACACTGCGTACAGTTCTAGAACTTCTGAAGTTGAAGGCTAGCGCCGGATGGTCTGATACTAGCTTCACAGATCTTTTGAATTTTCTGTCTCAATTACTACCAAAACCCAACAAACTACCAACAAGCACTTATAAAGCGAAGAAGCTTATATCTCCCATAGCTCTGGGTGTGCAAAAAATTCATGCATGTCCGAACCATTGTATTCTGTATCGTGGCGATTTTGAGAACGCATCAAGATGCCCAGTTTGCAATGTCAGTCGATACAAGAAGAGCTACAATCAAGACTGTGTAAAAAAATTCCCGAAGAAAAATAAAAACAAGAAATCCACTATTGGACCTGAAAGTGACGATGACACTTTTGATGACATGGATGGGAAAAAGAAGTCAAAGAACCCAGCTTTGGTGATGTGGTATCTTCCAGTAATTGATCGCTTAAAACGTTTGTTCTCAAACCCTAGAGAGGCTGAGCTTATGCGTTGGCATGCTGAAAATCGCAAGCAGAATAACAAACAGATTCGACACCCTGCTGATGCATCACAATGGAAAAATTTCGATCTTATGTATCCTGAGTTTGCCAAAGAAACCAGAAATGTAAGATTTGCTTTGGGTACAGACGGAATGAATCCATTTGGTGAAAAAAGAAGTGTACATAGCACCTGGCCCGTGACTTTAACGATGTACAACCTTCCATCATGGCTGTGTCACAAAAGAAAGTATATTATGTTGACTATTCTTATTCAAGGTCCGAAATCAGCTGGTGTTGATATTGATGTGTTCCTAGAACCTCTTATGGAAGATATGACAAAGCTCTGGAATGAAGGAGTTAGAATATGGGATGAGTATTGCCGTGAGTATTTCAACTTAAGAGCAATTATATTTGTTACCATCCATGATTCTCCCGGTGGCGCCACACTATCAGGGCAAAAGACTAAAGGAAAGAATGGTTGTATAGTGTGCGTCGATGGAACTGCTTCCATGTACCTTAAATCATCCAAGAAGTTGGTGTTCATGGGACACAGACGGTTCTTGATGAAGCAGCATAAGTACCGAAAGATGAAAGAGGAATTTAACAATCAACTGGAAAGTGAAGGTGCACCAAAGCCTTATAGTGGGAAACTTGTTTTTGAAATTGTAAAGAACATTCATGTTGTATTCGGAAAGGGAAAAAACAAAGGAGAAAAGAGAAAGAGAACTGACCCTTCAACTTACACAACTTTCAAGAAGCAATCAATATTTTTCAAGTACCTCCCATACTGGAAGGATATGGAAATTTGCCACAGCATTGATTTGATGCATGTAACAAAAAATGTTTTTGACAGCATCATTGGAACCTTGCTGGGCATGCCGAGTAAGACAAAAGACGGACTTAAATCACGCAATGATCTAGTAGATCTTCAAATCAGACCGGAACTTCATCCAGTGGATAGTGGCAAAGGGAAGCCTTACCTCCCCCCAGCTAGCTACAACTTGTCAGTTGAGGAGAGAACAAAAATTTGCAAATGTTTGCGTGGGGTCAAAGTGCCCACAGGTTTCTCATCCAATATCAGCAGACTAGTCAGGATGAAGGACTTGTCTCTATTTGGCTACAACTCTCATGACTGCCATGTGATGATGACGGTGTTCCTCCCAATTGCGGTAAGAGCCCTCGAAACAGAGCATGTCAAAGTTGTCATCACACGCTTGTGTTACTTTTTCAATGCGGTTTCACAAAAAGTAATAGCTTTAGAAGACTTGGACTATCTAAAGGCATACATCATCGAGACTATGTGCAAGCTTGAAATGTGTTTTCCTCCATCATTTTTTGATATGCAAGTACACCTAATCATACATCTCGTGGATCAGATAAAAATATTAGGGCCACTATATTTACATCGTATGTTTCAGTTGGAGCGATACCTGGGAGTATTAAAAGGTTATGTGCGAAATCGCGCTCACCCAGAGGGTTCAATCATGGAGGGATACACTACAGAAGAAGTGATTGAGAGCTGTATAGATTACATCAGTGACGGAACAATGATAGGTGTGCCTGTACCTAAACATGAGGGTAAACTATGTGGGAGAGGGAGAATGGGCAAGAAAACTTTTCGCGTTGAGGATTACAAGCTAGTACATTGTGCTCATGGTAGTGTACTACAACATCTCACGATAGCCGAGCCTTACATAGAGGAACACCTGAATGAGCTTCGTAAAGAAAATCAGAACCGCACAGAGGACTGGATCATGAGGGAGCACAAACATCGTTTCAGCGAATGGTTAATGGACAAAAACATCCCATTCGGAGACTCTTCGGATGAGAAAACAATGAAGAATTTGGCTTCTGGGCCATCGTGTTTTGTGACATCATGGCAAGCATATGACATCAATGGGTACACATTCTACACTAAATCAAAAGACATGAAAAGTGTTGCACAAAATAGCGGTGTTCGTATCGATGCTTTTGACCTACATGGACAGAAGACCACATATTTTGGATTCATAGAGGAAATATGGGAACTTGATTATGGCCCAAGCATGAAAATACCCTTATTTAAGTGCCAATGGGTACAACATCCCGTGGGGGTGATAGTGGATAACTACGGACTCACACTGGTAGACTTAAAGAAAGTAGGATATAAAGATGACCCGTGGGTTCTCGCCGAATGTGTTGCACAAGTGTTCTATGTACTCGATCCAGCAGATGAGAAGATGCATGTAGTTATTTCTGGAAAGCAAAAAATTGTTGGAGTTGAGAATGTGGGAGACCAAGATGAGGAATACAATAAGTATGAAGAGATGTTCGTCTTTAACGGTCCAGAGAGAATCAAGCGTGTGGAAAAGAAAATTGATAAGAACTTAAAGCCATACATGCGGAAAAATGGTAGTTCATGAAAAATTGTATGAATCAAATTGTATTTGTTATCATGTATGATCGACTATGAATTGTGGTTGCCAATTAATTTAAAATCTCTCTAGTTATCTATGTGTGCTATTATAATTCATTTAAATTGTATTTGCATATTATTGTTAAAAATTAAATATTAATTCATTTAAATTGTATTTGCATATTTCTGTTAAAAATTAAAATTATTTTCATATTTAATTTGTATTTTCATATTTTTACAATCACAGGCGGTTTTGTCTTAGGGTCCGCTTGTGAAAATGATAGAGCATCACAGGCGGTCCTAAACAAAAACCGCCTGTGATACTATTACATCACAGGCGTACTGAACCGCCTGGGACATCACAGGCGGTTTTCTAACCGAACCGCCTGTGATGTAAAAATCCTACCGCTTGTATAGAGCCAAATTGTACTAGTGGGAGTAGTGCTCTCTTATTTTTTCTTTTTAATGTTTGTAAAAAGAATAAGTTTTAACGTTTTCTTTTCGCTTCTTTAATAAAATTCTCAGTAGGGGCCTCCCCTCCTGATTCTTAAAAAAACTAAAATAGATACGCGCGCGCAAGTGTGACAAAGTTGCAACTTAAAACGCGCGCAAGTGTGACAAAGTTGCAAATTAAAACGAGACCATGGCGCATCGGCGCACCGTGCATGATGTCACTATATATGAAAGGTTAATTAATCACAATAAAATGTCACGAGTCGTAGTTGATCGGGTTTTTGTAGTAGAACCTGGCCATCCGATTTGGGCTTTAGTCCTCAAATTTTGATATGCATGTGTGTATTTTTAAATCTTATTTTAAGATTTGATAATATTGATTTTTAGCGGTAGGTGACGTGTTGGTTTGTTTCATCAGTTTCGACACCTGTTGACTTAACTAGATATCGACGACTTGGCTCTCAGTTCTTCGAATATACTCATAGAAATAAAATAAAATATGTGTGTATTTGTAGAGATAGATATACAATATATGTATGAGTATCTCAAAGCATAACAAAATGTAACTCTATTTTTAAAGGGAGACACAAACACCGTGATTGGTAGCCGGTACATCCAACGCCGGCCTCGCACCAGCCTGGCCCGCTGGAAACACGGGAGAGCTGTGTTTTCATGCATACAGGCAAGCAAGCTAAAAAATGTCAATGACTGCATGCGCGGGTGCAGGCTCCAGCCTTGTTCTACAGGCAACCAAACACCCGCTGTGTGCGGTCAACGGGACAGCGCGAGCCTGGGCGCAGCTGTTCAATGAACCAATCAGGTAAAAACCTACTACGTTGAGTTCATGCAGGCAAAGAAAAATGAGGCCGGAAGAACCACCGTTTTAGATATCACTAGTCGGTTACCCGTGCGTTGCGACGGCTCACAACAATACCTGTGGCAGAACCTCTCAAGTTATTGGGCCCACATGCACCTGTCCTTGTCTCAAAGACTTCAGACGGCTATGCATGTGCACCAGATAACTTAACAGGATCTGTCCGAGTGCCCCAAGGACCTCGGATAAACCACTTACAACCAGGACCGCAGGATTAAGTAAACACAAATCACACACTAACAATTTACATTTTATAGCGGAAATCTTATTACCAAATTTTACAAGTTACACAAATTTTACATTATATTCATTGGACTGATTACAAAAGTATAAGTTTGAAATATATGCTAGCTCAAGTGACCATCCTCAATAAGGAGTATAAAAGAGATACTTAGACTTATAAGAAGGCCGAGTCCACCGGCACTTAACACCATCAACAGCAGCACAAAATTATAACCTGAAAAACAACAGATAATAAAACCCTGAGTACGCAATTACTCAGCAAGTCTTACCCGACTAAAGAAAAGACTCTCAAGGATATGTTGGTTTTAAAAGGATTCAAGGTAAGGCTTATCAAGAATCAAGGACTCTTTTGCAGAAAAGCGTACTATGAGTGGATCCTTAAAAATCCATTTTACTTGTCAGGTTAAGTAAGGTTACCTGCATTTAGAGTTCTTTCTACCCTAGTTCAAGCACTTGGCCTATACTAGCCATCTTTTATCATTCCATCAGTTCACTGGATTGCTACGTGTAAGTCAGTGACTAAGCCTTCATATCCGAGAAGTAACGGCGATCCGAATCGATTAATACTCAGCTGAGGATCTCCAATCACATGACATATGTAGCACTTAACCCTTGCATATGTCAACTCGCCACCGGGTTTCTTAAGACCAGACCGGGTTCACGCCAACCGAGAGCACAGATACACCACCGTCCAGCCTCTTGCCACGGAGGGTACACGCTACTCTCACCATCTCTCCACTCGCATTGTGTGTTGGCCTTTCTGGTATTAGTCTGACCGAGGCAAAGCTTACCCATGATGAGGCATGTGACCAATTAAAAGGTCCTCGATCATCAGGCCCACATCGAGACGGTCCTTAATCGACTCAGACGGAGACACTACACCGAGACTCTCTTCTCGTGCAAGTCACCCGTCCGATCTCAACTTTATCATTTAAAACCCCAAAGTTTGGTACCTAGCAGAGGTATATCTTTTCCGATGTTGAACCTATCACGGCCATGATGGGTCCACCATCAAGTTTTATTTTTGAAAACATCCCATCCACTGTGAAGCATCATATTTTGTTTAAAACAAAACATTTGTTTTTCTAAAGCAGGACTAAGCATCAGAAAAACTTTTTAAGAAAACAGGTAATCAAGGAATGGTTAACAGTTCCAAGGAAGGAAATGTAGCAATTGGTTTAACACCCAACTCCTATCACCTAATGCATCATTCAAGAATGCATCATTCAAGTGATAAAGAGTTTAAAACAGCAAGGAGGTGGCAAATGCACCGGGGCTTGCCTGGAATAAACACTACGTTAATATTTGTTAAGTGGCGACCACTTGGCGACCAGCCTTTTGTGTTGGCACTCGTTCAGTCTGCCCTTCAGGTTGGTCCGACTGACGACATCGTCGTGTGAAGAAGACCACTCCTAGCATCATCTTGAGGTCAACTTGGCTCGTCTTCCGCCTCACGTGATTAATTAACGTACCTCATGGGATGCACGATGCACATGTATGAGCACGAGAATAAATAATATAAGATAGATAATCTACACTAAAAAGGATGAAACACTTATAACCAAGCATATTTTATACAATATATCAATTACAACTTCAGAACTAAGACCTAAAGTGTTTATACGCATTACTTATCAGGCAGATCCTAGATTTTGGTTGAAACAAATATATCGATGTTACTTGATCCTAAATATTTGAAGTAGCAATCAACATCCATTCAAATTATGAAATCAACCAGCACACATTCATGCCTGGTTTAGAGAGCACACTAATTGACTTCAAATTTTGGCTTCACGATTCTGGGACACCTAATGTTTATAAAATTCATCGAAGAACTTTTGTTAACTTTCTAAACTAATTTTTCGGCTAACCTGTGTATTGCACATATTAATAAAATATCATATTTTATCTAGTCAGCCTAGTATGACCACTATCATAGAATTCCACAAGACTACGACTTTAACATCTACAGTCCCACAAACACTGAGACCTATTGAGACCCCTTTCATCATACGACACTGACCAAATCACCGTAAACGACTCAGGCAATCTAATAAATATTATACCTAGTCAGACCATTCATCATTCTACTAACACGAATAACAAATTGGCTTACCCTGACCAATCCGACGCGATAGTCGGAAGAACGACGACGGTTTCCGGTTGACGTTTTTTATCACACATGTCTGGCGAGCGATGCACACAATTTCTAGTCTAGATCAGATACCCATGGGATTTATTTTGTCGAGCTGGTGACGCGTGGCCAGCACGACGATTCCCATTCTACGAAGAAGACGAAGCAGCCACTCCCGATTCGGGCTTTTTGTCGAGCATCAGACGAGTGTCACACGAACATCACCATCACCGTCCACTAATTTCTCGGAATTTCTTCCCTAATATCCACAGCTCCAATTCCACACCACATGAACGCACGAACCACACGGGTTTTGCTTTCTTCTCTATCAACTCCGTTCTTCCACATCGAGCACTTGCGATCACAAGTAGGGAACTGCAGGGATGCACGACCAGCGAGCACGGTGAAGCGATGACAACGGGGATCGAGCTCGCGACAGGAAGCGATGACGGCGTGGCACGGCAAGCTGGAACAGGGGCACGGCAACATGGGGCTAGACTCGGCGAGTAGCGACGCGAGGAGCAAAGCAAGGTTGCGGCCGGGCGGGCTTGGACACAACACACGTAGCAACTACATCGCGTCCATCACGTGCGCGTCACGGACAGCAGGGAGGAGTTAGCGCAATGGCCATGGGTGGACAACGGAGCAGGCGATTCGACGACGAGCTACAGCATAAACCAAGGCAAGACCGCGGCCGACGAGTTAGAGCACTGGCGAGCAGTAGGCGCGGGCGAGCAGAGGGGGCGCGACGCTAGAGAGGGCGCGTGATGCAAGCTTGCCGAGCGACCTGCAAACCATGGCAATAGAGACCTAGGCGGGGATGCTCCTCCGATTCAGAAACTGTGATTCAGCCATCCACGGAGAGGGCGCGCTGGGAGATGGAGCTTGGCTACCTGCAGGGGAGGGCACGGCAGCCATAGATGCGAGGAAGAGCGCTGGCGAGCAGGGTCGAGCAGGGCACGACTGGAGGAGGGAGGAGCAGAGCGCGCGTCCATGACGAGCTGGAGGGAGTCACGGCTTGTGATGGCGAGCAGAGCGCGCGCAGGGAAATCGGCTGGGGGAAAGGGACTCGGCTACGGAGGCCATGGGGAGAGGACGAGGGAGACGACCGAGCAGAGGGAGAGGAGCGCGCAGGGGCGAGCTGGAGCGTCGTGGCGAGCGCAGGGGAGCTTGGGGAGAGAAGTGCACGTGGAGGGAGAAGCTTGGAGGTGGCCGGACTTGAGGAGGATGGAGTGAGCGGTCCAGGGAGGGACGCGCGGTTGAAGAAGATGGCCGACAGATAAGGCCACCGCGACATAAAAAATCAGAAGGGGCGGTGGGGGATAGGGACGGCGGCTGCAGGTTTTTTTATTTCTTCGTTTTCTTTTCCTTTTTTTTGAATTCACAGATATTTCGAAATCGGATAATACTCATTTGCTTTTGTCCCGAATATTTGATGTGGTGAATATTTTGTAGTCAGATGAACCTTTACCAGGTATTTGTATCCGAAGATTTAAAGTTGGCAAGAAACATACGGACCGAATTAAACAGATTTCGGCTTTGGTATTTTAATCTACATTTGATTCAGTTGACTTTAGACGAATTCCGTTCGCTACTCGAACACTCAACTAGAGAACAATTTGATTAAAAGTCCGTAGACGCGATGTCACGGATGACAAAAAGGGGACCAAATTAGTTTACACCGAGAACTTAGTCGTCGAGTTCTACTTAATCTGTTTGAGATGAAATCGGAGGACTGGACTGAATTTCCAAATTCGTATTTGCGCGAGCGATGGATTTTAAATAATCAACGGACGCACCGATTTTCGAAACAACTATGTTCCGAACATCACGAAAATTTAGGAAGAGCCCGGATAGATAAAAATAAAAATGATGTCGAACTCGTGACATACGAACCAGATTAAGACAGAGAGAATGTTATTCACCGCTATCACGTGTTAAAGTCCACACTCGCGGCCAAGCAGACAATAAACACCTGGGGTGTTATAATACCCACGTAAATTAGCCACCAAAAAGATTTCAAGATTTTTTATTGGTTATCTCCACTCTTCGCATAATATTTTTTATGAACGCACACGTACTATAGACAACAAATTAGAGACCCACATCTCTCGTCTCCCCCACTTCCAAGGTTTCATAGAGTAGGAGGGGAAGAGAAGAGGCGGTCATACCTGTTCGTTGCCGGAGAAGGACACGACGAATACCTGGGCATCAGGAGGCGACATAGGTAGTATACCTCTAGATATATAGGGAGAGAGCACGCAAGCGGAAAAAGAAGTCCAACTGGAGCAGCTCCAAACCAAGAGGCACCCGCACCAGGCGTCAGTCCGAGAAGGGCGAGAGAATGCGAGTGTCTTCCTAGCCCTGGACCCGCCGAAGCGACACACCACCACCACCAACTCCGTAGCATATGCTGACTGCTGCCACGCTACGGGCCTTAGTTGTCCAATATCTCAAACCTCGACTCCTCATCACTAAGATAACCTAAGCATGGTAGACGCCACCATGTCCTCCTCGACGACACGCACGGAGAAAGGCCAGGAGCATGACCGACTCGCCCCGTACTCGCGCCAACGAGCGTCAGTCGGCTCGCGGCTACGACCGTGGGCGGGGGCAGCAGGTTGGGGAGGAAGAATAGGGCGAAGGCTGGGAAGACGAATAGGACATCCGACGACGACAAAAACAATGGTGCGTGTATGATGTGAAACGTCCTCGTGGACATGCAATAGCCACTGCGTGAGTCGGTGTCGGGGCTGGTGTCGGACGAATACGGGGAAGGAGGCGCCTGCTCCTACGCCCTTTGTCGAGAATGGGGTGGCGCGGAGGTGGAGGCATGAGGGGAGAGAGAAAAGAAGTAGAATGGTGAACGAGGTGGTGGCAACTGAGGCGAGGACCATCATTATCGTGCGGAGGTATAGATGGCTAAATAGGTCGTGTCTGGCGAGCCAGCCTGAGGCACAACTCATTTAATAGTGCCTGGCCCACCTGGCACGAGTGTCATGCGGTGCTTGGGCCGTAGCCTCGTCCCGTAGTGCTAGTCCGGCCTGGCACGATTATTTTTTTATTTTACAAACAAATCATATATACATATGTACAATTTATAATCAATATGATAAACACTGCTTTTTTACCCCACCTATTGCACCGCTTTTTAATATTTTATGCTGAGTTGATTTGGAAGAAATGTAGGGACTTTTTTGTAAAAAGATGACGCAGGACGACCATTGAAACTGGTGCTTTAAGTATAGTAGAGACTAGTCGGTTACCCGTGCGTTACGACGGCTCACAACAATATCCACGTAAATTATCCACCAAAAAGATATCAAGATTTTTTATTGGTTGTCTTCACTCTTCGCATAATATCTCAACTATACTTAAAGCACCAGTTTCAACGGTCGTCCCTCGTCATCTTTTTACAAATAACCCCTCACAGCTATTTCAAATTAACCTGCTGCCTATAGATGGCCAAACAGAGGCCCGGCATGGGCCAAACGCCCGCGGGTAGGGATGAAAACGGTCGGTAAACACTAAAACCATTACCGTTTTCATATTTTTATCGGAAACAAAATTGAAAACGGTAACTCCGTAAACAAAAATGATATCGGTATTTCGGAAACATCGGAAACGAAAGTTTGGTGCGGAAAATACACCGATAACGGTCGAAATCTAAAATACGATTGGTAAACATATCAAACTTCTCAAATACAACAAAGTTGACAAAAGATCACAAAGACCACAAGTTCACAATTCATGTTATAACAAGTTCACAATATAACAAGTTCACAAGGATCACAAATTTATAATATAAAAAGTTTACAAAGATCACAAGTTCACAATATAACAAGTTCACAGTATAACAAGTTCATAAAGATCACAAGTTCACATACTCAAAGTTCACAATTCATAATATCCACTCGATCTAGTTGACATGTGTAACACCCTGTCCAATCCCTGGACCAGCGGTACTCACTCCTGGCAGCTCTCTAGGATCATATATCGTCCCCACAGACCAACACGAGTCTTTTGTGCGCACTTTGTCCTCACTCATGCGCACCTGAGAAAACTTCTCGGTCGGTCACCCATCCCAAATTGCTCCAAGCCAAGCACGCTTAACTTGTGAAAGGGAAATCGGGTTAACCATTTTCTATAATTAATTTTGGTGGTTGATGATCAACACAAACACATAGACTAACTAGTTTGTCTAGATATTATCTATTACAGGTGCATAAGGTTCAACACAAACCAAGAAAGAAATCAAGTTAGGGACACAATCAAAAAGGGAGCAAAGAACTTGAGTGTGCTGAAAAATGGCGCACCGAACTGTCCGGTGTGCCATCGGACAGTGTCCGATGCACCAGGGCCGTACAGATGTGAACCAACCACTCTCGGGAAAATGGAGACGCGCTCCGCTATAATTCACAGGACTGTCCGGTGTGCCACCGGATTGTCCGGTGAGTCAGCGGAGCAACGGCTCTCTGCGCCAACGGTCGACTTTGCGCAGATGAACAGTACGCTACAGTACCATGACAGACATCAGAGCAGCAAAGTCAGAGAGCGCCGGACTGTCTTGTGCAGCTAGAAGACAAGGCGCTCCAACGGTCAACCGCTCTGAACCCTAACGGATACGTTGACGTGGCGTGCACCGGACAGTGCACAGTGCATGTCCAGTGGCGCACCGGACTATCCGGTGCGCCCATCGCCAGCAGCCTTGGCCAACGGCTACAAGGTGGTTGGGGGGCTATAAATACCCCCTAACCACCACATCCTTTGGCATCCAAGTTTTCAGAAGATCATATTCAATACAAGAGCTAGAGCATTCACTCCAAGACACATTTCTAAAGATCAAACCCTCTCCATGTCTCGAATTCATCTCAACCACTTAGTGACTTAAGAGAGAGTGTGTTCGTGTTCATTTGCGCTCTTGTTGCTTGGATTGCCTTTCTTCCTTCCTCACTTCTTTTCTAAGTGCTTGTAAGCAAAGCAAGAGACACCTAAGAGTGTGGTGGTCCTTGCGAGGTCTTAGTGACCCGTGTGATTAAGGGAAAGGCTCACTCGGTCTATGTGACCGTTTGAGAGAGGGAAAGGATTGAAATAGACCCCGTCTTTGTGACCTCCTCAATGGGGACTAGGTTCTTTGGAACCGAACCTCAGTAAAACAAATCATCGTGTTCACTCACCTTGATTCTTGTTTGATTTGTTTTCCCCTCTCTAACATTTCATTGCTAGTGTGAATTTGAGTTGGCTTCCATACGTCATCCACAATCCTTGAGCAACTCCTAGCAAGAGAGATATTCTTTTGAACTTGAATTTAATTCTAACGCTAATCCCCGACCTTAGTGTGTGTTTAAGTTTATAAATTTTAGGTTTCAAATATTCACCCCCGTCTAGGCAACTTTCGATTGGTATCAGAGCCAGTGCTTCATTAAGAGCCTAACCAACTCGAAGTGATGTCTAGAGATCACACCAAGAGGGACATCGTGACCGGCGAAAAGCCCGCAGGCTCGGGAAGGACTCTCTCAAGAGAGTCCAGCAACAAGTATAAGGAGGAATCCTCTTCCTCCATCAAGTCTCATCGGAGAGGTGACAAGAAGAAGAAGAAGAAGATGAAGAAAGTGGTCCACTACGAGACCGACTCTGCAACACCCTCCACGTCCGGCACCGAGTCGTCGACTACTTCTAAGTGTCATGAGCGCAAGAAGTATAGTAAGATGCCCCTATGATATCCCCGTATTTCAAAGCATGCTCCATTACTTTCCATACCCCTAGGAAAACCACCATATTTTGATGGTGAAGATTATTGTATGTGGAGTGATAAAATGAGGCACCATCTAACCTCACTCCACAAAAGTATTTGGGATATTGTTTTGGAGCGCATGCACCAAAGGTGGGGGACGAGGACTATGACTCGGATGAGGCCACCCAAATTAGGCACTTTAACTCCCAAGTCACGTCTATACTCCTCGCCTCCTTGTGTTGAGAGGAGTATAACAAGGTGCAAGGGTTAAAGAGCGCCAAAGAAATTTGGGACGTCCTCAAAACCGCACACGAAGGGGACAAGGTGACAAAGATCACCAAGCGGGAGACGATCGAGGGCAAGCTCGGTCGATTCGTCCTCAACAAAGGAGAAGAGCCGCAAGCAATGTACAACTGGCTAAAGACAATGGTGAACCAAGTGCGCAACCTTGGGAGCACCAAATGGGATGACCATAAGATGGTCAAGGTTATTCTTAGATCCCTCGTATTTCACAATCCTACTCAAGTTCAATTAATACGTGGGGATCCTAGATATAAACTAATGTCTCCCGAGGAGGTTATTGGCAAGTTTGTGAGCTTTGAACTAATGATCAAAGACTCCAAACACATTGTCAACTAGGAGCAAGGCACCACCTCCACACCTGAGGTGCAACCCGTCGCATTGAAAGCGACGGAAGAAAAGAAGGAATCTACACCAAGTAGGCTTCCAATTGATGCCTCCAAGCTCGACAACAAGGAGATGGCGCTCATCATCAAGAGCTTCTACCAAATCCTCAAACAAAGGAGGGGGAAAGACTACAAGTCCCGCTCCAAGAGGGTGTGCTACCGGTGTGGTAAGTCTGGTCACTTTATTGCTAAATGTCCAATTTCTAGTGACAGGGATGAAGACAAGAAGGGAAAGAAGAAGGAGAAGAAGAAATACTACAAGAAGAAGGGTGGTGATGCCCACATATGCTGGGAATGGGACTCCGATGAGAGCTCCACCGACTCCTCCTCCGACGAGGACGCCACCAACATCGCTGTCAACAAGGGCCTTCTCTTCCCCAACGTCGTCCACAAGTGTCTCATGGCTAAGGATGGCAAGAAGAAGAAGGTACACTCTAGAGCCACCCCTAACTATACAACATCTAGTGATGAGGGTAGCTCTAGCGATAAAGAAGATGATTTACTTGCTCTTTTTGCCAACCTTAGCATGGACCAAAAGAAAAAATTAAATGAATTAATAGAAACCATTAACGAGAAGGATGAACTCTTGGAAAGCCAAGAGGACTTCCTCGTTAAAGAGAACAAAAAAATTGTTAAATTGAAAAATGCTTATGCTCTAAAAGTAGAAAAATGTGAAAACTTGTCTAAGGAGCTTAGCATTTGTCATGAAGTCTTAGAACCGAAAATGCTAGTTTAGTTTCTAAGTTTGAAAAATTGAATGTTTGCAATGATTCAATTTCTAGTCTTAGAATTGAGAATGATAAATTAAATGCTAGGATTGAGGAATTGAATGCCTGCAAACCATCTACATCTACTATTGAGCATGTTACTATTTGTACTAGATGTAGAGATGTTAATGTTGAAGCTATAGATGATCAACTTGCCATGATTAAACAAAAAAAATGATCACATAGCTAAATTAACTGCTAAAATTGCCGAGCATGAACTAGAGAATGAGAAATTTAAATTTGCTCATAGTATGCTTTATAATGGGAGATGCCCTGGCATTAAGGATGGCATTGAGTTTCACAAAGGGAGTCAATCCAATGTCAAGCTTAATGCCCCTAAAAGATTGTCTAATTTTGTTAAGGGTAAGGCTCCCATGGTTCAGGATAGTGAGGGTTACATTTTATATCCTACAAACTGTTCTGAACATAAAATTAGGAAGATTCATGCTAGGAAACCTCGTACTGTTTCTCACCATGCATTTATGTATAAAATGAGGCTTCCAGCTCTAGGCATACCACTCATATTAAAATGCCTAAAAAAATTTCCTACTGCATTAAATGAGCATAACATTTCATTTAAAACTTTTGATGCTTCATATGTTTTAACTAACAAATCAGGCAAGGTAGTTGTCAAATATGTTGGGGGCAAACACAAGAGCTCCAAGACTTGTGTTTGGGTAGCCAAGGTGCTTGTTTCTAATGTAAAAGGACCCAAGACCGTTTGGGTACCTAAGAACAAGGCCTAAACTTGTTTTGTAGGTTTATGCATCTGGTGGATCAAGTTGGATAATCAATAGCGGGTGCACAAACCACATGACAGGGGAGAAGAGAATGTTCTCCTCCTATGAGAAAAATGAAGATCCCCAACGAGCTATTACATTCGGGGATGGAAATCAAGGTTTGGTCAAAGGTTTGGGTAAAATTGCTATATCTCCTGACCATTCCATTTCAAATGTTTTTCTTGTAGACACTTTAGACTACAATTTGCTTTATGTTTCTCAATTGTGTAAAATAGGCTACAACTGTCTATTTACTGATGTAGGTGTTATTGTCTTTAGAAGATGTGATGATTCAATAGCATTTAAAGGAGTATTAGATGGTTAACTATATTTAGTTGATTTTAATGATAACAAAGCTGAACTAGACACTTATTTAATTGCTAAGACTGATATGGGATGGCTCTGGCATCGCCGATTAGCTCATGTTGGAATGAAGAATCTTCACAAACTTCTAAAGGGAGAACAAATTTTAGGACTAACAAATGTTCAATTTGAGAAAGACAGGGTTTGTAGCGCATGCCAAGCAGGAAAGCAAGTTGAAGTCCATCATCCACATAAGAACATAATGACGACAGACAGGCCGCTTGAGCTACTCGACATGGATCTATTCGGTTCGATAGCTTACATAAGCATTGGTGGCAGTAAGTACTGTCTAGTAATTGTGAATGATTATTCTCGCTTCACTTGGGTATTCTTTTTGCAGGAAAAATCACAAACCCAAGAGACATTAAAAGGATTCTTGAGACAGGCACAAAATGAGTTCGGATTGAGAATAAAAAAGATTAGAAGCGATAATGGGATGGAGTTCAAGAACTCTCAAATTGAAGGATTTCTTGAGGAAGAGGGCATCAAGCATGAGTTCTCTTCTCCCTACACACCTCAACAAAACTCTACTGGACATGGCAAGGACCATGCTTGATGAATACAAGACACCGAACCGGTTTTGGGCTGAGGCGATTAACACCGCCTGCTACTCCATCAACCGGTTATATCTTCACTGAATCCTTAAGAAAACATCATATGAACTCCTCATTGGTAAAAAATCCCAATGTTTCATATTTTAGAGTCTTTGGGAGCAAGTGCTTTATTCTTGTTAAGAGAGGTAGAAAATCTAAATTTGCCCCTAAAGCTGTAGAAGGCTTTTTACTTGGTTATGACTCAAACACAAGGGCATATAGAGTCTTCAACAAATCCACTAGATTGGTTGAGGTTTCTTGTGACATTGTGTTTGATGAGGCTAATGGCTCCCAAGTGGAGCAAGTTGATCTTGATGAATTTGATGATGAAGAGGCTCCGTGTGTTGCACTAAGGAACATGTCCATTTGGGATGTGTGTCCTAAGGAATCCAAAGAGCCTCCAGAAGCACAAGATCAATCATCATCTTCCATGCAAGCATCTCCACCAACTCAAGACAAGGATCAGGCTCAAGATGATGAAGATGAAGATCAAGAGGATGAGCCACCTCAAGAGGAGGACATGGATCAAGGGGGAGATGAAGATGATCAAGACAAGGAAGATGATCAAGAAATAAGGGATCAAAGACCGCCACACCCAAGAGTCCACCAAGCAATTCAACGAGATCACCCCGTCAACTTCATTCTTGGTGACATTCACAAGGGGGTAACCACTAGATCTCGAGTTGCTCATTTCTGTGAACATTACTCTTTTGTGTCCTCTATTGAGCCATACAGGGTGGAGAATGCACTAAGAGATCTGGATTGGGTGGTGGCAATGCAAGAGGAGCTCAACAACTTCACGAGAAATGAGGTATGGCATTTAGTTCCATGTCCTAATCAAAATGTTGTAGGTACCAAGTGGGTATTCCGCAACAAGCAAGATGAGCATGGGGTGGTGATAAGGAACAAAGCCCGACTTGTGGCCAAAGGTTATTCACAAGTCGAAGGTTTGGACTTTGATGAAACTTATGCACCCATAGCTAGGCTTGAGTCAATTTGTATATTACTTGCCTATGCTACTTACCATGGCTTCAAGCTTTATCAAATGGACGTGAAGAGTGCCTTCCTCAATGGCCCTATCAAGGAAGAGGTCTATGTTGAGTAGCCTCCGGGCTTTGAAAACAGTGAGTATCCTAACCATGTGTATAAACTCTCAAAGGCGCTTTATGGGCTCAAGCAAGCCCCAAGAGCATGGTATGAATGCCTGGGAGATTTTCTTATCACTAATGGCTTTAAAGTCGGTAAAGCTGATCCTACCCTCTTCACCAAAACTATTGCAAAAGACTTGTTTATATGCCAAATTTATGTTGATGATATTATATTTGGGTCTACTAACAAGTAATCATGTGAAGAGTTTAGTAGGATCATGATTCAAAAATTCGAGATGTCTATGATGGGGGAGTTGAAGTATTTCCTAGGATTTCAAATCAAGCAACTACAAGAGGGCACATTCATCAGCCAAACAAAGTACATACTGAAAGGGAAATGTGTCGTTGGGCCATTTTAGTAAATGTTTTGGTGATTAGATGCCCAACACAAAATATGTTGGTTCATAAGTGCTAAGATGCAAATCAAAGAACAAGGTATGTCTCCGGCCTTAGTAAATTGCTTTTGAGTACTAACATATCTATCTAAGTGCCAGGAATATAGCTAATGTTGGGGACTTGCTCTCAAATACTATGAATTAAGAACAAGGCAACATAAAATGTTAAATATCGATGTCCTTCGTCCGCTGAAGCATTATTTCCCCAAGGATTCGATGAACTTCGGACGAAGGTTATAATAACAAAATTACGAAAGTATCACCTTCGTAATTTAATTCTCGAAGGTAATGCGGAATAACGCAGGACATAAAGCATTAAAGATAGTTAAATTGGAAATAAATGACATCATTTATTATGCTATATAAATCTTAAATGTTTAAACATAATATTTAAATACATTTATACCTCTGCCTTGACAAATGATAATTTCCGGGTGATGCGATTGCAATTACAGGAATGCGTGAACAGTAAAGGAATACTGTTCACTATTTATAGGCACAGGACACAGCCTGTGAACAATTACAATCATACCCCTCATAAAAGTTTACAACATCGACTCAAACTCTTATGGACTAAAAGGTCATTCTATCTTTAAGTTGGTTTGTAATTCCGAAGCTTCATGAACGGCACCCTTCGGCATTACGTACAAACAGCTTCAACCGAAACTGTTTCTTCCTGCAGGACCTTCGGCGATGAAGCATGGTCCCAACAGTAGCCCCTTCACGGTGCTAGATCATTTTTCGTAACGAGCTTGATCCGTGAAAAAAAGTCTCCTAGGCTTCAGGAAGCCGAAGGTCCGAAAAACACCTTCCCGGAGCTCGTTGTCGAGAAACGATACAGTTTCCGAGCGCGTAGCGGTCCCACCATGCAGGTTCACTATTTTGGTCTTTGCGGCCCACCGCGCATCGGGTGCGAGCAGCTGTTTGCCTGGTGTAAAAATCCTGATGATTCACCTTCTTACCTGCAGCACTATATAAACAGACAGGTAGGTGTGAAGTTACCACAGCATTCATTGCTATTGCACTGTTTTGCTGCCAAAAATTTTAACCATAGCCGAAGCTCGACTCTCGGATTCAGACGATGCTCCAATTTGGTGTCTACTTCGTCAGAAGAAAAGCTTCGGGAGAAGAGGTTATTTAGTTCCCGAGAAATCTTTCAAGAAATTCAAAATTGAATGGCCAGATTGGGCTCTACTGCTAGAGTTGAGCGTGAGGGAGACGAAGTCAAAGGTGCAGAGACTGTTCCTATCTCCGAAGCAATGCAGCGATCCGGATTGGTGACTTCGGAAAGAATCCCTACTGCCGAAACAGAACAGGCTGCTGCCGAAACAGAACAAGCTGCTGCCGAAGCAGAACGAGGAGATATTGAGGAAGCTGATTCTGACGATGATTACCATATCGCAGTACCGAGCAAGCCTAGCCATTTGGACTTCGGGAAGTCGACTATCTCCAAGGCTGATTTCTCCAAAATGGTGAAGTCGGGCTATTTCAGAGAAAATGAGAAGAAGCTACTTCGCTTCGGGGGAGAGGAGACTACCCCGAAGCCAGAAAAGGATGAAATAGTTATTTTCAAGAGTTTTTTAAAGGCTGGGTTGAGATTTCCTTTGAATAGAATGATTTCTGATGTGCTGCAAAAGTTTGGGATCTATTTTCACCAACTGACTCCTAACGCCATTGTCAGGCTTAGCGTTTATATCTGGGCTCTCCGAAGCCAGACGGTGGAGCCGTTTGCCGACAGCTTCTGTCGAGTACATGAGCTGCATTACCAGACTAAGGCCAGAAAGGATGGGTTGCACGAAAATTTTGGTTGTTACAATTTTGCCTATCGGAAGACCACAAAATTTCCTGTGATTAGCTACCGAAGCAAATGGCCGGCAGGCTGGAAGTCAGCATGGTTTTATGTCAAAGTTAACAAAGACAGAGAGAAGCTAGTACAGAGCCCTCTTGAACTGATCTTCGGAGAAACAAGACCCCGTTGCAGAATGACAACTGAAGGTCCAACTTGGGCCGCACTGGCTGAATTCAAAATTATTGCAGAACACGTTGGCACTAGAGATTTAGTGCAGGAATTTCTGGCCTTCAGAGTATTTCCGACTATGAAGGAGTGGACTATGCCGAAGCTTAAAGGAGAAAAGAAAGAAGGGGAGCTTGTCCGACTACCCTATTATTATAAGTTTAAGAAATATTTTAAAGCACCCTGTCAAGAATGGCTCGATACAATTGAAGTAATGAGTAATGAAATCCTTGGAAATTACTCCAAAAAAGAGGACCAGCTGATGACAGCAGCCTTCGGCACTCGGCCGAAGCGAAGGCTGAACAGGGTGCTTGATGCCATAGGTTTTGAATATGCTGATTATGATCGCCTGGGCGGAGATGCTGGAGGCCCAAAGCGAAAAAGAATTTCCAGTGCTGCTGACGAAGAGGTCGCCAAGGTAACCAAAAAGAAAAGGGGAGATTCTGAAAAACTTAGCCCTGAAGAGTTGAATCCTGAGCCGAAGATGGCCACTGCAGGAAAGAGGAAAACTGCATCTCCAGAACCAAGAACGTTGGTTCAAGAAGAAGATACTCCTGCAACGCCTTCTGCTGTTGAAGTAGAAGAGATTATGAAGGTAATGACTGAAACCTTGCCTGTCAAGCTAAGTCCGCTGGCGTTGGAACTGACGAAGTTTTTTCAGAAGGACAAGGCAGCTTCGGCAGAAGAAGGTCCTGCACTGCCGAAAAAACGAAGGATTATTCAAATAGCAGATGTAATTCATGGGACACCGTTACCGACACCGGCATCAAGAATTGCTATTGACCAGACTGCCGAAACTGCCGAAGCTAAAGGCGCCGCAGCCGAAACCACCAGAGCGGAAACCTTCGAAGCTGAAACTGGCGCAGCCGAAGCTGCCGGGGTTGAAACTGGGGCCACAGAAGATCTGAACCTGGACGAGACACTTGAAGTTGTTGATAACATACTCTTAAAATGACTGAGGAAGAATCTGCTGTGGCCGCGGCGAGCACAGGCACTGAAAAGGGGAAAAAACAAGCTGAAGACATTTTGGAGGGGAAGATTTTGAATTTCAAGATTTACTTGGGCAAGAGCTGACAGACGCTGAAAAAGCAGAGCTTAAAAGATGTGCCATAGCCTGCGGATATAAGCCAGGGGCTACACTGTTTGGTGGGGTTAACGAAGGAAAACTGAGGTGCCTTCGAAACCGTAGTGAAGCTAAAATTGTTAGAACTCTCTGCAAAAACATTGGCTTGCCGAAGCTGGAAGCGGACCTCTGCCGTTACCAACGGCACCATATCGCCGGAAGTTTGCTTTATGCTAACTTCAAGGTAACAAATATTTTTGTTATTTTATTATTATTATTATCTTTTAGGTCGTTTTCTAACGAAGATCGTTTCGACAAAGCATACTATTAAGTAAGGTTCTAAAAATGCAACAAGATCTCGAAGAAGAGAAGAACAAAGCCGTCATCCAAAATTTGGCTGAAAAAGTTGAAAATTACGAAGCTGATTTGAAAAAGAAAGATTTCACCATCCAAGATCTTGAAATGATGGTCAAAGAGCACGAAGGTGCATTAGAAAAGAAAGATTTTGTTATTCAGACTATGGAGGGTTCTTTGGCTGAAGTCCAAACTGAGAATAACAGCTTAAAGAATGAATTGCTCCAACAGTCAGAAAAATTTGAGCAAGAAAAGAAATATCTCGAAGCAAGCCTGAAAACTGAGGTGGATAAAAATTCAAATTTGCAGAAATCCTTTAAAGAACTTCAAGAGAAATGCCTAAGCTTCGGCAGCCGATGCGTGCAACGGCTGAAGGATGTGTTTCATTCTGTCGGAGCCAGCTCTGCAAAATTTACACCTTCAGCTGATAATCTGCCCAGCACGTTACAATATATTGAAGGCGAGGTTGATGCCCTTGATGAAGTTATTGGTGGGCATGCCGACTTCTGCGCCCTGGTAGCTTCTCGGGGCACAGCCACCGCTTTTCTGAAGGCTGGCTGCACGCATGGAAATATTGTGAACAGACCAAACTTCAGCTTGTCAGCATCAGATCTGATAGATATCCCAAGCCTAGCCCGAAGCATTGGAAATAGGTTCATGACCCAGATCTGGGTAGGTGGCGGGCGAAAAATGGCAGGTGACGAAGCTCGAAGTCATCTTAAGCCGGTAAGAAACTTATATTTGTTACTTTTACCTTCTCCTTGAAATTTGCACCTTTCTTATTCTGCTGTTTGATATACGCAGGATGACGAAGCTGGAGAATGACGAAGTTGAAGTTTGACGAAGCCTAGCCTGAAGCTTGATAGTTGTTTACAATATACTTTCCTGCAAAAATTCTGGAGAAACTTTTGTAATATAGTTATGGAACAACTTATGTAAATTTGTACATACCTTGTAATATATTTTGTTTCTGCTATCTGCGTACAATCTGCTTTGTTGTGGACGAAACTTCTCTTTTGAGCCGAAGGCGAAAAACACCTTCCCTTCTTTTCGTACACAACGAAGCATAAAAATTTTCCTTCGAGTTTTTCCTCATCGCCGAAGCATCTGTGTTTTTGTGCGGTATAATGATGATTCTATATATGTCTAAATGCATGTTTATGAATGCAAATGACATGATGAGATGCATTGTGCAAATGAATATCAAAATACATAATCATAGTCCTTCAGCGTTGACTTTTCGCTGTAAGCTTCCCTTAGGAGCTTCTTCGCCTTTTACTTTCAGCGGAATCAGCGCTTATTTTTCGCTGTAAGCCTCCCTTAGGAGCTTCTTCGCCTTTTACTTTCAGCGGAATCAGCGCTTATTTTTCGCTGTAAGCCCTGCATTCCCTTATGAACGACTTTTGAGCTTCTCCCTGTTTCCTTTTCTTTTTCCTTTTGCAATTACATTTACATTTTTTGGGGGATATCACTCTCATAAAATTGAAATAAGGAAAATTACATGGTGTGGCCCCATTAAAAACCTTTCTCCCCCTTTGGAAAGGAAAAGGGTGCCACAAAAAAGAATATAAAAAATTACATCAAGCTAAACATAATATCGTCGAAGCTCATCCGCATTCCATGATCTAGGAATGTCGTTGCCGTCCATATCCTTCAATCTGTAGGAACCGGGTCTTGTACGAAGATACTACCAAAAAGGGGCCTTCCCACTTCAGCTGTAATTTGCCTGCTGTCTCAGGGTTGGCTACTCTTCGAAGTACCAAGTGTCCTGGTTCAATGTTCTTTAGCTTGACTTTTCTGTCACGCCATTTTATTGTTTCAACTTGATATTTATTGATGTTTTCCACAGCTTGAAGTCTGATCCCTTCAATAGCATCTTTTTCTACAGAGCAATCAGCTTCGTCTTTGCCTTCTGCCGAAGCTACTATCCTTATTGATCCTGCTTTGGCCTCTTCTGGGGTTATTGCTTCGTCACCGAACAATAGTTTAAAGGGCGTAAAACCTGTTGACCTTGACATGGTTGTATTATGGCTCCATACCACTTTGATTAGCTCGTCAGGCCATTTTCCCCTGGCCTGATTGAAGATTGACTTCATTATTCCTGTCATTATGATCCCATTAGCTCTTTCGACAAGTCCATTTGACTCTGGGTGTCGAACTGATGCAAAATGGATCTTCGTGCCAATTTGATCACAAAATTCTCTGAAGGCTTCAGAATCAAACTGTGTCCCATTGTCCACAGTAATGGCCTTCGGTACTCCGAAGCGACAAACAATGTTCTGCCAGAAAAACTTTTGAATAGTAAATGAAGTTATTGTGGCTAAGGGCTTTGCCTCAATCCATTTGGAAAAATACTCCACTGCCACTACCACATATCTTAAGTTCCCCTGTGCTGGTGGTAATGGGCCTAGCAAATCAAGTCCCCACCTTTGCAACGGCCAAGTGGGTTGTATTAATTGAGTTAAAGACGAAGGTTGTTTTTGATCTCTTGCACATTTCTGACAACCTTCGCACTTTTGGACAATATCCGCTGCATCCGAAGCTGCCTTTGGCCAATAAAATCCTTGGCGAAAAACTTTCCCGAGCAAGGGCCTAGATCCAATGTGAAATCTACACAGGCCTGCATGTATTTCCTTCATTAATTCTATACCTTCGGATCTGGATAAACACTTGAGCAATGGGGAACATACCCCATGCTTGTATAACTCCCCTTCTATTATGACATATGGTCGAGCTCTTGCTTCTATTCTCCTGTTATAAGCTTCGTCGTCTGAAAGAAAATTACCCTGAAGGAAAGAGACGATCTCAGTTCTCCAATCCTCGCTATAAACAGGGGATATATTAAGGATTGCTCTTTCAAGAAGCTCGACCGAAGGTGCTTTTATTGTTTCGAAAAATACTTCCGAAGGTATAGGCAGCCCCTGGGCTGCTGACTTGGCCAATAGATCAGCGTATTCATTTTCTCCACGAGGAATATTTTTGACAGAGAAACCTTCGAAGGAAGCCTCAATCCTTCGGACTGTATCTAGATACTTTTCAAGCTTCGGGTCTCTTGCTTTATAGCTCTTGTCAACATGACCAGAAATAACTTGAGAATCAATTTTAAGAATGGTCCTTCTGATTCCCATTGCCTTTAACTTCCGAAGACCTAAGAGCAGAGCTTCATATTCAGCGATATTATTTGTGCAACTAAAATCAAGTCTTGCCGCATAACAAGTTTTAACTTTGGAAGGTGAAACCAACACAGCAGCCACTCCTGCTCCAAAGGTTCCCTAAGACCCATCGCAAAACACTGTCCATGCTTCAGCATCTTTATTTGTTTCTTCCTCCTGAGCCCCTGGCGTCCAGTCAGCAATGAAGTCTGTTAACGCCTGGGACTGAATCGAGGATCTATGAACATAATCAATACAAAATTCATTGAGCTCTGCAGCCCATTTTCCAATCCTTCCAGTAGCTTCTCGGTTTCTCATAATATCCTTCAAAGGTTGCGAAGAAGGAACAATTATGTTGTAAGCTTGAAAATAGTGCCGAAGCTTCCTGGAGGCCATCAAAACAGCATACAGTACCTTCTCCAATTCTGTATAATTTTTCTTCGATAAACTAAGAACCTCGGATACGAAATATATTGGGGCCTGCCTCTTAACTTGGCCTTCAAGCTTCTCCTGGACAAGTGCTGCACTTACCGCTGAGTGCGAAGCTGCCACATATAATAACAAAGGAGCCCCTGGCGTTGGTGGAGTTAATGTTGTTAGATCTATCAAATATTGCTTCAACTCTTCGAAGGCTTTCTGCTGGATTGGTCCCCATTGAAAGACTTCGGCTGACTTCAGCACTTCGAAGAATGGTAAGTTTCTCTCTGTTGATCTGGATATGAATCTGTTGAGAGATGCCAGCCTTCCCGTCAATCTTTGAGCCCCCTTTTTTGTACTTGGTGGTTCCATTCGAAGTATAGCTTCGATTTTGCTTGGATTAGCCTCAATTCCCTTTGTTGAAACTAGGTAACCAAGAAATTTCCCCTTCTTTACTCCGAAGACACATTTCTCTAGATTCATCTTTAAACCAGCCTGTCTAAAATTAGCGAAGGTCTCCTGTAAATCAGCAATGTGGTTATCTTGCTTCGTGCTTTTTACAATGATGTCATCAACATAAGTTAGTACATTCCTGCCTATCTGAGAATGGAGAACCTTCGCTGTCATTTTGCTGAAGCTTCCTCCAGCATTTTTAAGCCCCTCAGGCATCCAAAGGTAGCAATATGTCCCACTAGGGGTTATGAAGCTGGTTTTCGGTTCATCCTCCTTCTTCATCCAGATTTGATGATAGCCTGAATAGCAATCCAGCAAACTCATAAGCTCTGATGAAGCTGCTGCATCGACTAAGGAATCTATCCTTGGCAATGGAAACTCGTCCTTCGGACAAGCCTTATTGAGGTCAGTAAAATCAATACACATTCTCCATTTACCATTGGCCTTCTTCACCATAACAGTGTTAGCCAACCATTCTGGGTATTTTACCTCTCTAATAACTCCGGCACTGAGAAGTCTTTTCACTTCATTCCGAGCACCTTTGGCCTTGTCATCAGACTTCTTCCGAAGCCTCTGCTTTCTGGGTCTGAAGGATGGATCGACATTGAGCGAATGCTCAATAACATCCCTGTTATCTCCACAAAGATCATTAGCTGACAAAGCAAAAACATCTTTATTGTTGAACAGAAACCTTATCAAGGTTTTTTTCTGCTCTTCAGACAATTGAGATCCCAATAGCACCTTCTGATCTGCTATATCCTCACATAAGAGCATGGGCTTCGGCTGGTCAGCTGAAGCAGCTTTTTCCCTTCTAAACTTGTATTGCTCACAGGCCTCAGCTCCATCTATGTTATGGATTGCTTTTGAATCTGTCCAATTTCCTTCGGCCCTTCTGGCAGCTTTCGGACTTCCATGAATAGCAATAGGCCCTTGGTCCGAAGGTATCTTCATGCAGAGGTAAGTTGGGTGAAGAATTGCTTCGAAGGCATTGAGAGTACCGCGACCAATGATAGCATTGTAAGGATACTCCATGTCAACAATATCAAACACAATTTGCTCAGTCCTTGTGTTGTTAACAAATCCGAAGGTTACTGGCATGGTAATCTTCCCAAGTGCTACAATTTGCCGTCCTCCGAAGCCACAAAGAGGGTGCGTAGCATCATGGATCTTGTCTTCGGGCTCTTGCATTTGTCTGAAAGCTTTAGCAAATATGATATCAGCTGCGCTGCCTGTGTCAACCAAAACATTATGGACCAGAAAACCTTTGATCACACAAGAGATAACCATAGCATCATTGTGTGGGTAATCCTTGAGTTGAAGATCCTCTTGGGAGAAGGTAATTGGAATGTGAGACCATCTTGACTTGATGAAGGGTCCTTGCACCCCAACATGTTGTACCCTTCTCTGTGCTTCCTTCTTCTGCTTCTTGTTGGCTGGCTCTTAGCATGAACCACCTGTTATCGGGAGTACCAGCTTCGGGGCCGAAGCAGCTCCAGCTTGATCGTTGAACGAAGCCATCAGCTCAAAAAAGTGGAAGTGAGTTGACTAGAGGTGGGCGCCAATGTTGGGGACTTGCTCTCAAATACTATGAATTAAGAACAAGGCAACATAAAATGTTAAATATCGATGTCCTTCGTCCGCTGAAGCATTATTTCCCCAAGGATTCGATGAACTTCGAACGAAGGTTATAATAACAAAATTACGAAAGTATCACCTTCGTAATTTAATTCTCGAAGGTAATGCGGAATAACGCAGGACATAAAGCATTAAAGTTAGTTAAATTGGAAATAAATGACATCATTTATTATGCTATATAAATCTTAAATGTTTAAACATAATATTTAAATACATTTATACCTCTGCCTTGACAAATGATAATTTCCGGGTGATGCGATTGCAATTACAGGAATGTGTGAACAGTAAAGGAATACTGTTCACTATTTATAGGCACAGGACACAGCCTGTGAACAATTACAATCATACCCCTCATAAAAGTTTACAACATCGACTCAAACTCTTATGGACTAAAAGGTCATTCTATCTTTAAGTCGGTTTGTAATTCCGAAGCTTCATGAACGGCACCCTTCGGCATTACGTACAAACAGCTTCAACCGAAACTGTTTCTTCCTACAGGACCTTCGGCGACGAAGCATGGTCCCAACAGCTAAGAAAACTGAAATCGAACAGGAGAAGTTTTGGCTAAGTTCAGCCAAAACAGCACCAGCCTGTGATCCACTGGACTGTCCGGTGGTGCACCGAACAGTGTCTGGTGCCCAGGCTGGCCCAGCGGCAAACTCGTCGCTCTCGGGAAAAAGCTAAGGCACCGCGGCTAAAAATTACCGGACTGTTTGGTGCGACAACGATGCCCATGGCCAACGGTCGGCAGCGCAATCATCGGGTGATGCGTGGCCCATGTCAACGGTCGGTTGGGTACACCGGGCTGTCCGGTGCGCCAACGGGACTCGAGGTCCAACGGCCAACTGCGCCCGATAAGGAAGGAGATCGGGCACCAGACTACTACTGTTCATGTCTGGTGGTGCACCGGACTGTCCGGTGCGCCACCCGACAGAAGGCAAGAATTGCCTTCCAATTGGATCTCCAACGGCTCCTAGCTGCCTTGGGGCTATAAAAGGGACCCCTAGGCGCATGGAGCAGTACACCAAGCATTCTCTGAACATCCTAAGACACCTAGACTCCACCGCCACGCATTTGGATCGTTGTGTTAGAGATTTGAGCACCGTTTGAGTTGTGAACTCCCTGCGTCATGTTTTGTGCTCAAGTCTTGGCTTGTGTGTGTGTGTGTTCGCTGCAAATTAAGTCTTGCGTGTGTTGCTTTCCCTCCCTTACTCTTGTGCTTCTCTTGTGATCAACTTTGTAAGGGTAATAGGCTCCAATTTGTGGAGATTCCTCGCAAACGAGAAAATTCTACTAAGAAAGAAAACTGTGGTACTCAAAGTAGATCATTGGATCACTTGAGAGGGAATGAGTGCAATCCTTGACCGAACCACGGGATAAAACATCATGTCTCTTGTGTTGCTTTTCACTGTGATTGATTTCTTCTCAAGAGCTCGCTCTATAGCAACTTGGTTTAATCTAACTAACATTTTATAAACCAAGTTTGTGCTATTAGTGTTAAACTTTGTAGGATCACCTATTCACCCCCCCCTCTAGGTGTTCTCAATTGGTATCTGAGCCGTACTCTTCATCTAAGGGACTAACCGTCCGAAGAGATGGATCCTAAGGGCAAGGGGATGGTGATCAACTACAAAGAAAAGGAGTCCCTCTTCAACGAGCCAAGAGACGACAAGCCCACTGACTCAGGCTCAAGTCACAAGAAGAGGGACGGGAAGAAGAAGAGGTGCATCAAGAAGATTATCTACTACGACAGCGATGCCTCCTCTTCTTCACCAAGGGATGATGATGACAACGACTCCTCATCTAAAGAGAAAACGGTTAATCAAAACTACTCCTTTGATTATTACCGTATTCCATAAAATTCAAATGCTCATTTACTTTCTATTCCACTTCGAAAACCCCCACACTTCGATGGAGAGGATTACTCATTTTGGAGCCATAAAATGCGTAGTCATCTATTTTCCCTCCATCCTAGCATTTGGGCGATTGTAGAAAGTGGAATGCATTTTGATAGTACTGATAACCCTGTGTTTGTAAATAAACAAATTCATAAAAATGCCCAAGCCACTACTGTTTTGCTAGCATATCTATGCAGGGATGAATATAACAAGGTCAGCGGCTTAGACAATGCCAAACAAATCTAGGACACCCTTAAAATATCTCACGAGGGTAATGATGCCACCATGATTACCAAAATGGAACTGGTCGAAGGCGAGCTGGGGAGGTTTGCAATGATTAGGGGAGAGGAGCCAACATAGACCTACAACAGGCTCAAGACCCTGGTCAATAAAATTCGAAGCTATGGGAGTACAAGATGGACGGATCATGACGTCGTTCGACTCATGCTCAGGTCATTTACAGTTATTGATCCCCATCTTGTAAATCTTATTCGTGAGAACCCCAGGTACACCAAGATGACGCCCGAGGAAATCCTCGGAAAATTCGTGAGCGGGTGCATGATGGTGAAGGAGGCACGATACGTGGATGATGCCTTGAACGGCCCACTACCCTTCTACGAGCCGCAGCCCGTTGCTCTCAAAGCAACCAGCAGCAAGGAGGCGCTACCTAGCAAGGTAGCACAAGTGGAGGCTATCGGGCTCAATGAGGATGAGATGGCGCTCATCATCAAGCGCTTCAAGACCACACTAAAAGGACGTAAGGAGTACCCCAACAAGAACAAGTCGAGGGGAAAACGCTCCTGCTTCAAATGCGGTAAGACTGGTCATTTTATAGCTCAATGCCCCGATAATGATAGTGACCATGCATAAGAAAAGCATGGGAAGAGGGAAAAGAAAAAGAACTACAGGAAGGCCAAGGCAAGGCGCACATCGGGAAGGAATGGGACTCCGTCTGTTCTTCATCCGACTTCGAAGATGAAGGACTAGCTACCTCGGCCTTCAACAAATCTTCGCTCTTCCCCAACGAACGCCATACGTGTCTTATGGCCAAAGAGAAGAAGGTATGTATTCGAGACACTCCCAAATACACTTCTTCTAGTGATGAAGAATCGTCTAATGATGAAGTAGATTATACTGATTTGTTTAAGGGATTAGATAGAACTAAAGTAGACAAAATAAATGAATTAATTGATGCTCTTAACGAAAAGGATAGACTACTAGAAAAGCAAGAAGATATTTTATATGAGGAACATGATAAGTTTGTTAGTGTTCAAAAATCTCTTGCTATAGAAATTAAGAAGAATGAACTACTGTCTTCTGAATTGTCTACCTATCATAAATCTATTTCTAGCTTAAAGAATTTAAATGGTGATTTGAATGCTAAGCTAGATAAAGCAAATGAAACTAGTTCATGTGTAGAGCATATTGTTATTTGCAATAGATGTAAAGACTTTGATGTTGATGCTTGTAATGAACATGTCTCTACTATTGCTAAGTTAAACAATGATGTTGCAAGTCTTAATGCCCAACTTAAGACTTGTATGGATAATTATGAGAAACTTAAATTTGTTAGGGATGCCTACACTGTTGGTAGACACCCCTCAATTAATGATGGACTTGGTTTTCGAAAGGAAACCAAGAACCTAACAAGCCAAAGGACTTCCGTTCTCAACAAGGAGAAAGGGAAGGCTCCTATGGTTAGTAGTTTTTCACATGATCAAAAGAACCATGCTTATCTTTATGCTCATGTCAAGAAAGTTTCTCATCATGATAAATGCTATAATCATGCTGCTTTACCTACTTATCATAATCCACATGCTATGTTTGCTTCTAGTTCCACATATGTTCATGATAGGAGTAGGCCTAGGCGCAATCATACAGTTTCTCGTGCACCTAGGAAAGTTTACAATGGTTCAACTGCTATGTATCAAACGTGTAATGCTTCTTTTGTATTGTTACGCAAGAATGCCAAAGTAGTTGCTAGAAAATTGGGATCTAAATGCAAAGGAGACAAGACTTGCATTTGGGTTCCAAAAGTTATTGTAACTAACCTTGTAAGACCCAACAAGAGTTGGGTACCTAAAACCCAAGCTTAATTATCTTGCAGGTTTATGCATCCAGGGGTTCAAGCTGGATTATCGACAGCGGATGCACAAACCATATGATGGGGGAGAAGAAAATGTTCACCTCCTACGTCAAGAACAGGGGTTCCCAGGATACTATTATCTTTGGAGATGGGAACCAAGGCAAGGTTAAAGGATTGGGCAAGATAGCCATCACGACTGAGCACTCAATATCAAATGTGTTTTTAGTAGAGTCACTCGGGTATAATTTATTGTCTGTAAGTCAACTGTGTCATATGGGCTACAATTGTTTATTTACGAATATTGATGTATCTGTCTTTAGAAGGAGTGATGGTTCATTAGCTTTTAAGGGTGTATTAGACGGCAAGCTCTATTTAGTTGATTTCTCAAAAGAGAATGCCGATCTAGATGCATGCTTAATCGCTAAGACTAATATGGGCTGGCTTTGGCATCGCCGTCTAGCACATGTTGGGATGAAGAACCTTCATAAACTTCTAAAGGGAGATCATGTGTTAGGACTAACCGATGTCTGTTTTGAGAAAGACAGACCTTGTGCAGCATGCCAAGCAGGGAAACAGGTGGGAAGCACTCATCACAGCAAGAATGTAATGACCACATCAAGACCACTGGAACTCCTACACATGGATCTCTTCGGCCCCGTTGCTTATCTCAGCATCGGGGGAAGTAAGTATGGTCTTGTTATAGTTGATGATTTTTCCCGCTTAACTTGGGTATTCTTTTTGCAGGACAAATCCAAAACCCAAGGAACCCTAAAACCCTTCTTAAGGAGAGCTAAAAATGAGTTCGAGCTAAAGGTGAAGAAGATGAGAAGCGACAATGGGTCAGAGTTCAAGAATATACAGGTTGAAGAATATCTTGAGGAGGAAGGAATCAAGCACGAGTTCTTCGCTCCCTACACACCATAGCAAAATGGTGCAGTAGAGAGGAAGAACAGGACGCTAATCGACATGGCAAGAATGATGCTTGGAGAGTACAAGATGCCTAAGCGGTTTTGGTCGAAAGCTGTGAACACAGCCTGCCATGCCATAAACCAGCTCTATCTGCACCGTCTCCTCAAGAAGACTTCCTACAAACTCCTTAACGGTAACAAACCCAATGTTTCTTATTTCCGTATATTTGGGAGCAAATGCTACATTCTGGCGAAGAAAGGTAGACATTCGAAATTTGCTCCCAAGGTCGTAGAAGGGTTTTTACTAGGATATGACTCAAATACAAAGGCATATAGGGTCTTCAATAAATCATCAGGACTAGTTGAAGTCTCTAGCGACATTATATTTGACGAGGCTAATGGCTCTCCAAGAGAGCAAGTTGATCTTGATGATGTAGATGAAGATGAGGTTCCGACGGCCGCAATGCGAACTATGGCGATAGGTGATGTGCGACCATATGAACTACAGGAACAAGATCAACCATCTTCCTCTACGATGGTGCATCCCCCAACTCAAGACGATGAACACACCTCTAGAAGAGGAGAAGGATCAAGGAGGAGCACAGGAAGAACAGGCTATGGAGGAAGAAGCATCACGGGCCCCTCCAACTCAAGTCCGAGCGACGATCCAAAGAAATCACCCCGTGGATCAGATTCTAGGTGACATTAGCAAGGGAGTAACAACTCGCTCACGATTAGCTAATTTTTGTGAGCATTACTCGTTTGTTTCTTCTATTGAGCCTTTCAGGATAGAAGAAGCCTTGCAGGATCCGGACTAGGTGTTGGCCATGCAGGAGGAGCTAAACAACTTCAAAAGAAATGAAGTCTAGAGCCTGGTGCCACGTCCAAAGCAAAATGTTGTGGGAACCAAGTGGGTGTTCCGTAACAAGCAAGACGAACACGGAGTGGTGACAAGGAACAAAGCTCGACTTGTGGCAAAAGGTTATGCCCAAGTCACAGGTTTGGATTTTGAGGAGACTTTTGCTCCTGTAGCTAGGCTAGAATCAATTCGGATTTTATTGGCCTATGCTGCTCACCATTCCTTTAAGCTGTTCCAAATGGACGTGAAGAGCACCTTCCTAAATGGACCAATCAAGGAGGAGGTATACGTGGAACAACCCCCTAACTTTGAGGATGACAGGTATCCTGACCATGTTTACAAGCTTTCTAAGGCGCTCTATGGACTTAAGCAAGCCCCAAGAGCATGGTATAAATGCCTTAGAGATTTTCTAACTGCTAATGCTTTCAAGGTTGGGAAAGCTAATCCCACTCTTTTCACAAATACTTGCGATGGAGATCTTTTTGTTTTCCAAATATATGTCGATGACATTATATTTGGTTCTACTAACCAAAAGTCTTGTGAGGAGTTTAGCAGGGTAATGATGCAGAAATTTGAGATGTCAATGACGGGCGAGTTGAACTACTTCCTTGGATTTCAAGTGAAGCAACTCAAGGAAGGCACTTTCATCTCCCAAACGAAGTACACTCAAGATCTTCTCAAGAGGTTTGGGATGAAGGATGCCAAGCCCGTGAAGACACCAATGGGAACCGACAGACATCTAGACCTCAACAAAGGAGGTAAGTCCATTGATCAAAAGGCATACCGGTCAATGATAGGTTCATTACTTTATCTTTGTGCTAGTAGACCGGATATTATGCTTAGTGTATGCATGTGTGCTAGATTTCAATTCGATCCCAAGGAATGTCACCTTGTGGTGGTTAAGCGAATTCTTAGATATTTAGTTTCTATGCTTTGCTTCGGGATCTAGTATCCAAAGGAGTCTACCTTTGACTTAATTGGATACTCAGACTCTGACTATGTCGGGTGCAAGGTTGATAGGAAGAGCACACTAGGGACGTGCCAGTTTCTAGGAAGGTCCCTGGTGTCTTGGAGCTCTAAGAAACAAACATCAGTTGCCCTATCCACCGCTAAGGCCGAGTACGTTGTCGCAGGACAGTGTTGCGCGCAACTACTTTGGATGAGGCAAACCCTTCAGGACTTTGGCTACAATCTGAGCAAAGTCCCACTCCTAAGTGACAATGAGAGTGCAATCCGCTTGGCGGATAATCCTATTGAACACAGCCGCACTAAGCACATAGACATCCGGCATCACTTCCTGAGAGACCACCAGCAAAGGGGGGTATCGACATTTACCATATTAGCACCAAGAACCAGCTAGCCGATATCTTCACCAAGCTTTAGATGAGAAAAGGTTTTGCAGGTTGCGTAGTGAGCTAAATGTCTTAGATTCACGTAACTTGGCTTGATCTATAGCATACATGTGTTCTATGCCTTTGATCATGTTACTTTGAACATTTACATCATTTATTGCTTATTTGTGGTGCTCAAGTTGTACAAGTCATCCCCGGACCTCACAAGTCCTTATGCAAATGATGCACATGTTTTGGGGGAGATGTGCTACAACTTGACTCCTTTGAGACTAACTTGTTTGTTTGAGTGCACTTGAAGTAGTCTCGAAGGAACATTGAAAGGGAAAATGAACTTGGACGAAGAAAAGACTTCCACTGCACTCCGGTATACGTGTATCTTATTCCAAGTTCATACTAATGCTCTCATTGCCTTTTTTGCTCTTATTTGACATTTTGGTGAGGCAATGAGGTTAGGGGGCCAAAAGTTTTCCCATTTTGGTGCTTAATGCCAAAGGGGGAGAAATTAAGGCCAAAGCAAATGGATCAGCCAACCACTTGTTAACTTTGAAAATAATAGAGTTAGAATTTGTATTTTGTCCAAAATCCTCTTGTTGCAAAATTTGGTCTCTTATGGGGGAGAATTTTGATTATGGGAAAAAGGGGGAGTTTTGGCACTTGATCAATTTTACTCTTGAAATATCTCTCTATTTGCCCAAACGAGTGTGGTTGACTTAGAGATAGGGAAAAAGAATTTGATTTGCAAAAATAAACCAAGTGGTGGCAAAAGTGATCCAAATATGCCAAATACCGAGTAAGAAAATTTGGTCTTCAAATTTGCACTTTTAAGAATAATGTTGCACTTTTGGTTGCTTTTTAATGTGTTGGCATAAATCACCAAAAAGGGGGAGATTGAAAGGGAAATGTGCCCTTGGGCTATTTCAGTAAACGTTTTGGTGATTAGATGCCCAACACAAAATATGTTGGTTCATAAGTGCTAAGATGCAAATCATAGAACAAGGTATGTCTCTGGCCTTAGTAAATTGCTTTTGAGTACTAACATATCTATCTAAGTGCCAGGAATATAGCCAAGAAAACTGGAATCGAACAGGAGAAGTTTTGGCTAAGTTCAGCCAAAACAGCACCAGCTTGTGGTGCACCGGACTGTACGGTGGTGCACCGAACAGTGTCCGGTGCCCGGGATGGCCCGGCGGTGAACTCGTCGCTCTCGGGAAAAAGCTAAGGCGTTGCGGCTAAAAATCACCGGACTGTCCGGTGTGCACCAGACTGTCCGGTGCGCCAACGGCGCCAGCGGCCAACGGTCGACATCGCAATCATCAGGTGACGCGTGGCCCGTGCCAACGGTCGGTTGGGCATACCGGACTGTCCGGTGCGCCAACGGGACCCGAGGTCCAACGGTCAACTGCGCCCGATAAGGAAGGAGATCGGGCACCGGACTGCTACTTTTCATGTCAGGTGGTGCACCGGACTGTCCGGTGCGCCACCCGATAGAAGGCAAGTATTGCCTTCCAATTGGATCTCCAACGGCTCCTAGCTACCTTGGGGCTATAAAAGGGACCCCTAGGCGTATGGAGCAGTACACCAAGCATTCTCTGAGCATCCTAAGACACCTAGACTCTGCCACCACGCATTTGGATCGTTGTGTTAGAGATTTGAGCACCGTTTGAGTTGTGAACTCCCTACGCCGTGTTTTGTGCTCAAGTCTTGGCTTGTGTGCGTGTGTTCGCTGCGAATTGAGTCTTGCGTGTGTTGCTTTCCCTCCCTTACTCTTGTGCTTCTCTTGTGATCAACTTTGTAAGGGCGAGGGGCTCCAATTTGTGGAGATTCCTCGCAAACGGGAAAAGTCTACTAAGAAAGAAAACCGTGGTACTCAAAGTTGATCATTGGATCACTTGAGAGGGATTGAGTGCAATCCTTGACCAAAGGAGGTCACCACAACGTGGAGTAGGCATTGGCTGAACCACTGGATAAAACATTGTGTCTCTTGTGTTGCTTTTCACTGTGATTGATTTCTTCTCAAGAGCTCGCTCTATAGCAACTTGGTTTAATCCAACTAACATTTTATAAACCAAGTTTGTGCTATTAGTGTTGAATTTTGTAGGATCACCTATTCACCCCCCCCCCTCTAGGTGCTCTCACATACAAGATATACTTAAGAAGTTTGGGATGAAGAATGGCAAACCCATCAAGACACCCATGGGAACCAATGGGCATCTCGACCTCGACACTGGAGGTAAATCCATAGATCAAAAGGTATACAAGTCGATGATAGGATCTTTACTTTACTTATGTGAATCTCGACCGGATATTATGCTTTCTGTATGCATGTGTGCAAGGTTCCAGGCAAATCCTAAGGAAGTTCACCTTAGAGCCGTGAAGAGAATCATGAGATATTTAGCTTACACTCCTGAGTTTGGGCTTTGGTACCACAGGGGATCCACATTTGATTTAATTGGATATTCTGATGCCGATTATGCAGGGTGTAAAATTGATAGAAAGAGCACATCAGGAACTTGTCAGTTTCTGGGGAGATCCCTCGTGTCTTGGGCTTCAAAGAAACAAAACTCCGTAGCTCTTTCCACCGCCGAAGCCGAGTACATTGCCGCAGGCCATTGTTGTGCATAATTACTTTGGATGAGGCAAACCCTCAGGGACTATGGCTACAAATTGAGCAAAGTCCCTCTCCTATGTGATAATGAGAGTGCAATCCGCATGACGGATAATCCTGTTGAACACAGCCGCACTAAGCCCATAGATATTCGGTATCACTTTATGAGAGATCACCAACAAAAGGGGGATATCGAAATAGCCTATGTTAATACCCACAACCAACTAACTGATATCTTTACCAAGCCATTAAATGAGAAGACCTTTAGCAAACTTAGGAATGAGCTAAATACACTTGATTCTCGGAACTTTGATTGAAACATTGCACACATAGCTATTTTATATACCTTTGATCATATCTCTTTCATTTGGTACAATTGCATATTTCTTATTCTTCTTGTGCCAAGGCTAAGACTAATATGTTTTCAAGTATATCTCTATAATTAGTCTTAGATTGAAAGGGAAATAGAGTATTCGGCAAAGACAAGGCTTCCACTCCAAACTCTGACGGTATCACTTACACTTTGCCATTTACTCTGCAATCTCTCACATTGGTATGATTCTTCACTCACATTTATATTACCATTGGGAGAAAGTTTTAAGCCCCAAAGGGGGAGAAAATAAAAAAGGGCTCTCCAAGTTCTCCGTTTTTGGTGCTTAATGCCAAAGGGGGAGAAAATATTAAGCCCAAAGCAAAAGGACCGCACCACCATTTCAAAAAAATTTGAAATAAAGTTTTAATTGGTAAATTTCAGTTGGTGTATTTTTCAATTAGTATCTGTTGGTGACTTGTTCTCAAATGCTTCGTATTAAGAACAAGGCAACATAAAAAGTGTTAAATGTTAAGGCCCTTCGTCCTACCAAACATTATTCCCCTTCGGGAATAATGAGTTCCGGACGAAGGTCACAAGAGACATATCTTCGTAAATATAACAAGTAATAACGAAGGATTCATACAAAACATGAAATGTAAATCATAGAATCATTTCTATTTTATTAACACAGAGAAATAGAAATGATTACAAATTACAAATGTACCTTCGGTCTTGAGAGAAGGTAAAAAGTACAAGCGTGACGCAAATGCCAATGCCAAGTCAGCGTGAACAGTACGGGAGTACTGTTCATCTATTTATAGACGCGGCACGCAGCCCACGTAAAATTACATCCATGTCCATTACATTTGTTAATGACTTATGGAAATCTGTCAAGGCCCACGTAGTCTTTTCATCTTTAAGTCGGTTCCCCTTTCCGCTATCGCGACGAAGCTTCCTTGCACACAGCTTCGGCTGTGCACCTTCGTAGAGCTTGGTAATCAGCTCGTCCTTCGTCTGGTTCAGGCTTCGTCCTGACCGTGCTTTATGTTCATAATTCTGAGTCCGAAGATACCTGTTCACATAATCCACTTGGAAAACATTGTCAAATCATGTTTTTGAGGACCTTCGGAGGACGAAGGCCCCCAACAGTAGCCCCTCGCAATATTAATTTGTTAATATTAAATTCAGATTGCGATTTGGACGAAGGCCTTGAGCCGAAGGTCCGAAAAAACACCTTCCCTTTGCTAGAATAGCAACATTCACTGACAAGCGGGGTCTTTCAATTTTCAACGCCCTGGGCGTATAAATAAGATCACATCGCGAACTCATTTGGTACGCATACTTGCCATCTGCTTCGGTCCACTAAATTTTTAGCTCTTGTGCTTTAGGATTTGCTGGTCTTTTTGATTTTGAAGCTTCGGCCTCGAGAGCAGTTTTTTAGCGTTTCCGAAGATGTCTGAAGGTAAGAAGATTCCTGCTGATACGAAGCTGAGTCTCGAGGAAGAGAAGAATCTGGGGTTCCTGATTGCGATGGCGGAGACCAATACAGAGAAAATCACCAAAGAGATTCTCGAAGGTTTGTCCGAAGATACTGATGACAGCGACAGCTATGATGTAGAAAGTGGTGGAGAAGAGGCCGAAGATCGACCATGGCGGCCAAGTCACACGGTTTTCGGGAAGACCACTATCAAGCAGAGTCATATTGATAATATGAGGGGGCGGTATTTTCGAGATATATCTATTGTGAGGGCTGACGCTGGAGAAAAGACTTCTCCCACCCCCGAAGAAGATGAAGTTGTAATCTTCCGAAGCTTTCTCAAAGCTGGGCTTCGATTCCCCCTGAGCAACTTTGTTATTGAGGTACTGAAAACATTTCAAGTCTACCTTCATCAACTTACTCCTGAAGCTATCATAAGAATGGGGATGTTTGTCTGGGCTGCAAGAAGCCAAGATTTAGAACCAAATGCTAAAAGTTTTTGCAACATTCATGAACTGTTATATGAGACGAAGCCGTGGGGAAAAGAACAATATCACAATAATTTTGGGTGCTACAGCTTCGGTGCCCGCTCCGGGTCAAGCCGCCCTGTGCCAACCTTTCGGAAGAGATGGCCTGGAGCCTGGATGACTGAATGGTTCTATGTAAAAAATGACTTAACAGCGCAAGAAAATGTCAAGAGTATCATTATGCGCCCCATCTGGCAACGCTTCGGACTTCGAAGGCCGAAGGTTGAAATGGACGAAGCAGCCGAGGAATGCCAAAGAGCCTTCGGCATAGTCTGCTCTTTCATTGGGACAAGGGACTTGGTCCAAGAGCACATTGCCTTCAGGGTATGGCCACTTGCAGAAAAGTGGGAAATGCCGAAGGAGACCATTAAAGAGTCCGACGAAGGCGGACTGGTCAGACTGAAATACACATTCAAATATGCAGATAAATTTGTTGAACCTGATGATGACTGGCTGAAAAGCATTAAAACATTAAGTGATGAACTACTTGGGGCATATTCGAAGGCCAAAAATACTGCGCTATCAGCAGCCTTCGGAGGCCGAAAGAAGAAAAGGCTCAACCGTGTGTTTGACGCAGTCGGGTTTATGTACCCTGACTATCACTATCCGGTATTGGGTCGCAAAAGGAAAAATACTTCTCCTGCGACAGAAGCTACCACGAGTGCCCCTAGTGAGCCAGCGCCTCAAAGAAAAAAGATGAAGGTGCTCACCCATCGGACACGCTTTATTGAGCCGGCCACAGTGCCAGAATTCATTGGTGAAGTTTCTTTGGCCTCTGAAGCTACAGAACCAGCTCCAGTGCCGAAGATGGAAGAGAAGACTGAAGCGCCTTCAGCAGTAGAAAAACCGAAGATTGAAGGGCCAAAAACATCAGAAATTTTAAGTCCAACAAATGTCGACACAACAAAAAATCAAAAGGGCCCATTGGTGACCCCAAGAAGAAAAAGAATGGTGAACGTACTGGATGTCTTGGAGACAATTAAGTCTTCAAGCACAACCGCAAAGGAGTCTGTTGAACTCGCTGAAGCATCTACGGAAGCTTCGAAACAACAAGCTGAAGCTGAAGCTGAAGCTGGGCCTTCAGAGCCCGCCAAGGAACAATCCGAGAAAATATCAGAACCAGCTTTAGTTGAAGAAATTGACACTGCCGCCCCCGAAGCTCCCTCCAGCATACGCGATTACATCGTGCGGCATGCTTCGGGGAAGAAACTGTCTGAAGAAGAAATCTATGAAGCGAATCACTATGCTAGAGAGTTGAAGTATCCGAAGGGGGCAGTAGTATTCAATGGGACAAACGAAGATGATTTCCTGTACTGTCTCCCAGACAATAAAGAATTATCCGTGTGCCGGGAAATGGCTAGAAGCATGGGGTTCCCGAAACTCGAAGCTGGATTATGCGCCATGACGAAAGAGGATCTCGCAGACAGTCTTGCATATAATAGCCTAAAGGTATGGAAATTAAGCGTTTGAAAAAACTTTTTAATGCGTAATTCATTCCTTTATTCTTATATGGATTCTTTTTCATACAGGGCCTGATTCTGAGCAACGCATTAAGAGCCCAAAAAAGCGCCGGAGATGAAAGCTATGATATTGCGTTTAACAATTTACGCTCCGAAGTTATCAAACTGAGAAACGAAGCTCTGGAAAAGGATAAAATTCTGCTTACACTGGTAGATAAAGTGAAGAAGGACGAAGCTGCTTCAAAAGCTCAGGCCGAAGCTCAAAAACGTGAAATTAAAGATCTTCAGAAACAGCTAACTAGAGCCAAAGAGGAACGTGTGCTTGAGGAAACGAAACGAGAACTTAGTGATTATATGGTCAATAAATTGGAGTTAAGTGTTAAAGAGCTTCGTGCATCTCAGAGGAAATATTATGTTAAATCTGTAGAATGCGTGAAAAAGATAAAATCCAGCTTCGCCAGCGTTGGCGCCTTTTCTAGTGAAGAAGACTTTTCAAGAGGCAATCCCGAAGGTCCACTGGACTGGATTAGTCACGAAGCAGAAGCCTTCGAAGAAATCCTGAGCAGCCGCGGTGATATCTGCGCTTTTTCAGGCGCCAGGGGAGTTGCTGCTGTTTTGGAGAAGAAAGGTTGTGAACATATAAAATCCTTAGCTCAGTCCGAAGCTACCCTGTCCCCTGAAGACATCAAAGATCCCTCAACCGAAGCAAGCATGGTTGGCGGTAAATTCTTTACTGATATCTGGGACAATGGCGGCCGAGAAATGGCGCAAGAAATAATTCAAAGAAGCGAAAAAGGCATCCATGATGCTAGGAAAGTGGCAGAAGCTGCCGAAAAAAGTACAGAGCCCGAAAGGCAATTAGGTACCAATTAGTCGCTCTTATTGTGCTGTAATTTTTATTTCAAACTTTGCTCACGGTTTGTAATAGTAATGAAGAAATGTTCTCTTCCCTCAGAAGCTGCTGGATCGACTGCCGACCCCCACACAAAAGGGGATGATGAAATTAAACAAATGGCCGAAGCTATCATGGACAAAGTTGTTGATCAACTTCTAAATGAAGCCGCCGAAGCAGTATTAAGAGAAGACTAGATGCTATTTAGAAAAAACATTTAAAGTGTGATCTATGTAACATTTTGTACATTTGAATGTAATATACAAGTTTCTTTTCATTATTCAATTCTTTACGATGCATGAAACTCTACATACATACCATTTTTGAGCCTTCGGCGAAAAAACACCTTCCCTTCTTTTCATGCTTCGTGAAGAAGACATTCTCCGTTAAAATTATTCTGATGAAGCACGTTCATGCTTCATGAAAACATTCTCCGAAGCTATACAACTTCGATATTACTCTGATGAAGCTCGTCCATGCTTCGTAAAAATATTCTCCGAAGCTGTATTCCGAAGATTATCATTGTATTCCCTCGTGACTTTACACAATTTTCACTTTCTCAAAGCGTCCTTTCGAAGGTTGATACTGTGTCCCCTTCTTTTGCCAGATGCAACATGATGTATGATGCTTATGTTATGCAAAATGATGTGATGATGTTATGTTATGCAAATGACATTTGTTCCGAAGATACACACAAAATATATTCGTAAGCTCTGCATTCCCTTAGGAACGTCTTTGGAGCTTCTTCGCCTTTTACTTAGGCGGTATAAGCTCTGCATTCCCTTAGGAACGTCTTTGGAGCTTCTTCGCCTTTTACTTAGGCGGTATCAGCGTTGACTTTTTGCTGTATGCTCTGCATTCCCTTAGGAACGTCTTTGGAGCAAAAAACTTACACTGCGCTCCCTTTGGAACGGCTTTTTGTAACTTCGGCGACTTACTCTGCGTTCCTTAGAACGACTTTTGGTTGCGTTGAAGGATCTTTAATAATCCGAAGACCCTCCTTGTTACCGCAAATTTTTAAGCTTCGGCAACTTAAGCCTGTAGAGAAGATAGGTTTTTCTGATAACCAACCACGAAACTATTATATGAAAACTGAAGTATGCTTTATTACACCGAAAACAGAACTTAAACGGAAAAAACTGCTATCAAAGTAGGATATTTGTCAATAAATGTGCTTCGACTCCGGCACAGTACTGTTGACTGTACGGGCTTCAGACTGCTCTCTGAGATCCCTTTGGTGCGGAACATATTGGCTCCCTTCTGGCTGCTGGCCTTGTTGCAGCGGAGGTGGAGGCGGGGGCTGTTGCCATGAAGCTTGAGGTTGACTTGCCGAAGCTACAGAAACTGCAGGGTGGTTGCCCACGTACTCTGGGATGTAAGGCTGATGGTACGAAGCAGTATGCATGACCTGCTTCGGCTGTCCCTGTTGCGCTGCAGCTTCTGCTAGCTCCTTTTGTTTCTGGATGGTAACATGGCACATCCTGGTGGTATGGCCCTTGTTCTCACCGCAGAATAAGCAAAATGTCCTCCTTGGTTGATCTCCAAATCTCCCGCCGAAGCCCCTGGCGCCTCTGCCTCTTGGAGCTGGTGGCCGAAAGAAAGTTTGCTGCTGCCCCGAAGCCTGTGAGGAGCACTGCGGCCTGTTCTGCTGACTCCCCTTGTCATCATTTTGAGTGTTGTGAATGGACCTGACATGCCTCGGATAGAATCTTCCCCCGAAGCCCCTGGTCATCTCAGAAAATCTGAAGGCCTCCTCCCTTCTTTGGCGAAAGTCATTATCAGCACGAATGTACTCGTCCATCTTTTGGAGCAACTTCTCCAAAGTCTGAGGAGGCTTCCTAGCAAAGTATTGGGCTGCAGGTCCAGGACGAAGCCCCTTGATCATGGCTTCGATGACAATTTCATTGGGCACCGTTGGAGCCTGCGCCCTCAAACGCAAGAACCTTCTGACATACGCCTGAAGGTATTCTTCATGGTCCTGAGTGCACTGGAACAAAGCTTGAGCAGTGACCGGCTTCGTCTGAAATCCTTGAAAGCTGGTTAACAACATATCCTTCAGCTTCTGCCATGAGGTGATCGTTCCTGGTCGAAGGGAGGAGTACCAGGTTTGAGCAACATTCCTGACGGCCATGACGAAAGACTTCGCCATGACTGCAGCATTGCCCCCATACGAAGACACTGTTGCTTCGTAGCTCATCAAGAACTGCTTCGGGTCTGAGTGGCCGTCGAACATGGGAAGCTGGGGTGGCTTATAGGATGAAGGCCAAGGTGTAGCCTGCAGCTCAGCGGACAAAGGAGAAGCATCATCGAAAACAAAATTTCCCTGATGGAAATTGTCATACCAGTCATCTTCGTTGACGAAGCCCTCCTGATGAAGGTCTTTCTGCTGAGGCCTTCTGTTTTGCTCATCATGAGTAAGATGGCGAACTTCCTCAGAGGCTTCGTCTATCTGCCGTTGCAACTCAGCTAGCCGGGCCATCTTCTCCTTCTTTCTCTGCACCTGTTGATGTAGCATCTCCATATCCCTGATTTCTTGGTCTAGCTCTTCCTCCTGAAGCGTTGGGCTGACGGCCTTTCTCTTCTGGCTTCGGGCCTCCCGAAGAGAGACGGTCTCCTGGTTGTGGTCCAGCGGTTGCAGTGCTGCAGCCCCAGCCGCTGAAGCTTTCTTCGGTGCCATAGCGAAGGTCTACAGCTTTCGAAGGTGTTCAAAAAACTCGAAGTGGAAGTGAGTTCACCGGAGGTGGGCGCCAATGTTGGTGACTTGTTCTCAAATGCTTCGTATTAAGAACAAGGCAACATAAAAAGTGTTAAATGTTAAGGCCCTTCGTCCTACCAAACATTATTCCCCTTCGGGAATAATGAGTTCCGGACGAAGGTCACAAGAGACATATCTTCGTAAATATAACAAGTAATAACGAAGGATTCATACAAAACATGAAATGTAAATCATAGAATCATTTCTATTTTATTAACACAGAGAAATAGAAATGATTACAAATTACAAATGTACCTTCGGTCTTGAGAGAAGGTAAAAAGTACAAGCGTGACGCAAATGCCAATGCCAAGTCAGCGTGAACAGTACGGGAGTACTGTTCATCTATTTATAGACGCGGGACGCAGCCCACGTAAAATTACATCCATGTCCATTACATTTGTTAATGACTTATGGAAATCTGTCAAGGCCCACGTAGTCTTTTCATCTTTAAGTCGGTTCCCCTTTCCGCTATCGCGACAAAGCTTCCTTGCACACAGCTTCGGCTGTGCACCTTCGTAGAGCTTGGTAATCAGCTCGTCCTTCGTCTGGTTCAGGCTTCGTCCTGACCGTGCTTTATGTTCATAATTCTGAGTCCGAAGATACCTGTTCACATAATCCACTTGGAAAACATTGTCAAATCATGTTTTTGAGGACCTTCGGAGGACGAAGGCCCCCAACAGTATCTAATTTACAATTAATATGTGAAAGTAGAATTTTAAATTGGTATCTATCTCAAAACCCTCTTGAAAAGCTAAGGGGAGAATTTCATTTAGGGGGAGCTTTTATGTAGTCAAAGGAAAAGCATTTGAAACAGGGGGAGGGATTTCAAATCCTAAAAATGCCTCTTACAATCATATTTCTATACCTTTGACTATTTGCAAAAGTTTTTGAATAGATTTCTAAAAAAATTGCAAAAACAAAACATGTGGTGCAAACGTGGTCCAAAATATTAAATAAAAGAAAGCCAATCCATTCACTCTTATTCTTAGTGATACTTTCAATTGGTTTAATTCCAAGTAGCCTATGCACAATCTTCTCAATTGCAAACTAGTTACATTTCTACATTTTATATTTGCTTTGGTTTGTGTTGGCATCAATCACCAAAAAGGGGGAGATTGAAAGGAAATCAGGTTAACTATGTCCTATAATTAATTTTGGTGGTTGATGATCAACACAAATACATGGACTAACTAGTTTGTCTAGATATTATCTATTACAGCTGCATAAGGTTCAACACAAACCAAGAAAGAAATCAAGTTAGGGACATAATCAAAAAGGGAGCAAAGAACTTGAGTGTGCTGAAAAATGGCTCACCGGACTGTCTGGTGTGCCACCGGACAATGTTCGGTGCACCAGGACCGTACAGATGTGAACCAGCCACTCTCGGGAAAATGGAGACGCACTCCACTATAATTCACCGGACTGTCCGGTGTGCCACCGGACTATCCGGTGAGTCAGCGGAGCAATGACTCTGCGCCAACGGTTGACTCTGCACATATGAACAGTACGCTACAGTACCACGATAGACAGCAAAGTCAGAGAGCGTCGGATTGTCCGGTGCAGCTAGAAGACAAGGCGCTCCAACGATCAACCGCTCCGAACCCAAACGGATACGCTCACGTGGCATGCACCGGACAGTGCACAGTGCCTGTCCGGTGGCGCACCGAACTATCCGGTGCGCCCATCGCCAACAGCCTTGGCCAATGGCTTAAAGGTGGTTGGGGGCTATAAATACCCCCAACCACCACATCCTTTGGCATTCAAGTTTTCAGAAGATCACATTCAATACAAGAGCTAGAGCATTCACTCCAAGACACATTTCCAAAGATCAAACCCTCTCCAAGTCTTGAATTCATCTCAACCACTTAGTGACTTGAGAGAGAGTGTGTGTTCGTGTTCAATTGCGCTCTTGTTGCTTGGATTGCCTTTCTTCCTTCCTCACTTCTTTTCTAAGTGCTTGTAAGCAAAGCAAGAGACACCTAAGAGTGTGGTGGTCCTTGCAGGTCTTAGTGACCCGTGTGATTAAGGGAAAGGCTCACTCGGTCTAAGTGACCGTTTGAGGGAGGAAAAGGGTTGAAATAGGCCCGGTCTTTGTGACCTCCTCAACGGGGACTAGGTTCTTTCGAACCGAACCTCGGTAAAAACAAATCATCGTGTTCACTCTCCTTGATTCTTGTTTGATTTGTTTTCCCCTCTCTAACATTTCCTCGCTAGTGTGAATTTGAGTTGGCTTCCATACGTTATCCGCAATCCTTAAGCAACTCCTAGCAAGAGAGATATTCTTTTGGACTTGAATTTAATTCTAACGCTAATCCCTGACCTTAGTGTGTGTTTAAGTTTATAAATTTCAGGTTTCGCCTATTCACCCCCTCTAGGCGACTTTCAACTTGGAGGTTCTTTCGAGACAGGCTTCCGAAAAAGAAGATGCACCTTATTGATATGATTACTCTATTAATTCTATTTAGCCTTGGGCCAGGATATCCCATCCCAGGGGCTAGGATATCATAATCCACCCCCCTTAGAAGACCGATGTCCTCGTTGGTCAACCCCAATCCAGGAACCTCCCCTCTTAGCCACATCTGTGTGTCTAGTGTCGTCGTATGCCATGCCATGTGTCGGTACCCTGAAATTAGGTTACCCCTTGCTATTGTATAAAGACGTAGTACCCACGTGGCTATCTTTAGTCGTCTGGTAAAAGAGTTGTATGTAGGACCAGGCCATGACTCGCCCCAGCCTTGGGCGACTACTTTGGGCCAGCAACAGCGCCTGACCCCACCACATGGGTAGGTCCGGGGCCGCCACATGTTCGGAGAAAGTGGTATACTCCAAGGCATCAACAGTGAGTCCGGACCCCCATGGGAAAGTGCTGGACCCCTAGATATATAGTCTGGACCTCCAAGATTGGTCCAGGACACCCACATGTACGGACCGGACCCCTAGAATGGGATCCGGAACCCCCCCCCCCGTATGGGGTCCGGGCCGCCCACAGTAGAGTCCTAGGGTTCTAGGACAGATCACACCCGGGCCTTAATCAGGGCCCAGGCGGGGGTCCGGTGCCGACACATGTCCGGACCCGGTCTGGTAGGATCCGGACATATCCACATACACTCCTGCTCCCCGCTGAGGCGGAGACCCGATGCTGCCACGTGGCCTACTGTGCGCGGCATAAGCCAACGGGCGAAACCTGGCATGACGCCTCTGGGCTACGCGTGTCTTCGCATTCATTACGGATAAGACATGCGCCTGACCATTCCGCTGGTAGGCGGCGTGCCCAATCCACGATACGTGGGCCGTGCCATTACTCACACGTTACCCTAGCAAGGATAATGATTCACCATTACTCCCGCGTTACCAGGAAAAGGGTTACTACCTATCAATGCTGCATGGACTGCAGCCATCATGACTTCCACTGATTGCTCAGGCGTTACTAAGGCGAGCAACACAGTGCTCGACAAAGATCTCTATGTACTATCAGCATTTATTATTCACATAATGTATTCCTGCCATTATGCCCCTGGGCCCACATGTCGGGGCTTAGCATCCATGTATGTGCCTCCCTTAAACTATAAAAGGGAAGGCACACAGCGTTACAAGGGACAGGCTCAGACACATGCTTACACACACTCTCAATACAACTTACATACAGTGGAGGTAGGGTATTACGCTCCGGCGGCCTGAACCACTATAAACCCTCACGTGTTCTTGTGTTCACCCCGAATTCACCAAACAGGCAACCGCTTAGGCCCCCTCCTCATCTTAGGATTAGGGACCTCGGGTATCAGTCCCCAGAGGGGGTCCTTAAGGACATCTTCACTGGAGACTCCGACTCCGGTGACGACAACGACCGCCGCAAGAAGTTGTACGTGATGTACGGCGAGAGCTGGGAGCTCACCTCCCATTGGAACGTGAAGTCCCTACGCCGAGAGGTCCTTTTGGCGACTCCAGGGGTCCCGAAGGCTGCTCCACATCAGCGGTGGAGGAGCACCACTATCTCCTTCGGGGCATCCGACTGCCCCGAAAACATGGCAGGGGCCGGTATACTACCACTCATCACCGCCCCTATCATTGCCAACATGCGGCTGCATCATGTCCTAATTGACGGTGGGGCTGGGCTCAACGTCATCAGTCACGCTGCGTTCAAGCAGCTGTAGATCCCAGGATCCTGACTGGGACCCTCTCGTCCATTCTCTGGAGTGGGCCCACAACCGGTGTATCCCCTTGGGAGCATCGCACTCCCGGTAACATTCGGGACCAAGGAGAACTTCCGCATAGAGAACGTCCAGTTCGACGTCGCGGAGGTTAACCTCCCTTTCAATGCCATCATTGGCAGGCCGACCCTGTACCGGTTCATGGCCATTGCCCATTACGGGTACTTGGTCCTCAAGATGTCGTCCCCTGTTGGGGTCTTCACCGTGCGGGGCGACCGCACCACTGCGCTTGCAGCTGTCGAGAAGTTGCATGCCCTAGAGGCAGAAACTGCTCGCCCAGATGACGGGGGGAGGGACCCCTTGACTTCCTGTACCAAGGCGCCTACAAAGGTGCCAAAGGTGCAGCCATCCGGAGCAGACGGTGGTCCTATCAAAACCATCCAGGTTGGCATGGATTCCTCCCAGACCACCCGCATCGCGGGCAATCTGGAGGAAAAATAGGAAATCGCGCTCGTCACCTTCCTCTAGGTAAATGTTGACGTATTCGCATGGGGACCATCGCAGATGCCTGGGATCCCTAGGGAGGTGATTGAGCACCATCTGAAGATCCACCCTGACGCCAAACTGGTGAGTCAGAAGCCTCGGAGGCAGTCCATTGAGCGGCAGGATTTCATCCGTGAGGAGGTCCGGAAGCTGCTACACACTGGCTTCATCGAAGAGGTCCATCACCCAGTATGGCTGGCCAATCCAGTCATCGTTCCCAAGACTAACGAGAAGCTTCGGATGTGCATCGACTACACCGGCCTTAATAAGGCTTGTCCCAAGGACCCATATCCACTTCCACGAATAGATCAAATCATGGATTCTACCTCCGGGTGCGACCTCTTGTCCTTCTTAGATGCTTACTCTGGTTTCCATCAGATCCAGATGTCTAGGGAAGATAGGAAGCATACCGCTTTTGTAACAGTGGATGGGCTTTACTATTATGTTGTAATGCCTTACGGTCTGAAAAACGCCTTGCCAACATTTGTACGGGTGATGAGTAAGACCTTTGGGGACCTGATTAGGGACAGGATAGAGATATACATCGATGACATCGTGGTCAAGACTAAGAGAGGGTCGACCCTAGTGGAAGACTTAACCCTGGTCTTTGACAAGCTGCGGGCAACACGCACAAAGCTGAACCCAGACAAGTGCGTCTTTGGTGTCTCCACAGGGAAGTTGCTGGGATTCCTGGTTTCGCACCGAGGCATTGAAGCAAACCCGGAGAAGATCAAAGCAATTGAGGCAATGAGGCCTCCGGCCCGGATCAAGGACGCCTAGAAGCTTATGGGGTCACTGGCCGCCCTTAGCCGCTTCATCTCAAGGCTGGCTGAGAGGGCGCTACCCTTCTTCAAGCTCTTACGGAAGTCCTGCCCATTCTCTTGGATCGAGGAGGCAGAGCGAGCCTTCTAAGAGTTGAAGCAGCACCTTGTGTCCCTACCAATACTGGTAGCTCCAGAGCCAGGGGAGCCGCTGTACTTGGACATTGCAGTGGCTACAGAGGCGGTGAGCATGGTGCTGGTCGTCGAAAGGACGGCACAACAGCCTCAGGGGAGTCAGAAAGTTCCCCTAGGAGAAGGTGGTGGTCCGACCACCACGGAGCTTGAGGGCTCGGGGCCAACCGCAGGGGTCCGGACCATCCAGAAGCCGGTCTACTACATCAGCGAGGTCCTCCATGAGGCAAAGGCCAGGTACCTTGAGACGCACAAGCTTATCTATGTTGTGCTTGTTGCGTCCAGGAAGCAATGCCACTATTTTCAGGCACACAAGGTCGTGGTGGTGACCTCCTTCCCGTTAAGGGCCATCCTCCACAACTCTAACGCCACAGGCAACATCGCCAAGTGGGCCGCGAAACTTGCTGAGTTCCAACTGGACTTCTAGCCTCGCCATGCTGTCAAGAGCCAGGTTCTGGCTGACTTTATCATGGAGTGGACCCCTCCCCCAAGCGCTCCTAGGGGTCCGGATCCTGATTCGGACCCCACACCTGCGGAGCACAGGGCTTCGGTCTTCACCGAGCCCCACTGGACGCTCTTCTTCGACGGGTCCGCCCGCCAGCAAGGTAGCGGTGCTGGGGTGGTCCTCGTCGACCCAAGCGGAGATCAAGTGAAGTACATGGTGCACCTTGAGTTCAAGGCCACCAACAACATGGCAGACTATGAAGCACTGATCTTTGGCTTGTCTGCGGCCCTATCCCTAGGGATCCGCCAGCTCCTCGTGAAGGGGGACTCCCAACTGATCATCAAGCAGGTCCTCGGAGAATGTAGCTGCAACGAGCCCAGGCTCACAGCTTACCTCCTCCACGTAAGGAAGCTAGAAAAGGACTTCATTGCCCTGGAACTGCAACATGTTCCTCGGGCTAACAACTCAGCGGCAGATGAACTCTCCACGAGGGCATCAACCTGGGCACCCGTGCCCGAGGACGTCCTCAAAAGACGGCTGCTAAGACCTATTGCCCAGCCTACTGAACCAGGTGAAGGGGGTGAGACTAGCACCTTGAAGCTAGCGGTCCTGGTGGTGTTCCATCTGCCGAACCCACCAAGGATTGTGTGTGCTACAGGGGGTCCTGCCAACCTCTTAGCGCCACAGCCAGTAGCTCAGAGTGGTCCCGATGCATGGATCTCCGAGATCCGGGAGTACCTAAAAGAAAATATCCTTCCTGAAGATCATGTGTCCGCAGAGCGCATAGTGCGGTTGGCTAAACAATACGCGGTGGTAGAAGGGGATCTCTACCGCCATGGCGCCAACGGCATTCTCATACGGTGCATCACCCAGGAGGAGGGCCATGAGTTGCTCACGAAGATCCATGGAGGTGAGTGCGAAAGTCATTTGTCATCCTGCACACTGGTCGGTAAGGCCTTCCGGCACGGCTTCTACTGGCCAACCGCTCTCCAGGATGCAACTGAGTTGGTAAAGTCCTACAAAGGATGTCAGTTCCATGCAAAGCAGATACACACACCGGCTCAAGCTCTGCAAATGATTCCACCCTCCTGGCCATTCGCTGTATGGGGGGTGGATATCCTAGGACCATTCCCCAGGGCTGTCAGCGGGTACCGTTTCCTCTTCGTCGCCATCGACAAGTTCACAAAGTGGCTAGAGGCCACCCCTGTGGTCAGTATCACCCAGGGTGCTGTTGTTGCCTTCCTCAAGTCGATTATCTGCAGATTTGGGGTCCCAAGCTGTATCATTACGGACAACAGGACCCAGTTCAAAAGTCGACTCTTCCAAGAGTATTGCGAAGGCATCGGCACCCAGCTCTGCTTTGCGTCTATGGCTCATCCCAGGAGCAACGACCAAGCTAAGAGGGCAAATGCAGAAATCCTCAAGGGACTCAAGACACGCACCTATGACTGCTTGAAAAAGCATGGTGCAAATTGGGTCAACAAGCTTCCGTCCGTACTATGGGGAACCGGACCACACCCAGCCGAGCTACCGGGGAGACCCCATTCTTCCTGGTCTACGGGGCCGAAGCCTGTCTTCCCCCGGAAATCATTATGGGCTCCCCACGGGTCGAGTCTTTCGATGAGTCTATGCAGGAACAGGTACGGCGTGAGGACGTGGACTTCATCGATGAACGCAGATGGCAAGCGGCAATCCGAAATGCACGGTACAACCAAGCGATCAGGTGCTACCACCAACGGTTTGTGCATAGTAGGGAGCTCAGGGTCGGGGACCTAGTCCTAAGGTGAGTACTGAACCAAGAAGGGCTCCACAAACTCTCCCCCAGTTGGGAAGGACCCTTCAAGGTGACGGAAATATGCTGACCCGGGTGTGTCCGCCTTGCCACAACAGAAGGAGTACCTCTTCCCAATCCCTGGAATATAGCGCATTTCAGTAAGTTCTATCCATAAATGCAAAACTGGGGGGTTGAGTTTTCTTCCTTTGTGACTAGGTTGCGCATATGTGTACGTCAATCCTGTGAGGTCCGCCCTCGTAAGCCCGGCCTGTTGGTCTGCACCCATGTATATTAAGTTATAAGGAAAGGATTTACCCCCCTAGATGTGCTTTTGTGATGGTTTCATTCTACTTCAGTTTACAAGCATTATTTTTTATCTAACTCACCCGTACAGTTTCCCACCCTTGCTGGTATGATGACATCCGAATTGAGTAGCCAGGCTTGCAGTTCAGGACCCCTCTACTACTACGGGGGTCCGGCACCTGTGGACCAGTTCTAGAGAATGGGTGCCCATCTCCTGGAGTGGTCCGAAGCTGTGTAGCCGCTTAGCCTGGTTCCGTACCCTAAGCCTGCACGCTCCACCACTCTGCAACGGGTACCCTAGTATTTGGAGTTGTGATCCTGTAGGTCCGGGCATATGGCTTGGTTTCCCAGGCTAAATCCTACAGGTCCTATTGCATGAATCAAAGGATGGCAGATACCAGATGATGGGTCCTATGGGTGTGCTCCTAACACTTCAAAGCCGAAGCTATGTGCAGGTCCAGGTCCTAGTCAAGACGTAGGTAGTCTCATACTGTAGAGGCTACCTCCTAGGGACCGGGCCACCATTTTTCTCTTTGGTATACTGGTATCCAACCTCAACACGTCGAGCCTACCTCCCAGGGGGGGCCAAGTACCAGGGAGAAGTTGATAACGCTACACACAGCAAGGACAAATAACATACAAGATAAGTTCTAGTTTTACTTGATAAATGGTTCTTAGAATATGTTACAAGACCAAAAATTATTACAGCCGCCTCCCAGCGGAACCCTCACCTTGTCTCTATAGATTCGGCTACTCGTCGTCAGTAGGATCACGCTGGAAGCGCTCGGCCACCAGCTCCACGGCGTCTTGTATGCTCTCTTGGGCGGTGTCTTCTGTGGCAGCTACCGGACTAGCGATCACCGGTGCCAAGGATATGGCAGGGTCATGACTCCGGAAGCACGTCAAGACATATTCAACCACCACCCGGCAGAGCTTCCTGCCCTCTGCCTCCAGGCGGGCGCTGAGGATCTGATCCAGGCGTTGGAGGCAATTAGTGGCGGAGTCTAGCACTGGGAGGGCATCAGAGATCGACGTTGGCAGCTCCGACACTGGAATGGGGCTCATCCCTAGCGGCACCAGTGTCGTGCTTGCCTCGCCGGCCCATGCGGCAATGCACTAGACCCCGGCGCGATGCTCTGCTTGGAGATCTTCAAGGGCCTTCCTAGTGGCCTCCACCGCCTAGGGACCCGGTGCCGCATTGAACTGGCGGATCTGCTCCTCCAGCTCCCTTTCTTTTTTCTCCGCCTCGAGCTCATGCTTAGCCAGCAACTCGCCTCACCAGGTGAGCATTTCTTATCTGAAGGCGAGATCCGTCTCTCGCCTGGCGAGGTCCGTCTCCCGCCTGTCTAGGGACTGCTCCTTCGCCTTAAGGTTCTCCTCGGCGAGGGCGGCGTCGCTGGCCTTGCCCTTGAGCTCCTGCAGCCACTTTTGTAGCCTCTCCACAGCCTTGACCTGCTGGGTCCGCTGTGCTTCCAGAGTTTGGTCCAGGGCACTCAACTTGGCCTGGTATTCTGTTGTGAGGGCCTCCCTTTGGGTGACGGCCTCCTCCCTTCTGGCCACCTTCTTTTCCCTCTGGTGCGCCTGTAGTTCCCTGGCATACACCTTCTGGAGGTCCTTCTTGTACTCCTTGCGGTCCCGCTCGAGTTGGGACCGCTCGGAGGTGAACTGTCGGGATGCCGACTTGGTGCGCTCCTCCAGTTGGGTGCGCCAGTCGCTGAGGCGCTAGTGCTCAGCCTCAAGCGCCTCCCACTCCCGCAAAATTGCTGCCTCAGTTTCACTGAGGACTTGGTGGGCACGGGACAACATACGGAGGAGGGGGACTGGCACCGCATCTTGCTCAGCACCCGACCGGAGTCGCCGCCCAAACACCACCTCCATCTCCTCCAGAGCAGGGGGGGTTGAAACTGGACGCGCCTCCTGCATCACCCCCAGTGTCGGAAGTGGGCGCGGATCCCCCAGCTGGGATCTCCTCCGCCACTGCGACACCACCTGACGCTGGTGCCGCTGCCGCCGGACCCCCGGCTAGGGCATGGGAAGCCGCTGGCGCTGTCTTGGCAGCAGCTGGGGGTGGTCCGCCGGCACCACTCTCAGCAGATTCCTGCTACTGAGAGCCAGACCTGTCGGTGTTGGGCCTAGTATCTGGTGGAGGTGTGACCTTGGGAGTGGCGGAGGAAGAAGCCCTGGCGAACAGATGATGGGTTAAGACTTGTCGGTATGATGATTAGACTCATGGAAAAAGGGGCTACACTTACTTGGGGCCCTGGACTTTCCAATGACCCTAGAAGCGGGGCGACCACTGTTGTTGTTGTTGTTGCTGCTGCTGTTGCTGCTGCTGGTGCCCCTGGGGGTGATCGCCCCTAGATGGTGGTGGTGGCGACGGGACCGGAGGACTGACGCGCCTCTGCACGCCGTGGGCCTGGGAGCTGGCCTCCTCAGCCCCACCAGCAGTCCTCTGGCGCTTCTGGGGGGGGTCCAAAACAAGCAACCCGTCAGCGTGACGCAGCCTGCGTCGCCTCTCCTCCTCCGACCCCCCGGAGCTACCTGGGGTGGAGGCACTGCTCGTAGCCCCTTTGCCCTTGTCCAAGGGGCTAGGGTCCATGGCGGGATTGGCGCTAGAAGCCATACTGGAGGGCTAGGGACCTCTAGCCGGTGCGTCGGAGATCCGGATCCCACGGAGGGGGTCTCGGCCGCCGATCTGGCGAACCGCCACGCCGCTGTCATTGAGGGTCTGCAGCGTGGCCAGGATCGCCGTCCGCAGCCCTGGATCATCGCAGAGCACCGGGATGTTCTGAGGGAGTATCAAGGACTCGAGGATAAAAGTTTCCCCAGTAATCCCTCCCACCATGACTGCCAGCTCGTCCCAAGACAGATCGGTGCCCGGCCCGCGCTGGATCCTGCCGATGTCGTTCGAGCCGGTGAACCAACAGCACAGGCGTGGCCTCCTCTGCAGTGGCATGATCCGACGTTTCAGGAGGTCGCCGACCATGTGTATTTACGTCAGGCCACCCATGGCCAAGACCTTGATCCTGTCCAATACAGGCAGGAACTCCAGCGACAGGGACGGCTTGGTCCTCCATAGCTTGCGGTCGAGGGCTGGCCCATTGGATGGCAAGAGGAGGCGATCGTTGGCCTCAGTGCTGTCAATCACCCATTCGCTACACCAGTTCTCCCACCTTGCTCCACCAAGGGTGGGGATGTAGACCACGGCTAGATCTGGCCTCGTCTGGAAGTAGTAGGCCCCGATGTGGTCCCTGGTCTTCCCGGACTTGACCAGCACGAAGAAGTAGCGGAAGAGAGAAGTGCAGGGGGGCACACCTACGAACATCTCGCGGAGGTGGATGAAGATGGCCGCTTGGAGGATAGAGTGGGGCGTGAGGTGTTGAAGCTAAAGCCCGAACTCCTCCAGCAGCAGTAGGAAGAAGGCCGAGATCGGCAGCGCCAACCCGCAGGAGATGTAGGAGGTGAACAGCATGAACTCCCCTGCGGCGAGATCGCCAAGGGGGGCAGCGCCGGCATGGATTCTTCCGGTGAGCCCTGGCACGCTCCACCCAAGCAGGCCGTGCACCAGGTTAAGCGCCTCCTCAGACTGAAAGCGGTCGGGATGACCAAGCGAAGCCATGGCGTGTGCGGTGGTGCGGGTGTAGAGTAGAGGAGCACGAAGGCAAAGAGGCGCAGTCATTTGGAAGAGAATGCGAAAAGGTAACTGCTGCACGCGGGGTGAATCCTTTTTCAAGGAAACCTGAGTCCCTGTTCAGGGAAACCCTTCCATGCACTCCTAAATCGCCGCAGGAAATCCCGCTCGACGGGTACCTAGGACCTAGGCAGCCCAGTCTATGACACGGGGGCCCGGATCCACAAGTCATACAGTTTGTGTGTCGGATTTCGGGTGCGGAAAGAGCGAACCGCCGCACGCACCGGTAGTGCGCCTCCTTGGGGCCGCTGCAGAAGACAAAAGGTAATTTTTTAAACTAGCGCAGCGGTAACGAGGCGCCCCGCGTGTGTCCCGACGAAACCACCAGGCGTGGGGGCCCGTGGGTCAGTCAGCCGTGGGGACAGATATGGCAGTTGGCGTGACCGAAGGTGATTGACAGAGGGTGCGTCAGCAGACGTGCTGAAACGGCGCGTCAATCTCCAATCAGGCCATATTGAGGCAAAGTACAAGCTTTGGCCCCACCTACAGGCTCGCATCCTCCCCTGAGGCGGGCCCGGGGGCCACTATCGGTACCCTGAAACTAGGGTACCCATTGCTACTGTATAAAGACGTAGTACCCACACGGCTATCTTTAGTCGCGTGGTAAAAGAGCTATATGTGGGACCAAGCCATGACTCACCCCAGCCTCGAGCGACTACTCTGGGCCAGCAACAGCACCTGACCCCACCACATGGGCGGGTCTGGGGCCGCCACGTGTCCGAAGAAAGTGATATACTCCAAGGCATCAACAGTGAGTCCGGTCCCCCATGGGAAAGTGCCGGACCCATGGATATATAGTCCGGACCTCCAAGATTGGTCCAGGACCCCCCACGTGTACGGACTGGACCCATAGAATGGGATCCAGACCCCCCCGTATGAGGTCCGGGCCACCCACAGTAGGGTCCTAGGGTTCTAGGACAGAGCACACCCGGGCCTTAATCAGGGCCCAGGCGGGGGTCCGGTGCCGACACGTGTCCAGACCCGGTCTGGTAGGATCCAGACCTATCAACATACACTCCTGCTCCTCGCTCAAGTGAAGACCCGATGCTGCCATGTGGCCTACTGTGCGCGGCATAAGCCAACGGGCGAAACCTGGCATGACGCCTCTGGGCTACGCGCGCCTTCGCATTCATTACGGATAAGACGTGCGCCTGACCATTCGCTGGCAGGCAGCGTACCCAGTCCACGATACGTGGGTCGTGCCATTACTCACACGTTACCCTAGCAAGGATAATGATTCACCATTACTCCCGCGTTACCAGGAAAAGGGTTACTACCTATCAATGCTGCATGGACTACAGCCATCATGACTTCCGCTGATTGCTCAGGCGTTACTAAGGAGGGCAACACAGTGCCCGACAAAGATCTCTATGTACTATCAGCATTTATTATTCACATAATGTATTCTTGCTATTATGCCCCTGGGCCCGCATGTCGGGGCTCAACATCCTTGTATGTGCCTCCCTTAAACTATAAAAGGGAAGGCACACAACGTTACAAGGGATAGGCTCAGACACACGCTTACACACACTCTCAATACAACTTACATACAATGGAGGTAGGGTATTACGCTTCGGCGGCCTGAACCACTATAAACCCTCGCGTGTTCTTGTGTTCAGCCCAAATTCACCAAACAGGCAACCGCTTAGGCCCCCTCCTCATCTTAGGATTAGGGCGGGTGCATTCCGCCACCTGACCGGAGGATTTTCTCTCTGACACCATGTGACCACTATGGGCCCACATGCGCCATATACCCGAACCCCCTAGCCCACACATGCCCGTGAAACCTCGAGGGTCAGCTCTGATACCACTTGTAACACCCCGTTCAATCCCTGGACCGGCGGTACTCACTCCTGACAGCTCTCTAGGATCATATATCGTCCCCACATACCAACACGAGTCTTTTGTGCGCACTTTGTCCTCACTCATGTGCACCCGAGAAAACTTCCCGGTCGGTCACCCATCCCAAATTGCTTCAAGCTAAGCACGCTTAACTTAGAGGTTCTTTCGAGACAGGCTTCCAAAAAAGAAGATACACCTTGTTGATATGGTTACTCTATTAATTCTATTAAGCCTTGGGTCAGGATATCCCATTCCAGGGGCCAGGATATCACAACATGGCATACTTACTTATGACTTTTTTTTCTCATATAAAGAGTTTTTCACAACCTCACAGGAAAACCCTAAAACCTAGTGTGTGGAAAAGACAGACTGTCAACTCTCTATCATTATATATTACTAATACATAACATGTACATAGAAAAGGGTGGATTCGTTCGAGAGACCAAATCGTTAATCCCAACTGCCTTCCAACACCATCGATCCGAAAAAATCTTAAGGCGTCCAAAAAATACAAAAAATAAGTAATCCTTATCTAGAGACGTACAGGTGATGCGAAAAACACATGCTGGAAAATTCCGAGACACAATTCCGGAAAATTCCGAGACACAAATCCGATAATTTCTGACAAAAACCGGTAACCGAAGGAAACAGTCGATAAAACACCACATCGATTCTGATACCCGATTCCGATAGAAAATTCCAAAACCAATTCCGTTTTCGAAAAATACCGTTACCGGTGAATCCGATCGAAAAATTTCGAAATCGGTTTCTAGAATACCAAAAAATTCCGAAACCGTTTTCATCCCTACCCACAGGGCCACAGCTCTGGCCCAGGCACGTCATGTCAGCCTACTGACTGTGCCGGGCCGGCCCGTTAGCCCGTCGGTCCATTTGATTAAATCAGCATAAAATGTTAAAAACGATGCAGGAGGTGGGGTTCGAACCCATGCCCTGATAAAAGAAGGGCAAGAGACACTAGGTGAAGTTGTCTAACCAGTAGAACATCATGCTCAGATGTTTTTAATATTGAATATAAATTCTATATATGTATATACGTTTTATAAAATAAAAAATATACAATCATGCCGGGCCGAGCCAGCACTATGGGCCGAGGCTACAGTCCAAGCACGGCACGTCATTCTTGGCTCTTGCAAACATTAGGTCGTTTCTGAGACAACATTGATGCAATGCACTCCATGGTGTTTGAGATTGCTGAACTGGATGGAGCAACAATGATTTGTCACACTAACAATAAAATGAAAGGTTATTTGTTGGTTTTAAACGTTAGTAATTACTACGAAGTAGCATAATTTATATGGAGCGCATCCAGTTTTTATTGATGCCTGACTTTAACAACCACTCTATATTTTTATCTATCTTTTTTATAAGTTTGAGTTCATGTGACTTATTTTAGAAACTTGAGCTCACAAACTTTCTCTTATTTGGACTCTGTATGGTGGAATTATGTCATTCTATAATCTCTGTCCGTTCAGTCAGTCGTTGTGAAGTCTCTTCTAATCACTCACTTCATTGGCCATGTTATACCAAGACATATTGGATGGAGTAAACAATAACAACAGTTAACCAAATCAAAAAATTATACGGAGAGCGGAGACAATCAATAAAAAAATTGAATTTTTTGGTGGATAGTTTACGTGGGTATTGTTGTAAGCCGTCGCAACATGGGCAACCGACTAGTTTTTTATGAACGCACGAGTACCATAGTCAGCAAATCAGAGACCCCCATCCCTCGCCTCCCCCACTTACAAGGTTTTGTAGAGTAGGAGGGGAAGGGAAGAGGCGGACATACCTGTTCATTGTCGGAGAAGGACACGACAAAGACCTGGGCATCTGGATGCAACATAGGTAGTATACCCCTAGATATATAGGGAGAGAGCACCCAAGCGGAGAAAGAAGCCCAGCCAGAGCAGCTCCAAACCAAAAGGCACCCACACTAGGCGTCAGTCCGAGAAGGGTGAGAGAATGCGAGTGTCTTCCTAGCCCTGGACCCGCCGAAGCGACACAACACCACCACCAACTTCGTAGCATATGTTGACTGTTGCCACGCTACGGGCCTTAGTTGTCCAATATCTCAGACCTGGACTCCTCATCGCTAAAATAACCTAAGCGTGGCAGGCGCCACCATGTCCTCCTTGACGGCACACACGAAGAAAGGCCAGGAGCATGACCAACTCGCCCAATACCTCCGTCGACGAGCGTCAGTCGGCTCGCGGCTGCGACCGTGGGCGAGGGTAGCAGGTTGGGGTGGAAGAATAGGGCGAAGGCAGGGAAGTCGATGGGACGTCCGATGACGGTGAAAACGATGGTGCGCGTATGATGTGAAACGTCCTCGTGGACGTGCAATAGCCACTGCCGAGAATGGGGTGGCGCGGAGGTGGAGGCATGAGGAGAGAGAGAAAAGAAGTAGAATGACGAACGAGGTGGTGGCAACTGAGGCGAGGACCATCATTATCGTGCGGAGGTATAGATGGCCAAATGAGTCGTGTCTGGCAAGCCAGCCCGAGACACGACCCATTTAATAGTGCCTGGGCCAACCCGGCACGAGCGTCGTTCGGTGCTTGGGTCATAACCTCGGCCCATAGTGCTGGCCCGGCTCGACACGATTATTTTTTATTTTAAAAAATCATATATACATATGTACAATTTATATTCAATATTATAAACACCTGAGCATGATGTTCTACTAGTTAGACAGCTTCGCTCAGTGTCTTTCACTCTTTTTCCATCAGGGTGTAGGTTCAAACCCCACCTCCTGCACTACGCTGAGTTGATTTGGAAGAAATGTAGGGACTTTTTTGTAAAAAGATGATGCAGGACGACCATTCAAACTGGTGCTTTAAGTATAGTAGAGATAGTAAGGGCTCGTTCAGGTTATCACATGGATTCGTTCCTCGGAATGATTTATAGTCGGATTGGTTGTCAAATTTATATAAGATTTAATCAGCTATAGCGATTTCTAGTGTATTATTATACAAACGAACCAGACCTAAAAGATCATTCGGGTCATCGATTATTTATTAGATCATGTTTGTTTCCTTCGTAGATTATATAAGTTGAATTACGTTGAAAGGGTATGAACATAAAATATCACTTTAGAATTATAAGTAAGCTAAAATAATCTATTCAATGTTAATTTATTTTAGCTTATTTATAGTCATAAAATGATATTTTATCTTACTATCTTTTTACCATGATACAACTTAAGTCATGTTTGGTTCCTTTAGTATAGGGACTAAAGTTTAGTTAGAAGAATAAAGTTTAGTCCCTACCCTGTTTGGTTTTTGTCGGGGACCGTAATTAGGGGTACCACCATTGCTCCTTAATCCGGCTGGAAAACATCTTCAGAACAAACCATAAACGACCGATAAAGCGTGGGCTTCGTCTACCGAGGGACGCGACCTCATCCGAGCCCAGCCTCGGGCAAGGACAGAAGTCCCGGATGAATTCATGCCTCGCCTGAGGGTCCCCTCAGTCAGCAGACACACCCTCGGCTCGCCCAAAGTCTAGCGCAGGCAAGCTTTGTCGTACAGCGACCTCGTCCGAATCGCCTTACCAACCGACCGTATCACATGCGCATTTAATGTGGGGATCGCCTGACATCTTATCCTGACACGCGTGCCTCAGTCGGCAAGGTCGAAGTGACCGCAGTCACTTCACCCCCGTCACTGACCGTTCTGACAGGAAAACAGCGCTGTTCACCCCGCTCCGGCAACTGTGCCAGCTATCAGGGAAGGGCCGACAACAGCAAGTCACGACCTCCCCCAGTTCGGCCTCGGGCGCAACAGGGAGCTCCGCCTCGCCTGACCCTAGGTCTCGGCCTCAGCTTTGGCCTCGGGAGAAGGTCTCCGCCTCGCCCGACCCCGACCTCGACCTCTGTTTCGGTCTCGAGAGAAGGTCTCCGCCTCGCCCGACCCTATGCCTCGGCCTCAACCTCGGCCTCGGGAGAAGGTCTCCGCCTCGCCCGACCCTGGGCCTCGGCCTCAGCCTCGGCCTTGGAGGAGTCGCCGCCTCGCCCAACCTCGGCCTCGTATCAGCTACGCTACTGGGGATCCATCATTGCCCTACCCTTAGCTAGCCGCCTCAGGCTACGAAGGAACAAGACCGGAGTCCCATCTAAGTTACTCCGGTAACAGGTAATGATGGTTCCCCGCGTGCGCCCATGACGTCGGCTGCTCTCAACCCCCTACAGAAGCAAGGAAACGTCAGCAGGATCCATGCCGCACCATCAGCTATGCTACTACAGGGCTCAAGGCACTTCTCCGACGGCCACGTTATTACCTCTACAGGGCTCAAGGCACTCCTCCGACGGCCACGTCGGTACATCTACAGGGCTCAAGGCGCTCCCCCGACGGCCACATTATTATCTGTACAGGGCTCCGGTCACTTCCCTGCCAGCCACGTTAGCTCCAAGCTACACCCCCATTATACAGTTGGGCGTCTCCTTATGTCTATAAAAGGGGGTGTCCAGGGCCCCACGAGGGGAAGGAGGGAGGCGGGAGAGAGAGGGACAAAAACGTGCAACGTACGAACTCACAGACGCACGACGTGGACGAGCGGAGGCAGGCAGAGTAGGAGAGACACGGTGGAGGCAGCCCCAGACGGCTCGCCTCAAGGCCGTACCCTCTCCTTCTCACTCTCTCTCGTTCTCGCTCTCCCGCAACGCTTGTAACCCCTACTGCAAGCGCCCCTTGGTGCAGGATAATATAAGCCTCATCCCATCGCTTGTGTTCCATCTTGCATCAACCCATCTGGACAGGGGCACGCGGCACTAAAATTCACTAGTCGGTCCGGCTGAGGGCCCCCTGGGTCCGAAACACTGACAGTTGGTGCGCCAGGTAGGGGCACGCTGCGTGTTAACGAATACTTTCCCGTTGAGTTCCAGATGGGTAGCTTTCAGCAGCCTCTTCAGCCCGGGATGGTGCTCCGCTTCGGAAGTCTCGAGTTCATGTCCCTCGACGGCAGCTACGACATGGTACTGCTCCCTCCGCAGCATGACAACAACGATGGTCGATGGCTCGCCCGGCAGAGGCGAACTCGACGATGGCATCTCCCCGTGGCAGAAGGGGAACACCCGGATTTACCCCACCACCCTCCTCGCCGGAGGAGACGGAGACGGGGCAACCGTGGCCAGGCAGGAGGCGGCACCTCATCGGCTGTCAAATCAGAGCGAGTCGACAACACCGGCACCCCTGTGGGGGACACGTAGGGTGTTGTCCTCACACCTGAGACAACGACGGATGTCGCCTCCCCGCAACGGGCCAACCCTGAGTGGACTGATGACGCCAGCACCCTCGCGAAGGATTTGCTGGGCATTAGCCTCGTACCTGCGATAACGGTGCAGTCCATCCCCGATGCGACTTCACCACTGTCCATCGACCAAAAGGTACCGTCCGTTTTCCACCATGTTCCCTTTAGATTCAGTTTCGATCCACCAAGCGACCTCGCTTCGGTGAGCGCTTTCGCTAGGGCATACCCTGACCTTCCAGGGTACCATACGTGGTCCTCTTGGGACCGACTGACGGCTGTCTTAACCTCCGGACCCGCGGGTTCTGAGGAAGAGGATGACCCTGACGTCAGTTGGGATTTCTCTAGACTCCGTGATCCTAGTGCCATGCGCGACTTCATGTCCACATGTGACCACTGCCTCTCCGGCTGCTCTGATGATGGTCACAGCCTCAACAACGAGGGTTGCGACCCAACTCGTGAGTGATTCCACATCGATCAGGAGGATCACGACGGAGAGAACCACCTTGGCATACCAGGAAGTGACGGTGCCCTTGCACCTGCGTCTCGCGTTGAGATCCCGCGGGAGCTAGCTATGGTCCAAGTCCCTGCGGGGGGTCAGGACACACAGCTTGAGCAACTCCGCGAGATGCAGGCCAAGCTCGACAAAGAAGCGGGGCGACTTGTGCAGCTCCGGCAAAACATTGAGCAGGAGTGGGTAGGCCAGGCACTCGCTGGAGGAGCGCGTCTTTGGGCCTAGGACGTCCAGCGCCGCATTGCTGACGATGTCAGGGCGATGCTGCCCCCAGCCTTCAACGGGGCCAGCCAGAGCCTAGCCACAGTAGCAATGTTGCTTCGGACGATGCCGGAGCCATCCACCACCGAAGGGCGACGTATCCAAGAAGAGCTCAAGGGGCTCCTGGAAAACGCCGCTGTCCGGCAAGCCGAGAGCTTTGCCTCCCGGAGGCGAGGGGACCCCTCGGAGCATCGTGCAACGCCCTCCCGACATGTGCGAGAGGCCTCGGTCCACACTGAGCGCACACCGGACGAGACGCCTGCGGCCCCGGATTGCCTCGGCGACAATCAGTGCCACCGCGACGGTCGAGTCCGCCTCGAGGAAAAGGTGCGCCGAGGCTACCACCCCAGGTGCGGGAGACGTTACGACAGTGAGGAGGATCGAAGTCCCTCGCCCGAGCCGCCAGGTCCGCGAGTCTTCAGCCGAGCCATACGACGAGCGCCGTTCCCGGCCCATTTCCGAGCCCCGACTACCATCACCAAGTACTCGAGAGAGACAAGGCCAGAGTTGTGGCTTGCGGACTACTGGCTGGCATGCCAGTTGGGAGGGGCGGACGATGACAACCTCATCATCCGCAACCTCCCCCTTTTCCTCTCCGATGCTGCTCGGGCCTGGCTGGAGCATCTACCTCCTGCGCAGATCTCCGACTGGGACGACCTGGTCAAGGCTTTTGCTGGAAATTTCCAGGGTATGTATGTGCGCCCTGGGAACTCATGGGATCTCCAAAGCTGCCACCAGCAGCCGGGGGAATCCCTGCGAGAGTACATCCGGAGGTTTTCGAAGCAGCGCACCGAGCAGCCCAACATCACCGACTCGGACGTCATCGGGGCATTCCTCCCTGGCACCACATGCCGAGACCTGGTGAGCAAACTGGGGCGCAAGACTCCCACCAAGGCGAGCGAGTTGATGGACATCGCCACCAAGTTCGCCTCTGGTCAGGAGGCGGTCGAAGCCATCTTCCGGAAGGACAAGCAGCCTCAGGGAGGGCAGAAGGAAGACGCCCCCGAGGCGTCCGCCCAGCGTGGCACGAAGAAGAAGGCCAAGAAGAAGGAGCAAGCAAAGCGCAACGCCGTCGACACGGATCTCGTCGCCGTTGCCGAGCACAGGAACCCTCGGAAGCCTCCTGGAGGGGCCGGCGCGTTCGACAAGATGCTCAAGGAGTCATGCCCCTATCATCGGGGTCCCGTCAAGCACACCCTTAAAGAGTGCAATATGCTCCGGTGCTACATCAACAAGGCTGGACCCTCGGCAGAAGGTGGCAAAGACCAAGGCAACAACAAGGGGGCGACAAGGAAGAGGAGTTCCCGGAGGTCTACAACTGCTTCATGATCTATGGCGGACAGGTGGCGAACGCCTCGGCTCGGCACCGCAAGCAAGAGCGCCGGGAAGTCTGCTCGATGAGGGTGGCAGCGCCAGTCTACCTTGACTGGTCCGACAAGCCTACCACCTTCGACCAAGGTGACCACCCTGACTTCATGCCGAGCCCAGGAAGGTACCCGCTCGTCATCGACCCGATCATCGGCAACGTTAGGCTCTCCAAGGTCCTCATGGATGGAGGCAGTAGCCTCAACATCATCTACGCCGAGACCCTGGAGCTCTTGGGGGTTGATCGGTCCGAGATCCGGGCTGGTGCAGCACCCTTCCACGGGATCGCACCCGAAAAGCGTATCCTGCCCCTCGGATAGGTTGACTTGCCCGTCTGCTTTGGAACTCCCTCCAACTTCCGAAAGGAAACCCTCACCTTCGAGGTAGTTGGGTTCCGAGGGACCTATCACGCGGTGCTGGGAAGACCATGCTACACCAAGTTCATGGCCTTCCCCAACTACACCTACCTCAAGCTCAAGATGCCTAGCCCCAAGGGAGTCATCACCGTCGAGCCCACGTACCGCCACGCTTACGAGTGCGACGTGGAATGCGTGGAGTACGCCGAGGCCCTCGCCCAGTCCGAAGCCCTCATCGCCGACATGGATTGCCTCTCCAAGGAGGCGTCCGACGCAAAGCGGCACGCCAGCAACTTCGAGCCGGCCGAGGCGGTCAAATCCGTCTCTCTCGACCCCAGCAACGACGCCGGCAAGAAAGTCAGCATCGGCTCCGAGCTCGACCCCAAATAGGAAGCAGTGCTCATCGACTTTCTCCGCGCAAATGCCGAAGTTTTCGCGTGGAGTCCCTCGGACATGCCGGGCATACCGAGGGATGTCGCCGAGCACTCACTGGACATCCGAGCTGGAGCCCGGCCCGTGAAGCAGTCCCTGCGCCGTTTTGATGAAGAAAAGCGTAGAGCCATAGGCGAGGAGGTCCACAAGCTGATGGCTGCAGGGTTCATCAAAGAGGTATTCCATCCCGAATGGTTAGCTAACCCTGTGCTCATAAAGAAAAAGGGTGGGAAATGGAGGATGTGCGTAGACTACACTGGTCTGAACAAAGCATGTCCGAAGGTTCCCAACCCTCTGCCTCGCATCGATCAAATTGTGGACTCCACTGCTGGGTGCGAAACCCTGTCATTCCTCGATGCCTACTCGGGCTATCACCAAATCAAGATGAAAGAGTCCGACCAGCTCGCGACTTCTTTCATCACACCTTTTGGCATGTATTGTTATACTACAATGCCATTTGGCTTGAGGAATGCAGGTGCCACCTACCAGAGGTGCATGAACCATGTGTTCGGAGAACACATCGGCAAAACGGTCGAGGCTTACGTCGATGACATCATCGTCAAAACAAGGAAAGCCTCTGACCTCCTGTCTGACCTTGAGGTAACATTCAGTTGCCTGAAAGCAAAGAGCGTGAAACTCAATCCTGAGAAGTGTGTCTTCAGAGTCCCCTGAGGCATGCTCTTAGGGTTCATCGTCTCCGAACGAGGCATTGAAGCCAACCCGGAGAAAGTCGCGGCCATCACCAACATGGGGCTCGTCAAAGATTTGAAAGGAGTACAAAGGGTCATGGGATGCCTTGCAGCTCTGAACCGCTTCATCTCGTGCCTTGGCGAAAAAGGGTTGCCCTTGTACCGCCTCTTAAGGAAGGCCGAGCGCTTCACTTGGACCCCCAAGGCCGAGGAAGCCCTCGGAAACTTAAAGGCGCTCCTTACAAATGCGCCCATCTTGGTGCCCCCCGCTACGAAAGAAGCCCTCTTGATTTACGTCTCCGCAACCACTTAGGTGGTCAGCGCTGCGGTCGTAGTCAAGAGACGAGAAGAAGGGCACGCACTGCTCGTCCAGAGGCCAGTCTACTTCATCAGCAAAGTGCTATCCAAGACCAAAGTCCGCTACCCGCAAATCCAGAATCTGCTCTACGCAGTGATTCTGACACGGCGGAAGCTGCGACACTACTTCGAGTCTCATCCGGTTACTGTGGTGTCATCTTTCCCCCTGGGAGAAATCATCCAGAGCCGAGAGGCCTTGGGTAGGATAGCAAAATGGGTAGTGGAACTCATGGGCGAAACACTTTCATTTGCCCCTCGGAAGGCAATAAAATCCCAAGTCTTGGCCGACTTCCTGGCTGAATGGACCGACACCCAGTTGCCGACGGCCCCAATCCAGCCTGAGCTTTGGACCATGTACTTCGACGGGTCGCTGATGAAAACATGAGCAGGTGTTGGTTTGCTCTTCGTTTCACCCCTCGGGAAACATGTGCGCTACGTACTGCGCCTCCATTTTCCGGCATCAAACAACGTGGCCGAGTATGAGGCCCTGATTAATGGCCTGCGCATCGCCGTCGAGCTAGGGGTTTGGTGCCTCGATGCTCGTGGCGACTCGCGGCTCGTCATTGACCAGGTCATGAAGAACTCCCACTGTCGCGACCAAAAAAAGGAGGCCTACTGCGACGAAGTTCGGCGCTTAGAAGACAAGTTCTACGGGCTGGAACTCAACCATGTTGCTCGACGGTACAACGAAACCGCTGATGAGCTAGCGAAAATAGCCTTGGGGCAAACCACAGTTCCCCCGGACGTCTTCTCCAGGGACATATATCAACCATCCGTCAAACTCGACGACGCGCCCGAGCCCAAGGAGGCCTCGGTCCAGCCCGAGGTACCCTCGACCGCCAAGGGTGAGGCCCTGCGTGTCGAGGTGGAGCGGAATGGGGTCGCACCGGTCCCGAACTGGCGGACCCCGTACCTGGAATATCTCCTCCGAGGAGAGCTACCCCTCGACAAGGCCGAAGCTCGGCGACTGGCTCGGCACGCCAAGTCGTTCGTTTTACTGGGTGATGAAAAGGAGTTGTACCACCGCAGCCCCTCAGGCATTCTCCAACGATGCATATCCATTGCCCAAGGACAAGAGCTGTTGCAAGAAATACATTCAGGGACTTGTGGTCACCATGTACCACCTCGAGCCCTCGTGGGAAACGCTTTCCAACAAGGTTTCTACTGGCCAACCGCAGTGGTCGATGCCACCAGGATTGTACGCTCTTGCCGAGGGTGCCAATTCTACGCGAGACAGACACACCTGCCCGCTCAAGCCCTGCAGACAATACCCATCACTTGGGCATTTGTCGTGTGGGGTCTGGACCTCGTCGGTCCCTTGCAGAACGCACTCGGGGGCTTCACGCACCTGCTGGTCGCCATCGACAAATTCTCCAAGTGGATCGAGGTCCGACCCATAACCAGCATCAGGTCCGAGCAGGCGGTGGTGTTCTTCACAAATATCATCCATTGCTGTGGAGTCCCAAACTCAATCATCACTGACAATGGCACGCAGTTCACTGGGAAAAGTTCCTGGACTTCTGCGAGGACCACCACATCCGTGTGGACTGGGCCGCCGTAGCGCACCCAATGACGAATGGGTAGGTGGAACGCGCCAACGGTATGATTTTGCAGGGACTAAAGCCGAGGATCTACAACAACCTCAATAAGTTCGGCAAGCGGTGGATAAAAGAGCTACCCTCGGTGGTTTGGAGTCTGAGGACGACGCCGAGCCGGGCCACGAGTTTCTCGCTGTTTTTCCTAGTCTATGGGGCCCAGGCCATCTTACCCACGGACTTGGAATACGGTTCCCCGAGGACAAAGGCTTACAGTGACCAAAGCAACCAGACCAGCCGAGAGGATTCGCTGGACCAGCTAGAAGAGGCTCGGGACGTGGCCTTACTACACTCGGCGCGGTATCAGCAGTCTCTGCGACGCTACCACGCCCGAAGGGTTCCGCCTCGAGACTTCCAAGTGGGAGACTTGGTACTTTGGCTATGTCAAGACGCTCGAGGGTGCCAAAAACTCACCCCTCCCAAGGAAGGGCCCTTCAATATCGCCAAGAATTTGAAGCCTGGGACATACAAGCTGGCCAACGATCAAGGCGAGGTCTACAGCAACGCTTGGAACATCGAACAACTACGTCTCTTTTACCCTTAAAATGTTTCAAGTCGTTCATGTATCTCGCTTTCTTTGCATGCATAAATAAAGTCTAACCATCAAGGGAGGATCAGCCTTGCCTCGGCAAAGCCCGACCCTCCCTCGGGGGCTAGAAGGGGGGAACCCCCTCTGCGTCAAAATTTTTCTCGGAAAAGTCTTTTGCCAGAACGTCTTTCGTGCATTTCGACTGTGTCGATAACAGAATCCTAAAGACGAGCAAGAGAGACCGTAAGCGGCAAGGCCGACCGAGCCGAGGGACTCCTATGCCTCCGGGATACGGATACCTCACTCATCACCTTCCGCGAAAAGGTAGCTCACGCTCGGGTAAGCGATTCTGCTACCGAACAAGTCCTAACGCTCGAAAACTTTTCTGCCAGAACGACTTTCGTGCCTTTTCGACTGCGTCGCTAACAGAATCCTAAAAAGGACGGGAGAACACGTAAGCGGCAAGGCCGACCGAGCCGAGGGACTCCTACGCCTCCGGGATACGGATACCTCACTCATCACCTTCCGCGAAAAGTAACTCACGCTCGGATAAGCGATTCTGCTACCGAACAAGGCCTAATGCACGGAACAAGAGAAAAGAAAACGCAGCTTTATAATACGACAGTAATGTTTAGGCCTCAGCGGCCGCAAAAGACATATGCATACTTCAAGCAAATTGTTCCTACAGGCTCAGACATCGGCAGGGGGAGGAGCAGCACGCTCGGCGTCATTTCCACCCTCGGCAGAATCTGGCCCGGCCTCAGACGGCGACACGGGCGGAAGGATCTCCACCTCAAAGGAGGAAGCCAGCGCCGCACTTGGGCCCTCGATGGCCGCGTCAAGCCTCTGGACCTCGGCTAAGGCAGCCTCCTCTTCGTCAGGTAAGCAGTACCCCTCGCTGACCCGCTCCAGATCCACGTCGTAGTGGGAAGCGAGCACGGCGAAGGCCCGCTTGACGCCGTGGTGCAGCGCCCCGCGGAGTCTGTTGCGCACATGGCCGCCCAAGGCCCACAAATGACTCTGGGGGGAGCTACCCAAGGGAACACCATCGAGGCCAAAGGCCTGGCAGAAAGCCGAGATGGCCTCGGACATGGCCACGCGCTCGGCCTCCTTCTGCTCAGCCGCCTCGGCAAGCGCCTTGCAGTTCTTGACGGACTCGTCAAGAGCCATCTCGAACCCTGCAGACGGCAGGACAACATTCTTCAGACGCAAGGAGAAGAATGGAGACAAAAAAACAAAGTCACAGAGAGGGCAAAACACACCTTCGGCCCGGACACCCTAGCTTGGGCAGACCAAGCACACCCGACGGCCACGGCCAGACCCTCCGCAAGGGTCCCAGCCCGAGCGGTCGCCTCGGGGTCCACAAAGGGGGAGCACCCTCTGTGCCGAAACTTTCCTCGGGAAAGTTTTTCCACCAAAACAACTTTCGTGCATCTCGACTGTGTTAGTAGCGGAGTCTCAAAAACAAGCGACTGAGACCTTGAACGGCAAGGCCAACCGAGCCGAGGGACTCCTACGCCTCCGGGATACGGATACCTCACTCATCACCTTCCAGGAAAGGCGGCTCACGCTCGGATAAGTGATTCTGCTACCGACGAATAAGTCTTAATGCTTGAAACAAGAGGAAAGAAACAAGGCTTTATACCCAAATGTTCAGGCCTCAGCAGCCACAAAGAATAAACACACGTGCTTGGGGTAACAATGGTACCTAGACATAGACGTCGGCAGCGTCCTCGGCGGTTGTCCCGACCTACGGCAGATGTCTTAGTACTCAAAGCTATTACATCTCGCTCTCAAGAAGGTACCATTACAAACGGGACTCTGGGTCCATTCCCGCGGGAATGAACTACCTCCACACCGGAGGGGGCGCAAAATAACAAGTTTCGAGCAGCTCGCCGGCAACCACTACACCAGCAGCGCGACAACGACCTCCGCCTCGGGCGGCTAGACAGCAGCAGCGATGGCCCCAGGGCAAACGCTACCACTGAAAGGCCCTCGTTCACGTCTCCTCATGGGGGACGAGAACCAGCCATTAAAGCCAAAGAGCCGGAGGTCCGGAGCGCAGCTGGCACCGATGGTCTCGTCGGCAGAGGCAACCGCTGCGGTGGGAAGCCTCACCAGCGGCAGCCCCCACTCCAGCACCGGTGACAGCAGCCACCTGCGCACGGCACGACCATCGCCCGGGTGGAGGACGGACAGCTGCACCCTGACCAGGCAGCAGCAGTTCGCCTTCCCCCGCATGGCTGGAGGATGCCTCCTCCGCAGGGCTGGAGGATGCCCTTCTCCCCCGAATGCTGGAGGAAGAAGCGGGTCACCGGCCCACGCGGGAGACAGGACCCAACCCGCCGTGCCCTCCTCCTCAGCCCGGATGATGAACATCCTTGAAGCTGAAGGAGGGGCAGAGGCCGCAGCCCGGCTTGCTTCTCCCCACCACAAGGCTGGTGATCATCCCTACGGATGACCATTGGTGAGGGACTGCAGCCGGGCTACATGATGAAAATCCTTGAAGCCGAGCGGTGACCAGAGAGTGCCAACCCCCACGGGGTCACGCTCCTCGAACAGCAGCAAAAAGAAGGCAACGCGGGTGCACCCCATCTGGGGGCTCGGAAGGTGGAAGGGCGCGATGGATGCGAGGAGTGTGAAGGCATGGCTACCGCCCAGGGGGTCGATCCCTTTTTAAAGGCAGATCTCCTCACTCGCACCCCCAAGCGTCATGGGCAAAGTCTCCACCGACGTGTCCAGGGTTCCCACCCCACGACATGGGGCTGGGTCCCACATGTCATTCGAGCTGACCCGAAACGCGAAGGAGGCAAACCGCCGCACGCGAAGCATGTAACCGCCCTGCGGTTATAAGCATTCCACCATCCTCGCCGAAACCAGCGGTCAAAAGGGCGGGCCGCCACGCGGGAAGCATGCAACCGCACCACGGTTGTGCACCCTTTCAGCTTCGTTGCATCCGGTGATCCAACACGGAGGCCCGGTCCCGCATGTCATGTAACCGGCGCAACGGTTACTACATGCAAGGAAACCGCACCGCCGCTTGTGCCAATGCTGCGTCTTCTCGACTACGGAACCAGTGCAGCGACTCAAGGCAGCCCTGCGCGTGACCCAACAGTACCCATTAAGTGTGGCGATCACGGGTCACTCAGCCGCGGAGATAGGCATGATGATCGATATGATCAGAGGCGGGCCGGCAGTAACTGCAGCAACAAGCGTGCAGAAGCAGCAGTCCAATCGCCTACAGGTTTGCATCCTCTCTCAAAACGGCAGGGTAGCCCTCCCCCGCAGCATGAAAAACGACGCACCCGTGTTCCGTTCCTCGAACGACTCGCGCACGCGCAACAGACGCCCCACGAATCGCTCGTCCCGTCGCATTAACTCCTTGGCAGGGCAAGCGACACCTCCGGCAGGCGAAGCGGGCGCCGTTTTGTCTCTGTCATGACGACCGCGTCATAAAAGGTGCGCCACATTATTTAAATTCATATCCTTTTCCTTTTCCTTTTCCTCTCTCTCTCTCTCTCTCTCTTGCCACAGGGACCGGGAAAGGGGATATTGCGAAAAGGATCCTTCTTGGCGAAGGAAACGGGCCCTGAGCCCTCCTACTGATCAGGGGTTCGAAGGTTGCGCCCTCCGGGGTTCGGTAACTGCCCTAGAGCACTCGGGCTCTGAGCCCATTACTGATCAGGGGTTCGAAGGCTGGCCCCTCAGAAGGGTTCGATAGCTGCCCCAGAGCACGCAGAGTTAGGGATGACCCTGGGTACGTCCGTTACATGGCCGAGGCTCGGGCTACGCTCCCGAGGTACCCTAGGACATTTCCGAGACCAGCGGGAACGATTTGTAATGGAATCCCACCGGAGGGAGGCATCGAGCCCTCGGATCCTATCGAATGGGTCTGGATCCAGCAAATCACCTACAGGTACTTTTGGAGCGTGCCTCTAGGCCACTAGCTGACCCTTATTGAATGGGGCTCGGGCGTCCACTCGGATTACCCGTTAGCAGCTCACTAGAAACACCGTGTTCGGTGCCCCCCGGGGGTAACACGGCGCTTCCCCCCCCCCTTCCTCCTTGCGGAAAGGCGACGAAGGGGCGCACAATAAAAGTCGAGACGGTCCTTGATCGTCCTCTCGCTCCGTGCAGAGGCTCGGGGGCTGCTCTCGCACCAGGCTACGGCCAAACCGTTGACCACGTCAACAAACTAGCTTGAAAACTCGGAGCCTGACCGTGCACCCGGGCTGCGGCCGGGCCGCATTAGGAAACGACAAGGTTGACCGAGGCATCACAAAAAGGATTAAGATCTCAGAGGAGTCAAACCACTCCTCCGAGGCCTCAGGGGCTACACCCGGCGGGTGCGCTCGCGCGCACCCACCGGAACGAAGCATAACCGAGAAGGGCTGGTCCCCTTGCAAAAAATCTGGCAGAACCTCCAAGCGAGTACTTACACCCCCTTCGAGGCTCGGGGGCTACTGTCGGGGACCGTAATTAGGGGTACCCCAATTGCTCCTTAATCCGGCTGGAAAACATCTTCAGAACAAACCATAAACGACCGATAAAGCACGGGCTTCGTCTACCGAGGGACGCGACCTCATCCGAGCCCAGCCTCGGGCAAGGACAGAAGTCTCGGACGAATTCACGCCTCGCCCGAGGGTCCCCTCAGTCAGCAGACACACCCTCGGCTCACCCAAAGTCTAGCGCAGGCAAGCTTTGTCGTACAACGACCTCGTCCGAATTGCCTTACCAACCGACCATATCGCATGCACATTTAATGCGGGGATCACCTGACATCTTATCCTGACACGCGTGCCTCAGTCGGCAAGGTCGAAGTGACCGCAGTCACTTCGCCCCCTTTACTGACCGTTCTGACAGGAAAACAGCGTTGTTCACCCCGCTCCGGCAACTGTGCCAGCTATCAGGGAAGGGCCGACAACAGCAAGTCACGACCTCCCCTAGTTCGGCCTCGGGCGCAACAGGGAGCTCCACCTCGCCCGACCCCAGGCCTTGGCCTCAGCTTCGGCCTCGGGAGAAGGTCTCCGCCTCGCCCGACCCTGACCTCGGCCTCGGTTTCGGTCTCGAGAGAAGGTCTCCGCCTCGCCCGTCCCTGGGCCTCGGCCTCAACCTCGGCCTCAGAGGAGTCGCCGCCTCGCCCGACCTCGGCCTCGTATCAGCTACGCTACTGAGGATCCATCATTGCCCTACCCTTAGCTAGCCGCCTCAGGCTACGAAGGAACAAGACCAGAGTCCCATCTAAATTATTCCGGTAACAGGTAATGATGGTTCCCCGCGTGCGCCCATGACGTCGGCTGCTCTCAACCCCCTACGGAAGCAAGGAAACGTCAGCAGGATCCATGTCGCACCATCAGCTATGCTACTACAGGGCTCAAGGCACTTCTCCGACGGCCACGTTATTACCTCTACAGGGCTCAAGGCACTCCTCCGACGGCCACGTCGGTACATCTATTGGGCTCAAGGCGCTCCCCCGACGGCCACGTTATTATCTGTACAGGGCTCAGGGCACTTCTCTGCCAGCCACGTTAGCTCCAAGCTACACCTCCATTGTACAGCTGGGCGTCTCCTTGTGTCTATAAAAGGGGGTATCCAGGGCCCCACGAGGGGAAGGAGGGAGGCGGGAGAGAGAGGGACAAAAACGTGCAACGTATGAACTCACGGACGCACGACGCGGACGAGCGGAGGTAGGCAGAGTAGGAGAGACGCGGTGGAGGCAGCCCCAGATGGCTCGCCTCAAGGCCGTACCCTCTCCTTCTCACTCTCTCTCGTTCTCGCTCTCCCGCAACGCTTGTAACCCCTACTGCAAGCGCCCCGTGGTGCAGGATAATATAAGCCTCATCCCATCACTTGTGTTCCATCTTGCATCAACCCATCTGGACAGGGGCATGCGGCACTAAAATTTACTAGTCGGTCCGGCTGAGGGCCCTCCGGGTGCGAAACGCCGAAAGTTTTTAGACTAAAAGTATTCAAAATGCATTAAATAAATCATAAAAGAACTAAAATACCCATTAACATTCTTCCGTCATTAGTACAACTGAAATAAAGAAGAGATAAAATATAAAATTTATATAGTTTATTCACTTTTAGTTACTCTTTGAAGGACTAGAGACAAATAATTTAGTCACACCGTTTGATAATTTAGAAATTAAATTAGACTAAAAGAGAAACTAATCTTTAATACATCGAAGCCTAGACTAGGCCACGGCCCGCACCGAACTGCCGATACAAGTACTAGTTGGCATACGTGCAAGGATTCATCTTTGTACTCCACCAGGTCAATGTCGTCACCCAACCAAACGTGCTAGCTACTCCGTGTATAGTGCTAATTAATTAGGGTGTGGCCGGTGGTCATTCTTGCGTTACGTGTACTCATGACTCTGTCGCCATGACATATACTACGGTCTACGGCTGCTTCTGTGACGATCTTTTTGCCTGTCATGTCGTCAATTCGTGATCAGTGCGTGGCGTGAACAAGATTGACCGCTTCGGATTCTGCATGGATACGCACGTACGTGCGTGCTTGCTGCACATACAGAGTACGTAGAAAACCTAGTTAGGCACCTAACTGAAAACTGATTGATGTTCTACTCCCAGCTCCCTAATTAAGGGGGTGTTTGGTTTCTAGGGACTAATTTTTAGTCCCCCATTTTATTTCATTTTAGTCTCTAAATTACTAAATATAGAAACTAAAACTCTATTTTAGTTTCCCTATTTAACAATTTATAAACTAAAATAGAATAAAGTGGAGGGACTAAAGTTTAGTCCCTATAAACCAAACACCCTCTAACTTAGGTATAGCCATCAAAGGCTACCGAATTAGCTGGAGTTTTTTCCTACAATTACGGCGTCTCCAGCAAGCCATTTAAATCCGTAGTTCACGTGTGGAGGAAAAACACATATGAAAGAAAAATAGGTAAGCCATAGGGCAATCAAACATGTCAGAGCATTTGCTGCAGAGTGAGTGGGCACTTTGGGCAATTCAATTGAACTACCAATCACGAGTGACGCAGGCCGACCATACATGCGTCATTTTCTCGTGCTTTATTTGTGGCTGTAATCACTCACTGTCAGACATAGTTGTTTTGTCTAGTGCTACAGACACTTGATAAAGTCAAAATACACTCCACAAACACTTTGCTGAGTCTTATACTCGACAAAGGGTTGAGTGTTTTTTTACCGGATAATCGACAAAGACTTGACAAGTGCTAAGAAACACTCGACAAAATAAAATGACAAAACCCTGAAAAAAGTAGCAAAAAATTAAATTAGAGGAGGCACCATCCACTAGCTAGCAACTCGACATCCTCTGTCTCAATCTCAATCAAAGTCACAAAATTTTTCACGCACTTTTTTGCGTGTTGTGGATTCGACTCGTGACCTCCTCTTGCGTACAATCTTCGTTACCACTATATTACTATATCAGTTGTGTCTATATTTTTTCCTTTTTCACATATTATAACAAATCGAGTGTAAATTGGTTGTTTGAGGCAATACATGAATTCAAATTCAAATGTTGGCAGCTGTATGTTGCATCAATTTTCAAGATATACAACTTCAGTTTTGATAGTTTCTCTTCATCCGATGTCATTTATAAAATTTGAATTTCAAATTTGAAAACTTCAAACGTATTTTTCTATGACAAGATGATTTTAAATCAAAAGGTTGTCAATTACAAAGTTTCATAACATTTCAATACCTACAACTTTTATTTTGGTAGTTTTTCATTCGACGTCGTTTGAAAAATTCAAATTTTAAAATTCAAATATAGTTTTGCATGGCAAGATGATTTCAAACCAAAACATTGTCAACTACAAAGTTTTATAACTTTTCAAGACCTGCAACTTTTTATTTGGGTGGTTTTTTCATTCGAGGTCGTTTTAAAATTTTGAATTTTAAATTTTTTAAATTAAGGCGTAGTTCAAATAAAAAAGTTGCCAACTACAAAATTCTATAACTACTCAAGATCTATAAAGTTTATTTTGGTTGTTTGGTCATTTGTTCATTTCACATGATGGTCCTAACATTATTCACAAACCTTATACACCTCTTTTAGTTTTATAAACTACGAGAGAGATATAAGTTTTATGAACAAATTTAGTTTTATTTTGTGAAATGACCAAAGTATAAACTGTATATCTTAATGAGTTATACAAATTTATAGTTGAAAACCTTTTCATTTGAGTTAATTTACTGTTTCAAAATGTGTTTTTAAATTGTCTTTGTCTAGTGTAAAAAACACTTGGCAAAGAAATTTCTTGTCGAGCGATTTTTTGTTGAGTGTTTTTTTTTTACCGAGTGTTTTTTGTTTCTTTGCCGAGTGACCGAAAACACTAGGCAAAATATTTGACGTTCGACAAAGATGGTCTTTTCCGATAGTGGCTCGTATTTTAACTTAACACATATAGAACTTGCTATCATATTATTTATTTGAGAACTTAATTGTAATGTTATTTTTGCTGCAAAACTATGGTATATGGTTTGTATTTGCTTAGCCGAATACGATCTTGGTTATAATGTGGCTTTATCGAGGTTCTTTGTGATGTTCAATATATAGACTACCTGGTTGATTAGGATTTAAGTGTGGATGTATCATACTTGAGCCTGCAAAAAATCTATTTGTATTTTAATTTGATACATATTTAATACTTCATCCGTTTATTTTTATTTGACGTTGATTAGTATAAAACTCAACTAACCGACGTGAAATAAATAAAAATGGAGATAGTATGACATTGTTATATTATTGGCAACATAAACTTGTAATTGAAACCATAAATTAATTGTAGTTTTAAAATTTTATAAATTTTAATTTGATGCATATTTCTATGTCGTCAGGCAATAAATTATAGTTTTGAAATTTTATAGAAACAATAAAAAACATAAACAAATATGAATGGTTTTTGTCATAGTTTTTCAACGGATGTTTGTTAGTTTTCTTTATTATAGCATACGAACAGTTTTACTCTTTTATTTCAAAATTAAATTAATTTGTTTTTAAATAACTTGTAATTTAAAATGAAAAGGAAAATATGCATGGCGATCAAGAAGAGGCTATCATACAGGTAGAGTAGACGTGAACACGATCTTTTGCGGTATCCAAGATGATAGATAGATCGATAACAATGTCGTCCGTATCATCGCAATGATAGTGTCGTTGAACGCAGCATGAAGCTCATGTTCCAAACATGTGTAGACAATGAACAAAACAAAGGCATATGCGTGGTCGTCGATATGCATATATAGGTCGGTCCTACGGTATTCTTGAGATGGAAACTCTCAAACACTAGCTAACACAACGGAAGTATAATAATACACGTACTACCCTGACTGATCAAACAAACGGTCACGGCGAGCTACAGCTGCCTGGCTTGGCTCATCATCACGTATAGTACGCACGTACGTACGTACGACGGGCGCCACGACGTCTTTCCAGCTCACTCCGGACTTCCTCGTTCTCGTCCATTCACGTACGTAGCTACGGATCTGTAATCTGTTGACCGGCCGGAGTGAGGTATCAATGGAACGTCGCCGGTGCTCGCGTGATCGAACGGATGGTGCATGTCCATGGCAACTGGCAAGCGAGCGCGGGCGGGGCGGGTCAACGATGGCGGCCCGTAGCTTGCGCGGGTTATTGCCGGCAGTGACGTCGAGGAGGAAGACGTGCGTGATGATATGACTACCCCTTCTTGCAGTTGCAGTAGTGTAGGTCGTCTTGCGGTTGCGGTCCTTGAAAAGTTGTTACAGATTAGAGGAGTGCTGCCTGTTCGTTAAGACCATGTAGGGGAGGGAAGATTCTTCATCGTTAGGTACAGCGTGGTGCACTGGTGCGCACACACTGCGGTTATGGTCGTGTTAACGAGCTTACCGACTTCTAATGTTACTAGTACGATGCCCGTGCTTTGCAAGGGCACATTATTCTTTTTTAAAATGTTAGAGCATAACAATTACATGAAAATTAAATGTCCAGGTTAGACACTGTACGACATCTGGGTATCGACTATAATAATGGACAACTAAAAATTTAATTGCTCAAGTGATAAAAAAGTAAGATACAACTATTCAGTACACTGTAAGACCGCTGTCCTAGTGCTCTCAACATACAACTTTCTTTCAATGGCTCTTGACTGCCTTCGTTCAATCACCAATGCCTTTTGACATCCTTCTTTCAAAGCTTTATCTGTTCAATCTTGCAGGCACGATCAATAGTAGATGGACAATGTCAAATGTGTCATGACATTTTGAGATCATTGTTGCCCAATTCGGGTAGCATCGGCCAAAACATGCGACACAATAAGGATATACATCCTGCACAAAAAGGGACTCTAAATTTGCAGAGAATAGAAATGCAAAAGCTAAAGTAGAGAAGATACATCAGAAGATATGCCCCCAACATAAACTTCAGCTCCCAACGATTCAAATAGTTGTTTGAGATCTTCAGAATAGTTATTTGAGATTTTTAGAAGATACATTAGAAGATATGCCCCGACATAAACTTCAGCTCCATGAGTAAGAGCAAGAAGCTCAGCATGCTTCCATTTTTCATTCCCATCATTCGCATCAACATCGACCATTTTACTTTCATCATTAGCATCAAATTCACACACACCATCAATTTATTAATCCTCCTCTACCTCATCATACTCAACCTCCTCCTCAATTTCTTCATACTCAACTTCTTTCTCTTCATCTACCTCGTCTGGATCATCAAACTGACAATGTATGGATAGAAATAAAAACAACGGTTCTGTGATGTTTGTTTATTTGTTTGTTCGAGAAGAAGCAAGTGTTGTGATGTGGGCAAATAGAATTCAGGGACAGGGGAAAAAATATAGGTACTGAAGCAAAGCAGAGGTGAGAGACAATCTACGACATTTCGTGGAGTCAAAAGAGAACATATATTCCAGTAAAAAAAGAACAAGCTTTCAATTTACAATGAAAAGGAAAACATGGGGTCCATGCACAAATACACTACTACTAACCTGCTATTGTAGATGCATGCATAGAACTACACTGATTGTTCGCGTAGTGACCCACTAAGTCTAACAACACCTCGAGGGTAGTAATTGGGCGTCATTTTCTGCACATGTTGCGAGATCATCCGTATGCACCTCAGGGGCATCGTTAGGATCAAATTGATAATGTATGGATATAAAGAAAAACAACAGAAATAGCTAGAACAAAAGATATACAATAATCTTAAACGGGATCTAGCCATGGGTATCCAAATGGAACCTCAAAGCAAGTGATTGGTAAGGGACAAATCCAGAGATAGAAGAATGCTCAGATGGACAATGTGGAAGGTTTCAAGGATATAGTAGCACCATCAACAAGAGTATGCAAAAGATGGCAATCAAAGAAGATGATATCTGAAGTACAATTGAACAGGTTGGTGCAATCGTAAGGTATCAAACATCCCATTAATTGAATGGAAAGGAAGAGAAAAGGAGCATGGAAAACAAAATAAAAATATGTAAAATAAAACCTAAGTAATGATTAAACATGAAAAACGTCACTGTATGGAGTCATGGAGACATAATACAACAGGAAAAAACTTCATACAGCTGCAAGCTTGACCCTAACATGAAAAACATTAACTTGTTACCAGGTACTTGTTGTCTTAAAAATTTAATTCTATGCATTCTAAAATAACTCATATTTATACTTATTGTCTTAAAATTTTAATTCCATGCATTCTGAAATAACTCACGTTTTATCAATAAGTAATTAAATACAGTAGTCATCGAATCATACTATGAACAACAAAACATCAATTACCATGGCGGCATACAGTGTCTAAAGTATCGTTGTTCCACAGATACAGCTGAAAAGTTTAATTGTGTGATTGTATCTAAACTATCTTGGCCATATACATTAAAATCAACCTTATCGTTGCACAAAATAGAAGACATGAATGATAAATTTATGGCATCCAACAACAGACTATAATAGCATTGTGGACTGTAATAATATTGCATCACTGTTTTAATATATCTCGCGCCCAATCACTTGTAAAATAGTTTCATTGTTCGTAAGTAGCATTCTGCTCAATCTCTTGCAGTATGATTGTGGAATTCCCTTGTGCAAAATGGTTGATAGTGACATGCGAGAGTAATTATTTTAACTATTACACTGATGAGTTTCAATAAGTTTTTTTGTATGTTATAGGGATGTTTATCATTCTATATCTATATTTTATACTAATTTTTAACTCTCGTAGCAACGCACGGGCACATCCCTATCAACTTTTTAAGTGTCGTGCGTGCTGCCTCCACTGCTATTTCAGCTTAGTACACGCGTAGAGAAACGTGTAAAAAAAGAAGATGCGGCAAAAAAAAGAGGGATCTTGGAGCTGACCTTTGAAATAAGCGCATGGAGCTTCTTCAGAGAGTTAGCTGCGTAGGGGACATCAGAGACCAGAATCACATCGTAGCCGCCATCTGCCTGGTCGGTCTCGTTAGCCCTCTCCCACGTGCGGCGGCTTTCGGAAAGCTTCCTAGATCTTCTAGGGCAGTAGTCCTGGCCGACGACTACACTGCTTCCATCATGACTACTGCTGCCACCATCCATGAAATCGTCTTCAGAGAAGCTGAGATTTGCTGGCGCCGCGGGTGGCGGCACAGCCGAGATAACTGTTGGGAGTTCATCCCACTCTCCGGCATAGAAATGCACATTTGGATCCTAGAGCTGCCGGGATGGCGTCACGGGGCTCTCTTCTGATGCTCTGTTCTGCCTGTCCTGAGCCTGCTCGAGGTTTGCAAGAACATTGGGTATTGTTCTGCACCGTATGGTTTCTGCGTTCATGTCCTGAAAGTGAACCATGGATGCACCCTGCATGCAACATTTAAGCAAAGTCAGATCATTGTTCTCCATGCAAGGTTTTTTTCTCTCTCTCTTTCAGCTCCCACCATGAAGAGAGATGCACAAATCTATTTGGAACAAGCCTATCCCCTTTATTAATTCGACATTATCATGATTCATGAGTAGTGGAAAGATGAACGCACCTTCAAGCAGGAAAAAATCCCGGAGACGCCAGATCCACATTCAAGCTGCACCAATAGCAACAACAATAACAATAAAAAATCATGAAGTGACCATAGAACTTTTAAAAAATGACCATGTTAAAAGTCCAAGGCTAAGTACTGACAAAGTATAAGCCCCTCCGGTCAAAAATCATCGGTGGATGGGTGGGGTGCAGTGAGGAATCTGACTGTATTGTACTTGTAGTGACAAAATACAGCTCGATAATGGCATGTAAATAAAAACTAACTCGACATGTAGCAGCAATTTAAACTGAAGACACCTCATCTGACCACCAGTTGCAAGATCCAAATTTCAGCGCATTAGAATATGAGGGTGTGCCCATGTGGTCAGTCATGCAACAACAACACATGATCCATGTCCACGCTTTAGAAATCTATACATCAATCTTGGAATATGAGGCCAAGAAAGTTAATATACCCAACCATTTCAGTCCATTTCAGTTTTCACCTGAATTACCTAGTAAAATAACAACATCATTACCACAGATTTGCCAAATTGTCCTCTGGCTAACCAAGAAGAGAGCAAGAACAGAGTTAAGAGACCAACATGTTACATTGTAGAGATTCCCACACCATACTGGCTAAATTCATTAGGCCTATGCAATACTCCAACATCAGTAAAGCAATCAGAGGCGTGGAACAACCAATACAATAGTTTTCTTCACGATGTTTGAAATTGCAAGACAAAATGCACATTACCAGGGTTAAACATGCCTGCAAATTGGTGTAGGTGTCACGATGGTTGATGGATGGGGTCCGTATGATCAGCACCACCAAACCGAGACAGACACGAGCTCGCTGCTCTGCCAGTAGAGTGCTAGACCCATTCCACACTTCTCCACATGGAATCTTCAGACCTGCATGCGCTTCAACAGGCAGTCAGCTTGTGCTTCTGTGAGGTTGTTGAGCGGTACCGGAGCAAACCCGGCCGATGTAAACACTGCCCGCCAAGCCATTGCTTTTTCAGCTTTCCGCCGGCCAAGTACTGCATCCTCTACTCTCGGATGGATCAGAAACCTCTCAATCTTACTGGCAGCATCCACGTTGGTGCCAGCAGCATCAAGTGAGTCGAGAAGGAACATACAAGACTGGAAGCAGATCATGAAGTGCTGTGAAAATGGGAGGTCACCCCGGTAACTGCCATGGTCAATAGCCACAACAATCTTAGGTGCAAGCTGTTTCACCAACTGAAGCAACATAGGGAGCGGTGGCATGCGTGTAGAGCAACCAACAGGGAGGCAAACAACCACAACCTCATTGGGGCTAGGAGCAATGAGTTATGTAGGATCAAACACATCAAGATTGATGTTAGTGAACTCAAATGGAATGCCAAGGTCCACAACAAATTGCGTGAGGTTCTCCCGAGTAAGATGCAGCTCAAGGGGATTATGGGAAGCACTTGAGACGAAGACTGTGAGCTTCAACATTGGCAGGGGGGCGTTCCCAGTTCCACAGCGGTGTGCAAGCTCCTACAAGAAGGAAGCCCACTGGCCGCCAACACCAAGGTCGAAATCAATAATGTGGATACAAGATGAAGTTGTTGAGGCGATCTCGTCGAGGAGCGCCTGGGTGGCCGTGAAATTGGCGAACTGGAGCACAGGCAAGAGGTCGGAGAAGGACTTGTATGCACCGAGCTTGAGGGCAACGTCGAGAGGGGAGGGATAGGTGAGTGGAGCCTTGGTGGCCGTTGGTGAGCGCGAGGAGGAGGGCCTCCTTGAGGTAGGAAGCGGAGAGGAGGAAAGGCTTCCCAATTGGGGGAAGCTGCTGATTGAGCCGCGCCAATATCTTGCGCCCGCCGATGGAGTTGCCGACCTCAGCCGCTTTTGCCTCCGCCGCAAGCTCATCCCGAATTTATAGTAAGTTCTTCCCCAACGACGACAACGCGCTGCCGACGCTCGACGCCATCGCGGCCCAAGACCGACTTCTGCCACCGCCGTCGGCTCGTCCTCCTCGTCCACCACATTGTAAGATGGGGGGTCAGAAGGGGTGGGGGATCTACGACATGGCGGCGCCAATCCTCGTTGGTAGATGCGATTCAGTGGAGAACAGGCGCCGAGGACGGGGCGGGGTCTAGGGAGGTGAGGGCGCAAGAATGGTGGATCGACTTGATCTGGGGGCTCGGGAGGCGGGGGCTGGGCGCCGGGTAACGCACGACCGGGGTGGGGGCACGCCCTCGCCTGCGATCGGCGCAGGAATGGCGGAGCGGGGCGGGGTTTACGGACGCGCATCGAGGAATCACTTTCCATTAAAGGCGCGGGCGTGGTGATCCAGGGATGCGGGGCTCGCGGGGATGGTGGGCTGTCGGTGGAGGTCGCGATTGGGAGGACGTTGGGAGGACGTGGGCGGGTGGGGGCGAGATGCAGGGAAGGGACGGCGCGGGCGGCGGCAGGATGGAGGGAAGGGACGGCGCTGGCGGGGGCGGGATTGCAGGGAAGGGACGGCGCGGGCGGGGGCTGGAGCGGGGGCACGGTGAGTGTGGTGGACGCCCTCGCTCCAGCCTTAAGGTGTAGTAGAGATTATAAAGTTTTATCTCTTCGAATTACAGTGAGTTATTTGGTCACTCACTGTTGTCTCGGTGTCTGGCTCCGCCCTCTACAGATCCTAAAGGTTTAAGGGGTGTTTGAATATACTAGATTTAATAATTAATATCTAAAAATATACTATTAAAATTAGTTAGCTATCAATAGCTAATAACTAAACTATTAGCTAATATGTTTACTGCGTCCAGCTAATTTTAACCAATAACTATTATCTCTGACTAAGTGCCGTTCGCAGTACGTCGCCCATCGCTGCATCTAGACAGCGACGTCTCAAGGCTGCTACACTAGTAGGATAGGACAGTACTACAGAAGCATCCAACAAGCCTGCTTGGGAAAGTTTGGATGACGAATTGACGACGCCACGTACGTGTCCATCTGGCCCGCGAGCCCTCGGAATCAATCGAAGCGAGTGAGCTGCTGGTATGGGCTCGGAGCGGCCCTGGGAACGTTTGGGCTGTAATGACCTGGTTAGAATTTATGGGCTTCTAGGCCTGGTTGAAACTTGGCCAAAAAACGAGGCGAGGCTTTTTTGATGACTGGTCAGGCACTCAAGTCTTATATACAACCTGGAACGACGGTCACAAACAGAGGCCCAGCAAAATCTCCCCGTTCCTGCTTCCCCTCCGTGTCCACTCTCGATCTTCCCTTCCCCCTCGGCGCCGGTCTCCAAACCCGCTTCCGCAATTCGTACCGCTTCCGGTTCCGGGGGCGGGCGGGCAGCACCGTCTCGCCTCTCGGATACTATGGCTTCCGGCGAGGGGTGGGAGGCGGCGGTGCGGGCGGAGGTGGGCGCAGTTGCCTGGTGGGACGACCTGGACAGCGCCGACCTCCGCGCCAGGTTCAAGGCCTTCACGGGGCAGCGCAGCGACTGGCCCCGGCCCACGGTCCTCTTCTGGAAGGACCTTCTCCTCCGCGTCGCCAGGCGACTCCGCGTCTGCTCCGCCCCTGCCCACCACGTATGCGTCCCGCCCACTGCCGGACTGCCCCACTAACCAACCCACCTGAGCTCTCTTCCTCTCTTCTGAATGTTCTGACGGGGCGACGCCGACAAACTGCAGGTGACGAGCGCTTGGTTCGCGCGCCCCGGGGGGCTCACGCCGCTATGCTTGCCGCAAGTTCTGGTCTGCCCGTCGTACGGCTGTCTCAGATTCCCCAGCTGCTGCGGTAGGTCATGGGAACTGGATTTTGATTTTTTTTTGGCATTTTTCAGGAAGAGATGCGTGCGGATGGGGACGTACTGCTGAAATCCGAGCTGATTGATCCATCCTCAACGAGCCTGCACCAGCTGGTCAGGAGGGTGAGACTCATGACCATCGGCTCCAGGAAGGCGGTTTGGCAGGAGGACATCCTCGTGTTCAAATTGTTGATTGAGGTACGTGAAAATGCTCGACCCAAGTGTCTTTGTTTGGTAGCATACAGGAATTCTTATTTGTTTCTCTGCTAGTTGATTGCAGGAACGAGCTGCCGATATTGCTAGGCAATTGAGTGACTCTCATTGGACATCGACATGTGTTGTCACGATTAGCAAATTCAATAGCTTCTTTGCTGACAGGGATGATGCTCATATTGCATTATGTTTTTTGACGCAACATGGGAAAGCTAGGTACCTTTCGGGCAGGAAACCTATTGAGGCATGCTCCCTTTTTCTCGTGCATTATGTTATTCTGGTGAAGCAAGTGCCCACTAGCATGCTGCATTTTGTTCAATTAAATTCATGCCTGCAGGGCATCAAGGTTGCACTCACTGCTTCGCAAGTTCCTTCTGTATCCAAACTTGACCATGACACCTTGCACTTAGTCTGGACAGAAGAGAAGTTGCAAGAACAGCTTGATGTGCTTGATCGACAATGGGAGATGTAAGTATTTTCACACTTTGGTCTCTGTTGTTTAAATGTACTCCCTCTGTCCCATTGTATCTGTCATTCTGGCTTTATACCAGCTACAAGAAAGATTCTCTAAATCTGGACATAAGTTGGGTCTGGATGCATAGAACGTGATGTGAATCTAGACACCCCAAACATTGTTATTAAAACATCGCTTAAACATCGTTTAAGCATCGAGAAAATGTGATTAGTAGTTGGAACGTCCGAGCGTTTTAGGTAAGCCGCGTAGAACGTCCGTTTCGAGTTTAAGCATCGCTTAAGCATCCTAATCGTGTTTTAGGACGCTTTACACGTGCTGAGGACGTTCTACCCGTCCTAGGCCTTTCCTGGGCCTTTAGGTTTTTCTCTAGGTGGTTGGACACACGTCGTCCTCCTCTCTCCTCTCCTCCAACGGCTCAACCGGCCGCCACCCTCCTTTCTCCTCTCCTCCAACATCTCTGGCGCGTCTCCTCTCCTCAGCCATGGAGGCACAGCCGGCCGCCGGCCGTGGAGGCACAGCAGACCTGCGCCACCGCCGCCGCCTACCCCACAGCAGATCTGCGCCCAAGACCAGCAGCCAGCCATCCTCCACCTCCACTGCTCTCTATTTTGATCATTTGGTGAGTACTGATTTTGCTCACAGTGAATCAATCATTCAATCTCTATTTGCTCAACCATATTGGTGAGTACTAAACTACTGATTGTGCAACCATATTGCTCACAGTGAATTTCAATGGCAAGTTGGCAACCATATTGATCTGTTTCTTTTTATGCTATTTGGTTTGTGAACTCAAGTACTCAACTTATGTATGAACTTATTCTATATTTGAACTTCTATGTCAAGTCTGAAAAGACGTTTCAATGTTCGTTTAAACGTTTAAATGTTAAAAAGGTGGTTCATAACGTTTTACCGCTTTAATAACCATGACCCCAAAACACTGCCTAGACGACAGATATAATGGGGCAGAGGGAATAGCTGTCGTGTATCTCAACTTTCAAAAGGACTTTCTTGTATTGGTTGGTTGCCTTCTATAGATTACAAACTCCTGAAGAGTACATGACCCAGCAGATGATACTTTTTTAGCCAGTTTTGTACACAGAAGTGCATTAATATCGCTGGTTGCCCAAAGGTGATCCATCTACTTTCAACACATTAATAACACAGCATGTAAATAGTGAATAGGTTATTATGATTTTCTGTCTATGACCTTTTGAATTGGGAAGGGGCTACCCAGCCCATTGCTTCCTGCTAGTGCTACGAGATCTGACAATTTCATGCTATTGGATTCTCCATCACTTCCTCACACCTTTCTGGTACTGCTGCCTCTTCTGCATTTTGTACTTGTGATGTCAATTTTTTTAGGATCTCAAATTCCTACATTTGGCTGTTGGATGTTGTTCAGTGTTGAAAATTACGTCACACAATCATTGGTATATTAATATTTAATATAGCAATCAGAAGGTCTAGATTAAATCGTAAACTGAATAAGGTTGTGTACTATGGGTTAATACTGAACTCCATGAATTGTACTATGATCATAGTGGAGTTTGATAAATGCTAGTGCAAAAATTTGCTGACTTGTAAAGAATTATCTTTTGATAGTTCAAGGCGAAGGGCATTGGCATCCTTCAAGTCTGGAGATAAACTAGCTGCTTATCGTTATGTGAGGCAGTCTAAATTATTCTCACAAAGCCGGAGCAGATGCACACAGTTGTTGGAAAGGATTGAAGAAGTCATCAGCCTAATTGCTAGTGCTGAATCAAATAAGAAGGTGTGATATTTCTTCATACCCCACTCATGTGGGAGCCTCTGGCACCGTGTCTGTCCCTTTTGATATTTATTACAAATTTATCATTATATGATAAGTAGTTACATTATGTGTATATAGATTCCTCGGACCTAACTCATGTGTTCAACACTGGGTCTGCCCCTTCTATATTTATTACAAATTTATCATTATATGATAAGTCGTTACATTATGTGTATTTAGGATTTTAGATATCACAAACAATGGCATCTTTGTAGCATAATTAGTTATGTAGTCTGTACATGATACTAGGTTTATGAGGCAATACAAATTGGTATCCTGGCAATGAAGGACAACAATGTCAGCATAGATGAGGTTAACATCCACATCAAGGAGATTGATGAGCTTGTTGCTGCACAAAGAGAAGTTGATGCTGCCCTTGGTAAGTTGTTTGTTGTCCTTTTACAAGGAACTCTATAGCTAAGGGTTTTTTCTAGGGTGAAATCCATTTTCTAACCTCCAACTTGCACGACAGTATGATTTCCAAACATGAACCACAGAACTGGGAACCAAACACCCTCCAAAACTAGGTCAAATTTACTCATCTACTGGTTTCAAAGGTGGTTTCCTATTTTGTAAAAATGATAAAAATCTGCTGTAAACTTTAAAAATTATAACTAATTTATTTTAAATCAGGTAAATATGAAACTAGTAATTTTTTTCTTAAAATGTTGTATATCTGTTAGTGAATTTATTTAGATGTATTTGGAACTTATTATTTTGATCCCGTTTTTTTGCCGCTTGTAATGAAACACTCGGAACATTTTTTTTGAAGAAAACATAAGGATAACTGTGTTTCATTGTATAAGAGAGATGAGGTGGTCCTCAACAGGATTCTCACTCATATGAGGACCAAATATTAGTGAGGCAATTACAGATTCAAAACTCTTTCACATAGGGAACACACGACTATTGCGCCCCTACCTTCGCCAGTTTGTGCTTGTCTTCTTTGACGACATTTTGATATACAACACCTCTTGGGCGGACCACCTACGGCATCTCTGTGCCGTCCTCGACACCCTGCACTAGTACCGCCTCTTTGTGAAGAGGTCCAAGTGCTCATTTGGCGTTGACTCTGTCGCCTACCTGGACCACGTCATCTCGGCGGAGGGCGTCGCTATGGACCCTGCAAAGGTCTAGACCATTCACGACTGCCCCCAACCATGATCGGCAGGCTACTACTGCAAGTTCGTCCACAACTATGGTGCCATTGCCGCACCCCTCACGTCCCTCCTGAAAAAGGAGGGGTTTGCATGGTCCGAAGAGGCGACTACTGCTTTCAGCGCCCACAAAGGGGCTGTGACGTCCGCACCAGTGCTGACATTGCCGGACTTCGCCAAGCCTTTTGTCGTCGAGTGCGACACATCTACCCATGGCTTCGGGGCCGTACTCATACAGGAGGCTCATCCGATCGCCTTCTTCAGCCGACCGGTGGTGCCTCACCATCGCTCTCTAGCGGCATATGAGCGGGAACTCATCGGGCTTGTGCTTGCCGTGCGGCATTGGAGGTCGTAACCTGTGGGGGCGTCGCTTTGACGTCAAGATAGACCACTACAGCCTCAAGTACCTCCTCGACCAGCGCCTGGCCACCATTCCTCAGCATCATTGGGTGGGCAAACTTCTCGGTTTCGACTTCTTAGTTGAATATAAGTCAGGAGCAATGAGCACGGTGGCCGACGCCCTCTCGCGCCGCGACACCAAAGAGGCTTTGATTTCATCAGCCGGCTCCGCCATGCCTAGGCCACTGACCTCGCCCTGGCCGCCATCCACGACGAAGTCAACGTAGGTACACGTGCTGCTCCATGGGCAGTGGTCGACGACATGGTCCTCTACGACAGGCGTCTGTACATCCCACTGTCCTCACCCCTTCTGCTGGAGATTGTGGCAGCTGTCCATGAAGATGGACATGAGGGCGTCTAGCGCACCCTGCACCGGCTCTGACGTGACTTCCATTTTCCCAACATGCGTCGTGTTGTGCAGGACTTTGTGCGGGCATGTCCCACTTGCCTGCGGTACAAATCAGAGCACCTTCACCCGGCAGGTCTCCTCATGCCCCTACCAATTCTCACCGTCGTCTAGGCAGACATCGGCCTCGACTTCGTTGAAGCACTGACCCGTGTCAACGGGAAGTCGGTGATCCTCTCCGTCGTCGACCGCTTCAGCAAGTACTGCCACTTCATCGCCCTCGGCCACCTGTACACCGCTGAGTCCGTGGCGCAAGCCTTCTTCACCGACATTGTGTGCCTCCATGGCATGCCACAGTCCATGGTGTCCGACCGCGACCTGGTGTTCACCTCGGCGTTCTTGCGTGAGCTCATGCGACTCATGGGCACTAAGCTGCACATGTCATCCGCCTTCCAGCCCCAGTCTGATGGCTAGACGGAGGCGGCCAACCGCGTCATCATTATGTACCTCCGTTGCTTCACCGGCGACCGTCCTCGACAATGGCTTCGCTGGCTACCATGGGCCGAATATGTGTACAACACGGCATACCAGTCCTTGCTCCGGGAGACTCCATTCCGGGTGGTGTACAGTCGTGACCCGCCCTCCATCCGCTCGTATGAGCCGGGGGAGACGAGGGTTGATGCGGTCGCACGCGACATGGAGCGTGAGGCCTTCCTCACCGATGTGGCTATCGCCTCGAGCAGGCACAGGCGGTGCAGAAACGCCACTACGACAAGCAACACAGGCCAGTGACCTACGCGGTCGGTGACTGGGCTCTCCTTCGTCTATGCCAGCGCGCCCTGTCCTCGCTGCCACAATAGACAACGGGCAAACTGAAGCCCCGCTTCCTGGGGCCATACCGCGTCATCGAGCTCATCAACGGCGTCGTCGTCCGCCTGGAGCTGCCCCCACAGGCCCACATTCATGACATATTCCACGTGGGCACCTTGAAGAAGTATGTGGGGACACCGCCATCAGCCCCACCACCTTGCCCGACATCCATCATGTGTGGTTGTTCCAGAGCCAGCTCAGGTCGACCACGCTCGCTTGGCGTGTGATGTTCAACAGGTGCTGGTCCATTGGCGGGGCGAACCGGCAACTTCGGCAACCTAGGAGGACCTCGACAAGTTTCGCACCACGTACCCAGATTTTCAGCTCGAGTACGAGCTGGACCTCGAGGGGGGAGATGTTATGTGGGGCCGCACCTATGCGCGCCAACAGCGAGCCTGCGACGCATGAGAGCTGAGGCGCGGGCGTCCACGGTGGGCGTGAACATGAGCGCGCCTAAGGAAGGCACGACTAAGGAAAGTGGCTAGATTGATGGCTAAATTGATAGGCCTTAATAGTAGGGGGGATTGGTTACCAAATAAGTTAATTGCCTAATTAGTTGTTGCCTAGTTGGTCGGATTGGTTTCCAAATAAGTTAGTTGCCTAGTTGGTCAGGCCGGTGGCCTATTTATATTGGAACCGTGAGACAATGAGGAATAAGAAAAGTATCACCTCTAATCTCCTATCTCCCTGCATTCTCTAAGCTTGCGGCTGAGGAACACCTCGCCGGAGAAGACGGACAACGACTACGAACTACGTAGCCACGGTCCAGCCGCTCGAGGGCCCAATGCCCTTGACAGGCTGGGGACACCGGCGAACCGGCAGTGGGGTGGGGGGGAGAGGGTGGGCGGCGGTGGGGCATCGGTGGCGGCTGGGTAGGGAGGGAGGGGCGAGAGAAGAAAAACTAACCTAGCTCTATACCATGTGGGAAACCCTAACCATGTCTTAGGGATAGGTGATGTATTAATAGACTTGAGTTAACTGGGCCTGGCCCATTACATAGGGGTGAGAGTAATTGCACTGGGAGAACCCCAAACCCTAAACGGGATTCTAACACTAGGGAACGGAGAGGGAGGGGGAAAGAAGCTTGATACCTTGTTAAATTGGAAACCCTAACCCTTATCTGTATTATTAGATATGGGCTGGGCCTAAACCCATTACAGTTTAGACACACATGTCTAACAGAGATAAATGATTATGTTCTCAGTTGCCTAGTTGGAACAATGAACTGCATGCATTGTGTTACCCTTGCTTCCGCTGCAAACTTCACATGTATGATTGTATTAGTTATAGAAAATAGGTTGCACTGTTTTTGGCTAATGCAGTACTACTTATATGCCCCATGTATTTATGTAAGCCGGTTTACACTCATCTCCAAAAGAATTAAATATTTTTTTGTGACATTCTGACTGGGTTATTTGCTGAATCAGTACCACTCCAGTCGCTAGATGATGAAGTAGATATTGATCAAGAGTTCAGCAAGCTTGAAGCAGAATTGCAGGATGACGTCCCTCATATTCATGTTCAAGAACCAATGGCACCTTCCAACGAGGAATCACCTGATGAAGTGGTTGAATCATTGAGCCATAACATGTCAAGTATTAGACTGGAGCCCATCTAAATGCTCCATTTTACACTTAATCAATTTGACCTGTACATAGTGTGATCTAGTCAAATCATCTAGTCCCAATAATGTGTCTTATGTTTCTTGTTACACTATCCTTATAAAAGGGCAATTCAGTTGCAGATATTCCTCAATGTTGCCTGCTGTTTTATTGAGCCTCCATGGTTCACCTCCTACATTTTTTTTGAAACGGTGGTTTCAATACCCTAAAAACTTAGTTCATATACTGTTTGATGCATATCGTTTAGTGACTGGCATATTACTTTATTTTCACGATTTCAGCGCTTATGCTGTCCATAAATTTAGTTATTTTCAGTGCACTGAATCTGTGGTTCATATTTGTATATGGCATCTATTGGAGAAATTGAAGAACACATCTTATCATAGGAGAATCTTGTGTAAATGGTATAGGGGTTTTTAGGAATCAATGAAATGTATCACTCTTTGTGATGTTGATTTGTATTGTGGCAGGTTTTAAGTTCATCCTTTAATAAAGTTGACTTCCTACAAAAATGAACTGTCCTTGTTGAACTGTGACCCGTTCTTATCATTGCTATCTGAATGGTGATGGAAAAGGGAGAAGAATGGATGGATCATCTGCAGGTGCCTCTCATTAAGTATTGGCAACATAAGTGATTTGTCTGAATCTATTCTATCTTCATGATGAAGCTGGCCTTTCCGGACCAGTCTTTCTCCATATGAGAGAGGTCAGCAATCCTTAATACAGAAGCATGAATAATCTATTTAATTGGTGAGTCCATCGGGCTTCCAAGTTAAGAAATCTTCTTTAAGCTATTACAAAGCCTTTTCATTTATATAGATGTCACTTACCACTTACATATAATGCTAGTGCTAATAGTTTATCAGTCTTAAAATAAGAGCATAAAGCCTGAAACTGACTCATGCTTATCTGAGCTCCTTTTGCTGGATGAAAAGAAAGCAGCACATGCAAACAATTGTGCTGGGCCGTACCTTATTAATTAGATAATTTGGCTAGCTACCGTGTACTTGCCTTAACCTAATATCACACCAGGAGGTTATGGTAGGCAGTAACAGTAATAGGGTTCTTAGAAGTTAGAACTGTTTAAGCCCCATCTTTACAGCTTCTGACCAGTGTTTTATGGTTAGCTGCTAGATTATTCTTTATTGAAAGAGGCAAATTTCTGCTGGTGTCAGCTTGATTTGTATTCAAATTCGAACCATCATTTGGGTGGAGTATCTTACAAAAAGTTAACATAGTCTATGTAGCTTTTAAATGTTAAACAAAATACCATGCTTCAACAAATTCTAATTATCTATTGTCAACCGACGTGCAACTATTATTTTATATTCTTTTAGGCAAACTAATATTTAATTCAAGTCAAAACTATCAGGTGTCCATAGTTTGAAATGTCATCGGTCATGACATCAACATGTAGGGCAGGGCAGATACAGCTATTCAACTAAATGTAGGCAGTTCCCAAAGAAATTAGGGTATATGCAATATGAGTGCTTATTTTGACGTGGTAGAGAACATATTTTTATTTGATATACTTCGTTGGACCCTGTTTTGTGCCGTTGTTATGTGCCGTTGCCTACACTCCTTGGTTAGAAACTGAGTTGTTACTATAATTTCTGTGGTGCAAACTGAAGAATACCTGCATTAAGGGGTACCTTGTTTTTATACACAATAGTTAATGCTCTTTCGTCAATTGTACTTCCTAGAATCAAACATGATATTCTAACGAGTAAAGATTTGGCATATAAGGAGCGGACCCTCATGCTATACAGAGGTCAGCTTTTGTGACCTTTCTTGGCCGGGGCTCCGATTGAGCTTTTTAATATAATACCCGTGGGGGCGGTCTGTATGTTAGACTATCTCCAACAGCTTAACCATCCTATCTCCCATTTCACCTTCTATTTCAAACTCCATTATATGAACAGTGCAGTCTGTAGTGCAAAACAATGTCTTGATGACTATACGGGTACGTGTTACTGGCAAGTTTTTAAATAGTAAAGTTTAGTACCTAAAGTTTAGAAAGGTGACTAGAGGAACCAAATAGGGCCTAAGTGTGCAACTTGATTGTGGTTGTTGAGTCCATCATAGTACAGCTCCAGGTATTGCTGGAATAATATCTATAATAAAGACAATGGAGTTGTCTTATCATGTGCATGTTTATTTCTGTCTACCACCACATGAGATGTTTTTATTGCTGGACCCACTTCAGTCCTTGAATATATGTACATCAGTGTTTCCTTTCGTAGATATCGTTGTCTGTTATTTTCCTCACTGTAGTTGATCAGGGCATGGATAGGTGCTGACTGCTGACCAAAAGAACAAGTCGGGATGGAGTAGTAAAATATCTGTTATACAAAAGCAGAGGAGGAAAAGAAAAGATAGGCGTAGGATAAGCTGGCAAGGTCTAATCTTGCAAGGCACATAGCATTTCCTCGATTTGAGGGGATCAAGATCCATCAATGGACGATCTGAAGATAGGCCTGAAAACTGACGACAACACCTAGTCCTGAATGATAAGACCTGAATTATTGGAGGGGACTTTGCTTGTGCTTTCTCCACATGCATAGATGCATGAATGTATCAGATGCCTGTCCACACCAGTCTTCAAAGTTATGTCACATCGCGAATAAAATAGGTAGGGAAAAGCAATCCTGTACCTCCATCAAGTGATACAATAATGTTAGATACCATAACTAGCTTATCCTCTTACACAGTTTACTGTAGAGTGATTTGTGTGCAATGGAAAACATAAGATTAAAATGCCAGGGCAGATGACTAGTACTAGCAGTACACCGTGATGCATGCTTTCTTTTTCTAGGCCAAAGATGTACGTACTTTAAGACTTTATCAAGTCCAGCATTTCAGATTAAAATTTAGCCCCACCTTTTCATTCTTGCATTGTACTTGGCTACTTGCTGCATGCTGGGCCCTGGACTTATTTTAGTATTGCTAAGTATAATATGCGATTTATATTATGACTAATAGTTTAATGTTTGTTTCCTGATGGGCTAACAAAGGTTACACTTTAAGAATTGAAGTCAACATGATGACGCTAACATGTAATCAAAAGTAGGTAAAATATATTCATGATTGAGCTTTTTTTTGCACGCTCCCCAGAAGCTCCTTTTTTAAGACATCTCTCCTGTAGCTTGTGTTCAAATTAAGACTACTGACTACACACTTTTTAAAGTAGTACTCTGATTGACCAGAATATGGATTACATCTTCTATTCTTATTTTTTTTGTGGCAAACTCGGCAGTCTAGAACATAACTTCGGCTAAATTATATTGACTATAGAGATCATCTATGTGAATTAATTCATTTCTGTTCCTTGTTGTTCAAAAGATAATTAAGTATGGTGTCATTAGTGGAAATTTTCAAAACTTTCATATTAGTGCTTTTCTGGCTCTATGATCTGCAGAATAATGTGGTTGCATATTTGCTTAAGGATGCAGCTCTGAACAGTTATTAGCTCATTATTATTTGTGAAGAGATATAGTTAAAGCAGAGGCAGTATATGGACACATATATCTTGTGCATATGATCACTTAAGGTCTGGGAAAATAAGATATATTGACTCAAGAAAACTTCAGTGAAGCAAAAAAAAAAAAAAAACACCTGAAAACGGCACCGCTGTCAAGAAATGTTACTTGTAACAAGGTTCCATCTACATTTTACACAAAACTTTGGAGCATCTTAGCTCGCTAAGCTAGACATCCCGCCACCAAATCCATCTTGATTGATTGGACCTTTTTCAAGTGATAGATCTGCTTCGTGAATCATGAAACTCGTTAAGCTCTTCCATGATGAGTTGGTGCTGATATTCACACCTGCAGCTTGTTAGTCGAGACCTGAAAATCATCAGCCATGTTATCTATTAGGATAATAATGCTGTGCCAAGTTCCATGATTTGTGTCAAGTTTAGCTCGAGTCAGGTTACACACTGGCACTTGCTGACCGTTTTTATGTTTCAGCCTCATTTCTCCCTATAGTATTAGTCCTGTTGCCACCACCATCCAGAAACTGATTACTGGCGAAGATCTCTTCATCTATTTTTGTAGTATTTGTGGATCTCCTGTATTTGCTCCCTGTTGAGCTTCATTATTCAGACTCTGCTGCTGCTGAGTCGCTACGCCTTGCTGTTGCTCCTGCACCATGTTAGCCATGACGGCTGGGACTTGAGGTGCCAGGTTTGGCCTAACAGGAAGACCCGCCAACGATGGGAATGGCTGTACGCTAGACGCTGAGGGATGGATTGCTTGCCCAGGGACTCCAAACACTGGCATCGTGTTTGTGCTAGGCATTCCAATTCCAAGACCTTGTGGTGGCGTGCCTGGGATCATCGGACAAGTATAGTGAGCACCAGGGATGGGCTGAAATGGAACTGCCGCTGTGCTGTTCATATCGAGGACACCCATCCCATAACCCAATCCCATGCCGAGATGATGGAAATGAGCAATTGAAGGAATTTGCAGCTGCATGGCTCGCGGCAGCAGCATGGGAGGAATGCACAGTCCACTTCCCATGGCCATCATCTGCGTGTCAGATAGCCACCATCTTGTCAGTGCATTTATGTTTGCATCTATCTGAAAGAACCGTGCTACATTTCCAATTAGGTGGTTTTAGTGTCACCTGAACTTGAAGCTGGAGGGTTTTGAGGTACTCAATCGCTTCATCCAGCATGGAGGCTTTGTCAATCTGCAAGAAAGGTGATGCATCTGTTGCTACCAATTTACCAAATGCCTACGGATTCAAAAGTGTCGGATAAATAAGGGGCTGTTTCGTTCTTTTAGTCTAGGGACTAAAGTTTAGTTAGGAGATTTTAGGAGACTAAAGTTTAGTCCCTACCATGTTTAGTTTTAGGAACTAGTATTTAAAACACATTAAATAAATTATAAGAGGGCCAAAATACCTTTTAACATTCGTCCGCCGTTAGTGCAACTGAAATAAAGGAGGGACAAAAGTTGGAATTTATATGATTTAATTCCTTTTAGTCACCCCTTAAGAAACTAGACCCCTTAAGAAACTAGAGACAAACAATTTAGTCTCTGTTTTAGTTCCACCGTTTGGTAATTTATGGACTAAATGTGACTAAAATAGAGGGACTAATCAAACCAAATGAGGCCTAAGTAAAAGATGGTAGAAATGGATCGCCGTACCTTGTTGCAGTTGGGGATGAGCTCTTGCAGGGCGCGCATTTTCTCATTGATCCTGTCCCTTCTCCTCTGCAGGTACAGTGCGATCAGTTCAATGGTAGCTCGAGCTTCAGAGTCAGGAATGAGCCTCTGTACAGAGACCGATTGCATGCTTACCCTTTCGGACAAATTGTGCACCTCCGCGGTGCGGCTGCGCTTCGTACCTCTGCCGACTGATCCTCGCATCCCACCGGACTCATCATCAAGATCCTGAGCAAAACCATTTTTTTATGAATTGTTAGCAGTAAGTACAAGGTGTGCGTAGCCAGATACTCCACCGACTCCTGTCTCGGATCCTCTGCTTACATCGTCTTGACTTGCAGAACACTCGGCCTGACTCTTCCTCTTTTGTTGGCGCCAGGACTCGCCATTGCCGGAGCAGAGCGATGGAGTAGCGACTGCAACATCACAAGCCTTCTTGGTCTCCATTTTCCCCTGGGGAGTCATGTTGTTGCTAGGTCTTCCCAGAGGCATATCCTGGTGCAGGTTACCAGCCGGCGGCGCTGCTGCGCATGAAAACCGCACCTCCTTGGATTGTGACCACGCCGTCCTCTGGTCCGTGAACACAGGGGCGATTCTTGGCTCACTGGACGACTGTAGAACCGTCGACTCCACGCGGGTGCTCGTGGTGAAATTGGACACCTTGTCAGTGCCTGTCTGCGGTGGCGGTGGCCTCTGCAGGCTTGCCCGGGCCAAGGCTGCTGGCCTAGAGAAGAGGGAGAAGTTCATCAAGCCCTCTCCACCGCTCTCCGGCCGAGGTTTCCTGGTGGCCGCGAACTCAGATTGTGGCTCGGGCCTGCTGCCTGGACCTGGTACTGGTATGCGCTGGGCTTCCTTCGAGGGTTCTGGTCCTCTGCTGGTGGTGGCAACCGGGGTGCTTCTGTTGTGCTGGACCGGTGGTGGCAGAGGGCTGAGGTTCGTCTCTGCCGCCGCCGCTGCTAGCGCCGCTGCATGGAGTTCCGAGAAGAAATCTGGGCTGTAGCTCTCCGCGAGGGCAGGTGCGGGTGCGGGTGCGGCGCTGTCTTCCTCGACGATGGGGCAGTGGATCCAGGGCACGGTGTCGTCGAGGTCACCGTTGCCACGGGCGGCGTCTAGGCCGGACGAGAAGTCGGCGAAGAGGCCTCCCGTCTTGAACAGCGAGACCGGGTCGGTAGTACCCGGCTGGTTTGCTTGAGCTCTGCTGCTGCTGGCCGCGCCGCAGGTGAAGGGCGGGAAGGCGGCCTGGGGATGCTGCTTCCTCCTCCCGTGCACCACCGCCTGCCCGTTCTCCCATAGCAGCTCGACGAAGTCGTTGCTGTCGGACCTGCACCAAGCGCACATGCACGCATAAGCTAGCGCTGTATCAAGGAAGCAAGAACCGGTCAAGAGATAAGCTCACATCTCGGCGCCGAGAGGACCTTGGTGGATGAGCGAGACGGCAAGCAGGAGCAGAGAACAGCAGCAGGACACGCTTGACGAGCAAGCGCGGGGAACCGACGTTGATCGGTGCAACACGCAACAGCAGATTGGCTAACGGCTTTGCCTCTGCTGATGCTTGTTCAACCTTTAGGTATATATCTTGGCTACAGGAGGAAGGCTGGGAGCTCTCACCCTCAGGGTCACGGTAGAGAAGGCAGCGAGCGGTGCACAGTTGGTGGCCCTGGGGGACCTGGATGGAAATGGACAAGCAGATGAGACGTGCAAAATGTGCAACAGCGGCCTAGGCGGTGCTCTTTCTGTACCGGCCCGCCCCTAAGCTTGTGCTTGCCACAGTGTGTTCCTTGTGCTCTTGTTGGATTTATATTCCCCTCTCATCCTAGTTAGGAGTTGGGTGATTTACAATGCGCGGATTCCACCTAGCAGTAACCTCTGTTCCTACTTCTACACAAGTTAGTATTAATTAGTTAACCTGACATGTTTGTTTATCCTATAATATTTTTTTTTTGACAAGGACCTGACATGGCGTCCTTTATTGTAGCTTGAGTAGAATATTTACTACTAGCTTGTTTGTTTACTTACTTTTACTATCACTAGGGGTTTGTATGAAAGATCTTTCAGGATGCAGAATGGATTTATACAGTGGACTTAGGATGAAATCTACGCACTTCGTGCCTCCATCGTATCGCACTATTTCTTGCACGGAGAGATCTAAATGATTGGACGATCGTGGGGACGAGGGGACCGAATCCATCCATCAACAAATGAATGATGAGCAGCGGGGGGAACAGAACACACTGCCGCAGCTCGTGCTTCCCTGCTGCTCTTGACAGCCTGCGCATGCATCATGTACTCCGTGCTGATACCGAATCCATCTGTGGGCATGCGACTAGGACGCCGGTGCAGTCCCAGCGACACATGGCAGGAACTCATCAGCTCCTGCAAAGCCAAAAGGGGGGGAATCTTGCTGCTGCAAAAGCAGCAAAGCGGTAGAAAAGAAAGGGAACTACAGTAGTAGCTAGCTGAAGGAAGGGAAGGCAGGCAATCAAAACCGCTTTGGGCAGGGGATCCAGCCCCAGACGTGTGAGCTGAGCTCCCCGTAGGGCTTGTTTGGGATTAAAGGTAATGGAGTGGATTGAAAGGGCTAGAATTCTCTACTACTTAATTTTAAATAGTGAGAGATTATAGCCCCCTCAATTCCCTCCATTACCTTTTGTCCCAAACAAGCCCGTACGGGGTTTGGTGGTGGTCGCAACCACCGAGGACGCTCCTCTGATAGAGAAAGGTGCGTCCGTGCGTGTGTGCGCGGCTACGAAGCGCGCCCAAAACTCTGCTCCCTCGCGCCACACACGTACTCCTTCCTGTACGCCACACAGCACACAGCTAGCTAATCATTGGTCCTGCTCAAGCAAAGGGGGCACTAGTTCTTAAAGTATAATATAAGTTGATATAGACATGCTGTAAGTGATGACATATCAGATTTATTTATGATGACGAAGAGAAAAGAAAAGTGAAGAAAAGAAGAGTAGGCTGCTCACTAGTATAACCAATTAAGAGTGAGCTACACACGAACTACAAGGCTATGTGAAATAAAGAGGATGACTAAATATTAAATATACATTTTATATTATTAGAGTGTTATTATATAATATAAGTAGACTTTTAGCTGGCTATATGATATAGCAATATTACAAACCTTGCTGTAACTTATATTATTATTAAACTTGCTCTTACGCGTGCATGGTTTGACATTTCCGTGGCTAAATTAATCTGCCGGCCGCTTGCTACCTGACGACCAACGGTACGGTGCTAAATGAGACTTGTTTCTTGGCGGTGCTGCAACTGCAATAGCAGGGGGCGCACGGGGTCTCCATTCCTCGGCGACTCCGTTGGGAGATGGGCACGTGGAGTGTTCGGTTTCGCGCATTTAAAACATATATCGCATGTTGAGCTAGAGGGAGTATGGGCGCGCCTCTGTCGGCTTGCTTGCTAGCCTCTTTTTCCTTCCCGATTTGGAGACGGACGGAAGCGGTGCATCAGAATTCGGGCACACATGACTGACATGAGTCGCATCACTCGTTGCGCATACTTTATACTATTGGTGAGCTACTCCTGCTCATATTTTTAACGGAGGCGGACAGGCAGGCAGTCCTGTATGCATCTGTTTAGTAGTAGGTACCTGTAGCCATCGGAGAAGATTTTCACACGATACCACAAACTGTCTGTTCTATATATCTTAGGTACTCATATACATACTCCATAAAAAAAATATTGGCTAACTAGTCGGCGCATATTGACCCAACAAAGTACTACCTCCTTTATTAAATATATGACATCTTTGTACTACCTTCTTTATTAAATATATGATATCATTGATCTTTTTAAAAAAACTTTGACAGCTCGTCTTATTAAAAAAACATGAATTATAATTTATTTTGTTATGATTTATTTTATCATTTGTTTGATTATAACTTAAAAAATTTACATTTTTGAATAAATATTTTGAATAAGACGAGTGATCAAAGTTTTTTTTAAAAAATCAACAGTGTCATATATTTAAGAACGGAGAGAGTAGATTATTTAAGGACTTAAGGAGTGTTTGGTTTATTTAGTCGCCCTCTTAAATTTTAGAGACTATAGTCTGTAGAATCTCTATTTGAGAGACATCTCTTAGTTATACTGTTTGACAATTTAGGAAATAAACGTGACTACCAAACACTCTTTTACCGACCGTTTATGTCACACCCGGTTACAGGGGTAGAACCGAGCACATAGCATATGTGTGCCAGGATCCATTTTCACACATATGTTGACGTCACAAGTGTAATATATCAAAAGACAATGCAATAAAGGCGTAAAGAGAGTAGAATACTTTATTACATCATCTGAAACATTGTATCTTGAACAAGTATCACATCAAAGTAAAGCGGAATTTAAATAACAGGAGCAATCTCCCACAGGAAGATGACCGGCGCATCATTAGATTTAGAATTCGTCGTCGATAAAATCTCCATCAAAGTCTCCAGCATCACCCTCTAATCAAAATATTAGCAAGGGTGAGATCACTTATGGTCGGGGCTCAGCAAGTGGGGGAAAAATTAATGCAGGTATAACAAGGTGAGGCTAAGGTTGAGCAGTAAGCATTTTAGTTGGTCAGTATTTTATTAACAACACCTGTCTTACTAATAAGTGTGAATCCCAAATATCCCATTTAAACAAAAGGAATATGAATATAATAAAAACACTTAAGTGAAACCACTTAAGCAAATTATTGGCAGATCATCGGATCTCAATTTAATTCCATCTTCAAGTTCAATTATCATGTGAGGAGTCCAGGTCGCTCATAACTGGGAGCACGACTGATATATCAGTTTTACACTCTGCAGAGGTGGTACAACTTTACCCACAAGCCATGTATCCCATCTAACCCGGGTTGATCGGACCCTTAAACACTACCGAGGTGAATGGCTAGGGATCCATTATGAGGTTTTCACAAAATACACTTAATACGAAGCAACCCGCTAAGGTTTCTAAAGACGATGGTGGTGGCCCCCTGGGTGAGGTACCTTAGCCAAGAATACGTCCCCATTTTAACGTGGGCTGCCAGCACCTACCGCTCCCCCCTCTTGCCCATATTTCAGGTAAGGTTGCTAGGCACTAAGCATATAAAGCTAATTACCAAAGACAGAGCCATGATAACACTCGTGGTTGCACTGTTATCCTGGGTGGTCACTCCATGTTCCAATTAATAAGAAGTAATATTGTTTTAACCATCGGGTTAATGTCATAATTGCCAATTTGGAACATTAATACCAATTCATGAGTGACATTAAGATTATTAAGTTGGGCGGTAGCATAAATTTGCAAAGCTTAACAATTTCTCAGGTTAAACAAGGAATACAGTTGGTAAATCTAGGAAATCCTTAATTAGGTAAAACCCATCAAATTATGCAGTATATCAAAAAGTAAACATTATTATATGCAATGAGTGGGTACAAAAAGAATATGCAGAGGGAGAATCCACTTGCCTTGCTCAAACGCGTCCTGCGGATCGTCTTCGAACGAATTCGGTTCGTCTACCACACAGTCGGCTTCTAATAGAGTCGCACATCGCACATACAAAAATAAAACATACACAAATAAATAAACATGCACTATTACATAAATATACACCATTACATACACATTAACGCATCACACTTATCACATCTAAAATACGCCCTAAACGCGTAACTACATATTAATTCAATTATAGCTATTATTGTGAGTCCTAAATGATAAATTTATGAGTGGGTGCAATAAATACAGTTTTAACTAGTATTAAAGCGTATTAACATCCTTAATGAAAATAAATAGTACTTATTGTCTTTAATACTAATAAATAAATTAATAGCTTTTATGCTTTTTATTTCCAACTCGAATTATTGAGTATAGCCAAAAATAAATTTAATAATCTAAAAAAATCCTTATAAATAACTAATTGAACTTTTTCTAACACAAGCGAGGTTATTTTGATATAAACAAGTATTTTGCTTACTCTAAAAATTTAAGTGCTAAATTTGCGAACATGTTTATTTGACTAGCAAAAATCTATTTTCCATCCTACTAGTGATATTTTCTCCTTTCTTTATAAAAAAATGTTAATAAAATAATTAGATAAATCATCTAAAAAATCCTATATTATTCATATGACATGAGTTCTATACCATTTTCTAAATCCATTAAAATGAACCTATGACTATAATTCTCCAATTAGTTTCTAAAGTTTATTGTGACCAAATTTGACTACAAAGTTTCTTATCTAGTATTTTTATCACCAACGTATGACTACTAAATCTACGTCATATTTTCTCTAATCCAAAAATCAACGCCACGACTAACATGAAATATCACGGTGTACTAACAATCGCATATCTCTACCAAAAATTCCATAACGCACATACACATAAATTATGGATCACACATGTTCATATTACAACAACTAAATATACAATTCATGAATCGAATCAAAAATATTTTGAAAATACACAAATTAATTTGGGTCGTCTTCCACCTTGGGTTCGTGCATGTGACGGCGAGGACTCGACGGGGTTTCGTCCGGGTGAAGAGGAGCAGGGGTTCGGTCTTCGGATGGCGAGTGCATGGCTCTGGCGACGAACTACGAGTTCTGGTGAACTCCGGCGACGAACAGCAAACTCCGGCGACGAGTAGTGCACTGGCGAGCGAGGAGAGCTAGAGAGAGATGGGGGCGAGCTCGAGTAGGGGGAAAATGGAGAGAGAGCTCTGCTGCCTTTTATAGGGAGCAGGAGGGAGAGGAGAGGTCGCCGGTGGTCTTCAATGGCCATCACATGCATCAGTTTCCCCTCATGGCGTTAATGGAGATAAATGGGAGAGGGAGTAACAGAGGATTTGAACACCATTAATCGCGAGGAATCGAACGGACGCGCGGGGCAGACGCGCGGTCGGCTGGCGGCTCGGGTCACCTCGGTTGGGTGCACGCGGGCGTCGCGCTCGGTGCAGGAACGCGCGTGGGCCGCTCGGGGCGGGGTCGCGTCCTCCATGGCGCTTGGGCGTGACGGGGTCGGCTCGGCTGCGGCGGGGCTCTGGCGCGAGGCTGGTCGGGTGCCTGGGCGCGGCTGCGAGCGGTGATGGTGGCCGGGTCGCGGCATCAGGTGGCGCGCGCGGTGTGCTGGGCGAGGTCCTGGGCATGGCGTGTGCAGGGGCGCACGCCCTGGGCGGCTGTACGAGAGAGAAGAACACACAGAGAGAGAAGAGATGAGAGGAGAGAGATGAGAGAGTTAGGGAGGGACACAGGTGGCGACGGCTGCTGGCTGGCTGGGAGCCAGGCGTGCGCGTAGGGTTTGGGGACTGGGCCCCTAGTGGGCCGGTTAGGTTAGAAGGTTTTGTGTTTTTTTCTAATTCCGAAATGCATTTTTAGATAGCTCAAAAATTCATACAAAATTCACCAAAACTATTTATAAATAAAATATTTGTTTTTAGACTAATAATTATTATATTATTTAATTATTATATTAATTACTAGGTTTTTCTTTAAAAAGAATTGAAAATAAACATTCGATAATCAATCAAGCGCATACAAAGAAAATGATCAAAATGCAAATAAATAATTAAACACTTAAATAATTATTACCCTAATTAACATAATAACTAAATTTATTATTTTTAATTGATGGCTTTTATGGTGTTACAGACCTACCCCTCTTAAAAAGAATCTCGTCCTCGAGATTAAGAAACTTCCGAGAATAACTGGGGGAATTCTGCTCTGAGTTCATCTTCTCTTTCCCAAGTGGCCTCATCTTCCGAATGATGACTCCACTGAACCTTGCACATGTTAATGACTTTACTCCGTGTAATTCTGCGAGATGTTTCCAGAATTCTGACAGGGTATTCCGAGTAAGTCAAATCCTCATTAACATTCAGTTTTTCCATGGGTAACTGTTCTTCCGGTACTCTTAAGCACTTCTTAAGTTGTGACACGTGATATACGTCATGCACATCCGATAATCTATCGGGTAGCTCTAACTGATAGGCTACTTCACCTTTTCTTTCCAAGATCTTGAATGGACCAATATAGCGAGGTGATAATTTTCCCTTAACCTTAAACCTTTTCATTCCTCTCATCGGTGAAACTTTAAGGTAGACAAAGTCTCCTACTTCAAATATCAACTCTCTTCTTCTGTTATCAGCATAGCTTTTCTGTCTTGACTGGGCTGTCTTCAAGTTTTCTCTAATAATCTGCACTTGCCTTTCTGCTTCTTGGAGAATTTCTGGACCAAATACTTGACTTTCTCCAGTCTAATTCCAATAAAGCGGTGTTCTACACTTTCATCCGTAAAGTGCTTCAAATGGTGCCATTTTTAGACTTTCCTGATAACTGTTGTTATACGAAAATTCTGCATAAGGCAAACTCTTATCCGAGCTTCTACCATGCTTTAGAGCACAAGCTCTTAGCATATCTTCCAACACTTGGTTTGTCCTTTCCGTTTGCCCATCTGTTTGCGGATGATAAGCCGAACTAAAGTTTAGCCTGGTATCCATGGACTCGTGTAATCTTTTCCAAAAGCGCGAGGTAAACTGGGTTCCTCGATCCGATACGATCTTCTTCGGTACTCCATGCAGACAAACAATCCTCGACATGTATAACTCTGCTAATTGGGCTCCTGAGTATGTTGTCTTCACAGGTATAAAGTGTGCCACTTTGGTCAACCTGTCTACTATGACCCATATTGAATCATAGCAATCTCAAGTACGGAGAGTAGTCCAACTATAAAATCCATACCGATTTCTTCCCATTTCCATTCCGGTACCTTGAGAGGTTGTAGCAATCCTGCTGGTCTTTGATGTTCGGCTTTAACTCGCTGACACACGTCACATAATGCAACATGAGTAGCAACATCTCTTTTCAATCCGTACCACCAATACTTTTCCTTAAGATCCTGGTACATCTTTGTACTTCTAGGGTGAATAGAGTAAGCTGAATCATGAGCTTCTCTCAAAATAAGTTGGCGCAAGTGTTCTATTTCCGGTACACAGATTCTCTTCTTAAACCATACTGTGCCTTGTTCATCTTCCGTGAAATCTGGGGCTTTACCCAAACCAATCAAAGCTTTAATTTCCTTAATTTTCTCATCGGACTCTTGTCCTTTACGAATCTCTTCTTCCAAAGTAGATTCAACTTCCATAACTGTTGCTTCTACATTATTAAGCATACCAAGGTTGAGTTGTTCCATTTCCCAGCACAATTCTTGTGACATCAAATGATTAGTGACGTTGTTCACTTGACCCTTACGGCTCAAAGCATCAGCTACTACGTTTGCTTTTCCTGGGTGATATTGTATTTCTAAATCATAGTCCTTAATCAGCTCAAGCCATCTTCTCTGTCTGAGGTTGAGTTCCTTCTGAGTGAATATATATTTCAAGCTTTTGTGATCCGTGAAGATTTTGCACTTGTTTCCAATCATATAGTGTCTCCAAATCTTCAAAGCATGCACTACGGCAGCTAGTTCCAAATCATGCGTAGGATAATTCTTCTCATGCTTCCTCAACTGTCTTGAAGCATAAGCTATCACTTTTCCTTCTTGCATTAGCACACATCCAAGTCCAAGGTGTGATGCATCGCAATACACATCAAATCCCTTGTGGATGTCTGGCATTACCAATATTGGTGCAGTGGTTAACCTTTTCTTGAGTTCTTCAAAACAATTCTAACAAGCTTCATCCCACTTGAACTCTTTACCTTTCTCCAGTAGAGAGGTGAGTGGTTTCACTAACTTGGAAAAACCTTCAATAAATCTTCTATAGTATCCTGCCAATCCAAGAAAACTTCTAATCTTAGATGCATCCTTTGGTTGCTTCCAATCCAGTATCTCACTTATCTTTCCTGGGTCCACTTTAATTCCACCATCGGTAACGATATGCCCTAAGAAAGCAACTTCCTTAAGCCAAAAATCACACTTCGAGAATTTTGCGTACAGTTGGTTGTCACAAAGCTTTTGTAGGACTAGCCTTAGATGATCTTCATGTGTTTCTTCATTTGGAGAATATATCAGTATGTCGTTAATGAATACGACCACAAACTGATCCAGATATTCCATGAATACTTTATTCATCAAGTTCATAAAGTATGCTGGTGCATTAGTCAGTCCAAACGACATGACCAAAAACTCATATAATCCATATCTCGTCGTGAAGGCTGTCTTCGGTACATCTTCTGCTCGAATCTTTAACTGATGATATCCCGATCTCAGATCTATCTTCGAGAATATCTTAGCTCCCTTCATCTGATCAAATAATTCTTCAATGCGAGGTAATGGGTATTTATTCTTGATGGTTACTTCATTCAAACTTCTATAATCAACACACATTCTCCTCGAACCATCCTTCTTATTCACAAATAGAACATGGGCTCCCCAAGGGGATGAACTTGGGCGAATGAAACCTTTTTCTAGTAATTCTTCTATCTGTTTCTTCAGTTCTACTAAATCTTTGACATCCATTCTATAAGGTCTTTTCGAGATAGGTGTTGTTCCGAGTAATAATTCAATAGAAAACTCTATCACGGTCAGATGGCATACCTGGTAATTCCTCCGGAAATACATCTGGGTATTCACACACTACCTTGATATTTTCCAAGAGCTTTTCTTCTTAGTGATTAATCACTGTCTTTCCTTTTGCATCTGTTGACTTGTCTATGTTAACTTGGATTCTTTCACCTTGAGGACTTGTCAACATAATTGTTCCATTGACACACTGTATCACTTCATCACAACTTTTCAACCAGTTGCATCCAAGAATCACATCAATACCGTTGGATCCTAGGACCACTGGGTCGACTGAAAAATCTATTCCTTGAATCTTGATATTAACATGGGGGCATGAGTGTGTGGCCTTCATGTTACCTCCCGGTGAACTAATATGTAATATCTTCTTAAGAGGGTACTTCGGTATGTTATGTTTTTCCACAAATGACTTAGTTATAAATGAATGCGATGCTCCAGAGTCAAATAAAACTGATGCAGGTATGGAGTTAACAAGGAACATACCATACACTATGTCGGCATCCTCAGGTACTAATTCTGCAGTGACGTGATTGACCCTTCCTCTACTCTGGTTCTACAGAGTCTTGTTTTGTGCAGGTCCATGAGCGGGGGTGTTTTGGTCATTTCTCTGGTTATTGCTTTTCTGGGGTGTCTGCTAGTTGCGCCTTGGGTAGTTGTTGGCATAGTGGCCTAGCTCACCGCACTTGAAGCAGCCATTGGGTTGGATAGGTGCGTTGTTGCTTCTGGCCTGCGTGTTACTGGCGCCACCTTGACGATTCTGTGAATTTCCACCAGACCTCTGGTTGGTCTGAGAGTTACTCCTTTGTTGGTTCTAATTTTGATTATTTCTCTGGCCTTGCTGTCCAGAGCGTTGCACTTGATAATTGTTTCTGCCTTGATTTCCATAGCGGAACTGCGAACCTTGAGTGTTGTTCGGGCGGGTATTCCTGCTGGACTGACCTTGAAATTTTCTTTTGTGGTCAGATAGCTCCTTTCTTTTACTCTCAAGGCCAATTGCCTTGTTCAACAGTGTCTGGAAATTGGGGAAAGTATGACTCTGAAGTTGGTAATTCAGAGGTCCGATCAATCCTTCCAAGAAACGCTCTTGGCGCTTCTCATCTGTATCCACTTCTTCAGAGGCATAGCGTGAAAGCTGAGTGAAGCGATCACGATACTCACTAACGGACATATTCCCTTGAGTAAGGGAAAGGAACTCCTTCTTCTTCAACTTCATGATTCCTGAGGGGATGTGATGAGCGTGGAAGTTCTCCTGAAACTTCTGCCAAGTTATTGTATCTGCGTTGGGATGTGCCGCTGTGAAGGCATCCCACTAGTCGGACGCGGAACCCTCGAGTCTTCCCGAGGCGTACAAGACCTTTTCCCGGTCGTTGCACTGAGTGATGTCAAGCTTCTTTCCAATGACCTTGAGCCAGTCATCGGCATCCATAGGATCAACCGCATGAGAAAATGTCGGCGGGTGATGACTCATGAAATCCTGGTGTTTATCTCTAGCCAGGGGTGCATACTGCTGCTGTTGCTGATGTTGTTGGTTCTGCTGAATTTGTTGAACAGCCACAGTGAGTCCTTGCAGAATCTGCATCTGGGCGGCAATGAACTGCTCCATGTTGGGATCCGGTGGTGGTACTTGTTGACCACTCTGGTTCCGGTTGTTGTTGGGTCCTTGACGAGCGTTCACCATCTGATTGTTTGGGAAGTGAACATCTTAGAGGAGTGAAGAGTAGAAAAGGTTCTAGGGGGGAAATAGCTTATGTTTAAAAAAATTTATATGTTTTTATGGCCATTATTCCATAAGACCATTGCACTCAAACAAAGATCCAACTCAAGCATGTCAACCAATCACCATCACATGGTTGTTATTTATTAATATGAAAACTTAAAAGAGTGTTCAACGTCTAACGCGAAGCATAACTTATTACATCATATCTCAAAACAGCTAAAGTAGCCTAGTGACGGATCAGGGCTCCCCATAGCGCAGCCTCTTGCGGGGAGGAGACAACGCCATGGTGGGGATCTGAGCTTCGGGCGGATCCAGTCCTTGCAGTTAGGCTTCCAGGGCTGCAATCCTGGCATGGGCATTCTCCAGCTCCAAGTGCACCCTAGAGAGATCCAGGGTGGCACTGTCCAGGTCGGTGTTGAGACCAGCCACTACACCAGCTAGGGTGTTGAGGCGATCCTCACTAGCTTCACCCAGGATGATGCTGGTCTGACTTCCTCCACTCAGACGCTGAGGAAGATGCCTGAACCTCGTGTTCTGCAGCTGCTGCTGGTAGGTGTGGCTGAGCGACCACAGGGTCCGATGGGCAGCATCGCTGACCGAGGCAGCGTAGGTGGACAGTGGTGTCAGAAACTCGTGAGCAGACAGAGTCCTGAATCCCCTGTCCCCTGCATCCATCACCCTGACGTGGATGTGAGTGATGTAGTAGCAAGCCCGGGGAGGCTCGCTCACTCGCCTTGTTTCATACAGGGGGCGGACGTAGGTGCCTAGCGCATGCAACACTTCTTGCAACAGGTTGGGAAAGTGCCCCGTCTCGAACATTGATGTATAATGTTCGACAACAGGACCAAACCCCATGAAGTAGTCCTGCTGGGCGTAGTCAGCTTCTTGGTTGACGTGTTCGTCTCCACCTTCTTTGTCGTCGTCATCCTCGTCATCGTCGTCTCCGGAGTCGTCGGGGTCGTCGCCTCCAGGTGCAGGTGCTTGGAAGGCTGGTGCAGGCGGTGCTGACGTCGATGACCTAGCTGCGAAGGCCAGGGACTCTGCCAACGGGGTAGGCATCGGCAGCTGCTCCTCCGAGCTATCCTCCAGGTTGACTACATTCTCCACTCGGATGGGAGGGAGATCCGCCGGAACTTCCTCGACTACCACTGGGTAGACCGGGATCTACCGGGGCTGAGGGGCGTAGCTGGTGTTGATGCGGGTAGTTTGGAGAGTACGAACCATCTACAAGAGAAGAGTCAACTAAGTTGAAATTTTAAGAGGTAAGGCTGATAAAATAATTTATAAGAGTGAAATTATCAAGTTTTGAAGAAACTAGGCTTTCCATTTCTAACTAATCTAACGACCTAGGGTCAGCATAGCTTTGATACCACTTCTGTCACACCCGGTTCTAGGGGGTAGAAAACCGAGCGCATAGCATATGTGTGCCAGGATCCATTTCCAAACATATATTGACGTCACAAGTGTAATATATCAAAAGACAATGCAATAAAGGCGTAAAGAGAGTAGAATACTTTATTACATCATCTGAAACATTGTATCTTAAACAAGTATCACATCAAAGTAAAGCGGAATTTAAATAACAGGGGCAACCTGTCTTACTAATAAGTGTGAATCCCAAATATCCCATTTAAACAAAAGGAATATGAATATAACAAAAACACTTAAGTGAAACCACTTAAGCAAATTATTGGCAGATCATCGGATCTCAATTTAATTCCATATTCAAGTTCAATTATCATATGAGGAGTCCAGGTCGCTCATAACCGGGAGCACGGCTGATATATCAGTTTTACACTCTGCAGAGGTGGTACAACTTTACCCACAAGCCATGTATCCCATCTAGCCCGGGTTGATCGGACCCTTAAACACTGCTGAGGTGAATGGCTAGGGATCTATTATGAGGTTTTCACAAAATACACTTAATACGAAGCAACCCGCTAAGGTTTCTAAAGACGATGGTGGTGGCCCCCTGGGTGAGGTACCTTAGCCAAGAATACGTCCCCATGTTAACGTGGGCTGCCAGCACCTACCGCTCCCCCTCTTGCCCATATTTTAGGTAAGGTTGCTAGGCACTAAGCATATAAAGCTAATTACCAAAGCCAGAGCCATGATAGCACTCGTGGTTGCACTGTTATCCTGGGTGGTCACTCCATGTTCCAATTGATAAGAAGTAATATTGTTTTAACCATTGGGTTAATGTCATAATTGCCAATTTGGAACATTAATACCAATTCATGAGTGACATTAAGATTATTAAGTTAGGCGGTAGCATAAATTTGCAAAGCTTAACAATTTCCCAGGTTAAACAAGGAATACAGTTGGTAAATCTAGGAAATCCTTAATTAGGTAAAACCCATCAAATTATGCAGTATATCAAAAAGTAAACATTATTATATGCAATGAGTGGGTACAAAAAGAATATGCAGAGGGAGAATCCACTTGCCTTGCTCAAACGCGTCCTGCGGATCGTCTTCGAACGAATTCGGTTCGTCTACCACACAGTCGGCTTCTAATAGAGTCGCACATCGCACATACAAAAATAAAAATACACAAATAAATAAACATGCACCATTACATAAACATACACTATTACATACACATTAACGCATGGCACTTATCACATCTAAAATACGCCCTAAACACGTAACTACTTATTAATTCAATTATAGCTATTATTGTGAGTCCTAAATGATAAATTTATGAGTGGGTGCAATAAATACAGTTTTAACTAGTATTAATACATATTAACATCCTTAATGAAAATAAATAGTACATATTGTCTTTAATACTAATAAATAAATTAATAGCTTTTATGCTTTTTATTTCTAACTCGAATTATTGAGTATAGCCAAAAATAAATTTAATATTCTAAAAAAATCCTTATAAACTACTAATTGAACTTTTTCTAACACAAGTGAGGTTATTTTGACATAAACAAGTATTTTGCTACTCTAAAAATTTAAGTGCTAAATTTGCGAACATGTTTATTTGACTAGCAAAAATCTATTTTTCATCCTGCTAGTGATATTTTCTCCTTTCTTTATAAAAAGAAAATATTAATAAAATAATTAGATAAATCATCTAAATAATCCTATATTATTCATATGATATGAGTTCTATACCATTTTCTAAATCCATTAAAATGAACCTATGACTATAATTCTCCAATTAGTTTCTAAAGTTTATTGTGACCAAATTTGACTACAAAGTTTCTTGTCTAGTATTTTTATCACTCGTATGACTATTGAATCTACGTCATATTTTCTCTAATCCAAAAATCAACGCCACGACTAACATGAAATATCACGGTGTACTAACAATCGTATATCTCTACCAAAAATTCCATAATGCACATACACATAAATTATGGATCACACGTGTTCATATTACAACAACTAAATATACAATTCATGAATCGAATCAAAAATATTTTGAAAATACACAAATTAATTTGGGTCGTCTTTCACCTTGGGTTCGTGCGTGTGACGGCGAGGACTCGACGGGGTTTCGGCTGGGTGAAGAGGAGCAGGGGTTCGGTCTTCGGATGGCGAGTGCGTGGCTCTAGCGACGAACTGCGAGTTCCGGTGAACTCTGGCGACGAACAGCAAACTCCGGCGATGAGCAGTGCACTGGCGAGCGAGGAGAGCAAGAGAGAGATGGGGGCGAGCTCGTGTAGGGGGAAAATGGAGAGAGAGCTCTGCTGCCTTTTATAGGGAGCAGGAGGGAGAGGAGAGGTCGTTGGTGGTCTTCAATGGCCATCACATGCGTCAGTTTCCCCTCATGGCGTTAAAGGAGAGAAATGGGAGAGGGCGTAACAGAGGATTTGAACACCATTAATCGCGAGGAATCGAACGGACGCGCGGGGCAGACGCGCGGTCGGCTGGCGGCTCGGGTCGGCCTCAGTTGGGTGCGCGCGGGGCGTCGCGCTCGGTGCAGGAACGCGTGTGGGCCGCTCGGGGCGGGGTCGCGTCCTCCATGGCGCTTGGGTGTGACGGGGTTGGCTCGACTGCGGCGGGACTCTGGCGCGAGGCCGGTCGGGCGCCTAGGCACGGCTGCGAGCGGTGATGGTGGCCGGGCCGCGACATCGGGTGGCGCGCGCGGTGTGCAGGGCGAGGTCCTGGGCGCGGCGTGTGCAGGGGCGCGCGCCCTGGGCGGCTGTGCGAGAGAGAAGAACAGAGAGAGGAGAGATGACAGGAGAGAGATGAGAGAGTTAGGGAGGGACACATGCGGCGGCGGCTGCTGGCTGGCTGGGAGCCAGGCGTGCGCGTAGGGTTTGGGGACTAGGCCCTTAGTGGGCCGGTTAGGTTAGAAGGTTTTGTGTTTTTTTCTAATTCCGAAATGCATTTTTAGATAGCTCAAAAATTCATACAAAATTCACCAAAACTATTTATAAATAAAATATTTGTTTTTAGACTAATAATTATTATATTATTTAATTATTATATTAATTACTAGGTTTTTCTTTAAAAAGAATTGAAAATAAACATCCGATAATCAATCAAGCGCATACAAATAAAATGATCAAAATACAAATAAATAATTAAACACTTAAAAAAATTATTATCTTAATTAACATAATAACTAAATTCATTATTTTTAATTGATGGATTTTATGGTGTTACATTTTATCTGCATGTTCTTTGACTAAAAATACATTGTTTCATCATTAACTTTTTTTTGAAACGCAGCAGATGGAAAAAAGGAGAGGGGTCCCAACAGGATCCTCACATACGGGGCCTGCATCATTAACTATCTAGTATTTACATAATATTCTATACCTCTACCACATAATAAGCAACAATTAAATACTGATATACTTCTTCCGTCCCAATTTATAATTCGTATGGCCTTTTATTTCAATCTCAAGTTTAACCACTCGTCCCAATTGTATTTCGAAACAGAGAAGAGTACTAATTAGCAGATATCTGGAGATGGTTTTTAGTCGAGATTTAAAATCTACAAATGACGAAATGTCTTGATATATCTCTTGTACATCTGCTATTTAAATGTATCTTCTATTTGTCTCTTAATATATGTATTTTAATAAATATACAACTTTTTTTATATTTTAATGAGATAATTCCATGTATGCCATCGAAAATTATACTGATCCTTGCATGCCACCGAGTCAACATGTCATATACACACAAAATAACGTCTAAATGTCATTTAATAATGGCACACAATAGGTGAGTATAAAATCCAATGGCATATAAGGGATTTTTCCTTTTCGGATCTGCAATACTCTCTAGATACAACTGCAGGAAGATCCGTGGGATACACGTAGTCGAAGGTTTCTGCGATGACACACAATCATATTTGATACTCATAAAAATAAATTTAATATAAAAGGAACATATGATATGCATATCAAAATATTAAGCTGATAAGAACAAATATTATACTTTATCTTGGTCAAAAGACTAAGAAAGGTATGAGTTGAAAATGAGTCCGGTCTTATTTTTTATAGCTCGCTCGGTCGCTCATCCTCCTTCAGCTAGCGAAGTGTGGTACTCTGTGCGAGCATTGCTCTGCGTGTGACTTCCTGTCATATTGGACTTTGGTGGTTTCTCAGGGCTCATATATGGTGTAACAGTCTTGTCGGGTACCATAATTAGGGGTACCCCCAACACTCCTAATCACGGCTGGTAAACACCCTCTGGCCAACTGACGGGCGCGGTTCAAGTCAAGGCTTCGTCTACCCAAGGGACGCGACCTCGCCCGAGCCCAGCCTCAGGCTGGAGCAGTAGTCCCAGACGAGTTCACGCCCCGCCCGAGGGCCTCCTTAGGCAGCGGGCACCTCCTCGGCTCTCCTGAAGCCCGGCTCGGGCAGGCTTCGTTGTGAAGCAACCTTGGCCGGACCGCCTCACCAACCGCCCGCTTCGCAGGCGCATTCAATGCAGGGGACGCCTGACGCCGTATCCTGACATACGCGCCTCAGTCGGCTAGGACGAAGTGACCGCAATCACTTCGCCCCTCTCTTTTACTGTCCGATATGACGGGAAAACAGCGCCGCCCGCTCCGCTCCGACTGCCGTGCCAACCACCCAGGCGAAGACTGACAATAAGTCACGATCAACCACCGAGTTCGGCCTCGGGCGCAACAGGAAGCTCCGCCTCGCCCGACCTCAGGCTCCGGCCTCGGGAGGAGGTCTCCGCCTCGCCCGACCCCCGGACTCGGCCTCGACCTCGGTCTCGGGAGGAATCGCGTCCTCGCCCGACCCCGGCCTCGGCCTCAAGAGAAGTCTCTGCCTCGCCCGACCTTGGGCTCGGACCGACCGCGCCAACAGGGGATACATCATTACCCTATCCCTAGCCAGCTCAGGCTACAAGGAACAAGACCGGTGTCCCATCTGGCTTACCTCGGCGACGGGTAATGATGGTGCCCCGCGTGCAACCATGACGTCGGTGGCTCTCAGCCCCTTACGGCAGCAAGGAGACGTCAGCAGGATCCTTGCCGCACTGCCAGCTGTGCTCCTACAGGGCTAAGGCGCTTCTCCGACGGCCACGCTATCACGTGTACAGGGCTCAAGCTCTCCCCCGACAGCCATGTTGCCATGTACACAAGGCTTAGGCATTTCTCTGCTGGACACGTTAGCGCATAGCTACACCCCCATTGTACGTCTGGACCCTCTCCTTGCTTCTATAAAAGGGAGGTCCAGGGCCATCCTGGAGGGGGGTTCGCGCGGCGGAAGGAGCGAACGAACAGGTTCCCTTTCTCTCCCTCTCGCGACGTGCTTGTAACCCCTACTACGAGCGGCACCCCTGGTGTAGGATAATACAAGGCTTGTCCCGCCTCTTCTGTTCCATCCCGCACCAACCCATCTAGGCAGGGGCACGCAGCGACAATTTCACTCGTCGGTCCAGGGACCCCCCGGGTCCAAAACGCCGACAGTTAGCGCGCCAGGTAGGGGCCTGCTGCGTGTTGAAGAACGCCTTCCCGTTGAGTTCCAGATGGGGAGTCTTCAGCAACCTCTTCAGCCCGGACGGTGCTCCGCTTCGGGAATCTCGAGTTCATGTCCCTCGACGGCAGCTACGACATGGTACTCCTCCCCTCGCAGCGTGACGACAACGACGGTCTCCGACTCGCCTGGCGGCGGCGAGCTCGGCGACAACATCTCCCCGCGGTAGAAGAGGAGCACTCCGGTCGTCCCCGCCACCCTCCTCGCCGGAGGAGGCGGAGACGAGGCAACCATGGCCACACAGGAAGCGGCACCTTGTCGGCTGTCGCACCAGAGTGAGTCGACGACGCCGGCACTCCCCCGGGGGACATGTCGGGCAATGTCCTCGCACCTGAGACGACGGCGGGTGTCACTTCCCCTCAACGTGTCAGCCCCAAGCGGACTGATGACGCCAGCACCCTCGCAAAGGATCTGCTGGGCGTTACCCTCGTACCTGAGATGACGGTGTGCTCCGCCCCCGACACGACTTCACCACCGGCCATCGACCAAGAGGTACCGTCCGTTTTCCATCCCGTACCCTTTCGATTCAGCTTCGATCCACCTAGCGACCCCGCTACGGTGAGCGCCTTCGTAAAGGCGTATCCAAACCTTCTGGGGTACCATATGTGGTCGACCTGGGACTGACTGACAGCTGTCTCAACCTTCGGGCCGGCGGGTTCCGAGGAAGAGGACGACCCCGACTTCGGTTGGGAATTCTCTTGCCTCAATGATCCCGGTGCCATGCGGGACTTCATGTCCGCATGTGACCACTGTCTCTCCGAATGTTCTGACGATGGCCATGACCTTGACGACGAGGGTTACGACCCAAGTCGCGAATGTTTCCACGTCGATCAGGGAGATCACAACGAAGGCAACCAGCTCGGTATGCTAGAGGTTGACGATCCCCTTAGGCCCGCATCTCGCGTTGACATCCCGCGGGAGCTAGCAGTGGTCCCAGTCCCTGCGGGGGGTCGGGACATACAGCTCGAGCAAATCCGTGAGATGCAGGCTCGGGTCGACGGGGAAGCAGGCTGGTTTGTGCAGCTCCGACAGAACATCGAATAGGAGTGGGCAGGCTGGACACTCGCCAGAGGAGCCTGTCATCGGGCCCAAGACGTCCAGCGCCGCATCATCGACAATGCCACGGCAGCGCTGCCCCCGGCCGTCAGCGGGTCTGGCCAGGACCTAGCTGCAGCGGCGATGCTACTTCGAGCCATGCCGGAGCCATCCACCACCGAGGGACGGCGTATCCAGGGCGAACTCAAGGATCTCCTGGAAGGCGCCACGGTTCGACGAGCCGAGAGCTCTGCCTCCCGGAGGCGAGCCGACCCCTCGGAGCACCGCGCGGTGTCCTCCCGACACATGCGGGAAGCCTCGGTCCATCCCGAGCGCACGCGGGACGAGGCGCCTGCCGCCCGGGATCGCCTCGGCAACGAGCACCACCATCTTGACCGTCGAACCCGCCTCGACGAGAAGGTGCGCCGAGGCTACCATCCCAGGCGTGGGGGACGCTGTGACAGCGAGGAGGATCACAGCCCCTCACCCGAACCACCCGGTCCGCGAGTCTTCAGCTGGGCCATACGACGAGCGTCGTTCCCTGCCCGTTTCCGAGCCCTGACTACCATCACCAAGTACTCGGGGGAGACGAGGCCGGAGCTGTGGCTCGCGAACTACTGACTAGCATGCCAGTTGGGAGGGGCGGATGATGACAACCTCATCATCCGTAATCTACCCCTTTTCCTCTCCGACACCACCCAAGCCTGGCTGGAGCATCTGCCTCCTGCGCAGATCTCCGACTGGGACGATCTGGTCAAGGCTTTCACGGGAATCTTCCAAGGCACGTACGTGTGCCCTTGGAACTCGTGGGATCTCCGAAGCTGCCGCCAGCAGCTAGGGGAGTCCCTCCGAGAGTACATCCGGCGGTTTTCGAAGCAGCGCACCGAGCTGCCCAACGTTACCGACTCGGATGTCATCGGGGCTTTCCTTGCCGGCACCACTTGCCGAGACCTAGTGAGCAAACTGGGGCGCAAGACTCCCACCCGTGCGAGTGAACTGATGGACGTCGCCACCAAGTTCGCCTCGGGTCAGGAGGCGGTCGAAGCCATCTTCCGAAAGGACGAGCAGCCTCAGGGAGAGCCGAAGAAAGACGCCCCCGAGGCGTCTGCCCAGCGGGGAACGAAGAAGAAGGCCAATAACAAGTCGCAAGCGAAACGCGACACCGCCGACGCGAATCTCGTCGCTGCGGCCGAGCATAGGAACCCTCGGAAACCTCTTGGAGGGGCCGGCGCGTTTGACAAGATGCTCAAAGAGCCGTGCCCCTATCACCAGGGTCCCGTCAAGCACACCCTCGAAGAATGTGTCATGCTCCGGTGCTACTTCCATAAGACCGGGCCCCCGGCGGAAGAGGGCAAGGGCCATGACGACAACAAGAAGGAGGGCGGCAAGGAAGAGGAGTTCCCGGAGGTCCACAACTGCTTCATGATCTACGGCGGGCAGGCGGCGAACGCCTCGGCTCGGCATCGCAAGCAGGAGCGCCAGGAGGTCTGCTTGGTGAAGGTGGCAGCGCCAGTCTACCTAGACTGGTCCGACAAGCCTATCACCTTCGACCGAGGCAACCACCCCGATTTCATGCCAAGCCCAGGAAGGTACCCGCTCGTCGTCGATCCGATCATCGACAACGTTAGGCTCTCCAAAGTCCTCATGGACGGAGGCAGCAGCCTTAACATCATCTACGCCGACACCCTGGAACTCTTGGGGGTTGATCGATCCGAGGTCCGGGCCAATGCGGCACCCTTTCACAGGATCGCACCTGGAAAGCGTATCCTCCCCCTCGGGCGGATCGACTTACCCGTCTGCTTCGGGACTCCCTCCAACTTCCGAAAAAAAGCTCTCACCTTCGAGGTCGTCGGGTTCCGAGGAACCTACCATGCGGTGTTGGGAAGGCCGTGCTACGCCAAGTTCATGGCCGTCCCCAACTACACCTACCTCAAGCTCAAGATGCCGGGCCCGAACGGGATCATCACCGTCGGATCCACGTACCGCCACGCGTACGAATGTGACGTGGAGTGTGTGGAGTACGCTGAGGCCCTCGCTGAGTCCGAGGCCCTCATCGCCGACCTGGAAAGCCTCTCCAAGGAGGCGCCCGACGCGAAGCGGCACGCCGGCAACTTCGAACCAGTTGAGGCGGTCAAGTCTGTCTCTCTCGACCCCAGCAACGACGCCAGCAAGAAAGTCCGGATCGGCTCCGAGCTCGACCCCAAATAGGAAGCAGTGCTCGTCGACTTTCTCCGCGCAAATGCCGAAGTCTTTGCGTGGAGTCCCTCGGACATGCCCGGCATACCGAGGGATGTCGCCGAGCACTCACCAGACATCAGAGCTGGAGCCCGACTCGTGAAGCAAACCCTATGTCGTTTTGACGAAGAAAAGCGCAGGGCCATAGGCGAGGAGATGCACAAGCTACTTGCGGCAGGGTTCATCAAAGAGGTATTCCATCCCGAATGGTTAACTAACCCTGTTCTTGTAAGGAAGAAGGATGGGAAATGGAGGATGTGTGTAGACTACACTGGTCCAAACAAGGCATGTCCGAAAGTTCCCTACCCTCTACCTCGCATCGATCAAATTGTGGACTCCACTGCTGGGTGCGAAACCCTATCATTCCTTGATGCCTACTCAGGCTATCACCAAATCAAGATGAAAGAGTCCGACCAGCTCGCGACTTCTTTCATCACACCCTTCGGCATGTACTGCTATGTCACCATGCCGTTCGGTTTGAGGAATGCGGGCGCGACGTACCAACGGTGCATGAACCACGTGTTCGGAGAACACATCGGCAGAACGGTCGAGGCTTACGTCGATGACATCGTTGTCAAGACAAAGAAAGCCTCCGACCTCCTCTTTGACCTTAAAACGACATTCAAGTGTCTGAGAGCGAAAGGCGTGAAACTCAATCCCGAGAAGTGTGTCTTCGGAGTCCCCCGAGGCATGCTCCTGGGATTCATCATCTCCAAGCGGGGCATCGAGGCCAATCCGGAGAAAATCGTGGCCATCACCAACATGGGACCGATCAAAGATTTGAAAGGAGTACAGAGGGTCATGGGATGCCTTGCGGCGCTGAGCCGCTTCATCTCACGCCTTGGCGAGAAAGGCTTGCCTCTGTACCGCCTCTTAAGGAAGACCGAGCGCTTCACTTGGACCCCCGAGGCCGAGGAAGCCCTCGGAAACCTTAAGGCGCTCCATACAAATGCACCCATCCTGGTGCCCCCCACTGCAGGAGAAGCCCTCTTGATCTACGTAGCCGCAACCACTCAGGTGGTCAGCGCCGCGATCGTAGTCGAGAGACGAGAAGAAGGGCATGCACTGCTCGTCCAGAGGCCAGTCTACTTCATCAGCGAAGTGCTTTCCGAGACCAAAGTCCGCTACCCGCAGATCCAAAAGCTTCTCTACGTAGTGGTTCTGACACGACGAAAGTTGCGACACTACTTCGAGTCTCATCCGGTGACTGTGGTGTCATCCTTCCCCCTGGGGGAGATCTGAAAGGGAAATGTGCCCTTGGGCCATTTCTAAGTATTTTGGTGATTGAGTGCCAACACATGTGCTTAATTGTGAATTTATGTACATGGATGAACAAGGTGCAAATCATGAAGTAAAGGTATGTTTCTAAGCCTTAGTACATTGGTTTTGTGTACTAATATATTTGTCTAAGTGTTAGAAACAGAAAGAAGAAGAATAGAGAAGAGGAGAAGGGACTTGGCTGTGTGCTGCCAAGACCCAGCTCGGTCTAGAGCACCGGACTGTCCGGTGTGCACCGGACAGTGTCCGGTGCGCCAGGCTGACCCGACTCGAACTGGCCGCTCTCGGGAAGTTGGCCGACGGCGTACGGCTAAAATTCACCGGACTGTCCGGTGTGCACCGGACTGTCCGGTGAGCCAACGGTCTGCCGGGCCAACGGTCGGCCGCGCAATCTGCGCGGGACACGTGGCGGAGCCAACGGTCGGAAGAAGGCACCGGACTGTCCGGTGTGCACCGGACATGTCCGGTGCGCCAACGGCTCCTAGATCTCCAACGGTCTGCAACGGTCAGAAGTGTCAGATATGGAAACAAATCGGGCACCGGACAGTGTCCGGTGTGCACCGGACTGTCCGGTGCCCCCGACGACAGAAGGCAAGGATGGCCTTCCGGATTTGCTCTCAACGGCTCCTAGCTGCCTTGGGGCTATAAAAGGGGCCCCTAGGCGCATGGAGGAGATACACAAGCAACCTTTGAGCATTCTTGATCATCCACACTAAGTCTCTGCGCATTCGTTTGTGTTTCTAAGTGATTCGAGCTCTGTTCTAAGTGAGAACTCTGAGATAGTCTTGTGAGCTCGATTCTTGGCCGTGTGTGTGCGCTTTTGCTGTGGATTTGTGTGTGTTGCTTCCCTCCCTTACTCTGTGCTTTCTTTGTGATCATATACTTGTAAGGGCAAGAGACTCCAATTTGTGGAGATTCCTTGCAAACGGGATAGTGAAAGGAACAACAAAACACCATGGTATTCAAGTGGGTCTTTGGACCGCTTGAGAGAGGTTGATTGCAACCCTCGTCCGTTGGGATGCCACAACGTGGAGTAGGCAAGCGTTGGTCTTGGCCGAACCACGGGATAAAACCACTGTGTCACCCCTGTGCTTGATTTTCTTGTGGTACTGTGTTTTGTTGAGACTTCACCTTAGCCACTTGGCAATAATCGTGCTAACACTTAACAAGTTTTTGTGGCTTAAGTTTGAAGTTTTTACAGGATCACCTATTCACCCCCCCCTCTAGGTGCTCTCAATTGGTATCAAAGCCGTTCTCTTCACAAAGGGACTAACCGCCCGAAGAGATGGATCCTAAGGGGAAGGGTATTGTGATCAATGACAAAGAGAAGGAATCCTTCGTCAACGAGCCGAAGGACGATAAGCCTACCGACTCCGGCTCGGGCCAAAGACGGAAGGAAGGGAAGAAGAAGAAGACAAGGCGCATCAAGGAGATCGTCTACTACGACAGCGACGAGTCTACTTCTTCCCAAAAGGACGAGGACCACAACGACTACGAGAGAAGGAAACCGGTTAATTCGAACTTTTCCTTTGATTACTCTCGTATTCCGCAAAGTTCACATTCTCATTTGCTCTCCATTCCACTCGGCAAGCCCCCACACTTTGATGGAGAGGACTACGGATTTTGGAGCCACAAAATGCGTAGTCACCTATTCTCTCTCCATCCTAGTATATGGGAGATTGTAGAGAGTGGAATGCACTTTGATAGTTCGGATAGTCCCATGTTCATTAATGAACAAATTCATAAGAATGCACAAGCTACTACTGTTCTTCTAGCTTCTTTGTGCAGGGATGAATATCATAAAGTGAGCGGCTTGGATAACGCCAAGCAAATCTGGGACACCCTCAAGATCTCTCATGAGGGGAACGACGTCACCTTGCTCACCAAGATGGAGTTGGTGGAGGGTGAGCTTGGAAGGTTCGCAATGATAAGGGGCGAGGAGCCGACGCAAACATACAACCGGCTCAAGACCCTTATCAACAAGATAAGGAGCTACGGAAGCACACGATGGACGGACCACGACGTCGTCCGCCTAATGCTCAGGTCATTTACCGTTCTTGATCCTCATTTGGTGAACAATATACGTGAAAATCCCAGGTACACCAAGATGTCACCCGAAGAAGTTCTTGGGAAATTCGTTAGCGGGCGAATGATGATCAAGGAGGCGAGGTATGTGGACGACGCCTTGAATGGTCCGATCAACGAGCCGCAACCTCTCGCTCTCAAGGCAACACGAAGCAAGGAGGCGCTACCTAGCAAGGTGGCACAGATTGAGGCGGCCGGACTCAATGATGAAGAGATGGCTCTCATCATCAAGAGATTCAAGACGACGCTAAATGGTCGCAAGGGGCAGCCAAGCAAGACCAAGACAAAGGGGAAGCGCTCATGCTTCAAATGCGGTAAGCTTGGTCATTTTATCGCTAACTGTCCCGATAATGAAAGTGACCAGGAAAAGGGGAACAAAAGAGAGAAGAAGAAGCAATATAAGAAGGCAAAGGGCGAGGCGCATCTAGGAAAGGAGTGGGACTCGGATTGCTCCTCCTCCGACTCCGACAATGAAGGACTCGCTGCTACTGCCTTCAACAAGTCTTCCCTCTTCCCCAACGAGCGTCTCACATGCCTTATGGCAAGGGAGAAGAAGGTGAGTACTCAAGACTCCACTTATGCTTCTTCTAGTGATAGTGAGTCTAGTGATGATGATGACATAGATTATTCATGCTTGTTCAAGGGCTTAGATAGATCTAAGATAGATAAAATCAATGAATTGATTGATGCATTGAATGAAAAGGATAGGCTTTTAGAAAAGCAGGAGGATTTATTGTATGAAGAACATGATAAATTTGTAGAGGCACAAAAATCATATGCTTTAGAAGTGAAAAGAAATGAAATGCTTTCTAGTGAATTATCTTCCTGTCATGAAACCATTGCTACCTTAAGAAGTGTTAATAATGATTTAAGTGCTAAACTAGAAGTAGCTAGTAAATCAAATTCCTGTGTTGAACATGTTGAAATTTGTACTAGGTGTAAGGATTTTGATGTTAATGCTTGTAGTGAACACTTAGTGTCAATTTCAAAACTAAATGATGAAGTGGCTAGTCTTAATACCCAACTTAAGACTAGCAAGAGTGAAGTTGATAAAATAAAATTTGCAAGGGATGCCTACTCGATTGGTAGACACCCCTCAATTAAGGATGGTCTTGGCTTCAAGAGAGAGGCCAAGAACTTAACAAGCCATAAGGCTCCCATCTTCGTCAAGGAGAAAGGGAAGGCCCCTATGGCTAGTAATGCTAAAAAGAACCATGCTTTCTTATACCATGATAGGAGACATGCTAGAAATGCTTATAATGATTTTGATTCACATGTTTATGATTCTCATGCCATGTTTGCCTCTAGTTCCTCTCATAAGCATGATAGAGATATGAGTAGGAGAAATGTTGCGCATATGTCTAGGAGAAATTTTGCTCATGTTCCTAGAAAAGTTGTAAACAAACCTTCTACCATTTATTATGCTTGCAGTACTCCCTTTGCTATTTGTAGAAAGGGTAAGAAGGTAGTTGCTAGGAAATTAGGGGCTAGATGCAAGGGAGATAAATCTTGCATTTGGGTCCCTAAAGATATTTGTGCTAACCTTGCAGGACCCAACATGAGTTGGGTACCTAAGACCCAAGCCTAAATTTGCCTTGCAGGTTTATGCATCCGGGGGTTCAAGTTGGATTATCGACAGCGGATGCACAAACCATATGACGGGGGAGAAGAAGATGTTCACCTCCTACGTCAAGAATAAGGATTCCCAAGATTCAATTATATTCGGTGATGGGAATCAAGGCAAGGTAAAAGGGTTAGGTAAAATTGCAATTTCTAATGAGCATTCTATCTCAAATGTATTCTTAGTGGAGAGTCTTGGATATAATTTGCTATCTGTTAGTCAATTATGTCAAATGGGATATAATTGTTTATTTACAAATGTAGATGTGTCTGTCTTTAGAAGATGTGATGGTTCACTAGCTTTTAAGGGTGTACTAGACGGCAAGCTTTATTTAGTTGATTTTGCAAAAGAAGAGGCCGGTCTAGATGCATGCTTAATGGCTAAGACTTGCATGGGCTGGCTGTGGCATCGCCGCTTAGCACATGTGGGGATGAAGAATCTCCACAAGCTTCTAAAGGGAGAACACGTGATAGGTCTAACCAATGTTTATTTCGAAAAAGATAGACCTTGTGCAGCTTGTCAAGCAGGTAAACAAGTGGGAGGAGCGCATCACAGCAAGAATGTGATGACCACGTCAAGACCTCTGGAGCTGCTGCATATGGACCTCTTCGGACCCGTCGCCTATCTAAGCATAGGAGGGAGTAAGTATGGTTTAGTTGTTGTTGATGACTTTTCCCGCTTCACTTGGGTGTTCTTTTTGCAGGATAAGTCTGAAACCCAAGGGACCCTCAAGCGCTTCCTAAGGAGAGCTCAAAATGAGTTTGAGCTCAAGGTGAAGAAGATAAGGAGCGACAACGGGTCCGAGTTCAAGAACCTTCAAGTGGAGGAGTTTCTTGAGGAGGAAGGGATCAAGCACGAGTTCTCCGCTCCCTACACACCACAGCAAAATGGTGTGGTAGAGAGGAAGAACAGGACGCTAATCGATATGGCGAGGACGATGCTTGGCGAGTTCAAGACCCCCGAGTGCTTTTGGTCGGAAGCCGTGAACACGGCTTGCCACGCCATCAACAGGGTCTATCTTCATCGACTCCTCAAGAAGACTTCATATGAGCTACTAACCGGTAACAAACCCAATGTATCGTACTTTCGTGTATTTGGGAGCAAGTGCTACATTCTAGTGAAGAAGGGTAGAAATTCTAAGTTTGCTCCCAAAGCTGTAGAAGGGTTTTTATTAGGTTATGATTCAAATACAAAGGCGTATAGAGTCTTCAACAAATCATCGGGTTTGGTTGAAGTCTCTAGCGACGTTGTATTTGATGAGACTGATGGCTCTCCAAGAGAGCAAGTTGTTGATTGTGATGATGTAGATGAAGAAGATGTTCCAACGGCCGCTATACGAACCATGGCGATTGGAGACGTTCGGCCACAGGAACAAGATGAACGAGATCAACCTTCTTCCTCAACAAAGGTGCATCCCCCAACTCAAGATGATGAACAGGTTCATCAACAGGAGGCGTATGATCAAGGGGGAGCACAAAATGATCATGTGATGGAGGAAGAAGCGCAACCGGCACCTCCAACCCAAGTTCGAGCAATGATTCAAAGGGATCATCCCGTCGACCAAATTCTGGGTGACATTAGCAAGGGAGTAACTACTCGGTCTCGACTTGTTAATTTTTGTGAACATTACTCTTTTGTCTCCTCTATTGAGCCTTTCAGGGTAGAGGAGGCCTTGCTAGATCCGGATTGGGTGTTGGCCATGCAGGAGGAACTTAACAACTTCAAGCGCAATGAAGTTTGGACGCTGGTGCCTCGTCCCAAGCAAAATGTTGTGGGAACCAAGTGGGTGTTCCGCAACAAACAAGACGAGCACGGAGTGGTGACAAGGAACAAGGCTCGACTTGTGGCAAAAGGTTATGCCCAAGTCGCAGGTTTGGACTTTGAGGAGACTTTTGCTCCTGTGGCTAGGCTAGAGTCCATTCGTATTTTGCTAGCATATGCCGCTCACCATTCTTTCAGGTTGTACCAAATGGATGTGAAGAGCGCTTTCCTCAACGGGCCAATAAAGGAGGAGGTGTACGTGGAGCAACCCCCTGGCTTCGAGGATGAGCGGTACCCCGACCACGTGTGTAAGCTCTCTAAGGCGCTCTATGGACTTAAACAAGCCCCAAGAGCATGGTATGAATGCCTTAGAGATTTCTTACTTGCTAATGCTTTCAAGGTTGGGAAAGCCGATCCAACTCTTTTCACTAAGACTTGTGATGGTGATTTGTTTGTGTGCCAAATATATGTCGATGACATAATATTTGGTTCTACTAACCAAAAGTCGTGTGAAGAGTTTAGCAGGGTGATGACGCAGAAATTCGAGATGTCGATGATGGGCGAGTTGAACTACTTCCTTGGGTTCCAAGTGAAGCAACTCAAGGACGGCACCTTCATCTCCCAAACGAAGTACACGCAAGATTTGCTAAAGCGGTTTGGGATGAAGGACGTCAAGCCCGCAAAGACTCCGATGGGAACTGACGGACACACCGACCTCAACAAAGGAGGTAAGTCCGTTGATCAAAAAGCATACCGGTCAATGATAGGGTCTTTACTTTATTTATGTGCTAGTAGACCGGATATTATGCTTAGCGTATGCATGTGTGCTAGATTTCAATCCGATCCTAAGGAGTGTCACTTGGTGGCGGTGAAGCGAATTCTTAGATATTTAGTCGCTACGCCTTGCTTCGGGATCTGGTATCCAAAGGGGTCTAACTTTGACTTGATTGGGTACTCAGATTCCGACTATGCTGGATGTAAGGTCGATAGGAAGAGTACATCGGGGACGTGCCAATTCTTAGGAAGGTCCCTGGTGTCATGGAACTCTAAGAAACAAACCTCCGTTGCCCTATCCACCGCTGAGGCCGAGTACGTTGCCGCAGGTCAGTGTTGCGCGCAACTAGTTTGGATGAGGCAAACCCTCAGGGACTTTGGCTACAATCTGAGCAAAGTCCCACTCCTATGTGATAATGAGAGTGCTATCCGAATAGCGGAAAATCCTGTTGAGCACAGCCGCACAAAGCACATTGACATCCGGCATCACTTTCTGAGAGACCACCAGCAAAAGGGAGATATCGAAGTGTTTTATGTTAGCACCGAGAACCAGCTAGCCGATATCTTTACCAAGCCTTTAGATGAGAAGACCTTTTGCAGGCTGCGTAGTGAGCTAAATGTCTTAGATTCGCGGAACTTGGATTGAATTGTAGCATACATGTATTCATGCTTTTGATCATGTTCCTTTTTGCATCTTGTTGCTTATTATGGTGCTCAAGTTGTACAAACACTCCCTGGACCTCACAAGTCCGTTGCAAAGTGATGCACATGTTTAGGGGGAGATGTGTTACAACTTGACCCTTTGAGACTAACCATATATTTGAGTTTGCTTGTTTTAGTCACAAAGGAGAATTGAAAGGGAAAAGATGGACTTGGATCATGAAAGACTTCCACTGCACTCCGATGAGGGGTAACTTCTTCCAAGTTCATCTCATGAACTCTTATTGCCATTTGCTCTTAATTGAAGATTTTTGTGAGGCAATGGGGTTAAAGGGCCAAAATTGATCCCGTTTTGGTGCTTGATGCCAAAGGGGGAGAAAATAAAGGCCAAAGCAATAAATGGATCAGCTACCACTTGAGAGATTTTGAAAATAGTAGAATAGAGTTTTTGATTTGTCAAAATTCTTATGTTGTCTCTCTTGTCAATAATTGGCTTCTTGTGGGGAGAAGTATTGATTATGGGAAATAGGGGGAGTTTTTGAAATCTTTGATCAATCTCTTTTGGAATGACTCTCTTTATGCTTCAACATGTGTGTTTAACTTAGAGATAGAGATTTGAGTTTGATTTGCAAAAACAAACCAAGTGGTGGCAAAGGATGATCCATATATGCCAAAATTGATTCAAAATAAATTTAAGTTTTATTTGAAGTGAGTTTGCACTTGTTCTAGTTGCTTTATGTTGTGTTGGCATAAATCACCAAAAAGGGGGAGATTGAAAGGGAAATGTGCCCTTGGGCCATTTCTAAGTATTTTGGTGATTGAGTGCCAACACATGTGCTTAATTGTGAATTTATGTACATGGATGAACAAGGTGCAAATCATGAAGTAAAGGTATGTTTCTAAGCCTTAGTACATTGGTTTTGTGTACTAATATATTTGTCTAAGTGTTAGAAACAGAAAGAAGAAGAATAGAGAAGAGGAGAAGGGACTTGGCTGTGTGCTGCCAAGACCCAGCTCGGTCTGGAGCACCGGACTGTCCGGTGTGCACCGGACAGTGTCCGGTGCGCCAGGCTGACCCGACTCGAACTGGCCGCTCTCGGGAAGTTGGCCGACGGCGTACGGCTAAAATTCACCGGACTGTCCGGTGTGCACCGGACTGTCCGGTGAGCCAACGGTCTGCCGGGCCAACGGTCGGCCGCGCAATCTGCGCGGGACACGTGGCGGAGCCAACGGTCGGAAGAAGGCACCGGACTGTCCGGTGTGCACCGGACATGTCCGGTGCGCCAACGGCTCCCAGATCTCCAACGGTCTGCAACGGTCGGAAGTGTCAGATATGGAAACAAATCGGGCACCGGACAGTGTCCGGTGTGCACCGGACTGTCCGGTGCCCCCGACGACAGAAGGCAAGGATGGCCTTCCGGATTTGCTCTCAACGGCTCCTAGCTGCCTTGGGGCTATAAAAGGGGCCCCTAGGCGCATGGAGGAGATACACAAGCAACCTTTGAGCATTCTTGATCAATCCACACTAAGTCTCTGCGCATTCGTTTGTGTTTCTAAGTGATTCGAGCTCTGTTCTAAGTGAGAACTCTGAGATAGTCTTGTGAGCTCGATTCTTGGCCGTGTGTGTGCGCTTTTGCTGTGGATTTGTGTGTGTTGCTTCCCTCCCTTACTCTGTGCTTTCTTTGTGATCATATACTTGTAAGGGCAAGAGACTCCAATTTGTGGAGATTCCTTGCAAACGGGATAGTGAAAGGAACAACAAAACACCGTGGTATTCAAGTGGGTCTTTGGACCACTTGAGAGGGGTTGATTGCAACCCTCGTCCGTTGGGACGCCACAACATGGAGTAGGCAAGCGTTGGTCTTGGCCGAACCACGGGATAAAACCACTGTGTCACCCCTGTGCTTGATTTTCTTGTGGTACTGTGTTTTGTTGAGACTTCACCTTAGCCACTTGGCAATAATCGTGCTAACACTTAACAAGTTTTTGTGGCTTAAGTTTGAAGTTTTTACAGGATCACCTATTCACCCCCCCCTCTAGGTGCTCTCAAGATCATCTAGTGCCGTGAGGCCTCGGGTAGGATAGCAAAGTGGGCGGTGGAACTCATGGACGAAACGCTATCATTCGCCCCTCGGAAGGCCATAAAATCCCAAGTCTTGGCGGACTTCCTGGCTGAGTGGACTGACACCAAGTTACCAACAACTCCAATCCAACCCGAGCTCTGGACCATGTACTTCGATGGGTTACTCATGAAAACAGGAGCAGGCGCTGGCTTGCTCTTCGTTTCACCCCTCGGAAAGCATCTTTGCTACGTCATACGCCTCCATTTTTCGGCATCAAACAACGTGGCCGAGTACGAGGCTCTGGTTAACGGCCTGCGCATCACCGCCAAGCTAGGGGTCCGGCGCCTCGACGGTCGTGGCGACTCGCAGCTTGTCATCGACCAAGTCATGAAGAACTCCCACTGCCGCGACCGAAGGATGGAAGCCTACTGTGACGAAGTCCGATGCCTGGAAGACAAGTTCTACGGGCTGGAGCTCAACCACATCGCTCGACGGTACAACGAGACTACGGATGAGCTGGCGATGATAGCCTCGGGGCGAACAACGGTTCCCCCGAACGTCTTCTCCAGAGACCTACATCAACCATCCATCAAGATCGACGACACACCCGAGCCCGAGGAAGCCTCGGCCCAGCCTGAGGTACCCTCGCCCGAGCCCGAGGAGGCCTCGGCCGAGCCCGGGGTACCCTCGGCCATCGAGGAGGAGGCCTTGCCTGTCGTGGGAGAACAGAATAGGGTCGCGCCAGATCCGAACTGGCAGACCCCATACCTAGAATATCTCCTCCGAGGAGAGCTTCCCCTCAACAGGACCAAAGCTCGGTGACTAGCTCGGCGCGCCAAGTCGTTCGTCTTGCTGGGCGATGAAAAGGAGCTCTATCACCACAGCCCCTCAGGCATCCTCCAACGATGCATATCCATCGCCCAAGGATGAGAGCTGTTGCAAGAAATACACTCGGAGGCTTGCGGCCACCATGCAGCGCCTCGAGCCCTCGTAGGGAATGCCTTCCGACAAGGTTTCTACTGGCCAACCGCGGTGGCCGACGCCACTAGGATTGTACGCTCCTGCCGGGGGTGTCAATTCTACGCGAGGTAAACACGCCTGCCCGCTCGGGCCCTGCAGATGATACCCATCACCTGGCCGTTTGCTGTGTGGGGTCTAGACCTCGTCGGTCCCTTGCAGAAGGCACCCGGGGGCTTCTCGCACCTGCTGGTTGCCATCGACAAATTCTTCAAGTGGATCGAGGTCCAACCCTTGACCAGCATCAGGTCTGAGCAGGCGGTGGCGTTCTTCACCGACATCATCCATCGATTTGGGGTCCCAAACTCCATCATCACCGACAATGGCACACAGTTCACCGGAAAAAGTTCCTAGACTTCTGCGACGACCACCACATCCGTGTGGACTGGGCCGCCGTAGCTCACCCCATGACGAATGGGCAGGTGGAGCGTGCTAATGGTATGATTTTGCAGGGACTCAAACCAAGGATCTACAACGACCTCAACAAGTTCGGCAAGCGTGGATGAAAGAGCTACCCTCGGTGGTCTGGAGTCTGAGGACGACGCCGAACCGTGCCACGGGTTTCTCGCCGTTTTTTCTAGTCTATGGGGCCGAGGCCGTTCTCCCCACGGACTTAGAATACGACTCCCCGAGGACCAGGGCGTACGACGACCGAAGCAACCAGACCAGCCGAGAGGACTCGCTGGACCAGCTCGAAGAGGCTCGAGACGTTGCCTTACTACATTCGGCACGGTACCAGCAGTCTCTGCGATGCTACCACGCCCGAAGTGTTCGGCCCCAAGGCTTCCAAGTGGGAGACTTGGTGCTTCGTCTGCGACAGGACGCCCGAGGGCGCCACAAGCTCACTCCTCCCTGGGAAGGACCCTTCATTATCGCTAAGATTTTGAAGCCCGGAACATACAAGCTGGCCAACGACCAAGGCGAGGTCTACAACAACGCTTGGAACATCCAACAGCTACGTCGCTTCTACCCTTAAGATGTTTTAAGTCGTTTATGTACCTCGTTTTCTTTACATACATGAAGTCTAACCGTCAAGGAAGGGTCGGCTTTGTCTCAGCAAAGCCCGACCCTCCCTCGGGGGCTAGAAGGGGGGAACCCCCTCTGCGTCAAAATTTTCCTCGGAAAAAATTTTCTACCAAAACGACCTTCATGCTTTCGACTTTCGTATTGATAGCGGGATCCTGAAAACGACGAGAGTACACGTAAGCGGCAAGGCCGACCGAGCCGAGGAACTCCTACGCCTCCGGGATACGGATACCTCACTCATCACCTTCCGCGAGAAGTAACACACGCTCGGATAAGCGATCCTGCTACCGAACAAGTCCAAACACTCGGGTAGAAAACGACTTTTGTGCCTTCTCGACTGTATCGATAACGGAATCCTACGGCCAAATGAGAGTGCACGTAAGCGGCAAGGCCAACCGAGCTGAGGAACTCCTACGCCTCCGGGATACGGATACCTCACTCATCACCTTCCGCGAGAAGTAACTCTCGCTTGGATAAATGATTCTGCTACTGACAGACAAGTCGTGATGCTCGAAACGAGAGGAAAGAAAACACAGCTTTTTAGCACGACAATAAAGTGTTTAGGCCTCGGCGGCCGCAAAAAACATGCGCATGCTACAGACAAACTGTTCCTGCAGGTTCAGGCATCGGCAGGGGGAGCAGCAGCACCCTCAGCGTTGTTTCCACCCTCGGCAGAACCTGGCCTGGCCTCGGACGGCGACCCGGGCGAAGGGACCTCCACCCAAGGGAGGACGCCAGCACCACGCCAGCGGATGTCTTGGCCAAGCTCCAGCTGCTGCTGCCACATCTTCCTTGGCCTAGGAAGCTGCCAGCTCCCGGGCCGATGAAGTCTCTTTTCGAGCCGACTCCGCCTCTGTCCGCGCCAACACCGCTGCCTCCGGCTCTGCCTCATCGCAGAGCAGCCGAGGGCCCTAAAAACTGAGCAAGAGAGGCCTAGAGTGGCAAGGCCGACCGAGCCAAGGGACTCCTACGCCTCCGGGATACGGATACCTCACTCGTCACCTTTCGCGAAAGACAACTCACGCTCGGTTAAGTGGTTCGGCTAGCCAACAGGCCAGTCCCAGTGCTCGAAATGAGGAAGAAACGCAGCTTTATACTCGAATACCCAAATGTTCAGGCCTTGACAGCCACAAAGAACAAACACATATACTTGGGGTAACTATGCTACACAGACTTAGACATCGGCAGAACCCTCGGCGGTTCTCCCGACCTACGACAAATGTCTAAGTACTTGAAGCGGTTACATTTTGCTCCGGCAAAAACCCAGTATATCCCCTTATAAACAGGACTGCGGTTTCGCTCCCGCGGGTATGAACAACCTCCACACCAGGGGGCCCGCGAGATAATGAACTCCAAGCGGCTCGCCAGCGACCTCTACAGCAGCAGAGACAGCGACCTCCACCTCGGGCGGCTAAACAACAGCAGCGATGACCTCAGGACAGACGCTGCTGTGAAGAGGCCCTCGCCACGTCCCCACACGAGGGGCGAGGACAAGCCGTTGAGGCTGAAGAGTCGGAGGGCGTCGTCCATGGGATCGAACCCACCGACGCCGCGCCGGCGAACAGCGGCCGCCCCAAAGCGCACCGGTAGATCCTCACTCTCGTCCTCGCTGAGGCCGTCCCAGAACACGAGTACCGCCCTCGCGGCGTACGACGTGCTGGGCGACCCCTCGGCGTAGCTGACGGTGCGTTGAGGACATGGACATGGCCGGCCCGCGCGCGGCACGACTGCCGCCCGGATGAAGGACGAAAAGCTGCACCCTATCCAGGAAGTAGCAGTTCGCCTTCCCCCGCATGGCTAGAGGACGTCTCCGCAGGGCTGGAGGATGCCCTTCTCCCCCGAACGCTAGGGGAAGAAAAGGGTCACCGACCCACGCGGAGGCAACCCCCCACTCGGTGCGCTCCTCCGCCTCAGCCCGGATGACGAAGATCCTTGAAGCTGAGGGCGGGGCGGAGGCCGCAGCCTGGCTTGCTTGTCCCCACCAAACTGACCATTGGTGAGGGAATGCAGCCGGGCTGCACGACGAAAATCCTTGAAGCTGAGCGATGGCTGAAGGGCGCCGATCTCCACGAGGCCACGCTCCTCCAACATCAGCAAGAGCAAGGTGACGCCGGTGCACCCCACCCGGGGGCTCGAAAGGTGGAAGGGCGCAATGCATGAGGGGAGAACGAAGGCATGACCACTGCCCGGGTTATCGATCCCCTTTTATAGGCAGACCTCCTCACTTGCACCCCTAGCGTCACGGGCAAAGTCTCCACCGACATACTCTAGGGTTCTCCCCCTACGAAACAGGGGCTGGGTCCCACGCGTCATACAAGCTGATCCGAAGCGCGAAGAAGGCAAACCGCCGCACGCGAGGCATGCAACCGCCCTGCGGTTACAGGCGCTCTCCCATCTTCACAGAAACCGGTGGCCGAAAGGGTGGACTGCCACACGACAGGCATCCAACCGCACCGTGACTGTGCGCCCTTTCGGCTTCGACCACGTCCGGTGGACTAGTGCAAAGGAAGCGGGCCCGCATGTCATGTAACCGGTGCGCCGGTTACGACGTGCAAGAAACTGCACCACCACTCGCGCCGAATGTTGTGCCTGCTCGACTGCGGAACCGGTGCCGCGACTCGAGGCAGCCCCACGCATGACCCAACAGTGCCAATTCAGGGCAACGATCACGGGTCAGTCAGCTGCAGGGATATGGCACGACGGTTGGCATGGCCCCAAAAGTGGGCCGACAGTAATGGCAGCAGCAGACGAACGGAAGCAGCGGTCAAATCGCCCGCAGGCTCGCGTCCCCTCTTGAAGCGACGGGAGAGCCCTCTCCCACGGCGTGAAGATGACACACCCGTGTCCCGTTCCTCGAACGACTCGTACGCACAACGGGTGCCACGCTGATCGCCCGTCCCGTCGCATTAACTCCCCGGCAGAGCAAGCGACACCTCTGGCAGGCGAGGCGGGCGTCGTTTCGCCTCCGCCATGACGACCGCGTCGAAAAAGGTGCGCCACCTTATTTAAATTTGTATCCTTCTCCTCCTCCTCTCTCTCTCTCTTGCTACAGGGACCGGGAAAGGGGATGTTGTGGAAAGGATCCTTCTCGGCGAAGGAAGCGGGCCCCGAGCCCTCCTACTGATCAGGGGTTCGAAGGCTAGCCCCTCGGAAGGGTTTCGACAGCTGCCCCAGAGCACTCGGGCTTCCATTCCATTACTGATCAGGGGTTCGAAGGCTGGCCCCTCAGAAGGGTTCGACAACCGCCCCAGAGCACTCGGGCTCCGCGCCCACTACTGATCAGGGGTTCGAAGGCTGGCCCCTCGGAAGGGTTCGACAGTCGCCCCAGAGCATGCAGAGTGAGGGATGACTCTAGGTACGTCCGATACATGGCCGAGGCTCGGGCTACGCTCCCGAGGTACCCTAGGACATTTCCGAGACCGACGGGAACGATTTGTAATGGAATCCCACCAGAGGGAGGCATCGAGCCCTCGGACCCTGTCGAAGGGGTCTGGGTCCAGCGAATCACCCGCAGGTACTTTTGGAGCGCGCCTTTGGGCCACCAGCCGACCCCTAACGAATGGGGCACGGGCGTCCACTCGGATCACCCATTAGCAACTCACTGGAAACACCATGTTCGGCGCCCTCCGAGGGCAACATGGCGCTTTCCCCCCTCCTCCTTGCGGAAAGGCGACACAGGGGCGTATGATAAAAGTCGGGAAAGTTCTTGATCGTCCTCTCGCTCCGTGCAGAGGCTCGGGGGCTGCTCTCGCACCCGGCTACGGCCAAACCATTGACAGCGTCAACAAACCAGCTTGATAACTTGGAACCTTACCATGCACCCGGGCTACGGCCAGGCCGCATGAGGGAACGATCAGACCAGTTGAGGCACCACGAAAAGCATTCAGACATCAGAGGAGTCAAACCAAATCCTCCGAGGTCTCGGGGGCTACACCCGGCGGGTGTGCTCGCATGCACCCACCAGAACAAAGTAAAACCGAGAAAGGCCGGTCCCCTCACCGAAAATGCGGCAAAAGCCTCCAAGCGAGTACCAACACTACCTTCGAGGCTCGGGGGCTACTGTCGGGTACCATAATTAGGGGTACCCCCAACACTTCTAATCACGGCTGGTAAACACCCTCTGGCCAACTGACGGGCGCGGTTCAAGTCAAGGCTTCGTCTACCCAAGGGACACGACCTCGCCCGAGCCCAGCCTCGGGCTGGAGTAGTAGTCCCAGACGAGTTCACGCCCCGCCCGTGGGCCTCCTTAGGCAGCGGGCACCTCCTCGGCTCTCTCGAAGCCCGGCTCGGGCAGGCTTCGTTGTGAAGCAACCTTGGCCGGACCGCCTCACCAATCGACCGCTTCGCAGGCGCATTCAATGCAGGGGACGCCTGACGCCATATCCTGACACACGCGCCTCAGTCGGCCAGGACGAAGTGACCGCAGTCACTTCGCCCCTCTCTTTTACTATCCGATATGACGGGAAAACAGCGCCGCCCGCCCCGCTTCGACTGCCGTGCCAACCACCCAGGCGAAGACTGACAACAAGTCACGATCAACCACCGAGTTCGGTCTCGGGCGCAACAGGAAGCTCCGCCTCGCTCGACCTCAGGCTCCGGCCTCGGGTGGAGGTCTCCGCCTCGCCCGACCCCCGGACTCGGCCTCGACCTCGGTCTCGGGAGGAATCGCGTCCTCGCCCGACCCCGGCCTCGGCCTCAAGAGAAGTCTCCGCCTCGCCTGACCTTGGGCTCGGACCGACCGTGCCAACAGGGGATACATCATTACCCTATCCCTAGCCAGCTCAGGCTACAAGGAACAAGACCGACGTCCCATCTGGCTTACCCCGGCGACGGGTAATGATGGTGCCCCGCGTGCAACCATGACGCCGGTGGCTCTCAGCCCCTTACGGCAGCAAGGAGACGTCAGCAGGATCCTTGCCGCACTGCCAGCTGTGCTCCTACAGGGCTCAGGCGCTTCTCTGACGGCCACACTATCACGTGTACAGGGCTCAAGCTCTCCCCCGACAGCCATGTTAGCATGTACACAAGGCTTAGACATTTCTCTGCCGGACACGTTAGCGCATAGCTACACCCCCCATTGTACGTCTGGACCCTCTCCTTGCATCTATAAAAGGGAGGTCCAGGGCCATCCTGGAGGGGGGTTCGCGCGGGGGGAAGGAGCGAACGAACAGACTCCCTCTCGCTCCCTCTCGCGACGTGCTTGTAACCCTACTACGAGCGGCACCCCTGGTGCAGGATAATACAAGGCTTGTCCCGCCTCTTGTGTTCCATCCCGCGCCAACCCATCTGGGTAGGGGCACGCAGCGACAATTTCACTCGTCGGTCCAGGGACCCCCGGGTCCGAAACGCCGACAAGTCTATTGTGGCCATTGTTATGTGAGAAGTGGAGGATTTGAAATAGACCTAGGTGACACACAACACACCATGCATGCTTTGAAGGGGTAGAGATTGAGAATAAAAACTAGCAAAAAGGTATATTGTATATGTCTCTATTGGGTTGACGAATATTTTTTGAAATTAGTAACAAAGTATATGTTATATTTATGGTAAACTTATTTTAGGTATGACAGCATAGTGTATGACGATCACATAATTGCAGGGGCTGTTGTCCCTCAAAGAGCTTCAAAGTTTCAGTCTTTTGTGAACGAAGAACGAATATGTTGCCTGTTAAAGTGGTTCACGTTTGATCAAATTGCGAATGAATAATATTCACATTTATGGTTTTAAATTAAATCATATAAATATATTTATAACTGATCTAATCTTTTTATTTGATGTCATAAATTCTAAGAATATTTTATCTATATGGGAACACAAGGTTGGTATATGCATGCTCTTGTGATCCAGGTTGGGTGTATTTGGTTGTCTGCATCTGCGCGTGCTTGCATCACGGAATGCGGGTTGGTGCTGTTTGGTTGCTATGAGCCAGGCTATGCATATGCGAGCTTTGTGTTTGATTGGCTGCATGTAGATTTGGATCCAGGCTCGCACAATCCTCAAAGCACCCTTGGTCAGGCTCACCAGATACGAGCAGATTGGTCGCATCTCCAGAGCCAGGCTTCAGCGGTCCTGGCTCACACAGCCAGGTTGCCGAGAGAAACCAACCAAACAGGGCCGTTATGATGAGTGATTGTCAACAAGTGTAGCGTATTGGGTTCAGTTGTATGGATTAAACGGTTGTGATGAGTGATTGTGCAACATATCTCTTGGCTTGGTTGCACAGTTGTGGAGTCTATAGACGATGGTCGACGACGAGGGTGTAGGTCATATGCGGGTTTATGCTAATAGACAGAGAGCGGGGAAGGACAAATGTTGTGTCTTGACCGAGTGACTAGAGAAGCTAGGTGACCAGCCATGATAGCTAACACTTAGAGACACCAACATACATAAGGATATGACGGAGTGGATCGTGTCGTCGACGTGGTTGTGGACCAACAAGACACATGTTCAGGAGATGTGGGACACATGTGGAGTACGCTACCCACGCTGGTTTCGATGGTTGAGCCTCAAAACCACCCAGCGTGATAGTTCACAGGTTTCGTCGGGTTTGGGCCTCAAGATCCAACGACATGGTTCTAGAGGGAATTAGAGGCGGCACATGGCATCATCATGAAAGATGTGTCAAGGCAAAGCAACTTCGTGAAGAGTGTAGTCGTCAGATCAATACATCAAGAGTTGGTCTATTTCGTCCCTAACTGAGTGGATATGCTTTATATATCTAGAGTAGTTTAGAAAGAGGAATAACCCTCTATAAACAGGAGGAAGGGCTAAACCTATAGGAGTTTTCGGTGCTCCTATAGGTTTGGATTGAGTTCAGGAATCAAGCCAAGAGTGCTTCAACATAAGATTTTTATTAGCTTCCATTTAGCTCCTCTATTAGCCTCTTCGATCCTTCGCTATAATTAGTTAAATTTAAGATACTAAATCATGACACTACGCTAGAATTGTATTCTTTGTACTTGTGTCACTTCTTATATTTGGGTTCGAATTTCAAACAGAAATAAATATTAAGTGCTCCTTTTTCTAAAAGAAAAGTTAATTGGAACACTATAGTGGCATCTACATTGAATTTTACAGAAATCAAGAGATCCTTTAGCACAATAACATAAGTGTTAGTCCCAAATTAGTTGTCATTCTCACCTTTTAATCTATTTTTATCTTTTCTTAATAAAACACTATACCATTTTTCTTCTTATTTCCTGCGCGCTAGACATTTTTACCATTCTTCTTAATTTTCATGACCAACATCAGCCTTAATTCTCGTGTACGGATCTAAAATGTCATCGATTATAGGTTAGAGGGAGCAGGGGTGGGATTTCAGGTTAGTTGAAAAAATTGGGTCGAATAATTTAGATAATTTAAATTTCGGGTTACGAGAATCGTTAACCGAAATTAGAGCGAGTTTTATATTATCCAAAAATTCGGGTACCTAAAATTTCGGGTTCGGGTTCGAATATTTCCGAACTACCTGAACTGTTATGTCGGCTTTATAAAAACACATGCAACCTATATATAGTTTGAATATTGATATACATGTACGTAAAAAAGACATGCAATCTGCATTCACAAGTTCATACACACTTACACATAATTATAGATACACAAATTGATAATTAACAATAACATGAGTACATGACACATAAAAGTTCGACTATTTTAGGTACCCTATTGTATTACCCGAAATAAGTTTAGGTTTTACAAGTTGTCACCCAAAATTTTGGAACAAAATTTAGGTTCAAGTATTTCAGCTTCCGGTTTTAGACTACATATTTTTTTTGCCGGGAGGGAGTATATTTCTACGTGCCTTTTGCTTTCTAGCGGTTGTCCTATGCTCTAGTACTACATCTCTATTGTCTTTCCTGAACTCTCTTTGTGCAAATAATGTTTCATGCAAACGGCAGGCTGTCGTAACGTTCACGGACGTTGCCGCCGCCGCCTACTAACGTGTGGGCCCCGTGGTGGCTCGGTCCGGCATGGCAGAGGCGGGACGTTACGGTAGAGGACATTTTAGTTTTGTTCTATCATTTTAGAAAAAAAATATTCCCTCGTTTCAAGCTATAGTGGACTTTAGTCTTTTATGTTTTTAGAGAGAAAATTACATATATGCCTCCAAGTTTTAAAAATGCACTACCAATACATACGAAGGATTTAGTGAAACTAAATAGTATACGTGTAGCTTTTCTTTTTTATAAACTTTTCTCATTTACAACAAAGCTAAAATTATACTCCCGCTGCCCCCAAATTAAAATTCATTTTAAAGTTTTAATAAATTCATACAATACTTGATTAATGTGTTTTATATATGTTTTATTATGATCCAGTTGAATATAGACATAAAAAATCATGATTTAAAACGATACTAATCCTGCCCATTTTATCTCATCGTGTATGCGGGTTTCCCTTTATTCCATTCAATCCTAAGTATCCTTTTGATTATGCTTCTATCGGACTGCATATAGGCATACTTTATCCACTTGTTGCTTTTGTTAAATTACCTTATATGTACTTTAGTGATCTGGAAAATAAAATTAAGATACATCTTTCGTTCGCACAATAGATACCATAATGTTGGTCTTATTAACTTGGTAGTGAAAGGATTTTTACTATCATATTATGTTATTGTTTTTTTCACCCTTTCTTATGATGTGTTTGGTTGGATGTACAAGGAGAGATAGAAGAAGGCGGCCATAGTTTTTATAGTGTTTGGATGAGAGTTACATGGGAACGATGTAAACATCGGAGTAATTTTTGGTGGCGTCGTGATCCCAAAATATCGTGGGGACGATGTCGCCCCCGCCTCGTCCTACTTTAACCTCAAACCAAACACGCTCACGTTTTCATCAAATTGGGTTATGAGTGCTCGTGTTCTACTTCCTTCTAGCCTCTCTCTCCTGTGTTGCCTATCTATCTCTCCCTTCCGAATCCATCGCCTCCTGGCCTCCTCCGTCAGCACCAACAACTACGACAGCGTGGACGCCTTCTTCCCCAATGACTATGGTGCTGGTCCCCTACTGGCGCCACCGGCCACCGCAGTGGCGTGCCTCCACACGCAGCATGGGCAAAAGCGTACCGACCAGAACGCCATAGTCGTGTGGGAGATGAGCTCATAACCACCGCTTCTCTTGCCGAATGCAGTGAGATGTAAGCATTCCTACTTCTCAGCCACCAACTCCCCCATTTCCCCTCTCGCCTCCCGCACTAATCTGCACTCACTTGCTCAGCATAGTGGATGCGCTCTTCTCCATCCGCTGGCAGTGCCACCAGCTCCGTCCACCAATCTGTCGCTTGACCACCTCCTGGCTCAGCTCCCAAATCCTAATCTAGAATCTTGGATTTCCCATGGCGTAGGACGCATTGATGGAGCTATTGGAGCACAGGTCGTGCTCTCCGTTGTAATGCCGTGAATTTGGGGTATAAATTTTCTTCTCTAATATTCACCAAATTCAGACGTTACTCTCTTTTTCTCTTCTTGTTTCGCTCATTCCTCCTATTTTCAAAGCAATATATAGACTGGTGTCCGTATCGCGTGTAACCAAAACCTAAGTTGATATTGTTGTTGCATCATGTTGGAGCATATTTATTTTGTCTGATGTTATGCCTAGGCGTGTGTTCGTCTAGTTTTGGTGTTCGATTTGTGGAACGATCTTGATTAGAAGCAGGCGAGATCGAGTAGAGGGAAGTCAGCCCGGCCCACGGTCTAGCCCGGCCCTGAGCGCGTGGCCCAGGCGCTACTGCCCCCCATGCACGCCCGCTTTGAAAGGGAAATGTGCCCTTGGGCCATTTCTAAGTATTTTGGTGATTGAGTGCCAACAAAAGTGCTTAAGTGTTAAAGTATCCCAAGTGATGGACAAAGTGCAAGTCAAAAGTAAATGTATGTTTCTAGACTTAGTACATTGTTTTATGGACTAATGTATTGTGTCTAAGTACTGGAAACAGGAAAAATCAAGTTGGAAAAGAGATGGCTTTGTTCAGCCAAAGTCTGCTCAGTCTGGGTGCACCGGACTGTCACCAGGCTGGCTCTGGCGAACTTGCTGCTCTCGGGACTTCGACGGTGGTGTACGGCTATAAATCACCGGACTGTCCGGTGGTGCATCGGACTGTCCGGTGAGCCGTTCACAGGCGAAGTCGTCGCTCTCGGGAAGTGATTAACAGCGTACGGCTAAAAATCACGGTCTGTCCGGTGGTGCACCAGACTGTCCGGTGAGCCAACGGTCAGCCGGGCCAACGGTCGGCCGAGGATTCCGCGCGTGACGCGTGGCCGAGCCAACAGTCACATTGGAGCACCGGACTGTCCGGTGCGCACCGGACAGTGTCCGGTGCGCCAATGGCTCTGAATCTTCAACAGTCGGCTTCACCAAATAAGGAAAGAAATCCGCACCGGACAGTGTCCGGTGGTGCACCGGACTGTCCGGTGCGCCAGGCGACAGAAGGCAAGAATTACCTTCCTGGAATGCTCTCAACGGCTCCTAGCTGCCTTGGGGCTATAAAAAGGACCCCTAGGCGCATGGAGGAGCACACCAAGCATCCTTAGAGCATTGTTGATCACTCACACTTCATTCTTGCGCACTTGTTCGACATTCTTAGTGATTTGAGCTCCGTTCTAGTGAGAACCTCGTGATAGTCTTTTGAGCTCAAGTCTGGGTCTTGTGTGTGCGTATTTGCTGTGATTTTTGTATCTTGTGTGAGTTGCTCATCCCTCCCTTACTCCGTGCTTCTTTGTGAACATCTTTGTAAGGGCGAGAGACTCCAAGCTGTGGAGATTCCTCGCAAGCGGGATATAGTAAAGCTAAGCAAAACACCGTGGTATTCAAGTGGGTCTTTGGACCGCTTGAGAGGGATTGATTGCAACCCTCGTCCATTGGGACGCCACAACGTGGAAGTAGGCAAGTTTTGTACTTAGCCGAACCACAAGTGTCGGCGTTCCGAGACCGGGGGGTCCTCGAGCCGACGAGTGAGTGTGCCGCGTGCCCCAGCCCAGATGGGTCGAGCGCGTGGAGCGAGCGCGAAGGGGGGAACAGAGAGAGAGAGGTCGGCGGCCGGAGCCGGGTCGTGAGGGAGTCGGAGAATTCCCGCGGCCTTCGTGTTCGTCCCGCGCCCAGGTCGGGTGCGCTTGCAGTAGGGGGTTACAAGCGTCCGCGCGAGGTGAGGGGAGTGAGCGGCCCCGAGAGAGCGCCTGCCCCTGCCCTTCGTCCCCGCGAGGCCAACCTTCTCTAAGAAGGCCCTGGTCCTTCCTTTTATAGTCGTAAGGAGAGGGTCCAGGTGTACAGAATGGGGGTGTAGCAAGGTGCTACGTGTCTAGCGAGGGAGAGCTAGCGCCCTATGTACATGCCCAGGTGGCAGCCGGAGAGATCTTGGCACCCTGTTGGTGTGGCGTCGTGGCTGTTGGAGGAGTAACGGAGCCGGACGGGGAGACAGCTGTCGGAGTGGCTGGGCCCTTGCTGACGTCCTCCTGCTTTCGTAAGGGAGCTGAGAGTCGCCGGCGTCATGGTCTAGCGGGGCGCCATCATTTGCCTATCTGGCGTGGCTGGCCAGATGGGACGCCGGTCTTGTTCTCTGCGACCCAAGTCGGCTCAGGGCAGGGTGATGATGACGCTTCCTGTTGACGTGGCGGCCTCGTGTCCTAGGTCGGGCGTCGTGGAGGCTCCTCTGAAGCCGAGGTCGAGTCCGTCCTGCAAGACAGAGGCAGAGTCCGAGCCCTGGGTCGGGCGAGGCGGAGATCGTTAGGCGGAGGCCGAGGCGGAGTCCGAGCCCGGGGTCGGGCGAGGCGGAGTTCGTCGTCTTCCGGGGCCTTAGCCCGAGTCCGAGCCCTTAGGCGGAGCGGAGTCCGCCGTCTTCCAGGGCCTTAGCCCGAGTCCGAGCCCTTAGGCGGAGCGGAGTTCGCCGTCTTCCGGGGCCTTAGCCCGAGTCCGAGCCCTTAGGCGGAGCGGAGTTCGCCGTCTTCCGGGGCCTTAGCCCGAGTCCGAGCCCTTAGGCGGAGCGGAGTTCGCCGTCTTCCGGGGCCTTAGCCCGAGTCCGAGCCCTTAGGCGGAGCGGAGCCTCCTATGGCACTTCTGGCGAAGTCTGGTCGCCTGTGGTCTTACCTTTTGCGTTAAACGCCCCGGTGACTCGGTCGGTTGGCGCGGTGATTTAGTCAGGGTTTCTTCTTATCGAAGGCGGGGCCTAGGGCGAGCCGGAGATGCGTCTGCCGTGAAAGAGGAGGCCTCAGGCGAGACGGAGTCATCTTAGGGTCGGCTGCCCTCGCCCGAGGCTAGGCTCGGGCGTGGCGTGGTCAAGTCACTCGTATGGACTGATCCCTGACTTAATCAAACCCATCAGGCCTCTGCAGCTTTATGCTGATGGGGGTTACCAGCTGAGAATTAGGCGTCTTGAGGGTACCCCTAATTATGGTCCCCGACAGTAGCCCCCGAGCCTCGAAGGGAGTGTTAACACTCGCTTGGAGGCTTGCGTCGCACTTTTTTGCAAGGGGACCAGCCTTTCTCGGTGGTACTTTGTTCCGGTGGGTGCGCGCGAGCGCACCCGCCGGGTGTAGCCCCCGAGGCCTCGGAGGAGTGGTTTCACTCCTTCGAGGTCTTAATGCCTTGCGTAATGCCTCGGCTGGACTAGCGGTTCCCTCATGCGAGCAGGGCGTAACCCAGGTGCACTGTCGGGGCCCAAGTTCTCGGGCTGGTATGTTGACGCTGTCAACGGTTCGGCCGGAGCCGGGTTTGCGAGAGCAGCCCCCGAGCCTTCGCACGGAGCGAGAGGACGATCAGGGACAGACTCGACTTTTTATATACGCCCCTACGTCGCCTTTCCGCAAGGAGGAGGGGGGGAGTGCGCCATGTTACCCTCGATGGGCACCGAACATGGTGTCTCCGGTGAGCTGCAATCGGGTAATCCGAGTGGACGTCCGTGCCCCATTCGTTGGGGGTCGGCTAGGGGCCCGGAGGCACGCCCAAAAGTACCTGCGGGTGATCTGCCGGACCCGGTCCCCTGGCGACGGGGTCCGAGGGCTCGTTGCCTCCCTCCGATGGGATTCCGTTACAGAGTCGTTCCCGCTGGTCTCGGAAATGTCCTAGGGTACCTCGGGAGCGCAGCCCGAGCCTTGGTTATGTATCGAACGTACCCCTGGTCATCCCTCGCTCGGCGTCTGAGGCGGCTGTGAACCCTTCGACAGGCCAGCCTTCGAACCCCTGATCAGTAGGGGGCACGGAGCCCGAGTAGCCTGAGGCGGTCGTGAGTCCTTTCGGGGGCCGACCTTCGAACCCCTGACCAGTAGTGGGTGTCGGGCCCACGCGATCTGAGGCGGCTGTTGAACCCTTCGGGGGGCCAGCCTTCGAACCCCTGATCAGTAGGGAGGCTCGGAGCCTAATTCCTTCACGGGGAAGGATCCCTTTGGGGTTATCCCCCTTCTCGGTCCCTGTTGCAAGAGATAGAGAAAGAAGGAAAAGGGGAAAAGGGATTCGAAATTGAACGTCGTGGCGTACCTCTTTCGGCGTGGTCGTTTTGGCGGAGGCGAAGCGTCACCAGCTGCCCCTGCCAGAAACGTTACCTGTTCCGCCGCGAAGTTAATGCACCGGGGTAAGCGGTCGGCGAAGCTGCCGTTGCGTGCGCGGGCCGTTCGAGGTACGGGTCACGGGTGCGTCGTCTTCACGCCGTGAGAGGGGGTTCTCTTGCTGCCTCCGGATGGGACATGAGCTTGGCAGATGACGCGACCGCTGCTCTCGCGCGCCTGCCACCGTCATTACTGCCGGCCCATTTTTGACCGCTTTTGACCACTGCGCCAGGCTGGCGCTGCCGGGTCGCGGGCTGGGTCGCCTCGAATCGCGGTATCGGTTCCGCAATCGAGGAGGTGCGGTGGTGGAGCGAGTGGCATAGCGGTTCGCATGCAGCGCCCGGCGCGCCAGTTGCACGACACGTGGGCTTGAGCCGTCGCGCTGGCCTGTCAGGAATCGGAGAGGCGCGTCCACTTGGCACGGTTGCATGCCGCCTGCATGGCCGCCTGCCCCTTTCGCCCGCTGGTCTGGGCAAAAGTGGAGGGTTACTTGTAACCGCTGGGTGGTCGCGTGCGTCGTGCGCGGCGGTTCGGCTTCTTCTGCTTAGAGCCGGTTTGCATGACAGGCGGGCCCCAGCCCCCGCGCCGCAGGGAAGGGCTTTGGAGGCGTGTTGGAGAAGACTCAGCCCGTGACGGTTGAGGGCGCAAGCAGGGGGAGTTGCCTTTAAAAGGAGGGCGACCCCCTTCGTGAGGTAACCATGTCTCCTTCCTCCCCAATGCATTGTGTCCCTCCATCTTCCGAGCCCCCGGATGGGGGGAAACCGCCGTCTTTTCGCTCCATCGCTGGAGGAACGCAACTCTGTGGGAGTTGGTACCTTTCAGCCATCGTTCGGCTTCAAGGATTTTCATCATACAGCACGGCTGCACCCCTCCACCGGCGGTCACCCAAGAGGGCGACCTCCGGCTTGATGGTGGGGGAAAGCGAGCCGGGCTGCGGTCTCTGCCCCTCCCTCAGCCTCAAGGATTTTCATCACCAGGCCAAGAGGGAGGACGAGGCGAGCCAGGGAGCTGTCTCCGTGTGGGTCGGTTGCCCTCTTCTTCCCCGTGTGCCCGGGGGGGAGAACGGCATCCTCCAGCTTCACGGAGACTTCCTCCAGCCACGTCGGAAGTGGCGGGTCCCGAGGCGTCGGCGGACGGGAGTGGCTTCTCTACTGATGAGATTGCCTACTCCGTCAGTAGCCCTGGGTCTCCGTCCCCCGGCCTGAATGGCTGGCTCTCGTCCTCGGGGGGTGAGAGTCTTTCCGCTGCCCCGCAGGCCCGCCCCTATCGAGTGGGGTTGTTCGTACCTGCGGGGTGGGGGAACCGGAGTTCCGTTTGTAATGGCACTTCGAGTGCCGGGTTTTTTGTTCATTTCGGCTTTCGGGGCCTGAACATGTATGTAACTCCGGCACAGAGCCGTGTTTTTTCCTCATTTCTGAGCACTAAGACTCGCCTGTTGTTTGCCTGAACCGCTTCACCAAGCATGAGTCGCCCCGTGTCAAGGTGACGAGTGAGGTATCCGTATCCCGGAGGCGTAGGAATCCCTCGGCTCGGTCGGACCTGTTGTCCGAGGCTCCTCTAGCTTAGTTAAAGAGACCCCTCGGCCGCTCTTCGACGAGCCGAGGCCAGGGGTAGCGATATCAGCATGAGCAGAGGCGTTGTCGGCTCGGAAATGAAACCTGGTTGGCCGGAGCTTAGCCGGGTTGTTTGTTGGCAGGATCGTCGTCGGAGTTGCTCAGCCGAGGCTTCGGACCGAGCTGGCGCCCTCGGAAGGTGGTCGGCCGAGGCCCCGGAGGTGGCCGGCCGAGCCGTCCGCTCGGGCCGGGTTCTCGGAGAAGTCCCTGGCAGAGATTGCTCGAGCGTGGTGATGACGTCGTCCTTCGGAGCGGAGGCCCTCGGACCGCGTCGCCGTCCGAGGCTAGGTCGGGCCTTGCCGAAGGTGCTGTTGATGCCGAGGGTGTCTTCGCCCTCTTCCAGCGTCAAGATCTGAGCCTGCAGGGTCAAATCGTCTTGTAGCGTGGGCCTTGCGCGGCCGTTGAGGCCAGAACACATACCCTTGTTGCGTTGTAAAGCTGCGTCTCTTTTCCTCTCGTTTCGAGTATCTGGACTTTTTGTCGGTAGCAGGGATGTTAGTGCGAGCAAGAGTTGCTTCTCGCGGAAGGTGATGAGTGAGGTATCCGTATCCCGGAGGCGTGGGAGTCCCTCGGCTCGGTCGGCCTTGCCGCTTACGAGTACTTTTACCCGCCCATGAAGCCCTGTCACCGACTCGGTCGAGAAGGCTCGAAGAATCGCTTCGACAGAAGAGCTCCCGTACGTAAAGACTCGTTCGATCCGTGGATTCGCCTTATCCGAGCGCGAGTTACTTATCGCAGAAGGTGATGAGTGAGGTATCCGTATCCCGGAGGCGTAGGAGTCCCTCGGCTCGGTCATCCTTGACTGCTTACGTGTACCCCGTCATTTCCAGGACCCGCTTTTCGAAGTAGTCAAAAAGCACGAAAGATGTTCTGGTAAAAGGGATTTTTTGTTCGAGGAAAATTTTGACGCAGAGGGGGTTTCCCCCCTTTTAGCCCCTGAGGGAGGGTCGGGCTCTGCCGAGGCGAGGCTGACCCTTCCTTGTTGACTAAACTTTGCGTGGGTGCGAGGTATATAAACAACTTGGAAATATCTTAAGGGTAGAAGCGACGTAGCTGTTGGATGTTCCAAGCGTTGCCGTAGACCTCGCCTTGACTGTTGGCCAGCTTGTACGTTCCGGGCTTCAGTACTTTGGCGATGATGAACGGCCCTTCCCAGGGGGGCGTGAGCTTGTGCCTCCCTCGGGCGTCTTGCCGTAGCCGAAGAACCAGATCGCCCACCTGGAGATCTCGGGGTCGGACCCCTCGGGCGTGGTAGCGTCGCAGGGACTGCTGATACCGCGCCGAGTGTAGTAAGGCCCTGTCTCGAGCCTCGTCCAGCTGGTCCAGCGAGTCTTGTCGGCTAGCTTGGTTGCTTTCTTCGTTGTAGGCCCTCGTCCTCGGGGAGCCGTATTCCAGGTCCGTGGGCAGGATGGCCTCGGCCCCGTAGACCAGGAAGAACGGTGTGAAACCCGTGGCCCGGCTTGGCGTCGTCCTCAGGCTCCAGACCACCGAGGGGAGTTCCTTCATCCATCGCTTGCCGAACTTGTTGAGACTGTTGTAAATCCGAGGCTTGAGCCCTTGTAGAATCATGCCGTTGGCACGTTCCACTTGCCCATTCGTCATGGGGTGAGCTACGGCGGCCCAGTCTACCCGGATGCTGTGATCATCGCAAAAATCCAAGAATTTTTTGCCGGTGAACTGGGTGCCATTGTCAGTGATGATGGAGTTCAGGACCCCGAAGCGATGGATGATATTGGTGAAGAACGCCACCGCCTGCTCGGACCTGATGCTGTTCAGGGGTCGGACCTCGATCCACTTGGAGAATTTGTCGATGGCGACCAGCAGGTGCGTGTAGCCCCCGGGCGCCTTCTGCAGAGGGCCGACGAGGTCTAGACCCCACACAGCGAAGGGCCAGGTGATGGGTATCGTCTGCAGAGCCTGAGCGGGCAGGTGGGTCTGCTTCGCATAGAATTGGCACCCTTCGCAGGCGCGGACAACTCTAGTGGCGTCAGCCACCGCCGTTGGCCAGTAGAAGCCTTGGCGGAAAGCATTCCCGACGAGGGTTCGGGGTGCTGCATGATGACCGCAAGCCCCCGAGTGTATTTCCTGCAGGAGTTCCTGGCCCTCGGCGATGGAGATGCATCGCTGGAGGATGCCCGAGGGGCTTCGGTGGTAGAGTTCCTTCTCATCGCCCAGCAAGACGAACGATTTGGCACGTCGCGCTACCCGCCGAGCCTCGGCGCGGTCGAGGGGCAGTTCTCCTTGGCAGAGATATTGCAGGTACGGGGTTTGCCAATCTTGATCTGGCACGACCCCGTTCTGCTCCTCCTCGATGCGCAGTGCTTCGCCCTCGGGCTCCGAGGGTTCCTCGGGGTGAGCCGAGGATGGCTCGGGCTGGGCCGAGGTCACCTCGGACGAGGCCGAGGGTGCCTCGGGCTCGGGCGCGTCATCTATCTTGACGGAGGGTTGGTGCAGATCTCGGGAGAAGACGTCCGGGGGAACCGTCGTTCGCCCCGAGGCTATCTTCGCCAGCTCGTCCGCAGTCTCGTTGTAGCGCCGGGCGATGTGGTTAAGCTCGAGCCCGTAGAACTTGTCTTCCAGGCGTCGAACCTCCTCACAGTAGGCCTCCATCTTCGGGTCGCGGCAGAGGGAGTTCTTCATGACCTGGTCGATGACGAGCTGCGAGTCGCCGCGCGCATCGAGGCGTCGGACCCCTAGCTCGATGGCGATTCGCAATCCGTTGATCAGAGCCTCGTACTCAGCCACATTGTTGGACGCCGGGAAATGGAGGCGTAGCACGTAGCGCAGGTGTTTCCCGAGGGGCGAGACGAAAAGCAGGCCCGCGCCAGCTCCCGTCTTCATCAACGACCTGTCGAAAAACATGGTCCAGAGCTCTGGTTGGATCGGAGCCGTTGGTAACTGGGTATCGACCCATTCGGCTACGAAATCCGCCAGTACCTGGGACTTGATGGCCTTCCGAGGGGCAAACGAGATTGCCTCGCCCATGATTTCCACCGCCCACTTCGCGATCCGTCCGGAGGCTTCTCGGCACTGGATGATCTCCCCCAGGGGGAAGGATGACACCACAGTCACCGGATGGGACTCGAAGTAATGTCGCAGCTTTCGCCTCGTCAGGATCACTGCATATAGCAGCTTCTGGACTTGTGGGTAGCGGATCTTGGTTTCGGACAGCACTTCGCTGACGAAGTGGACTGGCCTCTGAATGGGCAAAGCATGCCCCTCTTCCTGCCTTTCGACCACGATCGCGGCGCTGACCACCTGAGTGGTTGCGGCGACGTAGACCAGGAGGGTTTCTCCATCAGCTGGGGGTACCAAGATGGGCGCCTGGGTGAGGAGCGCCTTCAGGTTCCCGAGGGCTTCCTCGGCCTCGGGAGTCCAAGTGAAGCACTCGGCCTTCCTTAAGAGGCGGTACAGGGGCAGGCCTCTTTCGCCGAGGCGCGAGATGAAGCGGCTCAAGGCCGCGAGGCATCCCATGACCCTCTGTACGCCTTTTAAGTCCTTGATAGGCCCCATGTTTGTGATCGCTGCGATCTTCTCCGGGTTGGCTTCGATGCCCCGCTCGGAGACGATGAACCCCAAGAGCATGCCTCGGGGCACCCCGAAGACGCACTTCTCGGGATTGAGCTTGACGCCCTTCGCCTTGAGACACCGGAATGTCAGTCCGAGGTCGGAGAGAAGGTCGGAGACTTTCCTCGTCTTGACTACGATTTCATCGACGTAGGCCTCGACCGTGCGACCAATGTGTTCGCCGAACACATGGTTCATGCACCGCTGGTACGTTGCACCCGCGTTTCTCAACCCGAACGGCATTGTGACATAACAGTACATGCCGAAGGGCGTGATGAAAGAAGTCGCGAGCTGGTCGGACTCTTTCATCTTGATTTGATGATACCCTGAGTAGGCATCGAGGAAAGACAGGGTTTCGCACCCTGCAGTGGAGTCCACAATTTGGTCGATGCGAGGTAGAGGGTAGGGGACCTTCGGACATGCTTTGTTGAGACCAGTGTAGTCTACACACATCCGCCACTTCCCCCCTTTTTTCCTCACAAGTACAGGGTTGGCAAGCCATTCGGGATGGAATACCTCTTTAATGAACCCTGCTGCCATCAGCTTGTGGACCTCCTCGCCTATCACCCTGCGCCTTTCCTCGTCGAATCGGCGCAGAGGCTGTCTGACCGGCCGGGCTCCGGCCCGAATATCCAGCGAGTGCTCGGCGACATCCCTCGGTATGCCGGGCATGTCCGAGGGACTCCACGCAAAAACGTCGGCGTTTGCGCGGAGAAAGTCGACGAGCACTGCTTCCTATTTGGGGTCGAGCCCCGAACCGATTCGGATCTGCTTGGAGGTGTCACCACTGGGGTCGAGAGGGACGGCCTTAACCGTCTCCGCTGGCTCGAAGTTGCCGGCATGCCGCTTCACATCCGGCACCTCTCGGGAGAGGCTTTCTAGGTCGGCTATGAGGGCCTCGGACTCGGCGAGGGCCTCGGCGTACTCCACGCACTCCACATCGCATTCGAATGCGTGTTTGTACGTGGGGCCGACGGTGATGACCCCGTTGGGGCCCGGCATCTTGAGCTTTAGGTAAGTGTAGTTGGGGATGGCCATGAACTTCGCGTAGCATGGCCTTCCCAACACTGCGTGGTAGGTTCCTCGGAACCCGACCACCTCGAACGTCAAAGTCTCCCTTCGGAAGTTGGAGGGTGTTCCGAAGCAGACAGGGAGGTCGAGCTGTCCGAGGGGCTGGACGCGCTTCCCGGGAATGATCCCGTGGAAGGGCGCAGCGCCTGCTCGGACGGATGACAGGTCGACGCGCAGGAGCCTGAGGGTCTCGGCGTAGATGATGTTGAGGCAGCTGCCTCCATCCATCAGGACCTTGGTGAGCCTGACGTCGCCGATGACGGGGTCGACGACGAGCGGGTACTTCCCCGGGCTCGGCACGTGGTCGGGGTGGTCGTCCTGGTCGAAGGTGATGGGCTTGTCGGACCAGTCTAGGTAGACTGGCGCCGCCACCTTGACCGAGCAGACCTCCCGACGCTCTTGCTTACGATGCCGAGCCGAGGCGTTTGCCGCATGCCCTCCGTAGATCATGAAGCAATCGCGGACCTCCGGGAACTCTCCTGCTTGGCGATCCTCCCTTTTGTCATCGTCGTGAGCCCTGCCACCCTCTGCGGGCGGCCCGGCCCTGTGGAAGTGGCGCCGAAGCATAACGCACTCTTCGAGGGTATGCTTGACGGGCCCCTGATGGTAGGGGCACGTCTCCTTGAGTGCCTTGTCGAAAAGGTTAGCACCTCCGGGGGGCTTCCGAGGGTTCTTGCGCTCGGCGGCGGCGACAAGGTCTGCATCGGGAACGTCGCGTTTCGCTTGCGACTTCCTCCTGCCTTTCTTCTTGGCGCCGCGCGGAGTAGACGCCTCGGGAGCATCTTCCGACGGGCGGCCCTGGGGCTGCTTGTCCTTTAGGAAGATGGCCTCAACCGCCTCCTGGCCGGAGGCGAACTTGGTGGCGATGTCCATCAGCTCGCTCGCCCTGGTGGGGGTCTTGCGACCCAACTTACTCACCAGGTCGCGGCAGGTGGTGCCGGCGAGGAACGCGCCGATGACATCGGAGTCGGTGATGTTGGGCAGCTCGGTGCGCTGCTTCGAGAACCGCCGGATGTAGTCTCGGAGAGACTCTCCCGGCAGTTGCCGACATCTTCGGAGGTCCCAGGAATTCCCGGGGCGCACGTACGTGCCCTGGAAGTTCCCGGCGAAAGCCTGGACCAAATCTTCCCAGTTGGAAATCTGCCCCGGAGGCAGGTGCTCCAACCAGGCACGAGCGGTGTCGGAGAGAAACAGGGGGAGGTTTCGGATGATGAGGTTGTCATCGTCCGTCCCACCCAGTTGACAGGCCAGGCGGTAGTCCGCAAGCCACAATTCCGGTCCCGTCTCCCCCGAGTACTTCGTGATAGTAGTCGGGGGTCGGAATCGGGGCGGAAACGGCGCCCGCCGAATGGCTCGGCTAAAGACCTGTGGACCGGGTGGTTCGGGCGAGGGACTCCGATCCTCCCCGCTGTCGTAGCGTCCCCCACGCCTGGGGTGGTAGCCTCGGCGCACCCTTTCGTCGAGGCGTGCCCGACGGTCACGATGAGGGTGCTCGTCGCCGAGGTGGCCCGGGGCCGCAGGCGCGGTGTTGCGCGTGCGCCCGGTGAAGACCGAGGCCTCCTGCGTGAGTCGGGAAGTCGCGGCACGAGGTTCCGAGGGGTATCCCTGCCTTCGGGAGGCAGAGCTCTCGGCCCGCCGGGCCGCAGCGCCTTCCAGGAGATGCTTGAGTTCTCCCTGGATTCGCCGACCCTCGGTGGTTGATGACTCCGGCATCGCGCGGAGGAGCATCGCTGCAGCGGCCAGGTCCTGACCGGTTCCGCCGGATGCGGGAGGCGGTCTGTCCCTGGCATCGTTGGTGATGCGGTGCTGGAGACCTTGGGGCAGGTGACGTATTCCTCCGGCCGGGGGCTGGCTCGCCCATACCTGCCCGATGTTCTGGCGGATTGCCTCGAGCGCTCCTGCTCCCTCATCGAGCCCGGCCTGCGCCCCGCGGACTTGCTCGAGCTGTGGGTCGTGACCCCCCGCCGGAACGGGGACCACAGCTAGCTCCCGCGGGATGTCGGCGCGAGGCGCTGGCCTAGGGGGATCACCATCCTCCGGCATGCCGAGACAGCCGCCTCCGGAGGGATCCCCTAACTCGATGTGGAAACATTCGCGACTCGGGCCACAGTCCTTGTCGCCAAGGCTGCGGCTGCCGTCGGAACAGTCGGACAGGCAGTAGTCACATGCGGTCATGAAGTCCCGCATGGCACTAGGGTTGCCAGATCCGGAGAAATCCCAGCAGATGCTGGGGTCGTCATCTTCCTCGGACCCAGAGGGTCCGTAGGTCGAGACACCCGTCAATCGGTCCCAAGGCGACCGCACACGAAACCCCAGAGAGGTTGCACTCGCCTCAATGTGAGCGTCCGCCAAAGCGAGGTCGCCAGGCGGGCTGAGGCCGAGTCGAAATGACGAAAGATGGGTAGCAGTCGGTACCTTTTTGTCGACGAGGGGCGATGAAGTCACGTCGGGGGCTGACCGCGCCGTCGTCTTGGGTACGAGGGCGACGTCCTGCAGGCCTTCCGTGAGCGTGCTGGCGTCGTCCACTTGCTCGGAGTCGACGTGTTGCGGGGGGATGGCGCTCGCGTTTGCCTTGAACGCGAGGGCGACGCTTGGCGTGTCCTCCGTCGAGGCGCCGGGGATGTCGATTTGCTCGACAGCCGTCGGAGCGCGATCTCCCGCTCGGCCCCGGTTGCCCTGCCTCCTCCTCCTCCGATGGCGAGGGAGAGGATGGGGCGAGCTCGAAAGTTGTCCTTCCCCCACGCGGGAAAGACGTCGTCGATTCCGCCGCCGGCGGGCGGGCTGTCCGCCACCTATGTCGCTGTCGCGCGGCGGTGGAAGGAGTACCATGTCGTAGTCGCCGTCGAGAGACATGAACTCGAGGTTCCCGAAACGGAGCACCGTTCCGGGTTGAAGAGGTCGTTGGAGACTGCCCATCTGGAGCTTGACGGGAAATCGAATGTCAACACGCAGCAAGGCCCCTACCTGGCGCGCCAACTGTCGGCGTTCCGAGACCGGGGGGTCCTCGAGCCGACGAGTGAGTGTGCCGCGTGCCCCAGCCCAGATGGGTCGAGCGCGTGGAGCGAGCGCGAAGGGGGGAACAGAGAGAGAGAGGTCGGTGGCCGGAGCCGGGTCGTGAGGGAGTCGGAGAATTCCCGCGGCCTTCGTGTTCGTCCCGCGCCCAGGTCGGGTGCGCTTGCAGTAGGGGGTTACAAGCATCCGCGCGAGGTGAGGGGAGTGAGCGGCCCCGAGAGAGCGCCTGCCCCTGCCCTTCGTCCCCGCGAGGCCAACCTTCTCTAAGAAGGCCCTGGTCCTTCCTTTTATAGTCGTAAGGAGAGGGTCCAGGTGTACAGAATGGGGGTGTAGCAAGGTGCTACGTGTCTAGCGAGGGAGAGCTAGCGCCCTATGTACATGCCCAGGTGGCAGCCGGAGAGATCTTGGCACCCTGTTGGTGTGGCGTCGTGGCTGTTGGAGGAGTAACGGAGCCGGACGGGGAGACAGCTGTCGGAGTGGCTGGGCCCTTGCTGACGTCCTCCTGCTTTCGTAAGGGAGCTGAGAGTCGCCGGCGTCATGGTCTAGCGGGGCGCCATCATTTGCCTATCTGGCGTGGCTGGCCAGATGGGACGCCGGTCTTGTTCTCTGCGACCCAAGTCGGCTCAGGGCAGGGTGATGATGACGCTTCCTGTTGACGTGGCGGCCTCGTGTCCTAGGTCGGGCGTCGTGGAGGCTCCTCTGAAGCCGAGGTCGAGTCCGTCCTGCAAGACAGAGGCAGAGTCCGAGCCCTGGGTCGGGCGAGGCGGAGATCGTTAGGCGGAGGCCGAGGCGGAGTCCGAGCCCGGGGTCGGGCGAGGCGGAGTTCATCGTCTTCCGGGGCCTTAGCCCGAGTCCGAGCCCTTAGGCGGAGCGGAGTCCGCCGTCTTCCAGGGCCTTAGCCCGAGTCCGAGCCCTTAGGCGGAGCGGAGTTCGCCGTCTTCCGGGGCCTTAGCCCGAGTCCGAGCCCTTAGGCGGAGCGGAGTTCGCCGTCTTCCGGGGCCTTAGCCCGAGTCCGAGCCCTTAGGCGGAGCGGAGTTCGCCGTCTTCCGGGGCCTTAGCCCGAGTCCGAGCCCTTAGGCGGAGCGGAGCCTCCTATGGCACTTCTGGCGAAGTCTGGTCGCCTGTGGTCTTACCTTTTGCGTTAAACGCCCCGGTGACTCGGTCGGTTGGCGCGGTGATTTAGTCAGGGTTTCTTCTTATCGAAGGCGGGGCCTAGGGCGAGCCGGAGATGCGTCTGCCGTGAAAGAGGAGGCCTCAGGCGAGACGGAGTCATCTTAGGGTCGGCTGCCCTCGCCCGAGGCTAGGCTCGGGCGTGGCGTGGTCAAGTCACTCGTATGGACTGATCCCTGACTTAATCAAACCCATCAGGCCTCTGCAGCTTTATGCTGATGGGGGTTACCAGCTGAGAATTAGGCGTCTTGAGGGTACCCCTAATTATGGTCCCCGACAACAAGATAAACCACTGTGTCTATCTCTGTGTTGATCTCTTTGTGGTTATTGTGTTTTTGCTAAGACTCCACTCTAGCCACTTGGCATTATTGTGCTAACTCCTAATCAAGTTTTGTGGCATTAAGTTTTAAGTTTTACAGGATCACCTATTCACCCCCCCTCTAGGTGCTCTCAATTGGTATCAGAGCCGTTCTCTTCAAGAAAGGGACTAATCGCCCGAAGAGATGGATCCTAAGGGGAAGGGAATTGTGATCAATGATAAAGAGAAGGAGTCCTTCGTCAACGAGCCGAAAGACGACAAGCCTACCGACTCGGGCTCAGGCCATAAACGAAAAGATGGGAAGAAGAAGAAGACGAGGCGCATCAAGGAGATCGTCTACTACGACGACAGCGATGAGTCCTCTTCTTCCCAAAAGGACGACTACGACTACGAGAAAAAGAAAACAGTCAATTCAAACTTTTCTTTCGATTACTCCCGTATTCCGCAAAGTACAAATTCTCATTTGCTCTCCATTCCACTTGGTAAACCTGCTCACTTTGATGGAGAGGACTACAGATTTTGGAGCCACAAAATGCGTAGTCACTTGTTCTCTCTTCATCCTAGCATATGGGAGATAGTAGAGAGTGGAATGAAATTTGATAGCTCGGATAGTCCTATGTTTATCAATGAACAGATTCATAAAAACACACAAGCTACTACTATGTTGTTAGCCTCTTTGTGCAGGGACGAGTATCATAAGGTGAGCGGCTTGGACAATGCCAAGCAGATCTGGGACACCCTCAAGATCTCTCATGAGGGGAACGACGTCACCATGCTCACCAAGATGGAGTTGGTGGAGGGCGAACTCGGGAGATTCGCGATGATAAGGGGCGAGGAGCCAACCCAAACGTACAACCGGCTCAAGACCCTCGTCAACAAAATAAGGAGCTATGGAAGCACGCGATGGATGGACCACAACGTTGTCCGCCTAATGATAAGGTCCTTTACTGTTCTTGATCCACATCTTGTGAACAATATTCGTGAGAATCCTAGGTACACCAAGATGTCGCCCGAAGAAATTCTTGGGAAATTTGTAAGCGGGCGGATGATGATCAAGGAGGCAAGATACGTCGACGATGCACTAAATGGACCAATCCAAGCGCCTCAAACTATTGCTCTCAAGGCAACGAGGAGCAAGGAGGCGCTACCTAGCAAGGTGGCGCAAGTTGAGGCAGCGGGGCTTAATGATGAAGAGATGGCCCTCATCATCAAGCGCTTCAAGACGGCGCTAAAGGGTCGCAAGGGGCAGCCAAGCAGGACCAAGACAAAGGGGAAGCGCTCATGCTTCAAGTGTGGTAAGATTGGTCATTTTATCGCTAATTGTCCCGATAATGATAGTGACCAGGAACAAGGGAACAAAAGGGAGAAGAAGAAAGCTTACAAGAAGGCTAAGGGCGAGGCACACCTTGGCAAGGAGTGGGACTCGGATTGTTCGTCGTCCGACTCCGACAACGAAGGACTCGCCGCCACCGCCTTCAACAAATCGGCCCTCTTCCCAAACGAGCGTCACACATGCCTCATGGCGAAGGAGAAGAAGGTATGTACTCAGAATACTACTTATGCTTCTTCAAGTGAGGATGAGTCTAGTGATGATGATGAAATAGATTATTCATGTTTATTCAAGGGCCTAGATAGAACCAAGGTTGATAAAATTAATGAATTAATTGATGCCTTGAATGATAAGAATAGGTTATTAGAAAAGCAAGAGGATCTTTTGTATGAAGAACATGATAAGTTTGTAGAGGCTCAAAAATCCCTTGCTTTAGAAATTAAAAGGAATGAAATGCTTTCTTGTGAATTGTCTGCATGCCATGACTCTATTTCTAGCTTAAAGAGCATAAATGATGATTTAAATGCTAAGTTAGAAATAGCAAATAAATCAACATCTTGTGTAGAACATGTTACAATTTGCAATAGGTGTAAAGATTTTGACGTTGATGCTTGTAGTGAACACCTAGTTTCAATTTCCAAATTGAATGATGAACTGGCTAGTCTTAATGCCCAACTTAAGACTAGCAAGAGTGAATTTGATAAAATAAAATTTGCAAGGGATGCCTACACGAGTGGTAGACACCCCTCAATTAAGGATGGTCTTGGCTTCAAGAGGGAAGTCAAGAACTTAACAAGCCATAAAGCTTCCATCTCCACCAAGGAGAAAGGGAAGGCCCCTATGGCTAGTAACGCTAAAAGAACCATGCTTTCATATACCATGATAGGAGACATTCTAGAAATGCTTATAGGAGTTGTAATGCTTATGATTCAAATGCAATGATTGCTTCAAGTTCTTCCTATATGCATGATAGAGATATGCCTAGGAGAAATGTCATTCACCATATGCCTAGGAGAGATGTTGCTCATGTTCCTAGGAAAGTAATACATGAACCTTCTACAATTTATTATGCTTGCAATACGTCCTTTGCTATTTGTAGAAAGGATAAGAAGGTAATTGCTAGGAAGTTAGGGGCAAGATGCAAGGGAGATAAAACTTGCATTTGGGTCCCTAAGACCATTGTGACTAACCTTGTAGGACCCAACAAGAGTTGGGTACCTAAAACCCAAGCCTAAATTTGCCTTGTAGGTTTATGCATCCGGGGGCTCAAGCTGGATTATCGACAGCGGATGCACAAACCACATGACAGGGGAAAAGAGGATGTTCTCTTGCTACGTCAAGAACAAGGATCCCCAAGATTCAATAATATTCGGTGATGGGAACCAAGGCAAGGTGAAAGGGTTAGGAAAAATTGCTATTTCATCCGAGCACTCTATTTCTAATGTGTTCTTAGTTGAGTCGCTTGGATATAATTTGTTATCCGTTAGTCAATTATGCAATATGGGATATAACTGCTTATTCACAAATGTAGATGTGCCTGTCTTTAGAAGAAGTGATGGTTCATTAGCTTTTAAGGGTGTATTAGACGGCAAACTCTATTTAGTTGATTTTACAAAAGAGGAGGCCGGTCTAGATGCATGCTTAATTGCTAAGACTAGCATGAGCTGGCTGTGGCATCGCCGCTTAGCACATGTGGGGATGAAGAACCTTCACAAGCTTCTAAAGGGAGAACACGTGATAGGTCTAACTAATGTGCATTTCGAAAAAGATAGACCTTGTGCAGCTTGTCAAGCAGGTAAACAAGTGGGAAGCTCTCATCATGCCAAAAATGTGATGACAACATCAAGACCCCTGGAGTTACTTCATATGGACCTCTTCGGACCCGTCGCCTATCTAAGCATAGGAGGAAGTAAGTATGGTCTTGTTATAGTTGATGATTTTTCCCTCTTCACTTGGGTATTCTTTTTGCAGGATAAAACTAAAACCCAAGGGACCCTCAAGCGCTTCCTAAGGAGAGCTCAAAATGAATTTGAGCTCAAGGTGAAGAAGATAAGGAGTGACAACGGGTCCGAGTTCAAGAACCTTGAAGTGGAGGAGTACCTTGAGGAAGAAGGGATCAAGCACGAGTTCTCCGCTCCCTACACACCACAACAAAATGGTGTGGTAGAGAGGAAGAATAGGACACTCATCGATATGGCGAGGACGATGCTTGGAGAGTTCAAGACCCCCGAGCGCTTTTGGTCGGAAGCCGTGAACACGGCTTGCCACGCCATCAACCGGGTCTACCTTCACCGCCTTCTCAAGAAGACTTCATATGAGCTTCTTACCGGTAACAAACCCAATGTGTCTTACTTTCGTGTATTTGGGAGCAAATGCTATATTCTAGTGAAGAAAGGTAGAAATTCTAAGTTTGCTCCCAAAGCTGTAGAAGGGTTTTTGTTAGGTTATGACTCAAATACAAAGGCGTATAGGGTCTTCAACAAATCATCGGGTTTGGTTGAAGTCTCTAGCGACGTTGTATTTGATGAGACTAATGGCTCTCCAAGAGAGCAAGTTGTTGATCTTGATGATGTAGATGAAGAAGACATTCCAACGGCCGCGATTCGCACCATGGCAATTGGAGATGTGCAACCCCAGGAACAAAAGGAGCAAGATCAACCTTCTTCCTAAACAATGGTGCATCCCCCAACTCAAGACGATGAACAGGTTCATCAAAAGGAGGCGTGTGATCAAGGGGGAGCATAAGATGATCATGTGATGGAGGAAGAAGCACAACCGGCACCTCCAACCCAAGTTCGAGCGACGATTCAAAGGAATCATCCCGTCGACCAAATATTGGGTGATATTAGCAAGGGAGTAACTACTCGTTCTAGATTAGTTAATTTTTGTGAGCATTACTCCTTTGTCTCTTCTATTGAGCCTTTCAGGGTAGAAGAGGCCTTGCTAGATCTGGACTGGGTGTTGGCCATGCAGGAGGAGCTCAACAACTTCAAGCGTAATGAAGTTTGGACACTGGTGCCTCGTCCTAAGCAAAATGTTGTGGGAACCAAGTGGGTGTTCCGCAACAAACAAGATGAGCACGAGGTGGTGACAAGGAACAAGGCTCGACTTGTGGCAAAAGGTTATGCCCAAGTCGCAGGTTTGGACTTTGAGGAGACTTTTGCTCCTGTGGCTAGGCTAGAGTCCATTCGTATTTTGCTAGCATATGTCGCTCACCATTCTTTCAGGTTGTTCCAAATGGATGTGAAGAGCGCCTTCCTCAATGGGCCAATCAAGGAGGAGGTGTACGTGGAGCAACCCCCTGGCTTCGAGGATGAACGGTACCCCGACCACGTGTGTAAGCTCTCTAAGGCGCTCTATGGACTTAAGCAAGCCCCAAGAGCATGGTATGAATGCCTTAGAGACTTTTTAATTGCTAATGCTTTCAAGGTTGGGAAAGCCGATCCAACTCTTTTCACTAAGACTTGCGATGGTGATCTTTTTGTGTGCCAAATTTATGTCGATGACATAATATTTGGTTCTACTAATCAAAAGTCTTGTGAAGAGTTTAGTAGGGTGATGACGCAGAAATTCGAGATGTCGATGATGGGCGAGTTGAACTACTTCCTTGGGTTCCAAGTGAAGCAACTCAAGGATGGCACCTTCATCTCCCAAACGAAGTACACGCAAGACTTGCTAAAGCGGTTTGGGATGAAGGACGCCAAGCCCGCAAAGACTCCGATGGGAACCGACGGACACACCGACCTCAACAAAGGAGGTAAGTCCGTTGATCAAAAGGCATACCGGTCAATGATAGGGTCTTTACTTTATTTATGTGCTAGTAGACCGGATATTATGCTTAGCGTATGTATGTGTGCTAGATTTCAATCCTATCCAAGGGAGTGTCACTTAGTGGCCGTGAAGCGAATTCTTAGATACTTAGTCGCTACGCCTTGCTTCGGGATCTGGTATCCAAAGGGGTCTACCTTTGACTTGATTGGATATTCAGATTCCGACTATGCTAGATGTAAGGTCGATAGGAAGAGTACATCGGGGACGTGCCAATTCTTAGGAAGGTCCCTGGTGTCATGGAATTCTTAGAAACAAACTTCCGTTGCCCTATCCACCGCTGAGGCCGAGTATGTTGTCGCAGGACAGTGTTGCGTGCAACTACTTTGGATGAGGCAAACCCTCCGGGACTTTGGCTACAATCTGAGCAAAGTCCCACTCCTATGTGACAATGAGAGTGCTATCCGCATAGCGGACAATCCTGTTGAGCACAGCCGCACAATGCACATTGACATCCGGCATCACTTTTTGAGAGACCACCAGCAAAAGGGAGATATCGAAGTGTTCTATATTAGCACCGAGAATCAGCTAGCTGATATCTTTACCAAGCCTCTAGATGAGAAGACCTTTTGTAGGCTGCATAGTGAGCTAAATGTCTTAGATTCGCGGAACTTGGATTGATTTACAGCATACATGTGTTTATGCCTTTGATCATGTTCCTTATGCATTTTGTTGTTTACTTGTGGTGCTCAAGTTGTACAAACACTCCCCGGACCTCACACGTCCTTTTGCAAGTGATGCACATATTTAGGGGGAGATGTGCTATAACTTGACCCTTTGAGACTAACCGTGTGCTTGAGTTTGCTTGATTTAGTCTCAAAGGTAGATTGAAAGGGAAAAGGTGGACTTGGACCATGCAAGACTTCCACTGCACTCAGATGAGAGGGTAACTAATTCCAAGTTCATCTTCATTATCTTTGTACTCTTATGTGAAGATTTTGGTGAGGCAATGAGGTTTAAGGGCCAAGATTGATCCCGTTTTGGTGCTTGATGCCAAAGGGGGAGAAAATAAGGCCAAAGCAATAAATGGATCAGCTACCACTTGAGAAATTTTGAAAATAGTAGAATAGAGCTTTTGGTTTGTCAAAACTCTCTTGTTGTTTCTCTTTGTCAAAAGTTGGTCTCCTGTGGGGAGAATGTTTGATTATGGGAAAAAGGGGGAGTTTTTGAATCTTTGATCAATTTCTCTTGGAATACCTCTCTTTATGTCTCTACATGTGAAGTTGACTTAGAGATAGGAAATTGAGTTTGATTTGCAAAACAAACCAAGTGGTGGCAAAGAGTGGTCCATATATGCCAAATTTGAATCAAAACAATTTTGAGTTTTCATTTGAATTGATATTGCACTTGTTCTAGTTGCTTTATGTTGTGTTGGCATAAATCACCAAAAAGGGGGAGATTGAAAGGGAAATGTGCCCTTGGGCCATTTCTAAGTATTTTGGTGATTGAGTGCCAACACAAGTGCTTAAGTGTTAAAGTATCCCAAGTGATGGACAAAGTGCAAATCAAAAGTAAAGGTATGTTTCTAGACTTAGTACATTGTTTTATGGACTAATGTATTGTGTCTAAGTGCTGGAAACAGGATAAATCAAGTTGGAAAAGAGATGGCTTTGTTCAGCCAAAGTCTGCTCAGTCTGGGTGCACCGGACTGTCCGGTGGTGCACCGGACAGTGTCCGGTGCACCAGGCTGGCTCTGGCGAACTTGCTGCTCTCGGGACTTCGACGGCGGTGTACGGCTATGAATCACCGGATGTTCGGTGGTGCACCGGACTGTCCGGTGAGCCGTTCACAGGCGAAGTCGTCGCTCTCGGGAAGTGATTAATAGCGTACGACTAAAAATCACCGGTCTGTCCGATGGTGCACCGGACTGTCCGGTGAGCCAACGGTCAGCCGGGCCAACGGTCGGCCGAGGATTCCGCGCGTGACGCGTGGCCGAGCCAACGGTCACATTGGAGCACCGGACAGTGTCCGGTGCGCCAACGGCTCTGAATCTTCAACGGTCGGCTTCGCCAAATATGGAAAGAAATCCGCACCGGACAGTGTCCGGTGGTGCACCGGACTGTCCGGTGCGCCAGGCGACAGAAGGCAAGAATTGCCTTCCTGGAATGCTCTCAACGGCTCCTAGCTACCTTGGGGCTATAAAAAGGACCCCTAGGCGCATGGAAGAGCACACCAAGCATCCTTAGAGCATTGTTGATCACTCACACTTCATTCTTGCGCACTTGTTCGACATTCTTAGTGATTTGAGCTCCGTTCTAGTGAGAACCTCGTGATAGTCTTTTGAGCTCAAGTCTGGGTCTTGTGTGTGCGTATTTGCTGTGATTTTTGTATCTTGTGTGAGTTGCTCATCCCTCCCTTACTCTGTGCTTCTTTGTGAACATCTTTGTAAGGGCGAGAGACTCCAAGCTGTGGAGATTCCTCGCAAGCGGGATATAGTAAAGCTAAGCAAAACACCGTGGTATTCAAGTGGGTCTTTGGACCGCTTGAGAGGGATTGATTGCAACCCTCGTCCATTGGGACGCCACAACGTGGAAGTAGGCAAGTTTTGTACTTAGCCGAACCACAAGATAAACCATTGTGTCTATCTCTGTGTTGATCTCTTTGTGGTTATTGTGTTTTTGCTAAGACTCCACTCTAGCCACTTGGCATTATTGTGCTAACTCCTAATCAAGTTTTGTGGCATTAAGTTTCAAGTTTTACAGGATCACCTATTCACCCCCCTCTTGGTGCTCTCACCCTTCCCCATCTTCTCTTTCCCGTGCAGTAACCTCCCTCTCCCTCTTCCACCTCTCCCCACCTCTCTCCCTGCCCTAGGGTGGATCCCGGTGAGTGGTTGCTGCCGTCTATCGAACCCATGGTGAGTTCCCCTCTCCTCCCTCCCCTCTCTCTCCTACCCTTCCCCCGACGCACGCGCGGCTCCTGCACGACCACCCTGGCTAAGCCCTTCCCCCGGCGCGTGCGGGTCCCCTGCCCGCGGCCGCCCTGGCCGAGCCCTCCCCTGGCATGCACAGCAGCCCTCGGCTCGACATGGTGCCCCCCGGCGCGGCCCTCGGCGTGGCCTCGGCCCCCGGTGCGGCTTCGCCCCCTACGAGGCTTCGGCCCCAGCGCGCAGCTTTGGCGCGCGGCCTGGTCCCCGTGCGTGCAGCCCTAGCACGCGTCGTCGCGTTTTAAAATTCTGTTCAAGTAGCGTGTGGTGTCGCGTGCTTCACCGCGAGAGAATCTTTTTATTTCCATTTAGATCATGTGTTGTGTCGCGCGCTTCACCGCGCGACAATCCTTTTTTAATTCCGTTCGAGTAGTGCGTTGTGTCACGTGTTTCGCCCTGCAACGATCCTTTAAAATCACCTAGGATCACGTATAATAATTAAAGTGTGTAGTGTAACGACCATTAACCAAATATCGAACTAATTAGGATCTAGTGCCAAGTTTATTTATGCATTGAGTGAATGTCAATTAATATGATTATGTTTAGATAAGCATTTTAATCTATAGCTGCTGAACGTAATCGCTATGTCTCTCGGCCGTAGCTTCTACAGTTGTAGTTTCTTTCCTCGCATAGTCATAGATGGAGCCCTGTGCCACGTGTCTGTTTAGTTGTTATATTTTATTGTGGTGTATTATTTCTTTCTATGTTAAGAATGTGGAATATATGTTTGAACTCGTATAGATAACAGTCCGTTGGCGGAGTCCGAGGAAGTTGCAGGAGAAGACCCTGGGCAACAGTTGGTTGGTGAAGGCAAGTGTCCTCTAACCTATATATATCCTATTCATTTTATAATTCACCTCCCCGCATTTACACAATTCATACCTAAGGATTGACTAGTATTTGTTTACTTTTTCCTTGTTCACCTATTTGGGTTGGATCATTTTCGGATTAGCTTTATGATAGCGCTTTACTTTAATCAATGAACATGATGAGATTATTTATGATACAAAGTTTACTTTTGATTATGATGATGACATTGTGACATTTAAGGGGGCTCGAGTGCCTCTCCATAAGGACTAGTTCGTTGGATGACCACGCGGGAAAACAGTACAACCATGAGGGTGGTATGAGACGCCCTTAGCTAATTAATTAGAGTAAATGAGGTGTAGTTTGCTTCACCATCATGCCGTCAATGGGGCTCGGTGTATGTGGCTCGCTCTACCGAGGGTGGTTTGCCCCTTGGGGAGGAGTGCGGTACATTTAGGAAACCTAATGGGTGGCTATAGCCTCAGGGAATCTTTGTAAAGGCTTTGTAGTGAATCCCTGGCCATTCACCTCGGGAGTGAACAAGGGTCTTGCAAGCCTAGGCTAGAGAGGGAATCACAGCTTGTGGGTAAAGTGTGCAACCTCTACAGAGTGTTATGAAACTGATATATCAGCCGTGCTCATGGTTATGAATGGCCTTGGGAGCTCCTTTGATTAGAGATACTATGATCACAGATGATGATGAGGATAATTATGGTTTCAATGATTATGATTATGATTATGGTTTCTGGTGTTCTTTCCATTTGAAAGGAGTACTTTTGGGTTAATAACTTGGGTTTAATGCTAAAACCTGACTCTCTACTAGTAATAATTACCTGACCAAGTAAAAGCAACTGCTTGGTCCTAACCTCACATAAATCTAGTCCACAACAGCCAAACGGGACAACTGATGAGTATGTTGATGTGTACTCACCCTTGCTTTACAACACCAACCCCCCAGGTTGTCCACATTGCAACCACTGCTCAGGAAAAGATGAAGTCGTGGTGGACGATTTTCAGGAGTTCCAAGACTATGATGAGTTCTAGGCATGTGTTAGCGGCAAACACCCCCAGTCGCCTGTCTATGAAGGTCATGTATTGTTACATTTAATTTGCACTTTGATCTATGTTAATTACTATGTGGATGTCTCAGGCATCATGATGTAATCAAATTAATACTCTTTTATGTTATTATTTGAGCACTGTGTGATGATGTCCGGTTATGTAAATTGATGTGTACGTGAATTGCTGATCCTGGCACGTACATGGTTCGCATTCGGTTTGCCTTCTAAAACTGGGTGTGACATAAGTGATATCAAAGCCGTGCTGACCGTAGGACCGCTAACCCAGAGTAGGATGACCGTTCTAAGGATTATAGACCCCTATTCTCACCTTAACCTTGGTGTCACTTCAAAAGTTGCTCATCTCGACCAATCCTATGTTCTACTATATATTTTACACCTTGCTGTAAATTTTGTTTTATTTTTTCCTATTTTTTGGTTTACTTGCTGGTCATATTAGTTTTGTTATTACTCTTATGCTTACGGTGTCTTTTGTAGATGGCTCGTCTTAGACACACATCACGGAAGTCAATCATTCCTTTCTTGCCCTCTCATCTTGCGGAGCGTCCGCTTCGTCGGCCAGTGACTGGTCAGTCCAGCCACTTAGAGAGGTTGCACCACCGCTTACACGAGGAGCAGGAGCGTCGACGCTAGGAGCTGGAGCAGCATGGCTCTTCCTCTTTGCCTTAGCAAAAGGTAGAGTCTACAAGGCATCGCTCCCCTGTGCCCCTGCTGGAGGTGTCCCCTACACCACCACTAGGAGCCCCGACCGCTGGAGTAGCTGCTGGAGAAGACCCTGATGATGGAGACGGCGACGACAACAGCTCGAGCCACAACACCGACCTCTCAGAGGAGCAGGAGCCGGAAGGATGGGTCGCCCGACCCATCACCCGTGATGCTGCTCGCGGTTGTCAGTTCCATGATGCACTCGACACCTTGTTGCGCCGGGCACTTAACCGGTACACTTGGTCCTTAGAGTATTGCTGTGTGGTCTATCAGCACAGTTGTGGGGTATACCCGGACCGCTGGGAGGCAACCTGCTTGGTGCGCCGTCCGGAGGATGGTCTCCAAGGTGCGAAGGTCTGTTCGGAGCATTATTCTATCTCTGAGTGGGACTCAGCCGAGGTGGCCATGCAGGATGTCGCACGGTGCTCACTACTGCTCAGTGCTCGGTGGGGTGGCCGATGGTCTTGACCTGAGGTATTACCCCCGCTGTCCATCTGGCAGTACTGGAGGTGTGGTTGTCTTGCCTGTTGGTGAGAACAATCCTAGGTTGAGCAGCACATTCAACCTAGCCACCGTGCTAAACACGGAGCTGGACCACACTTTAGACGAGCTGAGTAGGGCTCATGCTGAGATCGCCCAGTTGTAGGCTGAGCGCACGGAGCGCCATCACCTAGAGGATGGCTCTCCTGCCCCCGTCGGGACTCAACACCCTTACCGCTTGCCACGGCATGGACACCATGTCTACGGCAACCTCGACTGCAGGACCCAGATAAATTTAGAACCATAGATCGCTAGCGTTGGATTTTGTAATTAATGCTTAAAATAGGAGTTTTAGTTAGCCAGGATAGTTTGCTTATCCTTTGTTTTTATCCTTGTCATGATGAACTATGATGCATTTGGATCTTTGTAATGACTGTCGCCAGATTGTGAGTACCCCCTGCATTTTGTTTTAGCTGTTAGTGTTAATGAAATTAGTTATTTAGTTGGGAAACATTTTGTCTCTACTTTCCTCTTTATCTAAGAAGATGTGTTTGCCTGTGTTGGGAGTCAGTGAAGATGCTTGTTTGTTTAGTGTTGTGAAGAACTCTATACCCTTTTCTTATGTTGAAAGATTTGCAAGATCAGTTCTGATGTGTGATTGCCTTTCGCAGATGTCAGACAACAGGCGACGAGGGGGAATGCATGCCTAGCAAGAGCAGCAGGCACCACAAGATGAGGCACCCCGGCAGCATTTGCCACCACCACCCCCAATGACAATAGAGCAGATGTTTCTGATGTAGACTCACGCAGTCCAAGCGATTGGTCAGACTCTGGCAGCCATGCAACAGGTGCAGCAACAGCAGCCCCCACTCCAACCTCAACTGTAAGTGCAGATGCCTTAGATGCCCAGAGATAAGTGGGCAGAATTCATGAGAGGTCATCCCCATGTGTTCACTCACTCTGCTGACCTTATGGATGCCGAAGACTGGCTGCGTACAGTGGAGCGGGAGTTGCACACCGCTCAGTGCAATGACAGAGAAAAGGTTCTGTATGGTCCCCATCTGTTGAGGGGAGCAGCTGAGTCCTGGTGGTAGTCTTATCTCACCACCCACGCCGACCCCGAAGCCATTACTTGGGAATAGGTCAGAGATAATTTCTGTCAGTGTCATGTTCCAGCAGATCTGATGATAATGAAGAAAGAAGAGTTTCTGGCACTAAAGCAAGGGCCCATGTCAGTCAGTGAGTACAAAGACAGGTTTCAGCAGCTGTCCCACTATGCACCTGAAGATGTCAGCACAAATGCCAAGAGGCAGTACCATTTCCTGAGAGGCTTAGTCGATCCCCTGCACTATCAGTTGATGAATCATACCTTCCCCACCTTTCAACACCTGATCGACAGAGCAATCATGACTGAGAATAAATGCAAAGAAATGGAAGATCGAAAGCACAAGATTGGTGGACCTCAGCCCGGGAGCAACAATCGCCCTCGTTTCTCAGGTAATCCACCTCAGCAGTTTAAGCAGAATCACCCTCAGGGATATCAGCAGCAGACCTAACGTCCGCCTTAGCAGCAATTTTAGTGGTAGTACCCTCAGAATCAGCAGCAGTATCACTAGAACAGTCAATCGGGAGGAAGTCAATTCTAGAGGCAAAATAATCAGGCACATCGTCTTCCTGCCTCAGCAACCAACCAGAGTAGTCAAGCAGCCCCAGTGAAAGGAGGAGGCAAAGGATGCTTCCATTGTGGATAGCAGGGCTATTGAGCGATGCATTGTCCAAAGAAGGAAGCTCAGTAGTAGCTAGCCCCAATGCTCTAGTAAGGCAGAATGTACCTCCACAAGGAGTAGGCAATTGTGTTCAGACGCGCTACAACCATGGGAGGTTGAACCATCTGGAGGCCAAAGCAGTCCAGCATACACTAGGCATGATAGTAGGTATGTTCCTAGTCGAATCCCATCTTGTAGAAGTGTTATTTGATACTAGAGCAATGCATTCATTTATTATTGCATCATGGGTAGAAGCGCATAATTTCCTAATAACCACTATGACAACATCAATTCAAATTGACTCAGCCGGTGGAAAAGTCCGAGCCGATAGTGTATGCTTGAATATAAGTGTGGAAATAAGGGGGATAGAATTTCCCGCTAACCTGATAGTGATGGGTGAAAGTTGCCTAGAGGGGGGGGGGGGGTGAATAGGCGAAACCTGAAATTTATAACTTAAACACACACTACAAGCCAGGGTTAGCGTTAGAATTAAAACTCAAGTCCGGGAGAGAGGGGAAACAAATCAAATGGAAATCAAGCGAATGAACATGGTGATTTGTTTTTACCAAGGTTCGGTTCCAAAGAACCTAATCCCCGTTGAGGTGGTCACAAAGACCGGGTCTCTTTCAACCCTTTCCCTCTCTCAAACGGTCACTTAGATCGAGTGAGCTTTCTCCTTAATCAAACGGGTCACTTAGACCGCGCAAGGACCACCACACACTTTGGTGTCTCTTGCTTTGATTACAAGTCACTTGGGAACAAGAATGAGGAAGGAAGAAAGCGATTCAAGCAACAAGAGCGCAAATGAACACGAACACACACTCTCAAGTCACTAGGTGGTTGGAATGAATTCTAGACTTGGAGGGGGTTTGATCTTTGAAAATGTGTCTTAGAGTGAATGCACTAGCTCTTGTATTGAATGGGAACTTCAGAAAACTTGGATGCTTGGAGTTGTGGTGGTTGGGGAGTATTTATAGCCCTCAACCACCAAAGAAGTCATTGGGGAGGCTGCTGTCGATGGGCGCACCGGACAGTCCGGTGCGCCACCAGACAGTCCTGTTCACTGTCCGGTGAGCCGGCACATCACCCAACCGTTAGGGTTCGGAGCTCGGTCGACCGTTGGAGCTTTGTATTCTTGCGACACCGGACAGTCCGATGCCACACCGGACAGTCCGGTGCTCTCTGACTTCGCTGCTTTGACTTCTGCTGTTCACTGTAGCTGCACTGTACACTTTGCAGAGTCGACCGTTGCGGGAGTTAGCCGTTGCTTCGCTGGCACACCGGACAGTCCGGTGAATTATAGCGGAGCGTGGCTCAGTTTTCCCGAGAGTGGTTGGTTCATCTTCGTACGGACATGGTGCACTGGACACTGTCCGGTGGCACACCGGACAGTCTGGTGCGCCAGTCCACAGCACACTCAAGTATTTGCTCCGTTTCAATTTTGTCCCTAACTTGAATCTTTTATTGGTTTGTGTTGAACCTTATGCACCTGTAATACATGAGTTCTAGAACAAACTAGTTAGTCCATATGTTTGTGTTGGACATTCAACCACCAAAATTAATTATAGGAAAAGGTTGACCCTATTTCCCTTTCAATCTCCCTCTTTTTGGTGATTGATGCGAACACAAACAAAAGCAAATATATAGAAAGTGCAGAAATGAACTAGTTTGCATATGGTAAGTGCATAGGTCACTTGGAATTAAACCAACTGATAATCTTACTAGATATGAATGGATTGCTTTCTTTTATTTGACATTTTGGACCACTTTTGCACCACATGTTTTGTTTTTTGCAAATCTTCAAAGTCTTTTCAAAATACTTTTGCAAATAGTCAAAGATATATGAATAAGATTGCGAGAAGCATTTTTCAAGATTTGAAATTTCTCCCCCTATTTCAAATGCTTTTCCTTTGACTAAACAAAAGCTCCCCCTGAATGAAATTCTCCCCTTAGCTTTCAAGAGGGTTTTGAAAATGAATACTAATTTGAAATTGCCTTGAATACCAATTGAAAAACAAACATTTGAGAAAATCAATTAAATCTTTCATTTCTAAATTTTTTGAAATGGTGGTGTGGTGCGGTCCTTTTGCTTTTGGGCTTAATATTTTCCCCCTTTGGCATTAATCGCCAAAAATAGAGAACTTTGGAGCCCTGCATTTTCTCCCCCTTTGGGGCCTAACATTACCTCCCAAATGGTAAAATAAATGTGAGTGAAAGGTCATACCATTGAGAGTTTGTGGAATACTGGTAAAGGGTAGATAATACCGTTAGAGTTGAGTGGAAGCGTTGTCTTTGCCGAATACTCCATTTCCCTTTCAATCTACGACTTATCATTGAAATACACTTAAAAACACATTAGTCGTAGTCATGGTACAAGAAGAATAAGAAATGTGCAATTGTACCAAATGAAAGAGACATGATCAAAGGTATATAAATGAGCTATGTGTGCAATGTTTCAATCAAAATTCCGAGAATCAAGAATATTTAGCTCATTCCTAAGTTTGCTAAAGGTTTTCTCATCTAGTGGCTTGGTAAAGATATCGGCTAATTGGTTTTGGGTATTAACATAAGCAATTTTGATATCTCCCTTTTACTGGTGATCCCTCAGAAAGTGATACCGAATGTCTATGTGCTTAGTGCGGCTGTGTTCAATGGGATTATCCGCCATGCGGATTGCACTCTCATTATCACATAGGAGAGGGACTTTGCTCAATTTGTAGCCATAGTCCCTGAGGTTTTGCCTCATCCAAAGTAATTGCGCACAACAATGACCTGCGGCAATATACTTGACTTAGGCGGTAGAAAGAGCTACGGTGATTTGTTTCTTTGAAGCCCAAGACACCAGGGATCTCCCCAGAAAGTGACAAGTCCCTGATGTGCTCTTTCTATCAATCTTACACCCTGCCTAATCGGCATCGGAATATCCTATTAAATCAAAGGTGGATCCATTGGCATACCAAAGCCCAAACTTAGGAGTGTAAACTAAATACCTCATGATTCTCTTTACGGCCCTAAGGTGAACTTCCTTAGGATCGGCCTGAAATCTTGCACACGTGCATACAGAAAGCATAATATCCGGTCAAGATGCACATAAGTAGAGTAAAGATCCTATCATCGACAGGTATACCTTTTGATCTATGGATTTACCTCCCGTGTCGAGGTCGAGATGCCCATTGGTTCCCATAGGTGTCTTGATGGTTTTGCCATCCTTCATCCCAAACTTCTTAAGTATGTCTTGAATGTACTTTGTTTGAGAGATGAAGGTGCCATCTTGGAGTTGCTTGATTTGAAATCCTAGGAAATATCTCAACTCCCCCATCATAGACATCTCGAATTTTTTAATCATGATCCTACTAAACTCTTCGCAAGTAGACTTGTTAGTAGACCCAAATATGATATCATCAACATAAATTTTGCACATAAACAAGTCTTTTTCAACAGTTTTAGTGAAGAGGGTAGGATCGGCTTTATCGACTTTGAAGCCATTAGTGATAAGAAAGTATCGCAGGCATTCATACCATGCTCTTGGGGCTTGCTTGAGCCCATAAAGCGCCTTTGAGAGTATATAAACATGGTCAGAGTACTCACTATCTTCAAAGCTAGGAGGTTGCTCAATGTAGACCTCTTCCTTGATTGGTCCATTGAGGAAGGCACTTTTCACGTCCATTTGATAAAGCTTAAAGCCATGGTAAGTAGCATAGGCAAGTAATATACGAAATGACTCAAGCCTAGCTATGGGTGCATAAGTTTCATCGAAATCCAAACCTTCGACTTGTGAATATCCTTTGGCCACAAGTCGGGCTTTGTTTCTTATCACCACACCATGCTCATCTTGCTTGTTGCGAAATACCCATTTGGTACCTACAACATTTTGATTAGGACGTGGAACCAAATGCCATACCTCATTCCTCGTGAAGTTGTTGAGCTCCTCTTGCATAGCCACCACCCAATCCGAATCTCTTAATGCATCCTCTACCCTGTATGGCTCAATAGAGGAAACAAAAGAGTAATGTTCACAGAAATGAGCAACCCGAGATCTAGTAGTTACCCCCTTATGAATGTCACCAAGGATGGAGTTGACGGGGTGATCTCATTGATTTGCTTGGTGGACTCTTGGGTGAGGCGGTCGTTGACCCTGAACTTCTTGCTCATCTTCATTATCTTCATTATCTTTATCTCCCCCTTGATCATTGTCCTCCTCTTGATGTGGCTCATCCTCTTGATCTTCATCTTCATCATTTTGAGCCTGTTCCTCATCTTGAGTAGGTGGAGATGCTTGGTTGGAAGATGATGGTTGATCTTGTGCTTCTGTGGGCTCTTCGTATTCCTTAGGACACACATCCCCAATGGACATGTTCCTTAGCACGACGCATAGAGCCTCTTCATCATCTAGTTCATCAAGATCAACTTGCTCCACTTGGGAGCCATTAGTCTCATCAAACACAATGTCACAATAAACCTCAACTAATCCAGTGGATTTGTTGAAGACTTTATATGCCCTTGTGTTTGAGTCATAACCAAGTAAAAAGCCTTCTACAACTTTAGGAGCAAATTTAGATTTTCTACCTCTTTTGATAAGAATAAAGCATTTGCTCCCAAAGACCCTAAAATATGAAACATTGGGCTTTTTACCAGTGAGGAGTTCATACGATGTTTTCTTGAGGATTCGGTGAAGATAAAGCCAGTTGATGGAGTAGCAAACCGTGTTGATTGCTTCCGCCCAAAACCGGTCCGGTGTCTTGTATTCATCAAGCATGGTCCTCGCCATGTCCAGTAGAGTTTTATTCTTCCTCTCCATTACACCATTTTGTTGAGGTGTGTAGAGAGAAGAGAACTCATGCTTGATGCCCTCATCCTCAAGAAATCCTTCAATTTGAGAGTTCTTGAACTCCGTCCCATTGTCGCTTCTTATCTTTTTTATTCTCAATACGAAATCATATTGAGCCCGTCTCAAGAATCCTTTGAGTGTATCTTGGGTTTGTAATTTTTCCTGCAAAAAGAATACCAAGTGAAGCAAAAATAATCATCCACAATAACTAGACAGTACTTACTCCCGTCGATGCTTATGTAAGCGATCGGGCCGAATAAATCGATGTGGAGTAGCTCGAGCGGCCTGTCAGTCGTCATGATGTTCTTGTGTGGATGATGAGTGCCAACTTGCTTTCCTGCTTGGCATGCACTACAAACCCTGTCTTTCTCAAAATGAACATTGGTTAGTCCTAAAATGTGCTCTCCCTTTATAAGCTTGTGAAGATTCTTCATCCCAACATGGGCAAGTCGGCGATGCTAAAGCCAACCCATATTAGTCTTAGCAATTAAACAAGTGTCAAGTTCAGCTTTGTTATCATTAAAATTAACTAAATATAGCTGACCCTCTATCACTCCCTTAAATGCTATTGAATCATCACTTCTTCTAAAGACAGTAACACCTACATCTGTAAATAGACAGTTGTAGCCCATTTTGCATAATTGAGAAACAGAAAGCAAGTTGTAATCTAAAGAATCTACAAGAAAAACATTGGAAATAGAATGGTCAGGAGATATAGCAATTTTACCCAAACCTTTGACCAAACCTTGATTTCCATCCCCGAATGTGATAGCTCGTTGGGGATCTTCGTTTTTCTCATAGGAGGAGAACATTCTCTTCTCCCCTGTCATGTGGTTTCTGCACCCACTATCAATTATCCAACTTGAGCCACCGGATGCATAAACCTACAAAACAATTTTAGGCCTTGTTCTTAGGTACCCAAACAGTCTTGGGTCCTTTGACGTTAGAAACAAGCACCTTGGGTACCCAAACACAAGTCTTTGGCTCTTGTGTTTGCCCCCAACATATTTGGCAACTATTTTTCCTGATTTGTTAGTAAGCACATATGATGCATCAAAGGTCTTAAAAGAAACATTATGATCATTTGATGCAATAGAAATTTTCTTTTTAGGCATTTTAACATGAGTTGTATGCCTAGAGCTAGATGCCTCATTCTTATACATAAAAGCATGGTGACAAACAAAATGAGATTTTCTAGCATGAATTTTCCTAATTTTGTGCTCAGGATAGTTAGCAGGATATAAAATATAGCCCTCATTATCCTGAACCATGGGAGCCTTACCCTTAACAAAATTAGACAATCTTTTAGGGGCATTAAGCTTGACATTACTCCCTTGTTGGAAACCAATGCCATCCTTAATGCCAAGGCGTCTCCCATTATAGAGCATGCTTCTAGCAAATTTAAACTTTTCATTTTCAATCTCATGCTCATTAATTTTAGCAGTTAATTGAGCTATATGATCATTTTGTTGTTTAATTAGAGCAAGGTGATCATTAATAGCTTCAACATTAATATCTCTACATCTAGTGCAGATGGAAACATGATCAACAGTAGATGTAGAAGGTTTGCAAACATTTAATTCTTCTATCTTAGCATGTAATATGGCATTCTCATCTCTAAGATAGGAAATAGAATCATTGCAAACATTCAATTCTTTAATCTTAGAAGCTAGACTATCATTTTCAGTTCTAAGACTAGAAATTGTATCATTCAATTTATCAATCTTAGCATTTAGACTAGCATTTTCTTTTCTAAGATAGATAATTGAATCATGGCAAATGCTAAGCTCCTTAGTCAAGTTTTCACATTTTTCTACTTCCTGAGCATTCTTTACCTTAACATGTTTTTTGTTTTCTTTAACAAGGAAGTCCTCTTGGCTTTGCAAGAGATCATCCTTCTCATTAATGGTTTCAATTAGTTCATTTAATTTTTTTCTTTTGTTCCATGTTAAGGTTGGCAAAAACAGACATTAAATCATCTTCACTATCACTAGAACTACCCTCATCACTAGATGTAGTATACTTGAGGGTGGATCTAGATTGTACCTTCTTCTTTTTGCCGTCCTTGGCCATGAAACACTTGTGGCCAACGTTGGGGAAGAGGAGGCCCTTGTTGACGGTGATGTTGGCGGCGTCCTCATCGGAGGAGGAGTCGGTGGAGCTCTCGTCGGAGTCCCATTCTCGACACACGTGGGCATCGCCACCCTTCATCTTGTAGTACCTCTTCTTTTCTTTCTTCTTCCCCTTCTTGTCTTTGCCCCTGTCACTATCACTAGAAATTGGACATTTAGTAATAAAATGATCGGGCTTACCACACTTGTAGCACACCCTCTTGGAGTGGGGTTTGTAGTCCTTCCCCCTCCTTTGCTTGAGGATTTGGCGAAAGCTCTTGATGATGAGCACCATCTCCTCGTTGTCGAGCTTGGAGGCGTTGATTGGAAGCCTACTTGGTGTAGACTCCCTCTTCTCTTCTTCCGTCGCCTCGAATGCGACGGGTTGCACCTCGGGTGTGGAGGTGACGCATTGCTCCAAGTTGACGATGTGTTTGGAGTCTTTGATCATTAGCTCAAAGCTCACAAACTTACCAATCATTTCCTTGGGAGACATTAGTTTATATCTAGGATCCCCACGTATTAATTGAACTTGAGTAGGATTACGAAATATGAGGGATCTAAGAATAACCTTGACCAACTCATGGTCATCCCATTTGGTGCTCCCGAGGTTGCGCACTTGGTTCACCATTGTCTTGAGCCGATTATACATCGCTTGTAGCTCTTCTCCTTTGTTGAGGATGAAACGACCGAGCTCCCCCTCGATCGTCTCCCGCTTGGTGATCTTGGTCACCTCGTCCCCTTCGTGCGCTATTTTGAGGACGTCCCAAATTTCTTTGGCACTCTTTAACCCTTGCACCTTATTATACTCCTCTCGACACAAGGAGGCGAGGAGTATAGTTGTGGCTTGGGAGTCAAATTGCCTAATTTGGTCGACCTTGTCCAAGTCGTAGTCCTTGTCCCCTATCTTAGGTACCTGCGCTCCATACTCAACAATATCCCAAATACTTTTGTGGAGTGAGGTTACATGATGCCTCATTTTATCACTCCACATACAATAATCCTCAACATCAAAATATGGTGGCTTGCCTAGGGGAACGGAAAGTAATGGAGCGTGTTTAGAAATACGGGGATAGCGTAGGGGCATCTTACTATACTTCTTGCGCTCATGACGCTTAGAAGCGACAGATGACTCGGAGCTTGATGTAGAGGGCAACGATGAGTCGGTCTCGTAGTAGACCACTTTCTTCATCTTCTTTTCCTTGTCGCCTCTCTGATGGGACTTGATGGAGGAAGAGGATTCCTCCTTATGCTTGTTGCCAGACTCCCTTGAGAGAGTCCTCCCTGAGCCCGTGGGCTTGTCGTCGGTCACGATCTCCCTCTTGGCGTGATCTCCCGACATCACTTCGAGTTGTTAGACTCTAATGAAGCATCGGGCTCTGATACCAATTGAAAGTTGCCTAGAGGGGGGGGGGTGAATAGGTGAAACCTGAAATTTATAACTTAAACACACACTACAAGCCAGGATTAGCGTTAGAATTAAAACTCAAGTCCGGGAGAGAGGGGAAAACAAATCAAATGGGAATCAAGCGAATGAACACGGTGATTTGTTTTATTGAGGTTCGGTTCCAAAGAACCTAATCCCCGTTGAGGTGGTCACAAAGATTGGGTCTCTTTCAACCTTTCCCTCTCTCAAACGATCACTTAAACCGAAGCTTTGTCCTTAATCAAACGGGTCACTTAGACCCCGCAAGGACCACCACACACTTAGGTGTCTCTTACTTTGATTACAAGTCACTTGGGAACAAGAATGAGGAAGGAAGAAAGTGATCCAAGCAACAAGAGTGCAAATGAACATGAACACATACTCTCAAGTCACTAGGTGTTGGAATGAATTCTAGACTTGGAGGGGGTTTGATCTTTGGAAATGTGTCTTGGAGTGAATGCACTAGCTCTTGTATTGAATGGGAACTTCAGAAAACTTGGATGCTTGGAGTTGTGGTGGTTGGGGGTATTTATAGCCCTCAACCACCAAAGAAGCCGTTGGGGAGGCTGTTGTCGATGGGCGCACCGGACAGTCCGGTGCGCCATCGGACAGGTCCTGTTCACTGTCCGGTGAGCAGCCGCGTCACCCAACCGTTAGGGTTTGGAGCTTGGTCGACCGTTGGAGCTTTGTCTTCTTGCGGCACCGGACAATCCGGTGCCACAATGGACAGTCTGGTGCCCTCTGACTTCGTTGCTCTAACTTCTGTTGTTCACTGTAGCTGCACTGTACACTTTGTAGAGTCGACCGTTGCGCGAGTTAGCCATTGTTCCGCAGGCACACCAGACAGTCCGGTGAATTATAGCAGAGCATGGCTCAGTTTTCCCGAGAGTGGCTGGTTCATCTTCGTACGGACATGGTGCACCGGACACTGTCCGGTGCACCAGTCCACAACACACTCAAGTCTTTGCTTCGGTTTAATTTTGTCCCTAACTTGAATCTTTTATTGGTTTGTGTTGAACCTTATGCACCTGTAATACATGAGTTCTAGAGCAAACTAGTTAGTCCATATGTTTGTGTTGGATATTCAACCACCAAAATTAATTGTTGGAAAAGGTTGACCCTATTTCCCTTTCAATGGGTACTAAGGGAATAGATGTTATCCTAGGGATAAATTGGCTAGATAAGTACCAAGCAATTATCGGCTGTGATAAGAGGACAGTGAAGTTGGTGTCCCCACTAGGAGAAGAAGTGGTGACTGAGCTAGTCTCACCCGAGCCAAGGAAAGGAGGTTGTCACCAGATGGCTGTCGATAGCAAAGAGGTCGATCCACTTGAGGCTATCAAGGTTGTGTTAGAATTTCCGGATGTGTTTCCTAAAGATCTACCAGTATGCCACCTGAGCGAAAAGTTGAGTTTGCCATAGAGTTTATTCCTGGCACCACCCCTATTTCTAAAAGAGCCTACAGGGTATCTGGACCAGAATTGGTGGAGCTCAAGAAGCAGATAGATGAGCTGTCAGAGAAAGGTTACATTAGACCAAGTACCACATCTTGGGCCGCTCCTATCCTGTTCGTGGAGAAGAAAGATGGCACCAGGAGGATGTGCATCAATTATTGAGCTCTGAATGAAGTCACCATCAAGAACAAGTACCCTTTGCCCAGAATAAAAGATCTGTTCTACCAGCTGAGAGGAGCCAACGTTTCTCGAAGATAGATCTGAGGTCAGGTTATCATTAGCTCAGGATCCGACCTTTGGACATCCTGGAGACGACATTTATTACCATGTATGGGTTGTATGAGTACACAATTATGTCTTTTGGCCTGACGAATGCGCCAGCCTTCTTCATGAATCTAATGAATAGTGTGTTCATGGATTATCTATACAAGCTTGTGGTGGTGTTCATTGATGACATTCTCATATATTCTCAAAGTGAGGAAGAGCATGTAGATCATCTGAAGATGGTATTGCAGAGGTTGCGAGAGCACCAGCTGTATGCAAAGTTGAGCAAGCACGAGTTCTAGATTGATGAAGTCCTATTCTTGGGTCACATTATAAACAGAGATGGATTGGCTATGGATCCGAAGAAAATTGCAAACATTCTGAACTAGAAAGCGCCAATAGATGTTCGAGGAATCAAGAGCTTCATTGGAATGGCTGGATATTATCGGCGATTCATTGAAGGGTTTTCAAAGATTGCGAGACCTATGACAGCTCTGCTAGCAAACAAAGTTGAGTTCAAGTGGACCTAGAAGTGCCAAGAGGCCTTTGAAGCGCTAAAACAGAAGTTGACTACAATGCCTGTCTTAATTCTGCCTGATGTGCACAAGACATTCTCGGTTTATTGCGATGCTTCCTACACCGGCTTGGGATGTGTATTGATGCAGGAGGGAAGAGTTGTGGCATACTTGTCTTGATAGCTGAAGGTTCATGAGAAGAACTATCCTATCCATGACCTGGAGTTAGCAGTAGTGGTTCATGCACTGGAGACTTGGAGGCACTATCTGTACGGGAAGAAGTGCGATGTTTATACAAATCACAAGAGTCTAAAGTACATATTCACCAAGTCAGAGCTGAATATGAGGCAGCAAAGATGGTTAGAGCTGATCAAAGACTATGAATTGGAAATTCACTACCATCAAGGCAAAGCAAACATGGTGGCAAATGCTTTAAGCAGAAAATGTCAAGTTAACATGATGGTCGCTCACCCGATGCCGTATGAGTTGGCCAAGGAATTTGACAGATTGAGCCTCAGATTTTTGAACAACACGTGAGGAGTAACAGTCGAATTAGAACCCACCTTAAAGCGGGAAATCAAAGAAGCATAAAAGAATGATGAAAAGATCAATGGAATTCGGCAAGTGATTCTAGAAGGAAGAGGCAAAGATTTTCTAGAAGATGCGAAAGGTGTGGTAAGGTTCAAGGACCGCTTGTGTGTTCCCAATGTCCAATCCATTCGGGAGTTGATTCTCAAGGAAGCTCACGAGATAGCCTATTCCATACATCCTGGAAGTGAGAAGATGTATCAGGACCTAAATAAGAAATTCTAGTGGTACGAGATTGAAAGGGAAATAGGCTTTAAACCTTTTCCTAATTGATTTTGGTGGTTGAATTGCCCAACACAAATAATTGGACTAACTAGTTTGCTCTAGAGTATATGTTCTACAGGTGCCAAAGGTTCAACTCAGAACCAATACAAAAATTAAAAAGGGTTCAAAAAGAAAGGAGCAAAGGAAACCAAAGTGCTCCCTGGTCTGGCGCACCGAACTGTCCGGTGCACCAGGGTGAATCGACTTCAAACTCGTCACCTTCGGGTTTCCCAGGCACAACTCCGCTATAATTCACCAGACTGTCCGATGCACCACCGGACTATCCGGTGTGCCAGTGGAGCAACGGCTATCTGCGCGCAACGGTCGACTCTGACAGTGAACAGTGCAGCACAGTGAACGCGACAGAAGTCAGAGCAGTTGGTCAGACGGGTACCGGACTGTCCGGTGTCGCACCGGACTGTCCGGTGCCACATGAGGACAAAGCCTCCAACGGTCGACCAGCTCCAAGCCCTAACATTTGGATGACGTGGCGGCACACCGGTGTAATACCCACTTTGTAATAAGGGTATAAAAAGAGAAATTGTATTCCTCTGCGTATGTGTGTGTCACCTATAGTCGTCATTTCATGTGAAAATCACATTTACACAAATAAATAATTAACAAAAGACAATTAAATCATGCATCATGTCGAGGTTTCATCCTGTGTGCACTTTTGTGACAATATAAAAAAAATATATATATGAAAGTCCAAAGTGAAATTTAAGTTCTAAAGGAAACACTAGAAATTGAGGAAAGAGAGGAAAATACTACGCAAATGAGATAAAATAAATATATAAATAGGAATATATTTACCTTCCAGTAATATATGAATTAATACATTTCTTGATCATGGATGAATTTCATAACCGAATTCAAATTCAAATTTGAATTGTGAATAAAGAGAGAAGAAACCAAAAGAAAATAAAAAGAACAGGACTGTACAATTGGGCCAATTTCGGCCTCCCTCGGCCCATTTATCGCCAAAACCCACCTCCTGCGCTCCTTCCACCTCCACGCGGGGCCCGCAAGTCAGCCAACTCGCGCCTGCATACAATCTTCTGCAGCCCCTTACGCATGGGACCCACTTGTCTGGATCTTCCCCTTCCTCGCTCGGTCTTGAACTGGAGCCGCGGATGACGGCTTACCGCGGATCTCGCGGGGTGCTGCACCGAGTTGCTGATGTGGGGACCACCCCTCCGTCCGCATGGGGGCACAGTCAAACACCCACTGGTGGTCCCACCGTGCCCGAGGCATCCCATCCGCGGACGCTGACCCATTCCCGATTTGCAGGGGAAGGCTGTTGCCACCGCCGCGGTCTCCTCGCCGTGAATCTCGCAACCGTCCTGCCGGCCGAGTCGGTCCTCCCGTGCGGTGTATAAACATGGCAGTCGTTTCCCCGACCTTAGTGCAACACGAAAGGTACCCAGTCACATAGCCGCCGCTAGGGGGAAAGATTGCCGCCGCCGTGTGCATCTATGTCGGGAGAAGAGAGACCGAGGAGAGTGAGAGAGCGGTTGGTGATCCTCGCGTCTTGGGGAAGACGTGCGCCTCATCAAATCGAGCGGAGTTCACCGGAGCCCTGGGTAATTGCTCGCTGTCCATGGCGAGATTCGGATCTTCCACCATGCGCCGAGGACGGGATACCTGGGAGCTTAATCAGTGGTATAACTACTATTCCCATGTTCGTCGCTTTCTCCTCTCCGTTTTAGCGCACATTCACAGTAGTTTGGTGCTCCCTAAGGGAGGATGGCGCTCGGATTCATGGCCGGCGGCGCCACCGTCGTGCGCTGGTGCGTAGGTAGAAGAAACCCCCTGGCCACTCGATCGGCTATGGGTGGTTCAGATTAGATCTTGCTGGGTGCGTTGTTAACCATAGATCTTAGATCGTACGATCGTGATTGCGCACTGACTCGGATGAGCTTCGAGTTAATTGTGAGCGTCCGATCTTGATCCCACGGTGGGTTCATCATACCCCCTTTCATAAAAGCCACGACCTAATCCGGGCCGTCCAGAATTGATCCAACGGCCCCGAATTGAGCTTACCCCTTCGCGGCCACGCTTTTGCAAAAGAGCCCCCTGGGAAGTAATAAATAAACCCGCCATCCAGGGACCCTGTTTCCAGTGTCTTGGAAAACATGCACCGAACCCCCTGTAGTTCACAGAAATGGAGGCCCAGTCCAGGGACTGTTTAAATGGAATAAATGAAATAGAAAATGGATTTTTATTATGAAAATAACTACTAGAACTTAATAAATTCTTAGAAAATTCATACTTGCTCCAAATCACTCCATTTCACTTTCTAAATTTTTGTAATTTTATTATCTATCACTTAGAGCCTCTGTTTTATCATGACAACAGTAAGAAAATTAATCCCACACTTAATCCTATTTTAAGCACATAAAACCTTTGAAAATTCATAACTTAAATTCTATAACTCCAAAAATTATGAATCCTGTTCCTAGAATTTTATTTTATTATGTAGAATATTTCTGTGTATTTTGTTTACATGCTTGGTGTAATGTTAATTTCCCTATATCCTGTGCTTGTTTGTATTGTGGCGAGTAGAAGAGCCCGTTGCTGGGGATCCTGGTGAGCAGCAGGTTGAAGTAGCTGAGCAGGAGCTCATTGAAGGCAAGTTGTGCCCTTGACCACATTTTACCCAATAATGTTCTTTAATATCATTTATCCATGCATAGGTTAATTTTGATGGGACCCAATAGGTCACCCTAGATTGTTTATCTCATTACCTTGTTTACCCCTGATTCACTTGGGTAGTTTGCTATTGCTTTACATGGTTTTGGGATAATCATCTATTATATCTATGTTCCAATTATTCTTGTTATTCTGTTTATGTTCATGTCAAGTTCATTAATGTTAATTGGAACATAGAGCTTAACTTGAGAACCACGTGCCACCACAAGGGTTTAATGGGACGCCCTTGGCTGACTAATTAGGAAAGCTAGTGGAAGACTACCTTACCCGAAAGGGGCAAGGGCAGTAGGGGAGTGGTCAGTGTAGGGAGGTCCTTGGTTGATTTTGCTGCGATGGCGGTCAGCCAAGAACCCTGCATTGGAACTTCCTATAAACTGTAGCAGGTTTTCGGAAGCTAGTGGAACTTTGTAAAGGCCTCGTAGTGTTGCCCTGCCGCGCTTCCTAGGTAGAGGTGTATGGGATTCGCGACCCCTTGGCAGATGGGTAACATGACTTGTGGGTAAAGGGTACAACCTCTGCAGAGTGTAAAACTGGTATACTAGCCGTGCTCGCGGTCATGAGCAGCTCAGGACTCTCTGATGTTTAAATTATGGAACTTAAATTCAATTTTGTCATTTGCATTGCATGGGTTTATTATTAAATTTGTTCTATTACTTTATCTATGGTTTGGTATTTACTTACACTTAGTAACTGCTAATAAAACTTTGACCAACTACTTAAAAGCAATGCTCAGCTTTAAACCCATATCATTGATTAGCCTTACACATCACATGAACTCACACCTTTGTGAGTTTATGTCCACTGGTTCCCCACAACTTGTTGAGCTATGATCATGTGTGAGCTCACCCTTGCTGTCTCACACCCCCCCCCCACAGGAGAAGAGCAGGTGGTTCTGGAGGAGCCACAAGGCGAGGAGTATGATCTGATCTAGGTGGCGTTTCTCAGTTGACATTGGCGCCGACAATCCTTAGTTCGTTTTATCTTCATTACTTTATTTTGTAATAAGTCTTCCGCTATGTAATAAATACTCTGATGTTTTATGACATTTATCTCTATACACTCTGTTATTATATATGTTGTCTTCTTGGCGCATGTATGAGATGCACCTGGCTTTGTTCCTTAAAGCCGGGTGTGACAGAAGTGGTATCAGAGGAAATGTTGACTGTAGGACGAAACCTAGATAGAAATGGACAAACCTTTCCTACTTACCTTACTCTGACTCATTCTATACTCATCTCATCTTGATCTTGTCTCACCTTATGCTACTCTACTCTAGTTAATCTTATCTTTTCTACTGTAAGACAAGATGGATTTCACACCTTGGAATCCTACCACTAAGATCTTTGTAAGAGATAGGGAACCTAAGACAAAAATTTAAAACTATTTTCTTTAAAAATGTTGTTTGATTGTTCTGATGACAAATGTCTGATTTGCTTCTTTGATTGATTGAGATATTATATATGGGCATCTTAGCATGTACCACCATAAGGTAATGTATTAGCTTTAGTGGATAACACACTAATCTACTTAGCTAATAAATCCCCCGCAGTAACATTCCTCGTAATTACTCGCCTTGTCTACAATTCTTGCTTTCTTACCCTGTATTTCTAACCCAAATGGGCTATCCCTATAGTGTTAGAAGAGAGCACTATAGACGTGATCCTTGGTATGTCATGGCTAAGAAAGGCAAAGGCCGTTATAGCATGTGGTAGAGGTACCGTAGAACTCACTACCACTAAAGGAGAAAGATTTCAAGTTAATATTGCAGTAACCTCCTCACCCATGCGTGCAATGTTCTTTATACCTGAGGAGTTTGTTGGTGACAACATCCGGGTGGTTAGAGATTTTCCGGATGTCTTTCCAGAGGAGTTACCAGGGATGCCACCTGATAGAGAAGTTGAGTTTGTTATTGACCTCTTACCTGGAACCGCCCCTATTTCTAAACGGCCATATAGGATGTCCGTAGAGGAGTTGAAGGAACTTAAGAAGCAGTTAACTGAGTTACAAGAGGCTGGGTACATTCGTCCGAGTTCCTCACCTTGGGGAGCACTGGTCTTGTTTGTACAGAAGAAGGATGGATCGCAGCGGATGTGTGTGGATTATAGATCTCTTAATGATGTTACAGTGAAGAACAAGTATCCGTTGCCCCGTATTGAGGATTTATTTGATCAGATGAGAGGTACTAGAGTATTCTCGAAGATTGATCTCCGATCGGGTTACCATCAGATGAGGATTAGGCCATCGGATATTCCCAAGACGGCTTTCTCGACTCGATATGGATTATATGAGTTTACTGTTATGTCGTTTGGATTAACCAATGCACTAGCTTATTTTATGAACTTAATGAACAAGGTGTTTATGGAGTACTTGGACAGATTCGTCGTGGTGTTCATCGACGATATTCTCATTTATTCTCAGAGTGATAACGATCATGAGGAACATCTAAGGTTGGTGCTACAGAAGCTACGAGATAATCAACTCTATGCCAAGTTCAGCAAGTGCGAGTTTTGGATTGGCGAGGTGCCATTTCTTGGTCATATTATTTCTAATGGAGGAATATTAGTGGATCCTGCTAAGGTTAAGGAGATAATGGAGTGGAGAGTACCCACTACAGTTACTGAGATTCGGAGTTTCTTGGGATTAGCAGGCTATTATCGGAGATTTATTGAAGGATTTTCTAAGATTGCTAAGCCTATGACTTCGCTTTTGGAGAAAGGAAGAGAGTTTAAGTGGGACGAGAAGTGTCAAGACAGCTTTGATCAATTGAAGAAAAGATTGATGTCGCCACCAGTATTGGTTATGCCAGACCTACAGAAAGGATTTGATATCTATTGTGATGCATGTGGCCAAGGCTTGGGATGTGTACTTATGCAAGAAGGACATGTGATTGCCTATGCGTCTCGTCAGTTGTGGAAACATGAATTGAACTACCCCACTCATGACTTGGAATTGGCAGCCGTTGTGCATGCACTTAAGATTTGGAGACATTATATCATGGGGACCAAGTGCCAAGTATACACGGATCATAAGAGTCTGAAGTATATATTCACTCAGAAGGATCTCAACCTTAGGCAACGCCGTTGGTTGGAGCTTATTAAGGATTATGATTTGGAGATTTACTATCACCCGGGCAAGGCGAATTTGGTTGCAGATGCCTTGAGTCGCAAGGAGCATGTTCATTCAACTATTGTTGCCCAGCTCCCCGATGAGATTGTTGAGGATTTCAGGAGACTTAACCTAGGGATAGTTGCTCATACTGAAGGAGTTACTATTGATGTGGAACCTACTTTGGAGCAAGAAATCCGCAAAGGTCAACTTGACGATGCTAAAATAAAAGAGATTAAGGATCTGATTACTGAAGGTCGAGTTCTGGAATTTACGGAAGATGAGCAAGGCACCGTATGGTTCAAGGACAGGATGTGTGTTCTTGATATTGAGGGCCTTCGAGAGACTATATTGAAAGAGGCCCATGACTCGGATTATTCTATTCATCCTGGTAGCACTAAGATGTATCAGGATTTGAAGCGGAAATATTGGTGGTATGGATTGAAAAGAGATGTGGCTACACATGTGGCTATGTGCGATGTATGTCAAAGAGTTAAGGCTGAACACCAGAGGCCAGCTGGATTGTTACATCCACTGAAGATACCCGAGTGGATGTGGGAAGAGATTGGTATGGATTTCATTACTGGATTGCCTCGCACCCAGAAAGGATATGATGCTATATGGGTGATTGTGGATAGATTGACTAAAGTGGCTCACTTTATTCCTGTCAAGACTACTTATAAAGGTTCTCAGCTAGCAGAGTTATATATGGCTCGGATTGTGTGTTTACATGGAGTACTAAAGAAGATCGCGTCTGATCGAGGTTCACAGTTTACCTTTAGATTTTGGAAAAGTTTTCATGAGAATATGGATACGAAGTTGAATTTTTATTCGGTCTACCAACCTCAGACTGATGGACAGACTGAAAGGACTAATCAAGTATTGGAATACATGTTGAGAGCTTGTACCCTTCAGCATGGTAGTAGTTGGAACAAGAGTCTACCTTTTGCTGAGTTCTCATATAATAATAGTTACCAGGCCAGTCTAAAAGATGTCACTGTTCGAGACTCTGTATGATAGGAAATGCAGGACTCCTCTATATTAGGTCAGACTAGAGGAAGACAATTCTTTGGGCCTAAACTTATTCAAGAGGCAGAAGAACAAGTTCGTATAATTCGAGAGAATTTGAGGGTAGCTCAAACCAGGTAAAAGAGCTACGCTGATAATAGAAGAAGACCACTGGAATTTAAGGAAGGAGATTATGTGTACCTCAAGGTAAGTTGGAGAGATGGCCTATCAACTCGAGCTACCTGATAATCTATCTGATGTGCATGATGTATTCCATGTGTCTCAACTTAAGAAGTGTCTCTATGTTCCTGAGGAACAGTTACCAATGGAAGAGCTCAGAGTACAAGGTGATCTGACTCACACGGAGTACCCGATCAAGATTCTTGATACGTTGACTCGAGTTACAAGGAATAAGGTGATAAAGATGTGCAAAAATCCAATGGAGTCACCACGGAGAAGATGAAGCAACTTGGGAAAGAGAAGAAAAGCTTCACATAGATTTTCCCCATCTTTTCCCTAGTCCTTCCTAAATCTCGAGGACGAGATTATTTTTTAGGGGGGTAGGACTTGTAATACCCACTTTGTAATAAGGGTATAAAAAGAGAAATTGTATTCCTCTGCGTATGTGTGTGTCACCTATAGTCGTCATTTCATGTGAAAATCACATTTACACAAATAAATAATTAACAAAAGACAATTAAATCATGCATCATGTCGAGGTTTCATCCTGTGTGCACTTTTGTGACAATATAAAAAAATATATATATGAAAGTCCAAAGTGAAATTTAAGTTCTAAAGGAAACACTAGAAATTGAGGAAAGAGAGGAAAATACTACGCAAATGAGATAAAATAAATATATAAATAGGAATATATTTACCTTCCAGTAATATATGAATTAATACATTTCTTGATCATGGATGAATTTCATAACCGAATTCAAATTCAAATTTGAATTGTGAATAAAGAGAGAAGAAACCAAAAGAAAATAAAAAGAACAGGACTGTACAATTGGGCCAATTTCGGCCTCCCTCGGCCCATTTATCGCCAAAACCCACCTCCTGCGCTCCTTCCACCTCCACGCGGGGCCCGCAAGTCAGCCAACTCGCGCCTGCATACAATCTTCTGCAGCCCCTTACGCATGGGACCCACTTGTCTGGATCTTCCCCTTCCTCGCTCGGTCTTGAACTGGAGCCGCGGATGACGGCTTACCGCGGATCTCGCGGGGCGCTGCACCGAGTTGCTGATGTGGGGACCACCCCTCCGTCCGCATGGGGGCACAGTCAAACACCCACTGGTGGTCCCACCGTGCCCGAGGCATCCCATCCGCGGACGCTGACCCATTCCCGATTTGCAGGGGAAGGCTGTTGCCACCGCCGCGGTCTCCTCGCCGTGAATCTCGCAACCGTCCTGCCGGCCAAGTCGGTCCTCACGTGCGGTGTATAAACATGGCAGTCGTTTCCCCGACCTTAGTGCAACACGAAAGGTACCCAGTCACATAGCCGCCGCTAGGGGGAAAGATTGCCGCCGCCGTGTGCATCTATGTCGGGAGAAGAGAGACCGAGGAGAGTGAGAGAGCGGTTGGTGATCCTCGCGTCTTGGGGAAGACGTGCGCCTCATCAAATCGAGCGGAGTTCACCGGAGCCCTGGGTAATTGCTCGCTGTCCATGGCGAGATTCGGATCTTCCACCATGCGCCGAGGACGGGATACCTGGGAGCTTAATCAGTGGTATAACTACTATTCCCATGTTCGTCGCTTTCTCCTCTCCGTTTTAGCGCACATTCACAGTAGTTTGGTGCTCCCTAAGGGAGGGTGGCGCTCGGATTCATGGCCGGCGGCGCCACCGTCGTGCGCTGGTGCGTAGGTAGAAGAAACCCCCTGGCCACTCGATCGGCTATGGGCGGTTCAGATTAGATCTTGCTGGGTGCGTTGTTAACCATAGATCTTAGATCGTACGATCGTGATTGCGCACTGACTCGGATGAGCTTCGAGTTAATTGTGAGCGTCCGATCTTGATCCCACGGTGGGTTCATCATACCCCCTTTCATAAAAGCCACGGCCTAATCCAATGGCCGTCCAGAATTGATCCAACGGCCCAGAATTGAGCTTACCCCTTCGCGGCCACGCTTTTGCAAAAGAGCCCCCTGGGAAGTAATAAATAAACCCGCCATCCAGGGACCCTATTTCCAGTGTCTTGGAAAACTTGCACCGAACCCCCTGTAGTTCACAGAAATGGAGGCCCAGTCCAGGGACTGTTTAAATGGAATAAATGAAATAGAAAATGGATTTTTATTATGAAAATAACTACTAGAACTTAATAAATTCTTAGAAATTTCATACTTGCTCCAAATCACTCCATTCCACTTTCTAATTTTTTGTAATTTTATTATCTATCACTTAGAGCCTCTGTTTTATCATGACAACAGTAAGAAAATTAATCCCACACTTAATCCTATTTTAAGCACATAAAACCTTTGAAAATTCATAACTTAAATTCTATAACTCCAAAAATTATGAATCCTGTTCCTAGAATTTTATTTTATTATGTAGAATATTTCTGTGTATTTTGATTACATGCTTGGTGTAATGTTAATTTTCCCTATATCCTGTGCTTGTTTGTATTATGGCGAGTAGAAGAGCCCGTTGCTGGGGATCCTGGTGAGCAGCAGGTTGAAGTAGCTGAGCAGGAGCTCATTGAAGGCAAGTTGTGCCCTTGACCACATTTTACCCAATAATGTTCTTTAATATCATTTATCCATGCATAGGTTAATTTTGATGGGACCCAATAGGCCACCCTAGATTGTTTATCTCATTACCTTGTTTACCCCTGATTCACTTGGGTAGTTTGCTATTGCTTTACATGGTTTTGGGATAATCATCTATTATATCTATGTTCCAATTATTCTTGTTATTCTGTTTATGTTCATGTCAAGTTCATTAATGTTAATTGGAACATAGAGCTTAACTTGAGAACCACGTGCCACCACAAGGGTTTAATGGGACGCCCTTGGCTGACTAATTAGGAAAGCTAGTGGAAGACTACCTTACCCGAAAGGGGCAAGGGCAGTAGGGGAGTGGTCAGTGTAGGGAGGTCCTTGGTTGATTTTGCTGCGATGGCGGTCAGCCAAGAACCCTGCATTGGAACTTCCTATAAACTGTAGCGGGTTTTCGGAAGCTAGTGGAACTTTGTAAAGGCCTCGTAGTGTTGCCCTGCCGCGCTTCCTAGGTAGAGGTGTATGGGATTCGCGACCCCTTGGCAGATGGGTAACATGACTTGTGGGTAAAGGGTACAACCTCTGCAGAGTGTAAAACTGGTATACTAGCCGTGCTCGCGGTCATGAGCAGCTCAGGACTCTCTGATGTTTAAATTGTGGAACTTAAATTCAATTTTGTCATTTGCATTGCATGGGTTTATTATTAAATTTGTTCTATTACTTTATCTATGGTTTGGTATTTACTTACACTTAGTAACTGCTAATAAAACTTTGACCAACTACTTAAAAGCAATGCTCAGCTTTAAACCCATATCATTGATTAGCCTTACACATCACATGAACTCACACCTTTGTGAGTTTATGTCCACTAGTTCCCCACAACTTGTTGAGCTATGATCATGTGTGAGCTCACCCTTGCTGTCTCACACCCCCCCCACAGGAGAAGAGCAGGTGGTTCTGGAGGAGCCACAAGGCGAGGAGTATGATCTGATCTAGGTGGCGTTTCTCAGTTGACATTGGCGCCGACGATCCTTAGTTCGTTTTATCTTCATTACTTTATTTTGTAATAAGTCTTCCGCTATGTAATAAATACTCTGATGTTTTATGACATTTATCTCTATACACTCTGTTATTATATATGTTATCTTCTTGGCGCATGTATGAGATGCACCTGGCTTTGTTCCTTAAAGCCGGGTGTGACAACCGGACACTGTCCGGTGGTGCACCGGACTGTCCGGTGCGCCCATCGCCAGCAACCTTCTCCAATGGCTACATTTTGGATGGTGGCTATAAATACCACCCCAACCGTCCACTTCAAAGTGTGGGAGCCCAAGCAACATTCCAAGTCATCTAGTTGACATATTCAAGCCGTCCCAACCACATATATTCATTGGTCAATCCTATACACAAGATTTAGACCACTACAATCCACACAAGTGCCACAAAAGAGAGTGCAAGCAAAAGAAAGCCTCTTGTGTGAGTTTAGCTCTAGCACCTTGTGAGATTCATTGAGAGATAGTGTGTGCTACCTCTTTGTGTTCATTTGCGCGTGGAGTTTTGACTCGCATTGAACTTCCTCCAAAGTTTTGGAGGCTTGTAAAGCTAGCAAGAGACACCAAAGAGTGTGGTGGTCCTTGCGGGGTCTTAAGTGATCCTTGAGAAGAAGAGCTCGCCGGTCTTGAGTGATCGGTGGAGAGAGGGAGAGGGTTGAAAGAGACCCGTCCTTAGTGGACTCCTCAACGGGGACTAGGCCTTCGAGGGCCGAACCTCGGTAAAACAAATCACCCGTGTCTCGTGTGCTTATTGCTTGTGATTTGTTTGTTCTTTCCCTCTCTAAATTTTTCTTGCACTATTCTTTGCTAATATCATTTGGTGTTGCTTCAAGTTATATTCTCTTTTAGTGAAGCAACACCTTGCAAGAAAGAACTTGTGTCATTGCTCTTTTTATCTAAGTCCCCTTGCTTTATTCTCATAGACCCATTAGTTGTATTGTTTTATCAATTCTGCATTATTTGAAAGCAATTCTCTTTACAAGCAAGGACTTAGTTTTTATACTCCGATAATTGTTTATCTTTTTCTAAACACTAATCAAGGGATCTAGTTGGGGGATAAAGTTTTAATTTCCAGGTTTCGCCTATTCACCCCCCTCTAGGCGACTTTCAATTGGTATCAGAGCTAGGCACTTCATATTGAGTCTAACAACTCGAAGTGATGGCTCGAAGAAGATCCCAAAAGAACAAGAAGACCAAGGAGAACAAAGAGGTAACTCTTGAGATATTACTTTCCGATCGTTCTAATTATGATTCTTGGTCTACTAGGGTGATAAATGTTTTTAGAACCGTAGATCCACAATTAGAACAAATTATAGACAAGAGTATCTTCCCCTCTAGTTATAATAGAAAAAATATTTCCGAGGAGGATCAATGATGTTTTCGCTTAAATTACCTAGCTTATGACATCTTAAGTAATTCTCTTAGCAATGAAGATTTTCATGCCTTCATATCAAATTATAATGAATCCATTCGTGATGCGCATGATATTTGGACTAGAATTAAAAGCAAATTTGATGAGTCCAAACATGATAGTTCATTTTGTGCCTCTACTTCCTTTGGTATTTGTGAAACTAACCCTTTGAAGGAAGAAGAAGAAAATGAACGATGGAGACCAAACGATGAATCCACCTCTCCAAAAGGTTTGTCTTCCCATTTCAATTTCCACATGTGTTGTGTGGCTAATGAAAATGATAGCGGAAGCACAAATGAGGATGAGGAGGAAAGAAGCTTCTTGCAACTCTACGCTCGCTTAAGCCAAGAAGATAAGGCGGTCATGCTCAAACTTCTAAAAAGAGCGAGAGAGCAAAGCGAAGCTCGTCAAAGGCTAGAAGATATTCTCTCCATAAAAATGCTAAGCTTTGACGAGTTGACTAAAGAACATGAGGAGCTAAAGTGCTCTCATGTTGATTTGGTCCAAAGGTACGAAACTATTTCAATTGAGCAAGATAACTCTTTACATTGTATCGCTTAATTAGTAAATAGGAATGCCCTACTTAAGGACCAAATAGAAAAGCTAAAATTTGAAAATCTAGCTTTTCAAGAAAAATATGATATGCTTCTATGTTCTCACGAAAATCTTATGGATGATCATATCATATTAAATATTGCTCATGAGGTTGTGATAGAAAACTTAAAATTCTAACAACCTCACTCATGCACATGTATTCAAATTGAAACTACATTACCATGTGCTAATGCTTGTTGTCCATCGACAAGCAAATCTTTCTTTGAGCTAGAATTTGCAGGAACAAATGATGATACATATCAAAAGCTCAAAGAAGAAAATGAGAGGCTAAAAATGAGCTTGACACAACTAAAAGGGAAGTGCATTGCTCAACCTTCTCAAGATAACCGTGATCACATGGTGAAGAAGCTTGAGACGGGAACAACCGAGGCATGCACTAAATCCCTTGAAGAAAATGTCAAGGACTTGAGGATTGCCAAGAGGAAGGAACAAAAGATGAAAATCAATCCCTCCTCCAAAAGCCTCAACTACGCCTCCATGAAAGGTAACATCCAAGGTAATAATCAAGCCACACTTCACACTAAGAGAAGTAAGAAGTGTAGTAAATGCTTTGAAAAGGGGCACTCGATTAGGTCATGTCCCTATATTAAAAATGACTTGATTATTAACAAGGATGATAAACTCTGTTTAAATGCTCCAAGAAGGGACACTTATTTAGATCTTGTCCCCATTTAAAACAAAAAAGGCATTATGTTAGAAAAGAAAATATCCACTAACCATGTAGCAAGCAAGAAACAAGGAAAGAAGAAATCTTCAAGACTTGAAGATCGCCTATGCTACATATGCCGAAAGAAGGGACATCAATGCAAGGATTGTCCCACTGGTAACAATCCCTCTCCTAGCTTATCAATTAATTCTCATATAACTAGGCAACCCAAAATTGCAACTTGTGCTAGAAAGGTAATGAGTTTACCTAGTGCTAACACAAAGGACTTTTGGGTTCCTAGATCTTTGTTGACTAACCGCAATGGACCCATCAAGCGATGGGTACCAAAATATGCTTGACAAGCTTTGCAGGAGAAGGAGATGATATGAAGCTTTGGGGTGCTTGAGAAAGTTAATTCAATTTAACTCAAGCTATCAATCTTCAATGATCCATATATCCAAGACTGACCCAAAGTTATCTCAAATTGTTATGTCTAAAACTCATATCATCTCAGGGAAGATATTGATGTTGTAGGAAATAAAGAATTATCTTGTGCGGAAAAATCAAGGCCTACAACATGGAGGAAAGCCGAAGGATGGTAACACTTGTGTGGTTAAGTGCAAGTGAAAGGGAATTAGGCTTACACCTATTTCCTATACTAATTTTGGTGGTTGAATTGCCCAACACAAATAATTGGACTAACTAGTTTGCCCAAGTTTATAAGTTCTACAGGTACAAAGGTTCACCATAAGCCAATAAAAAGACCAAGAAAAAGGGTTCAAACAAAGGAGCAAAGGGATAACCGAAGGCACCCGGTCGGGCGCACCGGACTGTCCGGTGTGCCACCGGACAGTGTCCGGTGCACCAGGGGAGACCGACCTCAAACTCTTCACCTTCGGGAATTCTCAGAGCCGGCGCGCTATAATTCACCGGACTGTCCGGTGCTCCAAGAGGACACGGCTCTGAACTCGCCAGTCTCGGGAATTCGCTTCGGCTACTCCGCTATAATTCACCGGACTGTCCAGTGTTCACCGGACTGTCCAGTGTATCTGCAGAGCAACGGCTACTTCGGCGCCAACGGTCACCTGTAGACGCTCTGCAGGCGCATTTAATGCGTGCCAGAGCACGCAGAAGTCAGGCACGCGCGAACAGGCGCACCGGACATTCTACAGTTCATGTCCGGTGCGCCACCGGTCATCCAGGCGGGCCCAGCAACAGAGCTCCAACGGTCAGAACCTAACGGCCGAGTGACGTGGCTGTCGCACCAGACATGTCCGGTGTGCACCGGACTGTCCGGTGCGCCATACGACAGACAGCTTCCACCAAACGGCTAGTTTGGTGGTTGGGGCTATAAATACCCCCAACCACCCCACATTCAAGTTATCCAAGTTTTCCACTTCCCAACCACTTACAAGAGCTAGGCATTCAATTCTAGACACACTCAAGTGATCAAATCCTCTCCAATTCCACACAAGGCTTTAGTGATTAACGAGAGAGATTTGTCGTGTTCTTTTGAGCTCTTGCGCTTGGATTGCTTCTTTCTTTCTCAATTGTTCTTGTGATCAAAACTCATTTGTAACCGAGGCAAGAGACAACAATTGTGTGGTGGTCCTTGCGGGGAAGTTTTATTCCCGGGTTGATTTGAGAAGAGAAGCTCACTCGGTCCGAGGGACCGTTTGAGAGAGGGTAAGGGTTGAAAGAGACCCGGTCTTTGTGGCCTCCTCAACGGGGAGTAGGTTTGCAAGAACCAAACCTCGGTAAAACAAATCTGCGTGTCACACTCTTCATTCGCTTGCAATTTGTTTTGCGCCCTCTCTCTCGGACTCATTATTATTTCTAACGCTAACCCAGCTTGTAGTTGTGATTAATTTTGTATATTTCAGTTTCGCCCTATTCACCCCCCCTCTAGGCGACTTTCAATTGGTATCAGAGCCTGGTGCTTCATTAGAGCCTAACCGCTCGAAGTGATGTCGGGAGATCACACCAAGAGGGAGATGGAGACCGGCGACAAGCCCACTACGAGTAATGGGAGCACTTCATCGGAAGAGTCCCGCACCAAGAGGAAGGAGAAGAAGAAGGACTCCTCCAAACGGAAGGAGAAAAGATCTTCTTCTTCACACCACAAAGAGAAGAAGGAAAAATCCTCTTCCCACAAGCCACATCGGAGTGGGGACAAGAAAAAAAGGATGAGGAAGGTGGTCTACTACGAGACCGATTCTTCATCGACATCCACCTCCGGCTCCGACGCGGTGTCCGTCACTTTTAAGCGCCAAGAGCGTAAGAAGTATAGTAAGATCCCCTTACGCTACCCTCGCGTTTCTAAACATGCACCTTTGCTTTCCGTCCCATTAGGCAAACCACCAACGTTTGATGGTAAAGACTATGCTAGGTGGAGTGATTTAATGCGATTTCATCTAACCTCACTCCACAAAAGTATATGGGATGTTGTCGAGTTTGGTGCACAGGTACCATCTGTAGGGGATGACGACTATGATGTGGATGAAGTGGCCCAAATCGAGCACTTCAATTCCCAAGCCACAACCATTCTCCTCGCCTCTCTAAGTAGAGAGGAATATAACAAGGTACAAGGATTGAAGAATGCGAAGGAGATTTGGGACTTACTCAAGACCACGCACGAAGGTGATGAACTCACCAAGATCACCAAGCCGAAAACGATCGAGGGGGAGCTCGGTCGCTTCCGTCTTCGCCAAGGGGAGGAGCCACAAAATATGTACAACTGGCTCAAAACCTTGGTGAACCAAGTGCGCAACCTCGGGAGCAAGAAATGGGATGACCACGAGGTGGTTAAGGTTATTTTAAGATCACTTATTTTCCTTAACCCTACTCAAGTACAATTAATTCGTGGTAACCCAAGATATACACTAATGACTCCCGAGGAAGTAATCGGGAATTTTGTGAGCTTTGAATGTATGATTAAAGGCTCAAAGAAGATCAACGAGCTTGATGAACCCTCCACGTCCGAAGCACAACCGGTGGCATTTAAGGCGACAGAGGAGAAGAAGGAGGAGTCTACACCGAGTAGACAACCAATTGACGCCTCCAAGCTCGACAATGAGGAGATGGCTTTAATTATCAAAAGCTTTGGCCAAATCCTTAAGCAACGGAAGGGGAAGGATTACAAATCCCGTTCCAAGAAGGTTTGCTACAAGTGTGGTAAGCCCGATCACTTTATTCCTAAATGTCCATTATCAAGTGATAGTGACAGGGATAACGACAAGAAGGGCAAGAGGAGAGAAAAGAAGAGGTACCACAAGAAGAAGGGCGGCGATGCCCACATGTGCCGCGAGTGGAACTCCGACGAGAGCTCCACCGACTCCTCCTCCTCCGACGAGGACGCCACCAACATCGCCGTCACCAAAGGACTCCTCTTCCCCAACGTCGGCCACAAGTGCCTCATGGCAAAGGACGGCAAAAGGAAGAAGGTTAAATCCAAATCCTCCACTAAATATGAGTCTTCTAGTGATGAAAATGCTAGTGATGAGGAGGATAACTTGCGTACCCTTTTTGCCAACCTTAACATGGAACAAAAGGAAAAATTAAATGAATTAATTAGTGCTATTCATGAAAAGGATGACCTTTTGGATTCCCAAGAGGACTTCCTAATTAAGGAAAACAAGAAACATGTTAAGGTTAAAAATGCTTATGCTCTAGAAATAGAAAAATGTCAAAAACTATCTAGTGAGCTAAGCACTTGCCATGACACTATTGACAACCTTAGAAATGAAAATGATAGATTAATTGCTAAGGTTGATTCTCATGTTTGTGATGTTTCAATTCCCAATCTTAGAAATGATAATGATGATTTTCTTGCTAAGATTAAGGAATTGAATGATTCTCTTGCTAGTCTTAGGATTGAAAATGAAGAATTAGTTGCTAAGACTAAAGATTATGATGTTTGAAATGTTACTATTTCTAACCTTAGAAGTGAAAATGATATATTACATGCTAAGGTTGTAGAATTAAAATCTTGCAAACCCTCTACATCTACTGTTGAGCATGTTTCTATTTGCACTAGATGTAGAGATGTTGATATTGATGCTATTCATGATCATATGGCTTTAATTAAACAACAAAATGATCATATAGCAATATTAGATGGTAAAATTGCCGAGCATAATTTAGAAAATAAAAAGTTTAAATTTGCTAGAAGTATGCTCTATAATGGGAGACGCCCTGCCATTAAGGATGGCATTGGCTTCCAAAAGGGAGACAATGTCAAACTTAGTGCCCCTCCTAAAAATTTGTCTAACTTTGTTAAGGGCAAGGCTCCCATGCCTCAGGATAATGAGGGTTACATTTTGTACCCTGCCGGTTATCCCGAGAGCAAAATTAGGAGAACTCATTCTAGGAAGTCTCACTCTGGCCCTAATCATGCTTTTATATATAAGGGTGAGACATCTAGCTCTAGGCAACCAACCCGTGCAAAGTTGCCTAAGAAGAAAACTCCTAATGCATCAAATGATCATGACATTTCATTCAAAACTTTTGATGCATCTTATGTTTTGACTAACAAATCCGGCAAGGTAGTTGTCAAGTTTGTTGGGGGCAAACACAAGGGCTCCAAGACTTGTGTTTGGGTACCCAAAGTTCTTTTTTCTAATGCCAAAGGACCCAAAACCGTTTGGGTACCTAAAGTCAAGAACTAAACTTGTTTTGTAGGTTTATGCATCCGGGGGCTCAAGTTGGATCATCGACAGCGGGTGCACAAACCACATGATAGGGGAGAAGAAGATGTTCTCCTCCTACGAGAAAAACCAAGATCCCCAACGAGCTATCACATTCGGGGATGGAAACCAAGGGTTTGGTCAAAGGCTTGGGTAAAATAGCTATATCTCCTGACCATTCCATTTCCAATGTTTTTCTTGTAGATTCTTTAGATTACAATTTGCTTTCCGTTTCGCAATTATGTCAAATGGGCTACAACTGTCTATTTACTGATGTAGGTGTCACTGTCTTTAGAAGAAGTGATGATTCAATAGCATTTAAGGGAGTGTTAGAGGGTCAGCTATACTTAGTAGATTTTGATAGAGCTGAACTCGACACTTGCTTAATTTGCTAAGACTAACATGGGTTGGCTCTGGCACCGCCGACTAGCACATGTTGGAATGAAGAATCTTCATAAGCTTCTAAAGGGAGAGCACATTTTAGGACTAACAAATGTTCATTTTGAGAAAGACAGGATTTGTAGTGCATGCCAAGACGGGAAGCAAGTTGGCACCCACCATCCACACAAGAACATCATGACAAGTGACAGGTAGGGATGAAAACGGTTTCGGAATTTTTCGGAATTCCGGAAACCGATTTCAAAATTTTTCGATCGGATTCACCGGTAACGGTATTTTTCGAAAACGGAATCGGTTTTCGGAATTTTCTATCGGAATCGGTACGGAATCGGCGTGGTGTTTTACCGACCGTTTCCATCGGTTACCGGTTTTTGTCAGAAATTACCGGATTTGTCTCTCGGAAATTTCCGGAATTGTGTCTCGGAATTTTTTCGGAATTTTTTTCGGAATTTTCCAGCATGTGATTTTTTCGCATCGCCTATACATTTTTGGATAAGGATTACTTATTTTTGTATTTTTTGGACGCTTTAAGATTTATTTAGGGTTAGATGTTGTTGGAAGGCAGTTGAGATTAACGATTTAGTCTCTCGAACGAATCCACCATTTTTTATGCATATGTTATGTATTAGTAATATATAATGATAGAGAGCCGACAGTCTGTCTTTTTCACACACTAGATTTTAGGGTTTTCTTGTGAGGCTATGAAAAAACCCTTTATGTGAGGAAAAATTATTTCATGAGTAAGCATGCCATGTCAACTAAATCGAGTGGATATTGTGAATTGTGAACTTTGAGTCTGTGAACTTGTGATCTTTATGAACTTGTTATATTGTGAACTTGTGATCTTTGTAAACTTTTTATATTATAAATTTGTGATCCTTGTGAACTTGTTATATCATGAATTGTGAACTTGTGGTATTTGTGATCTTTTGTCAATTTTGTTTTATTGTGAAGTTTGATATGTTTACCGATCGTATTTTAGATTTCGACCGTTACCGGTGTATTTTCCGCACCGAACTTTCGTTTCCGATGTTTTCGAAATACCGATATCGTTTCCGTTTCCGGAGTTACCGTTTTCGATTTTGTTTCCGATAAAAAATATGAAAACGGTAATGGTTTTAGTGTTTACCGACCGTTTCCGACCGTTTTCATCCCTAGTGACAGGCCATTGGAGCTCCTACACATGGATTTATTCGGCCTGATCGCTTACATAAGCATCGGCGGGAGTAAGTACTGTCTAGTTATTGTGGATGATTATTCTCGCTTCACTTGGGTGTTCTTTTTGCAGGAAAAATCCCATACCCAAGAGACCTTAAAGGGATTCTTGAGACGGGCTCAAAATGAGTTCGGCTTAAGGATCAAGAAAATTAGAAGCGACAACGGAACGGAGTTCAAGAACTCACAAATAGAAGGCTTCCTTGAGGAGGAGGGCATCAAGCATGAGTTCTCTTCTCCCTACACTCCATAACAAAATGGTGTAGTGGAGAGGAAGAATCGAACTCTATTGGACATGGCAAGAACCATGCTTGATGAGTACAAGACACTGGATCGGTTTTGGGCTGAGGCGGTCAACACCGCTTGCTACGCCATCAACCGGTTATATCTACACCGAATCCTCAAGAAGACATCCTATGAACTCCTAACCGGTAAAAAGCCCAATATTTCATATTTTAGAGTTTTTGGTAGCAAATGTTTTATTCTTGTTAAAAGAGGTAGAAAATCTAAATTTGCTCCTAAAACTGTAGAAGGCTTTTTACTAGGATATGATTCAAACACAAGGGCATATAGAGTCTTTAACAAGTCCTCAGGACTAGTTGAAGTTTCTTGTGACGTTGTGTTTGATGAGACTAACGGCTCTCAAGTAGAGCAAGTTGATCTTGATGAGATAGGTGAAGAACAGGCTCCGTGCATCGCGCTAAGGAACATGTCCATTGGGGATGTGTGTCCTAAGGAATCCGAAGAGCCTCCACATGCACAAGATCAACCATCTTCCTCCACGCAAGCATCTCCACCAACTCAAAATGAGGACGAAGCTCAAGTTGATGAAGGACAAGATCAAAGAGATGAGCCACCTCAAGATGACGGCAATGATCAAGGGGGAGATGCAAATGATGAATACAAGGAGGATGAAGAACCAAGGACGCCACACCCAAGAGTCCACCAAGCAATCCAACGAGATCACCCCGTCGACACCATCCTCGGCGACATTCATAAGGGGGTAACCACTAGATCTCGTGTTGCACATTTTTTTGAACATTACTCTTTTGTTTCCTCTATTGAGCCACACAAGGTAGAGGAAGCACTCCAAGATTCAGATTGGGTGATGGCGATGCAAGAGGAGCTCAACAATTTCACGAGGAACGAGGTATGGCATTTAGTTCCACGTCCTAAACAAAATGTTTTAGGAACCAAGTGGGTCTTCCGCAACAAGCAAGACGAGCATGGTGTGGTGACAAGGAACAAAGCTCGACTCGTGGCCAAGGGGTATTCACAAGTCGAAGGTTTGGATTTTGGTGAAACCTATGCACCCGTAGCTAGGCTTGAGTCCATTCGCATATTATTAGCCTATGCTACTTACCATGGCTTCAAGCTTTATCAAATGGACGTGAAGAGTGCCTTCCTCAATGGACCAATAAAGGAGGAGGTCTATGTTGAGCAACCTCCCGGCTTTGAAGATAGTGAGTACCCTAACCATGTCTATAAGCTCTCTAAGGCGCTTTATGGGCTCAAGCAAGCCCCAAGAGCATGGTATGAATGCCTAAGAGACTTCCTTATTGCTAATGGCTTCAAAGTCGGCAAGGCCGATCCTACTTTATTCACTAAAACTCTTGACAATGATTTGTTTGTATGCCAAATTTATGTTGATGATATTATATTTGGGTCTACTAACAAATCTACATGTGAAGAATTTAGTAGGATCATGACACAGAAATTCGAGATGTCTATGATGGGGGAGTTGAAGTATTTTCTAGGATTTCAAGTCAAGCAACTCCAAGAGGGCACCTTCATTAGCCAAACAAAGTATACTCAGGACATTCTAACCAAGTTTGGAATGAAGGATGCCAAGCCCATCAAGACACCCATGGGAACCAATGGGCATCTTGACCTCGACACAGGAGGTAAGTCCGTGGATCAAAAGGTATACCGGTCGATGATTGGTTCATTACTCTATTTATGTGCATCTCGACTGGACATTATGCTTTCCATTTGCATGTGTGCAAGATTCCAATCCGACCCTAAGGAATCTCACCTTACGGCCGTAAAACGAATCTTGAGATACTTGGCTTATACTCCTAAGTTTGGGCTTTGGTACCCTCAGGGATCCACTTTTGATTTGATTGGTTATTCGGATGCCGATTGGGCGGGGTGCAAAATCAATAGGAAGAGCACATCGGGGACTTGCCAGTTCTTGGGAAGATCCTTGGTGTCTTGGGCTTCAAAGAAGCAAAATTCGATCGCTCTTTCTACTGCCGAAGCCGAGTACATTGCCGCAGGCCATTGTTGCGCGCAATTGCTTTGGATGAGGCAAACCCTGCGGGACTATGGTTACAAATTAACCAAAGTTCCCCTTCTATGTGATAATGAGAGTGCAATCCGCATGGCGGATAATCCCGTTGAGCATAGCCGCACTAAACACATAGCCATTCGGTATCATTTTCTTAGGGATCACCAACAAAAGGGGGATATCGAGATTGCATACATTAACACTAAAGATCAATTAGCCGATATCTTTACCAAGCCTCTTGATGAACAAACTTTTACCAAACTTAGGCATGAGCTCAATATTCTTGATTCTAGAAATTTCTTTTGCTAATTTGCACACATAGCTCATAAGTATACCTTTGATCATGTCTCTTTTATATATGCTATGACTAATGTGTTTTCAAGTATATTTCAAACCAAGTCATAGGTATACTGAAAGGGAATTGGAGTCTTCGGCAAAGACAAAGGCTTCCACTCCACTCTACTACTCATCCTTCGCCGTCGCTCCGCTTCACTCTCCATCTTTGGTATAATCTTCACTTATATGTTTTATTTGCCAAAGGGGAGAATGTAGTTATGAAAGGGCTTATATTTCACTCAAAATATCCGTTTTTGGCGATTCATGCCAAAGGGGGAGAAAGTATGAGCCCAAAGCAAAAGGACCGCACCACCACCCTAATTTTAAAAAAAATTGATGATTTTCAATTGGTAAATTTCAAATTGGTATCTCTTTGTGTTCTAAAGGGGGAGAAAGTAGTATTTTCAAAATTGATATCTTAAAACCCTCTTGAACACTAAGAGGAGAATTTATTTGAGGGGGAGTTTTGTTTAGCCAAAGGAAAAGCATTTAAAACGAGGGGAGAAAATTTCAAAACTTGAAAATGCTTCTCAAAATCTTTTTCATTTTACCTTTGACTATCTTGCAAAAGGACTTTGAAAAGAATTTACAAAAGAATTTGCAAAAACAAAACTTGTGGTGCAAGCGTGGTCCAAAATGTTAAAAATAAAGAAACAATCCATGCATATCTAGTGAGTAATATTTATTGGCTCAATTCTAAGTAACCTTTGCACTTACATTTTGCAAACTAGTTCAATTCTGCACTTCTATATTTGCTTTGGTTTGTGTTGGCATCAATCACCAAAAAGGGGGAGATTGAAAGGGAATTAGGCTTACACCTATTTCCTATACTAATTTTGGTGGTTGAATTGCCCAACACAAATAATTGGACTAACTAGTTTGCCCAAGTTTATAAGTTCTACAGGTACAAAGGTTCACCATAAGCCAATAAAAAGACCAAGAAAAAGGGTTCAAACAAAGGAGCAAAGGGACAACCGAAGGCACCCTGGTCGGGCGCACCGGACTGTCCGGTGTGCCACCGGACAGTGTCCGGTGCACCAAGGGAGACCGACCTCAAACTCTTCACCTTCGGGAATTCTCAGAGCCGGCGCGCTATAATTCACCGGACTGTCCGGTGTACACCGGACAGTGTTCGGTGCTCCAAGAGGACGCGGCTCTGAACTCGCCAGTCTCGGAAATTTGCTTCGGCTGCTCCGCTATAATTCACCGGACTGTCCGGTGTTCACCGGACTGTCCGGTGTATCTGCAGAGCAACGGCTACTTCGGCGCCAACGGTCACCTGCAGGCGCTCTACAGGCGCATTTAATGCGCGCCAGAGCGCGCAGAAGTCAGGCACGCGCGAACAGGCGCACCGGACATTCTACAGTTCATGTCCGGTGCGCCACCGGTCATCCAGGCGGGCCCAGCAACAGAGCTCCAACGGTCGGAACCCTAACGGCCGAGTGACGTGGCTATCGCACCGGACATGTCCGGTGTGCACCGGACTGTCCGGTGCGCCATACGACAGATAGCTTCCACCAAACGGCTAGTTTGGTGGTTGGGGCTATAAATACCCCCAACCACCCCACATTCAAGTTATCCAAGTTTTCCACTTCTCAACCACTTACAAGAGCTAGGCATTCAATTCTAGACACACTCAAGTGATCAAATCCTCTCCAATTCCACACAAGGCTTTAGTGATTAGCGAGAGAGATTTGCCGTGTTCTTTTGAGCTCTTGCGCTTGGATTGCTTCTTTCTTTCTCAATTGTTCTTGTGATCAAAACTCATTTGTAACCGAGGCAAGAGACACCAATTGTGTGGTGGTCCTTGCGGGGAAGTTTTATTCCCGGGTTGATTTGAGAAGAGAAGCTCACTCGGTCTGAGGGACCGTTTGAGAGAGGGTAAGGGTTGAAAGAGACCCGGTCTTTGTGGCCTCCTCAACGGGGAGTAGGTTTGCAAGAACCGAACCTCGGTAAAACAAATCCGCGTGTCACACTCTTCATTCGCTTGCGATTTGTTTTGCGCCCTCTCTCTCGGACTCATTATTATTTCTAACGCTAACCCGACTTGTAGTTGTGATTAATTTTGTAAATTTCAGTTTCACCCTATTCACCCCCCTCTAGGCGACTTTCAGCAAGTATCTTAAATTATGATTTTTCATGTGTATTGTGTAGTCGCATAGAAAAAGAAGCACTTCAAATGTCTTTAAATTTATATTACCATTCTTTGAAGAATTTCCTCTCATATGGTAGATTACATACTCATCATTTCCATACTATGGCAATCTACATGCTTTAAATTGTTGCAAGTATCTCATGGCATGTTTCTCACCAGTCATTCTATTACTGCCATGATTCTAGATATAGGGAGATATTTCATGTTCTTAAAAGAATAAGGTGTCATGTAAGGAATTCAAATCCTTAGGACACTTATAAAAGGAAAACTCTCTCTATAACTAGAATAGTGAGACTAATGATTTTATTTAAGTAACCCAAGTAGTCTCACTTGTAGAGAATAAGTTTATCTTTGGAAATGCGTAATCTAACATGAAAAGAAAAATCAATCCAATGATTTATGATGTGTCTCTACTTGCTTAAATTGGATATGATTCTTTCACATTTATCACTTTCCATATCATGAATTAGATTTATTCCCACAATCTTAAAGGATTATTTATGCTTGTTTTATGAGTTAAAATTGAGCATAACATCATCTATGGATAATCTAGTTCATGCTATGAAGTTTCCATGTTTTAGTAATCTATGTTTTCATTCATTATCAAATTGATTACAAAAAGGGAAACTAGAGCTTGTGCTACCAATGACATATCTCTTGAGCTTACTTGTGGAAATCTACAAGAGAGTAAGTGCACGTTTAAAGCCACAAGCCTCAAGGGTTACTCTTCACCCAAAGGAAGAAAGGTAAAAGCAAAGGTATGGGAACTCTGTTTCTCATCATTGTTTATTTACTCTAATTTATCATATTCTATCTATGTGAAGAATAGATTCTGTATTGGACTTAATTCTTGCTAAGTTCTCATAAATACACTAGTCCATTAGAATCTATTTCATACCTTTGCTATAACCATTCTCATATTGATATGCTTTTGAGTTATGATAATAAACTCAATATGAAGAAGTAAAATTCCTATGACTGATCAAAATGTTTAAAAGGTGCATATTCCTCCTCTCTAATGATATGCACTAAGGATAAGGATTTTACTTCATGTGTCTTATGGATGATGAATTGTTTTTATTTCCTATCTAAAGAAATCATCCTTCATCATATACTCCCTTATGCTATTAACATCTTTCTTGAGTATTTTCAGTAAGTTTGGAAGGAAAAAGAAACAACTACAAAGGGAGGACACTCACATGAAAGAGAAGGACATCAAGAACAACACCACCTACTTCTACAAAACAATCAATGTTGTGGTTGTGAGTATTCTAAAACCCTTTTCATTGTGAGAATATCAGGCATAAGGTGTTTATTGCAAATCCTATAAGCCTTGATCAAGATATCAATGCTTCTCCCTACTGTCTCTAAAATAAATGCATCTATTCATCTCATTCAAATTCTTAATGCATATCTCTAGGGGGAGTCTACTTTTATATCTTGATCATGTTGAGACTATCACTTTATCCTAGTAATTTCATATAGTCTCTTGCATGAGAATGAATTTCTCATGAAGTATGCTACTATTTTTCAATTCTTATTTTTCACTCTAAAGTAGCATATTTGTTGGATTCTCCTATTCTAAGCTTAATTGATAATCTAATGCGTATGTTGTTCTTTTGATCACATATGTTATTTGTTTGATCATTGAATAACCTCAATTAACACTCATGTTTCTTAGTGCCGTATATACTACCAATCGATATCTCTCTTGATATGCACTAAGTTAAAAGGAGAATTCATGATACATTTATGCAATTTGTGATCCATTTGATATATCCTAACAATGACTTAGAAAAGGATCACTAGTTGTAGAACTCTCTCTTGTGCAAAATATTTCCATATATTGTCTTGAGTATAGGTCTTAAGCATCCAAGACTAAGGACAAAGCACAATGAAGAGAGCGTCTCTATGTGAAGGTACAAAAGGATAAAACTACCTCCTTTCATTTAAACTTGTACCTAAATCTTCCTTTTCTGTATTTGCATATCTTGTATAAAAGGAAGAGAAAGCATGTCCATGCATATCCCTGCTTCATACCTAGTTTAACCTCTTAAAATTTCATTCCTGCATTAATGCATCTTTTTTAAACTAGATGAAGTGATTTTATTGTCAAAGAACTTAGAGCTTGACCTTGTAACGAGGATAAGCTGCCTTTGTTCCAAAGGTGGATGGTTCTTAAGCCTCTTTGAAATCCTTAAGGGAAAATGCTTAAAATGTTTACAACATGCTTTCATAAGTGCATAAACTGTCATGAGCATCACACTTATACTATGACACAATGCACTTCACATTCTCTATGATATAGAATTGTTCTCAGTAACCTAATTATGTGCAATTGGCATTTAAGGCCAAAATATGTTTTCATCTCAATGCACATATTTAGGGGGAGCAATCTATGTTATATAGAACTATGATCATGCTTGATTTGATATATCCTTTGATCATATCTATTTTATGTCTATGACTAATGTGTTTTCAAGTATATTCTCATGCTTAGTCATAGAATTGAAAGGGAAATGGAGTATTCGGCAAAGACGACGCTTCCACTCAACTCCTTCGGTATTATCCACTCCTTGCCGATATTCCGCATCGTTCTTCACTCATATCTATTTGTTTGCCATTGGGGAGAAAGTAATAGGTCTTATATTTCACTCACAAGTATCCGTTTTTGGCGATTCATGCCAAAGGGGGAGAAAGTATTAGTCCAAAGCAAAAGGACCGCACCACCACCTACGAATTATAAAGAATTTTTAAAATGAAATTTTCAAATGAAGTTTTCAAATTGGTATATCTTATTGTGTTCAAAAGGGGGAGAAAGTTCTAGTATCTTCAAAATTTGTAAAACTGACACTAAGAGGAGAATTTCATTAAGGGGGAGTTTTGTTTTAGTCAAAGGGAAAGCATTTGAAACAGGGGGAGAAAATTTCAAATCTTGAAAATGCTTCTTTCAATCTTATTCATATACCATTGACTATTTGCAAAAAGATTTTGAAAAGAACTTTACAAGATTTTGCAAAAACAAAACTTGTGGTGCAAGCATGGTCCAAAATATTAAATAAGAAGAAAAGCAAACCATACATATCCAATAAAAGAAAAATATTGGTTTCATTCCAAGCAACCTTTGCACTTACCTTATGCAAACTAGTTCAATTATTCACTTATATATTTGCTTTGGTTTGTGTTGGCATCAATCACCAAAAAGGGGGAGATCGAAAGGGAAATAGGCTTTAAACCTTTTCCTAATTGATTTTGGTGGTTGAATTGCCCAACACAAATAATTGGACTAACTAGTTTGCTCTAGAGTATATGTTCTACAGGTGCCAAAGGTTCAACTCAAAACCAATACAAAGATTAAAAAGGGTTCAAAAAGAAAGGAGCAAAGGAAACTGAAGTGCTCCCTGGTCTGGCGCACCGGACTGTCCGGTGCACCAGGGTGAATCGACTTCAAACTCGTCACCTTCGGGTTTCCCAGGCGCAACTCCGCTATAATTCACCGGACTATCCAGTGCACCACTGGACTGTCCGGTGTGCCAGCGGAGCAACGACTATCTGCGCGCAACGGTCGACTCTGACAGTGAACAGTGCAGCATAGTGAACGCGGCAGAAGTCAGAGCAGTTGGTCAGAGGGGCACCGGACTGTCCGGTGTCGCACCAGACTGTCCGGTGCTACATGAGGACAAAGCCTCCAACGGTCGACCAGCTCCAAGCCCTAACATTTGGATGACGTGGCGGCACACCGGACACTGTCCGGTGGCGCACCGGACACTGTCCGGTGGCGCACCGGACTGTCCGGTGCGCACATCGCCAGTAACCTTCTCCAATGGCTACATTTTGGATGGTGGCTATAAAGGCCACCCCAACCGGCCACTTCAAAGTGTGGGAGCCCAAGCAACATTCCAAGTCATCTAGTTGACATATTCAAGCCCTCCCAACCACATATATTCATTGATCAATCCTATACACAAGATTTAGACCACTACAATCCACACAAGTGCCACAAAAGAGAGTGCAAGCAAAAGAAAGCCTCTTGTGTGAGTTTAGCTCTAGTACCTTGTGAGATTCATTGAGAGATAGTGTGTGCTACATCTTTGTGTTCATTTGCGCGTGGAGTTTTGACTCCCATTGAACTTCCTCCAAAGTTTTGGAGGCTTGTAAAGCTAGCAAGAGACACCAAAGAGTGTGGTGGTCCTTGCGGGGTCTTAAGTGATCCTTGAGAAGAAGAAGAGCTCGCCGGTCTTGAGTGATCGGTGGAGAGAGGGAAAGGGTTGAAAGAGACCCGTCCTTAGTGGACTCCTCAACGGGGACTAGGCCTTCGAGGGCCGAACCTCGGTAAAACAAATCACCCGTGTCTCGTGTGCTTATTGCTTGTGATTTGTTTGTTCTTTCCCTCTCTAAGTTTTTCTTGCACTATTATTTGCTAATATCATTTGGTGTTGCTTCAAGTTATATTCTCATTTAGTGAAGCAACACCTTGCAAGAAAGAACTTGTGTCATTGCTCTTTTTATCTAAGTCCCCTTGCTTTATTCTCATAGACCCATTAGTTGTATTGTTTTATCAATTCTGCATTATTTGAAAGCAATTCTCTTTACAAGCAAGGACTTAGTTTTTATACTCTGATAATTGTTTATCTTGTTCTAACCACTAATCAAGGGATCTAGTTGGGGGATAAAGTTTTAATTTTCAGGTTTCGCCTATTCACCCCCCCTCTAGGCGACTTTCAGGGATGAAAAGGGAGATCACAGAGCATGTGGCTATATGTGACAGTTGTCAGAGAATCAAAGCAGAGCATCAGAGGCCAACCGGTTTGTTGTAGCCGTTGCAAATTCCTCAGTGGAAATGGGATGGGATCAGGATGGACTTCATAGTCGGGTTGCATTGCACTCGAGCCGGCTACGATTCCATTTAGGTAGTAGTGGACCGCTTGACCAGTCAGCCCACTTCATACCAGTCAAGACTAGCTACAACAGTGCAGTATTGGAAGAGCTGTACATGTCCCAGATCGTTTGTCTTCATGGTGTGCCAAAGAAGATAGTGTCAGACCAAGGAACACACTTCACCTCTCATTTCTAGCAGTTGTTGCATGAAGCTTTGGGTACACATTTGAACTTCAGTTTAGCTTATCATCCGTAGAGAGATGGTCAGACTGAAAGAACTAATCAAGTTCGAGAAGATATGTTGAGAGCCTGTGTGTTGCAAGATATGTTCGGATGGGACAAGAGGCTACCTTATGCAAAATTCTCCTATAACAACAGTTATCAGGCTAGTTTGAAGATGTCATCGTTTCAGGCACTTTATGGAAGGAGTTGCAGAACTCCATTGCATTAGGATTAGCCTGGAGAAAAGCAAGTGTTTGGGCTCGACATTTTGCTCGAAGCCGAAGAGAATATCAAGATGGTTCGGGAGAATATGAAGATAGCGCAGTCAAGGCAGCGAAGTTATGTAGACACAATAAGAAGAGAGCTGAGTTTTGAAGTGGGAGATTTTGTCTACCTGAAGGTATCGCCTATTAGAGGAGTCAGAAGGTTCGGAGTCAAAGGCAAGCTAGCACCCCAATATGTTGGTCTGTATCAGATTCTCGCAAAGCATGGAGAAGTGGCTTATCAGCTAAGTTTACCGAAAGATTTGTCAGTGGTGCATGATGTCTTTCATGTGTCTCAGTTGAAGAAGTGTCTGCGTGTGCCAGAGTAGCAATTGCCAGTGGAAGACCTAGAAGTTCAATAAGACTTGACCTACATAGAGAAATCAATGCAGATTCTAGAGACTGCAGACAGGGTCACCCGGAGGAACACTATCAGGATGTGCAAAGTCAGATGGGGTCACCACTCTAAGGAGGAAGCAACGTGGGAGTGTGAAGATGATCTGATGGCCAAGTATCCTGAGCTCTTTGCTGGCCATCCTTGAATCTTGAGGGCGAGATTCTTTTAAGAGGGATAGGTTTGTAACGCCCTAAATTTGGGGGTATAAATTTTCTTCTCTAATATTCACCAAATTCAGGCATTACTCTCTTTTTCTCTTCTTGTTTCGCTCATTCCTCCTATTTTCAAAGCAATATAGAGACTGGTGTCCATATCGTGTGTAACCAAAACCTAAGTTGAAATTGTTGTTGCATCATGCTAGAGCATATTTATTTTGTCCGATGTTGTGCCTAGGCGTGCGTTCATCTAGTTTTGGTTTTTGATTCGTGGAATGATCTTGATTAGAAGTAGGCGAGATCGAGTAGAGAGAAGTCGGCTCGGCCAGCGGTCCAGCCCGGCCCTGGGCGTGTGGCCCAGGCGCCCTTGCCCCGCATGCACGCCCCCTTCCCCATTTTCTCTTTCTCGCGTAGTAACCTCCCTCTCCCTCTTCCATGTCTCCCCACCTCTCTCCCAGTGAGCGGTTGCTGCCGTCCGTCGAACCCGTGGTGAGTTCCCCTCTCCTCCCTCCCCTCTCTCTCCTCACCTCTCCTTGGCGCATACGTGGCCCCAACGTGGCCGCCCTGGTTGACCCTTTCCCCTGGCATGTGCGCGGCCCCTGCCGATGGCCGCCCCGGCCGAGCCCTCCCCCAGCGTGCGAGGCAGCCCTCGGTTCGATGCGGTGCCCCCTGATGCGGTGCCCCGGCGCGGCCTCAGCCCTTAGCGCGGTGCGCCCCCTGCGCAGCATCAGCCCCCGGCGCGTGGCTTTAGCGCGTGGCCTCGGCACGGCCCGATCCCCGTGCGCACAGCCCTAGTGTGTGTCGTCGCGTTTTTAAATTCCGTTCGAGTAGCGTGTGGTTTCACACGCTTCACCGCACGACAATCTTTTTATTTCCATTTAGATCATGTGTTGTGTCGCGTGCTTCGCCGTACGACAATCCTTTTTTAATTCCGTTCGAGTAGTGCGTTGTGTCGCGCGTTTCGCCACGCGACTATCCTTTTAAATTCACCTAGGATCGCGTATAATAATTAAAATGTATAGTTTAATGATGATTAATCAAATATAGAACTAATTAGGATCTAGTGCCAACTTTATTTATGCATTGCGCGAATGTAAATTAATATGATTATGTTTAGATAAGTATTTTAATCTGTAGCTGCTGAACGTAATCGCTATGTCTCTCGGCTGTAGTTGTAGATGCGAGCCCTGCGCCACACGTTTGTTTATTTGTTATATTTTATTGTGTGGTGTATTGTTTCTTTCTATATTAAGAATGTGGAATGTATGTTTGAACTCGTATAGATAACGGTCCGTTGGCGGAGTCCGAGGAAGTTGCAGGAGAAGACCCTAAGCAGCAGCTGGCTGAGGAAGGCAAGTGTCCTCTGACCTATCTATGACCTATTCATTTTATAATTCACCTTCCTGCATTTACACAATTCATACCTAAGGATTGACTAGTCATTGTTTACTTTGTCCTTGTTCACCTATTTGGGCTGGATCATTTTCGGATTAGCTCTATGCTAACGCTTTACTTTAATCAATGAACATGATGAGATTATTTATGATACGAAGTTTACTTTTGATTATGATGATGGCATTGTGACATTTAAGGGGGCTCGAGTGATTCTCGAGTGCCTCTCCGTAAGGACTGGTTCGTTGGATGACCACCCGGGAAAATAGTACATCCATTAGGGTGGTATGAGACGCCCTTCACTAATTAATTATAGGAACTGAGGTGTAGTTTGCTTCGTTGTCGTGCCATCAATGGGGCTCGGTGTATGCGGCTCGCCTTGCCGAGGGTGGTTTGCCCCTTGGGGACGAGTGCGATGCATTTAAGAAACCTAACAGGCGGCTACAACCTCGGGGAATCTTTGTAAAGGCTTCATAGTGAATCCGTGGCCATTCACCTCGGGAGTGAACAAGGGTCTTTCAAGCCCGAGCTAGAGAGGGAATCACGGCTCGTGGGTAAAGTGTGCAACCTCTGCAGAGTGTTATGAAACTGATATATCAGCTGTGCTCATGGTTATGAGCGGCCTTGGGAGCTTCTTTGATTAGAGATACTATGATCACAGATGATGATGAGGATAATTATGGTTTCGATGATTATTATTATGATTATGGTTTCTGGTATTCTTTCCGTTTGGAAGGAGTACATTTGGGTTAATAACTTGGGTTTAATGCTAAAACTTGGCTCTCTACTAGTAATAATTACCTGACCAACTAAAAGCAATTGCTTGATCCTAACCCCACATAAAGCTAGTCCACCATAGCCAAATGGGACAATTGCTGACTATGTTGATGTGTACTCACTAACCCCCCAGGTTGTCCACATTGCAACCACTGCTCAAGAGAAGATGAAAAGTCGTGGTGGAGGATTTCCAGGAGTTCCAAGACTATGATGAGTTATAGACGTGGGTTAGCGGCAAACACTCCCAGTCGGCTGCCTGTGAAGGCCGTATATAGATACGTTTCATTTTTGCACTTTGATCTATGTTAATCACTATGTGGATGTTTCGTACATTATGATGTAATCAAATTAATACTCTTTTATGTTATTATTTGACCATTGTGTGATGATTGACGGTTATGTAAATTTTTGTGTATGTGAATTGATGATCCTGACATGTACATTATTCACATTTGGTTTGCCTTCTAAAACTGGGTTTGACATCCATAGAGGAGAGCAGGAGTCTCTAGGTAAAGGTCTTTATCAAGCGCGAGGTAAGCTTCGCTGCCCGGCTGCTTCTGCCTACACGTCAGGTGTTTGCATCTATACCTAGGCGTGCCCCGACCTCTAACATGTTCGATAATCTCTCACTATTCGTGGAGTATGACTATGTGGGGGACACGAGGTAGCAGTTCGGTCTTAGCTTGGGCGTCTTCTTCGATTGCTCAACATCTTCTCATTGCTAGGCCATGCGTCTGCTGCCGAGATCTGTTACCATGGCGCTGACATGCAGCTTCCCCTCAAGTATGTATGCATGCTCTATGTGCTGGTGTTGTTGTTTTGCTCATATACTTTAATAGCGTCCAGACCATAATATATCAAGATTCTTATGCATGTGGTGGGTCGGCCTGGTCCCATTTAGTGTGGGTAGAACTGGTCACAAGGACGCACTTGTTTATTTTTAATAACTAGGCTAATAATAGTATGTTCTTTATGCCTGTACTAAATTTAAGATTGTGTTTGTTTGTTCAGACCAACTATTGAAACTCATGAAGGTGTAACTCATACTTATCAACATCTCATGTCCTTTGATATCTACTAAAGAAATACTTCTCTATTGACTTTTGATATGTTTAATTAGATGTAGAGATATATGTAACCTAAGAATTTCAAAGTGTGAGTGCAATCAAGTCCTAATGAGGATTTTGTGTTGATTACCACCGAGTTATAGAACTAATGATATTTATCGAGATGACAAGCAAGGAATTGAAAAGAAAGGATGTCATATAGGTTGAAGGACCCCTAATCATCAATGGAGGATTTCCAACTCAATTGTTTTATATTCTTTTATATCTTGAATCTTGAGTTTAGAAAAAGCCATACTATAAAGGGGAACTCAAGAATAGTTAGTCAACTATTGAACCAGCTGCTAAAAATCTAAGATTGACATTCCTATACCCAGCCAAATCAGCCACTAAAATTTTAGATCCTATCTCTTGATTTGGCTAGGGTGGTAGTATCGCCCTTAAAATAGTCGTTGGAAGCCTGAGTATAAATGACTATCTGTTCACGCACAATAGATGATGCTTCTTCTTCCTCACTGTCGGTACCCTGAAACTCGGGTACCCCCTGCTACCATGCAAAGACACAGAACCCGCGCAGGTATCCCTTAGTCGCGTGGTAGAAGTGCTGTGTGTGGGACCAGGCCATGGCTCGCCCCAGTCATGGGCGACTACTCTGGGTCCACAACAGCGCCCGACTCCACCACGTGGGCGGGTCCGGAGCCGCCACGTGTCCAGAGAAGGAGATATACTCCAAGGCATCAACAGTAAGTCCGGACCCCCACGGGAGAGCGTCGGACCCCTGGATATACGGTCCGGACCCCCAAGGTTGGTCCCAGACCTCCACGTGTGCAAGCCAGACCCCTGGAATGGGAAGCCGGACCCCCCCGTATGGGGTCCGGGCCGCCCGCAGTGGGGTCCCAAGGTCCCAGAACAGAACATACGCGGACCTTAAATAGGCCCCAGGCGGGGGTCTGGTACCGACACATGTCCGGACCTAGTCTGGTGCGGACCTGTCCGCATACACTTCTGCTCCCCGCCCAGGCGGAGACCCGATGCTGCCACGTGGCCTACTGCACGTGACGTAAGCCAACGAGCGGAGCTTGACGTAAGGCCTCCGGGTTACGTGGCCTATGCATTTATTGTGGATAAGGCGTGTCTCCTATCCATTCCACTGACAGGCGATGTGTCGCCTCGGCATTTAATGAGACCTGTCCATTCCGCGGACAGGCGGCGACCTGTCCATTCTGCTGGCAGGCGACGACCTATCCATTCCACAGGCGGCGTGCCTGTCCATTCCACTGGCAGGCAGAACGCCCATACTGCCGCGTGCACTACGCCCATCATTGCTCGAACATACCAAGGAAGCAACCGACGCATAACAATACTGTGAGGGCTGTGGACATCAGAGCGCTTGGAGATTGCTCAGGCATCACCTGCATTAGTTACTCCATGTATTCCTTCCATTCTGTTCCTGGGCCCACATGTCGGGGCTCAGCATCCTTGTATGTGCCTCCCTTGAGCTATAAAAGGGAAGGCACACAACGTTACAAGGCAGGTTCAAAACACCCTCAAGCTCACAAGTTCTCTAGACCAACCTAGGTGCAACTCAGACACTCAATACAACATACAATGGAGTAGGATTTTACGCTTCGGTGCCCTGAACCACTCTAAATCTTCGTGTTCACTCGTGTTCATCCCGAATCCACCTAGCAGGCAAAACGTTTAGGCCCCCTCCTCATCTTAGGATTTAGGGCGGGTGCGTACCGCCACCCGGCCGGAGATTTCCTCTCCGACACTCACATTTGCCTGTTACAGAATAGAAAAGTGCTTAGGTCTCTCCTCCATTGCTCTCTCTCAAGCTCCTAAGAAAATCTTTGATTCCAACCATCAAAACTTGAGAGAAAGGCAACAAACTTCATTTATAGAGTGGATTTTTAGTTTCCCATCTCAAATAGCATTTGGTTCACATTTGGCCGGTGGTTCTAGGGTTCGTTACTCTTGGAGCTTGCTCCTAGCTAGCTAGGCGTCACCCTTGTGCTTGCCAACTTGTGTGGCAGCCTAGGGAGGTTTGTAACACTTGAATCATAGCTAAGAAATCACCCCTCACTTCAAGAGTTTGGTCTCTCAATTTGAGAACAAGGAAAAGGGCAAGCCTTAGTGTCAAGGCTAAGCCTTTTTATGGCATCCTCAATATCATGGACTTAGGCAGGCCTTGGTGGTGAGCCAAACCACAGGATAAATTTGTGTCTCATGTGCTTCATTTACAAATTTGCATATTCATATCATTGAGTTAGGGTTTGTGATCGATCTACTAGCTCACTTGTGATATACTTTATTTAGCTCTCATCTATGATCTATATACCTACAGTAAGGTTAGAAATTTATCTGACCTAAGTTCTATCGGTTACATTTTGAATTTGATTTGAATTCCTCTGTGTAGGTCGGCAGTGTCGCCCTCTACTATGACAGAATTTTGAGTTGAATTTTTACAGGCCTATTCACCCCCTCTAGGCCTCCATCCTATTCCAGGAGATCCTACAAGTGGTATCAAAGCTAGTTGTTTCATATTCACTTCACCGCATGAAGTATGGAAGTGGGTGGAGGTTCACAAGCTGTCGATGTGTTGGTTGAGGGTGCTAGAAGCAACAACGAGCTATCACTTTCAACAAGTGAGGCTTCCGTAAAAATACCAAGACCACCGATGAATAGAGAAGAAAAAAGGAAAGAAGAGAAACCCAAATTGCAAGAAGAGAAGAACGAGAAAATAAGAAGAAGCTCGAAGAGAAGCTTCAGCAAAAAGAAGCAATAATAATATAAAGGGAAGAATGAGCTAAGAGAAGAGCAACAAGAGAGAAGAAGAAAAGAAAGGAGTATGATGCATCATCAAATGAGCTATCAAGCAGCTCCGATGATGGTAATGATGATGTATCATATCATGATCCAAAAATAACATGGATATATGTAGCATGAACAAGAAGTCATGTGCAACTGTATCATTTAATTATTCTTCTTATTTGACTAATTGTGGTAGAAAGTCTTTCATTAGTGTGCCTCTGTGAAGTTACCTGATTTCGGTGGTATTCACCTTGGTCTTTGGGAAATTTTGTGCAGTGGGTTTTGAAAGTCTCCTAGAGGGGGGGGGTGAATAGGTGAAACATGAAATTTACAAACTTTAAACACGCACTATGCTCGGGGTTAGTGTTAGAGATAATTCGGAGTGCAGAAGATAGTTCTCCTTGCCAAGAGTTGCTCAATCAATACTGATAACTTTGGGAGCCAACTCAAATCAATATGTGCAAGGGAAATTTTAGAGAGAGGAGAGGGGATAAACAAATCGAATGGAGATCAACACAAATGAACACAGCGATTTGTTTACCGAGGTTCGGTTCCAAAGAACCTAGTCCCCGTTGAGGAGGCCACAAATGCTGGGTCTATTCCAACCATTTCCCTCTCTCAATCGGTCACTCAGACCGGTCAAGTGCTTCTTAATCACACGGGTCACTAAGATCCCGCAAGGATCACCACACAATTAGGTGTTTCTTGCTTTCTTTACAATTCACTTAGAAGGTTGATAAAGAGATGAAGAAAGCACGATTGTGAAAACCAAGCAACAAGAGCGATAAATAACACACAGATCACACCCTCTCAAGTCACTAAGCACTAATAATCACTTGTCTTAATTGTGGGACGTGGAGAGATTGGAAGCTTTGAGTGTGTCTTGAAATGGATTGCTAGCTCTTGTATTGAATGTGAATGAGTGGAGTGCTTGGATCTAGTGAATGGAGGTGGCCGAGGTTGTATTTATAGCCTCCAACCACTTTCTAGCTGTTGCTCCTTTTCTGCCGACCACGGACGGTCCGCCCCTGCACATCAACGGCTGAAATCGCAATGGTCAGCAGTAATGGCTATATCAATGGCTATAGTGCATTTAATGCGTCATCAGATGTCAGATAAAGCAGTTGCGGACGGTCCGGCCGTGCAGCCTGGACGGTCCGGCCGTGCACCCTGGACGGTCTGCGAGGATGCTACAAATGCATTTTACCGAACCCGTCACCTTTGGGTTTTCTGGGTTTTCAACAACCGGACGGTCCGCGCCTGAGGCCGGACGGTCCGCGCTTGGTCTCGGACGATGCTTGCTTCTCCATCGGACGGTCCGTAGTGTTAACTTGCGTTTTTGCAGTGTTTCTGTCAGAGGCTCACCCTGGTGTCGCAAACGGTCCACTGCAAGGGCCTGGACGGTCCGTGCATGGGTATTTTCCAAAAAACTTCTCCTGTCCGGAATAACCGGACAATCGACTTAGAATAGTTGTAGATGAACTTATCCTCCTGACGAATGATCAACTAGGCAAACTAGTTAATCCACGTGATTTGTGATGGACGTCAAACACTAAAATTGATTATAGGAAATGATTAAGCCTATTTCCCTCTCAATCTCCCCCTTTTTGGTGATTGATGCCAACACAAACCAAAGCAAATATAAAGTGTAGGAATGTAACTAGTTTGCAATTTTGACATATGTGCATAAGTTACTTTGAATTTAAACCAACCAAAAGTATTTCTAAGAATATATGATTGATTTCTTTTAGTTTAACATTTTAGACCACATTTGCACCACTTTTCTTATTTTTGCAAATCTTTTGAAAAAGTCTTTGAGGTTCTTTTGCAATTAGCCAATGGTATAAGAATATGATTTCAAAAAACATTTTGAAAATTCTCCCCCGTTTTCAAATGCTTTTCCTTTGGCTAAATAAAAGCTCCCCCTGAAGAAATTCTCCTCTTAGCTATCAAGAGGGTTTTTGTAATTTGAATAAATTTCACCCCCTTTGTAAAATAGTTTTTGAAAATTGGTGGTGGTGCGGTCCTTTTGCTTTGGGCCTATTAATTTCTCCCCCTTTGGCATTAATCGCCAAAAACGAAGAAACTTGAGAGGCCTTGTAATTCTCCCCCTTTGGGCCTATTTTCTCCCCCTTTGGTAAAAGAATGTGAGTGAAGATTTATGAGGAGGGCAAAGGATAAGTGATACTGACAGTGTTGTAGTGGAAGCCTTGCCTTTGTCAAATACTCCATTTTCCTTTCAATCTAAGACTAATCACAGAAATACTCATGGAAGCACATTACTCTTAGCTTTGGCACAAGAAGAATAAGAAATATGCATTTGTACCAAAGGAAAGAGACATGATCAAAGGTATATAAATTAGCAATATGTGCAATGTTTCAATCAAAGTTCCGAGAATCAAGAATATTTTGCTCATTCCTAAGTTTGCTAAAAGTCTTTTCATCTAGGGGCTTGGTAAAGATATCGGCTAATTGGTTGTGGGTGCTAACATAAGCAATTTCGATATCCCCCTTTGTTGGTGATCTCTTAGAAAGTGATACCAGATGTCTATGTGCTTAGTGTGGCTGTGTTCAACGGGATTATCCGTCATGCGAATTGCACTCTTATTATCACATAGGACAGGGACTATGCTCAATTTGTAATCATAGTCCCTAATGGTTTGCCTCATCTAGAGTCAACAATGGCCTGCAGCAATATACTCAGCTTCAGCGGTGGATAGAGCTACTGAGTTTTGTTTCTTTGAAGCCCAAGACACCAGGGATCTCCCTAGAAACTGACTAGTCCCTGATGTACTCTTCCTGTTAATTTTACATCTGGCATAATCGGCATCGGAATACCCAATTAAATCAAAGGTAGATCCCTTGGGGTACCATAGCCAAAACTTAGGAGTGTAAACTAAATATCTCATGATTCTTTTTACGGTCCTAAGGTGAACTTCCTTAGGATTTGCCTGGAACCTTGCACACATGCATACGAAAAGCATAATATCCGGTCGTGAAGCACATAAATAGAGTAAAGATCTTATCATCGACCGGTATAACTTTTGATCTACGGATTTACCTCCCGTGTCGAGGTCGAGATGCCCATTTGTTCCCATGGGTGTCTTGATGGGTTTGGCATTCTTCATTCTAAACTTTTTGAGTATATCTTGAATGTACTTAGTTTGGCTGATGAAGGTGCCCTCTTGGAGTTGCTTGATTTGGAATCCAAGGAAATACTTTAGCTCCTCCATCATTGACATCTCGAATTTCCATATCATAATCCTACTAAACTCTTCACAAGATGACTTGTTAGTAGACCCAAATATAATATTATCAACATAAATTTGGCATATAAACAAGTCTTTAGCAATAGTTTTAGTGAAGAGAGTAGGGTCAGCTTTTCCAACTTTGAAGCCATTAGTGATAAGTAAGTCTCGCAGGCATTCATACCATGCTCTTGGGGCTTGCTTGAGCCCATAAAGCACCTTTGAGAGCTTGTACACATGTATAGGATACTCACTATCTTCAAAGTCGGGAGGTTGTTCAACACACACCTCTTCCTTGATAGGGCCATTGAAGAAGGCACTCTTTACGTCCATTTGATATAGCTTAAAGCCATGGTAAGTAGCATAGGCACTAATATACGAATTGACTCAAATCTAGCTATGGGTGCATAGGTTTCATCAAAATCCAAACCTTCAACTTGTGAATAACCTGTTGGGGACTTGTTCTCAAATGCTATGAGTTAAGAACAAGGCAACACAAAATGTTAAAGGTTAATGCCCTTCGTCCTTCGAAGCATTATTTCCCTTAGGATATAATGATCTTCAGACGAAGGTCACAAAGGACAAACCTTCATCATTGCAGTTTATAGTAATAGAAGAAGAAGCATACAGAATATAGAAGACAACATAAGTAATCATATAACATTATTAATTCATTCTCATTATATTATTACGGAAAGACAGGAACAATATTGAATTACAAATGTACCTTTGGCTTGATGGAAGACAAAAGTACAAGTGTGACGCACAAATGAATACAAGTCAGCGTGAACAGTACGGGAGTACTGTTCATCTATTTATAGGCACAGGGCGCAGCCTGTGCAAAATTACATTCATGCCCTTCATGTTTACTATTGACATTAGGACAATCTATCGAGGACTAAAAAGCCTTTTCCTCTTTAAGTCGGTTCCTTTTCTGCTACTGAGCCGAAGCTTCCTTGCACATAGCTTCGGAACTGGTTCAACCTTTGTCCCAACCGTTCTTTTCATATTGTGGATAGCTTCATTCTGATTCTGAAGGCTCCTGTACATATATTACACTTGGAAAAACATTGTTAATCATGTTTTTGAGGACCTTCGGAAGACGAAGGCCCCCAACAGTAGCCCCTCGCAGTATTAATTTGTTAAGATAACAAATTCAGACTGCAACATGGATGAAGGCCTTAAGCCGAAGGTCCGAAAAAACACCTTCCCTTTGCTAGAATAGCAATAGTCAATGACAGACAGGGCCCTCCAACTTGGAGCGCGCTAAGCATATAAATAAGAACTCACACCAGCTACATTTTGATACACTAGTTGTGCCATTTGCTTTATTTTCTCAATTTTATAGCTCTTGCTCACTAGCGCTTGATAGTTTTTCAAGCTTTCTGAGCTTCGGTTTAAAAGATGCATTTTCTCCGTGTCTGAAGAAAAAATGTCTCAAGGCAAGAAGGTTGCTGCTGAGACGAAGCCGACTGAGGAGGAGAAGCTATTTGAGGAGAAGAAGACTGTTGATCCTTATATTGGTGGATTTGTGGAGTTGATGGCAAAAACAAATACAGAGAAGATTACTAAAGAGATACTGGAGGGCTTGTTCGAAGATACTGGAGACAGCGATAGCTATGATGTGGAAAGTGGGGACGAAGATTCTGAGGATCGGCCCTGGAGGCCAAGTCATACAATCTTCGAAAAATCAACCATCAAACATAGTCATCTTAAAAATATGAGAGGAAGGTACTTTTGGGATATGTCTATTGTTAGGGCTGGCAGCGAAACAACGTCCCTGCTCCTGAGGAGAACGAAGTTGTGATTTTCCGAAGCTTCTTCAAGGCTAGGCTTCGGTTCCCTTTAAGTAAGTTTGTAGTTGAAGTGTTGAAGACCTACCAAATCTTCCTTCATCAGATCACCCCCGAAGCCATAATAAGGATGGGGATTTTTGTCTGGGCAGTAAGGAGCCAGGGGTTAGAACCAAGTGTGAGGTGCTTCTGCAATATGCACGAATTATTGTATGAGACGAAGGCTATGGGTAAAGAACAGTACCACAACAACTTCGGTTGTTATGAGTTTATTGCCCATCCCAATGCAAGCCATCCAGTACCAACATTTCGGAAGAGATGGCCTGGAGCTTGGATGGAAGAGTGGTTTTATGTGAAAAATGATTTGAAAACAAGAGAAGATATTAAGGAAGTTATTATGCGCCCTATCTGGTCCCGCTTCGGCCTCCGAAGGCCGAAGGTTGAAATTGATGATGCCACTGAAGCGTGTTAGAGGGCCTTCAGTACTGTTTGCTCTTTCATCGGCATAAGAGATTTAGTTCAAGAGCATATAGCATTCAGAGTATGTCCGCTTGTAGAAAGCTGGGAAATGCCGAAGGAGACCATCACTAAGTCTAGTGAAGGTGAATTGGTCCGGCTGAAGTATACATTCAGGTTTGGGGATAAGTTCGATGAACCAAACAACGACTGGCTGAAATGTATCGAAGCTACAAGTGATGATCTGCTTGGAGCATATTCCAAGGCAGAAGATATTGCGCTGTCTGCGGCCTTTGGAGGTCGGGGAAAAAAGAGAATGAACAGAGTTTTTGACGCCATCGGCTTCATCTACCCTGATTACCGCTACCCGTTGCGGGGACAGGGGAAGAAGAGAAAAGTTGCTGCTTCTGCTGCCCTAGTTGAGCTCGTGCCGAAGGGCAAAAAAATGAAGGTTCTTACCCATCGGCCACGTTACATTGAACCGGCCATGGTGCCCGAGTTTGGCGGGGAGGCCTCTTCAGCTGCTGAAGCAAGAGTGACTGCTTCGATTGCACAGAGCGCTGAAGAGCCGGTTGTAATACCGAAGTTACCTTCAGTTAAGTTGGTTGAGACGAAGGCTGATAAGGATAAGGCTGAAGGATCAAAATTTGAAAAAATAACAAAAATGCCAAAGATTTTGAGTCCGTCAACAGAGATAACAGTGCCAAAGGCACAAAAGGGTTCTGCCGCAACTCCTAAGAGGAGAAGGATGGCAAACGTGTTAGATGTTGTATTAGAAACAACAAAATCCTTGAGTCCTGCTCCTTCAGGAAAAATTGCCGAAGCTTTCGAAGTCCTACCCGAAGCTGAAACGAAGCAAGCAAAAGTCGAGGCTGCAAAAATTCAAGCTGAAACCGAAGTTGGGCCTTCAGAGCCCACCGAGACAGAGCATGCCGTAGTTGAAGAAAAAGTGGCAAAGGAAATTGCGTCTGAGGAGGTTGAAGCTACTGCTATCGAAGCTTCAAAGGAAATCTTTGATTATATCATTCGTCATGCTTCTGGGAAGAGACTTTCTCAGGAAGAAAAGCTAGAAGCGCTACACTATGCTCAAAAATTAAAATACCCGAAGGGGGCATTAGTGTTTAATGGTAGTTGGGAAGAATATTTTCTGTACTGTCTTCCGGATAATAAAGAGATATCCGTCTGCCGGGAGATAGGTAGAAGCATCGGATTCCCGATGCTAGAAGATGGCCTTTCAATATTATCAAAGGATGAGCTTGCTGACAGTTTGGCGTATAATAGCATAAAGGCATAAAAAGCTAATTTTGTATTTTGAAAACAAAATATTTTATTTGTTTATTCTTAATTCTGTCCTCCTCTTGCAGGGCTTAATTCTTAGCAATGCCCTTAGAGCAGAGAAAAACATTGAAGATGAAGGATATACAATGGCTCTGAACAACCTTCATTCAGAGGTAATCGAACTAAGGAACGAAGGTCTTGAAAAAGACAAGATCTTGATTTCATTGATAAATAAAGTGAAAGAAGATGAAGCTAGTTTCAAGGCTCAAGCTGAGATTCAAAAGAATGAGATCGAAGACCTTCAGAAACAATTGGCCGAAGCCAAAGAAAAGTGCGGTCTCGCAGAAGCTAACCGAGATATTAGTGAATATTGGAGAAACTATTTAGAAAAAACAGTTGAAGAACTTCACGCATCCAAAGAAAGATGCTTTGAAAAATCATTGGGCTGCATGGAGAAAATAAAGGCTAGCTTCGCCAATGTGGGCGCTTATTCTAACAAAAATAACTTCATACGAGGTGACCCTGAAGGTGTTATCGAATGGATAAGTGGAGAAGCCGAAGCTTTCGAAGAGATTTTGAGTGATCGCGGGGATGTCTGTGCGTTCTCCAGTGCAAGGGGAGTTTCAGCCATCCTGGAGAAGGCGGGATGCGACCATGTCAAGACCCTGGCCCAGGCCAAAGCTGCCTTCTCCATGGATGACACAAAGGATCCCTCGGCTGAAGCAAGCTTAATGGGCAGGAAATTTTACAATGAGATCTGGGTAAATGGTGGCCGAGAGATGGCTCACGAAATCATGAAGAAAAGTGAGAAAGACATCCATGATGCCCGAGTACAAGCAAAACAGGCTGAAGAAGCTGCAGAGCGCGAGAGACGCATAGGTATTGCTTTGCGGCATCTAGCTTCGGTATTTGTTTTTGTAGCTTCGGACTAATTAATTTTCACTGTAGCTGAATTATCTCCGCCACCGGAACCGTTCGACCCCCTGGCCGACCCAGAGACGAAGGAAGCACTGGAGATCATCAATATAGCCGAATCTATTGTTGACAAAGTCGTCAATAAATTGCTGAATGAGGTTGCGGAGAAGGTCCTGAAGGAAGACTAGTTGTTATTGAAAAAACATTTTTAGATGGTCAATGTAGCTTTGTTTTAAAAAGACTGTAATATTCAATATGTATATCTTTGAATCTATTATGTAAATTATTTATAATTCACTTCTTTGCAATATATGAAACTTTTATGTACATACTATTTTTGAGCCTTCAGGGAAAAAAACACCTTCCCTTCTTTTCATGCTTCGTAAAGAAAAAGATCCATGCTTCGTGAGAATATCCATGCTTCGTAAGTACATCCACGCTTCGTAAAGGCAAGGGATCCCTTCTTTTGCAACAGAGCTGATGAAGCTGTATACTTTGTGCCTTAGCATATTTTCACTTTTTATAAAGCATTCTCCGAAGGTCGACTTCATATTAAATTCGTGTCATTGGTGCGATATGATGTATGATGTGATGCTATGCGAGATGATGTGATGATATGATGCAAAGAATGATGCTAATGTCGAAGACACACACTCACACACCCACGCTGAAACACACAATCTCTGCGTCCCCTTAGGAACGATCTCTTTGCCATTTATTTTTCGGCTTCACCGCTTATTTTTCGGTGTAAGTTCTGCATCCCCTTAGGAACGTCTTTTGAACTTCTTCGCCTTATATTTCGGCGGTATTTGGCTCTGCATTCCCTTTGGAACGGCTTTTGAGCAGAAAACTTACACTGCGCTCCCTTAGGAACTACTTTTTGTATCTTCGGCAGAACTTACGCTGCGCTCCATTAGGAACGACTTTTTGTAATTTTGGCAATTTTTAGCTCTGTATTTCCTTAGGAACGATTTTTGAGCTTCAACACTTTTTGAGCTTCGTAAGTCTGTGAAAAAGATATATTTCATTCTGATAAAAGCGAAACTATTACAGAGAATTAAAACTAGATTTACATTGCTTGTTTCTTGTTAAAAAAACAAAATGACATAAACCATAAAAGTATTTTGGGGGTAGGATATCGCTCAATAAATGTGCTTTGATTCTGGCACAGTACTGTTGACTATGCGAGCTTCGGATTCCTCCCTGAACTCCCGTTGTTGTTGGGTGTGCTAGCACCCTTCTGGCTGCTGGCTTCAGGAGTAGGTCGGTTGTAGTGGTGGTGGGGGTGGGAGTTGTGGCCAGGAAGCCTGTGAATGGCTAGCCGAAGCGACAGAAGCTGCAGGATGATTGCCCACGTACTCTGGTATGTAAGGAGAATGGCACGAACCAGTGTGCAAGACCTGTTTTGGCTGATTCTGCCGAGCTTCGGCTTCTGCGATTTCCTTTTGCTTCTGAATAGTGATTTGGCACATTCTTGTAGTATGGCCCTTGTCCTCACCATAGAATAAACAGTAGATCTTCCTCGGCTGATCCCCATATCTTCCTCCGAAGCCCCTGGCACCTCTGCCCCTTGGAGCTGGCGGCCTGAAAGAGCTTTGTTGTTGCCCTGAAGGTTGTGAGGTGTACTATGACCTCTGCGGCTGACTTCCCTTGTCATCGCTCTGGCTGGAGCTGTGGATCGACCTAACATGCCTTGGGTGAATTCGTCCTCCGAAGCCCCTGGTCATCTCAGAGAATCTGTAAGCTTCCTCCCTTCTTTGGTGGAAGTCGTTGTCAGCCCGGATGTACTCATCCATCTTCTGAAGCAGCTTCTCCAGAGTCTATGGGGGCTTTCTTGCGAAATATTGAGCAGTAGGTCCTGGCCGAAGACCCTTGATCATGGCCTCAATGACAATTTCATTGGGCACTGTAGGTGCTTGTGCCCTCAGTCGCAAGAACCTTTGGACATATGCCTGAAGGTATTCTTCGTGGTCTTGCGTGCATTGGAACAGGGCATGAGCTATGACTGGCTTCATTTGAAAGCCTTGGAAACTAGTAACCAACATGTCTTTGAGCTTCTGCCATGACGTGATAGTCCCTGGCCAAAGAGAAGAATACCATGTCTGAGCTACATTCCGGACTGCCATGACGAAAGACTTCGCCATGACTGTGGTGTTGCCCCCGTACGAAGATATAGTTGCTTCGTAACTCATTAGAAACTGCTTCGGATCTGAATGCCCATCATACATGGGAAGCTGGGGTGGCTTGTATGATGGGGGCCATGGAGTAGCCTGCAGTTCTGCTGCCAAGGGAGAAGCATCATCAAAAGTAAAAGTATCATGACTGAAATCATCATACCATCCATCTTCGTTGAATAGGCCCTCTTGACGAAGCTCCCTGTGCTGGGGCCTTCAGTCTTGCATGTTCATCTTGGACAAGATGATGCACTTCTTCAGTAGCTTCGTCAATCTTCCTTTGAAGATCGGCCAGCCGAGCCATCTTCTCCTTCTTCCTTTGCACTTGTTGATGGATGATTTCCATGTCCCTAATCTCTTGGTCCAACTCCTCCTCCTGGAGTGTTGGACTGGTGGCCTTTCTCTTCTAGCTTCGAGCCTCTCGAAGAGAGAGAATCTCCCGATTTGTGTCCAGTGGCTGCAGTGCAGCAGCCCCTGGTGCAGTTATCTTCTTCGGCGACATGACGAAGGTCAGTGCTTGCCGAAGGTGGTTGAATGAGTTCACCTGAGGTGGGCGCCAATATTGGGGACTTGTTTTCAAATGCTATGAGTTAAGAACAAGGCAACACAAAATGTTAAAGGTTAATGCCCTTCGTCCTTCGAAGCATTATTTCCCTTAGGATATAATGATCTTCAGACAAAGGTCACAAAGGACGAACCTTCATCATTGCAGTTTATAGTAATAGAAGAAGAAGCATACAGAATATAGAAGACAACATAAGTAATCATATAACATTATTAATTCATTCTCATTATATTATTACGGAAAGACAGGAACAATATTGAATTACAAATGTACCTTCGGCTTGATGGAAGACAAAAGTACAAGTGTGACGCACAAATGAATACAAGTCAGCGTGAACAGTACGAGAGTACTGTTCATCTATTTATAGGCACAGGGCGCAGCCTATGCAAAATTACATTCATGCCCTTCATGTTTACTATTGACATTAGGACAATCTATCGAGAAATAAAAAGCCTTTTCCTCTTTAAGTCGATTCCTTTTCTGCTACTGAGCCGAAGCTTCCTTGCGCATAGCTTCGGAACTGGTTCGACCTTCGTCCCAACCGTTCTTTTCATATTGTGGACAGCTTCATTCCGATTCCGAAGGCTCCTGTACATATATTACACTTGGGAAAACATTGTTAATCATGTTTTTGAGGACCTTCGGAAGACGAAGGCCCCAACATAACCTTTGGCAACAAGTCGAGCTTTGTTCCTAGTCACCACACCATGCTCATCTTGTTTGTTGTGGAATACCTACTTAGTACCTACAACATTTTGGTTAGGACGTGGAAGTAAATGCCATACCTTATTCGTCGTGAAGTTGTTGAGCTCCTCTTGCATTGCCACCACCTAATCCGGGTCTCTTAGTGCATCCTCTATCCTGTATGGCTCAATAGAAGACACAAAAGAGTAATGTTCACAAAAATGAGCAACTCGAGATCTAGTGGTTACCCCCTTGTGGATGTCACCAAGTATGGAGTTGACGGGGTGATCTCTTTGAATTGCTTGGTGGACTCTTGGGTGCGGTGGTCTTTGGTCTTGAATTTCTTGATCATCTTCCTTGTCTTGATCATCTTCATCTTCCCCTTGATCAATGTCCTCCTCTTGAGGTGGCTCATCATCTTGATCTTCACCTTCTTCTTCTTGAGCCTTATCCTCATCTTGAGTAGATGGAGATGCTTATGTGGAAGATGATGGTTGATCTTGTGCTTGTGTAGGCTCCTCGTATTCTTTTGGACACACATCCCCAATGGACATGTTCCTTAGCGCGACGCATGGAGCCTCTTCATCATCTAGTTCATCAAGGTCAACTTGCTCCACTTGGGAGCCATTAGTCTCATCAAAAACAATGTCACAAGAAACTTCAACTAATCCAGTGGACTTGTTGAAGACTCTATATGCCCTTGTGTTTGAGTCATAACCAAGTAAAAATCCTTCTACTGCTTTAGGAGAAAATTTAGAATTTCTTCCTATCTTAATAAGAATAAATCGTTTGCTCCCAAAAACTCTAAAATAAGAAACATTAGGCTTTTTACCGGTGAGGAGTTCATATGATGTTTTCTTGAGGATTCGGTGAAGGTAGAGACGGTTGATGCAGTAGCAGGCGGTGTTAATCGCCTCCTCCCAAAACCGATACGGTGTCTTGTACTCATCAAGCATGGTCCTTGCCATGTCCAATAGAGTTCTATTCTTTCTCTCCACTACAACATTTTGTTGAGGTGTGTAGGGAGAAGAGAACTCATGCTTGATGCCCTCTTCCTCAAGAAATCCTTCAATTTGTGAATTCTTGAACTCTATTCCATTATCGTTTCTAATCTTTTTGATTCTCAATCCGAACTCATTTTGAGCCTGTCTTAAGAATCTCTTTAAGATCTCTTGGGTTTGAGATTTTTCCTTCAAAAAGAATACCCAAGTGAAGAGAGAATAATCATCCACAATAACTAGACAATACTTACTCCCGCCGATGCTTATCTAAGTGATCGAGCCAAATAGATCCATGTGGAGTAACTCAAGCGGCCTGTCGGTCATCATGATGTTCTTGCGTGGATGATGAGCTGCAACCTGCTTCCCTGTTTGACATGTGCTACAAATCTTGTCTTTGTCAAAATGAACATTTGTTAGTCCTAAAATGTGTTCCCCCTTTAGAAGCGTGTGAAGATTCTTCATCCCAATATGAGCAAGTCAGCGATGTCAGAGCCAACCCATATTAGCCTTTGCAATTAAGCAAGTGTCTAGTTCAGCATTGTTATCATTAAAATCAACTAAATATAGCTAACCATCTAACACTCCCTTAAAGGCTATTGAATCATCACTTCTTCTAAAGACAGTAACACCAACATTAGTAAATAGATAGTTGTAACCCATTTTGCATAATTGAGAAACAAAAAGCAAGTTGTAATCTAAAGCATCTACAAGAAAAACATTAGAAATAGAATGGTCAGGAGATATAGCAATTTTACCCAAACCTTTGACCAAACCTTGATTTCCATCCCTGAATGTAATCGCTCTTTGGGGATCATCATTTTTCTCATATGTGGAGAACATCGTTTTCTCCCTTGTCATGTGGTTTGTGCACCCACTATTGATTATCCAACTTGACCCACTGGATGCATTAACCTACAAAACAAATTTAGGCCTTGTTCTTAGGTACCCAAACAGTTTTGGGTCCTTTCACATTAGAAACAAGCACCTTGGGTACCCAAACACAAGTCTTGGGACTCTTGTGTTTGCCCCCAACATATTTGGCAACTATTTTGCCTGATTTGTTAGTTAGCACAAAAGATGCATCAAAAGTCCTAAATGAGATACTATGTTCATTTGATGCATTTGCAATTTTATTTTTAGGCATTTTGATATGAGTTGAATGCCTAGAGCTAGAAGCCTCATTACTATACATGTATGCATGATGAGAAACAGTATGAGATTGTCTAGCATGAATTTTCCTAATTTTGTGCTCAGGATAGTTCTCAGGATATAAAATGTAACCCTCTCTATCCTGAACCATGGGAGCCTTACCCTTAACAAAATTAGATAGTATGTTCTTGGGTGCATTAAGTTTGATGTTGCTTTGGCTCCCTTGTTGGAAGCCAATGCCATCCTTAATAACAGGGCACCTCCCATTATAAAGCATGCTACGAGCAAATTTAAACTTTTCATTTTCTAACCCATGCTTGGCAATTTTAGCATTTAACTTAGCTATGTGATCATTTTGTTCTTTAATCATGGCAAGGTGATCATCCATAGAATCAATATTAACATCTCTACATCTAGTGCAAATTGTGACATGCTCAACAGTAGATGTAGAAATATTGCAAGCATTCAATTCTTTTATCTTAGCATTTAAACTAGCATTTTTAGTTCTAAGAGAGGAAATTGAATCATTGCAAATATTAAGCTCTTTAGACAAATTTTCATATTTTTCTACTTCAAGAGCATAAGCATTTTTTAGTTTAACAAACTTCTTGTTTTCCTTAACGAGCAAGTCCTCTTGGCATTCTAAGAGATCATCCTTCTCGTTAATGGTTTCTATCAATTCATTTATCTTTTTCTTTTGATCCTTGGTGAGGTTTGCAAAAAGAGAAGTTAAATCATCTTCATTATCACTAGAGCTACCCTCATCATCGGAAGTAGTATATTTGGGGTTATCTCTAGAATGTACCTTCTTCTTTTTGCTCTCCTTTGCCATGAGACATTTGTGGCCGACGTTGGGGAAGAGAAGGCCCTTGTTTATGGCAATGTTGGCGGTGTCCTTGTCGGAGGAGGAGTCGGTGGAGCTCTCATCGGAGTCCCATTCCTGCCCCATGTGCGCTTCGCTAACCTTCTTCTTGTACTATATTTTCTTCTCCATCTTCTTCCCTGTTGGGGCCATGCTTCGGTGCGCCGAAGGTCTTACACGAAGAAGCAGCTTCGGCTGAAGTCGTCCCCAGGAGATGGCCGAAGGTTCCTTTTCATGGAGCTTCGGCGTTACAAACCGACATAGAGATAGAATGACCTTTTTATCCATAGAGGTCTGAGTCAATGTTGTAAACTTTTGTAAGGGGCATAATTGTAATTTGTCACAGGTTGTGACCTGTGTCTATAAATAGATGAACAGTACCTCTGTACTGTTCACGCGAACCTGTCATTTTGCCTTCGCATCGCACTTGTATTTTTACCTTCCTCAGGACCGAAGGTACATTTGAAATTTGAAATCATTTATATTCGTAATGATTCTATGTTGACATTTAAATGTTTATTTTATACCTCATGATTTATATGAATACTTCGTCCCTTGTTATTATGCTTACGAAGGTACGTCCTTCGTAACCTTCGTCCGAAATTCTTTATATCCCGAAAGGATATAATGTGGTGAAGGACGAAGGATTTTTAACACTTAACATTTTCTGTGTTGCCTTGTTCTTAACTCTTAGCATTTGAGAACAAGCCCCCAACATTGGCGCCCACCTCCGGTGAACTCACTTCCACTTTTCTGAGCTGATGGCTTCGTTCAACAATCAAGCTGGAGCTGCTTCGGCATCGAAGCTGGTGCTCCCGATAACAGGCGGTTCTTGCTCAGAGCCGGCTAACAAGAAGCAGAAGAAGGAGGCTCAGAGAAGGGTGCAGCATGTTGGAGTGCAGGGACCCTTCATCAAGTCAAAATGGTCCCACACTCCAATTACTTTCTCTCAGGAAGACCTTCAGCTTAAGGATTATCCTCACAATGATGCCATGGTTATCTCTTGCGTGATCAAAGGATTTCTGGTCCACAATGTCCTAGTTGATACAGGCAGTGCAGCTGATATTATATTTGCTAAAGCCTTCAGACAAATGCAAGAGCCTGAAGACAAGATTCATGATGCTACGCACCCTCTTTGTGGCTTCGGAGGGCGACAGATTGTAGCACTTGGGAAGATTACCATGCCGGTAACCTTCGGATTTGTTAACAACACAAGGACTGAGCAAATTGTGTTTGATATTGTTGACATGGAGTATCCTTACAATGCTATCATTGGTCGTGGTACTCTTAATGCCTTCGAAGCAATTCTTCACCCAGCTTATCTCTGCATGAAGATACCTTCGGACCAAGGGCCTATTGCTATTCATGGAAGCCAGGAAGCTGCTAGAAGGGCCGAAGGAAGCTGGACTGACTCCAAGGCAATCCATAACATAGATGGAGCTGAAGCTTGTGAACAGTACAAATTCAGGAGGGAGAAGGCAGCTTCAGCGGATCAGCCGAAGCCCATGTTATTGTGTAAAGACATAGCAGAGCAAAAGGTGTTGTTGGGCTCGCAATTATCTGAAGACCAGGAGAAAACCTTGATAAGGTTTTTATTCAACAACAAAGATGTTTTTGCATGGTCAGCTAATGATCTCTGTGGAGTAAATCGGGATGTTATTGAACATTCGCTCAATGTTGACCCATCCTTCAGACCCCGAAAGCAGAGGCTTCGGAAAATGTCTGATGACAAGGCCGAAGGGGCTCGCAATGAAGTAAAAAGACTCCTCAGTGCAGGAGTTATCAGAGAAGTGAAGTATCCAGAGTGGCTAGCTAACACTGTTATGGTGAAGAAGGCCAATGGCAAGTGGAGAATGTGTATTGATTTCACAGATCTCAACAAGGCTTGTCCGAAGGATGAATTCCCGCTGTCAAGGATAGACTCTTTAGTCGATGCAGCAGCTTCTTCAGAGCTCATGAGTCTCCTAGACTGCTACTCAGGCTATCATCAAATTTGGATGAAGAAAGAAGATGAGCCAAGAACTAGCTTCATAACCCCAAGTGGTACATATTGCTATCTTCGGATGCCTGAGGGGCTCAAAAATGCCGGAGGGAGTTTCAGCCGAATGACAGCGAAGGTTCTCCAGTCTCAGATAGGCAGAAATGTGTTGACTTATGTCGATGACATTATTGTAAAAAGCACGAAGCAGGAAAATCATATTGTTGATCTGCAGGAGACCTTCGCTAGCTTCAGACAAGCTGGTCTGAAGCTGAATCCAGAAAAATGTGTCTTCGGAGTGAAGAAGGGTAAATTTCTTGGATGCTTGGTTTCAATAAAGGGAATCGAAGCTAATCCAAATAAAATCGAAGCTATACTTCGAATGGAGCCACCAACCACAAGAAAGGGGGCTCAAAGATTGACAGGAAGGCTTGCATCTCTCAACAGATTTATATCCAGATCAGCAGAAAGAAACTTACCATTCTTCGAGGTGCTGAAGTCAGCTGAAGTCTTTCAATGGGGCCCAAGTCAACAAAAAGCCTTCGAAGAGCTGAAGCAATACTTAATAGATCTAACAACATTAACTCCACCAACGCCAGGGGCTCCTCTGTTGTTATATGTGGCAGCTTCGCACTCAGCAGTAAGTGCGGCACTTGTCCAGGAGAAGTTTGATGGACAAGTCAAGAAGCAGGTCCTAGTATATTTTGTATCTGAGGTCCTTAGTGTCTCAAAGAAAAATTATACAGAGCTGGAGAAGGTATTGTATGCCGTTTTAATGGCATCCAGGAAGCTTCGGCATTATTTTCAGGCATACAACATTATTGTTCCTTCTTCGCAGCCGTTGAAGGATATCATGAGAAATAGAGAAGCTACTGGGCGTATTGGAAAATGGGCTGCGGAGCTCAATGAATTTTACATTGATTATGTGCATAGATCCTCAATCCAGTCTCAAGCATTGGCAGATTTCATTGCCGACTGGACGCCAGGGGCTCAGGACGAAGAAGCAAATAAAGATGCCGAAGTATGGACAGTGTTTTGTGATGGCTCTTGGGGAACCTTCGGAGCAGGTGCAGCTGCTGTGTTGGTCTCACCATCCAAGGTTAAAACTTGCTATGCAGCAAGACTTGACTTCAGCTGCACAAATAATATAACTGAGTACGAAGCCCTGCTCTTGGGTCTTCGGAAACTAAAGGCAATGGGAATCAGAAGGGCGATTCTTAAAACTGATTCCCAGGTTGTTTCGGGTCATATTGACAAAAGTTGCAAGGCTAAAGACCCGAAGCTTGAAAAATACCTAGACACGGTCCGAAGGATCGAAGCTTCCTTCGAAGGATTTTCTGTCAAGAATATCCCTCGAGGGCAAAATGAGCATGCTGATTTACTAGCCAAGTCTGCAGCACAGGGGCTGCCGTTACCTTCGGATGTGTTCTTCGAAACAATAAAGGCACCTTCAGTAGAGCTCCTTGAAAGAGCAGTCCTCAACATTTCTCCTGTTTACAGCGAAGATTGGAGAACTGAAATAATCTCTTACCTTCAGGGTAAGTTCTTTTCAGATGACGAAGCCTACAATAAAAGAATAGAGGCAAGAGCTCGTCCGTATATCATGATAGAAGGGGAATTATACAAACATGGAGTTTGCGCTCCGCTGCTCAAGTGCTTATCTAGAGCCGAAGGTATAGAGTTGATGAAAGAGATACATGCAGGTCTGTGTGGATCCCACATCGGATCCAGGCCGTTACTTGGAAAAGTGTTCCGCCAAGGATTTTATTGGCCGAAGGCAGCTTCGGATGCAGCGGAGTTAGTTCAAAAGTGCGAAGGTTGTCAAAAATGTGCAAGAGATCAAAAGCAACCTTCGTCTTTGACACAGCTGATACAACCCATCTGGCCATTGCAAAGGTGGGGCCTTGACTTGTTGGGTCCGTTACCACCGGCCCAAGGGAATCTAAAATATGTTATAGTAGCTGTGGAGTATTTTTCCAAGTGGATTGAGGCGAAGCCATTAGCCACAATAACTTTGGCCACTGTCCAAAAGTTTTTCTGGCAGAATATTGTCTGTCGCTTTGGGGTACCGAAGGCCATCACTGTAGATAACGGAACGCAGTTCGACTCCGAAGCTTTCAGAAATTTCTGTGATCAAATTGGAACGAAGATCCATTTTGCATCAGTCAGGCATCCGGAGTCGAATGGGCTTGTTGAAAGGGCCAACGGCATCATAATGACAGGAATAATGAAGTTAATCTTCAATCAACCAAGGGGAAAGTGGCCAGATCAGTTGACCAAAGTGGTGTGGAGCCACAATACAACAACATCAAGGTCTACAGGCTTTACCCCATTCAAGTTATTATTCGGTGACGAAGCAATAACTCCGGAAGAAGCTAAAGCTGGATCAATAAGAGTGGTAGCTTCGGCAGAATCAGGTACCGAAGATGCTTGTCTTGTGGAAAAAGATGCCTTAGAAGGGATCAGGCTTCAAGCCGTGGAGAATATCAATAAGTACCAGGCTGAAACAGTCAAATGGCGAGATAGAAAGGTCCGGCTAAAAAATATTGAGCCGGGACACTTGGTGCTTCGGAGAGTGGCCAACCCAGATACAGTGGGCAAGTTACAATTGAAATGGGAAGGGCCTTTCTTAGTAGCATCCTCGTCAAGGCCTGGTTCGTACAGATTGAAGGACATGGATGGCAACGAAATTCCAAGATCTTGGAATGCGGATGAGCTTCGGCGATTTTATGTATAACTTGATGTAACTTTTTATGTTTTTTCTTTTCTTTTTCATGGCACCCTTTTCCTTTCTAAAGGGGGAGAAAGGTTTTTAATGGGGCCATCATCTGTAATTTCCTTTTTAGTTTTATAAGAGCAAAATCCCCCAAAGAATGTAAATGTAAAAGCTGAGAACGCACCATCGAGTGCCGAAACTGAAAAAAAAAGAGAAGAAGCTCCAAAGACGTCCCTAAGGGGATGCAGAGCTCTGATTCCGCCGAAAGTAAAAGGCGAAGAAGCTCCAAAGACGTCCCTAAGGGGATGCAGAGCTTACAGCGAAAAGTCAACGCTGATACCGCCTAAGTAAAAGGCGAAGAAGCTCCAAAGACGTTCCTAAGGGAATGCAGAGCTTATACCGCCTAAGTAAAAGGCGAAGAAGCTCCAAAGTCATTCCTAAGGGAATGCAGAGCTAATGTGTGGTTGGTTCTAAAGAAATAATGGCTGAGTGTGGCTTCGGACATATGTTTTGGACATTCATTCGCACATTACATTACATCATGGCATTTGCATGCATAAGCATTCATTCATAGCATTTATATACCAAAAGTGGTTTTTTATGACTCGTTATGTAAAAGAAAAGCTTCGGCAAAAAGGAGAAGTGGTTTTTTATGATTCGTTATGTAAAAGAAAAGCTTCGGCAAAAAGAAGAATTGGTCTCTTATGCTTCGTTGTGTACGAAAAGAAGGGAAGGTGTTTTTTCGCCCTCGGCTCAAAATACTGATTTCGTCCACATCAAAGCGCCTCAGTAGAAGGGTAAGAATATATTACAAGGTATGTACAAAGTTCCTTGAGAACAGTTTAATTGTATTTACAAAAGTTGTTACAAAAGTATCCTGAGTTTTTTCCTATAGTATACTTCTACTGATCTTCATTAAGCTTCAGCTTCGGCGACAGCTTCGGCGACACATCTTAAGCATCATCCTTACCTTCGTCATCCTACATAAATCCCATCGTGAGTAAAAATCAAGTGCAAAGGGGAAGGTAAGTACGAAGTGTCATTTCTTACTGGTTCAAGATGACTTCGAGCTTCGTCTCCAGCCTTCTCCCGCCCGCCTTTTGTCCATATCATTTTTATGAATCTATTTGAGATGCTTCGGGCGAGGTCAGGTATATCGTCCAGGATTGATGGAGACAGGGTGAAGTTGGGCCTGTTGACGATTTTCCCATGCTCGCAGCCGGCCTTCAGGAACGCAGCAGCGGTACCCCGAGAAGCTACCCAGGCACAGAAGTCACCGTGCCCGGCTATAACTTCGTCAAGTTCTTCGATTTCAGCTTCAATATGATCAAAGGCTTGTGGTAAATTTTCCGCTGAAGGCTTAAATTTCCCGCTGCTGGCTCCAACAGAGTAAAATATCTTTTTTAATCGTTCAATACAATTATTGCTAAATTTCAAGCATTTGTCTTGAAGGCTTGTTAATGATTTCTTCAAGTCTGAGTTGGCCTGGACTTCGGCTTCAAGCTTCGAATTAAGCTCTAGCTTCTCTTGTTCAAATTGTTTTGATTGGCCGATAAGCTTTGAATTCAACTCTGATACTTTAGCTTCAGTCTCTGCCAGCAAGCCTTCGGTTGATTGGAGCTCGAAGTCTTTCTTTTCAATGATAGCTGATTGTTCTTTTATCTTGCTCTCTAAATTTTCGATTATAGCTTCGTGTTTTTTGTCCTCCAAGTCTTGCTGCATCCTCAGAGCTTTGCTCAGAAGCATGCTCTGCAAATAAACAACCCTTGTTAGGCATATTTCCATTATTAAAAACAATAGAAGTCAGAGAAAAGTTGTTTACCTTGAAGTTGGAATAAAATAAGCTGCCGACGATATGTTGTCGTTGGTAGCGGCTGATATCTGTCTCTAGCTTCGGAAAACCGATACTCTTTGATAGAGTACCGATGACCTTAGCTCCAGTTTGGTCTCGAATGCAGCCCAATTTTTCGTCATCAATGCCTCCAAATAGAAGGGCTCCTGGCTTGTAGCCGCAAGATTTGGCATAGTCCTTAAGTTCTTCCATTTCGGCCTTCGACAGTTTTTGCCCAATTAAATTTTGAAATGTGTAAGCTTCGTCGTCCGAAGTATCTTCGGCCATTTCTTTCCCCTTCCCAGGCACTGTGGCCATGGTTTTTTCAGCAGCAATGGCAGCTTCTTCTGCAGCCATGTCTTCCAAAATTTTGTCAATGTCCTCAATAGTAGTTTCTAAGTTCACATCTTTGGCTGTAGCGGCTTCGGTAGCCGCGACCTCCGAAGGTGCGACTTCGACGTTTGTTGTGTCTTCAGCAGCTGCCGTTTTCTGAATTGACGCCCTCGGCGGCGTCTTATCGATAACTTCGGTCACTGCAATAATTCTTTGCCGCTTTGGTTTGGTTATCTTCGTTTGTTCCGGCTCTTCCACCTTTCGAAAAAACTTCGTCAGTTCAGGCCCTAGTGGACTTAGCTTCGTGGGCACGGGTTCAGTCATTACCTTTAAAATTTCCTCCACGTCGCTGGTAGAAGGTGGTGTGGGGGTCCCCTCTTCTTCGGATAATTTTCGCTTCGGAGTTGATATTTTTCTTTTCTTGGGAATTTTCTTCTCTTTTGCTGGTCTTTCTTCACCCTTGTCCAGAGCTTCGGCCACTCTTTTTCTTTTTTGGCCCTCAGCACCCTTGTTCAGTCGTTCATAGTCAGTGTACTCGAAGCCCAGGGCATCAAGCACTCGGTTCAGCCTTCGCTTCGGACAGGCGCCGAAGGCCGCTGTCATTAGTTGATCTTCTTTTTTGGAATAATTCCCCAGAATTTCATTACACATCACCTCGACTGTGTCCAGCCACTCTTGGCAGGGCTTCTTAAAGTATTGCTTGAATTTGAAGTGATATGGAAGCCGGACAAGTTCCCCCTCCTTCTTCTCCCCCTTTAACTTTGGCATTTCCCATTCTTTTAGAGTAGGGAAGACTCTGAATGCCAAGAATTCTTGAACCAGATCTCTGGTACCGATATGCTCTGCAATAATTCCGAATTCATCCATTGCCTGTTGAGTTTGACCCTCTGGTGTCATGTTGCAGCGGGGTCGGGTTTCTCCGAAGATCAGCTCGAGTGGACTTTGTACAAGCTTCTCTTTGTCGTCATCAACCTTGACATAGAACCATTCTGATTTCCAGCCAGCTGGCCATTTGCTTCGGTAGCTGATTACAGGAAACTTTGCGGTTTTCCGGTAGGCAAAATTGTAGCAGCCGAAGTTATCATGTAGCCCATCTTTTCTGGCCTTTGTTTGATAATGTAACTCATGAACTCGACAGAAACTGTCGGCAAATGGCTCCACTGCTTGGCTTCGGAGGGCCCAAATATAAACGCTAAGCCTAACGATAGCGTTAGGAGTTAACTGGTGAAGATAGATACCAAACCTCTTCAGTATCTCCGCAATAATCTCGTGAAGAGGGAATCTCAGCCCAGCCTTTAAAAAGCTCTTGAAGATAACAATCTCGTCCTTCTCTGGCTTCGGGGTGGTTTCTTCTCCCCCGAAGCGAAGTAGCTTCTTCTGATTTTCATTAAAATAACCTGCTTTCACCATCTTCGAAAGATCAGCCTTTGAAACAGTTGATTTCCCAAAATCCAGGTGGCTGGGTTTGCTGGGCATGGCAATGCGATAGTCATCTTCGGGATCAGTCCCTTCAATATTCTCTTCTTCTCCTTCGGCAGCTGTCGGGTTTGCTTCAGCAGTGGGCATGTCTTCCGCAGTCACCAGTCCGGAACGCTGCATCGCTTCGGAGATGGGCACAGTATTCGAACCTTCGGCTTCGTCTCCCTCACGTGCAACTCTGGCAGTAGATCGCACTCTAGCCATTTGATTCTGAATTTGGGGAAGTTAGATACTTTTTTCTTTTTTCTTTTTCTCCCGAAGCTCTTCTTTCTGACGAAGCAGACGTCGAGATGGACCTTCGTTCGGTTCTGAGAGTCAAGCTTCGGCTATAGTTAAAAATTTTGGCAGCAAAACAGTGCAAATAGCAATGAATGCTGTGGTAACTTCACACCTACCCGTCTGTTTATATAGTGCTGCAGGTAAGAAGGCGAAGCGGCAGGATTTTTACACCAAGCGGGCAGTCACTTGTACTCGCTGTGCAGTGGACCGCAAAGATCAAACAGTAACTCTGCAAGGTGGGCCTGGCACGCGCTCGGAAGCCGGATCGTTTCTCCGCAACGAGCTCAGGGAAGGTGTTTTTTGGACCTTCGGCTTCCCGAAGCTGAAGAGGCTTTTTCACGGGTCAAGCTCGTTACGAAAAACGATCTAGCACCGCGAAAGGGGCTACTGTTGGGGCCATGCTTCGGTGCGCCGAAGGTCTTACACGAAGAAGCAGCTTCGGCTGAAGTCGTCCCCAGGAGATGGCTGAAGGTTCCTTTTCATGGAGCTTCGGCGTTACAAACCGACATAGAGATAGAATGACCTTTTTATCCATAGAGGTCTGAGTCAATGTTGTAAACTTTTGTAAGGGGCATAATTGTAATTTGTCACAGGCTGTGACCTGTGTCTATAAATAGATGAACAGTACCTCTGTACTGTTCACGCGAACCTGTCATTTTGCCTTCGCATCGCACTTGTATTTTTACCTTCCTCAGGACCGAAGGTACATTTGAAATTTGAAATCATTTATATTCGTAATGATTCTATGTTGACATTTAAATGTTTATTTTATACCTCATGATTTATATGAATACTTCGTCCCTTGTTATTATGCTTACGAAGGTACGTCCTTCGTAACCTTCGTCCGAAATTCTTTATATCCCGAAAGGATATAATGTGGTGAAGGACGAAGGATTTTTAACACTTAACATTTTCTGTGTTGCCTTGTTCTTAACTCTTAGCATTTGAGAACAAGCCCCCAACATTCCCTTTTTGGTCGTCGTCCCTGTCACTGTCACTTGTATATGGACATTTAGCAATAAAGTGACCAGACTTACCATACCTGTAGAAAACCCTCTCGAAGAGGGGTTTGTAGTCCTTCCCCTTCCTTTGCTTGAGGATTTGCTGGAAGCTCTTGATGATAAGAGCCATCTCCTCAATATCAAGCTTGGAGGCATCGATTAGAAGTCCACTTGGTGTAGACTCTTCCTTCTTTTCTTCTGTTGCTTTGAATGCAACGGGTTGCACCTCGGGTGTGGAGGTGGCGCCTTGCTCCAAGTTGACAATGTGTTTGGAGTCTTTGATCATAAGTTCAAAGCTCACAAACTTGCCAATTACTTCCTTGGGGGACATCTGTTTGTATCTAGGATCTCCACGGATTAGTTGAACTTGAGTAGGATTACGAAAAACGGGAGATCTTAGAATAACCTTGACCATTTCATGGTCATCCTATTTGGTGCTCCCGAGGTTACGCACTTGATTGACCATTGTTTTGAGCCGGTTGTACATCGCTTGTGGATCCTCTCCTTAGTTGAGGACGAAGCGACCGAGTTCTCCCTCGATCATTTCGTGCTTGGTGATCTTGGTCACCTCGTCCCCTTCACGCGCCGTCTTGAGGACATCCCAAATTTCTTTGGCATTTTTCAACCCTTGCACCTTATTATACTCCTCTCGACACAAGGAGACGAGGAGTATAGAAGTTGCTTGGGAATTAAAATGCCTTATTTGGGTGGCCTCATCGGAGTCATAATCCTCGTCGCCCACTTGTGGTGCCTGCGCTCCAAACTCAACAATATCCCATATGCTTTCGTGGAGTGAGGTTAGATGGTGCCTCATTTTATCACTCCACATATAATAATCTTCACCATCAAGATATGGTGGTTTTCCTAGGGGTACAGAAAGTAGAGGAGCACATTTAGGAATACAGAGATAGCGAAGAGGCATCTTTCTATACTTCTTGCACTCTTGGCGCTTTGAAGTAGTAGACTCGACGCCGAATGTGAAAGGTGATGAAGAGTCGGTCTTGTAGTAGACAACCTTCTTCATTTTGTTTTTCTTCTTGTCCCCCTTCCTATGTGACTTGATGGAGGAAGCGGATTCCTCCTTGCTCTTGTCACTGGCTTCCTTTGATGGAGTCCACTCATCGTTCTTCCTTCCCGAGCCTTCAGGCTTTTCACTGGTGACCATCTCCCTCTTGGCATGTTCTCCTGACATCACTTCGAGTTGTTAGACTCTAATGAAGTACCAGGTTCTGATACCAATTGAAAGTCGCCTAGAGGGGGTTGAATAGGCGAAACCTGAAATTTTACAAACTTTAAACACGCACTATGCTCGGGGTTAGTGTTAGAGATAATTCAGAGTGCGAAAGATAGTTCTCCTTGCCAAGAGTTGCTCAATCAATACTGATAACTTTGGGAGCCAACTCAAATCAATATGTGCAAGGGAACTTTTAGAGAGAGGAGAGGGGATAAACAAATCAAATGGAGATCAACACAAATGAACACGGCGATTTGTTTATCGAGGTTCGGTTCCAAAGAATCTAGTCCCGGTTGAGGAGGCCACAAAGGCCGGGTCTATTCCAACCCTTTCCCTCTCTCAATCGGTCACTCAGACCGGTCAAGTGCTTCTTCTTAATCACACAGGTCACTAAGACTCCGCAAGGATCACCACACAATTAGGTGTCTCTTGCTTTCTTTACAATTCACTTAGAAGGTTGAGAAAGAGATGAAGAAAGAACGATTGCGAAAACCAAGCAACAAGAGCAACAAATAACACACGGATCACACCCTCTCAAGTTACTAAGCACTAATAATCACTTGTCTTAATTGTGGGACTTGAAGAGATTGGAAGCTTTGAGTGTGTCTTGGAATGGATTGCTAGCTCTTGTATTGAATGTGAATGAGTGGAGTGCTTGGATCTAGTGAATGGAGGTGGTTGGGGTTGTATTTATAGCCTCCAATCACTTCCTAGTCGTTGCTCCTTTTCTGCCGACCGCGGATGGTCCGCCCCTGCACATCAATGGCTGAAATCGCAACGGTCAGCAGTAACATCTATATCAATGGTTATAGTGCATTTAATGTGTCATCAGATGTACGATAAAGCAGTCGTGGACGGTCGGGCCGTGCACCCCGGACGGTCTGAGAGGATGCTACAAATGCATTTTATCGAACCCGTCACCATCGAGGTTTTCTGGTTTCTCAATGACCGGACGGTCCGCGCCTGAGGCCGGACGGTCCGCGCTTGGTCTCGGACGGTGCTTGCTTCTTCATCGGATGGTCCGTAGCGTTAACTTGTGTTTTTGTAGTGTTCCTTTCTGAGGCTCACCTTAGTGTCCCAGACGGTCCGCCACAAGGGCCCAGAAGGTTCGTGCATGGGTATTTTTCCAAAAAACTTCTCCTATCCAGAGTAATCTACGGTATTCGGGATAGTCGACTTAGAATAGTTGTAGATGAACTTATCCACCTGACAAATGATCAACTAGGAAAATTAGTTAGTCCACGTGGTTTGTGATGGACGTCAAACACCAAAATAGATTATAGGAAATGATTAAGCCTATTTCCCTCTCAGGTTTGAATCACTGGAGAACCCTAAAGAACCCACAAATGAAGAGCTAGTTGTCATCCATCTCAATGGCCAAGACACAAGCATCATTCTTAGTGCCTTGGATTGAAATGAGTATAAGAGGGTGATGAATGTTGATGTGGCAAAACAGATTTGGGGCACCTTGGATTTGGCACATGAAGGTGTTGACAAGGTTAGAAGAGCAAATATTGATCTATGGATGGCCAAGCTAAATATATTTGTGATTGTTGAAGGAGAAGGGCCACATGAAATGTTTGACAGATTGATGATGTTAGTTGGTGAGATTAGAGGATATGGACGCGAAGAGCTTGATGATCACAAAGTAGTAAAAATCATGCTAGAGGCATACTCACCTAGAAATGAGATTGTGGTCACCTTGATTAGAGACAATAAGAAGTTTGAGCACTTCACACCAAATGTTGTGCTTGGAAGATTGTTGACATTTGACATACAAAGAGTTGAAGCAATTGAGAGAAGGAAACTTGGTGAGCTGCAAGCCAAGCTTGATGGCATGAAGATTAAGGATGTAGTTCTAAAGGCCAATAAGATTAGTAAACAAAGCTCCTCCAACAAGGCAAATGGCAGCAACCAACCATCCATAAGTTAACCTGAAGAAATGAAGCAAGTTCAACAAAATGATGAATCATCCTCATCCTCAAGTGTGGATGAAGATGATTGGGCTAGTTTTAAGAAGATAGATGACATGGTCCTATTCATGAAGAAGTACCACGAGGGACTAAAGAGAAGTGGCTACAAAGTTGTACCAAGAAAATTTCCAAACAATAAAAAGAGAACTTGCTACAACTGTGGAAGCACTTAGCATTTCATTGCCAAGTGTCCCTATGAAAAGAAGGACAACAACTACAAGAAGGATTACAACAAAGAAAGCAAATATGAGCATAAGAAGAGGTACAAGACCAAGGGAGAAGAACACGTCGAGCATGAATGGGTCTCAACTAAAGAGTAAAGTGAAGAGGACGAAACGATTGCAACCATGGCTATTGAAAAGTTATCCTCTACACCAAGGCTCTTCAACAACATGACCGATGATGATGATCACCACACCCCTCACATTTGTCTTATGGAAAAGGGTGAGAAGGTAAAACCAAAAACTAAACCTCTTCCGTCTCCTAGTAATGTATCTAGTGAATTTAGTGACAGTTCTAGTGATGATGGATCTAGTGATGAAGAATATGTTAACATAGCTAAAAATTTGGATCATAAGACTAAAATATTCATCACTAAGCTAATGGAGGATTTATAGAGTGTCCAAGCTGAGCTAGCAATTAGAGATGATGATCTCTATGAGCAAGAAAAGATGTATATTGCTTGCAAGGAAGCTCTTGTAGTAGAGAGAAGTGAGGTGGACTCCTTGCGCAAGGCTTTGGCCAATGAGCAAGCAGAGCATGCTCACACAAGAAAGGAAAATCTTGCACTCAATGACGAGTATTGTGTCTTGAATGAAAAGCACAAGGAACTTGAGTTGCAATGTAGTCTTCTTTGGAAGAGCACCTCACAACCTTCTATTACAAAGGACATCTCTACTCCCTCCACTAGTCAAGGTTGTGAAAAATGTTATAATCTCGATTTGAATATTTATACCACTAGCCTTGCAAATATGGAGGCAATGAAAAATAAAATTGCTAGGCTCAATGTTATGATAGGTGAAAGATGCATTTAAGACAAGAAAGTAGCAAGTAGCAAAGGTGAACAACCAAAGACACCACAATACAAGGATGGAAGACATCTCACATCAAGGATGGTCTTGGACATACACAAGGAGACAAAAACCAAGGGAATAAAGGTAATAAATGGTTACAAATGTGTTAAGTTCATGAGCAGAGGAAGAATAGGTATAGAGAGGCCTGCACAACTGGTGGCACAAAGGCAGCCCCGAGAAGCACTGCACGACATGGTCGGCAGTGTCGCCTCCATAGAAAAGGGAAGGCAACCTATCCTATTATTGCTCATGACAAGCCCAAGAAGCAGGTCTATTTGGGTTCATGTTTTGTTTTGCAGAACAACAACAAAGGAAACATGGTTGCCAAATATGTTGGCAATACAAAAATGTTATCATGACACTTCTATTTGGGTTCCTATCATTTTAGTGACTAACATGCAAGGACACAAGAGCATTTGGGGACCTAAATCAAGGAACTAAACTTGTTTTGCAGGCATATTCCTCCGGTGGGTCAAGTTGGGTGCTTGACAGCGGCTGTACAAATCATATGACTAGATAAAGGAGTATGTCCAGTTCATATTCCCCAACAACATATTCAAATGAGAATAACATATTTGGTGATAATTCTAACAGGGGTGTGATTGGTATCGGTAAGGTTGCTATAACTCTCGAGCATTCATTTTCTAATATCTTACATGTTGATTCTTTGAGTTACAATTTTTTGTTTGTCTCTAATTATATGAGATGGGATACAATTATCTATTTACGGATGATGGTGTGGAAGTCTTTAAAAGGGAGGACTCCTCTATTGCCTTTACGGGTCTCCTCAAGAATAAGCTTTACCTAGTTGATTTCAACAAAGGAAAGGCTAAGCTTGAGACCTGTTTAGTGGCAAAATCTAGCATGGGTTGTGCAGCACCTCAAATTTATCTTTTATAGCTAGTTGTTTTCAAATAAAACCCTTAAGGAAGTGTGGCCAATATTCTTTTGCATGTAAGATTAAGCTCTTTGTTAGTATATTCTTTTTGAAGCATGGCTTTTGTTCGTTAAATTTTGAAATGATTTGTTTTCATATCCCATTAATGTGAGGTTCTCATCATTCTTTCTTAGAAAAGACTCAAAGCTTTATTTACTTTATAGTTGATATTTTATTTTGGGTAAATATTATTCCCCAAGTATTTTAAAGTTTCCTAGAATTTCAAATTTTGTGTTCCTCTCTCCAAGAAAAGAGTTTAGAAAAAGAAAAGGGTTTACAAAGAGGAAAGAAAAAGAAAAAGGAATTTCCCCTCCCCAGCCAACCCACGACCAGTTTTGGCCTAGGCGGCCCAGAAACCCACACGCGTGCCCCGCCTCTCCCCTCTCTCCCGGCTGACATGTAGGCCTACCTCCCTCGTTTCTCTATCACGTGGGGCCCAGTCGTTAGCACCCATTTCTCCTTTCCTATTCTTCTTCCTCTCTCCCCTTTGCTTCCACGTGCTGATCTCCAGTCGGAACGGAAGGCCGGCGCCGCCTAATTCTTGCCCTCCTACACATTCTAAGCCGCCCCATGATCCTCTTCCATCCGCTCCTTGCCTTCCTTTCTTCATCGACCGCAATCCCGAGATTGGCTAGACCCGAACGATAAGCCATTGCCGCCGTGGTCACCTTCCATCCTTGCCGCGATTGCCCGGCCCCTCTACCTCTCTATAAAATCCAAAGGCCCCGTTCATCATTGCCGCAAGCCAAGCCTCGCTCACCATTTGTGTTTTCGAGCTCTCGCCACCACCTCATCGCGCCGTCATTCGAAGCTCCGCCCTTGCATCGCACCGCCTCTACACGTCGTGGACATCACCGCCGACCCCTAATTGGAGCTTCTAGAGTGCATAAGGAGGCTCCCAGACCCGTTTTCGAGCTTCCCCGTCGCTCTAGTCACACCAACCACGACACCACTACCTCGAACTCCACCATCTCTCAGCGCCAGCCATCCTCGTTCGGTAATGCCCCATTTGCACTCGGCTTCTTCCCCAGTCCCTCCTAAGCCTTTTCCCTGTTCAATTCATCCAGAGTGTCGTGTTGGCCAACTCCGGTGAGGCGCCGCCGTGCACTGGTCTCCGCACTATGCCCCCTCGTCGCTAGCTTGTCGACCTTAGAGCCGATCGAGTTAAGCCAGACCGGTCGAGCCCGACCATCGGATCTAGATTGAGCGACCCGAATCAAACGGAGCCGAGCCGACCAAGCGATTTAAATCCTGACCCTCGGATTCTGATCGAACGGTCCTAGATTAGCCATACCCCTTCATCCGAGCCGCACCATCACTTTTTTGTGAAAAAACCCCGTGTTAATAGATTCATACCGAGCTGTTTTTATATTTCAAATATCCTTTCAGATATGTTCTGGAAGTTGTGGATTAGACCCTGTGTTTTTCATTTATATGACCCGCCATCCGCGACCTGATCCTTTTTTACCCCCTCAGTTTTCAAAATAGGACCTGGAGGCCCCTGATCTTTACATAAAACCCCCCATAGCTTAGTTTTTTATAGATAGGCCCATACAACCTTATTTTCTTTATAACTTGAGTATTTTAGACCCAAATGAATTGGTTCTTGTTTTGTTATGTTCATAATACTATGCTAAACATTTTGAAGTGATTTTCATAGAAGTTTCATAAACTCTAAAATTTGGGTATTTCTAGATTATTAATAATGACTAGAAATATGTTTTCCCGACCAAGGTTTTTAAAATAAAAAGAGGCTTTGTTTCCAAACAAATTTAGGAGCAAATAATAGACTAAGTACCTTTTTTCTATGAGTGTATTTATTGGTATCTTCTCTTGTTTAATGATCGGTGTATGCTTATTGGATGTTGTATGTTTATTTTATTTTGCATGTGTGCTATTAGAAGATACTTCCGTGCTAGAGAATCAGGATTAGTTCGAAGAGGAACCTCAGGATTTCTGTGAAGAAGGCAAGTGGACTCCTCCCCCTGCATTTCTAATTGATCCCAATTCATCATGATAATTAAGTTTACCATTTTATGATATGCATAACTTGATGGGATTGCCTACTTAGCATTCACTAGTCTTTACCAACCCATACCTTGATTAAACTTGGGTTTATGCTTCGCTTATTAGTTGTTATTGCTTTAACTGGGATTAATGATGTCACTCCTTTATGCTATTAATGTTCCATGGATTAAACTTGTGCTATCATTATGGTTAATTGGATAATTAACAAGATCATATGTGATAATTGGAACATGGAGTGACCACTTAGGAAAACAGTGCAACCACGAGTGCCATATGGCTCTAGCTTTGGCAACTAACCTGATATGCTTAGTGCTTAGTAACCTTACCTGAAATATGGGCAAATGGGGAATCGGTCGATGGTGGTAGCTCATGTTAACATGGGGATGTAGTCTTGGCTAAGCTACCTTGCCCAGAGGGCCTCCATACTAACTTGGAATCCTTGTGGGTTGCTTCGTACTAAGTATGTTTTGTGAAAGCCCCATAGTGGATCCCTAGCCATTCACCTTGGAAGTGAATACAGGACGCGTGAACCTAGGCTAGAGGGGATACATGGCTTGTGGGTAAAGTTGTACCACCTCTCCAGAGTATATACGTGCTCATGGTTATGAGCATCCTAGACTCTCACATGATAATCGAACTTGAAGATGGAGAGTAAATCGTGATTCCTTTTGGATTCAAGTGGTTCACTTAAGTGTTTTGCTTAAGTGGTTTCAAGATGATGATTAATGATACTTATTAGTTGGGTTTTGGGAATTATGACCCTTAGTAAATAGGTGTTTCTAATAAAAGTTTGACCAACTAAAATGCTGACAACATAACCTCTCAGCCATCCTTGCTAAGCTTTGCATCTTTCCCCCTCTTGATGAGCACCCACCGCAAGTGTGCTCACCCTTGGTAAATTTTGATCAGAAGGATGTGAAGAAGAAGAAGGCTTTGAGGAAGGCATTGACGAATTCTAGATCTAGCGATGCGTCGGCCATCTTCCTATGGGAGATGACCCATGAGAACTGTTCTGCTGTGATGGAATAATGCTTAAGACAATTATGTCACTGAGTTGTAGTAAGTACTCTATTTTTATTTATGTTTCAAGCATTGTCTTATGATATTTTACACTTGTGACGTCAACACATGCATGAAAATGGATCCTGGCACACACATGTTATGCATTCGGTTTTGCCCCTAAAACTGGGTGTGATAGGTTGGCTATGGCATCACCGATTAGCTCATGTTGAGATGAGGAACTTGGCCAAACTTCGAAAAGACAATCATAGTCTTGGACTAACAAAGTTGAATTTGAGAAAGACATGATCTGCACCGCCTGCCAAGCCGGAAAGCAAATAGGCGTACCTTACCCACCAAAGAGCATCATGACCAATACTCAACCTCTGGAGTTGATTCATATGGATCTCTTTGGACCGACCACCTATCTTAGTCTTAGGGGTAACAAATTTGGACTAGTCATTGTTGATGATTATTCTCATTTCACTTGGGCGTTCTTTGTCTTTGATAAGTGCTAGGTATAAGACAAAGTAAAGTCATTTGTTAGGAGGGCACAAAAGGAATTTGATATTCCTATCAAGAAAGTAAGAAGTGACAATGGGACCAAATTTAATAACATTTAGGTTGAAGAGTTTCTTGATGATGATGACATCAAACTTGAGTTTTCAACTTCATATACCCCCCAAAAAATGGTATGGCAGAGAGGAAAAATAGAACACTAATTGACGTGGCGAGGACAATGCTAGATGATTACAAGACCTCAGACCTCTTTGGGTGTGAGGCTATCAACACTGCTTGTCATGCCATCAACCATCTCTACTTACACAAGAAACTCAAGAAGACTTCATATGGGCTTCTCACAGGTAACAAACCAAAAATATCATACTTTGGAGAGTTTGGGTGCAAGTGTTTCATTCTTAACAAAAAGCCCCAAACCTCTAAATTTGCACCTAAAGTTGATAAATATATTCTTCTTGGTTATGGGTCAAATGAGCATGCCTATCGTGTCTTCAACAAAACCATGGGTCAAGTTGAAGTCACTATAGATGTAACATTTGATGAATCTAATGAGTCTCAAGTAGAGCAAGTTGATTCAATTGTTGCAAGAAAGGAGGATCCACCATATGAGGCAATCAAGCAAATGGCTATCAGTGATATTAGACCATAAGAAGATCAAGCCACTAGTGATGAGGATTCTCGAACTATTGCTACAACAATTTCCCTTGACATGTTAAGTCAAAAAGGGCAGCACACACTTGCTGATATTCAGCAAGGTGACAGTGTCGTCCATCTACCTTGGCAACAACTTCTCCAAACCTACATCACCATTTCAAGGCTAAATTTAGAGCTTATATTTGAACAAAAAGAAATTAAAGGTCCAAAAGAAGAGAAAATACATATCTGTTTACTCACAATGCATACTACTTCTTCTCCCTCGCATTTGCCCGTTACAGAACAGAAAAGTGCTTAGCTCTCTCTCCTCCATTGCTCTCTCTCAAGCTTCTAAGCAAATCTTTGATTCCAACCATCAAAACTTGAGAGAAAGGCATCAAACTTCCTTTGAAGCTCCTTTTACCTTCCTTAACTATTATTGTGATCTAAATTTTATGTTTAAATTTTAAAACCTGACATCATACCATCCCTAGACTCTTAAAACCCTTTAAATTACCTTCCTACTATGTTGTTTCAACATTTTCATTAATAAAATGAAGCGGATAAATACCAAATAAGCCTTTTCAACCATAAAAGATGCACTAAAATTCTAAAGATTATAAAAATCATAGAGATGGATTGATACCTAAAAAGCCAAACACAACATCTAGAGCTCTTAAAAATTTATGTAAAATCTCCAAAGGTAGATTCATCTATAAGGACAAAATGAGAAAATATAAAGAAAAAGCTAAAAAATCTAAGAAATATTCCAATCGATGGTGAATGTATTTTAAAACTCCGTGCAACGAAATATGAGAAGCATTTAGCAATAATAAAACATGTATGTAGTGATGAATGCACTTATGCTATGGATTCATGCTAGTTGCATAATGTTTTTGTTGTGAAAAGTTTTCACGACAAGTTTAGACAATGATTAGGGTGTTTTTGCAATTTTTCATATTTCTAGGATATTTTTAGTTTTTAGAGCTAAATCTATTTTGTGGAAACTTTTAGAGGTACTTTCACAAGTTTTAAATATTTTATTTGTTTGGTTGCCATATTTAGATTTTCTTAGAATTTTTATAGCACTAGTGATATTTATCGTGGTTCAGAAACCACACCAACTTTTATTAGATGTTTTCTAACTATTGAAATGGTGATCTATTTGTGGTTCAGAAACCATTCCTATCCTAGTTAGGGCTTGTTTAGCTACGCTTATATTCATATTCATAGTAATCTATTTGTGTTATACTAAATTAAGGTAAAGGTTAAACTGATTTATACTTTAATCTATCTTAATATACATGGATTAAGGTTGTCGGCTTTCCGAGACCGGGGGGTCCCTGGGCCGACGAGTGAATGTCACGGCGTGCCCCAGCCCAGATGGGTCGAGCGCGAGGGCGAGCGCGAAGGGGGGAGAGCGAGGCGGCCGGAGATCGGCGTGAGAGAGGTGGGAATCCCGCGGCCCTCGTGTTCGTCCCGTGCCCAGGTCGGGTGCGCTTGCAGTAGGGGGTTACAAGCGTCCACGCGGGAGAGGGAGCGAGCGGCTCCAAGCGAGCGCCTGTTCTCGTCCTCGTCCCCGCGTGGCCAACCCTCTCTAAGAGGGCCCTGGTCCTCCCTTTTATAGGCGTAAGGAGAGGATCCAGGTGTACAATGGGGGGTGTAGCAGGGTGCTACGTGTCCAGCGGAGGTGAGCTAGCGCCCTAGGTACATGTCGTTGTGGCAGCCGGAGAGATCTTGGCACCCAGCTGGTGTGATGTCGTGGCCGTCGAAGGAGCGATGGAGCTTGGCGGAGGGACAGTTGTCAGAGCGGTTGAGTCCTTGCTGACGTCCTCTGGCTTCCGTAAGGGGGCTAAGAGCCACCGTCGTCACAGAGCATGCGGGGCGCCATCATTGCCTATCTGGCGGAGCGAGCCAGATGGGACGCCGGTCTTGTTCCCTGTGGCCCGAGTCAGCTCGGGGTAGAGTGATGATGGCGCCTCCTGTTGACGTGGCTGGTCTACGCCCTAGGTTGGGCGATGTGGAAGCTCCTCCGAAGCCGAGGTCGAGTCCGAGCCCCCGGGTCGGGCGAGGCAGAGATTGCCGTCTTCTGGGGCCGATCCCAAGTCCGAGCCTTGGGTTGGGCGAGGCGGAGATCGTCGTCTTCTGGGGCCGAGCCCAAGTCCGAGCCCTGGGTCGGGCGAGGCGGAGATCGTCGTCTTCTGGGACTTAGCCCGAGTCCGAGCCCTAGGTTGGGCGAGGCGAAGATCGTCGTCTTCTGGGGCCGAGCCCAAGTCCGAGCCCTGGGTCGGGCGAGGCGGAGATCGTCGTCTTCTGGGACTTAGCCCGAGTCTGAGCCCTGGGTCGGGCGGAGCGGAGTTCGCCGTCTTCCGTGACTTAGCCCGAGTCCAAGCCCTGGGTCGGGCGGAGCGGAGTTCGCCGTCTTCCGGGACTTAGCCCGAGTCCGAGCCCTGGGTCGGGCGGAGTTTGCCGTCTTCCGGGACTTAGCCCGAGTCCGAGCCCTGGGTCGGGCGGAGCGGAGTTTCCTATGGTGCCTCCGGCAGGGCCTGACTGCCTGTCAGTCTTACTCTATCCAGTGGCACTGTAGTCGGTGTGGCGTAGACGGCGCTGTCCTTCTGTCAGGCCGGTCAGTGGAGCGGCGAAGTGACGGCGGTCACTTCGGCTCTGCTGGCTTGGGGGTGTGCGCCAGGATAAGGGCGTCAGGCCACCTTTGTATTAAATGCTCCTGCGACTTGGTCGGTCGGTGCGGCGATTTGGTCAGGGTTGCTTCTTAGCGAAGGCAGGGCTTCGGGCGAGCCGGGAATATGTTCGCCGCTGAAGGGGGGCCTCGGGCGAGACGGAAATCCTCCGGGGTCGGCTGCCCTTGTCCGAGGCTAGGCTCGGGTGAGGCGTGATCGTGTCCCTCGAATGGACTTATCCCTGACTTAATCGCACCCATCAGGCCTTTATAGCTTTGTGCTGATGGGGGTTACCATCTGAGAATTAGGAGCCTTGAGGGTACCCCTAATTATGGTCCCCGACAGTAGCCCCCGAGCCTCGAAGGGAGTGTTTGCACTCGCTTGGAGGCTTTCGTCGCACTTTTTTGCAAGGGGACCAGCCTTTCTCGGTTGCGTTTTGTTCCGGTGGGTGCGCGCGAGCGCACCCGCCGGGTGTAGCCCCCGAGGCCTCGGAGGAGTGGTTTCACTCCTTCGAGGTCTTACTGCCTCACGTAGTGCTTCGGCTGGTCTGGTCGTTCCCTCATGCGAGCTGGCCGTAGCCCAGGTGTACGGTCGGGTCCCAAGTTCTCAGGCTGGTATGTTGACGCTGTCAACGGTTCGGCCGGAGCCGGGTTTGTGAGAGCAGCCCCCGAGCCTCTGCACAGAGCGAGAGGGCGGTCAGGGGTAGACTCGGCTTTTTTACATACGCCCCTGCATCGCCTTTCCACAAGGAGGAGGGGGGGGGGAGAGCGCCATGTTGCCCTCGATGGGCGCCGAACATGGTGTCTCCGATGAGCTGCAAGCGGGTAATCCGAGTGGACGTCCGTGCCCCGTTCGTTAGGGGTCGGCTAGGGGCCCAGAGGCACGCCCAAAAGTACCTGCGGGTGATCTACCAGACCCGGTCCCCTGGCGACGGGGTCCGAGGGCTCGATGCCTCCCTCTGGTGGGATTCTGTTACAAGATCGTTCCCGCCGGTCTCGAAAATGTCCTAGGGTACCTCGGGAGCGCAGCCCGAGCCTTGGTTATGTATCGAACGTACCCATGGTCATCCCTCGCTCGGCGTCTGAGGCGGCTGTGAACCCTTCGGGGGCCAGCCTTCGAACCCCTGATCAGTATTGGGCGCGGAGCCCGAGTAGCCTGAGGCGGTCGTTGAACCCTTTTGAGGGGCCGGCCTTCGAACCTCTGACCAGTAGTGGGTGTAGGGCCCACGCGATCTGAGGCGGCTGTTGAACCCTTCCGGGGGGCCAGCCTTCGAACCTCTGATCAGTAGGGGGGCTCGGAGCCTGGTTCCTTCTCGGGGAAGGATCCTTTTCGGGGTATCCCCCTTTCCCGGTCCCTGTTGCAAGAGAGAGAAAGAGGAAAAACAGAAAAGGATGCGAAATCGAACGACGCGGCGTACCTTTTTGGACGCGGTCATTTTGGCGAAGGGGAAAGCGTCGCCCGCTTCTCCTGCCAGAGGCGCCGCGTGTCCCGTCGCGGAGTTAATGCGACGGGGCGAGTGGTTGGAGGGGCGATCGTTGCGCGTGCGCGAGCCGTTCGAGGAACGGATCACAGGCGCGTTGTCTTCACGCCGTGGGAGAGGGTTCTCTCGCTGCCCCCAGATGGGACGTAAGCTTGGCTGACGACGCGACCGCTGCGCCTGCTCGCCTGCCACCGCCATTACTGCCGGCCCACTTTTGGCCATGTTGACCGTCGCGCCAGGCTGGTGCTGCTGGGTCGCGCGCCGGGTCGCCTCGAGTCGCGGTATTGGTTCCGCAGTTGAGGAGGTGCGGTGGTGGCGCGGGTGGCGATGCAGTTACCAGCACGTAGCAACCGGCGCACCGGTTGCATGACGCGTGGGCCTGGGCCTCCATGCCGGGCGTGTTGGGAGTCGGAGGAGCGCGCCCACTTGGCGCGGTTGCATGTCGCCTGCATGGTTGCCCACCCTTTCGCCCATTGGTCTGGGCAAAAGTGGAGGGTCGCTTGTAACCGCTGGGCGGTCGTATGCACCGCGCGCGGCGGTTTGGCTTCTTCTGCCCTGAGTTGGCTTGCATGACGTGTGGGACCCAGCCCCCGCGCCGTAGGGGAGGACCTTGGAGTGTGTCGGAGAAGACTCAGCCCGTGACGGCTGGGGACGCGAGTAGGGAGAACCGCCCTTAAAAGGAGGGTGACCCCCTTGGAGGGTGACCATGTCTTCGCGCTCCCTTATGCATCGTGTCTTTCCACCTTTCAGGCCCCCGGATGGGGGAGATCCGCCGTCTTTCCGCCTCGTCGTTGGGGGAACGCAACTCCACGGGAGTTGGTACCTTTCAGCCATCGTTCGGCTTCAAGGATTTTCATCAGCCAGCCCGGCCGCTCCCCCTCACCGGGGGTCACCCAAGACGGTGACCACCAGCCCTTGGATGGGGAGGAGCAAGCTGGGCTGTGATCTTTGCCCCGCCCCAGCTAGTCTTCATCATCCCCGCTGGGACGGGGCCCGGGCCAAGCCGGTGCTCCGCCCCCTGCGCGGGTCGGCCGACCGCCTCCTCTTCCAGCTTCTGGTGGTGGAGACCATCCTCCAGTTCTGCGGAGGAGACGTCCTCCAGTCATGCGGGGGCAGGTGGGCTGTTGCTGTCCAGCTAGGATGCAACATTCCGTCCTCTTCCTCGCTTGCGTGGCGAGGACAGGAGTGAGGACCTGCCGATGCGCTTTGGGGCGACCTGCGTTTGCTGGTGATTCACCTAGAGCTTGCCGCTCCACGGGCTTCCCCATCGTGGAGGTTGTCCATACCCGCGGGGACGGAACCGGAGTTCCGTTTGTAATGGCACCTTGGATGCCAGTGTTTTTGTTCATTGTGGCTGTCGGGGCCTGAACATGTATGTGGTTTCGGCACGGAGCCGTGTATTTTCCTCCTTTTCGGGTACTGAGACTCGCCTGTTGGTTGTCAGAACCGCTTCACCAAGCGTGAGTCGCCCCGTGTACAGGTGACGAGTGAGGTATCCATATCCCGGAGGCGTAGGAGTTCCTCGGCTCGGTCGGCCTTGTTGTCTGAGGCTTCTCTAACTTAGTTAAAGGAACCCCTCAGCCGCTCTTCGATGAGCCGAGGCCAGGGGTAGCGGCGTCAACATGGACAGAGGCAGAGTTGGTTCGAAAAGGAAACCTGGTTGGCTGGAGCCTGGCCGGGCCGTCCGTTAGCGGGACCGACGCCGGAATTGACCAGCCGAGGCCTCGGGTCGGGCTGACGTCCTTGGAGGGCAGCTGGCCGAGGCCCCGGGGTGACCGGCCGAGCCGCCTGCTCGGGCCAGATTGACGTCCTTGGAAGGTAACTGGCCGAGGCCCCGGGGTGACCGGCCGAGCCGCCTGCTCGGGCCGGATTCCCAGAGGAGACCCTGGCGGCGATGGCCCGGGCGTGGTGATGACGTCGTCCTCCAGAGTGGAGATCCTCGGACCGCGTCACCGTCCGAGGCTAGGTCGGCCCTCGCCGAAGGTGTCGTCGATGCCAAGGGTGCTGCTGCTCCCTTCAGCCGTCAAGATCCGAGCCTGCAGGATCGGATTGTCTTGTAGCGTGTGTTTCCTGCGGCCGCCGAGGCCTAAACACACCCTCGCCGTGTTGTAAAGCTGCATCTCTTTTCCTTTTATTTCGAGCCTCTGGACTGTTTTGTCGGTAACAAAAATGTTTGTGCGAGCAAGAGTTGCTTCTCACGGAAGGTGATGAGTGAGGTATCCGTATCCCGGAGGCGTAGGAGTCCCTCGGCTCGGTCGGCCTTGCCGCTTACGCGCACTCTTACCCGTCCATGGGGCTCTGTCACCGACGCAGTCGGGAAGGCTCGAAGGATCACTTCGGCAGAAGAGCTTTCGAGCGTGAAGACTTGTTCGGTCCGCAGAATCACTTATCCGAACGTGAGTTACTTATCGCAGAAGGTGATGAGTGAGGTATCTGTATCCCGGAGGCGTAGGAGTCCCTCAGCTCGGTCAGCCTTGGCTGCTTACGTGTACTCCGTCGTTTTCAGGATCCACTTTCGAAGTAGCCAAAAAGTGCGAAAGACATTCTGGCAGAAAAGATCTTTTTTCGAGGAAAATTTTGACGCAGAGGGGGTTCCCCCCCTTTTAGCCCCCGAGGGAGGGTCGGGCTTTGCCGAGGCGAGGCCGACCCTTCCTTGATGACTAAACTTTGCGTGGGTGCGAGGTATATGATTAACTTGAAAACATCTTAAGGGTAGAAGCGACGTAGCTGTTGGATGTTCCAGGCGTTGTCGTAGACCTCGCCTTGGCTGTTGGCCAGCTTGTATGTTCCGGGCTTCAGAACCTTGGCGATGACGAATGGCCCCTCCCAGGGAGGCGTGAGCTTGGTGCTGCCCTCGGGCGTCTTGTCGCAGCCGAAGCACCAGGTCGCCCACCTGGAGGTCTCGGGACCGGACCCCTCGGGCGTGGTAGCGTCGCAGGGACTGCTGGTACCGCGCCGAGTGTAGCAAGGCCTGGTCCCGAGCCTCCTCCAGCTGGTCCAGCGAGTTTTCTCGGCTGACTTGGTTGCTTTGGTCGGTGTAGGCCCTCGTCCTCGAGGAGCCGTATTCTAAGTCTGTGGGCAAGATGGCTTCGGCCCCATAGACTAGAAAGAATGGCGTGAAGCCCGTGGCTCGGCTCGGTGTTGTCCTCAGACTCCAGACCACCGAGGGGAGTTCCTTCATCCATCGCTTGCCGAACTTGTTGAGGTTGTTGTAGATCCGAGGCTTGAGCCCTTGTAGAATCATGCCGTTGGCACGCTCCACCTGCCCATTCGTCATGGGATGAGCCACGGCGGCCCAGTCCACCCGGATGTGGTGATCCTTGCAGAAGTCCAGGAACTTTCTGCCGGTGAACTGGGTGCCGTTGTCGGTGATGATGGAGTTCGGGACCCCGAAGCGATGGATGATGTTGGTGAAGAACGCCACTGCCTGCTCGGACCTGATGTTGTTTAGGGGTCAGACCTCGATCCACTTGGAGAATTTGTCGATGGCGACCAGCAGGTGCGTGTAGCCCCCGGGTGCCTTCTGCAAGGGGCCGACGAGGTCCAGACCCCACACCGCAAAAGGCCAGGTGATGGGTATCGTCTGCAGAGCCTGAGCGGGCAGATGGGTCTGCCTCGCGTAGAATTGGCACCCTTCGCAGGTGCGGACGATTCGGGTAGCGTCGGCCACCGCCGTCGGCCAGTAGAAGCCTTGCCGGAAAGCGTTCCCGACAAGGGCTCGAGGCGCTGCGTGATGGCCGCAAGCCCCCGAGTGTATCTCTCGCAGGAGTTCCTGACCTTCGGCGATGGAGATGCATCGCTGGAGGATGCCTGAGGGGCTGCGGTGGTAGAGCTCCTTCTCATCTCCCAGCAAGACGAACGACTTGGCGCGCCGCGCCACCCGCCGAGCCTCGGCTCGGTCGAGGGGTAGCTCTCCTCGGTGGAGATATTGCAGGTATGGGGTCTGCCAGTTTCGATTAGGCGCGACCCCGCTTCGCTCCTCCTCGACGCGCAGTGCCTCACCCTCGGGGGCCGAGGGTACCTCGGACTGAACCGAGGGCGCCTCGAGTCGAGCTGAGGGTGCCTCGGACTGAGCCGAGGGCGCCTCGGGTTGAGCCGTGGGTGCCTCGGACTGGGCCGAGGGTACCTCGGGCTCGGACACGTCATCAATCTTGATGGAGGGTTGATGCAGGTCTCGGGAGAAGACGTCCGGGGGAACCGTCGTTCGCCCCGAGGCTATTTTAGCCAGCTCGTCCGCAGTCTCGTTGTAGCGCCGAGCGATGTGGTTGAGCTCGAGCCCGTAGAACTTGTCTTCCAGGCGCCGAACCTCATCGCAGTAGGCCTCCATCTTCGGGTCGCGACAATGGGAGTTCTTCATGACTTGGTCGAAGACGAGCTGCGAGTCACCACGAGCGTCGAGGCGTCGGACCCCTAGCTCGATGGCGATCCGCAACCCGTTGACCAGAGCCTCATATTCGGCCACATTGTTGGACGCCGGGAAGTGGAGGCGTAGCACGTAGCGTAGATGCTTTCCGAGGGGTGAGATGAAGAGTAGGCCTGCGCCGGCCCCTGTCTTCATCAGCGACCCGTCGAAGAACATGGTCCAGAGCTTCGGTTGGATCGGAGCCGTCGGTAGCTGGGTGTCGACCCATTCAGCCACGAAGTCCGCCAAGACCTGGGACTTAATGGCTTTCCGAGGAGCGAACGAGATTGTCTCGCCCATGATCTCCACCGCCCACTTTGCAATCCTACCCGAGGCCTCTCGGCACTGGATGATCTCTCCCAGGGGGAAGGATGACACCACAGTTACCGGATGAGACTCGAAGTAGTGTCGCAGCTTCCGTCGCGTTAGGATCACCGCGTACAGCAGCTTCTGGACTTGTGGGTAGCGGATCTTGGTTTCGGACAGTACCTCGCTGACGAAGTAGACTGGCCTCTGAACGGGCAATGCATGCCCCTCCTCTTGCCTCTCGACCACAATCGCGGCGCTAACCACCTGGGTGGTCGCGGCGACGTAGACCAGGAGGGCTTCTCCGGCAGCTGGGGGCACCAAGATAGGCGCCTTTGTGAGGAGCGCCTTCAGGTTGCCGAGGGCTTCCTCGGCCTCAGGGGTCCAAGTGAAGCACTCGGCCTTCCTTAAGAGGCGGTACAGAGGTAGACCTCTTTCGCCGAGGCGTGAGATGAAGCGGCTCAGAGCCGCGAGGCATCCCATGACCCTCTGTACGCCTTTCAAGTCCTTGATGGGCCCCATGCTGGTAATGGCTGCGATCTTTTCCAGGTTGGCTTCGATGCCCCGCTCGGAGACGATGAACCCCAAGAGCATGCCTCGGGGCACCCCGAAGACACACTTTTCGGGATTGAGCTTGACGCCTTTCGCCTTGAGGCATCGGAATGTCGTTTCAAGGTCGGAAAGGAGGTCGGAGGCTTTCCTCGTCTTGACTACGATGTCATCGACGTAGGCCTCGACCGTGCGGCCAATGTGTTCGCCGAACACATGGTTCATGCACCGTTGGTACGTCGCGCCCGCATTCCTCAAACCGAACGACATGGTGACATAGCAGTACATGCCGAAGGGTGTGATGAAAGAAGTCGCGAGCTGGTCGGACTCTTTCATCTTGATTTGATGATACCCTGAGTAGGCATCGAGGAAAGACAGGGTTTCGCACCCAGCAGTGGAATCCACGATTTGGTCGATGCGAGGCAGAGGGTAGGGAACCTTCGGACATGCTTTGTTGAGACCAGTGTAGTCTACACACATCCGCCATTTCCCCCCTTTCTTTCTCACAAGCACAGGGTTGGCAAGCCATTCGGGATGGAATACCTCTTTGATGAACCCTGCCGCCATTAGCTTGTGAATCTCCTCGCCTATGGCTCTACGCTTCTCCTCGTCGAATCGGCGCAGCGGCTGCTTGACGGGTCGGGCTCTGGCTCGGATGTCCAGCGAGTGCTCGGCGACATCCCTCGGTACGCCGGGCATGTCCGAGGGACTCCACGCGAAGACGTCGGCGTTCGCGTGGAGAAAGTCGACGAGCACTGCTTCCTATTTGGGATCGAACCCGGAGCCGATCCGGATCTGCTTGGAGGTGTCGCCGCTGGGGTCGACGGGGACGGACTTAACCGTCTCCGCTGGCTCAAAGTTGCCGGCGTGACGCTTCACGTCTGGCACCTCCTTAGAGAGGCTCTCTAGGTCGGTGATGAGGGCCTCGGACTCGGCGAGGGCCTCGGCGTACTCCACGCACTCCACGTCGCATTCGAACGCGTGTTTGTACGTAGGGCCGACGGTGATGACCCCGTTGGGGCCCGGCATCTTGAGCTTCAGGTAGGTGTAGTTGGGGACGACCATGAACTTCGCGTAGCACGGCCTCCCCAGTACCACGTGGTAGGTTCCTCGGAACCCGACCACCTCGAACGTCAGGGTCTCCCTTCGGAAGTTGGAGGGTGTTCCGAAGCAGACGGGAAGGTCGAGCTGCCCGGACAGAGGACAGATCAACATGCAGGAGCCCGAGGGTCTCAGCGTAGATGATGTTGAGGCTGCTGCCTCCGTCCATGAGGACCTTGGTGAGCCTGACGTCGCCGATGACGGGGTCGACGACGAGCGGGTATTTCCCCGGGCTCGGCACATGGTCGGGTGATCGTCTCGGTCGAAGGTGATGGGCTTGTCGGACCAGTCTAGATAGACTGGCGCCGCCACCTTGACCGAGCAGACCTCCCGGCGCTCTTGCTTGCGGTGCCGAGCCGAGGCGTTCGCCGCCTGCCCACCATAGATCATGAAGCAGTCGCGGACCTCGGGGAACTCTCCTGCCTGGTGATGTTCCTTCTTGTCGTCGTCGCGGGCCTTGCCACCCTCCACGGGTGGCCCGGCCCCGTGGAAGTGGCGCCGAAGCATGACGCACTCCTCAAGGGTGTGCTTGACGGGTCCCTGGTGATAGGGGCACGGCTCCTTGAGCATCTTGTCGAAGAGGTTGGCACCTCCGGGGGGCTTCCGAGGGTTCTTGTACTCGGCGGCGGCGACAAGGTCCGCGTCGGCGGCGTCGCGTTTCGTTTGCGACTTCTTCTTGCCCTTCTTCTTGGCGCCGCGCTGAGTTGACGCCTCGGGAGTACCTTCCGATGGACGGCCCTGGGGCTGCTTGTCCTTTCGAAAGATAGCCTCGACCGCCTCCTGGCTGGAGGCGAACTTGGTGGCGATGTCCATCAGCTCGCTCGCCCTGGTGGGGGTCTTGCGGCCTAGCTTGCTCACCAGGTCGCGGCAGGTGGTGCCAGCGAGGAACGCGCCGATGACATCCGAGTCAGTGACGTTGGGCAGCTCGGTGCGCTGCTTCGAGAATCGCCGGATGTAGTCTCGGAGAGACTCTCCCGGCTGCTGTCGGCAGCTTCGGAGGTACCAGGAATTCCCGGGGCGCACATACATGCCCTGGAAATTGCCAGCGAAAGCTTGGACTAGGTCGTCCCAGTTGGAGATCTGCCCCAGAGGCAGGTGCTCCAACCAGGCGCGAGCGGAGTCAGAGAGGAACAGGGGGAGGTTGCGGATGATGAGGTTGTCATCGTCCGTTCCACCCAGTTGGCAGGCCAGACGGTAGTCCACGAGCTACAGTTCCGGTCTCGTCTCCCCCGAGTACTTTGTGATAGTAGCCGGGGGTCGGAACCGGGTCGGGAACGGCGCCCGTCGAATGGCTCAGCTGAAGGCTTGCGGACCGGGTGGTTCGGGCGAGGGACTCTGATCCTCCCCGCTGTCGTAGCGTCCCCCACGCCTGGGGTGGTAGCCTCGGCGCACCCTCTCGTCGAGGTGGGCCCGTCGGTCGTGGTGGTGGTGCTCGTTGCAGAGGCGACCTGGGGCCGCAGGCGCGGTGTTGCGCGTGCGCCCGGTGTAGACCGAGGCTTCCCGCATGAATCGGGAAGTCGCAGCATGAGGTTCCGAGGGGTACCCCTGCCTTCGGGAGGCAGAGCTCTCGGCCCGTCGGACCGCGGCGCCTTCCAGGAGATTCTTGAGCTCTCCCTGGATTCGTCGCCCCTTGGTGGTTGATGGCTCTGGCATCGCGCGAAGAAGCATTGCTGCTGCCGCCAGGTTCTGGCCGACCCCACTGGATGCGGGTGGTGGCCTGATCCTGACATCGTCGGTGATGCGGCGCTGGAAGCCCTGGGGTAGATGACGTATTTCTCCGGCCGGAGGTTGGCCCGCCCATGCCTGCCCGACGTCCCGACGGATCGGCTCCAGCACTCCTGCTCCCTCGTCGAGCCCGGCCTGCACCCCGCGAATTTGCTCGAGCTGTGGGTCATGACCCCCCGCCTGAACGGGGACCACAGCTAGCTCCCGTGGGATGTCAACGCGAGGCACCGGCCTAGGGAGGTCACCGTCCTCCGGCATGCCGAGATGGTTGCCTTCGGGGGGACCCCCTAGATCGACGTGGAAGCATTCGCGACTGGGGCCGCGGTCCTCGTCGCCGAGGCTACGGCTACCGTCGGAACAGTCGGAAAGGCAGTAGTCGCATGCGGTCATGAAGTCCCGCACGGCACTGGGGTTGCCAAGTCCAGAGAAATCCCAACAGATGCTGGGTTCGTCGTCTTCCTCGGACCCAGAGGGCCCGTAGGTCGAGACGTCCGTCAACCGGTCCCAAGGTGACCGCACACGAAACCCCAGAGAGTCTGGATTTGCCTCTACGAAAGCGCCCGCCAAAGCGAAGTCGCTAGACGGGTTGAGGCTGAAACCGAAAGACGCGGGATGGGAATCGATCGGTACCTTTTGGTCGACGGGCGGCGATAAGGTCACGTCGGGGACTGACTGCGCCGTCGTCTCAGGTACGAGGGTGACGTCCAGCAAGATTTTCGCGAGCGTGCTGGCGTCGTCCGCTTGCTCGGGATTGGCGTGTCGCGGGGAGACAGCGCTCGCCTTCGTCTCAAACGCGAGGTCGACGCCCGGTGCGCCCCCCGTTGGGGTGCCGGGACCATCGACTCGCTCGACAGCCGACGAGGCGCTGCCTCCTGCCTGGCCTTGGTTGCCCCGCCTCCTCCTCCGTCGGCGGGGGAGAGGACAGGGTGAGCTTGAAGGTTGCTCTTCCACCACGCGGGGAAGACGTCGCCGATTCCACCGCCGGCAGGCGGGTTGTCGGCCGCCACCGTTGTTGTCGCACGGCGGTGGAAGGAGTATCATGTCGTAGCTGCCGTCGAGGGATATGAACTCAAGACTCCCGAAACGGAGCACCGTCCCAGGTTGGAGAGGTTGTTAGAGACTGCCCATCTGGAGCTTGACGGGAAGTTGTTCGTCAACACGCAGCAGGCCCCTACCTGGCACGCCAACTATCGGCGTTCCGAGACCGGGGGGTCCCTGGGCCGACGAGTGAATGTCGCCGCGTGCCCCAGCCCAGATGGGTCGAGCGCGAGGGCGAGCGCGAAAGGGGGAGAGCGAGGCGGCCGGAGACCAGCGTGAGAGAGGTGGGAATCCCGCGACCCTCGTGTTCGTCCCGCGCCCAGGTCGGGTGCGCTTGCAGTAGGGGGTTACAAGCGTCCACGCGGGAGAGGGAGCGAGCGGCTCCAAGCGAGCGCCTGTTCTCGTCCTCGTCCCTGCGCGGCCAACCCTCTCTAAGAGGGCCCTGGTCCTCCCTTTTATAGGCGTAAGGAGAGGATCCAGGTGTACAATGGGGGGTGTAGCAGGGTGCTACGTGTCTAGCGGAGGTGAGCTAGCGCCCTAGGTACGTGCCGTTGTGGCAGCCGGAGAGATCTTGGCACCCAGCTGGTGTGATGTCGTGGCCGTCGAAGGAGCGATGGAGCTTGGCGGAGGGACAGCTGTCGGAGCGGTTGAGTCCTTGCTGACGTCCTCTGGCTTCCATAAGGGGGCTGAGAGCCGCCGTCGTCACAGAGCATGCGGGGCGCCATCATTGCCTATCTGGCGGAGCGAGCCAGATGGGACGCCGGTCTTGTTCCCTGCGGCCCGAGTCAGCTCGGGGTAGGGTGATGATGGCGCCTCCTGTTGACGTGGCTGGTCTACGTCCTAGGTTGGACGATGTGGAAGCTCCTCCGAAGCCGAGGTCGAGTCCGAGCCCCCGGGTCGGGCGAGGCGGAGATTGCCGTCTTCTGGGGCCGAGCCCAAGTCCGAGCCCTGGGTTGGGCGAGGCGGAGATCGTCGTCTTCTGGGGCCAAGCCCAAGTCCGAGCCCTGGGTCGGGCGAGGCGGAGATCGTCGTCTTCTGGGACTTAGCCCGAGTCCGAGCCCTGGGTTGGGCGAGGCGGAGATCGTCGTCTTCTGGGGCCGAGCCCAAGTCCGAGCCCTGGGTCGGGCGAGGCGGAGATCGTCGTCTTCTGGGACTTAGCCCGAGTCCGAGCCCTGGGTCGGGCGGAGCGGAGTTCGCCGTCTTCCGGGACTTAGCCCGAGTCCGAGCCCTGGGTCGGGCGGAGCAGAGTTCGCCGTCTTCCGGGACTTAGCCCGAGTCCGAGCCCTGGGTCGGCGGAGCGAAGTTCGCCGTCTTCCGGGACTTAGCCCGAGTCCGAGCCCTGGGTCGGGCGGAGCGGAGTTCGCCGTCTTCCGGGACTTAGCCCGAGTCCGAGCCCTGGGTCGGGCGGAGTTCGCCGTCTTCCGGGACTTAGCCCGAGTCCGAGCCCTGGGTCGGGCGGAGCGGAGTTTCCTATGGTGCCTCCGGCAGGGCCTGACTGCCTGTCAGTCTTACTCTGTCCAGTGGCACTGTAGTCGGTGTGGCGTAGGCGGCGCTGTCCTTCTGTCAGTCCGGTCAGAGGAGCGGCGAAGTGACGGCGGTCACTTCGGCTCTGCTGGCTGGGGGGTGCGCGCCAGGATAAGGGCGTCAGGCCACCTTTGTATTAAATGCTCCTGCGACTTGGTCGGTCGGTGCGGCGATTTGGTCAGGGTTGCTTCTTAGCGAAGGCAGGGCCTCGGGCGAGCCGGGAATATGTTCGCCGCTGAAGGGGGGCCTCGGGCGAGACAGAAATCCTCCGGGGTCAGCTGCCCTTGTCCGAGGCTAGGCTCGGGTGAGGCGTGATCGTGTCCCTCGAATGGACTGATCCCTGACTTAATCGCACCCATCAGGCCTTTACAGCTTCGTGCTGATGGGGGTTACCAGCTGAGAATTAGGAGCCTTGAGGGTACCCCTAATTATGGTCCCCGACAAAGGTGGATACGAACGTATCAAATAAGCTTTGTTGTTTGGTTCACATATTTGTAACGTGATGAGTAACTGGTAACGTTAAATCATGTTTGTTTAAATTTAACTGTAATCGGATACCGCACTAGAAAGTGATATCAGCCTATTGAAACTTATTATCATTGGTATTTGGGCATGAATCATTATCGTTATTATTACCATTTATGTTGCATTTTATGAACCAAACGATACCTTAATTTTAACGGTTTGAGAGTTGATGGGTTATGATATCAGGGTTCGAAATCTTGAGAGGCAAATCAGACCAGAACGATAGTTCATAGAGATATATAGGTTATTTTTTCAAGAAATATTTTGCTGCAATTGACCCTGGGCCCCAAATTCGTCTTGCAACCAGGGCCCAAGTTCAAGGGCGAAGAAGGCCTCCGTCACCCTTGTGTATCTTGTGTATACTTTGACGAATGACGAGGATTGCTGGATTGGATATCCACAGAACCAATCAAACACGGCAAATGCAATTCCCAGCCCACCTGTGCCGTTCCAGTGGGCCATCCCTAGCTCCAAGCCCAACAACCGCCTACGCCGTGGGGAATGGTCGCCGCCACCGCCACCGCCACCGCCATGGTCACCGCTGCATCTGCGGCCTCGCCGCTACTCAATGGGAGCCGAAGACCTGAGCGGCTCCGCCATCGCGGACTCAGCGACCCGAGGAAGGGTACCTTTGGGACTTGGGAGGAGGGTCCCAACAGCTTCCAGCCATCCGACCCCATTCTCACCTAGGCCGTACGCTCCTCGCTGGCGCCCCGGCGTCTTCTTATCAGACTCTTGCGGAGGCGTGAAATTGAAATGCTCAATGGATTGTATGCGCGCGCGCAGGTGGACAGCGGGCTGAAGGACGACTTGGTTTTTGGGGACCCGAACGCGCCGCGGTTCGTGCTGTGGGAGGGGAAGCTGAAGCCCGTGCCATCCAAGCCCGCCGACCTCCCGTTCTTCGATTTCATGAAGCATTAACATCCCTGGCAAGCCGAGGGCCGGTCTAGGCGCGCTTGGCTTCCGCCCGCCTCCTCCAGTTCGTGCTCTCCCCATGTTGCATTCTTAAATCTTTGTGCGCTTTGATTGTTCCATTGCCAATGGGGCTGAGCGTTTCTGGCGAAGGTTTCAGGGCCGCGGCGCGAGGAGTCAGTGGAGGAGTTCGTGCGCCGCAGCCTCGGCGCTGAGGTCTTTGAGCACCTCATTGAGCCTTTCTGCTCAGGTAGTTATTGCAGTGTGCTATCACTGTTTATTCTAGTCTGCTAGTTGCCATAAGGATTACCAATTTCTATGTAAACCTAAGGTGTCTATGCTGGTGATCCTTCCAAGCTCAGTATGAAGGCTGCATTTGGGAAAGTGTGGCGGTTAGAAGAAGCTGGAGGTAGTATTATTGGTGGAACCATCAACCATCAACACTATTCAGGAGAGGGGCAAGAATCTGAAATCACTAGGGATCCGTGAGAGCTTGATCCATTTTCTTTTTGTTCCACTAATTGGCTGTTGTGTCATATTGATCTGTTTGACCTCTTTTAGCCGTCTTCCGGAGCCAGCAGACAGTTGCATCTTTCAGGAAGGGTCTTGCTATGCTTCCAAATGCTATCACATCCAGGTTTGCTTTTATTGTTTTGTATATTTACTAACAAATATGTTCGTGTGTTGCAACAAACATCTTGTTACGCTGTCACCTGACCGACTTGAGGCTCAGATATATATGCAATGGTTGTGTCATCTGTTCCATATGTCTTGGATTCAGACTTCATAATGTGACTAGACACATGTTCTAACTTGTATTAGCTTGGGTGTCGTTTGGTTCACAAAATGTAACGTAAATAGTAACGGTAATGGTTCACACTCGATTACCAGCGGTAACAAGTTTGAATAGACCGATATCAAACAACACCTTGGTTCCTAAGTCCGGGTCATAGACGAGATAGAGAGGTGCGTGAGGATATTGTGGGAAGTAAAAATATCTTGGACGTAATAGTCCTTTCTGCTTATAATATCATTAATCGTGTGTGTATGTAGATACAGAGGTGCCCTACAAACATAACCCACTACACTAACCAAGACTCTAGGAAAGCATCACCATGCCTCAACCTGAGTCATGGTATAAAAACTAAGAGCTAGGACAAACCCTTAGCACCACACCACATCTGACACTCATCATCAGCTAAAGAGAAGGCCTTAGTGACATAGGTGGTAAACCTTCAAAAACACACTCATTGCGGTGCCTCCAAATACTCCAAGCTCCTAAGATCACAAGCGAGATAACGCCTTTTTGGATATCTTCATGAACGCGATTAACTGAAGCATTTCACCAAGCCTTGAAATTATTTTTCCCGATGTCTGGGGACAACGCAGCCAAGCCCATCCTTTGGAAGAGGTAGAACCAAAAGTTGATAATGGAAGTCTTTCACCATTTTAAGTCATAATAAAATACTAAGCTGTCCCCTCCCATTCCATTTTATATCATATTGGCCCCCTTCTTATTTCATGCCCAAGCTTTGCCACTGTAGGGGATATTAATGGTCAAATCTCCTAGAAAATATGTCTTACATTGATGGACAGAGGGTGGATCATTTACATTTTATTAGATCTGTTGGCATTCTTCCTCTTTGAGCATGAACTCTGTCTTTACCCTCTGCCGAGCGATGCTGCAGATGCCCTATCAAGATTCTACTATCCACCAGTTGTTGTTGTAACTGTTTCGTATCCAAAGGAAGCAATTAGAGAAGAATGCTTAATTGATGGTGAGCTCTAGGGTTTTGACCAGGTGCATCCACGTAGTCAAGGAGTTGAGACATTATGTATTTCTTGGAACCATCAAGTCTTAAAGCTCGAAACACATACAGACAGTTTTCTTTTCCAGCTTGCTTTTATTCTAGCAAAGCTGAATCCAAGATACAGATAATGATATAGAAGTATTATTGGTAACATGCTTTTGTAGGAACAATATACAGCTCATCACTCTTTCCAAATCGTGCTCCTGCTAGTAGGGTGTTACTTCTAAACTACATAGGAGGTGCTACAAACACATGTATATGTACTGCACTCCAGAGATCAATAGACTTGCTGGTTGAGCATTTTCTCTTTTCAATCGTGACCTCCGAAAAATGCTTATAAATCCTACAGCAGTGGATCCTATAGTCTTAGGTGTCCGAGTTTGGCCACAAGCCATACCTCAGTTCGTGGTAGGACATCTTGTTCTTCTGGAGGCCGCAAAATCTGCCCTGGACCGAGGTGGCTACGATGGGCTGTTCCTGGGAGGTAACTATGTTGCAAGAGTTGTTCTGGGAAGATGCGTATGAGTGTGCCTCGCAAATATATGACTTCTTAACCATGTATGTCTACAAGTGATGAAAGAAGTGGAAGGCTTCATGTTAATTGTCATGTTGCATAGATGAGGTGGGACCAGGAGTAATAAAAGCTTTACGAGTATTTTTTTTTGTAAATTGCGTTTCTGTTTTTCCAGTCAACAATTAGTTACATTTTAGTTCACGGCCCTACAAAAAAATGTTTTGCATTCGTTTATGAGAGCTGTGCAGACTCATGCAGCGTTTTTATGTAAGTGCCAACAAAATCAGGTACTATTATTCGAGAACGAACAGAATGTGCAACTGAGATTGCCTTGGATGATTATTTTGTTTCTGCGTGAAGCATAAAAAACGTGAGTAGACACAAGTGAATCTTGGGCAATGTTTTTGATAGCGCAAATATTGCATGCATTCAATTGAATATCACAAGTATATGGATTTATTTTGGACCTTTGTCTTCACTGCTGCTGAGGCGATCAACAGCGACGCCATTTAGAGTGCTTAGGACACACATTTCTAGACTTATGTATTTTGATGACATTATATTTTTCTATTAGAGTACTAGAATGACTTTTTTAAGAAACGATAGAACTAGAGTGCCATTTGGTTCACATATTTATAATATAATGGGTAACTGATAATGTTAAATTTTGTTTGTTTAAGTCAAACCGTAATCAGATATCACACTAGAAATTGATACCAGTCTATTCAAGCTTGTTACCACTGGTACACGAGTGTGGACCATTACTATTTACGTTATATTTTGTGAACCAAACGGTACCTAGATATTTAGAAAGTTGTTCACGATATGATAAAATTGAAAGGGAAATGTGCCCTTGGGCCATTTCTAAGTATTTTGGTGATTGAGTGCCAACACAAGTACTTTTGTGTTAATCTATGCAAAGTGGTGGACAAAGTGCAAATCATGTCAAAAGGTATGTTTCTAGACTTAGTACATTGTTTTATGGACTAATGTATTGTGTCTAAGTGCTGGAAACAGGAAAATTGAATTGGAAATGAGATGACTCTGTTCAGCCAAAGTCAGCTCGGTCTGGGTGCACCGGACTGTCCGGTGGTGCACCGGACAGTGTCCGGTGCGCCAGGCTGGCTCTGGCGAACTTGCTGCTCTCGGGACTTCGACGGCGGTGTACGGCTATAAATCACCGGACTGTCCGGTGGTGCATCGGACTGTCCGATGAGCCATTCGCAGGCGAACTCGTCGCTCTCGGGAGAAGATTAACGGCGTACGGCTAAAATTCACCGGACTATCCGGTGGTGCACCGGACTGTCCGGTGAGCCAACGGTCAGCCGGGGCAACGGTCGGCCGAGAATTCCGCGCGGAACGCGTGGCCGAGCCAACGGTCACATTGGAGCACCGGACTGTCCGATGCGCACCAGACAGTGTCCGGTGCGCCAACGGCTCTCAATCTGCAACGGTCGGCTTCGCCAAATAAGGAAACAAATCCGCACCGGACAGTGTCCGGTGGTGCACCGGACTGTCCGGTGCACCAGTCGACAGAAGGCAAGATCTGCCTTCCTGGAATGCTCTCAACGGCTCCTAGCTGCCTTGGGGCTATAAAAGGGACCCCTAGGCGCATGGAGGAGCACACCAAGCATACTAAAAGCATTCCTAAGCACCAAGACTTCGATTCCACGCATTTGTTTCTTCGTGATAGCATCTAGAGCTCTATTTGAGTTGTGAACTCGTCGGGTTGTGTTGCGAGCTCTTGTTGCGACTTGTTGCGTGTTGTCACTGTGATTTTGTGTCTTGTGTGCGTTGCTCATCCCTCCCTTGCTCCGTGCTTCTTTGTGAACTTCAAGTGAAAGGGCGAGAGGCTCCAAGTTGTGGAGATTCCTCGCGAACGGGATATAGAAAAGCAAAGCAAAACACCGTGGTATTCAAGTGGGTCTTTGGACAGCTTGAGAGGGGTTGATTGTAACCCTCGTCCGTTGGGACGCCACAACGTGGAGTAGGCAAGCATTGGTCTTGGCCGAACCACGGGATAAACCACTGCGCCATCTCTGTGTTGATCTCTTGTGGTTATTGTGTTTTTTGAGACTTTTCTCTAGCCACTTGACATTACTGTGCTAACTCCTAATTAAGTTTTTGTGGCTATAAGTTTTTAAGTTTCACAGGATCACCTATTCACCCCCCTCTAGGTGCTCTCAAAAATCCTAAAAGAAAAAATCCTAAAAGAATATCGAGAAACCATCAATGACTAATAAAAGGTAAATTTATTTTAGTATAAGAGCAAAAAATTTCTTATTTAAATCTTTTACCATGCACATGTTTAACCAAGTATTCCCTCTGTCAAAAGTAAATAAAATTTAGCTAAAATTTTATAGACAAAAGCAATGTTTATGAGTAAACATTTTGCCTGGCTAAACAAAGTTATGATTATTTTCAAGTGAAATAAAATAAGCATGTTAGAGCTTGAAAGGATCATGATACTTAATAGGGGTTCTATTAGGCTTTTCTAAAATTTATTGCAACAGTTAAAAACTAATTTACAAGCTCAACATTACTAGAGTGCCTAATATGTAATTGAAGTTTTGCACCCTTGTTAGTGCTCTAGGAACGGGTACCTATGCACTATAATCAAACTAGGCCTACACAGAAAGGACAGGCCACGTGACCCACCTTCGAGGACAATACCCCTTTGAAGAGATAAGAAGGATACATGGCTGAGACCCCTAGGTTGAACAAGGTCGGAAACAGTCGGTAATCACTAAAATCATTGCATTTTTATATTTTTATGATACTTAGGGTGTGTTTGGTTTAGATATCTAAACCAAATTTGTTGCCAAAAATATGGAATGTCAACCAAACAGGTACTTCATGTTGGATAAATGTGGGTTTGGCCTAATTAATATTCAATAATAGTCAATGCTAATGACCTACTTAGAATGCTATGGTGTACTAATAATTTAGCACCATATTGGAAGTTCAAGGGACAAATCAATCAACTTAAATAGGTGGACCATTGGTGCATCTATTGAAAAGTTTGAAAAATGATGAAGGACTTCCACATGCGCACGTCGCCGCCACCCTTGGCTCGTGGCAGATCGGACCTTGGTCCGAATATTTCTTTCAAACGGTTGCACATTTTGCCTAGAGTGATGACCGTCGTGATGACCGTCCGTTTCCTGTTTTCTGGCTGATAATGGAAGTCAAATACTCGCCAGTTTCTAGTTCTAATGGCGCGACTGTTTCTGTTCGTATTCCTTCTCCCTCCTTCTGGCTGGCTATAAGAATGGAGAGAGAGGACTCTCTTCCGGTTACGCGCGATCTCTCACAGCGTTGCAAACAGCACATCCCCGTCCCATCTCATGCGAGCACAAAGAGAGTGGGAGAGTAGGCCTCCAAAATCGTCGTCCGCAGAGATACACTTGCACGGGTGTGCGGGCGATCAGGTTTTTGGGGAGCGTAGTCGCGAGTGCTCCCTTCATCTGTTCGACCAACGCTGCTTCGTCTACATCTGGTTCTTTGTCATCTTCCCCGAGCGACGCGTGCTACTGTTCTTCTTCTGGTGACCGTTCGAGGGATTGCACTACGTACATCTTCCTGCATCGAATTTGTATGGCTACATCGAACATACACACGAGATGTCTCATGTGAATGGAGCCACTGATGCCTTGAGCATCGATCCCTCCACAGGGTACTTTCTGTTTTTCGTATTTGTGCATGTTTATTACTGTTTACTGCTTATGCAAGTAGTGATACAAACATGCACATGCATGTCATCACATATATCACACTGTTTTTCTAGATTAAATTAAAACTGATAATTCCTAAATTTCTAACAATCCAAAAATCTAATATTAGGCATTTTTCTGTTAGTGGTTGTTGATTCTTGCTCTCAGATGCTATACATCAAGAACAAAGCTACACAATTGTTAATGATAAAAGACTTTCGTCCTTCTAAACATTATCTCCCTTCGGACATAATGATCTTCGAGCGAAGGTCATGAAGGGCGCACCTTCGTCATCTCGGTAAATGAATATAAATGAAGAAATATAAGACACATAAGAATGTAAATAATGGAAATATAGAAGTAGATTATTTACATTCTCATTTAATTTCACATCATAAACATGAACAAATACTCATAATATTTATATTTCATTGGTACCTTCGGCTTGACAGAAAGTGGAAATGTGAGAGACGCAGGAGCGATTACAATGCAGCGTGAACAGTACGGTGTTACTGTTCATCTATTTATAGACGCGGAACGCAACCCAGACAAAATTACATTCATGTACCTGACATTTATTGTTAACCATAAGGCACATTATCAAGGACTAAGTAGTTTTTTCTCCTTTAGGTCGGTTCCATCTTTCATCATCTTTATCATGCTAGGCCGAAGGTCCTTCAGCCACAACTTCGGCGCTCGTTCACCCTTCCTTCAGACTCCACCTTCATATCACACACATCTTCATCTCAAAGTCGAAGCCTCCTGTAACAGTCTGTTATACTGAAAAACATGTTAGTTAAGTTTTTGAGGACCTTCGGAAGAGGAAGGCCCCCAACAGTAGCCCCTCGCTGTATTAATTTGTTTTTGTATTTAACAAATTCAGACTACAACGTGAACGAAGGCCTTTAGCCGAAGGTCCAAAAAAACATCTTCCATTCGCTAGAATAGCGAAAGTCAATGACATGTAGGGCCCACCAAGTTGTGATGCGCTGGGCATATAAATAGGAACCCGCATTGATAGCATTTGGTGTGCCATCTCAATCGCTTGCGCTATTTTTTCAAGCTTGGATTTTCTTGCTCTGCCAGATTTTGATTGATTTGTGAGCTTCGGCATTTGCACAAGTGCTTACTAGATGGCTGAAGAGAAGAAGGTTGTTGACCCTGCACTAGCTGGGTTTTACGAGGCTATGGAAAAGACAAACACAGAGAAAATCACTAATGAAATGCTAGTTGGGTTGTCTGAAGATTCTGGCGATAGCGAAAGCTTTGATTTAGAAAGTGGAAACGAAGATGCCAAAGATCGGCCCTGGCGACCGAGTCATACCATCTTCGGAAAGTCATCCATCAAGCAAAGTCAGATTGTGTCGGGGACCATAATTAGGGGTACCCTCAAGACGCCTAATTCTCAGCTGGTAACCCCCATCAGCATAAAGCTGCAGAGGCCTGATGGGTGCGATTAAGTCAGGGATCAGTCCATACGAGCGACTCGATCACGCCTCGCCCGAGCCTAGCCTCGGGCAAGGGCAGCCGACCCCGAGATGTTTCCGTCTCGCCCGAGGCCCCCTTTTAACGGCAGACACATCTCCGGCTCGCCCGAGGCCTTGCCTTCGCTAAGAAGCAACCCTGACTAAATCGCCGCGCCGACCGACCGAGTCGCAGGGGCATTTAACGCAAAGGTAGCCTGACACCTTTATCCTGACGCGCGCCCCCCGGCAGAGCCGAAGTGACCGCCGTCACTTCGCCGCTCCACTGACCGGTCTGACAGAAGGACAGCGCCGCCTGCGCCATTCCGACTGCAGTGCCACTTGACAGAGTGAGACTGACAGGCAGTCAGGCCTTGCCAAAGGCGCCATAGGAAGCTCCGCCCGACCCAGGGCTCGGACTCGGGCTAAGGCCCCGGAAGACGGCGAACTCCGCTCCGCCCAACCCAGGGCTCGGGCTCGGGCTAAGGCCCCGGAAGACGGCGAACTCCGCTCCGCCCGACCCAGGGCTCGGACTCGGGCCAAGGCCTCGGAAGACGGCGAACTCCGCTCCGCCCGACCCAGGGCTCGGACTCGGGCTAAGGCCCCGGAAGACGGCGAACTCCGCTCCGCCCGACCCAGGGCTCGGACTCGGGCTAGGCCCCAGAAGACGACGAACTCCGCTTTGCCCGACCCCAGGGGTCGGACTCCGCCCTGGCCTCTGCCGAACGACCTCCGCCTCGCCCGACCCAGGAGCTCGGGCTCGGCCTCGGCCATGGAAGACAGACTCGACCTCGGCTTCGGAGGAGCCTCCACGTCGCCCGACCTAGGGCACAAGTCCGCCACGTCAACAGGAAGCGCCATCATCACCCTACCCCGAGCCGACTCGGGCCGCAGAGAACAAGACCGGCGTCCCATCTGGCTAGCTCCGCCAGATAGGCAATGATGGCGCCCCGCTAGACCCGTGACGACGGCGGCTCTCAGCTCCCTTACGGAAGCAGGGGGACGTCAGCAAGGACCCAACCGCTCCGACAGCTGTCCCTCCGCCAGGCTCCGTTGCTCCTCCGACAGCCACGACACCACACCAGCTGGGTGCCAAGATCTCTCCGGCTGCCACATTGGCATGTACTTAGGGCGCTAGCTCACCCCCGCTAGACACGTAGCACTTTGCTACACCCCCATTGTACACCTGGATCCTCTCCTTACGCCTATAAAAGGAAGGACCAGGGCCTTCTTAGAGAAGGTTGGCCGCGCGGGGACGAGGACGGGGCAGGCGCTCTCTTGGGGCCGCTCGCTTCCCTCACCCGCGTGGACGCTTGTAACCCCCTACTGCAAGCGCACCCGACCTGGGCGCGGGACGAACACGAAGGCCGCGGGATTCCCACCTCTCTCACGACTCGTCTCCGGCCACCTCGCTTTCCCCCCTTCGCGCTCGCCCACGCGCTCGACCCATCTGGGCTGGGGCACGTGGCACACTCACTCGTCGGCTTAGGGACCCCCCGGTCTCGAAACGCCGACAGTTGGCGCGCCAGGTAGGGGCCTGCTGCGTGTTGACGAGCAGCTTCCCGTCAAGCTCCAGATGGGCAGTCTCCAACGACCTCTCCAACCCGGGACGGTGCTCCGTTTCGGGAGTCTCGAGTTCATGTCTCTCGACGGCAGCTACGACATGATACTCCTTCCACCGCCGCGCGACGACGACAATGGCGGCCGACAGCCTGCCCGCCGGCGGCGGAATCGACGACGTCTTCCCCGCGTGGTGGAAGAACAACATTCGAACTCGCCCCGTCCTCTCCCCCGCCATCGGAGGAGGAGGCGGGGCAACCAAGGCCGAGCGGGAGGCCGCGCTCCGTCGGCTGTCGAGCGAATCAACGTCCCCAGTGCCCCAACGGAGGGCGCGTCGGGCGTCGACCTCGCGTTTGAGACGAAGACGAGCGCCGTCCCCCGCGACACGCCAATCCCGAGCAAGTGGATGACGCCAGCACGCTCGCGGAGGGCCTGCAGGACGTCGCCCTCGTACCCAAGACGACGGCACACTCAGTCCCCGACGTGACTATGTCGCTCCTCGTCGACCAAAAGGTACCGACTGATTCCCATCCTACGTCATTTCGACTCGGCCTCAACCCGCCTAGCGACCTCGCTTTTGCGGGCGCTCACGTTGAAGCGAGTGCAACCCCTCTGGGGTTTCATGTGCGGTCGCCTTGGGACCAATTGACGGACGTCTCGACCTACGGGCCCTCTGGGTCCGAGGAAGATGACGATTCCAGCGTCTGTTGGGATTTCTCTGGATTTGGCAACCCCAGTGCCATGCGGGACTTTATGACCGCATGTGACTACTGCCTCTCCGACTGTTCCGACGGCAGCCGCATCCTTGACGACAAGGACTGCGGCCCAAGCCGCGAATGTTTCTACGTCGAGCTAGGGGATCCCTCCGAAGGCAACCATCTCGGCATGCCGGAGGACGGTGATCTCCCTAGGCCGGTGCCTCGCGCCGACATCCCGCGGGAGCTAGCTGTGGTCCCCGTTCCGGCGGGGGGTCACGACCCACAGCTCGAGCAAGTCCGCGGGGCACAGGCCAGGCTCGACGAGGGAGCAGGAGCGCTCGAGTCGATCCGCCGGGACGTCGGGCAGGTATGGGCGGGCCAACCCCCGGCTGGAGAAATACGTCACCTGCCCCAGGGTTTCCAGCACCGCGTCGCCAACGATGTCAGGGATAGGCCGCCACCCGCATCCAGCGGGGTCGGTCAGAACCTGGCAGCCGCAGCGATGCTCCTCCGCGCGATGCCAGAACCATCAACCACCGAGGGTCGGCGAATCCAGGGAGAGCTCAAGAATCTCCTGGAAGGCGCCGCGGCCCGGTGGGCCGAGAGCTCTGCCTCCCGAAGGCAGGGGTACCCCTCGGAACCTCATGCCGCGACTTCCCGATTCATGCGGGAAGCCTCGGTCAACACCGGGCGCACGCGCAACACCGCGCCTGCGGCCCCGGGCCACCTCGGCAACGAGCACCATCGTCGCGACCGTCGGGCCCGCCTTGACGAAAGGGTGCGCCGAGGCTACCACCCCAGGCGTGGGGGACGCTACGACAGTGGGGAGGATCGGAGTCCCTCGCCCGAACCACCCGGTCCGCAGGCCTTCAGCCGGGCCATCCGGCGGGCGCCGTTTCCGGCCCGTTTCCGACCCCCGACTACTATCACAAAGTACTCGAGGGAAACGAGACCGGAATTGTGGCTCGCAGACTACCGCCTGGCCTGCCAACTGGGTGGAACGGACGACGACAACCTCATCATCCGCAACCTCCCCATGTTCCTCTCCGACACTGCTCGCGCTTGGTTGGAGCACCTGCCTCCGGGGCAGATCTCCAACTGGGATAATTTGGTCCAAGCCTTCGCCGACAATTTCCAGGGCACGTACGTGCGCCCCGGGAATTCCTGGGACCTCCGAAGCTGCCGGCAACAGCCGGGAGAGTCTCTTCGGGACTACATCCGGCGATTCTCGAAGCAGCGCACCGAGCTGCCCAACATCACCGACTCAGATGTCATCGGCGCGTTCCTTGCCGGCACCACCTGCCGCGACCTGGTGAGCAAGTTGGGTCGCAAGACCCCCACCAGGGCGAGCGAGCTGATGGACATCGCCACCAAGTTCGCCTCTGGCCAGGAGGCGGTCGAGGCCATCTTCCGAAAGGACAAGCAGCTCCAGGGCCACCCGACGGAAGAGGCTCCCGAGGCGTCTACTCCGCGCGGCGCCAAGAAGAAAGGCAAGAAGAAGTCGCAAGCGAAACGCGACGCCGCTGACGCAGACCTTGTCGCCGCCGCCGAGTACAAGAACCCTCGGAAGCCCCCCGGAGGTGCTAACCTCTTTGACAAGATGCTCAAGGAGCCGTGCCCTTACCATCAAGGGCCCGTCAAGCACACCCTCGAGGAGTGCGTCATGCTTCGGCGCCACTTCCACAGGGCCGGGCCACCCGCAGAGGGTGGCAGGGCCCGCGACGACGACAAAAAGGAAGATCACCAAGCAGGAGAGTTCCCCGAGGTCCGCGACTGCTTCATGATCTACGGAGGGCATGCGGCGAATGCCTCGGCTCGGCATCGCAAGCGAGAGTGTCGGGAGGTCTGCTCGGTGAAGGTGGCGGCGCCAGTCTACCTAGACTGGTCCGACAAGCCCATCACCTTCGACCAAGCTGACCACCCCGACCATGTGCCGAGCCCGGGGAAATACCCGCTCGTCGTCGATCCCATCATCGGCGACGTCAGGCTCACCAAGGTCCTAATGGATGGGGGCAGCTGCCTCAACATCATCTACGCCGAGACCCTCAGGCTCCTGCGCGTCGATCTGTCCTCCGTCCGAGCAGGCGCTGCGCCCTTCCACGGGATCATTCCTGGGAAGCGCGTCCAGCCCCTCGGACAGCTCGACCTTCCTGTCTGCTTCGGAACGCCCTCCAACTTCCGAAGGGAGATTCTGACGTTCGAGGTGGTCGGGTTCCGAGGAACCTACCACGCGGTATTGGGGAGGCCATGCTACGCGAAGTTCATGGCCGTCCCCAACTACACCTACCTGAAGCTCAAGATGCCGGGCCCCAACGGGGTCATCACCGTCGGCCCCACGTACAAGCACGCGTTCGAATGCGACGTGGAGTGCGTGGAGTACGCCGAGGCCCTCGCCGAGTCCGAGGCCCTCATTGCCGACCTGGAAAACCTCTCCAGAGAGGTGCCAGACGTGAAGCGACACGCCGGCAATTTCGAGCCAGTGGAGACGGTTAAGGCCGTCCCTCTCGATCCCAGTGGCGACACCTCCAAGCAGATCCGGATCGGTTCCGGGCTCGACCCCAAATAGGAAGCAGTGCTCGTCGACTTTCTCCGCGCAAACGCCGACGTCTTTGCGTGGAGTCCCTCGGACATGCCCGGCATACCGAGGGATGTCGCCGAGCACTCGCTGGATATTCGGGCCGGAGCCCGACCGGTCAGGCAGCCTCTGCGCCGATTCGACGAGGAGAAGCGCAGAGTGATAGGCGAGGAGATCCACAAGCTAATGGCAGCAAGGTTCATCAAAGAGGTATTCCATCCCGAATGGCTTGCCAACCCTGTGCTTGTGAGAAAGAAAGGGGGGAAATGGCAGATGTTTGTAGACTACACTGGTCTCAACAAAGCATGTCCGAAGGTTCCCTACCCTCTACCTCGCATCGATCAAATAGTGGATTCCACTGCTGGGTGCGAAACCCTGTCTTTCCTCGATGCCTACTCAGGGTATCATCAAATCAAGATGAAAGAGTCCGACCAGCTCGCGACTTCTTTCATTACGCCCTTCGGCATGTACTGCTATGTCACCATGCCGTTCGGTTTGAGGAACGCGGGTGCGACGTACCAGCGGTGCATGAACCATGTGTTCGGCGAACACATCGGTCGTACGGTCGAGCCCTACGTCGATGACATCGTAGTCAAGACAAGGAAAGCCTCCGACCTCTCCGACCTTGAAGTGACATTCCGGTGTCTCAAGGCAAAGGACGTCAAGCTCAATCCCGAGAAGTGTGTCTTCGAGGTGCCCCGAGGCATGCTCCTGGGGTTCATCGTCTCCGAGCGGGGCATCGAAGCCAACCCGGAGAAGATCGCAGCCATCACCAGCATGGGGCCCATCAAGGACTTAAAAGGCGTACAGAGGGTCATGGGATGTCTCGCGGCCTTGAGCCGTTTCATCTCACGCCTCGGCGAAAGAGGCCTGCCTCTGTACCGCCTCTTAAGGAAGGCCGAGTGCTTCACTTGGACCCCTGAGGCCGAGGAAGCTCTCGGGAACCTGAAGGCACTCCTCACCAAGGCGCCTATCTTGGTACCCCCAGCTGATGGAGAAGCCCTCTTGGTCTACGTCGCCGCGACCACTCAGGTGGTTAGCGCCGCGATTGTGGTCGAAAGACAAGAAGAGGGGCATGCATTGCCCGTTCAGAGGCCAGTTTACTTCGTCAGCGAGGTGCTGTCCGAAACCAAGATCCGCTACCCACAAGTTCAGAAGCTACTGTATGCAGTGATCCTGACGAGGCGAAAGTTGCGACATTACTTCGAGTCTCATCCGGTAACTGTGGTGTCATCCTTCCCCCTGGGGGAGATCATCCAGTGCCGAGAGGCCTCGGGCAGGATCGCAAAGTGGGCGGTGGAAATCATGGGCGAGACAATCTCGTTCGCCCCTCGGAAGGCCATCAAGTCCTAGGTACTGGCGGACTTCGTAGCCGAATGGGTCGACACCCAGCTGCCGACGGCTCCGATCCAACCAGAGCTCTGGACCATGTTTTTCGACGGGTCGCTGATGAAGACGGGAGCCGGCGCGGGCCTGCTCTTCGTCTCGCCCCTCGGGAAACACCTACGCTACGTGCTGCGTCTCCATTTCCCGGCGTCCAACAATGTGGCTAAGTACGAAGCTCTGATCAACGGATTGCGAATCGCCATCAAGCTAGGGGTCCGACGCCTCGACGCTCGCGGCGACTCGCAGCTCGTCATCGACCAAGTCATGAAGAACTCCCACTGCCGCGACCCGAAGATGGAGGCCTACTGCGATGAGGTTCGGTGCCTGGAAGACAAGTTCTACGGGCTCGAGCTTAACCACATCGCCCGACGCTACAACGAGACTGCGGACGAGCTGGCAAAGATAGCCTCGGCGCGAACGACGGTTCCCCCGGACGTCTTCTCCCGGGATCTGCACCAGCCCTCCGTCAAGATCAGCAACACGCCCGAGTCCGAGGTACCCTCGGCCCAGCCGGAGGCGTCCTCGGTTCAGTCCGAGGTACCCTCGGCCCATCCCGAGGCGTCCTCGGTTCAGCCCGAGCTACCCTCGGCCCCCGAGGGCGAGGCGCTGCGCGTCGAGGAGGAGCGGAGCGGGGTCACGCCTGATCGAGATTGGCAGACCCCGTACCTGCACTATCTCCGCCAAGGAGAGCTACCCCTCGACCAAGCCGAGGCTCGGCGGGTAGCGCGACGCGCCAAGTCGTTCGTCTTGCTGGGCGATGAGAAGGAGCTTTACCACCGCAGCCCCTCGGGCATCCTCCAGCGATGCATCTCCATCGCCGAAGGTCAGGAACTCCTGCAAGAGATACACTCGGGGGCTTGCGGCCATCATGCAGCGCCCCGAGCCCTCGTCGGGAACGCTTTCCGGCAAGGCTTCTACTGGCCGACGGCGGTGGCTGACGCCACTCGAATCGTCCGCACCTGCGAGGTGTGTCAATTCTATGCGAAGCGGACCCACCTGCCCGCTCAGGCTCTGCAGACGATACCGATCACCTGACCCTTCGCTGTGTGGGGTCTGGACCTCGTCGGCCCTCTGCAAAAGGCGCCCGGGGGCTACACGCACCTGCTGGTCGCCGTCGACAAATTCTCCAAGTGGATCGAGGTCCGACCCCTGAACAGCATCAGGTCCGAGCAGGCGGTGGCGTTCTTCACCAACATCATCCATCGCTTCGGGGTCCCAAACTCCATCATCACCGACAACGGCACCCAGTTCACCGGCAGAAAATTCTTGGATTTTTGCGAGGATCACCACATCCGGGTGGACTGGGCTGCCGTAGCTCATCCCATGTCGAATGGGCAAGTAGAGCGTGCCAACGGCATGATTCTACAAGGGCTCAAGCCTCGGATTTACAACGACCTCAACAAGTTCGGCAAGCGATGGATGAAGGAACTCCCCTCGGTGGTCTGGAGCCTGAGGACAACGCCGAGCCGAGCCACGGGTTTCACGCCGTTCTTCCTGGTCTACGGGGCCGAGGCCGTCTTGCCCACTGACCTGGAATACGGCTCCCCGAGGACGAGGGCCTACGACGATCAAAGCAACCAAGCTAGCCGAGAAGACTCGCTGGACCAGCTGGAAGAGGCTCAGGACAGGGCCTTACTACACTTGGCGCGGTATCAGCAGTCCCTGCGACGCTACCACGCCCGAGGGGTCCGACCCCGAGACCTCCAGGTGGGCAACCTGGTGCTTCGGCTGCGTCAAGACGCCCGAGGGAGGCGCAAGCTCACGCCCCCCTGGGAGGGGCCATTCGTCATCGCCAAAGTTCTGAAGCCCGGAACGTACAAGCTGGCCAACAGTCAAGGCGAGGTCTACGGCAACGCTTGGAACATCTAACAGCTACGTCGCTTCTACCCTTAAGATGTTTCCAAGTTGTTCATATACCCCGCACCCACACAAAGTTTAGTCAACAAGGAAGGGTCGACCTCGCCTCGGCAAAGCCCGACCCTCCCTCGGGGGCTAAAAGGGGGGAACCCCCTCTGCGTCAAAATTTTCCTCGAAAAAAATCTCTTCTACCAGAATATCTTTCGTGCTTTTTGACTACTTCGAAAAGTGGGTCCTGGAAACGACGGAGTACACGTAAGCAGCCAAGGCTGACCGAGCCGAGGGACTCCTATGCCTCCGGGATACGGATACCTCACTCATCACCTTCTGCGATAAGTAACTCGCGTTCGGATAAAGTGACTCCGCGGATCGAACAAGTCTTTACGTTCGGAAGCCCTTCTGCCGAAGCGATCCTTCGAGCCTTCTCGACCGAGTCGGTGACAGGGCCTCATGGATGGGTGAAAGTACGCGTAAGCGGCAAGGCCGACCGAGCCGAGGGACTCCTACGCCTCCGAGATACGGATACCCCACTCATCACCTTCCGCGAGAAGCAACTCTCGCTCGCACAAACATCCCTGTTACCGACAAAAAGTCCAGATACTCGAAACAAGAGGAAAAGAGATGCAGCTTTACAACGCAGCGAGGGTGTGTGTTTTGGCCTCGACGGCCGCACAAGGCACACGCTACAAGATAATCTGATCCTGCAGGCTCGGGTCTTGACGCTGGAAGAGGGCAGCAACACCCTCGGCATCGACGGCACCTTCGGCGAGGCCCGACCTAGCCTCGAACGGCGACGTGGTCCGAGGGTCTCCGCTCCGAAGGATGACGTCATCACCACGCCCGGGCAATCGCTGCCAGGGACTACTCCGGGAATCCGGCCCGAGCAGGCGGCTCGGCCGGTTACCCCTGGGGCCTCGGCCAACCATCTTCCGAGGGCGCCAGCCCGGTCCGAAGCCTCGGCTGATCAACTCCGACGTCGATCCTGCCAACGGACAACCCGGCTAGGCTCCGGCCAACCAGGTTTTCATTTTTGAGCCAACTCTGCCTCTGTTCATGCTGATATCGCTACCCCTGGCCTCGGCTCGTCGAAGAGCGGCCGAGGGGTCTCTTTAACTAAGCTAGAGGAACCTCGGACAGCAAGGCCGACCGAGCCGAGGGACTCCTACGCCTCCGGGATACGGATACCTCACTCGTCACCTTGACACGGGGCGACTCATGCTTGGTGAAGCGGTTCAGATAGTCAACGGACGAGTCTTAGTGCTCAAAAATGAGGAAAAAACACGGCTCCATGCCGAAGTTACATACATGTTCAGGCCCCGAAAGCCGAAATGAACAAAAAATCCTGGCATTCGAAGTGCCATTACAAACGGAACTCTGGTTCCCCCTCCGCAGGTACGAACAACCCCACTCGATAGGGGTGGGCCTGCGGAGCAACAGAAGACCGACGAACGGCATGTCATCGCCCGCCCCGATAGCGGCGACGATGAAGACTTCTGTCCCGGGGGGCCGAACAGCAGCAGTGATGACCTCAGGGCGGATGCTGCTGCTGGGAGGCCCCCGCCCATGCCCGAACTCGAGAGGCAAGGACGGGCAGAAGGCCGTAGAGTTGGAGGTCGGTCCGTGGCCAGCCTTGGCTATCACGCCGGCGGAAGAACCTCTTCCAGCTGCCGTGGCAGACGCCGGCGCCGCGAGCGGCTCCGAAGCCACTCGCGTCCGAAGGCCAGGCACGCTGCAGATGCCAGCGCCACGGACGACGACCGCTCCTCCCTCCGATCACTGAGTAAAGGAGCGGGCCGCCGCCCACGTGGGGGCCGACCTCAACTCGACACACTCCCCTCCCCAGCCCTGGTGATGAAAATCCTTGAGGCTGAGGGAGGGGTAGAGGCCGCAGCCCGGCTCGCTTTCCCCCACCATCAAGCCGGAGGTCACCATCTTGGGTGACCGCCGGTGGAGGGGTGCAGCCGGGCTGCATGATGAAAATCCTTGAAGCCGAACGATGGCTGAAAGGTACCAACTCCCACAGAGTTGCGTTCCTCCAACGATGAGGCGAAAAGACGGTGATTTCCCCCATCCGGGGGCTTGGAAGGTGGAAAGACACGGTGCATCAGGGAGGAAGACATGGTCGCCTTACGAAAAGGGGTCGCCCTCCTTTTAAAGGCGACTCTCCCTGCTTGCGCCCCCAACCGTCACGGGCTGAGTCTTCTCCAACACGCTCCAAAGCCCTCCCCTGCGGCGCGGGGGCTGGGTCCCGCATGTCATGCAGACCGGCTCCGAGCAGAAGAAGCCAAACCGCCGCGCGTGGTGCACGCAACCGCCCAGCGGTTACAAGTGACCCTCCACTTTTGCCCAGACCAACGGGCGAAAGGGGCGGGCAGCCATGCAGGCGGCATGCAATCGCGCCAAGTGGACGCACCTCTCCGACTCCCAACACGCCAGCATGGAGGCCCAGGCCCACGCGTCGCGCGACCGGCGCGCCGGATGCTGCATGCAAGCAACTGTACCGCCTGTGCCACCACCGCGCCTCCTCGATTGCGGAACCAATACCGTGACTCGAGGCAACCCAGCGCGTGACCCAGCGGCGCCAGCCTGGCGCGGCGGCCAACGCGGCCAAAGGTGGGCCGGCAGTAATGACGGTGGCAGGCGCGCGGGAGCAGCGGACACGTCGTCAGCCAAGCTCACGTCCCATCCGGGGGCAGCAAGAGAACCCCCTCTCACGGCGTGAAGACAACGCACCCATGATCCGTTCCTCGAACGGCTCGCGCACGCGCAACGGCAGCTCCGCCAACTACTCGCCCCGTCGCATTAACTCCGCGGCTGGACGGGCGACGCTTCTGGCAGGAGCAGCGGACGACGCTTCGCCTTCGCCGAAACAACCGCGCCAAAAAAGGTACGCCGCGTCGTTCGGTTTCGTATCCTTTTTCCTTTTTTTCTCTTTCTCTATCTCTTGCGACAGGGACCGGGAAAGGGGGATACCCCGAAAGGGATCCTTCCCCGTGAAGGAACTAGGCTCCGAGCCTCCTTACTGATCAGGGGTTCGAAGGCTGGCCCCCCGAAGGGTTCAACAGCCACATCAGATCGCGTGGGCCCTACACCCACTACTGGTCAGAGGTTCGAAGGCCGGCCCCCCGAAGGGTTCCACGGCCGCCTCAGGCTACTCAGGCTCCGCGCCCATTACTGATCAGGGGTTCGAAGGCTGGCCCCCGAAGGGTTCACAGTCGCCTCAGACACCGAGCGAGGGATGACCAGGGGTACGTTCGATACATAACCGAGGCTCGGGCTGCGCTCCCGAGGTACCCTAGGACATTTCCGAGACCAGCGGGAGCGATTTTGTAACGGAATCCCATCGGAGGGAGGCATCAAGCCCTCGGACCCCGTCGCCAGGGGACCGGGTCCGGCAGATCACCCGCAAGTACTTTTGGGCGTGCCTTTGGGCCCCTAGCCGACCCCCAACGAACGGGGCACGGACGTCCACTCGGATTACCCGCTTGCAGCTCACCAGAGACACCATGTTCGGTGCCCATCGAGGGTAACATGGCGCTCTCCCCCCTCCTCCTTGCGGAAAGGCGACGTAGGGGCGTATGTAAAAAAGCCGAGTCTGTCCCTGATCGCCCTCTCGCCCTGTGCGGAGGCTCAGGGGCTGCTCTCGCAAACCCGGCTCCGGCCAAACCGTTGACAGCGTCAACATACCAGCCCGAGAACTTGGGCCCCGACCGTGCACCCGGGCTACGGCCAGTTCACATGAGGGAACCACCAGACCAGCCGAAGCATTACGCAAGGCATTAAGACCTTGAAGGAGTGAAACCACTCCTCCGAGGCCTCGGGGGCTACACCCGGCGGGTGCGCTCGCGCGCACCCACCGGAACAAAATGCAACCGAGAAAGGCTGGTCCCCTTGCAAAAAAGTGCGACGAAAGCCTCCAAGCGAGTGCTAACACTCCCTTCGAGGCTCGGGGGCTACTGTTGGGGACCATAATTAGGGGTACCCTCAAGACGCCTAATTCTCAGCTGGTAACCCCCATCAGCATAAAGCTGCAGAGGCCTGATGGGTGCGATTAAGTCAGGGATCAGTCCATACGAGCGACTCGATCACGCCTCGCCCGAGCCTAGCCTCGGGCAAGGGCAGCCGACCCCGAGATGTTTCCGTCTCGCCCGAGGCCCCCTTTTAACGGCAGACACATCTCCGGCTCGCCCGAGGCCTTGTCTTCGCTAAGAAGCAACCCTGACTAAATCGCCGCGCCGACCGACCGAGTCGCAGGGGCATTTAACGCAAAGGTAGCCTGACACCTTTATCCTGACGCGCGCCCCCCGGCAGAGTCGAAGTGACCGCCATCACTTCGCCGCTCCACTGACCGGTCTGACAGAAGGACAGCGCCGCCTGCGCCATTCCGACTGCAGTGCCACTTGACAGAGTGAGACTGATAGGCAGTCAGGCCTTGCCAAAGGCGCCATAGGAAGCTCCGCCCGACCCAGGGCTCGGACTCGGGCTAAGGCCCCGGAAGACGGCGAACTTCGCTCCGCCCGACCCAGGGCTCGGACTCGGGCTAAGGCCCCGGAAGACGGCGAACTCCGCTCCGCCCGACCCAGGGCTCGGACTCGGGCCAAGGCCCCGGAAGACGGCGAACTCCGCTCCGCCCGACCCAGGGCTCGGACTCGGGCTAAGGCCCCGGAAGACGGCGAACTCCGCTCCGCCCGATCCAGGGCTCGGACTCGGGCTAGGCCCCAGAAGATGACGAACTCCGCTTCGCCCGACCCCAGGGGTCGGACTCCGCCCTGGCCTCTGCCGAATGACCTACGCCTCGCCCGACCCAGGAGCTCGGGCTCGGCCTCGGCCATGGAAGACAGACTCGACCTCGGCTTCGGAGGAGCCTCCACGTCGCCCGACCTAGGGCACAAGTCCGCCACGTCAACAGGAAGCGCCATCATCACCCTACCCCGAGCCGACTCGGGCCGCAGAGAACAAGACCGGCGTCCCATCTGGCTAGCTCCGCCAGATAGGCAATGATGGCGCCCCGCTAGACCCGTGACGACGGCGGCTCTCAGCTCCCTTACGGAAGCAGGGGGACGTCAGCAAGGACCCAACCGCTCACACAGCTGTCCCTCCGCCAGGCTCCGTTGCTCCTCCGACAGCCACGACACCACACCAGCCGGGTGCCAAGATCTCTCCGGCTGCCACATTGGCATGTACTTAGGGCGCTAGCTCACCCCCGCTAGACACGTAGCACTTTGCTACACCCCCATTGTACACCTGGATCCTCTCCTTACGCCTATAAAAGGAAGGACCAGGGACTTCTTAGAGAAGGTTGGCCACGCGGGGACGAGGACGGGGCAGGCGCTCTCTTGGGGCCGCTCGCTTCCCTCACCCGCGTGGACGCTTGTAACCCCCTACTGCAAGCGCACCCGACCTGGGCGCGGGACGAACACGAAGGTCTCGGGATTCCCACCTCTCTCACGACTCGTCTCCGGCCACCTCGCTTTCCCCCTTCGCGCTCGCCCACGCGCTCGACCCATCTGGGCTGGGGCACGCGGCACACTCACTCGTCGGCTTAGGGACCCCCCGGTCTCGAAACGCCAACAGATTGATGCTATAAAAGGGAGATATTTCTGTGATATTTCTATTGTGAGAGCCGGAGGGGAGAGCGCCGCCCCTGTGCCCGAAGTAGACGAAGTTGTTGTTTACAGGAGCTTTATAAAGGCAGGGCTTCGGTTTCCGTTGAGTAAATTTCTAGTTGAAGTGCTAAAGATCTTTGAGATTTTTCTTCATCAGATTACCGCCGAAGCCATCATCAGGATGGAGATTTTTATTTGGGCCGTGAGGAGCCTGGGACTAGGGCCGAGTGCAAAATGCTTCTGCAACATGCACGAGCTGTCTTATGAGACAAAAGCTACTGGTAAGGAGCAATATCATAATAATTTTGGTTGTTACAGCTTCGTTCCCCGCTCTGATGTAAGCTATCCAGCTCCAACATTTTGGAAGAGGTGGCCAGGAGCCTGGATGGAAGAATGGTTTTATGTAAAGAACAACTTAGTTTAGAGGTGTCGGTGTTTCGGACCCCGGGGACCCTCAACCGGACCGACTAGTGAATTTTAGTGCTGCGTGCCCCTGTCCAGATGGGTTGATGCAAGATGGAACACAAGCGAAGGGATGAGGCTTATATTATCTTGCACCTGGGGGTGCTTGCAGTAGGGGTTACAAGCGTCACGAGAGAGAGCGAGAGCGAGGGAGAGAGAGAAAGAGAGGGTTCGGCCTTGAGGCGAGCTATCTGAGGCTGCCTCTACCGTGTCTCTCCTACTCTGCCTGCCTCCGCTCGTCTGCGTCGCGCGTTCATGTGCTCGTACGTCGCACGGTCGTCTCTCGCCTCTCTCCCTTTGCCTCAAGGCCGAACCCTCTCTCTCTCTCTCTCCCTCGCTCTCACTCTCCCTCGCGACGCTTGTAACCCCTACTGCAAGCACCCCCAGGTGCAAGATAATATAAGCCTCATCCCTTCGCTTGTGTTCCATCTTGCATCAACCCATCTGGACAGGGGCACGCGGCACTAAAATTCACTAGTCGGTCCAGTTGAGGGTCCCTCGGGTCCAAAACACCGACAAGAGGGAAAACATAAAGAGGATTATCCAACGCCCTATTTAGTCTCGCTTTGGCATCAGAAGGCCAACTACTGCTCTTGGAAATGAAATAGAAACATGCCAGATGACTTTTAATACTGTGTGCACTTTTATTGGCACAAGAGACTTGGTCCAAGAGCACATTACCTATAGAGTATGGCCTCTTGTGAGTGACTGGGAGATGCCGAAGGAGGTTGCTACCGGGTCTAGTCAGGGCGGCTTGGTCTATCTGAAATATACCTTCAGATACAGAGATCAGTTTGATGAGCCGAACGATGAATGGCTGAACTGTATTGAGGCGACCAGTGACGAGTTGCTTGGGGCCTTCACAAGAGCCGAGGATGATGCCATGACCTTAGCCTTTGGAGGACGGGGCAAGAAAAGGTTAAACAGAGTTTTTGATGTTATCGGTTTTGTATACCCAGATTATTGCTATCCCTCGCGAAAGCCGGGAAAGAAGAGAAAAGCTGCTACATCGGCCATCTCTGCTGTGCCGAAGGGTAAAAAGATTAAGGTTTTGATGCACCGGCCTAGATACATTGAAACGGCCAGAGTGCCGAAGCTTGCTGAGGGGACGTCTTCCACCGCTGAGCCAGGATACCTCGCTCCTGTCAATTCCAAGGGAGAATCGATTGAAGTGCCGAGAGTAATGGGATAGGAGAAAGCCAAGTCGGCCGAAGCGCCGAAGCGTCCAGCCGAAGCCAAAGAAAAGCGGCTGATGCGCCAGAGCCACAGGAGTCGGCAAGATTGCCAAAAATCCTGAGGCCGCCACTAGAGCTGGAGTTGCCAAAGGTGTCCAAGGCTCCTGCAATAACTCCCAAGAGAAGGAGGATGGCTAGCGTGCTGGATGCTGTCTTGGAGTCGACGAGGGCACCAACTCCTGCCTCTGCAAAGGAGGCTGCCGAAGTTGCTACAGCTCGCGTTGAAGTCGAAGCTGGGCCCTCAATGCCCATCGAAACAGAGCCTGTTGAAGCTTTTGTACGCAGTATTGAACAAGGACCTTCGCCGGTCTGGTCCTAGAAAAAGAAGACGAGCCTAAGAAGGTTGAATCTCCTACTCCCAAAGAGTGTACTAAAGAGCTAGACTTTATTATTCGACATGCTTCGGGTAAAAAATTGTCGGAAGAGGAAATTGCCGAAGCTAAGCACTATGCCCAGGAACTGAAGTACCCGAAAGGATCCTTGGTGTATAATGGCACAGATGAAGATGACTGTCACACCCGGTTTTGGAAGGTAAACCGAATGCGAACCATGTACGTGCCAGGATCAGAAACTCACGTACACAGCGATTACATAATTGGACATCATCACACAATGCTCGAAATAAATAGCGGAAAGGTACTTTATTACATCGAGATGTCCAAGACATCCACAGAGTCTAATACATAACCATTATTCAACATAAACATCAAAGTGCAGAATTACATAACATAGATGCTTAGCCTACACAAGCAGCTGACTGGGGGTTTGCCACTAAGAAAGAACTAGAACTCGTCGTAGTCCTGAAACTCCATGAAATCTTCCATGTTGCCAGCATCACCTCCTGAGTACTGAGTATAGTGGGGACAACCTAGGGTGGGGTGGTGTGTAAAGCAAGGGTGAGTACACATCAACGTACAAAGCAAATGTCCCGTTTGGCTAAAGTGGACTAGCTGTATATGGAGTTTGAGGTTAAGCAGTTGCTTTTAGTTGGTCAAGTATTTATTATTATTAGTAGGGCCAAGTTTTAGTAATAAACCCAGTTATTACCCAGAAGTACCTCCTCAAAAGAGGAAATACTAGAGATTAGATTTTATTTCATCATTGTTAACCTTCATCGTAAAAGTATCCAAAGTTCTTCTAATCAAAGAGGATCCCAAGGCTGCTCTTAACCGTGAGCTCGGCTGATATACCAGTTTTTAACACTCTGCAGAGGTTGTACACTTTACCCACAAGTCGTGATCCCTTTCCAGCCTGGGTTGTACAGATCCGATCTTCACTACCAAGGTGAATGGCCAGGGATACACTACGTAGCCTTTACAAAGACTCCCCCGGTGCATAGTTGCTCGTTAGGTTTCGCCAGTCGTACAAATGCAGTATCCCTCCCCAAGGTGGGTGACTAACAAAACCAAATCGAAAGAACCTCTGCACCCCAACCTTGGCAGAGCGAGCACTACGCCCCGACCCCCATTGACGGCCCTCCGACAAAGCCAACTACACCCCCAGGTTCATCTAATTAATCAGCTAAGGGCGTCCCATTCCACCCTCATGGTTGTACTGTTATCTTGGGTGGTCACTCCACGAATAGGTCCTTACGGAGAGGTACTCAGGAAAAAGGCCTGAGTCCTCTAAGGTATCACAAGATCATTCACATAATCAGGATAACAGTATCGTATCATAAATATTCACATCATGTTCATTGATTAAGTTAAGGCAATAGCAACATGCTAACCATGATAACCCAAAAGGTAAACAAGGATAAGTGAATATAGACTAGTCAATCCTTAGGTTTCATAAAGTAATGCGGGACAGTGAATCATAAAGTATGTAGGACATAATAGGTCAGAGGACACTTGCCTTCACCAGGTTGCTGCTCAGGGAGGTCTCCAACAACACACTCAAGAACCTCGGACTGCTCGTTGTCTAAATAAAGCGAGCATGCATTCAATACATTTTAAAAGTACAAATGAACATCACACCAAACATGTACAAACATTGGAACACATCTCAAAAAGGCACAATACTATATAAGGGATAATGAATTCAAAGTATAACATGAACTATAATATAAATTAACTTCATTTGGAAATAGATTATTATTTCCCTAAGTGTTACTTATAAGTACATAATCATAGTTCAATTTATTTTATTTGTGACCTAAAAAATTAGAACAGAGGTGAACTCATGTACTACACATTATTAATCTCACAAGCTTACACATGTTTAAATCTCTAAGGTTCCCCTTTTATTTATTTTATTAAGTAAATAAAAATACATCTACCTTAGTTCATATTCAATCCTAAAAATTAGAATGTGCAGACAGTAAATGAAACCATTTTATTCAGACAGAGAATAATTCTATGAACATTTTGCAATTTGAACCACTAGATTTGGGGTTCATATGGAAAAGATATGAAATAAACAAGTTTTAAAGTTTGAAATATGAAATCAGGGCTAAATCTGTGATTAAATAAAAGTCCAGGGGTCTAATTAAAATAAACCAGGGACCTAAGCGCTAAAATAGAGGATAATGGGTTGATTTCCGAAGACTAGGGGTTTCTTAAGCAAAACAGCCACGCGAAGGGGTATCAGGTGAATCTAACCGTCAGATCTAAATCCAACGGCTGAGATTAGATCTACGACTGAGGGCGCGCGCGCGTGCGAGCGGGCGAGCGCTGACAAGCGGGCTAGGGAGTATCAGCGACGGAGGGGGAGAACACGCTTACCGAGCGGGCCTAGCACCAAGGGGAAATGAACGGCTGCAGGGGTCCGAAGGGGTCCTAGGGGGTCCGAGCCGTTTGGTCAAGATCGGACGGAAGGGGTCCGAAGGGGTCCGAGGGGGTCTGAAGGGGTCCGAGCCGTTAGATCAAGATCGGACGGGAGAAATCAGACCGAGAATGATTAGCGGCTGCAAGTGGCACTGACAGGTGGGCCAGGGCATCAGGCGTGCGGGCGCGAAGCGGTATCCCGCGGTCCGGGCCGTGCGATCAAGATCGGATGCGGGAAAATTAGACCGGGGAAACAGACTGCTGCGGGCAGCACCGCTCCTCTCCGCGGCGGTGAGGTCACTGGGGTTGAGGCTGGCGCGAGCTAGGGTGGCTCTAGGGTCGCCGGAGTTGGGCAGAGGGGAAGAGGGCGCCACAGCGAACTCAATGGCGGGGAAGGGGCCATGAATCCACAGGCAGAGAGGGGAGAACGGTGGTGAGAAGGCCTCGAGCGGGTCGGAGAAACTCCGGTGAGCCGATCCGGCCACGGGGAGGGGACTTAAGGCACGCTAAGGCCTGGGCTGGCTTTAGCAGAGGCAGGGGTGACACAGGGACCTACTCTGGTGAACTATACCAGGCTAAATCGGCCGGCCACCGCGCGAGCACGGCGGACCGCCGCGGTCGAGCACCGGCGAAGGCGAAATTGGACGAACACAGGGCGCAATAAGGGAAATTGGGCATGGGGACGGGTGTCTCACCTCGGGGCGGAGCTCGGGGAGGCTTGGAGCAGTCTCCGACGAGCTGGATGGTCGGGGACACGGGCGCGGGTCTCCGGCGGCGGCTGGCGGCAAGGGCAGAGCGTGAGAGAGGGTGAAGCTGCGCGAAATGAGGTGAGGGGTGTGCTCGGAGCACTGGCGGGGCTTTATGAAGGGAGCTGGGCGCGTGGGCGGGCGTCGTGGCCGAGAAACCCGGCGACGTGCGCGAGTGCGCACGCGCCGGTCCACAGCGAGCGCGGAGAAGGCGGAACTGACAGGGTTGGCCCACGGCGCAGAGAGAGAAGAAAGGGGCGTGCGGGGCAACGGTTTGACGACTGGCAAAACGGGCCCGCGAGACAGAGAGAGAAAGGGAGCGCGCAGGCGAAGGAAACTGGCGCCGACAGATCGGCCCCACTGGGCAGCGAGCGAGTGAGTGAGCGCGCGCAGAAGACTGGCGCCGACAGGCGAGGTTCGCCTGTCAGGGGCGGCAGGCGTGCGCGGGACTGGGCCTGGTGGGCTGGTTTGGGCCGATTGGGCTGCTTTCTCCTTTTCTTTTTCTCTAAATTTTCTAATTCCTTTTCCATTTCTTTTCTCTAGGGTTTTTCAAATCCAAATTCAAACTAGGTTTCAAATTCAAATAAACTCAAATTTGTGCAACACTTCAAAGAATATTTTAAATTCAGCATGATGCAACATGTCATGACTCATAAGGTTTTGGCAAAGATAAATAATTAACCTCCACTAGTTTAGGCTATTTCTAATCAAAAAGGAAAAGGGAGAAAGAATCTAGAGAGAGAGAAAACCTAGAGTGAGAAAAAGAAGAGTAACACATGATTTTGGGTGATAATTAGAAAGAAATTTTATACCTCCAAAATCAGGGTGTTACAATGAATTTCTGTACTGCCTCCCGGATAATAAGGAAATATCTGTTTGCCGGGAGATGGCAAGAAATATAGGATTTCTGAAGCTCGAAGTTGGCCTCTCTACTATGTCGAAGGATGACCTCGCAGACAACCTCGCTTACTATAGTCTGAAGGTACAGATGTTTTGACTTATGAGCAGATTACTTTTTTATCTTTTGCTATTGTGCTGATCCTCTTCCTCCCTTTTTTGTAGGGCTTAATCCTGAGCAACGCTTTAAGGGCACAGAAGAATGCTGAGGACGAAAGCTGCAAAATAGCCCTTAGTAACCTCCGGTCAGAGGTTATCAATCTGAGAAATGAAACCGCGGAGAAGGATATGCTTTCCTTAGTAGACAAAGTCAAGGCTAGCGAAGCCAGTCTTGCTGCGCAGTCCGAAGCCCATAGAGCCAAAATTGAAAGCTTACAGAAAAAGCTTGCAGAAAAGAATGAGGATTTTGAAGTGGCTAAAGCGAAATAAGAAATAAGTGAATGGACTAGCGCAAGACTACAAAAGAATGTAGATGAGCTTCGGGAATCGAAGGAGAGATATTACAAAAAATCCTTAGATTGTGCTAAAAAGTTAAAAGATAGTTTTGCAAAGGTGGGTGCATACTCATCTGAGCAAAAAATTATTAGAGGCGATCCTTAAGGAATCATCAAATGGATCGGCGAAGAAGCTGAAGCCTTTGACGAAATACTTAGCGACTGTGGTGATTTCTACGCCTTCGCCGGTGCCAGAGGGGTTGCAGCAATTTTAGAAAAGACTGGCTGTGAACATGTGAAAGCTGCAACGTAGACGAAGACTGTGGCGGAACTGCCCGAATTATTCCGACTTAAGTGCCTAAGTCCCGCCTTAGAGGCTAGACCACACTTAAATGGGAATAACCCGTCAATCCCTCGGATCTAGTCCGACGAGGCCACTGACAGGACCAAGTACCACGATCTCACTCGAAGGTGAGTCACAGAGCAAATACAATAAAGCATAAAACCATACATTAAGGAGTATTAAATAATTACATCACCATCGGAGTTTTGCAAAAGTAGCCATCATTGTTCGAAGTGCAGCGGAATAAAACTAACGATAATTAAATGGAGGGATGGGGAAGCCTGTCCCGTCACTCCTCATGCTCCTCCTCAGCCAAGGTAGGATCCCACTCGACTGTCCAACCCGGTGTCAAGATGGACGGCCAAGTCACTCCAGCAACCATGTCCTCCAAAGAACCTGTAAAAATTTTGCCACAAGCAAGGCTGAGTATACTAATACTCAGCTAGACTTACCCGGTGTGAGGAGTCTACTCCTCTACCTCTAGACATGCAGCTGTTTGGCTGTGGGGTTTGGTTGCCAAAAGCACTAGCTGAGTTTCTAAATCAAGTTTTAACTTTGTCAAGTTTAAGTGTGACTCTCTTAAGGCTAAATGTGTACTATCTACTCATACATGGTATCAAACATATTTAGCAATCAACAACTTGTGTCAACTCATCATATTTCCACTTGTTACTCAATGTAGCAGCATGGATCAAGCAGTCTCATTAGCTGCGAGAAGCAGACGATTCGAATCAAGTTTTTATCCTTGCAAGGTAAACCTAAACACACGACGTGGCGAGGCACTCCGTCCCCACACACATCAATCGTCCCCATCGATTCCCCGTCAGCAGATCAGGGCTCACTGCCTTGGCGTACAATGCCTCACTGACCCCGACTGCCATCGTGAAGTGACCGCACTTGTACCCACCATAACCGGAATGGGAGACCACATCTCAGGTCGCGTGAGGGGTAAAGTCCACTGCCAGGTTCAATCAGGTACTAGGCTTACCGATTTACCATATTTGTCGGCATGTGCTTAGTACGTTCAAACGCTTGACTCACGGTACCACACCTTAATCCTTATTCCAATTTTTATCCCGTGGACAACTAATCCCCATGGATTGTTGTCCACCAACCAACATCATTATGATAATAAAGTGGATACAACCAATTCTTGACCTCGCGCGAGTGCTAGAAAAATCACTCGACTTCTACCGAGACCCTAATTAATAAAGCAGCTACCTCGACCTAGCATACTAGTATTCATCTCAACAGGATTTCTGAGATCATGCAACTAGGGTTTCAAACAACTCCTACGCCTGAGTGCACAATCAATCCTACAATCATTAAGTATAGTAAAATAGCATAAATAACAGGTTATGCATAAAACCGGGGCTTGCCTTCCAAAGCAATGGCAGGCAGATCCTCTGGTGCAGGCTCTGGTGCTGGATCTGGGGCTACCTCCTGAGCAACACCTTGCTCCGGCACGAGGACGTACTCTCCGTCAGCGAGGTTGCAGTCTATCGAATGAATATGTATGTCATGATTATGCAGGATTTTACAACATTATGCTAAAGGAAGATAAAACCAAGTTAGTTAGTAACTTAGGGTTTCTTGGTCATACGTGGCTTTCAGTGGTTTATGCTTATCACTCTAGGTTTAGGCTTTGTTAAGGATAGGCATAGTGGATGTGTATTTTCCCTTATATTTTTCAGTGGACAATTTCAAAGGGTATTAGGATGACACTAATTTCCCTTATTCATTTTCCCTTTCTTTATTTTCTATTTATGAATTCTAATGTAGGTTTGAACTACAACAGTGAATTAACTTTTTCCAAAAATTCTGTAAAAATTACAGTGGCTTTCCATTGGTCACTATAGCTTATTCTAGGAATTTGAGGTTCAAAAATAAAAGGCTGTGCTTTAGACAAAATAAGAAAAGTTGTGTAAATGGGTCATTTTGTACTGCAACTCTCAACTAGAAGTGGGTTCTGCCCTAATGGTTATTTTTGTTGGCATCTAACAGTAATAATAAGCTTCTGTGCCAAAAATCACAGAAGGTTAACTGGTGGTTATTTAGTTGTGATTTTCTAAAGTTTTATGCCAAAAAGGTGCTTATGACTAACTTGTTATTTGAAAAATATCAAACAACAGACTTCAAATTTTTCTTATGTTCATAATAACAACCCATTAGTTATCCCAAGGTTTGGGGTGTTTTTGCCTTGGGGTTATTTTTCTAGGGTTTTTCTAAATTTTCCTTGTTTTCTTAAAATAAAAGGCATCATATTTATTTTATACTAAGCCAGGGTATAATCAATTTTTCTAGTAATCTACACTGAATAAGTGTACTAACAAAAATATGGGGGCTCCCTGGTTCTTTATTTAAATCACCTTTCCTATTTTCTTTAATCTTAAGCATAATGTAAAATAAATGGCAAAATCTACCTTAATGGGGTGTACAGAGGGGTTTAGCATTTTTAAATAGGTCAGTTGGTGGTCATGTACTTCTCCAAATTTTCTTAACTTCAGTTAAATAGTGCAACTATTTTTCTTCTCATTATTTAGCTTTTGGCCAAATCAGTATTTAATTCAAAACCCTAAAGTTTTCTGTAGCACATAGGGGTTTCATATTTTTCTTCAGTAGTTTATATTATTTAAGATCTGACAAAATTGGTTTGACTCAATTTGGATGAATAAAACCGAAGATATGAATTATTCAAGTGCTGTTTCAATTTTAAATCGGATTTAATTAAAGGTTCCCTGGAAAACCACTTTGCACCGAAGTCCTTGGGTTATTTCCAAACTAACTCTCTCAGTTATACCCCCGCGCTACTATTCATCCGAGTCACTGACATTGCGCAAAACCCCCTAACTTTCTCTTCTTCTCCCCCGCGGTCCCTCCCTAGGTTTAAACAGTACCCGCGAGAAAGAAAAGGGCGGCGCGGTTACTGGCGGCGAGAGAGGTCCGACGAGGGGCGGGGTTGGCTCCGGGAGGTCCTGGCAGTCACAACGGTATACGGCTCGATGGCGGGGGTGGCCGGAATCGCCCGGTCCACGTGTGCAGGCGGGTGCTCTCGTCGGCGGCGGGTGTGCCGGCCGAACCACGGCGACCTAGTTCAATCCAATGGCATGGTGAGCTTCACGGGGTGATGTAGAGGCTGTGTGCGCAAGAAATCGAGGAATGGAGCAGAGGATTACCCGGTCTACACTCGCCGGCGGTCGGGTGGAGTCCGGCGCCCGTGGACTGGCCTCTCCGGCGAAGCAAACTTCGATTCCTTGCTCGGGGAGCCTCACAGAGGTGTGCACAGTCTTCTCCGAGGGCTGGACGGGGCTGGGAAGGGGTCTGTTGGCCGGTCTACGGTGGCAGGGGGATCGGGCGGCCGCGGGCACGCCGTGCACGGGCAAACGCCGGTGGGTTTGGGCTCCGGTGAGGTCGAGCGCGTGCGGAAGGGTACGGTCGGGGTCCCTGGGGGTTTTATAGGCGCGGGCGCGGGCCATGGCGCTGGCTGGTCCTTGGCGCGACGCGGGGCACGCGGGGGCGTGCTCTGGCGAGTCCAGAGCACGTCGAACACGTGGTCGTTGCCTTCTGCCCTTGTTCTTGCGGCTGCTGAGCAGCCAAGCGTGCGAATCTCGCCCTATGGCTTATGCAAGATTTCTTCCCTGCACCTAGGGCTACCTAGTTCATGTAAGTTCCAAGAGAAGATCGGGTCTGGTTTAGGAGATATGGTGGCGCCAAGTCTTGTCTGTCTGCACTGTTCAACCCGAGACAAAATAGGTGCCAACCCGTGTCAAATGGTCTTGGCTTGGGTTCAAACTCTTCCAGGGGGTTCCTTAGATAATTTAGCTCCCTTTTGTTATTTAGACCCTGGGGTTTTGGTGTCATTAGCTAGGTGAACACCCCTGATCTCTAGATTAGGGCTGATTTTGGGACTTAGAGGGAATGGGGTGATTCCATAGTGTTCTCCACTGGGGCTGATTTAGGGGTCCTTTAGGGGTCTTTTTATAAAGTTCCTTTGCTGTCTTTTGTAAACATTTTGGCACTCTTAAACTTTGGTTAAGGGTTTAAATCATGGAATGTGCATTTGCCTAATCTTTCTCTCAACTAAAGGCTTCAAGAGAGAGGGTCCAAGGTTCAATCCTCCTTTGCCCTAGGTGGTCATTGCCTAAAGGCTTGGGTGATACCTTGGTCCCTGGCATTTCTTAACTCACTCATGCTTCCAAGGTCTTAAGTACTCGCTCTCCTCCAAGTTTTAACCACATGTGATAATAGGTTTAAATGGTGTAGCCCTGGGTGGATACCCTGAGTAACACCTGGGGTATTACAGCCCCCCTTAAAGGAATCTCGTCCCGAGATTTTAGTTAGAGTCCTCAGAAGGGTGCCATGAAGGTGTGCTGGTGTGTGGTTTCTGCTTTTCTTTAAGTTTCTCTAGTTAACTGTTTTTCGAATGTCATCCTCTTTGCAACTTCAGAAGGAAGTCTTTTTTAAGTTAAAACCACAACTTAGACTACCCTTATCATCTAGATTTTTATTATATTTGGATTCAAAGGGCAGGTGGGGGTGGGGTTTTGGGTTACGTACCGACTCCTTTGGGCAGAAAGTCGGGGAAGCGAGAACGTAGGAAATCCTCAGCCTCCCATGTAGCTTCTTCCACTGAATGGTGACTCCACTGAACTTTATACATTCTGATCGATCTTGCCCGCGTTGATCTCTCTTTCTGATCCAATACCTTGACAGGGTACTCTTGATAGGACAAGTCTGGTTCTATCTCAAGGTCTGGTTCAGGTAGTACTTCAGTGGGTAAGCGGACACATTTCCGCAGCTGAGATACATGGAACACATCATGAATAGCTGACATGTTGGGTGGCAACTTCAATTGATATGCTACAGGTCCACAAGTCTCCTTGATCTCGTAGGGCCCAATGTAACGAGGAGCTAACTTGCCCTTGATCCCAAATCTCTGGACACCTTTAGTGGGTGACACCTTAAGATAAACATGGTCTCCCACTTCAAACTGTAGAGGCTTCCTTCTCTTGTCATGGTAGCTCTTTTGCCTAGCCTGAGCAGCTTCTAAGTTCTTCTTGATGACTCTGACCTTTTCCATTGCTTCCAGTACCAAATCTGGCCCAAATATTTCCCTCTCTCTTGCTTGAGACCAATTCAGCGGGGTTCTATATCTTCTCCCATATAAGGCCTCAAAAGGTGTCATCTTCAGGCTAGACTGGTAACTGTTATTATAAGAAAATTCTGCCAACGAAAGATACTTGTCCCAATCCTTTCCATAATGTAGGACACATGCCCTCAACATGTCTTCCAAAATCTGATTTACCCTTTCAGTCTGGCCATCTGTTTGAGGATGGTATGCTGAGCTTCGTATTACATGGGTCCTAAGTGATTCCTGCAATTGTTCCCAAAATCATGCCACAAATGGTGCTCCTCTGTCTGAGACTATAGTCCTTGGTACATCATGCAAACGAACTATCTGGTCAATGTAGATTTCCGCATACTTCTCCGTCCTATGGGTGGTGTGTACTGGCAAGAAATGAGCTGACTTGGTCAATCTGTCCACAATGACCCAAATGGAATCATGGTGCCGGGAGGTATTGGGCAATCCCACGATAAAGTCCATGCAAATGTCCTCCCATTTCCAAGATGGTATGGGAAGGGGTTGCAAAGGGCCTGCTGCCTTCAAATGACTGGCTTTAATCCTTTGGCAGGTGTCACACTCGGATATGTACTTGACAATTTCCCTCTTCATTCTGGTCCACCAGTATAAGGATCTGAGATCATGGTACATCTTGTTGCTGCCAGGGTGCATGGAGAATTTAGAAAGGTGAGCTTCATCCAATATCTTCTTTCTGAGCTCCGGGTCCTTAGGAACAACCAATCCATCTCCAAACCATAGAATTCCCTTGCTATCCTGACGGAAACACTTGTATTTCTCTGCCTTCTACTTGATCATGTCTTTGATAACCTGAAGACCCTTATTTCCAATCTGTGCCTGGACTATTTGCTCTTGCAGGGTGGGCTCCACCGAGATATAGTTTAAATCACCTGAAGGAACAACTTCCAGACTCAGCTTGCACAATTCATCACACAGGGTGGTAACTCTCGCATCCATGCTCATACAATTGCACTGGGCCTTTCTGCTTAAGGCATCAGCCACGACATTGGCTTTGCCAGGATGGTAATGCACCTCCAATTCATAGTCCTTGATTAATTCTAACCATCTCCTCTGCCTCATGTTCAGATCTGCCTGGGTGAAAATGTATTTGAGGCTCTTGTGATCAGTGTAAATGTTACAGTAAGCTCCCATCAAGTAGTGTCTCCATATCTTGAGAGCATGAACCACGGCTGCCAACTCCAGATCATGGGTAGGGTAGTTCTGCTCATGGGGTCTGAGTGCTTGGGAGGCATAAGCAATTACTCTGTTATCTTGCATTAATACACATCCCAATCCCGTACCAGAAGCATCACAATAAACTTCAAAGGGCTTGGTGCTATCAGGTTGAGCCAGCACTGGGGCTGTTGTCAAATGCTGCTTTAGTGCATGAAAAGCATCTTCGCACTTCTGGCTCCAATCATATTTGACTCCCTTCTTCAATAACTCAGTCATTGGCTTGGCAATTCTGGAGAAATCCGGAATAAATCGTCGATAATACCCTGCCAACCCCAGAAAGCTCCGGATCTGCCGCACTGTAGTAGGAGGTTTCCAATCCATTACTTCTTGTACCTTCTCAAGATCAACTGATATCCCATCCTGAGAAATTGTGTGACCCAAGAATTTAATTTCCTTTAGCCAGAACTCACATTTAGACAACTTAGCATAAAGACGGTGATCGCGCAGTCGCTGGAGCACGATGTGCAGATGCTCAATATGTTCGTCTTCAGTCTTGTAATAGACCAGAATATCATCAATACGAACTTGTCCAGCTCTGGCATGAATACTGAGTTCATCAGGTACATGAAATAAGCCGGGGCATTGGTCAACCCAAAAGACATTAGCAAAAACTCGTAAAGCCCATATCTAGTTGAGAAGGCCGTCTTGGGAATATCACTGGCACGGATCTTGATCTGATGGTAACCCGAGCGAAGATCTATCTTGGAAAACACTTTGGCTCCCACCAATTGATCAAACAAGACATCAATACGGGGTAGTGGGTATTTGTTCTTGATGGTCACTGCATTAAGAGGGCGGTAATCGACACACATTCTCAAACTCTCATCCTTTTTCTTCATAAATAAAGCAGGACATCCCCAAGGTGAGGTACTTGGGCGAATGAACCCCTTGTCCAACAACTCCTGTAGTTGCTTTTTCAGCTCTGCTAATTCTGCGGGAGGCATCCTATAGGGCCTTTTAGAAATAGGAGCAGTCCCGGGTTGCAATTCAATTGCAAACTCAATGTCTCTGTCAGGTGGCATTCCTGGCAATTCATCTGGAAAAACATCTGGGTAGTCACAGACCACTGGGATCTTTTCCACTGGGGATTCTATTATAACGAAGGCACAAGAACGGGTACAACCCTGGTCGGGCAAATATAGTGTGGTTTCACCACAAGTCGGTGAATGCACCTCAATGGCCCTAGCTGCAATATCAATAACTGCCCGATGCCTTGTTAACCAGTCAGTTCCCAATATGATATCCACGCTATCCAAACCCAATATGAGGAGGGTGGTTTTAATTATTAGACTACCGAACTTTATGGGCACATGCCTGCTGATTTGATTGGTGGCAATCCTGCCTCCGGGTGTTGAAATTGTGATACCCCCATTGGTGTGATGAAAAGGCAATTGACACTTGGCACTAAATTTGGCACTAATAAAACTATGTGATGCGCCAGAATCAAAAAAGAATAATAGCAGGACAATTCAAAACTGTAAAGATACCAGTCATGACGGGTGCTCCCTCTGGAATATCAGCCATGGTGGTAAAGTTCAGCTTGCCCTGCCTCACTTGCACCTTTTGTCTCTTGCCTTGATTCTGATTAACATTCTGCCCCTGCCTCGGCTGGTTCCTGGGGCAATTCTTGGCATAGTGTCCGGTGTTGCCGCAAGTGAAACACCTGTTGTCATTTGCCTAGCGATACTGCTGCTGCTGTTGATTGTTCCTCTGAGCTGAAAACTAGGTACGGTTGGGTGCCTGCTGCTGCTGCTATGGTCGGATCACCCATCGCCCTTGCTGCTGCTGAGGCCCCCTGTTCTGAGGGTCAGACACAATCTTGAAACGCTGTGGCTGAGCTGAAGGTCCTGCCACAGGGGTCTTCCTCTTCTTTTCTGCCTGACGAGCTATGATACAGTCCTCCTGGGAAATGGCCATGTTGACCAACTCATTGTAGCTGTTGGCCCTGACGATGTTGAGACGGTCACAGAGCTTAGTGCTGAGCCTCCTTCTGAACCTGTCCCTCTTCTTCTCGTTCGTATCTGCATGATACCCGACATACTGGCACAAATCATTAAAAGCCTGAGCATACTGCAACACTGTCCTGTTGCCCTGAGTAAGTGCCAGAAACTTGTTGAGCTTACGGTCCATAATGCCAGCTGGAATATGGTGTCCCCTGAAAGCTGCCTTGAACTCTCTCCAATCCACTTCATGGTCAACTGGTTGCATAGCAAGATAGTGGTCCCACCATGTCCGCGCGGGTCCGCGAAGCTGTTGGGTGGTGAACCTGACCTTAGTCACTTCGGAACAAACTCCATTGAGTAGTGGGAATTTTGATTCCACTACCCTCAGCCATACATCAACATCAAGTGGGTCCTCTGCCCTGGTGAACAACGACGGCTGGGTACTGAGGAACTTCTGGTAAGTGGCTGCTACGGGGTGACGCTGATGATCTCCACCACCATAGTGCTAAGGTGGTGGCTGGCGCTGAGCTAGTTGCCTCAAGATCTCATTCTGCTGAGCCATTAGCTCCTGCAGAGTGGGAGGCAGTGGAGGTGGTGGAGGAATGCACTCATTCTGTCCACGACGCGCTCTCCCGGCCATCTGAAAAATCACATATATACTCAATAACACATCTTCAAAGTCGAGGTTCAATCGCGGTGAAGAGTCAAAAGACGAAATTGGTAGATTCTTGCATAAACATAAAGGATTTCACAAGGCATAAACTTTTCTTCTCAAATTAAGACTAACATCATCCATCAACCATGCTTCCAAAAGAAGTTTATCGCGATTACATCAATAGCCCAAAAGACTCAACTCTATCTAGCCTAGTACCCCAAGGGTGCAAAAGCTAAGCTAGCCTCGAGGAGTCCCACCATTACCGACTTCTAGCTCTACCCCTGATACCTTAGTGAGCGAACGAGGCAACACTCGACTCGGGGGAAGGTGGCCTCCCTGAGCCAGTAGTGTCCACGCTGGAAGCAGGCTCCTCCCCTCCCTCAATGTCGATGTCCTCGTTAGCCCCCACATCCTGGATCTCTTGGTGATGCATATCCAGGTGCTCATTAGCCTCGGCAAGCTGCTGCTGGGTGTTGATAAGCTGATCGTCGAGAACCTCGATGGTGTTCTCCCTTGTCCCCACTAATTCCTCCAGCTCTTGGATCTCATCTGACAACTGCTCCACTTGTAAGTCCTTTTCCACCATCTCAGTGGACAAGTCAACCACAAGCTCCTCTCTGTTATCCAGAGTGATCTTAGTTGCCTCCAACAATGCCATCAAATGAGACATTGCCTCACCACACATCACTTGCAGACGATACAGGGCATTCATGCATCGTACTGTCAAGTGAGTAGTCTAGCCTGGGTAGAGAGCCCAGATGTCCTTTGCATGCTCCACCCGATCCTTCCACATTGGGTCGTCCTCCCTCTCCGCGGGGAACAAGCCAATGGGGTGGGTGGACAACTCCAAGGGATGGAATCCGCAGAAAGTGGTCAACCCGTGCAGAGTAATCGCCTCAATCGTGTCCTCAGCCCGGTATCCAAAGGACTCAGAGTCCAGCGAACGCCAGCCTGGCTGTAGGGGATGAGGCTCCAATGTCATCCTCACCCTACAGCGGGGCACTCGGTGCTTCTCGAACTGCTGCACCGCGTACTAAGGAGGTGTCGTGTATCCGGCCCCCTGAAGTACCTCCCACAAAATGCGGGGAAAGCCCTCTCGTGCAAGCCCGTCAGTGTGGGACAGTGCATTCCCGTCGTTTGAGGATCCGTGGGAAGTCATCTGTGTACGGTTAAGCGTAAGTAAAAGAAAAGAATTATAAAAATAAAAAGAAAACACAACTCAGCCTCTCTCTAATTATGACAATGATACTGGGGTACTTAGTTGGTCATCATTTTGTATTTAGGTCTTTACTCAATTATCTATTTGTTTAATTAAGAATGCATGCATGCTCGTCCTGAACGACCTCACATCAAGGTAAAAGGAATAGGGAATGACTCCCACCCCTTATAGTAGCCTATAGGGCTTAATCACTTAGCCACCTAACTACCCCTCTATCATTCTAAGGCTTCACGTCCTAGGTCTATCCTGATCGTCCTACGATCTGTCCAACCTTGTTTCTATCAAGTTTTACTTTGGAAAAGGATGGTATTTATATTTTATTGATTCCTCTGTGGTGGTACAAGCTCCGATACCAGCTGTGGCGGAACTGCCCGAATTATTCCGACTTAAGTGCCTAAGTCCCGCCTTAGAGGCTAGACCACACTTAAATGGGAATAACCCGTCAATCCCTCGGATCTAGTCCGACGAGGCCACTGACAGGACCAAGTACCACGATCTCACTCGAAGGTGAGTCACAGAGCAAATACAATAAAGCATAAAACCAAACATTAAGGAGTATTAAATTATTACATCACCATCGGAGTTTTACAAAAGTAGCCATCATTGTTCGAAGTGCAGCGGAATAAAACTAACGATAATTAAATGGAGGGATGGGGAAGCCTGTCCCATCACTCCTCATGCTCCTCCTCAGCCGAGGCAGGATCCCACTCGACTGTCCAACCCGGTGGCAAGATGGACGGCCAAGTCACTCCAGCAACCATGTCCTCCAAAGAACCTGTAAAAATTTTGCCACAAGCAAGGCTGAGTATACTAATACTTAGCTAGACTTACCCGGTGTGAGGAGTCTACTCCTCTACCTCTAGACATGCAGCTGTTTGGCTGTGGGGTTTGGTTGCCAAAAGCACTAGCTGAGTTTCTAAATCAAGTTTTAACTTTGTCAAGTTTAAGTGTGACTCTCTTAAGGCTAAATGTGTACTATCTACTCATACATGGTATCAAACATATTTAGCAATCAACAACTTGTGTCAACTCATCATATTTCCACTTGTTACTCAATGTAGCAGCATGGATCAAGAAGTCTCATTAGCTGCGAGAAGCAGACGATTCAAATCGAGTTTTTATCCTTGCAAGGTAAACCTAAACACACGACGTGGTGAGGCACTCCGTCCCCACACACATCAACCGTCCCCATCGATTCCCTGTCAGCAGATCAGGGCTCACCGCCTTGGCGTACAATGCCTCACTGACCCCGACTGCCGTCGTGCAGTGACCGCACTTGTACCCACCATAACCGGAATGGGAGACCACGTCTCAGGTCGCGTGAGGGGTAAAGTCCACTGCCAGGTTCAATCAGGTACTAGGCTTACCGATTTACCATATTTCTCGGCATGTGCTTAGTACGTTCAAACGCTTGACTCACGGTACCACACCTTAATCCTTATTCCAATTTTTATCCCGTGGACAACCAATCCCCATGGATTGTTGTCCACCAACCAACATCATTATGATAATAAAGTGGATACAACCAATTCTTGACCTCGCGCGAGTGCTAGAAACATCACTCGACTTCTACCGAGACCCTAATTAATAAAGCAGCTACCTCGACCTAGCATACTAGTATTCATCTCAACAGGATTTCTGAGATCATGCAACTAGGGTTTCAAACAACTCCTACACCTGAGTGCACAATCAATCCTACAATCATTAAGTATAGTAAAATAGCATAAATAACAGCTTATGTATAAAACCGGGGCTTGCCTTCCAAAGCAGTGGCAGGTAGATCCTCTGGTGCTGGCTCTGGTGCTGGATCTGGGGCTACCTCCTGAGCAACACCTTGCTCCGGCACGAGGACGTACTCTCCGTCAGCGAGGTTGCAGTCTATCGAATGAATATGTATGTCATGATTATGCAGGATTTTACAACATTATGCTAAAGGAAGATAAAACCAAGTTAGTTAGTAACTTAGGGTTTCTTGGTCATACGTGGCTTTCAGTGGTTTATGCTTATCACTCTAGGTTTAGGCTTTGTTAAGGATAGGCATAGTGGATGTGTATTTTCCCTTATATTTTTCAGTGGACAATTTCAAAGGGTATTAGGATGACACTAATTTCCCTTATTCATTTTCCCTTTCTTTATTTTCTATTTATGAATTCTAGTGTAGGTTTGAACTACAACAGTGAATTAACTTTTTTTCAAAAATTCTATAAAAATTACAGTGGCTTGCCATTGGTCACTATAGCTTATTCTAGGAATTTGAGGTTCAAAAATAAAAAGGCTGTGCTTTAGACAAAAATAAGAAAAGTTGTGTAAATGGGTCATTTTGTACTGCAACTCTCAACTAGGAGTGGGTTTTGCCCTAAGGGTTATTTTTGTTGGCATCTAACAGTAATAATAAGCTTCTGTGCCAAAAATCACAGAAGGTTAATTGGTGGTTATTTAGTTGTGATTTTCTAAAGTTTTATGCCAAAAAGGTGCTTATGACTAACTTGTTATTTGAAAAATATCAAACAACAGACTTCAAATTTTTCTTATGTTCATAATAACAACTCATTAGTTATCCCAAGGTTTGGGGTATTTTTGCCTTGGGGTTATTTTTCTAGGGTTTTTCTAAGTTTTCCTTGTTTTCTTAAAATAAAAGGCATCCTATTTATTTTATACTAAACCAGGGTATAATCAATTTTTCTAGTAATCTACACTGAATAAGTGTACTAACAAAAATATGGGGGCTCCCTGGTTCTTTATTTAAATCACCTTTCCTATTTTCTTTAATCTTAAGCATAATGTAAAATAAATGGCAAAATCTACCTTAATAGGGTGTACAGAGGGGTTTAGCATTTTTAAATAGGTCAGTAGGTGGTCATGTACTTCTCCAAATTTTCTTAACTTCAGTTAAATAGTGCAACTATTTTTCTTCCCATTATTTAGCTTTTGGCCAAATCAGTATTTAATTCAGAACCCTAAAGTTTTCTGTAGCACATAGGGGTTTCATATTTTTCTTCAGTAGTTTATATTATTTGAGATCTGACAAAATTGGTTTGACTCAATTTGGATGAATAAAACCGAAGATATGAATTATTCAAGTGCTGTTTCAATTTTAAATCAGATTTAGTTAAAGGTTCCCTGGAAAACCACTTTGCACCGAAGTCCTTGGGTTATTTCCAAACTAACTCTCTCAGTTATACCCCCGCGCTACTATTCATCCGAGTCACTGACATTGCGCAAAAACCCCTAGCTTTCTCTTCTTCTCCCCCGCGGTCCCTCCCTAGGTTTAAACAGTACCTGCGAGAAAGAAAAGGGCGGCGCGGCTTACCGGCGGCGAGAGAGGTCCAGCGAGGGGTGGGGTTGGCTCCGGGAGGTCCTGGCGGTCACAACGGTATACGGCTCGACGACGGGGGTGGCCGAAATCACCCGGTCCATGTGTGCAGGCGGGTGCTCTCGTCGGCGATGGGTGTGCCGGCCAAACCACGGCGACCTAGTTCAATCCAATGGCACGATGAGCTTCACGGGGTGACGTAGAGGCTGTGTGCGCAAGAAATCGAGGAATGGAGCAGAGGATTACCCGGTCTACGCTCGCCGGCGGTCGGGTGGAGTCCGGCGACCGTGGACTGGCCTCTCCAGCGAAGCAAACTTCGATTCCTTGCTCGGGGAGCCTCATCGAGGTGTGCACAGTCTTCTCCGAGGGCTGGACGGGGCTAGGAAGGGGTCTGTTGGCCGGTTTACGGTGGCAGGGGGATCGGGTGGCAGCGGGCACGCCGTGCATGGGCAAACGCCGGTGGCTTTGGGCTCCGGTGAGGTCGAGCGCGTGCGGAAGGGTACGGTCGGGGTCCCTAGGGGTTTTATAGGCGCGGGCGCGGGCCATAGTGCCGGCTAGTCCTTGGCGCGACGTGAGGCACGTGGGGGCGCGCGAGGGCGTGCTCTGGCGAGTCCAGAGTGCGTCGAACACGTGGCCGTTGCCTTCTGCCCTTGTTCTTGCGCCTGCTGAGCAGCCAAGCGTGCGAATCTCGCCCTATGGCTTATGCAAGATTTCTTCCCTGCACTTAGGGCTACCTAGTTCATATAAATTCCAAGAGAAGATCGGGTCTGGTTTAGGAGATATGGTGGCGCCAAGTCTTGTCTGTCTGCACTATTCAACCCGAGACAAAATAGGTGCCAACCCATGTCAAATGGTCTTGGCTTGGGTTCAAACTCTTCCAGGGGGTTCCTTAGATAATTTAGCTCCTTTTTGTTATTTAGACCCTGGGGTTTTGGTGTCATTAGCTAGGTGAACACCCCTGATCTCTAGATTAGGGCTGATTTTGGGACTTAGAGGGAATGGAGTGATTGCATAGTGCTCCACTTGGGGCTGATTTAGGGGTCCTTTAGGGGTCTTTTTGTAAAGTTCCTTTGCTGTCTTTTGTAAACATTTTGGCACTCTTAAACTTTGGTTAAGGGTTTAAATCATGGAATGTGCATTTTCCTAATCTTTCTCTCAACTAAAGGCTTCAAGAGAGAGGGTCCAAGGTTCAATCCTCCTTTGCCCTAGGTGGTCATTGCCTAAAGGCTTGGGTGATACCTTGGTCCCTGGCATTTCTTAACTCACTCATGCTTCCAAGGTCTTAAGTACTCCCTCTCCAAGTTTTAACCACATGTGATAATAGGTTTAAATGGTGTAGCCCTGGGTGGATACCCTGAGTAACACCTGGGGTGTTACAGAGACCGTCTTCACTGTAGACAACACGAAGGATCCTATGGCTGAGGCTACTCTGATGGGTGGGAAATTCTATTCCAACGTTTGGATGAAGGGCGGCCGAGAGGTAGCCGATGAAGCTATAAAAAAACGAAAAAGAATCCCATGAAGCCCGAGAGGAAGCCAAGCGAGCCGAAGAGGCCGCTGAGCGCGCAAGGCGCATAGGTATTTTTATTGAAGCTTAGCTTCGGTATTTTTCCTGGCTTCGGATTAACAACGCGCTACTTTATTGCAGCTGAACTTTCAATGCCACCCGAGCCATACGATCCCGAGTCCGATCCAGCCATGAAAGCGGCACTAGAGACGATAAGAATTGCCGAAGAAGCTGTTGATGAAGCAGTCAACAAGCTTTTAAACGAAGCTGCGGAAAAGATCTTAAAAGAAGACTAGATTTTTGTATACTTAAGAAATGTAGTATTTGAGGAATGTAATGTTCGTACATAAGTTAAACATTGTATATCTACGTGTATATTAATGTAATATATGTCTTTGCGATGCATGAAATTTGCGTACATACCATTTTTTAGCCTTCGGCGAAAAAACACATTCCCTTCTTTTCATGCTTCGTGAAGAGAAAACCCTTTAGTATGGTTGTTGCATAATATTGTTATCGTAAAAACCTTCTTGGGGCATGTAAGATTATAATTGCCGAAGGTGCACTTTGTGCTCCAGCACATTGTCTCATTCGTCGCATGTTTTTGAAAGAAACAACTTTTTTCTGCATAATCTTGCTGGTGATGCGACATGATGTATGATGTAATGCTATGTGGAATGATGCGATGATATGATGCAACATGATGTCTATGCAGAAGTCACATACCCACATGAGAACACACCAAGACTCTGCATCCCCTTAGGAACGTCTTTTGAGTCTCTTCACCTTATATTTAGGTGGTATTTAAGCTCTGCATCCCCTTAGGAATGACTTTGGAGCTTCTTCACCTTCTATTTCGGTGGCATTTAAGCTTTGCATCCCCTTAGGAACGACTTTGAAGCTTCTTCACCTTCAATTTAGGTGGTATTTTAGCTCTGCATTTCCTTAGGAACGACTTTTGAGCTTCGGAACTTACTCTGCGCTCCCTTAGAAAAGACTTTTGTAGCTTCTAAACTTACTCTGCGCTCCCTTAGAAACAACTTTTGTAGCTTCTGAACTTACTCTGCGCTCCCTTAGGATCAACTTTTGTAGCTTCGGAACCTTGTTAAGGGGATGCATCCCACTCGATGATGTGACTACCATATTATTACATCAAATTGGAATTTAATCCTTCGTGAATTGTTTGTCATACAAGAAAATAAACTGGTGGAAAAAACAAAGATGAGTCAGGGTAGGATATTCTTTAGTAAATGTGCTAGGACTCGGGCACAGTGCTATTGACTGTGCAAGCTTCGGACTCCTCCCGAAAATCTCGCTGTTGCTGAGCATGTTGACGCCCTTCTGGCTGCTGGCTCTGGACCAGAGTAGGTGTTAGCGGTGGTGGTGGGAGCTAGGCCCAAGAAGCTTGAGAATGGCTTGCCGAAGCGATAGAGGCCGTAGGCTGTTGATTGCCTACGTACGCTAGGACATAGGGAGAATAGCATGAAGCGGTATGTAGAACCTGCTTCGGCTGATTCTGCCACACTTTAGCTTCGGCAATCTCTTTCTGCTTCTAAATCGTGACTTGGCACGTTCTTGTGGTGTGGCCTTTGTCTTCGCCGCAGAACAAACAAAACAGTCTCCTGGGCTGATCTCCATATCTTCCTCCGAAGCTTCTACCCCTTTGCCTCTTGGAGCTGGTGGCCTGAAGGAACTTTGTTGTGCCTCTAATGATTGGGAGCTATGCTGTTGCCTTTGGGTTTGGTTTCCCCTGTCATCACTTGGGCTGGCATTATGGATTGACTTGACATGTCTACGGTGGAATCTTCCTCCGAAGCCCTTAGCAATTTCAGAGTATCTGTAAGATTCTTCCCTTCTTTGCCGAAAATCATTGTCAGCTCTGATGTATTCATCCATTTTCTGGAGAAGCTTCTCCAAGGGTTGCAGTGGCTTCCTTGCAAAATATTGCGCCGTTGGTCCTGGTCTGAGTCCCTTGATCATGGCCTCAATGACAATCTCATTGGGCACTGTAGGCGCTTGGGCTCTCAATCGCAGGAACCTTCGGACATACGCCTGGAAGTACTCTTCCTGGTCCTGTGTGCACTGGAACTGAGCTTGAGCAGTGACTGGCTTCGTTTAGAAACCCTGAAAGCTAGTGACCAGCATGTCTTTTAGCTTCTGCCATGACGTAATTGTCCCTAGCCGAAGAGAAGAGTACCAAGTTTGAGCTACGCTTTTGACTGCCATGACGAAGGATTTTGCCATGACTGCAGTATTGCCCCCATATGAAGATATGGTTGCTTCATAGCTCATCAGAAATTGCTTCGGGTCTGAGTGCCCATCATACATAGGAAGCTGAGGTGGCTTGTATGACGGCGGCCACGGGGTAGCCTGCAATTCTGATGCCAAGGGAGAAGCATCATCAAAAGCAAAATTGCCATGATGAAAGTCATCGTACCATTCATCATCATTGTATGGATTTTCTTGGCGAAGCTCCCTCTGTTGAGGCCTTTGGTCTTGGTCATCCTGAGTGAGGTGACACATTTCTTCGGCGGCTTCATCGATCTTACTCTGGAGGTCGGCGAGCCGAAGCATCTTTTCTCTCTTCTTTTGCACCTGTTGGTGGATAGCTTCTAGATCCCTGATCTCTTGATCCAGTTCCTCCTCCTGAGGTGTTGGGCTGGTAGCCTTCCGCTTCTAGCTCCTAGCTTCGCGTAGCGTCTCCTGATTAGTGTCCAGTGGCTGCAGTGTAGCCCCTGGTGCTGCTGTCTTCTTTGGCAGCATGACGAAGGTCGATGCTTGCCGAAGGTGGTCGAATGAGTTCACCGGAGGTGGGCGCCAATGTTGATCCTTGCTCTCAGATGCTATACATCAAGAACAAAGCAACACAATTGTTAATGATAAAAGACCTTCGTCCTTCTAAACATTATCTCCCTTCGAACATAATGATCTTCGGACGAAGGTCATGAAGGGCGTACCTTCATCATCTCGGTAAATGAATATAAATGAAGAAACATAAGACACATAAGAATGTAAATAATGACAATATAGAAGTTGATTATTTACATTCTTATTTCATTTCACATCATAAACATGAACAAATACTCATAATATTTATATTTCATTGATACCATCGGCTTGATAGAAGGTGGAAATGTGAGAGACGCAGGAGCGATTACAATGCAGCGTGAACAGTACGATGTTACTGTTCATCTATTTATAGGCGCGGGACGCAACCCGGGCAAAATTACATTCATGTACCTGACATTTACTATTAACCATAAAGTTTATCATAGTGGTAACATGTTCTATGTGATCAGAGATCCCATTAATTAGAATGGTGAAACAAGCTAATGGTAGACTGAGAGGAAAGACCCTTATTAAGGCTCATTTCAGATGTATATCTTTCCTTACTATAAGGTAGGTTGGTGTTTACACCTTAATATGTTCCAAGTGGATTTGTGAAGCAAAGATGTTGTCCTATAGAATATCTTCAGAGGAACATACTTATATGGGTGAACTGCTAGTTAGTTTATGAGATCTGGGTGGTCTCTCGATACACATGAAAGGCTATGGAGTTTGACTTATATGTTCCAACTAGAGGGGATGCGTTCGGCAATCTAGTACTGGTAAATAGTTTAGATGAAACTCATTCCATGCAAAACTGCCAAGTCAAAGCCTAGTCTATTGTGCAGTTGTGGTTAAGTATAGTCTATGCTCTAGGTGGATGTTCAACTTAATAGTCTCCATCGAAACACCAGAATAGCAAACGCTTGAGATAATGAGAGCATTTTCGTGTGACTTAGCATTTGGTGGAATTGTTGGATAAATGCGGGCTTGGCCCAATTAATATTCAATAATAGTCAATGCTAATGACCCACTTTAAATGCTATGGTGTACTAATGATTTAGCACCATATTGGAAGTTCAAGGGACAAATCAATCAACTTAAATAGGTGTATCGTTGGTGTATCTATTGAGAAGATGAGAAAAGGATGAAGGACTGCCAACGTGCGCGTGCTCGTTGCTTGTGGCAGATCGGATCTTGGTTCGAATATTCCTTTCAAATAGTTTCGTATTTTGCCTGGAGTGATGACAGTCCGTTCCCTATCTTCTGGCTAGTAACGGACGTCAGTTACTTGTCGGTTTCTAGTTCTAATGATGCGACTGTTTCTGTCCGTTCTCCTTCTCCCTCCTTCTGTCTGCCTATAAGAATGGAGAGGGAGGACTCTCTTCCAGATACACGCGATCTCTCACACGCGTTGCAAACAACACGTCCCCGTCCCATCTCCTGCGAGCATAGAGAGAGTGGGAGAGCGGGCCTCCGAAATCATCGTCCGTAGAGATACACTTGCACGGGTGTGCGGGCGATCAAGTTTTTTGGGAGTGTATTCACGACTGCTCGCTTCATTCATTCTACCAGCGCTGCTTCGTCTACATCTGGTTCTTCGTTGTCTTCCTCGGGTGACACATGCTGTTGTTCTTCTTCCAGCGACCGTTCGAGGGACTGCACTACGCACATCTTCTTGCATCAAATTTTTATGGCTACATTGAACATACAAACGAGATGTCTCGTGTGAATAGAGCCACTAATGCCTTGAGCATCGGTCCCTCCGCAGGGTACTTTCTGTTTTAATTTGTGCATGTTTTATTGCTGTTTACTGCTTATGCGAGTAGTGATACACACATGCACATACATGTCATCACATATATCACACTGTTTTTCTAGATTAAATTAAACTGATAATGCCTAAATTTCTAACACTTCAGCAGAATGGATTTATGAAAATCTGTAGATTCCTCTAGTGCAATTTAGGATCACCTTCTACCCTAGATTTTGTAGATTCCTATCATCTATGGTACAAGCTATCATGCTCTTATAAAATCTATAGTTGACAATTGTTTCAACCAAACAAATTTCAATTTTTTATAATCATTAGCTCACAACACTTTCTCATAGCTCAAAGCTAGAATTAGATTTTCATGAATCTACAATTGAACCAAACAGACCTCAGGTTCTATTAGGCTTTTCTAAAATTTATTGCAACAATCTGTTAAAACGAAAGCAGCGCATTTTTGCCCATAGGGAAAGCATCCACGTCACCATGAAGTCTGAGCACCGTTGGTTTGTCTTCCAATATAATGCCATCCATCGGATCCACTCAAATAGCAAGGGACCCTCTAGAGACCATGTGAAATATCTAGAAAGTGCTGCTGCTCGCCGATTTGGGTGCCGCGCCCGCGATTCCACCTTCCTTAGTGTCCTCGACCTCTTACCCACCACTGCTGCCCAACGTGTCGCCCAGGAGGGTCAGCCGCCGATGCTCGCAAGCGACATCCGTTTCAGCCTCGCGCAACTCAGCCCACCACTCCCCACTCTAGCGCCGCTCAAGCGCTAGGTCACGACAGCAGTTGAAGGCTACACACTCCTCTGAGGAGCACCAGGACGAGCGCCACAGCTATGTGTGACACAGGAGGAGAAACAATGCGAAGCAAGCAAACTACAAGAACAAACTACTACTAGAGCAGGAGAAGCAAAGAAGCCAACTACAAGAACTAGATACTGGATCGATAACTACTTAATCAGTTACTCTCAGTGCCCAAACACACTGCTTAAGCTTCCACCACACTCATGTTCTTCTATGCTGCTGCAAGAGCAGGAGAGAAAACCATCAAAAGGAGAACGAACTATAGAGGAAGATGGGCGGCGCATTGCTGCAGAAGCTTCTGACTGCACTTCTCTTCCTATTCCCCTCCCGTCTCTTTAGCTACACTTCTTGCTTGTTGTAAGCAAAAGCGTGTAAGGGCATCCTCAAGACTCAATTTGATTTAGGTACACCAGCAGATTGATAATTCGCACCCTTCATATCCTCTTGTTCTGTATTTTTATTATCATTCAAGTGATATTTAACATATTTTAGGTTTGTGCATATCTAATTATAAAACTAGTAACTGATGCGCGTCCCAGGCGCGTTGGAAATGTTTTTGATATAAGTGGCAACGGTAGTATAACAAAGTGATGCACTTGATGCAACGAAAGCAACTCTAAATGTGTATCAGGTATGTAAAAATAGTAAGAAAATAAATCAGATATGTGCTATCTATGTTATGAACATATGTCAGTAAAGGGAAAACAATAGTGTGTAAATAAATACGTTTAAATACATGGGTAGTAATAATGTAGACCGAAAAGTTGCTTTCATTCATGTAGTTAATAAGGGATACGTTTAAAAAAATAGTGATGTTTTAGTTTGTTGAAAAATTTCAGTAAAACTTATAACATGTAAAGAATATCACTACATTGTGTTTATTGGAGAAAGTATAAATGTCTTCGCCAGAAGTTGCAGCTTGCGGCAATGATTTTCCAATGATTGCAATTAGTAGGGGATCATGTCAAAAAAGTAGGGAGTAAATCAAATATGTGCTTCATAGATTGAAGAGAGGTATGATTAAAGGAAAGCTAACAATGTGTCTAGAAATAAATATATTTAGATATATTTCAAGGGGAACCGGAAATTTAGATAGCCAATCAAATGAGTTCATGTTACACCTACTATAATTCGTGAACAATAATACATCATGCAAGATTTACCTCCAATCATAATCATCAACACTTCTACTACACCCTACAGCAAGAACCTGTTGTTCAAAGGCCACAAGAACAGACATCGTATCATCAGTGTGCAATCATCTATCCACTTTGATGCTGCCATGCTACCTGAACCCCATATTACCGTGAGTGTCTGAGAGCACAAATGGACTGGAGTTAACTGAATTGAAATGTGTGTGTAGATGCATAAGCTGATTTCTAATGGACCCATTTATTACTGGGACAAAATTGCCAAGCTCAAGCTACTAGCTGCAAGTCCGTCGCCCAGGCTTAAACTATTTGTGACAAAAATTAGTCTGCTGGTGTTCGGACTTGGCAAATTTTTATGAGCCCTGACAACCTGCAACATGAGTGTATGGGAGCACAAATGGAGTGGAGTTAAGTAAAGTGCATTGTGGGTACATGCATAAGCTTATTTCTAATGGGCCCATATAGAGCTTGGACAAAATTGGCAAGCTGAAACTACTGGATGCAAGTCTATCGTCCAGACTCGGCAAACTAATTGTGACAAAGGTTATCTTGCTAGTTAAAATCTAATTTACAAGCTCAACATTACTAGAGTGCCTAATGTGTAATTAAAGTTTTGCACCCTTGTGCTTTGGGAACGGATACCCTAGGCGCTACAATCAAACTAGGCATACACAGAAAGGACAAGCTACATGACCCACCTTCGATGTGAGTCACAATGACAACACCCCTTTGAAGGGATAAGTAGGATATGTGGCCGAGACACCTATCGTACGACATCGTGAGGGAGCCCCTTGCCACTTAAGCCTTCATCAGGCACCCTTCTATAATGGCTTTTGCCAACTAGCTGGCCAGGCCAGAATGCGCCACGTGGCCCTACTAGCCACCTACCCTTGGTGAGGTTCGATGGCGCCACGTTTTCCTGAGGTCCCACTAGGGGCGGCCTCGGACCACCTTGGGAGGACTCCAGACTCCCCGAGCCCTCGATTCGCTTACTACAATGCGAGGCCTAGGAGCCTTAGGGTGTGTTTGGTTTGGATTTTGGCTTTGGCTTTTGCCCCCTAAAAGCCAAAAGCCAAACCAAAGGGCTGGATCCAGGAAGCAGCTTTTTCTACAAGCTGACTTTCTCGCAGTGCAAAATTGAAAGCACCTTTGAACCTGCTTTTAGTGGCTTTTGGATGGAACTGTGAAAACATATATCGAAGAACATTTAACGACTTTTAGTGGTTTACACCAAACAGTTTTAGCTTTTTAATAGCTCATAGGCCACAACAGCTTTTTCCACAGCTCACAGCCCACAACAGCTTTTTCCACAGCCACAGCCCAACCAAACAGACCCGTATGCTCTCGGGCTCCGAGAAGCCTCTGCCTATTGTGGGTTCCGGGAATGTCATGTGTCCTTCGGGCCTCGCAATTCCCCTGACTAATGGAGGGCTCTCGACACGCCACATGGCCGACCGGCTGCCCACATCGTAGAAAGTCAAGGAGTTGGTCAAGTCAGAAGACATGTCACGCATGTCCAACAAAACACACATGATTGTAGCAACATCATGCCCACTCTATGGCTATCATGCCCCAACATTTCGTGGTGTGATGCTAGCGTGGCACTGTGGTAGCATGTGCGACGTGTGCCACGACCTGCCATGACCCCTATGGCGACATGGATGATATGTGCCATATGCTAGGTCACCTGTATCATATGCCATGATGTACACGACCTCCACTACAACACTTATGGCCTTCTATGACAAATAGTCAATGACAGTAAAGTAATTCATCATTAAATCACCTTGTTTATGACGATTTTTTCAAGATAACTTAATATAGTGACAAAAATTTAACCTCTGTTATTAAAACCGTCATAACATGCTCTAGTGTCATGTTTGTGACAATTTTCTTTGACAATATAGGAATAGTCATAAGAATAAATCGTCATAACCTTATCAACCTAATAACTATGATGATATTAAATGACAATGCACATACGTCATAGACATGATGTATTTTTTTAAAATACTATTATCTCAATTAGCACGCGTGACCCACCATTAAGGGTAGATGCCATTACCACATAAGTTTTCATATTTGACATGTTGTCACACATGCCAATTTGGTTACCACAATAGATCCTATTTCATAGTAAATAAACAAAATCTCAGGTAAAATAAAATAAAAACCACATTATGAATGGTTTATAACTATGACATAAGCGTTGTTCAAAGCCTCTTCATCCACTAGAGTTTTGACATATTTGTTGCTAAAGAGATACCTTATTTGTCTTATACCCAAAGTTTGTCCTCGAGATAATATTTTCTCTAATACTAAATGGAATATGGCTTCTTCATCCATTTATAGGCTATTTAATTCTGACATATGGGTTCTAGCAATTCGCCTCCTCTTTTCAAGTTGAACGAAAACCCTGCCTTTTCATTTATAAAACTAAAATCTTTCATGCTTTAGCTCTGTTTTAGATAGATATTTTATTTATCTTATACCTACATGGTTGTCATTGAGATAAATTGAAAAAAAAATCATATCAAAAGATACAATATTTATGTATTTAATTTTAACAAAATAACATAAATAATATACACGGGTCTTCACTATATGACAAATAAAAAACTAGGTATTTTATTTATTTTAATTAGGTATTTTATTTACTCACATATTTAGGATCGACATAGAGTGAAAAAACTATCATGTTCTAATAGGAAGCGAACTTGTGATGTTAAAAGCAAGCTGCAAACCTCTCTGCCATTTAGAGGTCCAACAACCTACGCCAGCCCATGACACTCGAGCTCTATAGTCCGTTCGGTGAGCGCGATCTGACACTTTAGAGCCACGAGCGGTGAAGCGAGCATGATGACGGTGGTGCATCCGGTAGGCGCTGCCGGCTCCCTCCCTGAGCCCCTGCGTTGTCCGCTCCCTCGGCCAGTCGAGCTCCTCCATGAGCTGGCACATCGTGAAGTTTCCCGCGCCGCTGGTGCTAGGGTTTTGGCGGTGGCGGCGGTGGCCTCTGCTATTACCTCTACGTCACCCTCTAGTTCCTATAGAAGGTCATGCGCACACATGACCAGTTCATGTAGAAGGTTTGGTGCACAGGACCGAGTCTTGTAGAGGGTCTAGTGATTTTTAGCCAAAATACTGATACCAACCCGTTCACTATAGAGGGTCCGGTGAATAGGGGATCGAGTCTTGTAGAGGGCCCGGTGCACATAGGACCGAGTCCTATAGAGGGTCTAGTGCACTCAGACTACAAGTTCTAAGTCCTTTTTCCTTGGTTCTTCTTCCAATCAATTTGGACTTTCTTGACCACCTTCCTATGACTTGGACAAACATAATTAGAGTGTAATCAAATTGACTAAGTCCTATAAACTTACCTCTTTCTCAACCTCTCCTCGGCATCTCTGTTTCTCCTCAAACAGGGCCCCGAATGGCACTTTCTCTACAAACCAAGTTAGAGAGAAAACCAAAATGTCAAGTGCATAGTAAAAGGTGTATGCAACATATTTAAACACTCAAAACTTTCATACTTAACTTTTTCACTGTTTTGCCCTTTTTGGCCTATTTGAGGTTGGGGTTGGACTCCAAAACTCCAAGTTTCCCTGACTTGATCATTTTAGTCATCTATGAGCTTCAACTCCCTGCAATGGCAACAAGAACATCTCCAAACACAAGAATGATACAAACTAAAAATCAAAGTGAACTTAGCTCTTTTGGGTCACTTTTAGGTTCTGACTTTAATACTTCTCCACTTTCTTATGACCATGTCCTACTACTTGAGATAGGATCTTGAGCCTTATGACTTGAACCATAAATCCTAAAAATTACCTTAATGGTTCAAAGCCATATCCTTATGTTGTGATCCTCGATGCACTAGAACTCTTCTCAACTTGACCAACCTTATCTTCTGCATGCCATCTTCTTCACCCCTGGCTTTAGTTACCTCGATCTTCTTGACCTTCTCCCATGTACTCGGATCTCCGAAGTTCTTCTTGCCTTTGTCCTCAGTTTGATCAGTTGTATCCAAGTTATGCACATCGAGTTCCATATGGTCATTGTCCATCCTTCAACTTTACTTGTGATGTCCACAGACCATAGTCATCTCAGCTTGTATGGATCATCACATTTGTCTCCATGTGCTGAACTTCTTAGTCTTATCACTAAGCACATGTTCAACACTTAACATCCATGTCAGATCTTCAATTGTGTTGTCATACAAAACACTAAAACCAACAAAGGAGCTTTCAAGGACTTTGTCTTGTGAGATCACACCAACTGTGTTTGTGGTGTGTCTGCCACTGTGTACCAGAGGGAATAAGGCCCATGGCATTTCTGCTAGATGCTTGATAGTGGACATGGTGGAAATAATTTGAGAGAGGTTGAAAGTGGAGCACTACTTACACGTGGAGAAGGTCCACAACAATTACAGAGTTACCTGAACAAGAGCTTGGCCCTTGCATGGGCTATCCTTACGTGGGGCTCCAACAAGGATTAGTAAGAAGCTTATGTGCTTCTTGATAACTCAGCAAAAATACCAGCACGTCAACGAGACTTTGCATCTCTGTCTCAGTTAAGCTTCCATATTTATATTGTTACCTTTGGTGTGTTCTTTACCTTTCCTAGCTTAGTTACAAACTAGTTGGTAGGATTGGAACCTAGGTTTCATAACTTCTTTCGCGATAGAGATAGCAACACTTTGACAAAACCTTAGTTACACATACCAATGCTTGGCTATTCACATAGGTTTTGTTTAAGAGAAAAAAATGTATGCCTAGATTAGTGCAAAAAATAGTTGTCCTAATTCACCTCCTAGGCATCACCATTACCTATAGATGGTGCCATGGAGTGGGTGGATCCACCATGTGACACCACCGAGCCACTAGTTGTATGGGGTGCCAGAAGGAGTAGAGCTATCGAAAGGTCATGCTGGAGGAGGGGTTGCCAGAGGTGGTGTTGACGTGCTAAAGTCGACCTCCTCGAGGATGAGGTCGTTGCAGATTTGTTGAAGGAGAGGAACAACTTGAAGCACTTGAAGTGGCCTTTGTTGTGGGTAAATTTCTCATTTAGGCCTCGCATTACATTATAGACGAGGGTGCAATCACGGATGGCATCACTGAGGTCACCAAGAACATCTACCATCCTCTTCATCTTGTAGTAGTAAAAATTGATCGAGAGGTTACCCTGCATGAAGACATGAAATTTGGTATCAAGGCAAAGTGTGTGAGATTCATGGTTGTTGAGGAATAGTGTCTCAACAGTGATCTAAGCACATGTTGTGTTGTGGTGGGTGTGGACAGACTCCATTAGTTTGGGGGAGGGCATGTCCAACAAACATGATAGGACAATATCATGCACCACTAGGATAACATGACAGGAAGGTGGCAACAAAGATTATATGGTTGGTGAAGACATACTGTTTGAGAGCTACGAGATTGAGATCATGTTGGCTTTCATTGTGGGAGGAGAAGGGGTCCAAAACTATGGGTGTTAGGCACATATGTTTTGGATGCCCACCACCTACATGCTAAGATTGGCAATGGTGGCAGCCTTGTAGTCATGGACGTCAAGGTTGTCGATGGCGCTAGCAATGGGACCATCATCTCCATGTGTGAAGGTAGCATTGTGAATAGTGGTTGCAACACGATTGGTTCACGAGAACATCCTGATCAATGTGGAGGTGACCCTGAATAATGACTACAGCCTTGGTAGCCTCACCGACGGTGACAACTAGGTCCTAGTGAGCCTTCTCCCTCACGGCCACGTACTTGGCACATTGCTAGGCGTCAACGGTGGCAGGAGTGGTCAGAGGGTCACCATATGGCATGGCAATGTGTGCGACACTTGGGAGGCAACATAGGCAAATGATTTTTAGGGGAAGCAAGTTGTCACGAGGTTATCACAATCTCTTAATACCATGATAGTGCCAATATTACTTGCATTCAAGTGAATTTTAGGAGTACTATATATAGACCTATATTGTTTGATTTATAGAAACAAGATCAGGAGGTGATGTGGTATATCAAGCACATAAGGCAACCAACCAATCGCCTAAACCAAAACATACGACAACCAACCAATCACCTAAACATGGACGAAGATGAACTCTATAATAGTTTTCACTCTTAGTAATACTAATTGCTACCACTATTCGATATGGAACATATTTTAAGGGGAAAATAGTATAGGAAACCCCTATTGTGGTAGTATGCATATTAATATATAAAAGAGTTAGTTCGATATGATACAAGAAACCCATCAAAAGTAAAAACTACAAAAATTACAACAGTCTGTTTAGCTAGATGGAGAGGTTGAATCTACGAATGGGCTTAAATCTATGAAGGTTGCTTTATGTTATGTATAAAACATGATTTTCATGATTGGAAGGAAGCTTGATTTTTTATGAAGCTTTATTATTTGTTTGTTTCTGTATCTCCCATGTTGTAAGAGTGAAGACTTCTATAAAGAATTGATGTTGACATTCTACTTTCACTTCCTGGATTGTATCAAAGGAGTTGATGACATGATCTGAAGAGACCCTAAAATTTTAACACCTAGTATTGAATGGGCAGGTCTCTTCTAGATATAGATTGCATACCACACAATTTGTTGTCGCCCTCAGTATTTTGGTCTCTTGTAGATATGGAACATAAGGGAAGAGGCTGTTGATATGTGCTCTAAACTCCCCACTGTACTATCATATAAATTACCTATATATAATATGATTTATTACACTATCGGTTGATAATACAATTGATTACTTAGGAATTATCATACTAATGACAATACCAATATTTTTTTTAAAAAATATTGAGGTAGCACAACTCTTAAAAAGGCAGACCCGATGTAGTGATGACAACCATCTCACTAATTTACTAAGTTATAGGTTCGAAACAGGCTCGCTTCAGTTAATTTTTTTCTCCTAATCAACTATGTGGACTCTGAGGCTCTAATCGGATCTGCCCTCATTTTTGCCATGACACATAGATTAGGGTGTATACTAGTAATTCTTCCGTTACAGAACTTTTAGCTTGAAGGAGGATATTAGGGCAACCATAAAAACAAGAGCTAGTTACTAGCTCTAGGACAATCTCTTTGTAAAGCCCTAAAATTTGTATAAGGTAAAAAAAATAATAATACATGTATTTACATAAAAGTGTTTTGGGAATTACCTGATTTCCTTTTCTTTGTGCACATTCTTCCAAAGAATAATGAATAAAAGTAATTTCGAACACAAATGGATCAAAATAATCTTGTGAATTATGCATTTGGATATATTCTCTAAAAAAAATATATATAGTTATAAATAATGCATTTCCTTAATAAGAGATTACATATTAAGGAATAATTTCTCTTAAAACAAATAAATATTAAGTTCGGAATAAACTTTCAATTTAACTACATATATAGTTCAAATTATTTTAACATAACAAACGTTGAGTATGTGAATTTCCATAATTAACAGCATCTATTTATTGAACAAGATAAAGAAATAAATAAACAAATATACTTTTATATCTTGCATTCTGGAGTTTTATTATGACTGTGCACATAAATTTGTTTCATGAACCTAGATTTAAATTGGAAATTTGGTTTGAATCTAGTTTGGAAAAGAAAAAAAAGGGCAAACTGGTTCTTGGGCTGTGTTACCTCCATTTCGGCCCACCTCACCTTTTCTCTTGCGCAGCCCACTACCACACACGTGCCTGAACCCTTCTCCTGGGCGTGGCCTGCTCCCTCACGCCCACTACGCAGGTGCGGCTGACTGTGGGACCGCTTGGTCAGCGAGCCCCGCACGCGCCTGAGCCAAATGCCTCACTGGCTCGTGGACCCGCCCCGTCTGGTCGTTCTCCCTGCTCAGTTTGTTTTGGGCTCCGCTAGATCTCCGCCGCGCGCTGAGCTATCGAACTCGCCCGGATCTCGCGGATTTGGCGCGCCCCAAACCAACCTAGGCGCTCCTCGACCCTATAAGATGCGTCCCTGAGCTAGTACCCGACCATCATGGGAGGAAGTGTGAAAATCATGTCCGCCATGGGGACGACCAGCACTTCTCCTCCTCGTTCCGCGCCTAGCCGCCGCCATGGGGCCGCCACCGTCGCTAGCCGAGCACCGAATCGACTGATGACTTGTGTGCGGTTTGGGGGGGGGGGTTGCGCTGGGGGTGGTGAACATGGGGAACTGCATCGCGGAGCATTAGGGACCGTGTTGGCGGGATGATTTCTCGCCAGTGATCGTGCGCCTATGCGGATCCTCAGCGAGCGCGTGAGGGTTGGCCTCGGTTCATTGGTCGACGGCGAGCTTTGATGCTGGCGTTGTCGTCGTGGGCGAAGCCTGGCCGTGCGACTCGCAATTTCTCGCCGGCGTGTGTTCTCCTCCGCAGAGCCGCCCTTCACCGTGGTCAAGTAGCTCTGCGCCATAATGTCAGGTAAGTAATTCGTAATAGTGTTCGCTATAGTTCTCTCCCCATATTTCTGGCCTCGACGTGGGGATTTGGAGCTTGAACGCCATCTGGGGGGTTCGCCGGAGTCCCCACCGTGGATAGTGGCTGGTGTCTTCGCCCCGCTGATCGAGGAAGAAGAGAGGGATGGGGGAAATCCATGCGAGTCATAGGATGTCGAGGGTGTGGCTAGGATCAGATCCTGGGATATGCGGTTCTGGGCGTTCGATTCCTGATCTGTGCTGGATCACTGGATCAAGATCCAACGGCCCCTGTGGCGTACCGGTTCGGTAAAGATAGGATTAAATCGTGACCGTCCAAAGCTAATCGGACAGCTGCGATAGTACGATACCCCTTCACTGGTCTCTGTTACAAATAAACCCTCGGATTACTATGAAATCAACCCGCAGACCGTATGTAGTGTTAACTTATTAAACTTAAGTCCTTGGTTTTAGCAGTTTAGTCCATGGTCTTTCGGTTATTAATAAAATGAATCCGAAAATCGAATTTTAGAACAAATTTAATCTAAAAACTTACAAAAAATCATATCTTTCACGTTTTAACTCTGATTTGATCCGTTCGAATTGCGTTAGATTCATAATAATATCATCTATACAGTATGATACTAACATTCATCACACCCCATACTTTTATTATTAGAAATTTGTCTAGCCTAGGTTTAATGAATTAACTCCTCTAATCGAAGTTAACCTATCCATAATTATAGTTAGATTAAAATATGATCTCTAGTTAAGTTATAATTAAGATTAAAGTTGGATTAATTACTACTCTAGGTTATCTTTTGTCTTGATTTATAAAATAAACATAAAACCCCGTTTTTATTATTTTCACATCATAACTTGATGACCGTAGGTCCGAATTTAGTGATTCTTGTTCCTATGATCTCGTAGAGGCACGTAGATTATTAATACGCAGTTTATTCTTATGTTTGATGTAATGTTAATTTTGTCTATACCATGTTTGTCTGTATTGCTACGACTAGTGCGAGGTTATGAGTCATCTGAAGAGCAAGTTGGTACCTGGAATCTCAAGTCCCAGGCAAGTTGTGCCCTTGATCACTTCTTTTTACCCACTCATGTTCTAATTAATCATAATGATCTGCATAGGTTAATTTTGATGGGACCCAATAGGTTACCCTACTTTGACTATCTTTATACCTTGTTCACCACTGAATCTTTGGGTAGTACTTGCTATCGCTTTATGTGGTTTTGGGTATAGAGATACACATTACTATTCATGATTATACTTTTATTGTCAGTTGTTATTTACTGTTCATGTTAAGATCATTATGTTAATTGGAACATGGAGAACCACCCGGGAAAACAGTGCTACCACAAGGGTTTAATGGGACGCCCTTGGCCGATTAATTAGGAAAGCTAGTGGAAGACTACCTTACCCGAAAGGGGCAAGGGCAGTAGGGGAGTGGTCAGTGTAGGGAGGCCCTCGGGAGGATTTTGCTGCGATGGCAGTCCTGCAAGGGATTCCTGCTAGGGAGGCCCTCGGGAGGATTTTGCCGCGATGGCGGTCCTGCAAGGGATTCCTGCATTGGAACTTCCTATAAACTGTAGCGGGTTTTCTGAAGCTAGTGGAACTTTGTAAAGGCCTCGTAGTGTTACCCTGCCTCGCCTCCTCGGTAGAGGTGTATGGGATTGGCCGTCTCTTGGCAGATGGGTAACACGACTTGTGGGTAAAGATGCGCAACCTCTGCAGAGTGTAAAACTGGTATACTAGCCGTGCTCACGGTCATGAGCAGCTCGGACACTCACATGATTAATTTATGGAACTAAATTCAATTTGTCATATGCATTGCATCGCAGGTGATGTTGTTACTTTTGTTCTACTACTTAATTGGGTTGGTATTTACTTATACTTAGTAATTGCTAATAAAATTTTGACCAACTTTAAAAGCAATGCTCAGCTTCAACCATCCTCTTTGGTAAGCCTTACACTTCACGTGAGCTCCCACCTTTGGCGAGTTCATGCACATTATTCCCCACAACTTGTTGAGCGATGAACGTATGTGAGCTCACTCTTGCTGTCTCACACCCCCCCACAGGCCAAGAACAGGTACCGCTGGATGAGGCGCTTGGAGGATGCCGTGATGTGTTCGTGAGAGGTCTAGGTCGTCGTCTCCCAGTCAACTTTGGGTTGCTGGACCGTTGTCTCCTTATAATGTAAATATTTATTTTGTATAGAACTCCTGTTATATATAAAGTTGTGACATTCGATCCTGTGCCACTATACACCATATGTGTGAGACTTGGTCCCAGCATACCTGGTGTTTATGTTCGCGCCCGGGTCTTGGTGCCCCGAAACCCGGGTGTGACAGAAGTGGTATCAGAGGAATGTTGACTGTAGGACGAAACCTAAATAGAACTGGACAACCATTCTTTACTTACCTTACTCTGATTCTTGTCTAAACTCATCTTAATCTTTTCTCATCTATTTCCGCTTTACTCTGATTATTCTTACCTTTTTATTCTAAAGACAAACTTGGATTTCACACTTTGAAATCCTGTGCTTAAAGTGACTTTTAGAAATAGGAGACCTACTCTTAGGAACAAAAACAAAATTATTTTTTTAGGTATCTATGTGCTTGAATGTTTGTTCTTATGATACTTGTCTGATTTGGATCTTTGATTGAGTGGGATGAGTTGTGGAGTAGTGTCCACAATTGCATCTACATATACTTAGGAATATATATAACCAATCAAACTTAGATTGTCCCTCATTAAAAAAATGTATGTAGCTTAACAGATCCATCTTATCTTAAAAGACTCTCTTATCTTCATAGATCCATTCTTATCTTAAAAGAATCTATCTTATCTTATCTTATCCTAACCACTTTGTTTATCTCACCTCAGAATAACAATCATGATCCAATCCAAATTAATTAGATCTTATCTAGTTCAAGCTAGTCACACCAATGTAACCTAGATCTGATCTAATCTGAAGTGACTTATCAAACATGTTAGATAATACTGATGAAATAGAATAGACTCTACTCCTATAGAACATGTCTTAACCTAGTTCACCCTACGTTAAATTAAGAACGACAGACCGACTTGGCCATATGCAACTACCTTAACCATCTGATAGTTGCATAACCCCTCGATTTTAACCTAGCAAGAGATTCTAACCTACCTACACCACAAAATCCATCCTACCCACATATATCTTAACCATATGTCCTTAACTCGGATGGCAACTCCAAGAAGAAAGACCAAAGAAGACCAACCACGTCAAAGAAGGATAAGCATCAACCCAAGCCTTCAAAGATCAAGTTAAATCATCAGATGAATCAAGATCCACAAATCTTGGATGGAGTCTTTCCTTACCCTACACTTTCTTACCCAAACCTATTTATACTTTAAAGACATCTTCTATCCTACATAATAAAGTAGACATACATATATACACCCATGCTTTCCTAATCACCTGCCAATCTGGGTTTAGATTTGAAAAAAAAAATCTTTTGGTACTAAAACCACTTAGACACTGAAATATAAATTACAAACCAATCTCTCTGTAACCCCTTTTCTTACTAATCTCGAGGGCGAGATTATTTTTAAGGGGGGTAGGATTTGTAAAGCCCTAAAATTTGTATAAGGTAAAAAAAATAATAATACATGTATTTACATAAAAGTGTTTTGGGAATTACCTGATTTCCTTTTCTTTGTGCACATTCTTCCAAAGAATAATGAATAAAAGTAATTTCGAACACAAATGGATCAAAATAATCTTGTGAATTATGCATTTGGATATATTCTCTAAAAAAATATATATAGTTATAAATAATGCATTTCCTTAATAAGAGATTACATATTAAGGAATAATTTCTCTTAAAACAAATAAATATTAAGTTCGGAATAAACTTTCAATTTAACTACATATATAGTTCAAATTATTTTAACATAACAAACGTTGAGTATGTGAATTTCCATAATTAACAGCATCTATTTATTGAACAAGATAAAGAAATAAATAAACAAATATACTTTTATATCTTGCATTCTGGAGTTTTATTATGACTGTGCACATAAATTTGTTTCATGAACCTAGATTTAAATTGGAAATTTGGTTTGAATCTAGTTTGGAAAAGAAAAAAAAGGGCAAACTGGTTCTTGGGCTGTGTTACCTCCATTTCGGCCCACCTCACCTTTTCTCTTGCGCAGCCCACTACCACACACGTGCCTGAACCCTTCTCCTGGGCGTGGCCTGCTCCCTCACGCCCACTACGCAGGTGCGGCTGACTGTGGGACCGCTTGGTCAGCGAGCCCCGCACGCGCCTGAGCCAAATGCCTCACTGGCTCGTGGACCCGCCCCGTCTGGTCGTTCTCCCTGCTCAGTTTGTTTTGGGCTCTGCTAGATCTCCGCCGCGCGCTGAGCTATCGAACTCGCCCGAATCTCGTGGATTTGGCGCGCCCCAAACCAACCTGGGCGCTCCTCGACCCTATAAGATGCGTCCCTGAGCTAGTACCCGACCATCATGGGAGGAAGTGTGAAAATCATGTCCGCCATGGGGACGACCAGCACTTCTCCTCCTCGTTCCGCGCCTAGCCGCCGCCATGGGGCCGCCACCGTCGCTAGCCGAGCACCGAATCGACTGATGACTTGTGTGCGGTTTGGGGGGGTTGCGCTGGGGGTGGTGAACATGGGGAACTGCATCGCGGAGCATTAGGGACCGTGTTGGCGGGATGATTTCTCGCCAGTGATCGTGCGCCTATGCGGATCCTCAGCGAGCGCGTGAGGGTTGGCCTCGGTTCGTTGGTCGACGGCGAGCTTTGATGCTGGCGTTGTCGTCGTGGGCGAAGCCTGGCCGTGCGACTCGCAATTTCTCGCCGGCGTGTGTTCTCCTCCGCAGAGCCGCCCTTCACCGTGGTCAAGTAGCTCTGCGCCATAATGTCAGGTAAGTAATTCGTAATAGTGTTCGCTATAGTTCTCTCCCCCTATTTCTGGCCTCGACGTGGGGATTTGGAGCTTGAACGCCATCTGGGGGGTTCGCCGGAGTCCCCACCGTGGATAGTGGCTGGTGTCTTCGCCCCGCTGATCGAGGAAGAAGAGAGGGATGGGGGAAATCCATGCGAGTCATAGGATGTCGAGGGTGTGGCTAGGATCAGATCCTGGGATATGCGGTTCTGGGCGTTCGATTCCTGATCTGTGCTGGATCACTGGATCAAGATCCAACGGCCCCTGTGGCGTACCGGTTCGGTAAAGATAGGATTTGTTGGGGGCCTTCGTCCTCCGAAGGTCCTCAAAAACATGATTTGACAATGTTTTCCAAGTGGATTATATGAACAGGTATTTTCGGATTCAGAATTATGGGTATGGAGCACGACCAGGACGAAGCCTGAACCAGACGAAGGTCGAGGGCGGCCGAAGCTGTGCGCAGGGAAGCTTCGGCGCGTTGGCATACGAGAGAACCGACTTAAAGATGAAAAGACTTCGGGGGCCTCGACAGATTTCCATAAATTGTTAACAAATGTAATGGACATGAATGTAATTTTACGTGGGCTGCGTCCCGCGTCTATAAATAGATGAACAGTACTCCCGTACTGTTCACGCTGACTTGGCATTCTGCTTTTGCGTCACACTTGTACTTTATACCTTCTTTCAGGACCGAAGGTACATTTGTAATTTGAAATCATTTCTATTTTTCCATGTTAATAAAATAGAAATGATTTTATGTTGTTTATATTATATTTCGTGCTTTATATGAGTCTTTCGTCATTACTCGTCATAATTACGAAGGTATGTCCCTTATGACCTTCGTCCGAAATTCATTATTTCCCGAAGGGGCATAATGTTTCGAAGGACGAAGGACTTTAACATTTAACATTTTTTATGTTGCCTTGTTCTTAACTCTTAGCATTTGAGAACAAGTCCCCAACAGGATTAAATCGTGACCGTCCAAAGCTAATCGGACAGCTGCGATAGTACGATACCCCTTCACTGGTCTCTGTTACAAATAAACCCTCGGATTACTATGAAATCAACCCGCAGACCGTATGTAGTGTTAACTTATTAAACTTAATTCCTTGGTTTTAGCAGTTTAGTCCATGGTCTTTCGGTTATTAATAAAATGAATCCGAAAATCGAATTTTAGAACAAATTTAATCTAAAAACTTACAAAAAATCATATCTTTCACGTTTTAACTCTGATTTGATCCGTTCGAATTGCGTTAGATTCATAATAATATCATCTATACAGTATGATACTAACATTCATCACACCCCATACTTTTATTATTAGAAATTTGTCTAGCCTAGGTTTAATGAATTAACTCCTCTAATCGAAGTTAACCTATCCATAATTATAGTTAGATTAAAATATGATCTCTAGTTAAGTTATAATTAAGATTAAAGTTGGATTAATTACTACTCTAGGTTATCTTTTGTCTTGATTTATAAAATAAACATAAAACCCCGTTTTTATTATTTTCACATCATAACTTGATGACCGTAGGTCCGAATTTAGTGATTCTTGTTCCTATGATCTCGTAGAGGCACGTAGATTATTAATACACAGTTTATTCTTATGTTTGATGTAATGTTAATTTTGTCTATATCATGTTTGTCTGTATTGCTACGACTAGTGCGAGGTTATGAGTCATCTGAAGAGCAAGTTGGTACCTGGAATCTCAAGTCCCAGGCAAGTTGTGCCCTTGATCACTTCTTTTTACCCACTCATGTTCTAATTAATCATAATGATCTGCATAGGTTAATTTTGATGGGACCCAATAGGTTACCCTAGTTTGACTATCTTTATACCTTGTTCACCACTGAATCTTTGGGTAGTACTTGCTATCGCTTTATGTGGTTTTGGGTATAGAGATACACATTACTATTCATGATTATACTTTTATTGTCAGTTGTTATTTACTGTTCATGTTAAGATCATTATGTTAATTGGAACATGGAGAACCACCCGGGAAAATAGTGCTACCACAAGGGTTTAATGGGACGCCCTTGGCCGATTAATTAGGAAAGCTAGTGGAAGACTACCTTACCCGAAAAGGGCAAGGGCAGTAGGGGAGTGGTCAGTGTAGGGAGGCCCTCGGGAGGATTTTGCTGCGATGGCAGTCCTGCAAGGGATTCCTGCTAGGGAGGCCCTCGGGAGGATTTTGCCACGATGGCGGTCCTGCAAGGGATTCCTGCATTGGAACTTCCTATAAACTGTAGCGGGTTTTCTGAAGCTAGTGGGACTTTGTAAAGGCCTCGTAGTGTTACCCTGCCTCGCCTCCTCGGTAGAGGTGTATGGGATTGGCCGTCTCTTGGCAGATGGGTAACACGACTTGTGGGTAAAGATGCGCAACCTCTGCAGAGTGTAAAACTGGTATACTAGCCGTGCTCACGGTCATGAGCAGCTCGGACACTCACATGATTAATTTATGGAACTAAATTCAATTTGTCATATGCATTGCATCGCAGGTGATGTTGTTACTTTTGTTCTACTACTTAATTGGGTTGGTATTTACTTATACTTAGTAATTGCTAATAAAATTTTGACCAACTTTAAAAGCAATGCTCAGCTTCAACCATCCTCTTTGGTAAGCCTTACACTTCACGTGAGCTCCCACCTTTGGCGAGTTCATGCACATTATTCCCCACAACTTGTTGAGCAATGAACGTATGTGAGCTCGCTCTTGCTGTCTCACACCCCCCCACAGGCCAAGAACAGGTACCGCTGGATGAGGCGCTTGGAGGATGCCGTGATGTGTTCGTGAGAGGTCTAGGTCGTCGTCTCCCAGTCAACTTTGGGTTGCTGGACCGTTGTCTCCTTATAATGTAAATATTTATTTTGTATAGAACTCCTGTTATATATAAAGTTGTGACATTCGATCCTGTGCCACTATACACCATATGTGTGAGACTTGGTCCCAGCATACCTGGTGTTTATGTTCGCGCCCGGGTCTTGGTGCCCCGAAACCCGGGTGTGACACTCTTCAATAGTGTCGGCGTTTCGACCCCGGGGGGTCCCTGGATCGACGAGTAAATTGTCGCTGCGTGTCCCAGCCCAGATGGGTCGGCGCGAGACGGAGACACAAGGGGTGAAAAACAGTGAGGGGAAACCCGCGACCTCGTGTTGTCCTGCACCCAGGGCGGATGCACTTGCAGTAGGGGGTTACAAGCGTTCGCGAGGGAGAGAGAGAGACAGGGGGCGTGAGGCTGCCCGTTCTCCCGCGCGGCCACCTTTTTCGTATGAGAGCCCTGGACCTTCCTTTTATAGATGTAAGGAGAGGGTCCAGGTGTACAACGGGGGGTGTAGCAGTGTGCTAACGTGTCTAGCAGAGAGGAGCTAGAGCCCTATGTACGTGCCGACGTGGCTGTCAGAGAGGTGTTGGAGCCTTGTTCATGTGGCGTCGTGGCCGTTGGAGGAGCGCTTGAGCCCTGTAGAAGCACAGCTGTCGGGGCTGTCGGATCCTTGCTGATGTATCCTTGCTTCCGTAGGGGGCTGAGAACCACCGTTGTCATGGAGCACGTGGGGTGCCATCATTACTTGTTTTACTGGGGCGAGCCAGATGGGACACCGGTCTTGTTCCCCGTAGCCTAGGCTAGCTAGGGGTAGGGTAATGATGGCCTCCCCTTGTGGCGTGGTCAGCCCGAGCGAGGTGGTGACTCCTCCGAGGTCGAGGTCGAGTCCGAGCCCTGGGGTCGGGCGAGGCGGAGACCTTCTTCCGGAGTCAAGGTCAAGTCCGAGCCCTAGGGTCGGGCGAGGCGGAGACCGTCTTCCGGAGTTGAGGCTGAGTCCGAGCCCGAGGGTCGGGCGAGGCGGAGATCGTCTTCCGGAGTTAGGCTGAGTCCGAGCCCTGGGGTCGGGCGAGGCGGAGATCGTCGTCCGAGTTGAGGTCGAGTCCGAGCCCTGGGGTCGGGCGAGGCAGAGATTCCTATGGCGCCCGAGGCTGGGCTTGGTTGCTGTCAGCCTCACCCTGGCGGGTGGCAAAACAGTCGGAGCAGCGCAGGCGGCGCTATTTTCCTGTCAGGTCCGTCAGTGGAGGGGCGAAGTGACTGTGGTCACTTCGGCCTTGTCAACTGGAAAGCGTGCGTCAGGATAAGGTGTCAGGCGATCCTTGCATTGAATGCTCCTGCGATCCGGTCGGCGGGCGAGGCGATCTGGCCAAGGTTGCTTCTCCGTGAAGCCTACTCGAGCTGGGCCTCAGGCGAGTCGAAGGTGCGCCCGTTGCTTGAGGAGACCCTCGGGCGAGGCATGAATCTGCCTTGGTCTTCCGTTCCTGCCCAAGGCTGGGCTCGGGCGAGGCGAGATCGTGTCCCTCTAGTGGGCGGAGCCTTAACCGGAATTGCGCCCATCAGGCCTTTGCAGCTTTGTGCTGATGGGGGTTACCAGCTGAGATTAGGAGCCTTGGGGGTACCCCTAATTATGGTCCCCGACAGTAGCCCCCGAGCCTCAAAGGGAGTGTGGGTACTCGCTTGGAGGCTTTGTCACACTTTTTTGCAAGGGGATCGGCCTTTCTTGGTTGCATTTTGTTCCAGTGGGTGCGCGCGAGCGCACCCACCGGGTGTAGCCCCCGAGGCCTCGGAGGAGTGGTTTGACTCCTTCGAGGTCTTAATGCCTTTCGTGATGGCTCGGCCGGTCTGGTCGTTCCCTCATGTGAACTGGTCGTTACCCGGGTGCATAGTCAGGTTCCGAGTTCTCGGGCTGGTATGTTGACGCTGTCAATGGTTTGGCCAGAGCCAGGTTTGCGAGAGCAGCCCCCGAGCCTCTGCATAGGGCGAGAGGACGGTCAAGGGCAGACTCGGCTTTTTTCATACGCCCCTGCGTCGCCTTTCCGCAAGGAGGAGGGGGGGGGGAAAGCGCCATGTTGCCCTCAGTGGGCACCGAACATGGTGTCTCCAGTGAGCTGCTAACGGGTGATCCGAGTGGACGCCCGTGCCCCGTTCGATAAGGGTCGGCTAGTGGCCCAGAGGCGCGCTCCAAAAGTACCTGCAGGTGATTTGCTGGACCCGGTCCTGTTCGATAGGGTCCGAGGGCTCGATGCCTCCCTCTGATGGGATTCCATTACAGAATCGTTCCTACTGGTCTCGGAAATGTCCTAGGGTACCTCGGGAGCGTAGCCCGAGCCTTGGTTATGTATCGAACGTACCCAGAGTCATCCCTCACTCTGCGTGCTCTGGGGCGACTGTCGAACCCGTCGGGGGGCCAGCCTACGAACCCCTGATCAGTAGTGGGCGCGGAGCCCGAGTGGCCTGAGGCGGCTGTCGAACCCTTCCAAGGGGCCAGCCTTCGAACCTCTGACCAGTAGTGGGCGCGGAGCCCGAGTGCTCTGAGGCGGCTGTCGAACCCTTCCGAGGGGCCAGCCTTCAAACCTCTGATCAGTAGGGGGGCTTGGGGCCCGCTTCCTTCGCGGAGAAGGATCCCTTTCGGATTATCCCCTTTCCCGGTCCCTATAGCAAGAGAGAGAAAGGGGAAAAGCAAAAGGATACGAAATTGAACGACGTGGCACACCTTTTTTCACGCGGTCATTATGGCGGAGGTGAAGCGTCGCCCGCTTCGCCTGCCAAAGGTGTCGCCTGTCATGCCGCAGAGTTAATGCGACGGGACGAGTGGTTCGCGGGGCAGCCGTTGTGCATGCGTGAGCCGTTCGAGGAACGGAACACGAGCGCGTCGTCTTCACGCCGTGGGAGAGAGCTCTCTCACTGTTCCAGGAGGGGACGTGAGCCTGCAGATGATTTGACTGCTGCTTCCGCCCGCCTGCCACCGCCATTACTGCCGGCCCACTTTTGGCCATGTTGACCGTCGTGCCTTCTCCCGCGGCTGACCGACCAGTGACCGGCGTGCCTGGTTGGCACTGCTGGGCCGTGCGCAGGGTTTCCTCGAGTCGCGGCACCGGTTCCGTAGTCGAGAAGGCGCGGCGCTGGCGCAAGTGGCGCTGCATTTTTTTGCACGTAGTAACCGGCGCGCCGGTTACATGACGTGTGGGCCTGGGCCTCCATGCTGGATGCATCGAAGTCGAAAGGGTGCGCCCCCTTGGTGCAGTTGCATGCCGCCTGCATGGCGGTCCGCCCTTTCACCCGCTGGTTTGGGCGAAGACGGAGGAATGCTTGTAACCGCTGGGCAGTTACACGCTCCGCGCGCGTGGCGGTTTGGCTTCTTCTGTCCTGGGGCAGCTCGCATGACGCGTGGGACCCACCCCCTGTGTTGTAGGGGGAAGACCTTGGAGCGTGTTGGTGAAGACTCCGTCCACGACAGCTGAGGACGCAAGTGGGGAGAGTCGCCTTTAAAAGGAGGGTGACCCCCTTGGATGGCAACCATGTCTTCGCACTCCCTTCATGCATCGCGTCCTTCCACCTTCCGAGCCCCCGGATGGGGAGCGCTTGCGTCGCTTTTGTCTTGTTGTGGAAGGAGCGCAACCTTGTGGAGGTTGGTACCTTTCAGCCATCGCTCGGGTTCAAGGATTTTCGTCAGGCAGCCCGGCCGCCTTCCCCCACCAATGGGCAATTTGGTGGAGAGAAGCGAGCCGGGCTGCGGCCTCCGCCTCGCCCTCAGCTTCAAGGATTTTCGTCATCCTTGCTGGGGCGGAGGGCGAGTTGAGCCGGAGCCCTACCTTGGCGTGGGCTGGCGTCCCGCTTCTTCCTCCAGCTTCTGGGGGTGGGCGCTCACCGTCCTAGCGGAAGGGGCGGACTTTGACAACGCGGGGCCGAGCGGCCGCAAGCGTCATCAGCTCCCGCGTGCCCGGTTCGCTGGCTCAGCTGGTTCTGGCGCAGCTTCCGGTGCCACCTTCCGCCGCTGGGCGGAGTGCGGCTATCTGCCCGTCGTGCGGGCGGCTGTCGCGCCGCGCACACCAGGGGACCGCCCAAGACGTCACGCGCTGCTAGGGCGGCGTTCGTGTTCTTGGGCTGTCCTGCCTTTGTTCCGGTATGACACCCCTGCGCGGAGGTCGGTGTTCGCCCGTCCGGGAGGACCCGAGTGGGGATCTTCTGGTGGGCAGACGGCTGCCGCTGAGGTGGTGGCGGCTGGAGAAGTCCTCGTCGCCGACGAGATTGCCGCCACCATCCGCGCTCTGGGCCTCCGGCTCTTTGGCTTTGATAGCTTGTCCTCGCCCCTCAAGCGGGGATGTGGGCGAGGGCCTTGTCGCAGCAGCGTCTGCCCTGAGGTCATAGCTGCTGCTGTTTGGCCGCCTGGAGCGGAGGTCGTTGTCGCTGCTGCCGGAGCGGGCGTCGGCGAGCCACCTGGGGTCTGGTCGCCCCGCAGGCCCTCCAATGTGGGGGGTTGTTCGTACCTGTGGGGGTGGAACCGGAGTTCCGTTTGTAATGGCGCCTTGAGTGCTGGCGTATGTGAGAGCACCTAGAGGGGGGGTGAATAGGTGATCCTGTGAAACTTGAAACTTAATGCCACAAAACTTGATTAGATGTTAGCACAATTAAGCCAAGTGGCTAGAGAGGAGTCTTTGCGAAACACAACAACCACAAGAAGATCAACACAGATAGACTCAGTGGTTTATCCCGTGGTTCGGCCAAGTACACAACTTGCCTAGTTCCACGTTGTGGCGTCCCAAAGGACGAGGGTTGCAATCAACCCCTCTCAAGCGGTCCAAAGACCCACTTGAATACCATGGTGTTTTGCTTTTTCACTATATCCCGCTCGCGAGGAATCTCCACAACTTGGAGTCTCTCGCCCTTACACTTTGATGTTCACAAAGAAGCACAGAGTAAGGGAGGGATGAGCAACGCACACAAGACACGAAGAATCATAGCAAATACGCACACACAAGACCCAGACTTGAGCTCTAAAGAATATCACGAGGTTCTCACTAGAACAGAGCTCAAATCACTAAGAATGTCGAACAAGTGCGCAAGAATGAAGTGTGAGTGATCAACAATGCTCAAAGGATGCTTGGTGTCCTCCTCCATGCGCCTAGGGGTCCTTTTTATAGCCCCAAGGAAGCAAGGAGCCGTTGAGAGCATTCCAGGAAGGCAATTCTTGCCTTCAGTCGCCTGGCGCACCGGACAGTCCGGTGCGCCACCGGACATTGTCCGGTGCGGATTTCTTTCCTTATTTGGCGAAGCCGACCGTTGAAGATTCAGAGCCATTGGCGCACCGGACAGTCCGGTGCCCCCTTGTGACCGTTGGCTCGGCCACGCGTCACGCGCGGAATCCTTGGCCGACCGTTGGCCCGGCTGACCGTTGGCTCACCGGACAGTCCGGTGCACCACCGGACAGTCCGGTGATTTTTAGCCGTACGCCGTTAATCACTCCCCGAGAGCGATGACTTCGCCTGTGAATGGCTCACCGAACAGTCCGGTGCACCACCGGACAGTCTGGTGATTTATAGCCGTACACCGCCGTCGAAGTCCCGAGAGCAGCAAGTTCGCGAGAGCCAGCCTGGCGCACCGGACACTGTCCGGTGCACCCAGACTGAGCAGACTTTGGCTGAACGAGCCAAGTCATCTCCAAATTGAATTCTCCTGTTTCCAGCACTTAGACACAATACATTAGTTCTCTAAACAATGTACTAAGTCTAGAAACATACCTTTAGACTTGATTTGCACTTTGTCCATCAATTGGCATAGATTTACACTTAAGCACTTGTGTTGGCACTCAATCACCAAAATACTTAGAAATGGCCTAAGGGCACATTTCCCTTTCAGTATGTTCATTGTGCCTTTCGGGGCCTGAACATTTGTGTATTTGGGCGTAAAGCCATGTTTCTTCTCCATTTTGCGCACCAGAACTCGCCTGTCGGCTAGCTGGACCGCTTAACCAAGCGTGAGTTTCCCTGTGCGGAAGGTGACGAGTGAGGTATCCGTATACTGGAGGCGTAGGAGCCCTCGGCTCGGTCGGCCTTGCCGCTCGAGGCTCCTCTTGCTTAGCGAAGGAAACCTCGGCTGCTCTATGATGAGCCAAAGCCGGAGGCAGCGGTGTTAGCATGGACAGAGGCGGAGTTGGCTGGAGAAGAAACTTCGTCAGCCCAGGAGTAGGGGACTTCCCAGGCCGACGAGGCGTCGCAGTGGCGGCTAGGACCTGGCCAGGTCGTCCGCTGGCGGGACCAACCCTGGAGTCGGGCTATCGAGGCCATGAGCCGGGCTGGTGTCCTCAAGGGACAGCTGGCTAAGGCTACGGAGCGGCCGGTCCGGCCATCTGCTTGGGCCGGGTTCGCGGAGGAGACCCTGGCGGCGATGGCCCAGGTGCGGTGCTGACATCTTCCTTCGAGGTGGAGATCCTCCGACCATGTGGCTTGTTCGAGGCTGGGTCGGATTCCGCCGAGGGTGGAGTCGATGTCGTGGGTGCTGCTGCTCCCCCTGCTGATGTCTGAACCTGCAGGAACAGTTTGTCTGTAGCGTGCGTATGTTTTTTGTGGCCGCCGAGGCCAAAACATACCGTCATCGTGTTGTAAAGCTACGTTTCTTTTCCCCTTGTTTCGAGTATCAGGACTTGTTTGTCGGTAAGAATCGTTTATCCGAGCGTGAGTTACTTATCACAGAAGGTGATGAGTGAGGTATCCGTATCCCGGAGGCGTGGGAGTCCCTCGGCTCGGTCGGCCTTGCCTGCTTACGTGTACTCTTACTCGTCCGTAGGATTCTGTTATCGATATAGTCGAGACAGCATGAAAAATCGTTTTAGCAGAAGAAGTTTTCGAGCGTTAAGACTTGCTCGGATAGCGGAATCCCTTATCCGAGAGTGAGTTACTTATCGCAGAAGGTGATGAGTGAGGTATCCGTATCCCGGAGGCGTAGGAGTCCCTCGGCTCGGTCGGCCTTGCCTGCTTACGTGTACTCCGTCGTTTTCAGGACTCCACTATCGAAGTAGTCGAAAAGCACGAAAGATGTTCTGGCAGAAAGACTTTTTCCGAAGAAAATTTTGACGCAGAGGGGGTTCCCCCTTCTAGCCCCCGAGGGAGGGTCGGGCTTTGCCGAGGCAAGGCTGACCCTTCCTTGAAGGTTAGACTTCGCTTGTGTATGTAAACGAGGTACATGAACGATTTGAAAACATCTTAAGGGTAGAAGCGAAGTAGCTGTCGGATGTTCCAAGCGTTGCTGTAGACCTCGCCTTGACTGTTGGCCAGCTTGTATGTTCCGGGCTTCAGAATCTTGGCGATGATGAACGGCCCTTCCTAGGGAGGTGTGAGCTTGTGGCGCCCTCGGGCGTCTTGTCGTAGCCGAAGCACTAAGTCGCCCACCTGGAGGTCTCGGGACCGAACCCCTCGGGCGTTGTAGCATCGCAGAGACTGCTGATACCGCGCCGAGTGTAGTAAGGCCATGTCCCGAGCCTCTTCCAGCTGGTCTAGTGAGTCTTCTTGGTTTGTCCAGTTGCTTCGGGCGTCGTATGCCCTCGTCCTCGGGGAGCTGTGTTCTAAGTCTGTGGGAAAGATAGCCTCGGCCCCATAGACTAGAAAGAACGGCGTGAAGCCCGTGGCTCGGCTTGGCGTCGTCCTCAGACTCCAGACCATCGAGGGGAGTTCCTTCACCCATCGCCTGCCGAACTTGTTGAGGTCGTTGTAGATCCTCGGCTTGAGCCCCTGTAGAATCATGCCGTTGGCACGCTCTACCTGCCCATTCGTCATGGGGTGAGCTACGGCGGCCCAGTCCACCCAGATGTGATGGTCCTCACAGAAGTCCAGGAACTTTCTTCCGGTGAACTGGGTGCCGTTGTCGGTGATGATGGAGTTCGGGACCCCGAAGCGATGGATGATGTTGGTGAAGAACGCCACCGCCTGTTCGGACCTGATGCTGTTTAGGGGTCGGACCTCGATCCACTTGGAGAATTTGTCGATGGCGACCAGCAGGTGCGTGAAGCCCCCGGGTGCCTTCTGCAAGGGACCGACGAGGTCCAGACCCCACACAGCAAACGGTCAGGTGATGGGTATTGGTTGCAGAGCCTGAGCGGGCAGGTGGGTCTGCTTTGCGTAAAATTGACACCCTTGGCAGTTGCGTACAATCCTAGTGGCGTCGGCCACCGCGGTCGGCCAGTAGAAACCTTGTCGGAAGGCGTTTCCCACGAGGGCCCGAGGTGCTGCGTGGTGACCGCAAGCCCCCCGAGTGTATTTCTTGCAATAACTCCTGACCTTCGGCGATGTATATGCATCGTTGGAGGATGCCTGAGGGGCTGCGGTGGTAGAGCTCCTTTTCGTCACCCAGCAAAATGAACGACTTGGCGCGCCGCGCCAGTCGCCGAGCTTCAGCTCTGTCGAGGGGTAGCTCTCCTCGGTGGAGATATTGCAGGTATGGGGTCTGCCAGTCTCGATTAGGTGTGACCCCGTTCCGCTCTTCCTCGATGCGCAGTGCCTCACCCTCGGGGGCCGAGGGTGCCTCGGGCGGGACCGAGGCTGCCTCGGGCTGAGCCGAGGGTGCCTCGGGCTGGGCCGAGGGCGCCTCGGGCAGAGCTAGGCCTTCTCGGGCTCGGTCGTGTCGTCGGTCTTGACGGAGGGTTGATGTAGGTCTCGAGAGAAGACGTCCGGAGGAACCGCTGTCCGCCCCAAGGCTATCTTAGCCAGCTCGTCCGCAGTCTCGTTGTATCATCGAGCGACGTGGTTGAGCTCGAGCCCATAGAACTTGTCCTCTAGGCGCCGAACCTCGTCGCAGTAGGCTTCCATCTTCAGGTCGCGGCAGTGGGAGTTCTTCATGACTTGGTCGATGACAAGCTACGAGTCGCCGCGAGCGTCGAGGCGTCGGACCCCTAGCTCGATGGCGATGCGCAACCCGTTAACCAGAGCCTCATACTCAGCCACGTTGTTGGACGCCGGGAAATGGAGGTGCAGCACATAGCGGAGGTGCTTCCCGAGGGGTGAGATGAAGAGCAGGCCTGCGTCCGCTCCTGTTTTCATCAGCGACCCATCGAAAAACATAGTCCAGAGTTCCGGTTGGATCGGAGCTGTTGGAAGCTGGGTGTCGACCCATTCAGCCATAAAGTCCGCCAAGACTTGGGACTTGATGGCCTTCCGAGGGGCGAACGAGATTGTCTCGCCCATGATCTCCACCGCCCACTTTGCAACCCTACCTGAGGCCTCTCGGCACTGGATGATCTCCCCCAGGGGGAAGGATGACACCACAGTCACGGGATGAGACTCGAAGTAGTGTCGCAACTTTCACCGTCTCAGAATCACCGCGTACAGCAACTTCTGAGTTTGCGGGTAGCGGATCTTGGTCTCGGACAGTACCTCACTAATGAAGTAAATCGGCCTCTGGACGGGCAGTGCGTGCCCTTCTTCTCGTCTCTCGACCACGATCGCGGCGCTAACCACCTGAGTGGTGGCGGCGACGTAGATCAAGAGGGCTTCTCTGGTAGCGGGGGGCACTAGGATGGTTGCGCTTGTAAGGAGCGCCTTCAAGTTCCCGAGGGCTTCCTCGGCCTCGGGGTCCAAGTGAAGCGCTCGGTCTTCCTTAAGAGGCAATACAGGGGCATGCCTCTTTCGCCGAGGCGTGAGATGAAGCGTCTTAGAGCCGCAAGGCATCCCATGACCCTCTGTACTCCTTTCAAGTCCTTGATAGACCCCATGTTGGTGATGGCCGCGATTTTCTCCGGGTTGGCCTCGATGCCCCGCTCGGAGACGATGAACCCCAGGAGCATGCCTCGGGGGACTCCGAAGACACACTTCTCGGGATTGAGTTTTACACCTTTCGCTTTGAGACACTTGAATGTCGTTTCAAGGTCAGAAAGGAGGTCGGAGGCTTTCCTCGTCTTGACTACGATGTCATCGACGTAGGCCTCGACCGTTCGACCAATGTGTTCTCCGAACACGTGGTTCATGCACCTTTGGTATGTCGCACCCGCATTCCTCAAACCGAATGGCATGGTAATGTAGCAGTACATGCCAAAGGGTGTGATGAAAGAAGTCGCGAGCTGGTCGGACTCTTTCATCCTGATTTGGTGATACCCTGAGTAGGCATCGAGGAAAGACAGAGTTTCACACCCAGCAGTGGAAGCCACGATTTGATCGATGTGAGGCAGAGTGTAGGGAACTTTCGGACATGCTTTGTTTAGACCGGTGTAGTCTACACACATCCGCCATTTCCCTCCTTTCTTTTTCACAAGCACAGGGTTGGCTAACCATTCAGGATGGAATACCTCTTTGATGAACCCTGCAGCCATCAGCTTGTGGATCTCCTCGCCTATGGCTCTGCGCTTTTCTTCATCGAATCGGCGCAGAGGCTGCTTCACGGGTCGGGCTCCAGCTCGGATATCCAGTGAGTGCTCGGCGACTTCCCTCGGTATGCCAGGCATGTCTGAGGGACTCCACGCAAAAACCTCGGCGTTCGCACGGAGAAAGTCAACGAGCACTGCTTCCTATTTGGGGTCGAGCTCGGAGCCGATCCAGATCTGCTTGGAGGTGTCGTTGCTGGGGTCGAGAGGGACAGACTTAACCGCCTCTGCTGGTTCGAAGTTGCTGGTGTGGCGCTTCGCATCTGGCACCTCCTTGGAGAGGTTTTCCATGTCGGCGATGAGGGCCTCGGATTCGGCGAGGGCCTCGGTGTACTCCACGCACTCCACGTCGCATTCGTACGCGTGTCGGTATGTGGGGCCGACGGTGATGACCCCGTTGGGGCCCGACATCTTGAGCTTGAGGTAGGTGTAGTTGGGGACAGCCATGAACTTGGCGTAACATGGTCTCCCCAGCACTGCGTGGTAGGTTCCTCGGAACCCGACCACCTCGAACGTGAGGGTTTCCTTTCGGAAGTTGGAGGGAGTCCCGAAGCAGACGGGTAGATCGAGTTGTCCAAGGGGATGGACGCGCTTCCCGGGAATGATCCCATGAAAGGGCGCCGCGCCGGCCCGGATCGAGGACAGATCGATCTGCAAGAGCCCGAGAGTGTTGGCGTAGATGATGTTGAGGCTGCTGCCTCCGTCCATGAGGACCTTGGTAAGCCTGACGTTGCCGATGACGGGATCCACAACGAGCGGGTACTTCCCCGGGCTCGGCACGCGGTCGGGGTGGTCGTCTTGGTCGAAGGTGATGGGCTTGTCGGACCAGTCTAGATAGACTGGCGCCGCCACCTTTACCGAGCAGACCTCCCGGCGCTCTTGCTTGCGGTGCCGAGCCGAGGCGTTCACCACCCGCCCACCGTAGATCATGAAGCAGTCATGGACCTCGGGTTACTCCTCTGCCTTGTGAGCTTCCCTCTTGTCGTTGTCGGGGGCCCTACCACCTTCCGCCGGTGGCCCGGCCTTGTGGAAGTAGCGCCGAAGCATGACGCACTCCTCAAGGGTGTGCTTGACGGGACCCTGATGATAGGGGCACGACTCCTTGAGCATCTTGTCAAACAAGTTGGCGCCTCCGGGAGGTTTCCGAGGGTTCTTGTGCTCAGCGGCGGCGACAAGGTCTGCGTCGGCGGCGTCGCGTTTCGCTTGCGACTTCTTCTTGCCCTTCTTCCTCGTGCCGCGCTGAGCGGACGCTTCGGGGGCATCATCCGGCTGGCGCCCCTGAGGCTATTTGTCCTTCCAGAAGATGGCCTCGACCGCCTCCTGGCCAGAGGCAAACTTGGTGGCGATGTCCATCAGCTCGCTCGCCCTGGTGGGAGACTTGCGACCCAGCTTGCTCACCAGGTCGCGGCAAGTGGTGCCGGCGAGGAACGTGCCGATGACATCGGAGTCGGTGATGTTGGGCAGCTCGGTGCGCTGCTTCGAAAATCGTCGGATGTAGTCCCGCAGGGATTCTCCCGGCTGCTGGCGGCAGCTTCGGAGATCCCAGGAGTTCCCAGGGCGCACGTATGTGCCCTGGAAGTTGCCGGCGAAGGCTTTGACCAGGTCGAACCAGTTGGAGATCTGCGCAGGAGGCAGATGCTCCAGCCAGGCTCGGGCGGCGTCGGAGAGGAACAGGGGGAGGTTGCGGATGATGAGGTTGTCATCGTCCATTCCACCTAGCTAGCAGGCCAGCCGGTAGTCCGCGAGCCACAGTTCAGGCCTCGTTTCCCTCGAGTACTTGGTGATGGTAGTCGGGGCCCGGAACCGGGTCGGGAACGGCGCCCGTCGTATGGCCCGGCTGAAAGCTTGCGGACCGGGTGGTTCGGGCGAAGGGCTCCGATCCTCCCCGCTGTCGTAGCGTCCCCCACGCCTGGGGTGGTAGCCTCGGCGCACCCTCTCGTCGAGGTGGGCTCGACAGTCGCGGCGATGGTGCTCGTTACCGAGGCGGCCCGGGGCCGCAGGCGCTGTGTCCCGCGTGCGCCCGGTGTGGACCGAAGCCTCCCGCATTAATCGGGATGTCGCGGCGCGATGTTCCGAGGGGTATCCCTGCCTTCGGGAGGCAGAGCTTTCGGCCCGTCGGACCGCGGCATCCTCCAGGAGATTCCTGAGTTCTCCCTGGATACGCCGCCCCTCGGTGGTGGATGGTTCTGGCATCGCTCGGAGCAGTATCGCTGCTGCAGCCAGGTTCTGGCCGACCCCAATGGAAGCCGGGGGCAGCCTTGCCCTGCATCGTTGGCGATGCGGTGCTGGACATCCTGGGCCAGATGACACACTTCTCCGGCCGGTGCTCGGCCTGCCCGCTCCTGCCCGATGTTCTACCGGAGCTGCACAAGTTGTCCTGCTTCCTCGTCGACCCTGGCCTGCATCTCGCGGATTTGCTCGAGCTATGTGTCCTGACCCCCCATAGGGACTGGGACCACAGCTAGCTCCCGAAGGATGTCAACGCGAGGCGCAGGCCTAGAGGAATCGCCGTCCTCCGGCATACCAAGGTGGTTGCCTTCGTCGAGACCCTCTAGATCGACGTGGAAACATTCGTGACTTAGGCCACAGTCCTCGTCGCCGAGGCTGTGGCTTTCATCGGAGCAATCGGAGAGGCAGTAGTCACATGCGGTCATGAAGTCCCGCATGGCACTAGAGTTACCGAGCCCAGAGAAATCCCAACCAGAGTCGGGCTCGTCGTCTTCCTCGGAACCCGGGGGCCCGTAGGTCGAGACGACCGTCAATCTGTCCCAGGTTGACCACATATGGTACCCCGGGAGGTTTCGATATGCCTTTATGAAAGCGTCCACCGAAGCGGGGTCACTTGGTGGGTCGAAGCTGAATCTAAAAGGCACTGGATGGGAAACGGACGGTACCTCTTGATCGACGGACGGTGACGGAGTCGCGTCGGGGACAGACTGCACCGTTATCTCAGGTACAAGGCTGACGCCCAGCAAGTCCTTCGCGAGCGTGCTGGCGTCGCCCGTCGTATGCTTAGGGTTGGCGTGTTGCGGGGAAACGACGCTTGTCTTAGTCTCAGGCGCGAGGTCAACGCCCGACGTATCCCCCGTTGGGGCGCCATTGCCGTCGACTCGCTCGACAGCCGACTAGGTGCCGCCTCCTGCTTGGCCATGCCTGCCCCATCTCCTCCTCTGTCGGCGGGGAAGGTGACGGGACAGACCCGGATGTCGCTCTTCCGCCACGTGGGGAAGACGTCGTCGATTCCGCCGCCGGCGGGCGGGCTGACGGCCGCCATTGTCGTTGTCGCGCGGCGGAGGAAGGAGTATTATGTCGTAGCTGCCGTAGAGGGACATGAACTTGAGACTCCCGAAATGGAGCTTCGTCCTGGGTTGAAGAGGTTGCTGGAGACTCCCCATCTGGGGCTTGACGGGAAGCTGTTCGTCAACACGCAGTAGTCCCCTACCTGGCGCACCAACTGTCGGTGTTTCGACCCCGGGGGGTCCCTGGACCGACGAGTAAATTGTCGCTGCATGTCCCAGCCCAGATGGGTCGGCGCGAGATGGAGACGCAAGGGGGGAAACAGTGAGGGGAAACCCACGGCCTCGTGTTGTCCTGCGCCCAAGGCGGATGCGCTTGCAGTATGGGGTTACAAGCGTTCGCGAGGGAGAGAGAGAGAGACAGGGGGCGTGAGGCTGCCCGTTCTCCCGCACGGCCACCTTTTTCGTATGAGAGCCCTGGACCTTCCTTTTATAGACGTAAGGAGAGGGTCCAGGTGTACAACTGGGGGTGTAGCAGTGTGCTAACGTGTCTAGCAGAGAGGAGCTAGAGCCCTATGTACATGCCGACGTGGCTGTCGGAGAGGTGTTGGAGCCCTGTTCATGTGGCGTCGTGGCCGTCGGAGGAGCGCTTGAGCCCTGTAGAAGCACAGCTATCGGGGCTGTCGGATCCTTGCTGACGTATCCTTGCTTCCGTAGGGGGCTGAGAACCACCGTTGTCATGGAGCACGCAGGGTGCCATCATTACTTGTTTTACCGGGGCGAGCCAGATGGGACGCCGGTCTTGTTCCCCATAGCCTGGGCTAGCTAGGGGTAGGGTAATGATGGCCTCCCCTTGTGGCGTGGTCGGCCCGAGCGAGGTGGTGACTCCTCCGAGGTCGAGGTCGAGTCCGAGCCCTAGGGTCGGGCGAGGCGGAGACCTTCCGGAGTCGAGGTCAAGTCCGAGCCCTAGGGTCGGGCGAGGCAGAGACCGTCTTCCGGAGTTGAGGCTGAGTCCGAGCCCGGGGGTCGGGCGAGACGGAGATCGTCTTCCGGAGTTGAGGCTGAGTTCGAGCCCGGGGGTCGGGCGAGGCGGAGATCGTCGTCCGAGTTGAGGTCGAGTCTGAGCCCTGGGGTCGGGCGAGGCAGAGATCGTCGTTCGAGTTGAGGTCGAGTCCGAGCCCTGGGGTCAGGCGAGGCGGAGATTCCTATGGCGCCCGAGGCTGGGCTTGGTTGCTATCAGTCTCACCCTGGTGGGTGGCACAGCAGTCGGAGCAGCGCAGGCGGCGCTGTTTTCCTGTCAGGTCAGTCAGTGGAGGGGCGAAGTGACTGTGGTCACTTCGGCCTTGTCGACTGGAAAGCGCGCGTCAGGATAAGGTGTCAGACGATCCTTGCATTGAATGCTCCTGCGATCCGGTCGGCGGGCAAGGCGATCTGGCCAAGGTTGCTTCTCCGTGGAGCCTACTCGAGCTGGGCCTCAGGCGAGTCGAAGGTGCGCCCGTTGCTTGAGGAGACCCTCGAGCGAGGCGTGAATCTGCCTTGGTCTTCCGTTCCTGCCCAAGGCTGTGCTCGGGCGAGGCGAGATCGTGTCCCTCGAGTGGGCGGAGCCTTAACCGGAATTGCGCCCATCAAGCCTTTGCAGCTTTGTGCTAATGGGGGTTACCAGCTGAGATTAGGAGCCTTAGGGGTACCCCTAATTACGGTCCCCGACAAATAGTACATTTAGTAACGACTCATAGTAGGCATACATGATAACCGCACATGATCTTGAAATGTTTATAAGACTAGCTCTTAATTAAGAACTAGCTTTTTGTCTCTCTCTATTCTATTAAAAATTGAACAAAATACTTAGAGCTACTATCTCGAGGAAGAACTAGTTTTTGTCTCTCTTCTATTAAGGCCTGTTTAGGAGAGCTTTACTTTAATAATTTCAAGTCTTTTTCAGCTTTTTCTATCAAACAGATCCAGCTCCATGAGCTCTATCTTTAAAAACTGAAATTAGAGGCCAATTTCTTGAAATTTTCGAGGCTCTTCAAAATGTGCTTCAAAAACAATGTTTTATACCAACTCATGAAGTTGCACTAAAATTACACACTATGCTATTGGTTACATGACCTACCGATTCATGTCTCTTTCTCGACCCGCTAATCATCAAAGGTAATTAAGGGAACTCACACAAATTAATTATATTACAGAAGCTGGAGTTTATGTGCAAGCCAAACAGTCTTGAACTCCGACTTACCAATTTGTTTAAGATGTTTCTTGGTGAAGCTGAAAAACCGGAACTGTAATTTTTGAAGTGAAGTCCTACCAAACAAGGCCTAAAACATAAAATACAATATTTAGTACTATTTCCCTGCTTCTAATATTATATCTCTCTCCTATTATTATAGTTGTACTGCGCGGGGGCGGTCACTTTGAGTTGATCACATGTAAGGGCATGTGCAATGGGTGTCTTGAGTTATGTCTTCGAGTGTGTCTAAGGGGGTAAATGTAAAAAATCTCAAGACACATATCTTAACGAAGACATTGTGTTTTGGCTTTATGCTCGAGACATAGGACTAACTGATTGGTCAATTTAATTTATTGAATATTTTGATTGGTGTCATGGATATAGTAAGACACAGGTTTTAAACACACTGACTATAGTATATTGTGTTTTAGCTGTGTCTTATACCAGGCTACACACTGTCAACGCTACCGGAATCCAGCTCTTTGTCGAGTGCTCGGCGCTTTGCCGAGTGCTTTTTGTTGGGCACTCGGTAAGCCATCTTTGCCGAGCACGCTGTAACACCTAAAATCCCATTTTGAGATTCATAAGAAATTCTCTAAATCGAGTTGAGATAAAATGACTATTAATAATGATTATCTTCTTTTGTAAAGAATCCCTCTCTAAATTGAGTAAATAATAATAAGCAAGAGTTTGGCGATAGATCCAAAACTTAGAACTAAGAGTTGGAACAAAAAATGTCTTATAATAAGAATATCCTTACCTACTAGCACTTTCCCTAAATTCAATATCTTGTCTATTGTTGGATCAAATGAAGTGGATTCCTAATGAATTAGCAAATTATTTAAGTTAAAGCATCTTCTAATAAAATTTATACGCTAGAAAGTATTTTTATTAAAAGAAACTCTAATTGAGTGTGTGGATTTCATATTTAGAACATTGACTTCAATGGAAAACATAATAACAAAATATTGTGCATTTCATATTAGTACTTCTTTTGTGCATTAAATCTGTACTGAAGCCAAAACCAAAATTTGAATCTGAGCAGAATTCAAAGTAAAAGAGAAGTGAAAATTGAAACAAGAAATAGAAAAAAAAATGAGAGTGAGCTAACCGCGCACTGGGCCAAAACCTCCTAGCTTCGGCCCAAGTTCCCTCAGCCCACATGCTGCCCATCCCTCGTTCGGGCACCGACAGGTGGGGTCGCTGGACCAGTGGTTGTCCTCCCCACGAAGTCCCACTGTCATCTCCACTACCATGTGGACCCGCGCTACCAGACGCCACCTCCCACATCTAGAATCGCTTACATGTGGGTCCGCTTCGTCAGTCATCTTCCTCCTTTGGTCGGACTCGCTACTGAGAACAGAGTCCGCGGAAACCGCGCGCGGTGGTTGGCCTAGGGTTCTCTTGTCACGCGTATATAACCGAAGCTCGCGGGGCCACCATTGAATCGAGCTCGGTTGCTCGGTCGTTCGGACCGCGTATGGTGGTCGGAGTGCTTCTTCGGAGAACGCTATAGCATGTGGTGCCCTCGGCGGGTGTGATTGGTGGACAACCGGGAAAGAATTCATCATCGAAGTTGCTCCGCCGGCGCGGGGCCATGCATCACCGTGGGCGAAGCTCTCTGCACCTTGATTCCAGGTAAGAAATGTAACACCCCTGGTGTTACTGTCACTAAAACTTGAGCATAACATCATAAGCATGGGCATAACATTTGTTTGTTACACCTAGAGTGCATTCACTAGGTAAAGATTTCAAAAATGTTGTACTGCTATGACTTGATGTGTGGTTAACCCTAGTATAGAGTACTTAACCCTAAACTAGGCTTAGGAGTGACAATGAAGCCCAAGCATTAGAAAACTTCAAAATTCATTAGAAATGATCATAAGATATCACATTTAATGGACTTGAGTGGCATCCAAACCCTGAAAGTGCCAAAAACCCAAAAAAGACCCTAGAAAACCCTAAAATAAAACCCTAGGGGGTTATGTGTAAAATTGGTGTACTTTTGGACCAAAGTGCAAAAACCAAGGTATTAGGGCACCTCAAATCATATGCTTCACACATTTGAGGATTTCCATGTCAAAAGATGAGATTTGGGCTTATTTGTAAAAAGTAACCTATGTATTATATGTGACTAAGTCTGAAGTTTAGTGAGTGGGATCAACTTTAGAGCTCTATATCTCTAAATTCATTGGGATTTTGCCCTAAGTCAATATAGCAAACTTGTAAAGCTAAGATAAGAGTATAACTTTGCTTAAGTAATTAAACCTTGATGTCATACAAAAATTGGAGATAAATGGGTCTAAAGTCTAGCTGTCAGGCAATGCAGAGACTGAATATTGACTAACAGTGAAGACAAATGGACTTTGTGATCGAATTAGAGTAAGATCCAGTGATGGATTGGGTATGGTCACTATAACAAAATTGAAGTTGGATTATAGGACAAGAACTTTGTTACAGAGGGATTGACGAGTTGCCACATAGAAAATTCGAATCAAGACCCTCAAACTTGCTCGGTTAGGCGCTCTAAACAAGTTTCCCATGGTACAGTAGCTGAAAAGATCCCGGATTCAGCCCCCCTCGCCGCCGGTGATCCCGCGCCGTGATCATCATCGCTGTTGCGATTCGTGCTCAGTGGAGTGCAGATAACTCTTAGGGGTAAGAAATATCGCATCGTGGACGAACTCAGGCCAGTATTCCACCCTGGCCGCCGTGTTCGCCTGACTCACGGCCGATTCCGATAACTCACCGGAGTTAGCCGCCTATCGACCGTGCGACATGTGCTTGGGTGTTCTACCACGCCGCAGTAACTTGTCTTAGGCGTATTCGTTGCCGCCGGTAACCTCGCCACGGTGAAAGCCACCAATCCTTTGCACCAGTACACCCCCCTCTCTCCGGCCGCCAGCGCAATCCTTTCGAATTGGACACCACCGCTCACTGACTCTGTAAATTGAGTGCGCCATGAGCTCTATAGGGTAATTACCCATCCAAAGCACCAGCATTTGCCTCCAATTGTTCACCAGAGCCTCCAAATTGCTCACTTCCCCCAAATCGGTTTTCTGCCGCCGTGAAAGACTCTCACCGTGGCCAGCGCGTTACAGGTCCATTCCCACCCTCTATTCCTTTGTTTCAGTGCTCTGATATGTCCTTGAAGTTCATCGACCCAACCAATTGCACTAGACCAGGGTAGATCACCGGGAACGCCTTAGGTTATTCGTTGATCGCACTGTCACCGTGGGCAGAGCGATTGGGGCCTGGAATCTTGAAATTGGTTGAGGGGAAATGATTATTAGGGGTCGAATTAGGTGGCAACCACTTCTGAGTGCAGGTCATTACGTATCCTGGCCAGTACAGGCTCGTCGGAGTTCCTGCTCCACCGTCCACAGTCGTGGACTTCACCTTGTGAAGAAATAGAAAAGGGGAGGGTCTATCTGCATTTGTGAGTGACTCACAGAAATAGTGTTGCGGACTCTTTATGGGTTTCTCAAATACCCAGGATCCTCTGTGCAAACTGTCCACCACGGGCGCGCGCGGGCGTGTTTGCCTGTTCACGGGCTGACTTGGGCCAATTTCAGCCCATCACTATTCATTGTTTCTTTTTTTTCTTTTTCTGCCAGACTTAGGAAATCCATAGAACATTCTAAGAAAATGATAAAAATATGAGACCAATTTTGCTGGACTCATAAATTTATATAGTATTTAATAAAAATGGTTTCAAGATTTTTAGTCCAAACCAGGAATTATGAAGTATTTAAAATAGCTAAAACCTATACTCCTGGAATTTTTGAAATTAATTAGTAACTCCAAAAATCACCAAACTTTCTAGATAAGCTTAAAATGATATTTAGAAACCTTGGGTAAAGTTTGACAGGATTTGGACAATGTTTGATACCTAAACCCCAAAACCCTAATCTTCTAAGTAATGTCTGCCCTATGAAATAAAATACTGACTCCAAAAATCCTAGTTTCCTGGTATACCGTGAAGGAAAATTGTATTCAAGATACAACTTGATAAACCCTTTCTATTATTGCATTTTCATAAGCATCCCATAAGCATTCATGGTTATATATATGGTTATATAGAAAACAAGGAAGAAGTAGCAGTTGAAGAAAAGATTGCACCACCACCACCTGAAGACCCACCTGCCAGGTACTGCTTTTACTTCGATATTTGTGGAGCAGAGCCTGACTCTCCTATAACACAAGGCAAGCCCCAGTGCATTTGCCACCTCTTTGCTATTTTAAGATCTTTCTCACTTGTTTGATGCATTAGGTGATAGGAGTTGTGTGCTAAACAATTCATGCATTTACTTCCTTGGAAAATTGATTACCTCTCCTTGATCACCTGTTTTATAAAAAGGTTTTTCTTATGCTTAGTCTTGCTCTAGAAAAACAAAATGTTTTGTTTTGACAAAAGATGATGCTCCAAGTGGGATGGGATGTTTTCAAAAACAAAATGGTGGATCCATCATGGCCATGATGGGTTCAACATCGAAAAAGATGTACCTCTGCCAGGTACCAAACTTTAGGTTTTTAAATGATAAAACTAAGACCGGGCGGGTAACTTGCACGAGAAGAGAGTCTCAATGTAGTGTCTCCGTTTGCGTCGATTAAGGACCGTGTCGATGTAGGCTTGATGATTGAGGACCTTTTAACTGGTCACATGCCTCATCATGGGTAAGCTTTACCTCGGGCAGACTAATACCAGAATAAGACAACACGCAATGGGAGTGGAGAGATAGCAAGAGTAGCGTGTACCCTCCGTGGCAAGAGGCTGGACGGTGGTGTATCTGTACTCTCGGTTGGCGTGAACCTGATCTGGTCTTAAGAACCCCGGTGGCAAGTTGACATATGCAAGGTTAAGTGCTACATATGTCGTGTGATTGGAGATCCCCAGCTGGGTATTAATCGATTCGGATCGCTGTTACTTCTCGGACATGAAGACTTGGTCGCTGACCTACACATAGCATTCTAGTAAACTTAAAGGGATAATAAAAGGATGACTAGTATAGGCCAAGTGCTTGAACTAGGGTAGAAAGAACTCTAGATTCAGGTAATAACTTAACTTGCTAAGAAAGCTGGATTTTTAAGGATCCACTATTAGTAAGCCTTTTTGCAAACAGAGTCTTGATTCTTGATTAAGCCTTACCTTGACTCCCTCAAGCCAGCATATCCTTGAGAGTCTTTTATTTTGACGGGTAAGACTTGCGAAAGTACACTTCGTTCTCAGGGTTTTTGAACCTATGTTGTTGTAGGTGAGGAAGCAGCAAACTTTTGTTGCTTTTGCTCTAAGGTGGTGCCAAAGGAAGAAGCTCAAGAGTGAAGTCTCGGAGGATGTTGTCCTCCTTTGAAAAACTTTACTATCAGGAGGGAGGGGTTTTTGCCTCCCGGGTTTGTAATAATATTACTTCTACACTCCTATATAACTAGTCTGTAATAATAATACTCTCTCTATATTTTAATGTAAAATAAGTTACTATAATTGCTTCCGCTTATTCGTTCCTCCGATGTGTTGTAATATCTGTGTGACGGGTGAAACACTCTTGGGAAAGGTAAAGGATACAGATACCAAACTTGTCGAGTGATTAGAAGCATCTACAAGGTTGCCCGAGGTCCGCTGGATAAGGACAACTGTAGGTGGGCCCAATGACTTGGGAGGTTCCGTCACAAGAGAGCCCTAGACCAATTTGCCTTGATCTCAGTACCGTGTAGCGTGTATGGGCATGTGATTTGGGGCACTGGTGCGCCGAGTGGCTGAATTTCGGCCAACCCTCCACCGCGGTTGAGTGCGGCGCTACCCTGCTTGTGGCCGGGTTGGGGGAGACGACCGTGTAGCGTTGATCTGGTAATCAATGTTGGAGATTAGATGTACAATAACGCTTCAGCTGTGGCAATCGTAGGGCGTTGGTTCATGATCGAACGGTGTCGTACTGATCTCAGTTGTTTAAAATCTGGGCAATGGATATGTGCTTCAACGGCTACTGATTCATACCGGTTTGGTGATGCGAGGATCTAATCCAAGCTGTCGGTTTCAAATCGAATGGCTCAGTGCTCGTGTACCTCTTTCGTCATCCTATCTTACAAAAGAGTCCCTAGATTTGATTAATACAAACCCACCATCCCTAACCGTTGTAAAACCATTACATTTAAATCCAATTTCTTCCGAGATCGACCCTAGACTTTAGTATAATCGTTGTCACCGTCCATAGTCTTGGGGTATTATAGATTAATACAATAAAATAGATTTTAGTATACAAATAGACCTATAAGCTTCGGAAATTCATAACTTACACATTTTAACTCTAAATTGATCCGTTCAAGTTGCATTAGCTTCGTAATAACATTGCCTACGATTTAGTAACACTATTTTATCATGCAACATGTTGTTAAAAATAAATAACTAATTTGTTTAACCCATGCTTATTAATATAAACCCACCATCCCTAAACGTTGTAAAACCATTACATTTAAATCCAATTTCTTCCGAGATCGACCCTGAACTTTAGTATAATCGTGGTCGTCGTCCACAGTCCTAGGGTATTATAGATTAATACAAGAAAATAGATTTTAGTATACAAATAAATCTATAAGCTTCAGAAATTCATAACTTACATGTTTTAACTCTAAATTGATCCGCTCAAGTCGCATTAGCTTTGTAATAACATCGCCTACGCTTTAATAACATTATTTTATCATGCAACATGTTGTTAAAAATAAATAACTAATTCGTTTAACCCATGCTTATTAACTGACTCGTTTAATCTAAGTTGATATAGTAGTTTAATTTGGATCATCTATATATTGGCTAAAATATGATTTGGTCTAGATTAGTGGAATAAACTTAATCATATTTTATCACATGATTTATATCAAGCAACAAAGCGATATAGTTTTTCATAATTAATCACCTAAAACTTCAGAAAACCATATCTTTTCAACCGTAACTACGATTTTAGTGGTTCTCGAACCCACGATCTCATAGCAATGCGTAGAATATTATTATGCAGTTACGCTTACGTTTGGTGTGATGTTAATTATGTCTATACCATGTTTGTTTGTATTGCTATGAATAGCAGTGAGGTCTCGAGAATCTGAAGATCATCCTGGTACCTAGAAATCTCAAGTCTAAGGCAAGTTGTGCCCTTGATCACTTTTCTTTACCCAATAATATTCCTATTTATCACTATGACATGCTCAGGTTAATTTGATGGGACCTAATAGGTTTTTGTAGACTTGTTTATCCCACACCTTATTTACCACTAAACTTTTGGGTAGTTTTGCTATTGCTCTACCTATTTTTGGGATTAATATTACATTATGATCATGTTCTAGTTATACTGTTGTTTTAATTATTGTTCATGAAAACATCATTGTGTTAATTGGGACATGGAGCTAAACTTGATATATCCGTGCTACCACAATAGTGGAATGGGACGCCCTTGGCTGACTAATTAGGAAAGCTAGTGGAGGACTACCTTACCTGAAAGGGGCAAAGGCGGTAGAGGAGCTGCATATAGGGAGTTTCTCGGGTCGATCATGCTGCGATGGCTTTTTGGATGAGGGATTCCTATGTTAACCTTCTCAGAAACCGTAGTGGGTTTTCTGAAGCTAGTGGAACTTTATAATGGCCTCGTAGTGGATCCGTAGCCACTCACCTCGGAAGTGTCTAAGGGTCTAGCTAACCCTGGCTAGACAGGATACATGACTTGTGGGTAAATGGCGCAACATCTGCAGAGTGTAAAACTGGTATATCAACCGTGATCGCGGTCATGAGCAGCTTAGGACTCTCGCATGATTAATTCATGGAACTACACTTAATCTGTCATATGCATTGCATCGCGTGTGTTATTATCAATTGTGATCTCTTACTTAATTGGGTCGGTATCTGCTTATACTTAGTAACTGCTAATAAAATTTTGACCAACTTTAAAAGCAATGCTCAGCTTTAACCATATCCTTTGGTAAGCCTTACACTTCACATGAGCTCCCACCTTTGGTGAGTTCATACACATTATTCTCCACAACTTGTTGATCGATGAACGTATGTGAGCTCACCCTTGCTGTACTCACATCCCCCCTAGGTCAAGAACAGGTACCACTGGATGAGGCGCATGAAGGATGTTGTGATGAGTTCATGTGTGGTTTAGGCCGTCGTCTCTTAGTCAACTTTGTGTTGCTGGATCATTATCTTCCATGATGTAATTATTTAACTATTTTGTACAGAACTCCGTTATATGTTAATGATGTGACATTCGTTTCTGTACCATGAGTCATCATATGTGTGAGACTTGATCCTAGCACACTTGGTGATTATTTCGCGCCTAGGTTTTAGACCCCTAATACTCGGGTGTGACAGAAGTGGTATCAAAGGAATGTTGACTGTAGGACGAAACCTAGATAGAACTGTACAACTATTATCTACTTACCTTTGCTACTCTGATTCTTTCTAAAACTTGTCTTAATCTTTTCTCATATATTGATGTTTTACTCTGATTGCTCTTACCTTTTCTCTTCTAAAGACAAAAGTGGATTTCACACTTTGAAATCCTATACCTAAAGTGACTTTTAAGAATAGGAAACCTAATCTTAGGAACCAAATCAAAACTATTTTTATAAATATTTATATGTTTGAGTGTTTGTTCTTATGATAACTGCTAGATTTAGTTCTTTGATTGAGTGTGATGAGTTGTGGAGTAATGTCCACAATTGCATCTACATATACATCTAGGCAAAAAATGTTTATAGGATAACTAGCCAACCTAGATTATTCCCCATTAGAATATACCTAGCTTCACAGATCCATCTCATCTTGAAAGAATCTATCTAATCCTTATAGATTCATCTTATTCTAATCAATTTGCTTATATCATCCTAGTGTAGCAACCATGAGCTAATCCAAAATTTATTTAAATTTCATCTAGTCTAAACTAGTCATATCAATTTATTCTAGATCTAATCTAATCGAATAGGTTAATCTAACCTAACCAAGTCTAACCTTAAGTTGAGTTAATCTAAAGCGAGTTACTTAAACATGTTGGTTAATACTGGGGAAATAGATTAGACCCTAATCATATAAACATGTTTTAACCTAAATTGGTGCCTTAGAACAACTCGGTCATGAACAAACGGCCCCACCAACTTGTTCATGATGACCATTCATTCCAACCTAACATCAAACCAAATTTTGATCTACCTCATATAATCTATCCTACCCACAACTATCTTAATTATATGTCCCCAACTAGGATGGAAGCACCAAGACCAAAAGAAAGATCAACCTCGTCAACAAGGGATATAAGTCAAACTAGGCCTTGAGATGAATCAGGATTCACCATCAGGAATAGAAGCTTTTCTTACCCTAATCTTTCTTACCCCAACCTACCCACCCAATATGGGGTTGGACAAAAAATCTTTCGGTGTTAAAACCAATTAGAAACTAAAGGATAAAAAAGCACACCAATCTTTCTAGGACCCTTTCGTCCTAATCTCGAGGACGAGATTATTTTTAAGGGGGGAGAATTTTTAACACCTGAAATTCCATTATGAGATTAATAAGAAATTCTTTAAATCGAGTTGAGATAAAATGACTATTAATAATGATTATCTTCTTTTGTAAAGCATCCCTCTCTAAATTGAGTAAATAATAATAAGCAAGAGTTTGGCGATAGATCCAAAACTTAGAACTAAGGATTGGAACCAAAAATGTCTTTTAATAAGAATATCCTTACCTACTAGCACTTTCCCTAAAATGAATATCTTGTCTGTTGTTGGATCAAATGGAGTGGATCCCTAATGAATTAGCAAATTATTTAAGTTAAAGCATCTTCCAATCAAATTTATACGCTATTTCTATTAAAAGATTGAGTTTGTGGATTTCATATTTAGAACATTGACTTCAATGGCAATAATAAATAAATAAATAAACATAATAATAAAATATTGTGCATTGCATATTGGTACTTCTGTTTGTGAATTAAATTTGTACTAAAGCCAAAACCAAAATTTGAATCTGAGCAGAATTCAAAGTAAAAGAGAAGTGCAAATTGAAAAAAGAAATAGAAAAAAATGAGAGTGAGCTAACCACGCTCTGGGCCAAAACCTCCTAGCCTCGGCCCAAGTTCCCTCAGCCCACGCGCTGCCACCCCTCTTCTAGGCACCGATAGGTGGGGTCGCTGGACGAGTGGTCGGCCTCCCCACACAGGCTCGCTGTCATCTCCACTTCCATGTGGACCCGCGCTACGAGACGCCACCTCCCTCACTGTAAGGCCCAAAATTGGTATAAAAAATAATAATAATAAAATAAAAGAAGAAATGAAATAGTAAATTTAGATATCTCAAATTATACTTAAGTATTGAAATTTGAGGACTGCATTTTGAAAACCAAGAACCATTTTAGAAAAGAAGTAATAGAAAAGTTTTCTATTCAACTAAATGATTATGCATATCATTAAAAGATGCACCATAAGCATTTATTTACATGAATATTTAATTTTGAAGTAACTTTTAACTCTTGTCTCACAATCAAAATACTATTCTCCTAAAAAGAAAGGAACAATATGAGTGTGTCTCATATTTCAAACATTTATCAAACAAATAAATTAATTAGAATAAATAGATATCTACTCCATCATGATTGATTTTTAGTGGGTATTAAATTTGAATTCTTAAACTTTATCTTAGATTGGAATTTTGTAAATTCAAAAAGGAATAAAATGGGAATATAATAATGAGATGAGAATTGGGATTTAACCCAAAGGTACAATTTTGGAATTAAGAAAAGAGAAGAAAATACTATACAAATAAGATAAATAAATATAGAAATTAAATAAATTCAGTTCATATTGGTATCTGAATTTAGGCATTTTAACCTAAAGTACGAATTTCACAACAACTATAAATTTAAATTTGAAACCTAGATTTGAAAAAGAAAAAAAGATAATATAAAAAGAAAAAGGGAAAACTCTAGCTGGGCCACCGGCGGTAATTCGGCCCATTTACCCTAACACACCACGAGCAGCCCAACTTCACCACCACGGCGCCGACAGGTGGGACCAGGCAGTCGGTCTCTGCGCGCGCGACGTCGCTGCGCAACTGACTGGTGGGTCCGGGGTGGCAGCTTCCCCACTTCCTAGCGCGCATAACTCCGAACCCTGCTAACTAGTCCCACTCGTCATATCCACGCACGCACGCCTCCTTTGCTAGGTCCGCCCGCTGACTCGGGGGTCCCGGCTGTCAGCCACGATCCAATCTTCTCCTCTCTGGCTGGTGCCGACAAGTGGATCCGGGATGTCAGCCATCACACGCGTGCTCCTGTGCATATCATTGACATGCGGGCCCCTCAGTCGTCCCCCGCACCACGTCTTGAGTCTCTGTACGGTGGGCCTGGGTCGTCAGTACTCATCTTCAACCACCCAGCCGAGTACGGCGGCACCTCGCCGTGGAACTCGCGGGTCGTGGTGTGCGCGTGGACCGCCCTACGTGGACTCCTCAACCGAATACCCTTGGGATTATATAGCTGTGCGCCGAGGGGGGCTCGGTTCCTTCCTGTTTGTTCTCCAACGACCCTAATCACCACCGCCGTGGGAGGGAACAATTTGGGCTGAAGTGCCATTGCCAACGAGACAATTGACGTTGCATCCGTGCCCTCTCTGCCTTCCTTGCCGGTAATTCTCTTTCCCCCAAACTGTGGTATCTTCCTTGGTTAGTAGAAGTTCACACCGCGCCCGAATTAGAATCACGGGACCTAGGGAATTGCCCACCGGTGTTGGACTCCTCCATGGAATCGCCCCTTGCTATGGCCAAGGATCCCCACTGTGTGTCATGGCGAGCAAAGTCCTCCACATAGCTCCTGATTGTATCTGCTCCATTTTACGCTAGCTGGGGCAATGGATTATCACCGGGAAAGTGTGGGCGTGTGTCACACCCGGTTTTTAGAAGGCAAACCGAATGCGAACCATGTACGTGCCAGGATCAGTTATTCACGTACACAGCAGTTACATAATATGGACATCATCACACAGTGCTCAAAATAGTATTAAAAGGGGAAATAATAGTCGATTACATCATACGTCTGAGACGTCCATATAGTTCTTACAATAAATCAAAGTGCGGAAAAGAAACGTAGATAACACGGCCTTCACAGGCAGCCGACTGGGGGTTGCCGCTAACCCACACCTAGAACTCGTCGTAGTCTTGGAACTCCTGGAAGTCTCCTTCCACAGCTTCATCTTCTCCTGAGCAGTGGTTGCAATGCTGACAACCTGGGGGGGGGGGGTTTGGTGTGTAGAGCAAGGGTGAGTACACATCAACATACTCAGCAAGTATCCTGTTTGGCTGTAGTGGACTAGCTTTATATGGGGATAAGTCAAGCAGTTGCTTTTAGTTGGTCAGGTTATTACTTACTAGTAGAAAGCCAGGTTTTAACATTAACCCAAGTTATTAGCCCAATGTATCCTTTCCAAACGGAAAGAATACCACTTACCAATACCATAATCATAATCAGAACCATCAATCTCATTGCCACCTGTACCAAAGTATCACTGATCAAGTATCACTAATCTCTGGAGCTCCCTTGGCCGCTCATAACCGCGAGCACGGCTGATATATCAGTTTCATAACACTCTGCAGAGGTTGCGCACTTTACCCATAAGCCATGATTCCCTCTTGCCTCGGGCTGATCAAACCCTTAAACACTACCAAGGTGAATAGGCAGGGTCTCACTACGTAGCCTTTACAAAGATTCCCCGGGGCTGTAGCCACCCGTTAGGTTTCCTAAATGTACCGCACTCCTCCCCAAGGGACAAATCAACCTTGGCAGAGCGAGCCGCATACACCGAGCCCCATTGACGGCACGACGGCTAAGCGATCTACACCCCGGTTCCTCTAATTATTCAGCTAAGGGCGTCCCATTCCACCCTCATGGTTGCACTGTTTTCCCGGGCGGTCATCCATTGAACAGGTCCTTACGGAGAGGCACTCGAGAAACCGCTCGAGTCCCCTTAAATGCCACAAGTATGATCATAAATAAGAAGGGGAAAACAGCGTATCATAGATAATCACATCATGTTCATTGATTAGAGTTGAGCAATAGCATCAAACTAAGCAGTAATAATCCGACCCAAATAGGTAAACAAGGACATGGATAACAAAAGCTAGTAAATCCTTAGGTATAAATGTGTAATGCGGGAGGTGAATTAAAGAATGAATAGGACAGAGATAGGTCAAAGGACACTTGCCTCCACCAACCGACTGCTGCTCAGGGGCTTCTCCTGCGAATTCCTCGGGCTCTTCGACCGGATCGTTCTCTATGCGAGCGCAAACATACATACATCCATCCACATATTTAATACAAAAGAACAGTACACCATACAAGGGAACAAATAAAGTGAATATGCATCAAGTATGACGTTCGATATCGCATTTATTATGGTTAGAAAGAAACAAACGGGAAAGGGTCTCGCAGGGGGGTTAAAGTTTATGCACTAATAATCAATTACAATTGATTCCTAACAAAAGAATTATGTTATATATATACTAATGGAAACCTAATCATTTTAAGTTGATCAACATTGCACGAGATAAACAATTAACTACGTGAATCAATAGCATAACGGAATTTTAAATTAAACTTCCTATTTTCCATAGCATGAACAATGATTAGCCTACCTAAAATAAAGTAATTATGATCACAGAAAGTAAATAAAATAAAATAAAAAAATAAAAAAAAACACAGGGGGGGGGGGGGCGGTTGAACCGGCCCTAGGGCGGTTGAACCGGCCCTGGGCTGGGCGGCTGAGCTGGGCGGGCGCACGGGGGAGGGCGGCCGAGCTAGCCCGGTTGAACCAGCCGGCTGGGCGGCTGAACCGGCCCTGCGCAGGGGGCGCGGCCAAGGGGCCAGGGCGGCCGAGGGCGCGGCCAGGGGCTGGCCGGGGCTGGCTATGGCGGCCGGGCGGGGCTGGGGACGGCCGGCGCGGCCAGGGGGCGGCCGGGCCATGGCCGGGCAGGGAGGGGGAGAGGAGGGGAGAGGGGAGAGGGAGGGAGAGAGGGGGGGCTCACCGGCGTCGGGGAGCGACGGCGAGGGGCGGCCGGCGGCAGGGGGCGGCCAAGGGCGGCGGCGGCCTAGGGCAGGGGCGGGTAGGGGCGGCGATGCGGAGAGAGAGAGAAAATGAGAGGGAGAGGGAGAGGGTTTGGGGGGAAAAAAAAGGGAGGATGGGGGGGCGGCTGGGCCTTGCCAAGGCCCAAGAGGGGGGGCACGCAGGGGCCTGGGCCGGCCGGGGTCGGCCCACGGCGCGGGAGAGAGAGAAAAAGAGGAGAGAGAAAGAGAGAGAAAAAGAAAGAAGAGATTATTTCCCTGTTTTCGAAATCCGATCTTTCTACATGAATGCATTTGCACTTTCAAAGCAATCAAAAGAAATGCAAGGTTCGGCATGGTGCATCGAACAACATAAAGTATTTTTAGAGTTTTTCTTTACACGGGAATTCCAAACCGAATCCCGCTAAAACTTTGGAAAAAGATCAAGGTTTAGCGAGGGGAAAAAGAAAAAGAAAAGGTAACGCCCGAATTTTGGCGAGTAAAGAAAAGAAAAAATTCAACTGCAAAATTCGGGGCGTTACAGCGTGGGTCTCTGGCGTGGCGTGCCGCCGTGTGTGGGTTGCGTCGCCGTGCTGGTACAGCTGAAAGGAGAAGACAACTGCGGGTTGTAGATCGACCAGTACGCGGTCGGGATTAGATGTCAGATACCGGTTCGACCTAGTCAACCTAAGGCGTTCGATTTGGATCGGGCGGTCAATATTCTCTTACCGCTGCATATGACAAAGGAATTAATCTGGACCATAGATCACTGATCCAATGACCGTGGTCGCGTACTACTTCGTTTATACCGCGATCTGATCTGCGTCGTGAGACTTTGATCGGATGGCTGTGGAGAATCCATAGGCGCGCGGTCTGGAACTTTTGCATAAGAGCCCCCGTGGTATTTAGGTTTCAACCCGCAGTCCACCTGTGTGTGAACTAAGTCTTGGGTACTTTTCATGCTAGCCCTTGGGTTTCTGTTTATTCACGCGCGCAGTTCAGTGACTAGGTGAATCAGAGAAACTATTTATAAATTGATTTGTGAATATAGAAATAATTGCAGAAACTTATTTAATTTCTAGAAAAATCATATTAAGTCCAAATTAGTCCATTCTAGTTCCTATAATTTTGTAATATTATTGTTTATCATTTAGTGCCATTGTTTTGACATGAAAGCCACATTAAAGGTGATATCCTAATTAATCTTGTATAAAACACATAGAATCTTTGGAAATCCATAACTTAAAATGTATAACTCCAAAATTAATAATTCCTGTTCCTGTGATCTTATTTTAAAATGTAGATTATTAATATGTATTTTGCATATATGTTTGATGTGATGTTAATTTTGCATATACACTATTTGTTTGGATTGCTACGACTAGCGCGAGGTTTCGAGTCACCTGAGGATCATCCTGGTACCTGGAATCTCAAGTCCCAGGCAAGTTGTGCCCTTGATCACTTTCAGTTACCCAATAATGTTCTTTATTATCACTTATCAATGCATAGATTTAATTTTCATGGGACCCAATAGGTCACCCTAGTCTTATTATCTTTTACCTTGTTTACCCCTGAATCATTTGGATAGTTTTGCTATTGCTTGATATGGTTTTGGGTTAATATTTCATTATATCCATGTTCCAATTATTCTGTTATTTTATTTATATTCATGTCAAGATCATTATATTATTTTAATTGGAACATGAAGCTTAACTTGAGAAACACGTGCCACCACAAGGTCATTCATCTTCCATGTGGGTCTGCTTCGTCATTCATCTTCCTCCTCAGGTCAGACTCGTTGCTGACAACAGAGTCCGCGGAAACCACGCGCGGTGGTTGGCCTAGGGTTCCCTTGTCACGAGTATATAACCGGAGCCCTACCACTCCCTTTCCTCCATCTATTTAAAGCCATAACTAGGCCATCGGGTGCCTCGCCGAACGCTAAGGGAGGAAATGGGGTGCTCGCGCAGCCACCACTGAATCGAGCTCGGCTGCACGGTCGTTCGGACCACGTATGGTGGTCGAAGTGCTTCTTCGGAAAACATTGGAGCATGTAGTGCCCTCGGCGGGTGTGATTGGTGGACAGCGGGGAAAGAATTCCTCATCAGATTTGCTCCGCTGCCACGGGGCCATGCATCACCGTGGGCAGGGCCCTCTGCACCTTGATTCTAGGTAAGAAAGCCCTAGACCAATTCTCCTTGATCTCAGTACCGTGTAGCGCGTATGGGCATGCGATTTGGGGCACTGGTGCTTCGGGTGGCTGAATTCCGTCCAACCTTCCGTCCCGGTTGAGTGCGGCGCCACCCTGCTTGTGGTCGGGTTGGGGGAGACGACCATGTAGCGTTGATCTGGTAATCAACGGTGGAGATTAGATGTACAGTAACGCTTCAGTTGTGGCAATCGTAGGGCATTGGTTCGTAATCGAACGGTGTCGTGCTGATCTCAGTTGTTTAAAATCAGGGCCATGGATATGTGCTTCAATGGCTACCGTTTCATATCGGTTCCGTGTTGCGGGGATCTAATCCGAGCCATCGGTTTCAAATCAGATGGCTCAGTGCTCGTGTACCCATTTCGCTGTCCTATCATAGAAAAGAGTCCCTAGATTTGATTAATATAAACCCGCCATTCCTAACCATTGTAAAACCATTACATTTAAATCCAATTTCTTCCGAGATCGACCATGGACTTTAGTATAATCGTGGTCGCCGTCCACAGTCCTGGGGTATTATATATTAATACAAGAAAATAGAATTTAGTATACAAATAAACCTATAAGCTCCGGAAATTCATAACTTACACGTTTTAACTCTAAATTGATCTGTTCAAGTTGCATTAGCTTCGTAATAACATTGCTTACGCTTTAGTAACATTATTTTATCTTGCAACATGTTGTTAAAAATAAATAACTAATTTTTTAACCCATGCTTATTAACTGACTCGTTTAATCTAAGTTGATATAGTAGTTTAATTTGGATCATCTATATATTGGCAAAAATATGATTTGGTCTAGATTAGTGGAATAAACTTAATCATATTTTATCACATGATTTATATCAAGCAACAAAGAGATATAGTTTTCATAATTAATCACCTAAAACTTTAGAAAACCATATCTTTTCAACCGTAACTTCGATTTTAGTGGTTCTTGAACCCACGATCTCATAGTGACGCGTAGAATATTATTATACAGTTGTGCTTATGTTTGGTGTGATGTTAATTATGCCTATACCATATTTGTTTGTATTGCTACGAATAGGAGTGAGGTCCCGAGAATCCAAAGATCATCCTGGTACCTGGGAATCTCGAGTCTAAGGCAAGTTGTGCCCTTGATCACTTCTCTTTACCCAATAATGTTCATGTTAATCACTGTGATATGATCAGGTTAATCTGATGGGACCTAATAGGTTTCCCTAGACTTGTTTATCCCACACCTTGTTTACCACTGAACTTTTGGGTAGTTTTGCTATTGCTCTACCTGGTTTTAGGATTAATATTACATTATGATCATGTTCCAGTTATATTGTTGTTTTAATTATTGTTCATGACAAGATCATTGTGTTAATTGGAACATGGAGCTTAACTTGAGATATCCGTGCTACCACAAGGGTGGAATGGGACGCCCTTGCACTACACCAAAATAGTAAACTTCCTAGAGCCTAAACCCTAGGAAGTTAGACCTAAACTCTAGGAAGTTAGCTAAACTCTCAGAAGTTAAGCCATCTCGTCGGAAGTTTGGCTCTCGGAAATTTTTTGTCGGAAGTTAGCTTAACTTCCTAGAGCCCTCTAGGAAGTTAGCTAACTTCCTACAGCCAAAAAAGCCTCTCGGAAGTTAGTAGCTTCACGCCGTCAGCGCCGTCAGCGCCGTCAGCTGAATAACTTCCTACGACTAACTTCCTACGACTGACCGTAGCCCCTAGGAAGTTAGCTAGCTAACTTCCTACGGCTGATTGTAGCCCCTAGGAAGTTAGCTGGCTAACTTCCTACGGCTTAATAAGCCTCTAGGAAGTTAATTTGACCAGCATTACAAATGTTGTTTATTTTTATTTTACACCACATTCCACAACATAACAAATATATCAACATCTATATAGCACACCATATTTTCACATAAAACATCTCACACACAATCATGTAACAATATTTAAATCCATAGTCTCATCAATTACATCACAAAAGTCTCATCCATAGTCTCATCAATTACATCACAAAAGTCTCATCCATAGTCATAATAAGACACATCTCATCATCCAGTACTAAAAAGAGAAAATATCTCATACATAGTCATAATAAAAGTCTCAAGTATCAGAACGCAATAACATGGAAGCTCACGGTCACCGATCACCATCGGGTTACTGTGACGAGTGATGGTCGATACCTCCAGCCGGGTCGAACACAGCTCGAACACAGCTGCTGCCCCCATTCTAGATCCTGCAATTGTTACGACGCATCATGGTCAACTACAGAAGATCAAATTACATCTATGCGTTGACATGCTTTGCCTATACACGTTAGTATGTGATAACTGATAAGTAAGACTAACCGATACACATGGTGACAACACCAAATCTGCAGTCTCTGCCCCGGCGCTTCATTTCATTTAGAAGAGTAGCCACGCACCGGGCACCTGAACATACAAAGAATCACAAGTTTAACCGACTTTGCTCAGAAAAAAATATAGCAGGTAAGTAGATGTTCCATTACCTGTTGCACCCAAAGGGTGTCCAAGGGCAATCGCGCCTCCATTTACATTTACTTTGGAACGGTCCAGCCCCGACTTGTTGCAGCAATAGACAAACTAGGAGGCAAAGGCCTCAGCATGGATGATTCAGTAATCAGATGTTATGGATAAATACATGCAAAAGTTCAGATTCACAGGTGCAACAGCAGTGCAATGGCCACTAGAATACGTACGGGCGGGGGTGAACAGAAACTGGGAAACGAGTTTATTGCGTTATGAGGTTACAAGGCCCACTCGGCACACTGCTTCCACCCAATTCGAGCACAAGAAAGGTTCTTGCAGAGGATATCTGCACGGAACCTTTATTTCCTGGACTCTTGCTAGGGCCTCCACAACATCCCTCATGGTAGGCCTCTCCGATGGATCCTTACGCAGGCATTTCAGAATAATGTCTGCTACTATCCGAGCAGCCTTAGTGGGAAAGCGCCCTTTTATACGGGAGTCCATGATAAGACATAGGCGACTGTCATCAGTAAGGAAAGGCCTACTCCAGCTGAAAATATTGCGTTCTTCTTTGGAATAATTGGGATCAAGGTTCTTCCTTCCGGTTATTAGCTCTAGTAACACGACTCCAAAGCTCCAGACATTGCTCTTGTGAGTGAGTAAACCCTTCTCCAAGGTCTCCACCGAAAGGTTTGCTGCACACTGAAGAAAATAGATCTCTAGTGAACAACACTAGTGTATTATGCGCGCCCATGCGCGCGTGGCAAACAGTAAATCAGTGTATTGGTAGAATTGTAGTATGATTGTATTTAAAGTGACGATGTTGGTTGTCAACCAGATAAACATTAGTATACAACATAGTACAGACTTAAAATGAGTTTATAATCTTTATCTACTTGGATCTTAGCATGGATAGGTGTACCCTATTGGGACAACAGGATCATATGAGTAGAAATAGAAGACATTGTAGAAAAAATGATATGGTATTTAGATTCATTGACAGTGTATGTTGCATGATTGTACTTCGTAAAAAATTAAGTAATAAACATATTAGTTTAAAAGAGTAAAGGTACAATATGGAGAGGTCACTAAGCAATCTGTAAGTTAGAACATGGTGCTTAGTAGAAGTACATCAGAGGATATAAGTAATCGGAACCATTTGTACAGCTGACATCAATATTAACAGGTGATAAAAAGCATATTAGGTACAACATGCTGCTACCATAAATGTATTTGAGTGGATATAGATCGCCGGTTCATCAGATATGATCATGTTGACATGACGGAGAGGACCATCATTTGTTGTGCCTTGGAATCCCATTTTCTAGTGACGCTTACTCTTATCACATCATGTACATTTCAAGGATCGAACACCATCATTGGTGGTGCCACCTGCATATAGAGAAATAAAACCATTTATCATATTGTTTTTAAGCTACAGTGAACAATACAAAGTTGCACTAGACAAAAAGGAACAATGAGGTTGATGGTCAACAGGTTGAGGGATATACCTAGCACAATTGTAATAGTCTGCATGTACATGTACATATGTATGGGGCTCGCGTACGCACATGCATATATGCATCTGTATATGGAATGCAGCGAGACTGAGGGAAGAAGAATAGGCGGGGGGAAAGAGGAAAACAAAATCTGCACATTGTAAATTGAAGACCAGGGTGGTACAGAATGCAGAATCTATTGTCCGAAGAGAATGCGGATGCGGTGAGGTTTTATATTTTTGCTTTTCCTTGGCAGACATCAAACAGATCACACATGCCTGCATTTCAGTCCCTAGAATCGTAGACCAGAGAAGAACCATCTTTGTAGGTTTTATTTAGCCCAGAAACTCATCAACGTCCAGCTAAAAAACCAAGGCAAACTCATTTGAAGAATTGGTATTCTGCTCCAAAAAAGAAAAGTTGTGTTTCATTTGCTGCTCGGCTATGTTTCCTTCATCACTTAGGAGCCTTTAGTTACCTGCTCAAACAAAATCTACAAAATCCTAAGACTCTATAGAAGTATTCTAAACATACTTCCACTTAAAAATAGTGCATATCTAATTTGATCCAAAAAAGGTAGCACACTAGACATTAAAACTCAGTCCGCACGATGGCACGATGCCAAGGAAGCACAAACTTCAATTGATAGGAAGTCATCAAACAAATCCATAATGATTGTTTGCCATCACAAACTGCAATTGTAGGCATCCTCAAAAAACGAGGCTGTGTAACAATGTGAGCGCCCACCCAAAAACCAATGTGACAAACACCCATTGGAAAAGTCCAAGGAACAACAGAAAAGCCCCATCTAACACCAAGGCAGAAGACCTGTGTCAATCCAAAACTAACGTAAAGACCTGTGTCAAACCAAAACTTGAATGTATCTTTGAACCAAACTAGGAACATACATTCTGCAGTTGTGGCAGCAAGTAAACCGAACGCGTACCTTTTAGCATACACAATTCAACCAGTTTTTTTCGCACAAACATCACGAAACATGAATAACTTAGTGTTTTGTTTTAAAAAGAATTTAGCACACACAGCTACATAGTATGTGAAACCTGAATTTGTGGATTGATTTCAGTTACAAACTCACACCGATTGCAAATTCAAGTCACTCACATGCAAACACCACAACGCTTTATCCGTGACATATAGAAAACATAACATATTCCAAGTTTAAAGTTGCATCATTTCGCAGCTCGAACCTACTTAAGCTTTGAGCTAAATTAAACCAACCAGTATCTTTAGGGGGTATTGGTTATATTGCTCAAAGGTTTGATGGGTCTAAATCTGAATCTATATGAAATCATCTCAATGCTTTATCCATGTATCTAAACTAAAATAAACATGTTTTGCAACCTTAATTGGCTTGATACATTTATTTCTGGAAGCGGATGATACATTTACAATGTTGCAAGAGACTTATTTTCCTAAACCGCCAGATGGTCCACTGTCCTACACTCACACTGACAGCCTCCAAAATATTCAGTGAACTAAACCGTTTTAGGAAAGTTCAATCTATCGAACACTTAAACTTATTGAAAGAACAAAGCATAAGCCATTCTTATTGGTACTTTCTCTGAGCAAGCGACCAACAAACCCAATCGATCTGTACGAGCCAAATGAGCGGTTAAATGACCACCAAGCAGTAGCCGAGCAATTGTATCGCATAATCACGGAAGTATCCAGAGACAAAGGGAAATATCTAGAGACATAGGGAGCAGAGGAGCGATTTGAGCCGTCCACCGATGATCGAACGGCTGAAATTTTTTTAAATGACGTGGATAGCCTAGTCGTGGCCGTTTGGACCAGCTTTAATATATAGTAAATGATGTCAATTAATTAACAGGTATGATGCAGGTTTTATATCACAATATTATACATATATTCTTGTTAACTGACCCAATGTTACTTATAACAAAATAAAATATGTAAGAGAACCCATGGAAACTTGTAGTGTTGATGATAATACTATACTTTTGAAGTTTGGAACTAATGAAAAGAAACGAGGCATAAGTTGTGCTGGACAACATAAACTTCTAAATTGCACTCATACAAGAACATACCACAAGTGCATTAGATATCTCCTCGGTATTGAAGCCAACACAACCATATCCTGAAAGCTTAGCAGTGAAACCTTTATCTATTTGGATGTTCAAGTTGAGAACTCACTGTACATGGCCTGAAAAACAAATGGAAATATAAATACAAGTTAAGTCAGTGGCTCGGTATTATAAGATAATGTGGTTGAATGCTAAATAAAAAAATTAAAAGCACACCTTTTGTGTGATGCCATAAGACCATAAATCAAGTAGCACGCTCACCTGAAAGGGTCCTTCATCATGCAAGAAAGCTATACCTCTGGCAGCACCCAGGGCAACCTTCAAACGTTTAGACCAGTCCATGAAACGACCATCTGATCTTCCAAAGAGTAGCTTATCTAAGCTTCCATGATAAAGCCGTTCATAGACCAACATCCTTTCATTAGAATCTTCTTTTGCATAATAACCAATCAGTTTACATAAATTGGGATGCTGAAGCGATGCCAATGTGGTTGCTTGTGTTTTAAACTCCTTAAAACTCTACAGGTAACAAACAATATATCAATATGTAACAACAGCAAAATAATGAGCTAGATATTAAATATACAACTTAATACAATAAGCTTGATTGACACATCAACAGATTAGCCTACTGTAGAACACATAATAATGTTCAATTCACAATTTATATAATTTTTAAGTTATAACAACCATTTCAAGTTAGCTTTGCATCTTGTAGTAAATAGTAAAGGCGAGATCAACTACATGGTTGCTTCAGAAACTTGTTACCTAGCCTCACACCTGCTGCGGTCCTAATTAGCATTCAAAAAAGTAATGGTATATTAGATATGGGGCCAGCCTAGCATATGTCAGCACAGTAGGCATTTGATCACATGCCCACAAAATGAATCTGATACTCTAGCCTAAATTCAGATCCTTAACAGAATAATTAATGATGCAAAATTACCGACAGGAGCAGATAACTTACGGCTAGGCGCGCACAACCCACCAACCTGTGATGACTTGAGCACGACAGGAGCAGATACAATGGTCATCCATGCCATGGCGAGGGGAGCAGGAGGATTGTGTGGAGGGAACACACGACCAGTGCAGTGGAGGAACAACTGGCGTTGGCAAGCTCCGACCACCAGGGGCGCGCGTGCACCAGAGCAGAGAGGAGCGCCATGGGAAGGACCTCGGTCGGCTGGGAGGAGCAAAGAGTGCGGCAGCCATGGAAGATGGGACTCGGCTGGGCTAAATCCGAGCAGGGGCCAGGGCGCGCGTAGGGAGCTCCACAGCGCGCGGCACGAGAGCTGGAGGCCGAGCTGGAGCTGAAGGGGGTGCCGGCCATGAATGGAGCTCGAAATCCGGCGCGCGGAGGGACTTCAGGAGGAGGAAGCCAAGCGCCAGCCAGGGGGATGAGGGCACCAGTCGGACCTGAGGAAGAAGATGAGAGCAGAGGACGCCGGCTTGGAGGAGCAGGGAAGTCACCGAGCCGGGCGACGGCGGGCGACCTGGGCGAGCAAGGCGAGCGCGGCTGTAAAAATCCCAGGGAGATAGGATCGAAGGCTAGGGCTGCGGTAGAAGATTTTTCTTAGATTTTTTTTATTTTCCTTTTTAAAAAAAAAGAAATCGCAGATATTCAAACTCATCTGTTTTTGTCCCGAATATTTGATTTATCTGTCTTGGTCAATTTGCTAGAGAAACAATCAAATTAATTGATTTACGCACGATTTTCCCAGTTCTGGTATATAGATTTGAAATATACACAAAAGAGCCGGGCTAAAATGAGATCGACTTCAATAATTTACTCTACGTGATTTAGTTGAAGTAAGTCAAAATCCTATCTGCTAGGGTGAACTCGATTTTGTCGCCAAAAGAACGTGCTGAAGAAACAACCTGAATTATTAACCTTGTGCATGATTTCTCGGATAACGCACGTGGCCAAATCAGACTAGACACTTTCCAAATTGCATTTACTTAACCGAGCAATTCTAAACAAGCATAGAACTTGTCATCATGCGAGATGATTGAATTCTGAACTCCGTGAAATCCTTTTAATATTCTTGATGGATAGAGATGTAGTGGACAAAGAAATCACTATTTGTGCTGACATTTATCACTGAGGTCCATATATGCTGCCAAATAAGTGCAACACAAAATTATTATATGCACAAATCATGCACTAATGTGGCGGACGAATGAATATATTTGTATTATACATCTCACTGCTTCTTGACTACAGGCTACAATTCTGATAGAAAATAAATCTGTCAGGCTGCTCTATCTGCATTTCTGCCCAAACAAGAATTTACAGCTTCGGTCCTAGTGGAAGACACGGGAGGGAGAAAGGAGAGTGAGAAGAGGATAAGATTGAGTAGGGGTTTAAGATAAAAAATATAACTTCCTAGAGTAAAGTCGTAGGAAGTTACTTAACTTCCTAGAGGTTGTACATGTACTCTAAGCAGTTAGCTTTTCATTTGACTGGTCAAAAGATGAAGTTTAACTTCCTAGAGGAGGTCGTAGGAAGTTAGCATGGGTAGCTAACTTCCTAGAGGCGGCCGTAGGAAGTTAGAGGCTCGTTTGACCGCACCCGTGGATCAGCAACTGAAAGCTAACTTTCTAGAGGAGGCCGTAGGAAGTTAGTTGCCCATGCTAACTTCCTAGAGGCGGCCGTAGGAAGTTAGCTTAACTTCCTACGACCGCCTCTAGGAAGTTAGCGGCTCGTTTGACCGCGCGCACGGGTCAGCATGTGAAAGCTAACTTCCTACAGCTTTTATAAAATACCGTAGGAAGTTATGTTTATTTCCTAGAGCTACCAGTTGCCTCTCGGAAGTTATTTATTTCCTACGGTTTGTTATAAAAGCTGTAGGAAGTTAAAAACCGTAGGAAGTGTATGATTTTGGTGTAGTGTTGGCTGACTAATTAGGAAAGCTAGTGGATGACTACCTTAACCGAAGGGGCAAGGCGGTAAAGGTGCTATGTATAGGGAGGTTCTCGGGTCAATCATGCTGCGATGGCTTTTCGGACGAGGGATTCCTATATTGCCCTTCTCAGAAACCATAGCGGGTTTTCTGAAGCTAGTGGAACTTTGTTAAGGCCTCGTAGTGGATCCCTAGCCATTCACCTCAGAAGTGTCTAAGGGTCTAACTAACCTTAGCTAGACGGGATACACGACTTGTGGGTAAAGGGCGCAAGCTCTATAGAGTGTAAAACTGGTATATCAGTCGTGCTCGCAATCATGAACAGCTCAGGACTCTCGCATGATTAATTTATGGAACTAAACTTAATCTGTCATATGCATTGCAGCGTGGGTGTTATTATCAATTGTGATCTCTTACTTAATTGGGTCGGTATCTACTTATACTTAGTAACTACTAACAAAATTTTGACTAACTTTAAAAGCAATGCTCAGCTTTAACCATCTCCTTTGGTAAGCCTTACACTTCACATGAGCTCCCACCTTTGGTTAGTTCATACACATTATTCCCCACAACTTGTTGAGCGATGAACGTATGTGACCTCACCCTTGTTGTACTCACATCCCCCAGGTCAAGAGCTGGTACCACTAGATGAGGCGCTTGAAGAATGCTGTGATGAGTTCGTGAGTGGTCTAGGCCATCATCTCCCAGTCAACTTTGTGTTGCTGGATCATTGTCTTCGTATGATGTAATTATTTAACTATTATGTACAGAACTCCATGAAATATTAATGATGTCACATTCGTTTTTGTACCATGAGTCATCATATGTGTGAGACTTGATCTTAGCACACTTGGTGATTATTTCTTGCCCAGGTTTTAGACCCCTAAAACCCGGGTGTGACAGCCGCACTTGGCAAAGTCACACTCTCGGTAACGACCACATTTATCGAGAGTATGACACTCGTCATAGACAGACACTCGGTAAAGACCTCTTTGCCGAATGTCAAACACTCGGCGAACAGCGACACTTGGCAAAGGGTAGTCAGCATCCGTCTATAGCTGACGACCGTTATCTTTGCCGAGCGCTAGGAGTTGGCACTTGGCAAAGAAGCTACTTTGCCGAGTGTCGCCCGTCCGACACTCGGCAAAGTATGCTTTGCCGAGTGCCTACCTTAGACACTCAGCAAAGTATATTTTTATTTTTTTCTTTTCCCAACCAAACTTTTTGTGGTTTGTTCCTACACTATGTAGACTTATATGTTCTATTTTGGCACAATTATAAAAGTGTTTGCTATAACTATTAGATTTTGTTCGTTTAATTGAATTTCCTCGGATAATTCAGATTTGAACTGCAAGTCACTCGAAATATGGAAATCATGAATGCAAAAATGATATTCATATTATTTAGCACAAGTTATGGCTGATTTCAGGAACAGGTCAGAATTTTCGAGCACCATGCTCACGAAACATGACTATGAACTTGCCATCCAGTTGTTTAAATATTGAATAAAACACAAAGTCAGAAAATCATAAAACTTGTAAATGGGTCATGATATCATCATATGTAGGGGCTATGATAAAAACTGAAAATGTTTTGTTAAAGTTATCACGCACTATATGTGGAAACACTTGGCAGATCTCGGTAGGATAGCTCACTCACTTGGCGGTACTGGATTGCTGATGGGGCAATCGACACGTCGTCCAATCCCACTCTGTCTCAGGTGCGAGCAAGGACCACGAGCTCGAGCCTAGCCAAATGACCTCGACAGGACAACTCACATCATCGGATACAGCAAGTCCAGGTTAGTGCTTCTGTAACTCGTCATTCCTTGAGTTATATACCTTCTCTTTGAGTTATTATAACATTGGTGTGAAAAATTATAGGCCCAACTAGAAGAAGAGAGGAGAGAACGACAGGAGATGGAGGTGAGGATGATGGCAGAGCGGGAGGCGAAACGGGAGGCCCGCTTGGCAGATCAGCAAAGGATGGCGGAGATGTTCCAGTACATGCAGAGCCTTAGCGTCGCACATGGTTTTGCTCCACCGCCTCCGTTGTTCCCTCCAGTTGGCCCTGCTCAGTTCCATACTCCTGTGAGTATCAAAATTCTAGTTCTGCATTATATATTCATCTGGTATATCACATACAATCTCTTCTCTATGTAGGGACAATCTGGGGCGACATCCAATAACCCTCAAGGATCGTTCAGCCCATCACCGCACTATTCCAGTCGCCCACCTCGCCGATGTTCTTACAAACTTAGTTGTGAGACATGTTTATGTCGTATATTGGATGTTTGTGGACTTATTTATGTCAGTACTTGTTAGTGTTGTGAACTATTTTGTGGTACCTGTGGCTTTGTGATGTATGTGAAGAAACATGTGATCTTTGTGAGCTATGTCGTGTATTTGATGTATGTGATGATTCTATGATATCTGTGATGTATATGTGATAATTATGTGATATATCTTTTGTTTGTTTGGATGGAATATCAAAAACAAATAAAAACGAGGTATTCTGGTCACTTAAGGGTGGATGGAGGGCGTCCACCACTCACCATGGCTCCGCCTCCCCCACCGCCCGCCGCTAATCTCGCGGCTGATACGCGCCCCGTCCCCGCATCTCGCAGCCGCGCCCCGGCGCCCGCGCGCGCGCATTCACGGCTATGGAAAGCGCCATTCCAAAATCCTCCGCGTCCGCCCCCACGCCCGCCCCGCGATCTCGCCCATGGACACCCCTTTCCCAGCGATCCTTGCCCCCGCCGCGCGATGCCCTCCCGTCGAGGCAGCCTTGCTGCTGCGCGTGCACGCTCCCCACCTACCCATGCGATGCCCACGCACAACCCCCCTCGCGAGCCTGCTCATCGCCAACCCCCCACCGCGGTCCCTCACCCGAGCGGACCTAGGGCCGCCTGCCTGCAGCTCCGCCATCGTCACTGCATCAAACGCGCTTCCCTCCACCACAGCACGACGCAAGATGGTAAGCTCTAATCCCCTCATGTCCAACTTACTCAAGATCCGAATTTGTTGCATCGTGGATCTGGAGAACGGCACCACCGCGGCATGCGACGGCTACCCCAACCACCGTGGGTCCACACTATCTCCGTCGCAGATCTCGCGCCCTCACCATCCCAGGCCCATCCCCCTCCTCGGATCTAAGTATCTAACCCCTCTCCTGTCTCCGCGACCGCGGTCATGGCGGGCGCTGTGGGGCCTTCGATGTGTACGAGTGCGACCATTTCTAATCTAAAGCGGGTGGATTCGTCACGCATAGGCCAACTGCGGCAAGTTCGTCGCGCTGCAGCAATATATTCAGTGATGTCTCGGTGCGTGCGGCCCCTTTCTACCCTCTCCTCCCTCGCATTGGGATCTCATGGCGGCTGATGTTGGAGTTGTGATGATCTCTGCGTGGTCCGTGTCGTTCCAGATAGCTTCAAAGGGGGCTACGGCAGAGGGCACAGTCATCACGAAGGCGCTTGGGTTAGCTGGGCGCGTGCTCGATGGGCCGCAGGCCGAGCTGGTGCCTGGTGCTACAGCCACCCGCCTCGCCGTCGAGACCAAGCACGTCAAGCTCGTCGAGTCCGCGCTCAACTGCCTCCACGTAATTACTAATCATCATCATCCTATTGTTGCTCTTGCTTTTGCATTGCATACGTGAGGCCCATGAAGCGTCAGATTCATGTCGAGCACCATGATAGGTATAATAAATGTGTGCCACCAAATGGGTCATTTGCTCCAGCACCATGGATGCTTTGGACGTTAGCAGGCTAGAAACACATTTCCTTGTCTAGGGTATATACTTGCGTCGACCAGTCCTCATTTTGTATGTGTAGAGCCAAGTCCCTGAATTGGTTGTTTGGGTTGAGATGTCTAGATAGGTTCCAGATTTATGCCATTTTATGTATTTACAATTTTGAGAATATTATGGTGTAACAGACTGTTGTTATATGAAGATTAGGACGTTACGAGATCTACCAGCGCAAGACCACTCCCTGGCCAAAATTTTAGATCCCGCAACAATTGTGTTAATCCTCCCAATACCGCTGCCGCTGTCAACGCGTACGCCGACCTCAACCACTCGTGGATGGATACTATCGAGAAGGTTGTGCGAAGGAAAGAAGAGGCGGTTGGAGAGGAGGGCGACATGGAGAGGCCGGCACTGATGAGAGAGTCCCACACATCAATGGTGGACCTACTGATCTGGACGGAGGGGGCGCCACATGAGTCACAACAGCCGACTGCATCAGGTGAGCGCCCCTCCTCCCATTCTCCACTGGACGGCCCACAAGTGTCTGCTCTCCTCCGTCATTGTTAGGGGAGGAGCGTGTTCTCCCTGCCTGAACCTTCATGTTCTTTGTTCGGTGCAGCTATCGGAGGCGCTCAGGATGCCCCAGCCCGCTGCTTTTGTCTCTGTGCAGCCGTCCGATGGTCAACCCACACCAAGCAACGTCTCGAAGAAGAAGATGGACGGTGGCGAGGTGCTGTTCTTGGATGGCGTCGGGGAGGTCGCTGTCACCATCGGTCGCAACAGCCTCTCTCCACAGCCCCTCCACCCGGTACGCCCCAACATCATGATGCCATCCATGTATGTTCCTTCAATTCTGAGATCTTAAAGTTAGTTTGCTCACCAGTGGCTTGCGTCAAGTTGGATTCCCACGCTTCAATCGGTGCCAACTTTGACAAATCCTTGTTTCTTTTCCTAAATTCCTTCTAATGTCACTTGGGAGCATTGAATTAAATATCTGTGTTTGATATATCGGGTTCTTCTATTCTTCAACCCTGGGCATGCCCACCCATCCATACTGAGTAATCACTCCTACTTCGCGCATTGCCAGAGTGAGTTGCAGGACAAATGGTTCGCACCAAATTCTCCATCCATAGATAACAAGGTACACACAATTTTTTAGCACACGATCTGTATTTTAGCCTTAGGTGTGATTTGGCTGAGATTGTAGAGTTCCAGAAAATTGCAGAGGTGGTAGATGACTGTTACAGATTGATTCGAGAATACGAGGTGAATATGCAAGGCTGAGGATGTGGCAAAATGTCATGAATTTGTTTCATCTGCTTACCTCCCTCCCATCTTGTTTAAGTAACCCAATCCACCACATTTGCTGCAGGATTTTAATGTTGGAGATCACATAGACGTCAAGCTTATTGAAGTTGGTGCAGATGGTGGCTGTATGCCAAGTCAATGAATCTGATCAATGAAGGGTAAGTATTTCTATTTCTTAATACATTGGTTGATCATTAAATACTAATGTATTTCCTTTTTGTAAAATCTCTATTTCTTAATACTATAAATGCTATTTTCCTATCTATTTTTCTTCATCCATTATCTAACCATTTTGAATGCAGCCATAGATGAACTTACCGCGTTTAAAGAAAAACCTTCTAAAAATGTTCTGTCAAGAGTTTCTTGGCAGAAAGAAGAGGTTGTCAAAGAGCCATCTGTTGGTTCCTTCAGAAACTTGTTACTTTACCACCCAGGTACTTAGTTACAGCTGTCCTTTCGTATAATTATTAATTAAGCATCAGTTTTCACCCTAAATGGTTATATTGCACATTGCAGTCAACTGTATCTTTGGCTTTGCCATCCAGAAGCGATAATCTACAATTTTATGTGTTGCAGCATGTGTATCAGTTGATGAAGATGGGGATCGCATTTTTATCTCTGGCAGTAACCATCATAGGATCATCATTAGCAACAGCAATGGGATGATTTTAGATTATGTAAGCATGGCTTGCTGTTCTCTTGAGTTCCAATTTTATTTATATGAACAAAAGGTTTGTAGCCATGCGGAATGATGAATTGGCATTTTTCCCTTTTGCTTTGCAGTCAGCCAAATTTTTGCGCCCAGCTTCATCATTTTATCATGCTGGTGAAGACTGTCAATTTATTGTAGATTCAGAGGTATTGTCCTTAGTAGATTGCCTTTTCTTATTCTTCTTGAATTCTTCACAACATAAATACACCTTTTCACTGGTTAGATGTTTGTTACATTTCATATTAGAACACTGTAGAATCTTTGTCTGAAGTTATAAGGTTTGATTATCCTTTATTGTGAAGATCGATGACTATTTAGAACACTGTAGAATTATCTCATTTACCACTTCCTAATTCTTTTTTGCAGAATCATGCTGTCAGAAAAGCAGATTTGGGAAGAAGGACTTTACAAACAGTTTATCCAGTCTTCAATAAAAGCAATGGCATCTGTAGCTGGATTACCGATAAGCTTGGTATGAGAAAAGAAGCTACTCCAACTATTCAAGATTTTCATGCAGACTCCATGCCACTTCCATGGCATTTGATTAGAATTTTCATTAGAATTTTCGTGGGAGGGAGATTGTTTTGTTAACAATTGAAATTCTTCGGGATCTCATATTCATAATTTGTACACCGTCGCAGCGCACGAGCACATACCATAAACTGTGGACTAATCTAGATTGTTTGGATTAGCTCTAGATTTAGGAGATAAGGACGGCAAACCAGTTACAACATCTATCATATACAAATGTATTCTTGCACTGGTGTGCTTTTAAATCCAAGCAGACTGCTATTTTTGATTAAGTTTATAAGTTATCATAATATCATATGTCCCCGTTGCAACGCATGGGCACTCACCTAGTTTAACTATTATGTACAGAACTCCGTGAAATATTAATGATGTGACATTCGTTTCTGTACCATGAGTCATCATATGTGTGAGACTTGATCTTAGCACACTTGGTGATTATTTCTTGCCCAGGTTTTAGACCCCAAAAACCTGGGTGTGACAGCCGCACTTGGCAAAGTCACACTCTCGGTAACGACCACATTTATCGAGAGTATGACACTCGTCATAGACAGACACTCGGTAAAGACCTCTTTGCCGAATGTCAAACACTCGGCGAACAGCGACACTTGGCAAAGGGTAGTCAGCATCCGTCTATAGCTGACGACCGTTATCTTTGCCGAGCGCTAGGAGTTGGCACTCGGCAAAGAAGCTACTTTGCTGAGTGTCGCCCGCCCGACACTCGACAAAGTATGCTTTGCCGAGTGCCTACCTTAGACACTCAGCAAAGTATATTTTTATTTTTTTCTTTTCCCAACCAAACTTTTTGTGGTTTGTTCCTACACTATGTAGACTTATATGTTCTATTTTGGCACAATTATAAAAGTGTTTGCTATAACTATTAGATTTTGTTCGTTTAATTGAATTTCCTCAGATAATTCAGATTTGAACTGCAAGTCACTCGAAATATGGAAATCATGAATGCAAAAATGATATTCATATTATTTAGCACAAGTTATGGCTGATTTTAGGAATAGGTCGGAATTTTCGAGCACCATGCTCATGAAACATGACTATGAACTTGCCATCTAGTTGTTTAAATATTGAATAAAACACAAACAAAGTCAGAAAATCATAAAACTTGTAAACGGGTCATGATATCATCATATGTAGGGGCTATGATAAAAACTGAAAATGTTCCGTTAAAGATATCACGCACTATATGTGGAAACACTTAGCAGATCTCGGTAGGATAGCTCACTCACTTGGCGGTACTAGATTGCTGACAGGGCAATCGACACGTCGTCCAATCCCACTCTGTCTCAGGTGCGAGCAAGGACCACAAGCACGAGCCCAGCCATACGACCTCGACAGAACAACTCACATCATCGGATACAGCAAGTCCAGGTTAGTGCTTCTGTAACTCGTAATTCCTTGAGTTATATACCTTCTCTTTGAGTTATTATAACATTGGTGTGAAAAATTATAGGCCCAACTAGAAGAAGAGAGGAGGGAACGACAGGAGATGGAGGTGAGGATGATGGCAGAGCGGGAGGCAAAACGGGAGGCCCGCTTGGCAGATCAGCAAAGGATGGCGGAGATGTTCCAGTACATGCAGAGCCTTAGCGCCGCACATGGTTTTGCTCCACCGCCTCTGTTGTTCCCTCCAGTTGGCCCTGCTCAGTTCCATACTCCTGTGAGTATCAAAATTCTAGTTCTGCATTATATATTCATCTGGTATAACACATACAATCTCTTCTCTATGCAGGGACAATTTGGGGCGGCATCCAATAACCCTCAAGGATCGTCCAGCCCATCACCGCACTATTCCAGTCGCCCACCTCGCCGATGTTCTTACAAACTTAGTTGTGAGACATGTTTATGTTGTATATCGGATGTTTGTGGACTTATTTATGTCAGTACTTGTTAGTGTTGTGAACTATTTTGTGGTACCTGTGGCTTTGTGATGTATGTGAAGAAACATGTGATCTTTGTGAGCTATGTCGTGTATTTGATGTATGTGATGATTCTATGATATCTGTGATGTATATGTGATAATTATGTGATATATCTTTTGTTTGTTTGGATAGAATATCAAAAACAAATAAAACGAGGTATTCTGGTCACTTTGCCGAGTGTAACACTCGGCAAAGAGGTACTTTGCCGAGTGTCAAAGTCATAGCACTCGACAGAAGAAGGCACACCTGGGCACCGGTAAAGCTTCTTTGTCGATTGTTGTGACCTTGGCAGTTGGTAAAGAAGCAAGTTTTGCCGAGTGCCTTCTAGTGCACTCGGCAAAGAAACTGACAAAATGGTCCGCTGGTGATCCCTTTGTCGAGTGCTAGCACAATGGGCACTTGGCAAAAAGGGAGCCATTGTCGAGTGCCACCTAATATGCTCGGTAAATAAACTGATAAAGGGGCCAACGCGAAGCTCCTTTGATGAGTGTCAGTACAACGGACACTCGGCAAAGAGTGAGCCTTTTGCCGAGTGTCACTCAGTGGGCACTCGGTGGGCACTCGGTACAGGCTCCGTCACCGTCACCTAGCAATGTGATGGTGACTTTTCTTTGCCGAGTACCGAGTGACACTCGGTAAAATCTTTGCTGAGAGTTCGATAAAAATACTCAACAAAAAAGCTGTTACCGATGTACAGTTCACCGAACCTTTTTGTCGAGTGTCATACTCCGTAAAGCCTTCGCCAAGTGTTTTGCAGGCTTTACCGACACTCGACAAAAAAAAACTGTTTCTGGTTGTGCGAAGCGACAACAATGTAGTTGACGATGCACAAGAAGCCATGGCAGATCACGGAGGATGGAGGAGCCCTGCCTGGCTGCCGCCCCCTCTTGCGCACCCAATATCAGATCCATGTCTGGTTTAACTCCTTTGTACTTCCGGTTTCTACCCAAGGCTGTTGGTTGCACTTGCACTTGCACTTGCACTTGCATACTCCTGTCTTTCTGTGTGCCGAAGAGGAGAGACCATGGCATGGAGCCAACAGCCAAAGAGGGTCCAGGCCGGGGATCCGGCGACCAGCGCCAGACAAGGGCACAATCATTAGTGTTCACGCTCCGCTCCAACACCTTCCTTGGCGTGTGTGCAAGCATGGCTGCCACAGAGCTTTCTAGCCTCTCTTTGGTTCCAAATCCAACAACAGCTAGCTAGCAGCAGTCCTGAATTTTTAGCCCTCCGAACCAAAGCAAGAACGAGGCAGAAAGTGCTGGCTGCACCCTGCACAGCACGCAAAGTGCATGCCCTGCGACGAAGCTTCTGAGGCGAGTACGTAGGGTCCCTCGAAACCAAGAGTGCTACTAGCTGCTACCACCAGCACCGCCGGCGCCGGTGGCCTAAAACTTCACGTAGAGATGGGGGCACAAAGGTCGACAGCTCTACTACGTGAATGCAGTCCACGAAAAGAACAAGTACCCATGCAGTTCTACTACTAATAAATGGTCGTTACCAAAATTCAGGTAGGTAGGTAGGGTGCACACCGTATCTGTTCTCTCTGTCCTAATCATAGCTTATTTAAATCGTTTTAATCTTTATATTATTATACTGAGCATTTTAAATTTCAATTCCATGCTTGGCAAGTCAGGGAGCGAACGAGTTGTTTGTTGGTCAGGTGTCTTTGAGGGCCCGGATTTATTAGTCCTAGTCATAGGTGCTTTCACAAAGATAAACATCCTGTTTGCTAGTTTGGCAACCGGGGTTTTTCGTTTTTCCAATAAAAATTAGTTTATTTTCTCTTAAAAAAAATAAAAAAAATTGAAAAAATAGAGTTGTCAAACTAGTTCTTAATTATTTTGTTTATAAGCAAAATATATATGTTATCACTGCTGGCGGTACTAGGTGATGACGCTTAGCTTCTCTGCTGGCCGTTTTGTAGATGAGAGAAGCAGCTGACGCTGCTGATGTCCCGAGTCATCAATTCATCATCCCGAGTAATAAGGGGGGAATTAATTCCGAGGTGGTGGCGAACGGCAGCGACACCGATACGTGAAACGCGCTCATGGCCGCTCTCTCTATCTCTCTGGTGTGCGGCTACCTTGCGTCGCACATAAAGCGCGAAGGACAGTGTGTCATGGACACATGTGGACAGGACAGGACACAGGAGAACACCAGCGAGTCTCCTGCTAGGCTCGTAGCCCAGGCGAGGAGAAATCCTCTTGGAATTCTGTCGGTGCTTGCTTCACTTTAACAACACGGGTTGCGGTGCTGTTGCGAGGAAGGAACAAGCAAAGCTGTGGGGATTGGGGAAAGACGAGGAAGAACGATGTCAAATCGATTCCCCTGAATATTCAGTTCACAACTACTACTGAACAAGAACAGATGTGACTGCTGGTTTGTGGATCGATGATGCGGAGCGGCAGGCACGGAACGGAAGCGTACAGACACTAGTCGCTAGCCGTGCCTCCCTGTCTACCCTGCTGGAGCCGGACGCTAGAGTTGCTAGGACTTGCAAACGGCCAAGGCACGACATGGCTGTGCGCCCGTGCGGTGTTTCTCTTCAAGTTGACAAGTGACTGAGGGCCAACTTCACCTGTCTTTTTCAAACCTACCTTCTGAATCCTCGTTTACATAGCTCCAATTCCTATCTTTGATAATCCGAAAACCAAGAATAAAAGAAGAGGGTATCTTAGGCGACTAAAGATTAGTCCCTCTATTTTAGTTTCATTTAATCCCCAAATAACTAAATGATGCGACAAAAACAGAGACTAAATTGCTTGAGTCTCTATTCCCTCAAGGGGTGACTAGAAAGGATTAAATCATATTGATTTTATCTTTTGTCTTTCATTTATTTCGGTTGCACTAATGACAGAAGAATGTTAAGGAGCATTTTAGTCTTATTATTAGTCATTTAATAGGTTCTGAATACTTAGCTAATGCAACCAAATAGGGTAGAGACTAAACTTTAGTCACTCCACTAAACTTTCATCCCTAAAGGCCTAGATTAAAAAAACAAACATACCCTTAATCTCGTTAAAAATGTTGGTGAGATTATTTAAATTTATACTCATATTAATATTGAAAGATATGATAAGCCTCTCAAGGCCTTGAAATCGGACGTAGGTAGGAACACCTTATACTTCCATTTTCTGCCTTTCAGGAGAAAAAACCTAAGGACTAGTTTGAAAAATCCATTTTTCAAGGAATTCTCATTTTTTAAGAAAAAAATAAATTAATTTCTTTTAAAAAAATAGAAACTTTTTGAAAAAATGAGTTTCCAAACTAGCCATAATATGTCAATTCGATCCTTAGACCTACTCCTAGAACTAATAGTTAGCAAGCTAAATAAATTATTAGCTAGATTGAGCAGCTAATGAACTAACTGTTAGCTATGAATATTTAATAATTAGCTGTGGTATTAGTTGATAGTATTTGAAAGGCATCTACTAATTTTTAGTAGCTAACTATTAATTTTAAAGGTTCCAAATAAAACCTTAATCACATAGGCTCAAGCTGCTCGCGCGGAAATAGACGTTGGGATGAAGTTTCTTTACCTAAGGAGTCATGTAAATTATTCTATTGCTAGCCAGATGCAGTTTAAGTCTAGGGGCCGGGGGTGTCAAAATTGTATAACACGATTTGTCCTTGCAATTTTCTTTATTTTCTGCCACGTTGAGTTATCGGAGCTGGTGACCGGTTGTGTCTCTAGTGCTTACTAAAGGTCGGTGTCGTGGTATAATTCTAACCGTATGTCCGTATTATAATTCTAATAATATAAAAACAAGAATTTAATCGCAAAAAATAAATGATCAAAGTAAATAGAGAGTTAGGAATTATTTTCTTGACAGATGAGAGTCGTATGGGAGTCGGGCCACTTCACTAGTCTTAGTTAGGGCACCCATGCAAGGGTGTGGCTCCCCTTTAATCTCTACACAAGGATCAAGTAATCTATACGGTTAATTCTTCGTCACTCTAGCATGAGGAATCACCACAACTGTTTAAACCATGAATTGGGTCACCTACAATCTACACTTGGTGATCACCAAACTTCTGATCATCATCAAGTTATCTAGATGATATCGATCACCAAGAGTAATGAGTACAAACTCTCACTTGACCTAAACAGACATATTAGGATGGTGAATACACGCTTTCTACTCTCTATGAAATAATGAGGTCTCTAATCTCGGTGATTGTCAAATCTCAAACACCTCACTAGATAAAGGCTCTTCCTTTATCTCTAATGTGATTCTCTAGCTAAACAAATGAGCAAGAGAGCTAGAATGGATGAGTTGGATGGGTATTTGTACTTTCCAACTAGTCAATTACATGTTATAGTCTTTCTATGCTGAAAACACACACATTGGATCGTCCAATGCTTAAGCGTTATACCATAGCTCTTGGTCCGACAAGACTCAACGATCACAATGAGCTCACTATATCAGGTATAGTTGTTGGAGAAATCTTCTGTAGTGTATGGTCTAACATCACCCGTCAAACAAATCTGATAGGCATGATTCCTCTCTAAAACCTCTCTAGAAGGCATCGAACTAGGGCATAATGGTTCGAAACTAATCCTATTCACAGGGTCCAATGCTCTATAGAGTAAACTCTAGCCACTACAAGCATGACATGTGATCTGACGATAGTCATCAGACCAATCTGGCGCGTGAAAACCTTTTCGATCTATTTCTCGACTTCGTTGGACTAGAACATAGGTCCTTCCAATCTAGTGTTCTAACCAACCACACGAGTAGTCATCAGACAAAGTTTGATGTTTCGATGACCCTATTTCTTAGGGTCCAATGTCTATAGAAACCTACAAATCACTTCCAATTCAAAATCCATGCGAATGAGATTTGTTCCAAATGATTTTTGGGCCTCATTTGAGATACCTAGTGCTAAGATTAATAAGTGTACAACACACATACACATTACACTCATCTAGGTCAAAGTAATAGTTTGTACGCCTCTTTATAATACAACTAAGGAAATAAAGTCCTAAACTAATCTAGATGTTTCTCAACTCCAATTGACAATTAGAACTTGTCCATCCTTGACCTTGTCATTCATCTTTCTGAAACCAAATGAATTCCATTTTTTGGGGCACATGAAAACCATTAATTTTCCAAACAATGAATATTATTGTGACCTAACTCAAATGTCTCCGTAGAACACATTTAAGTCACATTAGTCTTGTGTCGTCATTGATCGCCAAAACCCATCTAAGGGCCTATATGCTTTCAATCTCACCTTTTTGGCTATTGATTACAACACTACCTCTAGTATGTTTGAGTGCGAGATGAGTGAGGTATTCAAAACACTTGGCTTATATAACCATAAGACAAAAAGGGTTAAGTCATGTGTATATCAAGGTTCGATAGATATGATCTTTATGAGTATATAGAAGTCAATATATGCTGCTAGACACTGCTACTCACTAATGACTCAAAAATGTTTTTGATCATAGTTGTCTAGACATAAACCTAATAGGTCACACTACTAAAATGTTGGAATAGTTGCATAAATAATTAACTCTAGTGCAGATAGGATATTCTTGATTATATACCCAAGAGATAGTCATGACTTATGAGAATGTCGAAAGGTATTTAGGGTAAAAGCCTATTAGCAATTATCTATATATATGAAGGGGCTTGCGTGCTAGAGTTGATTGACAGATCCTACAATCTAGTTACTGTTGGTGCCTCTCTAGTGTCTACCTAGGTTATGGATGCCCAAGCTACGGTCACTCTTCTTCTCACAAAGTGCATGGTGCTATACATCGACGTCATGGTGTTTTTATCCTCGTACCCATGGGTGACGTGGAACCATTCCTACGGTGTTGATCAACAACAAATATGAGGAGCGCAGTCAAACTTGTCGTCTTTGTTGGCACATGGGGATGTATAACTACTTTCACTACATCCAAATGCAATTTTTGTTGTTGTGCTGCACGTCTAGTACAGTTTTATATTCGCAAATATTATCTTTGTTAAACATAATTAATAGATATAACAAATAGATATGTTGGTTCATAGGGTACCCTCTTGTTTGCGGGCATATCTGCAACAGCAGCGTTGCGCCACGTTTTGATCGCTTCCAAAATGCCGCCACTAGCTCACTTCACAATCTTCCGTCTCACAAAAGGCGCGAGCTGTCCGGCCGGCTGGCTGGCTGATGCTTTAGGCATTGTCTCCTTCAATGATAAACACATCGCTTATCCCAACACACACACAAAAGAAAATGATAGACAATGCAAATCCATCATTTAAAGCATAGTAATAAAAACCTAGTGATAAATGAATAGCCATCATTAAATGCATCATAGCAATCGATTCAATGAGATCAATTGCTTGTGGAGTAGACTTAAACTGGATCGCCACGTGGTAGGCACGAGGATACATGCATAGTACATGAGATTGACCATGGTGGTTTCTCCGGTATATGTTGCATCAGTTTCAATCTGAGGGGATGGTGTCCTTAACCGATCATGATTCAGAAGTGTCTAGCTTAGTTGATCTGAAGGTGCACCACCACCAAATGATCAACGCTACTGAATTCAGGTCGTTACATACCCCTACTCTATTAGGCTATCCCCATCAGATCCCTTATCGCATCCTCTATCACATCCCTTATTTTAAACTTCTCTCTGCAAACAGTAACATCTATAGTTCTGCGTCCCCTATTTTTAGGGGTGTAAATGGCATGGATATTATCCGAGCATCCGATCATCCAAAGGGGCTAATTATCTAGTCGGATAAATTTTTTAGATATCCGTGGCATATCCGGATTTTTGGATTCAGATCTGGATAGTATAATTCGGATATCGGATACGAATATGGGATGGCTGATATCCGTCGAATTTTGGATATCTGGATATCTTTTCAAATATCTCTTCCTGGATATCCAGATATCTTTTCAGATATATCTTCCCGGTATTCGGATAGCTGTGTTCATTTTGATGATTTTCAGAAGAAAAATTTTAATAATACGCAAATCACTTTAGAAATTTATGAAATTTTATGTATGCGCAACATAACTCCATATATAATTCTCAAAAATATTTGGACCATAAAATCTACAAGATGCCATCATTTTTTCTATTTCATTTTAACTTATTGTTTAAGTTACACATGAAATCACTCTATGTATCCAAGTTTCAAAGTAATCAATACTTCACTTTATTATTTTCATGTGGGGACTTGAGGTTATTGTCACACCCAGATTTAAGGGATAAAGCCGGGTGCATCTCATATATGCGCCAAAGAAGACAACACATATAATAACAGAGTGTATAGAGATAAATGTCACAATATAATCAGAGTACTTATTACATAGCGGAAGTCTTACAAAATAAAAGATAAATATAAAATGAACTAAAGTCCATTCTTGGCGCCATAAAGTCAACTGGGAGACGCCACCTAGATCAAATCGAACTCGTCGTTGTGTGGCTCCTCTTGAACCACCTGTTCTTCTCCTATGGGGGGTGTGAGACAGCAAGGGTGAGCTCGCACATGTTCATCGCTCAACAAGTTGTCGGGAATAATATGCATAAACTCACCAAAGGTGGGAGTTCATGTGATGTGTAAGGCTGATCAACAATAGAGGTTAAAGCTGAGCATTGCTTTTAATAACCTGGTCAAATTTTATTAGCAATTACTAGATGTAAGTAAGTACCAAACCATAATAAGAATAGAACAAAATTAATAAATAATCTCATGCAATGGAAATGACAAATTGAATTTAGTTTCATAATTTAATCATGCAAGAGTCCTGAGCTGCTTTTGATCGTGAGCTTGACTAGTATACCAGTTTTACACTCTGCAGAGGTTGTACCTTGTACCCACAAGTCATGTTACCCATCTACCAAGGGGTCATGAATCCCATACACCTCTACCAAGGAAGCGAGGCAGGGTAACACTACGAGGCCTTTACAAAGTTCCACTAGCTTCCGAAAACCCGCTACAGTTTCTGGGAAGAGCAATTGCAAGAATCCCTCGTCTGACCGCCATCGCAGCAAAATCAACCCGAGAACCTCCCTACATGACTATTCCCCTACTTCCCTTGCCCCTTTCGGGTAAGGTAGTCTTCCACTAGCTTTCCTAATTAGTTAGCCAAGGGCGTCCCATTCCACCCTTGTGGTGGCATGTGTTTCTCAAGTTAAGCTCCATGTTCCAATTAAAATATAATGATCTTGACATGAACATAAATAACATAACAGAATAATTGGAACATGGATATAATGAAATATTAACCCAAAACAATGTAAAGCAATAGCATAACTACCCAAATGATTCAGGGATAAACTAGGTAAGAAGGATAACCAGTCTAGGGTGACCTATTGGGTCCCATCAAGATTAAACCTATGCATTGATAAGTGATAATAAAGAACATTATTGGGTAAAAAGTGGTCAAGGGCACAACTTGCCTGGGACTTGAGATTCCAGGTACCAGGATGATCCTCAGATTCTCGTGACCTCACTGCTACCGTAGCAATACAAACAAACATGGTATGGACAAAATTAACATCACACCAAACACAAGAACAAACTGCATAATAATGATCTACGCGTCGCTACGAGATCGTGGGTTGGTTAGTGTAAATCATATGAGAGATTACTCTATGAATATTAATCTCAACATTAGTTTTAATTATAGCTTGACTAGAGCTCGTATTTTAATCAAATTATAATTATGGACAGGTTAAATTTGATTTAGAAGAGGCAATCTAGTAGACATAGCATAAATAAATATAAAAGTATGTGACATGGTATAATTGATGTTGTCACTACGTAGTAAATATTTATACGAAGCTAACGCAACTGAAACGAGTCAATTCGGAGTTAAAATGGAGAAGTTATGAATTTCCAAAGATTTCCTGTATTTGATACGAGATTAATTAAGAGATATGGTTTTCATGTCAAAACAGAGACACTATGAGATAAAGAACATTATTACAAAATTATAGAAACTGGAATGGATCAATTTGGACTCAATATGAATTTTCTATGAATTAAACAAGTTCTAGGAATTGTTTTTATATTAGAAATCCATTTCCTAAATCCATTTTCCTATTTTTCTCAAATCTCTGGACTGCACGCACAATAATCAGAGAGTTCAGGGTTCAATATGTAAATTCCAGGGCCTAGTTGTAATGCTTTTCAAATTATGATGGACGATGGGTTGATTCGGACATTTGCCAGGGGCGCTTTAGAAAATGTGACATGACAAAAGGGTACGGGCTGCACTGCACCGCCCGATCACAAATGGACGCTCCAGATTAAGTCGGTTTTACCATGAAGCGGTACACGCCAGGGTCCATAGGATTCGGAATCCATGGTCCAGGTTTGATACAGCCACGATCGGCTCATACTCACCCGATCAGATATCTACGGCCTAGAATCAATCACGCGAAGGGTTATCGCTGGCTTCTAATCCGAGTCGTTCACTCCGATCCGACGGTGTACGCACCTTCCCCCATCTGGAATCCGCGCACGGCGGCACCACCCGCAGACACGGCGGCGGCCATGGCCGGAGACGGCCAACTCAACACCCCGTGCTGCAAACTCTAATCTAGAACGTGCCATGCAATGAGTAGACGAAGGCGAGAGCAAGTGCCAAGTTCATACCGGCGATGGCGGTGCGACACGTGTAGACCATGGGAAGGAAGTGATACTGCCCCTATTATGATCTCCGGCGAGGAATTCCTTGTCAATCCGCCCTTGATTGGGCCACAGAGAGATCCTATCTTAAGCAGCGCTCTCAGGTGGTCCCCGCAGCCCCCGCGCCGATGGTATGGCGGCGATGACCGCGAGTATCAGATGTCGCAGCGAAACCTCCCACTCTGCTCACCTCGATCTCCCACAATGGCTGGCTATGGTTATGGGGCAGTGGGTTAGTGACACGACGCATCAGTATATATGTAGGTAGGGAAGGTCGCACGAAGGACGGACCGTTCGGTACGCGCGTGGTCAGCTGCGATGCAACGCCTCCGCAAAGATCTCTGGAGGACGACGCCCGACAAGTGGGCCCGCTAGGTCAGCGAGGGAATGAAAAGGACGAGCATGACGACAGAGACTGACCCGTGGCCCAGGGTGTCAGCGTGTATCCCCACTCAGCGAGCGCAGTAACGCGACTGCCTGGTGGGCCCAATACGTCGGCGTCGATACCACAAGCTGGGCCGAGCGAATGGGGTAAAGAAGTATTGGGCCAGAAGTGATGCGGCCGGCCCGGTAGGTTAGAGTTCCTTTCTTCTTTGTCCTTTTTCTTTTGTTTTATTTGAATTTCCTTTGGTAATTTCAAACCTAATATTTGAACACAATTTTGATTTGCAGATTTCTCACATATTATATTGCACAATTAAAAGTACCAATTTTGAAGATATATATATATATATATATATTATACTCCTTCTCCTTTTCTTTTCTCTCCTTTCCCATCTCGATTTTCAAATCATAATTTCAATTTATGTTTTAATCCAACTCTCAACATCATTAAATTTTTTACTATTTATTATTATTATTATTATTATTATTATTATTATTATTATTATTATTATTATTATTATTATTATTATTATTATTATTATTATTATTATTAGATGCACAAATAAATAAACTTCAACATGATGCATGTTTTATCAGAGAATTATTCACTTTAAATATGTTCCCTAATAATTCTCATGAACAAAAAGGCAATACACATAAAGAATTATTCCTCTCTTTTATATTCCAAAAGTTGGGTATTACAAATCCTACCCCCCTTAACAGAAATCTCGTCCTCGAGATTTGTAAGAAAATGGTGTACAACCATGTTACCTCAGAACATATGCACAAACAAAATCTCAGCATGATGCATAATTTATTAGCAACACATAGGGTCAATTATACCTTATTATTCCTCCTAAAATAGTATCATACCAACTACTAACTAAAGTAACACTTAGATATTACAAATAGTAATATATATATATATATATATATATATATATATATATATATATATATATATATATATATATATAACTTGGTGGAGCTGGTGGTGGTGGTGGAGGTAGTGGGTGTTGTTGTTGTCTTTCCAACCGTGCTTGCCTCATTTCTTGTCGCATCTCCAACCGGTCCTAACGTATTTCCTGGCGTTCTTGCCTTATCTGATTTTGCATTTCGTTAACCATGTTTGTCATTTGTTGTAGTACCAGCATTTGGGCGGCAACCACTGGATCGGTACCAGCCGGTGGAGGATTTGGAGGATTCATTTTCTGTTTGATGTTGCCTGATAGTCCTCCCTTCCTAGTATTGACCATCTGAGTTAGTAACATATGGTAAGATAATTTTGCAAGGAAAATTATTTGGTAGGCAGAACGAATAGGCTAATTACTGATTATGAAATGAAGATTCTTTGGCAAGGCTTAATCTGTTGTTTTATATCAAGCTTGGGATAACTGGTCATATAAGGTGAATGTCAATAGGTAAGATAGAATCTGTCAAGATGAGATATACATGGGTGAGGTAGACTACATGATGTGGGTCAAAAGTTTGTTTGATATTAGGTGGGGATAATCAGGTTGAGTTAAATCTTTTTGCTCTTGGTTAAGTTGGTCTAATGTGCTAAGTTAAGTTAATACCTGGCTAGTAGGGTCCAATCGCTAATCTATTTAGGTAGACCACAATAGATTATATCACGTTAGAATATCATTTAGTTTAGCATATCAAGCTGACTTTATCTTTATGAAATTCCAGTGTATATATATATATATATAAGTGGGACTTCCAATTAGTATATTTTTTATACCTAAAATTTTCATGCCATTAACAGGTGTGGCATAGAAAACAAGGGCACATCATGCTTTAGTTATTTGGTGAGTGTAGAGAAGATTTGGGGGGTAAAAGAAAGTTAGGTAAGGAAGACTTTTATTTCGGATGGTGGATCTTGATTCATCTAAAAATCTGTTTCTACTCATACCCTTCATTGTCGAGGTTAACCTTCTTCTTGGGTCTGATTTAGGGACCATTGGTCGTTGTGTTAGATGCCATTATCTGACTTGAGATAACAATTGCGGGTACATGGGGTAGGTAGGTTAAACAGACTTTTACTTTGCTTTTGGGATAAATGGGTTGGGAAACCTATAACATAGGCTAGGTTGTGGTTTCACAGACGAGTTGGTCCAAGACACCAATTTAGGTTTAAAACCCATTTATAGGAATATGGTCTAATCTATGTTACCAATATTAACTAGCTTGTTTAAGTAACTCCCTTTAGATTGGATCATATTAGATTAGGTAGGGTCTAGATTAGATTGGATATAACTAGATTAGACTAGTTTAAGTTAGATAAATCTACCAGGGTAGAATAAATATTATTGGGATATGTTAGAATCTTTTGAGATATGACGGATCATATGTCGTAGGTAAGTCAGAATCTCTGTTAGGATAGATTAGAGAGGTTATGCAACCATCGAATGGTTGAGGTAGTTGCATAAGGCCGAGTTGGTCGGTCATTCTTAACTTAGTGTAGAGTGAATTAAAACATATTTTATAGGAGTAGAATCTCATTTATTTCATCATTATTATCCTCCTTGTTAAGCAACTTACATTAGATTAGCTCCACTTTATCCTTTGTTAGGTTAGATAGATTATTAGATCAGATCTAGGTATGACCAGCTTCGACTAGATAAGATCCAATTAATTTGGGTTAGATCATGATCGTGGTGGGATAAGTCAAGCGGTTTTAGTCATGCAAATATAACTTAGATCTGATCTCATTATTTTGGATTAGATCCTGGTTGTTACTTTAGGATGAGTTAAGTAAAGTGGTTAGGATAAGACAAATCTTTCAAGATAAGTTGAATCTATTAAGATAAGAGAGAATCTTGTAAGATAAGATGGATCTATTAAATTAGATATATTTTAATGGGGGTATTCTTAGTTTGTATAGTCATCTTATGATTTTTATTTATTTATATTTATGCCTATACGTATATGTAGATGTAATTGTGGACATTACTCCACAACTCATCACACACAATCAAAAATCCAAATCAGACATGTATCACAAGAACAAACATTCAGGCATACAAATATTTACAAAAATAATTTTGATTTTGTTCCTAAGAGTAGGTCTCCTATTCCTAGGGGTCACTTTAGGCATAGGATTTCAAAGTGTGAAATCCACATTTGTCTTTACAAGGAAAAGGTAAGAATAATCAGAGTAAAGCAGAAATAGATGAGAAAAGATTAAGAAAAGAAAAGAATCAGAGTAGCAAAGGTAAGTAGACAATGGTTGTCCAGTTCTATCTAGGTTTTGTCCTACAGTCAACATTCCTTTGATACCACTTCTGTCACACCCGGATTTAAGGGATAAAGCCGGGTGCATCTCATATATGCGCCAAAGAAGACAACACATATAATAATAGAGTGTATAGAGATAAATGTCACAATATAATCAGAGTACTTATTACATAGCAGAAGTCTTACAAAATAAAAGATAAATACAAAACGAACTAAAGTCCATCCTTGGCGCCATAAAGTCAACTGGGAGACGTCAACTAGATCAAATCGAACTCCTCGTTGTGTGGCTCCTCTTGAACCACTTGTTCTTCTCCTGTGGGGGGGGGTGTGAGACAGCAAGGGTGAGCTCATACATGTTCATCGCTCAACAAGTTGTGGGGAATAATGTGCATGAACTCACCAAAGGTGGGAGTTCATGTGATGTGTAAGGCTGACCAACAATAGAGGTTAAAGCTGAGCATTGCTTTTAATAACTTGGTCAAATTTTATTAGCAATTACTACATGTAAGTGTAACACCCCAGGTGTTACCTAAGGCCCTAACTCCATAACATACACTTGTGCATTGTTATCACATGTGTTTAAGTGGAGGAGAAGAAGCACCTAGAACCTTGAAAGCATGGGTTAGCTAAGAAAGGTTAATGACAAAAGCTTCACCCACACATTTTGAACAATTGTCATCTTGAGCCAAAGAGGTTAAGCCCTAAAGACCCCTATAGGCACTAGACTTCCAAGCAAAGGATCAGTGGATAAGTTAATCAAATTGCCAAACCTTGATTCTAATCCTTAACCAAAGTTTAAGTAACATTATAACCTACAAAATGCAGAGGGGAATCATTACAAAAAGACCCCTTAAAGACCCCAAATTCACCCCTTAAGTAGAGAGCACACTAGAGCTCTCTAATCTTTTCTAAGTCAAATTTTAACCCTAATCTAAAGATCAGTTGTGTTCACTTAGTAAATGGCGCCAAAACCACTTGGTTTGAATACCAAAAAGGTGCCAAAGCACCTAAGGCACCCCCTAGAAAAGTTTGAAACCGAGCCAAATTCGTTTGACTTGATTGGGCATCACTTTTGTCACGGAGTGGACAGTGGGACAAGCCAGATTTGGCGTCCAAAAATCTTCTGACCTAGGGCTTATCTTCCCTTGGAACTCACATACAAGAGATAGCCATAGGTGCCAGGAAGAGGCCTGCGCCAGATTTTTGCCAAGATTTGCACGTTTGCGATCTCGGCAAGCTGTTGAACAGGGGCAGAAGAACACCTCCACGTGTTCGACGCGCCCTGAACGCGCCAGAGCACACCCAGCGCCCGACCCCGCGTGCCCCGCGCCGCGCCAAGCCACGCCCGTGTTCCCTGCCCGCGCCCGCGCCTATAAAGCCAGCCAAGGCTTCGACCGTACTCCCCCACGCGCTCTTGACCACACCGGAGCACGAGATCGTCGGAGTTTGCCCTACACAAGGCGTGCCAGCGGCCGCCCGAGCACCCGCTACCATAGACCGGCCAGCAGAGCCATTCCCAGCCCCGTCCAACCCTCGGAGTAGACTCTACGTGCCTCGGTGAAGCTCCCAGAGCGAGGAATCGAGCTTTGTTTCTCCGGAGATGCCGGATCAAGGTCACCGGACTTCACCCGACCACCGGCGAACGTGGACCGAGCTCCACGGTGAGTTATTCTCCGATTCCTTGCACGGGTCAACTCATTAGCACCCCGTTAAGCTCCTCGTGCCCTTGGTTTCACCTGTATCGCCGTGGATAGGCCGGAGCACTCGCCGCCGACGAGCTCACCCGCCTGCGCACGTGGACCGGCCGATTCCGGCCATCACCATCGTCGAGCCGTACCTCGTGACCGCAAGGACCTCCTGAAGCCAACCCCACCCTTCGCCGGACCTCCCTCGCCGCCGGTAAGCCGCGCTTCCCTTTTTCCTTTCACGGGTACTGTTCAAAAGGGGGGAGGGACCTCGGGGAAGAAGGAATAGAAGTCGAGGGGATTTTTGAACTGTCAGAGACTCAGATGAATAATTGCGCAGGGGTATAAGTTAAAGAACTGGTTTAGGAAAAGCCCAGGGACCTCGGTGTAAACTGGTTTTCTAGAAAACCTTTTTAATATTTCTAATTTAAATGCAAACAGAACTTGTAAAATTCATAACTTCAGTTTTATTCAACCAAATTTGGTCAAACCAATTTTGCTAGAATCTAAATAATGTGATCTACATAGGAAAAATGCAAAACCCCCTTAGTATTGCAGAAGAATTTAAAGTTTGGAATTAAATATTGATTTAGCCAAAAGCTAAATAATAGAGGGAAAATAGTTACACTGTTAGACTGAGGTTAAGAAAAATCAGGGAAGTACTTAGTCACTCCCTAATCTGTATAAAATTAGTAAACCCCTTAGTACACCAAATTAAGGTAGGTTTTACCATTTAAAATCATTTTTGCTCAAAGTTAAAGAAAAGAGAAAAGGTAGTCAAAAATAAGAACCAGGAAGCAACCACATTTTTGTTGGCTCACTTATTCAGTGAAGTTCACTGAAAAATTTTATTAGACCCTTGTTTAGTACAAAATAAATGGGATACCTTTTATTTTATAAAAACAATGAAAACTTAGGAAAATCTTAGAAAAATAATCCTAAGGAGAAAACACCCCAAACCTTGGGATAACTAATACTTTGTTATTATAAACATAGGAAAAATATGAGTTCTTTTGTTTGATATTTTTCAAATAACAAGTTGGTTATAAGTACCTTTTTGGCATTAAACTTTAGAAATTCACAACTAAATATCCAGTAGGTATTTTTTGTGATTTTTAACACAGAGGCCTGATATCACCTATGAATCTCAACAAAAATAAAATTTAGTGCAGAAGCCTCACCTAAATCAGAGCTATAGTGTAAAGTGCCCTTTTGACACTCGTTTTTGTTAATTTTACACAAATAGTATCTGAAGCAAATTCCACCTTAAAATTCTAGGATAACCCACAGAGGTAAGAATCTACCCACTGTAATTTTTATAACATTTTTGGAAAATGTTAACTAACCCTCATAGTTCAAAATGCTTAATAAGAAGCACAATAGAAAGAAAAGGGAAACTTTGGGGAGAAATAGATGAAAGTACAAAGCCCTTAAGGATATCCAAAAAGAAACCCTAGAGAAACACTAAACTTAATATTGTTTTACTATGCATAACCCTTACAAATGTTCATGTCATATTTATACATATATCTCATGCATTGCATTCGATAGATTGTAATCTCGCTGATGGGGAGTACATCCTCGTGCCGGAGCAAGGAGTTGCTCAGGAGGTAGCAAAGGACCCAGCACCAGAGCCTGCCATCGAGGATCTGCCTGCCCCACCTTTGGAAGGCAAGCCCCGGTTTTATGCATAACCAGTTCTATATATTATTTTACTGCACTTAATGATTGTAGGCTTGAATTGTGCACTTAAGTGTAGGAGTTGTCTGAAACCCTAGTTGCATTAACTCAGGATTTCCTTTTGAGATGGATACTAGTATGTTAGGTCGAGTAGCTGCTTTACTAATTAGGGATCTCGGTAGAAGTCGAGTGATTTTTCTAGCACTCACGTGAGGTCAGAAATTGGTTGTATCCATTTTCATATCGTAATGATGTTGGTCTGTGGACAACGATCCATGGGGATTGGTTGTCTACGAGACAAAAAAATAGAATAAGGATTAAGCTGTGGTACCATGTGTCAAGCGTTTGAACGTACTAAGCACATGCCGAGAAATATGGTAAATCGGTAAGCCTAGTACCTGATTGAACCTGGCAGCAGATTGCCCTCCTCACACGACCTGAGACGTGGTCTCCCATTCCGGTTATGGTGGGTACAAGTGTGGTCACTGCACGACGGCAGTCGGGGCTAGTGAGGCATTGTATGCTAAGGCAGTGAGCCCCTCTCTGCTGGCGGGGAATCGATGGGGACGGTTGATGTGTCTGGGGATGGAGTGCCTCTCCACGTCGTGTGTTTAGGTTTACCTTGCAAGGATAAAAACTAGATTCGAATCGTCTGCTTCTCGCAGCTAATAAGACTGCTTGATCCATGCTGCTACATCGAGTAACAAGTGGAAATGTGATGACTTGGCAAAAGTTGTTGATTGCTAAATGTTTGATACCATGTATGATTAGATAGGTACACATTTAGTCTTAAGAGAGTCACACTAAAACTTGAAAAAGCTAAAAACTTGATTTTAGACTCAGCTAGTGCTTTTGGCAAGCAAACCTCTCAGCCAAACAGCTGCATGTCTAGAGGTAGAGGAGTATACTCCTCACACCAGGTAAGTCTAGCTGAGTATTAGTATACTCAGCCTTGCTTGTGGCATAATTTTACAGGTTCTCTGGAAGACATGGTTGTTGGAGTGACTTGGCCGTCCATCTTGCCACCGGGTTGGACAGTCGAGTGGGACCCTACCTTGGCTGAGGAGGAGCATGAGGAGTGATGGGACAGGCTTCCCTATCCTTCCATTTATTTATCGTTAGTTTTATTCCGCTGCATTCCGAACAATGATCACTACTTTTGTTCAAACTCCAATGATGTTGTAATAAATTTAATGCTCCTTAATGTTGGTTTTATGTTTTATTATATTTGCTCTGTGCCTCACCATCGAGTGAGTACATGGTACTTGATCCTGTTAGTGGCCTCGTCGGACTAGATCCGAGGGACTGACGTGTTATTCCTATTTAAGTGTGGTCTAGCCTCTAAGGTGGGACTTAGGCACTTAAGTTGGAATAATTCGGGCGGTTCCGCCACAGCTGGTATCGGAGCTCGTACCACCACAGAGGAATCAATAAACTATAAATACCATCCTTTTCAAAAGTAAAACTTGTTAGAAACAAATGTTGGATAGATCGTCAGGACGATAAGGATAGACCTAGGATGTGAAGCCTTAGGATAATAGAGGGGTAGCTAGGTGGCTATTTGAGTAAGCCCTACAGGCTACTATAAGGGATGGGAGCTTTTCCCTATTCCCCCTGAGTTGAAATGTGGTCATTTAGGATGAGCATGCATGCATCCTTTACTTAAACTACTTGATAATTGGGTAAAAACTTTAATACATGATAATGACAGATTAAGTACATTCAGTGACCTTATCGTAAACTTCAATAGGCCAAGCTTGATTCCCTTTTATTTTATAATTCTTTTTCTTTTCCACTTACGCTTAACCGTACACAGATGACTTCTCACGGATCCTCGGAAGGAGGGAACGCACATGCCCACACAGACGGACTTGCACGAGAGGGTTTTCCCCGCATATTGTGGGAGGTACTTCAGGGAGCAGGCTACACGACGCCTCCCCAGTACACGGTGCAGCTGTTCGAGAAGCACCGGGTGCCCCGCTGTAGGGTGAGGATGACCCTGGAGCCTCATCCGTTACAGCCAGGCTGGCGTTCGTTGGATTCCGAGTCTTTCGAATATCGGGCTAAGGATACTATCGAGGCCATTGCTCTCCACGGGCTGATGACCTTTTGTGGTTTTCACCCCTTGGAGCTGCCTACTCATCCCATTGGCTTGTTTCCCGTGGAGAAGGAGGACGACCCAATGTGGAAGGACCGAGTGGAGCATGCCAAGGATATATGGGCTCTTTACCCAGGGCAGACTACTCACTTGACGGTGCGATGCATGGATGCCCTGTATCGTCTGCAAGTGATGCGAGGAGAGGCAATGTCTCAGCTAATGGCATTGTTGGAGGCTACCAAGATCAACTTAGATAACAGAGAGGAACTGGTGGTAGACCTATCCACTAAGATGGTGGAAAAGGACCTGCAGGTGGAACAGATGTCCAACGAGATCCAAGAGCTTGAGGAGCTAGTGGGAACCAGGGAGAACACCATTGAGGTTCTCAAGGATCAACTTCTAAACACTCAGCAGCAACTTGCGGAAGCCAACCAACATTTGGATATGCACCACCAGGAGATCCAGGACATGGAGGCCAACGAGGATGTCGACATCGAGGGAGGAGAGGAACCGGAGCCCGCATCTAGTTTGGACACTGCTGGCTCAGGGAGACCACCTTCCCCCGAGTCAAGCGTTGCCTCGTTTGTCCATTGAGTTGCAGGGATAGAGTTAGAAGTGTGTGGCGGTAGAACTCCTCGAAGCTAGCTTAGCTTTTGCACCCTTGGGGTACTAGGCTAGACAGAGTTGAGTCTTTTCGGTCACTGATGTAATCATAACAAACTCTTTTGAAAGTATGGATAATGAATGATGTCAGCTTTAATTTATGAAGAAAAGTGTTATGCCACGTAGTATCTTTTATGAATTATGCAAGAAAATATTGGTTTTACCCTTTCAAATCTTTCACCACATATGAACCCTGACATCAGAAGTATAATGTTGAGAGCATCCTTAAATTTTTCAGATGGCAGGAAGAGCACGTCGTGGACAGAATGAGCGCATTCCTCCACCCCCGCCACCGCCTCCTACCATGCAAGAGCTGATGGCTCAGCAGAATGAGATTCTACGACAGTTGGCTCAGCGATAGCCACCACCTCAGCACTATGGTGGTGGTGATCACCATCAACGTCCCCCAGCAGCAGCCACATATCATGAGTTCCTCAGCACTAAGCCACCGTTGTTTACTCGAGCAGAGGATCCGCTTGATGCCGATGTATGGCTCAGGGTAGTGGAATCCAAATTCCCACTGCTTAATGGAGTTTGTTCAGAGGTGGCTAAGGTCAGGTTCGCCACCTAGCAGCTTTGCGGACCCGCGCGAACATGGTGGGATCACTTCCTCGCCATGCAGCCAGCTAATCACGTGGTAGAATGGGGAGAGTTCAAGGCAGCCTTCAGAGGGCATCACATACCAGCAGGCATTATGGACCGCAAGCTCAATGAGTTTTTGGCACTCACTCAGGGAAATCGGACAGTGTTGCAGTATGCTCAGGCCTTCAATGACCTGTGCCAGTATGCTGGATACCACGCAGACACTGATGAGAAGAAGAGGGATAGGTTCAGGAGGGGTCTTAGCACTAAGCTCCGCGACCGTCTCAACACAGTCAGGGCCAACAACTATAATGAGTTAGTCAACATGGCCATTTCCCAGGAGGACTGCATCACAGCTTGTCAGGCAGAAAAGAAGAGGAAGACCCATGTAGCAGGACCTTCAGCTCAGCCTCAGCGCTTCAGGATTGTATCTGACACCCAAAGCAGGGGGCCACAGTAGCAGCAAGGACGTTGGGTAATCCGACCACAGCAGCAGCTGCAGCAGGCACCCAACCGTTCTCAGCTCCTAGTTCAGAGGAACAACAATCAGCTACCGCAGCAGCAGTACCGTCAGGTCAATGACAACATGTGTTTCACTTGTGGTAACACCGGACACTATGCCAAGAATTGCCCCAAGAATCAGCAGAGGTAGGGGCAGAATTCCAATCAGAACCAAGGCAAGAGGCAGAAGGTGCAAGTGAGGCAAGGCAGGCTGAACTTCACCACCATGGCTGACATTCCAGAGGGAGCACCCGTCATGACTGGTATCTTTTCCGTTTTGAATAATCCTGCAATCATTCTTTTTGATTCTGGTGCATCACACAGTTTTATCAGTACAAAATTTAGTGCCAAATGCTAGTTACCTTTCCATCACACCAATGGGGGTATCACAATCTGAACACTAGGAGGCAGGGTTGCCACCTATCAAATCAACAGGCAGGTGCCTATAAAATTTGGTAGTCTTGTGATTAGAACCACCCTCCTCATCTTGGGTTTGGATAGTGTGGACATCATACTAGGAACTGACTGGTTATCTAGGCATCAGGCAGTACTTGATATTGCAGCAAGGGCCATTGAGATTCACTTCCCTACTTATGGCGAGACTACATTATTTTTGCCAAACCAGGGTTGTACCCGTTCCTGTGCCTTCGCTATGATAGAGTCACCTGTTGAGAGAATCCCCGTAGTTTGTGACTACCCAGATGTTTTTCCGGATGAATTACTAGGGATGCCACCCGACAGAGACATAGAGTTCGCGATTGAACTGCAACCTAGAACTGCCCCTATATCCAAGAGACCCTAAAGGATGCCTCCAGCGGAGTTGGTAGAATTGAAAAAGCAATTACAAGAATTGTTGGATAAGGGATTTATTCGCCCAAGTACTTCACCATGGGGGTGCCCAGCCTTGTTCGTGAAGAAGGATGAGAGTCTAAGGTTGTGTGTTGATTACCGCCCTCTCAATGCGGTGACCATCAAGAATAAGTATCCATTGCCCCGCATTGATGTACTGTTTGATCAGTTGGTGGGAGCCCAGGTATTTTCATAGATAGACCTTCGTTCAGGCTACCATCAGATCAAGATCCGGGCCAGTGATATTCCCAAGACGGCTTTCTCTACCAGATATGGGCTTTATGAGTACCTGGTGATGTCTTTCGGGCTGACCAATGCCCCGGCTTATTTCATGTATTTGATGAACTCGGTATTTATGCCAGAGCTGGACAAGTTTGTGGTGGTCTTTATTGATGATATTCTAGTTTATTCCAAAAATGAAGCTGAGCAGGCTGAGCATCTACACATCGTACTTCAGCGACTGCGCGATCACCGTCTATATGCTAAGTTGTCAAAATGTGAATTCTGGCTGAGGGAAATCAAGTTCTTGGGCCACACCATTTCTCAGGATGGGGTATCTGTTGATCCTGAGAAAGTCCAAGAAGTGATGAATTGGAAACCTCCTACCACTGTACGGCAGATCCGGAGTTTTCTGGGATTGGCAGGGTATTATCGACGATTTATTCCGGATTTCTCTAGAATTGCCAAGCCAATGACTGAATTGTTGAAGAAAGGAGTAAAGTATGAATGGAGTCAGAAATGTGAAGATGCCTTTCATGCATTGAGGCAGCATCTGACAACAGCACCCGTGTTAGCTCAACCTGACAACACAAAATCTTTCAAGGTTTATTGCGATGCTTCAGGTACTGGATCGGGATGTGTCTTGATGCAAGACAATAGAGTCATTGCTTATGCCTCCCGAGCACTCAGACCCCATGAGCAGAACTACCCCACACATGATCTGGAGTTAGCAGCCGTAGTTCATGCTCTCAAGATTTGGAGACATTACTTGATGGGAGCTCATTGTAATATCTATACTAATCATAAGTCTCAAGTATATCTTCACTCAGGCTGATCTTAATATGGGGCAGAGAAGATGGTTAGAATTAATCAAGGACTATGATTTGGAAGTACATTACCATCCTAGCAAAGCCAATGTTGTGGTAGATGCTTTAAGTCGGAAGGCCCAGTGCAACTGTGTGATCATGGACTCTAAGATCGCCACTCTATGTGATGAGTTATGCAAATTGAACCTTGAAGTCATTCCTTCAGGTACTTTAAGTTATATTTCAGTAGAGCCCACCTTACATGAGCAAATAGTCATGGCACAGATTGGTGACAAGGGTGTTCAAGTCATTAAGGAAATGATCGAACAAAAGGTGGACAAATACAAATGCTTCCGTCAGGACAGCAAAGGAATTCTATGGTTTGGAGACCGATTGGTTGTTCCCAAGAACCCCGAGCTTAGAAAGAAAATATTGGATGAAGCTCACCTTTCTAAATTCTCCATGCATCCCGGCAGTAACAAGATGTATCATGATCTCAGATCCTTGTACTGGTGGACCAGAATGAAGAGGGAAATTGCTAAGTATATATCTGAGTGTGACACTTGCCAAAGAGTCAAGGCCAGTCATTTGAAGGTAGCAGGCACCTTACGGCCCCTTCCCATACCATCTTGGAAAGGATCGGGACAAGTGTCTTTCATTGGCAGAATTCTCTTATAATAACAGCTACCAGTCTAGTTTAAAGATGGCACCTTTCGAAGCCTTGTATGGGAGAAGGTGTAGGACACCGCTAAATTGGTCATAAGCTGGAGAAAGGGAAATATTTGGGCCTGACTTGGTACTTGAAGCAGAGGAAAAGGTCAGAGTCATTAAGAAGAACCTAGAAGCTGCTCAGGCCAGACAAAAGAGTTATCATGACAAGAGGAGTAAGTGTGGCGGAACCACCCGAATTATTCCAGCTTAAGTGCCTAAGTCACGCCTCAGGGGCCGTAACACACTTAAATCGGAATAACCCGTCAGTCCCTCAGATCTAGTCTGATGGAGCCATTTAACCAGGATCAAATTCCACAATCTCACTCGAAGGTGAGTCACAGAAGAAATACAATAAAACAGGAAACCTCAAATTAAGTGCTGAATTATTACATGGGTTGGAGTTTTGAGTAGCAAATAAGAGTTCACGAAATAAAATGCAGCGGATAATCGATGTCGTCGGTATCGAGGAAATGGGCAAGGCCTAGCCCACTACTCCTCTTGCTCCTCTCCTGCCGGAGCAACATCCCACTCGACCGTCCAACCCGGTGGCAGGGTGGTAGGCCAAGTCACACCATCGACCATTTCCTGAATGGTACCTGCAAAAATTATGCCACAAGCAAGGCTGAGTATACTAATACTCAGCTAGACTTACCCGGTGTGAGGAATCTACTCCTCTACCTCTAGACTATGCAGCTGTTTGGATGAGGGGGGTTTGGTTTGCCAAAAGCACTAGCTGTTTCTAAAAATCAATTTTTAGCTTTTCAATTTCTACCCTCATTAACTTAGCTAGATTTGCTCCTTCTAAGCATACATGGTAACAAGCATTTAGTTCAATCAACAATTTATCTCATGTAACCTCATTTCACTTCTTACTCGATGCAGTACAAGGGGTCAAGCAGTCTCATTAGCTGCGAGAAGCAGATGATTCGAATCGAGTTTTAACCTTGCAAGGTAAACCTAAACACACGGCATGTCAGGGTACTCCGACCCCACACATGACAACCGTCCCATCGATTCCCCGTTCGCGTCCAGGCCTCACCGCCTTGGCATACAATGCTCCACTAACCCCGGCTGCCGCCGTGCAGTGATCGCACTTGTACCCACCATAGCTAGCATGGGAGACCCAGTCTCAGGTCGCATGAGGGATAAAGTCCGCGTCCGGCTTCACTCAGGTACTAGGTTTACCGGTTACCATTTTTCCCGACATGTGCTTAGTACGTTCAAAAGCTTGACTCAGGTATCCACACATTAATCCTTAATTCTTTTTCCCGTCTCATGGTCAAGGCATCCTCCCTGGATCCAAGTCCATAGACTAACATAGATCCCGTTATCAAGATGAATACAATCAATTCCAGACCTCGCGCGAGTGCTAGAAAAATCACTCGACTTCTACCGAGATCCTGATTAGCAAAGCAGCTACTCGACCTAGCATACTAGTATTCATCTCAAAAAGGAATCCTAAGTTCATGCAACTAGAGGTTTCAAGCAACTCCTACACTTAAGTGCACATTACAATCCTACAAGCATTAAGTGTAGTAAAGTAGCATATAATAATACTGTTATGCATATAAACCGGGGCTTGCCTTCAATTGCTGGGGCTACGGGGAGATCCTCGATAGCAGCCTCGGAAGCTTGCTCCTGGTCCTCCTCTTGGACAGATCCTTGCTCGGGGATGAGCACGTACTCTTCGTCGACAAGATTACAATCTAATGAATGCAATGCGTAAGATATATGCATGATATGATATGTGCTTTAGAAATTACAACTTTTGACGGTGTATGATCTACTTGAGTTAGACAAGGTTAAACCTTGCTTATGTAAGACTTTTGGGTGGTATACTTAGTAAATTGGATCAAACTTAGCTAAGGTAAGTGGTAGGTTTATTTTTAGGGTTCCACTTAATTCCTTTTAAGCCTTAGTGAGTTTTGACAAGAATTCAAGTTGGACTCATTGGAGCGAGGTTTATTCCTTCTTTCTTTTTCTTTATTCTCCTTAAGTTTTTGGAGTGGGTTTGAACTACAAGTTGTCTTAATAAAATTCCAAAAATTCTGCAAAAATTACAGTGGCTTATTACTGGTGTAAATTTTTCTGTCTCAAAATTTGGGGTTCAAAAAGTGAATAGTTTTCTCTGGACAAAATTACCAAATTTTGGGCAGAAGGGGTGATTTGAACTACAACTATTACTTAACAGTAGGTAATTCTCTAAAATTTATTTTTGCTGGCTTTTAGGTGCTATAACATGACTTGACACAAATTTCTAGTCATTATTACCTATTAATTATTTTACTAGGGTTTTCGCAAGTTTCTAGCCAAAGAGGTGCTTTCTATTACCACTATATTTGAAAAATATCAAACAACAGATTTCTGATTTTTCTTAGCTTCTATTTTGTGCAAGAGCAATCATTCTGAAGTTTGGCATCTTTTTGCTTAAGGGAAGGGGTGGTATGCATTAATTGGATTAAATGGCCTTTCTGATACAATATTAGCAATAGATATTATTTTACATCTTTTCAATGGGTTTGCATTTTTCTCTCGTGGCCTATCTTATTATTGACCTAGCAAAATTTTATTTGCCCATTATTGCATTATTATGGGTTATTCATGATTTATTTAGAAAATGACTCATTATCATATTACACTTATTTATCCAACTTAAAATGATGGGCTAGGGTGTTCATTATTTTTGCAGTGGGGTCCTAGTGGTTATAAGTCCACTGGATTTTTATTATCAATTTTGGGTCTGGTTTTGTAATTTTAATAATTGATTTCCAGTTGAAATAATACTAAATAAAACATTTTATTTTAAAACTGATCTGGACTAAAGGTCCCTTTATTTTTTTTAGGTTCTCTGTTACTTAAGTAAATTAGGAAAAATAATTTCACTCACTGTTCCTTAATTTCTAATGCCTTTCTGATTTTCCTAAGTTTTGGGCAGAAATGGTTTTTAATGGATATCTACACTATATTCTTCAATACTGGGGTTCTTACTATTTTTAAACACTGCTTAAATGAGGGTTGAACATCTACAAATTTTCTTAGGTTCAGCACAGAAGCAAAACTAATTTTCCTAAATTAAACAAGGTTTGGTCAGTTTCTGTTTTAAATTTTAAACTCTAAAAATTAGAACAGAAGCATAGGGTTTATTATTTTTAAATGATAGTTCATAATATTTAGGATCTAGCAAAATTAGTTTGACAACTTTTGATTAAGAATTTATCAAGTTATGGATTTTCTAAGTTCTCTAGTTATTTAAAAAGATTAACATAATTGATTAAAGGGAAAACTACTTTGCACTGGGGTCCCTGGCGGGTATTTCAAGTTTTTCCTCACGAATCAGTCCCTGGGCTACTCTTCACATGAGACATTGACATTGCAGAAAACCCCCCGGGTTCTTCTAATCCTAACCCGAGGTCCTTCTCCTAACTTAAACAGTGCCCACGGCGGAAGAAAGGGCGGAGGGGCTTACCTGCGGCGAGATTGCTCCGGTGAGGTAGCCGAGGACGTAGGGGAGGTCTCGGGGATCACAACGATGTGCGGGTCGCCGTCGGGGGTGATCGGAGTTGGCTGGTCCGCGTGCGCAGGCGGGGGAGCTCGTCGGCGGCGAGGAGTCTGTCCTATCCAGGGCGAAATTGACCAATCAAACGGGTCAGAAAGCTTCACCAGGGATCAATGAAGGGGTGCACGCGAGGAATTGAAGAATGGCTCACCGGAGAGCTCGGTCCACGCGCGGGGGCAGGCGACTGAAGTCCGACGAGGGTGATCTCGGGCTTCCGGTGAAGTCCTGCCAGGTCCGAGGGCTTGGAGAGCTTCACGGGCCTATGGCGGAACTAACCGAAGCACTGGCGCGTCTTGGGGTGACTGGAGTGGGCTGGCCACGGCGGCCGAAGCTCTGGCGGCAATGGCGGGCGGAAAAGAGCTCGCCGGAGCTAAGGAGGGGTGGCTGGCCGGTGATGGTGAGCGCGGGGTGAAGTGAGGCGCGCCCGGGGAGGCTTTATAGGCGCGGGCGGGCACGACCGAGGGCAAGGGCGCGCGGCGGACTTCCGAACGCCGGGGCGAGCGCGCACGCGGGTTGGGCGAGCGCTGGCATGCCGACCAGGGTCGAACACGTGTGCCCATGCGTTCTGCCCAAGTTCTGGCACGTGTGGTCACTCATCCGAGCCTGCTCTCGCCTTGGTCAGTGCACAAAACCTCTTCCCCTCCCTACAAGCTACCGATCTTGTGTGGGGGTCATAGGATTTTGCCTACTGGTTGCAGAGATATGGAGCCCGGAAATCCGGTTTGTCTCCCTGCTCAAATCCGAGGCAAATCCAAGGTTTTGTCGTGTCTAGGGCTCGCGTCCCAATGCCATCTTCTGGCATGCGACAGAGGGGTTAGTTAGGCACGTTTTTGTTAATGGGGCCATTAGGATTTGAGTTAGGGATCAAGGTGAACACGCTTGATCTTTGGCTCAAGGTCTGAAATTCAGAATTCTGAAATTCAGAATTTCCTATTGAGTCCCCACGTGAGAAGCTTGTTTGGGGTTTTATTTGAATTATTTTGGCCAAGCTTCCTCAATCTTTATTGTTGCTTATTAAATGTATTTCAATGTTTATAATTGGCCCAAGCCATGATTTTAAATATTTCATGCCCTTTTCCCCATTCTCTTGAATTTTGCTCATAGGGCTCAATTAGGGTTTTTATTGGGGTTGCTCATGTTGCCTTTTTGAAAACCCATTTGTTTTGCACATGATACTTTTAAGTATAAGCTTGGTGGATCCTTTATTCTTAAGTCAATTTGATGTTCATACTTAAATTTGGTTCACATAAGATGATGGTTCATGGGTTAGCACTTTGAGAGAAACCCTAGGTGACACTGGGGTGTCACAGCCTTCCCCCCTTAAAGGAATCTCGTCCCGAGATTCGGGCCAGAGTCCTTCCAGGGTGAAGCGAAGGGTGAGACTTATAGGAAGTGGGTGATTATTTTTATTATCAGAGCAAACTGCTCTTCAAATGTCATTCTCTTTGCAACTTCAGAAGGAAGTCCTTCTTAAATTTTGTTTCGTGATTACTTTATCCTGAATTAAGATTATATCTTTAGAATTTTAGATTCGAAGGGTAGGAGGAGGGGTTGGGTGTGATTACGTACCAGTTTCCTTAGGTAGGCAATCAGGGAAGTTGGATCTCAAGAATTCCTCAGTCTCCCAAGTAGCTTCTTCCTCTGAGTTTTTACTCCACTGGACCTTGTACATTTTGATCGATTTAGCCCGAGTTGATCTTTCCTTGCAATCCAGAATCTTGGAAGGGTACTCTTGGTACGATAGATCTGGTTCTATCTCCAATTCTGGCTCTGCTAAGATCTCTGTCGGCAATCGAACACACTGTGAATGGTGGACATTTTTGAAGGTAACTTCAACTTATATGCCACGGGTCCACATGCTTCGATGATCTCATAAGGTCCAATGTAACGAGGGGCTAGCTTGCCTTTAATTCCAAACCTCTGCACTCCCTTGGTGGGTGATACCTTGAGGTACACGAAATCTCCCACCTTGAACTGGAGAGGTTTCCTTCTTCTATCATGGTAACTCTTCTGCCTGGCCTGAGCAGCTTCTAGATTCTTCCTGATTAGTTTGACCTTCCTTTCGGTTTCAGTCACTAAGTCAGGTCCAAAAACTCCTCTCTCTCCAGGCTGAGACCAATTGAGCGGTGTCCTGCACCTTCTTCCATAGAGAGCTTCGAAAGGTGCCATCCTTAGGCTGGATTGATAACTGTTGTTATAAGCAAACTCTGCCAAGGCGAGGTGCTTATCCCAATTCTTGCCACAATCGATTGCACAAGCTCTCAGCATATCCTCTAGGATTTGGTTTACCCTTTTCGTCTGACCATCAGTCTGCGGGTGGTAAGCTGAACTTCTGATTAGCTTAGTTCCCAAAGACTCCTGCAGTTATTCCCAAAATCTAGCAACAAATTAGGCTCCTCGGTCAGAAACAATGGTCCGAGGTAATCCGTGCAAACACACGATCCGGTCAATATACAATTCTGCATACTTCTCAGCCTTATTAGTGGTGTGCACAGGAAGAAAATGTGCCACTTTCGTCAATCGATCCACAATAACCCAAATCGAATCATGATGATGAGAGGTGTTGGGCAGACCCACAATGAAATCCATGCTGATATCGTCCCATTTCCACGAAGGTATAGATAGGGGTTGCAAAGCTCCAGCTGATTTCAAGTGGCTTGCCTTTATCCTATGACAGGTGTCACATTCCGATACATACTGGGCTATCTCCCTCTTCATTCTGGTCCACCAATACAAAGGCTTCAGATCATGGTACATTTTGGTGCTTCCCGGATGCATAGAGAATTTGGAGAGATGAGCCTCATCCAAGATTTTCTTCTTGAGGTCCTAGTTTTTAGGAATCACCAATCTGCTTATGAACCATAACACACCCTTTTCATCTTGGCGGAAACAACTATACTTCTCAATCTTCTGATGGAGATTCTTCTTGATAATCTGCACTCCCTTGTCACTGAGCTGAGCCATGATGATCTGGTCTTGCAAAGCTGGCTCAACAGAAAGGTGAGACAAAGAACCAGAAGGAATCACTTCTATTTGCATCTTGCTCAACTCATCACACAAGGTGTTAATGCGAGAATCCATCAGAATACAATTGCATTGCAACTTCTGACTCAAGGCATCTTCTACCACATTGGCCTTTCCTGGGTGGTAATGTACCTCCAGGTCATAATCCTTGATCAGCTCTAGCCATCTTCTCTGCCTCATGTTGAGATCAGCCTGAGTAAAGATGTACTTAAGGCTCTTATGATCAGTGAAGATGTTGCAGTGGGTCCCCATTAAATAGTGCCTCCACATTTTTAATGCATGAACCACTGCTGCCAACTCGAGGTCATGAGTGGGATAATTTTGTTCAAGAGGCCTGAGTGCTCTTGAGGCATAAGCAATGACTCGGTTGTCTTGCATTAAGACACAACCTAGTTCAGTGCCAGAGGCATCACAATATACATCAAAAGGCTTGCTGTTGTCGGGTTGCGCTAACACTGGTGCTGTGGTCAGATGCTGCCTTAGTGCATGGAAGGCATCTTCGCACTTCTGACTCCAAACAAACTTGGCTTCAGTAACTCAGTTATAGGCTTCGCAATTCGAGAGAAATCCGGAATAAATCTTCGGTAATAACCAGCTAATCCTAGAAAACTCTGAATCTGACAGATAGTCGTTGGTGGCTTCCAGTTCATCACCTCTTGCACTTTATCAGGATCAACAACTATTCCTGCCTGAGAGATAGTGTGACCCAAGAATTTGATTTCCTTTAGCCAAAAATCACACTTGGACAACATGGCATAAAGGTGGTGCTCTCGCAGACGTTGAAGCACTACATGCAAATGCCCGGCATGTTCTTCTTCGTTCCTTGAGTACACCAAGATATCATCGATGAACACCACTATGAATTTGTCCAATTCAGGCATGAAAACAGAATTCATCAGATACATGAAATATGCTGGTGCATTTGTCAGCCCGAATGACATCACCAAAAATTCATATAGCCCGTATCTGGTTGAGAATGCCGTCTTCGGAATATCGCTTGCTCGTATCTTGATCTGATGGTAGCCAGAGCGAAGCTCAATCTTGGAAAACACCTTGGCCCCGACCAACTGGTCAAAAAGAACATCAATACGAGGCAAAGGATACTTGTTCTTGATAGTTACCGCATTAAGAGGGCGGTAGTCTATACACAGCCTCAAGCTTTCATCTTTCTTCTTCACAAATAGTGCTGGACATCCCCAAGGCGAAGTACTCGGGCGAATAAATCCCTTATCGAGCAACTCCTGCAATTGCTTCTTCAATTCTGCCAACTCTGCGGGTGGCATTCGGTAGGGCCTCTTGGAAGTTGCGGCCGTTCCCGGTTGCAACTCGATGGCAAATTCAATATCCCGGTCTGGTGGCATCCCTGGCAATTCATCAGGAAAGACATTGCATACTCACAGACCACTGGGATTGTCACACCCGGTTTTGAAGGTAAACCGAATTCGAACCATGTACGTGCCAGGATCAGTAATTCACATACACAGCGATTACATAAATGACTCATCATAGCACAATGCTTCGAATTACAATAAAGAGTAAGTAATAATATTACAGACTAGAGCCATTTACATAATATAAATCAAAGTACACAGAATTGAAACTTAGCCAACGTAAACAACCCACCACTGGCAGCTGACTGGGGGAGGTCGCTAGCCTAATCCTCGAACTCGCCGAAGTCCTGGAACTCCTGGAGATCCGCCTCGACGCCTTATTTACCTGAGCATAGATTGCACCAAAGGCAACCTGGTGTTTTGTGAAAGCAAGGGTGAGTACACATCAACGTACTCAGCAAATGTCCCGTTTGGCTACAGTGGACTAGCTTTATGTGGGGATAAGTCAAGCAGTTGCTTTTAGTTGGTCAGGTTATTATTACTAGTAGAAAGCCAGGTTTTAGCATTAACCCAAGTTATTAACCCAAAGTACCCTTTCCAAATGGAAAGAATACCACTTACCATAAGCATAATCATCATCATAAAAACCATCATTATCCTCATCATCATCTATAACCAAAGCATCTCTGATCAATGTATCTAATCAATGGAGCTCCCTTGGCCGCTCATAACCGCGAGCACGGCTGATATATCAGTTTCATAACACTGTGCAGAGGTTGCGCACTTTACCCACAAGCCGTGATTCCCTCTTGCCTCGGGCTAATCAAACCCTTAAACACTACCAAGGTGAATAGGCAGGGTTTCACTACATAGCCTTTACAAAGATTCCCTGAGGCTGTAGCCGCCCGTTAGGTTTCCTAAATGTACCGCACTCCTCCCCAAGGGGCAAACCAACCTTGGCAGAGCGAGCCGCATACACCGAGCCCCATTGACGGCACGACGGCGAAGCGAACTACACCTCAGTTCCTCTAATTATTCAGCTAAGGGCGTCCCATTCCACCCTCATGGTTGCACTGTTTTCCCGGGCAGTCATCCAACGAACAGGTCCTTATGGAGAGGCACTTGAGAAACCGCTCGAGCCCCCTTAAATGACACAAGTATAACATCATAATAAAGAAGGGAAACAGCGTATCATTGATAAATCTCATCATGTTCATTATAAAGTAAATGGGACATAATAGGTCAGAGGACACTTGCCTTCACCAAACAGATGCTTAGGGTCTTCGATCTCGTAGAACTCGAAGAGTTCGATCACTTGGTCGCCATGCTTGATCGTCGATTCCTCGAAGCTTGGAAACAAATCGCGATCTAATCGCAACGCGAAGCGAAGACAAACAGGCACAAGCAAACAAACATATATGCATAAGAACATTACACCATTCAAAGAAAAACATAAAAAAACATGCAAAATGAAATAGAGCGGGTTATTACGGTCTCGCGAGAAAAAAGAAACGCGATAGTCGAAGCTACGGTCGAGAAGTTATAACGTTTACGCTACGCAAGTAGTAGTCAGGACATTTAATTTGACATTATAAAATATAACTTATAACCGCTATGTAGTTTTGATTAAATCTACCACACTAGTAGCTATCAAACAAATAACTAATATAATTAGCACGAGAAATTCTAAGCGAGGCGAATTTACGACGCACGAAACAATACGACAGCGTGTAGACGATGCGCGGACACGCACGACATAGCACGCGAACGACGCACGAGACAGTGCAGGCGATCGACGTGAACGACGCGTGGACCAGCACGTTACCACCTGCGGAATAGCACGTGCGACAGGCGAAAAACTAAACAGGTGACGCGTTTGTACTAAACAAATATTAAATACATAAAAGTAGTTAACTTGATATTTGTCATGTCAATGCTTATTATAAAAGCCCAAGTTGAACACTACACATCAAACACGACATTTAAGTTGGCGTACATACACTAACATGTATCTACAAACACATAATTAAAATCATTAATTAGATTCGATTGAATTATTATTTTAATAATACACAACTAAACAAGTAATCAATTATTTAATGTGAACGATATAGCAAAATAATTTTACTAAGCGTGCCAATAGCGATTTACGCGAACGACGACGCGCGCGGACAGCACGCGAACGACGCATGACGACACGTGCGACAACCCGTGAATTGCGTAGCACGAATCATGCGACAGCGAAGGGTGTGATGGGGTTGCGCGCAAGGGGTAGACGAAGCTCACCTTGAGACAATGGCGGACGACGAAGCGGGTCGACGATGCACGGCAAGATACGGATGCGGACAGCTATCGCGGGCGCTCTACAGGCAGCTAACGAGCAGGCTGCCATGGCTGCTCGAACGCCATGGCCGCGTAGAAGCCGAGCCGGGGCCGCCGCGGGCAAGCTGCGAAGGCCGTCATGTGCGATGTGCTCCACGAACTGCGCCAGGCCGTCGCGCCGCTGCGGGCGAGCCGTCGCGCTGCCGCGCAGGCGAGCCACGCCGGCCGCGCGCAGGGGTCGTGCACGCCGAGGGAAAGCTAGAGGGAGGAGCAGGGGAGTTAGACAAGCAGCCGTGGAGGAAACAGGCCGGAGGAGGTCGACAACCTCCATGGGAGAGGGCCTCCCTGCACCTGCTACCGTAGGGGAGTGGGGGAGAAGAAAAAGGAGCGATTGGCGGCGCCGTGGGCACAATCTGGTCAAGCAGAGGGAGGTGGTTGTGATAGGGAGAGAGATGGGCTGACGTCTGGGCCCCTGTGGCCAGAGCATGCGCACGACCGGGCTAGCCACCGGTGGGCACGCGCGCATGGGCATGGGGCTCGTCCGTGCGGATGTGGTGAGGCTGCATGCGAACTGGTGGAGAAAGCAATGCGTCCACTGCTGCATGCAAAGAGGTGGTCTACTGCTAGCGACAAAAATGCAATCTCTGACCACCGCTACATGCAGGAACTGCATGTAAATAAAACCAAAACAAAAAACAAAGAAAAATAAAATATAATTCTTCCTTCATGCAACATACGTGAGCAAAGCAAAACAAATTCAGGAATTTATTATATTTTTTGTTAGGAGTTAAGGCCAACGTGAATTAATTAGAAATTAAGGCACTCAAAGAACACAAATAAAATATTTAGAGTTTATAAAGTATTTTAGGTGTCTCAAACAAATATATTTTGATTTTCAGAAAAGGAGAAAATACTCAGAAAATAAATATGACAATTTACCGAAGACTTCTACAGGCTATATTAACATGTTTCAAACACCATTTGCACTTAGAAACACTATGCAACGACATGAATGAACAATCAAAGCTTCTCTAGGGTTTCACGCTACTAGTTTTATGCCTATATATAAAACAGAATAATTCCTCACTCTTTAGGCCAAAGAAAATAAAAGCATGGAAAAGAGAGGGTAACACCTGAATTTGGTGGATATTAGAAAAGAAATTTTATACCCCCAAATTCAGGGTGTTACAGATCTAACCCCCTTAACAGGAATCTCGCCCCTGAGATTCAAGAAGAGGCTAGCAAGGATGACTAGATTGGTTCATAGGTTGTTTACGGCTTTCTTGAGTTGACTTTGACTCTACGAACTTAACTTGTGGACTGGTTGCTTTGACCTTTAGATGCTTGAGACCGATTGATGCAATTCTTGAGGATCTCCTGGACCTGTGGGTTAGGACCCACACACGCTTTGATACCACTTATGTCACACCCGGTTTTGAAGGTAAACCGAATGCGAACCATGTACGTGCCAGGATCAGTAATTCACATACACAGCGATTACATAAATGACTCATCATAGCACAATGCTTCGAATTACAATAAAGAGTAAGTAATAATATTACAGACTAGAGCCATTTACATAATATAAATCAAAGTACACAGAATTGAAACGTAGCCAACGTAAACAACCCACCACGCTTCCGCTGCGCCACTCTGATCTTGTTGGTTGATGTTGATTGCATTGTCTTCATTGGGGTTAGCGGCTAACCCCCTTAACAAGAGCATTGATACACACTTGATGAAGATGTTGCCGACTCTGATCTTGACTGATTTGGAGAAGTTGGAGGTTGCCAAAAGGACTGGTGCAAGAGGAAAGAATAACGAGAAAAGGTAAGTATAGACGGACTAGAGAGAGCAGGGGGAGAACCCAACTACTTAACTCTATGGCACTCACCTAGTAAACAGATTCCATTGCGGACCAAGGGCCACAACACATCAACACTCATTCCAAAGAAGCAAATCAGTCATAGCAGAAGGACAAACATCATGAGCACACAACAATAAACATCTCGTTGCTATACGTTCCTTTTAATTAAATGGTGGTCTTTCCTTAAAAAAAGGAAACTACTCTAAGGCCAACAAAAGGCAAGGGGAATAATAAGACATGGAGGGTAGGGGCATGAGCATAATAAAGGATGGAGCTAAAGCAATGATTGTAACCGACAAGGGAGAGAATGCAACCAAGGTCAGGATAGGTAAAACACCATTCTCAAATCGAGATGGAAAAGATGATATTTCAAAAGGTAGGCATAAGATAACATCATGGAAAGATCTAGAGATTACAAAGGTAAGGGAGGTGAAAGGCAAAAACACACCAAAAGATAGAGTTAGGACAAGACTTGCAACGCAACAGAGGAAAAAGGGAATGAACAAGAGCGGGATAGGCAAGACATCACTCTTGAAATGAAATGGAGAGGAGGCTTTAAAATGCAGGTGCAAGATAAGCATCATGGTAAAGATCAAGGGATGACAAGGGTTAAGGTGATAACAGACAAACACAACCAAGGATGTATTTTAGACAAAACTTGTGAGGCATCAAAGAAGGGGAAGCAATCAATGGTGAAGTAGGTGAGGCATTATCCTCAAACAGCGATGAAAAAGAGCAGGCTTTAAAGGGTAGGTTCAAGATAAGCATGTGGGCAAGGGCATAGGTATCAGGAGGGTTTAAAGGTAATAATGGACAAGGATGTAGAAGAGGAGGTAAATGTGTATAAGAACCAAGGATATAAATACCACAGAGGGTGGAGTTAAGACAGGGCGTGCAAGTGAAAAAAGAGGGTACGTCCAAGGGCCAGATAGGTAAACTGCCACTCTCAATTTGAGGTGGAAGAGCGGAGATTTTTTTTAGTATGAATAAAGATGAGTATCAAGGCAAGATCGATGGATGACAAGGTGATGGTGATAGAAAATCAAAACACAGCAAAGGATGGAATTAAGACAACACTTATAAGGCGAAAAGAAGTGAAGAGAAATCAAGGGAGAGGTAGGTAACTCGCAACTCTCAAACTGGGTTGAAAGAAAGGGGAGGATTTAAAGGATAAGTTTACGGTAAGCATTTAGGTAGAAGACATAAATATCGCAAGGGCCAAAGGCGATAACGGACAAGGGTGTAAGAGAAAAGATAAAGGCATAGAAGAGCAAGTGGTACAAATACAATAACGAATGGAGTTAAGTCTAGGCCTACATGCGGTAAAGAAGAGGATATAGTCAAGGGTGAGATAAGTAAAACATATCTCTCGAATTGAGATAGAAAAGAGGGGATTTCAACAAGCAGACCTAAGATAAGTATCAAGGCAAGATCTACACATGACAAAGGTAAGGATGATATCAAACAAAAGCTCAACAAAGGATGAAGTTAAGGTAAGACAAGACTTGCAAAGCGACAAAGGGAAAGGAAACGAACAAGAGCAGGATAGGGAGAATAACACTCTCGGATTGAAATGGAATAAGTGAGGCTAAGAAATAGGTAAACATCATGGTAAATATGGAGAGAGGTCAAGGGTCAAAGGTGATAATAGGCAAGGATATAAAGGAAGAGGTAAATGTGCATAAAAACCAAGAATCTGGGTACAATCAAGAATAGAAATAAGATAAGTCTTGCAAGAGGTAAAGTATAGGATATAACCACGGGTGAGATAAGTAAGAGACCATGCTTGAACTAAGGTGGGAGATTGGAGGTTTTAGATAACGAACATAGCGTAATCACCAAGGTAAGATTCAGAGATGAGAAGGGTAAAGGCAATAAGAAGCAAAAGCACAACAAAGGATGAGGTTACAAACTCGTGAGCCAAAGAAGAGGATACAACCAAGAGAAAGAAGGTATGAGACAGAAGAGGGCTGATTTTAAAGGGCAGGTATGAGACAAACATCAATGTAGGATATAGAGGTGTCAAGGGTGCATATGATAATAATTAAAAGCATAACAAAGGATATAGTTAAGGCAAGACTCGCGAAACGACAAAGTGGAGAAAACAATCAAGGGTAAGATAAGTAAGGTTCCATTGAAGTAAACATTCATTACCGAGTGGAGTTACAAGGAGACAACGAGATCACCGAAGATATGCAAAGTAGAATGACCGCTCATGGATCATTAAGAAACAAGGGTGGTCAAGGGCATGTTAACTGAAATGTCTCAAACAGATATTGGGATATAAAGGTAAGCATATATAAAAATAAGAGTATGCAAGATTCCAATGGTACGAGCATACCAAGACCAAGAGAGTACAAATTGCCAAAAAGATAGCGACTTAACAATAGAATAGGAAAGAGTTTCAAAAGACAGTAAGATCACGGACATATAAACTGAAATGTTTAAATAGGCAACAAAGTTTTTATTAGAGGTAGGTATTGAAACAAGAGTATTAAAGAATTCAGGGATACTAGCATGTCAATACCAGGGAAATAAGATTGCAAAATGGTAGCAGTTTAATGTTGAAAGAGGAAGGGATCCAAAAGACAAGAAGGTTATGGTCAGGGGGCATCTACAAAGATGTCGCAAGCACAAGAGTGAGATCAGATCTAATAGATTGAGAGAAGTATAGACCATACTAGAATAAAATACTTTTGGCAAGGGGGCATATAGGAGCACAACATAGAATTAGTTGAGCTAACTAATATTTTGAAGCAGAATCAAGGATGAGGTGAAGTAATAGTCAATAAGTCCTTAAAACGGCCAATGCTACTCTAGGTCAGCGATCCTACAGTCAGCACGGCTTTGATACCACTTATGTCACACCCAGTTTTGAAGGTAAACCGAATGCGAACCATGTACGTGCCAGGATAAGTAATTCACGTACACAGCGATTACATAAATGACTCATCATAGCACAATGCTTCGAATTACAATAAAGAGTAAGTAATAATATTACAGACTAGAGCCATTTACATAATATAAATCAAAGTACACAGAATCGAAACGTAGCCAACGTAAACAACCCACCACAGGCAGCTGACTGGGGAGGTCGCTAGCCTAATCCTCGAACTCGCCGAAGTCCTGGAACTCCTGGAGATCCGCCTCGACGCCTTCTTTACCTGAGCATAGATTGCACCAAAGGTAGCCTGGTGTTTTGTGAAAGCAAGGGTGAGTACACATCAACGTACTTAGCAAATGTCCCGTTTGACTGCAGTGGACTAGCTTTATGTGGGGATAAGTCAAGCAGTTACTTTTAGTTGGTCAGGTTATTATTACTAGTAGAAAGCCAGGTTTTAGCATTAACCCAAGTTATTAACCCAAAGTACCCTTTCCAAATGGAAAGAATACCACTTACCATAAGCATAATCATCATCATAAAAACCATCATTATCCTCATCATCATCTGTAACCAAAGCATCTCTGATCAATGTATCTAATCAATGGAGCTCCCTTGGCCGCTCATAACCGCGAGCACGGCTGATATATCAGTTTCATAACACTGTGCAGAGGTTGCACACTTTACCCACAAGCCGTGATTCCCTCTTGCCTCGGGCTGATCAAACCCTTAAACACTACCAAGGTGAATAGGCAGGGTTTCACTACGTAGCCTTTACAAAGATTCCCTAAGGTTGTAGCCGCCCGTTAGGTTTCCTAAATGTACCGCACTCCTCCCCAAGGGGCAAACCAACCTTGGCAGAGCGAGCCGCATACACCGAGCCCCATTGACGGCACGACGGCGAAGCGAACTACACCTCAGTTCCTCTAATTATTCAGCTAAGGGCATCCCATTCCACCCTCATGGTTGCACTGTTTTCCCGGGCGGTCATCCAACGAATAGGTCCTTACGGAGAGGCACTCGAGATACCGCTCGAGCCCCCTTGAATGACACAAGTATAACATCATAATAAAGAAGGGAAACAACGTATCATTGATAAATCTCATCATGTTCATTGATTAGAGTTGAGCAATAGCATAAAGCTAAACAATAATAACCCAAAAGGTAATCAAGGACAAGGTAAATACAAAGCTAGTCAATCCTTAGGTTGATCATGGTATGCGGGTTGATGAATTATAAAGTAAATGGGACATAATAGGTCAGAGGACACTTGCCTTCACCAAACAGATGCTTAGGGTCTTCGATCTCGTAGAACTCGAAGAGTTCGATCACTTGGTCGCCATGCTTGATCGTTGATTCCTCGAAGCTTGGAAACAAATCGCGATCTAATCGCAACGCGAAGCGAAGACAAACAGGCACAAGCAAACAAACATATATGCATAAGAATATTACACCATTCAAAGAAAAACATAATAAAACATGCAAAATGAAATAGAGCGGGTTATTACGGTCTCGCGAGAAAAAAGAAACGCGATAGTCGAAGCTACGGTCGAGAAGTTATAACGTTTACGCTACGCAAGTAGTAGTCAGGACATTTAATTTGACATTATAAAAAATAACTTATAACCGCTATGTAGTTTTGATTAAATCTACCACACTAGTAGCTATCAAACAAATAACTAATATAATTTGCACGAGAGATTCTAAGCGAGGCGAATTTACGATGCACGAAACAATACGACAGCGTGCAGACGATGCGCGGACACGCGCGACATAGCACGTGAACGACGCACGAGACAGTGCAGGCGACCGGCGCGAACGACGCGTGGACCAGCACGTTACCACGTGCGGAACAGCACGTGTGACAGGCGAAAAACTAAACAGGTGACGCATTTGTACTAAACAAATATTAAATACATAAAAGTAGTTAACTTGATATTTGTCATGTCAATGCTTATTATAAAAGTCCAAGTTGAGCACTACACATCAAACACGATATTTAAGTTGGCGTACATACACTAACATGTATCTACAAACACATAATTAAAATCATTAATTAGATTCGATTGAATTATTATTTTAATAATATACAACTAAACAAGTAATCAATTATTTAATGTGAACGATATAGCGAAATAATTTTACTAAGCGTGCCAATAGCGATTTACGCGAACGACGACGCGCGCGGACAGCACGCGAACGACGCATGACGACACGTGCGACAACCCGTGATTTGCGCAGCACGAATCATGCGACAGCGAAGGGTGTGACGGGGCTGCGCGCAAGGGGTAGACGAAGCTCACCTTGTGACAATGGCGGACGACGAAGCGGGTCGACGATGCATGGCAAGATACGGATGCGGACAGCTATCGTGGGCGCTCTGCAGGCAGCTGACGAGCAGGCTGCCATGGCTGCTCGAACGCCATGGCCGCGCAGAAGCCAACCCGGGGCCGCCGCGGGCAAGCTGCGAAGGCCGTCATGTGCGCTGTGCTCCGCGAACTGCGCCAGGCCGTCGCGTCGCTGTGGGCGAGCCGTCGCGCTGCCGCGCAGGCGAGCCACGCCGGCCGCGCGCAGGGGCCGTGCACGCCGAGGGAAAGCTAGAGGGAGGAGCAGGGGAGTTAGACGAGCAGCCGTGGAGGAAACAGGCCGGAGGAGGTCGACAACCTCCATGGGAGAGGGCCTCCCTGCACCTGCTACCGTAGGGGAGTGGGGGAGAAGAAAAAGGAGCGATTGGCGGCGCCGTGGGCACAATCTGGTCAAGCGAAGGGAGGTGGTTGTGATAGGGAGAGAGATGGGCTGACGTCTGGGCCCCTGTGGCTAGAGCATGCGCACGATGGGGCTAGCCACCGGTGGGCACGCGCGAATGGGCATGGGGCTCGTCCGTGCGGACGTGGTGAGGCTGCATGCGAACTGGTGGAGAAAGCAATGCGTCCACTGCTGCATGCAAAGAGGTGGTTTACTGCTAGCGACAAAAATGCAATCTCCGACCACCGCTACATGCAGGAACTGCATGTAAATAAAACCAAAACAAAAAACAAAGAAAAAGAAAATATAATTCTTCCTTCATGCAACATACGTGAGCAAAGCAAAACAAATTTAGGAATTTATTATATTTTTTGTTAGGAGTTAAGGCCAACGTGAATTAATTAGAAATTAAGGCACTCAAAGAACACAAATAAAATATTTAGAGTTTATAAAGTATTTTAGGTGTCTCAAACAAATATATTTTGATTTTCAGAAAAGGAGAAAATACTCACAAAATAAATATGACAATTTACCGAAGACTTCTACAGGCTATATTAACATGTTTCAAACACCATTTGCACTTAGAAACACTATGCAACGACATGAATGAACAATCAAAGCTTCTCTAGGGTTTCACGCTACTAGTGTTATGCCTATATATAAAACAGAATAATTCCTCATTCTTTAGGCAAAAGAAAATAAAAGCATGGAAAAGAGAGGGTAACACCTGAATTTGGTGGATATTTGTCGGGGACCATAATTAGGGGTACCCCCAAGACTCCTATTCTCAGCTGGTAACCCCCATCAGCACGAAGCTGCAAAGGCCTGATGGGCGCGATTAAGGTCAAGGCTTAGTCCACTCAAGGGACACGATCTCGCCTCGCCCGAGCCCAGCCTCGGGCAAAGGCAGCCGACCCCGGAGGATTCACGTCTCGCCCGAGGGCCCCCTCAAGCAACGGACACACCTTCGGCTCGCCCGAGGCCCAGTCTTCGCAGAGAAGCAACCTTGGCCAGATCGCCACACCAAGCGACCGTATCGCAGGAGCATTTAATGCAAGGATCGCCTGACATCTTATCCTGACGCGTGCTCCAGTCGACAAGGCCGAAGTGACCGCAGTCACTTCGCTGCTCCACTGACCGACCTAACAGGAATACAGCGCCGCCTGCCCTGCTCCGACTGCCGTGCCACTCGCTAGAGTGAGGTCGACAGCGACTAAGTCCAGCCTCGGGCGACATAGGAAGCTCCGCCTCGTCCGACCCCAGGGCTCGGCCCCCGTCTTGGCCTCGGAAGATGGACTTCGCCTCGCCCGACCCAGGGCTCGGACTCAACCATGACCTAGAAGACGACAAACTCCGCCTCGCCCGACCCCAGGGCTCGGACTCGGCTTCGGCTCCGGAAGACGACGAACTCCGCCTCGCCTAACCCCAGGGCTCGGACTCGGCTTCGGCTCTGGAAGACGACGAACTCCGCCTCGCCCGACCCCAGGGCTCGGACTGAGCTTCGGCTCTGGAAGACGACGAACTCCGCCTCGCCCGACCCCAGGGCTCGGACTCAGCCTCGGCTCCGGAAGACGACGAACTCTGCCTCGCCCGATCCCAGGGCTCGGACTCAGCCTCGGCTCCGGAAGGCGATGGACTCCGCCTCGCCCGACCCCAGGGCTCGGACTCAACCTCGACCTCGGAGGAATCGCCACCTCGCCCAAACTCGGGTCCGGACCGGCCACGTCGCCAGAGGGGCCATCATTACCCTACCCCTAGCTAGCTCAGGCTACGGGGAACAAGACCGGCGTTCTATCCGGCTCGCCCCAGTAAACAAGTAATGATGACACCCCGCACGCTCCACGACGACGGCAGCTCCTAGCCCCTTACGTCAGCAAGGAGACGTCAGCAAAGACCCGACAGACCCGACAACTATACTTCCGCAGGGCTCTAGCGCTCCTCCGACGGCCACGACATCACACGAACATGGTGCCAAAACCTCTCCGACTGCCACGACGGCATGTACTTAGGGCTCTAGCTCCTCTCTGCTAGACACGTTAGCACATTGCTACACCCCCCCATTGTACACCTGGGCCCTCTCCTTACGTCTATAAAAGGAAGGTCCAGGGCTCTCGTACGGGGAGGTTGGCTGCGCGGGAGAACAGACCGGTGCATAAGGCTCTCGCTCTCTCTCTCTCTCTCCCACGCGAACGCTTGTAACCCCCTACTGCAAGCGCATCCAGCCGCCCTGGGCGCAGGACAACACGAAGGCCGTGGTTTCCCCTTACTGTTCTCCCCCTTTGTGTCCCGTCTCGCACCGACCCATCTGGGCTGGGACACGCAGCGACAATTTACTCGTCGGTCCAGGGACCCCCAGGGTCGAAACGCCGACAGTTGGCGCGCCAGGTAGGGGCCTGCTGCGTGTTGACGAATAGCTTCCCGTCAAGCTCCTGATGGGTAGTCTCCAGCAACCTTTCCAACCCGGGATGATGCTCCGTTTCGGGAGTCTTGAGTTCATGTCCCTCGACGGCAGCTACGACATGATACTCCTTCCTCCGCCACGCGACAGCGACAATGGCGGCCGTCAGCCCGCCCGCCGGCGGCCGAATCAACGACGTCTTTGCCACATGGCGGAAGAACAACATCCGGGTTTCTCCCATCATCTCCCCCACCGACGGAGGAGGAGGCGGGGCAACCATGGACAAGCAGGAGGCGGCACCTCGTCGGCTGTCGAGCAAGTCGACGATGCCGGTGCCCCAGCGGGGGACACGTCGGGCGTCGACCGTGCATCTGAGACGAAGACGAGCGCCGTTTCCCCGCAACACGCCAACCCCAAGCAGACGAACGACACCAGCACGCTCGCGAAGGACTTGCTGGACGTCGCCCTCGTACCTGAGACAGCGGTGCAGTCCGCCCCTGACGCGACTTCGTCACCGTCCGTCGACCAAGAGGTACCGACCGATTCCCATCTCGTGCCTTTTGGATTCAACTTTGACCCACCAAGCGACCTCGCTCCGGTGGAAGCCTCCATAGAGGCATGTACCAACCCTCCGGGGTACCATATGCGGTCGCCCTGGGATAGACTGACGGCCGTCTCGACCTACGGACCCTCGGGTTCCGAGGAAGATGACGAGCCCGACTTCTGTTAGGATTTCTCCGGGCTCGGTAACCCCAGTGCCATGCGGGACTTCATGACCGCATGCGACTACTGCCTCTCCCATCCCCCTAGGCCTGCGGCCCAAGTCGTGAATGTTTCCACGTCGATCTAGAGGGTCCCGGCGAAGGCAACCATCTTGGTATGCCGGAAAACGGCGATCCCCCTAGGCCTGCGCCTCGCGTTGACATCCTTCGGGAGCTAGCTGTGGTCCTAGTCCCTGTGGGGGGTCAGGACACACAGCTCGAGCAAATCCGCGAGATGCAGGCCAGGCTCGACGAGGGAGCAGGAACACTTGAGCAGTTCCGGCGGAACATCGGGCAGGAATGGGCAGGCCAAGCTCCGGCCGGAGAAGCGCATCATCTACCCCAGGGCATCCAGCACCGCATTGCCGATGACGTCAGGGCAAGGCCGCCACCGGCTTCCAGTGGGGTCGGCCAGAACCTGGCTGCAGCAGCAATACTACTCCGCGCGATGTCGGAACCATCAACCACCGAAGGGCGGCGTATCCAGGGAGAGCTCAAGAATCTCCTGGAAGATGCCGCGGTTCGACGGGCCGAAAGCTCTGCCTCCCGAAGGCAGGGGTACCCCTCGGAGCATCGCGCCGCGACTTCCCGATTCGTGCGGGAAGCTCGGTCCACACCGGGCGCACGCGCAACACGGCGCCTGTGGCCCCGGGTCGCCTCGGCAACGAGCACCACCACCGCGACCGTCGAGCCCACCTCAACGAGAGGGTGCGCCGAGGCTACCACCCCAGGCGTGGGGGACACTACGACAGCGGGGAGGATCGGAGCCCCTCGCCCGAACCACCCGGTCCGCAGGCTTTCAGCCGGGCTATATGACGGACGCCGTTCCCGACCCGGTTCCGAACCCCGACTACCATCACAAAGTACTCGGGGGAGACGAGGCCGGAACTACGGCTCGTGGACTACCGACTGGCCTGCCAGCTGGGTGGAACGGACGATGACAACCTCATCATCCGCAACCTCCCCCTATTCCTCTCCGACACCGCTCGAGCCTGGCTGGAGCATCTGCCTCCGGGGCAGATCTCCAACTGGGACGACCTGGTCCAAGCCTTCGCCGGCAACTTCCAGGGCACGTACGTGTGCCCTGGGAACTTTTGGGATCTCTGAAGCTGCCGCCAGCAGCCGGGAGAGTCTCTCCGGGACTACATACGGCGATTCTCGAAGCAGCGCATCGAGCTGCCCAACATCACCCACTCCGATGTCATCGGCACGTTCCTCGCCGGCACCACCTGACGCGACCTGGTGAGCAAGCTAGGTCGCAAGACCCCCACCAGGGCGAGCGAGCTGATGGACATCGCCACCAAGTTTGCCTCTGGCCAGGAGGCGGTTGAGGCCATCTTCCGGAAGGACAAGCAGCCCCAGGGCCGCCAGCCGGAAGAAGAACAAGAAGAAGTCACAAGCGAAACGTGATGCCACCGACGCGGACCTTGTCGCCGCCACTGAGTACAAGAATCCTCAGAAACCTCCTAGAGGCGCCAACTTGTTCGACAAGATGCTCAAGGAGTCGTGCCCCTATCATCAGGGGCCTGTCAAGCACACCCTGGAGGAGTGCGTCATGCTTCGGCGCCACATTCACAAGGCCAGGCCACCTGCGGAAGGTGGCAGGGCCCACAACAACAACAAGAAGGAGGACCACAAGGCAGAGGAGTTTCCTGAGGTCCACGACTGCTTCATGATCTACGGTGGGCAAGTGGCGAACGCCTCGGCTCGGCACCACAAGCAAGAGCGTCGGGAGGTCTGCTCGGTAAAGGTGGCGGCGCCAGTCTACCTAGACTAGTTCGACAAGCCCATCACCTTTGACCAGGGCGACCACCCCGACCACGTGCCGAGCCCGGGGAAATATCCGCTCGTTGTGGACCCCGTCATCGGCAACGTCGGGCTCACCAAGGTCCTCATGGACGGAGGCAGCAGCCTCAACATCATCTACGCCGAGACCCTCAGGCTCCTGTAGATCGATCTGTCCTCGATCCGGGCTGGCACGACGCATTTTCACGGGATCATCCCCGGGAAACGCGTCCAACCCCTCGGACAACTCGATCTGCCCGTCTGCTTCGGGACTCCCTCCAACTTCCGAAGGGAAACCCTCACGTTCGAGGTGGTCGGGTTCCGATGAACCTACCACGCAGTGCTGGGGAGACCATGTTACGCCAAGTTCATGGCCGTCCCCAACTACACCTACCTCAAGCTCAAGATGCCGGGCCCCAACGGGGTCATCACCGTCGGCCCCACGTACTGACACGCGTTCGAATGCGACGTGGAGTGCGTGGAGTACGCCGAGGCCCTCACCGAATCCGAGGCCCTCATCGCTGACATGGAGAGCCTCCCCAAGGAGGTTCCAGATGCGAAGCGCCACACCGGCAACTTCGAACCAGCAGAGGCAGTTAAATCCGTCCCTCTCGACCCCAGCAACGACACCTCCAAGCAGATCCGGATCGGCTCCGAGCTCGACCCCAAATAGGAAGCAGTGCTCGTCGACTTTCTCCGCGCGAACACCGAGGTTTTTGCTTGGAGTCCCTCGGACATGCCTGGCATACCGAGGGAAGTCGCCGAGCACTCACTGGATATCCAAGCTGGAGCCCGACCCGTGAAGCAGCCTCTGCGCCGATTCGATGAAGAAAAGCGTAGAGCCATAAGAGAGGAGATCCACAAGCTGATGGCCGCTGGGTTCATCAAAGAGGTATTCCATCCCGAATGGCTTGCCAACCCTGTGCTTGTAAGAAAAAAAGGAGGGAAATGGTGGATGTGTGTAGACTACACTGGTCTAAACAAAGCATGTCCGAAGGTTCCCTACCCTCTGCCTCGTATCGATCAAATCGTGGATTCCACTGCTGGGTGCGAAACCCTGTCGTTCCTCGATGCCTACTCAGGGTATCACCAAATCAGGATGAAAGAGTCCGACCAGCTCGTGACTTCTTTCATCACACTTTTTGGCATGTACTGCTACGCTACAATGCCATTTGGTTTGAGGAATGCGGGTGCGACGTACCAAAGGTGCATGAACCACGTGTTCGGTGAGCACATTGGTCGGACCATCGAGGCTTACGTCGATGACATCATAGTCAAGACGAGGAAAGCCTCCGACCACCTCTCCGACCTTGAAACGACATTCAAGTGTCTCAAGGCGAAAGGCGTAAAACTCAACCCCGAGAAGTGCGTCTTCGGAGTCCCCCGAGGCATGCTCTTGGGGTTCATCATCTCCAAGTGGGGCATCGAGGCCAACCCGGAAAAAATCGTGGCCATCACCAACATGGGGCCCATCAAGGACTTGAAAGGCGTACAGAGGGTCATGGGATGCCTTGCGGCTCTGAGCCGCTTCATCTCGCGCCTCGGCGAAAGAGGCCTACCTCTGTACCGCCTCTTAAGAAAGACCGAGTTCTTCACTTGGACCCCCGAGGCCGAGGAAGCCCTCGGGAACCTGAAGGCGCTCCTTACGAACGCACCCATCCTGGTGCCTCCCGCTGCCGGAGAAGCCCTCTTGATCTACGTCGCCGCTACCACTCAGGTGGTCAGCGCCGCGATCGTGGTCGAAAGGCGAGAAGAAGGGCATGCATTGCCCGTCCAGAGGCCGGTCTACTTCATCAGTGAGGTACTGTCCGAGACCAAGATCCGCTACCCACAAATTCAGAAGTTGCTGTATGCGGTGTTTCTGACGCGGCGGAAGTTGCGACACTACTTTGAGTCTCATCCGGTGACTGTGGTGTCATCCTTCCCCCTGGGGGAGATCATCCAGTGCCGAGAGGCCTCGGGTAGGATTACGAAGTGGGCGGTGGAAATCATGGGCGAGACATTCTCGTTCGCCCCTCGAAAGGCCATCAAGTCCCAAATCTTGGTAGACTTTGTGGCTGAATGGGTCGACACCCAGCTCCCAGCAGCTCCGATCCAACCGGAACTCTAGACCATGTTTTTCGATGGGTCGCTGATGAAAACAAGGGCGGGCGCGGGCCTACTCTTCATCTCACCCCTCGGGAAGCACCTTCGCTACGTGCTGCGCCTCCATTTCCCGGCTTCCAACAATGTGGCCGAGTATGAGGCTCTGGTTAACGGGGTGCGCATCGCCATCGAGCTAGGGGTCCGACGCCTCGACGCTCGCGGCGACTCGCAGCTTGTCATCGACCAAGTCATGAAGAACTCCCATTGCCGCGACCCGAAGATGGAAGCCTACTGCGACGAGGTTCAGCGCCTGGAGGACTTGTTCTATGGGCTCGAAGTCAACCACGTCGCCCGGCGGTACAACGAGACTGCGGATGAGCTGGCGAAGATAGCTTCGGTGCGAACAACGGTTCCCCCGAACGTCTTCTCCCGGGACCTACATCAACCCTCAGTCAAGACCAACGACACGCCCGAGCCCGAGAAGGTCGTGGCCCTGCCCGAGGTGCCCTCGGCTCAGCCTGAGGCGCCCTCGGCTCATCCCGAGGCACCCTTGGCCCCCGAGGGTGAGGCACTGCATGTCGAGGGAGAGCGGAATGGGGTCCCACCTGATCGATATTGGCAGACCCCGTACCTGCAATATCTCCACCGAGGAGAGCTGCCCCTCGACCGAGCTGAAGCTCGGCGACTGGCGCGGCGAGCCAAGTCATTCGTCTTGCTAGGTGACGGGAAGGAGCTCTACCACCACAGCCCCTCCGGCATCCTCCCGCGATGCATATCCATCGCCGAAGGCCAGGAGCTCTTACAAGAAATACACTCGGGGGCTTGCGGTCACCACGCAGCGCCCCGAGCCCTTGTTGGAAACGCTTTCCGACAAGGTTTCTACTGGCCGACCGCGGTGGCCGACGCCACTAGAATTGTCCGCACCTGCCAAGGGTGTCAATTCTACGCAAGGCAGACGCACCTACCCGCTCAGGCTCTGCAAACAATACCCATCACCTGGTCGTTTGCTGTGTGGGGTCTGGACCTCGTCGGTCCCTTGCAGAAGGCACCTAGGGGCTACACGCACCTACTGGTCGCCATCGACAAATTCTCCAAGTGGATCGAGGTCCGACCCCTAAACAGCATAAGGTCCGAACAGGCGGTGGCATTCTTCACTGTAACACCCCTGGTGTTACTGTAACTAAAACTTGAGCATGGCGTCATAAACATTGACATTGCATATGTTTGACACACCTAGAGTGCATTCACTAGGTAAAAATTTCAAACAAGTGTATTGTTTTTTGTGTTTTGCAAATAGGACCCTGGATAGGGAACCTGACCCTAAATAAGGCTCAAAGGGGTAAAACTTAACCCAAGATGAGAAAACCTAAAGGCTTTAGGGAAAGAATCATAAAATGTCCCCAAAAACAAAGTTGAATCACATTTATACCCCTGGGATACCAGAAACCCTAATTGGAACCCTGAAAAACCCTAAAACCAAATCTTGGGGACCTATGTGCAAAATTAGTCCACTTTTGGACTAAAGTGCAAAAACCAAGTTAAATAAGTATCTTAAGTCATTTGGGTCACTCATATGTGAATTTGCAATCCAAAACTTGAGATTTGGACTTAAGTGCAAAAGAGCCACACTTGACCCTTTTTGGTTAAGTCTGCATTTCAGTGTGATTGACTCAACTTGAAGCCCTTGTAACTTTCAAATTATGGGGTTTTTGCCCTAGGTCACCACATCAAAATTATAGCCCAATTATAGGAGAACAACTTTGCTTAAGAGTGCAAGCCATGTTCTTGTGAGAAATTTGGAGATAATTCAGCTCAAAGTCAGGCTGTCAGGTGATTCCTAGACTGAATTTTCAGTAGCAGTGTGATGGGGTGAACTTTGAGCTCGATTTGGAATGGGCTTCAGTGACTATTTGATGGTAAGCATTGTGGCAAAGATGAAGATTAACTATAGCTCTACAACTTTGGTACAGAGGTTTGATGAAGTTCACATGCAAATTTTAAAAAAAATGTGACCTAAACATGATCTGTCAGGTGCTCTGATGAGGTGTTCACCATGGTACAGTGTTACAACTGAAATAGATCAGATCGCCAGCAAACCCACCGCCGACGACCGATTCCGCCATGATTCGTGCCGTTACCGGCCCAACTTGTGCTCGGGATGGGTGGATAAGGACATACGGTGAAAGATCCTTGCCGGGGGTGAGCTGGAGATCACTCCGGTGACTCCCTGTGGCTTTCTCTTCCACTTTGCGGTGGAGCCGATAAACTCGCCGGTGAACGCCGCCTCCCGGCTGTGCGCCGCGTGGCTTAGCTTTTCCACTACATCGTCGTAAACCCCCACTGCTGTCTAATCAACGCCGGTGAGCCTGCCACGGCGATGGACACGAATTCACCGTGCCAGGTTCTTCTCCATCTTCGACTGCCAGCGTTGCTCAACTAAATTGGCCACCACCGATGAAGCTGCCTATAAATTGAAGCCTTAGCCAGTTCTGTTAGGTAATTGTGCGTCCAGAGAACCCACGCGTAGCTCCAATTACTCCCCACAGCTCTCCAGTTTCACGTTTCCCCCAATCCAGTTCAAGAACACTGTAAACCACCCATCACCGTGGCCAGCCCGTTCGAGGTTAGTTCATCGCTCTCTCTCCCTTGTTTGAGCACTCTGGTGACTCTGTGATGCTTGCCGAGCCATCAATTCAAACTAGGAGGCCACCAATCGTCGGGAACACGACGATCTAGCCGCCATGTTCTCAGCCACCGTGGCCAGAGCTCCGTAGTTAATCATTAGCGCAATTAAGTTGGCGAAAATGATCAAGGTAGCCCCGATTTCATGTCTGTTGCTCGGAGAGCCTAGCCGTTGCCCCAATCGGCCGGTACAGATGCTCGCCAGAGTTCATCCTCCGTGCGACGCCGTCAAGGACCTTCCCCTGCGAAGAATTAGAAGTCCGAGGGGTTTTCTGGAATGCGTCAGTGACTCAGTAAATAGTGCTTCGGTTCTGTTTCTGGTTGTTCAGAAAGGCAAGGGCTTTTCTGTAAAGCCGCCAGCGCGGGCGCGCGCACGGGCGCCTTTCCCTCTGGATTGGGCTGCCTGGGCCGAAATCAGCCCAGTCCTGTTGAATCTTTTCCTTTTTCTTTTTCAAAAGAACTTGGGAAATTTGTTAGAAATCATAGAAAAATCCTAAAATTGTGAAACCAATTTTCCTAGACTCATTATTTTCCCTAGAATTTAATAAAAATAGTTTCATGATTTTTAGTTTAAACAGGGAATTTTAGGGCATTTTAAGTAGTTTAAAGAAGTAGTTCTGGATTTTTAGAAAATAGGTAATAATCCCAAAAATGCTCAAACTTTATATATGAGCTCCTCATATTATTTAGAAGCCTTGGGTAGAGTTTGGCTTGATTTGGATCTTGTTTGACACCTAAACCCCAAAACCCCCCTGCCCTGTGAACTCCTTTACCGACTCCGGAAACCCTAAGTTCTCGGAGTTCCGTGAAGGAAAATTGTATTCAAGACTTAGATAATAAGTTTATACTATCTTTGCACTCTCATGAGCATTACATGGCATTCATTCTTATACATATGTATGGTTATGATTAGAACACGAGGAAGAAGTGGAAGCCACTGAAGAGCAAGTACCACCACCTTTGGAAACACAGGCTGAGAACTGTTTCTACTTCGATATTTGTGGATCTGAGCCTGACTCACCCATAAACAAAGGCAAGCCCCGGTGCATTTTCCACCCCTCCTTGTGTTTTAAAAATCTTTATCACTTGCTTGATGCATTAGGTGATAGGAGTTGATTGCTAAAACAATTTCTGCATTACCTTCCTTGGATTTGATTACCTTCCTTGAAATCCCTGTTTTACAAAAGATTTTTGATGCTTAGCCTTGCTTTAGAAAAATAAAATGTTTTGTTTTTACAAAATATGATGTGGCAAAAGTGGGTGGGATGTTTTCAAAAATAAAACTTGATGGTGAATCCATCACGGCCGTGATGGATTCGACATCGGAAAAGATGTACCTCTGCCAGATACCAACCTTTGGGGTTAAATGATTAAGCTGAGACCGGGCGGGTGACTTGCACGAGAAAGAGAGTCTCGGTGTAGTGTCTCCGTCTAAGTCGATTAAGGACCTTGTTGATGTAGGCTTGATGATCGAGGACCCTTTAACTGGTCACATGCCTTGTCATGGGTAAGCCTTGCCTCGGGCAGACTAAGGCCAGAATAAGATAACACGAAATGGGCGTGGAGCGGTGGCGAGAGTAGCGTGTACCCTCCGTGGCAAGAGGCTGGACGGTGGTGTATCTGTGCTCTCGGTTTGCGTGAACCTGATCTGGTCTTAAGAAACTCTGTGGCGGGTTGACATATGCAAGGGTTAAGTGCTACATATGTCGTGTGATCGGAGATCCTCAGCTGAGTATAATCGATTCGGATCGCCATACCTTCGCGGTTATGAAGACTTGGTCACTGCCCTACACGTAGCAATCCAGTAAAGATGAAGGATGAATTAAGAACTTGGCTAGTTTAGGATAAGTGTTTGAACTAGGTTAGAGAGAACTCTAGAGATAAGTAAGTTTACTTACTTGACCAATAAAACTGGATTTTTAAGGATCCACTTTAGTAAGCATTTCTGCAAAACAGAGTCTTTGATTATTGAGAAGCCTTACCTTGACTTCCTTAAACCAGCATACCCTTGAGAGTCTTTTCTTTAGTCGGGTAATACATGCTGAGTAATTCCATACTCAGGGTTTATTCCCCCGTTGTTTTTAGGTGAGGAGACAACAAACCTTTGTTGTTTTTGTACCAAGGTGGTGAAAAGTGAAGATAATCAAGAATGAAGCTGCCGGAGGACCGGGTCCTCCTTAAAAACTTTTATGTAAAGAACTTAATGGGAGGAGTTTTTGCCTCCCAGGTATTGTAATAATACTTTTCTGCACTCGCTTTATACTCTGGTCTGTACACATAACTTACTCTTACTTTTAAAATAAATGTAAGTTTATGTAATCACTTCCGCATTTCCGCATCTCCGATGAACATACTGTCTGTCAGACGGGTGAAACGTTCCTGGAAAGGTAAGGAAAAAGATACCGAGCTTGTCAAGTGATTCAGGAACATCTACAGGGTTGTCTGATGTCTGTTGGACAAGGACAACTGTAGGTGGGCCTAATGACTTGGGAGGTTCCGTCACAGCTGGTATCGGAGCGTAGCCCTTCTTGGCAGATATTATGTAGCATCTTCAAAAAGGTTTTCTTAAACTTATCTAGAAAATTTCTTCTCTTACCTAAGCATCTCTGAAGAGTTTATTTCAAAGACCAGGTAGGAAGAGTGCAATGTATAGAAGGTTGAATCAACTAAGGTTGATTCTGTAATTATTCCTGCATCATGCTAAGAATTGTACTAATAAATTCTCCCCTTAGAAAATGCCGCCACGTACAAGGAAAACAGCGCGAAAGCATACTGGACCTATCGGTGTACCTCGACACCAACTTGCCCCACGGTAGCAAGATAGCAGTAGCGGGAGCAACGATCCAATTGGTGATCTCGAAGCTCGCGTGAATCAACTTCAAACAGAGTTACAACGCAGGACCAATTTATGGGTTGCGGATGGTGACCGAATAAATGAATTAAGAAGTTACATCCGCACCCTGCAAGATCAACTTGCTGATCAAGATTTGGCACTTGATTGGGCAGTACAGTCTCGTTCAGTAGCCTGGGCTAAGGAAGCGAAGGCTCGAGCACGAGTCGAAGAACTTAGCACTGCTATTGACAACTTGCAGGCATATTGCAATACTTTACATGAGGAAGTTCATGTACTGTATTCGCAATTACACCCACATGTCCCTGCGGATCCTGTCAGGTCGGAAGCCGGACCCTCGCATGATGCGGGAGAAGCGCTTGGTGGTGAGTTAGACCTTTTTAGGCCCCCTCCTTCTATGAGGCTGGTCGATGAATGGTCTCCCACACCTGACAATGAAGCTGCTAAGAGCAACCAGAAGTGGGAGTAGTAGTGTTGTGTAGAAATAGAAGTAGTATGTTGTATAATAGGTTGAACTACTGTATAATGGGTAAAGTATCCTGTTGTATAACATCGAGTCTGTATCATTACTTTTGATAGTAATGTAAAATGGAAGGTTTCTCTGGCATTTTATATTTATTTCAAATGTTCTTTGCCTCAGATGCCTACCAGGACTCGAGGACAGGATGCAGCAGGAACTTCTGGGGGAAGGGATGTTACCCCAAATCCACCTCCGGTTCCTCCCACATTGGCCGAGGCGATTGCTGCCTTGGTGAACGCAACTGCAGACAATACCCGCTTTTTGAGAGAAATGGCGGGCCAACAATTCCAGCAGCAGGGTGGAAGGGGTTATCAGCAAGGCCCCCGTGAAACCACATATCTGGATTTCTCTGAAACCCGTCCACCACTATTTGTCAAGGCTGAGGACCCGTTGGAAGCTGATGAGTGGATACGGGTTATTGAGCAAAAATTTGGTCTTCTCCGCTGTTCAGAGACACAGAAGCCATTGTTCGCAGCGCAACAACTGCGCGGCCCTGCCAGTACCTGGTGGGGAAATTTTGTGGCTATTCAACCTGCCAACCATCAAGTCACATGGGAAGAATTTAAAGCGGCCTTCCGTGAGCACTACATACCCGAAGGTGTTCTGCATATGAAGCAAGAAGAGTTCATGAAGCTGAAACAAGGAAGAGATACTGTCAATCAATATCTCAACAAGTTCAATCACCTGTCGCAGTATGCCATCGATCAGGTGAATACTGATTTAAAGAAGAAGAACTGCTTTATGAGGGGTCTGAATGATCGATTGCAGAGAAAAATGGCCACCTGCATAGATCTCACGTATGGAAGGGCTGTCAGCACAGCCCTATCTGTTGAAGCAAAATATGCAGGTTCCGGGAAGAACAAGGGATTTGGTGGTGAGAAGCCTAATCAGGGCCAGGCAAAGAGGCAACGGTTTGTGATCCGGCCTTCTAGCCAAAATCATTCTTTTTCTCGACCACCCTCATTCCCTTTCAAGCAGCCAATCATTATTCGCCCCAATAATGCCCCCACTACCCCAAATCAGCCGGGTGCCCCGGGCACTCGATTCCCTGCTTTGCCCAGCTCCTCAACTGGGTGTTTTAATTGTGGCAAGTCTGGACATTTCATCAAAGATTTCCCATATCCCAAGCAGAATCAATCAAATGCTCAGCAAGGATCTGGGAAATCAGCTCAGCCCAAGGGAAATAATGTGGGGAAGAATACAAAGAAGACGGGGCGGGTATACTATACTCAAGTGGCCACTACACCGGAAGGTGAACCGGTGATGATGGGTACGTTTCTCGTGGCCAGTCACCCTGCAATTATTCTTTTTGATTTTGGTGCTTCACATACATTTATTAGCAAGACATTTGTGGAGCAACATCACATTTCATGCCATGAATCAAAAGAAGGGTTTAAAATTCATTCACCTGGGGGACACATTTTTACTAGAGAAGTGGCCTATCATGTGCCAGTAACAATGGCCGGACGGAACTTTCCTGCTAACATGATTGTTCTGAAAGGCCAGGATATAGATGTAATTTTGGGTATGAACTGGTTAACCCAATACAAGGCAATTCTCAACACTGAACTGAGAACCGTCAGGTTGAGCTATAATCAAGAAGAGATTCTTTTGTCCATCCCCGTAACCAATCCAGTCAAAGCTTCTGGTAGAATATATGAAGCCATTGTACCAGAGATCAAGGATATTCCGGTAGTATGTGAGTTTACAGATGTATTTCCGAAAGATTTGCCTGGACTGCCACCTGAGAGAGATGTAGAATTTGTAATTGAGTTAAAGCCCGGTACGGCTCCCATTTCTCGAAGATCGTACCGTATGCCCCCTAATGAGTTGGCGGACTTAAAGATTCAATTACAAGATCTACTGAATAAGGGATTCATCCGGCCAAGCTCGTCTCCATGGGGTTGCCCCACCATTTTTGTTAAAAAGAAGGATCAAACCTTACAAATGTGCGTGGATTATCGACCCCTGAATGAGGTCACCGTCAAGAACAAGTACCCTCTTCCGAGGATTGACATCTTATTTGATCAACTGACCGGGGCGAGGGTATTCTCTAAAATTGATCTCAGGTCGGGCTATCACCAAATCCGCATTTGGCCCGAGGATATACCAAAGACCGCGTTCACTACGCGGTATGGTTTATTTGAATATTTGGTAATGTCCTTTGGGCTAACGAATGCTCCTGCCCATTTCACTTATTTGATGAACTCGGTGTTCATGCCCGAGTTGGACAAGTTCGTGGTGGTTTTCATCGATGATATCTTAATATATTCTAAAAATGAAGAGGAGCATGCTCAACATTTGCGGATTGTATTGACGCGCTTGAGGGAACATCAGTTGTATGCCAAGTTCAGCAAGTGCGCGTTCTGGCTGGAGGAAATTCAATTTTTGGGGCACGTGTTATCTGCCAAGGGAATTGCGGTAGATCCTAGCAAAGTCAAGGATATTCTGGAGTGGAAACCCCCAACCACTGTTCACCAAGTCCGGAGTTTTCTTGGACTAGCTGGATATTATCGCAGATTCATACCAGATTTTTCTAAGCTTGTGAAGCCAATCACAAGTTTATTGAAGAATGACATTAAATTCAATTGGTCTTCTAAGTGTAATGAAGCTTTTGAGCAATTGAAGACATTATTAACCACTGCTCCGGTATTGGCTCAATCGGACATCATCAAGCCTTTTGATGTATATTGTGATGCATCAGGCAGTGGACTCGGCTGTGTATTAATGCAAGAGGGCCGAGTAATTGCATATGCTTCAAGGCAGTTGCGCCGACATGAGGAGCATTACCCAACTCATGATCTGGAGCTATCTGCTGTGGTTCATGCCCTAAAAATTTAGCGTCACTATCTGCTGGGAAATATCTGTCATATTTATACAGATCATAAAAGCTTGAAGTATATCTTCACCCAGTCAGAATTAAATATGAGGCAAAGGCGATGGCTTGAGCTTATTAAGGACTATGAGATAGAAATTCATTATCACCCAGGCAAAGCCAATGTTGTGGCAGATGCACTAAGCCGTAAGGTTTCCTGCCATTGTCTTATGGTGAAGACCTCTGACAACACTTTATGTCAAGAGATGGAGAAGCTAAACCTGGGGATGGTCCAACAAGGGACCCTGAATCAGCTAAAGCTTGAGTCAATCGTTTTGCAAAGGATAATTGATGCTCAAAAGGATAATTTGGGTATGAAGCACATACGGAAGAAAATAAGGGCTGGAACAGCCAAATGTTTCAAAGAAGATGATCAAGGTGTGATATGGTTCAATGACCACATAGTAGTGCCGAAGAACGAAGAACTCCGCCAGCAAATTTTAGATGAAGCGCATCTTAGTCGCTATTCTATTCATCCGGAAAGCACTAAGATGTATCATGATCTAAAACAGCACTACTGGTGGACGAAGATGAAAATTGAAATTGCACGCTATGTGGCTAAGTGTGACACTTGCAGACATGTCAAAGCCATACACATGAAAATTGCTGGTCCATTACAATCTTTGCCGATCCCAATATGGAAATGGGAAGATATAAGTATGGACTTTATCGTGGGATTGCCCAGGACCGCAAAAGGGTATGACTCTATTTGGGTTATCATTGATCGACTTACCAAGATCGCCCACTTCCTCCCTGTCAAAGTAAAATATCCCGTCATTACCTATGCGGAGTTATACATTGCTCGTATTCTTAGTCTGCATGGTGTTCCAAAAACCATAGTGTCGGATCGTGGACCTCAATTTGTAGCCAAGTTTTGGGAAGCACTTCACAAATCCTTGGGTACTAAGTTGCTCCATAGTTCGGCATACCATCCACAAACCAGTGGACAGACTGAGAGGATTAATCAAGTACTCGAAGATATGTTGCGAGCATGTGTTCTGGACTTCTCAACAAAATGGGATGAATGTTTGCCTTTGGCGGAGTTTTCATATAATAACAGCTATCAAGAAAGTATCAAGATGGCACCTTTTGAAGCTTTATATGGGCGACGGTGTCGAACTCCGCTAAATTGGTCTGAACGTGGAGAAAGGTACTTCTTTAGGCCTGATATAGTGAAGGAGGCCGAGGAAAAGGTTCAGAAAATTATTCAGAATATGAAGAAAGCACAAGCCCGTCAGAGGGGTTATGCAGACAAACGGCGAATGCCCTTATATTTTCATGAAGGAGACTATGTCTACCTGAAAGTTTCACCCATGAAGGGGGTATCGCGTTTCGGGGTTAAAGGGAAACTTGCACCCAGGTACATTGGTCCATTTCCGGTACTTGAGCAATGTGGACCAGTGGCGTATCGACTGCAGCTCCCCGAAATTCTGTCTGCTATCCATAATGTGTTCCATGTGTCGCAATTGAAGAAGTGTCTTCGGGTTCCAGATCGAACCATTGAAGTAACAGATGTTGTCCTGGAACCAGACTTAACGTACTCGGAACATCCTATTCGAGTTCTGGATCAAAAGGACAGGGTTACCCGGAGAAAAACTCTCAAGTTTTATAAGATACAATGGAACCAACATTCTGAAGAAGAGGCTACATGGGAAACTTAAGACTTTTTAGATAAGAATTTCCTAGGCTTTCTAGCCTCATGTAATTTGTAAAGTGTATGTAGTTACTGAATAAAGGAGTGAATCCCCATACCACCCCTGCCTTGTACCAAAAATAAGGGAATAAAGATGTGACACATTTCCTTTTCCATTACTCACCCTAGGACTTTAAATCTCGGGACGAGATTCTTTTATGGTGGGAAGGATGTAACACCCCTGGTGTTACTGTAACTAAAACTTGAGCATGGCATCATAAACATTGACATTGCATATGTTTGACACACCTAGAGTGCATTCACTAGGTAAAAATTTCAAACAAGTGTATTGTTTTTGGTGTTTTGCAAATAGGACCCTGGATAGGGAACCTGACCCTAAATAAGGCTCAAAGGGGTAAAACTTAACCCAAGATGAGAAAACCTAAAGGCTTTAGGGAAAGAATCATAAAATGTCCCCAAAAACAAAGTTGAATCACATTTATACCCCTGGGATACCAGAAACCCTAATTGGAACCCTAGAAAACCCTAAAACCAAATCCTGGGGACCTATGTGCAAAATTAGTCCACTTTTGGACTAAAGTGCAAAAACCAAGTTAAATAAGTATCTTAAGTCATTTGGGTCACTCATATGTGAATTTGCAATCCAAAACTTGAGATTTGGACTTAAGTGCAAAAGAGCCACACTTGACCCTTTTTGGTTAAGATTGCATTTTAGTGTGATTGACTCAACTTGAAGCCCTTGTAACTTTCAAATTATGGGGTTTTTGCCCTAGGTCACCACATCAAAATTATAGCCCAATTATAGGAGAACAACTTTGCTTAAGAGTGCAAGCCATGTTCTTGTGAGAAATTTGGAGATAATTCAGCTCAAAGTCAGGCTGTCAGGTGATTCCTGGACTGAATTTTCAGTAGCAGTGTGATGGGGTGAACTTTGAGCTTGATTTGGAATGGGCTTCAGTGACTATTTGATGGTAAGCATTGTGGCAAAGATGAAGATTAACTATAGCTCTACAACTTTGGTACAGAGGTTTGATGAAGTTCACATGCAAATTTTTAAAAAAAAATGTGACCTAAACATGATCTGTCAGGTGCTCTGATGAGGTGTTCACCATGGTACAGTGTTACAACTAAAATAGATCAGATCGCCAGCAAACCCACCACCGACGACCGATTCCGCGGTGATTCGTGCCGTCGCCGGCCCAACTTGTGCTCGGGATGGGTGGATAAGGACATACGGTGAAAGATCCTTGCCGGCGGTGAGCTGGAGATCACTCCGGTGACTCCCTGTGGCTTTCTCTTCCACTTTGCGGCGGAGCCGATAAACTCGCCGGTGAACGCCGCCTCCCGGCTGTGCGCCGCGTGGCTTAGCTTTTCCACTGCGTTGCCGTAAACCCCCACTGCTGTCTAATCAACGCCGGTGAGCCTGCCACGGCGATGGACACAAATTCACAGCGCCAGGTTCTTCTCCATCTCCGACTGCCAGCGTTGCTCAACTAAATTAGCCACCACCGACGAAGCTGCCTATAAATTGAAGCCTTAGCCAGTTCCGTTAGGTAATTGTGCGTCCAGAGAACCCACGCGTAGCTCCAATTACTCCCCACAGCTCTCCAATTTCACGTTTCCCCCAATCCAGTTCAAGAACACCGTAAACCACCCATCACCGCGGCCAGCCCGTTCCAGGTTAGTTCATCGCTCTCTCTCCCTTGTTTGAGCACTCTGGTGACTCTGTGATGCTTGCCGAGCCATCAATTCAAACTAGGAGGCCACCAATCGTCAGGAACACGACGATCTAGCCGCCATGTTCTCGGCCACCGTGGCTAGAGCTCCGTAGTTAATCATTAGCGCAATTAAGTTGGGGAAAATGATCAAGGTAGCCCCGATTTCATGTCTGTTGCTCGGAGAGCCTAGCCGTTGCCCCAATCGGCCGGTACAGATGCTCGCCGGAGTTCATCCTCCGCGCGACGCCGTCGAGGACCTTCCCCTGCGAAGAATTAGAAGTCCGAGGGGTTTTCTGGAATGCGTCAGTGACTCAGTGAATAGTGCTTCGGTTCTGTTTCTGGTTGTTCAGAAAGGCAAGGGCTTTTCTGTAAAGCCGCCAGCGCGGGCGCGCGCGCGGGCGCCTTTCCCTCTGGATTGGGCTGCCTGGGCCGAAATCAGCCCAGTCCTGTTGAATCTTTTCCTTTTTCTTTTTCAAAAGAACTTGGGAAATTTGTTATAAGTCGTAGAAAAATCCTAAAATTGTGAAACCAATTTTCCTAGACTCATTATTTTCCCTAGAATTTAATAAAAATAGTTTCATGATTTTTAGTTTAAACAGGGAATTTTAGGGCATTTTAAGTAGTTTAAAGAAGTAGTTCTGGATTTTTAGAAAATAGGTAATAATCCCAAAAATGCTCAAACTTTTTATATGAGCTCCTCATATTATTTAGAAGCCTTGGGTAGAGTTTGGCTTGATTTGGACCTTGTTTGACACCTAAACCCCAAAACCCCCTGCCATGTGAACTCCTTTACCGACTCCGGAAACCCTAAGTTCTCGGAGTTCCGTGAAGGAAAATTGTATTCAAGACTTAGATAATAAGTTTATACTATCTTTGCACTCTCATGAGCATTACATGGCATTCATTCTTATACATATGTATGGTTATGATTAGAACACGAGGAAGAAGTGGAAGCCACTAAAGAGCAAGTACCACCAGCTTTGGAAACAGAGGCTGAGAACTGTTTCTACTTCAATATTTGTGGATCTGAGCCTGACTCACCCATAAACAAAGGCAAGCCCCGGTGCATTTGCCACCCCTCCTTGTGTTTTAAAAATCTTTATCACTTGCTTGATGCATTAGGTGATAGGAGTTGATTGCTAAAACAATTCCTGCATTACCTTCCTTGGATTTAATTACCTTCCTTGAAATCCCTGTTTTATAAAAGATTTTTAATGCTTAGCCTTGCTTTAGAAAAATAAAATGTTTTGTTTTTACAAAATATGATGTGGCAAAAGTGGGTGGGATGTTTTCAAAAATAAAACTTGATGGTGAATCCATCACGGCCGTGATGGATTCGACATCGGAAAAGATGTACCTCTGCCAGGTACCAACCTTTGGGGTTAAATGATTAGCTGAGACCGTGCGAGTGACTTGCACGAGAAAGAGAGTCTCGGTGTAGTGTCTCCGTCTAAGTCGATTAAGGACCTTGTCGATGTAGGCTTGATGATCGAGGACCCTTTAACTGGTCACATGCCTTGTCATGGGTAAGCCTTGCCTCGGGCAGACTAAGGCCAGAATAAGATAACACGAAATGGGCGTGGAGCGGTGGCGAGAGTAGCGTGTACCCTCCGTGGCAAGAGGCTGGACGGTGGTGTATCTGTGCTCTCGGTTCGCGTGAACCTGATCTGGTCTTAAGAAACTCGGTGGCGGGTTGACATATGCAAGGGTTAAGTGCTACATATGTCGTGTGATCGGAGATCCTCAGCTGAGTATAATCGATTCGGATCGCCATACCTTCGCGGTTATGAAGACTTGGTCACTGCCCTACACGTAGCAATCCAGTAAAGATGAAGGATGAATTAAGAACTTGGCTAGTTTAGGATAAGTGTTTGAACTAGGTTAGAGAGAACTCTAGAGATAAGTAAGTTTACTTACTTGACCAATAAAACTGGATTTTTAAGGATCCACTTTAGTAAGCATTTCTACAAAACAGAGTCTTTGATTATTGAGAAGCCTTACCTTGACTTCCTTAAACCAGCATACCCTTGAGAGTCTTTTCTTTAGTCGGGTAATACTTGCTGAGTAATTCCATACTCAGGGTTTATTCCCCCGTTGTTTTTAGGTGAGGAGACAACAAACCTTTGTTGTTTTTGTACCAAGGTGGTGAAAAGTGAAGATAATCAAGAATGAAGCTGCCGGAGGACCGGGTCCTCCTTAAAAACTTTTATGTAAAGAACTTAATGGGAGGAGTTTTTGCCTCCCAGGTATTGTAATAATACTTTTCTGCACTCGCTTTATACTCTGGTCTGTACACATAACTTACTCTTACTTTTAAAATAAATGTAAGTTTATGTAATCACTTCCGCATTTCCGCATCTCCGATGAACATACTGTCTGTCAGACGGGTGAAACGTTCCTGGAAAGGTAAGGAAAAAGATACCGAGCTTGTCAAGTGATTCAGGAACATCTACAGGGTTGTCTGATGTCTGTTGGACAAGGACAACTATAGGTGGGCCTAATGACTTGGGAGGTTCCGTCACATTCACCAACATCATCCATCGCTTCAGGGTCCCAAACTCCATCATCACCGACAACGGCACCCAGTTCACCGGCAGAACGTTCCTGGACTTCTGCGAGGATCACCACATCTGGGTGGACTGGGCCGCCGTGGCACACCCCATGACAAATGGGCAGGTAGAACGTGCCAACGGCATGATTCTGCAAGGACTCAAGCCGAGGATCTACAACGACCTCCACAAGTTCGGTAGGCGATGGATGAAGTAACTCCCCTTGGTGGTCTGGAGACTGAGGACAACGCCGAGCCGAGCCACGGGCTTCACACCGTTCTTTCTAGTCTATGGGGCCGAGGCCATCTTGCCCATGGACTTAGAGTACGGTTCCCCAAGGACAAGGGCCTACGACGACCGACGCAACCAGACCAACAGAGAAGACTCACTGGACCAGCTGGAAGAGGCTCGGGACATGGCCTTACTACACTCGGCTCGGTATCAGCAGTCCCTGCGACGCTACCACGCCCGAGGGGTTCGGTCCGGAGACCTCTAGGTGGGCGACTTGGTGCTTTGACTACGACAAGATGCCTGAGGGCAGCACAAGCTCACGCCTCCCTGGGAAGGGCCATTCATCATTGCCACGATTTTGAAGCCCAGAACATACAAGCTAGCCAACAGTCAAGGCAAGGTCTACAGCAACACTTGGAACATCCGACAGCTACGTCGTTTCTACCCTTAAGATGTTTTCAAGTCATTCATATACCTCGTTTACATATGAAGTCTAACCATCAAGGAAGGGTCAGCCTTGCCTCGGCAAAGCCCGACCCTCCCTCGGGGGCTAGAAGGGGGGGAACCCCCTCCGCGTCAAAATTTTACTCGGAAAAAGTCTTTCTGCCAGAATATCTTTCGTGCTTTTCGACTACTTCAGTAGTGGGATCATGAAAACGGTGGAGTACACGTAAGCAGGCAAGGCCGACCGAGCCGAGGGACTCCTACGCCTCCGGGATACGGATACCTCACTCATCACCTTCTGCAAAATGTAACTCACGTTCGGATAAGCGATCCTGCTGACCAAACAAGTCTTAATGCTCGAAAACTTTTCTGCCGAAACGATTTTTCGTTCCTTCTCGACTATATCGATAGAAAAATCCTACAGACGAGTAAGAGTACACGTAAGCGGCAAGGCCGACCGAGCCGAGGGACTCCTACGCCCCCGGGATACGGATACCTCACTCATCACCTTCCGTGAGAAGTAACTCTCGCTCGGACAAACAATTCTGTTACCGACAAATAAGTCCTGATACCCGAAACAAGGGGAAAGGAAACGCAGCTTTACAACGCGACGACAGTATGTTCGGGCCTCGGCGGCCGCAAAAAACATATGCATACTACAGGCGAACCGATCCTGCAGGCTCAGACGTCGATGGAGGGGGAGCAGCAGCACCCTCGGCGTCAACTCCACCATCGACGAAGTCCGACCGAGCCTCGGACGGCAACATGGTCGGAGGATCTCCGCCCCGAAGGACGATGTCAGCACCACGCCCGGGCCATCGTCGCCAGGGTCTCCTCCAGGGACTCGGCCCGAGCAGACGGCTCGGCCAGCCGCCCCGAAGCCTCAGCCAGCTGTCCCCCGAGGACACCAGCCCGGCTCATGGCCTCGGCAACTCGACTCCGGGGTTGGTCCTGGCCAAGCCCCGGCCGACGAAGCTCCCTTTTTTCGAGCCAACTCTGCCTCTGTCCGTGCTGGCACCGCTGCCTCCGGCTCCGGCTCATCACAGAGCGGCCGAGGGTTTCTTTGACTAAACAAGTGAAGCCTCGGGCGGCAAGGCCGACCGAACCGAGGGATTCCTACGCCTCCGGGATACGGATACCTCACTCGTCACCTTCCGCACAGAGCAACTCACATTTGGTTAAGCGGTTCGGCTAGCCGACAGGCGAGTCCCAGTGCTCGAAAATGAGGAAAAACATGGTATTACCCCAAAAATACCTACATGTTCAGGCCCCGACTGCCACAATGAACAAACACAGACACTCAAGGTGCCATTACAAACGGAACTCCGGTTCCACCCCCGCGGGTATAAACAACCTCCACATCGGAGAGCCTGCGGGACGACAGACTCCGGGCGACTCGCCAGCAACCTCCACAGCAGCAGCCATGGTCCCAGGACGGACGCGGCCGCCGGAAGGCTCTCGTTCGCATCCCCACTCAAGGGACGCGAACCAGATATTAAAGCCAAAGAGCCGGAGGTTGTTCCGCGGGTGGCGCTGACGGTCTCGTCGGCGGAAAAGCCTACCTCTCCAGCTGCCACCACCTCAGCACCAACGGTGGCGTCCACCTGTCCACCAACACCGCACCGGCGAGCGACGGCCGCCCCAAAGCGCACCGGCAGGTCCTCACTCCCGTCCTCGCCACGAAAGCAAGGACAGAGGATGGAATGTTGCATCCTAGCTGGGCAGCAACAGTCCGCCTTCCCCGGCATGGCTGGATGGCGCCTCCTCCGCAGAGCTAGGGGATGGTTTCCACCCCTAGAAGCTGGAGGAGGCGGGACACCAGCCCATGCGAAGGCAGGCCCCGGCTCGGCGCACTCCCCGCCCCAGCAAGGATGATAAAGATCCTTGAAACTGAGGGCGGGGCAGAAGCCGCAGCCCGGCTCGCTTCTCCCCACCATCAAACTGGTGGTCACTGTCTTGGGTGACCACCGGCGAGGGGATGCGGCCGGGCTGCCTGATGAAAATCCTTGAAGCCGAGCGATGGCTGAAAGGTACCAACTTCCGTGAAGTTGCGTTCCTCCAACGACAGCAAGACGAAAGCGACGCGAGCGCTCCCCATCCGGGGGCTCGGAAGGTGGAAGGATGCGATACATGGAGTGCGAAGACATGGTTGCCATCCAAGGGGGTCACCCTCCTTTTAAAGGCGACTCTCCCCACTTGCATCCTCAGCTGTCACGGACTGAGTCTTCTCCAACACGCTCCAAGGTCCTCCCCCTACAAAACGGGGGCTGGGTCCCACGCGTCATGCAAGATGGCCTAGGACTGAAGAAGCCAGACCGCCGCGCGCGGAGCGCACAACAGCCCAGCGGTTACAAGCATTCCTCCACTATCGCCCGGACCAGCGGGTGAAAGGGCGGACCGCCATGCAGGCGGCATGCAACTGCACCAAGGGGGCGCACCCTTTCGACTTCGACGCGTCCAGCATGGAGGCCTAGGCCCACACGTCATGTAACCGGCGTGCCGGTTACTGCGTGCAAGAAACTGCACCGCCACTCGCGCCAGTACCGCGCCTTCTCGACTGCAGAACCGGTGCCGCGACTCGAGGCAACCCCGCGCATGACCCAACAGTTCCAACCGAGCACATCGGTCACGGGTCAATCAGCCGCGGGAGAAGGCGCGACGGTCGATACGGCCAGAAATGGGCCGATAGTAATGGCGGCAGCAGGCGGGCAGAAGTAGCGGTCAAGTCGTCTACAGGCTCACGTCCCCTCCTGGGACAGAGAGAGAGCCCTCTCCCACGGTGTGAAGACGACATGCCCGTGTTCCGTTCCTCGAACGGCTCGCGCACGCACAACGGCTACCCCGCCAACTACTCGTCCCGTCGCATTAACTCTGCGGCAGGGCAGGCGGCACCTTTGGCAGGCAAAGCGGGCGACGCTTCACCTCCGCCATAATGACCGCGTCAAAAAAGGTGTGCCACGTCGTTCAATTTCATATCCTTTTCCTCTTCCCCTTTCTCTCTCTTGCTACAGGGACCGGGAAAGGGGATACTCCGAAAGGGATCCTTCTTCGCGAAGGAAGCGGGCCCCGAGCCCCCCTACTGATCAGAGGTTCGAAGGCTGGCCCCTCGGAGGGGTTCAACAGCCGCCTCAGAGCACTCAGGCTCCGTGCCGACTACTGGTTAGAGGTTCGAAGGCTGGCCCCTCGGAAGGGTTTAACAGCCGCCTCAGGCCACTCGGGCTCCACGCCCACTACTGATCAGGGGTTCGTAGGCTGGCCCCCGAAGGGTTCGACAGCCGCCTCAGAGCACGCAGAGCGAGGGATGACCCTGGGTACGTTCAATACATAACCAAGGCTCGGGCTACGCTCCCGAGGTACCCTAGGACATTTCCGAGTCCAGCGGGAGAGATTTTGTAACGGAATCCAACCAGAGGGAGGCATCGAGCCCTCGGACCCCGTCAAAAGGGGACTGGGTCCGGCGAATCACCCGCAGGTACTTTTGGAGCGCGCCTCCGGGCCACTAGCCGACCCCTAACGAATGGGGCACGGGCGTCCACTCGGATTACCCGCTAGCAACTCACTGGAGACACCATGTTCGGCGCCCTCCAAGGGCAACATGGCGCTTTCCCCCCTCCTCCTTGCGGAAAGGCCACGCAGGGGCGTATGAAAAAAGCCGAGTCTGTCCTTGACCATCCTCTCGCTCTGTGCGGAGGCTCGGGGGCTGCTCTCGCAAACCCGACTCCGGCCAAACCGTTGACAGCGTCAACATACCAGCCCGAGAACTTGGAACTCGACTATGCACCCGGGCTACGGCCAGTTCGCATGAGGGAACAACCAAATCGGCCGAGCCATCATGAAAGGCACTAAGACCTTGAAGGAGTGAAAACACTCCTCCGAGGCCTCGGGGGCTATACCCGGCGGGTGCGCTCGCGCGCACCCACCGGAACAAAATGCAACCGAGAAAGGCCAGTCCCCTTGCAAAAAAGTGCGACAAAAGCCTCCAAGCGAGTGCCAAAACTCCCTTCGAGGCTCGGGGGCTACTGTCGGGGACCATAATTAGGGGTACCCCCAAGACTCCTAATCTCAGCTGGTAACCCCCATCAGCACAAAGCTGCAAAGGTCTGATGGGCGCGATTAAGGTCAAGGCTCAGTCCACTCAAGGGACACGATCTCGCCTCACCCGAGCCCAGCCTCGGGCAAAGGCAGCCGACCCCAGAGGATTCATGTCTCGCCCGAGGGCCCCCTCAAGCAACGGACACACCTTCGGCTCGCCCGAGGCCCAGTCTTCGCAGAGAAGCAACCTTGGCCAGATCGCCACGCCAACTGACCGTATCGCAGGAGTGAAAGGGAATTAGGCTTACACCTAGTTCCTAAATAGTTTTGGTGGTTGAATCGCCCAACACAAACAATTGGACTAACTAGTTTGCTCTAGATTATATGTTCTACAGGTGCCAAAGGTTCATCTATTACTATACTAAATCGACTGTCCGGAATACCGTAGATTATTCCGGACAGGAGAAGCTTTTTGGAAAAACAGGCCAAGCGCGGACCGTCCGGGCCCTTGCGGCGGACCGTCCGCGACACTAGGATGACTCTCGGACAGAACCAATGCAAAAATACAAGTTTCCACTACGGACTGTCCGGAGGAAAAGGAAAGACCGTCCGAGCCTACTCGCGGACCGTCCGGCCTCAGGCGCGGACCGTCCGGTCGGTAAGAAACCGAAAAACCCGAAGGTAACGGGTTCGGAGAAATGAATTATAGAGGGCCTCGCGGACCGTCCGGGGTGCACGACCGGACCGTCCGCGACTGGCTCTGTCTGACATCTGACGTCGCATTAAATGCAATATAGCCGTTGATATAGCCGTTACTGCTGACCGTTGCATTTTCAGCCGTTGATCTACAGGGGCGGACCGTCCGGACCTGGCTCGCGGACCGTCCGCGCTCATCAGAATGGTGCAACGGCTAGGAAGTGGTTGGTGGCTATAAATACAACCCCAACCACCTCCATTCACTTTATCCAAGCATTCCAACCTTCAACATTCAATACAAGAGCTAGCAATCCATTCCAAGACACATTCAAAGCCTCCACCTCTCCAAGTTTCACAATTGAGAAAAGAGATCATTAGTGATTAGTGGCTTGAGAGAGAAAGTGATCCGTGTGCTATTTGTCGCTCTTGTTGCTTGGCTTTTTAATCGTGCTTTCTTGATTCTTTCATTGCAACCAAACTCACTTGTAATTGAGGCAAGAGACACCAATCTTGTGGTGATCCTTGTAGGAACTTTGTGTTCCAAGTGATTGAGAAAAGAAAGCTCACTCGGTCGGAGGGACCGTTTGAGAGAGGGAAGGGTTGAAAGAGACCTGGCCTTTGTGGCCTCCTCAACGGGGAGTAGGTTTGCGAGAACCGAACCTCGGTAAAACAAATCCACGTGTCTCACTTGTTATTCGCTTGCGATTTGTTTTGCTTGCTCTCTCGCGGACTCGTTATTGTTTCTAACGCTAACTCGGCTTGTAGTTGTGATTATATTTGTAAATTTCAGTTTCGCCCTATTCACCCCCCCCTCTAGGCGTCTATCAATTGGTATCAGAGCAGGTTCTTCATTAGAGCCTAACTGCTCGAAGTGATGTCGGGAGATCACACCAAGAGGGAGATGGAGACCGGCGACGACAAGCCCACTACAAGTCAAGGGAGCACTTCATCTTCATCGGAAGAGTCCCGCACCAAGAGAAGAGAGAAGAAGAAGAAATCCTCCAAGCGGAAGGAGAAAAGATCTTCCTCTTCTCACCACAAAGAGAAGAAGGAAAAATCTTCTTCTCACAAGCCGCATCGGAGTGGGGACAAGCACAAGAGGATGAGGAAGGTGGTCTACTACGAGACTGATACTTCATCGACATCTACCTCCGGCTCCGACGCGGCGTCCGTCACTTCTAAACGCCAAGAGCGTAAGAAGTATAGTAAGATCCCCCTACGCTACCCTCAACATACACCTTTACTTTCCGTCCCTTTAGGCAAACCACCAACTTTTAATGGTGAAGATTATGCTATGTGGAGTAATTTGATGCGATTTCATCTAACCTCTCTCCACAAAAGATTATGGGATGTTGTTGAGTATGGTGTACAGGTACCATCCGTAGGGGATGAAGACTACGACACGGACGAAGTGGCCCAAATCGAGCACTTCAACTCCCAAGCCACAACCATTCTCCTTGCCTCACTAAGCAAGGAGGAATACAACAAAGTACAAGGGTTGAAGAACGCCAAGGAGATTTGGGACCTACTCAAGACGGCGCACGAGGGTGATGAACTCACCAAGATCACCAAGCGGGAAACGATCGAGGGGGAGCTCGGTCGCTTCCGTCTTCGCCAAGGGGAGGAGCCACAAGACATGTACAACCGGCTCAAGACCTTGGTGAACCAAGTGCGCAACCTCGGGAGCGCAAAATGGGATGACCACGAAGTGGTTAAGGTTATTCTAAGAGCCCTTATTTTCCTTAACCCCACACAAGTTCAATTAATTCGTGGCAATCCTAGATATACACAAATGACCCCCGAGGAAGTTATCGGGAATTTTGTTAGTTTTGAATGCATGATTAAGGGCTCCAAGAAGATCAACGAGCTTGACGAGCCTTCCACATCCGAGGCGCAACCCGTGGCCTTCAAGGCAACGGAGGAGAAGAAGGAGGAGTCTACACCAAGTAGACAACCAATTGACGCCTCCAAGCTCGACAACGAGGAGATGGCCCTAATCATCAAGAGTTTTCGGCAAATCCTCAAGCAACGGAAGGGGAAGGATTACAAATCCCGTTCCAAGAAGGTTTGCTACAAATGTGGTAAGCCCGGTCATTTCATTGCAAAATGTCCTATGTCTAGTGATAGTGACAGGGGCGACGACAAGAAGGGCAAGAGGAAGGAGAAGAAGAAATATTACAAGAAGAAGGGTGGCGATGCCCATGTTTGTCGGGAATGGGACTCCGACGAAAGCTCAAGCGACTCCTCCTCCGACGAGGACGCCGCCAACATCGCCGTCACCAAGGGCCTTCTCTTCCCCAACGTCGGCCACAAGTGTCTTATGGCCAAGGACGGCAAAAAGAAGGTAAAATCAAAGTCCTCCACTAAATATGAAACATCTAGTGATGAGGATGATGATAAAAATGAAGAGGATAACTTGCGCATTCTTTTTGCCAACCTTAACATGGAACAAAAGGAAAAATTAAATGAGCTAATTAGTGCCATCCATGAAAAGGATGATCTCTTGGACTCCCAAGAGGACTTCCTAATCAAGGAAAACAAGAAACATGTTAAGGTTAAAAATGCTTATGCTCTAGAAAGAGAAAAATGTGAAAAATTGTCTAGTGAGCTAAGTATTTGCCATGAGACTTTAGACAACCTTAGAAATGAAAATGCCAATTTAATTGCTAAGGTTGATTCTCATGTTTGCATTGATCCTAGAAATGATGATGTTGATTTGCTTGCTAGGATTGATGAATTGAATGCTTCCATTGCTAGCCTTAGAAATGAGAATGAGAAATTAATTGCTAAGGCTAAGGATTTTGATGTTTGCAATGCTACTATTTCCGACCTTAGAGCTAAAAATGATTTGTTGCATGCTAAAGTTATTGAATTAAAGTCTTGCAAACCCTCTACATCTACTATTGAGCATGTGTCCATTTGCACTAGATGTAGAGATATTAATGTTGATGCTATCCATGATCACCTTGCCTTAATTAAAAAACAAAATGATCACATAGCACAACTTAATGCTAAAATTAAAGAGCATGACTTAGAAAATGAAAAATTTAAATTGGCTAGAAGCATGCTCTATAATGGGAGACGCCCGGGCATTAAGGACGGCATTGGCTTCCAAAGGGGAAACAATGTCAAAATTAATGCCCCTCCTAAGAACTTGTCTAACTTTGTTAAGGGCAAGGCTCCCATGCCTCAGGATAACGAGGGTTACATTTTGTACCCTGCCGGGTATCCTGAGAGTAAAATTAAGAAAATTCATTCTAGGAAGTCTCACTCTGGCCCTAATTATGCTTTTATGTATAAGAGTGAGACATCTAGATCTAGGCAACCAACCCATGCCAAGTTGCCTAGAAAGAAAACTATTAATGCATCAAATGATCATGCCATTTCATTTAAAACTTTTGATGCATCTTATGTTTTGACTAGCAAGTCCGGCAAGGTAGTTGCCAAAATTGTTGGGGGCAAACACAAGGGCTCCAAGACTTGTGTTTGGGTACCCAAAGTTCTTGTATCTAATGCCAAAGGACCCAAAACCGTTTGGGTACCTAAAACAAAGAACTAAACTTGTTTGGTAGGTTTATGCATCCGGGGGCTCAAGTTGGATACTCGATAGCGGGTGCACAAACCACATGACAGGGGAGAAAAGGATGTTCTCCTCATATGAGAAAAACCAAGATCCCCAACGAGCTATCACATTCGGGGATGGAAACCAAGGTTTGGTCAAAGGTTTGGGTAAAATTGCTATATCTCCTGACCATTCCATTTCTAATGTTTTTCTTGTAGATTCATTAGATTACAATTTGCTTTCCGTATCCCAATTATGTCAAATGGGCTACAACTGTCTTTTTACTGATATAGGTGTTACTGTCTTTAGAAGAAGTGATGATTCAATAGCTTTTAAGGGAGTATTAGAGGGTCAGCTATACTTAGTAGATTTTAATAGAGCTGAACTCGACACTTGCTTGATTGCTAAGACTAACTTGGGTTGGCTCTGGCACCGCCGACTTGCCCATGTTGGAATGAAGAATCTTCACAAGCTTCTAAAGGGAGAACACATTTTGGGACTAACCGATGTTCATTTTGAGAAAGACAGGATTTGTAGCGCATGCCAAGCCGGGAAGCAAGTTGGTGTCCATCATCCACACAAAAACATCATGACTACCGACAGGCCACTGGAGCTCCTTCACATGGATTTGTTCGGCCCGATCGCTTACATAAGCATCGGCGGTAGTAAGTATTGCCTTGTAATTGTGGATGACTATTCTCGCTTCACTTGGGTATTCTTTTTGCAGGAAAAATCACAAACCCAAGAGACCTTAAAGGGATTCTTGAGACGGGCTCAAAATGAGTTCGGCTTAAGGATCAAGAAAATTAGAAGCGACAATGGAACGGAGTTCAAGAACGCTCAAATTGAAGGTTTCCTTGAGGAGGAGGGCATCAAGCATGAGTTCTCTTCTCCCTACACTCCACAACAAAATGGTGTAGTGGAGAGGAAGAATCGAACTCTATTGGACATGGCAAGAACCATGCTTGATGAGTACAAGACACCGGATCGGTTTTGGGCCGAGGCGGTCAACACCGCCTGCTACGCCATCAACCGGTTATATCTTCACCGAATCCTCAAGAAGACATCTTATGAACTCCTAACCGGTAAAAAGCCCAATATTTCATATTTTAGAGTTTTTGGTAGCAAATGTTTTATACTTGTTAAAAGAGGTAGAAAATCTAAATTTGCTCCTAAAACTGTAGAAGGCTTTTTACTAGGATATGACTCAAACACAAGGGCATATAGAGTCTTTAACAAGTCCTCAGGACTTGTTGAAATTTCTTGTGACGTTGTGTTTGATGAGACTAATGGCTCTCAAGTAGAGCAAGTTGATCTTGATGATGTAGGTGAAGAACAGGCTCCATGCATAGCGCTAAGGAACATGTCCATCGGGGATGTGTGTCCTAAGGAATCCGAAGAGCCTCCAAATGCACAAGATCAACCATCCTCCTCCACGCAAGTATCTCCACCAACTCAAGTTGAGGATGAGGCTCAAGATGTTGAACAAGAAGATCAACAAGATGAGCCACCTCAAAATGACGGCAACGATCAAGGGGGAGATTCAAATGATGAAAACAAGGAGGATGAACAACCAAGGCCGCCACACCCAAGAGTCCACCAAGCAATACAACGAGATCACCCCGTCGACACCATCCTCGGCGACATTCACAAGGGGGTAACCACTCGATCTCGTGTTGCACATTTTTGTGAGCATTACTCTTTTGTTTCCTCTATTGAGCCACACAGGGTAGAGGAAGCACTTCAAGATTCGGATTGGGTGATGGCGATGCAAGAGGAGCTCAACAATTTCACAAGGAACGAGGTATGGCACTTAGTTCCACGTCCTAACCAAAATGTTGTAGGAACCAAGTGGGTCTTCCGCAACAAGCAAGATGAGCATGGTGTGGTGACTAGGAACAAAGCTCGACTCGTGGCCAAGGGGTATTCACAAGTCGAAGGTTTGGATTTTGGTGAAACCTATGCACCCGTAGCTAGGCTTGAGTCAATTCGTATATTATTAGCCTATGCTACTTACCATGGCTTCAAGCTTTATCAAATGGACGTGAAGAGTGCCTTCCTCAATGGACCAATCAAGGAGGAGGTCTATGTTGAGCAACCTCCCGGCTTTGAAGACAGTGAGTATCCTAACCATGTCTATAGGCTCTCTAAGGCGCTTTATGGGCTTAAGCAAGCCCCAAGAGCATGGTATGAATGCCTTAGAGGTTTCCTTATTGCAAATGGCTTCAAAGTCGGCAAGGCTGATCCTACTTTATTCACTAAGACTCTTGATAATGATTTGTTTGTATGCCAAATCTATGTTGATGATATCATATTTGGGTCTACTAACAAATCTACATGTGAAGAATTTAGTAGGATCATGACACAGAAATTCGAGATGTCTATGATGGGGGAGTTGAAGTATTTTCTAGGATTCCAAGTCAAGCAACTCCAAGAGGGCACCTTCATTAGCCAAACGAAGTATACTCAAGATATCCTAAGCAAGTTTGGAATGAAGGATGCCAAGCCCATCAAGACACCCATGGGAACCAATGGGCATCTCAACCTCGACACGGGAGGTAAGTCCGTGGATCAAAAGGTATACCGGTCAATGATTGGTTCATTGCTTTATTTATGTGCATCTCGACCGGACATTATGCTTTCCGTATGCATGTGTGCAAGATTCCAAGCCGACCCTAAGGAATCACACCTTACGGCCGTAAAACGAATCTTGAGATATTTGGCTTTTACTCCTAAGTTTGGGCTTTGGTACCCTCGGGGATCCACTTTTGATTTGATTGGATATTCGGATGCCGATTGGGCGGGGTGTCGGATTAACAGGAAGAGCACATCGGGGACTTGCCAGTTCTTGGGAAGATCCTTGGTGTCTTGGGCTTCAAAGAAGCAAAATTCGGTCGCTCTTTCCACCGCCGAAGCCGAGTATATTGCCGCAGGCCATTGTTGCGCGCAATTGCTTTGGATGAGGCAAACCCTGCGGGACTACGGTTACAAACTAACCAAAGTCCCCTTGCTATGTGACAATGAGAGTGCAATCAAAATGGCCGACAATCCCGTCGAGCACAGCCGCACTAAGCACATAGCCATTCGGTATCATTTTCTTCGGGATCACCAACAAAAGGGGGATATCGAGATTTCTTATATTAATACTAAAGATCAATTAGCCGATATCTTTACCAAACCACTTGATGAACAATCTTTTACCCGACTTAGGCATGAGCTTAATATTCTTGATTCTAGGAATTTCTTTTGCTAGTCTTGCACACATAGCTCATAAATATACCTTTGATCATGTCTCTTTTATATATGCTATGACTAATGTGTTTTCAAGTGTATTTCAACCAAGTCATAGGTATATTGAAAGGAAATAGGAGTCTTCGGCGAAGACAAGGCTTCCACTCCCTCTACTACTCATCCTTCGCCGTCGCTCCACATCACCTCTCCAACTTTGGTATAATCTTCACTCATTCATTTCATGACCAAAGGGGGAGAAAATACTTCATTGGGCTCTAATGATTCCGTTTTTGGCGATTCATGCCAAAGGGGGAGAAAATATGAGCCCAAAGCAAAAGGACCGCACCACCACCTAATTTTATAAATTTAATGATTTTATATTGGTAAATTTCAAAATTGGTATCTCTTTGTGTTCTAAAGGGGGAGCAACTAGTATTTTCAAAATTGATGTCTTAAAACCCTCTTGAACACTAAGAGGAGGATCTCATTTAGGGGGAGTTTTGTTTAGTCAAAGGAAAAGCATTTGGAACAAAGGAAGAAAATTTCAAAACTTGAAAATGCTTTGCAAATCTTACTCATTTACCTTTGACTATCTTGCAAAATGCCTTTGAAAAGAATTTACAAAAGAGTTTGCAAAAACAAAACCTTTGGTGCAAAATGTGGTCCAATATGTTAAAAATAAAGAAATAATCCATGCGCATCATATGAGTATTAATATTGGCTCAATTCCAAGCAACCTTTGCACTTACATTATGTAAACTAGTTCAATTATGCACTTTTATATTTGCTTTGGTTTGTGTTGGCATCAATCACCAAAAAGGGGGAGATTGAAAGGGAATTAGGCTTACACCTAGTTCCTAAATAGTTTTGGTGGTTGAATCGCCCAACACAAACAATTGGACTAACTAGTTTGCTCTAGATTATATGTTCTACAGGTGCCAAAGGTTCATCTATTACTATACTAAATCGACTGTCCGGAATACCGTAGATTATTCCGGACAGGAGAAGCTTTTTGGAAAAACAGGCCAAGCGCGGACCGTCCGGGCCCTTGCGGCGGACCGTCCGCGACACTAGGATGACTCTCGGACAGAACCAATGCAAAAATACAAGTTTCCACTACGGACTGTCCGGAGGAAAAGGAAAGACCGTCCGAGCCTACTCGCGGACCGTCCGGCCTCAGGCGCGGACCGTCCGGTCGGTAAGAAACCGAAAAACCCGAAGGTAACGGGTTCGGAGAAATGAATTATAGAGGGCCTCGCGGACCGTCCGGGGTGCACGACCGGACCGTCCGCGACTGGCTCTGTCTGACATCTGACGTCGCATTAAATGCAATATAGCCGTTGATATAGCCGTTACTGCTGACCGTTGCATTTTCAGCCGTTGATCTACAGGGGCGGACCGTCCGGACCTGGCTCGCGGACCGTCCGCGCTCATCAGAATGGTGCAACGGCTAGGAAGTGGTTGGTGGCTATAAATACAACCCCAACCACCTCCATTCACTTTATCCAAGCATTCCAACCTTCAACATTCAATACAAGAGCTAGCAATCCATTCCAAGACACATTCAAAGCCTCCACCTCTCCAAGTTTCACAATTGAGAAAAGAGATCATTAGTGATTAGTGGCTTGAGAGAGAAAGTGATCCGTGTGCTATTTGTCGCTCTTGTTGCTTGGCTTTTTAATCGTGCTTTCTTGATTCTTTCATTGCAACCAAACTCACTTGTAATTGAGGCAAGAGACACCAATCTTGTGGTGATCCTTGTAGGAACTTTGTGTTCCAAGTGATTGAGAAAAGAAAGCTCACTCGGTCGGAGGGACCGTTTGAGAGAGGGAAGGGTTGAAAGAGACCTGGCCTTTGTGGCCTCCTCAACGGGGAGTAGGTTTGCGAGAACCGAACCTCGGTAAAACAAATCCACGTGTCTCACTTGTTATTCGCTTGCGATTTGTTTTGCTTGCTCTCTCGCGGACTCGTTATTGTTTCTAACGCTAACTCGGCTTGTAGTTGTGATTATATTTGTAAATTTCAGTTTCGCCCTATTCACCCCCCCCTCTAGGCGTCTATCAAGGAGCATTTAATGCAAGGATTGCCTGACATCTTATCCTGACACACGCTCCAGTCGACAAGGCCAAAGTGACTGCAGTCACTTCGCCGCTCCACTGACCAACCTGACAGGAATACAGCGTCGCCTGCCCTGCACCGACTGCCGTGCCACTCGCTAGAGTGAGGTCGACAGCGGCTAAGTCCAGCCTCAGGCGACATAGGAAGCTCCGCCTCGCCCGACCCCAGGGCTCGGCCCCTGTCTCGGCCTTGGAAGATGGACTACGCCTCGCCCGACCCCAGGGCTCGGACTCAACCACGACCTAGAAGACGACAAACTCCGCCTCGCCCGACCCCAGGGCTCGGACTCGGCTTCGGCTCCAGAAGATGACGAACTCCGCCTCGCCCGACCCCAGGGCTCGGACTCGGCTTCGGCTCCGGAAGACGACGAACTCCGCCTCGCCCGACCCTAGGGCTCGGACTCAGCTTCGGCTCCAGAAGACGACGAACTCCGCCTCGCCCGACCCCAGGGCTCGGACTCAGCCTCGGCTCCGGAAGACGACGAACTCCGCCTCGCCCGACCCTAGGGCTCGGACTCAGCCTCGGCTCCGGAAGACGATTGACTCCGCCTCGCCTGACCCCAGGGCTCGGACTCAACCTCGACCTCGGAGGAATCGCCACCTCGCCCAAACAAGGGTCCAGACCGGCCACGTCGCCAGAGGGGCCATCATTACCCTATCTCTAGCTAGCTCAGGCTACAGGGAACAAGACCAGCGTCCCATCCGGCTCGCCCCAGTAAACAAGTAATGATGACACCCCGCACGCTCCACGACGACGGCAGCTCCCAGCCCCTTACGTTAGCAAGGAGACGTTAGCAAAGACCCGACAGCCCCGACAGCTGTACTTCCGCAGGGCTCCAGCGCTCCTCCGACGGCCACGACATCACATGAACAAGGTGCCAAAACCTCTCCGACTGCCACGACGGCATGTACTTAGGGCTCTAGCTCCTCTCTGCTAGACACGTTAGCACATTGCTACACCCCCCATTGTACACCTGGGCCCTCTCCTTACGTCTATAAAAGGAAGGTACAGGGCTCTCGTACGGGGAGGTTGGCCGCGCGGGAGAACGGGCCGGCGCATAAGGCTCTCGCTCTCTCTCTCTCTCCCACGCGAACGCTTGTAACCCACTACTGCAAGCGCATCCAGCCGCCCTGGGCGCAGGACAACACGAAGGCCACGGTTTCCCCTTACTGTTCTCCCCCTTTGTGTCCCGTCTCGCGCCGACCCATCTGGGCTGGGACACGCAGCGACAATTTACTCGTCGGTCCAGGGACCCCCCGGGGTCGAAACGCCGACAATATTAGAAAAGAAATTTTATACCCCCAAATTTAGGGTGTTACAGGGATCTTCTTCAGAGGTAACTCCGTCATAGAGAAAGCACATGACTGAGTAGAACCTTGACTAGGCAGAATTAAGGTGAAGTTCCCACAGAACGGAGAATTAATTTCCACGGTACTGCTGGCTACATATAGCACAACTTGGTGCAAGGTCATCCAATTAGCTCCCAGAATAATGTCCACATTTTCCAAACCCAACACAAGAAGAGTGGTTTTGACAATGTGGCTCCCTAGTTGAATAGGCACACTTTGGTTCAATTGATTAGTTGAAATTTTACCCCCAGGTGTGACTATCATGAATGACCCTTTTGAGTGAGAGAATGGCAGTTCACATTTATTACTGAACTTCTGGCTAATGAAACTATGAGATGCACCAGAATCAAACAGAATTAAAGCAGGTTGATTATAAACTGAAAAGATACCGGTCATGATAGGAGCTCCCTCAGGTACTTCCTCCAGAGTAGTGAAGTTGAGCTTCCCTTGCCTGACTTGTACCTTCTGCTTTCTTCCCTTGTCTTGACTTGGTGCTGGCATCTGCCTCTGCTGGTTCCTGGGACAATTCTTGTCATAGTGGCCCACATTGCCACAAGTGAAACACTTGTTCCCATTGCCCTGGCGGAACTGCTGCTGCTGTGGAGGCTGATTGTTCCTTGGAGCGGGAGCTGGGAAGCGGTTGGGTGCCGGCGGCTGCTGCTGAGGTGGCCTGATCACCCATCTGCCTGCCTGCTGCAGGAAACCCCTGCTGTGATTGTGAGAAACAATCCGGAACCTCTGGGCCTGAGCGGATGGTGCTGCCATTAGTGCCTTTCTCTTCTTCTCTGCCCGGTGAGCTACAATGCAATCCTCCTGGGAGATGGCCTGGTTGACCAACTCAATGAAGCTATCAGCCCAGACAGTGTTGAGTCGTTCCCGCAGCTTGGTATTAAGACCCTTGCGGAAGCGGTTGTGACACCCCAGTGTCACCTAGGGCTTCTCTTAAAATGCCAAACCAAGAACCATCATTTTATGTGAACCAAAGCAAGCATGAGCATGAAATTATCTTAGGAATAAAGAATTCTCCAAGCTTATACTTAAAAGTATCATGATCAAAACAATTGAGTCTTTTAAAAAGGTAAGAATGTGTAACCCTAATAAAAACCCCAAATAAGCCCCATGAGCAAAATTTAAGAAAATAAGGAGAAGGGTATGAAAAATTTAAAATTATGACTTGAGCCAATTATAAAAATTAAAGTATCTTAAATAAGCAACAAGAAAGGTTGAGAAAGCTTATCCAAATTAACTTAAATAAATTCTCAAATCAGCCCTTGAACTATGAACCCTTGGAGAAATTCAGATTTCTGAATTTCTGAAATTCAGACCTCTTTCCAAAGATCAACTGCGTTCTCTGTTTTTCGAAACTCAAAACCAGGAAATCCAAATATCAAAGTTGTGCCAAATTCCCTTGAACACATCCTGGAAAAGTTTGAACTCAAACTAAATTCATTTGACACGGTTTTGGTGCGGTTTGACCTCGGGACCAGACATTCTGACACTGGCACCTTGGTGACGCTACAACTCCCTGTCCCTAGCCTAAAACCACGCGACGTCCATACATAAAAGACAAAGCTTGGTCAGGTGAACAAATACTTCACAGCGATCTTGCCCAAATTCGCGAAGATTTGCTCCCAATCAGCGCTTGAACTCGGGAAGAAGCATCGGGCACACGTGTTCGACCGTGGCTGACACCTCCGGTTCACGCCCGTTCGCGCACCCGCGCCTTCCAGTGCACACCCGCGCGCACTCGCCGGTCCACGACCGCCCGTGCACCGCGCCGTGCCTATAAAGCCTTCCCAAGCGTGCCCCACTTCACCCTGCACTCACCAGCACCAGCCGACCACCTTCCCTTAGCTCCGGCGAGCTCAATTCTACCCGCCATTGCCGCCAGAGCTTCGGCCACCGTGGCCAGCCCACTCTAGCCACCCCCGAGTCGAGCCAGTGCTTCGGCTAGCTCCGCCAGTAGCCCGTGAAGCTCGCCAAGCCCTCGGACCAGGCCGGACTTCACCGGAAACCCAAGATCGACCTCACCGGACTTCGGTCTTTCGCCGCCGCGCGTGGACCGAGCTAACCAGTGAGTCTCCGTCCAATTCCTTGCACCCATATCTTCTCTGGCATCCCGTGAACCCTTCTGACCCATCCAATTGATCTATCCCGCCGTGACCAGGCCGGACTCCCTGCCGCCGACAAGAATCCCCGCCTGCGCGCGTGGACCGACCGACTCCGGCCATCCCCGACGGCGACCCGCACCTCGTTGTGATCCCCGAGACCTCCCCTACGTCCTCGACCATTTCACCGGAGCCATCTCGCCGCCGGTAAGCCCCTCCACCCTTTCTTCCGCCGCGGTTACTGTTTAACTTAGAAGAAGGACCTTGGGTTAGGAGGTGAAGAACACGGGGGGTTTTCTGTAATGTCAGTGACTCACGTGAATAGTAGCCTAAGGACTAATCTGCGAAGAAAACTTAGAATATCCGCCAGGGGCCCCAGTGCAAAGTGGATTTCCATTTAATCAATTCTGTTAACCTTTTTAAATAACCAGAGAACTTGTAAAATCCATAACTTGATGAATTCAAAGTCAAAAGATGTCAAACCAATTTTGCTAGATCCTAAATTTTATGAACTATCATTTAAAAATAATAAACTCTATGCTTTCTGTTCTAAATTTTTGAGTTTAGAATTAAAAACAGAAACCTACCAAACCTAGTTTAATTAAGGAAAATGACTTTTTCTTCTGTACTAAACTTAAGAAATTTTGTGGGTGTTCAAACCTCATTTAGACACTGTTTAAAAATAGCAGGAACCCCAGTATTGAAAAATGTGATGTAGATATTTATTTAAAGCTATTTTGCCCAAAACTTAGGAAAAATCAGAAAGGCATTAGAAACTAATGAACAGTGAGGGAAATTATTTTTCCTAGTTTGCTTAAGTAGCAAGGAACCTAGGAAAAATGAAGAGACCATTAGTCCAGATCAGTTTTAAAATAAAATGTTTTATTTAGCCTTATTTGAACTGAAAATCAATTATTAGAATTACAAAACTATACCCAAAATGGATAATAAAAATCCAGTGGACTTATAACCACTAGAGCCCCACTACAAAAATGATGAACACCTCAGCCCAACATATTAAGTAAGGAAAATAAATATAGAATGATAAGGAGGTAATTTCCAAACGAATCATGAACAGCCCCTAATGATGCAATAATGGGCAACAAAAATTTTGCTAAGGCTATGATGAGATAAACCACCAGAGAAAAATGCAAACCCATGAAAAGGAAGCAAATTCTTACCTATTGCTACTGTTTTATGAGAAAGGCCACTAAATTCAAATAATGCATACCACCCCTTCCCTTAAGCAAAAAGATGCCAAACTTCAGAATGATTGCTCTTGCACAAAATAATAACCAAGAAAAATAAGAACTCTGTTGTTTGATATTTTTCAAATATAGTGGTAGTAAAAAGCACCTATTTGGCTAGAAACTTGAGAAAACCCCAGTAAAATAACTAAAAGGTATTAATGGCTAGAAATTTGTATCAAGTTTTAGAGAATTACCCACTGTTAAATAATAGTTGTAGTTCAAAGCACCCCTTCTGCCCTAGAATTTAATAATTTTGTCCAGAGAAAACTATTCACTTTCTGATCCCCAAATTTTGAAACAAAGAAACATACCCCAGTGCCAAGCCACTGTAATTTTTGCAGAATTTTTGGAATTTTATAAGAGCAACTTGTAGTTCAAACCTACTCCCAAAACATTTAAGAGAATAAAAGAAAAGGAAAGAAAACATAAACCTCACTCTAATAAGCATATCCTGAATACTTATTAACTCTCACTAAGACTTAAAAAGAATTCAGTGGAACCCCCAGAAAACAAAACCTACCTCTTGCCTTAGCTAAGTTTAACATAATTTACCAAGTATACCACCCAAGGGTCTTACATAGGTAAAGCTAACCTTGTTTAACTCAAGTAGGTCATACATCGTCAAAAGTTGTAATTTCTAAAAGCACATATCATATCATGCATATATCTTACGCATTGCATTCATTAGATTGTAATCTTGCCGACGGAGAGTACGTGCTCATCTCCGAGCAAGGACCTGTCCAAGAGGAGGACCAGGAGCAGGCTTCAGAGGCTGCCAGTGGGGATCTCCCCGCAACCCCAGCAATTGAAGGCAAGCCCCGGTTTTATGCATAACCGTTTATATATGCTATTTTACTACACTGAATGTTTGTAGGTTTGTAATGTGCACTTAAGTGTAGGAGTTGCTTGAAACCTCTAGTTGCATGAACTTAGGATTCCTTTTTGAGATGAATACTAGTATGCTAGGTCGAGTAGCTGCTTTGCTAATCAGGATCTCGGTAGAAGTCGAGTGATTTTTCTAGCACTCGCGCAAGGTCAGGAATTGATTGTATTCATCTTGATAACGGGGTATATGTTAGTCTATGGACTTGGATCCAGGGAGGATGTCTTGTCCATGAGACAGGAAAAAGAATTAAGGATTAATGTGTGGATACCTGAGTCAAGATTTTGAACGTACTAAGCACATGCCGGGAAATATGGTAACCGGTAAACCTAGTACCTGAGTGAAGCCGGGCGCGGACTTTATCCCTCATGTGACCTGAGACTGGGTCTCCCATGCTAGCTATGGTGGGTACAAGTGCGGTCACTGCACGGCGGCAGCCGGGGTCAGTGGAGCATTGTATGCCAAGGCGGTGAGGCCTGGACGCGAACGGGGAATCGATGGGGATTGTTGTCATGTGTGGGGTCGGAGTACCCTGACATGCCGTGTGTTTAGGTTTCCCTTGCAAGGTCAAAACTCGATTCGAATCGTCTGCTTCTCGCAGTTAATGAGACTGCTTGACCCCTTGTACTACATCGAGTAAGAAGTGAAATGTGGTTACATGAGATAACTTGTTGATTGAACTAAATGCTTGTTACCATGTATGCTTAGAAGAAGTAAATCTATCTAAGCTAATGATGATAGAATTTGAAAGGCTAAAAGTTGATTTTAGAAACAGCTAGTGCTTTTGGCAAACCGAACCCCTCAGCCAAACACCTGCATAGTCTAGAGGTAGAGGAGTAGATTCCTCACACCGGGTAAGTCTAGCTGAGTATTAGTATACTCAGCCTTGCTTGTGGTATAATTTTTGCAGGTACCATTCAGGAAATGGTTGATGGTGTGACTTGGCCTACCACCCTACCACCGGGTTGGACGGTCGAGTGGGATGTTGCTCCGGCAGGAGAGGAGCACGAGGAGTAGTGGGCTAGGCCTTGCCCATTTCCTCGATACCGACGACATCGATTATCCGCTGCACTTTATTTTGTGAACTCTTATTTGCTACTCAAAAACTCCGATTTATGTAATAACTCAGTACTTAATTTGAGGATTCCTGTTTTATTGTATTTCTTCTGTGACTCACCTTCGAGTGAGATTGTGGAATTTGATCCTGGTTAAGTGGCTCCATCAGACTAGATCTGAGGGACTGACGGGTTATTCCGATTTAAGTGTGTTATGGCCCCTGAGGCGTGACTTAGGCACTTAAGCTGGAATAAATCGGGTGGTTCCGCCACAGCTGGTATCGGAGCAAATTCCACCACAGAGAAGGACAATAAACCATGAATACCAATTTTCAAAATCTAAAACTTGCCTAGAAACTGCTAAGGATCGTCAGGACTAGACCGTTAGACCTAGGACGAAAGGCCTTAGGCATAGAGGGAAAATGGGTGGCTAATTACTTAGGCCCCGTGGGCCAGTACTTATATTTTCAAGGATGCCCTAAAAAGCACCCTATTTTCTTTCGAGAGGCAACGTTTCTCCCAGCATGCATGCATCATAAAACACAAAGAGGAATTAAAATTTGAGCTAACCCACTTTCTTTAAAACCATCCGGGCTCTCTTTTTCTTTTTCCTTCCACCATAATCTTTACCTTTGATTCCCTTCCACAGATGAATTCACCCACCCCCGCCAGTGGAGGAGACTCTAGTTTCAGTTCTGACTTCCTTTCTCGCGATGGTTTTCCTTCCATCTTGTGGGAAGTGCTTAACTCCGCCGGTTACCCTACGCCCCCTTTGTACACGGTGCAGTTATATGAGGAGCATCGGGTACCTCGTTGTCGGGTCTGGCTGACTTTGGAGGCTCATCCCCTTCAGCCGGGTTGGCGTTCTCTTGATTATGAGACGATTGGACTCAGGACGGACGACACCGTTGAAGCAGCAGCCATGAAGGCTCTGACGACTTTTTGTGGCTACCATCCCCTGGAGATGGTGATGCACCCCTTGGGACTCTTCCCTGCTGAGAGGAAGGATGATCCCATGTGGTGTAACCGCGTGAGCCATGTGAAGGATGTGTGGGCAATGTATCCTGACTTGGTTGGGAGGGTCACTGTTCAGTGCATGAGTGCGCTGTACCGCCTTGAGGCCCTTCAGAGCGACGCTATGGCACTCCTAGCTAACATCGCTCAAACCGCCAAGCTCACTCTCGATAGCCGAGAAGATTTTGTGGTCGATTTATCCTCCGAGTTAGTGGAGAAGGATCTGCAGGTGGAAAGGCTGAGCCAGCGCATTACCACCTTGGAGCAGCAGGTGGAGATCCGAGACAACACCATTGATGTCTTGGAGAACCAGCTTCACGATGTGCAGAGGGAACTCGAGGAAGCAAATGACCACCTGGACATGCACCACTTGGAGATGGAGGCCAATGAAGCCGGAAGCGAGGGAGAAGAGGATCCCGAGGAGCTAGGACCAGCCCCTGGTGCCAACAGGACCATCTCCGCGATGCCTCCTTCACCCGTATCCAGTGTCGCTTCTACCGCTCAGGGTTGAGCAGTCACGTCGACGCTCTTAGGCGGATAGAAACCTATGCGAGCTTAGTTAATATCAGATTTTGGACTAGGCTTATGGGTACTTTCCCCTGATTGATGTAACCCTGTGAACTTTTGAATTCTGTGGGATATTTGTCACCATGTTATCTTAAATTCGAACCTAATATTATGATTATGGCATTTTTCCTTCCATATGGGATAATATTCTGACGTTCGAAACTGTGAGTTGGGATAACAATGGCGGCAATCTCTGTTTTCAGATGGCAGCTAGGCAGCGTCGTGGGCATAACGAGCAAGTTCCCCCGCCACCTCCTCCAGCTCCCACAGTGCAGGAGCTGATGGCTCAGCAGAATGAGATTCTGCGACAGCTCTTGCAGCGCCAGCCCCACCCTCAGCAGCATGGTGGAGGCCAGCATCAGCGACCTCCGGCTATGGCAACATACCAGGAGTTTCTGAGCATGCAGCCACCCTTGTTCACCAAGGCAGAGGATCCGTTGGACGCCGACGTATGGCTTCGCGTCGTCGAGTCCAAGTTTCCCCTCCTCACGGGAGACTGCCCTGATGCTACCAAGACCCGTTTCGACGCGCAGCAGCTTCGCGGATCTGCTCGGACTTGGTAGGATCACTTCCGTGCTATGCTCCCCGCTGATCGTGAGGTATCTTGGGAGGAATTCAAGACTGCCTTCAGAGGACACCACATCCAAGTTGGCATTCTTGATCGGAAGTTGAATGAATTCCTGGCCCTTAATCAAGGAACCCGCACGGTACTGCAGTATGCGCAAGCTTTCAATGACCTATGCCAGTATGCAGGGTACCATGCTGATTCTGATGAGAAGAGGGATCGCTTCCGTAGGGGTCTCAATACCAAGCTGCGGGAATGACTCAATACTGTCCGGGCTGATAGCTTCAATGAGTTGGTCAATATGGCCATCTCCCAGGAGGATTGCATTGTAGCTCACCGGGTAGAGAAGAAGAGAAAGGCACCAATGGCAGCACCATCTGCTCAGGCTCTGAGGTTTCGGATTGTTTCTCACAATCAGAGCAGGGGTTTTCAGCAGCAAGCAGACAGATGGGTGATCAAGCCACCGCCGCAGCAACAGCCGGCACCCAATCGCTTTCCAGCTCCCGCTCCAAGAAACAATCAGCCTCCACAGCAGCAGCAGTTCCGCCAGGGCAATGGGAACAAGTGTTTCACTTGTGGCAATGTGGGCCACTATGCCAAGAATTGTCCCAGGAACCAGCAGAGGCAGATGCCAGCACCAAATCAAGACAAGGGAAGAAAGCAGAAGGTGCAAGTCAGGCAAGGGAAGCTCAACTTCACCACTCTGGAGGAAATACCTGAAGGAGCTCCTATCATGACCGGTATCTTTTCAGTTTATAATCAACCTGCTTTAATTCTGTTTGATTCTGGTGCATCTCATAGTTTCATTAGCCAAAAGTTCAGTGCTAAATGCAAACTGCCATTCTCTCACTCTAAAGGGTCATTCATGATAGTCACACCTGGGGGTAAAATTGCAACTAATCAATTAAACCAAAGTGTGCCTATTCAACTGGGAAGCCACATTGTCAAAACCACTCTTCTTGTGTTGGGATTGGAAAATGTGGACATTATTCTAGGAGCTAATTGGATGACCTTGCACCAAGTTGTGCTTGATATAGCCAACCGTACCGTGGAAGTTAATTCTCCGTTCTGTGGGAACTTCACTTTAATTCTGCCCAGTCAAGGTTCTACTCAGTCATGTGCTTTCTCTATGACGGAGTTACCTTTGAAGAAGATCCCAGTGGTCTGTGAGTATGCAGATGTCTTCCCTGATGAACTGCCAGGAATGCCACCGGACCGGGATATTGAATTCGCCATCGAGTTGCAACCGGGAATGGCCCCAATTTCCAAAAGGCCCTACCGAATGCCACCCGCTGAGTTGGCAGAGTTGAAGAAGCAATTGCAAGAGTTGCTGGATAAAGGATTTATTCGCCCAAGCACTTCGCCTTGGGGATGTCCAGCACTATTTGTGAAGAAGGATGAAAGCTTGAGGCTGTGTATAGATTACCGCCCTCTTAATGCGGTAACTATCAAGAACAAGTATCCTTTGCCTCATATTGATGTTCTTTTTGACCAGTTGGTCGGGGCCAAGGTATTCTCCAAGATAGACCTTCGCTCTGGCTACCATCAGATCAAGATACAAGCAAGTGATATTCCGATGACGACATTCTCAACCAGATATGGGCTATATGAATTCTTGGTGATGTCATTCGGGCTGACAAATGCACCAGCATATTTCATGTATCTGATGAATTCTGTTTCATGCCGGAATTGGACAAATTCGTGGTGGTTTTCATCGATGACATTTTGGTGTACTCAAAGAACGAAGAAGAACATGTCGGGCATTTGCATGTAGTGCTTCAACGTCTGCGAGAGCACCACCTTTATGCCAAGTTATCCAAGTGTGATTTTTGGCTAAAGGAAATCAAATTCTTGGGTCACACTATCTCTCAGGCTGGAATAGCTGTTGATCCTGATAAAGTGCAAGAGGTGATGAACTGGAAGCCGCCAACAACTGTTCGTCAGATTCGGAGTTTTCTGGGATTAGCTGGTTATTACCGAAGATTTATTCCGGACTTCTCTCGAATTGCGAAGCCTTTAACGGAGTTGCTGAAGAAAGAAGTCAAATTTGTTTGGAGTCAGAAGTGCGAAGATGCCTTCCATGCATTAAGGCAGCATCTGACCACAGCTCCAGTATTGGCGCAGCCTGACAACAGCAAGCCTTTTGATGTATATTGCGATGCCTCTGGCACAGGGCTAGGTTGTGTCTTGATGCAAGACAACCGAGTCATTGCTTATGCCTCAAGAGCACTCAGGCCTCATGAGCAAAACTATCCCACTCATGACCTCGAGTTAGCAGTAGTGGTTCATGCATTGAAGATGTGGAGGCATTATCTAATGGGGACCCACTGCAACATCTTCACTGATCATAAGAGCCTTAAGTACATTTTTACTCAGGCTGATCTCAACATGAGGCAGAGAAGATGGCTAGAGCTGATCAAGGATTATGACTTGGAGGTACATTATCACCCAGGAAAAGCTAATGTGGTAGCAGATGCCTTGAGCCGGAAGATGCTGTGCAATTGTATTCTGATGGATTCTCGCATTAACACCTTGTGCGATGAGTTGAGCAAGATGCAAATTGAAGTGATTCCTTCTGGTTCTTTGTCTCATATTTCTGTTGAGCCAGCTTTGCAAGACCAGATCATCATGGCCCAGCTCAGTGACAAGGGAGTGCAGATTATCAAGAAGAATCTCCATCAGAATGTTGAGAAGTATAATTGTTTCCGCTAGGATGAAAAGGGTGTGTTATGGTTCAAAAGCAGATTGGTGATCCCTAAGGACCCGGACCTCAAGAGGAAAATTTTGGATGAGGCTCATCTCTCCAAATTCTCTATGCATCTGGGAAGCACCAAAATGTACCATGATCTGAAGCCTTTGTACTGGTGGACCAGAATGAAGAGGGAGATAGCCCAGTATGTATCAGAATGTGACACCTGTCAGAGGGTAAAGGCTAGCCACTTGAAATCAGCTGGAGCTTTGCAACCCCTGTCCATACCTTCATGGAAGTGGGATGACATCAGCATGGATTTCATTGTGGGTCTGCCCAACACCTCTCGTCATCATGACTCAATTTGGGTTATTGTGGACCGATTGACAAAAGTGGCACATTTTCTTCCTGTGCACACCACTGATAAGGCTCAGAAGTATGCAAAATTGTACATTGACCGGATCGTGTGTTTGCACGGATTACCTCGGACCATTGTTTCTGACCGAGGAGCCCAATTTGTTGCCAGATTTTGGGAACAATTGCAAGAGTCTCTGGGAACCAAGCTAATCAAGAGTTCAGCTTACCACCCACAGACTAATGGTCAGACGGAAAGGGTAAACCAAATTCTGGAGGATATGCTGAGAGCTTGTGCGATCGATTGTGGCAAGAACTGGGATAAGCACCTCTCCTTAGCAGAGTTTGCTTATAACAATAGTTATCAATCCAGCCTAAAGATGGCACCTTTTGAAGCTCTCTATGGAAGAATGTGTAGGACACCACTCAATTGGTCTCAACCTGGAGAAAGAGAAGTTTTTGGACCTGACTTAGTGACTGAAGCCGAAAGGAAGGTCAAACTAATCAGGAAGAATCTAGAAGCTGCTCAGGCCAGGCAGAAGAGTTACCATGATAAAAGAAAGAAACCTCTCCAGTTCGAGGTGGGAAGTTTTGTATACCTCAAGGTATCACCCACCAAGGGAGTGAAGAGGTTTGGGATCAAAGGCAAGCTAGCCCCTCGTTACATTGGACCTTATGAGATCATAGAAGCATGTGGACCCATGGCATACAAGCTGAAGTTACCTTCAAAAATGTCTGCCATTCACGATGTATTCCATGTATCTCAGCTGAAGAAGTGTGTTTGATTGCCGACTGAAATCTTAGAAGAGCCAGAATTGGAGATAGAGCCAGATCTATCGTACCAAGAGTACCCCTCCAAGATTCTGGATTGCAAGGAGAGATCAACTCGGGCTAAATCGATCAAGATGTACAAGGTCCAGTGGAGTAATCACTCAGAGGAGGAAGCTACTTGGGAAACTGAGGAATTCCTGAGATCCAACTTCCCCGATTGCCTACCCAAGGAAGCTGGTATGTAATCACACCCAACCCCTCCTCCTGCCCTTCGAATCTAATTTTCAAAAATATAATCTTAATTCAGAATGAAGTAACTATGGAGTAAAACTTAAAAAGGACTTCCTTCTGAAGTTGCAAAGAGAATGACATTCGAAGAGCAGTTTCACCCTAATAATAACAATAATCACCCATTTCCTTTAAGTCTCACCCTTCGCTTCACCCCGGGAGGACTCTGGCCTGAATCTCGGGATGAGATTCCTTTAAGGGGGGGAAGGCTATGACACCCCATTGTCACCTAGGGCTTCTCTTAAAATGCCAAACCAAGAACCATCATTTTATGTGAACCAAAGCAAGCATGAGCATCAAATTATGTTAGGAATAAAGAATTCTCCAAGCTTATACTTAAAAGTATCATGATCAAAACAATTGAGTCTTTTAAAAAGGTAAGAATGTGTCACCCTAATAAAAACCCCAAATAAGCCCCATGAGCAAAATTTAAGAAAATAAGGAGAAGGGTATGAAAAATTTAAAATTATGACTTGAGCCAATTATAAAAATTAAAGTATCTTAAATAAGCAACAAGAAAGGTTGAGAAAGCTTAGCCAAATTAACTTAAATAAATTCTCAAATCAGCCCTTGAACTATGAACCCTTGGAGAAATTCAGATTTCTGAATTTCTGAAATTCAGACCTCTTTCCAAAGATCAACTGCGTTCTCGGTTTTTCGAAACTCAAAACCAGGAAATCCAAATATCAAAGTTGTGCCAAATTCCCTTGAACACATCCTGGAAAAGTTTGAACTCAAACTAAATTCATTTGACACGGTTTTGGCGCGGTTTGACCTCAGGACCAGACATTCTGACACTGGCACCTTGGTGACGCTACAACTCCCTGTCCCTAGCCTAAAACCGCACGACGTCCATACTTAAAAGACAAAGCTTGGTCAGGTGAACAAATCCTTCACAGCGATCTTGCCCAAATTCGCGAAGATTTGCTCCCAATCAGCGCTTGAACTCGGGCAGAAGCATCGGGCACACGTGTTCGACCGTGGCTGACACCTCCGGTTCACGCCCGTTCGCGCACCCGCGCCTTCCAGTGCACGCCCGCGCGCACTCGCCGGTCCACGACCGCCCGTGCACCGCGCCGTGCCTATAAAGCCTTCCCAAGCGCGCCCCACTTCACCCCGCACTCACCAGCACCAGCCGTCCACCTTCCCTTAGCTCCGGCGAGCTCAATTCCACCCGCCATTGCCACCAGAGCTTCGGCCACCGTGGCCAGCCCACTCCAGCCACCCCCGAGTCGAGCCAGCGCTTCGGCTAGCTCCGCCAGTAGCCCGTGAAGCTCGCCAAGCCCTCGGACCAGGCCGGACTTCACCGGAAACCCGAGATCGACCTCACCGTACTTCGGTCTTCCGCCGCCGCGCGTGGACCGAGCTAACCAGTGAGTCTCCGTCCAATTCCTTACACCCATATCTTCTCTGGCATCCTCTGAACCCTTCTGACCCATCCAATTTATCTATCCCGCCGTGACCAGGCCGGACTCCCCGCCGCCGACAAGAATCCCCGCCTGCGCGCGTGGACCGACCGACTCCGGCCATCCCCGACGGCGACCCGCACCTCGTTGTGATCCCCGAGACCTCCCCTACGTCCTCGACCATTTCACCGGAGCCATCTCGCCACCGGTAAGCCCCTCCGCCCTTTCTTCCGCCGCGGTTACTGTTTAACTTAGAAGAAGGACCTCGGGTTAGGAGGTGAAGAACCCGGGGGGTTTTCTGTAATGTCAGTGACTCACGTGAATAGTAGCCTAAGGACTAATCTGCGAAGAAAACTTAGAATACCCGCCAGGGGCCCCAGTGCAAAGTGGATTTCCATTTAATCAATTCTGTTAACCTTTTTAAATAACCAGAGAACTTGTAAAATCCATAACTTGATGAATTCATAGTCAAAAGATGTCAAACCAATTTTGCTAGATCCTAAATTTTATGAACTATCATTTAAAAATAATAAACCCTATGCTTTCTGTTCTAAATTTTTGAGTTTAGAATTAAAAACAGAAACCTACCAAACCTAGTTTAATTAAGGAAAATGACTTTTTCTTCTGTACTAAACTTAAGAAATTTTGTGGGTGTTCAAACCTCATTTAGACACTGTTTAAAAATAGCAGGAACCCCAGTATTGAAAAATGTGATGTAGATATTCATTTAAAGCTATTTTGCCCAAAACTTAGGAAAAATCAGAAAGGCATTAGAAACTAATGAACAGTGAGGGAAATTATTTTTCCTAGTTTGCTTAAGTAGCAAGGAACCTAGGAAAAATAAAGAGACCATTAGTCCAGATCAGTTTTAAATTAAAATGTTTTATTTAGCCTTATTTGAACTGAAAATCAATTATTAGAATTACAAAACCATACCCAAAATGGATAATAAAAATCAAGTGGACTTATAACCACCAGAGCCCCACTACAAAAATGATGAACACCTCAGCCCAACATATTAAGTAAGGAAAATAAATATAGAATGATAAGGAGGTAATTTCCAAATGAATCATGAACAACCCCTAATGATGCAATAATGGGCAACCAAAATTTTGCTAAGGCTATGATGAGATAAACCACCAGAGAAAAATGCAAACCCATGAAAAGGAAGCAAATTCTTACCTATTGCTACTGTTTTATGAGAAAGGCCACTAAATTCAAATAATGCATACCACCCCTTCCCTTAAGCAAAAAGATGCCAAACTTCAGAATGATTGCTCTTGCACAAAATAATAACCAAGAAAAATAAGAACTCTGTTGTTTGATATTTTTCAAATATAGTGGTAGTAAAAAGCACCTATTTGTCTAGAAACTTGAGAAAACCCCAGTAAAATAACTAAAAGGTATTAATGGCTAGAAATTTGTATCAAGTCATGTTATAACACCTAAAAGCCAGCAAAAATAAGTTTTAGAGAATTACCCACTGTTAAATAATAGTTGTAGTTCAAAGCACCCCTTCTGCCCTAGAATTTAATAATTTTGTCCAGAGAAAACTATTCACTTTCTGATCCCCAAATTTTGAAACAAAGAAATATACCCTAGTTCCAAGCCACTGTAATTTTTGCAGAATTTTTGGAATTTTATAAAAGCAACTTCTAGTTCAAACCTACTCCCAAAACATTTAAGAGAATAAAAGAAAAGGAAAGAAAACATAAACCTCACTCTAATAAGCCTATCTTGAATACTTATTAACTCTCACTAAGACTTAAAAAGAATTCAGTGGAACCCCCAGAAAACAAAACCTACCACTTGCCTTAGCTAAGTTTAACATAATTTACCAAGTATACCACCCAAGGGTCTTACATAGGTAAAGCTAACCTTGTTTAACTCAACTAGGTCATACATTGTCAAAAGTTGTAATTTCTAAAAGCACATATCATATCATGCATATATCTTACGCATTGCATTCATTAGATTGTAATCTTGCCGACGGAGAGTACGTGCTCATCCCCGAGCAAGGACCTGTCCAAGAGGAGGACCAGGAGCAGGCTTCAGAGGCTGCCAGTGAGGATCTCCCTGCAGCCCCAGCAATTGAAGGCAAGCCCCGGTTTTATGCATAACCATTTATATATGCTATCTTACTACACTTAATGTTTGTAGGTTTGTAATGTGCACTTGAGTGTAGGAGTTGCTCGAAACCTCTAGTTGCATGAACTTAGGATTCCTTTTTGAGATGAATACTAGTATGCTAGGTCGAGTAGCTGCTTTGCTAATCAGGATCTCGGTAGAAGTCGAGTGATTTTTCTAGCACTCGCGCGAGGTCAGGAATTGATTGTATTCATCTTGATAACGGGGTATATGTTAGTCTATGGACTTGGATCCAGGGAGGATGTCTTGTCCATGAGACAGGAAAAAGAATTAAGGATTAATGTGTGGATACCTGAGTCAAGCTTTTGAACGTACTAAGCACATGCCGGGAAATATGGTAACCGGTAAACCTAGTACCTGAGTGAAGCCGGGCGCGGACTTTATCCCTCATGCGACCTGAGACTGGGTCTCCCATGCTAGCTATGGTGGATACAAGTGTGGTCACTGCACGGCGGCAGCCGGGGTCAGTGGAGCATTGTATGCCAAGGCGGTGAGGCCTGGATGCGAACGGGGAATCGATGGGGACGGTTGTCATGTGTGGGGTCGGAGTACCCTGACATGTTGTGTGTTTAGGTTTCCCTTGCAAGGTCAAAACTCGATTCGAATCGTCTGCTTCTCGCAGTTAATGAGAATGCTTGACCCCTTGTACTACATCGAGTAAGAAGTGAAATGTGGTTACATGAGATAACTTGTTGATTGAACTAAATGCTTGTTACCATGTATGCTTAGAAGAAGTAAATCTAGCTAAGCTAATGATGATAGAATTTGAAAGGCTAAAAGTTGATTTTAGAAACAGCTAGTGCTTTTGGCAAACCGAACCCCTCAGCCAAACAGCTGCATAGTCTAGAGGTAGAGGAGTAGATTCCTCACACCGGGTAAGTCTAGCTGAGTATTAGTATACTCAGCCTTGCTTGTGGTATAATTTTTGTAGGTACCATTCAGGAAATGGTTGATGGTGTGACTTGGCCTACCACCCTGCCACCGGGTTGGACGGTCGAGTGGGATGTTGCTCCGGCAGGAGAGGAGCACGAGGAGTAGTGGGCTAGGCCTTGCCCATTTCCTCGATACCGACGACATCGATTATCCGCTGCACTTTATTTTGTGAACTCTTATTTGCTACTCAAAAACTCCGATTTATGTAATAACTTAGTACTTAATTTGAGGATTCCTGTTTTATTGTATTTCTTCTGTGACTCACCTTCAAGTGAGATTGTGGAATTTGATCTTGGTTAAGTGGCTCCATCAGACTAGATCTGAGGGACTGACGGGTTATTCCGATTTAAGTGTGTTACGGCCCCTGAGGCGTGACTTAGGCACTTAAGCTAGAATAATTCGGGTGGTTCCGCCACAGTGGTCTCTCTTCTTTTCATCAGAATCAGCATGGTACCCTGCATACTGGCACAGGTCGTTGAAGGCTTGCGCATACTGCAGTACCGTGCGGGTTCCTTGATTAAGGGCTAGAAATTCATTCAGCTTCCGATCAAGAATGCCAGCTGGGATGTGGTGTCCTCTGAAGGCAGTCTTGAATTCCTCCCAAGACACTTCACGATCAGCGGGGAGCATAGCACGGAAGTGGTCCCACCAAGTCCGAGCAGATCCGCGAAGCTGCTGCGCGGCGAAGCGAGTCTTGGTAGCATCAGGGCAGTCTCCCGTGAGGAGGGGAAACTTGGACTCGACGACGCGAAGCCACACGTCGGCGTCCAACGGATCCTCTGCCTTGGTGAACAAGGGTGGCTGCGTGCTTAGAAACTCCTGGTAAGTTGCCATTGCCGGAGGTCGCTGATGCTGGCCTCCACCATGCTGCTGAGGGTGGGGCTGGCGCTGCAAGAGCTGTCGCAAAATCTCATTCTGCTGGGCCATCAGTTCCTGCACTATGGGAGCTGGAGGAGGTGGCGGGGGAACCTGCTCGTTATGCCCGCGACGCTGCCTAGCTGCCATCTGAAAACAGAGATTGCCGCCATTGTTTTCCCATCTCACAGTTTCGAACGATAAGATATCATCTCATATGGAAGGAAAAATGCCATAGTCATAATATTAGGTTCGAAATTAAGATAACATGGTGACGAACATCCCACAGATTTCAAAAGTTCACAGGGTTACATCAATCAGGGGAAAGTACCCCTAAGCCTAGTCCAAAATCTGACATTAACTAAGCTCGCATAGTTTTCTATCCGCCTAAAAGTGTCGAAGTTACTGTTTAACCCTGAGCGGTGGAAGCGACACTGGATACGGGTGAAGGAGGCATCGCGGAGGTAGTCCCATTGGCACCAGGGGCTGGTCCTAGCTCCTCAGGAGCCTCTTCTCCCTCGCTTCCGGCTTCATTGGCCTCCATCTCCATGTGATGCATGTCCAGGTGGTCATTTGCTTCATCGAGTTCCCTCTGCACATCGTGAAGCTGGTTCTCCAAGACATCAATGGTGTTGTCTCGGATCTCCACCTGCTGCTCCAAGGTGGTAATGCGCTGGCTCAGCCTTTCCACCTGCAGATCCTTCTCCACTAACTCGGAGGATAAATCGACCACAAAATCTTCTCGGCTATCGAGAGTGAGCTTGGCGGTTTGAGCGATGTTAGCTAGGAGTGCCATAGCGTCGCTCTGAAGGGCCTGAAGGCGGTACAGCGCACTCATGCACTGAATGGTGACCCTCCCAACCAAGTCAGGATACATTGCCCACACATCCTTCACATGGCTCACGCGGTTACACCACATGGGATCATCTCTCTTCTCAGCAGGGAAGAGTCCCAAGGGGTGCATCACCATCTCCAGGGGATGGTAGCCACAAAAAGACGTCAGAGTCTTCATGGCTGCTGCTTCAACGGTGTCGTCCGTCCTGAGTCCAATCGTCTCGGAATCAAGAGAACGCCAACCCGGTTAAAGGGGATGAGCCTAAAAAGTCAGCCAGACCCGACAACGAGGTACCCGATGCTCCTCATACAACTGCACCGTGTACAAAGGGGGCGTTGGGTAACCGGCGGAGTTAAGTACTTCCCACAAGATGGAAGGAAAGCCATCGCGGGAATGGAAGTCAGAGCTAAAACGGGTGTCTCCTCCACTGGCGGGGGTGGGTGAATTCATCTGCGGAAGGGAACCAAAGGTAAAGATTATGGTGGAAGGAAAAAGAAAAAGAGAGCCCGGATGGTTTTAAAGAAGGTGGGTTAGCTCAAGTTTTTAATTCTTCTTTGTGTTTATAATGCATGCATGTTGAAAGTTACGTTGCCTCTCCAAAAATAGGGTGCTTTTAGGGCATCCTTAGAAATATAAGTACGGGCCCACAGGCCTAATTAATTAGCCACCTATTTCTCCCTCTATGCCTAAAACCTTTCGTCCTGGGTCTAGCGATCTAGTCCTGACGATCCGTAGCAGTTTCTAGGCAAGTTTTAGATTTTGAAAATTGGTATTCATGGTTTATTGTCCTTCTTTGTGGTGGAATTTGCTCCGATACCAGCTGTGGCGGAACCACCCGAATTATTCCAGCTTAAGTGCCTAAGTCACGCCTTAGGGGCCGTAACACACTTAAATCGGAATAACCCGTCAGTCCCTCAGATCTAGTCTGATGGAGCCACTTAACCAGGATCAAATTCCACAATCTCACTCGAAGGTGAGTCACAGAAGAAATACAATAAAACAGGAAACCTCAAATTAAGTGTTGAATTATTACATGGGTCGGAGTTTTGAGTAGCAAATAAGAGTTCACGAAATAAAATGCAGCGGATAATCGATGTCGTCGGTATCGAGGAAATGGGCAAGGCCTAGCCCACTACTCCTCGTGCTCCTCTCCTGCCGGAGCAGCATCCCACTCGACCGTCCAACCCAGTGGCAGGGTGGTAGGCCAAGTCACACCATCGACCATTTCCTGAATGGTACCTACAAAAATTATGCCACAAGCAAGGCTGAGTATACTAATACTCAGCTAGACTTACCCGGTGTGAGGAATCTACTCCTCTACCTCTAGACTATGCAGCTGTTTGGCTGAGGGGGGTTTGGTTTGCCAAAAGCACTAGCTGTTTCTAAAAATCAATTTTTAGGTTTTCAATTTCTACCCTCATTAACTTAGCTAGATTTGCTCCTTCTAAGCATACATGGTAACAAGCATTTAGTTCAATCAACAATTTATCTCATGTAACCTCATTTCACTTCTTACTCGATGCAGTACAAGGGGTCAAGCAGTCTCATTAGCTGCGAGAAGTAGACGATTCGAATCGAGTTTTAACCTTGCAAGGTAAACCTAAACACACGGCATGTCAGGGTACTCCGACCCCACACATGACAACCGTCCCCATCGATTCCCCTTTCACGTCCAGGCCTCACCGCCTTGGCATACAATGCTCTACTGACCCCAGCTGCCGTCGTGCAGTGACCGCACTTGTACCCACCATAGCTAGCATGGGAGACCCAGTCTCAGGTCGCATGAGGGATAAAGTCCGCGCCCGGCTTCACTCAGGTACTAGGTTTACCGGTTACCATTTTTCCCGGCATGTGCTTAGTACGTTCAAAAGCTTGACTCAGGTATCCACACATTAATCCTTAATTCTTTTTCTCATCTCATGGTCAAGGCATCCTCCCTGGATCCAAGTCCATAGACTAACATAGATCCCGTTATCAAGATGAATACAATCAATTCCTGACCTCGCGCGAGTGCTAGAAAAATCACTCGACTTCTACCGAGATCCTGATTAGCAAAGCAGCTACTCGACCTAGCATACTAGTATTCATCTCAAAAAGGAATCCTAAGTTCATGCAACTAGAGGTTTCAAGCAACTCCTACACTTAAGTGCACATTACAATCCTACAAGCATTAAGTGTAGTAAAGTAGCATATAATAATACGGTTATGCATATAAACCGGGGCTTGCCTTCAATTGCTGGGGCTGCGGGGAGATCCTCGATAGCAGCCTCGGAAGCTTGCTCCTGGTCCTCCTCTTGGACAGATCCTTGCTCGGGGATGAGCACGTACTCTCCGTCGGCAAGAATACAATCTAATGAATGCAATGCGTAAGATATATGCATGATATGATATGTTTAGAAATTACAACTTTTGACGGTGTATGATCTACTTGAGTTAGACAAGGTTAAACCTTGCTTATGTAAGACTTCTGGGTGGTATACTTGGTAAATTGCATCAAACTTAGCTAAGGTAAGTGGTAGGTTTATTTTTGGGGTTCCACTGAATTCCTTTTAAGCCTTAGTGAGTTTTGACAAGAATTCAAGTTGGACTCATTGGAGCGAGGTTTATTCCTTCTTTCTTTTTCTTTATTCTCCTTAAGTTTTTGGAGTGGGTTTGAACTACAAGTTGTCTTAATAAAATATCAAAAATTCTACAAAAATTACAGTGGCTTATTACTGGTGTAAATTTTTCTGTCTCAAAATTTGGGGTTCAAAAAGTGAATAGTTTTCTCTGGACAAAATTACCAAATTTTTGGGCAGAAGGGGTGATTTGAACTACAACTATTACTTAACAGTAGGTAATTCTCTAAAATTTATTTTTGCTGGCTTTTAGGTGCTATAACATGACTTGACACAAATTTCTAGTCATTATTACCTATTAATTATTTTACTAGGGTTTTCTCAAGTTTCTAGCCAAAGAGGTGCTTTCTATTTCCACTATATTTGAAAAATATCAAACAACAGATTTCTGATTTTTCTTAGCTTCTATTTTGTGCAAGAGCAATCATTCTGAAGTTTGGCATCTTTTTGCTTAAGGGAAGGGGTGGTATGCATTAATTGGATTAAATGGCCTTTCTGATACAATATTAGCAATAGGTATTATTTTACATCTTTTCAATGGGTTTGCATTTTTCTCTAGTGGCCTATCTCATTATTGACCTAGCAAAATTTTATTTGCCCATTATTGCATTATTATGGGTTATTCATGATTTATTTAGAAAATGACTCATTATCATATTACACTTATTTACCCTACTTAAAATGATGGGCTAGGGTGTTCATTATTTTTGCAGTGGGGTACTAGTGGTTATAAGTCCACTTGATTTTTATTATTAATTTTGGGTTGGTTTTGTAATTTTAATAATTGATTTCCAGTTGGAATAATGCTAAATAAAACATTTTATTTTAAAACTGATCTGGACTAAAGGTCCCTTTATTTTTTTTAGGTTCTTTGTTACTTAAGTAAATTAGGAAAAATAATTTCACTCACTGTTCATTAATTTCTAATGCCTTTCTGATTTTCCTAAGTTTTGGGCAGAAATGGTTTTTAATGGATATCTACACTATATTCTTCAATACTGGGGTTCTTACTATTTTTAAACAGTGCTTAAATGAGGGTTGAACATCTACAAATTTTCTTAGGTTCAGCACAGAAGAAAAACTAATTTTCCTAAATTAAACAAGGTTTGGTCAGTTTCTGTTTTTACTTTTAAACTCTAAAAATTAGAACAGAAGCATAGGGTTTATTATTTTTAAATGATAGTTCATAATATTTAGGATCTAGCAAAATCAGTTTGACAACTTTTGATTAAGAATTCATCAAGTTATTGATTTTCTAAGTTCTCTGGTTATTTAAAAAGATTAACAGAATTGATTAAAGTTAAAACTACTTTGCACTGGGGTCCCTGGCGGGTATTTCAAGTTTTTCCTCATGAATCAGTCCCTGGGCTAATATTCACATGAGACACTGACATTGCAGAAAACCCCCCGGGTTCTTCTAATCCTAACCCGAGGTCCTTCTCCTAACTTGAACAGTGCCCGCGATGGAAGAAAGGGCAGAGGGGCTTACCGGTGGCGAGATTGCTCCAGTGAGGTAGCCGAGGACGTAGGGGAGGTCTCGGGGATCACAACGATGTGCGGGTCGCCGTCGGGGGTGGTCGGAGTTGGCTGGTCCGCGTGCGCAGGCGGGGGAGCTCATCGGCGGCGAGGAGTCCGGCCTATCTAGGGCGAAATTGACCAATCAAACGGGTCAGAAAGCTTCACCAGGGATCAATGAAGGGGTGCACGCGAGGAATTGAAGAATGGCTCACCGGAGAGCTCGGTCCACGCGCGGGGGCGGGCGACCGAAGTCCGGCGAGGGTGATCTCGGGCTTCCGGTGAAGTCCTGCCAGGTCCGAGGGCTTGGAGAGCTTCACGGGCCTATGGCGGAACTAACCGAAACACTGGCGCGACTTGGGGGCGACTGGAGTGGGCTGGCCACGGCAGCCGAAGCTCTGGCGGTAATGGCGGGCGGAAAAGAGCTCGCCAGAGCTAAGGAGGGGTGGCTGGCCGATTATGGTGAGCGCGGGGTGAAGTGAGGCGCGCCCGGGGAGGCTTTATAGGCGCGGGCGGGCGCGGCCGAGGGCAAGGGCGCGTGGCGGACTTGACCGAACGCCGAGGCGAGCGCGCGCGCAGGTTGGGCGAGCGCCGGCGTGCCGACCAGGGTCGAACACGTGTGCCCATGCGTTCTGCCCAAGTTCTGGCGCGTGTGGTCACTCATCCGAGCCTGTTCTCGCCTTGGTCAGTCACAAAACCTCTTCCCCTCCCTACAAGCTACCAATCTTGTGTGGGGTCATAGGATTTTGCCTACTGGTTGCAGAGATATGAAGCCCGGAAATCCGGTTTGTCTCCCTGCTCAAATCCGAGGCAAATCCAAGGTTTTGTCGTGTCTAGGGCTCGCGTCCCAATGCCATCTTCTGGCATGCGACAGAGGGGTTAGTTAGGCACGTTATTTTAATGGGGCCATTAGGATTTGAGTTAGGGATCAAGGTGAACACGCTTGATCTTTGGCTCAAGATCTGAAATTCAGAATTCTGAAATTCAGAATTTCCTATTGAGTCCCCACGTGAGAAGCTTGTTTGGGGTTTTATTTGAATTATTTTGGCCAAGCTTCCTCAATCTTTATTGTTGCTTATTAAATGTATTTCAATGTTTATAATTGGCCCAAGCCATGATTTTAAATATTTCATGCCCTTTTCCCCATTCTCTTGAATTTTGCTCATAGGGCTCAATTAGGGTTTTTATTGGGGTTGCTCATGTTGCCTTTTTGAAAACCCATTTGTTTTGCACATGATACTTTTAAGTATAAGCTTGGTGGATCCTTTATTCTTAAGTCAATTTGATGTTCATACTTAAATTTGGTTCACATAAGATGATGGTTCATGGGTTAGCACTTTGAGAGAAACCCTAGGTGACACTGGGGTGTCATAGTAAGCCTCTACAATTTGAAGTGGGAGATCATGTTTATCTTAAGGTGTCACCCACAAAAGGTGTTCAGAGATTTGGAATCAAGGGCAAGTTAGCTCCTCGCTACATTGGGCCCTATGAGATCAAGGAGACTTGTGGACCTATAGCATATCAATTGAGGTTGCCACCCCATATGTCAGCAGTTCATAATGTGTTCCATGTATCTCAGCTACGAAAGTGTGTCCGCTTACCCATAGAAGTACTACCTAAACCAGAATTGGAGATAGAACCAGACTTGTCCTATCAAGAGCGCCCCATCAAGGTATTGGATCAAAAGGAGAGATCGACACGGGCAAGGTCGATCCGGATGTATAAGGTTCAGTGGAGTCACCATTCAGTAGAAGAGGCTACGTGGGAGACTGAGGATTTTCTATGTTCTCACTTCCCCGACTTTCTGCCCAAAGGAGTCGGTATGTAATCCAAAACCCCACCCCCACCTGCCCTTTGAATCTAATTATAAGAAAAACCTAGTTGTTAAGGGTAGAGTAAGTTGTGGAAAGGAATCAAAAAGGACTTCCTTCTGAAGTTGCAAAGGGGATGACATTCGAAGAGCAGTTAATTAGAGAAACTTGGCTTAAAGAATCTACATCACACAAACCCACCTTCTTGGCACCTCTCTAAAGGACCCCTACCCAAATCTCGAGATGAGATTCCGTTAAGCGGGGAGGGCTGTAACACCCCAGGTGTTACCTAAGGCCCTAACTCCATAACATACACTTGTGCATTGTTATCACATGTGTTTAAGTGGAGGAGAAGAAGCACCAAGAACCTTGGAAGCATGGGTTAGCTAAGAAAGGTTAATGACAAAAGCTTCACCCACACATTTTGAACAATTGTCATCTTGAGCCAAAGAGGTTAAGCCCTAAAGTTTCCTATAGGCACTAGACTTCCAAGCAAAGGATCAGTGGATAAGTTAATAAAATTGCCAAACCTTGATTCTAATCCTTAACCAAAGTTTAAGTAACATTATAACCTACAAAATGCAGAGGGGAATCATTACAAAAAGACCCCTTAAAGACCCCAAATTCACCCCTTAAGTAGAGAGCACACTAGAGCTCTCTAATCTTTTCTAAGTCAAATTTTTACCCTAATCTAAAGATCAGTTGTGTTCACTTAGTAAATGGCGCCAAAACCACTTGGTTTGAATACAAAAAAGGTGCCAAACCACCTAAGGCACCCCCTGGAAAAGTTTGAAACCGAGCCAAATTCGTTTGACTTGATTTGGCATCACTTTTGTCGCGGAGTGGACAGTGGGACAAGCCAGATTTGGCGTCCAAAAATCTTCTGACCTAGGGCTTATCTTCTCTTGGAACTCCAATACAAGAGATGGCCATAGGTGCCAGGAAGAGGCCTGCGCCGGATTTTCGCCAAGATTCGCACGTTTGCGATCTCGGCAAGCTGTTGAACAGGGGCAGAAGAACACCTCCACGTGTTCGACGCGCCCTGAACGCGCCAGAGCATGCCCAGCGCCCGACCCCGCGTGCCCCACGCCGCGCCAAGCCACACCCGTGTTCCCTGCCCGCGCCCGCGCCTATAAAGCCAGCCAAGGCTTCGACCGTACTCCCCCGCGCGTTGTCGACCTCACCGGAGCACGAGATCGCTAGAGTTTGCCCTGCACAAGGCGTGCCAGTGGCCGCCCAAGCACCCGCTACCGTAGACCAACCAACAAAGCCATTCCCAGCCCCGTCCAACCCTCGGAGTAGACTCTACGTGCCTCGGTGAAGCTCCCACAGCGAGGAATCGAGCTTTGTCTCGCCGGAGACGCCGGATCAAGGTCACCAGACTTCACCCAACCGCTGGCGAACGTGGACTGAGCTCCACGGTGAGTTATTCTCCGATTTCTTGCACGGGTCGACTCATTAGCACCCCGTGAAGCTCCCCGTGCCCTTGGTTCGACCTGTATCGCCATGGATAGGCCGCAGCACTCGCCGCCGACGAGCTCACCCGCCTGCGCACGTGGACCGGTCGATTCCGGCCATCACCGTCGTCGAGCCGTACCTCGTTGTGACCGCAAGGACCTCCCGAAGCCAACCCCACCCTTCGCCGGACCTCCCTCGCCGCCGGTAAGCCGCGCCGCCCTTTTTCATTTCACATGTACTGTTCAAAAGGGGGGAGGGACCTCGGGGAAGAAGGAATAGAAGTCGGGGGATTTTTGAACTGTCAGAAACTCAGATGAATAGTTACGCAGGGCTATAAGTTAAAGAACTGGTTTAGGAAAAGCCCAGGGACCTCGGTGTAAACTAGTTTTTCAGAAAACCTTTTTAATATTTCTAATTTAAATGCAAACAGAGCTTGTAAAATTCATAACTTCAGTTTTATTCAACCAAATTTGGTCAAACCAATTTTGCTAGAATCTAAATAATGTGATCTACCCAGGAAAAATGCAAAACCCCCTTAGTATTGCAGAAGAATTTAAAGTTTGGAATTAAATATTGATTTGGCCAAAAGCTAAATAATAGAGGGAAAAATAGTTACACTGTTAGACTGAGGTTAAGAAAAATCAGGGAAGTACTTAGTAACTCTCTAATTTGTATAAAAATAGTAAACCCCTCAGTACACCAAATTAAGGTAGGTTTTACCATTTAAAATCATTTTTGCTCAAAGTTAAAGAAAAGAGAAAAGGTAGTCAAAAATAAGAACCAGGAAGCAACCACATTTTTGTTGGCTCACTTATTCAGTGAAGTTCACTAGAAAATTTTATTAGACCCTTGTTTAGTACAAAATAAATGGGATACCTTTTATTTTATAAAAACAATGAAAACTTAGGAAAATCTTAGAAAAATAATCCTGAGGAGAAAACACCCCAAACCTTGGGATAACTAATACTTTGTTATTATGAACATAGGAAAAATATGAGTTCTGTTGTTTGATATTTTTCAAATAACAAGTTGGTTATAAGTACCTTTTTGGCATTAAACTTTAGAAATTCACAACTAAATATCCAGTAGGTCTTTTTCTGTGATTTTTAACACAGAGGCCTAATATCACCTATGAATCTCAACAAAAATAAAATTTAGTGCAGAAGCTTCACCTAAATTAGAGCTATAGTGTAAAGTGCCCTTTTGACGCTTGTTTCTGTTAATTTTACACAAATAGTATCTGAAGCAAAATCCACCTTAAAATTCTAGGATAACCCACAGAGGTAAAAATCTACCCACTGTAATTTTTATAACATTTTTGGAAAAATTTAACTAACCCTCATAGTTCAAAATGCTTAATAAGAAGCACAATAGAAAGAAAAGGGAAACTTTAGGGAGAAATAGATGAAAGTACAAAGCCCTTAAGGATATCCAAAAAGAAACCCTAGAGAAACACTAAAGTTAATATTGTTTTACTATGCATAACCCTTACAAATGTTCATGTCATATTTATACATATATCTCATGCATTGCATTCGATAGATTGTAATCTCGCTGACGGGGAGTACATCCTCGTGCTAGAGCAAGGAGTTGCTCAGGAGGTAGCACAGGACCCAGCACCAGAGCCTGCCATCGAGGATCTGCCTGCCCCTGCTTTGGAAGGCAAGCCCCGGTTTTATGCATAACCAGTTCTATATATTATTTTACTACACTTAATGATTGTAGGCTTGAATTGTGCACTTAAGTGTAGGAGTTGTCTGAAACCCTAGTTGCATTAACTCAGGATTTCCTTTTGAGATGGATACTAGTATGTTAGGTCGAGTAGCTGCTTTACTAATTAGGGATCTCGGTAGAAGTCGAGTGATTTTTCTAGCACTCGCGCGAGGTCTGGAATTGGTTGTATCCAATTTCATATCATAATGATGTTGGTCTGTGGACAACGATCCATGGGGATTGGTTGTCTACGAGACGAAAAATTGGAATAAGGATTAAGGTGTGGTACCGTGTGTCAAGCGTTTGAACGTACTAAGCACATGCCGAGAAATATGGTAAATCAGTAAGCCTAGTACCTGATTGAACCTGGCAGCAGATTGCCCTCCTCACGTGACTTGAGACGTGGTCTCCCATTCCGGTTATGGTGGGTACAAGTGCGGTCACTGCACGACGGTAGTCGGGGCCAGTGAGGCATTGTACGCCAAGGCGGTGAGCCCTCTCTGCTGGCGGGGAATCAATGGGGATGGTTGATGTGTGTGGGGACGGAGTGCCTCGCCATGTCGTGTGTTTAGGTTTACCTTGCAAGGATAAAAACTCGATTCGAATCGTCTGCTTCTCGCAACTAATGAGACTGCTTGATCCATGCTGCTACATCGAGTAACAAGTGGAAATGTGATGACTTGGCAAAAGTTGTTGATTGCTAAATGTTTGATACCATGTATGATTAGATAGGTACACATTTAGTCTTAAGAGAGTCACACTAAAACTTGAAAAAGCTAAAAACTTGATTTTAGACTCAGTTAGTGCTTTTGGCAAGCAAACCTCTCAGCCAAATAGCTGCATGTCTAGAGGTAGAGAAGTAGACTCCTCACACCGGGTAAGTCTAGTTGAGTATAAGTATACTCAGCCTTGCTTGTGGCATAATTTTATAGGTTCTCTGGAAGACATGGTTGCTGGAGTGACTTGGCCGTCCATCTTGCCACTGGGTTGGACAGTCGAGTGGGACCCTACCTCGGCTGAGGAGGAGCATGAGGAGTGATGGGACAGGCTTCCCCATCCTTCCATTTATTTATCGTTAGTTTTATTCCGCTGCATTCCGAACAATGATCACTACTTTTGTTCAAACTCTGATGATGTTGTAATAAATTTAATACTCCTTAATGTTGGTTTTATGTTTTATTGTATTTGCTCTGTGCCTCACCATCGTGTGAGTACATGGTACTTGATCCTATTAGTGGCCTTGTCGGACTAGATCCGAGGGACTGACGTGTTATTCCTATTTAAGTGTGGTCTAGCCTCTAAGGTGGGACTTAGGCACTTAAGTTGGAATAATTCGGGTGGTTCCGCCACAGTAAGTACCAAACCATAATAAGAATAGAACAAAATTAATAAATAATCCCATGCAATACAAATGACAAATTGAATTTAGTTTCATAATTTAATCATGCGAAAGTCCTGAGCTGCTCTTGACCGTGAGCTCGGCTAGTATACCAGTTTTACACTCTGCAGAGGTTGTACCCTGTACCCACAAGTCATGTTACCCATCTGCCAAGGGGTCATGAATCCCATACACCTCTACCAAGGAAGCGAGGCAGGGTAACACTACGAGGCCTTTACAAAGTTCCACTAGCTTCCGAAAACCCGCTACAGTTTCTGGGAAGAGCAATTGCAAGAATCCCTCGACTGACCACCATCGCAGCAAAATTAACCTGAGAACCTCCCTGCATGCCTACTCCCCTACTGCCCTTGCCCCTTTTGGGTAAGGTAGTCTTCCACTAGCTTTCCTAATTAGTCAGCCAAGGACGTCCCATTCCACCCTTGTGGTGGCACGTGTTTCTCAAGTTAAGCTCCATGTTCCAATTAAAATATAATGATTTTGACATGAACATAAATAACATAACAGAATAATTGGAACATGGATATAATGAAATATTAACCCAAAACCATATAAAGCAATAGCATAACTTCCCAAATGATTCAGGGATAAACAAGGTAAAAAGGATAACCAATCTAGGGTGGCCTGTTGGGTCCCATCAAAATTAAACCTAAACATTGATAAGTGATAATAAAAAACATTATTGGGTAAAAAGTGGTCAAGGGCACAACTTGCCTAGGACTTGAGATTCCAGGTACCAGGATGATCCTCAGATTCTCGTGACCTCACTGCTAGTCGTAGCAATACAAACAAACATGGTATGGACAAAATTAACATCACACCAAACACAAGAACAAACTGCATAATAATGATCTACGTGTCGCTACGAGATCGTGGGTACAAGAATCACTTAGATCGGAGTCATGGTTACGAAGTTATGATTTATGGGAGATCTATGTGATTTAACTATTAAACTATATTATAAATTGGTTAGTGTAAATCATATGAGAGATTACTCTATGAATAATTAATCTCAACTTTAGTTTGAAATATAACTTGACTAGATCTCATATTTTAATCAAATTATAATTATGGACAGGTTAAATTTGATTTAGAAGAGGTAATCTAGTAGACATAGGATAAATAAATGTAAAAGTATGTGACATGGTATAATTGATGTTGTCACTGTGTAGCAAATATTTATATGAAGCTAACGCAACTGAAACGAGTCAATTCAGAGTTAAAATGGAGAAGTTATGAATTTCCAAAGATTTCCTGTATTTGATACTAGAATAATTAAGAGATAAATTTTAATATGGTTTTCATGTCAAAACAGAGACACTATATGATAAACAACATTATTACAAAATTATAGAAACTGGAATGGATCAATTTGGACTCAATATGAATTTTCTATGAATTAAACAAGTTCTAGGAATTGTTTTTATATTAGAAATCCATTTTCCTTTTTTTTCTCAAATCTCTAGACTGCGCGCACAATAATCAGAGAGTTCGAGGTTCAATATGTAAATTCTAGGGCCTGGTTGTAATGCTTTTCGAATTATGATAGACGGCGGGTTGATTCGGACATTTGCTAGGGGCTCTTTAAAAAATGTGACAGGACAAAAGGGTACGGGCTGCACTACACCGCCCGATCACAAATGGACGCTCCAGATTAAGTCGGTTTTACCATGAAGCGGTACACGCCAGGGTCCATAGGATTCGGAATCCATGGTCCAGGTTTGATACAGCCACGATCGGCTCATACTCACCCGATCAGATATCTATGGCCTAGAATGAATCATGCGAAGGGTTATCGATGGCTTCTAATCCGAGCCGTTCACTGCAATCCGATGGTGTACGCACCTTCCCCCATCTGGAATCCGTGCACGGCGGCATCGCCCGTAGACACGGCGGCGACCATGGCCGGAGACGACCAACTCAACACCCCGGGCTGCAAACTCTAATCTAGAACGTGCCACGCAATGAGTAGACGAAGGCGAGAGCAAGTGTCAAGTTCATACCGGCGATGGTGGTGCGACGCGCGCAGACCACGGGAAGGAAGTGATTCCCCCTATTATGATCTCCGGCGAGGAATTCCTCGTCAATCCGCCCTTGATTGGGCCACGGAGAGATCCTATCTCAAGCAGCGCTCTCAGGTGGACCATGTGGGGGACAGATATCCCCTGGGTCTACTAGAAGTTAGAAAGGCCTCGCGAGAGGCTTTGGGCCAATTACCTTGCAAGGCCATCCCTTCGTGAGCCGGGGCGGAACTGCTAGCGGAGTGGGCTGACACGAGAAAGAAGTAGACTCAGGACCAAGCAACCCGTTAGATTCGAGTGCTATTCGCAGCGTCCACCTGACTTTCCCGCGTGCAGCGCCCTTGAATATCGGGGCGGATTAGGGATAAGTCAGCAAGATTGTAGGAAGATCAGTTCAGTCGGTTCACTATTATTTAGGGTATACATAATTATCACATACGCATGTAGTGCCCCACGGTCGAGTATATAAGGCCTAGGGTGTATCCCATCATTTTCATCGACCATCTACCTATCTCATTAGCTTTTCTCCACCTTGGAGACTTCCCTTGTAACCTACCACATAAAGATCCACACCAAGAAGTAGGGTATTATGCCTCTCCAAGCTACCCGAACCTGCAGAAAATTGCTTGTCGTCTCTCGTGCATCCCGCACGAACCATTGAGTTACAGTCAACAACGTCATCCTATCCAAAAGCACCGCAAGGGGTAACCCTCGGTGTGCGGTCGAACTCTAAACACCGACAGCTGGCACGCCATGCAGGTAGGGGGTGTGTCGTTGACCCGAGCTGACTTAATGGCTGTTACTTCCCAGTGCAAGATCGTTCTTCGCCCTGGATCCGTGTTCTGCTTCAGAATCATCTCGTCCATAGCAGACGAGAAAGGAACTCTGCACCGCATAGCAGATCCACCGGGGAAGAGGCTTTCCCTGGAAATCCCCAGGAAAGCCGGTGCAAGACAACAGATAGCGCAGCATCCTGTGCCTCAAACGAAAACTACTTCTTACAGGCCAAAAATCAGGAATTTACCTGCCCGAAGAACTCTGCTACCCACTTCGCCCACAAAGGAGTGGACGCTGATTACAAGAAAGAAAGAGGCAAGTGCTCCGAGAAAGGGGACGAAACTTTTCCAAGTTATCTTTTCGGCACTGAAAGGGAATTAGGCTTACACCTAGTCCCTAATTAATTTTGGTGGTTGAATTGCCCAACACAAATATTTAGACTAACTAGTTTGCTCTAGTGTATAAGTTATACAGGTGCCAAAGGTTCACACTTAGCCAATAAAAAGACCAAGTATTGGGTTCAAACAAAGGAGCAAGAGCCAACCAAAGGCACCTCTGGTCTGGCGCACCGGACTGTCCGGTGTGCCACCGGACATGTCCGGTGCACCAGAGGATTCCGACTTCAAACTCTTCACCTTCGGGAATTCTCGGAAGCCGGCGCGCTATAATTCACCGGACTGTCCGGTGTACACCGGACATGTCCGGTGCTCCAAGGAAGAGCGGCCTCCGGAACTCGCCAGCCTTAGGATTTCACTTCAGCCGCTCCGCTATAATTCACCGGACTGTCCGGTGTACACCGGACTGTCCGGTGTAACAGCGGGGCAACGGCTATTTCGGCGCCAACGGCTACCTGCGACGCATTAAATGCGCGCGCTGCGCGCGCAGGGGTCAGGCACGCCCATACTGGTGCAACAGACAATCTATAGTGCATGTCCGGTGTGCCACCGGACATCCAGGCGGGCCCAGAAGACAGAGCTCCAACGGTCGGAACCCAACGGCTTTGGTGACGTGGCTGTCGCACCAGACATGTCCGGTGTGCACCGGACTGTCCGGTGCGCCATCGAACAGAAAGCCTCACCAAACGGCTAGTTTGGTGGTTGGGGCTATAAATACTCCCAACCACCCACCATTCATTGAATCCAAGTTTTTCCACTTCTCAACTACTTACAAGAGCTCTAGCATTCAATTCTAGACACACCAAAGAGATCAAATCCTCTCCAAATTCCACACAACACCCTAGTGATTAGAGAGAGAGATTTGCTTGTGTTCTTTCGAGCTCTTGTGCTTGGATTGCTTTCTTCTTTCTTGATTTCTTCTTGCGATCAAACTCACTTGTAATTGAGCCAAGAGACACCAATCTTGTGGTGGTCCTTGTGGGAACTTTGTGTTCCAAGTGATTGAGAAGAGAAAGCTCATTCGGTCCGAGGGACCGTTTGAGAGAGGGTAAGGGTTGAAAGAGACCTGGCCTTTGTGGCCTCCTCAACGTGGAGTAGGTTTGAGAGAACCGAACCTCGGTAAAACAAATCCGCGTGTCTCACTCGATTATTCGCTTGCGATTTGTTTTGCACCCTCTCTCGCGGACTCTATTATAATTCTAACGCTAACCCGGCTTGTAGTTGTGATTATTTTTGAGAATTTCAGTTTCGCCCTATTCACCCCCCCTCTAGGCGACTTTCAATTGGTATCAGAGCCCGGTGCTTCATTAGAGCCTAACCGCTCGAAGTGATGTCGGGAGATCACACCAAGAGGGAGATGGAGACCGGCGACAAGCCCACTACAAGCCAAGGGAGCACTTCATCGGAAGAGTCCCGCACCAAGAGGAAGGAGAAGAAGAAGGACTCCTCCAAACGGAAGGAGAAAAGATCTTCTTCCTCTCACCAAAAAGAGAAGAAGGAAAAATCTTCTTCCCACAAGCCGCATCGGAGTGGGGACAAGAAAAAGAGGATGAGGAAGGTGGTCTACTACGAGACCGATACTTCATCAACATCAACCTCTGACTCCGACGCGCCGTTCATAACTTCTAAGCGCCAAGAGCGCAAGAAGTTTAGTAAGATCCCCTTACACTACCCTCGTACATCCAAACATACTCCATTACTTTCCGTTCCATTAGGCAAACCGCCAACCTTTGATGGCGAAGATTATGCTAGGTGGAGTGATTTAATGAAATTTCATCTAACCTCACTCCACAAAAGTATATGGAATGTTGTTGAGTTTGGAGCACAGGTACCATCTATAGGGGATGAAGACTATGATACGGACGAGGTGGCCTAAATCGAGCACTTCAACTCTCAAGCTACAACCATACTCCTAGCCTCTCTAAGCAAGGAGGAATACAACAAGGTGCAAGGGTTGAAGAATGCAAAGGAGATTTGGGACCTACTCAAGACCGCGCACGAAGGTGATGAACTCACCAAGATTAAAAAGCGGGAAACGATCGAGGGGGAGCTCGGTCGTTTTCGTCTTCGCCAAGGGGAGGAGCCACAAGATATGTACAACCGGCTCAAAACCTTGGTGAACCAAGTGCGCAACCTCGGGAGCAAGAAATGGGATGACCACGAGGTGGTTAAGGTTATTTTGAGATCACTTATTTTCCTTAACCCTACTCAAGTACAATTAATTCGTGGTAACCCAAGATATACACTAATGACTCCCGAGGAAGTAATCAGGAATTTTGTGAGCTTTGAATGTATGATTAAATGCTCAAAGAAGATCAACGAGCTTGACGAACCCTCCACGTCCGAAGCGCAACCGGTAGCATTTAAGGCGACAGAGGAGAAGAAGGAGGAGTCTACACCGAGTAGACAACCAATTGACGCCTCCAAGCTCGACAATGAGGAAATGGCCTTAATCATCAAAAGCTTTCGCCAAATCCTCAAGCAACGGAGGGGGAAGGACTACAAACCCCGCTCCAAGAAAGCGTGCTACAAATGTGGTAAGCCCGGTCATTTTATTGCAAAATGTCCTATATCTAGTGACAGTGACAGGGGCGACGACAAGAAGGGAAAGAGGAGAGAAAAGAAGAAGTACTACAAGAAGAAGGGCGGCGATGCCCATGTTTGCCGGGAGTGGGACTCCGACAAGAGCTCCACCGAGTCCTCCTCCGACTAGGACGCCGCCAACATCGCCGTCACCAAGGGACTCCTCTTCCCCAACGTCGGCCACAAGTGCCTCATGGCAAAGGACGGCAAAAGGAAGAAGGTTAAATCTAAATCCTCCACTAAATATGAATCCTCTAGTGATGATAATGTTAGTGATGAGGAAAATAATTTGTGTACCCTTTTTGCCGACCTAAACATGCAACAAAAAGAAAAATTAAATGAATTAATTAGTGCCATCCATGAGAAGGATGATCTCTTGGACTCCCAAGAGGACTTCCTAATCAAGGAAAATAAAAAGCATGTTAAGGTTAAAAATGCTTATGCTCTACAAATTGAAAAATGTGAAAAATTGTCTAGTGAGCTAAGCACTTGCCATGAGACTATTGACAACCTTAGAAACGAAAATGCTAGATTAATTGCTAAGGTTGATTCCCATGTTTGTAATGCTTCAATTCCCAATCTTAGAAATGATAATGATGATTTGCTTGCAAAGATTAAGGAATTGAATGATTCTATTGCTAGCTTAGAAATGAGAATGAGAAATTAATTGCTAAGGCTAAAGAATTAGATGTTTGCAATATTACAATTTCTGACCTTAGAACTAAGAATGATATGTTGCATGCTAAGGTTGTAGAATTAAAATCTTGCAAACCCTCTACTTCTAATGTTGAGCATGTTTCTATTTGTACTAGATGTAGAGATGTTGATATCAATGCTATTCATGATCACATGGCTTTAATTAAACAACAAAATGATCATATAGCATTATTAGATGCTAAAATTGCCGAGCATAACTTAGAAAATGAAAAGTTTAAATTTGCTAGAAGTATGCTCTATAATGGGAGACGCCCTGGCATCAAGGATGGCATTGGCTTCCAAAGGGGAGACAATGTCAAACTTAATGCCCCTCCTAAGAACTTGTCTAACTTTGTTAAGGGCAAGGCTCCCAAGCCTCAGGATAACGAGGGTTACATTTTGTACCCTGCCGGTTATCCCGAGAGCAAAATTAGGAGAACTCATTCTAGGAAGTCTCACTCTGGCCCTAATCATGCTTTTATGTATAAGGGTGAGGCATCTAGCTCTAGGCAACCAACCCGTGCCAAGTTTCCTAAGAAGAAAACTCCTAATGCATCAAATGATCATAACATTTCATTTAAGACTTTTGATGCATCTTATGTTTTGACTAACAAATCCGGCAAGGTAGTTGCCAAGTTTGTTGGGGGCAAACACAAGGGCTCCAAGACTTGTGTTTGGGTACCCAAAGTTCTTGTTTCTAATGCCAAAGGACCCAAGACCGTTTGGGTACCTAAAATCAAGAACTAAAAATGTTTTGTAGGTTTATGCATTCGGGGGTTCAAGTTGGATACTCGATAGTGGGTGCACAAACCACATGACAGGGGAGAAGAAGATGTTCTCCTCCTACGAGAAAAACCAAGATCCCCAATGAGCTATCACATTCGGGGATGGAAATCAAGGTTTGGTCAAAGGATTGGGTAAAATTGCTATATCACCTGACCATACTATTTCAAATGTTTTTCTTGTAGATTCTTTAGATTACAATTTGCTTTCTGTATCTCAATTATGTCAAATGGGCTACAACTGTCTCTTTACTGATGTAGGTGTCACTGTCTTTAGAAGAAGTGATGATTCAATAGCATTTAAGGGTGTGTTAGAGGGTCAGCTATACTTGGTAGATTTTGATAGAGCTGAACTCGACACATGCTTAATTGCTAAGACTAACATGGGTTGGCTCTGGCATCGCCGACTAGCCCACGATGGGATGAAGAATCTTCATAAGCTTCTAAAGGGAGAACACATTTTAGGACTAACAAATGTTCATTTTGAGAAAGACAGGATTTGTAGCGCATGCCAAGCCGGGAAGCAAGTTGGCACTCATCATCCACACAAGAACGTCATGACTAGTGACAGGCCACTGGAGCTCCTACACATGGATATATTCGGCCCGATCGCTTACATAAGCATCGGTGGGAGTAAGTACTGTCTAGTTATTGTGTATGATTATTCTCGCTTTACTTGGGTGTTCTTTTTACAGGAAAAATCCCATACCCAAGAGACCTTAAAAGGATTCTTGAGACGGGCTCAAAATGAGTTCGACTTAAGGATCAAGAAAATTAGAAGTGACAATGGGACGGAGTTCAAGAACTCTCAAATTGAAGGTTTCCTTGAGGAGGAGGGCATCAAGCATGAGTTCTCTTCTCCCTACACTCCACAACAAAATGGTGTAGTGGAGAGGAAGAATCAAACTCTATTGGACATGGCAAGAACCATGCTTGATGAGTACAAGACACCGGATCGGTTTTGGGTCGAGGCGGTCAACACCGCTTGCTACGCCATCAACCGGTTATATCTACACCAAATCCTCAAGAAGACATCCTATGAACTCCTAACCGGTAAAAAGCCCAATATTTCATATTTTAGAGTTTTTGGTAGCAAATGCTTTATTCTTGTTAAAAGAAGTAGAAAATCTAAATTTGCTCCTAAAAATGTAGAAGGCTTTTTACTAGGATATGACTCAAACACAAGGGCATATAGAGTCTTTAACAAGTCCTCAGGACTAGTTGAAGTTTCTTGTGACGTTGTGTTTGATGAAACTAACGGCTCTCAAGTAGAGCAAGTTGATCTTGATGAGATAGGTGAAGAACAGGCTCCGTGCATCGCGCTAAGGAACATGTCGATTGGGGATGTGTGTCCTAAGGAATCCGAAGAGCCTCCACATGCACAAGATCAACCATCCTCCTCCACTCAAGCATCTCCACCAACCCAAAATGAGGACGAGGCTCAAGTTGATGAAGGAGAAGATCAAAGAGATGAGCCACCTCAAAATGACGGCAATGATCAAGGGGGAGATGCAAATGATCAAGATAAGGAGGATGAAGAACCAAGGCCGCCACACCCAAGAGTCCACCAAGCAATACAACGAGATCACCCCGTCGACACCATCCTCGGCGACATTCATAAGGGGGTAACCACTCGATCTCGTGTTGCACATTTTTGTGAGCATTACTCTTTTGTTTCCTCTATTGAGCCACACAGGGTAGAGGAAGCATTACAAGATTCGGATTGGGTGATGGCGATGCAAGAGGAGCTCAACAACTTCACTAGGAACAAGGTATGGCATTTAGTTCCACGTCCTAACCAAAATGTTGTAGGAACCAGGTGGGTCTTCCGCAACAAGCAAGACGAGCATGGTGTGGTGACAAGGAACAAAGCTCGACTCGTGGCCAAGGGGTATTCACAAGTCGAAGGTTTCGATTTTGGTGAAACCTATGCACCCATAGCTAGGCTTGAGTCAATTCGCATATTATTAGCCTATGCTACTTACCATGGCTTCAAGCTTTATCAAATGGACGTGAAGAGTGCCTTCCTCAATGGACCAATCAAGGAGGAGGTCTATGTTGAGCAACCTCCTGGCTTTGAAGACAGTGAGTACCCTAACCATGTTTATAGGCTCTCTAAGGCGCTTTATGGGCTCAAGCAAGCCCCAAGAGCATGGTATGAATGCCTTAGAGATTTCCTTATTTCTAATGGCTTCAAAGTTGGCAAGGACGATCCTACTTTATTCACTAAAACTCTTGACAATGATTTGTTTGTATGCCAAATTTATGTTGATGATATCATATTTGGGTCTACTAACGAATCTACATGTGAAGAATTTAGTAGGATCATGACACAGAAATTCGAGATGTCTATGATGGGGGAGTTGAAGTATTTTCTAGGATTCCAAGTCAAGCAACTCCAAGAGGGCACCTTCATTTGTCAAACAAAGTATACTAAAGACATTCTAACCAAGTTTGGAATGAAGGATGCCAAGCCCATCAAGACACCCATGGGAACCAATGGGCATCTCGACCTCGACACGGGAGGTAAGTCTGTGGATCAAAAGGTATACCAGTCGATGATTGGTTCATTGCTTTATTTATGTGCATCTCGACCGGACATTATGCTTTCCGTTTGCATGTGTGCAAGATTCCAATCCGACCCTAAGGAATCCCACCTTACGGCCGTAAAACGAATCTTGAGATATTTGGCTTATACTCCTAAGTTTGGGCTTTGGTACCCTCGGGGATCCACATTTGATTTGATTGGTTATTCGGATGCCGATTGGGCGGGGTGTAAGATTAATAGAAAGAGCACATCAGGGACTTGCCAGTTTTTGGGAAGATCCTTGGTGTCTTGGGCTTCAAAGAAGCAAAATTCGGTCGCTCTTTCTACCGCCGAAGCCGAGTACATTGCCGCAGGCCACTGTTGTGCGCAATTGCTATGGATGAGGCAAACCCTGTGGGACTACGGTTACAAATTAACCAAAGTTCCTCTTCTATGTGATAATGAGAGTGCAATCCGCATGGCGGATAATCCCGTTGAGCATAGCCGCACTAAACACATAGCCATTCGGTATCATTTTCTTAGGGATCACCAACAAAAGGGGGATATCGAGATTTCATACATTAACACTAAAGATCAATTAGCCGATATCTTTACCAAGCCACTTGATGAACAATCTTTTACCAAACTTAGGCATAAGCTCAATATTCTTGATTCTAGGAACTTCTTTTGCTAATATGCACACATAGCTCATAAATATACCTTTGATCATATCTCTTTTATATATGCTATGACTAATGTGTTTTCAAGTATATTTCAAACCAAGTCATAGGTATATTGAAAGGGAATTGGAGTCCTCGGCGAAGACAAAGGCTTCCACTCCACTCTACTACTCATCCTTCGCCGTTGCTCCGCATCGCTCTCCATCTTTGGTATAATCTTCACTCATATGTTTTATTTGCCAAAGGGGAGAAAATAGTTAGGAAAGGGCTTATATCTCACTCAAAGTATCCGTTTTTGGCGATTCATGCCAATGGGGGAGAAAGTATGAGCCCAAAGCAAAAGGACCGCACCACCACCCTAAATTTTAAAATTAATGGTTTTCAATTGGAAAATTTCAAATTGGTATCTCTTTGTGTTCTAAAGGGGGAGCAAGTAGTATTTTCAAAACTTGATATATTAAAACCCTCTTGAACACTAAGAGGAGAATTTATTTGAGGGGGAGTTTTGTTTAGTCAAAGGAAAAGCATTTGAAACAGGGGGAGAAAATTTCAAATCTTGAAAATGCTTCGCAAAAATCTTACTCATTTACCTTTGACTATTTGCAAAAGAACTTTGAAAAGGATTTACAAAATACTTTGCAAAAACAAAACATGTGGTGCAAGCGTGGTCCAATATGTTAAAAATAAAGAAACAATCCATGCATATCTTGTAAGTATTTATATTTGCTCAATTTCAAACAACCTTTGCACTTACATTATGCAAACTAGTTCAATTATGCACTCATATATTTGCTTTGGTTTGTGTTGGCATCAATCACCAAAAAGGGGGAGATTGAAAGGGAATTAGGCTTACACCTAGTCCCTAATTAATTTTGGTGGTTGAATTGCCCAACACAAATATTTAGACTAACTAGTTTGCTCTAGTGTATAAGTTATACAGGTGCCAAAGGTTCACACTTAGCCAATAAAAAGACCAAGTATTGGGTTCAAACAAAGGAGCAAGAGCCAACCGAAGGCACCTCTGGTCTGGCGCACCGGACTGTCCGGTGTGCCACCGGACATGTCCGGTGTATCAGAGGATTCTGACTTCAAACTCTTCACCTTCGGGAATTCTCGGAAGCCGGCGCGCTATAATTCACAGGACTGTCCGGTGTACACCAGACATGTCCGGTGCTCCAAGGAAGAGCGGCCTCCGGAACTCGCCAGCCTCGGGATTTCACTTCAGCCGCTCCGCTATAATTCACCGGACTGTCCGGTGTAACAGCGGGGCAACGGCTATTTCGGCGCCAACGGCTACCTGCGACGCATTAAATGCGCGCGCTGCGCGCGCAGAGGTCAGGCACGCCCATACTGGTGCACCGGACAATCTACAGTGCATGTCCGGTGCGCCACCGGACATCCAGGTGGGCCCAGAAGACAGAGCTCCAACGGTCGGAACCCAACGGCTTTGGTGACGTGGCTGTCGCACCGGACATGTTCGGTGTGCACCGGATTGTCCGGTGCGCCATCGAACAGACAGCCTCACCAAACGGCTAGTTTGGTGGTTGGGGCTATAAATACTCCCAACCACCCACCATTCATTGAATCCAAGTTTTTCCACTTCTCAACTACTTACAAGAGCTCTAGCATTCAATTCTAGACACACCAAAGAGATCAAATCCTCTCCAAATTCCACACAACACCCTAGTGATTAGAGAGAGAGATTTGCTTGTGTTCTTTCGAGCTCTTGCGCTTGGATTGCTTTCTTCTTTCTTGATTTCTTCTTCCGATCAAACTCACTTGTAATTGAGGCAAGAGACACCAATCTTGTGGTGGTCCTTGTGGGAACTTTGTGTTCCAAGTGATTGAGAAGAGAAAGCTCACTCGGTCCGAGGGACCGTTTGAGAGAGGGTAAGGGTTGAAGGAGACCCGGCCTTTGTGGCCTCCTCAATGGGGAGTAGGTTTGAGAGAACCGAACCTCAGTAAAACAAATCCGCGTGTCTCACTCGATTATTCGCTTGCAATTTGTTTTGCACCCTCTCTCGCAGACTCTATTATAATTCTAACGCTAACCTGGCTTGTAGTTGTGATTATTTTTGAGAATTTCAGTTTCGCCCTATTCACCCCCCCTCTAGGCGACTTTCAGGCACCTTTGCTCTCAAAGGAGGACAAAAAGAAGCACACCATCACAGCATCTCCTTTCTATCCCGACATCCTCTTCATCAGGGGGAGATTGGAATCGTCTCTCATCTCTAACGACGAGCCGACCGTGCAGGGGGAAGAACCTCCCCAGCGTGAAGCATGGCGGCGAAGGAACATATGCTGGAATATTCAGCGACATCATGAGGCCAGGGAGCGGGACCCGGCGCAGCCCATATCCTGGGATGAAGTTTCAGAAGTGGGAGAAACTCCTGACGAGCGAGTATACCGAGAAAGGCAGAATTCTCGTCGGCGTGATCGCCGCCAAGCTCAGGGCCGAGAACGAGAACAAGCCAAGCAGGGCACAAGGTTGCGCCGAGAGAATCCCCTCTTTGCTCGAAACCTGAACCCTGACTTCGCCCATGCAATGAACACGCCAAGCAAAGTCGGAGGAGTGTTGGCCTAGATAGCTGATGGCCTCCCGAGAACTCCTGACACTGAAGGCTATCGACGGCTGGTTACTCGGGCAGCTAACCACCTTCTACCTATCGCTCATCCCCCGAGCGACCTACGAAACACCATCAATAGTCGGTGGGATGCGCGGAGCTCCATCAATGCTTCACTCGACCGATGACATGAAAACGAGATAAGGCATCGGGAGGAGTATGACCGGGACCACGGCGTCCCGGCTCGAAGTCACGCCACCTGAGTTGAGTCGGCTGCAGCCTCAACTAGTGGCCCGATCCGAGGACGGTCGAGGCGACACATCATCGACTCCCCTCCCCGGGACTGACACCATGAACACCGATAGGAAGACACATGTGGAGTCTCCGCGCTTACTCCGCGTGTCTGGGCCATTCAGTGGCCCTCTAACTTCAAAGTTTCCAACATTGACAACTACGAGCCTAAGCAGGACCCGGGAGGCTGGATGGCCGTCTACACGACCGCCGCTCGGGCCATCGAGGCAACAGAAGACGTGATGACAACATATTTGCCCATCGTCCTAGGGCAAGATGCACTGCAGTGGCTACGACATCTGCCACGACACTGCATCGACGATTGGAGTGACTTCAGTCGGCGGTTCATTACCAATTTCTAGTCCCTCTCTGACAAGCCAGCGCAGCCATGGGACCTCAAATCCATCAAGCGCCAGGGCGATGAAACACTTTGGTCATACCTCAAGAGGTTTTAGACCATGAGAAACTGCATCCCCGAAGTCACTGAGGCAGCGGTGATTGAAGATTTCTACCAGGGATCCAATGACTCGGCCTTCGTCTGAGCCATACTGCAAAAAGCGTCGACCACATCCGAACAACTGTTTTGAGAGGCAGACCTCTACATCGCCGCCGACGATGTTGGGGACTTGTTCTCAAATGCTTCGGATTAAGAACAAGGCAACATAGAAAATGTTAAACGTTAAGGCCCTTCGTCCTCCACAACATTATATCCCTTCGGGATATAATGCATCTCGGACGAAGGTTACGAAGGACATACCTTCGTAAACGTAAATAGTAATGACGAAGAATTTATATAAAGCATGAACATCATCATAAAATTATTTTTATTAATCATGGAAAAATGTAAATGATTTTAAATTACAAATGTACCTTCGGTCCTGAGAGAAGGTAAAAGTACAAGCGTGACGCAAAAGTGAATGCCAAGTCAGCGTGAACAGTACGGGAGTACTGTTCACCTATTTATAGACGCGGGACGCAGCCCACGTAAAATTACATCTATGTCCATTACATTTCTCAATGACTTATGGAAATCCGTTAAGGTCCACGTAGTCTTTTCATCTCTAAGTCGGTTCCTCCCCTTTGCTATCGCGACGAAGCTTCCCTGCGCACAGCTTCGGCCAAGCACCACCCTTCGTAGAGCTTGGTAATCAGCCCGTCCTTCGTCTGGTTCGGGCTTCGTCCTGACCGTACTTCATATTCATAATTCTGAATCCGAAAGCACCTGTTCACATAGTCCACTTGGAAAACATTGTCAAATCATGTTTTTGAGGACCTTCGGAGGACGAAGGCCCCCAACAGTAGCCCCTCGCAATATTAATTTGTCAATAATAAATTCAGATTGCGAAATGGACGAAGGCCCTGAGCCGAAGGTCCGAAAAAACACCTTCCCTTTGCTAGAATAGCAACACTCGACGAAGCGGCCGAGGAATGCCAAAGGGCCTTCGGGGTTATCTGCTCTTTTATTGGGTCAAGGGACTTGGTCCAAGAGCACATTGCCTTCAGGGTATGGCCACTTGCAGAAAAATGGGAAATGCCGAAGGATACCATCAAAGAGTCCGACGAAGGCGGACTGGTCAGACTGAAGTACACATTCAAATATGCAGATAAATTTGTTGAACCTGATGACGACTGGTTGAAAAGCATTGAAACATTAAGTGACGAACTGCTTGGGGCATATTCGAAGGCTGAGAACACTGCGTTATCAGCAGCCTTCGGGGGCCGAAAAAAGAAGAGACTCAACCGGGTGTTTGATGCAATCGGGTTCTTCTACCCTGATTATCGTTATCCCATTCGAGGGCAAAAAAGGAAAAACACAACCTCTGCAAAAGAAGAAGCTGCAACTGCTCCTAGCGAGCCAGAACCGAAAGGAAAGAGGATAAAGGTCCTCACACATCGGCCACACCATATTGAACTAGCTTCGGTGCCTGAGTTCACCGGAGAAACTTCTTCGGTCGCCGAAGCTGAACAGCCAACCTTGCTGCCAGAAATTGCAGAGATGGCCGAAGCGCCATCCACAGAAAAATGGAAGAAGCGAAAAAACCGACTAAAGAAAAAGCATCGGAAGCTTTGAGTCCTGCAGCAAATGTCGAAACAGCAAAAAACCAAAAGGGTCCAACGGTGACCCCAAAAAGGAAAAGAATGGTAAACGTACTAGATGTCTTGGAGACAATTAAGTCTTCAAGCACAACTCCGAAAAAGAGTGTTGAAGTTGCTGAAGCTTCTACTGAAGCTTCGACGCAACAGGCTGAAGCTGAAGCTGGGCCTTCAGAGCCCTTCAAGGAGCAAACTTTGGAAGCCGAAGCGATAAAAATACCAGAACCAGTTTTAGTTGAAGAAACTGACACTGCCATCCCCGAAGCGCCTGCCAGCATGTGTGATTACATCATACGACATGCTTCGGGGAAAAAACTATCTGAAGAAGAAACTCATGAAGCCAACCATTATGCGAAGGAGCTAAAATATCTGAAGGGGGCAGTAATATTCAATGGGACGAATGAAGATGACTTCTTATACTGCCTGCCTGACAACAAAGAGCTATCTGTCTGCCGAGAGATGGCGAGGAGTATAGGCTTCCCGAAGCTCGAAGCTGGATTAAGCGCCATGACGAAAGAGGATCTCGCAGACAGTCTTGCATACAATAGCCTAAAGGTATGGGAATTAAGCGTTTGAAAAAACTTTTTTAATACGTGATTCATTCCTTTGTTCTTATATGGATTCTTTTTCGTATAGGGCTTAATTCTGAGCAACGCACTACGAGCCCAAAAAAGCGCCGAAGATGAAAGCTATGAGATTGCGTTCAACAATTTGCGCTCCGAGGTTATCAAACTGAGAAACGAAGCTCTTGAAAAGGATAAAGTTCTGCTTACGCTAGTAGACAAGGTAAAGAAGGACGAAGCTGCCTCAAAAACCCAGGCCGAAGCCCAAAAGCGTGAAATTAAAGATCTTCAGAAACAGTTGGCTAGAGCCAAAGAGGAGCGCGTGCTTGAGGAAACAAAACGAGAACTTAGTGATCATATGGTCAATAAATTGGAATTAAGAGTTAAGGAGCTTCGCGCATCTCAGAGGAAATGCTATATCAAATCTGTAGAATGCGCTAAGAAGATAAAGTCCAGCTTCGCCAGCGTTGGCGCCTTTTCTAGCGAAGAAAATTTTCCAAGAGGCAATCCCGAAGGTCCACTGGATTGGATTAGTCACGAAGCAGAAGCCTTCGAGGAAATCCTGAGCAGTCGCGGCGACATCTGCGCTTTTTCAGGTGCCAGAGGAGTCGCTGCTGTTCTAGAGAAAAAAGGTTGTGAACACATAAAATCTTTAGCTCAGTCCGAAGCTGCTCTGTCCTCTGAAGACATTAAAGATCCGTCAACCGAAGCAAGCATGGTTGGCGGAAAATTCTTCACTGATATCTGGGACAATGGCGGCCGAGAAATGGCGCAAGAAATAATTCAAAGAAGTGAAAAAGGCATCCATGATGCAAGGAAAGTGGCAGAGGCTGCCGAAAGAAGCACAGAGCCCGAAGAAAAATTAGGTATTAATTAGTCGTTCTTATTGAATTGTAATTTTTATTTCAAACTTTGTTTGCGATTTGCAATAGTAATGTAGAAATGTTGTCTTCTCTCAGAACCTGCTGGATCGCTCACTGACCCTCATACAAAAGCGGATGAGGAAATTAAGCAAATGGCCGAAGCTATCATGGATAAAGTTGTTGATCAACTTTTAAATGAAGCCGCCGAAGCAGTATTAAGAGAAGACTAGATGCTATTAGAAAAAACATTTAAATTGTAATCTATGTAACATTTTGTACATTTGAATGTAATATACAAGTCTCTTTTCATTGTTCAATTCTTTACGATGCATGAAACTCTACATACATACCATTTTTGAGCCTTCGGCGAAAAAACACCTTCCCTTCTTTTCATGCTTCGTGAAGAAAACATTCTTCGTTAAAATTATTCTGATGAATCACATGCATGCTTCGTGAAAACATTCTCCGAAGTTATACAATTTCGATATTGCCCTGATAAAGCCCGTCCATGCTTCGTAAAAATATCCTCCGAAACTGTATTCCGAAGCTATATAATTTCGATGTCACTTTCTCAAAGCATCCTTTCGAGGGTTGATAGTGTCCCCTTCTTTTGCCAAATGCAGTATGATGTATGATGCTTATGTTATGCAAAATGATGTGATGATGTTATGTTATGCAAATGACATTTGTTCCGAAGATACACACAAAACTTATTCGTAAGCTCTGCATTCCCTTAGGAACGTCTTTGGAGCTTCTTCGCCTTTTACTTAGACGGTATAAGCTCTGCATTCCCTTGGGAACGTCTTTGGAGCTTCTTCGCCTTTTACTTAGGCGGTATCAGCGTTGACTTTTCGCTGTAGGCTCTGCATTCCTTTAGGAACGACTTTTGAGCAGAAAACTTACACTGCGCTCCCTTTGGAACGGCTTTTTGTGACTTCATAAACTTACTCTGCGTTCCTTAGAACGACTTTCCGTTTCTCCGAAGGATTTTTCATACTTCGAAGGTCCTCCTTGTTAACACAAAAACTTCAGCAACTTAAGTCTGTGGGGAAAATAGATTTTCCTTGCGGGAAACAGTGAAATTATTACATGGAAACTATCAATGTTTTTTGCTACACAGAGAATAGAACTGAATAGAAAAAACTGCTATCAAAGGTAGGATATGTGTCAATATATGTGCTTCGACTCTGGCACAGTGCTGTTGACTGTGCGAGCTTCGGATTGTTCTCTGAAGTCCCTTTGATGTGGAGCATATTGACTCCCTTCTGGCTGTTGACCTTGTTGCAATGGAGGTGGAGGCGGAGGCTGGTGCCAGGAAGCTTGAGGTTGACTTGCCGAAGCTACAGAAGCTGCAGGATGGTTGTCTATGTATTGTGGGATGTAAGGCGGATGATACGAAGCAGTATGCATGACCTGCTTCGGCTGAGCTTGTTGAGATGCAGCTTCGGCTATTTCCTTTTGCTTCTGGATTGTAATATGGCACGTCCTGGTGGTATGGCCCTTGCTTTCTCCACAGAATAAGCAAAACAGTTTCCTTGGTTGATCTCCGAATCTTCCGCCGAAGCCCCTGGCGCCTCTGCCTCTTGGAGCTGGTGGCCGGAAGGAAGTTTGTTGTTGCCCCGAAGCCTGTGAGGAGCACTACGGTCTGTTCTGCTGACTCCCCTTATCATCATTCTGAGTGTTGTGGATGGACCGGACATGCCTCGGGTAGTATCTTCCTCCGAAGCCCCTGGTCATTTCAGAGAATCTGAAGGCCTCCTCCCTTCTTTGGCGAAAGTCATTGTCAGCACGAATGTACTCATCCATCTTTTGGAGCAGTTTCTCCAAGGTCTGAGGAGGCTTCCGAGCAAAGTATTGAGCTGCAGGTCCAGGACGAAGCCCCTTGATCATGGCTTCGATAACAATTTCATTGGGCACCGTTGGTGCCTGCGCCCTCAAACGTAAGAACCTTCGGACATACGCCTGAAGGTATTCTTCATGATCCTGCATGCACTGGAACAAGGCTTGGGCTGTAACCGGCTTCGTCTGAAATCCTTGAAAGCTGGTCAATAACATATCCTTCAGCTTCTGCCATGAAGTAATCGTTCCTGGCCGAAGGGAGGAATACCAGGTCTGAGCAACACTCCTGACGGCCATAACGAAAGACTTTGCCATTACTGCAGCATTGCCACCATACGAAGACACTGTTGCTTCGTAACTCATCAAGAACTGCTTCGGGTCCGAATGGCCATCGAACACGGGAAGCTGGGGTGGCTTATAGGACGGAGGCCAAGGTGTAGCCTGCAGCTCAGCGGACAGAGGAGAAGCATCATCGAAAACAAAATTTCCATGATGGAAATTGTCATACCAGTCATCCTCGTTGACGAAGTCCTCCTGATGAAGGTCTCTTTGCTGAGGCCTTCTGTTCTGCTCATCGTGAGTAAGATGGCGAACTTCCTCAGAGGCTTCGTCTATCTGCCTTTGCAACTCAGCTAGCCGGGCCATCTTCTCCTTCTTCCTCTGCACCTGCTGATGTAGCATCTCCATATCCCTGATTTCTTGGTCTAGCTCATCCTCCTGAAGCGTCGGGCTGACGGCCTTCCTCTTCTGGCTTCGGGCTTCCCGAAGAGAGACGGTCTCCTGGTTGTGGTCCAGCGGTTGCAGTGCTGCAGCCCCAGTCGCTGAAGCTTTCTTCGGCGCCATAGCGAAGGTCTATAGCTTCCGAAGGTGTTCAAAAAACTCGAAGTGGAAGTGAGTTCACCGGAGGTGGGCGCCAATGTTGGGGACTTGTTCTCAAATGCTTCGGATTAAGAACAAGGCAACATAGAAAATGTTAAACGTTAAGGCCCTTCGTCCTCCACAACATTATATCCCTTCGGGATATAATGCATCTCGGACGAAGATTACGAAGGACATACCTTCGTAAACGTAAATAGTAATGACGAAGAATTTATATAAAGCATGAACATCATCATAAAATTATTTTTATTAATCATGGAAAAATGTAAATGATTTTAAATTACAAATGTACCTTCGGTCCTGAGAGAAGGTAAAAGTACAAGCGTGACGCAAAAGTGAATGCCAAGTCAGCGTGAACAGTACGGGAGTACTGTTCACCTATTTATAGACGCGGGACGCAGCCCACGTAAAATTACATCTATGTCCATTACATTTCTCAATGACTTATGGAAATCCGTTAAGGTCCACGTAGTCTTTTCATCTCTAAGTCGGTTCCTCCCCTTTGCTATCGCGACGAAGCTTCCCTGCGCACAGCTTCGGCCGAGCACCACCCTTCGTAGAGCTTGGTAATCAGCCCGTCCTTCGTCTGGTTCGGGCTTCGTCCTGACCGTACTTCATATTCATAATTCTGAATCCGAAAGCACCTGTTCACATAGTCCACTTGGAAAACATTGTCAAATCATGTTTTTGAGGACCTTCGGAGGACGAAGGCCCCCAACAGACGAGCAGGCCCAGGACCTCATTGGAGGAACGAAACCTGCACCACCTGCACCATAGCGCGACACGAACCAGCAACCTAACAGGCGCTAGGAGAAGAGGCCTCGTGAGGAGGTACATGCCGCCGGACTACCCGTCACTCGAGCTTGAGGTGCACCCTGCGGAGGCGAACGGATACTGGATGACATCCTCGACGCCCAGTGCCCGTACCACAAGGACATGCGCCACACCCTATGGAATTGTAGGGACTTCAAGCACTCCATCGGACATGGCTGACCGTTCCAGCCTCTACCACTTCCCCCACCACGAGGAGGACCCGATGAGCCTAGGTAGCCTCAACAACCAGAAGGGGGAGGGGCAAAGCATTCCCACGCATTGACAGGGAGGTCAACGTCATCTTCGGAGGACACAGATCGCAGGAGAACAAAAGGCAACAGAAGCTCAACGACCGACAGGTCCTGGCGATAACCACAAGTGCCCTAGCTCCTTATCGGTGGTCAGAGCACGCAATAACCTTCAGCCGAGTGGATCAGTGGCTCAACTTCGACCACCCTGGCAAGTACTCGCTCCTCGTTCATCCGGTGATCTGAGAGAGCAGGGTAAAGAAAGTACTAGTGGATGGGGGAAGTAGCATTAATGTTACCTTCCCCCGGACGCTCCTAGCCTTGTGGGTTGCACTCAAAGACCTCACTGGGTCAGATACACCTTTCTTCGGTATCGTGCCGACCGAAGGGGAATACTCACTTGGGCACATCTACATGCCTGTCACCTTTGGAACTCTGGAGAACTACAGAACCGAGTTCCTGAGGTTTGAGGAGGCACGCTTCGACTGTGGGTACAATGCCATCAATGGCAGACCGAGACTGGCTAAGTTCATGGCCATTCCACACTACTCATACATGATATTGAAGATGCCGGGACCTCAAGGAGTCATCACCGTGCGCACTGACTTCCAAGGCACTGCGGAGTGCTTCCGGGGAGCCATCCAAGCAACCCTCACTGCCAGGCCCCCGACAGCTCTCCCTGCACCGGTGGACATCAAGCCAGAGGAAGGCCTCACAATACCTACTAACAAAGCTCAAGCCATGGCCTCTATGCAGCCGACTGAAGAGACTAAGATGATCAACTTGGGATTTGCCGATGAGCGCAAGACTGCCATCATCAGTTCCAGTCTCGACGACAAATAGGAAAGTGCGCTCATCCGGTTCCTGCAAGATAACCAGGACATATTCGCATGGCAACCTGCGGATATGCCGAGAGTCCCGAGAGAACTGGTCGAGCACAAATTGAAGGTCTATCCTCAAGCAAGGCCCATTCGACAGAAGCTGCGTCGTTTCACGCCTGATAAATGAGAAGCTATTCGCGCCGAGTTGGCTCGCTTAGTGGCTGTAGGGTTCATTAGGGAGGTACTACATCCTGAGTGGCTAGCAAATCCTATTCTTGTACTCAAAAATAATAAAGTGGATTGGCGCATGTGCGTCGACTATACTGATCTCAACAAGCATTGTCCAAAGGATCCCTTCGGGCTCCCTAGAATAGATCAGGTAGTTGACTCGACTGCTAGCTGTTCTATGTTGTCCTTCTTAGACTGCTATTCTGGATATCATCAGATCAGCTTGGCAAAAGAAGATGAGGAGAAGACTGCTTTCATCACCCCATTTGGAGCCTTCTGCTATACCTCCATGTTGTTCGGCCTCAAGAACGTGGGAGCAACTTACCAAGGGCCATCCAAACATGCTTAGCCGATCACTAGGGCAAGCGGGTGGAAGCCTACGTCGATAATGTGGTAATCAAAACAGAAAAATCAGAAAACTTCATCGAAGATTTGCAACTAGTCTTCAACAGCCTGGGGCGCTACCAGTGGAAGCTTAACCTAGAAAAATGTGTTTTCGGGGTACCGACAAGAAAGTTTCTCAGATTCATTGTCAGCCACCGAGGAATTGAAGCTAATCCAGAAAAGATTGAGGCCATCATGAGAATGGAAGCGCCACAATCACAGAAAAAGGTGCAGAGGCTTACTAGATGCACGGTAGCCTTGAGTAGGTTCATATCAAGGCTAGGTGAGAAAGGCACGCCGTTCTACAAATTGCTCAAAAAGGTGGACAAGTTTCAGTGGACCACAGAGGCATAAGAAGCTCTAGAGGCACTGAAGAAGTTTTTGACTACACCACCACTACTCAAACCACTGCACCGAGCTACACCGAGTCAGTCGGTGGAAGATCTGTTGTTATACATCTCCTACATGACTCACGTGGTAAGCACCGCGTTAGTAGTCAAGTGGGTGGAGGAAGGACATGCATATCCGGTGCAACATCCAGTCTACTTCATCAGTGAAGTCCTCGGGCCCTTAAAGATAAAGTATCCTCAAGTCCAGAAGCTGCTATATGCGGTACTCTTAACCGCTCGCAAGCTCCGTCACTACTTTGATGACCACAAAGTCATAGTAGTCACAGGATTTCCAATAGGGGACATTCTCCACAACAAAGAAGCTAATGGAAGGATAGCCAAGTGGGCGTGCAAGCTGGGAGCTCACGACATAGAGTTCCGGCCCCGCACCGCAATAAAAACTCAGGCGCTGCTTGACTTTGTATCAGAGTGGACTGAGCACTAGGTCCCGGACAGCCTAGAAGTTACTGAGGTGTGGAGAATGTACTTTGATGGCTCGTTGAAGCTGCAAGGAGTAGGTGCAAGGATTCCCTTTATTGCTCCTGGAGGTGAGCAACTCAAGTACGCACTCCAGCTAATGTTTCCAGCATCAAACAATGCAGCAGAGTATGAAGCACTTATCCACAGGTTAAGCGTCACTGTATCACCCGGCATCAAGAAACTAATAGTATATGGTGATTCGCTGGTGGTCATAAGCCAGATAAACAAAGACCAGGATTGCTGGACTAACTCCATGGGCAAATACTGCACAGCTGTGTGAGGATAAATTCGAAGGATTGGAGTTCCATCACGTGGAAGGAGACTGCAACGCAGCAGCAGATGCGTTGTCGAAGCTGGGATCCAGTCGAGCCCAGGCTCCACCTGGGATCTTCGTCCAAGAAATATCATAGCCGAGCATCCTCTCAGATCAGGTGGAAGAGTGCAACACCTTGAGCTAGCTAGAGTCAGACCCTAATGACTGGAGAGAGCCTATCATCAGGTATATAAAAAATGAAGAAAAACCGGATGACAAGGCTGCAGCGGAACGCATTGCGAGGCAGTTAACCCACTACACCATCATAGGGGGCTTACTATATAGGAGAGGTGCAGCAGGAGTCCTCATGAAATGCATTCACTCAGCTACTGGGAAGCAATTGCTGGATGAAATCCACGCTGGGCATTGTGGGGTACATGCAGCATCAAGAATTCTGGTCGGAAAGGCTTTCAGATCCGGTTTCTATTGGCCAACTGCGAAGAGCGATGCTGCTGAGTTAGTCCAGAAGTGTGAGGCGTGCCAATTCCTATCAAAGCAATAGCACTTACCTGCGCAGCAGCTGCTGACCATTCCTGTAACATGGCCATTTTCATGCTTGGCGCTAGACATGATTGGACCTTTCAAGAAAGCTCAGGGAGGCTATACTCATATACTAGTTGCCATTGACAAATTCACAAAATGGATAGAGTACAAGCCAATCGCCTCTTTGACCTCAGCCAAAGCAGTGGAATTTATACAAGACATAATATTCAGGTTTAGGATACCAAACAACATCATCACTTACTTGGGATCCAACTTCACCAGCGCTGAATTCTTTGATTACTGCGAGCAAATGAGCATCCAGATTAAGTACGCATCAGTGGCACACCCAAGAGCCAATGGCCACGTAGAAAGAGCCAACGGAATGATACTGAATGCACTTAGGAAAAAGGTATTTGACAAGAGTGAAAAGCTTGCAGGAAAATGGATCAGAGAACTGCCCTACGTAGTCTGGAGCATGAGAACTGAACCCAATCGGGCTCTGCATGGAAATACTCCATTTTTTATGGTTTATGGGTCAGAGGCAGTGTTGCCTGCCGACCTAATCTTTGGGGCACCGAGGTTAACTTTCGAGAACATAGCCGAAGCATAAGCAACTAGGCTGGAAGATATTGATGTGCTGAAGGAAGAACGATTGAACGCAGTAATTCAGTTGGCTAGGTACCAGCAGACCTTGAGGCGCTACCATGATAAAGCTATGCGGCATCGATCCTTTGCAGTGGGAGACTTGGTCCTTCGCCGAATTCTAACGGGGGAAGGGCAACACAAGCTATCACCACTGTGGGAAGGACGGTTCATCATGTCAGAGGTCACACGACTGGGATCATATCGGCTTACTCAGATGGACGGCACAGAAGTGGGGAACTCGTGGACCATAGAACAGATCAGAAAATTCTACCCTTAGCGAGGCCTCAACACTCTTGAAGGAATATTGTACTCGGTAATCTGAGGACTTCATCATCAATAAAGCTTTCGTTTTCCAAAGGCATTCAGACTCTTGACTTATAGCTAACTTCGATTGGGCTTGGCTTGAAATCAGCACACTTACTTGACTTAGGGTGACCACTGTACCTGCTAACGGAGCAATCGGCTTAAGTCGGCGACGGCTTAAGTCGGTGCGACATGTTCACGCTTACTTGACTTAGGGTGACCACTATACCCTGCTAACGGAGCAATCGACTTAAGTCTGCGACGACTTAAGTCGGTGCGACATGCTCACGCTTACTTGACTTAGGGTGACCTCTATACCCTGCTAACGAAGCAATCATCTTAAGTTGGCGACGACTTAAGTCGGTGCGACATGCTCACGCTTACTTGACTTAGGGTGACCACTATACCCTGCTAACGGAGCAATCGGCTTAAGTCGGTGATGACTTAAGTCGGTGCGACATGCTCATGCTTACTTGACTTAGGGTGACCACTATACCTTGCTAACGGAGCAATCAACTTAAGTCGGTAACAACTTAAGTCGGTGCAACATACTCACGCTTACATGACTTAGGGACGATCACTATGCCGTACCAGCGAGGCGATTAGCTTAAGTCAGAAATGCCTTAAGCCAGCACAGTATACTTACATTCACGCTGTTTAGGGTGACCACTGTACCCTAATAAGCAGAATGACCAACTAAGATTAAAAGCACTTCAGAAAAAGAAAACATCTTACTTGCAAGTGCTAGGGTGTTTTCTGGCACCCTGTTCATAGAATGATCGAGTTCTAACACAATTGTCGTGTGCACATAGAATTCATATTACATCTATCCTCCAAAGAGATGCTAACTCGATAAGTAAAGTGTTCCACAGGAAATCACTATGTTGAAACATATTTGCAGGCAGTATCCTTCGCAAGAGCAATAGAAGAAGAGGGATAGCTTGCAGCATCAGGCGCGACCTTGACATCAGCAACAATATCGTTAGGAACCACGATGCCAGGTCTCCTCATCAGGATCCATCCGACACGAATGGCTTTATCCATAGCCTTGTCACATTGTGCCTTCAAGACGACACAATTTTTCTCTAGAGTTTTAACAGCAAGTTGAGCGACCTCTAGCTCCTGCGCGATAAGTCTCTTGGAGGCGCGCAGATCCTTGATGGTGGAGTCTTTGGTCGACAGCAGTTGTCCAAGTCGCAGAACCTCGTCCTAAGATGCCTGCAGCTCATGGCGATGATGGTCTAGGTCAGACATGGTGAAGCGGTGGCTCCTCTCTAGGATGGTCAAGGAGTTACTAGCATCACGGTACAACCTGTCTAGATTGTCACGAGAGGCGACGAGTGCCCGTTTCTCCTCCTGCAAGCAGAAAACAACATTCAGCATTAAAGCGACAATAACAGAGCAGGGTCAGCCAGGGAAGTTTACCTCATGTGTCATCCTCTCAAAATCAAGATAGGCATTTAGGAAAGAGTTCAGGGAACGTGCACTATCCAGAAAGGTAGAAGTCTGGGCTAAGTTATCCTGACTCTGAGAATACTTCTCAAAGTCAGAGCACCGTTGAGCCATATCTGATAAAGCAGCTGAAAAAGAACGTGTGATTAAAGACAAGTTAAGCAATTAAAGCAACTAAGAGAAACCGTGAGCTCACTAACCAGCGTTCGATGCCCTCAAATCATCTATTTGTTTCTGGAGCAGCAGAGGGTTCCACTGCATCAGAGATAAAGCTTGATCAGGAACAGCGGCGCCGTAAGATCTCAATTGGGCAGATACACTGTCAACAAAATCTTGTGGCCATAGAAAGATGATCAAAAAGAAGAGAATTCACCAGTATGAACAATAAAGAGCAAAAGGTTGACTCACCTGGAGATTGGAAAGGAATAGTGGAAGACCCGACGTAGGAAGGACTGGTGCCTGGCCTGATGAAGGAAGATCAGCAGGAACAATCTCAAGAACATGACTTGGGGTGACCTCAGCCCCACCAGCAGGCAACAGGTTCCTGGCGTCTGGCTCGCCGACCTCTAAGGCGACTTGGCCAGTTAAAGCCATAGAAGCAAGTGTCGCCGTCACCTCCTCGGACCTGATTGGGGGTGACCCGATGTGGACGTCCATGGAAGCAGTAGAGAGGGAGCATGCCAGAACACCCTTGGGGCTGGATTACCGCCAACACTACCCTCAGGGGCTAGGTTGCTACCGACAATACCCTCAGGGGCTGGGTAGCTACCAGTGCCACCCTCGGGGGCTGGGTCTTCTGCAGCAGCCACCTCTAAGGCTGAAGGCCCCTCAGCCACCTCCATGGGAGTTGGGTGACTCGGATCAGTGTCCTTACATGGAATACTGTCACACCCGTTTCCCAAGGGCAGAGCCGGGTGCATCGCATATGTGTGCCAGGATCTATTTTCACACATATGTTGACGTCACAAGTGTAATATATCAAAAGAACAATGCATAAAAGCGTAAATAACGATTTTATTAACATATTACACTTCGAACAGACATAGTGTCTTAACCTTTATTCATCAAAGTACAGCGAAACATGGACATCCATCCACAGGAAGATGACCGGGGGTAACACTAGACTAGCATCCATGGAGTTCAGCATCATATCTTCATCTGCAACTTCTGATCAAAATTAAGCAAGGGTGAGCTCACTTATGGTCGGGGCTCAGCAAGTGGGGGAAAAACTAATGCAAGGTAACAAGGTGAGGCTAAGGTTGAGCAGTAAGCATTTTAGTTGGTCAACATTTTATTAACAACACCTGTCTTACTAATAAGTGTGAATCCCAAATATCCCATTAAACAAAGGAATATGAATATAACAAAAACACTTAAGTGAAACCACTTAAGCAAACCATTGGTAGATCATCGGATCTCGATTTATTTCCATCTTCAAGTTCAATTATCATGTGAGGAGTCCAGGCTGCTCATAACCGTGAGCACGGCTGATATATCAGTTTTACACTCTGCAGAGGTGGCGCATCTTTACCCATGAGTTGCGATTCCCTTCTAGCCCGGGTTAGCTAGACCCGTATTCACTTCTGAGGTGAATGGCCAGGGTCTCACTACGAGGCTTCTCCCTAGAGTCCTCATTACGCAAATGCTGGAAATGGTCAAACTGCATAAGGCACACCTACCGTAACCAACTTATAGTCCAGACTACAGGGTAAAGCTTTGGGAACTATGCCCGTATCCAATCTGCCTGAGCCGGAACTATAAGAGCTTGCCAGATGCCCCTGTTCCTGTCGACCACGACCAGCACCCAACATAAGACTTCCCTAGTTATTTAGCCAAGACCAGAGCCATGATAGTTCTCATGGTAGCACTATTTTCCCGGGTGGTCACTCCATGTTCCAATTAATATGCAATAATCTTGTTTAACCATCGGGTTAACAACAATAAAGTAAACTTACCATTTGAAACATTAATATCATAAACGGGAGTGACTGCATAAAGTTAAGTTGTAGCAATAGCATAGCTACGAAAGTAAAGTATAATACCCAGTTTTGATCAAGGAATAAGGTTGGAAAGGTTATCTAAATAGCTAACCCGTCAAATTATGCACATATATCCAAAAGAATAAACTTTATTAAATGTATTGTTTGGGATCAAACAGAGTATGCAGAGGGAGAAGTCCACTTGCCTTGCTTATTGAAAACTTGAGGTTCTTCCACGGATAGGAACGGATCTTGATTCTTAACTTCTAGGTCAACCACTGAATATCACACAAACAAACAAGAAGAACAAACACCATTCAATAGCATACAACATTTACCATACGTAAAGCTAAAAGAAAGCCTAACGAAAAGAACGTTCGCTTTTCAAAAACGTCGCAAGTCATGGTTATAATAAGAGGGTATTCTTTAAAAAAATGTGTGATCTATACTTTATAAAATAAGACATGAGCTTAAAAATATCTTAAATAAAATCTACAAATATTAAGTTCACCCATTTAATCTTTTTTTAACACATCATATGTGATATGTCTAATATTCAGGGTTTATAAGATGGTAAAACAGGTTATAACAATATTAAACCTTTTTAACATTTTAGAAAAGATATATGTTATATATCTAAGGTTAATGGGTGACTAATCACGTTATAAATTTTTAGAAGCATTATGTAACATATAATTCATTGTTAAAAGGTCATTATTATTAAACACCTATTTATGGAAAGTTATGATATATGCTTTAATGAACTTTTATGTAAAAGACAATAAACAAACAATTATATTTTATTTTTATTATAAAGTACATGTCCTATATTTTATTAAGAAAGCCATATACAAAACAATATACAAACTAACATTATTATTATTATTAAAGAACATGAACACTATTTTCATTAGTTTATTCTTTAGGAAAACTAAGTGATATATATATAAATAATATGGACTAAGTTTGATTAAATGATTAACTAAGCATATATAACCAGTTGTGAACAATTTGTAATATAAATCTAATTAACTAGATTATGAGACGACATAATTACTCTATTGTTTATCTTTACCTTTAGTTTAGAAACATATGATCTAGATATTTAAAATGAAAATTATATTCATTGGTATGTTATTAACTATCGTTTTAGTTCTAACGGTGTGAGCATTTAATTAAGCCATTATATCGTTATTAGAAAAGTTATATGACATATTACTATTGTAAAGCATATAATTATGGATACTTAAATATGAGACTAAATGAGTTTTATGTGAAGGGACAATAAATGATTATCATTCTATTAGGAAAACACTAAATCTATATTTGTTGAGAAAACTACATTGAACCCGATAGGTTTTAAAGACATGAACACCAATTCTATCATTTTAGTTATGTGGGTGCATTAAGCTATATTAATATTATTGGAAACCCCAATTTGGCATATACGTATTTAAATATAAAATACTTGAATATAAATCTAAATCATAAAAAAAGTAATTATATAGTTGTTTATTTAGTACGATTGATTAGAAAATATGATCTACAATTCTTTTTAATTTCATACTTAGAAAACTATGCATAAATTAATATAACGGTCACAAATCATATTTAAATTATGAACAGTTGGAAACACCTACTAAAAATGCTTATCATACAATCGTGAAACTAACGACACTATTTCTATTTAGGTTCCAAATATACATGTTATTAACAAAAACTGTAACAAGGACTAAAACATAATTAAAGGTAGACTAGAAGGGGTAGCTGGTAAATTTATATTTTTTTTATACAAATGTCATTATAAATAATTATCTCTTATTTTTGGTTGAAAACATAAAGCTATAATTCTTATTATTTCTTGTTTGAAAAATATAACAATCATAATTCAAATATTAACGAAACATGTAAAATGTTGCAAACACTAATTTTAAATGTGTATCACAAATTTATGAAGCTGACAAATCAATATTTACTTTATTTGGGTTTTAAATACGTATTTAAAATATGAAACCTATCGCATGTATCTACACGTAATTAAACATACATATGAAGAGGGTAGCTGGTAAAATGTTCGTCTTTTTCTACCTTGGTTCGGCGACGGGGATGGATTTATAGCGGCAATAAGGAGGGCACCAACAGGGAAGTCGACGATGTGGTCAAGTCGCAGCGAACAGCAGCACGAAGGGTGTGGTCGTTGCGCGGTGATGAAATCCGTTGAACGACGAATGGCGATGACGTCGGGCGAGCAGTTACAACAGTGTCAAGCGACAACAAACCAGGTGGCTGACTTCTCGACGCATGCAGCAGGAGTTTCGGCGAGGTACTGCGCAGCACGGTGGCAAGCAGAGATACGCAGCAATGGCGGGCAACAGCTTACGCGGCGCAGAGTCACAAACGAGGAGTCGACGACGACGGTGGTGCTGCTGCGCGCGTAGGCAGGGGTTCTTGACGAGGTGCTGCGTGGATGACGAGGCTCCAGCGACGACGTTCGACGGCGACGGGCACGGTTGCTCCGGTGATGAAGGACACGGTGGTCGGCTCTGCGGGCGACGTACGGCAAGATAGGAGCGCGCGAGAGGCTAGGAGTCTGGGCAGGACTAAAGGGCGTGGCCTCGGCATTTATAGAGGGAGGGAGGAAGATAGAGGGCGCTGGGAGAGAGAAGGGCGCAATGGCGTCTTCAAGCGCCCTTAATGGCGACGTTACCAGAGCGAAATCAGAGAGAGGGAAAGAAGGAAACAGAAGTATTAACGCGCTGGCGAACGGTCACGGAACGTCGGGGGTCGCGGTCGGGCAGGGCGCGCTCGACTGGGCGCGGGGCTTCGGCGCGCATGGCGCGGTCTCCTGGGCTGCTCGGGCGTCGGGGGCAGGGGCGCGTCCTTGCGTGTCAGCTCGGCTGCGCGGCCTGGGTCGGGTCGCGGGCGGCCGAGGGGCGGCTGGTGGCCTGAGCGCGCGGGGCGGCTTGGGTGCAGGGGCGGGGCGATTTGAGCACGGTTGTGATGTCCAGCGGCGTGAGGGACAAGCGAGCAGTGCGTTGGCTGGAAACGAAACGATTTGGTGAAGAAAGCTCCTGACAACGTGGGCCCATAAGTCATAGGGTAATATAGAATGAAAGAGAACGTGGTTTGGCTTGCAGGGCTAGGAACGAGTGTGCGTGCGTTTTGTTTTTTTTTATTTTTTTCTTTTTTTAATAGAATATATATAAATATGAATATATATATATATATATATATTTAAATATTTCAAAATTATAATAAATTCAAAGATAATATTTTAATAACTAAAATTTATAATGATTAATCTTTACGCAAATTTCTATTATTTAAATAAATTGAGCTCTAAAAAGGAATTCAATAAAATGAAACTTTCACAAATACCTACAAACAAAAAAAATATTAGCATATCAAAATGCATGTTCCAAAAACACTTATTTTAATAGTTCATTCTTATTTTATAAAATGAGTTTTTTTTTATCACAAAACATAATCCAAAAATTGGATTTGAAATTCAAATCAAGCAAAATACATGCATCGACATGAATGCATCAAACACTTGGTAAAATTTATCTATTCAAGAAATTATGCGGTTTAATTATATCCCGTTTCATTATTTGAAAACACAAATATTTCCTTTCTAATAGAAACTAAATGATTAAACTAGGTTTCCTTTAATTGATGGATTTAGGGCGTTACAAAATCTACCCCTCTTAAAAAGAATCTCGTCCTCGAGATTAGGGAAGGCTAGCAAGAAAACAATGATGATATATGGTTACTCGTAGGTTCTTGGTTCACATTGAGCTCTTCTAAACTTAAGGAACTTATTGTTTCTTCGCTTCGCAATGACTACAAATCAAGCAATCTTCATCATCGTACTTATAACTGGTGGGTCTTCTGATTCATTGCTTAGGTCATGCTTGGCAGCTTTCTTCTCTATTCGGTCTAGACGCTTCTTGGGGCATTCGCGAATAAGATGTCCTTCGTTTTTGCAGTAGTAGCAAGCACCTCTTGCTTTGAGTTCTTTGCGAGTTAACTTTGCTTGACCAACAGGGAATGAGGGTTGACTGGGTGTCTGTATCTCATGTAGCTGAGCCTGACTTGATTCTTCTGTTTGGGTATCCATGTGTTTTGTGGCTTTCGCTTGAGGTGGACTAATCATATATCCAAACGTTTTTCTATTCCTTTTGTTGTTCTTCATTCCATTCATCGAATATCTCTGTGACTCGTTTTTCTCGTTCATAGTTGTTAAGGTAGGAATATTGTCGTTGGCATCATTTACTTCATTTCCATTGGGGTTCATCATCTGGTTAGAGAGTAAAGGAGATAGTGAGACAAGATTACATAAGAGGCTTGTACGATATGAAGATAAAGAGCTAACACAACGTTTTAATTTCCAATATAAGATTAGTTAAGGAACAAGGGTGGTTTCAGATTTCTACTAGCTTCATCATACTACAAGAGCGTACAAGTGTCATAATCCTTAACATAGATCCTTTTGAACCTTATAGATTTCAGAGCTTGATATCCAAATAATCTTTCTGATCCAAGAGTATTTCTTTGAGCACAATGTGAGAGAAAATCTCGAGCGGGACTTTAGGGCAACTAGAGTAGAGCATCACATTGTTTGCATATAATAGATGACACCATACTTTATTTTCTTTATAAAGAGACAAAACACAATAGGTGCGAAAGATTCTCCAAATTTATTCATATATCACTTAGCACAATTACAATTTCTCAAAGGGGCAACAACTTGACATTTTTTTTCCCGTGAGACATACTCCTTCTCCTAGCTAAACGATATATTACTCTTCCTTGATAGATGTACCAATCTGAGCTGGAGGTCGGTTGTCTTCAACTACTATTGTTTCTCCAGATGGAGTTTCCAAGCACATGGTTTTCTCAGTATGTTGGATTACTGCTTTAGTTCTTTGTAACCAATTCTTTCCAAGAATCACATTCTTTCCCATTGATTCTATCACTAGGAGATCAGCTAAAAAATCTATCCCGTTTATTTTAATACTTACTTTCGGACATATGTAGTTTACTAACATTTTTCCTTCGGGTGCACTGATGGTCTTCCTTGATCTCAAGGGACACTTAAAGATACCATACTTTGTTGTAAACTGGGCACTGATAAAAGAATGTGTTGTACGAGGATCATACAACACGGTGGCGATAGTTGTGTGAATGACTAGTGTTCCAAAAATCACTGCATTATCGCATGGAATTGTTCCTGTCACTGCATAACTTATCTTTCTTGTGGTCTCTTTCAGTTGTTTACTCTTTGTTGATGCATGGGTTTGAGGGTGTTGTCTTTTCTTTTGGACCTTATTGATCTCCACATCCTTCTTAGGACAACCATTAACAAGATGGCCGGTATCACCACAGCCAAAACCAGCACGACTTGATAAGTTACATGGTGGAGTTGTCTTTATGGTGTTGGTAGAAATTTCTGTGCATTTTTGTTTGCATTCCATGTCTGAAGACTGAGATAGCTTCATCTCGGTGGTGATCTGTAGTGAACTTTTCTCAGGACAGTTATGGAAGTAATGACCTTCACGTTCACATTGATAGCAAGCTTTTCTTGAAGTTATTTCTTGACCTTTTCCATGTTTCCCTTTTCATTTCTTGGACCTGATGCGACGACGAGGCTGAAACTGTGTGCAGGTGATAGTCCATCCATCAATGTAACACTCATGTGCTTATTTTTGTAGCTGGGCATCCTTGTGATGTTTCCTTTTTGGAAAACCTGGCAATTCATCGTCTGATAGTGCATCTGCTATTAGTTGTTCTTGGGGAGACCATTGTCTTTTTATACCAGAAAACAAAATCCGGTTCTTCTGTTTTGTAGTTTCACTTTCGTTTGTACTGATCTGGCGACAAGGAATTCCATAATACTCGCAACAACAACAGGTTCTAGGGTTAATTGTCTGTTGGTTTGGTTGTGCATCCCTTTGGGTCTTGAATTTCAGTTCATCAGCTGTTTTATTCATAGTGTTGTTTTGATTTGCCAACACACCGCATTCTTTGCATTTAGTGACATCACTTGTCGTTGACATTCCAAGGTCTGACATCTGTATGGGTATGGAAGAATGGAAGGGACGATAGCGTTGAGCAAAGATAGATTATAGAGAGCAGAGAAATCCCATCTATCTAAGGTTTTACCTAGCTAACCGATGCCATTGTGGACAAAAGTCACACAATACAACAACAATCATTACAAAGAAGCAAATCAATCATAGTCACAAATATAACTAACATGAACTCAAACATATCAGCACAACACAATCCAATTCTACTCATTCAACCAAAACAAAAGGTGAGACAAGGTTTAGAATAAGAAAAATATTATAAAGTCAAGGAATCATATTGGAAATATCAAGGAGTTAGACAAGACATATTTGTTCATGGACAAGAGTGAAATAAGATAACCATGAACTATTAAAGTGAGGATAAATGATACAACCAAGGATATGAAGTGAGTTAGGGAGAAAGTATTATCAAGGAGACAAACTAATAGAGCATTATCAAGTAGGAGTAAGGAGACAAAGAATTTAGTATATCAAGGTAGATATTGCGCAAGGGTGGCAATACAATGGCACGAAAGCAAAAGTATAAGAAGTCAAGGGTTATATATCAATATTAGGGATTAGAAAACCACTTATAATATAATATAATATCGTCATTACCGATCTAGTCGAAAATCTTAATACTAAAGAACAATCCTATCAACCTAACCAAGAAGAATGGTAATAGATCCAGGAGATCTATAACGCAAACTTCTTGCGGGGCGGGGATAAGACAGAGAATGGAGCATCTTCCATAGCTTATAAAGGGTTTCTTCAGGCAAACTTCGCTTCAAGTTCCGCAATCATAGCTTGATCATCATCTTGCAATGCTTCTCATTAGAATCTTCTGATAGACGAAGAATCAGACAAGAAGAGTTGAAAATAAAAGAGACGAGGTTTGATATAAAGTAAGTTTTTATGAAGACAATTAAGTCAAGTTTTGAACGACTGACTGGGCTTTCCATTTCTAACTAATCTAGCGACCTATGGTCACATTGCTTTGATACCACTTCTGTCACACCCGTTTCCCAAGGGCAGAGCCGGGTGCATCGCATATGTGTGCCAGGATCTATTTTCACACATATGTTGACGTCACAAGTGTAATATATCAAAAGAACAATGCATAAAAGCGTAAATAACGATTTTATTAACATATTACACTTCGAACAGACATAATGTCTTAACCTTTATTCATCAAAGTACAGCGAAACATGGACATCCATCCACAGGAAGATGACCGGGGGTAACACTAGACTAGCATCCATGGAGTTCAGCATCATATCTTCATCTGCAACTTCTGATCAAAATTAAGCAAGGGTGAGCTCACTTATGGTCGGGGCTCAGCAAGTGGGGGAAAAACTAATGCAAGGTAACAAGGTGAGGCTAAGGTTGAGCAGTAAGCATTTTAGTTGGTCAACATTTTATTAACAACACCTGTCTTACTAATAAGTGTGAATCCCAAATATCCCATTAAACAAAGGAATATGAATATAACAAAAACACTTAAGTGAAACCACTTAAGCAAACCATTGGTAGATCATCGGATCTCGATTTATTTCCATCTTCAAGTTCAATTATCATGTGAGGAGTCCAGGCTGCTCATAACCGTGAGCACGGCTGATATATTAGTTTTACACTCTGCAGAGGTGGCGCATCTTTACCCATGAGTCGCGATTCCCTTCTAGCCCGGGTTAGCTAGACCCGTATTCACTTCTGAGGTGAATGGCCAGGGTCTCACTACGAGGCTTCTCCCTAGAGTCCTCATTATGCAAATGCTGGAAATGGTCAAACTGCATAAGGCACACCTACCGTAACCAACTTATAGTCCAGACTACAGGGTAAAGCTTTGGGAACTATGCCCGTATCCAATCTGCCTGAGCCGGAACTATAAGAGCTTGCCAGATGCCCCTGTTCCTGTCGACCACGACCAGCACCCAACATAAGACTTCCCTAGTTATTTAGCCAAGACCAGAGCCATGATAGTTCTCATGGTAGCACTATTTTCCTGGGTGGTCACTCCATGTTCCAATTAATATGCAATAATCTTGTTTAACCATCGGGTTAACAACAATAAAGTAAACTTACCATTTGAAACATTAATATCATAAACGGGAGTGACTGCATAAAGTTAAGTTGTAGCAATAGCATAGCTACGAAAGTAAAGTATAATACCCAGTTTTGATCAAGGAATAAGGTTGGAAAGGTTATCTAAATAGGTAACCCGTCAAATTATGCACATATATCCAAAAGAATAAACTTTATTAAATGTATTGTTTGGGATCAAACAGAGTATGCAGAGGGAGAAGTCCACTTGCCTTGCTTATTGGAAACGTGAGGTTCTTCCACGGATAGGAACGGATCTTGATTCTTAACTACTAGGTCAACCACTGAATATCACACAAACAAACAAGAAGAACAAACACCATTCAATAGCATACAACATTTACCATACATAAAGCTAAAAGAAAGCCTAACGAAAAGAACGTTCGCTTTTCAAAAACGTCGCAAGTCATGGTTATAATAAGAGGGTATTCTTTAAAAAAATGTGTGATCTATACTTTATAAAATAAGACATGAGCTTAAAATATCTTAAATAAAATCTACAAATATTAAGTTCACCCATTTAATCTTTTTTTAACACATCATATGTGATATGTCTAATATTCAGGGTTTATAAGATGGTAAAACAGGTTATAACAATATTAAACCTTTTTAACATTTTAGAAAAGATATATGTTATATATCTAAGGTTAATGGGAGACTAATCACGTTATAAATTTTTAGAAGCATTATGTAACATATAATTCATTGTTAAAAGGTCATTATTATTAAACACCTATTTATGGAAAGTTATGATATATGCTTTAATGAACTTTTATGTAAAAGACAATAAACAAACAATTATATTTTATTTTTATTATAAAGTACATGTCCTATATTTTATTAAGAAAGCCATATACAAAACAATATACAAACTAACATTATTATTATTATTAAAGAACATGAACACTATTTTCATTAGTTTATTCTTTAGGAAAACTAAGTGATATATATATAAATAATATGGACTAAGTTTGATTAAATGATTAACTAAGCATATATAACCAGTTGTGAACAATTTGTAATATAAATCTAATTAACTAGATTATGAGAGGACATAATTACTCTATTGTTTATCTTTACCTTTAGTTTAGAAACATATGATCTAGATATTTAAAATGAAAATTATATTCATTGGTATGTTATTAACTATCGTTTTAGTTGTAACGGTGTGAGCATTTAATTAAGCCATTATATCGTTATTAGAAAAGTTATATGACATATTACTATTGTAAAGCATATAATTATGGATACTTAAATATGAGACTAAATGAGTTTTATGTGAAGGGACAATAAATGATTATCATTCTATTAGGAAAACACTAAATCTATATTTGTTGAGAAAACTACATTGAACCCGATAGGTTTTAAAGACATGAACACCAATTCTATCATTTTAGTTATGTGGGTGCATTAAGCTATATTAATATTATTGGAAACCCCAATTTGGCATATACGTATTTAAATATAAAATACTTGAATATAAATCTAAATCATAAAAAAAGTAATTATATAGTTGTTTATTTAGTACGATTGATTAGAAAATATGATCTACAATTCTTTTTAATTTCATACTTAGAAAACTATGCATAAATTAATATAACGGTCACAAATCATATTTAAATTATGAACAGTTGGAAACACCTACTAAAAATGCTTATCATACAATCGTGAAACTAACGACACTATTTCTATTTAGGTTCCAAATATACATGTTATTAACAAAAACTGTAACAAGGACTAAAACATAATTAAAGGTAGACTAGAAGGGGTAGCTGGTAAATTTATATTTTTTTATACAAATGTCATTATAAATAATTATCTCTCATTTTTGGTTGAAAACATAAAGCTATATTTCTTATTATTTCTTGTTTGAAAAATATAACAATCATAATTCAAATATTAACCAAACATGTAAAATGTTGCAAACACTAATTTTAAATGTGTATCACAAATTTATGAAGCTGACAAATCAATATTTACTTTGTTGGGGTTTTAAATACGTATTTAAAATATGAAACCTATCACATGTATCTACACGTAATTAAACATACATATGAAGAGGGTAGCTAGTAAAATGTTCGTCTTTTTCTACCTTGGTTCGGCGACGGGGATGGATTTATAGCGGCAATAAGGAGGGCACCAACAGGGAAGTCGACGATGTGGTCAAGTCGCAGCGAACAGCAGCACGAAGGGTGTGGTCGTTGCGCGGTGATGAAATCCGTTGAACGACGAATGGCGATGACGTCGGGCGAGCAGTTACAATAGTGTCAAGCGACAACAAACCAGGTGGCTGACTTCTCGACGCATGCAGCAGGAGTTTCGGCGAGGTACTGCACAGCACGGTGGCAAGCAGAGATACGCAGCAATGGCGGGCAACAGCTTACGCGGCGCAGAGTCACAAACGAGGAGTCGACGACGACGGTGGTGCTGCTGCGCGCGTAGGCAGGGGTTCTTGACGAGGTGCTGCGTGGATGACGAGGCTCCAGCGACGACGTTCGACGGCGACGGGCACGGTTTCTCCGGTGATGAAGGACACGGTGGTCGGCTCTGCAGGCGACGTACGGCAAGATAGGAGCGCGCGAGAGGCTAGGAGTCTGGGCAGGACTAAAGGGCGTGGCCTCGGCATTTATAGAGGGAGGGAGGAAGATAGAGGGCGCTGGGAGAGAGAAAGGCGCGATGGCGTCTTCAAGCGCCCTTAATGGCGACGTTACCAGAGCGAAATCAGAGAGAGGGAAAGAAGGAAACGGAAGTATTAACGCGCTGGCGAACGGTCACAGAACGTCGGGGGTCGCGGTCGGGCAGGGCGCGCTCGACTGGGCGCGGGGCTTCGGCGCGCATGGCGCGGTCTCCTGGGCTGCTCGGGCGTCAGGGGCAGGGGCGCGTCCTTGCGTGTCAGCTCGGCTGCGCGGCCTGGGTCGGGTCGCGGGCGGCCGAGGGGCGGCTGGTGGCCTGAGCGCGCGGGGCGGCTTGGGTGCATGGGCGGGGCGATTTGAGCACGGTTGTGATGTCCAGCGGCGTGAAGGACAAGCGAGCAGTGCGTTGGCCGGAAACGAAACGATTTGGTGAAGAAAGCTCCTGACAACGGTGGGCCCATAAGTCATAGGGTAATATAGAATGAGAGAGAACGTGGTTTGGCTTGCAGGGCTAGGAACGAGTGTGCGTGCGTTTTGTTTTTTTATTTTTTTCTTTTTTTAATAGAATATATATAAATATGAATATATATATATATATATTTAAATATTTCAAAATTATAATAAATTCAAAGATAATATTTTAATAACTAAAATTTATAATGAATAATCTTTACGCAAATTTCTATTATTTAAATAAATTGAGCTCTAAAAAGGAATTCAATAAAATGAAACTTTCACAAATACCTACAAACAAAAAAATATTAGCATATCAAAATGCATGTTCCAAAAACACTTATTTTAATAGTTCATTCTTATTTTATAAAATGAGTTTTTTTTATCACAAAACATAATCCAAAAATTGGATTTGAAATTCAAATCAAGCAAAATACATGCATCGACATGAATGCATCAAACACTTGGTAAAATTTATCTATTCAAGAAATTATGCGGTTTAATTATATCCCATTTCATTATTTGAAAACACAAATATTTCCTTTCTAATAGAAACTAAATGATTAAACTAGGTTTCCTTTAATTGATGGATTTAGGGCGTTACAAATACTACCCTCCAAGGTCGACGATGCATGGGACGCCACCTGGGTTACCTCTTGCCCGACAGAATCAAGCAGTGAAAGTCCACCATCTAGGACCTCTAAACAGATGGTTGGAATGTCAGCTTCGGGAGGCCCCGATAGTATGTCTTCAGGAATGACTTCTTCCAGTGCCTGATCAAAGTATGATATCAAAAGCCCCTAAAGACTGATAAGTGCCGACAGAGCTTGGGAGGGAATGCTACTAGCCCCGTCGCTGCCTCTATACTGACGGCTATTCTTACGGATCAGTGGGATCTCTTTTTCTTCTTCGTCTTCATCCTCGTCAAACGTGCCTCCAGCAGCCCGCAAATCATCACAACCTTCGGCATTAACTTTGGGAATGACGTCCGCCGGGACATCGTCAGAGATGGCACAAAAGGACCAGCACCCTGATCCAAGCACGACAGTCGCCGAAGTCGCCTCTTTTTCTTCTTCTCCTCGACAGGTGCAGTCGGGCAGTTCACTTGGCGTGAATGCTTTGGGCAGGCACCTTCAAGTTTTCGGATCTCCACCTCTTTGCCAAATTCTTATCTAGTCGTGACGGCCAACGGCTCGGTGCGGGTAGAGTCAGACGATTCCCCGGCCAGTAGGCTAAGCACGGCGTCCATCTCAGCATCATCGGTGCTAGCTGGCATTTTGAAATAAGTTTACCTCTTAGCCTCAGGAAGACTCCAAAGTGGAGCAATCATGGCCTCAATGTCCTCGGGAGAGGGTCGCACTCTATGACCCGGACTACCATCATGAGTAGGAGGGTTGGAGATAAACTCTGAGAATGGCCTATTTGGCGACAGGTTCCAAGCAGAGTAAGCCACAAGAGCACCAGCATTCGAGACTCGGCCCCTCAGGATCATATCCAGTTGGCTCAACAAATCCTCATTGGGAATTTTTCTATTTGTAACCCGTGTGGAATCACTAATGCCAGTATATAAGTAGGCGAGGTAAATTCTGTCCTGCAAAGGTTGAATGTTTTTTAATACAAAGTTAGCAACCACAGCTTCAACAGTCAGACCCCCATCCTTCAGCAAGCAGATCTCAGCAAGTAATACTTTGGCCTCGGTTATCTCTGAAAAGGTAGGAGATTCTACCCAGCTAGGTGTGCGAACATCTGATTGCCTCCCTAACCGAGGGGGGAGATTTGCAATGATTTTCCACAATGAACCACTCAAGACGCCATCCTTTAATATTGTCCTTGAGGGGAATATCGAGATACTCCACTTTCCTCCCCCGACAAAGCTCTAAACTTGCACCGCCAACAAGCTGATGCTGCCCCCAGCCATCCCAGGCCGACAGTGATAAAGATACTTCCAGAGATCGAAGTGGGGGAGAATCCCAAGAAAAGCCTCGCATAAATGTACAAAAATAACAATTTGCAGAATTGAGTTAGGGTTCAAGTGTGTTAGATTTAACTCATAAAAATCAAGGAGGCCACGGAAAAAGGGGAGATGCAAAGATCAAGCCCGCGGATGAGAAATGGAACGTAAACAACGGATTCATGACTGTCCTCTGTCGGAACAGTGACACCACGGCAGATCCACCAAGAACATAGCTTTTTTGGAAGCAAAACCCCAATCTCAACAAGATGGAGAAGGTCGGATTCGGAGATGACAGACATGTGGTTACCAGCGAATGGAAGCTGGCTGTTGAGGTCGATGGGCGAGATGATTGCAGCAGCGGTGCTCTGCCTCTTCCGCTTGGGAGCCATCATGATTTTTCGGGCGAGGCGAGCGAGCTCAGAATTTCAGGGAAGAGGAGTAGCAGCTGAAGGGAAAAAGTGAAGCTAGGGCTCGGAAATCAAAAAGGCACGTGGCGCGGGTATAAATGGGGTTTCTTGAGTCGGGCATTATCTCTAAAAGTGCCAGATCACTACTTGGAAAAGCAAAAGCCTCAGACATCATTTGACAGTTACCTCTAAAATGCTGGCAATGTCAAGCATGTGGACAAACTTTCAAACGCGCAAATAGAAAGCAACAAAATTGTGGTCATTTGAAGCAACCAAATTCTTGATTCATTCTGGAGGGGGTTACACAAACTCGAAGCCGACTCATTATGAGTCGGCCTCTTTCACCCTGGTTACTACATTACATTACACTACCTTACTACTTACACTACACTACTAACTACCAGTACATTATTCTACTGCTACTACTACTGCTGCTAACTATCTATACTAATATTTAAACAAGTGGCGCTATGCCACTGGCCTTGTCGCCGCTGCCGCCCTTGCCTCCATCGTCGTCGCCGCCACCGTCGCCTTTGCCGTCGCCGCTGCCGCCCTTGCTGCCAACGCCACCATCGCCCTTGCTGCCGCCGTCACCACCGTTGCCGTCGTCGCCGCTGCCAGTGCCACTGTCACCCTTGCTGTCGTCGTTGACGTCATCGCCACCGTCGCCCTCACCGCAGTCGTCGCCCTCGTCGTCACCGTCGCCGCCGCTCCACTCCTCAGAAGAGTCGGAAGAGTCTGCCTCATCCGAGGAGACCCCTGACTCATCCAACCCACTGAGCCTGGCATGCTCGATGGAGCGCCAGTATGCCCGGGCCACGGTAGAAAGCCCCATGGAATCATCCGAGTCTTCGGATGACGCTGGGGGAGATGCCAGAGCGAGCGAGCGGTTCGACTCGGAGGATGCCTCCTCCGAGGACTCCGAGTCCCCAAAGTCTTCCAAGGGGGGCTCAGGCCATGCTTGCGCTTGTTGTCGCCACGGCGAGGCCAGCCACGACCCCTCCTGCCTCTACCCATGGTTGGTTGGAGAAGAAGAGAAAGGAAGAAGAAAGCAACTGATGATCGAAGGATGAGTGAAGAGAACAACAGTGCAAGCAGGCTATTTATAGAGGCCAGAGGTGACTGTCCACTTCCTACCACGCTCACCGAACAGTCGCAAGTATTCAATAAGCAATTCAAGCCGCCTGAAAATAAGTCAGGCAACCGGCGCCGCTTCACGTAACATGACACCATTTGGACCAAGGTCAACTGCTCAGGCAATATGATTACACCCCACGGTCACATCAAGTTATACTCCAGGACAGTGGGCTAAACGCTCTGCGTACCAAGACACCCCTTGGGCACACCCATTAGGTGTGTTGCCTAGAATTTTCAAAAGATCTTCTGAAGAAGTCATATCCACACAGTATACGCAATGAATGTACTACGACAAAAGGAAGAGATCGGCTGAAATAGAAGGAAGTCCAAATATAGCTACTGAACCGCGAGTCTAATCAGCAGAAGCATTGAAGCACAGAGCGGGGTGACGTCTAGCCGAGAGCCATCTGCCTCCACCAGCAAGATGTCCAATCTGTCACCAATCAAATGAATTTCAGACCTAACAAGGCATGGACAGATAACGCTGTTTGAATTCGCAAGAACATAAGATGATGATAGAATGCTGATTTCTAAAGCATAAAATATAGACCTTTGAATGGATTATTTTCAAAATCCACTCAAAGCTCGGGGGCTACACCCAATAGATTTTTAGTCCCAGGAAGACAAAATGCTGATTTATAAAGCATAAGATGATGACGAAATGTTGATTTCTAAAGCATAAGATGATTAAAGAATGCTGGTTTCTAAAGCATAAGATATATACCTTTGAATGGATTATTTTCAAAATCCACTCAAAGCTCGAGGGCTACACCCATTGGATGCACCTTTGGTGCACCCAATAGATTTTTAGTCCTAGGAAGACGAAATGCTGATTTCTAAAGCATAAGATGATGATGAGATACTGATTTCCAAAGCATAAGGTGAAGACCTTTGAGAGGATTTTTTAAGTATCCACTGGACACACCTTCGGTGCACCCATCGGCAGAATGGAAACCATGCCACATAACAAACCTACGAGCTAGACCTAGAATCTTTAGTCTGATTATTTCAAAATCAACTCCAAGATTGGGGTCTTATGGGGGACAGATATCCCTCGGGTCCAGTAGAAGGCAGGAAGGCCTCGCGAGAGGCTTTGGGCCAATTACCTCGCAAGGCCATCCCTTCAGGGGTCGGGGCAGAACTGCTAGCGGAGTGGGCTGACACGAGAAAGAAGTAGACTCAGGCCCAAGCAACCCGTCAGACTCGAGCGCTATTCGCAGCGTCCGCCCGACTTTCCCGCGTGCAGCGCCCTTGAATATCGGGGCGGATTAGGGATGTCGCCAAGATTGTAGGAAGATTAGTTCAGTCGGTTCACTATTATTTAGGGTATATATAATTATCACATACACATGTAGTGCCCCACGGTCGAGTATAAAATGCCTAGGGGGTATCCCATCATTTTCATCGACCATCTACCTATCTCATTAGCTTTTCTCCACCGTGGAGACTTTCCTTGTAACCTACCACATAAAGATCCACACCAGGAAGTAGGGTATTACGCCTCTCCAAGCGGCCCAAACCTGCAGAAAATTGCTTGTCGTCTCTCGTGCGTCCTGCACGAACCATTGAGCTACAGTCAACAACGTCGTCCTATCCAAAAGCACCGCAAGAGGTAACCCTGGGTGTGTAGTCGGACTCTAAACACCGACAGTCCCCGCAGCCCCCGCGTCGATGGTATGGTGGCGACGACCGTGACTATCAGATGTCGCGGTGAAACCTCCCACTCCGCTCACCCTGATCTCCCACAATGTGCGGCTATGGTTATGGGGTAGTGGGTTAGTGACACGGCGCATTGGTATATATGTAGGTAGGGAAGGTCGCGCGAAGGACGGACCGTTTGGTATGCGCGTGGTCAGTGGCAACACAATGCCTTCACGAAGATCTCGGGAGGACGACGCCCGACAAGTGGGCCCGCTAGGTCAGCGTGGGAATGAAAAGGACGGGCATGACGGCAGAGACCGACCCGTGGCCCCAGGGTGTCAGCGTGTATCCCCACTCAGCGAGCGCATTAACGCAACTGCCTGGTGGGCCCAATGCGTCAGCGTCGATACCACGAGCTAGGTCGAGCGCACGGGGTAAAGAAGTATTGGGCGAGAAGTGAAGCAGCCGGCCCGGTAGGTTAGAGTTCCTTTCTTCTTTCACCTTTTTTCTTTTTTTATTTTGAATTTCCTTTGGTAATTTCAAACCTGATATTTGAACTCAAATTTGATTTGCAGATTTCTCACATATTATATTGCACAATTAAAAGTACCAATTTTGAAGACATATATATATATTATACTCCTTCTCATTTTCTTTTCTCTCCTTTCCATCTCCATTTTCAAATCTTAATTTCAATTTATGTTTTAATCCAACTCTCAACATCATTAACTTTTTGCTATTTATTATTATTATTATTATTAGATGCACAAACAAATAAACTCCAACATGATGCATGTTTTATCAGAGAATTATTCACTTTAAATATGTTCCCTAATAATTCTCATGAACAAAAAGGCAATACACATAAAGATTTATTCCTCTCTTTTATATTCCAAAAGTTGGGTATTACAGTTATCTTATTTTTGGTCGACACTAAAATATTTTACGAATTTAATTGTTTTTTATGTTTTTCTACATAAAGAAATTAACAATACACAAATAGGCTTATAAATTCATGAAAATTTATGGAGGCACAACATATGTCCACATATAATCCTCAAAAATGTTTGGGCCAAAAAATTTACAAGATGTCATTATTTCTTCTATTTCACTTTCACTTGTTGCATAAGTTACACATGAAATCACTATAAGTATCCAAGTTTAAACATAATCAATACTTCACTTTATCATTTTCGCATGGGGACTTGAAGTTATCTTCTTACAGAATGTTTATTACTCTTGGTAACTCATTTGCATTTTTTGGTTGAACCTTGAATATTTTATGAATTTAATTGTATTTTCAAGATTTTTTGCAGAAAGAAATTAATAATACACAAGTAGCCTTAGAAATTCATGAAATTTTACGGAGGCACAACATATGTACATCTATAATCCTAAAAATGATTAGACCATGAAATCCATAAAATGTCAATGTTTCTTCTATTTCACTTCCACTTGTTACGTGAGTTATACATGAAATCACTCTATGCATCCAAGCTTCAACATAACCATTACTTCACTTTATCGTTTTCATATGGAGACTTGAGGTTATCTTCTTATAGAATATTTATTTGTCTTGGTAATTTATTTGCAATTTTCAATCCACACTAGACTTATTTTTATGAATTTAATTGCATTTTGATGATTTTAAGAAAGAAAATTAATACTACACAAATAGCCTCAGAAATTGAAATTTTATAGGAGGCACAACATATGTCTACATATAATACTAAAAATATTTGGATCCTAAACTTCACAAGATGCCAGCAATTCTTCCATTTCTCTTTCACTTGTTGCATAAGTGACACAGGAAATCACAATAAGTATCTGAGTTTCAATATAACCAATACTTCATGTGACAGAACCTCCCAAGTCATTAGGCCCACCTACAGTTATCCTTGCCCAACGGACCTCAGACAACCCTACAGGTGCACCTAATCACTTGACAAGTTCGGTATCTGTATTCTTTACCTTTGCCCAAGAGCGTTTCACCCGTCACGCAGATATTACCACACATCAAAGGAACGAATATGCGGAAGCAGTTACAATAATTTTATTTTAATTTAAAGTAGAGAAAGAGTAGTATTATTACAGACCAGAGCAAATATAAGAGTGCTGGAGTATTATTACATACATGGGAGGCAAAAACCCCTCGTGAGTAACATTAAACAAAAGTTTTTAACGGAGGACACCTCCTCCCGTGACTTCAGTCTTGATTTCCTTAAAAGTCCAATTTTATTAGCAAGTTAAGTCATTACCTGAGTTCTAGAGCTCTTTCTACCCTAGTTCAAGCAATTGACCTATACTAGCCAATTTCTTATCAACCCTTCTTTTTCACTGGATTGCTACTGTAGGTCAGTGACCAAGTCTTCATGTCCGAGAACTAACAGCGATCCGAATCGATTAGTACCCAGCTGGGGATCTCTGATCACATGACATATGTAGCATTTAACCCTTGCATATGTCAACTCGCCATCGGGGTTCTTAAGACCAGATCAGGTTCACGCCAACTGAGAGCACAGATACACCACCGTCCAGCCTCTAGCCACGGAGGGTACACGCTACTCTCGCCATCTCTCCACTCCCATTGCGTGTTATCTTATTCTGGTATTAGTCTGCCCGAGGCAAAGCTTACCCATGATGAGGCATGTGACTAGTTAAAAGGTCCTCGATCATCAATCCTACATCGAGAAGGTCCTTAATCGACTCAGACGGAGACACTACACCGAGACTCTCTTCTCGTGCAAGTCACCCGCCCGGTCTCAGCTTAATCATTTCAAACCCAAAGTTTGGTACCTGACAGAGGTACATCTTTTCCGATGTTGAACCCATCATGGCCATGATGGATCCACCATCAGGTTTTATTTTTTGAAAACATCCCATCCACTTGAAGCATCATCTTTTGTTAAAACAAAACATTTTGTTTTTCTAGAGCAAAGCTAAGCATAAGAAAAACCTTTTTGTAAAACAGGGGATTAAGGAAAAGTAATCAAATCCTCAAGGAAGGAAATGCAGCAACGGGTTTAGCACACAACTCCTATTACCTAATGCATCAAGTAAGTGAGAAAGATTTCAAAATAGCAAGGAGGTGGCATATGCACCGGGGCTTGCTTTGTGTGATAGCTGAATCAGGCTCCGCTCCACAGATGTCAAAATAAAAGCAGGTTCCTGCCTGAGGTTCTTCAGGTGGCGGTGGTGGTGTAGTTCTGGCTTCTTCAGCTTCTATCTCTTCTTCGTTTTCTATACATAGCCATATATAATCATGAATGCTCATGTAATGCTCATGAAAATGCCAAGATATTAAAAGTACATTATCTTAAGTCTTGAATATAATTTTCCTTCATGGATCTCCAGGAAACTAGGGTTTTTGGAGTCTATAGTGAAGTTCATAGGGCAGGGGGTTAGGGTTTTGGGTTATAGGTACCAAACATGGTCCAAATCATGCCAAATTTTACCCAAGGCTTCTAAATAATATTTAAAGCTTACCTAAAAAGTTTGGTGATTTTTGGGTTTATTAAGTAATTTCTAAAATTCCAGAAGCACAAGCTTTGGCTATTTTAAATACTCTATAATTTCCTATTTGGACTAAAAATCATGAAACTATTTTTATTAAATACTATGGAAAATTAGGAGCCTAGCAAAATTGGTCTGGTATTTTTAGCATTTTCTTGGGATTTTCTATGGATTTTCTAAGTCTAGAAGAAAAAGAAAAAGAGAAATTATAAACAGTACTAGGCCGAATCTGGCCTAGGTCGGCCCAGAAGCGAGAAGAACGCGCGCCCACGTGTGTTGCAGTGTTCAGTTTGCGCAGAGGCCCTCGGTTATTTGAAGAACTGATTAACTACCGGTGCTCAACGACCGGTGCTCCCGTGCGGCGGACGCCAAATAGGACCCCTCCTAACCATTTCCCCTCCATCAATTTCAGAGTTCTAACCCTAAATCGCTCTGTCCACGATGACTGTGCGATCAACAGGCAATTCAATGCGTTCCCAGTGATCCTATGTGTCCTAGTCTAATTGGCCGGGTCAGAGAGTACCAGAAGCATATCAGAGCACTGAAACAAGTGAATAGAGGGCATGATCGGACCTGGGACGAGCTAGCCACAGCGAGGTCTCTTTCACGGTGGCGGAAAACAGATTTGGGGAGAAAGAGAAATTGGATAGTTGTGGTGGCTAATCGAAGGCAGGAGCGGGTGCTCTGGCTTGGTGATAACTTAGCGCAGCAGACCGTGCCATCAATTTATAGGGGCGCTAAGCGGTGACCAGTGAATTTGGTTTGGCGTGGTGGCGACCGGAGAGTAAGAAGAGCACTGTCGCGAGAGCTCGGTGGCATCTACCGTGGCGACTCTCCAGCGATCACCGGATACAGAGGACCTAAGCTAATGCGATGTGGTTAAGGTCCTGAGGCGTGGCGCAGTCGCGGTGAATGACGCATACTCCGGTAATGGCCATAAGGCCACGTCGCCAGCGCAAATGACCGAGGGACAGCGCGGCCACAGTGTCCCGGACCTATCCGCGGCGTGATCTTTTCACCGGCGAGCTTAATCCACAGACATGAAGCACGAATCATGGCGGGCAACACCAATCATGGCGAAGGGTCACTGGCGGCAAGATACTATGAACCTGTTGATATTTGTGTGCACTGTACCATCAGGAGCTTCTTCAATCAGTCTGACAGACCATGTTTGGGGCGAATTTCCTCCCGATTTTGTATGGTGACTAGATGAATGCTCTGCAGCAAAGTTGTAGCCTAATAGACCAGCTTTAACTTTGTTATAGTGTGCACCCACAAAAAGTCACAAGTTCTTACTCAAAATCAAGCTCTAAGTTCATCCAATCTCACTAACACTGAAAGTTCAGACTTATGGTGACCTGACAGCCCGACTTTGGATCAAATTTTCTCAAAATTCCTCATGGTACCAAGGCGTAATCCCTATAGCAAAGTTGTTCTCCTATAGTAGCTCTACAAACTTGATGTGTTGACCCTAGGCAAATTCTTCATACTTTGGAAGATACAAGGTTCTAAAGTTGGTCCAAATGCACTGATTTTCCGACTTAGCTATAAGATCATAAAAGTGGCTTTTTTGCATTTAGGCCCAAATCTCATGGGTTCTTTTGCAAATCTCCAAATATGGGAACCATATGACTTGAGGTACCCTAATTTCATGATTTTTGCACTTAGGTCCAAAAGTGGGCAACATTTGCATATAACCCCCTAGAGTTTCTGTCTAGGGTTTTCCAGGGGTCCATATAGGGTTTCTGGCATTTCTAAGGTTTGGATGCCACTTATGTCCATTTATGGTGATATTTTATGATCATTGCTAATAAGTTTTGAAGTTTTCTCTTACTTAAGCTTTGTTTGCTCTTCTGAGCTTAGTTGAGGGTTAAGTACCCTACTCTAGGGTTTTACCCAAGACCAGTCACCTCAACACAACTTATTTGAAATTTTTGCCTAGTGAATGCATTCTAGGTGTGACAAACACATGATATGCTGATGCTCATGATGTTATGCTCAAGTTTTAGTGACAGTAACACTAGGGGTGTTACATCCTTTCCCCCATAAAAGAATCTTGTCCCGAGATTAAAAAGTCTTAGGGCAAGTAATGGAAAAGGAAATGCTTCACACTTTTATTTCCTTATTTCTTATACAAGGCAGGGATGGTTTGGGGTTCCTTATTCTATTACAACAAGTGTAGATATCTCACAATTTACATGAAGCTAAAAAGCCTAGGAAATTCTTTTCTAAGAAGTCTTGAGTTTCCCATGTGGCTTCGTCTTCTGTATGTTGGTTCCATTTTATCTTATAAGACTTGAGAGTTCTCCTTCGGGTAATCCTGTCCTTTTGATCCAAGACTCGAATAGGGTGTTCTGAATATGTCAAGTCTGGTTCTAAGGCAACATCCGTCACTTCAACGGTTTGATCTAGAACCTGAAGACACTTCTTCAACTGGGACACATGGAACACATTATGTATGGCAGACAATGTTTTGGGTAACTGGAGTCGGTATGCCACTGGTCCATATCTTTTGAGGATAGGAAAAGGACCAATGTATCACGGTGCAAGCTTCCCTTTTACCCCGAAATGTGACACACCCTTCATTGGTGAGACTTTCAGGTAGACATAATCTTCAACTTGAAAGTACAATGGCTTACGTCGTTTGTCTGCGTAACTCTTCTGTCGAGCTTGGGCTTCTTTCAAATTATGTATTATTCGTCGAACTTTATCTTCGGTTTCCTTTACCATATCAAGCCTAAAGAAACATCTCTCACCTGGTTCAGACCAGTTTAATGGAGTATGGCATCGCCGTCCATACAAATCTTCAAAAGGTGCCATTTTGATGCTTTCTTGATAGCTGTTATTGTATGAAAACTCTGCTAATGGTAAGCAATCATCCCATTTCTGTGGGAATTCCAGAACTCATGCTCACAACATGTCTTCAACTATTTGATTTACTCTCTCAGTTTGCCCACTAGTTTGAGGATGGTAGGCTGAACTGTAAAGTAATTTAGTACCCAAGGATTTGTGAAGTTCTTCCCAGAATTTGGATACAAATTGAGGTCCACGATCCGATACTATTGTCTTTGGAACACCGTGCAGACTGAGAATGCGAGCAATATATATCTGGGCATAAGTGATGACAGGGTAATATGTCTTGACTGGCAGAAAATGAGCGATTTTCGTAAGCCAATCAATTATAACCCAAATAGAATCATACCCTTTTGCTGTCCTAGGTAATCCCACAATAGAGTCCATGCTTATATCTTCCCATTTCCAAGTTGGGATAGGTAACGATTGCAATGGACCAGCAGTTTTCATATGTATGGCCTTGACACGTCTACAAGTGTCGCATCTCGCCACATAGCGTACAATTTCAATCTTCATTTTCGTCCACCAATAATGTTGTTTTAGATCATGATACATCTTAGTGCTTCCAAGATGAATAGAATAGAGACTAAGATGTGCTTCATCTAAAATTTGCTGGCGGGATTTCATTATTCTTGGGCACAACTATGCGGTTGTTAAACCATACAATACCTTGATCATCTTTCCTGAAGAAGTTGGCTTTACCGGCCTCCATTTTCTCATGAATGTGTTTCATACCCTCATCATTTCTTTGTGCAGCAATTATTCTTTGCAGAAGAACCGACTCAAGCTTCAAGTGATTCAAAGTTCCATGTTGAATCATTCCCAGGTTCAACTTTTGCATTTCTTGGCATAGTGTAATGTCAGAAGTCTTCATCATAAGACAATGACAGGAAGCCTTGCGACTTAATGCATCAGCCACTACATTAGCCTTGTCCGGGTGATAGTGAATTTCCAATTCATAATCTTTAATCAGCTCAAGCCATCTTCTATGCCTCATATTCAGCTTTGACTGGGTAAAGATGTACTTCAAGCTTTTATGATCTATATAAATATGACAGATATTCCCTAGCAGATAATGACGCCATATTTTCAGGGCATGAACCACAACAGCTAATTCCAGGTCATGAGTTGGATAATGTTCCTCATGCCGGCGCAACTGTCTTGAGGCGTATGCTATAACTCGACCTTCTTACATTAGAACACAGCCTAGACCACTACCTGATGCGTCACAATACACATCAAAAGGCTTTTCAATGTCCGGTTGAGCTAATACCGGAGCTTGGTCAATAACACCTTCAGCTGCTCGAAGGCTTCAGTGCATCTTGAAGACCAATTAAATTTAGTATCGTTCTTAAATAAACTTGTGATCGGCTTCACAAGCTTAGAAAAATCTAGAATAAATCGGCGGTAATTACCAGCTAGTCCAAGGAAACTTCAGACTTGATGTACCATGGTTGGTGGTTTCCATTTCAAAATATCCTTGACCTTGCTGGGATCCACCGCAATCCCCTTGGCAGATAGTACATGTCCCAAAAATTGGATCTCCTCCAGCCAAAACGCGCACTTACTGAATTTAGCATATAATTGATGCTCCCTTAGGCGTGTTAATATGATTCGCAAATGCCGAGCATGCTCCTCTTCATTCTTGGAATATATAACAATATCATCAATGAAGACCACCACAAATTTATCCAACTCGGGCATGAACACCGAGTTCATCAGATATGTGAAGTGAGCAGGAGCATTTGTTAATCCAAAAGACATAACCAGATATTCAAATAATCCATACCGTGTGGTGAATGTGGTCTTGGGTATATCTTTGGGTCGGATGCGGATCTGATGGTAACCCGACCTGAGGTCAATCTTGGAAAATACTCGAGCTCCGGCAAGTTGATCAAATAAGATATCAATCCGGAGAAGAGGGTACTTATTCTTAATCGTGACCTCATTAAGGGGTCTGTAATCCACGCACATCCGAAGCGTTTGGTCCTTCTTCTTGACAAAGATGGCTGGACAACCCCATGGTGATGAGCTTGGTCGGATAAATCTCTTTCCTAGCAAATCTTGTAATTGTATCTTGAGTTCTGCCAACTCTTTCGGAGGCATTCGATACGACCTTCTAGAAATAGGAGCTGTACCGGGCTTCAATTCAATTACAAATTCTATGTCTCTCTCTAGAGGTAATCCAGGCAGATCTTCTGGAAAGACGTCCGGTAACTCACATACTACCGGAATATCTTGGATCTCCGGTATGATGGCTTCATAAACTCTGCTAGAGGGTTTAGCCGGAATATCTACAGGGATGGACAAAAGAACTTCTTCATGGCCATAGCTCAACCTAATGGTTCTCAGATCAGTGTTGAGGATAGCTTTGTGTTGGGCTAACCAATTCATGCCCAGAATTACATCTATATCTTGGCCTTTCAGAACAATCATGTTTGTGGGAATGTCCCGTTCAGCCAATGTTACGGGCACATGGAAAGCCACTTCTTTAGTAAATATTTGTCCCACAGGCGAATGAATAGTAAACCCTTCCCTTGATTCAGTGTAAGGAATGCAATGTTTCTCCACAAATTTCTTTCTTATGAAAGTATGCGAAGCACCGGAATCAAACAGAATAACTATAGGGTGATTGGCCACGAGAAACGTACCCATCATGACCGGTTCTCCTTTCGGGGTGGTGGCCACTTGTGCATAATAAATTCGACCAGTTTTCTTCATATTCTTGCCCGTTGTATTAGTTGCCGTGTTTCCCTTGCATTGAGTGGAACTCCCTAAACTCTGCTGATTATTTGATCTGTTCTGCCTTGGATATGGGCAGTCCTTGATAAAATGTTCGGACTTCCCACAATTAAAGCAGCCCGTTGAGAAGCTTGGGAGGGCGGGGAAACGAGTACCAGGGGCACTCGGCTGACTTGTTGAGGTGGGGGCAGTGACAGGACGGATAAAGACATGTTGTTTAAAGGGGTAGGAGGGTGGACGTGGTGAAGAACGGTTTTGATTAAAAGGTCGGATCACCAACCTTTGTCTCTTCTCAAGCCCCTGGTTGGACCTGTCACCTCCATAGCCCTTTGACTTTCCTGGGCCTGCATATTTGGCTTCAACTATCAGTGCCGTGCTGACAACCCTGCTGTAGGAGAGGTCGAGGCAGGTGGCCATTTTCCGCTGCAGCCGGTCATTAAGGCCCCTCATAAAACAATTTCTCTTCTTCAGATCAATGTTGACCTGATCAATGGCATATTGGGACAAATGTTTGAACTTGTTGAGATACTGACCTTGTTTAAGCTTTATGAATTCTTCCTGCTTCATATGGAGCACTCCTTCTAGAATGTAGTGCTCCTGAAATGCCAGTTTAAATTCATCCCAGGTAACTTGATGACCAGCAGGCTGGATAGCCACATAACTTCCCCACCAGGTGTTGGCAGGGCCTCGCAACTGTTGTGCCGCAAATAAGGGCTTCTGAGTCTCCATGCATCGGAGGAGCCCAAACTTTTGCTCGATAACCCGAATCCATTCATCTGCTTCAAGGAGATCTTCAGCCTTGACGAATAGTGAGGGATGCGTTTCCAAGAAATCCAAATATGAAGTTTCACGGGGTCCTTGCGGATAAGCTCGCATGCCTTGCTGCTGATATTGCTGTCCCGCCATTTCTCGAAGGAAGCGGGTGTTATCGGCTGTTGCATTGACTAAGGCAGCGATAGCCTCAGCCAAGGTCGGGTTACTGGTGGCGGATTAGGAGTAGTTTCCCTCCCATGGGAGGTTCCCGCACTATCCTGTCCACGAGTCCTGGACAGCATCTGAGGCAAAGAACATTTGGAAAATATAATATGCCAAAGCACACCATCATTTTACATTACCTAAAAGGTAATGATACAGACTCGAATTTACAACAAGACCACAGTACCTATTATACATTATCATATCTAAACTACACTACTCTAGTTTCTTATCACTTTTGGTAGCTTCACTGTTGGGTGTAGGGGACCATTCATCAGCCAGATTCATTGAAGTAGGGGGCCTCAAAAGGTCTAGTTCCCACCAAGGGCTTCACCCGTTGCTCCAGAAGGTCCTGTTCCCATTCCGACAGGATCTGCAGGTACGTCAGGGTGCAGTTGTGAATACAATACATGAACTTCCTCATGTAGTGTATTACAGTACACTTGCAAGTTGTCCACGGCCATGCTAAGCTCTTCCACACGGGCTTGAGCTTTGGCTTCCTTGGCCTAAGCAAGTGAACGTGAGTTAACAGCCCAATCGAGTGCTAAATCTTGTTTAGCAAGTTGGTCTTGCAGATATCGAATGTCAATTCTTAACTCGTTTATTCGCTGACCATCCTCGACCCACACATTGTTCCTGTGACGGAGCTCCGTTCGAAGCTGCTCTACCTGAGCTTCCAGATCTCTGATGGGATCATTGCTACCACTACTACTGTCCTCATGCCTTGGAGCTAGTTGACGGTGAGGCATGCCAATCGGTCCGGTGGACTTGCGCGCAGTTTTCCTTGTGCACGGCGGCATATCTCCACAAGGGGGAAAATCTTATTAGTATAGTTTTTAGTATGATGCATGCATAATTACAGAACCAACCTTAGTTGATTCACAACCTTCTATATATTGCACTCTACTATCTGGTCTTACTACAAGTGTTTCAGAAGGTAGTTAGATAAGAAAGAAAGAAATTTTCTTACATAAGTCTTTGAAAATTCTTTTTGAAAATGTCTCATAACATCTGCAGAGATGGGCTTTGCTCCGATACCAGCTGTGACAGAACCTCCCAAGTCATTAGGCCCACCTACAGTTGTCCTTGCCCAACGGACCTCAGACAACCCTACAGGTGCACCTGATCACTTGACAAGTTCGGTATCTGTATTCCTTACCTTTGCCCAAGAGTGTTTCACCCGTCACGCAGATATTACCACACATCGGAGGAACGAATATGCGGAAGCAGTTACAATAATTTTATTTTATTTTAAAGTAGAGAAAGAGTAGTATTATTACAGACTAGAGCAAATATAAGAGTGCTGGAGTATTATTACATACATGGGAGGCAAAAACCCCTCCCGAGTAACATTAAACAAAAGTTTTTAACGGAGGACACCTCCTCCCGTGACTTCAGTCTTGATTTTTTTCTTTCGGAACGACCTTGGAACAGAAGCAACAAAAGTTTGCTGCTTCCTCACCTAAAACAACATTGGGACAAAGCCCTGAGTATGAAGTGTACTTTCGCAAGTCTTACCCATCAAAATAAAAGACTCTCAAGGATATGCTAGCTTTTTGGGAATCAAGGTATGGCTTATCAATAATCAAAGACTCTTGTTTGCAGAAATGCTTACTAATAGTGGATTCTTAAAAGTCCAGTTTTATTAGCAAGTTAAGTCATTACCTGAGTTCTAGAGCTCTTTCTACCCTAGTTCAAGCACTTGACCTATACTAGCCAATTTCTTTTCAACCCTTCTTGTTCACTAGATTGCAACGTGTAGGTCAGTGACCAAGTCTTCATGTCCGAGAAGTAATGGCGATCCGAATCGATTAGTACCCAGCTAGGGATCTCCGATCACACGACATATGTAGCACTTAACCCTTGTATATGTCAACTCGACACCAGGGTTCTTAAGACCAGATCAGGTTCACACCAACCGAGAGCACAGATACACCACCGTCCAGCCTCTTGCCACGGAGGGTACACGCTACTCTCGCCATCTCTCCACTCCCATTGCATGTTATCTTATTCTGGTATTAGTCTGCCTAAGGCAAAGCTTACCCATGATGAGGCATGTGACTAGTTAAAAGGTCCTCGATCATCAAGCCTACATCGAGAAGGTCCTTAATCGACTCAGACAGAGACACTACATCGAGACTCTCTTCTCGTGCAAGTCACCCGCCCGGTCTCAGCTTAATCATTTCAAACCCAAAGTTTGGTACCTGACAGAGGTACATCTTTTCCGATGTTGAACCCATCGTGGCCATGATGGATCCACCATCGGGTTTTATTTTTTGAAAACATCCCACCCACTTGAAGCATCATCTTTTGTTAAAACAAAACATTTTATTTTTCTAGAGCAAAGCTAAGCATAAGAAAAACGTTTTTGTAAAACAGGGGATTAAGGAAAAGTAATCAAATCCTCAAGGAAGGAAATGCAGCAACGGGTTTAGCACACAACTCCTATTACCTAATGCATCAAGTAAGTGAGAAAGATTTCAAAATAGCAAGGAGGTGGCATATGCACTGGGGCTTGCCTTGTGTGATAGGTGAGTCAGGCTCCGCTCCACAGATGTCAAAATAAAAGCAGTTTCCTGCCTGAGGTTCTTCAGGTGGCGGTGGTGGTGTAGTCCTGGCTTCTTCAACTTCTACCTCTTCTTCGTTTTCTATACATAGCCATATATAATCATGAATGCTCATGTAATGCTCATGAAAATGCAAAGATATTAAAAGTATATTATCTTAAGTCTGGAATATAACTTTCCTTCATGGATCTCTAGGAAACTAGGGTTTTTGGAGTCTATAGTGAAGTTCATAGGGCAGGGGGTTAGGGTTTTGGGTTCTAGGTACCAAACATGGTCCAAATCATGCCAAATTTTACCCAAGGCTTCTAAATAATATTTAAAGCTTACCTAAAAAGTTTGGTGATTTTTGGGATTATTAAGTAATTTCTAAAATTCTAGAAGCACAAGCTTTGGCTATTTTAAATACTCTATAATTTGCTATTTGGATTAAAAATCATGAAACTATTTTTATTAAATACTATGGAAAATCAGGAGCCTAGCAAAATTGGTCTGGTATTTTTAGCATTTTCCTGGGATTTTCTATGGATTTTCTAAATCTAGAAGAAAAAGAAAAAGAGAAATTATAAACAGTACTGGGCCGAATCTAGCCTAGGTCAGCCCAGAAGCGAGAAGAATGTGCGCCCACGCACGTTGAAGTGTTCAGTTTGCGCAGAGGCCCTCGGTTATTTGAAGAATTGATTAAAAGTCTCGTGTACTATTAACACGGGTCACTAACATTTACATAGAGACCCCCAATGTTCTAAGTCTTCACAAGAGAAAGTCCACGACCGTGGATGGTGGAGAACCGAGCTCCGGCGAGCCTCCACCAACCGGGTCACTCAACTACCGGTGCTCCTGTGCGGCGGACGCCAAATTGGACCCCTCCTAACCATTTCCCCTCCATCAATTTCAGAGTTCTAACCCTAAATCGCCCTGTCCATGGTGACCGTGTGATCAACGGGCAATTCAATGCGTTCTCGGTGATCCTATGGGTCCTAGTCTAATTGGTCGGGTCAGAGAGTACCAGAAGCATATCAGAGCACTGAAACAAGTGAATAGAGGGCATGATCGAACTTGGGACGAGCTAGCCACAACGAGGTCTCTTTCACGGTGGCGGAAAACAGATTTGGGGAGAAAGAGAAATTGGAGAGTTGTGGTGGCTAATCGAAGGTAGGAGCGGGTGCTCTGGCTTGGTGATAACTTAGCGCAACAGACCGTGCCATCAATTTATAGGGGCGCTAAGCGGTGACCAATGAATTTGGTTTGGCGTGGTGGCGGCCGGAGAGTAAGAAGAGCACTGTCGTGAGAGCTCGATGGCATCTACCGTGGCGGCTCTCCGGCGATCACCGGATACAGAGGACCTAAGCTAATGCGATGTACTATTAGCACGAATCATGGCGGGCAACACCAATCATGGGGAAGGGTCACTGGCAGCAAGATACTCTGAACCTGCTGATATTTGTGTGCACTGTACCATGAGGAGCTTCTTCAGTCAGTCTAATAGTCCATGTTTGGGGCGAATTTCCTCCCGATTTTGTATGGTGACTAGATCAATGCTCTGCAGCAAAGTTGTAGCCTAATAGACCAGCTTTAACGTTGTTATAGTGTGCACCCACAAAAAGTCACAGGTTCTTACTCAAAATCGAGCTCTAAGTTCATCCAATCTCACTAACACTGAAAGTTCAGACTTATGGTGACCTGACAGCCCGACTTTGGATCAAATTTTCTCAAAATTCCTCATGGTACTAAGGCATAATCCCTATAGCAAAGTTGTTCTCCTATAGTAGCTCTACAAACTTGATGTGTTGACCCTACGCAAATTCCTCATACTTTGGAAGATACAAGGTTCTAAAGTTGGTCCAAATGCATTGATTTTCAGACTTAGCTATAAGATCATAAAAGTGGCTTTTATGCATTTAGGCCCAAATCTCATGGGTTCTTTTGCAAATCTCCAAATATGTGAACCATATGACTTGAGGTACCCTAATTTCATGATTTTTGCTCTTAGATCCAAAAGTGGGCAACATTTGCATATAACCCCCTAGAGTTTCTGTCTAGGGTTTTCTAGGGGTCCATATAGGGTTTCTGGCATTTCTAAGGTTTGGATGCCACTTAAGTCCATTTATGGTGACATTTTATGATCATTGCTAATAAGTTTTGAAGTTTTCTCTTACTTAAGCTTTGTTTACTCTTCTGAGCTTAGTTTAGGGTTAAGTACCCTACTCTAGGGTTTTACCCAAGACCAGTCACCTCAACACAACTTATTTGAAATTTTTGCCTAGTGAATGCATTCTAGGTGTGACAAACACATGATATGCTGATGCTCATGATGTTATGCTCAAGTTTTAGTGGCAGTAACACCAGGGGTGTTACACTTCACTTTATCATTTTCATATGGGGACTTGTGGTTTTATTCTTATAGAATGTTTATTAATCTTAGTAACCCATTTGCAATTTTCGGTCAACACTAGAATATTTTATGAATTTAATTGTATTTTGATGATTTTCTTCATAAAGAAATTAATAAAACACAAATAGTGTAACACCCCTGGTGTTAAGAGAACTAAAACTTTGGCATGACATCATAAGCATCCAAATCATCTTGCTTGATATCCCTAGAATGCATTTTACTAGGTCAAAAATTCAACTTAAATGTGGTGTGTTGTGTTGTTGGGAGCCAGAGAAGATTAAAAACCCTTTTTGCAATCAAGTTTAAGTGCACCACTTCTAAACTAGTGTCATTTTTGACATGAGATCTATACACCAAAGTTGGATCTTAGGTTAAGGATTAACACTACTATTAAGTGATGAACCCAAAGTTGTGAGATTGTTGGAGAAAAGCAATCCCAATTGAAACCTTAAACTAGCCCAAAAGTGGAGTTTGGAATCTAGAGATAATTTGCTAGAGGTCCATATATCAAAGTTGTATATTTTGGAAAGTTGAACAACTTTCATATCAAGAGATTTCCATGTTGTGTAGAGAAATTTGGAGTAATTTGTAAAAGTTCAGATTGGCTTCAGTTTGGATTTATCTGAAAACAATTTCATTTAGCTGTTTTTGGACCCCCTGTATCTTTTAATTTGTAGACTTTTGGTAAAAGGTGCTATAACAAACCTGTGGAGTAACTATGGGAGAGCAACCTTTATTAAGTGTGGTAGCCCTAAAACCATTTGGAACTAGGTGTAAAGTTTATCAAATATGGACTGTCAGGTTGTGAACTTAGCTGAATTTGGTTCAGTTTGGAAATACTGCGAAGCAGTGTCACTGAGCCAACTTTGGGCCTTTACAACTTTTGTTCCATGAACTTTTGGATGATGGTCACTGCAGCAAACCTGTAGAGCTATAGTAGGAGTGTAAACTTGGTTGAGTAAATTGACCTTAAAGGTGTATGGAACTAGGAGAAAAGGTTGTTCCAAGTGGAGCTGATTGAATTGGGATTTTCAGACTTAGTGCATTTACTTAAACTGAATTTTAGTGCAATTTGCTAAACTTCAGAGCACTTTTGTGGCTAATCCATAAAGTGTTGGATCATGGTGTCTATAGTGAATTGGTAAACCATAGAAAGGTGAACAACTCTCTTGAGAAGGGTTGGGTCTGGTACTGTATAGAAAACTGAGTTAAATGCCCTCAAACATTCACTGCCAACCGGTGCTATGAACTGAATGTGATTCAAAAGCTAAAAACGAATTTCAGTAAATTGTGACCAACTCCGGAGTATCATAACTTGAGATCCAGGCACTTTTGGCTCTGGGCTGCTATTGAAGAGTTGAAGGCTATAGTATGGTAAGCAAGTTCCCTTAGGCAAGCTTGACCAGGGGTTGCATAAAAAGTGGAGTAAAATGTGTTTCAATTTCCTCTGTCAGGTGATGATTGCAGTTTCTGTTTTAGTTAACAGGAGCAGCAGGTTGAGGTTTCAGTCAATTTTTGGGAGCCCTTTTGTGTTGATCCCAAGGGTTATGAATTCTGGATCTTCTAGTAGAGTCTTAATGGATGCTTTCGTGGACAATTTTTATGTAGATTGATCCCTCTGTCACTGTTGGGAGTTGTGAGATAAGTGGGGGTGAACAGGAGGGGTTTAGTTGGGGTTTTAAAATTTGTGGTTGCAGGGAAATAAGATAGGTCTCAACCACCGTGTGCCCTTGCTGTTTTGGACTCTTTGTGTAGGTGGATAGACATTGGCATGGAGGGTAAGGAAAGATCTTTATATCCCTGCTAGGTTCCACTTGCGCATCAGTTTGAGATGGAGCTGGACTGTGCAGCAAAAATTCGAGAAGGCCAAGTCTCTACAGCAAATATCAATGCACTGGGTCAGTTGGTGTCTATCCACGATGAAATGTTATCTGCTTATCCCTAGTAGTGGGAATCCGACCAAGTGATGGCTAGTTGTGTTTGTGCTCCGGCGTGGAGTCTGTGTTGTCTAGCCACGTAACCATACTCATGCAGGTGTTGATACCTCAAGACCCCTCCTCAGCATGATCCCGTTGGACATAGCCACTGCCTGTTCCTTTATCCCTGCGTTCAAGTGTGTGGTCAGAGAAACTTGCTGCCTTCAAGCTCTAAGCCTATGTTCGCCGAGTGCTTGACAAAATTCTCGTGTCCACGCTAGTGTCAAACCCTCCACAGCAGCAGCTTGGCGCCGAGCTTCATCACACACGCTCGTCTCATCTCCCCGTCAGCAACACGCGTGAGCTCCCTGGCGCTTGTCCCTGATCCACCATTCTCGACGTCTAGAATTTCGTCGTTATTCTTAGACCTCGCCCTGGCATGTAGTCCACGCCGCAAATCCCCCTGAGGTTCATGCACGTCGTCTCCGGTCCTTCCCGGTCTGTGGTGTGTGTCGCTGCACACTTGTCGTTTGTCATCGGTCATTGATCCTACGTCCAACCTTGCATCGCTGTTTGCTCCACTTGTTATGCTGCTGTAGGATCTAGGACACTGGCTAGAGGGGGGTGAATAGATGGTTTTGACTAAAATCAAAAACACTAGAGAAAATTATTCAATACAACAAGAGGTATAAATTCTCTAGTGACAACAAGTAAACAATCTATGAGAATCAACTATGGTGATTGTATACTCGAAGAACAATATGCAAAATACTAATCACTTGCACGGCAATAAGTAATGCAAGAAAAGAAAGACACCGGATTTTATCCCGTGGTATCGATGATTTGCCGATCACCCCTAATCCACGTTGAGGTGGACTTCAAGCTCTCACTTGCTCCTCTATCAAGACACGGCTTGATCTTTGAGCCAAGTGGACAGGAAATCACTCAATACCTCAATTCCACTAATGTCACCTTTGCCGCTCCGGCGAGGTAGGTGCGAACCCCTCACAATCAAAACCGCGGGTCCTCCACAATCTTCTTGGAGAGCTCGACAGAGACAACACCCGAGCCATCTAGGAGGCGGCAATCTCCAAGAGTAACAAGCCAATGACGCTTGCTCGGTGTACCACCTAGTGCCTCAAGAATCACCAATGGATGCAAATGCACTAGGAACACTCAATCTCTCACTAGAATGCAATCTCAAGCAAGGAGTGTGAGAGAATGAGTTGGAGGATCACAAATGAGCTCAATGTGTGCAAGGAATGGACAAGAGAGCCCTCACACACGAGCTCCCCTTCTATTTATAGCACACCACTCAAATCCAACCGTTATGTGCAAACAGCACACATTCTGCGCACACGCGGACGGTCCGCGCCCTAAGGCCGGATGGTCCGCCGTACACATAACGACTATTTTTCCCATTTGAAATCTGTCAGAGCTATCAGGAAAGTGAGGTCCGGACAGTCCGCCCACCTTGGTCGGACCATCCGTGACCTGGCAACTTAGAGCACCAGAGCTCTAACCAAGAGGAGATAACACATGCAGACCGTCCGCCCTACAAGGCCGAACGGTCCGTGACCTGGGAGACTGTACTGTCTGGGCTTGTCCTCCGGACAGTCCATAGTACAAATCCCAAAAACCACACAGTCCCTGCCCAAACCAATTTGGCTCCTACGGACAGTCCGCCCAACAAGGTCGGACGGTCCGCATAATAATTCAGGGACTGTGCCGAGAGCAGCCTTCTCTGATCAGGACTGCGGATGGTCCGGCCCCAAGGCCTGGACGGTCCGCAATACAAAAGAACAGGACCAGCCCGAAGTAAACATACTTCGGACCCCACTGGTGGATCGCGGACGGTCCGCCCACATGGCCCGGATGGTCCGCCTATCCAAAGTCTTAGCAATTTTCAAACACGCTTTTGAAAATATTTTTAACTCTTGAAATTGGAAGCGCTGTTAGTCCTCATGCAAATGCAACCACTAGATGCTCTATGGGGCACTAAGGTTTACACAGATCAAAGTCATTGACCCCTCTTAATAGTATGGCTATCTAGCCTACTAATTCGGTCAAATATCTTCTCTAAACTCCTGGAGATCGGCAAAAACAAAACCTATGTTATACCTTTGCCTTCACTTGATCCACAACCAATGCTTATAAATCTCCAAGATTTTTTGTTCTATGTGGTCCAACCCTGCATTCTTATTTCTCCAAAAACCGTTAGTCCACAAACAGTTGTCATTAATTACCAAAACATCACTAAGGGGCCTAGATGATTCACAATCTCCCCCTTTTTGGTAATTGATGACAACACTACACATTTTATCCAAGAGAAGTTTTGTTTTTCAAATCTCCCTCATACCTTAGGTATAAGAAGGATTTTAGAGATGAGTTTCATAAGACTTATCTTGATTTGAAGTTCCGTCCGAGAGATAGATAAATCTCAATAAAACTCAGAATGTAGGAATAGCTCCCCCTATGTGTGTGCATGATATTTCTAGTTGAAGATACAACACACATAATCGATCGGATTTTTGATGGAGATCTTCATACAGTCAGGGTTATCGAGGCATACATGAAGTAATATGTAAAGTAAGCGCAGCAAATTTAATCACTCCTCGATCAACCATTCACAGAATAATTCGAACTAATTTAAACATAAGATTTAACACGCATAGTTCAACCCACAGAATATTACAAATAGTTTTCCACATGCATAAGACATAGTTCACAAAATGCATAAGACATAAAGTTCAAATAGTAACCAATACCAAGTGCATAAGACATAAAATGGTAAACTTGCACATGCATAGTCTCAATGTCCACATGAGCAAGCTCCCCCTGAATATGATGATATTTCCAACTTCTCTTCTCTCCCCCTTTGGCATCAATTGCCACAAAGGAGGGGCCTCACTGACCACCGGGTGGAGGATACATGCTATAATAGTGAGTGTTGAAGGTGTCAAAGAGAGAGGAGAACTGCCCAAAGTCCTGCTGGAGCTGCTGCTGCCTCTGACTTATATCTTGAATGCTTTAATTGGTAGATAGATTGTCAAACTGACTAGATAGAGCCCCCATATTGTCCTGAAAACTCTACTGCATGTTGTTTAGTCTGGTCATGATGGGATCAGTGACATGCTCTTGGATGTGACTGCGAAATTCAGAAAGCTCAGAGTTTATCGCATCCAAGTTATCATCAAAGCGAGATTGCATGGCATCCATGCGCTGGTCCATATGAGTCATCATTCCCTAGAAGTGGCCATCCATGTGGGTCTGGAGCCCTTGCTGCATGTTCTGAAAGTAAGGGTCAAAATAGCCTGGACCAAGCTGCCAGTACTGCTGAGGCTAAGGAGGAGGTGGAAGAGGAGGCATCTGCTCTACATCAGCTTTAGGAGCATCTCCTGCATCATCACTAGCTTCTTCCTCATCATCTGGGAAGGGAGTAAGAGGCCTGGTGAGAAATCCAATCTCATTCTTGAAGGGCCTAAAAGGTGTGTGAACTATCTCATAGTGCCCCTCAAATCTGGTCTTGGCTTTAATGAGAGCCATAATGTATGGAGCATAGGCTAAGTTCTGGTTCTTGTCCATTTTGAGGTCATTTAACTGTCTCATCATGAATAGCACAACATTCATTACCTCACCATTCATGACATGGTGGATAATGTTCCAAAACTTGTCTCTAATTTTGCTCTTATCCCCACTCTTGGGAAGAATTGTGACCCTGGCAATTTTGTTAATCACAGCAGGATGATGTCTCAGCCCTGCTGTCTCACCAAACCTCCTAGGAATTCCCAGCCTTACTGGCTCATAGAATTGCACAAATTCTTCAAAGTTATCTTCAGTGAACAAATCAATCCCAGCTGAAATTATACCATAATCCAGACTATTTGCAGCTGCAAATTTAGCAAAAGTTGCAGAATACCTCTTGAAACCAGTCATCCATGTGATGGATTCCTCATCAATATCAATCTCAGTAGTGGCTAGGAATTGTTTTACAGCCATCTCACTGAAATTGGTCCTCTGACCCATAAAGTGATAGAGACCACATGCTTCAAATTTTGGAATCAGGTCCTCCATAACTGATTGACCCAGCATAAAAGTCCAGTCTATCACTTGATGCTTGTGAAAGTTGGTATCCATCAGTGTGCCCCAGAAGACATCAAATTAGAGCTGAGTGTGAAAGAATTGAATATTGGTGTCTGAGGGCAGAGCATATTGATTGACAGTCCTCCTGGAGCAATATTCTGCCATAGAGAATCTCCTCTTTGGATAAGTCCATCCTATGATGTCAATCGGATAGTCAGGATGAGCATGCGGAACATCTTATGTGTCCATAGAGACGCTACCCCCAGCTGAAGATTGGGCCTCTGAGTCTGTGGTTGGATTATAGTCTGCATCGTCTGCACGAGGGCACTTTGATTTGAAATGACGAGCAAGCTTCTTCCGAAGACCACCCAGACCACTGCAATATATGTGAGAAATAACCATAGGTGAATTGTTGATAATGCCACAACATAGAGAAAGCAAGGTGCAACTTTCTGTCAGGGGCCGGACTGTCCGCGCTAGAGGGCCGGACTGTCCGTGCCAGGGGTCCGGACGGTCCGCGCCACCCTGGCGGACGGTCCGCGACCGTCCAGGGGCGATTTTCTAGAACCCTAGCCGCCCCAATCCTTCAATCAACGATTCGGCAGAAAATAACCATCCAAACTCGTTCAAATTTTTGCACAACATTAACAATGAGTAGCACTAGCAATTCCACCAATCAGATTTGTGAATCCATTGCTCAATTCTAGATTAGAGAGAAAATCCAAAGAACCCCCAAATTTGAAGAAATTAGATGAAATCCATGAGATTTTGAAATACCGAGATGAAGACATGATTGTTGAACTTCGAACAAATTTCCGGATAGTCCGTGCGCAAGTTCCCTTCACGGTCCGCTCACAATTGAAAAGAGCCTCCTTTAGACGTGTGGAGAGTGTGAGAGGAGAAGGCAATGGATGAAAGTGACAAGTCGACTGCCTCTGCCTAACTTAACTGCCTGTCGTGGATGGTCCGCGCAGGGACGGCGGTCGGTCCGCACCCTGGTAAATCAAACTGTCTGCAATGCTGACTCCGACTGTCCAGATCCTGATACGGCGAATGGTCCACGGTCCATAGGCAGACGGTCCGCGGCCTGATACTCAAATCTTCAAACTTTGTCCACTTTCTGATTTTGAATTTCAAATCTGATTTGATGCTCATATATGGACATTTCGACCAATCCAAGGGTTTGTATGCATGCATAAACACATTATGTATTTTAGGAATACACATTTTCATATCAAACTACTTAGATCAAGCTAGAATGAAAAATTCATCAAAAATACCCAATAAATAGCCTAGAAAGCATATTTAGAAACGAAATGCAATACTTCACATGTGTGTTCAACCTCAAGCCACATTTGAGAGATCTATCACATTCATTTCACTTCTTAATGTGCAAAATCTCGTTTCATCTAATGGCTTTGTAAATATATCGGCCAATTGATCATCCGTGCCAATTGAATATATAGAGATGTTCCCCTTTCCAATATGATCCCTTAAGAAGTGATGTCGTATATCAATATGCTTAGTTCTTGAGTGTTGGACCAGATTTGTAGCTAATTTTACCGCACTCTCATTATCACACATGAGAGGCACATTCTTAAAAATGATCCCATAATCCAATAGAGTTTGTTTCATCCATAATAATTGAGCACAACAATTACCGGTCGATATATATTTCGCCTCGCCGGTAGAGAGAGCAACGGAATTTTGCTTTTTAGAAGACCATGAAACAAGAGATCTTCCAAGAAATTGACAATAACCGGAGGTGCTCTTCCTATCAACTTTGCAACCCGTGTAATCCGAACCGAATATCCAATTAATTCAAATTGAGCACCTTTGGGATACCATAGACCAATATTGGGAGTATACTTCAAATATCTTAGAATTCTGTTTGCGACCTTCAAGTGAATCTCTCTAGGTGAAGCTTGAAATCGAGCACACATGCAAACACTAAACATAACATCGGGCCTAGATGCGGTAATATAAAGTAAACTACCAATTATTGACCCAAAAAGTTTTTGATCAACCATAGTACCTCCCTCATCTAAGTCTAGAAGACCATTTGTTGCCATAGGAGTCTTGATAGGCTTTGCATTCTCTAAGCCAAACTTCTTGAGCATATCCTTCAAATATTTTGATTGACTTATGAAGATTCCATCTTTCAATTGTTTGATTTGAAGACCAAGGAAGAAGCTCAATTCTCCTATCATAGACATTTCAAATTCTTTTGACATCATTTTTCCAAATTCCTCACAAAACAATTCATTAGTAGATCCAAAAATAACATCATCAACATAAATTTGACAAACAAACAAATCTTTGTCAATTCTTTTAGTGAATAGGGTAGTGTCAACCTTCCCAATTTTAAAGTCTTTGGAAAGCAAGAAATCCCTAAGCCTTTCATACCAAGCGCGTGGGGCTTGCTTAAGCCCATAGAGAGCTTTAGAAAGCTTGAACACGTGGTTAGGTCTTTTGGGGTCCTCAAAACCGGGAGGTTGTTCAACATACACTAGTTCACTAATCTTACCATTTAGAAAGGCACTCTTTACATCCATTTGATAGAGCTTGATATTATGAGCACAAGCATAAGCAAGAAGGATCCAGATTGCTTCCAATCTTGCTACGGGAGCAAATGTCTCACCAAAATCCAATCCCTCTATTTGAGTATACCCTTATGCAACTAATCTTGCCTTGTTCCTTACTACTAATCCATCTTCATTGTGCTTGTTGCGAAACACCCATTTTGTACCAATAACATTGTGGTTCTTTGGTCTCTCAACAAGCTCCCAAACTTCATTTCGAGTGAAGTTATTTAATTCTTCATGCATTGCATTTACCCAATCAACATCAAGTAGAGCTTCATCTACACGGTTAGGTTCCATACAAGATACAAAAGAGAAATGTTCACAAAATGAAGCTATGCGAGAGCGAGTTTGAACACCCTTACTAATATCACCCACAATTTGATCAACCGGGTGATCCTTCACAAAAGAATGATGAATTCTTGATAACGTTTGATAATTGCTAGTTGAAGCATGAGGAGAAACCGAATGACTTGAAGTATCTTGATCATGAGTATCCATAATTTCATTATTTTGTTGGCTTTGGTGATCTTCTTCATTTAGGGTTAAAGAGGATGGAATGACAACCACACTATTTTCATCATCGTCTTCCTTTGGCTTTATTTCACCAATGGCCATTGTTTTCATAGCATTTTTCAATTGGGTTCCACCAACATCATCAAGATTATCGCTTTCATCTTGAGACCCATTAGTTTCATCAAACTCAACATCATATGCTTCTTCAATAATACCATGAGTCTTGTTGAAAACTCTATAAGCCTTGCTATTTGATGTATATCCAAGTAGAAAACCCTCATCACATTTCTTCTCAAATTTAGAGAGTCGGCTTCCCTTTCTCAAAATATAGCATTTGCAACCGAATACCCTAAAATATGAGATATTTGGATTTCTACCAATGAGCAATTCATAGGGAGTTTTCTTCAAAAGCTTGTGACAATATAGCCTATTTGATGAGTGACATGTGGTGTTTATTGCTTCGACCCAATAAGAATCTGACACATTATATTCCGCTAACATAGACCTAGCCATATCAATAAGAGTCCTATTCTTTCTTTCAACAATACCATTTTGTTTCGGAGTATATTTGGAAGAAAATTCATGTTTAATACCCTTGTCATCACAATATTCATCAATTCTTGCATTTTTGAATTTCGACCCATTATCACTTCTAACTTTCTTGATATCAAAATCAAATTGGTTTTGAGCCAATATAGCAAATGACTTGAATGTTTCAAACATATTAGATTTATCCCGAAGAAAGTAAACCCAAGTGAATCTAGAATAATCATCCACAATCACAAGGCAATAGGAATTACCGACGATACTCACAAACGATGTTGGCCCAAATAAATCCATGTGAAGTAATTCCAAAGGTCGATGAGTAGACATTTGACTTTTATTTGGATGAGTATTTGCCACTTGCTTCCCGGCTTGACAAGAGCTACACAATTTGTTCTTCTCAAATTTCACATCTTTCAAGCCACGGACCAAATCATATTTGGTTAGACGATTGAGTTGCTTCATTCCAACATGACCAAGTCTTCTATGCCATAACCAACCTAGTGAAGCCTTTGAGAATAATCAAGTTGTGAGCTTTGCCTCACTAGATGAGAAATCAACAAGGTAAAGATTTTCATATCTAAATCCTTTAAACTTAAGATTGCTACCATCAACACTAGAGATAATAACATCATCAACGGTGAAATTGCAACTAAATCCTAAATCACATAATTGAGCTACAGATAGTAAATTAAAATTCAAAGACTCAACTAAGATCACATTTGATATGGAATGATCATTCGAAATAGCAATTTTACCCAAGCCTTTAACCTTTCCTTTGCGATTATCTCCAAATGTGATACTATCATAATTTGAGCAATCTTCCTCACTCATTTGGGTGAACATTTTCATATCTTCGGTCATGTGTTGAGTGCATCCACTATCCAACACCCAATGATTCCCTCCCGCCTTGTAATTCACCTACAAAAGGAAATCAATCTCTTTTAGGTACCCAAACTTGCTTGGGTCCTTGGATGTTAGTGACCAAGGTATTTGGCACCCAAATAGCTTTATTTTTGTTGCCAACAATTGAAGTACCAACAAATTTAGCATGAACACCTTTTGCATTATGAGAAAGAACATAACAATGCTCAAAACAAGTGGAGGATACATTCTTGAGCTTAGGACAATTCTTCTTAATATGTCCCTTCTTGTGACACTTGTGACACACTTTGTCACATTCTTTCACAAACAATGTCTTTTGCTTTACAAAAGCATTCTTTCCTTTCTTGGGAACATATCCAAGACCCTCACGGTTAAGTGAGCACCGTTGACTTCCCAATATGAAATCCAATTTAGCCTTTCCACCATATGCCTTCTCTAGATCATGAGTTAGAGCATTTACTTTATCTACTAACACTTCATTCTCAACAATGATTTGTGATTCATCAAGAGCAATATTATCATTCATAAGAGAAATTTTGCATTTATCACAAATAGAGTTAGTAAGTAGTGGTTCACTTGTAGGACTATCAAGTAAGTCACAAGTGACTCCAACATCCTCGGTGACAACCACAACTTCATGCACAATAGATGAGTTTTGAGCTTCCGCAAGCTTCTCAAAAGATCGTTGTGAGAGGTCTTGAGCTCCTCAAAAGACACTTGGAGGTTTTTATACAATTCCTTCAAGGTCTTAAATTTTTCTTTTTCTTTGTGCATGTAGTCATCAGCCTCACCTAACATTCTAACAAGATCATCATATGAATAGCCAACATCATCATCATCATTTATATCATTTAAATCGGTGATGATTTTTACCTTAGCATCTCCCTTTGCCATGAGACAATGAGGGGATGAGAAAAGTGAAGGAGCTTCCTTGATGGCAATTCCGGCATTAAGCTTGGATGTGGTGTCATCATCATCATCATTCGAGCTATCATCTGAATCCCATTCAACTAGGTAGGCTTTGCCATCTTTCTTCTTGTTGTAGAATTTCTTCTTCTTCTTATCATCTCCATCTTTGCCCTTCTTCTTGTTAGGGCAATTCATGACGATGTGACCGGGTTCCCCACACTCAAAACATTTTCTATCATTGAAAGCATTTCTTCTTGATGTTTGGCCTCTTCTAGGTTGACCTCTCTTCATCTTCATGAATTTGTTGAATTTCTTTACAAATAGAGCCATATCTCCATCACTCTCACTTTCATTTTCTTCATCATCACTCTTTTCTTTTTCAATTGCCTTAGAAGCTTTAGCTTTGAGAGCGATTGATTCATTCTTCACTTTCTTTACCAAACTTATAGCATCGGCTTGAGATTTCTTGAATATATCTTGAGTAAGAATTTCCCCCAATACTTCGGTTGGAGAAGTTGTAGATAGATCACTTCTTACTAACATGGTCACAATGGTCTCATACTTCTCCGAAAGAGATCAAAGGAACTTATGAGTGAAATCCACATCCGGTACATTAAAACCAAGTCCCTTGAGTTCATTCACTATCTCATTTAACCGGTTGAACATATCGGATACACATTCATCTTCTTTCATAATGAATTGTTCAAATTTTCCTTTGCACACATATAGCTTGGCACTCTTCACAATTGTAGTTCCTTCATGGATTTCCATTAGCTTAATCCAAATCTCATGAGCGGTTATGAGATTCTTGATACGATTGAACTCATTTATATCAAGAGCATCATAGAATACATTCATGGCTTGATCATTTGTAAGAATGTTTTCATTGTCACTAGTCGATGGTTCATCTTATTTCAACACAACAAATCCATCCTTGACAATTGGCCAAATTTTTTCACCCATTGCTCTAAGATGCATTGACATTCTTATTTTCCAATAGTCGTAGTTATTTCCATCAAAATGTGGTGGCTTCCCAATGTGCACATTGTTGTTACTAGCCATTTTGTCCCACTCCGGGATGATTAGATCCAAAAACAATGGAGTCCTCGGCTCCGATACCACTTGTAGGATCTAGGACACCGACTAGAGGGGGTGAATAGACGGTTTTGACTAAAATCAAAAACACTAGAGAAATTTAATCAATACGACAAGAGGTATAAATTCTCTAGTGACAACAAGTAAACAATCTATGAGAATCAACTATGGTGATTGTATACTCGAAGAACAATATGCAAAATACTAATCACTTGCACGGCAATAAGTAATGCAAGGAAAGAAAGACACCAGATTTTATCCCGTGGTATCGGTGATTTGCCGATCACCCCTAATCCACGTTGAGGTGGACTTCAAGCTCTCACTTGCTCCTCTATCAAAACATGGCTTGATCTTTGAGCCAAGTGGACAAGAAATCACTCAATACCTCGATTCCACTAATGTCACCTTTGCGCTCCGGCGAGGTAGGTGCGAACCCCTCACAATCAACACCGTGGCTCCTCCACAATCTTCTTGGAGAGCTCGACGGAGACAACACCCGAGCCGTCTAGGAGGCGGCAACCTCCAAGAGTAACAAGTCGATGACGCTTGCTCGGTGTACCACCTAGTGCCTCAAAAATCACCAATGGATGCAAATGCACTAGGAACACTCAATCTCTCACTAGAATGCAATCTCAAGCAAGGAGTGTGAGAGAATGAGTTGGAGGATAACAAATGAGCTCAATGTGTGTAAGGAATGGCCAAGAGAGCCCTCACACACGAGCTCCCCTTCTATTTATAGCACACCACTCAAATCCAACCTTTATGTGCAAACAACACACATTCTGCGCACACGCGGACGGTCCGCGCCCTAAGGCCGGACGGTCTGCCATACACATAACGGCTATTTTTCCCATTTGAAATCTATCAGAGCTGTCAGAAAAGTGAGGTCCGGACAGTCCGCCCACCTTGGCCGAACCGTCCGTGACCTGGCAACTTAGAGCACCAAAGCTCTGACCAAGAGGAGAAAACATATGCGGACCGTCCACCCTACAAGGCAGGACGGTCCGTGACCTAGGAGACTGTACTGTCGGGGCTTATCCTCCGGATAGTCCATAGTACAAATCCCAAAAACCACACAGTCCCTGCCCAAAGCAATTTGGCTCTTGCGGACAGTCCGCCCAACAAGGCCGGACGGTCCGCACAATAATTCAGGGACTGTGCCGAGAGTAGCCTTCTCTGGTCAGGACTGTGGACGGTCCAGCCCCAAGGCCCGGATGGTCCGCAGTACAAAAGAACAGGACCAGCCCGAAGTAAACATACTTCGGACCCCACTGGTGGATCGCGGACGGTCCGCCCACATGGCCCGGACGGTCCGCCTATCCAAAGTCTTAGCAATTTTCAAACACGCTTTTGAAAAGATTTTTAACTCTTGAAATTGGAAGCGTTGTTAGTCCTCATGCAAATGCAACCACTAGATGCTCTATGAGGCACTAAGTTTTACACAGATCAAAGTCATTGACCCCTCTTAATAGTACGGCTATCTAGCCTACTAATCCGGTCAAATATCTTCTCTAAACTCCTAGAGACCGGCAAAAACAAAACCTATGTTATACCTTTGCCTTCACTTGATCCACAACCAATGCTTATAAATCTCCAAGATTTTCTATTCTATGTGGTCCAACCCTTCATTCTAATTTCTCCAAAAACCATTAGTCCACAAATAGTTGTCATTAATTACCAAAACATCACTAAGGGGCCTAGATGATTCATAGTCGCGCCGTCGACTCACCGCTCGATCGCGACAGGCCGTTGTCCCAGCGTCACCATGGTATTGACAATAGTGGTGACCATGCCGATCGATTCTCCTCCTCACCGCAGCCAAGCTTTTCCACGGTTATTGGAACGGAGGGCTCGCCGCCAATGAACGTCGTCGCATCGCAGTTCTCCATCGACCGGTCTCCTCGTGGTTCCCCGATCAAGGTGTGTAAAATCATATACTTCCTATTAAAAATGGGCTTAGGATTTTTACAACATACACCAAATTTCAGGGACAAATGCTCTTAGTAGGGCTATTTGTTTTTTTAGAAATAAAAGTTGTGTTCCAAAACTTATGAAAATTTTTGGGCAACCTTTTATTGACTAGTCGAGCACTTGGTCCAAGTTTGAAGTTGTTTAGAAGTGATTTGCTTAGCAAACAAATTGTTGCCCAAAAAGGAAGATGATTTTACCCTTGGGTAATTAGGAAATGAAGTTGCTTAAGAAATTATGAGTTTTGGATTAAGTCTAAGATGGATTAGTTCCCTGGAGATTTGTAAGTGAAGATGTCTTGTAGTGCCCTTGGTAATTATCTAGTGTTTTGGCTAATTTTATGCACTTCGTAGAAAAGTGTACTCAGGATGTGTTGTTTGTTACATTCTTTATGAAATACATTTTCATACCATAGCAAGCATTCATCTACATGTAATTGACTTGTAGAACACCTAGAAGAAGTGACGTTTGAAGAAGGAGTTCACTTCAGTGTCTGCTGTTCCAGTGGTGAAGTTTTATCTAACTAATTATCATAGTAGAAGGATTTTGGATCTTCTCAGCAACAAGGCAAGCCCCGGTGCATTTGCCACCTTTCTTGTGTTTACAAAATTTTATCACTTATATGTTGCATTAGGTGATAGGAGTTGATTGATTAAACTCTTGATGCATTGCCATCCTTGAAAGCTTGATTAGCATACCTTGTTACATGTTTAATAAAAGCTAGTGATGCTTAGTCACGCTGATAGATTAAGAAAAATGTTTTTGATCTTAGACTCATGTTTTTACAAAAAAAAAGAAAATGGGCTTGGATAATGGAGGCAACAAGACGTTGATAAATTCATTATCCAGGCATGGTCCCTCTGTCAGGTGCAAAAGTTTTGAAATAATTTAAAATGAGACCAGACGCTGAGCAGGAAGTCACCCATCTGTGTCGATTAAGGACCATACCGATTGTTGGCCTGTTGATCTAGGACCTTTTATCTGGCCACATACCTTGTCATGGGCAAGCCTGAACCCGGCTATTCCCTATGTGAAATGACAATCGTGCGCTGGGAGTGGAGAGATGGTCAGAGTAGCGTGTACCCCCTGGCAAGAGGTTGGATGAGGAGTACTGTGCTCTCGGGTGGTGCGGACCTGTTCATGTGGTGGAGGATCCGTGGGAATGGTAGACATGTGCAAAAGAATTAAGGGAAGCATATGTCGTGTGGTTGGAGATCCCCAGCTGGGTATTAATCGATTCGGATCACCGTTACTTCTTGGTTATGGAGACTAGATCTTTGACCTACAGAGTAATTAACAAGTATAACAAAGTTTAGATTAAAAGCACCGTAGTGTAGGTCAAGTGAATGATCTAGATTAGGCAAATGTTAAATTTAGGCTAGAAGATTCAGGTAATAACCTAACTTGTGAAGTAAAACTTGGCTTAAGGATCCATTATTATAAGCCTGCTTTTCTGCAAAAAAAGAGACCTTGATAATTGATGAGCTTTTCCTTGAGTCCCAAATATAGCATACCCTTGAGAGTCTTTTCTTTAGTTGGGTAATTCTTGCTGAGTAATTGCGTACACAGGGTTTTATCCCTTATTGTTTTTGTAGGAGAAGTTTTATTCCCTTATCTTTGGGTTAATTACTTCATGTGGAGGACTTGAAGCTTAGAATGTTTTTATATATCTCTTATGGAAAGTCATCACCATTCCAATTATTGTAATAAGTTATGCACTTCGAGTACTAGCAGGACTTGTAATAAATACATCTCTTTCTACCATATAAAACTTGAGATTTGGAATTGTAAAAATATGTTTTGTAAAGTCTTTCGCTCTATCTCCGAAGTGTGTGTGTATTAAATGTGATTACTGTAATGTACATGTTATGTGGGAGATCCTTGGGATGACGAGTTTGAGTTGATGTACTCGATAACCTTATTAAGTTACCTGGTACACGTGCATACATATGAGTCCGTTAATGGAAAGGATTGGTGCATGTGGGCCTGATAACTTGGGAGGGCTGTCACAGCGTGGTATTGGAGCGATCCCCCATTAGCATGGATATTAAAGTAATCCATTGATAAACTTCAAAATGATTTTGAGTCCAAATTACTTTGGAAAAACTTAATAATGGATAAGCAAAGCCTGATAGTAAAAGTGCAAATAGTATGTGGTTAAAATTAAGGACTATAAGGTTGCCTAGTTTATGATGCTAACCACTAACCCACAACTGGTAGGGAACTGCATACATGTGTAATGTTATTTTGGGGCCATTCTGTTTTGAATGGATCGACGCTCAGGTAAGGTGAGTTGTGAGAGCATGACCAAACAAACGTCGATCTAGGGAGTGCTTAATTGTGGCACTAGACTATATACATGTTACACATATGTATATATGAAGGTTGCATTGTGGACTAATTATTTTTTTTGGAATTCAATACCCATGGATGTGTATGGGTATACAGACATGGGAATACTAAAAAGTGTAATGTACTTGTAACAACGCACCTACACGCAGGTAAGAAAGTAAGTTACCACAATGGGTTGCCCTACGGTTAAAAGTGTGGCAGTGGTGTCTATGCGTGGCTTGGCGCTTAACGAGGAGCTGGCCTCCATATAGAAATATATGGAGTATAAATTGTGACCAAGTGTGTGAATTGCATCATGGGGAAATGGGTTGTCATGGAATTTTCTGCAGGTACACTAACTAAACACTAGGAAAGTACGACTAGTTAACTCTGGAGTGAGTAGGTATGCCACCGCCATAGAACATGATAGCCACTATATGTTGGCAAGAATCGTGAGGACGAATAGGACGAGCATGCATCATGACATACAACTTTAAGTTAAACCCCCTGTATAACCATTTTAATATGTGTTCCATCCACCCTGTTCATGCTACCTGTCTTTACTTTTCTATGCTGCCTTTCCTATTCGTGAAGACTGGGGACGAAGTTTCATTTTGATGGCAGAATGAGGACACGTTCTAGAAAGGATCATGGCACTGGTGCTTCCCAAAGGAATGCCAATGCACCCAATCTATCCCCGGCATCAACTTTGGATGATGTTGTGGCTCAGCTTGCGAATGTGAGCGTTGTTCTTCAGCAAATAGCGCAGCCTACAACATCATCTCAATATGGTCATCATGATTCTAATGCTGCTATCCTCTATAAAGAGTTTCTTAGCATGCAACCACCAGTATTATCCAAAGCGGAAGATTCATTGGAGGCAGAAGATTGGCTTTGAACCATTGAACAGAAATTGGGACTCATCCGTTGTGATGATGTTCAAAAAACTCAGTGCGTAGCACAACAACTTTAGGGTCAAGCTAGAGCCTGGTGGGCTGAATACCTGGCGCTATAGCCAGAAGGACATCAAATTTCTTGGGCCAAATTCCATGAGGTATTCCGGACACGTTATATTCTGAAAGCCCTGATGGAAATCAAATTCAACGAGTTCTTAGATTTGAAGCAAGGGGAAGAAGAGAGTGTAATGGAATATTTTGAGAGGTTCACTCGCCTGTCTCAGTACGTCATGGATTTTGTGAATGCCAATGAGAAGAAAAAGTTCTACTTCCTACGTGGCCTTAACAAGAAGCTCTAGTGCTTGATGGCAACCAGTTTGGATGAAAGATATAATGAGGTGGTTAGTCAGGCTGTTTTGGGTGATAATAAGATTCAGCTTCATCAAGAGTCTAAAAGAAAGAAATTTGCGGAGGAATCCTTTGGTAAAGTCAAACAGTACCAGAGGGTTGTTTATCAACCTGTTTATTATCCTCTTTCTTCTCCACTCTAGCTGCCTAGCTCACTGCAGTCATGCGAAAGACAGGATGTTACCCCTTTCATTCCACCTAAGCCGGATGTCCTAGACATCCGTTCTAAAAATATTCCAGCGAATGCCAAACCATGTGAGAAGTGTGGTAAGTCAGGACACTCTACTCCGGATTATCGCTTCTCTAAGCTAGTGGATGAGCGGCAGTCGCTTGTGAATATCCCTCAAATTAGCCAGCAAAAAGCAAGGAATAATGAGATTGTTCTTAAATGGGTCAGGTCCATTACACAAAAATCGAAGCTATTCCTGAGGGTGAACCGGTTATGATGGGTGCTTTTCCGATTGCCAATCATTTGGCAAGTATTTTATTTGATTCTGGTGCCTCACACACCTTCATAAATTGGACATTTGTGTTGAAGCACCAGTTGTCTATGGAAGTGGTGGATACTGGGTATTGTATACAATCTCCTGGAGGACTCTTGCATACTAAAGAGATGGTATATCAGATACCCATAAAGTTGGTTGGTCACATGTTCCCTACCAACATGCTAGTTCTTCAAAATCAAGATATAGATGTGATTCTTGGTATGAATTGGCTTCGTCGGCATGGGGCGGTGATCAACATGTTGCAACGGACAATACAGTTGGACTCACCCAATGGTAAGTATAAGTTGTTGATCCAGGTATCGACACCAAGGAGAGCAGTAGAAAGAGTATGTGCTGCTACCATTAAAGAGGTGAAAAATATACCTGTTGTTAGAGAATTTCCTGATGTATTTCCGGAAGATTTACCTGGTTTGCCTCCAGAAAGGGACGTTGAATTCGTGATCGAATTGCAGCCAGGTACTGCACCCATATCTAGAAGGTCATACAGAATGGAACCTAAGGAGTTAGCAGAACTAAAGAGTCAATTGCAGGACTTGCTCAATAAAGGGTTCATTCGCCCAAGTTCATCACCTTGGGGCTGTCCTGCCATTTTTGTGAATAAGAAAGATCAAACACTCCGGTTATGTGTTGATTACCGGCCACTTAACGAGGTGACCATTAAGAACAAATATCCTCTCCCTCGTATTGATTTATTGTTTGATCAACTTTCTGGAGCTAAATTGTTTTCTAAGATTGACCTTAGATCGGGTTATCACCAGATAAGAATCCGTCCTGAAGATGTTCCTAAGACCGCTTTCACTACCCGATATGGTCTATATGAATATTTGGTTATGTCTTTTGGTCTGACCAATGGTCCAGCACATTTCATGTACATGATGAGCTCGATGTTCATGCCCGAGCTTGACAAGTTTGTCGTGGTATTTATTGATGACATCTTGATATACTCTAAGACCAAAGAAGAATATGTGGAGCACTTACGCATTGTTCTAACGCGATTAAGAGAACGTCAACTATATGCCAAGTTCAGCAAATGTGAATTTTGGTTGGACACAATTCCGTTCTTGGGTCATATCTTGTCTGCCCAAGGTGTTGCGGTCGACCCAAGTAAAGTCAAGGACATTTTGGAATGGAAACCACCTACTATAGTGCATTAAGTCCGAAGTTTCCTTGGAATGGTGGCATATACCATCGTTTTATTCCGAATTTCTCCAAGATAGCTAAGCCCATTACTGAGTTGCTCAAGAATCATGTCAAGTTTGTGTGATCATCCGAGTGCAACAAAGCTTTTAAAGAACTAAAAAGGTTATTGACTACAGCACCAGTATTGGCTCAGCCCGATATTGAGAAATCGTTTGATGTTTATTGTGATGCTTCGGGCATTGGCATTGGGTGTGTACTTATGCAAGAAGGTCGGGTGATTGCATATGCATCTCAGCAACTCAAACATCATGAAGAGCATTACCCAACCCATGATCTTGAATTGGCTGCAATTGTTCATGCACTAAAAATCTGGTGCCATTATCTATTGGGTAATACATGTCATATTTACACGGACCATAAAAGTTTAAAGTATATCTTCACTCAATATGAGCTGAATATGAGGCAACGAAGATGGTTAGAGTTGATCAAGGACTATGATCTCGAGGTTCATTACCATCCTGACAAAGCAAATGTGGTGGCAGATGCTCTCAGCCGGAAGTCTCAGTGTAATTGTCTTTCGGTAAAGCCTTTAGTTGTCACCTTATGTCAGGAAATGGAAAGGATGAATTTGAGAATAATTTAGCATGGAACCATAGCCAATCTTATTCTTGAATCCACTATCCAAAGCCAAATTGTTGATGCTCAAAAGGTGAATAAGGGTATAGCCCATAATAAAGAACGAGTTGAAGCAGGAAAGGCTACATGTTTCAGAATAGATGAAAATGGTTTCCTTTGGTTCAAGCACCATTTGGTAATTCCAAAGGTACCTAAATTACGTCAACAAATACTAGACGAAGCTCATTTGTCTCGGTATTCCATTCACCCAGGAAGCAATAAGATGTATCAAGATCTGAAGCAAAGGTTTTGGTGGACTAAGATGAAAATAGAAATTGCTCGGTATGTGGCTAAGTTGACATTTGTCAACGAGTGAAAGCCGTCCATTTGAAATCTGTTGGGCCATTTCAACCTTTACCCATTCTAGGCTAGAAATGGGAAGATATCAGTATGGACTTCATTGTTGGTTTACCCAAAACCTCAAAAGGGTATGATTCTATTTGGGTGATTGTTGATCGTCTCACCAAGCTAGCACACTTTTTGCCAGTGAAGACTTTATACCCAGCAAGGACCTATGCTGATCTGTATATTGCTCGTATCTTGAGTCTACATGGAGTGCCTAAAACAATTGTATCTGATAGGGGACCACAGTTTGTCTCTAGGTTTTGGGAAGAATTGCATAAATCTCTGGGTACTAAGCTAATTCATAGTTCAGCATATCATCCGCAAACCAATTGACAAACAGATCGGGTAAATCAGATTTTGGAGGACATGTTAAGATCATGTGTGCTTGCTTATTCAGTTAAGTGGGATGAACGTCTGCCTTTGGCCAAGTTTTCATATAACAATAGTTACCAAGAAAGCATAAAAATGGCACCCTTTGAAGCTCTTTATGGTCATAGATGTAGGATACTGTTGAATTGGTCAGAAGCAGGAGAGAAATACTTCTTTAGGCTTGATCTTGTAAAGGAAGCTGAAGAAAAAGTTCAAGTGATCCAACGGAATTTGCAAATGGCACAATCTCGTCAAAAGAGTTATGCCGATAAAAGACGTCGATCTTTGGTTTTCCATGTTGGTGATCATGTGTATCTAATGGTGTCACCCATGAAAGGCGTAACTCGATTTGGTGTCAAGGGAAAACTAGCACCTCGCTATGTTGGTCCATTTCTAGTGCTTGAGCAGTGTGGACTTGTCGCTTACAAGGTGTAACTGTCAGAAAATCTTTCAGCTGTGCACAACGTGTTTCACGTATCTCAGCTGAAGAAATGTCTCCAAGTCCTCGAACAAGTAGTAGATATTTTAGATGTCAACCTCGAGCCTGATCTGACTTACTCTGAGTATCCTATTCGGGTGTTGGACCAGAAAGACAGAGTCACGCGAAGAAAGATCATCAAGTTTTACAAAGTACAATGGAACCAGCATTCCGAAGGTGAGGCTACTTGGGAATCAGAAGACTACTTAAAAGAGCATTTTCCTCAGATTTTAGATTCTTGTAAATCCTAGGCCTTATGTAAATTGTCATGATGTGAACCCATAGGGGCACACTCCCTACCTTGTAAGAACAAATGTGGAAGAAGATCATGACACATTTCATTTTCCATTACTTAGCCTAGAATTTTAATCTCGAGACGAGATTCCTTTTTAGGGGGGAAGGATGTAACACCCCGAGTGTTATGAGAACTAAAACTTTGGCATGACATCATAAGCATCCATATCATCTTGCTTGATATCCCTATAATGCATTTTACTAGGTCAAAAATTCAACTCAAATGTGGTGTGTTGTGTTGTTGGGAGCCAGAGAAGATTAAAAACCCTGTTTGCAATCAAGTTTAAGTGCACCACTTCTAAACCAGTGTCATTTTGGACATGAGCTCTATACACCAAAGTTGGATCTTAGGCTAAGGATTAACTCTACTCTTAAGTGATGAACCCAAAGTTGTGAGATTGTTGGAGAACAACAATCCCAATTGAAACCTTAAACTAGCCCAAAAGTGGAGTTTGGAATCTAGAGAGAATTTGCTAGAGGTCCATATATCAAAGTTGTATATTTTGGAAAGTTGAACAACTTTCATATTAAGAGATTTCTATGTAGTTTAGAGAAATTTGGAGTAATTTGTAAAAGTTCAGATTGGTTTCAGTTTGGATTTGGCTGAAAACAGTTTCATTTAGCTGTTTTTGGACCCCTGTATCTTTTAATCTGTAGACTTTTGGTAAAAAGGTGCTATAACAAACCTGTAGAGTAACTATGGGAGAGCAACATTTATTAAGTGTGGTAGCCCTAAAACCATTTGGAACTAGGTGTAAAGTTTGCCAAAGATGGACTGTCAGGTTGTGAACTTAGCTGAATTTGGTTCAGTTTGGAAATACTGCGAAGCAGTGTCACTGAGCCAACTTTGGGCCTTTACAACTTTTGTTCCATGAACTTTTGGATGATGGTCACTGCAGCAAACCTGTAGAGCTATAGTAGGAGTGTAAACTTGGTTGAGTAACTTGACCTTAAAGGTGTATGGAACTAGGAGAAAAGGTTGTTCCAAGTGGAGCTGATTGAATTGGGATTTTCAGACTTAGTGCATTTACTTAAACTGAATTTCAGTGCAATTTGCTGAACTTCAGAGCTCTTATGTGGCTAATCCATAAAGTGTTGGACCATGGTGTCTATAGTGAATTGGTAAATTATGAAAGGTGAACAACTCTCTTAAGAAGGGTTGGGTCTGGTACTATATAGAAACCTGAGTTAAATGCCCTCAAACATTCACTGTCAACCGGTGCTGTGAACAGAATGTGATTCAAAAGCTAAAAATGAATTTCAGTAAATTGTGACCAACTCTGGAGTATCATAACTTGAGATCTAGGCACTTTTGGCTCTGGGCTGCTATTAAAGAGTTGAAGGCTATAGTATGGTAAGCAAGTTCCCTTAGGCAAGCTTGACCAAGGCTGCATAAAAAGTGGAGTAAAATGTGTTTCAATTTCCTCTGCCAGGTGTTGATTGCAGTTTCTGTTTCAGTTAACAGGAGCAGCAGGTTGAGGTTTCGGTCAGTTTTTGGGAGCCCTTTTGTGTTGATCACAGGGGTTATGAATTCTAGATCTTCTAGTAGATTCTTAATGGATGCTTTCGTGAACAATTTTTATATAGATTGATCCCTCTGTCACTGCTGGGAGTTGTGAGATAAGTGGTGGTGAATAGGAGGGTTTAGTTGGGGTTTTAAAATTTGTGGTTGCAGAGAAATAAGATAGGTCTCAACCACCGTGTGCCCTTGCTATTTTGGACACTTTGTGTAAGTGGATAGACATTGGCATGGAGGGTAAGGAAAGATCTTTATATCACTATTGTGTTCCACTTGCGCATCAGTTTGAGATGGAGCTGGACTGGGCAGCAAAAATTCGAGAAAGCCAAGTCTCTGCAGTAAATATCAATGCACTAGGTCAGTTGGTGTCTATCCACGGTGAAACGTTATCTGCTTATCCCTAGCAGAGGGAATCCGACCAAGTGATGACTAGCTGTGTTTGTGCTCCGGCGTGGAGTCTGTGTGTGAAGCCACATAACCATACTCATGCAGTTGTTGATACCTCAAGACCCCTCCTCAGCGTGATCCCGTCGGACATAGCCACTTCTTGTTCCTTTATCCCTGCATTCAAGTGTGTGGTCAGAGAACCTTGTTGCCTTCAAGATCTAAGCCTGTCTTCGCCGAGTGCTTGACAAAATTCTCATGTCCACGCTGGTGGCAAACCCTCCACAGCAGCAGCTTGGCGCCGAGCTTCATCACACGCGCTCGTCTCATCTCCCCGTCAGCCACATGCGTGAGATCCCTAGCGCTCATCCCTAATCCATCGTTCTCGACGTCCAGAATTTCGTCGAAGTTCTCGGACCTTGCCCTGGCGTGTAGTCCACACCGTGAATCCCCCTGAGGTTCACGCACGTCGTCTCCGACCCTTCCCGGTCTGTGGTGTGTGTCGCTGCACACTTGTCGTTGGTCGTTGGCCATTGATCAGTCGTCGGCCATTGATCCTGCATCCAACCTCGCATCGCTGTTTGCTCCACTTGTTATGCCGCGCCGTCGACTCACCGCTTGACCGCGCCAGGCCATCGTCACAACGTAACCGTGGTATTGACAATAGTGGTGACCATGCCGATCAATTCTCCTCCTCACCGCATTTAGTGAAAGTCGTCGCATCACGGTTCTCCATCGACCGGTCTCCTCGTGGTTCCACAATCAAGGTGTGTAAAATCATATACTTCCTATTAAAAATGGATTTAGGATTTTTGCAGCATACACCAAATTTCAGGGACAGATGCTCTTAGTAGGGCTATTTGTTTTTTAGAAATAAAAGTTGTATTCCAAAACTTATGAAAAATTTTGGCAACCTTGTATTGACCAGTTGAGCACTTGGTCCAAGTTTGAAGTTGTTTAGAAGTGATTTGCTCAGCAAACAAATTGTTGCCCAAAAAGGAAGATGATTTTACCCTTGGGTAATTAGGAAATGAAGTTGCTTAAGAAATTTTGAGTTTTGGATTAAGTCTAAGATGGATTAGTTTCCTGGAGATTTGTAAGTGAAGATGTCTTGTAGTGCCCTTGGTAATTATCTAGTGTTTTGGCTACTTTTGTGCACTTCGTAGAAAAGTGTCCTCAGGATGTGTTGTTTGTTACATTCTTTATGAAATACATTTCCATACCATAGCAAGCATTCATCTACATGTAATTGACTTGTAGAACATCTAGAAGAAGTGACGTTTGAAGAAGGAGTTCACTTTAGTGTCTGCTGTTCCAGTGGTGAAGTTTTATCTAACTAATTGTCATAGAAGAAGGATTTTGGATCTTCTCTGCAACAAGGCAAGCCCCGGTGCATTTGCCACCTTTCTTGTGTTCACAAAATTTTATCACTTATATGCTGCATTAGGTGATAGGAGTTTATTGATTAAACCCTTGATGCATTACCATCCTTGAAAGCTTGATTACCATACCTTGTTACATGTTTAATAAAAGCTAGTGATGCTTAGTAACGCTGATAGATTAAGAAAAATGTTTTTGATCTATGACTCATGTTTTTACAAAAAAGAAAATGAGCTTGGGATAATGAAGGCATCAAGATGTTGATAAATTCATTATCCAGGCATGGCCCCTCTGTCAGGCACCAAAGTTTTGAAATAATTTAAATGAGACCAGACGCTGAGCAGGAAAAGTCGCCCGTCTGTGTCGATTAAGGATCGTACCGATTGTTGGCCTGCTGATCTAGGACCTTTTATCTGGCCACATACCTCGTCATGGGCAAGCCTGAACCCTGCTATTCCCTATGTGAAAAGACAATCACGCACTGGGAGTAGAGAGATGGCGAGAGTAGCGTATACCCCCTGGCAAGAGGCTGGATGGGGAGTACTGTGCTCTCGGATGGCGCGGACCTATTCATGTGGTGGAGGATCCGTGAGAATGGTAGACATGTGCAAAAGAATTAAGGGAAGCATATGTCGTGTGGTTGGAGATCCCCAGCTAGGTATTAATCGATTCAGATCGCCGTTACTTCTCGGTTATGAAGACTAGATCTTCGACCTGCAGCGTAGTTAACAAGTATAACAAAGTTTTGATTAAAAGCACGCTAGTGTAGTTCAAGTGAATGATCAAGATTAGGCAAATGTTAGATTTAGGCTAGAAGATTCAGGTAATAACCTAACTTGTGAAGTAAAACTTGGCTTAAGGATCCATTATTATAAGCCTGCTTTTCTGCAAAAAGGAGTCCTTGATATTTGATGAACTTTTTCTTGAGTCCCAAATCCAGCATATCCTTGAGAGTCTTTTCTTTAGTCAGGTAAGTCTTGCTGAGTAATTGCGTACTCAGGGTTTTATCCCTTGTTGTTTTTTAGGAGAAGTTTTATTCCATTATCTTTGAGTTAATTACTTCGCGTGGAGGACTTGAAGCTTAGAATGTTTTTATATATCTCTTATGAAAAGGCTTCACCCTTCCAATTATTGTAATAAGTTATGCACTTCGAGTACTAGCAGGACTTGTAATAAATACATTTCTTTCTACCATGTAAAACTTGAGATTTGGAATTGTAAAAATATGTTTTGTAAAGTCTTCCGCTCTATCTCCGAAGTGTGTGTATTAAATGTGATTACTGTAATGTACATGTTATGTAGGAGATCCTTGGGATGACGAGTTTGAGTTGATGAACTCGATAGCCTTGTTAAGTTACCTGGTACACGTGCATAGCCATCTGAGGCCGTTAATGGAAAGGATTGGTGCATGTAGGCCTGATAACTTGGGAGGGCTGTCACAAATAGCCTCAGAAATTTATGAAATTTTATGAGACACAACATATGTCCACATATAATTCTTAAAAAAAATATTTGGACTCAATGAGTGGCTAAATGATTACAACAACCATGGTATGTGTGAACTGATGTCTTACACGGTACCGACAAAAAATCTGTTACCGACGCTATCCATGTCCGGCTAGTTCCGTATTCGATACACGATTATCCATATTTGTATTCGTATCGAAGCTACCCGTTTCAAATTGAATCCCAACAACAATATGAAAAACAAATATGGTTTTAGTGATATCCGTCCGTATCCGATCCGATTTCACCCCTACATATTTTCCACGCTGCACTGGGGACAGGCTTAGCTAGTTTAACATAGAAAGAACCCTTAGCATGAGAATTAGTTTATGTACCTTTTTTTTCTCAACTTCGTCTAGGGCAGGACATATGGTTGAAAAGACACTAAAAAGCCTCTCCCTTATGTCAGCAGACAAGAATTATTATTGCATCCATACTTCATCAGTACGGTAGGGCACTTTTTCCATGCTTGCTTTGCTTCCCTTGCCTGGTCAACAGTGCACTACATATGCAATAGCACACCACTACGCCACCAGTGCATCACATTCACACCGCCTAGTAGCTGCATTGGTACACTACTACACTGAGCTGCATACACCTACCATCATTGTACCCTCGCTGGCTGCACCGCTGCAAGAGGAAGCAGAGGTTGCCTGTGATTTGCAGTTTGCACCATGCCGGCGCGGACGAGGAAGAGAGCCAGCGAGGCGAAGAGCGCCTTTTTCTGCCGTGCGCCCGCGGCAGCCGGCAGGAGGGACAAGGGGGGAGGAAAAGCGCAGGCGAAGTGGTGTCGGCTGTGTCGCCTCCCTTCTGAGCAACGTTTCGACCGTCCTCTTTTTTCTTTTTTTTTTCCCACCCGACGCAGCGCAAACAGCCGCGTCGATCGACGAGCTGAATTGAATGCTGGGTTGGTTGGAAGAAATCAGGTGTGCGACCAACGGCATTTTGCCGGCAATATAATCGCGTGGAACTAGCTAGTTTTGGCTGGGCATCAGAGACCATCGTCGTTCTCGAGGTTAAAAAAAAAGCGTCTAAGGAGCGCGAGGCGAGAGTGGGAGGAGGCTTCTGAGTTTTACTTTTGCGTGAGCGGCGTGTGTATAGACACATTAGTTCCAAAAAAAAAACAGGTGCAATGCTTATGTATATTCCCTGTAAAATTCGAGGGAATTTGTCTTTTTTTTCGTGTTGTAGAAAAGTGGATTCCGGCTAATGGCTCACGAAAAAACAAAATCTGTAATGGCGAAGAATGTACCCTAGGCCTTCTTCACTAATCATCAAATTAATCCCGCACCGCCAAAGCCGCCCTGATCTGCGCCCGGCGGTGACGCTGGGTAACCGACGCCAGTAGCTCTTGTGTGTGTCACTCGCCGTCGCCGTCTGATGAAACAGGCCGACTAGACGGACGGCAGGGGGGTGGGGGGGGGGGGGGGGGGGGGGGAAGAAAAAAAGGTTGGCGCGTCACCGTCCACGTCAACGTCCACCTCTACTGTCTGTCTCGGCAAATTGGATTCCGCGGAAAACGACCGCCCCCCCGCTCGGGTGCTCAATCGATGGCGTGAAAGGCGACTTGTCTGACCGGTCGGGGTAGCGTTAGTTCCCGATCCATCGCGATGACGCGCGAGCGCGCCCCGGACAGAGTGGCATCGCAGCTCTGACAGCGTTCGCGACCGCGCACTGCGGCACCGGCCGGAGGATCCCCGATACGTGGCGTCGCGTGTTCCTTCGCGTCAAATCCTCCCGTCTATGGGGTAGCATGCTTCGGCTCGGCTCGTAGCATACATAGAAAGGCTTGACATGAACACTACGCGTGTGTGCGATTAGTTCTGAGAAACATGTTTGCTTCGCTTTATACATTGTTTTTATAATATTTTTTGTCTTTATAAATTGTAGTGCTACATTTCAAACGGCTGTCTTTATTAATATGAAACGAAACAGTCCCGGCCAATGGTACAGAGACAGAGGAGGCTGTCGCTTTCGGCGGGCGGGGCTGTGTCCCCGGCTTGTAACCCTGCGCCGTGGCAGGCCGGACTCGCGCGGGCGCGTCAACACCGATCCGTGTTGCGTTGCGCCCCCGGTGGATCGACAAGTCCCCGCCTTTATGACCAGCGCGTGCGCACGTAGACCCAGCCGCGCCGCACGTACTGTGCATGGCAGGAAGCCAGACAGACAGAGCCGGCCGGTACGATCGGGTGGGTGGTTGCCTGGCTATCCATCTCGGCTCACTTGGTCTCCACTGCACGCCACGCCATGCCGGCCGGCGCGCGGCCCTCCGCAATAACTCGTGTGCCGGCCCGGGTTTGCATGCGTGTACAGCGACACGTATGTGTGTGTGCCCAGCCGAACTGACTGCATCACGCATTGATTGATCATGACCGGCGGGGGCGGGGGGTTGTTGTTACACACTGCTGGCTGCTGCTGGAGCGAGCGTGCGCACATGATTGCGTGCGTACGTGTCAGTGGACTGTGAGCGGCAGGCAGGCAGGCTATGCTTGGTGCGGGGGGATCCATGAGGCAGGCAGGGGAGATTTTTGGCGGTGGTGGCGGCATCCATCGCCATCCCCGCGCGCTCGAGTGCACCCCGTACCAACCCAACACGTCCGCTGTCATGGGGAGGCCGGAGGGCGCACCATGATATCGTTGTTTTCTCCTTAACTATTGTTCTCTTCCTTGATTATTATTATCGTTACAACAGATTAATCACCAGCTAATATGATCCGCAAACATTGTGTCCCACATATGCTCGCTAAGCGAGAAGCGTAGAGAGCACATCGTTTGTTTATATATAAAAAAATGGAATGGACTCGTGTAAAATGAGAAGGAAAAAAAGGAATCTTCTACATGCAATTTTGTCACTCTCTCACCTTAATCTGATCACAGCTAACCAAGTCGTGTCCAACTATCACGAACGAAAACGATGCATATAGTTTTTATACTCCAACGCATATATTATATACAAAAATAAAGAAGGCACAACTCATATTCTTCGGCACACAACTCTCCCCTACTATACTATACGCCGATACGCGCATATATATTTTTAGCTCAACCCCTTCTTTGGCTTTTGTCAGGCACTAATAAGCCCTATCTCATCGCCACCAGCTATATAAACACAGCTGCTCTCCTGCTCCCTTTCCCTTCCCCCCTACCGTTCCGATTTGACGAGTTGGTGCTATAGATTCACTCCACCCCTGATAAGTATCCAGCTACCAGTGTACGCACCAGGCAGCAGCATGGCGGAGTGCAAGGACGACGACAGTGGCCGGCGGTCTCCGTCGTCGTCCATGGACAGCAGCACCCACCCCCCGGCGCTCTCCACCGCGTCCTCGGGCTCCCGCCGCCCGGCGGAGAGGAGGGACCAGCTCAGCGCCGACCTGCAGCTAGGGCTCAGCCTGTCGCCGGCGTCCTCCGCCCTCCTGGTCGCGGAGACAAACAACAGCATCGTCCCTTCTACGCCAAGGTTAATTTCTATCTTCAACCACTACAACTCTCTTTTTTTAAATTTTCTCCCTTCTTATTAATAATAACTACTAGCTTCGTGCTAGATGATATCATCAAGTCGTACGTACATGCATATGCAAGCAACAAGCTAAAGGCTCCCCCCCCCCCCCCTTTTTTTTAATTTCTGTCGTCGATTACTCTCGCCGTAGATGAATCTGCACCACACCATTTATTTTACATATATCTGTTGGAGATGAATTCTCTGCGCATCTGCATGTTGAATTACAGGTGTTATTTTCTGGTTCTTCTGTTTCTTCTTTGGATCTCTTTCCAGCCCCCATGGATCATATACGTGAGCCACCATGTTGAGCACTTGAGCTCATCAGTTCAGTCTATTCCTTTTTTTTCCTTATCGGATACTGTACTACTCGTATCTCTCATGTATGGATCGAGAAGAGTGTTTTTTATTTTCTGTCCATCAAACGGCGTAAAAACGTCTAAGATCTTATATTTGCCTGTAAAAGTTCTTTGATTTTATTTATTATATGATAGTAATTGGAATATATTTTCACAAATTACTTTTATTAGTGGTTCATAATTAAAGAGAAACAACTGGGATCTGAATTCTAACATCTGAAACAAACTGTCTTGAGTTTTGATATTTTTTTTATCTTGCAACATTTCCCACTCAATTTTTCTCGAGGGCATAAGCTTCTTTCAATTTTCAATCAACTTAGGCATACTACCCAAAAAAAAATTCAATACTTGATCACAATACAATAAAGTACAGACACAGGAGAGCCATAAAAGAATAATATTTTCACTGAGCCAGACACTGTATAGTATTTTAAAGAGTATATATAATTTCAGCCCTCATTGATCACTGATATCTTCACAGCAACTTTCGTATATGTTCTGTCGTTATCATATCTCTAAAATATACAGCATCCCCGATTAACATCCCAATATATTGGTTCCCCTGTGTGCAAGTCATCTACATTTATTAACATGACACTTTCAACACCAACGTACGGGTGATGGGCAGGAACCAAGCACTCCCGGATTGGCCCCCGATCAAACCGTTCCTTAGAAGCGCCCTGACAGCCTCGGCACGCCGACGGCGAACGCTGTTCGTCAAGGTGTACATGGAAGGCGTCCCAATCGGCCGGAAGCTGGACATGCTCTTGCTGGACGGGTACAGCAGCCTCCTAGCGAAACTTTGCCACATGTTCAAGGCATCCATCACTTGTAAGTATATATGCAACTAGCCAATAAGCTCATCATTACCACAGATTTTTAATCAGAGGAAGCCCAAAAAAAAAAGGATTGTAATCATTCCATGCCAACACTAGCTTTTCTTGGGATTCTAGCCACTACCACTAGACCACAAATTTGAATTATTTAAATTTTGGAGGAGTTCTTGCCTATGGTGTAGATAAACTCTCAGACAGTATGTCACATCTTAATATGATATGTACTGCCTCTGTTCTTGAATATTTATCGTCCGCTAGTTTATTTTTAAACTAAAACACGATAAGTAAAAAAAACGAAGTGAAGGGAAGGGAAGGGAAGGGAATATTGCAAATGCTTGCCGGTCGCTCTATAATAAATATGTGACATGATTAGATGCTGACGCTGTGGAGTACCATCAGCGGGTTCCTCACGAGAAGGCCGCGCATGTTCTCACCTATGAAGACCATGATGGAGACTGGATGATGGTTGGGGATGTACCGTGGGAGTATGTTTCTTCTCCGCTCAAATGATTCACTCTTGCATTTCATTTACTGTTAGTTAATTAATAATCTTGTCTCCGTCCGTTCCGGCAGGCTCTTTCTCGGAAGCGTAAAGAAGCTGAGGATTGCGAGAACAGACAGATGTTAGATAGCAAGCTTTTTTCATGCGGTGGATCGACTCTGTTTCTTCTTTTTTTAATATATATTAGGTTCATTAGGAAAGATTTTGCTGAACAGAGTGGAGTTGTGATGCTGAGGCTATACTAACCGTGTACAGTGTACTGAAGAAACGCCAGCCTTGCTACCATCCCTGCAAAATTTAATTTTGGTATTTTATGTTTCCTTTCCTGTTTCTTTGACTGCCTTGTAAATACCATGGTTATTTGTTAAAGAACAAGCAATTTGCATGGAAAATATTATAGTTCCAAGGTACACATCTGCGTGCAAGTTAGGAGTATACGCAGACCTTTTTCTTGTTTATTTAGTACCTCCGTTTAAATTTATAATTCATTTGATTTTTTTACCTCAAGTTTGACTATATTGTCTTATTCACAAAATTTTATAATTATTTTATTTTTGCTGTGATATTATTTAGCATATAATATACTTTAAGTATAGTTTTGAATTTTTTATTTTTTTCTAAAAATTGAATAAGACGAGCTTGTCAAACTTGATAAAAAATCAAACGAATTATAATATTTGAGACAGAGGGAGTACTACGGTTAAAAAAACGCTAACATGGTGTTAAAGGCATGTTTGGCAGGACTTTGTCTCTTCTAGAAATAGCTCGGCTTCAGCTCCTTCACAGGAGCCATTGTTTTGTTTGCAAAACGTTTGGCAAAATGACTGTCATTTTCAATACGTTTATATTTATGAGTCAGATGTCTACGGTATCTTTGGTTAGACATTTACATGAATATCTTATGGGCGTGTTGTGCGAAGCGCCTTTGTCAGAACATCCATGAACGCTTGCGTGTTGCCTGCACTCGTGCGGTTCACATCGCCTCCGCGTGTCGCCAACGCTGCTGCCTCCATGCGCCACCTACGCCCGTGCACCAGGACAAGCCAGGGAACACGTCGCCAAGACGTTTGGACCCACCTGTTGACGCCGATCTAGGTATCGCCAATCACTAGAGGTGTACCACCTGGCGGTGCCCTCTATGGCGGCGTGGACGGTCCGCGGCTCTAGGCCAGACGGTCCGCGACCTGGGCGTAGGAGCGACGCCTTCCCTACGTCGCATCGGATGGTCCGCGATGGCGTAGGGTTGTCTTCCTCCTCCTCGTTGGAACCTAGATCTCTCCCCCCTGACGGTCCGCGGCTCTAGGCCAACAAGATCTGAGGTAAACAATCATTCTTAGGGCATCCTGGGTCGACATGCCAGCCGGGGCGTCCCCAAACGACGTGGAGTTGCCTAGGAATTAAGAGATCAATTCGAAGAAGAAACCTTGGGTGGACAACTAGATCTTGCCCCCGGGGAGGGGTAAGATCCTAGTGTCGTCTTGGGGTCGACAGGCCACCCAAGACAGATGTAGACAACGTAGAGTCGAATAGGGGTGGAGATAGATATGTGGAAAGCTATAACTAGAACTACACTACATCTACTCCTACGGCAGAAATGATAAAAAAAGTAATTGGTTCGATTGGAATGTGTTCGGTGGTTCTCAATCGGCTGTACCCCTTTATATTTATAGGGGAGGAGGTCTGGACCTGTTCCTCAGTGATAGCCAACAACTTCCGCGTGATTCAATGGATAACCACGCATGAGATAAGGATAATCACCCGAGTTAATCTAATCATGGGGGCGCGGACTGTTCAGGTCCAAGGGTCGGACCGTCCGCCACTTTTGGTGCTCAACATATGCCTCCTTCCTTTTGGTGGAGCTTAGCGAACCAAAAGCACCAGCACACTTTGGAAACAATAGATATCATGAGTTATTTTGTTCTTGAAGTAAGGACTCAGCTCGATGCAAGTCATCGGCTCTTATGATCAGATAATATAACTATTTGATGTACAGAGGTCGTTTTGGATTGCATCTTCTTCATCCATGCCTACCTGATCAACATGCCAATATGCAAAACTTGTGGTGCCCCCTAACTCGCATAAGCCACCATATTGGCCAGTAATATGGATTCATCGTCGTACCAACCCACACTTGAGTAGGACAACACATCGGGGATAAATAAACTGGAAAGCACCATGACATCCCTAGAGATGGATGGACAAGTGATCTTGGTTGTACCACTTTTTGGGTTGGTTTAATTAGCTTTTTCTTTCGCGCAGATCTCCCTTTTGACTTTGTTCGTTTTAGCGTGGCTGATCGTGTGGAACGACCTTCTCCATATATTTAGCAAGCAACTGATTAAAGTAGGGCCAACTCCGCTGAGCCGGCCAAACGTTCTAGAAGTGTTTTGCTCACTAGTACTTATCTTAGGATGATGTGGTCTGACGGTCTATGATCACTACTACATCTGGTTGTTCACGGACCGATCAACCTTCGTGGTCGGACTGTTCGTGCCTGCCCCAAACCGTCCGACGTACGCAGGATAGGTGACCATGATCGAGTGTCTGATCATGCTTGCCCCCCGAGTGTCCATCCTACCCTTTGGATGGGGACATAAACTTAGCACGATGATTAAAAAGGATTCATTGGCCATACCAGACACTGAGAGCAAAGATGTCTATTGAACTACAGATCTTGCTCCCATGGAAGAACACAATAATAGCCAACTCAATGATGCATAAGTTTGAGTATTGGTTGTACTAATAAATGAATCATTTACTTGAAACTATTCAACAATATTGATTATGTAGTTTTCAATTAAACAATAATCGAATAGTGATAAGCAAATATTATAATCATGTTCATCCCATGAATAAACATGACTGAAGCAAATTGTAGCAAGAATCATTACTACCAAGAACTAAAATACTTCAGCTTTATGTAAGCAACAACATATCGCAACTATCCATATGCATAATAATTCGGTTGCACTCCTCCATAATATAAAGACGCATATGGAGCAAAATGATGCCATAAAGGATAACCGAACATACCTTGGGACGACATATATGGCATAGCTGAAAAATATGGACGATGCAATGACCAATAGCTTTGTTGAGTTGGGGCAAACCTTTCACCAAAACGTCTTGTACTTGCTTTGTTCCTTTTGTTTGCTTTTACTCCACTTCTTCCAAAAGCATCATCCTTACCTGGTCCTTGAGAACTCCCATTAGGGGCCCATGTCATGCCTCTCGTCTTCAGCTCTTATGCACTGAGTTTTTCTAGCCTCTTGTGCCAGATTGATAATCCGAGTGGGCTTCTCGGTTGTTTGGGCACATTATACTTCTTAAGTTTAGATTTAGTACCTAGACTATCACTAGCTAATTTCTTTATTGTTTGGGTACTGCTAGCCGAAGTATCTAACACTTCCTCCGTCCCTGTAATGCATGAATTCAAATCTGAACTTTTGGCTTTTCTATTATCCTTCTTTACTACATAAACTTGCTTGACCATTCGATTCTTATTTTGAGCTCTAGACCGATTCTTATAAATAAAACAGTCTTTGTCATATGATTGTTTCTCAAAATTAGAATTGAAATAAGATGAATATTCTATGTTATGTGGCCTAAAATATGAAGAAGAATAAACATTTGAATCATATCAGCCCCAAGATGGATAAGGATGAAAGTACAAAGGAGCTGCACCGTATTGCATTGGTATTGGCGACCCCAAAGGAGGATATGTTGTTGATGCATGAAACTCTTCTCCTCGCTAATCCTGATCTCTAGATTTACGCTTCGGAGGTGATTTCGATGGCTTCAAATATGATCTATATGACTTAGCATTGTCAGTTTGACCAACATCCTTTGCCTTGATTTGCTTGTGATATTTAGTCAGAAGTTGCTCAAAAGTAACCTTTGGCTTTTTACCCATTTGTTTATCACAACCTTCACCTCTAAAACATTTACATTTAGGCATACCTGGTGCACCATGCCCCCTGATGCCTCCGGTCTTATTAGCCTTTCTTCTATCTAGAGCCTTTCGAGTAACCTCCCCACGTGATAGATTTGGCACGCGAGGGTCACCAATGATAATATTTTTTCCTTTGGCTTTATCGGCTGAATATGGCCGAACCAAGACTTTCTTGTTTACCAGTCCTAATGTGTTGATAGGGACATGTTGCCTATCAATCTTCATTTCTTGAAATCTTAATCGGCCTTCATCTACAACCGATTGTATTTGTTGACGGAAGATATTATAATCTTTGGTGTTATGTAGAAAGGAACCATGCCATTTACAATATACACACCTTTTCAATTCCCCTATCGAAGGAATTGTGTGCGACAATTTAATGTTGCCATTCTTAAGTAGCTCATCAAATATTTTATCACACTTAGCAACATTTAGTGTGAACTTAATTTTCCCTTTTTGTGCCGAATGTGGGGGAGAGCGAGCAGCAGATTTGGCCTTAACAAGCCAAACAAGCTTAGCGACTTGTATTTCTTTCGGCTTTGCAGGGGCTGATAGGCATTCAGCCTCATGCGCGAGTGATGGCATGCTGCGACTATGGTGCGCTGCAGATGGGGTGAAGCATGAAGATTGTGTCTGACGTGCAGTGCCTTAGTCTGCGTGTGCACACCCGGACAGTCCAATCTTGGTGATCAGACGGTCCGTAGAGGGACCGGCCGGTCTGGTATTGTATCTAGATCGTCCGGTCGTGTAGGGCTTTACCTGCGAGACTTGTGTAGGCTTGGTGTGACTCCGGACTATCCGACATAAGGTGTCAGATGGTCCGTTGGAGGGCCGGACGGTCTGTGATGATGCACGGATTGTCCGGCCGTGCCCAGAACCGATCCAATATGTAGTGGGGATGGTGACAACATTTTCCCCGGATATGAGTTCAGCGACACACCATAATATGGCTGGGACTGAGAAGCCCCATCTGTTGCCGATGTTTTTGACGCAATTATTTTAGTGCCCAATTTATGTGATAAAAATCAGGTGTATGGGTATTTTCCAATACACGCTGAAAGTCGCCTAGAGGGGGGTGAATAGGCGGAATCTAAAAATTATAAACTTAAAGCACAACTACAAGCCGGGGTTAGCGTTAGAATTAAATCCGAGTCCGAAAGAGAGGGTGAAAACAAATCACAAGCAAATGAAGAGAGTGACAGGTGATTTGTTTTACCGAGGTTCGGTTCTTGCAAACCTACTCCCCATTGAGGTGGTCACAAAGACCGGGTCTCTTTCAACCCTTTCCCTCTCTCAAACGGTCACCTAGACCGAGTGAGCTTTTCTCCTTAATCAAATGGGTCACTTAGACCCCTACAAGGACCACCACACAATTGGTGTCTCTTGCTTTGATTACAAGTTGCTTGAGAACAAGAATAGAGGAAGAAGAAAAGCGATCCAAGCGCAAGAGATCAAAGAACACGAGCAAAACTCTCTCTTCTAGTCACTAATTGCTTTGAGTGGAATTGGGACTTGGAGAGGCTTTGATTCAATCTAATTGTGTCTTGTATTGAATGCACTAGCTCTTGTATTGAGTTGAGATGTCTGAAAAACTTGGATGCCTTGAATGGTGGTGGTTGGGGGTATTTATAGCCCCAACCACCAAACCAACCGTTGGGGAAGGCTACTGTCGATGGGCGCACCAAACAGTCCGGTACGCCACCGGACACTGTCCGGTGCGCGAGCCACGTCACCCAACTTTTAGGGTTCGACCGTTGGAGCTCTGACAGCCTGGGCCACCAGACAGTCCGGTGGTGTACCGGACAATTACTGTCTGGTGCGCCTTCTGGCGCCTACTCTAACTCTGCGCGAACTGTCCGCGCACTGTAGCGCTTTTCAGGTTTCCGTTGGAGTCGACCATTGCGCTGTAGCCATTGCTCCACTGGCACACCGGACAGTCCGATGCCACAACGGACAGTCCGATAAATTATAGCGGAGTGGCTTTTCCACAAACCCGAAGGTAGCGAGTTGGAGTTGATCCACCCTGGTGCACCGGACAGTCCGGTGCGCCAGACCAGGGCAGCCTTCGGTTGCTTTTGCTCCTTTCTTTTTGAACCCTAACTTGTTCTTTTTATTGGTTTGTATTGAACCTATGACACCTGTAGAGCATATAATCTAGAGCAAACTAGTTAGTCCAATTGTTTGTGTTGGGCAATTCAACCACCAAAATCATTTAGGAAAAGGTTTGACCCTATTTCCCTTTCAATCTCCCCCTTTTTGGTGATTGATGCCAACACAAACCAAAGCAAATATATAAGTGCAGAATTGAACTAGTTTGCATAATGTAAGTGCATAGATTGCTTGGAATTGAACCAATATATTATTTCTACTAGATATGCATGGATGGCTTTCTTCTTATTTAACATTTTGGACCACGCTTGCACCACTAGTTTTGTTTTTGCAAATTCTTTGGAAAATTCTTTTCAAAATCCTTTTGCAAATAGTCAAAGGTATATGAATAAGATTTAAAGAAGCATTTTCAAGATTTGAGATTTTCTCCCCCTGTTTCAAATGCTTTTCCTTTGACTTAAAACAAAACTCCCCCTAAATGAAATTCTCCTCTTAGCTTTCAAGAGGGTTTTGGGATATATTAATTGAGATACTCTCATTAGGGGAACACCAATTTGAAAGATACTAATACCAATAAAAATTTTCAAAACATAATTAAAAATTTAGGTGGTGGTCCGGTCCTTTTGCTTTGGGCTAATACTCTCTCCCCCTTTGGCATGAATCGCCAAAAACGGAGACTTTGTGAGTCCTTTTTAAAAATTCTCTCACTTTAGCAAACAATATATGAGTGAAAGATTATACCAATGGAGAGAGTTGGTGGAATACCGGCAAAGAGTAGATAATACCGATGGAGTTGAGTGGAAGCGTCGTCTTTGCCAAATACTCCATTTCCCTTTCAATTCTATGACTAAGCATAAGAATACACTTGAAAACACATTAGTCATAGACATAAAAGAGATATGATCAAAGGTATATAAATGAGCTATGTGTGCAAAGTATCAATCAAAGTTCCGAGAATCAAGAATGGTTAGCTCATTCCTAAGTTTGGTAAAAGTTTTCTCATCTAGTGGTTTGGTAAAGATATCGGCTAGTTGTTCTTTGATGTTAATATAGGCTATCTCGATATCCCCCCTTTGTTGGTGATCTCTCAAAAAGTGATACCGAATGGCTATGTGCTTAGTGCGGCTGTGTTCAACGGGATTATCCGCCATGCGGATTACACTCTCATTATCACACAGGAGAGGGACTTTGCTAAATTTGTAGCCATAGTCCCTGAGGGTTTGCCTCATCCAAAGCAATTGCGCACAACAATGACCTGCGGCAATATACTCGGCTTCGGCGGTAGAAAGAGCTACTGAGTTTTGTTTCTTTGAAGCCCAAGACACCAGGGATCTCCCCAGAAACTAACAAGTCCCTGATGTGCTCTTCCTATCAATTTTACACCCTGCCCAATCAGCATCTGAATATCCTAATAAATCAAAAGAGGATCCCTTGGGGTACAAAAGACCAAATTTAGGTGTATGAACTAAATATCTCAAGATTCTTTTCACGACCCTAAGGTGAACTTCCTTAGGATTGGCTTGAAACCTTGCACACATACATACGGAAAGCATAATGTCCGGTCGAGATGCACATAAATAGAGTAGAGATCCTATCATCGACCGGTATACCTTTTGATCTACGGATTTACCTCCCGTGTCGAGGTCGAGATGCCCATTGGTTCCCATGGGTGTCTTGATGGTTTTGGCATCCTTCATTCCAAACTTGGTAAGTATGTCTTGAATGTACTTTGTTTGGCTGATGAAGGTGCCCTCTTGGAGTTGTTTGACTTGAAATCCTAGAAAATACTTCGACTCCCTCATCATAGATATCTCGAATTTTTGAACCATGATCCTACTAAACTCTTCACATGTAGATTTGTTAGTAGACCTAAATATGATATCATCAACATAAATTTGGCATACAAACAAATCTTTTGCAATAGTTTTAGTAAAGGGAGTTGGATTGGCTTTTCTGACTTTGAAGCCATTAGTGATAAGAAAATCTCGAAGGCATTCATACCATGCTCTTGGGGCTTGCTTGAGCCCATAAAGCGCCTTTGAGAGTTTGTAAACATGGTTAGGGTACTCACTATCTTCAAAGCCGGGAGGTTGCTCAACATAGACTTCTTCCTTGATTGGTCCATTGAAGAAGGCACTTTTCACGTCCATTTGACAAAGCTTAAAGCCATGGTAAGTAGCATAGGCAAGTAATATATGAATTGACTCGAGCCTAGCAATGGGTGCATAGGTTTCACCGAAATCCAAACCTTCGACTTGGGAATAGCCTTTGGCCACGAGTCGTGCTTTGTTCCTTGTCACCACACCATGCTCATCTTGCTTGTTGCGGAATACCCACTTGGTTCCTACAACATTTTGATTAGGACATGGAACTAAATGCCATACCTCATTCCTCGTGAAGTTGTTGATTCCTCTTGCATCGCCAGCACCCAATCCGAATCTTTAAGTGCATCCTCAACCTTGTATGGTTCAATAGAGGAGACAAAAGAGTAATGTTCACAAAAATAAGCGACTCGAGATCGAGTAGTTACCCCCTTATGGATGTGACCAAGAATGGAGTTCACGGGGTGATCTCTTTGAATCGCTTGGTGGACTCTTGGGTGTGGCGGTCTTGGACCCTGATCATCTTCCTTGTCTTGATCATTGGCATCTCCCCCTTGATCATTGTCTTCCTCTTGAGGTGGCTCATCTTCTTGATCTTATCCTTCATTATCTTGAGCCTGATCCTCATCTTGGGTTGGTGGAGATGCTTGATTTGAAGATGATGGTTGATCTTGTGCTTGTGGAGGTTCTTCGAATTCCTTAGGACACACATCCCCAATGGACATGTTCCTTAGCGCGACGCATGGAGCCTCTTCATCATCTAGCTCATCAAGATGAACTTGCTCTACTTGAGAGCCATTAGTCTCATCAAACACAATGTCACAAGAAACTTCAACTAGTCCAGTGGACTTGTTAAAGACTCTATATGCCCTTGTGTTTGAGTCATAACCAAGTAAAAAGCCTTCTACTGCCTTAGGAGCAAATTTAGATTTTCTACCTCTTTTAACAAGAATAAAACATTTGCTTCCAAAGACTCTAAAATATGAAACATTGGGCTTTTTACTGGTGAGGAGTTCATATGATGTCTTCTTGAGGATTCGGTGAAGGTAGAGCCGGTTGATGGAGTAGCAGGTAGTGTTAATCGCCTCGGCCCAAAACTGGTCCGGTGTCTTGTACTCATCAAGCATGGTCCTTGCCATGTCAAGTAGAGTTCTATTCTTCCTCTCCACTACACCATTTTGTTGAGGTGTGTAGGGAGAATAGAACTCATGCTTGATGCCCTCCTCCTCAAGGAGGCCTTCTATTTGAGAGTTCTTGAACTCCGTCCCATTGTCGCTTCTTATTTTCTTGATCCTCGATCCGAACTCATTTTGAGCTCGTCTCAAGAATCCCTTTAAGGTTTCTTAGGTTTGAGATTTTTCCTGCAAAAAGAGCACCCAAGTGAAGCGAGAATAGTCATCCACAATTACAAGACAATACTTACTCCCGCCGATGCTTATGTAAGCAATCGGGCCGAATAAATCCATGTGGAGTAGCTCAAGCGGCCTATCGGTCGTTATGATGTTCTTGTGTGGATGATGGGCACCAACTTGCTTTCCTGCTTGACATACGCTACAAACCCTGTCTTTCTCAAAATGAACATTGGTTAGTCCCAAAATGTGCTCTCCCTTTTGAAGCTTGTGAAGATTCTTCATCCCAACATGGGCTAGTCGGCGATGCCAGAGCCAACCCATATTAGTCTTAGCAATTAAGCAAGTGTCGATTTCAGCTCTATTGAAATCAACTAAGTATAGCTGACCCTCTAACACTCCCTTAAATGCTACTGAATCAATCACTTCTTCTAAAGACAGTAACACCTAAATCTGTAAAGACAGTTGTAACCCATTTTGCATAATTGAGAAACTCAAAGCAAGTTATAATCTAAAGAATCTACAAGAAAAACATTGAAAATAGAATGGTCAGGTGATATAGCAATTTTACCAAGTCTTTTGACCAAACCTTGATTTCCATCCTCGAATGTGATAGCTCTTTGGGGATCTTGGTTTTTCTCATAGGAGGAGAACATCCTTTTCTCCCCAGTCATGTGGTTTGTGCACCCGCTATCAATGATCCAACTTGAGCCCCCGGAAGCATAAACCTACAAAACAAGTTTAGGCCTTGTTCTTAGGTACCCAAACAGTCTTGGGTCCTTTGACATTAGAAACAAGCACCTTGGGTACCTAAACACAAGTCTTTGAGCCCTTGTGCTTGGCCCCAACATATTTGGCAACTACCTTGCCTGATTTGTTAGTTAAAACATAAGAAGCATCAAAAGTTTTAAATGAAACAATAGGCACATTTGATGCAGTAGGAGTTTTCTTTTTAGGCAATTTAGCATGAGTGGATTTCCTAGAACTAGATGCCTCATTCTTATACATAAAAGCATGATTAGAGCCAGAATGAGACTTCCTAGAATGAATTCTCCTAATTTTGTGTTCGGGATAACCAGCAGGATATAAAATGTAGCCCTCGTTATCCTGAATCATGGGAGCCTTACCCTTAACAAAATTATACAATTTCTTGGGGGCATTAATTTTGACATTGCCTCCCTGTTGGAAGCTAATACCATCCTTAATGCCAGGGCGTCTCCCATTATAGAGCATGCTTCTAGCAAATTTAAAATTTTCATTTTCTAAGTCATGCTCATTAATTTTGGCACTAAGTTGAGCTATGTGATCATTTTGTTGTTTAATTAAAGCTAGATGATCATGGATAGCATCAACATTAATGTCTCTACATCTAGTACAAATGGAAACATGATCAACAGTAGATGTAGAGCATTTGCATGCTTTTAATTCATCAATCTTAGTATGTAAAATAGCATTCTCAAATTTCTAAGATTGGAAATAGAAACATTGCAAACATCTAATTCCTTAGCCTTAGCAATTAATTTATCATTCACAATCTTCAGGCTAGCAATTGATTCATTCAACTTGTCAATCTTAGTAATTAAACTAGCATTATCATTTCTAAGATTGGTAATTGAATCATCACATATATTTGACTTCTCAACCTTAGCAATCAAATTAGCATTCTCAAATCTAAGGTTGGAGATAGTGTCATGGCAAGTGCTAAGATCACTAGTCAATTTTTCACATTTTTCTATCTCCTGAGCATAAGCATTCTTAACTCTAACATGCTTTTTGTTTTCCTTAATTAGAAATTCCTCTTGGCTATCCAGGAGTTCATCCTTCTCATGAATAGCTCCTATCAATTCATTCAATTTTTTCCTTTTGTTGCATGTTTAAGTTGGCAAAAAGAGCAAGCAAATTATCTTCATCATCACTAGAGCTACCCTCATCACTAGATGTTGTATATTTAGTGGAGGCTCTAGATTTTACCTTCTTCTTTTTGCCATCCTTTGCCATAAGGCACTAGTGGCCGACGTTGGGGAAGAGGAGGCCCTTGTTGACGGCGATGTTGGCGACGTCCTCGTCGGAGGAGGAGTCGGTGGAGCTCTCATTGGAGTTCCATTCCCGACATACATGGGCATCGCCGCCCTTCTTCTTGTAATATCTCTTCTTTTCCTTTCTCTTTCCCTTCTTGTCATCGCCCCTGTCACTATCACTAGATAATGGACATTTAGCAATAAAATGATCGGGCTTACCACACTTGTAGCAAACTTTCTTGGAATGGGGCTTGTAGTCTTTCCCCTTCCGTTGCTTGAGGATTTGACGGAAGCTCTTGATGATGAGCGCCATCTCCTCATTGTCGAGCTTGGAGGCATGGATGGGGAGCCTACTTGATGTAGACTCTTCTTTCTTTTCTTTCGTTGCTTTGAAGGCAACAGGTTGCACCTCAGGTGTGGAGGTGGCGCCTCGCTCAATGATTTGTTTGGAGCCTTTGATCATTAATTCAAAGCTCACAAATTTTCCTATAACCTCCTCGGGAGACATTAGCTTGTATCTAGAATCACCACGAATTAATTGAACTTCTGTAGGATTAAGAAAAACAAGTGACCTTAGAATAACCTTGACCATTTCATGGTCATCCCATTTTGTGCTCCTGAGGTTGCGCACTTGATTCACCAAGGTCTTGAGCCGGTTGTAGATGGCTTGAGGCTCCTCCCCTTGGTTGAGCATGAATCGACCGAGCTCCTCCTCGATCGTTTCCCGCTTGGTGATCTTGGTCACCTCATCTCCTTCGTGCGCGGTCTTGAGTATGTCCCAAATCTCCTTGGCACTTTTCAACCCTTGCACTTTGTTATACTCCTCTCGACTTAGAGAAGCGAGGAGTATAGTAGTGGCTTGGGAATCAAAGTGACGGATTTGGGCGACTTCATCCGAGTCATAGCCTTCGTCCCCCGGCGATGGTACCTGCGCTCCAAACTCAACAATGTCCCAAATACTAGCGTGGAGTGAGGTTAGGTGATGCCTCATTTTATCACTCCACATGTTATAATCTTTACCCTCAAAAACGGGTGTTTTGCCTAGTGGGACGGAAAGTAAAGGAGTGCATTTAGAAATACGGGGATAACGAAGTGGCATCTTACTATACTTCTTGCACTCATGGCGCTTAGAAGTGACGGACGGTGCGTCGGAGCCGGAGGTTGATGGCGTTGAAGAATCGGTCTCATAGTAGACCACCTTCTTCATCTTCTTTTTCTTTTCGCCGCTCCGATGCAACTTGGAATGTGAAGGGGATCCCTTCACCTTGTTGCCGAACTCTCCCGATGGAGTCTTCCCGTGGCTTGTGGTGGGCTTCTCGCCGGTCACGACCTCCTTCTTGGCGTGATCTCCCGACATCACTTCGAGCGGTTAGGATCTAATGAAGTACCGGGCTCTGATACCAATTGAAAGTCACCTAGAAGGGGTTGAATAGGCGGAATCTAAAAATTATAAACTTAAAGCACAACTATAAGCCGGGGTTAGCGTTAGAATTAAATCCGAGTCTGAAAGAGAGGGTGAAAACAAATCACAAGCAAATGAAGAGAGTGACACGGTGATTTGTTTTACCGAGGTTCGGTTCTTGCAAACCTACTCCTCGTTGAGGTGGTCACAAAGACCGGGTCTCTTTCAACCCTTTCCCTCTCTCAAACGGTCACCTAGACCGAGTGAGCTTTTCTCCTTAATCAAATGGGTCACTTAGACCTCTACAAGCACCACCACACAATTGGTGTCTCTTGCTTTGATTACATGTTGCTTGAGAACAAGAATAGAGGAAGAAGAAAAACGATCCAAGCGCAAGAGCTCAAAGAACACGAGCAAAACTCTCTCTTCTAGTCACTAATTGCTTTGAGTGGAATTGGAACTTGGAGAGGCTTTGATTCAATCTAATTGTGTCTTGTATTGAATGCACTAGCTCTTGTATTGAGTGAGATGTCTGAAAAACTTGGATGCCTTGAATGGTGGTGGTTGGGGGTATTTATAGCCCCAACCACCAAACAAACCGTTGGGGAAGGCTGCTATCGATGGGCGCACCAGACAGTCCGGTGCGCCACTGGACACTGTCTGGTATGCCAGCCACATCACCCAACCGTTAGGGTTCGACTGTTGGAGCTCTGACAGCCTGGGCCACCGGACAGTCCGGTGGCGCACCGGACAGTTACTGTTCACTGTCCGGTGTGCCTTCTGGTGCCTGCTCTGATTCTACGCGAACTGTCCGCGCACTGTAGCGCTTTTCAGGTTTCCGTTGGAGTCGACTGTTGCGCTGTAGCCATTGCTCCGCTGGCACACCGGACAGTCCGGTGAATTATAGCGGAGTGGCTTTTCCACAAACCCGAAGGTAGCGAGTTGGAGTTGATCCACCCTGGTGCACCGGACACTGTCCGGTGCGCCAGACCAGAGCAGCCTTCGGTTGCTTTTGCTCCTTTCTTTTTGAACCCTAACTTGTTCTTTTTATTGGTTTGTGTTGAACCTATGACACCTGTAGAGCATATAATCTAGAGCAAACTAGTTAGTCCAATTGTTTATGTTGGGCAATTCAACCACCAAAATCATTTAGGAAAAGGTTTGATCCTATTTCCCTTTCACGCGCGTCATATTATCTATATCCTCCATTATAATTTTAATCCGATTATCAAAAGAAATTTTAACAGATTGAATATCGGCTAATGGCATGGTGTTACTTACGATGGGGAGCTGATGCAGCAAGGCTGATAGTGAATCATACTTTAATTCCCTCTCCTTGACGACCTTTTGGTGGCAATCTACCTTAAAGTGCGAGAGGTACCACTTTTTTGCCACCTTGCTTATCTGAGCCTGTTGTCGTTGGAATTCCTCGTCAAGCCTTTTTATGTGGTCTTCTAATTTCTCATCCTCAGCGACCGGCGAGTTAGTCAGCCTTCTAATTTCTCATCCTCAGTGGTCTTTGTGATTGGTCATTGCGACCGATCTGATAGGTCTGATTTAATAGATCTAATCTAATGGATCGGATTTGACAGATCCGATTTTCTTCCCAAGCGGAATCACCAAAAAGTGTGTTGACGCCGATCTGGGTAGTGCCAATCACTAGGGGTGTACCGCCTGGTGGTGCCCTCTGCGGCGGCGCGGACGGTCCGGAACCTGGGCGCAGGAGCGATGGCTTCCCTGCGTCGCACCGGACGGTCCGCGCACAGGGCCGGACGGTCCGCGATGGCGCAGGGTCATCTTCCTCCTCCTCGTTGGAACCTAAATCTCGCCCTGGGGAAGAGATCTTAGGGCGTACTAGGTCGACAGGTCACTCGTGGCATCCCCAGACGATATGGAGTCACCTAGAAATTAAGAGATCAATTCGAGAAAGAGGCCTTGGGGACAACTAGATCTTGCCTCTTGGGAGAGGTAAGATCCTAGGGTCATCTTGGTGTCGGCAGGCCACACAAGACGAATCTAGACGACGTAGAGTCGAATAGGGGTGGAGATGGATATGTGGAAAGCTATAACTAGAACTACGCTACATCTACTCCTATAGCAAAAATGATAAAGAAAATAATTGTTCGATGGAAATGTGTTCGTGAAAGGGAATTAGGCTTACACCTATTTCCTAATTGATTTTGGTGGTTGCATTGTCCAACACAAATAATTGGACTAACTAGTTTGCTCTAGTCTATAAGTTATATAGGTACCAAAGGTTCACAAATAGCCAATAAAAAGACCAAGAAAAGGGTTCAACAAAAAGAGCAAGGGATAACCGAAGGCAGCCCTGGTCTGGCGCACCGGACAGTGTCCGGTGCACCAGGGGACTTGAAGCTAAACTCATCACCTTCGGGAAAACTCAAAGGCGCTCCACTATAATTCACCGGACTATCCGGTGTACACCGGACAGTGTCCGGTGCTCCAAGGAGAAGCGACTCTAAACTCGCCAGCTTCGGGAATCCGCTCCGCTATAATTCACCGGACATGTCCGGTGTACACCAGACTGTCCGGTGTGACAGCGGAGCAACGGCTAGTCCGCGCCAACGGTGACCTGCTACAACATTAAATGTGTGCCAGCGCGCGCAGAGGAGCAGAGCACGCGCGGGTGGCACACCGGACACTCTACAGTACCTGTCCGGTGCACCACCGGTCAGCCAGGTGACCCCACCAGTCAGAGCTTCAACGGTCGAACCCTAACGGCCGGGTGACGTGGCTGGCACACCGGACAGTGCTCGGTGTACACCGGACTGTCCGGTGCGCCATGCGACAGCAGGCTTCACCAACGGCTAGTTTGGTGGTTGGGGCTATAAATACCCCCAACCACCCCTCATTCAAGTCATCCAAGTTTTCCACCTTCCAACTACTTACAAGAGCTAGGCATTCAATACAAGACACACCAAAGTGATCAAATCCTCTCCCAATTCCACACAAGACTTTAGTGATTAGAGAGAGAGATTTGTTGTGTTCTCTTGAGCTCTTGCGCTTGGATTGCTTCTTTCTTTCTCATTCGTTCTTGTGATCAAAACTCAATTGTAACCGAGGCAAGAGACACCAATTTTGTGGTGGTCCTTGCGGGGAAGTTTTGTTCCCGGTTGATTTGAGAAGAGAAGCTCACTCGGTCCGAGGGACCGTTTGAGAGAGAGAAAGGGTTGAAATAGACCCGGCCTTTGTGGCCTCCTCAACGGGGAGTAGGTTTGTGAAAACCGAACCTCGGTAAAACAAATCCTTGCGTCTCACTTCTTTACACACTCGCGATTTGTTTTTTACGCCCTCTCTCGAACTCGTTTCTATTTCTAACGCTAACCCGGCTTGTAGTTGTGATTAAGTTTGTAAATTTCAGATTCGCCCTATTCACCCCCCCTCTAGGCGACTTTCTATTGGTATCGGAGCCCGGTGCTTCATTAGAGCCTAACCGCTCGAAGTGATGTTGGGAGATCATGCCAAGAAGGAGATGGAGACCGGCGACAAGCCCACTACAAGCCATGGGGAGACTTCATCGGAAGAGTCCCGCAACAAGAGGAAGGAGAAGAAAGACTCCTCCAACAAAGGGAAGGGGAAGGAAAAGAAATCCTCTTCCCACAAGTCGCATCGGAGAGGCGACAAGCACAAGAGGATGAGGAAAGTGGTCTACTACGAGACCGACTCTTCATCACCATCGACCTCCGGCTCCGACGCACCGTCCGTCACTTATAAGCGCCATGAGCGCAAGAAGTATAGTAAGATTCCCCTACGCTACCCACATATTTCAAAGCGTACTCCTTTACTCTCCGTTCCATTAGGCAAACCACCGGTTTTTGACGATGAAGATTATAACATGTGGAGTGATAAAATGAGGCATCATCTAACCTCACTCCACACAAGCATTTGGAATGTTGTTGAGTTTGGTGTACAGGTACCATCCATAGGGGATGAGGACTACGACTCGGACGAAGTAGCCCAAATCCACCACTTTAACTCCCAAGCCACCACTATACTCCTCGCCTCTCTAAGTCGAGAGGAGTATAACAAGGTGCAAGGGTTAAAGAGTGCGAAGGAAATTTGGGACGTACTCAAGACCGCGCACGAGGGAGACGAGGTGACAAAGATCACCAAGCAGGGAGACGATCGAGGGGGAGCTCGGTCGCTTCATGCTTCACCAAGGGGAAGATCCGCAAGACATGTACAACCTGAAAGGGAAATGTGCCCTTGGGCCATTTCTAAGTATTTTGGTGATTGATTGCCAACACATGTGCTTAATTGTGAATTTGTGTACATGGATGAACAAGGTGCAAATCATGAAGTGAAGGTATGTTTCTAAGCCTTAGTACATTGGTTTTATGTACTAATATATTTGTCTAAGTGTTAGAAACAGAAAGAAGAAGAAAAGAGAAGAGGAGGAAAGTCTTGGCCCAGCTCGGTCTGGAGCACCGGACTGTCCGGTGTGCACCGGACAGTGTCCGGTGCGCCAGGCTGCCTCGGCGCGAAGTGGCCGCTCTCGGGAAATTGGCCGACGGCGTACGGCTAAAATTCACCGGACTGTCCGGTGTGCACCGGACTGTCCGGTGAGCCAACGGTCGGCCAGGGCCAACGGTCGGCCGCGCAATCCGCGCGGGACACGTGGCCGAGCCAACGGTCGGAAGACGGCACCGGACTGTCCGGTGTGCACCGGACTGTCCGGTGCGCCAACGGCTCGCAGATCTCCAACGGGCTGCAACGGTCGGCAGCGCCAGTTAAGGAAACAAATCGGGCACCGGACACTGTCCGGTGTGCACCGGACTGTCCGGTGCCCCCGACGACAGAAGGCAAGGATGGCCTTCCGGATTTGCTCTCAACGGCTCCTAGCTGCCTTGGGGCTATAAAAGGAGCCCCTAGGCGCATGGAGGAGATACACAAGCAACCTTTGAGCATTCTTGATCATCCACACTAAGTCTCTGCGCATTCGTTTGTGTTTCTAAGTGATTCGAGCTCTGTTCTAAGTGAGAACTCTGAGATAGTCTTGTGAGCTCGATTCTTGGCCGTGTGTGTGCGTTTTTGCTGTGGATTTGTGTGTGTTGCTTCCCTCCCTTACTCTGTGCTTTCTTTGTGATCATATACTTGTAAGGGCAAGAGACTCCAATTTGTGGAGATTCCTTGCAAACGGGATAGTGAAAGGAATAACAAAACACCGTGGTATTCAAGTGGGTCTTTGGACCGCTTGAGAGGGGTTGATTGCAACCCTCGTCCGTTGGGACGCCACAACGTGGAGTAGGCAAGCGTTGGTCTTGGCCGAACCACGGGATAAACCACCGTGTCACCTCTGTGCTTGATCTTTTGTGGTATTGTGTTTTGTTGAGACTTCACCTTAGCCACTTGGCAATAATCGTGCTAACGCTTAACAAGTTTTTGTGGCTTAAGTTTGAAGTTTTTTACAGGATCACCTATTCACCCCCCCCTCTAGGTGCTCTCAATTGGTATCGGAGCCATTCTCTTCACAAAGGGACTAACCGCCCGAAGAGATGGATCCTAAGGGGAAGGGTATTGTGATCAATGACAAAGAGAAGGAATCCTTCGTCAACGAGCTGAAGGACGACAAGCCTACCGACTCCGGCTCGGGACAAAGACGGAAGGAAGGGAAGAAGAAGAAGACAAGGCGCATCAAGGAGATCGTCTACTACGACAGCGACGAGTCTACTTCTTCCCAAAAGGACGAGGACCACAACGACTACGAGAGGAGAAAACCGGTTAATTCGAACTTTTCTTTTGATTACTCTCGTATTCCGCAAAGTTCACATTCACATTTGCTCTCCATTCCACTCGGCAAGCCCCCACACTTTGATGGAGAGGACTACGGATTTTGGAGCCACAAAATGCGTAGTCACCTATTCTCTCTCCATCCTAGTATATGGGAGATTGTAGAGAGTGGGATGCACTTTGATAGTTCGGATAGTCCCATGTTCATTAATGAACAAATTCATAAGAATGCACAAGCTACTACTGTTCTTCTAGCTTCCTTGTGCAGGGACGAGTATCACAAGGTGGGCGGCTTGGACAACGCCAAGCAGATCTGGGACACCCTCAAGATTTCTCATGAGGGGAACGACGTCACCTTGCTCACCAAGATGGAGTTGGTGGAGGGAGAGCTTGGACGGTTCGCGATGATAAGGGGCGAGGAGCCGACGCAAACATACAACCGGCTCAAGACCCTTATCAACAAGATAAGAAGCTACGGGAGCACGCGATGGACGGACCACGACGTCGTCCGCCTAATGCTCAGGTCATTTACCGTTCTTGATCCTCACTTGGTGAACAATATACGTGAAAATCCCAGGTACACCAAGATGTCGCCCGAAGAAGTTCTTGGGAAATTCGTTAGCGGGCGAATGATGATCAAGGAGGCTAGATATGTGGACGACGCCTTGAATGGTCCGATCAACGAGCCGCAACCCCTTGCTCTCAAGGCAACACGAAGCAAGGAGGCGCTACCTAGCAAGGTGGCACAGATTGAAGCGACTGGCCTTAATGATGAAGAGATGGCTCTCATCATCAAAAGATTCAAGACAGTGCTTAAAGGTCACAAGGGACAACCAAGCAAGACCAAAGCCAAGGGGAAGCGCTCATGCTTCAAATGCGGTAAGCTTGGTCATTTCATTGCTAACTGTCCCGATAATGAAAGTGACCAGGAAAAGGGGAACAAAAGAGAGAAGAAGAAGCAATACAAGAAGGCAAAGGGCGAGGCGCATCTAGGAAAGGAGTGGGACTCGAATTGCTCCTCCTCCGACTCCGACAACGAAGGACTCGCCGCCACTGCCTTCAACAAATCGGCTCTCTTCCCCAACGAGCGTCTCACTTGCCTTATGGCAAGGGAGAAGAAGGTGAGTACTCAAGACTCCACTTATGCTTCTTCTAGTGATAGTGAGTCTAGTGATGATGATGACATAGATTATTCATGCTTGTTCAAGGGCTTAGATAGATCTAAGATAGATAAAATCAATGAATTGATTGATGCATTGAATGAAAAGGATAGGCTTTTAGAAAAGCAAGAGGATTTATTGTATGATGAACATGATAAATTTGTTGAGGCACAAAAATCATATGCTTTAGAAGTGAAAAGAAATGAAATGCTTTCTAGTGAATTATCTTCCTGTCATGAAACCATTGCTACCTTAAGAAGTGTTAATATTGATTTAAGTGCTAAACTAGAAGTAGCTAGTAAATCAAATTCCTGTGTTGAACATGTTGAAATTTGTACTAGGTGTAATGATTTTGATGTTAATGCTTGTAGTGAACACCTAGTTTTAATTTCCAAATTAAATGAGGAAGTGGCTAGTCTTAATGCCCAACTTAAGACTAGCAAGAATGAAGTTGATAAAATAAAATTTGCAAGGGATGCCTACACGATTGGTTCGTCAAGGAGAAAGGGAAGGCCCCTATGGCTAGTAATGCTAAAAAGAACCATGCTTTCTTATACCATGATAGGAGACATGCTAGAAATGCTTATAATGATTTTGATTCACATGTTTATGATTCTCATGCCATGTTTGCCTCTAGTTCCTCTCATAAGCATGATAGAGATATGAGTAGGAGAAATGTTGCGCATATGCCTAGGAGAAATTTTGCTCATGTTCCTAGAAAAGTTGTAAACAAACCTTCTACCATTTATTATGCTTGCAATACTCCCTTTGCTATTTGTAGAAAGGGTAAGAAGGTAGTTGCTAGGAAATTAGGGGCTAGATGCAAGGGAGATAAACCTTGCATTTGGGTCCCTAAGGACATTTGTGCTAACCTTGCAGGACCCAACATGAGTTGGGTACCTAAGACCCAAGCCTAAATTTGCCTTGCAGGTTTATGCATCCGGGGGTTCAAGCTGGATTATCGACAGCGGATGCACAAACCATATGACGGGGGAGAAGAAGATGTTCACCTCCTACGTCAAGAATAAGGATTCCCAAGATTCAATTATATTCGGTGATGGGAATCAAGGCAAGGTAAAAGGGTTAGGTAAAATTGCAATTTCTAATGAGCATTCTATATCAAATGTATTCCTAGTGGAGAGTCTTGGATATAATTTGCTATCTGTTAGTCAATTATGTCAAATGGGATATAATTGTTTATTTACAAATGTAGATGTGTCTGTCTTTAGAAGATGTGATGGTTCACTAGCTTTTAAGGGTGTACTAGACGGCAAGCTTTACTTAGTAGATTTTGCAAAAGAAGAGGCCGGTCTAGATGCATGCTTAATGGCTAAGACTTGCTTGGGCTGGCTGTGGCATCGCCGCTTAGCACATGTGGGGATGAAGAATCTCCACAAGCTTCTAAAGGGAGAACACGTGATAGGTCTAACTAATGTTTATTTCGAAAAAGATAGACCTTGTGCAGCTTGTCAGGCAGGTAAACAAGTTGGAGGAGCACATCACAGCAAGAATGTGATGACCACGTCAAGACCTCTGGAGCTGCTGCATATGGACCTCTTCGGACCTGTCGCCTATCTAAGCATAGGAGGAAGTAAGTATGGTTTAGTTATTGTTGATGACTTTTCCCGCTTCACTTGGGTGTTCTTTTTGCAGGATAAGTCTGAAACCCAAGGGACCATCAAGCGCTTCCTCAGGAGAGCTCAAAATGAGTTTGAGCTCAAGGTGAAGAAGATAAGGAGCGACAACGGGTCCGAGTTCAAGAACCTTCAAGTGGAGGAGTTTCTTGAGGAGGAAGGGATCAAGCACGAGTTCTCCGCTCCCTACACACCACAGCAAAATGGTGTGGTAGAGAGGAAGAACAGAACGCTAATCGATATGGCGAGGACGATGCTTGGAGAGTTCAAGACCCCCGAGTGCTTTTGGTCGGAAGCCGTGAATACGGCTTGCCACGCCATCAACAGGGTCTACCTTCACCGCCTCCTCAAGAAGACGTCATATGAGCTACTAACCGGTAACAAACCCAATGTATCTTACTTTCGTGTTTTTGGGAGCAAGTGCTACATTCTAGTGAAGAAGGGTAGAAATTCTAAGTTTGCTCCCAAAGTTGTAGAAGGGTTTTTATTAGGTTATGATTCAAATACAAAGGCGTATAGGGTCTTCAATAAATCATCGGGTTTGGTTGAAGTCTCTAGCGACGTTGTATTTGATGAGACTAATGGCTCTCCAAGAGAGCAAGTTGTTGATTGTGATGATGTAGATGAAGAAGATGTTCCAACGGCCGCTATACGAACCATGGCGATTGGAGACGTTCGGCCACAGGAACAAGAAGAACGAGATCAACCTTCTTCCTCAACGACGGTGCAACCCCCAACTCAAGACGATGAACAGGTTCATCAAAAGGAGGCGTGTGATCAAGGGGGAGCACAAGATGATCATGTGATGGAGGAAGAAGCGCAACCGGCACCTCCAACCCAAGTTCGAGCGATGATTCAAAGGGATCATCCCGTCGACCAAATTCTGGGTGACATTAGCAAGGGAGTAACTACTCGGTCTCGACTAGTTAATTTTTGTGAACATTACTCGTTTGTATCCTCTATTGAGCCTTTCAGGGTAGAGGAGGCCTTGCTAGATCCGGATTGGGTGTTGGCCATGCAGGAGGAACTTAACAACTTCAAGCGCAATGAAGTTTGGACGCTGGTGCCTCGTCCCAAGCAAAATGTTGTGGGAACCAAGTGGGTTTTTCGCAACAAACAGGACGAGCACGGGGTGGTGACGAGGAACAAGGCTCGACTTGTGGCAAAAGGTTATGCCCAAGTCGCAGGTTTGGACTTTGAGGAGACTTTTGCTCCTGTGGCTAGGCTAGAATCAATTCGTATCTTGCTAGCATATGCCGCTCACCATTCTTTCAGGTTGTACCAAATGGATGTGAAGAGCGCGTTCCTCAACGGGCCAATAAAGGAGGAGGTGTACGTAGAGCAACCCCCTGGCTTCGAGGATGAACGGTACCCCGACCACGTGTGTAAGCTCTCTAAGGCGCTCTATGGACTTAAACAAGCCCCAAGAGCATGGTATGAATGCCTTAGAGATTTCTTACTTGCTAATGCTTTCAAGGTTGGGAAAGCCGATCCAACTCTTTTTACAAAGACATGTGATGGTGATTTGTTTGTGTGCCAAATTTATGTCGATGACATAATATTTGGTTCTACTAATCAAAAGTCTTGTGAAGAGTTTAGCAGGGTGATGACGCAGAAATTCGAGATGTCGATGATGGGCGAGTTGAACTACTTCCTTGGGTTCCAAGTGAAGCAACTCAAGGACGGCACCTTCATCTCCCAAACGAAGTACACGCAAGATCTGCTAAAGAGGTTTGGGATGAAGGACGCCAAGCCCGCAAAGACGCCGATGGGAACCGACGGACACACCGACCTCAACAAAGGAGGTAAGTCCGTTGATCAAAAAGCATACCGGTCAATGATAGGGTCCTTACTTTATTTATGTGCTAGTAGACCGGATATTATGCTTAGCGTATGCATGTGTGCTAGATTTCAATCCGATCCTAAGGAGTGTCACTTGGTGGCGGTGAAGCGAATTCTTAGATATTTAGTCGCTACGCCTTGCTTCGGGATCTGGTATCCAAAGGGGTCTAACTTTGACTTAATTGGGTACTCAGATTCCGACTATGCTGGATGTAAGGTCGATAGGAAGAGTACATCGGGGACGTGCCAATTCTTAGGAAGGTCCCTGGTGCCTTGGAATTCTAAGAAACAAACCTCCGTTGCCCTATCCACCGCTGAGGCCGAGTACGTTGCCGCAGGTCAGTGTTGCGCGCAACTACTTTGGATGAGGCAAACCCTCAGGGACTTTGGCTACAATCTGAGCAAAGTCCCACTCCTATGTGATAATGAGAGTGCTATCCGAATAGCGGAAAATCCTGTTGAGCACAGCCGCACAAAGCACATTGACATCCGGCATCACTTTTTGAGAGACCACCAGCAAAAGGGAGATATCGAAGTGTTTTATGTTAGCACCGAGAACCAGCTAGCCGATATCTTTACCAAGCCTTTAGATGAGAAGACCTTTTGCAGGCTGCGTAGTGAGCTAAATGTCTTAGATTCGCGGAACTTGGATTGATTTGTAGCATACATGTATTTATGCCTTTGATCATGTTCATTCTGCAATTTTGTTGCTTATTATGGTGCTCAAGTTGTACAAACACTCCCTGGACCTCACAAGTCCGTTGCAAAGTGATGCACATGTTTAGGGGGAGACGTGTTACAACTTGACCCTTTGAGACTAACCATATGCTTGAGTTTGCCTGTTTTAGTCTCAAAGGAGAATTCAAAGGGAAAAGGTGGACTTGGACCATGAAAGACTTCCACTGCACTCCGATGAGGGGTAACTTATTCCAAGTCCATCTCATTAACTCTTATTGCCATTTGCTCTTAATTGAAGATTTTGGTGAGGCAATGGGGTTAAAGGGCCACAATTGATCCCGTTTTGGTGCTTGATGCCAAAGGGGGAGAAAGTAAAGGCCAAAGCAATAAATGGATCAGCTACCACTTGAGAAATTTGAAAATAGAAGAGTAGAGTTTTTGGTTTGTCAAAACCCCTTTTGTCTTTTGGCTTCTTGTGGGGAGAAGTATTGATTATGGGAAAAAGGGGGAGTTTTTTGAAATCCTTGATCAATCTCTTTTGGAATGACTCTCTTTATGCTTCAACATGTGTGTTTAACTTAGAGATAGAGATTTGAGTTTGATTTTCAAAAACAAACCAAGTGGTGGCAAAGGATGATCCATATATGCCAAAATTGAATAAAACTTAAATTTATTTTATTTGAAGTGAGTTTGCACTTGTTCTAGTTGCTTTATGTTGTGTTGGCATAAATCACCAAAAAGGGGGAGATTGAAAGGGAAATGTGCCCTTGGGCCATTTCTAAGTATTTTGGTGATTGATTGCCAACACATGTGCTTAATTGTGAATTTGTGTACATGGATGAACAAGGTGCAAATCATGAAGTGAAGGTATGTTTCTAAGCCTTAGTACATTGGTTTTATGTACTAATATATTTGTCTAAGTGTTAGAAACAGAAAGAAGAAGAAAAGAGAAGAGGAGGAAAGTCTTGGCCCAGCTCGGTCTGGAGCACCGGACTGTCCGGTGTGCACCGGACAGTGTCCGGTGCGCCAGGCTGCCTCGGCGCGAAGTGGCCGCTCTCGGGAAATTGACCGACGGCGTACGGCTAAAATTCACCGGACTGTCCGGTGTGCACCGGACTGTCCGGTGAGCCAACGGTCGGCCGCGCAATCCGCGCGGGACACGTGGCCGAGCCAACGGTCGGAAGACGGCACCGGACTGTCCGGTGTGCACCGGACTGTCCGGTGCGCCAACGGCTCGCAGATCTCCAACGGGCTGCAATGGTCGGCAGCGCCAGTTAAGGAAACAAATCGGGCACCGGACACTGTCCGGTGTGCACCGGACTGTCCGGTGCCCCCGACGACAGAAGGCAAGGATGGCCTTCCGGATTTGCTCTCAACGGCTCCTAGCTGCCTTGGGGCTATAAAAGGAGCCCCTAGGCGCATGGAGGAGATACACAAGCAACCTTTGAGCATTCTTGATCATCCACACTAAGTCTCTGCGCATTCGTTTGTGTTTCTAAGTGATTCGAGCTCTGTTCTAAGTGAGAACTCTGAGATAGTCTTGTGAGCTCGATTCTTGGCCGTGTGTGTGCGTTTTTGCTGTGGATTTGTGTGTGTTGCTTCCCTCCCTTACTCTGTGCTTTCTTTGTGATCATATACTTGTAAGGGCAAGATACTCCAATTTGTGGAGATTCCTTGCAAACGGGATAGTGAAAGGAATAACAAAACACCGTGGTATTCAAGTGGGTCTTTGGACCGCTTGAGAGGGGTTGATTGCAACCCTCGTCCGTTGGGACGCCACAACGTGGAGTAGGCAAGCGTTGGTCTTGGCCGAACCACGGGATAAACCACCGTGTCACCTCTGTGCTTGATCTTTTGTGGTATTGTGTTTTGTTGAGACTTCACCTTAGCCACTTGGCAATAATCGTGCTAACGCTTAACAAGTTTTTGTGGCTTAAGTTTGAAGTTTTTTACAGGATCACCTATTCACCCCCCCTCTAGGTGCTCTCACAACCGCTTGAAGACCTTGGTGAATCAAGTGCGCAACCTCGAGAGTGAAAAATGGGATGACCATGAGATGGTCAAGGTTATTCTTAGATCCCTCGTTTTCCTTAACCCTACACAAGTTCAATTAATTCGAGGTGATCCTAGATACAAGTTAATGTCTCCCGAGGAGGTTATAGGAAAATTTGTGAGCTTTGAGCTAATGATTAAAGGCTCAAAGAAAATCATCGAGCAAGGTACCTCCTCCACGCCCGAGGCACATCCCGTTGCATTCAAGGCGACGGAGGAGAAGAAGGAGGAGTCTACATCAAGTAGACAACCAATCGACGCCTCCAAGCTCGACAATGAGGAGATGACTTTAATCATCAAAAGCTTTCGCCAAATCCTCAAGCAAAGGAGGGGGGAAGATTACAAGTCCCGCTCCAAGAAAGTTTGCTACAAGTGTGGTAAGCCCGGTCACTTTATAGCAAAATGTCCTATTTCTAGTGACAGGGGCGACGACAAGAAGGGGAGAAGAAAGGAGAAGAAGAAGTACTACAAGAAGGGTGGCGATGCCCATGTTTGCCGGGAGTGGGACTCGGACGAGAGCTCCTCCGACTCCTCCTCCGACGAGGACGCCGCCAACATCACCGTCACTAAGGGCCTTCTCTTCCCCAACGTCGGCCACAAGTGCCTCATGGCAAAGGACGGCAAAAAGAAGAAGGTTAAATCCAAATCCTCCACTAAATATGAGTCCTCTAGTGATGATAATGCTAGTGATGAGGAGGATAATTTGCGTACCCTTTTTGCCAACCTAAACATGCAAGAAAAGGAAAAATTAAATGAATTAATTAGTGCCATCCATGAGAAGGATGAACTCTTGGACTCTCAAGAGGACTTCCTAATCAAGGAAAACAAAAAGCATGTTAAGGTTAAAAATGCTTACGCTCTAGAAGTAGAAAAATGTGAAAAACTATCTAGTGAGCTAAGCACTTGCCATGAGACTATCGACAACCTTAAAAATGAGAATGCTAATTTGTTAGCTAAGGTTGATCCAAATGTTTGTGATGTTTCAATTCCCAATCTTAGAGAAGATAATGCTAATTTGCTTGCTAAGGTTGAAAAATTAAATGATTCTATTGCTAGCCTCAGAAATGAAAATGAAAAATTAATTGCTAAGGCTAAAGATGTTGATGTTTGCAATGTTACTATTTCTAACCTTAGAAGTGAAAATGATATATTACATGCTAAGGTTATAGAATTAAAATCTTGCAAACCCTCTACATCCACCATTGAGCATGTTTCTATTTGCACTAGATGTAGAGATGTTGATATTGATGCTATTCATGATCATATGGCTTTAATTAAACAACAAAATGATCATATAGCAAAATTAGATGCTAAAGTTGTCGAGCATGAACTTGAAAATGAAAAATTTAAATTTGCTCGTAGTATGCTTTATAATGGGAGACGCCCTGGTATCAAGGATGGCATTGGCTTCCAAAGGTGAGACAATGTCAAACTTAATGCCCCTCCAAAGAAATTATCTAACTTTGTTAAGGGCAAGGCTCCCATGCCTCAGGATAACGAGGGTTACATTTTGTACCCTGCTGGTTATCCCGAGAGCAAGATTAGGAGAATTCACTCTAGGAAGTCTCACTCTGGCCCTAATCATGCTTTTATGTATAAGGGTGAGACATCTAGCTCTAGGCAACCAACCCGTGCTAAGTTGCCTAAGAAGAAAACTCCTAGTGCATCAAATGATCATGACATTTCATTTAAAACTTTTGATGCATCTTATGTTTTAACTAACAAATCCGGCAAGGTAGTTGCCAAGTTTGTTGGGGGCAAACACAAGGGCTCCAAGACTTGTGTTTGGGTACCCAATGTTCTTGTGTCTAATGCCAAAGGACCCAAAACCGTTTGGGTACCTAAAGTCAAGAACTAAAATTGTTTTGTAGGTTTATGCATCCGGGGGCACAAGTTGGATCATCGATAGCGGGTGCACAAACCACATGACAGGGGAGAAGAAGATGTTCTCCTCCTACAAGAAAAACCAAGATCCCCAACGAGCTATCACATTCGGGGATGGAAACCAAGGTTTGGTCAAAGGTTTGGGTAAAATAGCTATATCTCCTGACCATTCCATTTCCAATGTTTTTCTTGTTGATTCTTTAGATTACAATTTGCTTTCCGTATCCCAATTATGTCAAATGGGCTACAACTGTCTGTTTACTGATGTAGGTGTCACTGTCTTTAGAAGAAGTGATGACTCAATAGCATTTAAGGGAGTGTTAGAGGGTCAGCTATACTTGGTAGATTTTGATAGAGCTGAACTCGACACTTGCTTAATTGCTAAGACTAACATGGGTTGGCTCTGGCACCGCCGACTAGCCCATGTTGGAATGAAGAATCTTCATAAGCTTCTAAAGGGAGAGCACATTTTAGGATTAACAAATGTTCATTTTGAGAAAGACAGGATTTGTAGCGCATGCCAAGCCGGGAAGCAAGTTGGTACTCATCATCCACACAAAAACGTCATGACGACTGACAGGCCACTGGAGCTCCTACACATGGATTTATTCGGCCCGATCGCTTACATAAGCATCGGCGGGAGTAAGTACTGTCTAGTTATTGTGGATGATTATTCTCGCTTCACTTGGGTGTTCTTTTTGCAGGAAAAATCACAAGCCCAAGAAACTTTAAAGGGATTCTTGAGACGGGCTCAAAATGAGTTCGGCTTAAGGATCAAGAAAATTAGAATCGACAACGGGACGGAGTTCAAGAATTCACAAATTGAAGGCTTTCTTGAGGAGGAGGGCATCAAGCATGAGTTCTCCTCTCCCTACACCCCACAACAAAATGGTGTAGTGGAGAGGAAGAATCGAACTCTACTGGACATGGCAAGAACCATGCTTAATGAGTACAAGACGCCGGATCGGTTTTGGGCCGAGGCGGTTAACACCGCTTGCTACGCCATCAATCGGTTATATCTACACCGAATCCTCAAGAAGACATCATACGAACTCCTAACCGGTAAAAAGCCCAATATTTCATATTTTAGAGTCTTTGGTAGCAAATGCTTTATTCTTGTTAAAAGAGGTAGAAAATCTAAATTTGCTCCTAAGACTGTAGAAGGCTTTTTACTAGGATATGATTCAAACACAAGGGCATATAGAGTCTTTAACAAGTCCTCAGGACTAGTTGAAGTTTCTTGTGACGTTGTGTTTGATGAGACTAACGGCTCTCAAGTAGAGCAAGTTGATCTTGATGAGATAGGTGAAGAAGAGGCTCCGTGCATCGCGCTAAGGAACATGTCAATTGGGGATGTGTGTCCTAAGGAATCTGAAGAGCCTTCAAAGGCACAAGATCAACCGTCCTCCTCCACGCAAGCATCCCCAGCAACTCAAATTGAGGATGAGGCTCAAAATGATGAAGGAGAAGATCAAGGAAATGAGCCACCTCAAGATGATGGCAATAATCAAGGGGGAGATGCAAATGATCAAGACAAGGAGGATGAAGAACCAAGGCCGCCACACCCAAGAGTCCACCAAGCAATCCAATGAGATCACCCCGTCGACACCATCCTCGGTGACATTCATAAGGGGGTAACCACTAGATCTCGTGTTGCACATTTTTGTGAGCATTACTCTTTTGTTTCCACTATTGAGCCACACAGGGTAGAGGAAGCACTCCAAGATTCGGATTGGGTAATGGCGATGCAAGAGGAGCTCAACAACTTCACTAGGAACGAGGTATGGCATTTAGTTCCACGTCCTAACCAAAATGTTGTAGGAACCAAGTGGGTCTTCCGCAACAAACAAGATGAGCATGGTGTTGTGACAAGGAACAAAGCCCGACTTGTGGCCAAAGGATATTCACAAGTCGAAGGTTTGGATTTTGGTGAAACCTATGCACCCATAGCTAGACTTGAGTCAATTCGTATATTATTAGTCTATGATACTTACCATGGCTTCAAGCTTTACCAAATGGACGTGAAGAGTGCCTTCCTCAATGGACCAATCAAGGAAGAGGTCTACGTTGAGCAACCTCCCGGCTTTGAAGACAGTGAGTATCCTAACCATGTCTATAGGCTCTCTAAGGCACTTTATGGGCTCAAGCAAGCCCCAAGAGCATGGTATGAATGCCTAAGAGATTTTCTTATAGCTATTGACTTCAAAGTCGGAAAGGCCGATCCTACTTTATTTACTAAAACTCTTGACAATGATTTGTTCGTATGCCAAATTTATGTTGATGATATTATATTTGGGTCTACTAACGAATCTACATGTGAGGAATTTAGTAGGATCATGACACAGAAATTTGAGATGTCTATGATGGGGGAGTTGAAGTATTTTCTAGGATTCCAAGTCAAGCAACTCCAAGAGGGCACCTTCATTAGCCAAACGAAGTATACTCAAGACATTCTAAACAAGTTTGGGATGAAGGATGCCAAGCCCATCAAGACACCCATGGGAACCAATGGGCATCTCGACCTCGACACGGGAGGTAAATCCATCGATCAAAAGGTATACCGGTCGATGATAGGTTCATTACTCTATTTATGTGCATCTCGACCGGACATTATGCTTTCCGTATGCATGTGTGCAAGATTCCAAGCCGACCCTGTTGGGGACTTGTTCTCAAATGCTATGAATTAAGAACAAGGCAACATAAAATGTTAAATATTAATGCCCTTCGTCCACTGAAGCATTATATCCCCAAGGATTTAATGAACTTCGGACGAAGACCATGAATGAAATGTTACGAAGGTCATACCTTCGTAAGTAAACTTACAAAATAAAATGAATTAATATATCAAACATGAAACATTAAAGATAAATGTATCAGAAATAAGCAACATTATCTACATAATTTATTATCTGATCATAAAAATGTCAGAACGTAAAGTTTGAGTACAGTTATACCTTCTCCTTGGCTGATGACAATTCCCGAGCAATGCGTTTGCAATTACAGGAATGTGTGAACAGTAAAAGAATATTGTTCACTATTTATAGGCACAGGACACAGCCTGTGAGGAATTACAATCATGTCCCTCGTAAAAGTTTACAACATTGACTCAGACCCTTATGGGCTAAAATGTCATTCTATCTTTAAGTCGGTTTGATCCTTCGTCTTCAGGCATGCTGCAACACCGAAGCTTTATGAGTGGTAGCTTCGGTCATCATGTATAAGCAGCTTTAGCCGAAGCTGTTTCTTCCTGCAGGACCTTCGGCGACGAAGCATGACCCCAACAGTAGCCCCTTCGTGGTGCTAGATCGTTTTTCGTAACGAGCTTGATCCGTGAAAAAAGTCTCTTAGGCTTCGGGAAGCCAAAGGTCCGAAAAACACCTTCCCTGAGCTCGTTGCCGAGAAACGATACAGTTTTCGAGCGCGGAGCAGCACTACCATGCAGGTGCACCTTCTTGGTTGTTGCGGTCCACCGTGCAGTGAGTGCGAGTGACTGTTTGCTCGGTGAAAAAATCCTGACGATTCACCTTCTTACCTGCAGCACTATATAAACAGACAGGTAGGTGTAAAGTTACCACGGCATTCATTGCTATTGTACTGTTTTGCTGCCAAAAATTTAATCATAGCCGAAGCTTGATTTTCGCATTAAAACGAAGCTCCAGTTTGGTGTGTGCTTCGTCACGAGGATAGCTTCGGAAAAAAGGTTATTGACTTCCAAAGAATTTTTTCAAGAAAATTTAAAATAAAATGGCCAGAATACGCTCCACTGCTAGGGTTGAGCGTGGTGAAGACGAGACCGAAGCCGTTGAAACTGTTCCGATTTCTGAAGCGATGAGGCGTTCCGGGCTGGCTCCATCAGAAGACACACCTGTTGCCGAAGCAACGCAAGCTGATGTTGAAGAAGTTGGTTCCGAAGATGAGTACAACTGCGGGATGCCAAGCAAACCTAGTCATTTGGACTTTGGAATGTCCACCATCTCTGAAGCTGATCTTCCAAAAATGGTGAAGCTGGGCTACTTTAGTGAAACAAAAAAGGAGCTGGTTCATTTTGGCGGAGAGGAGATTACTCCGAAGCCGGAAAAGAATGAAGTGGTTGTGTTCAAAAGCTTCTTTAAAGCAGGATTAAGATTTCCTTTGAATGGAATGATTGCTGATGTGTTGAAGAAGTTTGGGGTTTACCTTCATCAGCTGACCCCTAACGCTATTGTTAGGTTAAGTGTTTATATTTGGGCCCTTCGTAGCCAGGGAGTGGAACCGTTCGGTGAAGGTTTCTGTCGAGTCCATGAACTATACTATCAGACTAAAGCCAGAGGAGATGGTCTTCATGAGAATTTTGGATGTTACAACTTTGCTTATCGTAAAACTTTGAAGTTTCCAGTGATAAGCTACCGAAGCAAATGGCCAGCCGGATGGAAGTCTGAGTGGTTTTATGTTAAAGTTGATAAAGATGAAGATAAATTGGTCCAGAGTCCACTAGAGCTAACCTTCTGAGAAACGAGGCCCCGATGCAACATGATAAGTGGAAGCTCGAGCCAAATTGCTTTGGCTGAATTTCGCGTGATTTCAGATCACATTGGCACTAGAGATTTGGTGCAGGAATTTCTGGCTTTTAAAGTGTTTCCAACAATGAGGGATTGGGAAATGCCAAAGCTGGAGGGAGAAAAGAAAAAGGGAGAATTTGTTCGATTGTCGTATTACTACAAGTTTAAAAACACTTTAAAAAACCCTGCCAAGAGTGGCTGGACTCAATCGAGATTATGTGCAACGATATCCTCGGAAATTACTCTAAGAAAGAAGATCAGTTGATGACTGCAGCCTTCGGCACTCGTCCGAAGCGAAGATTGAACCGTGTGCTAGATGCTTTGAATTTTGATTACCCTGATTACGAGCAACTGGGCGAAGATGCCGAAGGCCCGAAGAGAAAGAGGATTGCTAGCGCCCTGGACAAAGAAAGCATCAAGTTGGCCAGAAAGGAAAAAGAAATTTCTGAAAAACCGAGGGTAGCTGTTTCAAGGAAAAGAAAAGGTACATCTCCAAAACCTGCATCTCCAAAACCCAAGACGTCGGGCCAGGAGGAGGAAACTCCTGCGACACCTTCTGCTGCCGAAGTGGAAGAGATTATGAAGGTAATGACCGAATCTTTGCCTATCAAGCTAAGTCCGCTGGCGCCGGAACTGACGAAGTTTTTTCAGAAGGACAAAGAAGCTTCGGCAACAGAAAGTCCTGCAAAGCCGAAAAAACGAAGAATTATCCAAGTGACAGATGTGATTCATCAGACACCGCCACCGGTATCAGCGTCAAAAATTGTTACTGCCAAGACCGCCGAAGCCGAAGTCGCCGCAGACGCCGCTACCGGGGCCGAAACCACTGAATTTGCAACCGCCGGAGCCGAAGCTACCGGAGCCGAAACCGTCGAAACTACCGGAGCCGAAGCCGGGACCACCGAAGATTCAAACCTGGAAACCACACTTGAAGTTATTGACAATATACTTCTGAAAATGGCTGAAGAAGAAGCTGGTGTGGCTGCGGTGAGCACGACTACTGAAAAAGGAAAAGAGCAGGTTGAAGACATTTTGGAGGAAGGAAATTTTAACTTTCAAGATTTACTTGGACAAGAATTAACAGGTGCTGAAAAAGAAGAGCTGAAAAAATATGCCATATCCTGTGGATATAAACCAGGGTCTATGCTATTTGGTGGGGTCAACGAAGGGAAGCTAAGATGCCTTCGGAATCGCACCGAGGCCAAAATTGTTAGGACCTTCTCCAAAAGCGTTGGCCTGCCGAAAATTGAAGCAGACTTGTGCAGATACCAGCGACAGCATATTGCTGGTAGTTTGCTCTATGCTAATTTCAAGGTAAAAAAGTATTGATTTTTTATTATTATATATTTCTTATTTTGAATTAAGTTGTTTTCTGACGAAGGTTGTTTTGGCAGAGTATACTTCTAAGTAAAGTGCTAAGAATGCAACAAGATCTTGAGGATGAAAAGAACGAAGTTACTATCAAAGATCTAGAAAGCAAAGTCAAAAATTACGAAGCTGCTCTAACGGAAAAAGACTCCGTTATTCAGGATCTTAAAATCAAAGTTAAAGATTACGAAGCTGCCGTGGAAAAGAAAGACTTCGTCATTCAATCTTTGGAAGGTTTGTTGGCTGAAGCCCAAGCCGAAAATATCAGGTTAAACAATGAATTACTCCAAAGGTCAGAAAAATCTGAGGAAGAAAAGAAGAACCTTGAAACAAATCTCAAGACTGAGATCGAGAAAAATTCAAATTTGCAAAAATCATTGAAGGAACTTCAAGAGAAATGCCTAAATTTCGGCAGCCAATGCGTGCAGCGGCTGAAGGATGTGTTTCACTCTATCGGAGCCAGTTCTGAAAAATTTTCACCTTCAGCTGAAAACCTGCCCAGCACCTTGGAATATATTGAAGGCGAGGTTGATGCTCTTGACGAAGTTATTGCTGGGCATGCTGACTTCTGCGCCCTGGTAGCTTCTCGAGGCACAGCTGCCGCTTTTCTGAAGGCTGGCTGTGCGCATGGAAAAATTGTAAATAGACCAAACTTCAGCTTGTCAGTAGCAGATTTGTTTGATATACCAAGCCTAGCCCGAAGCATCGGAAATAGATTTATGACCCAGATTTGGGTAAATGGCGGGCGAAAAATGGCTGGTGACGAAGCTCGAAGCCACCTTAAGTCAGTGAGAAACTTATATTTGTTACTTTTACCTTCTCCTTCTTATTCTGCTTCTTTAATATGTGCAGGATGACGAAGCTGAAGTTTGACGAAGCTGAATTATGACGGCCTGAAGCTTAATAGTTTGCTATAATAGACTTTCCTGCAAAAAATTCTGGAGAGATCTTTGTACTATAATTGTGGAAAAAGCTAATGTAAATTTGTGCATACCTTGTAATATATCGTTTCTCCTTTATCCGTGTACAATCTGCTTTGTTGCGAACGAAACTTTACTTTTGAGCCGAAGGCGAAAAACACCTTTCCTTCTTTTCGTACACAACGAAGCATGAAAATTTCTTCTTTCTTCGAAGTTTTTCCTCATAGCCGAAACATTTGCCCTTTCTGCATGATACGACGATGATGATCCTATATATGTCTAAATGAATGTTTATGAATGCAAACGACATGATGTAATGCATTGTGCAAACCATAATCATAGCCCTCATTCCCTTGAGAATGACTCAAATCTTTTTGCCGTTTATTTTTTGGCTTCACCGTTTACTTTTCGGTGTATCAGCGCTGACTTTTCGCTGTAAGCCTCCCTTAGGAGCTTCTTCGCCTTTTACTTTCGGCGGAATCAGCGTTTATTTTTCGCTGTAAGCCTCCCTTAGGAGCTTCTTTGCCTTTTACTTTTGGCGGAATCAGCGTTTATTTTTCGCTGTAAGCTCTGCATTCCCTTGGGAACGACTTTTGAGCTTCTTCTTTTCTTTTTCCATTGCACTCGATGGTGCGTCGTCAGCTTTTACATTTACATTTTTGGGGATATCACTCTTATAGAATTGAAATAAGGAAAAGAAAAATTACATGTTGTGGCCCCATTAAAAACCTTTCTCCCCCTTTGGAAAGGAAAAGGGTGCCATAAAGAAAAACTAAAACAACAATAAAAAATAGAAAAGATTACATCAAATTACACATAATACCGCCGAAGCTCATCCGCATTCCACGATCTAGGAATGTCGTTGCCGTCCATATCCTTTAATCTATAGGAACCGGGTCTTGACGAAGATACTACCAGAAAGGGGCCTTCCCATTTTAATTGTAGTTTGCCCACTGTGTCTGGGTTGGCCACTCTTCGAAGCACCAAATGTCCTGGCTTAATGTTCTTCAACCGAACCTTTCTATCACGCCATTTTATTGTTTCAGCTTGGTATTTATTGATATTTTCCACAGCCTGAAGCATGATCCCCTCTATAGCATCTTTGTCCACAGAACAATCAGTTTCGTCTATCGCCGAAGCCACTATTCTTATTGATCCTTCCTTAGCCTCTTCTGGGGTTATTGCTTCATCACCAAACAGCAATTTGAATGGTGTAAAACCTGTTGACCTTGATACTGTTGTGTTGTGGCTCCACACCACTTTAATTAATTCTTCTGGCCACTTTCCCCTTGGCTGATTGAATATTAACTTCATTATTCCTGTCATTATGATGCTATTAGCCCTTTCAACTAGTCCATTTGATTCGGGATGTTGAACTGATGCAAAATGGATCTTTGTGCCAATTTGGTCACAAAATTCTTTAAAAGCTTCGGAGTCAAACTGCGTTGCATTGTCCACAGTGATAGCCTTCGGCACTCCAAAGCGACAAACAATGTTTTGCCAGAAAAACTTTTGGACAGTGACCGAAGTTATTGTGGCTAAAGGCTTTGCCTCAATCCACTTAGAAAAATATTCCACTGCCACTACAACATATCTTAAATTTCCTTGTGCTGGTGGTAGCGGATCTAACAAATCAAGGCCCCACCTTTGCAACGGCCAAGTGGGTTGTATTAACTGAGTTAGAGACGAAGGTTGTTTTTGATCTCTTGCACATTTCTGACAACCTTCGCACTTTTGTACTAGTTCCGCTGCATCCGAAGCTGCTTTTGGCCAATAAAATCCTTGGCGAAAAACTTTTCCCAACAAAGGCCTAGATCCAATGTGAGATCTACACAAGCCTGCATGTATTTCCTTCATCAACTCTATACCTTCGGTTCTGGATAAACATTTGAGTAACGGAGAGCAGACACCATGCTTGTACATCTCCCCTTCTATTATTACATATGGACGAGCTCTTGCCTCTATTCTCTTGTTATAAGCTTCGTCATCTGAAAGGAAATTACCCTTAAGGTAAGAGATGATTTCAGTTCTCCAGTCTTCACTATAAACAGGAGATATGTTGAGGACCGCTCTTTCAAGAAGTTCAACCGAAGGTGCTTTTATTGTTTCAAAAAATACTTCCGAAGGTAAAGGCAGCCCCTGTGCTGCTGACTTGGCTAACAAATCAGCATGCTCATTTTCTCCTCAAGGAATATTTTTTACAGAAAACCCTTCAAAGGAAGCTTCAATCCTTCAGACAATATCCAGATACTTCTCAAGCTTCGGGTCTCTTGCCCTACAACTTTTGTCAATATGACCAGAGATAACCTGGGAATCAGTTTTAAGAACCGCCCTTCTGATTCCCATTGCCTTTAACTTCCGAAGACCCAAAAGTAAAGCTTCGTACTCAGCAATGTTATTTGTGCAGTGTTGGGGGCCTTCGTCCTCCGAAGGTCCTCAAAAACATGATTTGACAATATTTTCCAAGTGAATTATATGAACAGGTATCTTCGGACTCAGATCATGAACATGGAGTACGGTCAGAACGAAGCTGATTACCAAGCTGTACGAAGGATGATGCACAGCCGAAGCTATGCGCAGAAAGCTTCGTCGCGATAGCAGAAAGGGGAACCGACTTAAAGATGAAAAGACTACTTAGGCCTTAATAGATTCCCATAAGTCATTAGCAAATGTAATGGACATGAATGTAATTTTTGCATGGGCTACGTCCCACGCCTATAAATAGATGAACAGTACTCTCGTACTGTTCACGCTGACTTGGCATTTGCTCTCCGTCATCCTTGTACTTTTGCCTTCCTGCAATCCGAAGGTACACTTGTAATCTGAAGTCGTTTCTATTTTTGTATGATAATAAAATAGAAATGACGTTGTGATAATATTTAAATGTTTATATTACTTTTTATGTTGTATGTAAGTTCTTCGCCATAGTTTATTGTGCTTACGAAGATATGTTGTTCGTAACCTTCGTCCGGAACACATTATATCCCGAAGGGAAATAATGTTTCAAGAGACGAAGGACTTTATCATTTAACACTTTTTATGTTGCCTTGTTCTTAATCCGAAGTATTTGAGAACAAGTCCCCAACATTGGCGCCCACCTCCGGTGAACTCACTTCCACTCTTTGAGTCTTTGAGCGCCCTCGGCGATCATCAACCTTCGCTATGGCGCCGAAGAAAGCTTCAGCAGCTGGCACTGCAGCTCTCCAACCGCTGGACCACAATCAGGAGACTGTCTCTCTTTGGGAGGCCCGAAGCCAGAAGAGGAAGGCTGTCAGCCCGACGCCTCAAGAGGATGAGCTAGACCAAGAGATCAGAGATATGGAAATGCTTCATCAACAGGTGCAGAGGAAGAAGGAAAAGATGGCCAGGCTAGCTGAACTGCAAAGGCAGATAGACGAAGCTTCTGAAGAAGTTCGCCGTCTTACTCACGATGAGCAGAACCGAAGGCCTCAACAAAAGGACCTTCATCAGGAGGGTTTCTTCAACGAAGATGACTGGTATGACAATTTCCATCATGGAAATTTTGTTTTCGATGATGCTTCTCCCTTGTCCGCTGAGCTGCAGGCTACACCTTGGCCTCCGTCCTATAAGCCGCCCCAGCTTCCCATATTCGATGGCCATTCAGACCCGAAGCAGTTTTTGATGAGCTACGAAGCAACAGTATCTTCGTATGGTGGCAATGCTGCAGTCATGGCAAAGTCTTTTGTTATGGCTGTCAGGAGTGTTGCTCAAACCTGGTATTCCTCCCTTCGACCAGGAACGATCACTTCATGGCAAAAACTGAAGGACATGTTGTTAACCAGCTTCCAAGGGTTTCAGACGAAGCCGGTCACTGCTCAGGCCCTGTTCCAATGCACTCAGGATCATGAAGAATACCTTCAGGCGTATGTCAGAAGGTTCTTGCGTTTGAGGGCGCAGGCACCAACGGTGCCCAACGAAATTGTCATTGAGGCCATGATCAAGGGACTTCGGCCTGGACCTTCAGCTCAATACTTTGCTAGGAAGCCTCCTCAAACTTTGGAGAAATTGCTCCAGAAGATGGACGAGTATATTCGTGCCGACAATGATTTTCGCCAAAGAAGGGAGGAGGCTTTCAGGTTTTCTGAAATGACCAGGGGCTTCGGAGGAAGATTCTATCTGAGGCATGTCAGGTCCATCCACAACTCTACTCAAAATGACGATAAGGGGAGTCAGCAGAACAGGCCGCAGTGCTCCTCACAGGCTTCGGGGCAACAGCAAAGTTTCTTCCGGCCACCAGTTCCAAGAGGCAGAGGCGCCAGGGGCTTCGGCGGAAGATTTGGAGATCAACCAAGGAGAGTATTTTGCTTATTCTGTGGTGAAAACAAGGGCCATACCACCAGGATGTGCCATGTTACCATCCAGAAGCAAAAGGAGATAGCCGAAGCTGCAGCGCAACAAGCTCAGCCGAAGCAGGTCATGCATACTGCTTCGTACCATCCGCCTTACATCCCAGAATACATAGGCAACCACCCTGCAATTTCTGTTGCTTCGGCGAGTCAACCTCAAGCTTCCTGGCAACAGCCTCCGCCTCCACCACCGTTGCAACAAGGCCAACAGCCAGAAGGGAGCCAATATGCTCCACACCAAAGGGATCTCAGAGAACAATCCGAAGCTCGCACAGTCAATAGCACTGTGCCAGAGTCGAAGCATATCTATTGACAAATATCCTACCAGTTTTTTCCATTCAGTTCTATTTTCTGTGTAATAAAGGACATTTTTTAGTTTTCATGTAAAAGTTTCTTTGCTTGCTCCAAGGAAAAGGTATTCTCTCAGGCTTAAGTTGCTGAAGCTTAAAAATTTACGATAACAAGGAGGACCTTCGAATTATCGAAAATCCTTCGAAGCAACAAAAAGTCGTTCTAAGGAACGCAGAGTAAGTTTGCTGAAATCATAAAAAGTCGTTCCAAAGGGAACGCAGTGTAAGTTTTCTGCTCCAAAGTCGTTCCAAAGGGAATGCAGAGCATACAGCGAAAAGTCAACGCTGATACCGCCTAAGTAAAGGGCGAAGAAGCTCCAAAGTCGTTCCTAAGGGAATGCAGAGCTTACAGCGAAAAGTCAACGCTGATGCCGCCTAAGTAAAAGGCGAAGAAGCTCCAAAGTCGTTCCTAAGGGAATGCAGAGCTTACAGCGAAAAGTCAGCGCTGGTACAAAAATATTTTGTGTTTTACGGGATATGTGTGTATCTTCGGAACAAATGTCATCTACATAACATAACATCATCACATCATTTTGCATAGCATAAGCATCATACATCATGTTGCATATGGCAAAAGAAGGGGACACGGTATCAACCTTCGGAAGGATACTTTGAGAAAGTGAAAATCGTGCTAAGTCACAAGTGGATACAACATTGATCTTCGGAATATAGTTTCGGAGAATATTTTCATGAAGCTTGGATATCCTTCATCAGAGCACTATGAACATTGTCGTGATGCATAAAAGTTTTTCTATCTTCACGAAGCATGAAAAGAAGGGAAGGTGTTTTTTCGCCGAAGGCTCAAAAACGGTACGTATGTAAAGTTTCATGCATCGTAAAGAATCGAATCATTAAAAGCAAATATATCACAGGATTACAAAATGTCACACATATTTCATTTCAGAAGTCTTTACAAAAGTGCTTAATCTTCTCTCAAAATAGCTTCGGCAGCTTCGTTCAGGAGCCGGTCAACAACTTCATCCATGATAGCTTCAGCCATCTTTTTAATTTCGTCGTCTCCTTTCGGATGAGGGCCCGGAGACGCTTTAGTAGGATCTGAAGGAGGACATGATACAGCCATATTGCTATTACAAATTGCGAACGAAGTTTAAAATCAAAAATTACAACACAATAAGAACCATTAGCTAATACCTATTTGCCCTTCAGGCTCTGAGATTTTGTCAGCGGCCTTAGCTACTTCTCTAGCGTCGTGAATGCCTTTCTCACTTTTCTGAATAATTTCTCGGGCCATTTCTCGGCCACCATTGTCCCAGACGTCGGTGAAAAATTTTCCACCAGCTTGGCTAGCTTCGGCCGAGGGGTCTTTAATATCTTCAGGGGATAAGCTGGCTTCGGATTGTGCAAGAACCTTAATATGATCGCAGCCTTTTTTCTCCAGTATAGTAGCAATCCCCCTGGCACCCGAGAAGGCGCAAATGTCTCCACGACTGCTTAGAATTTCTTCGAAGGCTTCAGCTTCGTGGCAGATCCATTCGATCGGTCCTTCTGGGTTACCTCTCACAAAATCTTCTTCACTCGAAAATGCGCCAACACTGGCGAAGCTGGTTTTTATTTTCTTTACGCATTCCATGGATTTTTCGTAGCACCTTTTCTTAGAAGACCGAAGCTCTTCAACGGTTCCTTCCAAATGATCAGCCCATTGGTCGCTACATTCCCGCCTTGTTTCTTCAAGTATGCGTTCTTCTTTCGCCCGGGCCAATTGCTTCTGAAGATCGTCAATCTCGTGCTTTTGAGCTGCAATTTGTGCCTTGGACGCAGCTTCGTTCTCCTTTACTTTATCCACTAATGTAACTAGAATCTTGTCCTTTTCCAGGGCTTCGTTCCTTAGCTTGATAACCTCTGTTCGAAGGTTGTTGAAGGCAATTTCATAGCTTTCGTCTTCGGCACTCTTTTGCGCTCTCAGCGCGTTGCTTAGTATTAATCCCTATATGTAAAAAGTTAGTATAAGAATAAAACAATAGATTTCGAATCATAAAGTTTCCAAAATGCGCAATTCTCGCACCTTCAGACTATTATATGCAAGGCTATCCGCAAGATCCTCCTTCGTCATAGCGCATAGTCCAGCTTCAAGCTTTGGAAACCCCATACTCCTAGCCATCTCCCGGCAGACAGATAATTCTTTGTTGTCAGGGAGACAGTATAGGAAGTCAACTTCGTTTGTCCCATTGAACACTAGTGCACCCTTCGGATATTTTAATTCTTTGGCATAGTGGTTGGCTTCATAAATCTCTTCTTCAAATAATTTCTTCCCCGAAGCATGTCGCACAATGTAATCGCATATGGTGGAAGGAGCTTCGGGGGCAGCAGTGTCAATTTCTTCAACCAAAATTGGCTCTGACATTTTTATTTTTTCTTCGGTTTCCAAAGGTTGTTCCTTGGTGGGCTCTGAAGTCCCAGCTTCAGCTTCAAGTTGTTGCTTCGAAGCTTCAGCAACTAAAGCTTCAGTAGACACTTCAGAAAGTTCAACAGTCTTCTTTGGAGTTATGCTTGAAGACTTAATTGTCTCCAAAACATCTAGCACGTTCACCATTCTTTTTCTTTTCGGGGTTACCGATGGACCCTTTTGATTTTTTATTGTTCCAACACTTGCTGAAGGACTTAAGATTTCTAATATTTTTGGTCCTTCAATTTTCGGTTTTTCTGCTTTCTCTGCTGAAGGTACTTCAGTTTTTTCTTCGATCTTCGGCACTGGAGCTGGCTCTGTACCTTCAGTGGCCAAGGAGACTTTACCGATAAATTCAGGCACTGTGGCCGGCTCAATAAAACGTGCCCGGTGGGTGAGCACCTTCATCTTTTTTCTTTGCGGCGCTGGCTCACTAGAAGCACTTCTGGTAACTTCTGTTGCAGGAGAAGTATTTTTTCTTTTGCGAACCAGCACCGGATAATGATAGTCAGGGTAGACAAACCCGATTGCATCAAATACCCGGTTGAGCCTCTTCTTCTTTCGGCCTCCGAAGGCTGCCGATAATGCAGTGTTCTCGGCCTTTGAATATACCCCAAGCAGTTCGTCACTTAATGTTTCAATGCTTTTTAACCAGTCGTCATCAGGTTCAACAAACTTATCCCCGTATTTGAATGTGTATTTTAGTCTGACTAGTCCACCTTCGTCAGACTCTTTGATGGTCTCCTTCGGCATTTCCCACTTTCCTGCAAGTGGCCACACCCTAAAGGCAATATGCTCTTGGACCAGATCCCTTGTCCCAATAAAAGAGCAGATTACGCCGAAGGCTCTTTGGCATTCTTCGGCCGCTTCATCCATTTCAACCTTCGGCTTTCGGAGTCCGAAGCGTTGCCAGATGGGGCGCATAATGATACTCTTAACATCTTCCTGCGCTGTCAAGTCATTTTTTACATAGAACCATTCTGTCATCCAGGTCCCGGGCCACCTCTTCCGAAAGGTTGGCACAGGGCAGCTTGACCCGGAGCGGGCACCAAAGCTGTAACAACCAAAGTTGTTGTGATATTGTTCTTTCCCCCAGGGCTTCGTCTCATATACCAACTCATGAATTTTGCAAAAGCTTTTAGCATTTGGTTCTAAACCTTGGCTTTTCACAGCCCAGACAAAGATTCCCATTCTTATGATAGCTTCGGGAGTAATTTGATGAAGGTAGATTTGAAATGTCTTCAGGACTTCGATAACAAAGCTGCTTAGGGGGAACCGAAGCCCAGCCTTGAGAAAGCTTCGGAAGATCACGACCTCATCTTCTTCGGGGGTAGGAGAAGTCTTTTCTCCAGCATCAGCCCTCACAATAGATATATCTCGAAAATATCTCCCCCTCATATTGTCAATATGACTCTGCTTAATAGTGGTTTTCCCGAAAACCGAGTGACTTGGCCGCCATGGTCGATCTTCAGACTCTTCCCCACCACTTTCTACATCATAACTGTCGCTGTCACCAGTATCTTCAGATAAACCTTCTAAAATCTCTTTGGTGATCTTTTCTGTATTGGTCTTCGACATCGCCTCAAGAAAGCCCAGGTTCTTCTCTTCAGAGAGACTTAGCTTCATCTCGACAACAGCCTTCTTCTCCTCAGACATCTCTTCGGAGATCCTACTTCTCGCTTCCGAAGCTTAAAATTAGGAAAGAAAACAAATATTTTTGGGCAGAAAGTTTTATAAGCAGGAAAAACAGATGGCAAGGTGAGCGTGCCAAATCAAATGTGGCGGGCTCCTATTTATACACTCGTTATGACGGAAACTGTGTGGTCCCAGGTGTCAGTGACTTTTGCTATTCTAGCAAAGGGAAGGTGTTTTTTCGGACCTTCGGCTTAAGGCCTTCGTCCATATCGCAATCTGAATTTATCACTAACAAATTAATATTGCGAGGGGCTACTGTTGGGGGCCTTCGTCCTCCGAAGGTCCTCAAAAACATGATTTGACAATATTTTCCAAGTGAATTATATGAACAGGTATCTTCGGACTCAGATCATGAACATGGAGTACGGTCAGAACGAAGCTGATTACCAAGCTGTACGAAGGATGATGCACATCCGAAGCTATGCGCAGAAAGCTTCGTCGCGATAGCAGAAAGGGGAACCGACTTAAAGATGAAAAGACTACTTAGGCCTTAATAGATTCCCATAAGTCATTAGCAAATGTAATGGACATGAATGTAATTTTGCATGGGCTACGTCCCACGCCTATAAATAGATGAACAATACTCCCGTACTGTTCACGCTGACTTGGCATTTGCTCTCCGTCATCCTTGTACTTTTGCCTTCCTGCAATCCGAAGGTACACTTGTAATCTGAAGTCGTTTCTATTTTTGTATGATAATAAAATAGAAATGATGTTGTGATAATATTTAAATGTTTATATTACTTTTTATGTTGTATGTAAGTTCTTCGCCATAGTTTATTGTGCTTACGAAGATATGTTGTTCGTAACCTTCGTCCGGAACACATTATATCCCGAAGGGAAATAATGTTTCAAGAGACGAAGGACTTTATCATTTAACACTTTTTATGTTGCCTTGTTCTTAATCCGAAGTATTTGAGAACAAGTCCCCAACATGCAGTTAAAATCAAGTCTTGCTACATAGAAAGTTTTAACTTTGGAGGGTGCGACCAAAACAGCAGCTGCTCCTACTCCGAAGGTTCCCCAAGAACCCTCGCAGAATACTGTCTATGCTTCGGCATCTTTATTTGCCTCTTCTACTTGAGCCCCTGGCGCTGGTGGAGTTAGCGTTGTCAGGTTTATCAAATATTGCTTCAGCTCTTCGAAGGCTCTTTGCTGGACCGGTCCCCATTGAAAAACTTTGGCTGTCTTCAGCACTTCGAAGAATGGTAAATTTCTCTCTGCTGATCTAGATATAAATCTGTTGAGAGATGTCAGTCTTCCTGTCAATCTTTGAGCCCCCTTCTTTGTACTGGGTGGTTCCATTCGAAGGATAGCTTTGATTTTATTTGGATTAGCCTCAATCCCTTTTGTTGAAACTAGGCAGCCAAGAAATTTCCCTTTCTTCACTCCGAAGACACATTTTTCTGGATTCAACTTTAAACCGGCCTGCCTGAAATTAGCGAAGGTTTCCTGGAGGTCAGTAATGTGGTTCTCTTGCTTCGTGCTTTTTACAATGATATCATCAACATAAGTTAACACATTTCTGCCTATCTGAGACTGAAGAACCTTCGCTGTCATTCTGCTGAAGCTTCCTCCGGCATTCTTGAGCCCCTCAGGCATCCGAAGGTAACAATATGTTCCACTAGGGGTTATGAAGCTGGTCTTCGGCTCATCCTCCTTCTTCATCCAGATTTGATGATAGCCTGAATAACAATCCAACAGACTCATAAGCTCTGATGAAGCTGCTGCATCAACTAAGGAATCTATCCTCGGCAATGGAAACTCGTCCTTCGGACAAGCCTTGTTGAGATCAGTAAAATCGATACACATCCTCCATTTACCATTGGCCTTTTTTACCATGACAGTGTTAGCCAGCCATTCTGGGTATTTTACCTCTCCGATAACTCCAGCACTGAGAAGTCTTTTCACTTCATTTCGAGCACCTTCAGCCTTGTCATCAGACATCTTCCGAAGCCTCTGCTTTCTGGGTCTGAAGGATGGATCAACATTAAGCGAATGCTCAATAACATCCCTGTTAACTCCGCAAAGATCATTAGCCGACCATGCAAAGACATCTTTGTTGTTGAACAAGAATCTTATCAAGGTTTTCTCTTGTTCCTCAGAAAATTGAGATCCTAGCAGCACCTTCTGCTCTGCGATATCTTCGCATAAAAGCATGGGTTTCGGCTGATCGGCCAAAGCAGCCTTCTCCCTTCAATGCTTGTACTGCTCACAAGCTTCGGCTTCATCTATGTTATGGATTGCCTTTGAATCAGTCCAATTCCCTTCGGCCTTTCTGGCGGCTTCCTGACTACCATAAATAGCAATAGGTCCCTGATCCGAAGGTATCTTCATGCAGAGATATGCTGGATGAAGAATTGCTTCGAAAGCATTGAGTGTTCCGCGACCAATGATAGCATTGTAAGGATACTCCATGTCAACAATGTCAAACACAATTTGTTCAGTCCTTGTGTTATTGACAAATCCGAAGGTTACTGGCATGGTAATCTTCCCAAGTGCTACAATCTGCCGCCCTCCGATGCCACAAAGAGGGTGCGTAGCATCATGGATCTTGTCTTCGGGCTCTTGCATTTGTCTGAAAGCCTTAGCAAATATGATATCTGCTGCACTGCCTGTATCAACCAAAACATTATGGACCAGAAATCCTTTGATCACACAAGAGATAACCATAACATCATTGTGTGGGTAATTCTTAAGCTGAAGATCCTCTTGAGAAAAGGTAATTGGGATGTGAGACCATCTTGATTTGATGAAGGGTCCTTGTACCCCTACATGTTGTACTCTTCGCTGTGCCTCCTTCTTCTGCTTCTTGTTGGCCGGCTCTGAACATGAACCGCCTGTTATCGGGAGAACTAGCTTTGGGGCCGAAGCAGTTCCAACTTGATTCTTGACCGAAGCCATCAACTCAAACAAGTGGAAGTGAGTTGACCGGAGGTGGGCGCCAATGTTGGGGACTTGTTCTCAAATGCTACGAATTAAGAACAAGGCAACATAAAATGTTAAATATTAATGCCCTTCGTTCGCTGAAGCATTATATCCCCAAGGATTTAATGAACTTCGGACGAAGACCATGAATGAAATGTTACGAAGGTCATACCTTCGTAAGTAAACTTAAAAAATAAAATGAATTAATATATCAAACATGAAACATTAAAGATAAATGTATCAGAAATAAGAAACATTATCCACATATTTTATTATCTGATCATAAAAATGTCAGAATGTAAAGTTTGAGTACAGTTATACCTTCTCCTTGGCTGATGACAATTCCCGAGCAATGCGTTTGCAATTACAGGAATGTGTGAACAGTAAAAGAATACTGTTCACTATTTACAGGCACAGGACACAGCCTGTGAAGAATTACAATCATGTCCCTCGTAAAAGTTTACAACATTGACTCAGACCCTTATGGGCTAAAATGTCATTCTATCTTTAAGTCGGTTCGATCCTTCGTCTTCAGGCATGCTGCAACACCGAAGCTATATGAGTGGTAGTTTCGGTCATCATGTATAAGCAGCTTTAGCCAAAGCTGTTTCTTCCTGCAGGACCTTCGGCGACGAAGCATGACCCCAACAGACCCTAAGGAATCTCACCTTACGGCCGTAAAACGAATCTTGAGATATTTGGCATATACTCCTAAGTTTGGGCTTTGGTACCGTCGGGGATCCACTTTTGATTTAATTGGTTATTCGGATGCCGATTGGGCAGGGTGTAAAATTAATAGAAAGAGCACATCGGGGACTTGCCAGTTCTTGGGAAGATCCTTGGTGTCTTGGGCTTCAAAGAAGCAAAATTCGGTCGCTCTTTCTATCGCCGAAGCCGAGTACATTGCCGCAGGCCATTGTTGCGCGCAATTGCTTTGGATGAGGCAAACCCTGTGGGACTATGGTTACAAATTAACCAAAGTTCCTCTTCTATGTGATAATGAGAGTGCAATCCGCATGGCGGATAATCCCGTTGAGCATAGCCGCACTAAACACATAGCCATTCAGTATCATTTTCTTAGGGATCACCAACAAAAGGGGGATATCGAGATTGCATACATTAATACTAAAGATCAATTAGCCGATATTTTTATCAAGCCACTAGATGAACAAACTTTTACCAAACTTAGGCATGAGCTAAATATTCTTGATTCTAGGAATTTCTTTTGATGACTTGTACACATAGCTCTTAAATATACCTTTGATCATGTCTCTTTCATATATGTTATGACTAATGTGTTTTCAAGTGAACTTCAAACCAAGTCATAGGTGTATTGAAAGGGAATTGGAGTCTTCGACGAAGAAAAAGGCTTCCACTCCACTCCATAACTCATCCTTCGCCGTCGCTCCGAGCAACTCTCCAACTTTGGTATAATCTTCACTCATATTATTTGTTTGCCAAATGGGGAGAAAGTAGTTTAAAAGGGCCTATATTTCATTCTAAGTATCCGTTTTTGGCGATTCATGCCAAAGGGGGAGAAAGTATTGGCCCAAAGCAAAAGGACCGCACCACTACCTAATTTTAAAAACTAATGATTTTCAATTGGAATATTTCAAATTGGTATCTTTTTGTGTTCTAAAGGGGAAGAAAGTAGCACTTTCAAAAATTAGTATCTCAAAACCCTCTTGAACACTAAGAGGAGAATTTCATCGAGGGGAAGTTTTGTTTAGTCAAAGGAAAAGCATTTGAAACAGGGGGAGAAAATTTCAAATCTTATAAATGCTTCTCAAAAATCTTATTCATTTACCTTTGACTATTTGCAAAAGAACTTTAAAAAGGATTTACAAAAAGAATTTGCAAAAACAAAACATGTGGTGCAAGCGTGGTCCAAAATGTTAAAAATAAAGAAACAATCCATGCATATCTAGTAAGTAATATTTATTGGCTCAATTCTAAGTAACCTTTGCACTTACATTTTGCAAACTAGTTCAATCATGCACTTCTATACTTGCTTTGGTTTGTGTTGGCATCAATCACCAAAAAGGGGGAGATTGAAAGGGAATTAGGCTTACACCTATTTCCTAATTGATTTTGGTGGTTGCATTGTCCAACACAAATAATTGGACTAACTAGTTTGCTCTAGTCTATAAGTTATACAGGTACCAAAGGTTCACAAATAGCCAATAAAAAGACCAAGAAAAAGGTTCAACAAAAAGCAAGGGATAACCGAAGGCAGCCCTGGTCTGGCGCACCGGACAGTGTCCGGTGCACCAGGGGACTTGAAGCTAAACTCATCACCTTCGGGAAAACTCAGAGGTGCTCCACTTTAATTCATCGGACTGTCCAGTGTACATCGGACAGTGTCCGGTGCTCCAAGGAGAAGCGACTCTGAACTCGCCAGCTTTGGGAATCCGCTCCGCTATAATTCACCGGACATGTCCGGTGTACACCGGACTGTCCGGTGTGACAACGGAGCAACGGCTAGTCCACGCCAACGGTCACCTGCTACAGCATTAAATGCGCGCCAGCGCGCGCAGAGGAGCAGAGCACGCGCGGGTGGCACACCGGACACTCTACAGTACCTGTCCGGTGCACCACCGGTCAGCCAAGCGACCCCACCAGTCAGAGCTCCAACGGTCGAACCCTAACGGCCGGGTGACGTGGCTGGCACACCGGACAGTGTCCGGTGTACACCGGACTGTCCGGTGCGCCATGCGACAGTAGGCTTCACCAACGGCTAGTTTGGTGGTTGGGGCTATAAATACCCCCAACCACCCCTCATTCAAGTCATCCAAGTTTTCCACCTTCCAACTACTTACAAGAGCTAGGCATTCAATACAAGACACACCAAAGTGATCAAATCCTCTCCCAATTCCACACAAGGCTTTAGTGATTAGAGAGAGAGATTTGTTGTGTTCTCTTGAGCTCTTGCGCTTGGATTGCTTCTTTCTTTCTCATTCGTTCTTGTGATCAAAACTCAATTGTAACCGAGGCAAGAGACACCAATTGTGTGGTGGTCCTTGCGGGGAAGTTTTGTTCCCGGTTGATTTGAGAAGAGAAGCTCACTCGGTCCGAGGGACCGTTTGAGAGAGGGAAAGGGTTGAAATAGACCCGGCCTTTGTGGCCTCCTCAACGGGGAGTAGGTTTGCGAAAACCAAACCTCGGTAAAACAAATCCTTGCGTCTCACTTCTTTACACACTCGCGATTTGTTTTTTACGCCCTCTCTCGAACTCGTTTCTATTTCTAACGCTAACCCGGCTTGTAGTTGTGATTAAGTTTGTAAATTTCAGATTCGCCCTATTCACCCCCCTCTAGGTGACTTTCAGTTCGGGGGTTCTCAATCGGTCGTACCCCTTTATATTTATAGGGGAGGAGGTCTATACCTATTCATCAGCGATAGCCAACAACTCCCATGTGATTAGATAGATAACCACGTATTAGATAAGGATAATTACCCGAATTAATCTAACCGCAGGGGGCGTGGACTGTCCGGGCCCAAGGACTGGGCCATCCGTCACTTTTGGTGCTCAACACCACTTTTTCGGGCTCTGGCTCCTGACCTCTAATTGGCTCCTGCTCTTAGAGTAAAGCTGTTTTTGGCACGTTGTTTGGGAGGGCTCCGGCAAGGAGCCAGCGTCGAAGCGAGCACCACTTTTTCAGGCTCTGGCTCCTGACCTCTAATTGGCTCCTACTCTTAGGGTGAAGCTGTTTTTGGCACGTTGTTTGGGAGGGCTCCACTAAGAGCCAGCGTCGAAGCTGCTCTAGAGCCCTGCCAAGCAGGCTCTAAGTGTTATAAGGATTTCAGAAGACTAATCAGTAGTAATATCTTAGTGCAGCGCACCTAGTGAAAAAGAGAGATATTTTCCCTTTTTCCTGAAATCACGTAGCACACATTTTGTATTTATCCTTTAATAAAATGAGCGGAGCAAAATTGTACGGCCATTTTGAGCTTGGGTTTGGGGATAGGTTGATCTATGCATTTTTTAACTGTTTGAGACGAAACAAGATATCATACATTCACTACTCTAATATTTGATAAAATCTATTATACTAAAACTTGAGATGGCAGATATAAATAGTTGCTCGAAAAAGTAGTGGAAGAACAGACATATATAGTCTCTCTGCTCTTGTATATTCATGTCTCCAAGTCCATTGGCCCAGGCATGGCTGAGAGCACCTAGAGGGGGGTGAATAGGTGATCCTGTAAAACTTGAAAACTTAAGCCACAAAAACTTGGTTAAGCGTTAGCACAGTAAATGCCAAGTGGCTAGAGAGGAGTCAAAACACAATAACCACAAGAAATCAATCACAGAGATGGCACGGTGGTTATCCCGTGGTTCGGCCAAGACCAACGCTTGCCTACTCCACGTTGTGGCGTCCCAACGGACGAGGGTTGCAATCAACCCCTCTCAAGCGGTCCAAAGACCCACTTGAATACCACGGTGTTTTGCTTGCTTTTCTCAATCCCGTTTGCGAGGAATCTCCACAACTTGGAGCCTCTCGCCCTTACACTTGAAGTTCACAAAGAAACACGGAGCAAGGGAGGGATTAGCAACGCACTCAAGACAAGAAATCACAGCAACACCACGCACACAAGTCGCAACAAGAGCTCACAACACAACTCAATGAGTTCACCACTCAACTAGAGCTCTAATTGCTATCGCAAAGAATCAAAGGCGCGGAATCGATGTCTTGGTGCTTAGGAATGTTGTAGGAATGCTTGGTGTACTCCTCCATGCGCCTAGGGGTCCCTTTTATAGCCCCAAGGCAGCTAGGAGCCGTTGAGAGCAATCTAGGAAGGCTGATCTTGCCTTCTGTCGACTGGCGCACCGGACAGTCCGGTGCACACCGGACACTGTCCGGTGCCCGATTTCCTTCCAAAAATGGCGCAGTCGACCGTTGGCAGCCAGAGAGCCGTTGGCACACCGGACATGTCCGGTGCACACCGGACAGTCCGGTGCCTCCTTCTAGCCGTTGGCTCGGCCACGTGTCCCGCGCAGATCGCGCGGCCGACCGTTGGCCCGGCCAACCGTTGGCTCACCGTACAGTCCGGTGCACACCGGACAGTCCGGTGAATTATAGCCGTACGTCGCCGATGAATTCCCGAGAGCGACGAGTTCGTCTGTGAACGGCCCACCGGACAGTCCGGAGCACCACTGGACAGTCCGGTGAATTATAGCCGTACACCGCCGTCGAAGTCCCGAGAGCAGCCTGTTCGCCAGAGCCAGCCTGGCGCACCGGACACTGTCTGGTGCACCACCGGACAGTCCGGTGCTCCAGACTGAGCAAAGTCTTGGCTGCCCGAGCCAAGGCATTTTCAATTGGATTTTTCCTGTTTCCAGCACTTAGACACAATACATTAGTCCATAAAACAATGTACTAAGTCTGAGAAACATACCTTTATCCTTGATTTGTACTTTGTCCACCTTTTTACACTAGGGCACTTGTGTTGGACACTAAATCACTAAAATACTTAGAAATGACCCAAGGACACATTTCCCTTTCAATCTCCCCCTTTTTGGTGATTTATGCCAACACAATATAAAGCAAGTAGAACAAGTACAAAATCAATTCAAATAAGAACTCAAAATTGTTTTGATTCAATTTTGACATATATGGATCACTCTATGCCACCACTTGGTTTGTTTTTGCAAATCAAACTCAAATTCCTATCTCTAAGTCAAATCCACTTGTAGAGACATAAAGAGAGGTATTCCATAGAAATTTGATCAAGGATTTCAAAAGCTCCCCCTTTTCCCATAATCAACACTTCTCCCCACAAGAGGCCAACTTTTGACATAAGAGACAATAAAAGAGTTTTGACAAACCAAAAGCTCTAATCTACTATTTTCAAAATTTCTCAAGTGGTAGCTGATCCATCTATTGCTTTGGCCTTTATTTTCTCCCCCTTTGGCATCAAGCACCAAAACGGGATCAATCTTGGCCCTTGAACCCCATTGCCTTACCAAAATCTTCAAATGAGAACACAAAGGCAATAAGAGTACATGAGATGAACTTGGAATAAGTTACCCTCTCATCGGAGTGCAGTGGAAGTCTTTCATGGTCCAAGTCCACCTTTTCCCTTTCAAACCTCCTTTGGGACTAAAACAAGCAAACTCAAGCATATGGTTAGTCTCAAAGGGTCAAGTTGTAGCACAACTCCCCCTAAATATGTGCATCACTTGCACAAGGACTTGTGAGGTCCGGGGAGAGATTGTACAACTTGAGCACCACAAGTAAGCAACAAAATGCATAAGGAACATGATCAAAGGCATAAATACATGTATGCTATAAATCAATCCAAGTTCTGCGAATCTAGGACATTTAGCTCACTACGCAGCCTGCAAAAGGTCTTTTCATCTAAAGGCTTAGTGAAGATATCGGCTAGCTGGTTCTCGGTGCTAACATGAAACACTTCGATATCTCCCTTTTGCTGATGGTCTCTCAAAAAGTGATGCCGGATGTCAATGTGCTTTGTGCGGCTGTGCTCAACAGGATTTTCCGCTATTCGGATAGCACTCTCATTGTCACATAGGAGTGGGACTTTGCTCAGATTGTAGCCAAAGTCCCGGAGGGTTTGCCTCATCCAAAGTAGTTGCGCGCAACACTGTCCTGCGGCAACATACTCGGCCTCAGCGGTGGATAGGGCAACGGAAGTTTGTTTCTTAGAGTTCCACGACACCAGGGACCTTCCTAAGAATTGGCACGTCCCCGATGTACTCTTCCTATCGACCTTACATCCAGCATAGTCGGAATCTGAATATCCAATCAAGTCAAAGTTAGACCCCTTTGGATACCAGATCCTGAAGCAAGGCGTAGCGACTAAATATCGAAGAATCCGCTTCACAGCCACTAAGTGACACTCCTTAGGATCGGATTGAAATCTAGCACACATGCATACGCTAAGCATAATATCCGGTCTACTAGCACACAAATAAAGTAAAGACCCTATCATAGACCGGTATGCTTTTTGATCAACGGACTTACCTCCTTTGTTGAGGTCGGTGTGTCCGTCGGTTCCCATCGGCGTCTTTGCGGGCTTGGCGTCCTTCATCCCAAACTGCTTTAGCAAGTCTTGCGTGTACTTTGTTTGGGAGATGAAAGTGCCGTCCTTGAGTTGCTTCACATGGAACCCAAGGAAGTAGTTCAACTCGCCCATCATCGACATCTCGAATTTTTGCGTCATCACCCTGCTAAACTCCTCACAAGACTTTTGGTTAGTAGAACCAAATATTATGTCATCGACATAAATTTGGCACACAAAAAGATCACCATCGCAAGTCTTAGTAAACAGAGTTGGATCGGCTTTCCCAACCTTGAAAGCATTAGCAATTAAAAAGTCTCTAAGGCATTCATACCATGCTCTTGGAGCTTGCTTAAGTCCATAGAGCGCCTTAGAGAGCTTACACACGTGGTCGGGGTACCGTTCATCCTCGAAGCCAGGGGGTTGCTCTACGTACACCTCCTCCTTGATTGGCCCGTTGAGGAAAGCGCTCTTTACATCCATTTGGTACAACCTGAAAGAATGGTGAGCGGCATATGCTAGCAAAATACGAATTGATTCTAGCCTAGCCACAGGAGCAAACGTCTCCTCAAAGTCCAAACCTGCGACTTGGGCATAACCTTTTGCCACAAGTCGAGCCTTGTTCCTTGTCACCATCCCGTGCTCGTCCTGTTTGTTGCGGAACACCCACTTGGTTCCCACAACATTTTGCTTGGGATGAGGCACCAGTGTCCAAACTTCATTGCGCTTGAAATTGTTGAGTTCCTCCTGCATGGCCAACACCCAGTCCGGATCTAGCAAGGCCTCTTCTACCCTGAAAGGCTCAATAGAAGAGACAAAGGAGTAATGCTCACAGAAATTAACTAATCTTGAACGAGTAGTTACTCCCTTGCTAATATCACCCAATATTTGGTCGACGGGATGATCCCTTTGGATCATTGCTCGAACTTGGGTTGGAGGTGCCTGAGGTGCTTCTTCCTCTTCAACTTGATCATCCTGTGCTCCCCCTTGATCATGCGCCTCCACTTGAGGTACCTGTTCGTCATCTTGGGTTGGGGGATTCACCATAGTTGAGGAAGACGGTTGATCTTGCTCCAATTGTTCGTGAGGCCGTACATCTCCAATCGCCATGGTGTGTATCGCGGCCGTTGGAACGTCTTCTTCATCTACATCATCAAGATCAACAACTTGCTCTCTTGGAGAGCCATTAGTCTCATCAAATACAACGTCGCTAGAGACTTCAACCAAACCCGATGATTTGTTGAAGACCCTATATGCCTTTGTATTTGAATCATAACCTAATAGAAACCATTCTACAGCTTTGGGAGCAAATTTAGAAGTTCTACCTTTCTTCACAAGAATATAACACTTGCTCCCAAATACACGAAAATAAGACACATGGGGTTTGTTACCAGTCAGCAGCTCATATGAAGTCTTCTTGAGGAGGCGGTGAAGGTAGACCCTGTTGATGGCGTGGCAAGCCGTGTTCACGGCTTCCGACCAAAAGCGCTCGGGGGTCTTGAACTCTCCAAGCATAGTCCTCGCCATATCAATGAGCGTCCTGTTCTTCCTCTCTACCACACCATTTTGCTGAGGTGTGTATGGAGCGGAGAACTCGTGCTTGATCCCCTCCTCCTCAAGGAACTCCTCCACTTGAAGATTCTTGAATTCGGACCCGTTGTCGCTTCTTATCTTCTTCACCTTGAGTTCAAACTCATTTTGAGCTCTCCTTAGGAAGCGCTTGAGGGTCCCTTAGGTTTCAGACTTATCCTGCAAAAAGAACACCCAAGTGAAGCGGGAAAAGTCATCAACAATAACTAGACCATACTTACTTCCTCCTATGCTCAGATAGGCGACGGGTCCGAAGAGGTCCATATGCAGCAGCTCCAGAGGTCTTGAAGTGGTCATCACATTCTTGCTGTGATGTGCTCCTCCCACTTGTTTACCTGCTTGACAAGCTGCACAAGGTCTATCTTTTTTGAATTGCACGTTAGTCAAACCTATCACGTGTTCTCCCTTTAGAAGCTTGTGAAGGTTCTTCATCCCCACATGTGCTAAGCGGCGATGCGACAGCCAGCCCATGCTAGTCTTAGCAATTAAGCATGCATCTAGACCGACCTCCTCTTTTGCAAAATCAACTAAATAAAGTTTGTCGTCTAGTACACCCTTAAAAGCTAGTGAACCATCACATCTTCTAAAGACAGACACATCTACATTTGTAAATAGACAATTATATCCCATATTACATAATTGACTGACAGATAGTAAATTATATCCAAGAGACTCAACTAAAAACACATTAGAGATAGAGTGCTCATTTGATATTGCAATCTTGCCTAAACCTTTCACCTTGCCTTGGTTCCCATCACCGAATACGATTGAATCTTGGGAATCCTTATTCTTGACGTAGGAGGTGAACATCTTTTTTTTCCCCGTCATATGGTTCGTGCATCCGCTGTCGATAATCCAGCTTGAACCCCCGGATACATAAACCTGCAAGGCAAATTTAGGCTTGGGTCTTAGGTACCCAACTCTTGTTGGGTCCTACAAGGTTAGTCACAATTGCCTTAGGGACCCAAATGCAAGTTTTATCACCCTTGCATTTTGCCCCTAATTTCCTAGCAACTATCTTCCTATCCTTTCTACAAATAGCAAAGGAAGCATTTAAAGCATGATAAATTGTAGAGGGTCCATTCATAACTTTCCTAGGAACATGAACAATATTCTTTCTAGGCATATAATGAATATTCTTCCTAGGCATATCTCTACCATGCATATAGAAAGAACTGGGAGCAAACATAGCATAAGAATCATAGGCATGTGAATCAAAAGCATTACAACTTCTATGAGACTGTCTTCTATCATTGTACATAAAAGCATGATTCTTTTTAGTACTACATGCCATAGGGGCCTTCCCTTTCTCCTTGGCAGAGATGGGAGCCTTATGGCTTGTTAAGTTCTTGGCTTCCCTCTTGAAGCCAAGCCCATCCTTAATTGAGGGGTGTCTACCAATCGTGTAGGCATCCCTAGCAAATTTTAGTTTATCAAAATCACTTTTGCTAGCCTTAAGTTGGGCATTAAGACTAGCCATTTCATCATTTAACTTTGCAATAGAAGCTATGTGTTCACTACAAGCATCAATATCAAAATCTTTACACCTATTGCAAATAACAACATTTTCTACACAAGTTGTTAATTTACTAGCTATTTCTAACTTAGCATTCAAATCATCATTAATGCTCCTTAAGCTAGAAATTGTCTCATGGCAAGAAGATAATTCATAAGAAAGCATTTCATTTCTCTTAACTTCTAAGGCATGAGATTTTTGTGCTTCTACAAATTTGTCATGTTCTTTATACAACAAGTCCTCTTGTTTTTCTAAAAGCCTATTCTTATCATTCAAGGCATCAATCAATTCATTAATTTTATCTACCTTGGTTCTATCTAGGCCCTTAAATAAACATGAGTAATCTATTTCATCCTCATCACTAGATTCGTCCTCACTTGAAGAAGCATAAGTAGAGTTTCGAGTACATACCTTCTTCTCCCTTGCCATAAGGCATGTGTGACGCTCGTTGGGGAAGAGGGATGACTTGTTGAAGGCGGTGGCGGCGAGTCCTTCATTGTCAGAGTCGGACGAGGAGCAATCCGAATCCCACTCCTTGCCAAGATGTGCCTCGCCCTTTGCCTTCTTATAGTTCTTCTTCTTCTCCCTCTTGTTCCCTTGATCCTGATCACTATCATTGTCGGGACAGTTAGCAATAAAATGACCAAGCTTACCACATTTAAAGCATGAGCGCTTCCCCTTTGTCTTGGTCTTGCTTGGCTGCCCCTTGCGACCCTTTAGCGCCGTCTTGAATCTCTTGATGATGAGGGCCATCTCTTCATCATTAAGTCCGGCCGCCTCAATTTGTGCCACCTTGCTAGGTAGCGCCTCCTTGCTTCTTGTCGCCTTGAGAGCAAGAGGTTAAGGCTCATTGATTGGACCATTCAGAGTGTCGTCCACGTACCTCGCCTCCTTGATCATCATTCGCCCGCTTACAAATTTTCCAAGGACTTTTTCGGGCGACATTTTGGTGTACCTAGGATTCTCACGAATATTATTCACCAAATGAGGATCAAGAATGGTAAAGGACCTTAGCATCAGTCGGACGACGTCGTGGTCCGTCCATCGCGTGCTTCCGTAGCTCCTTATTTTGTTGATAAGGGTCTTGAGCCGGTTGTATGTTTGGGTCGGCTCCTCGCCCCTTATCATCACGAATCGTCCAAGCTCGCCCTCCACCAACTCCATCTTGGTGAGCAAGGTGACGTCGTTCCCCTCATGAGAGATTTTGAGGGTATCCCATATTTGCTTGGCGTTATCCAAGCCGCTCACTTTGTGGTATTCATCCCTGCACAATGAAGCTAGAAGAACAGTAGTAGCTTGTGCATTCTTATGAATTTGCTCATTAATGAACATGGGACTATCCGTACTATCAAAGTGCATTCCACTCTCTACAATCTCTCATATACTAGGATGGAGAGAGAACAAGTGACTACGCATTTTGTGGCTCCAAAATCCGTAGTCCTCTCCATCAAAGTGAGGAGGTTTGCCAAGTGAAATGGAGAGCAAATGAGTATTTTTACTTTGCGGAATACGAGAGTAGTCAAAAGAAAAGTTCGAATTAACCGGTTTCCTTCTCTCGTAGTCGTTGTGGTCGTCGTCCTTTTGGGAAGAAGTAGACTCATCGTTGTCGTCGTAGTAGACGATCTCTTTGATGCGCCTCGTCTTCTTCTTCTTCCCATCTTTCCGTCTATGGCCCGAGCCCGAGTCGGTAGGCTTGTCATCCTTCGGCTCGTTAACGAAAGATTCCTTCTCTTTATCGTTGATCACGATACCCTTCCCCTTAGGATCCATCTCTTCGGGCGGTTAGTCCCTTTGTGAAGAGAACGGCTCCGATACCAATTGAGAGCACCTAGAGGGGGAGGTGAATAGGTGATCCTGTAAAACTTGAAAACTTAAGCCACAAAAACTTGGTTAAGCATTAGCACAGTAAATGCCAAGTGGCTAGAGAGGAGTCAAAACACAATAACCACAAGAAATCAATCACAGAGATGGCACGGTGGTTATCCCGTGGTTCGGCCAAGACCAACGCTTGCTTACTCCACGTTGTTGTAACACCCACTTTGTACTTTGCTAAGAATAATACCAGTAGAGAAAACAATTTCTCTTTATGTGGGTTTGATCTTCATGTATCATCACTTGTGAACACCATATTCAAAAAAATAATAATAATAAATAAATAATTAATAAAAGGATATACCATTAAATTGTGCATCATGCTGGTGTTTATATGTTTGTGCATTCACTCATGGAAATAATGAGACAATAAATATATTAATACCCAAATGGGAATTTAAGATCTAAAAGAGATTCTACGATTTGGAAAGAAAGAAAGAAAAGATTATGCAATACAAAATGATCTCATTAAATAACTTCATCACATGAGGATATGACCAAATTGCAGGGTTAAAACTAATTTGAATTTGCAATTAATTTAATTTAAAAATTTGAATTCAAATGAATTATAAATAAAGAAAAACAGAAAATAGAAACAAAAGAAAAGGAGAAAATCAGTTATGGGCTCGCGCTGGTGCAATTCGGCCCAACTCTACTACTCCTTTCCTGTTTTCGGCCCAACTACCCTCCACCCGGCTGGCTGGCGCGCCGACAGGCGGGCCCGCGCCGTCAGTCTCTGGGGGGCTGCGTGTGTTAAGCTAATTTCGCTGGTGGGCGGGACCGGCTTGTCAGCCCTCTCTCTCTCCCCAAACGAACTCGCCGCGCATGCCGGTGGGGCGGTTGCGATGGTTGCGCCACTCGGGCCGAGGTGCGGGGCTCGGATCCACCCCGGCGTGGGGATAAATGCCACCTGGGTGCCCGCGGTCTTTTCTGTTATCTTGCGCTCAACACGATGACTCATTCCTCTATACCAGACGCCACCGAAAACTCGCCGTAGTCGTTAGTCGCCGACGTCCCCGTCTGTCGCACGTGGTGCACTCCCTGGTAGTCCGACGGTGGTGTAGATCGTGCTCAAGGGTGGAACAGGGCACACGGACCTGCGTGGCAAAGCGAATTTCTCGCCGCAGTTGCTTTGCCACCGCGAGCCGCCCAGCGCCGTAGTCTATACATCGTCGACCCCGTTGTCGGTAAGCGTTTTTCCCTTGCGATTTAGTTCTTCTGTAGTGTGGTGTAGCTCAGGACAGCGGGGATCTGGGGCGCTTGTTCGTCAGCGGGGGGGGCTGGGTCGGTGTGCGCGCCGTCGGCAGGGTGGAAACCAGCTCGGTCTTGCGTCGAGAGGTTGAAGAAGTGAGAGCACCTAGAGGGGGGGGTGAATAGGTGATCCTGTAAAAACTTCAAACTTAAGCCACAAAAACTTGTTAAGTGTTAGCACGATTATTGCCAAGTGGCTAAGGTGAAGTCTCAACAAAACACAATACCACAAAAGATCAAGCACAGATGTGACACAGTGGTTTATCCCGTGGTTCGGCCAAGACCAACGCTTGCCTATTCCACGTTGTGGCGTCCCAACGGACGAGGGTTGCAATCAACCCCTCTCAAGCGGTCCAAAGACCCACTTGAATACCACGGTGTTTTGTTTTTCCTTTCACTATCCCGTTTGCAAGGAATCTCCACAAATTGGAGTCTCTTGCCCTTACAAGTATATGATCACAGAGAAGCACAGAGTAAGGGAGGGAAGCAACACACACAAATCCACAGCAAAAGCGCACACACACGGCCAAGAATCGAGCTCACAAGACTATCTCAGAGTTCTCACTTAGAACAGAGCTCGAATCACTTAGAAACACAAACGAATGCGCAGAGACTTAGTGTGGATGATCAAGAATGCTCAAAGGTTGCTTGTGTATCTCCTCCATGCGCCTAGGGGCTCCTTTTATAGCCCCAAGGCAGCTAGGAGCCGTTGAGAGCAAATCCGGAAGGCCATCCTTGCCTTCTGTCGTCGGGGGCACCGGACAGTCCGGTGCACACCGGACAGTGTCCGGTGCCCGATTTGTTTCCATAACAGGCGCTTCTGACCGTTGCCGACCGTTGGAAGATCTGGAGCCGTTGGCGCACCGGACATGTCCGGTGCACACCGGACAGTCCGGTGCCTTCTTCCGACCGTTGGCTCGGCCACGTGTCCCGCGCAGATTGCGCGGCCGACCGTTGGCCCTGGCCGACCGTTGGCTCACCGGACAGTCCGGTGCACACCGGACAGTTCGGTGAATTTTAGCCGTACGCCGTCGGCGAATTCCCGAGAGCAGCCAGTTCGAGCCGAGTCAACCTGGCGCACCGGACACTGTCCGGTGCACACCGGACAGTCCGGTGCTCCAGACCGAGCTGAGACTTGGCTGCACACAGCCAAGTCTTTCTCTCCCCTTTTCTCTTTTTCTTCTTTCTGTTTCTAACACTTAGACAATTATGTTAGTCCACAAAACCAATGTACTAAGGCTTAGAAACATACCTTTATCTCATGATTTGCACCTTGTTCATCCATGTATATAACTTCACAATTAAACACATGTGTTGGCACTCAATCACCAAAATACTTAGAAATGGCCCAAGGGCACATTTCCCTTTCAATCTCCCCCTTTTTGGTGATTTATGCCAACACAACATAAAGCAACTAGAACAAGTGCAAACTCACTTCAAATAAAACTTAAATTTATTTTGAATCAATTTTGGCATATATGGATCATCCTTTGCCACCACTTGGTTTGTTTTTGCAAATCAAACTCAAATCTCTATCTCTAAGTTAAACACACATGTTGAAGCATAAAGAGAGTCATTCCAAAAGAGATTGATCAAAGATTTCAAAAAAACTCCCCCTTTTTCCCATAATTACTACTTCTCCCCACAAGAAGCCAACTTTTGACAAGAGAGACAACATAAGAATCTACTATTTTCAAAATCTCTCAAGTGGTAGCTGATCCATTTATTGCTTTGGCCTTTATTTTCTCCCCCTTTGGCATCAAGCACCAAAACGGGATCAATTTTGGCCCTTTAACCCCATTGCCTCACCAAAAACTTCAATTAGGAGCAAATGGCAACAAGAGTTCATGAGATGGACTTGGAATAAGTTACCCCTCATCGGAGTGCAGTGGAAGTCTTTCATGGTCCAAGTCCACCTTTTCCCTTTCAATTCTCCTTTGTGACTAAAACAAGCAAACTCAAACATATGGTTAGTCTCAAAGGGTCAAGTTGTAACACATCTCCCCCTAAACATGTGCATCACTTTGCAACGGACTTGTGAGGTCCAGGGAGTGTTTGTACAACTTGAGCACCATAATAAGCAACAAAATGCAGAATGAACAAGATCAAAGGCATAAATACATGTATGCTATATTTCAATCCAAGTTCCGCGAATCTAAGACATTTAGCTCACTACGCAGCCTGCAAAAGGTCTTCTCATCTAAAGGCTTGGTAAAGATATCGGCTAGCTGGTTTTCGGTGCTAACATAAAACACTTCGATATCTCCCTTTTGCTGGTGGTCTCTCAAAAAGTGATGCCGGATGTCAATGTGCTTTGTGCGGCTGTGCTCAACAGGATTTTCCGCTATTCGGATAGCACTCTCATTATCACATAGGAGTGGGACTTTGCTCAGATTGTAGCCAAAGTCCCGGAGGGTTTGCCTCATCCAAAGTAGTTGCGCGCAACACTGTCCTGCGGCAACGTACTCGGCCTCAGCGGTGGATAGGGCAACGGAGGTTTGTTTCTTAGAGTTCCATGACACCAGGGACCTTCCTAAGAATTGGCACGTCCCTGATGTACTCTTCCTATCGACCTTACATCCAGCATAGTCGGAATCTGAGTACCCAATCAAGTCAAAGTTAGACCCCTTTGGATACCAGATCCCGAAGCAAGGCGTAGCGACTAAATATCTAAGAATTCGCTTCACCGCCACCAAGTGACACTCCTTAGGATCGGATTGAAATCTAGCACACATGCATACGCTAAGCATAATATCCGGTCTACTAGCACATAAATAAAGCAAAGAACCTATCATTGACCGGTATGCTTTTTGATCAACGGACTTACCTCCTTTGTTGAGGTCGGTGTGTCCGTCGGTTCCCATCGGCGTCTTTGCGGGCTTGGCGTCCTTCATCCCAAACCGCTTTAGCAGATCTTGCGTGTACTTCGTTTGGGAGATGAAGGTGCCGTCCTTGAGTTGCTTCACTTGGAACCCAAGGAAGTAGTTCAACTCGCCCATCATCGACATCTCAAATTTCTGCGTCATCACCCTGCTAAACTCTTCACAAGACTTTTGATTAGTAGAACCAAATATTATGTCATCGACATAAATTTGGCACACAAACAAATCACCATCACAAGTCTTAGTGAAAAGAGTTGGATCGGCTTTCCCAACCTTGAAAGCATTAGCAATTAAGAAATCTCTAAGGCATTCATACCATGCTCTTGGGGCTTGCTTAAGTCCATAGAGCGCCTTAGAGAGCTTACATACGTGGTCGGGGTACCGCTCATCCTCGAAGCCAGGGGGTTGCTCCACGTACACCTCCTCCTTTATTGGCCCGTTGAGGAACGCGCTCTTCACATCCATTTGGTACAACCTGAAAGAATGGTGAGCGGCATATGCTAGCAAGATACGAATTGATTCTAGCCTAGCCACAGGAGCAAAAGTCTCCTCAAAGTCCAAACCTGCGACTTGGGCATAACCTTTTGCCACAAGTCGAGCCTTGTTCCTCGTCACCACCCCGTGCTCGTCCTATTTGTTGCGGAAAACCCACTTGGTTCCCACAACATTTTGCTTGGGACGAGGCACCAGCGTCCAAACTTCATTGCGCTTGAAGTTGTTAAGTTCCTCCTGCATGGCCAACACCCAATCCGGATCTAGCAAGGCCTCCTCTACCCTGAAAGGCTCAATAGAGGAGACAAAAGAGTAATGTTCACAAAAATTAACTAGTCGAGACCGAGTAGTTACTCCCTTGCTAATGTCACCCAGAATTTGGTCGACGGGATGATCCCTTTGAATCATCGCTCGAACTTGGGTTGGAGGTGCCGGTTGCGCTTCTTCCTCCATCACATGATCATCTTGTGCTCCCCCTTGATCACACGCCTCCTTTTGATGAACCTGTTCGTCGTCTTGAGTTGGGGGATGCACGGTTGTTGAGGAAGAAGGTTGATCTCGTTCATCTTGTTCCTGTGGTCGAACGTCTCCAATCGCCATGGTTCGTATAGCGGCCGTCGGAACATCTTCTTCATCTACATCATCACAATCAACAACTTGCTCTCTTGGAGAGCCATTAGTTTCATCAAATACAATGTCGCTAGAGACTTCAACCAAACCCGATGATTTGTTGAAGACCCTATACGCCTTTGTATTTGAATCATAACCTAATAAAAACCCTTCTACAGCTTTGGGAGCAAACTTAGAATTTCTACCCTTCTTCACTAGAATGTAGCACTTGCTCCCAAAAACACGAAAGTAAGATACATTGGGTTTGTTACCGGTTAGTAGCTCATATGACGTCTTCTTGAGGAGGCGGTGAAGGTAGACCCTGTTGATGGCGTGACAAGCCGTGTTCACGGCTTCCGACCAAAAGCACTCGGGGGTCTTGAACTCTCCAAGCATCGTCCTCGCCATATCGATTAGCGTCCTGTTCTTCCTCTCTACCACACCATTTTGTTGTGGTGTGTAGGGAGCGGAGAACTCGTGCTTGATCCCTTCCTCCTCAAGAAACTCCTCCACTTGAAGGTTCTTGAACTCGGACCCGTTGTCGCTCCTTATCTTCTTCACCTTGAGCTCAAACTCATTTTGAGCTCTCCTGAGGAAGCGCTTGAGGGTCCCTTGGGTTTCAGACTTATCCTGCAAAAAGAACACCCAAGTGAAGCGGGAAAAGTCATCAACAATAACTAAACCATACTTACTTCCTCCTATGCTTAGATAGGCGACGGGTCCGAAGAGGTCCATATGCAGCAGCTCCAGAGGTCTTGATGTGGTCATCACATTCTTGCTGTGATGCGCTCCTCCCACCTGTTTACCTGCCTGACAAGCTGCACAAGGTCTATCTTTTTCGAAATGCACATTTGTTAGACCTATCACGTGTTCTCCCTTTAGAAGCTTGTGGAGGTTCTTCATCCCCACATGTGCTAAGCGGCGATGCCACAGCCAGCCCATGCAAGTCTTAGCCATTAAGCATGCATCTAGACCGGCCTCTTCTTTTGCAAAATCAACTAAATAAAGCTTGCCGTCTAGTACACCCTTAAAAGCTAGTGAACCATCACATCTTCTAAAGACAGACACATCTACATTTGTAAATAAACAATTATATCCCATTTGACATAATTGACTAACAGATAGCAAATTATATCCAAGACTCTCTACTAAGAATACATTTGAGATAGAATGCTCATTAGAAATTGCAATTTTACCTAACCCTTTTACCTTGCCTTGATTCCCATCACCGAATATAATTGAATCTTGGGAATCCTTATTCTTGACGTAGGAGGTGAACATCTTCTTCTCCCCCGTCATATGGTTTGTGCATCCGCTGTCGATAATCCAGCTTGAACCCCCGGATGCATAAACCTGCAAGGCAAATTTAGGCTTGGGTCTTAGGTACCCAACTCATGTTGGGTCCTGCAAGGTTAGCACAAATGTCTTTAGGGACCCAAATGCAAGTCCTGTCTCCCTTGCATTTTGCCCCTAACTTCCTAGCAACTATTTTCCTATCCTTTCTACAAATAGCAAAGGAAGTGTTTAGAGCACAATAAATTATAGAAGGTTCATTCACTATTTTCCTAGGAGCATGAATAACATTCTTTCTAGGCACATGAGCAAGATTTCTCCTAGGCATATGTACAACATTTCTCCTACACATATCCCTATCATGCTTATAAGAAGAACTAGAAGCAAACATGACATGAGAATCATAAACATGTGAATCAAAATCATTATAAGCATTTCTAGCATTTCTCCTATCATGATACAAGAAAGCATGGTTCTTTTTAGCACTACTAGCCATAGGGGCCTTCCCTTTCTCCTTGACGAAGATGGGAGCCTTATGGCTTGTTAAGTTCTTGGCTTCTCTCTTGAAGCCAAGACCATCCTTAATTGAGGGGTGTCTACCAACCGTGTAGGCATCCCTTGCAAATTTTATCTTATCAACTTCACTTTTGCTAGTCTTAAGTTGGGCATTAAGACTAGCCAATTCCTCATTTAATTTGGAAATTAAAACCAGGTGTTCACTACAGGCATTAACATCAAAATCCTTACACCTAGTGCAAATCATAACATGTTCTACACAAGAATTAGATTTATTTGCTACTTCTAACTTAGCATTTAAATCATTGTTAACACCTTGTAAAGTAGAAATGGTTTCATGACAGGTAGATAGTTCATAAGAAAGCATTTCATTTCTTTTCACTTCTAAAGCATATGATTTTTGTGCCTCTACAAATTTATCATGTTCATCATACAATAAATCCTCCTGCTTTTCTAAGAGCCTATCCTTTTCATTCAATGCATCAATCAATTCATTGATTTTATCTATCTTAGATCTATCTAAGCCCTTGAACAAGCATGAATAATCTATGTCATCATCATCACTAGGCTCACTATCACTAGAAGAAGCATAAGTGGAGTCTTGAGTACTCACCTTCTTCTCCCTTGCCATAAGGCAAGTGAGACGCTCGTTGGGGAAGAGAGCCGATTTGTTGAAGGCAGTGGCGGCGAGTCCTTCGTTGTCGGAGTCGGAGGAGGAGCAATCCGAGTCCCACTCCTTTCCTAGATGCGCCTCGCCCTTTGCCTTCTTGTATTGCTTCTTCTTCTCTCTTTTGTTCCCCTTTTCCTGGTCACTTTCATTATCGGGACAGTTAGCGATAAAATGACCAAGCTTACCGCATTTGAAGCATGAGCGCTTCCCCTTGGTCTTGGTCTTGCTTGGCTGCCCCTTGCGACCATTTAGCACCGTCTTGAATCGCTTGATGATGAGAGCCATCTCTTCATCATTGAGTCCGGCCGCCTCAATCTGTGCCACCTTGCTGGGTAGCGCCTCCTTGCTTCGTGTTGCCTTGAGAGCAAGGGGTTGCGGCTCGTTGATCGGATCGTTCAATGCTTCGTCGACGTATCTTGCCTCCTTGATCATCATCCGCCCGCTTACGAATTTTCCAAGCACTTCCTCGGGCGTCATCATCGTGTACCTGGGATTCTCACGAATATTGTTCACGAGATGAGGATCAAGTACGGTAAAGGACCTGAGCATTAGGCGGACGACGTTGTGGTCCGTCCATCGCGTGCTCCCGTAGCTTCTTATCTTGTTGATAAGGGTCTTGAGCCGGTTGTACGTTTGCGTTGGCTCCTCGCCCCTTATCATCGCGAACCGTCCAAGCTCTCCCTCCACCAACTCCATCTTGGTGAGCAAGGTGACGTCGTTCCCCTCATGAGAAATCTTGAGGGTGTCCCAGATTTGCTTGGCGTTGTCCAAGCCGCTCACTTTATGGTATTCATCCCTGCACAAGGAAGCTAGAAGAACAGTAGTAGCTTGTGCATTCTTATGAATTTGTTCATTAATGAACATGGGACTATCCGAACTATCAAAGTGCATCCCACTCTCTACAATCTCCCATATACTAGGATGGAGAGAGAATAGGTGACTACGCATTTTGTGGCTCCAAAATCCGTAGTCCTCTCCATCAAAGTGTGGGGGCTTGCCGAGTGGAATGGAGAGCAAATGTGAATGTGAACTTTGCGGAATACGAGAGTAATCAAAAGAAAAGTTCGAATTAACCGGTTTTCTCCTCTCGTAGTCGTTGTGGTCCTCATCCTTTTGGGAAGAAGTAGACTCGTTGCTGTCGTAGTAGACGATCTCCTTGATGCGCCTTGTCTTCTTCTTCTTCCCTTCCTTCCGTCTTTGGCCTGAGCCGGAGTCGGTAGGCTTATCGTCCTTCGGCTCGTTGACGAAGGATTCCTTTTCTTTGTCATTGATCACAATACCCTTCCCCTTAGGATCCATCTCTTCGGGCGGTTAGTCCCTTTGTGAAGAGAACGGCTCTGATACCAATTGAGAGCACCTAGAGGGGGGGGTGAATAGGTGATCCTGTAAAAACTTCAAACTTAAGCCACAAAAACTTGTTAAGTGTTAGCACGATTATTGCCAAGTGGCTAAGGTGAAGTCTCAACAAAACACAATACCACAAAAGATCAAGCACAGATGTGACACAGTGGTTTATCCCGTGGTTCAGCCAAGACCAACGCTTGCCTATTCCACGTTGTGGCGTCCCAACGGACGAGGGTTGCAATCAACCCCTCTCAAGCGGTCCAAAGACCCACTTGAATACCACGGTGTTTTGTTTTTCCTTTCACTATCCCGTTTGCAAGGAATCTCCACAAATTGGAGTCTCTTGCCCTTACAAGTATATGATCACAGAGAAGCACAGAGTAAGGGAGGGAAGCAACACACACAAATCCACAGCAAAAGCGCACACACACGGCCAAGAATCGAGCTCACAAGACTATCTCAGAGTTCTCACTTAGAACAGAGCTCGAATCACTTAGAAACACAAATGAATGCGCAGAGACTTAGTGTGGATGATCAAGAATGCTCAAAGGTTGCTTGTGTATCTCCTCCATGCGCCTAGGGGCTCCTTTTATAGCCCCAAGGCAGCTAGGAGCCGTTGAGAGCAAATCCGGAAGGCCATCCTTGCCTTCTGTCGTCGGGGGCACCGGACAGTCCGGTGCACACCGGACAGTGTCCGGTGCCCGATTTGTTTCCATAACAGGCGCTTCTGACCGTTGCCGACCGTTGGAAGATCTGGAGCCGTTGGCGCACCGGACATGTCCGGTGCACACCGGACAGTCCGGTGCCTTCTTCCGACCGTTGGCTCGGCCACGTGTCCCGCGCAGATTGCGCGGCCGACCGTTGGCCCTGGCCGACCGTTGGCCCTGGCCGACCGTTGGCTCACCGGACAGTCCGGTGCACACCGGACAGTTCGGTGAATTTTAGCCGTACGCCGTCGGCGAATTCCCGAGAGCAGCCAGTTCGAGCCGAGTCAGCCTGGCGCACCGGACACTGTCCGGTGCACACCGGACAGTCCGGTGCTCCAGACCGAGCTGAGACTTCGCTGCACACAGCCAAGTCTTTCTCTCCCCTTTTCTCTTTTTCTTCTTTCTGTTTCTAACACTTAGACAATTATGTTAGTCCACAAAACCAATGTACTAAGGCTTAGAAACATACCTTTATCTCATGATTTGCACCTTGTTCATCCATGTATATAACTTCACAATTAAACACATGTGTTGGCACTCAATCACCAAAATACTTAGAAATGGCCCAAGGGCACATTTCCCTTTCAAGAAGCGTGGGAGCGGTTGGATCCACATCTAACGGCTCGGATTAGATCTGATGAAAACCCCTGGCCACTTGATTCTAGTACGTAGATCGTACATCGAACGACTCAGATTAGGAGAGCCCTAGACCATTGATCCTTGATCCGACGCCTGTCGTGCCATACCGATTCGGCCGTGGTCGCGTCTAATCCTAGCGGCCGAGGTCTAATCGAACGGTCCAGATTAGTGAATACCCCTTCGCGCGTGCAAATTGCTAAAGAGCCCCTCGAACCTTTGCAAATTAACCCGCCATCCACGTAGACTATTCCCTGTGTCGTTGGCAACTTACCCCTAGACCCCTGTGCTTCACAGATATTGAGGCCCAGTCCATAGCTCTTTAAATTCAGTTATTTAATTATAGAAATTACTTTTTAATACAAAATAATTGTTAGAACTTTATAAATTCATAGAAAATTCATACTAACACCAAATTAATCCATTCCAGTTTCTAAATTTTTGTAATTTTATTCTTTATCACCTAGAGCCTCTGTTATGTCATGAAAACAGTAAGAAATTTATTTATCACTTAATCCTATTTAAAGCACATAAAACCTTTGAAAATGCATAACTTGAAATCTATAACTCAGAAAATTATGATTCCAGTTCCTAAGTTTTTATTTTAATATGTAGAATATCTCTGTGTATTTTGTTTACATGCTTGGTGTAATGTTAATTTTCCCTATATCCTGTGCTTGTTTGTATTGTGGCGAGTAGAAGAGCCCGTTGCTGAGGATCCTGGTGAGCAGCAGGTTGAAGTAGCTGAGCAGGAGCTCATTGAAGGCAAGTTGTGCCCTTGACCACTTTTTACCCAATAATGTTCTTTAATATTACATACTCATGCATAGGTTAATTTTGATGGGACCCAATAGGTCACCCTAGATTGTTTATCTCATTACCTTGTTTACCCCTGAATCACTTAGGTAGTTTGCTATTGCTATACATGGTTTTGGGATAATCATTTATTATATCTATGTTCCAATTATTCTTGTTATTCTGTTTATGTTCATGTTGAGATCATTAATGTTAATTGGAACATAGAGCTTAACTTGAGAACCACGTGCCACCACAAGGGAGGAATGGGACCCCTTGGCTGACTAATTAGGAAAGCTAGTGGAAGACTACCTTACCCGAAAGGGGCAAGGGCAGTAGGGGAGTGGTCAGTGTAGGGAGGTCCCTGGTTGATTTTGCTGCGATGGCGGTCAGCCAGGAACCCTGCATTGGAACTTCCTATAAACTGTAGCGGGTTTTCGGAAGCTAGTGGAACTTTGTAAAGGCCTCGTAGTGTTGCCCTGCCGCGCTTCCTAGGTAGAGGTGTATGGGATTCGCGACCCCTTGGCAGATGGGTAACATGACTTGTGGGTAAAGGGTACAACCTCTGCAGAGTGTAAAACTGGTATACTAGCCGAGCTCACGGTCATGAGCGGCTCAGGACTCTCTGATGTTTAAATTATGGAACTTAAATTCAATTTTGTCATTTGCATTGCATGGGTTTATTATAAATTGTGTTCTATTACTTTACTTATGGTTTGGTATTTACTTACACTTAGTAATTGCTAATAAAATTTTGACCAACTACTTAAAAGCAATGCTCAGCTTTAACCCCTATCATTGATTAGCCTTACACATCACATGAACTCACACCATTGTGAGTTTATGTCCACTGGTTCCCCACAACTTGTTGAGCTATGATCATGTGTGAGCTCACCCTTGCTGTCTCACACCCCCCCCCCCACAGGAGATGATCAGGTGGTTCAGGAGGAGCCGCCTAACACTGAGGAGTTCGATCTGATCTAGGTGGCGTTTCTCAGTCGACATTGGCGCCGACGATCCTTAGTTCGTTTTATATTTATTGTTTTATTTTGTAATAAGTCTTCCGCTATGTAATAAATACTCTGATGTTTTATGACATTTATCTCTATACACTCTGTTATTATATATGTTGTCTTCTTGGCGCATGTATGAGATGCACCCGGCTTTGTCCTTTAAAACCGGGTGTTACAGTTGTGGCGTCCCAACGGACGAGGGTTGCAATCAACCCCTCTCAAGCGGTCCAAAGACCCACTTGAATACCACGGTGTTTTGCTTGCTTTTCTCAATCCCGTTTGCGAGGAATCTCCACAACTTGGAGCCTCTCGCCCTTACACTTGAAGTTCACAAAGAAGCACGGAGCAAGGGAGGGATTAGCAACGCACTCAAGACAAGAAATCACAGCAACACCACGCACACAAGTCGCAACGTGTCACACCCGGATTTTAGGGGTCCAAAGCCCGGGCGCGAACATATACACCAGGTGTGCTGGGACCAAGTCTCACACATATGATGCATAGTGGTACAGGATCGAATGTCACATCTTTACTATATAACAGGAGTCTTATACAAAATAATTAAATAATTACATTATAAGGAGACAACGGTCCAGCAACCCAAAGTTGACTGGGAGACGACGGCCTAGACCTCTCACGAACACATCGCAGCATCCTCCAAGCGCCTCATCCTGCAGTACCTGTTCTTGACCTGTGGGGGGGGTGTGAGACAGCAAGAGTGAGCTCACATACGTTCATCGCTCAACAAGTTGTGGGGAATAATGTGCATGAACTCGCCAAAGGTGGGAGCTCACGTGAAGTGTAAGGCTTACCAAAGGAGATGGTTTGAAGCTGAGCATTGCTTTTAATGTTGGTCAAAATTTTATTAGCAATTACTAAGTATAAGTGAATACCAACCCAATTAAGTAGTAGAACAGAAGTAACAACATCACCTGCGATGCAATGCATATGACAAATTGAATTTAAGTTCCATAAATTAATCATGTGAGTGTCCGAGCCGCTCATGACCGTGAGCACGGCTAGTATACCAGTTTTACACTCTGCAGAGGTTGCGCATCTTTACCCACAAGTCATGTTACCCATCTGCCAAGGGATCGCGACTTCCCATACACCTCTACCGAGGAGGCGAGGCAGGGTAACACTACGAGGCCTTTACAAAGTTCCACTAGCTTCAGAAAACCCGCTATAGTTTATAGGAAGCTCCAATGCAGGAATCCCTTGCAGGACCGCCATCGCAGCAAAATCCTCCCGAGGGCCTCCCTACACTGACCACTCCCCTACTGCCCTTGCCCCTTGCGGGTAAGGTAGTCTTCCACTAGCTTTCCTAATTAATCAGCCAAGGGGTCCCATTCCTCCCTTGTGGTAGCACTGTTTTCCCGGGTGGTTCTCCATGTTCCAATTAACATAATGATCTTATCATGAACAATAAATAACAACTGATAACAAAAGTGTAATCATGAATAGTGTATCTCCATACCCAAAACCACATATAGCACTAGCAAGTACTACCCAGAAAGTTCAGTGGTAAACAAGGTATAAAGATAGACAAACTAAGGTAACCTATTGGGTCCCATCAAAATTAACCTATGCAGATCATTATGATTAATTAGAACATGAGTAGGTAAAAAGAAGTGATCAAGGGCACAACTTGCCTGGCACTTGAGATTCCAGGTACCAACTTGCTCTTCAGATGACACGTGTCCTCACTCTAGTCGTAGCAATACAAACAAATATTGTATAGGCAAAATTAACATTACACCAAACATAAGAACAAATTGTGTAATAATGATCTACGCGTTACTACGAGATCGTGGGATCGAGAACCACTAACATCGGAGTTACGATTAAGGAGTTAAAATGTTATAAAAGATCTGTTTGATTAAAATATTAGACTATATTATAATTTGGTTAATATAAATCATATGAGAGGTCATTCTATAAATAATTATCTTCAAGTTATAAATTTATGATAAATCATCTTCTATTGCATTAATAAGCAGATTAACAAACTAATCAACATAAGTTAAATAAAGGTCTAATTATTAAAGAATGAGACATGGTATAATAAATGTTGTTATTGTATAGTAAATATTCATACGAGACTAACGCAACTGGAACGGATCAAATCGTAATCATAGATTTTAAGTTATGAATTTCTAAGGATTTTATTGTACTTGATATGGGATTGATCAAGAGATCAATTTTATTATTATTTTCATGTAAAAACAGAGGCAATAGATGATAAACAACATTGTTACAAAATTATAGAGACTGAAATGGGTCAATTTGGACCAAGTATGCATTTTATATAAATTAAACAAGTTCTAGCATTTATTTTTACACTAAAAAGTATTTTCCTAATGAATTTATCTGATTTTCTAATTATCTGGACCGAGCGCACCATTACTAGAAAGTCCAAGGGCCTTGGTGCAATAAATCCCCAGACTCAGTAAACACCCCGAGGGGATGGCGGGTTAATTCCGTAAAACTATAGGGGCTCTTTTATAAATTTGCGGAGTCGAAGAGGTATCGTGTGTTTTGAACCGTCCGCTCGGCAACGCACGGCTCAGATTATAACATCGTTTCTGTGAACGGGTAAGGGACGATGGCCACCGGATTGATATGTAACGGTTCGGATTCTATAAGATCAGAACTGTCCTCATCCGATCGATCTACAATCTACGGCTCCGATCAAAACTGGTTAATCGTTGTGCGTTTGCCTAATCCTGCACGTTGACTACAGATCCAACGGTCGCGATGCCATATAGCCGAACGCGTACGCCCGGCCCGATCCGAGCCGTTAGCGGCTAGATCAACGGCTGTCACAGCGTCATCCACCTCGACGATGCCCAGGCACCACCGCCCACTGGACACGGTGGTGAAGTCCGGCGAGCACGCTCGGAAGTGCCCCCCCATAGCACACCCCCGAATGTAAACTGGCCCAAAACAAAGAGGAGGAGCGAGTGAACTCGATAGGAACTTACCTACTAGTGCTATGGGCAGGAGAGGTGTCGCTCCACGGCAAAGGGCGGATCCGCGGCAACCCGCGACTTCGGCAAGAAATTCCCAGTGCAATGCATGCCAATCGAGTCCGGCGAGGCCACGAGCACCATCCTAGTGACGAGTTGAAGCTCCCAGACCCAATGCTAGGACCCCGCAGCAGGTGTACGTACATGTCCCCTGGGGCGGCTTCCCCTCTATCCTTCTCCCCTCCGCCTCCGACGAGGTTCGCCCGGGGTGGGACTGGCTCCAGTTCTTGTAAGCGAGGCGCGACGATACTTATACCCCAAAGTCCGAGTGCGAACCACCCACGAGATTCCCGACATTGGCGGCCATGGTCAACTCCGACCGACAGGCGTTCTGTTACTAGAGAAATCGGGGGAGGTTCGTTGCAACAAATTCGGTCTCGATAAGAGGTTTCCGGGTAAGGGGGGAAGATAGCCAGCGCCTGGACCCTCACGGTAGGGTGACCACCCGAGGCTGAGAAGCAGTCCAAGGCCGGCGGCTGTAGGAATTCGTTTTCGGTGAGGACTGAGGAGGAAGAGGAATAGTGGAGGCGCGGGTCCCACACGCAGAGAAGGTAGGGTGCAGCTGGGTGGAGGGAGTATGGGTCACGCAGGAGTGAATGAGTGAATGGGCCGAAAACGACGTTTACAACCCATGACGCCATTCTTCCTTTCATTCCAATTTTTTTTAACTTAAACTTGTCTCACGACTTGAATACCAATGCAAGAATACAAGAGCCTCAGCATATTTCAGTTTATTTATTTATTTGTTTGTTTGTTATTTGATCAATATGTTTTCATTAACTGAATTTGCACAAAGAAAAGGAAATCAAATAATTCCCAAAACACTTTTATGTAAATACATGTATTTATTTTATTATTTTTTTACCTTATACAAATTTAGGGCTTTACAAATCCTACCCCCCTTAACAGAAATCTTGTCCTCGAGATTTGTAAGAAAAGGGATACATAAGGATTGGTTTGTGATTCGGCTTTTAGTCTATAATAGGTTCAAGATCCAGAGTTTGATATTTTTTTTAGACAATAGTGGGTGATTAGGAAGGCCTGTGTATATATGGGTATATCCACTTTATTATGCAGGATGAAAGATATCTTTAAAGCATATATAGTTTTGGGTAAGAAGGAATGGGGTAAGAAAAGACTCCATCCAAGATTGTGGATCTTGACTCATCTTGGTGATCTCACTTGATCCTTGAAGACTTGAGTTGGTGCTCATCCTTTCTTGATGAAGTTGATCATCTTCTCCGGTCTTGTCTCATTGATTAGGAGTTAGTGTATATTATCGGGCTGGGGAATATGTTTAAGATAAATATTGTGGGATAGACTACACGATGTAAGTCAAAAGTTTGTTTTAGGTGGGGGTTGATAGATTATACAATCCATCATGACTCTATTGGTTTAGTTAGATCTTCTGCTCATGGTTGAGTTGGTCTAATGTGTTAAGTCAACACCTGGCTAGTAGGGTCTAATCTCTTCTACCAGTATCACTAATCTATTTAAGTGGACCATATTAGGTTAGTTTAGTAGATGGCTATAAGTTGAATGAGATTAGTCAGAATCTGATTCGGTTATTTTGCTTCTGATTGGTTTGGATAGGTTATGTAACCTATTATGTAGGTCAAATTGTTGGGTATAGCCGAGTTAATCTATGTCTCCAATTTAGGCCTAAGTGAATTAGGAGTATGGCGTTATCCTTTGTACCAGCATTAAGTAACTTACATTAGATTAGCTTAATTTAAGGTTAGCCTTCATTAGGTTTGATTATTCTATCACACTGGATTAGATCTAGGTTAGATTGTTATGACTAGGTAGACTAGATAAGACCTCATTATTTTAGATTAGATCCTGGTCGTTGTACTATACTGAGATAAGCAAATTGGTTGGGATAGGTATGCTTATTAGAACAAGATAAAATAGAATCTTTTGAGATCAGTTAGATCTATTAAGATGAGATAAAATCTTTTTAAGATAAGATAAATCTATTAAGATAAGAGAGAATCTTATTAAGATAAGATGAATTGGTTAGAATGGGATCTTTTAGGATAAGATAAATCTCTTAAACTAGATATATTCCAATGGGGATAATCTAGGTTGTCTAGTTATTTTATAAATATTTTTTTATACCTATGTGTATATGCAGATGCAATTGTGGACATTACTCCACAACTCATCACACTCAATCAAAGATCCAAATCAAACAAGTATCATAAGAACAAGCATTCAAGCATATAGACAAAAGAAATAGTTTTGTTTTTTTTCCTAAGAGTAGGTCTCCTATTCCTAAAAGTCACTTTGGGCACAGGATTTCAAAGTGTGAAATCCACATTTGTTTTTAGAAGGAAAAGATAAGAATAATCAGAGTAAAGCGGAAATAGACGAGAAAAGATTAAGAAAAGTTTAGAAAGAATCAGAGTAAGGTAAGTAAAGAATGGTTGTCCAGTTCTATCTAGGTTTCGTCCTACAGTCAACATTCCTCTGATACCACTTCTGTCACACCCGGATTTTAGGGGTCCAAAGCCCGGGCGCGAACATATACACCAGGTGTGCTGGGACCAAGTCTCACACATATGATGCATAGTGGTACAGGATCGAATGTCACATCTTTACTATATAACAGGAGTCTTATACAAAATAATTAAATAATTACATTATAAGGAGACAACGGTCCAGCAACCCAAAGTTGACTGGGAGACGACGGCCTAGACCTCTCACGAACACATCGCAGCATCCTCCAAGCGCCTCATCCTGCAGTACCTGTTCTTGACCTGTGGGGGGGTGTGAGACAGCAAGAGTGAGCTCACATACGTTCATCGCTCAACAAGTTGTGGGGAATAATGTGCATGAACTCGCCAAAGGTGGGAGCTCACGTGAAGTGTAAGGCTTACCAAAGGAGATGGTTTGAAGCTGAGCATTGCTTTTAATGTTGGTCAAAATTTTATTAGCAATTACTAAGTATAAGTGAATACCAACCCAATTAAGTAGTAGAACAGAAGTAACAACATCACCTGCGATGCAATGCATATGACAAATTGAATTTAAGTTCCATAAATTAATCATGTGAGTGTCCGAGCCGCTCATGACCGTGAGCACGGCTAGTATACCAGTTTTACACTCTGCAGAGGTTGCGCATCTTTACCCACAAGTCATGTTACCCATCTGCCAAGGGATCGCGACTTCCCATACACCTCTACCGAGGAGGCGAGGCAGGGTAACACTACGAGGCCTTTACAAAGTTCCACTAGCTTCAGAAAACCCGCTACAGTTTATAGGAAGCTCCAATGCAGGAATCCCTTGCAGGACCGCCATCGCAGCAAAATCCTCCCGAGGGCCTCCCTACACTGACCACTCCCCTACTGCCCTTGCCCCTTGCGGGTAAGGTAGTCTTCCACTAGCTTTCCTAATTAATCAGCCAAGGGGTCCCATTCCTCCCTTGTGGTAGCACTGTTTTCCCGGGTGGTTCTCCATGTTCCAATTAACATAATGATCTTATCATGAACAATAAATAACAACTGATAACAAAAGTGTAATCATGAATAGTGTATCTCCATACCCAAAACCACATATAGCACTAACAAGTACTACCCAGAAAGTTCAGTGGTAAACAAGGTATAAAGATAAACAAACTAAGGTAACCTATTGGGTCCCATCAAAATTAACCTATGCAGATCATTATGATTAATTAGAACATGAGTAGGTAAAAAGAAGTGATCAAGGGCACAACTTGCCTGGCACTTGAGATTCCAGGTACCAACTTGCTCTTCAGATGACACGTGTCCTCACTCTAGTCGTAGCAATACAAACAAATATTGTATAGGCAAAATTAACATTACACCAAACATAAGAACAAATTGTGTAATAATGATCTACGCGTTACTACGAGATCGTGGGATCGAGAACCACTAACATCGGAGTTACGATTAAGGAGTTAAAATGTTATAAAAGATCTGTTTGATTAAAATATTAGACTATATTATAATTTGGTTAATATAAATCATATGAGAGGTCATTCTATAAATAATTATCTTCAAGTTATAAATTTATGATAAATCATCTTCTATTGCATTAATAAGCAGATTAACAAACTAATCAACATAAGTTAAATAAAGGTCTAATTATTAAAGGATGAGACATGGTATAATAAATGTTGTTATTGTATAGTAAATATTCATACGAGACTAACGCAACTGGAACGGATCAAATCGTAATCATAGATTTTAAGTTATGAATTTCTAAGGATTTTATTGTACTTGATATGGGATTGATCAAGAGATCAATTTTATTATTATTTTCATGTAAAAACAGAGGCAATAGATGATAAACAACATTGTTACAAAATTATAGAGACTGAAATGGGTCAATTTGGACCAAGTATGCATTTTATGTAAATTAAACAAGTTCTAGCATTTATTTTTACACTAAAAAGTATTTTCCTAATGAATTTATCTGATTTTCTAATTATCTGGACCGAGCGCACCATTACTAGAAAGTCCAAGGGCCTTGGTGCAATAAATCCCCAGACTCAGTAAACACCCCGAGGGGATGGCGGGTTAATTCCGTAAAACTATAGGGGCTCTTTTATAAATTTGCGGAGTCGAAGAGGTATCGTGTGTTTTGAACCGTCCGCTCGGCAACGCACGGCTCAGATTATAACATCGTTTCTGTGAACGGGTAAGGGACGATGGCCACCGGATTGATATGTAACGGTTCGGATTCTATAAGATCAGAACTGTCCTCATCCGATCGATCTACAATCTACGGCTCCGATCAAAACTGGTTAATCGTTGTGCGTTTGCCTAATCCTGCGCGTTGACTACAGATCCAACGGTCGCGATGCCATATAGCCGAACGCGCCGGCCCGATCCGAGCCGTTAGCGGCTAGATCAACGGCTGTCACAGCGTCATCCACCTCGACGATGCCCAGGCACCACCGCCCACTGGACACGGTGGTGAAGTCCGGCGAGCACGCTTGGAAGTGCCCCCCCATAGCACACCCCCGAATGTAAACTGGCCCAAAACAAAGAGGAGGAGCGAGTGAACTCGATAGGAACTTACCTACCAGTGCTATGGGCAGGAGAGGTGTCGCTCCACGGCAAAGGGCGGATCCGCGGCAACCCGCGACTTCGGCAAGAAATTCCCAGTGCAATGCATGCCAATCGAGTTCGGCGAGGCCACGAGCACCATCCTAGTGACGAGTTGAAGCTCCCAGACCCAATGGTAGGACCCCGCAGCAGGTGTACGTACGTGTCCCCTGGGGCGGCTTCCCCTCTATCCTTCTCCCCTCCGCCTCCGACGAGGTTCGCCCGGGGTGGGACTGGCTCCAGTTCTTGTAAGCGAGGCGCGACGATACTTATACCCCAAAGTCCGAGTGCGAACCACCCACGAGATTCCCGACATTGGCGGCCATGGTCAACTCCGACCGACAGGCGTTCTGTTACTAGAGAAATCGGGGGAGGTTCGTTGCAACAAATTCGGTCTCGATAAGAGGTTTCCGGGTAAGGGGGGAAGATAGCCAGCGCCTGGACCCTCACGGTAGGGTGACCACCCGAGGCTGAGAAGCAGTCCAAGGCCGGCGGCTGTAGGAATTCGTTTTCGGTGAGGACTGAGGAAGAGGAATAGTGGAGGCGCGGGTCCCACACGCAGAGAAGGTAGGGTGCAACTGGGTGGAGGGAGTATGAGTCACGCAGGAGTGAATGAGTGAATGGGCCGAAAACGACGTTTACAACCCATGACGCCATTCTTCCTTTCATTCCAATTTTTTTTTAACTTAAACTTGTCTCACGACTTGAATACCAATGCAAAAATACAAGAGCCTCAGCATATTTCAGTTTATTTATTTATTTGTTTGTTTGTTATTTGATCAATATGTTTTCATTAACTGAATTTGCACAAAGAAAAGGAAATCAAATAATTCCCAAAACACTTTTATGTAAATACATGTATTTATTTTATTATTTTTTTACCTTATACAAATTTAGGGCTTTACACAACGAGAGCTCACAACACAACTCAATGAGTTCACCACTCAACTAGAGCTCTAATTGCTATCGCAAAGAATCAAAGGCGCGGAATCGATGTCTTGGTGCTTAGGAATGTTGTAGGAATGCTTGGTGTACTCCTCCATGCGCCTAGGGGTCCCTTTTATAGCCTCAAGGCAGCTAGGAGCCGTTGAGAGCAATCTAGGAAGGCTGATCTTGCCTTCTGTCGACTGGCGCACCGGACAGTCCGGTGCACACCGGACACTGTCCGGTGCCCGATTTCCTTCCAAAAATGGCGCAGTCGACCGTTGGCAGCCAAAGAGCCGTTGGCGCACCGGACAGTCCGGTGCCTCCTTCTAACCGTTGGCTCGGCCACGTGTCCCGCGCAGATCGCGCGGCCGACCGTTGGCCCGGCCAACCGTTGGCTCACCGGACAGTCCGGTGCACACCGGACAGTCCGGTGAATTATAGCCGTACGTCGCCGATGAATTCCCGAGAGCGACGAGTTCGCCTGTGAACGGCCCACCGGACAGTCCGGTGAATTATAGCCGTACACCGCCGTCGAAGTCCCGAGAGCAGTCTGTTCGCCAGAGCCAGCCTGGCGCACCGGACACTGTCCGGTGCACCACCGGACAGTCCGGTGCTCCAGACTGAGCAAAGTCTTGGCTGCCCGAGCCAAGGCATTTTCAATTGGATTTTTCCTGTTTCCAGCACTTAGACACAATACATTAGTCCATAAAACAATGTACTAAGTCTGAGAAACATACCTTTATCCTTGATTTGTACTTTATCCACCTTTTTACACTAGGGCACTTGTGTTGGACACTAAATCACCAAAATACTTAGAAATGACCAATGGCACATTTCTCTTTCAATGGCCATGCTCCCTGTTTGGTATTAAAATCCAGAACTATATAATTTCACCTAGAAACATGGAGACACACAGCTTAAATAAACATCTACACACTATGTCACGCTTCATATCCCTTTATCTCTACCACAGATACAACTCTGAGTAGCCACGGATAAAAGAAGAGGAAGTTCAAACAGGAATATTGCTAAGGGCTAAGGCCTTGCTTAGATACAATTTTTCTACCTCGATCCATGTGTGTTGGAGTGGATTGGTTTATAATTTAAACTTGAATTGAGTTTGATACAAGTGCATCGAAACAAGGCCTAATGTGGAAGAAAACTAACTTGGAACCTTAACCTGACCCTGAGGCCCTCATCTGACTGCCAAAAAAATGTGATCCAACATGATGGCACCACAGTAGAAGTTCTCGCAAGAGATGCTGTACTGCTCTATTTCCTCATTTTCTGTATAGTTCAGCATGTAGCAGTGGTTACTACGAGGAATACATGTATATTGACCACCAGTGCTGAAAAGGCGACTAGGCTTCCAAGCGAGTGTTGAGTCTGCCTGGACGCCTAGGAAACAAGGAATCACTGTTTCCCAAGGTGAGCTGGAGATACCTGGACGGCTGGACATGCGTAGGCAACAGCTTTGAAACACTATACAACTGTCCTGCATTTTCTGTCTTCTGCTCTCACTAATAAGGAATTAAACTTCTTCGCATATGGTTCGAATGAGCCATACCTTGCAGATTCCACTGCTGGGAGCCTGGGATGCCCATGAACCCTTGAGTATGCAGAAACTCCAGTAGGCCTTATTGCCTTAATTGTGTCTAAATAAAATAGGTAGCGAGCTTTTATGTTTGACAAGTGCAGGTACCATCCTTGAGACAATAAAAACCTCACCTTTGCTGAAGTATTCATAAGGTACAGATTTGGTTCTCAATTGTTGATTAAACTGCATCCCTTTTCCTTCCTTAACTCCTGAAACATCATCCACCTCCGCACCTCCTTTGCCTCCTCCAATCTTCCATGTGACGCATAGATATTAGCAAGCAGGACATAGTTCCCGGTATTACCTGGCTCAATCACAAAAAGCTTCTTGGCAACCTCCTTACCCATCTCAAGGTCCCTGCAGGTCATGCAAGCCCAAAGGAGTGCCCCAAGGACTGATGCATCTTGCTTAGGTCCCATCTGGTGAATGAATCGCTTTGCCTCAGTTAGAAGGCCTGCTCGCCCAAACATGTCAACCATGCACGCATAGTGCTCATTCCGTGGTGTGATCTTATGAACTCGAGTCATCGAATCGAAGTACCTGCGTCCTTGCTCAACAAGTCCGCTGTGGCTACAGGAAGAGAGAACACTCACAAATGTGATGTGGTCCGGAGAAATGCCATTCTCTAGCATATTCTCAAATACATCAATTGCCTGCATGCCATGTCCATGCTGCTGCAGTGCAGTTATCATGGCCGTCCAGGACATTATATGCAGATGATCTTTTGCCCCCACAAATGCTCGGTGTGCATCGTCCAAGCAGCCACATTTGGAATACATGGTGATTAGCGAGCTAGCAACGCCATCACTGTATAAGAACCCTGTCTTCACGACGGAGGCATGCATGCTTGCTCCTATAGCCCATGCCGACATACACGCTGATGCCTGCAATGCAGTAGCAAAGGCTACATCATCCGGCAAGGTACCGTTCCTGACCATGGAGCGGAACAGCACACAAGCTTCCTTGAACCGATTGTCATGAATGCAGCTACGAATGATGACGTTCCAGGTGACAACATCCCTGCAACCCACAGCATTTAGCAGAGCGGAAGATTCTCGTGAGCATCCACACCTGGTGTACATGTCAAGAAGAGCGTTGCTGACACAAACCGCGCTGAGCTCCAGCCCTACCTTGGTAGCGCACGCGTGTACCTGGCGACCATAGTTCAGGGCCCCTGCCACAGCGCAAGCGCTGAGCACACTCGACACGCTGACCTGATCGAGAGACACCTCCCGCTCCTGCGCGGCCAACTCCCTGAACACCGATAGGGCTTCGAGGCACATCTTGTTCCTGGCGTAACCAACGAGGAGCGCGTTCCACGACGCCGCGCCTCGGTTCGGCATTTCATCGAACACCTTTCTGGACGACTCCATGTCCCCGCCCTTGGCGTACACGTCGACCATCCCGGTGTAGACGAACACGTCGCCGGGCGGTACGACCTTGGCCGCGCACGCGTGGACCTGGCGTCCGCAGAGAGGCTGGAGGCCGGCGCATGCGGCGAGCACGGCGGAGATGACATGGGGGCTGGGGCGGAGCTGGCGGCGCGACCCCGAGAAGAGGGAGAACGCGAGGTCTGGGTACGGCCGCGCGAGGGCGGACACGAGGACGGCGTAGGTGTGGAGGTTGGCGCTGGGTAGGTGGGCGCGGAAGGCGCGGAGCGCGTCGGCGAGGCGGCCCGCGGCGGCGTAGAGCGAGACGAGCTGCGTGAGGAGGACCGGGTGCGGGTGAGGACGCGCGCCAGCAGAGATGAGGAGGCGGGCGTGGAGCTGCGCAGCGTGAGCGGGGTGTTGGAGTCGCGCGCGGCGCAGCGTGGAGAGGAGGGCCGTCAGCTCGCGCAAGGTGGTGCCGCCTCCCGTGCTCATGCGGCTCGGCGACGGAGCGGCAGTCTGGTGTGCAGCGAGCCGGCAATGCTGTAGCCTGTAGGTTTGTCACGGGACCGTTGGTGAGCCTGGAGCGTGGAGCCCAGGACATCAGAAGGCGTATCTGGAGGCCCAGTACCATCGTCTGTGGGCTGAATTGGATTGGACAGTGTGAGGTGCTTCCTGTCGCCGTGGTCATCATATTATATATATCATATATATATATATATATATATATATATATATATATATATATATATATATGGAACATAGGATTTGGTCCGTGTTCGAAGTAAGACATCATTCTACACATATCGTAGTTGTTGTAATTATTTAGCCACTTCTCGAGTTCAAATATTTCTAGGATCATAGGTTAACATATCTTGTGCCTCTATAAAATTAAATGAATTTATGAGGTTATTTATGTACAAAGGTTGCACATCTTTACCAACAAGTCATGTTACCCATTTGCCACGGGGTTGATCGGACCCCATACACCTCTACCAAGGAAGCGATGCAGGGTACCACTACGAGGCCTTTACAAAGTTCCACTAGCTTCAGAAAACCCGCTACACTTTCTAGGGAGCGCAACATAGGAATCCCCCATCTGAAAAGCCATCGCAGCAAAATCAGCCCGAGAACCTCCCTATACCGACCACTCCCCTACTGCCCTTACCCCTTTCGGGTATGGTAGTCCTCCACTAGCTTTCCTAATTAGTCAGCCAAGGGTGTCCCATACCACCCTTGTGGTAGCACTGTTTTCCCGGGTGGTCACTCCATGTTCCAATTAACAATGTGTTCTTATCATGAACAATAATTAAACAACAACATAATTGGAACATGTTTATAATGAAACATTAGTTTCCCAAACCAAGTAGAGAAATAGCAAAACTACCCAATAGTGCTTCTGTTTGCAAGATAAGGGATAAACAATGCTAGGGAAACCTATTGGGTCCCATCAAATTAATTTGAGCATGTCACAGTGTGTCGGCGTTTCGACCCCGGGGGGTCCCTGGACCGACGAGTAAATTGTCGCCGCGTGTCCCAGCCCAGATGGATCGGCGCGAGGCGGAGCGCAAAGGGGGGTAGAAGAGAGGGAGAAGAGGGGAAAACCCGCGGCCTCCGTGTTGCCCTGCGCCTAGGTCGGGTGCGCTTGCAGTAGGGGGTTACAAGCGTCTGCGCGGGGGGAGAGCGAGGGACTCCACGCGTCGCCCCGTCCTCCCGCGCGGCCAACCTTCTCGTAAGAGAGCCCTGGACCTTCCTTTTATAGGCGTAAGGAGAGGGTCCAGGTGTACAATGGGGGATGTAGCAGTGCGCTATCGTGTCTAGCAGAGAGGAGCTAGTGCCCTAAGTACATGCCGTCGTGGTAGCCAGAGAGGTTTTGGCACCCTGTTCATGTGATGTCGTGGTCGTTGGAGGAGCGTTGGAGCCTTGCGGAAGGACAGCTGTCGGGGCTGTCGAGTCCTTGCTGACGTCTCTTTGCTTCCGTAAGGGGCTGAGAGCCGCCGTTGTCATGGAGCACGCGGGGCGCCATCATTATCTGTTTTCCGGGGCGAGCCAGATGGGACGCCGGTCCTGTTACCCGTAGCCTAAGCTAGCTAGGGATAGGGTAATGATGGCCCCCCCATATGACGTGGTCGGTCCGAGCCCTAGGTCGGGCGAGGCGGAAGCTCCTCCGAGGTCGGGGTCGAGTCGGTCTTCCGAGGTCGAGGTCGTGTCCGAGCCCCGGGTCGGGCGAGGCGGAGTTCGTCGTCTTTTGGGGCCGAGCCCGAGTCCGAGCCCTGGGTCGGGCGAGGCAGAGTTCGTCGTCTTCCGGGGCCGAGCCCGAGTCCGAGCCCTGGGGTCGGGCAAGGCGGAGTTCGTCGTCTTCCGGGGCCGAGCCCGAGTCCGAGCCCTGGGGTCGGGCAAAGCGGAGTTCGTCGTCTTCCGGGGCCGAGCCCGAGTCTGAGCCCTAGGGTCGGGCGAAGCGGAGTTCGTCGTCTTCCGGGGCCGAGCCCGAGTCCGAGCCCTGGGTCGGGCGAGGCGGAGTTCGTCGTCTTCCGGGGCCGAGTCCGAGTCCGAGCCCTGGGGTCGAGCGAAGCGGAGTTCGTCGTCTTCCGGGGCCGAGCCCGAGTCCGAGCCCTGGGTCGGGCGAGGCAGAGTTTCCTATGGCACTCGAGGCCGGACTTGGCTACTGTCAGCCTCACTCTGTCGAGTGGCACAGCAGTCAGAGCGACGCAGGCGACACTGTCTTCTTGTCAGGCCGGTCAGTGGAGCGGCGAAGTGACTGCGGTCACTTTCGGCTCTGTCGACTGAATGGCGCATGACAGGATAAGATGTCAGGCCATCCTTGCATTAAATGCTCCTGCGATTCGGTCGGTTGGTGTGGCGATCTGGCCAAGGTTGCTTCTTGGCGAAGACTGGGCCTCGGGCGAGCCGAAGGTGTGTACGTCGCTTGAGGGGGTCCTCGGGCGAGACGTGAGTCTTCCGGGGTCGGCTGCCCTTGCCCAAGGCTGGGCTCGGGCGAGGCGAGGTCGTGTCCCTTGAGTGGACCGAGCCTTGGCTTAATCGCACCCATCAGACCTTTGCAGCTTAATGCTTGTTGGGGACTTGTTCTCAAATGCTAGGAATCAAGAACAAGGCAACACAAAGATGTTAAATATTAAATACCCTTTGTCCGTTGAAGCATTATCTCCTCGAGGGTTTAATGGACTACGGACGAAGGTCACAAACACAACATTACGAAGGTAACAAAAATAATATAAAACGATGCGAAATGTAGAGTATTAAAGATAAATATGTTGAAGATAAATGGCACCATTCACATATTTATTATCTGAATCTAAAATGTTTGAATATAATGTTCAAGGTATGCTTATACCTTTGCCTTGACAAGCAATAATTCCTGAGTGATGCTCTTGCAATTACAGGAACGAGTGAACAGTAAAGGAATGTTGTTCACTATTTATAGGCATAGGACACAGCCTGTGAGGAATTACAATCATGCCCTTCATAAAAGTTTACAACAATGACTCAGACCTCTACAGGCTAAAAGGTCATTCTATCTTTAAGTCAGTTCGACCCCTCATCTTCGGATATGTTATAACCCCGAAGCTTCACGAATGATACCTTCGTCACCACGCACAAGCAGCTTCAGCCGCAGCTCTACAGGACCTTCGGCGACGAAGCATGGTCCCAACAGTAGCCCCTTCGCGGTACTAGATCGTTTTTCGTAACGAGCTTGATCCGTGAAAAAAGTCTCTCAGGCTTCAGGAAGCCGAAGGTCCGAAAAACACCTTCCCTGAGCTCGTTGTCGAGAAACGATACAACTTTTGAGCGCGTAGCGATTCCACCATGCGAGTTCACTATTCTGGTTTTTGCGGTCCACCGTTCAGCGGGTGCGAGCAACCGTTTGCTTGGTGTAAAAAATTCCCGGCGATTCACCTTCCTTCCTGCAAAACTATATAAATAGACTGGTAGGTGTAAAGTTACCACTGCGTTCATTGCTATTGCACTGTTTTGCTGCCAAAATTTTTAACCATAGCCGAAGCTTGACTTTCGCATTCGAATGAAGCTCTAGCTTAGCATCTGCTTCGTCAGAAAAAGAGCTTCGGGAAAAAGGTTATTAATTTTTGAGCAATTTTCAAGATATTCAAAATCAAATGGCCAGAGTGCGCTCTACTGCTAGGGCTGAGCGCGAAGGAGACGAAGCCGAAGCTGCGGAAACTGTCCCTATTTCGGAAGCAATGAGGCGAAGTGGGTTGGTGACATCGGAGAACACCCCTGCTGCCGAGGCAGAACAAGCAGATATTGAAGAGACTGATTCTGAAGATGATCACAATATCGCAATACCAAGCAAGCCTAGCCACCTGGACTTCGGAAAGTCAACCATCTCCAAGGCTGATTTCCCGAAGATGGTAAAATCGGGCTACTTTAGCGAAGATGAGAAGAAGGTGGTTCGCTTCGGTGGAGAAGAAACTACCCCGAAGCCACAGAAAGATGAAATAATGATTTTCAAGAGCTTCCTCAAAGCTGGTTTGAGATTTCCTTTGAATAGGATGATTACCGATGTGCTGAAGAAATTTGGTATCTATTTTCAGACTTAGTGTTTATATTTGGGCTCTCCGAAGCCAAGGGGTGGAGCCATTTGCCGAAGGTTTCTGCCGAGTACACGAGCTGCATTATCAAACTAAGGCCAGAAAAGATGGGTTACATGAAAAATTTGGTTGTTATAATTTTGCCTATCGGAAGACTACAAAATTCCCTATGATCAGCTACCGAAGCAAGTGGCCGGCAGGCTGGAAATCGGAATGGTTCTACGTCAAAGTTGACGATGACAAGGAGAAGCTAGTACAGAGCCTGCTTGAACTGATCTTCGGAGAAACCAGGCCCCACTGCAATATGTCACTAGATGGTCCAACTCAAATCGCGTTGGCTGAATTCAGGACTATTGCTGAGCACATTGGCACTAGAGATCTTGTGCAGGAATTTCTGTCGTTCAAAATATTTCCAACTATGAAGGAATGGGCTATGCCGAAGCTCGAAAAGGAGAAGAAAGAGGGGGAACTTGTCCGTCTGCCCTACCACTACAAGTTCAAGAAATATTTTAAAGAACCCTACCAAGAATGGCTCGAAACAATCGAAGTAATGAGTACTGAAATTCTTGGGAATTATTCTAAAAAAGAAGATCAATTGATGACGGCAGCCTTCGGCACCCGGCCGAAACGAAGGCTGAACAGAGTGCTTGATGCTATAGGCTTTGAATACCCTGACTACGAGCGATTAGACAAGGGTGCCAAAGGGCAGAAAAGAAAACGAGTGGCTAGCACTTTAACTAAAGACGACGAAGATCAACCAAAAAAGAAGAAAGAAAAGCTTGAACCGAAAGCAGTTGTTCCAAGAAAGAGAAAAGCTGCATCTCCGAAGCCTGCGTCTCCAGAACCAGAGACATTGATCCAAGATGAGGAAATGTCTGTGACACCTTCTGCTGCCGAAGTAGAAGAAATTTTGAAGGTAATGACTAAATCTTTGCCTGTCAAGCTAAGTCCACTGGCACCGGAACTGACAAAGTTTTTTTAGAAGGACAAAAAACCTTCGGCAGCAGAAAGTCCTGTGAAGCCGAAAAAACGAAGAATCATTCAAGTGACAGATGTGATTCATCAGACGCCGCCACCGGCGACGATGTCAAAAATTGCCTTTGCAGAGACTGCCGAAGCCGAAGACACCGCAGCCGAAGCTACCGGAGTGAAAACCACTGAAGCTGAAGCCGGCGAAGCCGAAGTTACCGAGGCCGAAGCCGAAGCTACCGGGGCCAAAGCCGGGACCACCGAAGAGTCGAACCTGGAAACCACACTTGAGGTTATTGACAATATACTCCTGAAAATGGCTGAAGAAGAAGCTGTTATGGCTGCGGTGAACACAGCAACTGAAAAGGGGAAAGAGCAAATTGGTGAAATTTCGGAGGAAGAAGATTTTAACTTTCAAGATTTGCTTGGACAAGAGCTAACAGAGACCGAAAAGAAGAATTGAAAAAACATGCCATATCTTGCGGATATAAATCAGGAGCTATACTATTTGGTGGGGTCAACGAAGGGAAGTTAAGGTGCCTTCGGAACCGTACCGAGGCCAAAATTGTTAGGACCCTCTCAAAAAGCATTGGCTTGCCGAAGATAGAAGCAGACCTCTGCAGATACCAGCGACATCATGTTGCTAGCAGCCTGCTTTACGCGAATTTTAAGGTAAAAAATATTATTATTATTTTATTATTGTTATTTTTATGTCTTTTTCTGACGAAAGTTGTTTTGGCAGAGTATATTATTAAGTAAAGTGCTGAAAATGCAACAAGATCTTGAAGAGGAGAAGAACAAGGCTATCATCAAAGATTTTGAAGAAAATGTTGAAAATTACGAAGCTGTTCTGAAGAAGAAGGACTTCGCCATTCAAGATCTTGAAATTATGGCTAAAGAACACGAAGGTGCTTTAGAAAAGAAAGACTTTATTATTCAGTCTATGGAAGGCTCCTTGGCCGAGATCCAAGCCGAAAATGACAGTTTAAAGAATGAACTACTCAAAAAGTCAGAAAAATATGAGCAAGAAAAAGAGAAGCTTGAAGCAAGTCTTAAAATTGCGCTCGAGAAAAATTCAAATTTGCAAGAATCATTGAAAGATCTCCAAGAGAGATGTCTAAATTTCGGCAGCCGATGCGTGCAGCGGCTGAAGGAGGTATTTCACTCTATCGGAGCCAGCTCTGAAAAGTTTTCACCTTCAGCCGATAACCTGCCCAGCACCTTGGAACATATTGAAGGCGAGGTTGATGCTCTTGACGAAGTTATTGGGGGGCATGCTGATTTCTACGCCCTGGTAGCTTCTCGAGGCACAGCTGCCGCTTTTCTGAAGGCCGGCTGCACTCATAGAAAAATCGTGAATAGACCAAACTTTAGCTTGTCAGCAGCAGACTTGATCGATATCCCAAGCCTAGCCCGAAGTATCGGGAATAGATTTATGACCCAGATTTGGGTAAATGGCGGGCGAAGGATGGCTGGTGACGAAGCTCGAAGTCACCTTAAGCCGGTAAGAAACTTATATTTGTTACTTTTACCTTCTCCTTGAAATTTGCACCTTTCTTATTCTGCTCCTTGATATGTGCAGGACGACGAAGCTGAAGTATGACGAAGCTGAAGCTTGATATTTGCTAGAATAGTCTTTCCTATAAAAAATTCTAGAGGGGTCCTTGTAATATCATTATGGAAAAAAAACTTATGTAAATTTGTACATACCTTGTAATATATTCTGTCTCCTTTGTCCGTGTGCATTCTGCTTTGCTGTGGACGAAACTTCTCCTTTTGAGCCGAAGGCGAAAAACACCTTCCCTTCTTTTCGTACACAGCGAAGCATGAAAACTTCCTCTTTTCTACAAAGCTTTTCCTGATTGCCGAAGCATCTGTCTTTTATGTGTGGTATGATGATGATTCTATATGTCTAAATGAATGTTTATGAATGCAAATGACATGATGTAATGTATCATGCAAATGAATAGCGGAACATATATTCAAACACCATAATTATAGCCTTTCATCCCCTTGGGAATGATTCAAATCTTTTTGCCGTTTACTTTTCGGCTTCTGTTGGGGGCCTTCGTCCTCCGAAGGTCCTCAAAAACATGATTTGACAATGTTTTCCAAGTGGATTATGTGAGCAGGTGTTTTCGGGCTCAGAACTATGAATATGAAGCACGATCGGGACGAAGCTTGAACCAGATGAAGGACGAGCGCAGGCGAAGCTGTGCGCAGGAGAGCTTCGGCGCAATTGCTGAGGGGGGAACCGACTTAAAGATGAAAAGACTGCGTGGACCTTGACTGATTTCCGTAGGCTATTAACAAATGTAATGGACATGGATGTAATTTCATGTGGGCTGCGTCCCGCGTCTATAAATAGATGAACAGTACTCCCGTACGGTTCACGCTGACTTTACATTTGCGTCACGCTTGTACTTTTTATCTTCTCTCAGGACCGAAGGTACATTCGTAATTCATAATCATTTCTATTCCTTTGTGTTAATAAAATAGAAATGATTCCACGATTTACATTTCATGCTTTTTATGAGTCTTTCGTTACTACTTGCTGAATTTACGAAGGTATGTTTCTTCTGACCTTCGTCCAGAACTCATTATTCCCGATAGGGAGTAATGTTCGATAGGACGAAGGGCCTTAACGTTTAACACTTTTTATGTTGCCTTGTTCTTAATCCGAAGCATTTGAGAACAAGTCCCCAACATTGGCGCCCACCTCCGGTGAACTCACTTCCACTTCGAGCTTTTTTGAACACCTTCGGAAGCTATGGCGCCGAAGAAAGCTTCAGCGACTGGGGCTTCAGCACTACAACCGCTGGACCACAACCAGGAGACCGTCTCTCTTCGGGAGGCCCGAAGCCAGAAGAGAAAGGCTGTCAGCCCGACACTTCAGGAAGAAGAGCTAGACCAAGAAATCAGGGATATGGAAATGCTACACCAACAAGTACAAAGGAAGAAGGAGAAGATGGCCCGCCTAGCTGAGTTGCAAAGGCAGATAGACGAAGCCTCTGAGGAAGTCCGCCATCTTACTCACGATGAGCAGAACAGAAGGCCTCATCAGAAAGACCTTCATCAGGAGGGCTTCGTCAACGAAGATGACTGGTATGATAATTTCCATCAGGGAAATTTTGTTTTTGATGATGCTTCTCCTCTGTCTGCTGAGCTGCAGGCTACACCTTGGCCTCCATCCTATAAACCACCCCAGCTCCCCATGTTTGATGGTCACTCCGACCCGAAGCAATTCTTGATGAGCTATGAAGCAACGGTGTCTTCGTACGGGGGCAATGCTGCAGTCATGGCGAAGTCTTTCGTTATGGCCGTCAGGAATGTTGCTCAGACCTGGTATTCCTCCCTTCGGCCAGGAACAATAACTTCATGGCAGAAGCTGAAGGATATGTTACTGACCAGCTTTCAAGGATTCCAGACGAAGCCGGTCACAGCTCAAGCCCTGTTCCAGTGTATCCAGGATCACGAAGAGTACCTTCAGGCGTATGTCCGAAGGTTTTTACGATTGAGGGCACAGGCACCAACGGTGCCTAATGAAATTGTCATCGAAGCCATGATCAAGGGGCTTCGTCCTGGGCCTGCAGCTCAATACTTTGCTAGAAAGCCTCCTCAGACTCTGGAGAAATTGCTTCAAAAGATGGATGAGTACATTCGTGCTGACAATGACTTTCGTCAAAGAAGGGAGGAGGCCTTCAGATTTTCTGAAATGACCAGGGGCTTCGGAGGAAGATACTACCCGAGACATGTCCGTTCTATCCACAACACTCAGAATGACGATAAGGGGAGTCAGAATAGACCACAATGCTCATCACAGGCTTCGGGGCAACAACAAACTTCCTTCCGGCCACCAGCTCCAAGAGGCAGAGGCGCCAGGGGCTTCGGCGGAAGATTCGGAGATCAGCCAAGGAGGCTGTTTTGCTTGTTCTGTGGAGAAGGCAAGGGCCATACCACTAGGTCGTGCCATATTACAATCCAGAAGCAAAAGGAAATTGCCGAAGCAGCATCCCAACAAGCTCAGCCGAAGCAGGTCATGCATACTGCTTCGTATCATCCGCCTTATGTCCCACAATACATAGACAACCACCCTGCAGCTTCTGTAGCTTCGGCAAGTCAACCTCAAGCTTCCTGGCAGCAGCTTCCGCCCCCACCTCCATTGCAGCAAGGTCAACAGCCAGAGGGGAGTCAATACGCTCCACATCAGAGGGACTTCAGGGAGCAGTCCGAAGCTCGCACAGTCAACAGCACTGTGCCAGAGTCGAAGCACATTTATTGACACATATCCTACCTTTGATAGCAGTCTTTCCTATTCAGTTTTATTTTCTGTGAAGCAAAAAACATTGATAGTTTCCATGTAATAATTTCGTTGTTTTCCACGAAGAAAATCTATTTGCTCCACAAGCCCAAGTTGCCGAAGCTTAAAATTTTCTCCGCTACCAAGGAGGACCTTCGAATTAAAAATCCTTCGGAATAACAGAAAGTCGTTCTAAGGAACGCAGAGTAAGTTTGTGAAGTCACAAAAAGACGTTCCAAAGGGAGCGCAGTGTAAGTTTTCTGCTCAGAAGTCGTTCCTAAAGGAATGCAGAGCCTACAGCGAAAAGTCAACGCTGATACCGCCTAAGTAAAGGGCGAAGAAGCTCCTGAGGGAGGCTTACAGCGAAAAGTCAACGCTGATACCGCCTAAGTAAAGGGCGAAGAAGCTCCTAAGGGAGGCTTACAGCGAAAAGTCAACGCTGAGATCGTCTAAGTAAAAGACGAAGAAGCTCCAAAGACGTTCCCAAGGGAATGCAGAGCTTATGAATATATTTTATGAGTATCTTCGGAACAAATGTCACATGCATAGCATAACATCATCACATCATTTCGCATAGCATAAGCATCATACATCATGTTGCATACGGCAAAAGAAGGGCACACAGTATTAACCTTCGAAGGAATGATTTGAGAAAGTGCAAATCGTGCAAAGTCACGAGGGAACATGATGATGATCTTCGGAAAATAGCTTCGGAGGATGCTTTTACGAAGCATGGATGTGTCTTATCAGGATAATTTTAACGAGGAGTGTTTTCTTCACGAAGCATGAAAAGAAGGGAAGGTGTTTTTTCGCCGAAGGCTCAAAAATGGTATGTATGTACAGTTTCATGCATCGTAAAGAATTGAATAATAGAAAGAAACTTGTATATTACATCCAAATGTGCAAAATATTACATAGATCACAATTTAAATGTTTCTTCTAATAGCATCTAGTCTTCTCTTAACACTGCTTCGGCGACTTCATTTAGAAGTTGATCAACAACTTTGTTCATGATAGCTTCGGCCATTTGTTTGATTTCTTCATCTCCTTTTGTGTGGGGGTCGGCAGTTGACCCAGCAGCTTCTGAGGGAAGAGAACATTTCTTCATCAATATTGCAAACTATGTGCAGAGTTTGAAATGAAAATTACAACGCAACAAGAATGACTAATTGGTACCTAATTGTCTTTCAGGCTCCATACTCCCTTCGGCAGCTTCTGCTACTTTTCTAGCATCATGTATGCCTTTTTCGCTTTTTTGGATGATCTCTTGCGCCATTTCTCGGCCGCCGTAGTTCCAGATATCTGTAAAAAATTTGCCGCCAACCACGCTTGCTTCGGCCGAGGGGTCCTTAATGTCTTCGGAAGATAAGGCAGCTTCGGACTGAGCTAGAAATTTTACATGATCACAGCCTTTCTTCTCTAAGACAGATGCAACTCCTCTGGCGCCCGAAAAAGCGCAGATATCGCCGCGACTGTTCAGAATCTCTTCGAAGGCCTCTGCTTCGTGGCTAATCCATTCCAACGGATCTTCGGGATTGCCTCGAGAAAAATTTTCTTCGCTGGAAAAGGCGCCGACGCTGGCAAAGCTGGCTTTAATTTTATTCACACATTCTATAGATTTAACATAGCATTTCCCCTGAGATGACCGAAGCTCCTTAACTCTTGATTCCAATTTGCTGACCATAAAATCACTAAGTTCTCGTTTCGTTTCCTCAAGCGCGCGCTCCTCTTTAGCTCTAGCCAGCTGTTTCTGAAGTTCTTTAATCTCGCGTTTTTGAGCTTCGGTCTGGGCCCTTGAAGCAGCTTCGTCTTTTTTCACTTTATCTACCAATGTAAGCAGAATTTTATCTTTTTCCAAAGCTTCGTTTCTCAGTTTGATAACTTCAGAGCGTAAATTATTAAATGCAATTTCATAACTTTCATCTTCGGCGCTCTTTTGCGCTCTTAGCGCGTTGCTTAGGATCAGGCCCTATACGAAGAAGAATTCATATAAGAAAAAAGGAACGAGTTGCGTAAAAAATAAGGGGGGTCTCTTTTCAAGCGTTAAATTCCTGTACCTTCAGGCTGTTGTACGCAAGACTGTCTGCGAGATCTTCTTTCGTCATGGCGCTTAATCCAGATTCAAGCTTCGGGAAGCCAATACTCCTGGCCATTTCTCGGCAGACAGAGAGCTCTTTGTTGTCAGGCAGGCAGTATAAAAAGTCGTCTTCATTTGTCCCATTGAATATTACTGCCCCCTTTGGATATTTTAGTTCCTTTGCATAATGGTTAGCTTCATAAGTTTCTTCTTCAGATAGTTTTTTTCCCGAAGCATGTCGTATGATGTAATCACACATGCTGGCAGGCGCTTCGGGGATGGCAGTGTCAGTCTCTTCAATTAAAATTGGCTCTGGTATTTTAATTGCTTCGGCTTCCAAAGTTTGTTCCTTGAAGGGCTCTGAAGGCCCAGTTTCAGCTTCAGCTTGTTGCGTCGGAGCTTCAGAGGAAGCTTCAGCAATTTCAGCACTCTTTTTTGAAGTTGTGCTTGAAGACTTAATTGTCTCCAAGACATCTAGTACATTTACCATTCTCTTCCTTTTTGGGGTCACCATTGGACCCTTTTGGATTTTTGCTGCTTCGACATTTACTTCAGGGCTCAAAATTTCTGATGTTTTTTCCTTAGTCAGATTTTTCGCTTCGTCCATTTTTTCTGTCGATGGTGCTTCAGCCATCTCTGCAATTTTTGGCAGCAAGGTTGGCTGTTCAGCTTCGGCAGCCAAAGAAGTTTCTCCAGTAAACTCAGGCACCGAAGCTAGTTCAATATGGCGTGGTCGGTGTGTGAGGACCTTCAACCTTTTTCCTTTTGGTTCTGGCTCGATAGGAGCAGTTCCAGCTTCTTCTTTTTCAGAGGTCGTGTTTTTCCTTTTTTGCCTTCGGATGGGATAGCAATAATCAGGGTAGAAGAACCCGACTGCATCAAACACTCGGTTCAGTCTCTTCTTTTTTCGGCCTCCGAAGGCTGCTGATAGTGCAGTATTTTCAGCCTTCGAGTATGCCCCAAGTAATTCATCACTTAATGTTTCAATGCTTTTCAGCCAGTCATCATCAGGTTCAATAAATTTATCTGCATATTTGAATGTATACTTTAATCTGACTAGTCCGCCTTCGTCGGACTCTTTGATGGTTTCCTTCGGCATTTCCCACTTTTCTGCAAGTGGCCATACCCTGAAGGCAATGTGTTCTTGGACCAAGTCCCTTGTCCCAATAAACGAGCAGACTACCCCGAAGGCTCTTTGGCACTCTTCGGCGGCTTCGTCCATTTCGACCTTCGGCCTTCGAAGGCCGAAGCGTTGCCAGATTGGGTGCATAATAATACTCTTCACATTCTCTTGAGCTGTTAGATCATTCTTCACATAAAACCATTCAGTCATCCAGGCTCCGGGCCACCTCTTCCGAAAGGTCGGCACAGGGCAGCTTGACCCGGAGCGAGCGCCGAAGTTGTAGCACCCGAAGTTGTTGTGGTATTGCTCCTTTCCCCAGGGTTTCGTCTCGTATAATAACTCGTGTATGTTGCAGAAGCTTTTAGCGTTTGGTTCCAAACCTTGGCTTCTTACAGCCCAGACAAAAATCCCCATTCTTATAATAGCTTCAGGAGTGAGTTGATGAAGGTAGACTTGGAATGTTTTCAGTACCTCAACGACAAAATTGCTCAGGGGGAATCGAAGCCCAGCCCTGAGGAAGCTTCGGAAAATCACAACTTCATCCTCTTCGGGGGTGGGAGAAGTCTTTTCCCCGGCATCAGCTCTCACGATAGATATGTCTCGGAAATATCGCCCCCTCATATTATCAATGTGACTCTGCTTGATGGTCGTTTTCCCAAAAACTGAGTGACTTGGTCGCCACGGTCGATCTTCGGCCTCTTCCCCACCACTTTCCACATCATAGCTGTCGCTGTCATCAGTATCCTCGGACAAACCTTCGAGAATCTCCTTCGTGATTTTCTCTGTATTGGTCTCTGCCATCGCTATCAAGAACCCCAGATTCTTCTCCTCCTTGAGACTCAGCTTCGTATCAGCAGGGATCTTCAGTTTCATCTCAGCAGGGGTCTTCTTGCCTTCAGACATCTTCGGGAACGCTAAAAATTGTTCCCGAGGCCGAAGCTTCGAAATCAAAAAGAGCAGCAAATCTTAATGAACAAGCGCTAAAAATTTTAGTGGGCCGAAGCAAAAGGCAAGTATGCGTACCAAATGAGTTGGCGGTGTGCTCTTATTTATACGCCCAGGGCGTTGAAAATTAAATGACCCCGCTTGTCAGTGAATATTGCTATTCTAGCAAAGGAAAGGTGTTTTTTCGGACCTTCGGCTTAAGGCCTTCGTCCATATCGCAATCTGAATTTATTGTCAAACAAATTAATATTGCGAGGGGCTACTGTTGGGGGCCTTTGTCCTCCGAAGGTCCTCAAAAACATGATTTGACAATGTTTTCCAAGTGGATTATGTGAGCAGGTGTTTTCGGGCTCAGAACTATGAATATGAAGCACGATCGGGACGAAGCTTGAACCAGATGAAGGACGAGCGCAGGCGAAGCTGTGCGCAGGAGAGCTTCGGCGCAATTGCTGAGGGGGGAACCGACTTAAAGATGAAAAGACTGCGTGGACCTTGACTGATTTCCGTAGGCTATTAACAAATGTAATGGACATGGATGTAATTTCATGTGGGCTGCGTCCCGCGTCTATAAATAGATGAACAGTACTCCCGTACGGTTCACGCTGACTTTACATTTGCGTCACGCTTGTACTTTTTATCTTCTCTCAGGACCGAAGGTACATTCGTAATTCATAATCATTTCTATTCCTTTGTGTTAATAAAATAGAAATGATTCCACGATTTACATTTCATGCTTTTTATGAGTCTTTCGTTACTACTTGCTGAATTTACGAAGGTATGTTTCTTCTGACCTTCGTCCAGAACTCATTATTCCCGATAGGGAGTAATGTTCGATAGGACGAAGGGCCTTAACGTTTAACACTTTTTATGTTGCCTTGTTCTTAATCCGAAGCATTTGAGAACAAGTCCCCAACAGCTTCACTGTTTACTTTTCGGTGTATCAGCGTTGACTTTTCGCTGTAAGCCTCCCTTAGGAGCTTCTTCGCCTTTTACTTTCAGCGGAATCAGCGTTGACTTTTCGCTGTAAGCCTCCCTTAGGAGCTTCTTCGCCTTCTACTTTCGGCGGAATCAGCGTTGACTTTTCGCTGTAAGCTCTGTATTCCCTTAGGAATGACTTTTGAGCTTCTCTCTGAATTCTTTTCTTTTTCCTTCGCATTTACATTTACATTTTTGGGGGATATCATTCTTATAGAATTGAAATAAGGGAAATTACATGATGTGGCCCCATTAAAAACCTTTCTCCCCCTTTGGAAAGGAAAAGGGTGCCACAAAAAAGAATAGAAAAAATTACATCAAGCTAAACATAATATCGCCGAAGCTCATCCGCATTCCACGATCTAGGGATGTCGTTGCCGTCCATATCCTTCAATCTGTAGGAACCGGGTCTTGACGAAGATACTACCAAAAAAGGGCCTTCCCACTTCAGCTGTAGTTTGCCTACTGTGTCTGGGTTGGCCACTCTTCGAAGCACCAAATGTCCTGGCTTAATGTTCTTCAACCGAACCTTTCTATCATGCCATTTTATTGTTTCGGCTTGGTATTTATTGATGTTTTCCACAGCCTGAAGCCTGATCCCTTCTATAGTATCCTTTTCCACAGAGCAGTCAGCTTCATCTTCGCTTTTTGCCGAAGCTATTGTTCTTATTGACCCTGCTTTGGATTCTTCCGGGGTTATTGCTTCGTCACCAAACAATAGTTTGAATGGCGTAAAGCCTGTTGATCTCGACGCTGTTGTGTTATGGCTCCACACCACTTTGATTAATTCTTCTGGCCACTTTCCCCTGGGCTGATTGAAGATTGACTTCATTATTCCTGTCATTATGATCCCATTAGCTCTTTCGACTAATCCATTTGATTCTGGATGTCGAACTGACGCGAAATGGATCTTCGTGCCAATTTGGTCACAAAACTCTTTAAAAACTTCGGAGTCAAACTGCGTTCCATTGTCCACAGTAATGGCCTTTGGCACTCCGAAGCGACAAACAATATTTTGCCAGAAAAACTTTTGGACAGTGACCGAAGTTATTGTGGCTAAAGGCTTTGCCTCAATCCATTTAGAAAAATATTCCACTACCACTACAACATATCTTAAATTTCCTTGTGCTGGTGGTAGCGGTCCTAACAAATCAAGGCCCCACCTTTGCAACGGCCAAGTGGGTTGCATTAACTGAGTTAAAGACGAAGGTTGTTTCTGATCTCTTGCACATTTCTGACAACCTTCGCACTTTTGTACTAGTTCGGCTGCATCCGAAGCTGCTTTTGGCCAATAAAATCCTTGTCGAAAAACTTTTCCCAACAAAGGCCTAGATCCAATATGAGATCCACACAGGCCTGCATGTATTTCTTTCATCAATTCTATGCCTTCGGCTCTGGATAAACACTTGAGCAACGGGGAACAGACCCCATGCTTGTATAATTCCCCTTCTATAATGACATATGGTCGGGCTCTTGCTTCTATCCTCCTGTTATAAGCTTCGTCATCTGAAAGAAAATTACCCTGAAGAAAAGGGATGATTTCAGTTCTCCAATCTTCACTATAGACAGGGGATATGTTGAGGACCGCTCTTTCAAGAAGCTCGACCGAAGGTGCTTTTATTGTTTCGAAAAATACTTCCGAAGGTAAAGGCAGCCCCTGTGCTGCTGACTTGGCCAATAGATCAGCATGTTCATTTTCTCCACGAGGAATATTTTTAACAGAGAATCCTTCAAAGGAAGCCTCAATCCTTCGGACTGTATCTAAATATTTTTCAAGTTTCAAATCTCTTGCTTTACAACTTTTGTCAATATGACCAGAAATAACTTGGGAATAAGTTTTAAGAATGGCCCTTCTGATTCCCATTGCCTTTAACTTTCGAAGACCCAAGAGCAGAGCTTCGTACTCAGCAATATTGTTTGTGCAACTGAAATCAAGTCTTGCCGCATAACAAGTTTTAACTTTGGAAGGTGAAACCAACACAGCAGCTGCTCCTGCTCCGAAGGTTCCCCAAGACCCATCGCAAAACACTGTCCATGCTTCGACATCCTTATTCGTTTCTTCCTCCTGAGCCCCTGCGTCCAGTCAGCAATGAAGTCTGCCAACGCTTGGGACTGAATCGAAGATCTATGCACATAGTCAATACAAAATTCATTGAGCTCTGCAGCCCATTTTCCGATCGTTCTAGTAGCTTCTCGGTTTCTCATAATATCCTTTAACGGTTGTGAAGAAGGAACAATTATATTATAAGCTTGAAAATAATGCCGAAGCTTCCTGGAGGCCATCAGAACATCATACAGTACCTTCTCCAATTTTGTGTTAATTTTTCTTTGATAAACTAAGAACTTCGGATACAAAGTATATTGGGGCTTGCTTTTTGACTTGGCCTTCCAGCTTCTCCTGAACAAGTGCTGCACTTACCGCTGAGTGCGAAGCTGCCACATATAATAACAGAGGAGCCCCTGGTGTTGGTGGAGTTAGTGTTGTTAGATCTATTGAATATTGCTTCAGCTCTTCGAAGGCTTTTTGCTGGACTGGTCCCCATTGAAAAACTTCGGCTGACTTCAGCACTTCGAAAAATGGCAAATTTCTCTCTGCTGATCTAGATATGAATCTGTTGAGAGATGCCAATCTTCCTGTCAATCTTTGAGCCCCCTTCTTTGTACTTGGTGGTTCCATTCGAAGGATAGCTTCGATTTTGCTTGGATTAGCCTCAATTCCTTTTGTTGAAACTAGACAACCAAGAAATTTCCTCTTCTTCACTTCGAAGACACATTTTTCTGGATTCAGCTTTAAACCAGCCTGTCTGAAATTAGCGAAGGTCTCTTGCAGATCAGCAATGTGATTATCTTGCTTCGTGCTTTTCACAATGACATCATCAACATAAGTTAGCACATTTCTGCCTATCTGAGAATGGAGAACCTTCGCTGTCATTCTGCTGAAGCTTCCTCCAGCATTTTTAAGCCCTTCAGGCATCCGAAGATAACAATATGTTCCACTAGGGGTTATGAAGCTTATCTTTGGTTCATCCTCCTTCTTCATCCAGATTTAATGATAGCCTGAATAACAATCCAACATACTCATGAGCTCTGATGAAGCTGCTGCATCAACTAAGGAATCTATCCTTGGCAATGGAAACTCATCCTTCGGGCAAGCCTTATTAAGATCAGTAAAGTCTATACACATCCTCCATTTACCATTGGCCTTCTTTACCATGACAGTGTTAGCCAGCCATTCTGGGTACTTTACCTCTCTGATAACTCCGGCACTGAGGAGTCTTTTTACTTCATTCCGAGCACCTTCAGCCTTATCATCAGACATCTTCCGAAGCCTCTGCTTCCTAGGTCTGAATGATGGATCAACATTAAGGGAGTGTTCAATAACATCCCTGTTAACTCCGCAAAGATCATTAGCTAACCAAGCAAAGACATCTTTATTGTTGAACAAAAACCTTATCAAGGTTTTCTCCTGTTCTTCAGACAATTGAGATCCCAGTAGTACCTTCTGCTCTGCTACATCCTCACATAAGAGCATGGGCTTTGGCTGATCAGCCGAAGCAGCTTTTTCCCTTCTGAACTTGTACTGCTCACAAGCTTCAACTCCATCTATGTTATGGATTGCTTTTGAATCTGTCCAATTTCCTTCGGCCCTTCTGGCAGCTTCCTGACTTCCATGAATAGCAATGGGCCCTTGGTCCGAAGGTATCTTCATGCAAAGGTAAGCTGGATGAAGAATTGCTTCGAAGGCGTTGAGAGCACCACGACCAATGATAGCATTATAAGGATACTCCATGTCGACTATGTCAAACACAATTTGCTCAGTCCTTGTGTTGTTGACAAATCCGAAGGTTACTGGGATGGTAATCTTCCCAAGTGCTACAATTTGCCGCCCTCCGAAGCCACAAAGAGGGTGCGTAGCATCATGGATCTTGTCTTCGGGCTCTTGCATTTATCTAAAAGCCTTAGCAAATATGATATCTGCAGCACTGCCTGTATCAACCAAAACATTATGGACCAGAAATCCTTTGATCACACAAGAGATAACCATAGCATCATTGTGTGGGTAGTCCTTGATTTGAAGATCTTCTTGAGAGAAGGTAATTGGAATGTGAGACCATCTTGACTTGATGAAGGGTCCTTGCACCCCGACATGCTGTACCCTTCTTTGTGCCTCCTTCTTCTGCTTTTTGTTAGCTGGCTCTGAGCATGAACCGCCTGTTATGGGGAGTACCAGCTTCGGAGCCGAAGCAGCTCCAGCTTGATCGTTGAACGAAGCCATTAGCTCAAAAAAGGTGGAAGTGAGTTGACCGGAGGTGGGCGCCAATGTTGGGGACTTGTTCTCAAATGCTAGGAATCAAGAACAAGGCAACACAAAGATGTTAAATATTAAATACCCTTTGTCCGTTGAAGCATTATCTCCTCGAGGGTTTAATGGACTACGGACGAAGGTCACAAACACAACATTACGAAGGTAACAAAAATAATATAAAACGATACGAAATGTAGAGTATTAAAGATAAATATGTTGAAGATAAATGGCACCATTCACATATTTATTATCTGAATCTAAAATGTTTGAATATAATGTTCAAGGTATGCTTATACCTTTGCCTTGACAAGCAATAATTCCTGAGTGATGCTCTTGCAATTACAGGAACGCGTGAACAGTAAAGGAATACTGTTCACTATTTATAGGCACAGGACACAGCCTGTGAGGAATTACAATCATGCCCTTCATAAAAGTTTACAACAATGACTCAGACACCTACAGGCTAAAAGGTCATTCTATCTTTAAGTCGGTTCGACCCCTCATCTTCGGATATGTTATAACCCCGAAGCTTCACGAATGATACCTTCGTAACCACGCACAAGCAGCTTCAGCCACAGCTCTACAGGACCTTCGGCGACGAAGCATGGTCCCAACAGTGCTGATGGGGGTTACCAGCTGAGATTAGGAGTCTTGGGGGTACCCCTAGTTATGGTCCCCGACAGTAGCCCCCGAGCCTCGAAGGGAGTGTTGATACTCGCTTGGAGGCTTTTGTCGCACTTTTTTGCAAGGGGACCGGCCTTCCTCGGTTGCCTTTTGTTCCGGTGGGTGCGCGCGAGCGCACCCGCCGGGTGTAGCCCCCGAGGCCTCGGAGGAGTAGTTTGACTCCTTCGAGGTCTTAGTACATTTCGTAATGCTTCGGCCGGTCTAGCTGCTCCCTTATGTGAACTGGCCATAGCCCGGGTGAACAGTCGAGTCCCAAGTTCTCGTGCTGGTATGTTGACGCCGTCAACGGTTTGGCCGAAGCCGGGTTTGCGAGAGCAGCCCCCGAGCCTCCGCACAGAGCGAGAGGACGGTCAGGGACAGACTCGGCTTTTTACATACGCCCCTGCGTCGCCTTTCCGCAAGGAGGAGGGGGGGAAGCGCCATGTTGCCCTTGGAGGGCACCGAACATGGTGTCTCCAGTGAGTTGCTAACGGGTAATCCGAGTGGACGCCCGTGCCCCATTTGTTAGGGGTCGGCTAGTGGCCCGGAGGCGTGCTCCAAAAGTACCTGCGGGTGACTTGCCGGACCCGGTCCCCTTTTGACGGGGTCCGAGGGCTCGATGCCTCCCTCTGGTGGGATTCCGTTACAAAATCGTTCCCGTTGGTCTCGGAAATGTCCTAGGGTACCTCGGGAGCGTATCCCGAGCCTCGGTTATGTATCGAGCGTACCCAGGGTCATCCCTCGCTCTGCGTCTGAGGCGGCTCTCGAACCCTTCGGGGGCCAGCCTTCGAACCCCTGATCAGTAGTGGGCGCGGAGCCCGAGTGGCCTGAGGCGGCCGTTGAACCCTTTCGAGGGGCCGGCCTTCGAACCTCTGACCAGTAGTGGGCGCGGAGCCCGAGCGCTCTGAGGCAGCTGTTGAACCCTTCCGAGGGGCCAGCTTTTGAACCTCTGATCAGTAGGGGGGCTCGGGGCCCACTTCCTTCGCGGAGAAGGATCCCTTTCGGAGTATCCCCTTTTCCAACCCCTAAGGCAAGAGAGAGAAAGAGGAAGTGAAAAGGATACGAAATCCAATGACGTGGCGCACCTTTTTTGACACGGTCATTATGGCGGAGGTGAAGCGTCGCCTGCTTCGCCTGCCAAAGGTGCCGCCTGCCCTGCCGCAGAGTTAATGCGATGGGACGAGTGGTTCACGGGGTGGCCGTTGCGCGTGCGCGTGCCGTTTAAGGGACGGGCGTCTCTTTGAGTTTTGAACCTTGCGGCAGGTTCGGGCGAAGTGTTGAATGGGTCTCGCCTGGGCCTTTATATATTCGGGAGAGGGGCTGGTGACGGTTCTTTACTCAGTGGCTTGCCTCCCACTTAGGTTTTCGCAACCCGAGGGAATAGCCAGAGAAAGGAAACCGCGCGCCCAGTTCCTCCGCCGCCACCTCTTCCGCTTGGGGATGGCCGACCGGGTGACCATTGTCCCGCCGCGCGACCCGTGGCCTTTCTCCACCGTCACGGCGGATGACCTGGAAGCCCTTGTTGCTGAGGGTTTGCTTCACCCTCTCTCCGGTGACTCGCAGCCGGAGTGGATGGCCCCTCCGAGCGGAGCCGCCCCGTCCCCGCCGCCGGGGTATGTCGTGAGCTTTGTCTCCTTTCACGAGCGGGGGTTCGGAGTGCCGGCAAGCCATTTTATGCGGGCGATTCTGCATGTCTACGGGGTGGAGCTGCACAACCTCAGTCCCAACTCTATCTCGCAAGCTGCCATCTTTGCGGCGGTTTGTGAAGGATACTTGGGGATTGACCCTCACTGGGACTTGTGGACCCATCTCTTCTCTGCGGAGCTTTTTGCCTCGCCGACGGGGGAAAGGAGGGTCCACATGGCGGTGCGGGCCGGTGGCTGCATCCTCCAGCTGAGGCAGGCGCGGGTGCTGCAGTACATCCCCGCCGTCCTGGCGTCTTCGAACAAAGGGTGGCAGTGCCGGTGGTTCTATCTTCGAAATGACGACGGGAGGCTCCCGTCATTTTCTCAGCGAGTGGTGACCGCCGCCGCCGATAACTGGCGCTACGGGACCCCGCGCGACAGACAGAAGAATCTCCAGCCCCTTCTGAAGGCCCTGGAGGAGCTACGGAAAGGAGGGCTCCGCTGCGGGGGTGGTTGCCGCCATTCACCGCCGGAGGGTGCTTCCTTTGACGGGGCGGCGACTGCCGCTTTGGGAGATGACGTCGGGGGTCGACTTGGAGGGTTTGCGGATGTCCTCGGATCCCTTCCCATCGAAGATCTCCACAGGCGGGTAGCGGGCACGTTGGGGAAGCCGGACGCCGGCGCCCTTTCCCAGCTCTTGATGCGTCCCGATCACGGGTGTGTGTCCCTGGTGAGTGTCCGCTCCTTCTTCCTTCTTGTGTCGGATTGCCCTTGGTTCTCACAGCCGAGACCTTTCGTCCATCTCCAGGAGGTGGGGTTTCACAAGTCTTCCCTGCCACCGGTCCCGGAGGACGCGGTGGACCGAGCTGCGCGGAGGGTCGCCGCGGAGAAGAGGAAGGAGAAGAAGGACGCGGAGAAGGCTCGGGCCTGCGAGCGGATGCGGGCTCGGGACGCCTTGGAAAGGCTTCGTCGTCGGTAGGAGAGGGATGGGCTCCCGAGGGAGCCATCGCCGGAGACGCCTGATGATGACGACGACGATGATGAAGACGATGATGAAGACGTCTACATGGCTGCCCGCCTCGGCCGCAGCCTGGATCTGAGGCTGGGCCAGGGGTCGTCGAGCTAGCCCCCGAGCGGGCTGGCACCGTCGGTATCCGGGGCCGGGACGTCGGGGTCCCGGTCCGAGGAACGGGGGCAGGCCAAGGGGGTACTTGACCCCTTGGCCGAGGTAGTTGAGGTGACCTCGGGGAGTCAGGCTGAGCTGCCTGTTTCCCAAGAACCGTTGCCCGTGCCAACTGTGCAGGAGGGTGACCCTCGGGTCGCCGTGGCTGCACCTAGGCAGTCCATCCCTCTAGAGCCTCAGGCGCCCGAGGCAAGGATGGTGCCGAAGCCGGCAGCGGGGCTGAACTCGATGGTACCTTCGGGGATCGAGGCTCGAGAGACCTCCCCACAGGCACGATTGATCGTGGCCCAGAGTGGGTAAGTATCTTAGGATATCTTTGTCCTAGCTCCTCCTTCGTGTGTTCTGATCCTGCTCTTCCTTTTCTTCCCTGCAAACAGAGGCATGGTTCGACCGATCTGGCTCCCCGGAAGGCCCTCAAAACGGCGCTGGCTTCTGCAGCCAATGTCGCACCGGGCCTCGCCGGCCAGCTGGCCTTCTTACAAGATGCCCCAAAGCGGGGGGCCTAGGCGGCACAAGTCGCCGTGGGGCGAGCTCCCGAGGCTGACTCTTTTGCCGAGGCGGCCGTCGTGCCGAGGGAGACTGCTGGCGCGGCTGCGGCCTCGAGCCCACCAGACGTGTTGCCGGCGCTGTCACTGGCTTCTACCGAGGCCGCTGCCGTTCTGGCCGTGGAGCCACCCGTCGCCGCCGACGCTGAGATGGCTGAGGCGTCGCTACTTGATGCCTCGGAGGAGGGGGGCGCAGAACCGCGACCTGCCCCGCCAGGCGGCAGCCTTGTCCCCGCGCGGCACAGTTCCGAGGGGCGGCTCCAGTTGCTTCGGTTCCGGACCCGTGGGACCTCGGATCACCTCTTCGTTCTTGACGATGAGCGGGAGGAGCAGTCTTGGGATGGGCTTCGTGAGTGTGCCGAGGCAACAGTGGGATCGCTTCGGTCGACCTTGGAGGTCCTTTGCAGGGACGTTCCCAAGATCCTCCAGGTAATGACTTCAGGCATACCTTTCTCGTGATTAAGGCATTCTTTGTGACACCCCGCTTCCTTCTCTCAGGATCTGACGGATCTGAGCGCCGCCAAGTCGTCGTTCATCCGCCGCGAGGTTGATGTCTAGGGTTCGCTGCGGTCCCTGAGGACCACGCTTGCCAGTGCTACCGCACGCCTCTCCCAACAGAGCGCCGAGGTGGCGGACCTTCGGTTGCTCTGTGCCGATCTGGGAGTGGAGGCGGCGGCGGCACGCGCAGAGGCGCAGCAGCGGCAGTCGAAGCTTGACCAGGCCACCGGCGAGCGGGACCAATCTTGGGGCCGGGCCGACGAGGCCGAAAGCCGGGCTGAGGCTCTTGGAGTCCAATTAGCCGAGGCGTCTGCTCGAGCTAGAGCCCTTGCAGCGGACCTCGCCGTGGCCCAAGCTGCATCCTCGGAGCAGCGTGCCCGAGCCGAAGGTATGTCTCGGCTGTTTGAAGATTTTGTTTCAGCTCGGTTCCTCAACTCGTGTTTGAGGTCTTCCGCTTTGGCTGTTCGTAGAGCTCGAGTCTGCCCTTGATAAGTCCACCAGGGCGCTTGCTCAAGCGGCCGAGCAGAGGGAAGCCGACCGCGTGGCCATGTCCGAGGCCATCTCGGCCTTCTGCCGGGTCTTCGGCTTCGACGACGTCCCCTCGGGAAGCTCCCCTCAAAGTCGCCTGCAAGCCTTGGGTGACCATGCGCGTGGCAGACTTAACGAGGCGCTGCATCACGGGGTCAGGCGGGCCTTCGCCGTGCTCGCTTCCCACTATGACGTGGATCTGGAGCGGGTCAGCGAGGGGTATTGCCTCCTGGACGAAGATGAAGCCGCCCTGGCCAAAGTCCAGAGGCTTGACGTGGCCGCCGCGGGCCCAAGCGCGGTGCTGGCAACCACCTTCGAGGCAGAGATCCTCCCGCTTGTGCCGTCATCCGAGGCTGGGGCAGATCTTGCCGAGGGTGGAGACGAAGTCGAGGGCGCGGCTCCTTCTCCGGGCGACGCCTGATTCTGCCGGAGCAGTTTTCTTTGAATGCATATGTGTCTTTTGCGGCCGCCGAGGCCCGAACACTTTATTATCGTAATATAAGATTGTGTTTCCTTTCCTTCTGTTTTATCCGGACCTGTTCGTCAGTAGGAGGGTAGCTTGCCCAAGTAAGAGTCATTTTTTGTGGTAGGCGACGAGTGAGGTATCCGTATCCCAGAGGCGTAGGAGTCCCTCGGCTCGGTCGGCCTTGCCACTTACATGCACCCTTATTCTTTTCTTGGTGTCCTATTACTGACATAGCTAGGGGACGCGAAAGCTTTTTGATGGAAGTCTTTTTTCGAGGAAAATTTTGACGCAGAGGGGGTTCCCCCCTTTTAGCCCCCGAGGGAGGGTCAGGCTTTGCCGAGGCAAGGCTGACCCTTCCTTGATGGTTAGACTTTGAACGTGAACGAGGTGTACGAACGTCTGGAAAGCATCTTAAGGGTAGAAGCGACGTAGCTGTCGGATGTTCCAAGCGTTGCTGTAGACCTCGCCTTGGCTGTTGGCCAGCTTGTATGTCCCGGGCTTTAGAACCTTGGCGATGACGAATGGCCCTTCCCAGGGAGGCGTGAGCTTGTGCTGCCCTTGGGAGTCTTGTCGCAGCCAAAGCACCAGGTCGCCTGCTTGGAGGTCTCGGGACCGAACCCCTCGGGCGTGGTAGCGTCGCAGGGACTGCTGGTACTGCGCCGAGTGTAGTAAGGCCATGTCCCGAGCCTCTTCGAGCTAGTCCAGTGAGTCTTCTCGGTCGGTCTGGTTTCTTCGGTCGTTGTACGTCCTTGTCCTCGGGGAACCGTATTCTAAGTCCGTGGGCAATACGGCCTCGGCCCCATAGACTAGAAAGAACGGTGTGAAGCCCATGGCTCGGCTCGGCGTTGTCCTCAGACTCCAGACCACCGAGGGGAGTTCCTTCATCCATCGCCTGCCGAACTTGTGGAGGTCGTTGTAGATCCTCGGCTTGAGTCCTTGCAGAATCATGCCGTTGGCACGTTCCACCTGCCCATTCGTCATGGGGTGAGCCACGGCGGCCCAGTCCACCCGGATGTGGTGATCCTCGCAGAAGTCCAGGAACTTTCTGCCGGTGAACTGGGTGCCGTTGTCGGTGATGATGGAGTTCGGGACCCCAAAGCGATGGATGATGTTGGTGAAGAATGCCACCGCCTGTTCGGACCTGATGCTGTTCAGGGGTCGGACCTCGATCCACTTGGAGAATTTGTCGATGGCGACCGGCAGGTGCGTGTAGCCCCTGGGTGCCTTCTGCAAGGGACTGACGAGGTCCAGTCCCCACACAGCAAACTGCCAGGTGATGGGTATTGTCTGCAGAGCCTGAGCGGGTAGGTGGGTCTGCCTTGCATAGAATTGACACCCTTGGCAGGCACAGACAATCCTAGTGGCATCGGCTACCACGGTCGGCCAGTAGAAACCTTGTCGGAAGGCGTTTCCAACAAGGGCTCGGGCGCTGCGTGATGACCGCAAGCCCCGAGTGTATTTCTCGTAAGAGCTCCTAGCCTTCGGCGATGGATATGCACCGCTGGAGGATGCCGGATGGGCTGCGGTGGTAGAGCTCCTTTCCGTCACCCAGTAAGACGAACGACTTGGCGCGCCGCGCCAGTCGCCGAGCCTCGGCTCGGTCGGGGGGCAGCTCTCCTTGGTGGAGATATTGCAGGTACGGGGTCTGCCAGTTTCGATTAGGCTGGACCCCGCTCCGCCCTTCCTCGACTCGCAATGCCTCACCCTCGGGGGCCGAGGGTGCCTCGGGCCGAGCCGAGGGCGCCTCGGGCCGAGCCGAGGGCGCCTTGGGCTGTGCCGAGGGTGCCTCGGGCTGGGCCGAGGCCTTCTCGGGCTCGGGCGTGTCGTCGGTCTTGACTGAGGGTTGATGTAGGTCTCGGGAGAAGACGTCCGGGGGAACCGTTGTCCGCCCCGAGGCTATCTTAGCCAGCTCGTCCGCAGTCTCGTTGTGTCGTCGGGCGATGTGGTTGAGCTCGAGCCCGTAGAACTTGTCCTCCAGGCACCGAACCTCATCGCAGTAGGCTTCCATCTTCGGGTCACGGCAGTGGGAGTTCTTCATAACTTGGTCGATGACGAGCTGCGAGTCGCAGCGAGCGTCGAGGCGTCGGACCCCTAGCTCAATGGCGATGCACAACCCGTTGACCAGAGCTTCGTACTCAGCCACGTTGTTGGACGCCGGGAAATGGAGGCGCAGTACGTAGCGTAGGTGTTTCCTGAGGGGCGAGATGAAGAACAGGCCCGCGCCTGCCCCTGTTTTCATCAGCGACCCATCGAAAAACATGGTCTAGAGTTCCGGCTGGATCGGAGCCGCCGGGAGCTGGGTGTCGGCCCATTCAGCCACAAAGTCTGCCAAGACTTGGGACTTGATGGCCTTCCGAGGGGCGAACGAGATCGTCTCGCCCATGATTTCCACTGCCCACTTTGCAATCCTACCCGAGGCCTCTCGGCACTGGATGATCTCCCCCAGGGGGAAGGATGACACCACAGTCACCGGATGAGACTCGAAGTAGTGTCGCAACTTCCGCCGCGTAAGGATCACCGCGTATAGCAGCTTCTGAATTTGCGGGTAGCGAATCTTGGTCTCGGATAGTACCTCACTGATGAAGTAAACCGGCCTCTGGACGGGCAATGCATGCCCTTCTTCTTGTCTCTCAACCACGATCGTGGCGCTGACCACCTGAGTGGTAGCGGCGACGTAGATCAAGAGGGCTTTTTCGGCGGCGGGGGGCACCAAGATGGGCGCGTTCGTAAGGAGTGCCTTCAGGTTCCCGAGGGCTTCCTCGGCCTCGGAGGTCCAAGTGAAGCACTCGGTCTTTCTTAAGAGGCGGTACAGAGGTAGGCCTCTTTCGCCGAGGCGCGAGATGAAACGGCTCAGAGCCGCAAGGCATCCCATGACCCTCTGTATGCCTTTCAAGTCCTTGATGGGCCCCATGTTGATGATGGCCGCGATTTTCTCCGGGTTGGCCTCGATGCCCCGCTCGGAGACGATGAACCCCAAGAGCATGCCTCGGGGGACTCCGAAGACACACTTCTCGGGATTGAGTTTTACGCCCTTTGCCTTGAGACACCGGAATGTCGTTTCAAGGTCGGAAAGGAGGTCAGAGGCTTTCCTCGTCTTGACTACGATGTCATCGACATAAGCCTCGACCGTTCGACCAATGTGTTCGCCGAACACATGGTTCATGCACCTTTGGTATGTCGCACCCGCATTCCTCAAACCAAATGGCATAGTAACATAGCAGTACATGCCAAAAGGTGTGATGAAAGAAGTCGTGAGTTGGTCGGACTCTTTCATCCTGATTTGGTGATACCCTGAGTAGGCATCGAGGAAAGACAGGGTTTCACATCCCGCAGTGGAATCCACGATTTGATCGATGCGAGGCAGAGGATAGGTAACTTTTGGGCATGCTTTGTTTAGACCAGTGTAGTCTACACACATCTGCAATTTCCCTCCTTTCTTTCTCACAAGCACGGGGTTGGCAAGCCATTCGGGATGGAATACCTCTTTGATGAACCCTGCGGCCATCAGCTTGTGGATCTCCTCGCCTATGGCTTTGCGCTTTTCTTCGTCGAATTGGCGCAGAGGTTGCTTCACGGGTCGGGCTCCAGCTCGGATATCCAGCGAGTGCTCGGCGACATCCCTCGGTATGCCAGGCATGTCCGAGGGACTCCACGCGAAAACTTCGGCGTTTGCGCGGAGAAAATCGACGAGCACTGCTTCCTATTTGGGGTCGAGCTTGGAGCTGATCCGGATCTGCTTGGAGGCGTCGTTGCTGGGGTCGAGAGGGACGGACTTAACCGTCTCCGCTGGCTCAAAGTTGCCGGCATGGCGCTTCACGTCTGGCGCCTCCTTGGGGAGGCTCTCCAGGTCGGCGATGAGGGCCTCGGATTCGGCGAGGGCCTCGGCGTACTCCACGCACTCTACGTCGCATTCGTACGCGTGTCGGTATGTGGGGCCGACGGTGATGACCCCGTTGGGGCCCGGCATCTTGAGCTTGAGGTAGGTGTAGTTGGGGACGGCCATGAATTTGACATAGCATGGCCTCCCCAGTACCGCGTGGTAGGTTCCTCAGAACCCGACCACTTCGAACATGAGGGTTTCCCTTCTAAAGTTGGAGGGAGTCCCGAAGCAGACGGGCAGATCGAGTCATCCGAGGGGTTGGACGCGTTTCCCGGGGATGATCCCGTGAAAAGGCGCCGCACCGGCCCGGACCGAGGACAGATCGATCTGCAGGAGCTCGAGGGTCTCGGCGTAGATGATGTTGAGGCTGCTGCCTCCGTCCATGAGGACCTTGGTGAGCCTGACGTTGCCGATGACAGGGTCGACAACGAGCGGATATTTCCCCGGGCTCGGCACGCGGTCGGGGTGATTGCCTTGGTCGAAGGTGATGGGCTTGTCGGACCAGTCTAGGTAGACCGGCACCACCACCTTCACCGAGCAGACCTCCCGATGCTCTTGCTTGCGGTGCCGAACCGAGGCGTTCGCCACTGGCCCACCGTAGATCATGAAGCAGTCGCGGACCTCGGGGAACTCCTCTGCCTGGTGATCCTCCTTCTTGTCGTCGTGGGGGGGGCCTGCCACCCTCCGCATGTGGCCTGGCACTGTGAAAGTGACGCCGAAGCATGGCACATTCCTCAAGGGTGTGCTTGACGGGTCCCTGATGATAGGGGCACGGCTCCTTGAGCATCTTGTCGAATAGATTGGCGCCTCCGGGAGGTTTCCGAGGGTTCTTGTACTCAGCGACGGCGACAAGGTCCGCGTCGGCGGCGTCGCGTTTCGCTTGCGACCTCTTCTTGCCTTTCTTCTTGGTGCCACGCTGAGCGGACGCCTCGGGAACATCTTCCGGCTGGCGGCCCTGGGGCTGCTTGTCCTTCCGGAAGATGGCCTCAACCGCCTCCTGGCCAGAAGCGAACTTGGTGGTGATGTCCATCAGCTCGCTCGCCCTGGTGGGGGTCTTGCGACCTAGCTTGCTCACCGGGTCGCGGCAGGTGGTGCCTGCGAGGAACGTGCCGATGACATCCTAGTCGGTGACGTTGGGTAGCTCGGTGCGCTGCTTTGAGAATCACCGGATGTAGTCCCGGAGAGACTCTCCCGGCTGCTGGCGGCAGCTTCGAAGATCCCAGGAGTTCCCAGGGCGCACATACGTGCCCTGGAAATTACCGGCGAAGGCTTGGACCAGGTCGTCCCAGTTGGAGATCTGCCCCGGAGGCAGATGCTCCAGCCAGGCCCGAGCGGAGTCGGAGAGGAACAGGGGGAGGTTGCGGATGACGAGGTTGTCATCATCCGTTCCACCCAGTTGGCAGGCCAGCCGGTAGTCCGCGAGCCACAGTTCCGGCCTTGTCTCCCCCGAGTACTTTGTGATGGTAGTCGGGGTTCGGAACCGGGTCGGGAACGGCGCCCGTCGTATGGCTCGGCTGAAAGCCTGCGGGCCGGGCGGTTCGGGCGAGGGGCTCCGATCCTCCCCGCTGTCGTAGCGTCCCCCACGCCTGGGGTGGTAGCCTCGGCGCACCCCCTCGTCGAGGTGGGCTCGATGGTTGCGGTGGTGGTGCTCGTTGCCGAGGCGTCCTGGGGCTACAGGCGCTGTGTTGCGCGTGCGCCCGGTGTGGACCGAGGCTTCCCGCACGAATCGGGAAGTCGCGGCGCGATGCTCTGAGGGGTATCCCTGCCTTCGGGAGGCAGAGCTCTCGGCCTGTCGGACCGCGGCATCCTCCAGGAGATTCTTGAGCTCCCCCCGGATCCGCCGCCCTTCGGTGGTTGATGGTTCCAGCATCGCACGGAGAAGTATCGCTGCTGCAGCTAGGTTCTGGCCGACCCCACTGGAAGCCGGTGGCGGCCTTGCCCTGACGTCATCGGTGATGCGGAGCTGGACACCCTAGGGTAGATGACGCGCTCCTCCGGCCGGAGCTTGGTCTACCCATTCCTGCCCGATGTTCCAGTGGAGCGGCTCAAGTGTTCCTGCCCCCTCGTCGAGCCTGGCCTGCATCTCGTGGATTTGCTCGAGCTGTGCGTCCTGACCCCCCGCAGGGACTGGAACCACAGCTAGCTCCCGAAGGATGTCAACGCGAGGCGCAGGCCTAGGGGGATCACCGTTTTCCGGTATACCAAGATGGTTGCCTTCGTCGGGACCCCCTAGATCGACATGGAAACATTCACGACTTGGGCCGCGGTCTCCGTCGCCGAAGCTGTGGCTACCGTCGGAACAATCGGAAAGGCAGTAGTCGCATGCGGTCATGAAGTCCCGCATGGCGCTGGGGTTACCGAGCCCAGAGAAATCCCAACCAAAGTCGGGCTCGTCATCTTCCTCAGAACCCGAGGGTCCGTAGGTCGAGACAGCCGTCAGCCGGTCCCAGGGTGACCGCATATGATACCCCGGAGGGCTGGTGCATGCCTCTATGAAGGCTTCCACCAAAGCGGGGTCGCTTGGTGGGTCGAGGCCGAATCCAAAAGGCATGAGACGGGAGTCGATTGGTACCTCTTGGTCGACAGGTGGTGACGTTGTCACGTCAGGGGCGGACTGCACCGTCGTCTTAGGTACGAGGGTGACGCCCAGCAAGTCCTTCGCGAGCGTGCTGGCGTCGTCCGTCCGCTTGGAGTTGGTGTGTTGCGGGGAAACGGCGCTCGTCTTTGTCTCAGACGCGAGGTCGACGCCCGACGTGTCCCCCGTCGGGGCGCCGGTGTCGTCGACTCGCTCGACAGCCGATGAGGTGCCGCCTCCTGCTTGGCCATGGTTGCCCTGCCTCCTCCTCCCCCGGCGGGGGAGGTGACAGGACAAACTCGGACGCCGTTCTTCCGCCTCATGGGGAAGACGTTGTCGATTCCGCCGCCGGCGGGCGGGTTGTCGGCCGCCATTGTCGCCGTCGCGCGGCGGAGGAAGGAGTATCATGTCGTAGCCGCCGTCGAGGGACATGAACTCAAGACTCCCGAAACGGAGCACCGTCCCGGGTTGGAAAGGTTGCTGGAGACTACCCATCTAGAGCTTGACGGGGTGCTGTTCGTCAACATGCAGCAGGCCCCTACCTGGCGCGCCAACTGTCGGCGTTTCGACCCGGGGGGTCCCTGGACCGACGAGTAAATTGTCGCCGCGTGTCCTAGCCCAGATGGGTCGGCGCAAGGTGGAGCACGAAGCGGGGTAGAAGAGAGGGAGAAGAGGGGAAAACTCGCGGCCTCCGTGTTGCCTTGCGCCCAGGTCGGGTGCGCTTGCAGTAGGGGGTTATAAGCGTCCGCGCGGGGGGAGAGCGAGGGACTCCACGCGTCGCCCCGTCCTCCCGCGCGGCCAACCTTCTCGTAAGAGAGCCCTGGACCTTCCTTTTATAGGCGTAAGGAGAGGGTCCTGGTGTACAATAGGGGGTGTAGCAGTGCGCTATCGTGTTTAGCAGAGAGGAGCTAGTGCCCTAAGTACATGCCGTCGTGGCAGCTATAGAGGTTTTGGCACCCTGTTCATGTGATGTCGTGGCCGTCGGAGGAGCGTTGGAGCCTTGCGGAAGGACAGCTGTCGGGGCTGTCGAGTCCTTGCTGACGTCTCTTTGCTTCCGTAAGGGACTGAGAGCCGCCGTCGTCATGGAGCACGCGGGGCACCATCATTATCTATTTTCCGGGGCGAGCCAGATGGGACGCCGGTCCTGTTACCCGTAGCCTGAGCTAGCTAGGGATAGGGTAATGATGGCCCCCCTGTGACGTGGTCGGTCCGAGCCCTGGGTCGGGCGAGGCGGAGGCTCCTCTGAGGTCGGGGACGAGTCGGTCTTCCGAGGTCGAGGTTGTGTCCGAGCCCCAGGTCGGGCGAGGCAGAGTTCGTCATCTTTCGGGGCCGAGCCCGAGTCCGAGCCCTGGGTCGCGCGAGGTGGAGTTCGTCGTCTTCCGGGGCCGAGCCCGAGTTCGAGCCCTGGGGTCGGGCGAGGCGGAGTTCGTCGTCTTCCGGGGCCGAGCCCGAGTCCGAGCCCTGGGGTCGGGCGAAGCGGAGTTCATCGTCTTCCGGGGCCGAGCCCGAGTCCGAGCCTTAGGGTCGGGCGAAGCGGAGTTCGTCGTCTTCCGGGGCCAAGCCCGAGTCCGAGCCCTGGGGTCGGGCGAAGCGGAGTTCGTCGTCTTCCGGGGCCGAGCCCGAGTCCGAGCCCTAGGTCGGGCGAGGCGGAGTTCGTCGTCTTCCGGGGCCGAGCCCGAGTCCGAGCCCTGGGGTCGAGCGAAGCGAAGTTCGTCGTCTTCTGGGGCCGAGCCCGAGTCCGAGCCCTGGGTCGGGCGAGGCAGAGTTTCCTATGGCGCCCGAGGCCGGACTTGGCTGCTGTCAGCCTCACTCTGTCGAGTGGCACAGCAGTCGAAGCGACGCAGGCGGCACTGTCTTCTTGTCAGGCCGGTCAGTGGAGCGGCAAAGTGACTGTGGTCACTTTCGGCTCTGTCGACTGAAGGGCGCATGACAGGATAAGATGTCAGGCCATCCTTGCATTAAATGCTCCTGCGATTCGGTCGGTTGGTGTGGCGATCTGGCCAAGGTTGCTTCTTGGCGAAGACTGGGCCTCGGGCGAGCCGAAGGTGTGTACGTCGCTTGAGGGGGTCCTCGGGCGAGACATGAGTCTTCCGGGGCCGGCTGCCCTTGCCCGAGACTGGGCTCGGGTGAGGCGAGGTCGTGTCCCTTGAGTGGACCGAGCCTTGGCTTAATCGCACCCATCAGGCCTTTGCAGCTTAGTGCTGATGGGGGTTACCAGCTGAGATTAGGAGTCTTGGGGGTACCCCTAATTATGGTCCCCGACACAGTGATTAACAGGAACATTATTAGATAAAGAAAAGTGATCAAGGGCACAATTTGCCTGAGATTCAAGATTCCTAGGTACTAGCTTGGTCTTCAAGATTCTCGTAACCTCGCTACTACTCGTAGCAATACAACCAAACATGGTATAGGAAAAATTAACATCACACCAAACATAAGCACAAACTGTATAATAATATTCTATGCGATGCTACGAGATCGTTGGTTCGAGAACCACTAAATTCAGAGTTACGGTTAAAGAGTTATGATTTTCTAAAGATTTAGGAGTGGGGTACAAAAGAAATTAAGTACATAATTTTAAATTTAGGTTTCATAACAAAATAAAGTTACCAAGGGATAAACAATATTATTATGGATCTAATACAACTGGAATGGATCAAAAAGGAGTTAAAATGAATTACTTATGAATTAAACATGTTTTGGGAATTATTTTTATACTAAAAATTCTTTTTCTAAATTAATTTACTCCCTTTATTTGCTGCATGGACTGGGGACATTATTTTAACTAAGTTCAAGGTTTAAAACATAAAATCCAGGACCTATTGGCGATGATTCCTCTATTGCTGTGGACCGCGGGTTTATTTATAAAGAACATAGGGTTTCTTTTAGAAGATTCCCGCAGCGAAGGGGTATGATTCAATTGGGACCGTTGGATCACCAGACGGTGGCGTGGATTGGATTGCGCGTTTTATGAATTGGTGCACACCCCCGGCCATTAGATCACGGATCCAGGACATCCGAGACACCCACGCCATGGTATCACCCACGCCATATGATCCTTATTTAATGGCTGCGCTTTCAAAGAAAAATGAAAGGGTGCATGGCATAATTGTGGTCGCACATTTGTATCCAACAGTTGGCATCAAGCCCCATAGCTCTAATGCCAGAGGGGCGGTGCCCACGACCATAGCACGGCGGCGCCATGGCCGGGATTCACCAACCTCTGATCCTGTGCCAGATTCTCCAATCAGAATAGTGTTTCACGCAGAGGAGAGGATGCCAGACAAGCCAGGAGGGTACTCACCAGTGGTCGTGCAACATGGAGCCACGTCCACAGTTTGATGGTGGTGAAGCGCTCCGACGAGCAATTCAGGCGACCCAAAAATCCCCGCAGTGCACAAATCCACCCGGTACACACGCGGTGGGGGAGCCACAGCACTCTGACCAAACCACGGCAGTGAACGTTGGCAATGGCGGCGCAATCGTCGCCCTCGGGGGTGCTTCTTCCCTCACGCCGAAAGCTTCCGGTGATTCACAGTGGTGAGTTGCAGCAGCTCGCAGAGATGGGTAGGGAGCGAGGTGCAACACGGCTAAATAGCCCTGGGTGAGCACGATTCCACACCCCACGCAACCGAACCGCGATTTGCGCGAGGCTGTTGAGCTCTACGCCCGGCCTTCATGGAGACAAAGGTAGCCCAGGCCATGAGGCCCACACCTAGCGAGACAAGCACACAAGAACGAGGCTGACACGCGGGCCCGACCCGATGTCTAAATTCTTAGCCGAGCGCGTGCGACAGGTGGCTAGCTTCAATGGCCCACATGTCAGCGAAGCAGGGTGTGGTGCGGGTGGGCTGCCGGGTTCTGAAGGTTTACTGGGCCGCCGACTGGGGTTTGGGCCCAAAATCTAATTTCCTTTTTCTTTTTCTTTTCTCTTTTAATTTCTTTCAAATTTCCAAATGCTATTTCAAATTCATGTTTTGAACTTCAAATTTCCGAGTGTCCAAGTTAATCTTAATGTGAATATAAATTCTACTGTTTACAATATTATTATTTATTTATGGAAGGAATAAATGACTCCATTAAAATTTCCTTTCTCATTTTCTATTTTATGTTTTCATTTAAAGTTTTGAGGTCAAATTTAAGTTATGTTTTCAATAAAATGCCCGACACAAAATTATAAGTAAGAGATGCGTCTTTTCATTATTTATGTGTTGGTTACTTAACTAATTTATTACCATTAGTTGATTATGAAAAGGAAGGAAGTTAATAATTCAAAAAGTTTTCAAAAATTCTCAAAATTCTAACATAATTGTATTTACTTATTTTATATCTTTATTTTTTCTTTCTCTGTTCCAAATTTTTGGGCTTTACAAATCCTACCCCCTTAAAAGGAATCTCGTCCCCAAGATTAGTAAGAAAAAGGGTGTATCCAAATTTTGTCTCAAAACATATGCACAACCAAAAATCTCAGCATGATGCATAACTTGTTATTAAGACATAGGTCCAAATAGACCTTATTATTCCTAAAATAGTAAAATACTAGCTACAACCTAGGTATTACTTAGGTCTTACAAATACTACTTAAATATATATATATATATATCCATATTTATGTATGTGTATATGCTCTAATCTTGCTGCTCGTTGTATTCTTCACCGGCTTCTTCACCTTCAACCGACATTTCTTCTTGGTTTTCAGGTTCACCAGGTTCAACTTCTACTTCCACATGGTTGACATGCCCCGGTTGATGGATAAGGGCTGACTCTTGCCTGCCGAGGCTTGACCCTGCTTCATCGGAGCTGGAGTGGTGTAAGCTGCTCTATTGGGACAGTAGTTGGCATAGTGTCCAGCCTATCCACATTTGAAGCATGACCTGTTTGTGGATGTATTAGGAGTAGCAGGTCCAGCTAGAGTGCTTGCTTGAGGAGGAGCAGATTGGGTCTGTTGAGTTTGTTGCCTGGAACTGCCACAAGCAGGTGTACTTTGAGGAGTAGTATAACGGGGACGGGAACTACTCCCAGCCTATCCCTGGTTAGTAGCCCTTCTCTTCTCTCCAAATTCAACCCTCTTGTTTTCCAGAGCAATAGCTTTGTCCAGTAGTCTCTAGAAGGACGGGAATGTGTGGGATATCAGCTGATATTGTAGTGGCCCAATCAAACATTCCAGAAATAGCTCTTACTTTTTCTCATCATCATCGACTTCCCTAGGAGCATATCGGGATAGCTGGATGAATTTGTCTCTGTATTTGCTTACTGACATCCCTCCTTGTTTGAGGGATAGGAACTCTTTCTGTTTAATCTTCATAAGGCCAATACGAATATGATAATTCCTGAATTGAGTGGAGAATTCTATTCAGGTGATGGTGTTGGCAGTAGCGTGAGCAACATAATATGCATCCCACCAATCTGCAGCGGGGCCAGTAAGGCAACCCGATGCATAGAGTACTTTCTCCCTGTTGGAGCACTGAGCTATGTTGAGCATCTTATCCATAGACTTTAACTAGTCATCAGCTTGTAGTGGATCCGCAGAGTTAGAGAATGTAGGTGGCTTCTGACTCATAAACTCCCGATGCTTATCCTTGGGCGGAGCTGGTGGTGGTGGAGGTGGTAGTTGTTGTTGTTCCTGTCGTACTTGGCACATTTCTTGGCGTTCTTGCCTCATTTCCTTTCGTATTTCCTGTCGTTCCTGACGCATTTCCTGACGTTCTTGTCGTATTTGCGCTTGCATCTCCATCATGGTGTTTGCCATATGCTATAGCAGCTACATCTAAGCGGCAACGATGGGATCTGTTCCGGCTGGTGGAGGGTTCGGTGGAGGATTCATCTCTGGTTGTGGTTGGTTAACAATCCTCCTGCGACGGTTGTTAGCCGGCAGATCGATACCGCCTCCCCTCCTGGTATTAACCATCTGGGTTAGTGCAAGGGGAATAATTTAGCAGGCAGAATAGATAGACTAGTAGCTGATCTTAAATTGAAGGATCTTGGGTAGAGCTTTGATCTGTTGTTTTATGTCTATATTGGGATAACTAGGTTTTATAAGGTGAATCTCCAAAGGTAAGCTAGAATTTGCCAAGGTAAGATAGATATGTGATACTAGCTATATTTTAATGGAGAGATAATATAGGCTGTCTAATTATTTTATAAACATTTTTTATGCCTAGGTATGCATGCAGATGCACTTGTGGATATTACTCCACAACTCATCACAATCAATCAAAAAACCGAATCAAGCAGTTATCATAAGAACAAACATTCAAGCATATACATACTTAAAAATAGTTTTGATTTGGTTCCTAAGATTAGGTCTACTATCCCTAAAGGTCACTTTAGGTACATGATTTCAAAGTGTGAAATCCACTTTTGTCTTTAGAAGCGAAAATGTAAGAGTAATCAGAGTAAAACATCAATAAATGAGAAGAGATTAATAAAAGTTTAGAAAGAATCAGAGTAGCAAAGGTAAGTAGGTAAGGGTTATCTAGTTCTTATCTAGGTTTCGTCCTACAGTCAACATTGCTCTGATACCACTTCTGTCACACCTGAATTTTAGGGGCACCAAAACCCGGGCGCGAAATAATCACCAAGTGTGCTAGGATCAAGTCTTACACATATGATGACTCATGTTACAGAAACAAATGTCACAACATTGATATATAATGAAGTTCTATACAAAATAAATAAATAATTACATCATACGAAGATAAAGGTCCAGCAACCAAAGTTGACTGGGAGACGACGACCTAGACCCCTCACGAACACATTGCGCCATCCTTCATGCACCTCATACTGGGGTACCTGTCCTTGACCTAGGGGGATGTGAGTACAACAAGGGTGAGCTCACATACGTTCAATGCTCTACAAGTTGTGGGGAATAATGTGCTTGAACTCACCAAAGGTGGGAACTCATGTGAAGTGTAAGGCTTACCAAAGGAGATGGTTAAAACTGAGCATTGCTTTTAGAGTTGGTCAAAATTTTATTAGCAGTTACTAAGTATAAGTTGATACCAACCTAATTAAATAAGAGATCAATATTAATAACAACACCCAAAATGCAAATGACAAATAGAGTTTGATTCCATAAGTTAATCATGTGAGGGTCTAAGCTGCTCATGATTGTGAGCACGGCTGATATACCAGTTTTACACTCTGCAGAGGTTGCACATCCATCTTTACCCACAAGTCGTGTTACCCATTTGCCACGGGGTTGATCGGACCCCATTCACCTATACCAAGAAAGCGAGGCAGGGTACCACTACGTGGCCTTTAGGAAGTTCCACTAGTTTCAGAAAACCCGCTACAGTTCTAGGGCGCACAGCATAGGAATCCCCCGTCTGAAAAACCATCGCAACAAAATCAGCCCGAGAACCTCCCTATACCGACCACTCCCCTACTACCCTTACCCCTTTCGGGTAAGGTAGTCCTCCACTAGCTTTTTCCTAATTAGTCATCCAAGGGCGTCCCATACCACTCTTGTGGTAGGCACTATTTTCCCTGGTGGTCGCTCCATGTTCCAATTAACAATGTGATCTTATCATGAATAATAATTAAACAACAACATAATTGGAACATGTTCATAATGAAACATTAGTTTCCGAAACCAAGTAGAGCAATAGCAAAACTACCCAATAGTGCTTCTATTTGAAAGATAAGGGATAAACAATGCTAGAGAAACCTATTGGGTCCCATCAAATTAACCTGAGCATATCACAGTGATTAACATGAACATTATTAGGTAAAGAAAAGTGATCAAGGGCACAACTTGCCTAAGACTCAAGATTCCCAGGTAGCAGCTTGGTCTTCAAGATTCTCGTAACCTTGCTGCTAGTCGTAACAATACAACCAAACAGAGTATAGGAAAAATTAACATCGCATCAAACATAAGCACAAACTGCATAATAATATTCCACGCGATGCTACGAGATCGTGGGTTCGAGAACCACTAAATTCGGAGTTGCGGTTAAAGAGTTATGATTTTCTAAAGATTTATGAGTGGGGTACAAAAGAAATTAAGTACATAATTTTAAATTTAGGTTTCATAACAAAATAAAGTTACCAAGGGATAAACAATATTATTATGGATCTAATGTGTAACACCCCGTCCGATCCCTAGACTAGCGGTACTTACTCCTAGCAGCTCTCTAGGATCATATATCGTCCTCACAGACCAACATAGGTCTTTTGTGCACACTTTGTCCTCACTCATGTGTAACCGAGAAAACTTCCCGGTCGGTCACCCATCCCAAATTGCTCCAAGCCAAGCACGCTTAACTTGGAGGCTCTTTTGAGATAGGCTTCCGAAAAAGAAGATGCACCTTATTGGTATGGATACTCTATTAATTCTATTAAGCCTTGGGCTAGGACATCACCATTCTAGGGGCCAGGATATCACAATCCACCCCCCTTAGAAGACTGACGTCCTCGTCGGTCAACCCCAATCCAGGAACATCCCCTGTTAGCCACGTCTGTGTGTCTAGTGTCATCATATGCCATGCCATGTGACCACTCCGGGCCCATATGTGCCATGCGCCATATACCCGAACCCCCTAGCCAACACACGCCCGTGAAACCTCGAGGGTCGGCTCTGATACCACTTGTAACACCCCGTCCAATCCCTAGACCGGCGGTACTTACTCCTGGCAGCTCTCTAGGATCATATATCGTCCCCACAGACCAACACAGGTCTTTTGTGCACACTTTGTCCTCACTCATGTGCACCAGAGAAAACTTCCCGGTCGGTCACCCATCCCGAATTGCTCCAAGCCAAGCACGCTTAACTTAGATGTTCTTTTGAGATAGGCTTCCGAAAAAGGAGATGCGCCATGTTGGTATGGATACTCTATTAATTCTATTAAGCCTTGGGCGAGGACATCACCATCCCAAGGGCCAAGATATCACATAATGCAACTGGAATGGATAAAAAAGGAGTTAAAATGAATTACTTATGAATTAAACAAGTTTTGGGAATTATTTTTATACTAAAAATTCTTTTTCTAAATTAATTTACTCCCTTTATTTGCTACATGGACTAGGGACATTATTTTAACTAAGTTCAGGGTTAAAAACATAAAATCCAGGACCTATTAGTGATGATTCCTCTATTGCTGTGGACCGCGAGTTTATTTATAAAGAACATAGGGTTTCTTTTAGAAGATTCCCACAGCGAAGGGGTATGATTCGATTGGGACAGTTGGATCACCAGCCGGTGGCGTGGATTACATCGCACGTTTTATGAATCGGTGCACACCCCTGGCCTCCGGATCACGTTTCCACGACATTCGAGACACCCACACCATACGATCGCTATATAACGGCTGCGCTTTCAAAGAAAAACAAAAGGGTACGTGAAATAATCGTGGCTGCACATTTGAATCCAACGGTCGGCATCAAGCCCCCTAGCTCTGACGCCGGAGGGGCGGTGTCCGCGACCATAGCACGACAGCACCATGGCTAGGATTCACCAACCTCCGATCCTGTGCTAGATTCTCCAATCCGAACAGTGTTTCATGCAGAGGAGAGGATGGCAAACAAACCAGGAGGGTACTCACCGGTGGTCGTGCAATGTGGTGCCCCACCCACGGTTCGATGGTGGTGAAGCGCTCCGACAAGCAATTCAGGCGACCCAGAAATCCCCGCATTGCACAAATCCACCCGGTACACACGCGGTGGGGGAGCCGCAGCACTCTGACCAAACCACGACACCAAACGTTGGCAATCGCGACGCAGTCGTCGCCCCGGGGGTGCTTCTTCCCTCACACCGAAAGCTTCCGGTGATTCATGGTGGCGAGTTGCAGTAGCTCGCAGAGATGGGTAGGGAGCGAGGCGCAACACGGCTAAATAGCCCTGGGCGAGCACGATTCTGCACCCCACACAACCGAACCACGATTTGCGAGCGGTTGTTGAGCTCTGCGCCCGGCCTCCACGGAGAAGAAGGTAGCCCAGGCCGTGAGGCCCACACCCAGCGACACAAGCGCACAAGAATAAGGCCGACACGTGGGCACGACCCGATGTCTAAATTATTAGCCGAGCGCGCGCGACAGGTGGCTGGCTTCAATGGTCCACATGTCAGCGAAGCAAGGTGTGGCATGGGTGGGCTGCCGGTTCTGAAGGTTTACTGGGCCGCCGGCGGGGGTTTGGGCCCAAAATCTGTTTTCATGTTTCTTTTTCTTTTTCTTTTTTATTTTAATTTCTTTTAAATTTCCAAATTCCTATTTCAAATTCATGTGTTGAACTTCAAATTGCCAAGTGTCAAAGTTAATCTTAATGTGAATATGAATTCTACTGTTTACAATATTATTATTTATTATTTTCCCTATTATTTACTTATGGAAGGAATAAATGGCTCCATTAAAATTTCCTTTCTCATTTTCTATTTTATGTTTTCATTTAAAATTTTTGAGGTCAAATTTAAGTTATGTTTTCAATAAAATGCCTCACACAAAATTATAAGTAAGAGATGCGTCTTTTCATTATTTATCTGTTGGTTACTTAACTAAGTTATTACCATTAGTTGGTTATGAAAAGGAAGGAAATTAATAATTCAAAAAGTTTTCAAAAATTCCCAAAATTCTAACATAATTATATTTACTTATTTTATATCATTATTTTTTCTTTCTCTGATCTAAATTTTTGGGCTTTACATTCTCTCATAAATCCTATTAGATTGTGGTGAGTATTGTGGTGTTCTCTCATGAATAATATTGTGCTATGTACAAACTTAGAAAACTCAATTGAGAAATATTCTCCCTCGCAATCAGACTGCAACCATTTAATTTTCTTCTCAAGTTGATTTTCTACATCAAATTTATAGATCTTAAATTAATGTACCACTTCATATTTTAATTCTAACAAGCACACGTATCAGAATCTTGTGCAATCATATGAACATCATTAAGTATCTTTTGCCACCTTTGGTCAACTCACCATTATTTCACACAAATTAGATTGGATTAGTTCTAACTATACCAAGTCCCTCATCGTCATAGCCTTGTGAGGCTTGTGAGATTGCTTCAATTGCACACATACATGGGATTTAGAACATTTGACCAAATCAATTTTTCGGATTAAATTCATACCAACAAAGCATGCCATACAACTAAAATTTATATGACATAAATGTCAATGCCAAATATTTATCTCACTGACATGGCTCACATGGTTCATAAATTAAAAACAAGCATCTGATAAAGACAAGCAGGAAAAGCCTTCGCTCTTATAGCCTATACTAATAAAAATTCAATATTGAGATAATATACATATACTAGAATCAAACATAAGTCTGTAGCCATCTCGACACAACAACAAACCACTAATTAAATTCTTTCTTCTCAAGGGGATATGCTACATGTTCTTGAGTTACACGGTCATTTATGAAGTAAGATTTAGATCGGCTGTATCAACACTATGAACAACCACACACGCTCCATTCCCTATCAATAAGAAAGAACTTCTCTTGATCTAGTAAGAAGAAAACAAATAAATATTAGCACATTCATGAATATTGGCCATGTGTCACCAATCAAGTGGATGACAAACTAAAAGAATAGTAGGTAATAAATTACCACACCCCAAAGTTCCTCCACCAACTTCAACCATGTTTATAGATTTCTTGTTTGGTTTCCACTTGGCTTCCTCATGCTCCCTAGAATAATGCCTAGGCTTGCCAAAAGTGAAATAGTCGCATTTTTTCTTGTTGTTCTTATTCTTCTTAAAAAAAGTCATGTTCTTTTGTTTGAGCTCTTGCTTGAATTTTTGTGGGACTTTTGAGGATTTTGGCACCACATGGCACTAGAATTCCCCTCAACAACTTTATTGCCATGTACATCTTTATTTTGTTGCCTTCTCTTCAACATCTAAAAATACAATGAGGTCAATAATGCCATAGTCTTGTCTCTTATGTTTTAGAGAAGTAGCAAAATTTGTATAGATTAGCATTAGTGTGACCTGCCATAAACTTCTCCGATGGCACACAACCAAAAACCTTGAGTTCTTTCACCAGCATATGTATTTCATGAGCTTGTTCTACTATAGAACGACCATCAATTATTCTATAGTCATGAAACTGCTCCATGACATAAAATTCACTACACACGTTAGAAACTCCATATTTGGCCTTTAGCGCGTCCCATATTTGTTTGCTAGTGGATATTGTCACATATGCATAAACTAGAATCTCCTAGCATACTTTGCCCCTTGAACATATTATCAACATCCTAAACACACACTCCTCCAAAGCAATATGTAGTCCATGTGACTAGGTTCAACAACAAAACAACAATGCATAATAGTGAACCATAATATGCATCTCTAACACCACTGTTTTAATGTTTCCCCTCAAAAACATTTGGTTTCAGTGTGATCGCAAAGCATGCTACCAAAAAAGCCTATCACATTTTTGGATTATTAGAAATTTAGGCATTTTAGTAGCAGATTAATTTAGAAAAAAATACAATAGTTTGGTGACATCATAAAAGCGCATGTGTGATCTACGCATGATGAACATGTAGGAAATAGTAACTAATATGACTTTGATCCAAAACCTTATTGGGTAGAGAGCATACCAAGTGATAGCATAGTGCCTAATCAATGTAGTCGTCTCGCTCGGCGTAGTATAGATGGGTAGCTAGGTCGATCACCATCGAATCACCATGCCAGGAAGGAGAGGACAGATCATCGATCGACACTGAGGAGGAGAGGATGAAGCTAGCAGTCGTGTCACTTGTGGACAATCCCTAAAATATGATTATCGTCCTTCACCTAAGGAGGTGAACTCTTGGAAAACACTTGTTTCAAAGGCTTGCTCTTCTAGTGCTTGTGCACGCAAGAACTAGAATGGAGTGCTTGGCTAATAGCTGAAGCAAGAGCAAAGAAGCATACTAAGAAATCATGACATGATGAAGCTTATATGAGCGAGCTAGCAGAATCGAGCAAACATGAGAAACTGAGCAAACATGAGAGATCAGGACAGAGAAAACTTCTGTAAATCTAGAACTTACAATGGGAGATCAAGAGACAAAAACTCTAGAAACTATCAAATCCCAATAGATGGCAAGAAACTGTCGAATCCCAAGAGACAATAACTATAGAAATTCCCAAATCCTAAGAGATGAGAAACTCCCAAAACTCTCATAACTCCACATGCAACTCTTTGAGTGCAAAACATCGCCACAATACACCCGCGCTAGCGCTGCGCCATGCATCGCTTTGGCTCGATAGTAGTGTCACGTGCACGCATGTGGCACACCTTCTTTATTTTCTTAACAACTCTAGGTAGACAAACAAGATCCAATAATATATGCTATGTTACCATCCTATCAACTTCCCATATGGTACTAAACCATACACAAAGCTTATTTATATGGGCCTTTAGGATTTATTCAAATACTTATATTGTCCAAACCCATAAAAATACTAACAATACTCACCATGTTCTAAGACATGTATTAAATAATCTCAAAGCCACCATTTTTTTATATACCAGGGTTTCATTAGGGGATGTTAAGTTGAACATCTACCCATAACAAGGGTTACACTCGTTCACAAGTGAACAATGGACTATGCCTTGAATTGACAATTTTGTGTAAAGTAAGTTTCACTAAAGATCTTTTATGATACTAGGCTGCTACAAGCATCCCCTCGGTTTAAAGCATATAAGTCATAGCTCAAGACTTTTCATGAGTATCTATAGACTAACCCTCATCTCATCGACTATATCTAGCAACTGAACTCATATAAGTGTGTTCCTTCTAGGATGTTCTTTAGGACAACATCCCTGCTTTAATGAGCTACTTAGATCACAATTAAAATTTGATCAACATGCTATTTAAAAAAGGAAAAACATGCATATCTAACAATCTAGACCTTATTATAAGGGTCTCTCCTTTAGTCAATCACTTACTTATTTTACCACTCTACTTTACAAGATCTCCGATCACATATAACAATTTTCCTTTATGGAACGACTTTTCAAGTGTGTCTTAAACTCATCTTCTCGATGCACCTTCTATCACATTACGTGGCAATCCCTTTATAAACTGATCTACCAGATTCTTAGACGTATGGATATAGTTCAACGCTATTACTCTAGAGTTTTCTCAGACTTCTAACATATTTTAACTGTATTTTGACATGTCTCGTAGATTTCATGTCACCCTCAGGACTATTCAATTTGATTATCATTGTTTGATTATCACAGTTCATGGATATAGCCGAGATTGGTTTTTCAACTATCGATAAATCCATAAGAATTTACAAAGCCACTCAGCCTCAACTATGTCGGTGTCTAATGTTGTGAGTACTCTTTCATCATTAATTGTTCATCTCGTTAAGATGGATCTACTTGTAAGACTTCTATGGAATCGTGTCAACTTCAAGTGAGAACACATATCAACTAGTTCTATAAATCTCATCAGCATCAGATATCCATTTTGCATCACAATAACCCTCAAGTGCCCCGATATACCCAGTATAGTGAATGACGTAGCTCATAGTCCCTTTTAGATAGCGTAGTACCCTCTCAAGGTTATTGCCGATGATTATCCCCAGATTATAAACAAATCGGCCGAATTTGCTCGGAGCAAAAGAGATGCTAGCTCTCATTGCACTAGCCAAATACACAAGAGACCCAATAATTTGAGAGTATCTCAATAGATACCGTGTCATTCCGCAATTTTTCCTTAACAACACATATGGGGCCTTAATGAGTTGGAACAGACATGCAATCACTATATCCAATGACTCAACACCTTTTCCATATAATAGGATCACACAAGAGTAGCACCACAATTTTCTCCTTCTCTTAACAGTTTTATATTAAAAACTAGTCAGTTGCCCATACTTTGCTACAGTTGTTATATATCATATAAATAGATATTGAGATATTTATTTAAATATAATTATCATTTATTTCTTTACACTAAGGTACGCGTGGTCTGGTGGTTAGCCCCAAATTTCTAGAGTAGCGGGTGTGGATTTTAGTGTTCGCTCTTGCACAATTTTTTGCGGGTGGGAGAACCGGTCAGAGCGCGTGAGGCGAGCCCAGAGTGTCAGCGCGGAGGATGAAACTATGGTAGCACCAGGTAGTCTACATTAGGTTCTTAATATAGTAGTATAGAGTAGTACAGATAACAGTAGACTCTCCTAGATCTTCGTTCCAAAGTTACTAGACACTTCCCTAGTTACGTTAACAATTTTCAAAAAATAAATATATCATCCACGTAAAAGCACAATGTAAACCTCTAAATACCAAATTTTAGAGTAAATAGGTTTATTTATTAACTAGATTTTAATTCATTTAAACTGTGGAAGAATCCAACCAACTAAAACGACGAATGTTTTCGACAGCAACAGGAAAAAAAGAAAGAAAGAAGAAAACAATACTTAAACGCTCGGTGTCGCATTGCATCATCCGTCGTTACGTTTCCCACTAGGAGCCCTGCCCGGCTGCCCGGCTGAGCTGTTTCTGCGGAGTCATAAATCCGGAAATCCCATCCATCCAGTCAACCAGCGTGAACAAACAGGAGACTCATCCAGCCTCCAGCAGGGCTCCAGAGATCGAGCAAGATGAAGGAGGGCACGGCGAACTGCGTGGACATCCTCATCGCCATCATCCTGCCCCCACTCGGCGTCTTCCTCAAGTTCGGCTGCAAGGTACGTGCACTGCTTCTAATTGATTCTCCATCTAGGATCTAGCACCTCATCGGAAAAAAAAAAATCAGTTACTACTACTATGTTACTACGTCCAGTAATCAAGTTGGCTTGCTCGCTAAAAGAACTCCATCGATTCGCAGGTCGAGTTCTGGCTCTGCCTCTTGCTCACCTTCCTCGCCTATCTTCCGGGGATCATCTACGCGATCTACGCCATCACCAAGGACTAGCGCGGTTCCAGTTGGTGAGAGCTGCAGGCTCCTTCTCTTCTCAGCTGTGAAGCTACTACTACTAGTCTACTACCGATTGATGAACCTGTCGCTTCGTTCGTGTCCTTCGATCGCTCTCTGGTTATATTGGTCGTGGATCTTGTTACCAATTTATTTATCATACAGCAACTTGTAACATGTGCTGTTCTGTATTTATTCAGTGGTCCGCGTAAAATCTGCCTCAAACCTGTGCTATAGTGTGATGCATGTGTCTCGAGGAACCCGTTTCTTGGTTGTTGGGACTTGGGGGGGGGGGGGGGGGGGGGGGGGGGGGGGGGTTCCAGTAATCTACGGCTGCTGGCACTAGTGGTAGTACCGTAGTACCATCAGATCGCGTGCTGGTTGGTCTGTCTGGTTGAAATGCATTGTGTGTCATGTCCCTGTTATATCAGGTACCGGTCCGGCGGTCCTCATCTCTTATCTGTTCATCGCTTGACCCTTTACCGCAACGTCACGTCAATTTTGTATAGACTTTAGTTACGAAGAAACACACCGGCTTGTTCTAATAAAAACGCATCCAATTATACAATTAAGCCAATAAAATTACATAATTCATAAAACATAAGCAAACAAATACATAATAATGAAGCTAAAAATTACATAATTCATGATCCAAGACCAAAAAGCAAGCATTATGTGCTCCGGACGGTGTAAGCGGTACGTGCAAGATTTATACTGGTTCGCACGTAACGTCCCTACGTCCAGTTTTCGACGGCTCGCGCTACTGATACCTTTGTTGATTAATACTTGTTGTAGTGGTTATAAGCGGGAAGAGAGGGAGGAGAGCCTCCCAACTCTCTTATGCGGAGGAGGTGGAGCTAAGGGCTACAAAGCTAGAGTCCTAACTAAGTCTTGTCTTCGCAACGGGCTCTGGTCTCTGAGTCTTCGTCGATGCCTCCTTCCTCCTTTCATCTGCCCATCCGTCTAGTACTCTCCTCGTTGCCCCCTCCCCCCACTAGTACACAAAAGTTCTATAGTGACGGTCCTAAAACTATTTTTACTGGCGTTTTTCAGTGCCGCCAGTGCTAGGGGCCAGTGGAAATCGCCATTTCCACTGGCGGTTATTCTAGAACCGCCAGTGGAAATAGCATTTCCACTGGCGGTTCTATTAAGAAAACCGCCAGTGGAAATGCTGGCGGTTTGTTTTATTTAGCCGCCAGTGGAAAGGTTTCCCGCCTTTTTTTAAATTTTCGTACTGAAATTTATATATTTACACACACAAACATATATATATATATATATATTGATATTGATAAACATGTAGTATTGATATTAAAAGCAACATGGAATTAAATTCTATCATACATTTATATACATCAAAGTTTTGTTTACAACCATGTATGCATCACACATTATATACATCAAAGTTTTCACTTAAGCTCTAATAACTATCTCGGCTAAGAGATAGTCTACTAATTTCTGTTAGTATTCTAAACTCTGGCAAAGCTAATGTTCCGGAAGCATCGTGATATTTCCCTTCTGCGGGAATGACCTCTTTCAATATGAATGTGCACAGGTCCTCAACTATGCCATACAATGCACCTTCAGTCAAGTTCTCCGGGCTTCCTTGTTAAAATTGTTGTAAAGGAAGTTTATAAACATCATCTATTTATACTCAATAATAACACATTTGCATCTTTAATGACATAAATATATACGTGACTATTACTAATAATACCTTGCCAGGGTTCGTGATGTATCGTCCGTTCATTCTCATGAACTCACACACGTAGAACCCACATAGGACCGATCCGGGTGGTTGCTTGTGGCACTACATAACGGGAGATTGGTTATTTAGTTGCAACATTGTCCTATGTATGTACATATATGATATGTATTCATAAATTCACATACTTACTGGCCAGTTATAATGGATGTCTAGTGGCACGCCTTTTTTGGACGTGTCGTACTTTCCACCTTGTAGCTTATAAAACCTAAATGCCCTGTGATCTCAAATAGAATCACCATGTTATTCTACAATTCTCATCGATATAAGTATGCATGCATAGAAAAGGCTTACAGCTCTAAGATGCCGAGGAATTTTGAATAGGCCGAAGGCTCAGTGTGCAAGGAGTCGAGCACCAGCACCTTTCCAACCTTAGGATAAATGAAGAAGCATATCCAGTGGTCCCTGTATGAATCAAACTTGTGATACATGTGTATTGAAATTATTGATTTTATTTATGCAAAATCACACTTACTTAAAGTTGTACGGGGCCACTATGGATTCCCTGTCTTGAAATTGAAGCATTGCGTGTCCTATGTAGGTGGTGTATCTTGCTTCAAAATCCTTCTTCAGATCCTGGATACGCACCTCAATTTCTTCGTCTGTTAGTCCCTGTAATGCTTCGTTGCCTTTTCCGATTCTAAAAGTGTGGTTATCCTCGCATATCTTTATTGGGTTGAGATACCCAACCCTTTTACTGGCACTAGCATTGGGATTGGTACCATAAAGGATCTCCTGCTGATCATGTTGCATTCTGCAATGCACACGTGCATGTCAGATATTGAAAATTTATACAACTCACTAATAATAACACATATATGTGGAGTATGAGTGACACTTACAATGCAAATATGGTTACAAGTTGCACGTCGAGTCTCTGAAGGTTCATCATTAACCACATATCCTCGAATGCAACAACGGCTTTTTGATTTGAACCAATAAAAGCATGGGCTGGTATATTAACACTGATGGTGTCGATGCCAACTGAAGATGCCCGCATGTACCAATCATGCAACCTTTTAATATTAGCCGGGACCTTCCTTAGTTTCTCAAAAGTGAGTAGTGGTCTGCCCGGCACATATTTTTTAGGCACGTTTTTATAATCTGTCTTAGTTGGCTTCTTTATCTTTGCGGCCATTGCCTCAGCCTTTTTTGCGGACCCCTCGAGATCGACCAAATCAACAGTGTCTGACGTGAGGCTCCGTCCAATCCCTTTCAAAAAACGAGCTGTGCCAGCAGTGGATTTACTCTTCTTTTTCTTCTCGAACGGGGACACTAATTTTGGTATAGAAACTTTAGATTTCTTTGATGGTCGTGGAGATGGCTGTGGAGAAGGTGGATCCCTGAAGGGCAATGTATGTGGCGGAGACGGTGGGCCACCATGAGGATGAGGAGAAGGAGGGTCAGAAAGAGGATGAGGAGCAGCATGTGAAGTTTGAGGAGGTGATGATGGATGTACAATAGGAACAACAATTTGAGAAGGCGGAGACGGTTGGGCCTGCGACGAATTCGACCAATCAACCAATTCGACATCCCTTCGAGGCCAAAGGATAAAATTCTTGATAGCTTGTCCAAGTGTCTCGATACCTTCGGGCCCAGGGATGTCTAGCATGTCGTCCTCGTATCCTTGGACGACTGTCGTCACTTCTACCCTGCAATATTCTTCTGGAATGTCGTTTCCATGGAACTTGCGTCCTGGGATCGCAAGGCCTGTGGCTACTTTTATAATACCCTAAAAACCAAACCATGTTTATAATCCTAATATGGTGTGTCCTAATGATGATCGGAGACCGTAGTTGCATAGATATCGTCGAGACGATTGCGATCGACTACTAGTTTGCCTTGTTTGGAGTCTGAATGAGTTTTTTCAAGTGCCGGTCGATCTGAGCCATTGGATATTAGGATTGAGGGAGTTTTCTTCTATTTATACCTCCCTAACCCTAGCAGCCACGTCCTCCCACCCTAGCAGCCATCCCCTTTTGTGCCTTGCCCAAGAGAAGAAAGGAAGAACAAGGGAGAGAAGAGAGGGAAGATTAGGGCACACAGCCGCCTGTCGTCGTCATCGTTCCTCTTCAAGAATTGGTTGGATTTCCTTTCCTCTCTCCATTGTCCCCACTTGATGGATGTTTTACCTTGTTTTGGATGAGTTTTAGGCCCTGCAATTAGCCCTTTATGTTGGATTAGATGGGAGATTAGATTTTTGATCTCGAAATTAGTCTCTACAGAATAACAGATTCGATAGTTTTTGTTCATGCCAGTTTTCTGTGGTCTTAGAGGCCTCAAAAAAATAAAATGTATATTTATGAGTTGTAGATAATTTAGATATCTTTCCGTGGCCGTGAAGAACACCTCAATCGGACTTCAGATCAGAAAGTTATTGCAGTTTTATTATAGCAGTTTTTCAGTCTCATAATTCTGTGCAGAATCTGTTCTATTAAGATTTAGGCAATTTTATCAACAGAATTCAACCTTGGCTTGTAAGAAAAGTTGTAGATAATTTCATAAGCTTTCCAGATTGTTAAAGAGTGCATTCATATGAATTATGAAACTCTAGTTATGTTTGTTTTACGGTGGCTGTTTCTGTTGGCCTGACAGAAATGAGCGGGTCTGTTCACTGGTAGGTTTCATCAAGTAAATGGCCGAATTGGCTCTCCTAGCTATGGAGACTTTTGTAGAGGGATAAAAGTTCTTACTTCCAGCAGAATTTCATGATTTTTGGTTGAGTAGTTTGTGAGATATCGAATTTTGAAAGTTAACTATGCGGCTGTCTAAAACAGATTCAGTCAATTATCTTGTAATATGTTTTAGACTTATAGATGGCAGAATTTAATTATCTATTGAATACCGAAGTTGTAGAGTATTTTGTGTAGATACTTCTAGAGTATTTGTTTGATATTACCACTGTTATAATTTTAAAGATACAAAATTAACAAACAGCGCTGCTGCTGTTTGACATGTGGTTCACGGTGGGAGTCTTTTCACCAGGTCTTGGTTTCAAGCGTAGGAACGATTTGTTGATTGTTGGCAAATGTTTATGAAATATTTGTACTAAGTTTTATGCCCCGCAACAGGTGGTTATGCTCCGGATCATGCTTAGTACATTTTCTTCTTCGATGAAGGCAAGTGAATGTAGCGGTGGTTGCTACCGTTTTGACTTGTTGTTTCATCGCCTACACTCTAATATTCAGAATCATCAAATTCTTTCGTAATTGAACTCTATGGGATGCTTTACTTGATTGTATTATATTGATGCTTAATCATATATTGACGATGATGATGATTCGAGTATGACCCACGAGATTAATTCACACTCCTGAAGGTGAATGAAGTATTATTTGAGGTTTGTATTGTATCTGAAGGTAAACGAAGTATTGTTTGAGGTTTATATTGTATTTGAAGGAAGTGAAGTATATTGATAAATGCAGCATGCCATATACATTGCATGATTCACTTGCATCTGAAGTTTTGTCGTGACCTATGGTCCGACCGTACCGGTACAACTTAGCATCGTACGTTGCCCGAGGAGGGGTACGATGCGGCTTCATACCCTTAGAGGTATGAAGGCAGAGGACATATGCATTGCATTCATATGCATTCATTGAAGTGATATTTGCAGATGGTGTGGTTTTATACTCTAAGAGATATGAAGGCAGAGGACTTACACATTGCATTCCTATGCATACATTGAAGTGATATTTGCAGGTATTGTTGACGCAGGGAAGTGTTATACAACCTATTGTGGTCGTTCGAGGAAATGAGATGGCATTGGTTATTTTGGGACTATTGAGTTCTATATCTACAAGTATTTCTGATCTCAATTGTGATCCCTTTTAAAATGTTGATTAATTCAATTCTTTTGGTTTAAATATCTCGTCAAAATATTTTACTTGCTGAGATGTTTCATCTCACTCTAGCATTACTCAATGCAGGTACTTAATTCATGTTGGGAATGAGGGAAGTAGCAGCACGTCCACCTTCACTCTCATAATAACGCTGCCCAGGCACAACCATGATTTAATTAGAAACTTCTTGTCAATGATGTTTGTTTTTAACTAGTCGTGCACACTAGTTAATTCAGTTTATGTCGTTATGGTTATCTTCCCATTGCTAGCAGATTATTAATGTCTAGTATGTTTTCTTATCATGATATCTGTTTATACTCTGTTGCTTCCACGTTTATGCAAATTTCCAAAGGAGATGCTGTCGAAATTTTATATATGAATGTTAGTTGTGTAGTTTAGTAGCATTTCAGGGTGTTTGTGGATCCTGGGGTGTTACAGTTGGTATCAAAGCATAGGCTTTAGATTCTTGGCAATTTGAAGATAAATTTGACACACTTGCACATATAGGAAGGTTGTGGGTTCAAATATCTTTGATATATGTTAATGTCTTTGAAGTGCAGATGAAATAATTTCACCCTCCCTAATCCTTTACGGTGATGTGGTAAGTTGTTTATGACTTAATGCCTGATATAATTCATTTCTAAATTTTGATATTGTTTATTAATAAGATTGATATCGCTGTTCTTTTGTGAGATTGAAGTCGTTATTATGCTTGTGATATACGTGTATGCCTATGTTGTTTTCAACATGTTTTTCATGGTTGAGTTTTATTACAATAATATTGTTATATATGTTTGATCGAGGATGTTTCCAAGAGGAGTGTGAATTGCATGTTTTGGGTTACAAGGTAACCATCGATTTGGATTTAAGTTGTTGGGCGGTTGGTGGATAGCTCCAACTATCTTTGCAAGGAATGATTGTTTATGCCGAGAAACCAGTTCTGAAAGAAATGAAAATTGGTACTTTTATATGGATTTTGGGGGAAAGTCTTTACATAGCTAGCCAGAGTGGATTACATGTCTCCCTTCTATCTTGTGTTTTAGTAGCCACAAAGCCTAGATGTGGTTTAAAGTGGTTGAATGTTAGTCATGCTAATTGTAGAATAAATCTTTTATTTTCTTGATCCATTGATTATATATTAATACGTTGAGGATCTGATGGTTATCTCCCTGATGCATGCTTGTGGAGCCATTGTTGGACCACTTATCTATTGGTTTGAATGAAGTCATTGCCTAGCCTAGAGTTGGTTGGGTGTGGTTAGTCACCTATTTCTAAACGATGTGGTTCTTACATCAGATTGAGGTGTTTGTCATGTGTGTGAAGGATTATAGGGTTATTATTGACCCTGTATGTCTGGTACTTTGAGTGCATCGTATGATGGAATGAAATGTAAGTTTCTGAACTACAGTAGATGAAGACTTATGTTATGAGTAGGTTAACCTTACTAGTTTGGATATTTTTTTAGTTGAGTTGTTGGATGAAGTATAGTGACATTAGTTAAGCAAAGTATTGTGTTGTTGCTGTGCTGTCAGTGCTCTTTGTGGAGTTTTTGGCATTTGTTCGATGAACTGTGCCGCACAGAATGTTATTGGCTTCTTGTTGGCTTTATTGCTCCATTAGTTCTGTAGACTTTCTCCCTTTTGTGGGGTGTAAAGAATGTTAGCTTACATGATTATCTTTTTCATGACGTCAAGAACAAGGTTTAGGAAGATTAGGAGTTTTGTTTCAATAGAACGACTTGTTTCGTGGTGCTTTGATGTGAGGTGTTTGATCTTCTTATGCATTCATCTGGTGTGGATGTTTGATAATTGAATTAAAATGAATTGTTGAAGTTGGTAAGAGTTGTTCTTAGTGCATATTACCTCTTCATAAAAAGAGTGTTGTTTTAAGACATTGATCTTGATGTATAGTTGCATCCAAATTCAATGATAGCAAATCCTAGTGTTGATTGCACCTATGACAATGCCTTGGGAATTCATTTTATATTGTTTTATGATTGTTGTCAAGGTGTGTCATTTTCTTTGGTAAATTAGTCCGACTTAGAGGTTATTTCATGAAAAACTCTTTTCATGATCTCGTCAAGGCTACTAGTCTACTATATGAGTCTATTTAGGGTGTTTGGCCGAGTTTTACCGTTGGTGAATGTCTTGATTTGTAGAAGTGGCTGAATTCGAGGACGAATTCTTTTAAGGGGGGTAGAATATAATACCCTAAAAACCAAACCATGTTTATAATCCTAATATGGTGTGTCCTAATGATGATCGGAGACCGTAGTTGCATAGATATCGTCGAGACGATTCCGATCGACTACTAGTTTGCTTTGTTTGGAGTCTGAATGAGTTTTTTCAAGTGCCGGTCGATCTGAGCCATTGGATATTAGGATTGAGGGAGTTTTCTTCTATTTATACCTCCCTAACCCTAGCAGCCACGTCCTCCCACCCTAGCAGCCATCCCCTTTTGTGCCTTGCCCAAGAGAAGAAAGGAAGAACAAGGGAGAGAAGAGAGGGAAGATTAGGGCACACAGCCGCCTGTCGTCGTCATCGTTCCTCTTCAAGAATTGGTTGGATTTCCTTTCCTCTCTCCATTGTCCCCACTTGATGGATGTTTTACCTTGTTTTGGATGAGTTTTAGGCCCTGCAATTAGCCCTTTATGTTGGATTAGATGGGAGATTAGATTTTTGATCTCGAAATTAGTCTCTACAGAATAACAGATTCGATAGTTTTTGTTCATGCCAGTTTTCTGTGGTCTTAGAGGCCTCAAAAAAATAAAATGTATATTTATGAGTTGTAGATAATTTAGATATCTTTCCGTGGCCGTGAAGAACACCTCAATCGGACTTCAGATCAGAAAGTTATTGCAGTTTTATTATAGCAGTTTTTCAGTCTCATAATTCTGTGCAGAATCTGTTCTATTAAGATTTAGGCAATTTTATCAACAGAATTCAACCTTGGCTTGTAAGAAAAGTTGTAGATAATTTCATAAGCTTTCCAGATTGTTAAAGAGTGCATTCATATGAATTATGAAACTCTAGTTATGTTTGTTTTACGGTGGCTGTTTCTGTTGGCCTGACAGAAATGAGCGGGTCTGTTCACTGGTAGGTTTCATCAAGTAAATGGCCGAATTGGCTCTCCTAGCTATGGAGACTTTTGTAGAGGGATAAAAGTTCTTACTTCCAGCAGAATTTCATGATTTTTGGTTGAGTAGTTTGTGAGATATCGAATTTTGAAAGTTAACTATGCGGCTGTCTAAAACAGATTCAGTCAATTATCTTGTAATATGTTTTAGACTTATAGATGGCAGAATTTAATTATCTATTGAATACCGAAGTTGTAGAGTATTTTGTGTAGATACTTCTAGAGTATTTGTTTGATATTACCACTGTTATAATTTTAAAGATACAAAATTAACAAACAGCGCTGCTGCTGTTTGACATGTGGTTCACGGTGGGAGTCTTTTCACCAGGTCTTGGTTTCAAGCGTAGGAACGATTTGTTGATTGTTGGCAAATGTTTATGAAATATTTGTACTAAGTTTTATGCCCCGCAACAGGTGGTTATGCTCCGGATCATGCTTAGTACATTTTCTTCTTCGATGAAGGCAAGTGAATGTAGCAGTGGTTGCTACCGTTTTGACTTGTTGTTTCATCGCCTACACTCTAATATTCAGAATCATCAAATTCTTTCGTAATTGAACTCTATGGGATGCTTTACTTGATTGTATTATATTGATGCTTAATCATATATTGATGATGATGATGATTCGAGTATGACCCACGAGATTAATTCACACTCCTGAAGGTGAATGAAGTATTATTTGAGGTTTGTATTGTATCTGAAGGTAAACGAAGTATTGTTTGAGGTTTGTATTGTATTTGAAGGAAGTGAAGTATATTGATAAATGCAGCATGCCATATACATTGCATGATTCACTTGCATCTGAAGTTTTGTCGTGACCTATGGTCCGACCGTACCGGTACAACTTAGCATCGTACGTTGCCCGAGGAGGGGTACGATGCGGCTTCATACCCTTAGAGGTATGAAGGCAGAGGACATATGCATTGCATTCATATGCATTCATTGAAGTGATATTTGCAGATGGTGTGGTTTTATACTCTAAGAGATATGAAGGCAGAGGACTTACACATTGCATTCCTATGCATACATTGAAGTGATATTTGCAGGTATTGTTGACGCAGGGAAGTGTTATACAACCTATTGTGGTCGTTCGAGGAAATGAGATGGCATTGGTTATTTTGGGACTATTGAGTTCTATATCTACAAGTATTTCTGATCTCAATTGTGATCCCTTTTAAAATGTTGATTAATTCAATTCTTTTGGTTTAAATATCTCGTCAAAATATTTTACTTGCTGAGATGTTTCATCTCACTCTAGCATTACTCAATGCAGGTACTTAATTCATGTTGGGAATGAGGGAAGTAGCAGCACGTCCACCTTCACTCTCATAATAACGCTGCCCAGGCACAACCATGATTTAATTAGAAACTTCTTGTCAATGATGTTTGTTTTTAACTAGTCGTGCACACTAGTTAATTCAGTTTATGTCGTTATGGTTATCTTCCCATTGCTAGCAGATTATTAATGTCTAGTATGTTTTCTTATCATGATATCTGTTTATACTCTGTTGCTTCCACGTTTATGCAAATTTCCAAAGGAGATGCTGTCGAAATTTTATATATGAATGTTAGTTGTGTAGTTTAGTAGCATTTCAGGGTGTTTGTGGATCCTGGGGTGTTACAACTTTCTTTGTACGCTGATTGTTAATACCATATCTTATAACTAGTGTGCATGCCACAGGCCTTGTGATGTCATCAACTGGATAGCGGACCTTATTTCCCGTTGACGCGAAAGAGCTTGGGATGGTCGTACCCTCGGTGGAAGCCGGCGTTTGAGCTGCTGGAATTATTTGCATCTGAGGAGTGGTCATCTGTTGAATAGACATCGCACTCGCCATCACCAATTGCTGCATCAATTCTGGAGGAGGATTCGATAGCATTTCAGACATCAGGCCTTTGAACTCTTTCTTGGCCTCCTCCTTAAAATAATTCGCCATCTCTTCCTTGTATCGATCACGTTTCTTGTACAGACCTTCCCATTGTGGTCTGAATCCTTCCTTCCATCCTTCCTTAGATGAGATTCCTCGTACACGACCAGGATGCTCAGGGTTACCGAGACCAGCCGTTAGAATGTCTCTCTCCCTTTGCGGCTTAAATGTTCCTTGGGTCTGATTAGCTGCAATTGCATATATGTTTTTTGCCGCTTCTTCGACAGTGGGATCATAAAAAGATACACCAGACTCAGTTTCCCTTGGTTTTCTAGCACGGATCCAATTAGCTGTCCTTTCACCAAGTTGCTCGGACAGCGTCGGCAACCCTGTAGCCTTCTTCTCGACGTCTTCTTGTCTCCATTTAGGAACCTGACGCTTGTAACCACCTATGCCAAGGTGGTGGTGGTATTTGTTCTTCTTAGATAGTTCCGAATTTGCCTCACTTAGCGATATGAAATCAGGGCTGCTCCTCTCTCTAGAAATACTGCCCACTGACCTGCTGAGATTTTATATTTTTCGTCGGGTCTAGGCCTTTCTTTGCAAACTTTATATTCATCTCAGACCTCCAGTTTCGGAAATTGATTGCAAACTGCTTCATCGTGTATTTTTTCACGAGTTCTTCTGAACCCCCAGGCAAAACAAACCTCGTTATTAGCTTATTCCACATTTGATTCTTGACATCATCTGATACATCTCTCCACTGTCAGATTGTGATGTCAAGATTATCTCTAACTAAGAACCCAAGTGCATTCCGGAACTTAGGCAGTGCCTCTTCTGGAGCTACGGGCTGACCATTCGGGCTCACGTCTGCGATTTTATATGTCTTGTTAGGAAACTTGTTTAGCCCCCTGTCACCTCTGTTCCGATCGCTCTGCTTCCTTTTCCTTGACCTCTCGGTGGTTGTCTCGGTCGGTTCCGGTGCGCCTTGGGTCGGTTCCGGTGCGCCTTGGGTCGGTTCCGGTGCGTCTTGGGTCAGTTCCGGTGCGTCTTGGTATCATGCCGCAGCTTTTTCGAGCATCGCGCGAAATTGAGACAAGACCTCCTATTCATGTAATAAAATGCACAAGAAATCATGCATGTGTAATAGACATTGTGAAATCAGCTAATTAATTAGGTACACACACGAAATTAAGGATGTGTAATTTACCTCATGGTCTTATGGATCATAAGTAGGGTCACGTTGCAACTCACGCGCAGCGGCCCTATCTTTCCTAGTGGTAGGAAAAGGGTCGCTAGGCGTTTCATATCCTTCACTGCTAGATTCTTCTTGAGCAACACTCTTGTCCATGTGGTCGGGCCCTAATCCTTGGTCCTTCGTTGGAGAACTCATTGAGCTATACATATACAAATACATATTAACACATATTAACATAAGCAATAATTAAATTCATATTAACAAATACCCTAACCCTTAACCACTAACACTAACCCTAACCCCTAATATTGTGATACGGATATTATCGAGTTACGTATAGAGAGGGAGAGTCGTATAGGACGTAGAGAGAGAGAGAGAGAGATGGAGAGTCGTATAGAACGTATAGAGAGGGAGCGAGGGAGAGTCGTATAGAACGTAGAGAGAGATGGAGAGTCGTATAGAACGTATAGGGAGGGAGAGAGGAGGAGTCGTATAGGACGTAGAGAGAGAGAGATGGAGAGTCATATAGAATGTATAGAGAGGGAGAGAGGGAGAGAGGAGGAGTCGTATAGGACGTAGAGAGAGAGAAATGGAGAGTCGTATAGAACGTATAGAGAGGGAGAGAGGGAGAGAGGAGGAGTCGTATAGGACGTAGAGAGAGATGGAGAGTCGTATAGAACGTATAGAGAGGGAGAGAGGAGGAGTCGTATAGGACGTAGAGAGAGAGAGATGGAGAGTCGTATAGAACGTATAGGAGGAGTCGTATAGGACGTAGAGAGAGTCGTAGGAAATGGCGTTGTTAATGAAGCTTTGATTTTTTTGCTTTGCTAATGAAGCTTGATGCATACTCTTTGTGTGAGAGAGACCAAGGACAGGTGATGAGAACTCGCTCTGGTCAAGTGGGGTTCTGATGAGTTGCTCTTAATCGAAGCAACGCAAGTGTGCTGTACGTCGTCTTCTAATTTCACTAGCTAATAGTACTACAATGGGATACGTTGTTTGAGACAATCAGACAACTATTTGCCAGTGACATCTGGTAGAGCTCACATAACTCTATAAAGCTAAACGGATAAAAACTGAATTGCTCCATGGCAGAAGTGAAGTGAATCTAGTCTACATTTTATACTAAAGAGTGGAAGCCAAAAAAACATGCTTTTCCGCTGCTCTCTCCTCTCTCTCTCTCCCTCTCCCTCTCCCTCTCTTTCCTCTCTCTTCCCTCCCTCCCTCTCCCTCTCTTTCCTCTCTCTTCCCTTTCCCTCTCTCTCCTCTCTCTCTCTCTCCCTCCACTCTCTTTCCTATATATACACTCCCTCTCCCTCCTCTCTCTTCTCTCTCTCTCCCTCCCTCCACTCTCTTTCCTCTCTCTTCCCTTTCCCTCTCTCCTCTCCTCTCTCTTCCCTCTCCCTCTCCCTCTCTCCTCTCCTCTCCCTCTCTCTCACTCTCTGCAGAGACGCGCATAGGGTTTACACCCTAAACCCTAAACCCTCTCCCTCTCTTCCCTCTCCCTCCTCTCTCTTCCCTCTCACTCTCTCACTCTTCCTAGGCCTAGGGTTTACACGCGCGGCGGCGGCACGTGCACGGCGGCGGCGCGTGCACGGCGGTGCGGCGTGCCCGAGCGATCATAGTCGAAGAAGGGAGAGAGAGAGGAGAACTCACCTACGGCGTGGGGACGACGGCATGGATGACGGCGTGGACGACGGCGGCTCACGACGGAGAAGATCGCCGGGGCGAAATTTCGGCAGCCTAACGACGAGAAGTGTAAAAGACAGGGCGCCAAACACTTAGCGAAATTTTTGGCCCCGCGCGCGCTCCTTTATATAGGAGATATTTCTACTGGCGGTTGACAATGACAACCGCCAGTAGAAATAATTTCTACTGGCGGTTGTCATAGAGAACCGCCAGTAGAAATGCCTTCCACAGACTGTGGAGGCCATTTCTACTGGCGGTTGTCATCGAGAACCGCCAGTAGAAATGCCTTCCACAGACTGTGGAGGCCATTTATACTGGCGGTTTTCGTTGTGAACCGCCAGTAGTAATATTTTTAGTATATTATTTTTTATTGTATATTCATACATTAAGTATATAAATTTTTATACATATTAAATATATAAATATATATATTTAGTATACATAATATATATATTTATATATTACTTCTCTCTCTCCCTCCTCTCTCTCTCTCTCTCCTCTCTCTCCTCTCTCTCTCCTCTCTCTCCTCTCCCTAGCTCCTCTCTCCCCTCTCTCTCTCCTCTCTCTCTCCTCTCCCTAGCTCCTCTCTCTCTTCTCTCTTTCTCCTATCTCTCTCTCCTCTCTCTCCCTCTCTCTCTCCTCTCTAGAAAGTCACTAGAATGCCCGTTCTTGCAGTGTTTAAATACTACGTCGTCTCCTGGCTTCGCGTCTCTCGTCACCATTGGTGTGAAGTTCTTTCACAAGTATCAGATCTGGTAAACATCTTTCCAAGTTCTTTCACAGCATGTTCTTTGAAGATGCTTGTTTCTTACTGCCTGATATATATATTAGTTGAATAGTCCTCCCTGCTTTTATTTTACCTCGCATTCTAGGTGATAAACCATGACCGGGAAAAAGACCACGGCTTCCTCTGACGGCGGCACTCCAAAGAAAGCCAAGGTGGTGGTGGAGGATGAGGAAGAGGCGACTGTGACACTATCCGTGGAGAAGGACGCGCTGAAGAATGGGCATTCTAGATGTGCAAAGTGCTGCATCCGCACGGACGGTAAGTGTTGGACCTGCTCCGAGCGCATTGGCAACAATAACTCTCTCTCCCTCTCCCTCTCCTCTCTAGAAAGTCACTAGAAAGTCGTGTAAAATTACATGCTTCGGTTTGTCGCTAACAATAATCAATTACATGACATGTCCTAACAATAATCAATTACATGACAACTATATAATCTAGGGAGCTATTGTTCTGCCTTGTCCATCGTGGCGTACCCAGGGCATCGAATTGCGTGGGATGCTTCGCTCAACGTTCCTTATCTTGGTTGGATGGTCTATGAAAAGAGACATGTCGTTGAACTGGTTAAAATCCTCTAAATCAGATACACCATCAACTCCTATAGCTTGTTGTTTTCCAGGAAAAACTACATGCTTCGGTTTGTCGGTGTTTTTCTTCTCATTGTTAGAAATGATCTGTTCAGCATAGAAGACCTGTGCAGCACGATTAGCAAGGATCCATGGGTCATCTTTGTAACTTACCTTACTTAGATCAAGAACTCTGACCCCATAGTTGTCTACCGTGACATGTTTGTCTTCAACCCATTTACATCGGAAAACCGAGATCTGAAATGTACCATAGTCTAGTTCCCATATGTCCTCAATAAAGCCAAAATATGTAATAATCTCACCAGTTTCATCATCTATGGTCTCGCATCGAACACCACTGTTTTGTGATATGCTCTTTTTGTCCTTGGACTTGGTACAAAATGTGAATCCACTAATGTCATAGGTTTGCCATGTTGTGACCTGGCGTGATGGTCCAGATGCCAACCCCTTGATGGTTTTTTCTTCTATTGTTTCTCCACGTGGAATGTCCTTCACCATTAGCCATGTGTTGAACCGCTGCTTATGTTGCTTCATTACCCAATCAGCCGTATGCTCAGGATTTTGCTCGTGAAGCTCATTGATGTGTTGTTGGATAAATGGTTCTATTATCGCTAGCTGATGTAGGATGCTGTGATGTGCCTCAAGTACTGTATTGTAATCTGGTGGGATGAAAGATTTCCGTCCCATCCTCTCGCTTCCATACAATCTACCCTCGTGTCGTGACGGAGGCAGACCTATTGCAACCTGGTCTTTTAGGATACTATTGCAGAATGGACCTCCGGACTCAATGGCCTCTTCGGTACAGTACCCCTCTATCATGGATGCCTCGGGACGAGCACGGGTTGATACATAGCCATTCAGTATTGACATGAAACGCTCGTACGTCCACATTTCATGCAAGTACATAGGACCCAATGCCTCTATTTGTGGCACCAAGTGCACCACAAGGTGCACCATAATATCAAAGAACGATGGAGGGAAACACATCTCAAACTGTGATATTGTCTCCACTGCGAATTCCTGAAGAGATGCCAACTCATCACGATCAATTACCTTTTGTGAAATTCTGTTGAAAAAGTAGCACAACCGTGTGATTGCCATCTTTAAAAACAAAGGATTTATAGCCCTGATGGCAATAGGTAGGAATGTAGTCAGCATGACATGACAATCATGTGAGTTGTAGTTGGTGACTATCAGGTCTTTCATTGACACAATACTTCGTATGCTAGAGCAGAATCCGGATGGGACTTTCAAATTCTTAAGCCAAACACACATCGCATGTTTCTCATCTACATTGAGATTGTGGCTTGCTGCTGGGAGATGATACTTCCCATTTTCTTGAAGAACAGGATGTAGTTCCTTTTTTATGCCTAAATTTACCAAGTCCATGCGTGAATTGAGCCCTTCTTTTGTTTTGCCCTTTATGTCTAGCAAGGTGCCAATTATGCTTTCAAACACGTTCTTCTGAACGTGCATACCATCGATCGCATGCCGCACATCTAACTCTTTCCAGTAAGGCAAGTACTCGAAGAAAATAGACTTTTTCTTGAATATAGCCCCCGGAGCTGGTTTGGCATCCTTCCTTGTTTTTCCGTCTTTTGTCTTCTTCCCGAAAACAAACTTGATATTCCTGACTATTTCAAAAACTCTATGACCTTTATTGTTACCCGATGGAGCAGTAGAATGTAGTTCACCATTATTGTCAAAGTACTTATCCATCTTTCGCATGTGGTACCTGTGTCCTTCCAATAAAAAGCATCTGTGCCTTATGTACACTATCTTCTTAGATGCAGTAAGGGACACATAAGCAGTTTCATCAATGCATACTGTGCAGCCAACCTTTCCCTTAAACTGGCCTGATAATGTGAAGAGTGCAGGGTAATCGTTGATCGTAACAAAAATAATTGCTCTCAGCGTGAGTGAATCTTTACGATACTCATCCAACATTTGAACACCCGTTACCCACAATATTTTCATATCCTCCATTAAGGGCTCTAAAAATACATCCATATCAACTCCAGGTTGTGTAGGTCCAGAAATAAGCATGGTTAGCAAAATGTACTTCTGTTTCGGCATCAACCATGAAGGAAGGTTGTATATGGTGAGGATCACTGGCCATGTGCTATGCTTGCTGCTCCTTTTAGCAAATGGATTCATTCCATCAGTACTCAGTGTGAACCTAACATTTCTTGGTTCATCAGCAAAGTCTCGGTGGTTCTCATTGAAATCTTGCCACTGCTTCCCATCGGCTGGATGTCGAAGCTTCCCATCGTTTTTGTGCTCATCAAAAGCATGCCAGCTCATAAGTTTGGCATCCTCAGGGTTAGCGAACAAACACCTCAATCGATCGACGACGGGGAGGTACCACATCACCAAAGCAGGAATCTTTTTGAGCGCATAATAGTCTACTTCTTCTTTTTCTTTGCTCGTGGATTTTGAAGTCTTCTTTTTGGCTTTCTTTCGCTTCTTCCCTTTAGACACAGATGCAACACACTCTTCCTCTCGATAGTCTTTATTCGTCTTGTACCTACTTGCACCACACTTTGGGCAGCTCTCCAAGTCTTTATAATCATCACCTCGATAAAGGATACAGTGATTTCTACACGCGTGGATCTTCTCCACGCCCATAGTGAGTGGACTGATTAGTTTCTTTGCATAGTACGTGTTAGCAGGCACTTTGTTCTCCTTTGGAAGCATGTCTGCGACAATACTCAAGAACGCATCGAAGCCAGCATTAGACAGACCATATCTAGCTTTTAACATCAACAGCTTTAACACAGACCGGAGCGTCGTGAACTCTTTGGTACAGCCCTTAGACTCGTTGTACAAAGGCTCTTCTGCTGCCTTCTTCAGGGACTCCATACCTTTCATGAAGAACATCGATGGATCTGTATGACGACGCAACATTGCCTCTAACAACTCTGCATCTTCCTCGTCCATAACATTTGGCAGAACATGGGTTCTTTCACGTTCATTTCCTCCAGCGTAACCATGATCAGTAACATTTGGCACTACATGTTCGCTCTGTGGAAGAGGTTGTTGTGTCTCATGAACGAACTGAAAGCTGTCGTCGATGTTCGTAGGGCTTCCAGCTGTATAAGGCGAAGAGCTACCCTCTCCATGCTTTGTCCAAATTATGTAATCCTTCACAAATCCTCGGCATACCAGATGAGATATGATTTGTTCTGTGTCATCAAATACAACAACATTTTTGCAGTCCATGCATGGACAATATATGTGCTTTGTCTTTGTTCTCCAAGCATGGTTCGTAGCGACAACAATAAACTTATGGACCTCAGATATGTATGATGGATCTAGCCTTGATAAGTTATACATCCAGGATATCCTCTCCATCATCACTTGTAAAAAAAGTAACATAAAACACACAAGACACACAAATTGGCAAGAGAAACATATACCAATATCTCCTAACAACTAAATATATCATGGATAAAGAAAATTGGCAAAAGAAACATGAACAACCTTTCTTAGCGACCTTCTTCCAAAAAATAAAGATCAAAACCTCCCCTTGTATTTTGTGAAATCTGGCCTTCCAATAAAAGTTGGGCTGCGCGCGAGCTACACAGTTTTTGTCGGGAAGGATGAAGCATAGGCGGTTGGATCGATTAGGCAACCTAACTACTTTATCTCTAACACATGGTGAAACCCTAGATCCAAAATGTGGCTAAAATGGAGGAAAAATGAACAAAATTTGGCAAAAGAAACATAAGCCAAACTTTCCTAGCAACTAATAAACAAAAAATCTTAATACCCAAACCTATCTCTAGCACATGGTGAAAGCCTAGTTTCAAAATGTAGTTAAAATTGAGCAAAAATGAACAATAATTGGCAATTGAAACATAATTAAACCAACCTTTCGTAACAATTAATAAAAACAATCTTAATTACCAAACCTATCATCCTCCCTCTCCATACAACACATTCACCATTCATTAAGCAACTAAATATGTGTCATGGATAAACTTATTTGAGAACTAAACATGAAAAAGGAGAGGGAATAGACAAAATCTAACCATCTTAAGCAACCTCATTTGAGGAAATAGAGAAAATAACCTAGCTATACTCTTCTCTCTCACATGTAAAACCCTAGATCCAAAATGTGGCTAAAATTGAGCAAGAATGAACAAAAATTGACAAAGAAACATAAACCAACCTTTCTTATCCACCTTCTTCCAAAAAATGAAGACCAAAACCTCCTCCCTTGTATTTTGTGAAATATGGACCTCCAAAATCGCCTCCAATGGAAGTTGGCTGCGAGCTACAGCTCCTGTCGGGGGGAGGAAGAGTGGTATTTATAACAGATAGTTCACTGGCGGTTGGCTTGAAAAACTGCCAGTGGAAACCTATTTCCACTGGCAGTTCTCTTAACACAACAGCCAGTGGAAATAGGATATTTCCACTGGCGGTTGTGTTACACCAACCGCCAGTGGAAACTAGATGTTCACTAGCGGTTCTGTTACACCAACCGCTAGTGGAAATATAACCGCCAGTGGAAATAGGTTTCCACTGGCGGTTCCCAAGCCGGGACCACCTGGTTTTTTTTACTGGCGCGCGGTAACTGAAACCGCCAGTGATAATTTATGGGTGCCGCAGGCTTTGAGCTCTTTTCTACTAGTGCCCGTCTGACACTATGGGAGAGACAAACTTTGCCTAGCGCTAAATATTTTGCTGAGTGTGAATTCACGGGCACTAGGCAAAGATCTTCTTTGCCGAGTGTTACGCTGGGCAAAGCAAGACACTAGGCAAATCAGTCGTTTGCCGAGTGTCCGCCACTAGGCAAAGAAAAACACTGGGCAAATCGAAAGTTTGCCTAGTGCCAGACACTAGGCAAAAAACGCTCGGCAAATTGGAAGTTTGCCTAGTGCCAGCCACTAGGCAAAGAAAAACACTTGATAAACTAGCATCGTCAGCTAACACCATCCACCAACCGTTAATGTTGCCGAGTATCTGACTTCGACACTCGACAAAGAAGGTCTCTTTGCCTAGTGTCGGACTGGAACACTAGGCAATGAGGCACTTTACCTAGTGTCTTATTTTGACACTCGGTAAATTTTTTTTCTTTTTTTTCTGCTTCCAAACTTTTTATGATGTGTTTCTATAGCACCTAGAACTATATGTCAAGTTTTGGTAAAATTTTTGAAGTTTTTACTATATTTACTCAATTTATTTCATTTAATTGAATTTCTTTTGATAATTCAAATTTGAACTGCAAGTCATTCGCATGATGGAAAAATGGTATTCATGTTATTTATCATAATTTGAGACCTTATCGGGTAACAGACTATAAATTTTAAACATCATATTCATGAAACATGACCACAAACTTACGGTCCAGTTGTTTTTTAATTGTATAAAAATCAAACAAAGTCCGAAAATCATTAAACTTGTTGAGATGTCATGATATCATATGTGGAGGCTGTGATAAAAAGTTGACAAGGTTTCATACAAGTTTGACACGAACGATAGTTACCACCTAGTCATTAGCTTGCTTCCAGAGGGTCATGTTCTGCCAAAGAGCATGTATGAGGCACAGAAACTTCTTCGTGCAATCAAGATGCCATATGAGCAGATACATGCTTGTCCCAAGGGGTGCATCCTATTTATTAGAAAAGAATACTCAGAAGCAAAGTACTGTTCAAAGTGTAAATCCTCTAGGTTCATGGAGGTAGACTCTACTGATGGCCAGAAGAGGCAGCTTGACATCCCCATGAAAATCCTACGGCACCTTCCTTTCATACCTAGGATCCAGCGGCTATACATGACCGAGGAATCCACGAAACAGATGACATGGCACAAAAATGGCAAATGATACAATCCCGATAAGATGGTACATGCATCCGATGGTGAAGCATGGACCCACTTTGATTCCATTCACCATGTGAAAGCCGAAGAGGCTCGTAATGTACGTGTTGCGCTTGCCATAGATGGGTTCAATCCTTATGGACTAATGGCTATCCCATACACATGTTGGCATGTGTTCGTTATCCCCCTCAATCTCCCCCCCGGTGTATGCTTTCAACGACAAAACGTGTTCTTGTCATTGATAATTCCTGGACACCCGGGGAATAAAATGGGTGTGTATATGGAGCCTGTGATTGATGAATTGGTCCATGCTTGGGAGGAAGGGGTGTGGACATACGATCGAGCTACAAAGAAAAACTTCAAAATGCATGTTTGGTACCAGTACTCCATGCATGACTTCCTAGCGTATGGGCTATTCTCCGCCTGGTGTGTTCACGGGAAGTTCCCATGCCCAGTATGCAAGGAAGGTTTGAGGTTCCTTTGGTTACAGAAGGGTGGCAAGTATTCATCGTTTGACAAACATCGACAATTCCTTCCTCTTGACCATGCATTCAGACTAGACATCAAGAACTTTACGAAAGATGTCATAGTGACAGACCACCCACCTACAATGATGACTGGTGCTGAAGTTCGTCAACAGATAGATGGTCTCGTGGTCAATCCAGAAGGTGGTTTTGTGGGATATGGTGAGCAACATATGTGGACCCACAAGTCGGGCTTGACTCGGCTCCCCTATTATGGTGACCTTCTCCTTCCACACAATATTGACGTGATGCACACTGAAAAGAATGTCGCCGAGGCACTTTGGGCAACAATCATGGACATTCCTGATAAGTCAAAGGATAATGTAAAGGCAAGAGTGGATCTGGCAGTGTTATGTGATAGACCAAACCAAGAGATGAAGCCGCCTAGTAGTGGAAAGACATGGAGAAGGCCTAAGACCGATTTCATCCTGAGCAAGGCATAGAGGAGGGAAGTACTAGTATGGATCAAGACATTAATGTTCCTTGATGGGTATGCGGCTAACCTGAGTAGGGGGTGAACTTATCTACTATGCAAGTCTTAGGGATGAAGAGTCATGACTACCACATATGGATTGAGCGGCTTCTTCCGACGATGGTTCGAGGCTATGTCCCTGAGCATGTCTGGCTAGTGCTTGTATAGTTGAGCTATTTCTTCCGCCAGCTTTGTGCCAAGGAGTTATCTCAGACCATGATTGCAGACTTGGAAAGGATGTCATCGGTGTTGTTGTGTAAGTTGGAGAAGATATTTCCACTTGGCTTCTTCAATCTGATGCAACATTTGATTTTGCACCTCCCGTATATTCAACAAGGCAGAGCGGGTGAAGCAAGAGTTGTGGGTAAATCTTTCTTATCCCATATTGCTCAATACATTGCATTCATTGGACATTTTTGAAATAATGAATGGATGCATCGTGTTTGTATATATAGGATTTCTATAGATGTCAGGAGGTATATGAGGGCAGGGCAGATGCGTTGGCTACCAGATGTTGTAAAAAACTCGTCGTAGATATGCACTACGAGGCGTGCATCCAGGCCATCATAAAATACCATGGGGCCATCCTTAGAGAGAAGGTCTCCAAAAAGGACGCAAGAACCATGAAGTTGACTCGGGACCAGTACTTGGAGGTAAATACAAAACATTAATATCGATTACTTCTGAGATTAGGTAGCCTTAATTTCATCTTCTCATATATCATGTACTTGATTTTCTATAGATGATTCCTTATTGGTGTGCCACTCATCCCGAGTGTTGGGAACGAATGGTGGACAAATGGTGCTCAGAAGAGTGGGAGGAGGTGCACAACACTTGCCGGGATCGACGTTTGATGATGCCAGGTGTACCACACCATCAAGGAAGTCGCAGCCTCAACGAATACGCACAAGCATGGGTATGTGAATTCATTTATTTATTGAAACACTCAATTATGCATAATTTCTAATCATCTCGCTGGTTTTCTCGGTGTCACATGGTAGACAGACTTGTTCCATCTTCAAGGCATTTGTTATGTGCCACAAGGCCAAGGCGATGTCCGACGTCAACTATAACCCAGAGGATGGGCCGGAGGCGTACATCAATGGAACCATCCACAGTCGCCTCAGTGAGTACACATCGATGGCAAGGGAGGTCAATGGGCCTGAATACGATCCGAGCACCGAGGAGCTTGATGCAGAAGTTGTCATGAGGGTTGGAGGAGGCAAGAAGCATGGACGGTACTGGATTTGCGACGGTGCAATCGACTCAGCCGCTACTCCCTCTCTATCTCAGATTCAAGCAAGTAGCACGAGCGTGAGCCCAGCCATACAACCTCGGCAGGACACTTCACAGCATCGGATACAAGCACTCTAGGTTGTTCATGCTATATTCATCGTTCATTGAAATATTTCTTTTCTATGCATTATTTTAACATTTGAGTGAAATATTGTAGAACCAACTGGTAGAAGACAGGAGGGAACTCCAGGTTGTTCATGCTATATTCGTCGTTCATTGATAATATATCTTTTCTATGCATTATTGTAACATGTGGGTGAAATATTGCAGGCCCAACTTGAAGAAGAGAGGAGGCAAGGTTTGGAGTTGGATGCGAGGATGAGGTCCGTGCAGTAGAGGACGGAGGACATTCTTCGTTACATACAGTCCGCAATGGGTGTATCTCCACCACCTTCGCTATTCACTCCAAATCCGCCTCCATCTCAGTTTTCCACTCCTATGAGTATGACTGTTTTAGTTTGTATGTTCATGCTTAGGGTCAAACCACTACACTAATTGAAACCTAGTAGAGTATGAAAGTTTTTGTTAAATATAATATATATTTATCTTGTCTCACACATGCAATGCCTTCTCATTTTTGCAGAATCAATCGACGGCATCGAATGATCCTCATGTTTCACCAACTGAGCCTAATTGTGTGCGTCGTTTGTGAACTTATTTGTGAGATATGTATTGTCGGTGATATATTGTGATCTTTGTGAACTTATTTATGAGACATGTGGACTTATTTTTGAGACATATGAACTTATTTGTGAGACATATGAACTTATTTGTGATACATGTGAACTTATTTGTGTTGTTGCTGCTTTACATGTGATGTTGATGATATATATGTGGTGTTTGATATGTATTTTCTGTCTGTTTGGATGGAATATATAAAAATAAATTAAAAGGGTGGCTCTGGTCATTTTGCCTAGTGTTGCACTCGGCAAAGAGGGTCTTTGCCGAGTGCAACAACCATAGTACTCGGCAAGGTAAGAAGCGAGGGTAGCCTAGAAACACACTTTGCCTAGTGTTACACTCGGCATAGGAGCCTCCTCTGCCTAGTGCTGCACTCGGCAAAGGATTCGCCTCTGCCTAGTGCTGCACTCGGCACAGGAGTCACCTCTGCCTAGTGCTGCACTAGGCAAAGCCTCCATTACCGTGCCTTCCACCATCATGGAAACTTTTCTTCGTCGAGTGACGTGTGGCACTAGGCAAAGTTTTTGCCGAGTGCCCAAGAAATGGCACTCGACAAAGACACTTTGCCGATCCCTTCGTTGCCGACTTCTCTTTGTCGAGTGCAACACTAGGCAAAGCGTTTGCCGAGTGTAAAAGAGGCTTTACCTAGTTTCTATGGCACTAGGCAAAGAAGACGAGTCCTGTAGTGTGATGGCTGACCTCCTCCTTTTATAGGTCAAGGAGGGGGATTGGCCATCGGTGGCTTCCTTGAGAAGGAGTCACCGGGCGATGGTAAAATCGAGCGTCTTAGCCCGGTGAAGTCGTGTTCGTCTGGATCGTCTGATCATTTCGTATTCTTTATGGCGGATGGTGTGGACAATGTGGGTTGGGCGCCATTATTCAAGCTACACCGACCCCTGGCCTTCGTAACCTGGGTCTCAGTGCGGCTTGTCTCGTTGTGCCCTATAAGCGACCTACGCACTCGGGCCTAGCCCTAATAGGTCATGAGTGCGCCGCAGGCCGAGAGACGTGCGGACCATAAATGTGCCATAGTCCGAGGGGTTCGTAGGTCATGAGCGCATTGCAGCCTGAGAGGCTCGTATGTCATGAGTGGGAGGCGGACTGACGCCTCTACCGCGACTCGGTGCCGAGCATAGTTAATGTGGCTGGTCACTTCTAGTGGGTCAGCCTTGGGCGGGGCAAGGGATCCACTCGAGTGGTTTTTCTTCGGTTTGCCTGACCCCCTATCTAGCTCCACCAGGATTGGTGCCTCAGGGTTCGGTTGGGAGCGGATGCTTCCAGGGTAGACATTTCCTTCTCAGCACCCTCGCTAACCGATGGGCCCTAGAGACCGGGGATCTTATCCCCGATAGTAGCCCCGAGCGCCCTAGGGGAGAGTGTCTCCCCTCGGGGATGATGAAGGGTTGGGTGACGTTTGCCCTTCCGCCCTTTGAGTGACTGTGGTACTTATGCCCCTAGGACTCTAATGGCAATTGACTCAACTCGCTATCTATTGGGGTGGAGTCGGGTGCCTTTGTGCTTTTATAAGTTTGGGCGGACGTCCGCTTGAGCCCTTTTCTCTTCGGTTCCCTCCTTGAACGGATCTTGCAGTTGGGTCGGTCAACGGATTATGAGTTAGTGGGATGTCACGCCGCGTGGGTCAGGAGCTGAGGTAAGTTTTTTTGTCCGAGTGCCCATGTCCCCTTTTCTAAGGTGAGTCTGGTACTTCCCTCCCCTCCTCTTTCATCATAAGGACACCGCCATCGATCAAGAGGTTACGTCTCCATCCATTGGGTCGACATGGTCGAGCCCTTTGTCCCCTCTCCCTCTCCCTCGGGAGTCGTAAGAGAGTCGCGACATCTTTTGAGCGGCGCAAGAGAGGTTGCCGAAGCTGAGGCTGAGAAGCTTCGCGCAGAACTCTATGAAGCCGATGGTCGCGTCGTTAGTAAGACAGTTGCCCTCCAACTACTCTCTGGCTTCCTCGCTCCTTCCCTTACCCCATTTGTTTATTCTGGTAGCCTTGGGAGCCGAGCAAGATAAGTTGCGCCACCGCCTGTGTTAGCTTTTGGATTACATTGGGCATGCGATGCTTCCTTGGTAGAGTGCCTAGACAATGCCCCATGTTGTGTCTGGAACATTATTGATTTCGACGTTCACTAGGGCCTCAGTAGTGCTGCTCATGGGGGAGCTCTTCTTCGGCTGCAATCTTCGGGACATATTTGGCCCTCCTTCGTCTCTTTTGGATGAAGGGCTCGAAGACATGCTAGAGGGTTTTGACGAGGTGGCCATTTGTGTCATGATTAGGGTGTCAGCACATGATGTCGTGCGCAGCACGTGCTGACCGCAATGTAACGCACCTTGGCGTCATTTTCCCATAGAAATAATAAAGTAATCTTTGCTCTCTAGGTTTTCATGTCGTAGGGTCCTAGGGTCTTTTCTTCGCAAGTTTTATCGAGTGCTGCCTCTTTAAAAAGCAAAAGGAGGAAGGAGCGTGAGTGACTTTGTTCGCTTTTTACTCCTTGTGGGCTTCCTTATTCGCCAATGTCTCCCTTCGCCCATGAATTGGGCGGACCCCCTAGGGGAGGTCGTCTAGGGGAAATGGTATGACTGCCCCACCCTTATCTCAAGGTTTCCGTTATCCCTTTTCCTTTCCCTAGTTATTTGTTGGATTCATTTACGGTGGCGGTTGCCACTTTCAAGGCACGAAGGCGCCGTGGTCCTATGCCCCAGCCACTCACCTCGCCAATCCCTTTGGGGCAATCGGTGGACGTCCTCTAGAGGGACATGGGCATGGCTCGCGCATCTTTGGAGGCAGCTGCCAAAGTTTGATGTCTTCGGTCGTAGCTAGCGATTCTTAATGATTCACAGACAGGTAGGCTTTCATGGTTCGGTCTCTAGGTTCTCGATTGCTTAGACTCCTGATCATCCGCAAACTCCTTGTAGAGCTAGAGCTTGAAGTGCTAAGCTTTTACATGTGCATGGACCAGGCCACAAGATTTGTTGTATTCCTCACAACATAAACAAGCTAGCAACACAGTAGTATCTTGGGAATTTTTGTGAATCATTTCTTGGACATAAATAGCATTATAGTTCTCATCATCGCTATCTAGAATGTGCTACGCATTTTGTACTATGTCCAAAATACTAGGATGAAGAGAAAATATATGACTACGCATTTTGTGGACCCACCAAGAATAATCCTCCCTATCAAAGTGAGGAGGCTTGCAAAGAGGACTAATGCAAGGTTAACAAGGTAGGATATGGATAAGCGGTAAGCATTTTAGTTGGTCAATATTTTATTAACGACGCCTAACTTACTAATTGTAAGTGTATCCCAAAATTCCCAATTAAACATAAGTACTAGATTATATCTCAAAAACACTTAAGTGAAACCACTTAACCAAACCATTTATAAACCATCGGATCATGATTTATTTTCCATCTTTAAGTTCAATTATCATGTGAGCGTCCAGGTTGCTCTTAACCGTGAGCACGGCTGACATATTAGTTTTACACTCTGTAGAGGTTGTAAAACTTTACCCACAAGCCATGTATCCCATCTAGCCTGGGTTGTACGGACCTGTAAACACTACCGACGTGAATGGTTAGGGATCCATTATGAGGCTTTCACAAAATATCCTTAGTACAAAGCCACCTGCTAAGGTTTCTGTAAGGAAAATAGACCCGGGCCATTTGGCTAAATAAGTTTTGGTGTTTGATGATCAACATAACTTGTGGACTAATGTGTTTGCTAGTGTTTGTGTTTGTAGTTCACAGGATGCTAAAGTTACTTGGACCAAGACATTGAGGAAAGCAACACCTCACAAGAAGACATTATGAAGATCAAGTAAAGTCCAAGAAACAAAGGAAGTGTTGCCGGCGGACTGTCTGATCTGCAGCACCAGACAGTCCGGTGAGCCACGGGGAGCGTCCGAGAGGAGCCAGAAGCAGAGCACCACTTGCGTGTGGAGAAGGCCCACAACTCTATACGGAGTTACTTGACCGAGGTGCTTGGCCCTCGCGTGGGCTTCCCTTTGCGTAGGGGCACCAACAAGGATTCGTCGGGACCTTGCGAGGTTCCGGATACCTCGGTAAAAATATCGGTGTCATCCACGAGAGTTTGCATCTCTACCTTGCTCCTTAGCTTCCGCATTTATATTAAGCATTTAAGTTTCAATCTTATCTTTGCACTTATATTGTTTAGATTGAAACTTAGTCTTTGTGGTAGAGATAGCAACACTTAGACAAAACTTAGTCTGCACATTCTAGTTTGATTATTTGCATAGGTTTTGCTCTACGGATTTATTTGTGGCCTAGTTTAGTAAAAGTTTTAGAAGTCCTAATTCACTCCCCCTCTTAGGTGTCACCTATTTCCTTCAATTGGTATCAGAGCCTGGTTTGGCTCATTTGAAACACTTTAGCTTCACCGCTAAAAGAGCTGGCGCCTTTTAGAGGAAGGGATGGATACCCATAGGCCGCCACACTTCAATGGCACTAACTTCCCATATTATAGTGCTAGAATGGCTTGTTACCTAGAGGTCGTTGATCTAGGTGTTTGGAGAGTCACTCGTGACGGGATGAAACCACCCAAAAATCCCGAGAAACCCACCACGAGTGAGGAAAAAGAAATTCATTTAAATGCTAGAGCCAAAAATTGCTTGTATGAATCTCTTAGCATGTATATTTTTAATCAAGTTTTTACATTGAAAACTGCTAATGAGATTTGGCTAAAATTGCATGAGCTCCATGATGGCACATCCAATGTCCATGAGCAAAAACATTGCCTAATCTTAAATGAGTATAATTCTTTTGCTATGAAAGATATTGAGCTTGTTAGAGATATGTATTCACATTTGAATCTAATCATCAATGAGCTCAATTCTATTGGTATTAATAAGCTAGGTGATGCGGACATTGTAAGGAAGGTTATCTCCCTGCTACCGCAACAAAGATATAGGAGCATCATCACCATTCTTCACAATATGGAGGACTTGAGTACAATGACCCCGACCATCGTGATTAGGAAAATTGCGGCCTTTGAAATGTCTCGAAAAATATGTCGGTCAGAGGAGCCAACTTCCTCAAGGCTATATGCTTTTGCATGTGATGAAAGGAAGGGTAAAAAGAAGGCTCCCACTCCAAGTTCCTCAAGTGAAGAATAGGAAGAAGAAAAAGTGATGATGAAGAAGATAATCAACCGTCAACATCATCCTCTGAGGATGAAGAAACAATCTGACGCGTTAGAAAGGTAATGGGGATGATCCGCAAGATTAATTTAATGGGCGTGCCCCTGTAGGTAGAGGATTTTATCTTTAACATTGACAGGAAAAAGCAAATAAAGAGAGGATGCTTCACATGCGGGGAGAAGGGCCACTTCAGGGACAGCTGTCTGACTATGGCTGAACCCCAAAAGGAGAGGAGCAAAGGCAAGGCGTTAACAAGTGTCAAAACTTGGGATGATTATTCAAGTGAAGATGAACCTCCAAGGACGCCAGCCACCGATCCTCATCACGCAAGTGCCTTATGGCAAGAGGTAAAATGAGTATTCCATCCTCCAGTGATGTTAGAAGCAGTGATGATGAAGGTGAGGGAAAGCCCTTCATAGATGAGCTTGCGGAAGCCGTTAAATTTTTCTAGGATGTTTGCACTAAGCAAAAGGCTCAACTTAAAACTCTGAAAAATAAGTTGATTAGCTCTCAAAATGACTACAAAGGTTTTCTAGAAAAATTTGAAGCATTTGCAAATTTGAATTGTGAGCTGTCAACTAAACTTGAGAAATTAGAGTCTAGTGCTCCATCCACTGCTACCGATGATGGCCTTATTAAAAAGAATGGAAAACTTAAGGCTAAGTTAGCTAGCTCCCAAGAAGCTATTGAAAATTTGCTAGGGAAAGTGGAAATTCTGAGCATACACAATAATGAGCTAACTACTAAGCTAGAAAACATTGGTAGCACCCCAGGGGCATCTTTAGTTGAAATTCCTAAAATTATTAAGAAAGAAGATTCTACTTCTTCCTTTGATTTAATTGATGATTCTAACCTCTACAACCAAGTTCTTGTTAAGAATATTGTTGTAGAAACATGTTCGGATGAGGTTGCAAAGGAAAATGAGCAATTAAGGCAAGAAGTGGCTCGCCTTGGAAAGACTTTGTATGACAAGAAAGGAAAAGCCAAACAAGTCCATCCTCCACAGGATAACACCACTGTGGGAGTGAATAAGCCTGTGGAGCGAGGAAGAAAATGTTATTTGTAGGCTATGCCATAAGGAAGGCCACAAATCCTTCCAATGCAAGGCAAGGATCGGGGATAAGCAAAGGCAAAAGCTTAAGCAAAATCCAACAAGAAAAATCTCCAACATCTAGATAAAAAAGGTAGACAAAAAGGATGCTACACCATACTTGATCAAGAAGAAAAAGAAAGGAAAGGTGATAGCAATCAACGCTAACAAGCAAGCCAACAAAGTAAAAGGGGTCAAACGCATCTCGGTGCCAAAGAAAATAATTTCAACCATGTAAAGCACCAAGAAGGTTTGGATCCCGAAAGGGAAGTGAGGAGTCCGATGGACTACGGGGAATTTGGAGACTTGGCAAATTTGGGATGTATATCATGGGATACATCATATTGGATCAAGTTTATTGCCAAGTGGGTTAGTAAATACTTTGGACCCAAATTTCCCCACCCATGACTAAGGTAACTAGATTTATTGTATTTCTTGTTTTTAGATATGCATATCTATTTCCCTTGCATCTAGTTTTACCATTCATGCCTAGTATTACAATTGGTATTTACTTTTGTTTAAATGAATGCATACTAGGTCTATCATATGGTAGGATTGCTCGTTTTCAATTCATATTCATGAGCAAACCTACATGGTTTAAAATGTTTAGTTAAGCACGACACATAGCTTATTGAACATTCCTAAGTAAATGACATTAATGCTTTAAAAGCTTATATCCTACAATTGGTATCATTTAACTTATATGTGCCTAAGTTCGAATTATATATAATTTGCCCCTCTTGATATCAAAATCAAAGTGCATGTCTCCTACAAGTATTCAAAACTTGTATGCACACTTTCAGGGGAGGTTACTCTATAATCTAAGACTCGGAGACTAATATCTTTTTCAAGTCTATTTCATGTAGTAGTCTCATTGTAAGGAAAATGAAGTTTCCGGAGAAAGACAACAAGCTTCCACTGCAAATTTGCAAGAACTCTTATGTCTCACAAGCCTATCATTTGTCTTCAAATGGCCCGCCATTGATTTTCAATTGGTAACTTTGAGACTACACTTAGCATCAATTAAATGTCTTCTCCAATATTTGGTTAGACTATATTTCATATCTTATACTTACATGTTGCTATGCATGCATAAGTGGTTAAATCATATTATGTTACCTATGCATAAGGGAAGATAGTCTAGTCAAATCATGTCTTGGACCTCTATTTTCACATGCTTTTCCTAAGTAGAAGATCTCCGTCAGGGGGAGTATTTCTTCGTCTCTAATGGGGGAGAAAATTCTTTCTAAAGGAGAATACTCATTTAGGGGGAGCTATAATGCCAAGTTCTTCAATTGATTTTAATTGAAAAATCATTTATGAGGGCAAGTCCTTATTTGCTTCCTGGGTGCTTTTAATGTCTTCATTTTCGGTGGTTGATGCCAAAGGGTGAGAAGTTTAGGGATCAAAGCAATGAAAATTGTATCAAACACCAAACACCACCAAATTAAAATTTTTATCCTTCAAGTGGTCTTGGCTCTTTGGTCTAAAATAGGAAGTAAGTGAATTATGGAGTTATGGGGGAGGCCTAAGTCCATAATATCACATTGTGGGGACAAACATGCATCCTGGCAAGTAGATTGCATATTTTCATTCAAATGTTTGTTATATTTGCTTGCTTTGGTTGTGTTATCATCTGTAACGCCCTGAATTTGGGGGTAGAATTTTTTCTTCTTTTCTCTCACCAAATTCAGGCGTTACTCTTTCCTTTTTCCCTTTTCTTCTCGCTAAGCCTTGATCTTTTCCAAAGTCACAGCGGGTTTTGGCTTTAGACCTCGTGTAAAGCAAAACCTTAAAACACTTTATTTTGTGTGATGCACCATGCCGAACCATACATACTTTTTGATTGATTAAAAATGTGAATGCTTTCATCTAGAGGAAATTAGAAATTAGAAAAAAGAAAAGCCTTTTCTTTTTTCTTTTCTCTTCCCCCCCCCCCTTCTCCCCTTTCGGCCCAACCGCCCCCCCTTCGGCCGGCCCAGCTGGCGGCCCAGCCGCCCCCCTCCCCCCCTTCCCGCGTGGGACCCGCGCCGGCCCAGCCGCGTGTAACACTCCTGGTGTTACTATGACTAAAACTTGAGCATGGCATCATAAGCATTGACATTGCATATGTTTGATACACCTAGAGTGCATTCACTAGGCAAAAATTTCAAACAAGTTGTATTGTTTTAAGGTTTTGCAAATAGGACCCTGGATAGGAAGCTTTACCCTAAACAAAGATTAAAGGGGCTAAAACTTAACCCAAATTGAGAAAACCTAAAGGCTTTAGTGAAATAGCTATAAAATATCCCCAAAAACAAAGTTGAATCTCATTTATACCCCTGGGATACTAGAAACCCTAAATGAAACCCTGGAAAACCCTAAAACTAAACCCTAGGGGTCTATGTGCAAAATTGGTCCACTTTTGGACTAAAGTGCAAAAACCAAGTTAAATAAGTATCTGAAGTCATTTGGGGCACTCATATGTGAATTTACAAGCCAAACCCTAAGTTTTGGACTTAAATGCAAAAAGGACCCCCAATTGAGATTTCTCAAAGTCTGAAACTTAGTGTTATGGGCTCAACTTTTGAGCTTTGTAACTTTCAAACTATAAGGTTTTTGCCCTAGGTCACCACATCAACTATGTAGATCTATCTTAGGTGAAAAACTTTGCTTAAGAGTGTAAGCACAGTTGTTAAGAAGATTTTGGAGATAATCACACCCAAAGTCAGACTGTCAGGCTGGTTTATTCTAAAATTCAGACTTTCAGTGTAGCAAAGCCATCTTTGGAGTTGAATTCAACCATGATCTAGTTATCAAATGAGCTCAGTCACTATAGTCGATTTGTAGCTGGTATGTAGCCCTATAACTTTGGTACAGAAAGCTTGCTCGGTTACTATACAAAATCGGGAGAAAATCTAGCCTCAAATCTCTCTGTCAGTTCATCTGAAAGGAGCTCGCCATGGTACAGTAACTTGACTGGATCAGATCAACCGCGCGGCTGCCCTCACCGCCGACGGATCCCTCCGCCGTGATTCGGGTCACCGGCGTTTGGATTCGTGCACCGGACTTGTGGATAACCTCTCGGGGTAAAAGATCCTCATCGTCGTCAAGCTGGAAACCACCTCGGTCGGCCGCGGTACTCCTCCCCTGGTTCATCGCCTGCGGGTAAAGTGCTCACCGCCGACGTGCCCTTGTTGTTGGCCACCGCGTGTCCTAACCGCGCCATTGCATCACCGTGATTCCCTACTGCAGTCCCATCAGCGTCGATGAGCTTGCCACGGCGTTAGCCACGTATTCACCGCGCCGCCTTCTTCCTCATCTCCGGCCGCCTCCGTTATCCGCTCAAATTGAGCGCCACCGCCCCGGGGATCTATAAATTGAGCCCCCGGCCAGTTGCGCTAGGTCGTACCAAAGCCATAGCCACTACTCCCGTCTCTGATTAGCCCCCATAGCCAGAGAATCAATCACTTCCCCCAATTCGGTTTCCGCCGCCGCAAAGAAGACCTCACCGTGACCAGCTCAATTCAGGTGAGCTCAAGTCCCTCTGCTGCTTGTTCTAGCATCTTTATGCCCTCCTTAAGCTCTTTGACCCCTCCAATTGAATTAGACCGCCACCAATCGCCGGGAACGTGTGGTTCTTTGGTTCATCCGCGCGGTTACCGTGGCCAGGCCAAATTAGTTCATCATTCTTGAAATTAGATTAGGGAAAACACTCGGGCGTGGTCCAATTTGATGTCCGCCGCTCGGGAACCCTAGCCGTTGCCCCAATCGGCCGGCATAGGAGCTCGCCGGAGCTCGGCCGTGCTCCACGCTGTCGGGGACCGTGAAACGTAAAGGAATAGAACTCGAGGGACCTTCTTGCAAAGTGTCAGTGACTCTGTTAAACAGTGAGAAAACCCGTTCGCAGATAGTGAAAAACCCGAGGCCTTTCCTGTAAAGTTGCCAGCGCGGGCGGCGCGCGTGGGCGTGCTTCTGCTGGTAGTGGGCCGACCTGGGCTGGATTCGGTCCAATACTATTCATCTGTTTTTCTTTTTCTTTTATCTCCAGAGCCAAAACAATTATAAAAAAAGTAGAAAAATGGCAAAATTGTAAAACCAATTTTCCTAGGTTCATAAATTTCCCTAGAATTTAATAAAAATAGTTTTGTGATTTTTAGTGGAAATAAGAAATTTTAGGATATTTAAAGTAGTTAAAAGCATTAGTTATGGATTTTTAGAAAATAATTGGTAAGTCCAAAAATGCCCAAACTTTTTATGGGCACTTAAAACAATATTTAGAAGCCTTGGGTAGAATTTGGGTTGATTTGGACCTTGTTTGATCACTAAACCCCAAAACCACCCCCCCTGCCCTGTGAACTCCTTTACTGACTCCGGAAACCCTAGGTTCTCGGAGTACCGTGAAGGAAAGTTGTACTCAAGACTTAGATAATAAGTCTATATTATCTTTGCATCCTCATGAGCATCCCATGGCATCCATTCTTATGCATATATATGGTTATGTTAGAACACGAAGAAGAAGAAGAAGTCACTGAAGAGGGGACACCACCAACCTCAGATCCTCAAGCAGGCAACTGCTTTTATTTCGATATTTGTGGATCTGAGCAGGACTCACCTGTTAACAAAGGCAAGCCCCAGTGCATTTGCCACCTTCCTTGATGTTTTTAAAAAATCTTTCTCACTTGATTGATGCATTAGGTGATAGGAGTTGATTGCTAAAACTATTCCTGCATTACCTTCCTTGAATTTGATTACCTTCCTTGATCACCCGTTTTACAAAAGATTTTGATGCTTAGCCTTGCTTTAGAAAAACAAAATGTTTTGTTTTTTTACAAAAGTTGATGTGGCAAAAGTGGGTGGGGTGTTTTCGAAAATAAAACTTGATGGTGAACCCATCACGACCGTGATGAATTCAACATCAGAAAAGATGTACCTCTGCCAGGTACCAAGTTTTTGGGTTGAAAAGATTAAGCTGAGACCGGGCGGGTGACTTGCACGAGAAAGGAGTCTCGGTGTAGTGTCTCCGTCTGAGTCGATTAAGGACCTTGTCGATGTAGGCTTGATGATCGAGGACCCTTTAGCTGGTCACATGCCTCGTCATGGGTAAGCCTTGCCTCGGGCAGACTAAGGCCGGAATAAGATAACACGGAATGGGCGTGGAGCGGTGGCGAGAGTAGCGTGTACCCTCCGTGGCAAGAGGCTGGACGGTGGTGTATCTGTGCTCTCGGTTTGCGTGAACCTGATCTGGTCTTAAGAACCTCGGTGGCGGGTTGACATATGCAAGGGTTAAGTGCTACATATGTCGTGTGATTGGAGATCCTCAGCTGAGTATAATCGATTCGGATCGCCGTACCTTCGCGGTTATGAAGACTTGGTCACTGACCTACACGTAGCATTCCACTAAAGATGATGGGTATTTGTTAAGAAATTTGCTAGTGCAGGACCAGTGATTGAACTAGGGTAGAAAGAACTCTAGTTGCAGGTAATTGAACTTAACGTGACAAATAAAATTTGATTTTTTAAGGATCCACTTTAGTAAGCATTTCTGCAAAACAGAGTCTTTGATTATTGAGAAGCCTTACCTTGACTCCCTAAAAGCCAGCATACCCTTCAGAGTCTTTTCTTTAGTCGGGTAAGTCTTGCTGAGTAATTCCATACTCAGGGTTTATCCCTTCGTTGTTTTTAGGTGAGGAAGTAGCAGAATTCTGCTGCTTCTGTGCCAAGGTGGTTCCCAAAGAAGAAACCCAAGACTGAAGTGCGGGAGGACTTGGTCCTCCATATAGATCTTTTACTTAAATCTTCTCGGGAGGAGTTTTTGCCTCCCTTGGTTTGTATAATAATACTACTCAGCACTCGCTCCTAGTTCTGGTCTGTAATAAAACAACTTGAGCCTGCTTTTAAATAAATGTGAATTATGTAATCGCTTCCGCAATTCTTTATCTCCGATGTTCTGTAATGACTGCAAGACGGGTGAATCGTTCCTGGTAAAGTAGGGAAAGATACCGAACTTGTCAAGTAGTTCAGGGACGCCTACAGGGTTGTCTGAGGTCCGTTGGACAAGGACAACTGTAGGTGGGCCTAATTACTTGGGGGGTTCCGTCACAGCTGGTATCGGAGCGTAGCCCTTCTTTGCAGACATTATAAGGCATCTTCAAAAGGATTTTCGAAAGTCTTACCTAAAAAAAATTCTTTTCTCTTCTTACCTAAGTATTCTGAAGAGTCTATCTTAAAGACCAGATAGGAAGAGTGCAATGTATAGAAGGTTGAATCGACTAAGGTTGATTCTGTACTTATTCATGCATCATGTTAAGAATTATGCTAATAAATTTTCCCCCTTAGAAAGATGCCGCCACGCACAAGGCTAACGACACGTAAGTCAACGGGACCAATTGGAGTACCCCGGCATCAACTAGCCCCTCGAAACGAAAGCAGCAGCAGCGGAAGTAATGACCCCATAGGAGACCTTGAAGCCCGAGTGAGTCGACTTCAAGCAGAACTGCAACACAGGACCGATGCTTGGGTCACAGACGGAGATAGAATCAATGAACTAAGAAGGGACATCCGTCACCTGCAGGATCAGCTTGCTGATCGAGACTTAGCACTTGACTGGGCAGTACAGTCTCATTTGCTGGCATGTGCTAAGGAAGCAAGGGCTCAGGCCCGAATTAAAGAACTTAGCTCAACTGTCGACGACCTGCAGGTCTACTGCAATACGTTGCATGAGGAAGTCCATATACTATACTCACAATTACACCCTAGTGTGCCTGCACACTCTGCCGAGGCGGAAGCCGGACCCTCTCACGTTGCGGGACGCGCGTTGGGTGGGGAGTTAGACCTTTTTGAACCCCCTCCTTTTTTGAGGTTGGTTGACGTCTGGACTCCCACACCTGACGATGAGGCCGCCAAAAGTAACGGAAAGCAGGACTAATGGTGTAATAGAAGTAGACTAGTGTATTGTAGAATGCACTATTGTATAATAGGTTGAACTTTTGTATAATGGGTAATGTATCCTGTTATGTAATATCGAGTCTGTATCATTACTTTTTATAGTAATGTAAAATGGAAGGTCTCTTTGGCATATTATGTTTATTTCAAATGTTTTTGCCTCAGATGCCGACCAGGACTCGCGGACAGGACGCAGCCGGAACTTCTGGGGGTCGGGATGTCACCCCAAATCCACCTCCGGTTCCACCCACGCTAGCCGAGGCGATTGCCGCCTTGGTGAATGCCACCACAGACAATACCCGCTTCCTTAGGGAAATGGCGGGTCAGCAGCAGTTCTAGCAGCAGGCAGGAAGAGGTTTTCAGCAAGGTCCCCGTGAAACTACCTATCTGGACTTCTCCGAAACTCGTCCACCTCTATTCACCAAAGCAGAAGACCCGCTAGAAGCCGACGAGTGGATACGAGTTATTGAACAAAAGTTTGGTCTTCTTCGTTGTTCTGAAACGCAGAAGCCATTGTTTGCGGCACAGCAACTACGTGGCCCTGCCAGTACTTGGTGGGGAAATTTTGTGGCTATCCAACCTGACAACCATCAAATCACTTGGGAAGAATTTAAAGCAGCCTTCCGTGAGCACTACATACCTGAAGGGGTGCTGCATATGAAACAAGAGGAATTCATGAAGCTGAAACAAGGAGGAGACACCATCAATCAGTATCTTAACAAGTTTAATCACCTGTAGCAGTATGCCATCGACCAGGTGAATACTGATTTGAAGAAAAAGAACTGTTTTATGAGAGGTCTAAATGACCGGTTGCAGCGAAAGATGGCCACATGTATTGATCTCACATATGGAAAGGCTGTCAGTACAGCCTTATCTGTGGAAGCAAAATACGCAAGTTCTGGGAAGAATAAGGGATTCAGTGGTGAGAGGCCTAATCAGGGCCAGGCAAAGAGGCAACGGTTCGTCATCCGGCCTTCTAGCCAAAACCGCACTTTTTCCCGTCCACCAGCATTCCCTTTCAAACAGCCCATTATTATCCGCCCCAACAATACCTCCACTCCCCCAAATCAGCCGGGTGCCCCAGGCACTCGATTCCCTGCCTTGCCCATCTCTTCAACTGGGTGTTTCAACTACGGCAAATCAGGACATTTTATCAAAGACTGCCCATACCCCAAGCAAAATCAATCCAATACTCAGCAAGGAACTGGGAAGTCCACTCAGCCCAAGGGAAATGCTGTGGGGAGAAATACCAAGAAAACGGGGCGTGTATACTACACTCAAGTGGCCACTACACCGGAAGGAGAGCCGGTGATGATGGGTACGTTTCCCGTGGCCAGTCACCCTGCAATTATTCTTTTTGATTCTGGTGCTTCGCATACCTTCATTAGCAAGAAATTTGTGGAGCAACATCACATTGCATGCCATGAATCAAAAGAGGGATTTAAAATTCATTCACCTGGGGGACACATTTTTACTAGAGAAGTGGCCTATGAAGTGCCAGTAACAATGGCCGGACGGAACTTTCCTGCTAACATGATTGTTCTAAAGGGCCAGGATATAGATGTAATTTTGGGTATGAATTGGTTAACCCAACACAAGGCAATTCTCAACACTGAACTCAGAACCGTCAGGTTGAGCTATAATCAAGAAGAGATTCTTTTGTCTCTCCCCGTAACCAATCCAGCCAAAGCTTCTGGTAGAATATTTGAAGCCATTGTACCGGAGATCAAGAACATTCCGGTAGTATGTGAGTTTCCAGATGTATTTCCGGAAGATTTGCCTGGACTGCCCCCTGAAAGAGATGTAGAATTCGTAATTGAGCTAAAGCCCGGTACGGCTCCTATCTCCCGAAGATCGTACCGTATGCCCCCTAATGAGTTGGCGGAATTGAAGATTCAATTACAAGATCTACTGAATAAGGGATTCATCCGGCCAAGCTCGTCCCCATGGGGTTGTCCCGCCATTTTTGTTAAGAAGAAGGATCAAACCTTGCGGATGTGCGTGGATTATCGACCCCTGAATGAGGTCACCATCAAGAATAAGTACCCTCTTCCAAGGATCGACATCTTATTTGATCAACTGACTGGGGCGAGGGTATTTTCCAAAATTGATCTCAGGTCGGGCTATCACCAAATCCGTATTCGGCCCGAGGATATACCGAAGACCGCATTTACTACGCGGTATGGATTGTTTGAATACTTGGTAATGTCTTTCAGGCTCACAAATGCTCCTGCCCACTTCACCTATTTGATGAACTCGGTGTTCATGCCCGAGTTGGACAAGTTCGTGGTGGTCTTCATCGACGATATTTTGATATACTCTAAAAATGAAGAGGAGCATGCTCAGCATCTACGGATTGTATTGACGCGCCTGAGGGAACATCAGCTGTATGCCAAGTTCAGCAAGTGCGCGTTCTGGCTGGAGGAAATTCAATTTTTGGGGCACGTGTTATCAGCTAAAGGAATTGCGGTAGATCCTAGCAAGGTCAAAGATATTCTGGAGTGGAAACCCCCAACCACTGTTCACCAAGTCCGGAGTTTTCTTGGACTAGCTGGATATTATCGCAGATTCATACCCGATTTTTCTAAGCTTGTGAAGCCAATCACAAGTTTATTGAAGAATGATATTAAGTTCAATTGGTCTTCTAAGTGTAATGAAGCCTTTGAGCAATTGAAGACATTATTAACCACTGCTCCGGTATTGGCTCAACCGGACATCACTAAGCCTTTTGATGTATATTGTGATGCATCTGGCAGTGGGCTCGGCTGTGTACTGATGCAAGAAGGCCGAGTAATTGCGTATGCTTCAAGGCAGTTGCGCCGACATGAGGAGCATTATCCAACTCATGATCTGGAGCTAGCTGCTGTGGTTCATGCCCTGAAAATATGGCGTCACTATCTGCTGGGAAATATCTATCACATATATACAGATCATAAAAGTTTGAAGTACATCTTCACCCAGTCAGAGTTAAATATGAGGCAAAGACGATGGCTTGAGCTCATTAAAGACTATGAACTGGAGATCCATTATCACCCAGGCAAGGCCAATGTGGTGGCAGATGCATTAAGTCGTAAGACTTCCTGCCACTGTCTTATGGCGAAGACCTCCGAGAACACTTTATGTCAAGAAATGGAGAAGCTAAACCTGGGGATAATTCAACAAGGGACTTTGAATCAGCTAAAGTTTGAGTCAACCATTTTGCAAAGGATAATTGATGCTCAAAAGGATAATCTGGGTATGAAGCACATACGAGAGAAGATAAGGGCTGGAACAGCCAAATGTTTCAAGAAAGACGATCAAGGTGTGATATGGTTTAAAAACCGCATAGTAGTGCCAAAGAATGAAGAACTCCGCCAGCAAATCTTAGATGAAGCGCATCTTAGTCGCTATTCTATTCATCCGGGAAGCACTAAGATGTATCATGATCTAAAACAGCACTACTGGTGGACGAAGATGAAAATTGAAATTGCACGCTATGTGGCTAAGTGTGACACTTGCAGACGTGTCAAGGCCATACACATGAAAACTGCCGGTCCATTGCAGTCATTACCAATACCAACATGGAAATGGGAAGACATAAGCATGGACTTCATTGTGGGATTGCCCAGGACCGCGAAAGGGTATGACTCTATCTGGGTGATTGTTGATCGACTTACAAAGGTTGCTCATTTTCTGCCAGTCAAGACATATTACCCGGTACTTACCTATGCGGAATTATATATTGCTCGTATTCTCGGTTTGCATGGTGTTCCAAAGACTATAGTGTCGGATCGTGGACCACAATTTGTATCCAAATTTTGGGAAGAACTTCATAAATCCCTGGGTACTAAGTTACTCCACAGTTCAGCCTATCATCCTCAAACCAGTGGACAGACTGAGAGAGTGAACCAAATACTTGAAGATATGCTGCGGGCATGTGTTCTGGACTTCTCACAGAAATGGGATGAATGTTTACCTTTGGCGGAGTTTTCATATAATAATAGCTATCAAGAAAGTATCAAGATGGCACCCTTTGAAGCTTTATATGGACGACGGTGTCGGACTCCGCTAAATTGGTCTGAACATGGTGAAAGGTGCTTCTTTAGACCTGATCTGGTGGAAGAATCCGAGGATAAGGTTCAGAAAATTATTCATAATATGAAGAAAGCACAAGCTCGTCAGAAGAGTTATGCAGACACACGGCGAATGCCCTTATATTTCCTGGAAGGAGACTATGTTTACCTGAAAGTCTCACCAATGAAAGGAGTATCGCGTTTTGGGATTAAAGGGAAGCTTGCACCCAGGTACATTGGTCCATTCCTGGTACTTGAGCAATGTGGACCAGTGGCATACCGACTCCAACTACCCGAAACCTTGTCTGCTGTGCATAATGTGTTCCATGTGTCACAATTGAAGAAGTGTCTTCGAGTTCCCGATCGAACCATTGAAGTAACTGATGTTGTCCTTGAGCCGGACTTGACCTATTCTGAGCATCATATTCGAGTCTTGGATCAAAAGGACAGGGTTACCCGAAGAAAAACTCTCAAGTTTTATAAGATACAGTGGAACCAGCATTCTGAAGATGAGGCTACGTGGGAAACTCAAGACTTCTTGAATAAGAATTTCCCAAGCTTTCTAGCCTCATGTAATTTGTAAAATGTATATAGTTATGGCAATAAAGGAATGAACCCCACACCACCCTGCCTTGTACCAGAAATAAGGAAATAAAAATGTGACACATTTCTTTTTCCATTACTCACCCTAGGACTTTCAATCTCGGGACGAGATTCTTTTATGGGGGGAAGGATGTAACACTCCTGGTGTTACTATGACTAAAACTTGAGCATGGCATCATAAGCATTGACATTGCATATGTTTGATACACCTAGAGTGCATTCACTAGGCAAAAATTTCAAACAAGTTGTATTGTTTTAAGGTTTTGCAAATAGGACCCTGGATAGGAAGCTTTACCCTAAACAAAGATTAAAGGGGCTAAAACTTAACCCAAATTGAGAAAACCTAAATGCTTTAGTGAAATAGCTATAAAATATCCCCAAAAACAAAGTTGAATCTCATTTATACCCCTGGGATACTAGAAACCCTAAATGAAACCCTGGAAAACCCTAAAACTAAACCCTAGGGGTCTATGTGCAAAATTGGTCCACTTTTGGACTAAAGTGCAAAAACCAAGTTAAATAAGTATCTAAAGTCATTTGGGGCACTCATATGTGAATTTACAAGCCAAACCCTAAGTTTTGGACTTAAATGCAAAAAGGACCCCCAATTGAGATTTCTCAAAGTCTGAAACTTAGTGTTATGGGCTCAACTTTTGAGCTTTGTAACTTTCAAACTATAAGGTTTTTGCCCTAGGTCACCACATCAACTATGTAGATCTATCTTAGGTGAAAAACTTTGCTTAAGAGTGTAAGCACAGTTGTTAAGAAGATTTTGGAGATAATCACACCCAAAGTCAGACTGTCAGGCTGGTTTATTCTAAAATTCAGACTTTCAGTGTAGCAAAGCCATCTTTGGAGTTGAATTCAACCATGATCTAGTTATCAAATGAGCTCAGTCACTATAGTCGATTTGTAGCTGGTATGTAGCCCTATAACTTTGGTACAGAAAGCTTGCTCGGTTACTATACAAAATCGGGAGAAAATCTAGCCTCAAATCTCTCTGTCAGTTCATCTGAAAGGAGCTCGCCATGGTACAGTAACTTGACTGGATCAGATCAACCGCGCGGCTGCCCTCACTGCCGACGGATCCCTCCGCCGTGATTCGGGTCACCGGCGTTTGGATTCGTGCACCGGACTTGTGGATAACCTCTCGGGGTAAAAGATCCTCATCGTCGTCAAGCTGGAAACCACCTCGGTCGGCCGCGGTACTCCTCCCCTGGTTCATCGCCTGCGGGTAAAGTGCTCACCGCCGACGTGCCCTCGCCGTTGGCCACCGCGTGTCCTAACCGCGCCATTGCATCACCGTGATTCCCTACTACAGTCCCATCAGCGTCGATGAGCTTGCCACGGTGTTAGCCACGTATTCACCGCGCCGCCTTCTTCCTCATCTCCGGCCGCCTCCGTTATCCGCTCAAATTGAGCGCCACCGCCCCGGGGATCTATAAATTGAGCCCCCGGCCAGTTGCGCTAGGTCGTACCAAAGCCATAGCCACTACTCCCGTCTCCGATTAGCCCCCATAGCCAGAGAATCGCTCACTTCCCCCAATTCGGTTTTCCGCTGCCGCAAAGAAGACCTCACCGTGACCAGCTCAATTCAGGTGAGCTCAAGTCCCTCTGCTGCTTGTTCTAGCATCTTTATGCCCTCCTTAAGCTCTTCGACCCCTCCAATTGAATTAGACCGCCACCAATCGCCGGGAACGTGTGGTTCTTTGGTTCATCTGCGCGGTTACCGTGGCCAGGCCAAATTAGTTCATCATTCTTGAAATTAGATTAGGGAAAACACTCGGGCGTGGTCCAATTTGATGTCCGCCGCTCGGGAACCCTAGTCGTTGCCCCAATCGGCCGGCATAGGAGCTCGCCGGAGCTCGGCCGTGCTCCACGCCGTCGGGGACCGTGAAACGTAAAGGAATAGAACTCGAGGGACCTTCTTGCAAAGTGTCAGTGACTCTGTTAAACAGTGAGAAAACCCGTTCGCAGATAGTGAAAAACCCGAGGCCTTTCCTGTAAAGTTGCAAGCGCGGGCGCGCGCGCGTGGGCGTGCTTCTGCTGGTAGTGGGCCGACCTGGGCTGGATTCGGTCCAATACTATTCATCTGTTTTTCTTTTTCTTTTATCTCCAGAGCCAAAACAATTATAAAAAAGTAGAAAAATGGCAAAATTGTAAAACCAATTTTCCTAGGTTCATAATTTTCCCTAGAATTTAATAAAAATAGTTTTGTGATTTTTAGTGGAAATAAGAAATTTTAGGATATTTAAAGTAGTTAAAAGCATTAGTTATGGATTTTTAGAAAATAATTGGTAAGTCCAAAAATGCCCAAACTTTTTATGGGCACTTAAAACAATATTTAGAAGCCTTGGGTAGAATTTGGGTTGATTTGGACCTTGTTTGATCACTAAACCCCAAAACCACCCCCCTGCCCTGTGAACTCCTTTACTGACTCCGGAAACCCTAGGTTCTCGGAGTACCGTGAAGGAAAGTTGTACTCAAGACTTAGATAATAAGTCTATATTATCTTTGCATCCTCATGAGCATCCCATGGCATCCATTCTTATGCATATATATGGTTATGTTAGAACACGAAGAAGAAGAAGAAGTCACTGAAGAGGGGACACCACCAACCTCAGATCCTCAAGCAGGCAACTGCTTTTATTTCGATATTTGTGGATCCGAGCAGGACTCACCTGTTAACAAAGGCAAGCCCCGGTGCATTTGCCACCTTCCTTGATGTTTTTAAAAAATCTTTCTCACTTGATTGATGCATTAGGTGATAGGAGTTGATTGCTAAAACAATTCCTGCATTACCTTCCTTGAATTTGATTACCTTCCTTGATCACCCGTTTTACAAAAGATTTTGATGCTTAGCCTTGCTTTAGAAAGACAAAATGTTTTGTTTTTTTACAAAAGTTGATGTGGCAAAAGTGGGTGGGGTGTTTTCGAAAATAAAACTTGATGGTGAACCCATCACGGCCGTGATGAATTCAACATCAGAAAAGATGTACCTCTGCCAGGTACCAAGTTTTTGGGTTGAAAAGATTAAGTTGAGACCGGGCGGGTGACTTGCACGAGAAAGGAGTCTCGGTGTAGTGTCTCCGTCTGAGTCGATTAAGGACCTTGTCGATGTAGGCTTGATGATCGAGGACCCTTTAGCTGGTCACATGCCTCGTCATGGGTAAGCCTTGCCTCGGGCAGACTAAGGCCGGAATAAGATAACACGGAATGGGCGTGGAGCGGTGGCGAGAGTAGCGTGTACCCTCCGTGGCAAGAGGCTGGACGGTGGTGTATCTGTGCTCTCGGTTTGCGTGAACCTGATCCGGTCTTAAGAACCTCGGTGGCGGGTTGACATATGCAAGGGTTAAGTGCTACATATGTCGTGTGATTGGAGATCCTCAGCTGAGTATAATCGATTCGGATCGCCGTACCTTCGCGGTTATGAAGACTTGGTCACTGACCTACACGTAGCATTCCACTAAAGATGATGGGTATTTGTTAAGAAATTTGCTAGTGCAGGACCAGTGATTGAACTAGGGTAGAAAGAACTCTAGTTGCAGGTAATTGAACTTAACGTGACAAATAAAATTTGATTTTTTAAGGATCCACTTTAGTAAGCATTTCTGCAAAACAGAGTCTTTGATTATTGAGAAGCCTTACCTTGACTCCCTAAAAGCCAGTATACCCTTGAGAGTCTTTTCTTTAGTCGGGTAAGTCTTGCTGAGTAATTCCATACTCAGGGTTTATCCCTTCGTTGTTTTTAGGTGAGGAAGTAGCAGAATTCTGCTGCTTCTGTGCCAAGGTGGTTCCCAAAGAAGAAACCCAAGACTGAAGTGCGGGAGGACTTGGTCCTCCATATAGATCTTTTACTTAAATCTTCTCGGGAGGAGTTTTTGCCTCCCTTGGTTTGTATAATAATACTACTCAGCACTCGCTCCTAGTTCTGGTCTGTAATAAAACAACTTGAGCCTGCTTTTAAATAAATGTGAATTATGTAATCGCTTCCGCAATTCTTTATCTCCGATGTTTTGTAATGACTGCAAGACGGGTGAATCGTTCCTGGTAAAGTAGGGAAAGATACCGAACTTGTCAAGTAGTTCAGGGACGCCTACAGGGTTGTCTGAGGTCCGTTGGACAAGGACAACTGTAGGTGGGCCTAATTACTTGGGGGGTTCCGTCACACCTCGCCCCCCCTTTCCCCTCCTTTGGGCCCAGTCGGCCCAACCGTTCCCCCCCCCCTCTTTTTTTTCTTTTTCCAAAAATCCCCTCCCTCTCCCTCTCTCTCTCTCTCCCTCACCCTCACCCTAACCCTAGCGCCGTCGCCGCCTCTCCCCTGCCCTAGCGCCGCCGCCACCCCTCCCCGGCGCCGCCGCCGCGCCGTCCCCCTCCGGTGAGGCTCCCCCCTCCTCCTCCCTCCTCTCCTCCCTCTCCCTCCTCCCTCTCCTCCATCCGGCGCCCTCCCCCGCACCCCGCGCCGCCCGGCGAGCTCAGCTCGACCCCGACCACCCCGGCCTCGCCCCCGTCCAGCCCCAGCCACCCCGGCCGCCCTGGCCTCGCCCCCGTCCGGCCCCGGCCACCCCGGCCACCCCGGCCTCGCCCCCGCCTGACCCCGGCCGCCCCGGCCTCACTCCCGTCCGGCCCCGGCCACCCCGGCCACCCTGGCCTCGGCCTCGCCCGGCCCCGGCCGCCCCAGCCTCGCCCCCTGCCCGGCCCCGGCCGCCCCGGCCTCGCCCGCGCCCGGCCGGCTCCGGCCCCGGCCACCCCGGCCGCCCCGGCCTTGCCCCCGCCCGGCCCCGGCCACCCCGGCCGACCCCGCCCGACCTCGGCCGCCCCCCCGGTTCAACCGCCCCCCCCGGTTCAACCGCCCCCCCGGTTCAACCGCCCGCGCCGCCCCTCCCCCGCGCTCGGCCCAACTGCCCCGCTCCGACCCCGAATCGGCCGCTCCCGTCGCGCCCCGGCCCGGTCGCCCCACCCCCGCGCCCGGCCTCGCCCGACCGTGTCCTCGCCCCGTCCGTGCCTCGCTCGCAGTGGTCTGCGGCGTCCTCGCTCGCCCGTGCTCGCTTGCCCTGGCATGTTTACCCGCTCGCCCCGCCGTGCCTTGCTCGCGTCGTGTCGGCCCTCGGCGTGGCCTCGAGCTCGGCCCAGCGCACGGCCCCGACGCGTGCGCGACTCGCTCGCGGCATGTTAAGTGTGGCTTTGCGCGTGCGCGTGTTCGCGCAGCGTTCTGGCGTAGCTCGTCGTGCTCGCGACGCGACGCATAGCGCCCTGTTGCGCTCGCGACACGATCGTCAACCCCCCCCCCCCCCCCCGTATCCTATATGCGCTAATCACGTTGTTTATATTAATAAGATAGGAGTCTCAATTTGGAAATTGGTTACGTTAGTTAATTTGTATAGCTAATCGTCTATCTTATTCAATGTTAATCTACTAAAAGTGGTCACGTTTACATTAGTGCATGTAGCTAATTCTTTTGTTAGAACCAATTGGAACTAGAACACGTGACGTCTAGTTATTCACCAACCCGTAGTGCGTCTCGGGCATAAGCTTTAACTCTCGCGAGACCTTTTCTCATTTCTTTCTAACCATGGTAAACTCATTATTGTATGTGATATTTTATGCATGTTTAATCTACTTGTTCTCTTGTATGGTGTATTGTTGGTTTCCTAATTTCAATGGATGGATGTATGTATGCTTGCAATCGCTTAGAGAACGATCTGGTTGGAGAGCCCGAAGAACTCGCAGGAGAAGCCCCTGAGCAGTAGTCGGTTGGTGGAGGCAAGTGTCCTTTGACCTATCTATGTCCTATTCATTCTTTAATTCACCTCCCGCATTACACATTTATACTTAAGGATTGACTAGATTTTGTCATCCATGTCCTTGTTTACCTATTTGGGTCGGATTATTATTATTTAGCTCTACGCTATTGCTCAAACTCTAATCAATGAACATGATGAGATTATATACGATACGCTGTTTTCCCTTCTCTTATTATGATGTTGTACTTGTGGTCTACAAGGGGGCTCGAGCGGTTTCTCGAGTGCCTCTCCGTAAGGACCTGTTCTATGGATGACCGCCCGGGAAAATAGTGCAACCATGAGGGTGGAGTGAGACGCCCTTAGCTGAATAATTAGAGGAACCGGGGTGTAGTTCGCTTAGCCGTTGTGCCGTCAATGGGGCTCGGTGTATGCGGCTCGCTCTGCCAAGGTTGATTTGTCCCTTGGGGAGGAGTGCGGTACATTTAGGAAACCTAACGGGTGGCTACAGCCCCGGGGAATCTTTGTAAAGGCTACGTAGTGATGCCCTGCTGGACCACCTAGGTAGTGGTCAATGGGGAGTAGCTCTCTCCGGGCAGAAAGGGGATCACGGCTTGTGGGTAAAGTGCACAACCTCTGCAGAGTGTTTGAAAACTGATATATCAGCCGTGCTCGCGGTTATGAGCGGCCAAGGGAGCTCCAATGATTAGTGGTACTTGATCAGAGACATTTTGGTTTACAGGTGGCTATGAGATCGATGGTTTTGGTTACGTCTATGGTGCTGGTAAGTGGTATTCTTTCCGTTTGGAAAGGGTACATCGGGCTAATAACTTGGGTTAATGTTAAAACCTGGCTTTCTACTAGTAAATAATAATCTGACCAACTAAAAGCAACTGCTTGACTTACCCCCACATAAAGCTAGTCCACTACAGCCAAACAGGATGCTTGCTGAGTATGTTGATGTGTACTCACTCTTGCTCTACACACCAAACCCCCCCCCCCAGGTTGTCAGCATTGCAACCACTGCTTAGGAGAAGATGAAGATGTGGAAGGAGACTTCCAGGAGTTCCAAGACTACGACGAGTTCTAGGTGTGGGTTAGCGGCAACCCCCAGTTGGCTGCCTGTGAAGGCCGCAGTTATCTACGTTTCGTTTTCACACTTTGATTTATTGTAAGGACTATATGGACGTCTCAGACGTATGATGTAATCGACTATTATTTCCCTTTTAATACTATTTTGAGCACTGTGTGATGATGTCCATGTTATGTAACTGCTGTGTACGTGAATAACTGATCCTGGCACGTACATGGTTCGCATTCGGTTTGCCTTCTAAAACCGGGTGTGACATAAGTGGTATCAAAGCCGTGCTGACTGTAGGACCGCTAACCTAGAGTAGAATGGTCGTTCTAAGGATTATAGACCTCTGTCCCTGCCTTGACTTTGGTACCCCTTCAAAAGTTGGTCATACTGACCAAACCTATGTTCTACTATATATTATACCTTGCTGAAAATTTTGTTTTATTCTAATCCTTCATTTATTTATGGTTCATTATTTGCTGGTCATATTAATTCTGTTCTCACTCTTTTGCTTGCGGTGTCTTTTGTAGATGGCTCGACTTAGACACACTGCACGAAAGTCCGTCATCCCCTTCTTACCCTCCCGCCTTGCTGAGCGTTCGCTTCGCCGTCCCGTGGCCGGACAGTCCAGCCACTTGGAGAGACTGCACCACCGCCTGCATGAGGAGCAGGAACGTCGACGACAGGAGCAGCAGGGCTCTTCCTTCTCGCTCCAGCAGGAGATAGAGTCTGTGAGGAGCTGCTCTCCTGTGCTTCCCCTGGAGGCGCCCCCTGCACCACCACTGGGCGCCCCAGCCCCTGGAGTAGCTGCTGGAGGAGACCCAGACGACGGAGGTGGCGACGATAGCCCGAGCCACGACACCGATTTCCCTGCTGACCATGAGCCGGAAGGATGCGTTGCTCGACCCATCACTCGCGACGCTGCTCGCGGGTGTCACTTCCATGATGCGCTCGACACCCTGCTACGTCGGGCACTTGACCGGCGTACTTGGTCCATCGAGTATCGCTGTGTGGTCTACCAGCATAGTCGCGGGGTTTACCCGGACCGCTGGGAGGCGACCTGCTTGGCGCGCCGTCCGGAGAACAGTCTCCAGGGTGCGGAGGCCTGCTCAGAGCACTATTCTATCTCTGAGCGAGAATGGCATGCTCCAATGTGGGCAGGGAGAGAGGAGAGGGAGAGCTTGGGCGAGTTTGGCAGGGAAGGAGCAGGGGCCGGCTTGTCATTTTATAGAGGGGGAGGGAGGAGAGAGGGCGCCGAGGTGAGAGGAAGGGGCGCCGGTGGTCATCAAAGACCATAATGGCGGCCGTTTCTCCAATAATGGAGACAGGAAGTGGGGGGAGAGGGGAAGAGGTAGAGACTCAGCTATTTCCGGCGTGGGGAGATGAAGGGGCACAGGGGCGAGCGGCTCGGCCAGGATGGGCGGCCAGGGCCACTATAGGAAACTAGTAAAGATCGTGGGTGACAAACCGTCGAACTTAATGTAATAAGCCGACGAACTTACAATAAGAACGTGGGTTTACCGACGAATATAGCTGATAGCAATTTTTGGACGAACTTAGAGAAGTTAGTTCGACTGCCCCGACGAACTTAACATTAAGAACGTGGGTACTGTAACACCCCTGGTGTAACTGTCACTAAAACTTGAGCATAACATCATAAGCATTGGCATCTCATATGTTTGTTACACCTAGAGTGCATTCACTAGGCAAAAATTTCAAACAAGTTGTATTGTTATGGCATTTTGTGAATCAAACCCTAGAGTAGGGTATTCAACCCTGGATTGGGTATAATAGAACAAACAAGGCTTAAACAAAAGAAAAACTTCAAAACTTGTTAGAAATAATCATAAAGTGTCACCATGGATGAACTCAAGTGGGATGCAAACCCTAAGAGTGCAAGAAACCCTAATTGGAACCCTAGAAAGCCCTAAACCTAAACCCTAGGGGGCTAAGTGCAAAATTAGTACTCTTTTGGACTAAAGTGCAAAAACCATGTTAATAAAGTGTCTTAAGTCATAAGGTTCAAAATTATGGAGATTTGCAAGTTAAACCTGGAGTTTTGGACTAATTTGCAAAAGAGCCACACTAGAACCCTTTTGGCTAAGTCTGAAATCAGTGTATTTAGCTCAACTTTGGAGCCTTATATCTGCCAAATTATAAGGTTTTTGCCCTAGGTCACCACAGCAATATTGTAGATCTATCAAAGGATAATAACTTTGCTTAAGGGAGTAAGCATGGTTGTTATGAAGAATTTGAAGAAAAATGAGCCTGAAGATGGGCTGTCAGGCTGTTTGAGTCTGAACTTTAGACTAACACTAGGGCTGCATGAACTTAGGGCTCGAATTCAATCATGATCGAGTAAGAATTTAGCTTGGGTTGCTATGACAAAATTGTAGCTGGATCATTGGGCTATAACTTTGCTAAAGAGTGATGATCTTGTTACTACCGGCCTCCTCGCGTCGTCACCCGAATTCACGGCCACCGCCCTTGCTTGCTATAAATTGAGTGTGCCGTCGGGTCCGTAGGATGATCATACACCAAACCACCAAGTATTGCCTCCAGTCATACAAACGAGAGCTCCAATTTCATACTTCCCCTAATCTGCTCAAAAACACCGCAAGAACATCCTCACCGCAGCCAGCTTATTCCAGGTCAGTCCTAGCGCCTTGATCGTTTGTTCTAACGTTCTTAGGTCCTCCTCAAGCTCCTCGACCCCTCTGATTGAACTAGACCGCCATGAATCACCGGGAACACGTTGTTCTTTAGGTTGTCCACGCTGTCACCGTGGCCAGAGAGATTTGGGTAGCCGTTCATGAAATTGAATGAGGGGAAACACTCCTCAGGGCTGGAATTAGGTTTAAACCAAAGATAAGCACCGGTCTTAGCGTAATCCGGCCAGTATTGGCTCGCCGTAGCTCAACTCCCCGCCAGTCACCGTCGTGGGCCGAGTCTGGTGAAGAAAAGAAAACGCAGGGATGTCTTTGTTAAGTGTCAGTGAGACTATGGAACAGTGCAAGGGATTCTTTAAAGAATTTTAGAATGACAGGGTCCTTTCTGCAAATCTGCACGTGTGGACATGCGCGCGCGCATTTCCACCAGGGGTTGGGCCGCCTGGGCTGGTTTCGGCCCAAGATTGTTTCCTCCTTTTCTTTTTCTTTTTCTACTAGAACTAAAACAATTCTAGAAAATTGTAGAAAAATGGTAAAAATGCCGAACCAATTTTTCTAGGTTTTTAATTTTCTATAGAATTTAATAAAAATAGTTTCTGAATTTTTAGTCCAAATAAGAAATTATAGAGTATTTAAAACAGTCTAAAACCTTATTTTTGGATTTTTAGAAAATATACAATGATTCCAAAAATCTCCAAACTTTTTGGATGACCCTTATATATTATTTAGAAGCTTTGTGTAGAGTTTGGTATGATTTGGACCTTGTTTGATACTTAGAACCCAAAACCCTACCCCCCTGCCCTGTGAACTTCACTGTTGACTCCGGAAACCCTAAGTTCTCGGAGATCCGTGAAGGAAAATTGTATTCAAGACTTTAGATAATGAACTCTTATTATCTTTGCACTCTCATGAGCATTACATAAGCATTCATTATTATGTATGGTTATATTTAGAAAACGAAGAAGAGGTAGAAGAAGAGAAGACTCCACCACCACCACCTGTGGAATATCAGGCAGGCAGCTGTTTCTGTTTTGACATCTGTGGATCTAAGCCTGACTCACCAGTAAAACAAGGCAAGCCCTGGTGCATTTGCCACCTCCTTGATTCTTTTAAACTCTTTCTCACTTGCTTGATGCATTAGGTGATAGGAGTTGATTACTAAAACAATTCCTGCATTTCCTTCCTTGAATTTAATTACCTTCCTTGGAATCCCTGTTTTACAAAGGGTTTTTCCTATGCTTAGTCTTGCTTTAGCAAAACAAAATGTTTTGTTTTTACAAAAGATGATGTTGCAAAGTGGGAGGGATATTTTTGAAAATAAATCTTGTTGGTGGATCCATCATGGCCATGATGGGTTGAACATCGGAAAAGATGTACCTCTGCCAGGTACCAAACTTTGGGTTTGAAATAATTAAGCTGAGACCTGGTGGGTGACTTGCACAAGAAGAGAGTCTCGGTGTAGTGTCTCCGTCTGAGTCGACTAAGGACCGTCTCGATGTAGGCTTGATGACCGAGGACCCTTTAACTGGTCACATGCTTCGTCATGGGTAAGCTTTTCCTCGGGCAGACTAATACCAGAATAAGATGCCACACAATGGGAGTGGAGAGATGGCGAGAGTAGCGTGTACCCTCCGTGGCAAGAGGCTGGACGGTGGTGTATCTGTGCTCTCGGTTGGCGTGAACCTGATCTGGTCTTAAGAACCCAGGTGGCGAGTTGACATATGCAAGGGTTAAGTGCTACATATGTCGTGTGATTGGAGATCCTCAGCTGAGTATAATCGATTCGGATCGTCGTACCTTCGCGGTTATGAAGACTTGGTCACTGCCCTATACGTAGAACTCCAGTAATGATAAAGGGTTGTTAAGAAGTTGGCTAGTGCAGGTCAAGTGATTGAACTAGGGTAGAATGAACTCTAGTTATAGGTAATTCTACTTAACTGGACAAATAAAACTGGATTTTTTAAGGATCCACTCTTAGTGAGCATTTCTGCAAACAGAGTCATTGACTATTGTTAAGCCTTACCTTGACTCCCTGGAAGCCAGCATACCCCTGAGAGTCTTTTCTTTAGTCGGGTAAGACTTGCTGAGTAATTCCATACTCAGGGCTTTGTCCCATGTTGTTTTTACGTGAGGAAGCAACCAACTTTTGTTGCTTCTGTTCTAAGGTGGTACCAAAGGAAGAGCACCAGGAGTGAAGCTACAGGAGGAAAGGATCCTCCATAAAACTTTTGTGTGAACTTATCGGGAGGGGTTTTTGCCTCCCATGGTTTGTAATAATAATACTCTGCACTCGTATAATATATTCTGGTCTGTAAATATTTAACTCTGTCTTACTTTTAAATAAAGGTAAGTTTATATAACTGCTTCCGCATGTTCGTATCTCCGAAGCTTGTAATGTCTGCGTGACGGGTAAAATGCTCTTGGGAAAGGTAAGAAAAGCAGATACCGAACTTGTCAAGTGATTCAGGGGCACCTGCAGGGTTGTCTGAGGTCCGTTGGACAAGGACAACTGTAGGTGGGCCTACTGACTTAGGAGGTTCTGTCACAGGCTGGTATCGGAGCGAAGCCCATCTCTGCAGACCTTATGAGGCATCTTCAAAAGAATTTTCTAAGACTTACCTAGAAAATTTTTTTCTTTCTTATCTAGCTTCCTTCTGAAGTACTTATTTAAAGACCAGATATAGAAGTGCAATATATAGAAGGTGTGAATCGACTAAGGTTGATTCTGTAATTACACATGCATCATGTTGAAAACTATGCTAATAAGTTTTTCCCCCTTAAGAAATGTCGCCGCGCACCAGAAAGACCGCGCGCAAGTCTACCGAACCTATCGGTGTACCCCGTCATCAACTTGCCCCATGGCATGAAGATAGCAGTAGCGGTAGCACCGATCCAATTGGGGATCTGGAAGCCCAAGTGGATCAGCTTCGAACAGAGCTCCGCCTCAGGAATGACATATGGGTCGCGGATGGAGAAAGAATAAATGAATTAAGAGCAGGCATCCGCTACCTACAAGATCAGCTCGCGGAACGAGATCTAGCGCTCTATTGGGCGATTAACTCTCGTTCGCTTGCCTGGGCTAAGGAGGCAAAAGCTTGAGCCCGCGTGGAGGAGCTTAGCTCCGCCGTAGATAACTTGCAGGTTTATTGTAATACATTACATGAAGAAGTTCATGTATTGTATTCGCAACTACATCCCAATGTACCTGCGGATCCTGTCGGGACGGAAGCCGGACCTTCTGGGACAGCGGGAGAAGCCTTCGGTGGTGAACTGGACTTGTTCAGGCCCCCTCCCTCTATGAAGTTGGTGGATGAGTGGTCTCCTACTCCCAACAGCGAGGCTACTAAGAGTGACAAGAAGCAAGAATAGTATAGTATGGAACTAGTAGTAATGTATAATAGGAAGTGTAATCCTGTTGTAAAATTCGAGTCTGTAACATTACCCTTTTTAGTAATGTATAATGGATAGTTTTCTTTGGCATATTATATTCTTTTCAATGTTTGTTGCCTTAGATGCCTTCCAAGACTCATTCTCAGGATGGTGCAGGGACCTCTAGTGGAAGGGAAGCAACACCAAACCCGCCTCCAGTACCTCCCACTTTAGCCGAGGTCATCGCTGCCTTGGTTAACGCTACAGCAGACAATACCCGATTTCTACGGGAAATGGCAAGTCAACAGATACAACAACAAGGCGGGCAGACATATCCGCAAGGCCCCCGTGAAACATCCTATCTGGATTTCTCTGAGACGCGCCCTCCATTGTTTGTTAAAGCAAAGGACCCTCTCGAAGCGGATGAATGGATCCGCGTCATTGAACAGAAGTTTCGGCTCCTTCGATGTTCAGAAACTCAGAAGCCCCTATTCGTAGCCCAACAATTGCGTGGCCCTACCAGCACCTGGTGGGGAAATTTTATAGCTGTTCAACCGGCTAGTCATCAAGTAACTTGGGATGAGTTCAAGTTGGCCTTCAGAGAGCACTATATACATGAAGGAGTTTTCCACATGAAGCAGGAGGAGTTCATGAAGTTGAAACAAGGCGGGGATACTGTTACCCAGTATCTCAATAGATTTAATCACTTATCCCAATACGCAATCGATCAAGTCAACACAGATGTGAAGAAAAGGAATTGTTTCATGAGAGGCTTGAATGATCGAATGCAAAGAAAGATGGCCACCTGCATCGACCTTACTTATGGAAGGGCTGTCAGCATAGCACTGGCAGTTGAGGCTAAATATGCAGGATCCAGAAAATCCAAGGGTTATGGAGGCGACAGGCCCAATCAGGGCCCCGAGAAAATACAAAGGTTGGTAATCTGACCTTTCAATTCGAATCGCTCTTTCCCACGTCCACCCTCCTACCCATTCAAGTAACTGGTCTTTATTCGCCCCGCCACTGCCTCCACTCCAACAAGTATGTCGGGTGCCCCTGGCACTCGTTTCCCTGCCCTCCCCAGCTCTTCAACTGGCTGTTTCAACTGTGGAAAGTCCGGACACTTCATTAAGGATTGTCTATATCAGAAGCAGAATCGTTCAAGTAATCAGCAAAGTTCTAGGAATTCTTCTCAAGGGAAGGGAAATGCGGCAACCAATACCGCGGGCAAGAATACAAGGAAAACGGGACGAATATATTATACTCAAGTGGCCACAGCACCGGACGGCGAACCGGTTATGATGGGTACGTTTCTAGTGGCCAATCACCCTGCAATTATTCTTTTTGATTATGGTGCTTCGCATACGTTCATAAGCAAGAAATTTGTGAAGCAACATTGCATTCCATACCATGAATCACGGGAAGGGTTTAAAATTCATTCGCTTGGGGGACAAATATTCACTAAAGAAGTGGCTTTCCAAGTGCCCGTAACATTGGCTGGACAGGACTTTCCTACTAATATGATTGTTCTGAAAGGCCAAGACATAGATGTAATTTTGGGCATGAATTAGTTAGCCCAACATAAAGCTATTCTCAATACTGAATTGAGAACTATCAAATTGAATTATGGCCAAGAAGAGGTTCTCTTGACTATCCCCATAGCTATTCCAGCTAAAGCCACTGGCAGAATATATGAAGCCATTATATCGGAGATCAAAGATATTTCGGTAGTATGTGAGTTCCCAGATGTCTTTCCAGAAGATTTGCCTGGATTGCCGCCAGAAAGAGTTGTAGAATTTGTAATTGAGTTGAAGCCCGGTACAGCTCCCATTTCTAGAAGATCGTACCGAATGCCTCCAAATGAGCTGGCAGAACTCAAGACCCAATTGCAAGATCTACTAGCGAAGGGATTTATCCGGCCAAGCTCGTCACCATGGGGTTGTCCAGCCATCTTCATCAAGAAGAAGGACCAAACACTTCGAATGTGTGTGGATTATAGACCCCTTAATGAGGTTACTATCAAAAATAAGTACCCTCTTCCACGGATTGACATTCTATTTGATCAACTGACTGGAGCGAGGGTATTCTCCAAGATTGACCTCAGGTCGGGCTATCATCAGATCTGTATCCAGCCCAAAGATATACCAAAGACCGCATTCACTACGCGGTATGGGTTATTCGAATATTTGGTAATGTCTTTCGGACTGACGAATGCTCCTGCCCACTTCACTTATTTGATGAACTCGGTATTTATGCCTGAGTTGGACAAGTTTGTGGTGGTATTCATCGATGATATCTTAATATACTCCAAGAATGTAGAGGAGCATGCTCGGCACTTGCAGGTTGTATTAACCCGCTTGAGAGAACATCAGTTATATGCCAAGTTCAGTAAGTGCGCATTCTGGCTGGAAGAAATCCAATTTCTGGGACATGTATTATCTGCCAAGGGGATTACGGTGGATCCTAGCAAAGTCAAGGACATTTTGGAGTGGAAACCCCCAACCACTGTACATCAAGTCCGAAGTTTCCTTGGACTAGCTGGCTATTATCGCCGATTTATACCAGATTTTTCCAAGCTTGTGAAACCAATCATGAGTTTATTGAAGAATGATATTAAATTCAATTGGTCTTCAAAATGTAATGAAGCTTTTGAACAATTGAAAGTATTATTAACCACTGCTCCGGTATTGGCTCAACCGGATATTGAAAAACCCTTTGATGTCTATTGTGACGCATCAGGCAGTGGTCTCGGCCGTGTTTTAATGCAAGAAGGCCGAGTGATAGCTTATTCTTCAAGGCAGTTACGCCGACATGAGGATCATTATCCGACTCATGATCTGGAGCTAGCTGCAGTGGTTCATGCCCTAAAAATCTGGCGTCATTATCTACTAGGTAATATCTGTCACATTTATACAGATCATAAAAGCTTGAAGTATATCTTCACCTAGTCAGAGTTGAACATGAGACAAAGGCGATGGCTCGAGCTTATTAAGGATTATGAACTGGAGATTCATTATCACCCAGGCAAAGCTAATGTAGGGGCAGATGCCTTGATTCGCAAGACTTTTTGTCATTGTCTTACGATGGAGACTTCTGACATTACGTTATGTCAAGAAATGGAGAATTTGAACCTGGGAATGATTCAACATGGAACTTTAAATCAACTAAAGCTTGAGTCAGTCCTTTTGCAAAGGATAATTGATGCTCAAAAAGATAATGAGGGTATGAAGCACATCCATGAGAAGATAGAAGCCAGAAAAGCCAAATGCTTTAGGAAAGACGATCAAGGCATTGTATGGTTCAACAACCGCATAGTTGTGCCAAAGGATGAAGAAATCCGCCAGCAAATATTAGATGAAGCACATCTTAGTCGCTATTCTATTCATCCTGGAAGCACTAAGATGTATCACGATCTAAGACAACATTATTGGTGGACAAAGATGAAGATTGAAATTGCACGCTATGTGGCAAGATGTGACACTTGCAGACGTGTCAAAGCCATACATATGAAGACTGCTGGTCCATTACAATCTCTGCCAATACCAACATGGAAATGGGAAGATATTAGCATGGACTTTATTCTGGGATTACCCAGAACAACAAAAGGCTTTGACTCCATTTGGGTTCGCGACTCACAAAGATCGCCCACTTCCTTCCAGTCAAAGTAAAATATCCAGTAATTGCATATGCAGAACTGTATATTGCTCGTATTCTCAGTTTACACGGTGTTCCAAAGACCATAGTGTCGGATCGTGGACCTCAATTTGTATCCAAATTTTGGGAAGAACTTCACAAGTCCTTGGGTACTAAATTGCTCCACAGTTCAGCCTATCATCCTCAAACAAGTGGTCAAACTGAGAGAATAAATCAAATACTTGAGGACATGCTACGAGCTTGTGTTCTGGAGTTCCCACAGAAATGGGATGATTGTTTACCATTAGCGGAGTTCTCATATAATAATAGCTATCAAGAAAGCATTAAGATGGCACCCTTCGAAGCTTTATATGGACGACGATGTCGTACTCCGTTAAATTGGTCTGAACCAGGTGAAAGGTACTTTTTAGGCCTGATATGGTAAAAGAGACAGAAGAAAAAGTTCAAAGAATAATTCATAATTTGAAGAAAGCCTAAGCGCGGCAGAAAAGTTACGCAGACAAGCGACGACAACCCTTGTACTTTCTAGTGGGAGATTATGTCTACCTGAAAGTTTCGCCAATGAAGGGCGTATCGCGTTTCAGAGTTAAAGGGAAGCTTGCACCCCGGTATATTGGTCCTTTTTCTATCCTTGAAAGATATGGACCGGTGGCGTACCAACTTTAGTTACCCAAAACCTTGTCTGCAGTGCATAATGTGTTCCATGTGTCTCAATTGAAGAAGTGTCTTCGGGTTCCAGATCGAACCATTGAAGTAACAGATGTTGTCCTAAAACTAGACTTGACATATTCAGAACACCCTATTCGAATCTTGGATCAAAGGAACAGAATTACCCAAAGAAAAACTCTCAAATTTTACAAGATGCAGTGGAACCAACATTCAGAAGATGAGGCTACATGGGAAACTCAAGACTTTTTAGAAAAGAATTCCCCAGGCTTTTTGGCCTCATGTAATTTGTAGAGTGTATACAATTATTGTAATAAAGGAGTGAGCCCCAGACCACCCCTGCCTTGTACCAAGAATAAGGAAATAAAAGAGTGAAGCATTTCCTTTTCCATTACTTACCCTAGGACCTTTTAATCTCGGGACGATATTCTTTTATGGGGGGAAGGATGTAACACCCCTGGTGTTACTGTCACTAAAACTTGAGCATAACATCATAAGCATTGGCATCTCATATGTTTGTTACACCTAGAGTGCATTCACTAGGCAAAAATTTCAAACAAGTTGTATTGTTATGGCATTTTGTGAATCAAACCCTAGAGTAGGGTATTCAACCCTGGATTGGGTATAATAGAACAAACAAGGCTTAAACAAAAGAAAAACTTCAAAACTTGTTAGAAATAATCATAAAGTGTCACCATGGATGAACTCAAGTGGGATGCAAACCCTAAGAGTGCAAGAAACCCTAATTGGAACCCTAGAAAGCCCTAAACCTAAACCCTAGGGGGCTAAGTGCAAAATTAGTACTCTTTTGGACTAAAGTGCAAAAACCATGTTAATAAAGTGTCTTAAGTCATAAGGTTCAAAATTATGGAGATTTGCAAGTTAAACCTTGAGTTTTGGACTAATTTGCAAAAGAGCCACACTTAAACCCTTTTGGCTAAGTCTGAAATCAGTGTATTTAGCTCAAATTTGGAGCCTTATATCTGCCAAATTATAAGGTTTTTGCCCTAGGTCACCACAGCAATATTGTAGATCTATCAAAGGATAATAACTTTGCTTAAGGGAGTAAGCATGGTTGTTATGAAGAATTTGAAGATAAATGAGCCTGAAGATGGGCTGTCAGGCTGTTTGAGTCTGAACTTTAGACTAACACTAGGGCTGCATGAACTTAGGGCTTGAATTCAATCATGGTCGAGTAAGAATTTGGCTTGGGTTGCTATGACAAAATTGTAGCTGGATCATTGGGCTATAACTTTGCTAAAGAGTGATAATCTTGTTACTACCCGAAATTGGGAGCAAATCTCCCTACAAATCGCTCTGTCAGCTGTTTGCACCCAGCTCACCATGGTACAGTGCACCCCAAACTGAATCAGATCACCGATGCAGTGCATCTCGCCGATGATGAGCCACGCTCGGATTAGCGCTCATACCACCGTGATTCGTGCTCGGACCGATTGGATAGCGTTTAGGGTCAAGTAAATATCACCGTCGTGGATAAGCTCCGGCCAGTAAACTATTCCGGCCATCGTATCGAGCTCGCCACGGTGGAATCGGATGAGCTCGCCGGTGACCGCCGTCTCACGGCCTTGCGCCACGTATCTGGACACATCCGTCGCGTTGCTGTGACTCACTATAACCGTCTGATCATCGCCGGTGAGAGCTGCCACGGTTGATGCCACGAATTCTTTGCGCTAGTGAACTCCCACTCCTCCGGTCGCCGCGCGTCGTCACCCGAATTCACGGCCACCGCCCTTGCTTGCTATAAATTAAGTGTGTCGTCGGGTCCGTAGGATGATCATACACCAAACCACCAAGTATTGCCTCCAATCATACAAACGAGAGCTCCAATTTCATACTTCCCCCAATCTGCTCAAAAACACCGCAAGAACACCCTCACCGCAGCCAGCTTATTCCAGGTCAGTCCTAGCGCCTTGATCGTTTGTTCTAATGTTCTTAGGTCCTCCTCAAGCTCCTCGACCCCTCTGATTGAACTAGACCGCCATGAATCACCGGGAACACGTTGTTCTTTGGGTTGTCCGCGCTGTCATCGTGGCCAGAGACATTTGGGTAGCCGTTCATGAAATTGAATGAGGGGAAACACTCCTCAGGGCTGGAATTAGGTTTAAACCAAAGATAAGCACCGGTCTTAGCGTAATCCGGCCAGTATTGGCTCGCCGGTCACCGTCGTGGGCTGAGTCTGGTGAAGAAAAGAAAACGCAGGGATGTCTTTGTTAAGTGTAAGTGAGACTGTGGAACAGTGCAAGGGATTCTTTAAAGAATTTTAGAATGACAGGGTCCTTTCTGCAAATCTGCACGTGCGGACGCGCGCTCGCATTTCCACCGGGGGTTGGGCCGCCTGGGCTGGTTTCGGTCCAAGACTGTTCCCTCCTTTTCTTTTTCTTTTTCTACTAGAACTAAAACAATTCTAGAAAATTGTAGAGAAATGGTAAAAATACCAAACCAATTTTGCTAGGTTTCTAATTTTCTATAGAATTTAATAAAAATAGTTTCTGAATTTTTAGTCTAAATAAGAAATTATAGAGTTTTTAAAACAGTCTAAAACCTTATTTCTGGATTTTTAAAAAATATATATTGATTCCAAAAATCTCCAAACTTTTTGGATGACCCTTATATATTATTTAGAAGCTTTGTGTAGAGTTTGGTATGATTTGGACCTTGTTTGATACTTAGAACCCAAAACCCTACCCCCTGCCCTGTGAACTTCACTGTTGACTCCGGAAACCCTAAGTTCTCGGAGATCCGTGAAGGAAAATTGTATTCAAGACTTTAGATAATAAACTCTTATTATCTTTGCACTCTCATGAGCATTACATAAGCATTCATTATTATGTATGGTTATATATAGAAAACGAAGAAGAGGTAGAAGAAGAGAAGACTCCACCACCACCACCTGAGGAGCATCAGGCAGGTAGCTGTTTCTATTTTTACATCTGTGGTTCTAAGCCTGACTCACCAGTAAAACAAGGCAAGCCCCGGTGCATTTGCCACCTCCTTGATTCTTTTAAACTCTTTCTCACTTGCTTGATGCATTAGGTGATAGGAGTTGATTGCTAAAACAATTCCTGCATTTCCTTCCTTGAATTTAATTACCTTCCTTGGAATCCCTGTTTTACAAAGGGTTTTTCCTATGCTTAGTCTTGCTTTAGCAAAACAAAATGTTTTGTTTTTACAAAAGATGATGTTGCAAAGTGGGAGGGATGTTTTTGAAAATAAAACTTGATGGTGGATCCATCATGGCCATGATGGGTTCAACTTCAGAAAAGATGTACCTCTGCCAGGTACCAAACTTTGGGTTTGAAATAATTAAGCTGAGACCGGGCGGGTGACTTGCACGAGAAGAGAGTCTCGGTGTAGTGTCTCCGTCTGAGTCGATTAAGGACCGTCTCGATGTAGGCTTTATGGCCGAGGACCCTTTAACTGGTCACATGCCTCATCATGGGTAAGCTTTGCCTCGGGCAGACTAATACCAGAATAAGATACCACGCAATGGGAGTGGAGAGATGGCGAGAGTAGCGTGTACCCTCCGTGGCAAGAGGCTGCACGGTGGTGTATCTGTGCTCTCGGTTGGCGTGAACCTGATCTGGTCTTAAGAACCCCGGTGGCGAGTTGACATATGCAAGGATTAAGTGCTACATATGTCGTGTGATTGGAGATCCTCAGCTGAGTATAATCGATTCGGATCGTCGTACCTTCGCGGTTATGAAGACTTGGTCACTGCCCTATATGTAGAACTCCAGTAAAGATAAAGGGTTGTTAAGAAGTTGGCTAGTGCAGGTCAAGTGAATGAACTAGGGTAGAGTGAACTCTAGTTATAGGTAATTCTACTTAACCGGACAAATAAAACTGGATTTTTTAAGGATCCACTTTTAGTAAGCATTTCTGCAAACAGAGTCATTGACTATTGTTAAGCCTTACCTTGACTCCCTAGAAGCCATCATACCCCTAAGAGTCTTCTATTTAGTCGGGTAAGACTTGCTGAGTAATTCCATACTCAGGGCTTTGTCCCATGTTGTTTTTACGTGAGGAAGCAACCAACTTTTGTTGCTTCTGTTCTAAGGTGATACCAAAGGAAGAGCACCAGGAGTGAAGCTGCGGGAGGAAAGGATCCTCCATAAAACTTTTGTGTGAACTTATCGGGAGGGGTTTTTGCCTCCCATGGTTTGTAATAATAATATTCTGCACTCGTATAATATATTCTGGTCTGTAAATATTTAACTTTGTCTTACTTTTAAATAAAGGTAAGTTTATGTAACTGCTTCCGCATGTTCGTATCTCTGATGCTTGTAATGTCTGCGTGACAGGTAAAACGCTCTTGGGAAAGGTAAGAAAAGCAGATACCGAACTTGTCAAGTGATTCAGGGGCACCTGCAGGGTTGTCTGAGGTCCGTTGGACAAGGACAACTATAGGTGGGCCTAATGACTTGGGAGGTTCTGTCACAGGTACCGTCGAACTTAACATTAAGAACGTGGGTACCGTCGAACTTAACATTAAGAACGTGCGTTTTTAAGTTCGACGGGGCTATGGAATTTGTTCCCATAAGTTCGACGGTACCCACGTTCTTATTGTTAAGTTCGACGGGGCCACGTGGTCGTCGAACTTATTTGGCCTGCGTGGGTCTGCGTGGGCTGCACATTAAGTTCGACGGTACCCGTTCTTAACGTTACCCACGTTCTTAACCCTTTTCCAGAAAAAATAAAAATGACAGAAATAAAAAATTAGACAAACATAATATCACATGCAATACAGAATATCACATACAATACAGATTTCAAACACATGGATATATGTTCATGTCACAAATTCACACAAGTCCAAATATATAAGTTCACAAATTCACATAAGTCCAAATACATAAGTTCACAAATTCACATAAGTTCACATCCATAGTTCACATTTTTAGTTCACAAGTTCAAACACATAAGTTCAAACATTAGCTCCATCACTCTCGATCAGGACATCAGATTGTTGTTCGTAGCTCCACCAGTAGAATTGAGACATCTGTCCGCAAAGTCATCGTGAGGGGGAGGAGTCTCATCCGCAAAGTCATCGTGAGGGGGAGGAGTCACTTGATGAGAACCGGAATCCTACAAAATAAAGCAAAATTTGCTGTCATCACAAGAAACAAGCAGCAGTGGAGTAGTCCCAAAAAAGAAGGCCAATTTATTGCAGCGTGTACAAGTAGCAAGCAACATGAATCAGGAACGTACCGCTGGCGATGGAAGTGGCTGTGTTGGCCATTGGGGGGCGTCCCCAATGGCCTAAAACCTTTATTTGTGCCAGTGTTATTTATCTGCACACAAGGTTGGAGAAGAAGTGGTAAATAATATTGTTCTTTGATGTAACCATAGAACCATACAGAAAAGCATAAAAGTGGGCACCACAAAATCTATCTTAATGTCATCATATATATAAAGTACATTTCACAACTGATGTAAATATCAACTGAACCAAGCTCATTAATAGCAAAATTCACTAACTCCTTCACATCTTCAGGTTTACGGACATCACAATCTGTACCAACAACCTTGGCATGCGATAGAATATTCCTCTGCTTCTTTTTGGCAACAGATAACCCTTCCTGTATGTTCTCTTCAAGTTCTTTTATAGTCTGAAGGACTGATTCAGAACTGCCATCACAAAAAGAAAATATTTAAAACTAAAATAAAGCATAAACCTCCATAAGAAAAAAAAGTATGAAAATTTGTAGAACTAGACTAAAGTTCTAATGAATATCACCTTCGTGAAGTAATTACAACACGGTCTCCAGAAAGAAGAAACTCACGAGCAAGTGCTTTTCCTAACCCTCTTGTGTTAGGATTTTTTTATAACAAAAAACTGATGTCAATGCTAATTGCCAAATAAGAAACAACAGTATGAAACAACCTATCCAACGGCCGCAGCCAGTGAAATTGCAAAACTTGAAAAAACACAGCTAAACTTTATTTCCATCTTAAGTAGCTAAATCCATTAACCTCGACAATTTCTGTTTTCTAGAGTGATTTCATATGCTATCAATAATATGCTGTGCAAGTCAACAAATAAATGAAATTTGAAATACGGTGCATACTGAGTCCTGGAAAATTTTCAGAAGGCAGGTTGAGCGAAGGATGGAAACAAGCTACCTTCCAGTTATGACGACATTGCGAGGTCCAGCTTTGCAGTGTTCCTCTAGGACACTGTTTGCACCTATCATTGTGCCAATAATCACCCCACCAAGCCAGCTATACCAAATTAGTCGTTCATTTGGCTGTCTTCGCCTGGGTGAAGGGTTAAAAAAGTAGTCCGTTTAATTAAATTGGAATTTCAGGAAAGGCCAAATATGAAATGAAATGAGAGGCATACGTGTATGGCAAACCTGATAGCTGAAATCCAACCCCAACTCGTCCGACATCGCCCCGATCCCCATCGTCCCCACTCCACCGCCTCCGTCGCCGCTGTGGCCCCCGGCGGTCGGGTTAGGAGGCGAAATTACAGGCGGCACGAGGGCAAGGGAAGGATTACCGGGCGGGCCAACCCAGATCTCCCCGACTGTGGGAGAGACGCTGCGAGGAGGAGAAACCGGAGTTGGATTTCCCTGCTGAGGTTGGTGGTCGCGGCGGGCGAGGGATGATGGAGCAGATGTAAGTATAGCGGTGGCACGGCACGGCGGTCGCCGTCGGTCAGAACGAGGTTGGAAGCGGACGTGGGGTTCGGTTGCTTCCCGACGAACCTGGCCGGACGATGCTGGCCACCGCGCAGGCGGCTGCCCCTCTATGGCTTTTGCGGAGACTGTCCATAACAACTAAGCCGGGGCGGTGGTGCGGCGATGTGGCCCGCTGGGGGTGGCGAGCCGGGGCGGCGCGGCCCGCCGGCACTGGCACGGCCCGCTGTTGGTGCCGAGCCGGGGCGGTGGTGCGGCGGCGCGGTCCACTCGCGGTGGTGCGGCCCGCTGGCGGTCGCGCGGTGGCGGCGTGGCCTGCTGGTGAGACAGAGAAGCGCGTGGACGAGGATGAGACAGGTGAGAGAGAGCCACACGTGGGATTTGGATTTAGATTTTGATTAAGTTTGACGGTGTCCACATGCCTGACGAACTTAACTTAAGAACGTTGGGTACCCACGTTTCTAACTCGTTAAGTTCGACGGTTTTAGCCAGGGCCCACAAACTTAACTTAAGAATGTCGGTACCCACGTTCTTAACATAACCCATGAACTTAACTCAAGTAAGAATGTCGGTACCCACGTTCTAACTTTTACCCACGAACATTTATCAGTTTCTTGTAGTGGGCGGCTTGGCCGGCTGGATGCGTGGCGAAGTCGCGCGCCTAGGGCACGACGGCGGCATGACTAGGGGAGGAAGAAGGGGCCGAGGTGGGGCCTGCGCGTCATAGAGAGAAAGGGTGAGGGGACCGGTTGGGCCGGTTCGGCTACCCTAATGGGCCGGTTCAACCTGTCCGGTTAGGGTTTGGCTTTTTTATCCTTATATCCCAAAAATAGAAATAAATATATTTTTAATTAATTCTAAAAATTTATGATAATTATACCAAAAATATTACCATTAAAGTATTTATTTTTGGACTAAAGTTCTCATATTAATTAATTGGGTTTTCATAAAAGAAATTTTATAAAAACAATCATCAATCAATTATGAGCAAACAAAAATCATTCTAAAGGTAAATAAGATCAAACACTTGGGGTTTTTTAAAAATCTTTACCATACTCACTAACATAATTTAAATGCATTATTTTTAGTTGATGGTTTTGAGGTGTTACAATCGTCCTTTTGATCATGGTTGATGGGGATCTCCTTCTTCTCGTCAGTCACCTTGCCCTTCCCTTTAGAGTCATTGCTAGCCATCTCTTCGGGTTGTTAGACACAATGGAAGAGATTGGTCACGATACCAATTGAGAGCACATAGAGGGGGTTAATAGGTGATTCTACAAAAATGACATAAAACAACACAAACTTGATCTAAAAATGAATTTAGTGTAAACTAAAACCAAGTTTGAGTAGAGAAGAGAGAGAAAAGTCCTCTTCACTTGATGTGAAATATACTAAGAGCAATATTACAAGTGAAGTTGAGAACTTAGGAAGAGAGAAAACCGCAAGAAAGTAAAAGACAAGTGAGACAAGTGATTTTTATCCTATGGTTCGGCAAAGCCTACATCCACGTTGTGGTGTCCTCCTTTGAACAATGGTTGCACTCAACCCTTCTCAAGTGATCGCGTAGCTCAAACTTGAATGCCACAGTTCTTCCTTATATCAAGAGTTCCCGTTCGCAAGGAATCTCCACAAGTTGGAGTCTCGTGTAGCCTTCCAAAAGATCAATCTTACAAATTAGAGTAAGGGAGGGAGAGAAAGTACACACACAAGCGTAAATCGCACCAACACACACAAGAGACATGATCACAAGTGCACAATGTCACAAACATGCAAGAACATCTCAGAAATGTCACTCTGATCTCTTTAAACCAATAGAACGCTATGTTGTAGAGTGTCAGAGTGTTGGTGTGCTCTTGGAGTACTTGTGTACTGAATGGAGGTGCCTAGGGCTCCTTTATATAGGCCAAGAGGGCCTAGGAGCCATGGGCTCCTTCCTTAGAAAGCTGTTGATCTGGGTTGTCTGCTAGAGCAGTGGACCGGTCTGGTGCACCACCAGACTGGGTCCATGTGCTCTCAGTCTAGGATCTGTTGGCACCTTTTCTTAGCTGGGTGGCACTGGACTGGGTTCGTGTGCCACCAGACAATTCGATGGCGTCAGCTAGCCATTATTCACCGGCGAAGTCTGAGGTAACCGTTGGAGAAGCGATCCGGTGCACAATGGACCGATACTGTTCACGGTCTGATGAATTTTATAATAAAATTCTCGAGATCGAGCAGTACGGCCAGGCAACACGGGCCCGGTTCGGTGCAACCCAGACCAGACCAAGTTTGGCTCTTTTGAGCCTATCTCCTCCAAACCTTTTTGTCTTTCTTTGAAGGCTTATCTACCACTAAGACAAATATAATTAGCATGTAATTCAATTGAATAATTGTGGATAACTTACCTCCTCCATAGTTTCACCAGTTTTTTCAATATGGCAAAAAACAAGTCCAAAAAGCACTTTTCTTGCAGAAAATGAGTTTGTAGCCAAACCAAAGTGCTACAATCATAGTATATACAACTTATTCAAACACTTAAACCTCATGTTTAAGTTATTTTACCCAAAGTTGCACTTTTGGCTTCTAGATTTGCTCATTTGGACTTAGTGTCTTCAATTTGCCTTTTTCTTGAACCTGTGCTCACACTCACATCAAGTTAGTTAGTCCAATGTGGTGTGTTGGACACTTAATCACCAAAACAGATAGAAATGACTCTATGGCATATTTCCCTTTCAATTACTTTATCGATACAACACCGTGGTGGGACAGATCGGCCGATGGTGAGGTAGGCAGCATCTAACGAATATCAACAACAGACCTGCGTAGGCCACACTAGTGCGTGCAGTCGGAGGAGACAGGCTGAGGTACTACGACAAGAGGGTCACACTAGGGTGGCACATGTCGGCGTGCTGTGGGGGGTGCCACATGGCGGAGCGGCACGGGAACCCGTGGTAGTGGTGGCGTGAACATCGTGACTGTGGGGCAGGCGGGGATGGAGATGGCGCAGGTGGCCACAACAGTGCGATGTGGGGTCGAGCACCACGACCATAGGAGAGCTGTGTGCAGCGGGGGTGAGATAGGGATGTCAGGGCAGGAGCGTGTGTGTGTGCGTGCATGCATGTGGGCAAAACGCCTAGCTTGGTGATGGAGTGAGTGGACCTAACTTTAGTCGACCCTATCAATAGATGATGAAAATTAACTAACTTCTGTCGGCTACTGATACTGATAGGACTGGTAGAATCCATTAGCAGAGCAGTGGCCGATGAAAATTAGTTATGGAGTGTTTGGTTTTATGAACTAATTTAAAGACTAAAATAGAATAAAATGGAAGAAACCACATATCCCGTTAATTTTCTTTGGCTGCCCTGAATGCCGACAAAAATTAACTGGGTTGACAGAAATGCCAGTTTTTCCTGCGTGGCAATGTACATCTCTCCAATCGAGCACCTCGAAGAGAAGAGTGCTGAGGATTCAAACACTCAACTGAGCTGGAAACTCCAAAAGAAAAGCTAATAAATCTTGCTACGTACAAAACGGGCACTTGGTTCTGGGCTCAATTGATCGCCAAGAAAGCAAGTGGGGGGGGGGGGGGGGGGGGGGGGGGGATGTTTGGTGACAAGATATTTTGCTATGTACACCATGTCTGCATTTCCACCTTTGTGGCTCTAGGAAAATGCATGAACGGACAATTGGCGGCGGTCACGAGCTGCCACTGAGATCCCGCATCCTTGTTGTCTGGTCGAGCATGGACCACATGACCTGCACGTCTTCGTAGGCGCACGCCATCACCTCCCCGTGCAGCTTGGCCCTCTCGGCGGCGTCGTCGACGTGCCGCACCATCGTCGCTGCATCCATAAACAATGGAATCAGATTCTGGGTCTTCTGCTAAAAAAAAAAGAAAAACACAAGCCCGCAGAAAGAATTCGAAGTAATTAAAGGAACGCTGTGCTCGAACAAATCTGAATGTGAAAATGGTCTGACCTGGGTTTGGTTGCTGCGACCTCTTGCCGCCGCCGCCGCCGTCCTTCTGCGGGCCGAAGATGGTGCATGCTTTCCTGAAGGGCGTTGTGATGGTGCGCACCCAAGAACCCATATAGGCACGTACACAGCCGCACAGGTGAGGTGAAGCCCTGCCGGAGCACAGAGAGAGAGATGTGCAGTGTAGCTGGTGTACGTTTATATATATGAATGAAGGCACTACTCGTCGTCCAGGAAGCTGGAAGGATGATGATGTTGGCAAAGGGCAATGTGTGTTGAGAAGGAGGAATAACAACAGGACGACGATGGAGCTAGCTCCTAGCAGTCCGCACAGCTAGCGCGCGACCTAATCATGCATGGGCGGCCGGCGCTGGGCATCATGCGAGGCGAGTATATATCATGGATTCATGGCGACGGGCCGGGGAGGAGATGCGAATGTGTGGGAGAGCTCAGCGCACAGCGTCACGACGACGGGAGGTGATTGGTGAGGAGAGGATTGGGGTCTTGGGAAGCCAAGATCCGCGGGGGACAAGCTGCGTGCGCGGCCACGTTGAGCGCCGCGCAGTGGCTGCACGTGCTGCCCCGCCGTTGGGCGTTGGCCTTGCCGGGAGCGAGAGAAGGTGGCAGGCAGCATGCATGATTGGCCGGGCCGGGCCGGCGGGCGGGAGCGGGGCGATGGACCATCCCCAGTTTTCATCCGCCGCCCCGCGCGCGCTGCGGAGCCGGTCGATCGGTTGGATCGCGCCCCTTGTGCCGCGCGGCCCGTGCAGTGTGTGTACGAAGCGATCGTACTTTTTGTGGCGCACCGCGCTCGCTCAAGAACCTAATCGTGACGGGAATGCCGCATGTGATGGGAGTATATATGCCATGTGTGTGTGTGTATATATATATATATATATATATATATATATATATATATATATATATATATATATATATATATATATATATATATGTATATATGCATCTTGCTCCCATATGCTACCTTGTCTATCGCGCGCGTTCCAACAGAATAATTCATGGACGTGCCGCCATGCCTCGACAGTCGACACCTACCCCTTTTTGGCTGTGTGGTTGGTCGATCGATCCCCAGCATGTGCACCAAGCTGCGCATGTCTCCACCGATATGGCGCTCGCGGTATCTCTTTTATTTTTACAAGATGCCGATGTATTACAGGGGATAGGTAGGTTATTGTTTCTATCTCCGGTAGGTTACTTATCCCTATCTCATTTACAAACTCACTATATAAAAGTCTGATCTACAGTGTAAAACAGTATAAAACAATATTTTGTACGGCCGTATGCACAGCCTTAGTGGAGAACAAGGCTTTGGTCCGAGAACATCAGTATCGTCGATTACTCTGAAACCAGTATTATTGATATATACAATCATCAGTATCGGTTTTAACCGCCGCGTTCTCATAGAGGACATTAGTACCACTTGTTGTCTGCAACTGATACTAATGCAAAGTCTTTAGTACCGGTTGAAGATATCAATCGGGTACTCATGTACTTGAAGCTAGTGCCAAAAATAGAGTTCTTTAGTACTGGTTCTAACAAAAAATCAGTACTAAATGTTTTTTCTCCATTTCCGCCTAGAAATTTCAATTCCTGCCCAAATAACTTTAATTCTAGCTCTTAAGAAAACGTGTACTAAAGTTATTTCCCTGAAGTCTTCAGTATCTATTCTCTGTAAGAACTTGTACTAAATTGTCTCTGCTTCCCACCCACCCAGAACTTCCAGTTTATGCCAAAATGTCTTTAGTAGTACTGGTTCTTTGTTAAAACAGGCACTAAAGTTTCCCCTATAAATTCAGTCTTCCTCAAGCCTTTTGCATCATCGATGAGCTCATCAAGTCCCCTCTCAATATACGAGTGATGCCCCATCCCCACAAGTGAGCATATTGGAAACCAAAGCTTTCTTGTACCATTATTCTTGAGTAATGAACTAGTGACATTATTCTTGTATGTCTTCGCTATAGGGTTTTCATTTTCTACACACACTAGCAAGCTCGATATATAGAAGATGATGTTTGTCAATGTTTTTACTTTTTCTTGTGGTCCATAATGCCTACGTCGTTTAGATTTTAGGGTCATGACCCAAGTATTTGGGTTTAAGGTTATTTTAACATGGCATCCACTATTATTTAACTCATCATTAACCCTATTTTTAGTTTTATATGTTTTTATAGGAATCATGCTAAGATGGATCATCGTGAAATGGAGAAGTCGAATCATAAACTAGCCCTTAGGCAGGAAATAAGATGATAGATCCAACTAGCCCTTAAGGCGATTTTCTAGTAAACTAGCCCTTAGAGTTATGAGTGATGTTTTCGATGAATATTTTTTTATTTCATGTGCTAATGGCTAGTTTTTTGCTAAGGGTTAGTTCACTAGCGATAGTGATGAGGTGAAGCCGATAGCAATTTGCCTCCTTGTCACTTTGCCTCCTTGCCATTTTTGTCCTGTAACCAACACCAAGGTAATGGTGAATGATGATCTAGCCCTTAGGAAGGCATTGAATAGGTGCATCTAACTAGCTCCTAGGGATATGAGTGATGTTCCAATAAACTAGCCTTTAGGACTATTAGTGATGTTTTAGTAAACTAGCCCTTAGGGATATAAATGATGTTCCCATTATTGTTTCAGTTAGATGTAACATTTATGCCAACCTAGCCACCACATCTAGAAAAAATTTGATCAAACTCTAGCGCCTGAGTGACTACAAACATGTTTGACATACCATATGGCGTCGTTAAACCCTAGCGGATCTATGTTGGTGAATACCAAATGCCTCGATTTATGCGTCGACTTGCCTGATGCCCGAGGAGGAGGGGAGACATAGCTCGATGGAGGCATGCAGTGTAAAGGCTACATACCTATGGGTACCCAACATGCTGCAACAACAAAGACAATGACTTATGGGTCTGACTAACTAGGACTCAAACTGAGTAACTTGGACTTCGACGAGGGACTCAGATCGATGCTAGGGGACTCGGCCCACATGTCAGAACAAGATCATGTGTGAATAGAAAAGGAAATATGATGATTTTTGATAAGGGAGGTCTCTTTGAAACAACCACATATCCTAATATATAAGGGAGTCCACATGTAAAGATAGAGACATATCCCCTTTATTTTAGGAGGGATTGTTTTAGGTCAATCTCCATCCTTATCTAGCTGACAGTTGGGTAAGCTTTCTGTAATCTACCGTATCTCCTTCACTACCGGAATCAGGCTCTTTGCCGAGTCCCGGGCTCTTTGTCGAGTGCAATATATCGAGCACTCGGCAAAATAGTCTTTGTCGAGTGCCACTCTCAGCGAATAACGACACTCAACACAAACATCTTTTGCCGAGTGCGAAACACCCGGCACATAATAACCTCTGGGTTAAGCATGCTTGGCCTAGAGCAATCTTGGGATGGGTGACTGTCTGGGAAGTATTCTCGAGTGCGCATGAGTGAGAACAAAGTGCGCACAAAAGACTCGTGTTGGTCTGTGGAGATGGTCTATGATCCTTGAGGGCTACCAGGAGTAAGCATCGCTGGTCTGAGAGTGGATGGGGTGTTACAGGCTGGCAAAAGGGTGTAGGAAACGGTGACGCTTAAGAGGAGGGGGTGAATTAGACTTCTAAAGAACTTCTTTCTAAACTAGGACATAAATAAATCCCTAGAACAAAACCTATGCAAATAAGCAATCTAGAATGTGTAAACTAGGTTTTGTCTAAGTGTTGCTATCTCTACCACAAAAACTAAGTTTCAATCCTAAATATTCTAACTAGAATGGAAAGATTGAAACTTAAGTAATTAATGTAAATGCGGATGGTAAAGAGCAAAGGTAGAGATGCAAATTCTCTTGGATGACGCCGGTATTTGTTGGGGGCCTTCGGCTTCCGAAGGTCCTCAAAAACATGATTTGACAATATTTCCTGAGTGAAACATGTGAACAGGTATCTTTGGAGTCAGGTTGCGGGTGTACAAGAGCATGGTTAAGACGAAGCTTGACTGGGGTGGAAAGCGACCACGACAAAGGATAAGACGATCACGAAGCTACGTACAGAAAAGCTTCGGCATGACGACAGAAAAGAGGAACCGACTTAAGGATGAAAAGTCAAATTAAACCTCGAAGGATTGCTATAAAGTTATTGTCAAATGTAAAGGGTATCAATGTAATTTTACACGGGCTGCGTCCCGTGCCTATAAATAGATGAACAGTACTCCCGTACTGTTCACGCTGACTTGGCATACGCTTTTCCGCATCACGACTGTACCTTTACTTTCCATCAGTCTGAAGGTACATTTGTAATTTGTTTTTATGAATTTGGTAATAAAAATAAGTTGATGATAATACTGGTATCATTACTCGTGTTTTATATATGCATGCTCTTTTTTACCATCTATCAACTTTACGAAGGTCTTTTCCTTTGTAACCTTCGTCCGAGATTCGTTATATCCGAAGGGATATAATGTTTTTAAGGACGAAGGAATTTAACATTTAACACTTTTTATGTTGCCTTGTTCTTAATTCTTAGTATTTGAGAACAAGTCCCCAACATTGGCGCCCACCTCCGGTGAACTCACGCCCATTTTCTGAAGTTTTGAACACCTTCGGCAAGTGTCACCTTCGTCATGCTGCCTAAAAAAGCTTCAGCAACAGGGGCTGCCACTCTGCAGTCACTGGACCCCAATCAAGATGTCGTTTCTCTTAGGGAGGCCCGGAGCCAGAAGAAGAAGGTCACCAGTCCAACGCCTCCGGAGGACGACTTGGATCAAGAAATCCAAAATTTGGAGATGATCAATCAACAGGTCCAACGGAAGAAGGAGAAGATGGCTTGCCTAGCTGATCTTCAAAGGCAGATAGACGAAGCCTCTGAAGAGCTTCGACATCTTGCTCAAGATGACCAGAACCAAAGGCCCCCGCGCAGAGAGCTTCATCAAGAGGGTTTTTACAACGAGGGCGACTGGTATGAAGATTTCCATCACGGAAATTTTGCTTTTGATGATACTTCTCCCCTGTCAACAGAACTGCAGGCTACTCCTTGGCCACAATCTTACAAGCCACCCCAGCTCCCCATGTACGACGGTCATTCAGATCCAAAACAATTCCTGATGAGCTATGAGGCAACCATATCTTCGTATGGTGGCAACACAGCGGTCATGGCAAAGTCTTTCGTCATGGCTGTCAGGAGCGTGGCACAAACCTGGTACTCCTCTCTTAGGCCAGGGACAATCACCTCATGGCAAAAGCTGAAGGATATGTTGATAACCAGCTTCCAAGGGTTTCAGACGAAGCCAGTCACTGCTCAAGCTTTATTCTAGTGCACCCAGGATCACAAAGAATACCTTCAGGCATATGTCCGAAGGTTCCTACGTCTAAGGGCACAAGCACCAACAGTGCCCAATGAAATTGTCATTGAGGCCATGATCAAGGGGCTTCGACCAGGACCTTCAGCTCAGTACTTTGCCAGGAAGCCTCCTCAAACTTTAGAGAAGCTGCTCCAGAAGATGGATGAGTACATTCGGGCCGACAATGATTTTCGCCAAAGAAGGGAGGAAGATTTCAGGTTCTCTGAAATGACCAGGGGCTTCGGAGGAAGATTTTATCCAAGGCATGTCAGGTCAATTCATAATTCTACTCAAAATGACGACAAAGGGAGTCAACAACAAAGGCCACAGTGCTCCTCGCAAGCTTCGGGGCAACATCAAAGCTCTTTCCGGCCGCCAGCGCCAAGGGGCAGAGGCGCCAGGGGCTTCGGGGGAAGATTTGGAGATCAACCAAGAAAAATTTACTGCCTATTCTGTGGTGAAGGCAAGGGCCATACCACCAGGATGTGCCATATTACCATCCAGAAGCAAAAGGAGCTAGCAGAAGCTGCAGCGCAACAGAGCCAGCCGAAGCAGGTTATGCATACTGCTTCGTACCATTCGCCTTACATTCCAGAATATGTAGGCAATCACCCTGCAGCCTCTGTTGCTTCGGCAAGCCAACCCCAAGCTTCCTGGAAACAGCTTCCACCGCCACCACCAATACAACGAGCTCCGCAGCCAGAAGGGAGCCAGCACTCTCACCCCCAGAGGGACTTCAGAGAGGAGTCCGAAGCTCGTACAGTCAATAGCACTGTGCCAGAGTCGAAGCACATTTACTAAAAATATCCTACCTCGACAGCAGCTTTTTGCATTTTCGCATTCAATTTTACTTTCTTTGTAGTAAAGAACAATTATGGGAAGTTTAAATGTCTTTTATCGGTTTTCCAAATTCTTGTAACAGTTTAGCTTATTATCAAATGAAAATATATCTTCTCCATAGGCTTGAGTTGCTGAAGCACAAGAATTTATGGTGGCACGGAGAACCTTCGGATTGTCAAAAACTTGTTCTAAGGAACACACCGTAATTTCTTCGAAGTAGTAAAAAGTCATTCCTAAGGGAGCGCAGTGTAAGTTTTCTGCTCAAAAGTCGTTCCGAAGGGAATGCAGAGCTTACAGCGAAAAATAAACGCTGATTCCGCTGAAAGTAAAAGGCGAAGAAGCTCCTAAGGGAGGCTTACAGCGAAAAATAAACGCCGATTCCGCTGAAAGTAAAAGGCGAAGAAGCTCCTAAGGGAGGCTTATAACGAAAAGTCAGCGCTGAGATAAAAAGATTGTGTGCTCTATTGCAGGGATGTGTGTATCTTCGGCATAAATATCATTTTGCATAGCATAACATCATCACATCATTTTGCATAACATAAGCATCATACATCATATCACATGTAGAACAAGAAGGGGACACAATATTGATCTTCGAAGAATGTTTTGAAAAAGAGAAAATCGTGCTGAGGCACAAGATAAATTGAGAAAAAGTGTAGCTTCATTAGAGAGACAACATAAAACTTTTTTATAGCTTCGAAGAATGTTTTCACGAAGTATGGAAATTCTTGTGATACATAAAAGATTTTCTTCACGAAGCATGAAAAGAAGGGAAGGTGTTTTTTCGCTGAAGGCTCAAAAAACGGTATGTATGCAAAATTTCATGCATCGTAAAGAATTGGACCATAAATAGATTATATTTTACATTCAAAGTTACAAAGTTTTACACATGTCACATTTCAAATATTTTTACAATAGTATTTAATCTTCCCTAAGAACTACTTCTGCAGCTTCGTTCAATAGCTGATCGACAACTTTGTCCATGATGGCTTCGGCCATTTTTCTAATTTCATCGTCTCCCTTCGGGTGGGGGCCCGAAGACGCCTCAGCAGGTTCTGAGGGAGGAGAGGATACGACTATATTACTATTACAAATCGTGAATAAAGTTTGAAATCAAAAATTACAACACAATAAAAACCACTAGTTAATACCTATTTGCCCTTCAGGCCCTGAGATTTTCTCAGCAGCCTCTGCTACCTTCCTAGCATCATGGATGCCTTTTTCGCTTCTTTGAATGATTTCTTGAGCCATTTCTCGGCCGCCATTGTCCCAAATGTCGGTGAAAAATTTTCCACCGACCTGGCTTGCTTCGGCTGAAGGGTCTTTAATATCTTCAGAGGATAAAGCAGCTTCAGATTGTGCTAAAGATTTCACATGCTCGCACCCTTTCTTCTCCAAAATAGTAACAATTCCCCTGGCGCCCGAAAAAGCACAAATGTCCCCGCGACTATTCAAGATTTCCTCGAAGGCCTCATCTTCGTGACTGATCCATTCAATCGGGCCTTCTGGATTCCCCCTTGTGAAATTTTCTTCACTAGAGAACACGCCAACCCTGGAGAAGCTGGATTTTATCTTCTTAACACACTCTATGGATTTATCATATCACCTTTTCTTGGAAGCACGAAGCTCTTCAACATTTACTTCCAAATGATTTGCCCATTGATCACTTAGTTCTCGTTTTGTTTCTTCAAGAATGCGTTCTTCTTTAGCTCGGGCTAGTTGTTTCCGAAGATCTTCGATTTCGCGCTTCTGAGCTTCGGCTTGAGTTTTAGAATTAGCTTCGTTTTCCTTTATCTTATCCACTAATGTAAGCAGGATTTTGTCCTTTTCCAAGGCTTCGTTTCTTAGCCTGATAACCTCTGTCCGAAGGTTGTTAAGAGCAATAGTGCAGCTCTCATCTTCAGCATTATTTTGTGCCCTTAAGGCATTGCTAAGTATTAAGCCCTATTCAAAAGAATGAATGGATTAACATAAGAACAAAAGACTAATTTAAAATTCATAAACTTCAAAATTTACAATTTTTACCTTCAGACTATTGTATGCAAGGCTATCCGCAAGATTGTCCTTCGTCATGGCACAAAGGCCAGCTTCAAGCTTCGGGAATCCCATGCTTCTAGCCATCTCCCGGCAGACGGATAATTCTTTATTGTCTGGGAGACAGTATAGGAAGTCATCTTCGTCTGTCCCATTGAACACTACGGCCCTCTTCGGATACTTCAGTTCTCGAGCATAGTGATTAGCTTCAAAAATCTCTTCTTCAGATAATTTCTTTCCTGAAGCATGCCGCACAATATAATCATGTATTTTGGAAGATGCTTCGGGGACGGCAGTGTCAATTTCCTCAATCAAAATCGGCTCTGTCATTTTTGTTTTTTCGGTTTCCAAAGTTGCCTCTGTCAATTTTGTTTCTTCAGCTTTCAAATGTTTTACCTTGGTGGGCTCTGAAGGCCCGGCTTCAGTTTCAAATTGTTGCTTCAAAGCTTCAGCAACAAAGGCTTCAGTAGACACTTCAGAAGCTTCAACAGTTTTCTTCGAAGTTATGCTTGAAGATTTAATTGTTTCCAAAATATCCAGCACATTAACCATCCTTTTTCTTTTCGGGGTCGCTGCTGGACCCTTTTGGATTTTTGTTGAAGGACTTAAAATTTCTAATGTTTTTGCTTCTTCAGTCCTCGGTTCTTCTGTTTTCTCTGTTGCTGGTGCTTCGGCCATTTCTTCGATTTTTGGCACTGAAGTTGGTTCTCTGGCTTCGGTGGCCGAAGAGGCCTCACCAATAAACTCAGGCACTATGGCCGGCTCAATATAACGTGGCCGGTGTGTGAGCACCTTTACCTTTTTTCTCTTCGGTCCTGGCTCGCTAGGAACAGCTGAAGCAGTTTCCTTTGCAGGAGAAGTATTTTTCCTTTTTTGGCCTCGCACTGGGTAATGGTAGTTGGGGTAGACAAACCCAATTGCATCGAATACTCGGTTAAGTCTTTTCTTCTTTCGGCCTCCGAAGGCCGCTGATAATGCAGTATCTTCGGCTTTCGAGTATACTCCAAGCAATTCGTCGCTTATGGCCTCAATACTTTTTAACCAGTCATCATTTGGTTCAACAAATTTATCTCCGTATTTGAATGTGTATTTTAGTCTAACTAGTCCACCTTCGTCAGCTTCCTTGACGGTCTCCTTCGGCATTTCCCACTTTTCTACAAGTGGCCATACTCTGAAGGCAATATGCTCTTGAACCAAATCCCTTGTCCCAATAAAAGAACAAACCACGTCGAAGGCTCTCTGGCATTCTTCGGCTGCTTCATCCATTTCCACCTTCGGCTTTCGGAGGCCGAAGCGTTGCCAGATAGGGTGCATAATGATACCCTTGATATCTTCATGTGATTTCAAGTCATTTTCACGTAGAACCATTATGTCATCCAGTCGCCGGGCCACCTCTTTCGAAAGGTTGGCACAGGGCAGCTCGACCCGGACCGAGCGCCGAAGCTGTAACAGCCAAAGTTATTGTGATACTGGTCTTTGCCCCAGGGTTTTGTCTCATACAATAGCTCGTGTATGTTACAGAAGCTTTTTGCGCTAGGTTCCAAACCTTGGCTTCTCACGGCCCACACAAAGATGTTCATCATTATGATTGCTTCGGGGATAAGTTGGTGAAGGTAGATTTCGAATGTCTTCAGTACTTCCACGACAAAACTGCTCAAGGGAAATCGTAATCCAGCTTTTAGGAAGCTTCGGAATATCACGACCTCATTTTCTTCGGGAGTCGGACAAGTCTTCTCTCCTTCGTCAGCCCTCACAACAGACAAGTCCCGAAAGTATCTCCCTCTCATATTGACAAGATGATTTTCCTTAATACTGGACTTACCAAAAACTGCATGGCTTGGTCGCCAGGGTCGATCTTCGGAATCTTTGCCACCACTATCCACATCGTAACTTTCACTATCGCCAGTATCTTCAGATAAACCCTCCAAAGTCTCCCTGGTAATCTTCTCCGTATTAGTCTTTGACATTGATTCAAGAAAGCCCAGGTGCATCTCCTCAGAAAGGCTTAGCTTCGAAGCACCAACAACTTTCTTATCTTCAGGCATCTTCGCAAATGCTGACAAAACACACTCGAAACCGAAGCTTAAAAATTTAAAACCGAGCAAGTGCTGTTGCGCGCAGGCTGAAAAGTTGGGTGACTAAAAGCAGATGGCAAAAGAGCGTGCCAAATAAACTTGCGGTGGGCTCTTATTTATACACCCAGTGTGCCGAAAACTAGAGGGCCCCGTTTGTCAATGACTGTTGTTATTCTAGCAGAAGGAAGGTGTTTTTTCGGACCTTCCGCTTAAAGCCTTCGTCCATATCGCAATATGAATTTATCATTACAGAAAATTAATATTGCGAGGGGCTACTGTTGGGGGCCTTCGGCTTCCGAAGGTCCTCAAAAACATGATTTGACAATATTTCCCGAGTGAAACATGTGAACAGGTATCTTCGGAGTCAGGTTGCGGGTGTACAAGAGCATGGTTAAGACGAAGCTTGACTGGGGTGGAAAGCGACCACGACGAAGGATAAGACGATCACGAAGCTACGTACAGAAAAGCTTCGGCATGACGGCAGAAAAGAGGAACCGACTTAAGGATGAAAAGTCAAATTAAACCTCGAAGGATTGCTATAAAGTTATTGTCAAATGTAAAGGGTATCAATGTAATTTTACACGGGCTGCGTCCCGTGCCTATAAATAGATGAACAGGCATACGCTTTTCCGCATCACGACTGTACCTTTACTTTCCATCAGTCTGAAGGTACATTTGTAATTTGTTTTTATGAATTTGGTAATAAAAATAAGTTGATGATAATACTGGTATCATTACTCGTGTTTTATATATGCACGCTCTTTTTTACCATCTATCAACTTTACGAAGGTCTTTTCCTTTGTAACCTTCATCCGAGATTCGTTATATCCGAAGGGATATAATGTTTTTAAGGACGAAGGAATTTAACATTTAACACTTTTTATGTTGCCTTGTTCTTAATTCTTAGCATTTGATAACAAGTCCCCAACAGTATTTTTACCCGAGGTATCCAGAACCACACAAGGTCCCAACTAATCCTCGTTGGTGCCCCTATGCAAAGGGTAGCCCACGCGGGCCAAGCACCATGGACAAGTAACTCCATAGAGAGTTGCAGGCCTTCTCCACATGCAAGTGGTGCTCCACTTCTAGCTCCTCTCGGAATCAACCCACTGTCTCCACTATCAAGCTTCTAGCCGAAACGTTGTGGACCTCATTCCCTCCGGTACACGGTGGCGACCATGACACAAACTCGGATGTCACGATCTCGCAAGACCCTCGCCACACTTGACACAATTACAACGGCTCATACAAAAGCTGAGGGATTTTGTGGGTTTTTCTAAACTCATTCAACTAACTAGGAATCACCTAGAGCAAGCGCATAAGCGGTCTAACTAACCTAAGCACTTTGCAAAGAACCTACGCTAATCCCCGAGTGATTCTATTAAGCACTTGGAAATGTCTATAACATGTGTTGGTATGTTGCTTGAACTCCCACACCTTCAAATGTCTGGTCCCTGGCCATGTCAGCCGACCATTGAGGGCTGCAGCAGTCGACCGTTGATAAAGCTGTAGCTGACCATTGGCCAGACTATACAGTGCACACCGGATTGTCCTGTGCTACAGCACCCAAGAGTCCAGTTTGCAGACCTGTCTGCACACACTATTCGGTGCACACCGGACATGTCTGGTGTGCCACCAGAGTGCTGGCTTACTGCCCCTTTCTTGGATTTCTTCACTATTTTCTTGGGCTTCTTTTGGTCTTGAGTCTTGGTCTTATACGCATCTTTTAGGTCTTCTTTTGAGGTGTTGCATCCTCAGAGCCTTAGTCCAATCCTCTTTGCATCCTCCGAACTACAAGCACAAATAGCAAACACATTAGTCCACAAGCTATGTTGATCATCAAACTCCAAAATCAATTAGTTAAATGGGCCAAGGTCCATTTTCCTTACAATCTCCCCTTTTTGGTGATTGATGACAACACAACCAAATAAAGCAAATATAACAAACATTTTGATGAAAATATGCAATCTACTTGCTATTTTAGACCAAAACTACTTGTAGAGACAAAACCACTTGTAAGCTCAAGATTTTAAATTTTTAAATTTGGAGGTGTTTGGTGTTTGATATAATTTGAATTTCTTTGGTCCCTAAAACTTCTCTCCCTTTAGAATCAAACACTGAAACTAAAGACATTAAAAGCATATAGGAAGCAAATAATAAGACTTGCCCTCTAAAAGATTACTCCCCCCTAAAAGAGTGTTCTCCCCCTTTGAAATAATATTTGTATGAAAGAAAACACACTCCCCCTATCGGAGATCCTCTACCTTGGAAAAAGTACATGAGAAAGAGAGGAAACAAGACATGATTGAGTAGACTAACTCCCCCTATGCATAGGTAAAAGATATATTTTACCAACATATGCATTTATGGCAACATGGAAAGCATAAGATGTGAAATATAGTCTAATAAAAAATCTAGAGAAGACATGTAAGTGATACAGATAGTAGAATGGAACCACTTGTGGAAATACTTGTAGATTTGTAGTGGATGCTTATTGCCTTTATCCTGGGGACTCCATTTTCCTTCAATGTGACTACTACACATAATATAATTGAAAACAAGTAATAGTCTAAAAGACTTAGATTATAGAGTAACCACCCCTAAAAGTGTGCATACAAGTTTTGAATACTTGTAGGAGACATGCACTTTGATTATGATATCAAGAGGGGCAAAGTATCTATAATGCGAGCTTTGGCACATATAAGTCAAAATGACACCACTTGGAGAATATAAACTTTGAAGCAAAGCATTAATGTCATCTACTTAGGAGTGTAAAATAAGCTATGTGCTGTGCTTAACTAAACATTTTGAACCATGTAGGTTATGCTCAAGAATATGAATCGAAAACGAGCATTCCTACCATATGATATACCTAGTATGCATGTAATTCTAATCAAAAGAAAATACCACATGTAAAACTAGGCATGTAAGGTAAAAACTAGATATAAGAAAATAGATACGCATATCTAAAAACAAGAGAATACAATAAATCTAGTTACCTTAGTCATGGGTGGGGAATTTGGGTCCAAAGTGTTCACTAACTCACTTGGCAATATACTTGATCCAATATGATGCATCCCATGATATACATCCCAATTTTGCCAAGTCTCAAAATTTTCCGAAGTCTCTGAGACTTCTCAATTCCCTCTTGGGATCCAAACCTTCTTGGTGCTTTTCATGGTTGAGATAATCTCCTTTGGCACCCAGATGCGTTTAGCCCCCTTTCCTTTGTTGTCTTGCTTGTTCGCCTTGATTGCAATCACCTTTCCATTCTACTCTTTTTATCAAATATGGTGTAGTGGTGCTTTTGTCCACCTTGTTGATATAGGTGTTGGAGATTTTGCTTGTTGGCCTTTTCTTTTGCTTTTCCTTGGTCTTTGCCTTGCATTGGTAAGACTTGTGCCCTTCCTTGTGACATACAAACCACGGTTTCTCCCTGCACAGGCTTGTTCACTCCCGCAGTGGTGTTATCCTGAGGAGGCTGGGTTTGTTTGGCTTTGCCTTTCTTGTCATACAAAGCCTTGCCTAAGCGAGCCACCTATTGCCTTAATTGCTCATTCTCCATTGCAATCTCATCCAAACATGTTTCTATAACAACATTCTTAACAAGAACTTGATATCAGGGAATCATCAATTAAATCAAAGAAAGAAGTAGAAGCATCTTTCTTAATGATTTTAGGAATTTCAACTAAGGATGCTCCTGGGGTGCTACATATGCTCTCTAGCTTGCTAGTTAGCTCATTATTATGTATGCTAAGAATTTCCATTTTCTCTAGCAAGTTTTCAATGGCTTCTTGAGAGCTAGCTAACTTAGTGTTAAGTTTTTCATTCTTTTTAACAAGGCTATCATTGGTAGTTGAGGACGCAGCATTAGACTCTAATGGCTCAATTTTAGTTGTTAGCTCATAATTCAAATTTGCAAATGTTTCAAAATTTTCTAGCAAACATTTATAATCATTTTTACAGCTAATCAACTTATTTTTCAAAGTTTTAAGTTTAGCCTTTTGTTTAGTGAAAACATCTTCAAAAAACTTAACGACATGCGCAAGTTCATCTACGGAGGGCTTTCCCTCACCATCACACTCATCATCACTAGAGGATGGGGTACTTGTTTTACCTCTTGCCATAAGGTATTTGTGAGATGACCGTGAAGAGCGTGATTAAGAACGGTGGTTGCAAGTCCTTGGAGCATCATCTTCACTTGAAGAATCATCCCAAGTCCTGACACTTGTAAGCGCCTTGCCTTTGCTCATCCTCTTTTCGGGTTCGGCCATATTTGGACAGTTGTCCCTAAAGTGGCCCTTCTCCCCGCATGTGAAGCATCCTCTCTTTCTTTGCTTTTTTGTGTCAATGTTAAAGAGAAGATCCTTGACCTGTAAGGGCACACCCATTAGATTAATCTTGCAAATCATCCACATTACCTTTCAAAATCGTCAGACTGTTTCTTCGTCCTCGGATGATGATGTTGAGGCTTGATCATCATCATCATCATCTTATTCTTGTTCTTCTTCCTCTTCTTCACTTGATCTTGGAGCCTTCTTCTTGCCTTTCATATTTTTGTGTTCATCACATACAAAAGCATATGGCTTTGAAGAAGTTGGCTCCTCTCCTTGACCCATTTTTCGTGACATCTCAAATGTCACAATCTTTCCAATCACAATTTTTAGGGTCATTTGGCACAAGTCCTCAAGGTTTTGAAGAATGGTGATGATGCTCCCATATCTTTGTTGTGATAGATGGGAGATGATCTTCCTCACAATGTCTGCATCAACTAGCTTATTAATTCCAATAGAGTTGAGCTCATTAATCACAAGATTTAAGCGGGAATACATGTATCTAACAAGCTCGTTTTCTTTCATAGCAAAGTAATTATACTCATTTAGAACTAGGAAATATTTTTGCTCACGGACATTAGATGTGCCATCTTGGAGCTCATGCAATTTTAGCAAAATCTCATTAGCAGTTTTAAAGGTAAATACTTGATTGATAATTTACATGCTAAGAGATTCATACAATCAATTTTGGCTCTAGCATTTAAATGGATTTTTTTCGTCACTCATGGTGAGCTTTTCGGGATTCTTGGGTGGTTTCAAATCGTCAGGAGTGACTCTCCAAACACCTAGATCAACAGCTTCTAGGTAGCAAGCCATTCTAGCACTATAATATGGGAAGTTAGTGCCGTTAAAGTGTGGTGGCCTATGGGTATCCATCCCCTTCCTCTAAAAAGCGTTGGCTCGATTAGCGGTGAAGCAAAAACGTTTCAAATGAGCCAAACCAAGCTTTGATACCACTTGTAGGAAATAGTGACGCCTAAGAGGGGGTGAATTAGGACTTCTAAACTTCTTTCTAAACTAGGCCACAAATAAATCCCTAGAACAAAATCTATGCAAATAAGCAATATAGAATATGCAAACTAGGTTTTGTCTAAGTGTTGCTATCTCTATCGCATTCTAACTAGAATGGAAAGATTGAAACTTAAGTACTTAATGTAAATGCGGAAGGTAAACAACAAAAGTAGAGATGCAAACTCTCATGGATGACGCCGGTATTTTTACTGAGTTATATGGAACCACAGAAGGTTCCAACTAATCCTCGTTGGTGCCCCTACGCAAAGGGTAGCCCACGCGAGGGCCAAGCATCATGGATGAGTAACTCCGTAGAGCGCCGCAGGCCTTCTACACGCGTAAGTGGTGCTCCGCTTTTGGCTCCTCTCGGACGATCCTTGCCGTCTCCACTATCGAGCTTCTAGACGAAACGCCATGGGCCTCGTTTCCTTTGGTACATGATGGCGGTCGTGACACGAACTCAGTTGTCACGGTCTCGCAAGACTCTCGTCCCACTCAGTACAATTACAACGGCTCACACAAGATCCAAGGGGTTTTGTAGGTTTTTCTAAATTCACTCAACTAACTAGGAATCACCTAGCGCAAGAGCATAAGAAGTCTAACTAACCTAAGCACTTCACAAAGCACCTACACTAATCACCGAGTGATTCTATTAAGCACTTGGGTGTTTGAGCACATGGAAATGTCTATAACATGTGTTTGTATGTTGCTTGGGCTCCCACACCTTCAAATGGCCGGTTGGAGGGGTATAAATAGCCTCCCCCTCAATTATAGCCGTTGGACAGAAAGTTGACTGCTTTGTCGTTAGGCACACCGGACATGTCCGGTGCCCTAGCCACGTCAGCCGACCGATGAGGGTTGTAGCAGCCGACCGTTGATAAATTTGTAGCTGACCATTGGCCAGACAGTCCAATGCACACCAGACATGTTTGGTGCGCCACCAGAGCGCTGGCTGACTGCCCACTTGTTGGATTTCTTCACTATTTTCTTAGGCTTCTTTTGGTCTTGAGTCTTGGAATTCTACGCATCTTTTAGGTCTTCTTTTGAGGTGTTGAATCCTGAGAGCCTCATTCCAATCCTCTTCGTATCCTGTGAACTACAAGCACAAACACTTGCAAACACATTAGTCCATAGGCTATGTTGATTATCAAACACCAAAATCAATTAGTTAAATGGATAGAGGTCCACTTTCCTTATAAGGGGCCCACTAGAGCCTTCTTTGCTGAGTGCCAGGATAGCAGACACTTGGCAAAGACTCCGTCGCCATCACTTGGCATTGTGATGGTGAGTTTTCTTTGTCGATGTATAGTTCGTTGAGACTTCTTTGCCGAGAGTCATAGTCGACAAGGAGTTTGTTGAGTGTTTTCTGGGCTTTGCCGAGGGCTGAAGCACTCGACAAAGCTGTTGTGTTCGGTAGTGCTTGGACTATAGGGGTGTGGGGGACACATATCCCTTGGGTCCACTAGAAGGCGAGAGATCCTTGCACGAGGCAACAGGCCAGTTACCATGCAGGGCCATCTCATCGTGGGCTGGGCAAAGACTAAGAGTGGAATGGGCCGACCCGAGAAGACGATGGACTCGAGCCCAGGTTGTCCGTTGGATCGTGCACTACCCCAAGAAACCGTCCAACTTTCCCGCACCTGGCACCCTCAAATGTCGAGATGATTCAAGGAAGAGTCGGTGAGTTTTTCTAAAGATTGGTTAAGTCGGTTCGCTATTAGTTAGGAGATATACTAGAAAAACGTCATCACTGTGTACGTAGGGAGTGCCCCACGGTCGTGTATATAAGGCTTAGGGGAACCCCATCATTTTCTTCTCATTAGCCCTTCTCCATTTAGGAGACACCACTTGTAACACACCACACATATAGACCCAGCCTAGGAAGTAGGGTATTACGCCTCTCAAAGCAGCCCGAACCTGCAGAAAATCGCCTGTCTCTCTCTCTCTCTCGTGCTCCAAGCGCGAACCATTGAGCTACAATCAACAACACCATACTACCCAAAAGCACCGCAAGGGTATCCCTGGGGGTGCGGTCGGACACTAAACACCGACAACTGGCGCGCCAAGTAGGGGGTGTGTCGTTGATCAGAGCTAGCTCAATGGCCATCACCTTCAAGTGCAAGATTGCTCTTCACCCGGGAACTATGTTCTGCTTTGGAACCATCTCATGCATAGCAGACGAAGAGGGAACTCTGCACCGCATAGCGGATCCACCTGAGAAAAAGCTTTCCTCGGGAATCTTGAGGAAAGCCAGAGCAAAATAGTGGGCGATGCCACCGCCCGTAGCTCGGGGGAGGATGATCCCTCATAGACCAAGGGTCGAGACCCCTTGGGAGAAGAAAGATAGACCGATCAGGATCTCGCTTACCCGAAGAACTCCGTTGTCCACCTCGCCTACAAAGGAGTGGACGCGGATCACTCGAAAGAAGAGAACAAATGTCCCGAGTCAAGGGATGAAAACACGCCGAACCACCTTTCTGATACCTTCGCCCTCAAAGAAGGACAGAAAGAAGAGCACAGTTGCGCCGGCTCCTTTCTACCCCGACGTCCTCTTCATCTAGGGGAGATTGGAGTCAGCACCCGTCTCTGACGATGAGCCTACCGTGCAAGGGGAGGAGCCTCCCCAGCACGAAGCGCAACGACGGATGAACAGACGCCGGAACATGCGGCAATATCATGAAGCCGGTGAACGGGATCCGACGCAATCCGTATCCCGAGACAAAGCCTTAGAGATGGGAGAAACTCCCGATGAGCAAGTGCACCGAGAAAGGCGTAACTCTCGCCATCATGATCACCGACAAGCTGAGAACCAGGAGCGAGAGTTAGCCGAGCAGGACGCTAGGCTACGGCAAGAGAACCAACTCTTCGCTCGGAACCTGTACCCCGATTTTGCTCGAGCAATGAACACGTTGAGTAAAGTCGGAGGGATACTGGCTCAGATAGCTGACGGTCTCCCATGAACCCTAGACGCGAAAGGCTACCGGCGGCTGCTTACTCAGGTAGCTAATCACCTTCTACCCCTCGCTCATCCTGCGAAAGACCTGTGTCACACGATCAACAGCTGGTGATACGCGTAGAGCTCCATCAACGCTTCTCGCGACCGACGGCACGAAAATGAGATAAGGCATCGGGATCACGGTGTACCAGCACGGAGTCACACCACCTGAGTTGAGTCAGCTATAGCCTCAACTAGTGGGCCGTTCCGGGGACAGTCGAGACGACCTACTACCGACTCCCCTCCCCAGGACCGGCGACACGAGCACTGGTAGGAGGACACGTGCGAAGTTTCCGCGCTTACTCTCCATGACTCTGGGCTATCCAGTGGCCTCCCAACTTCAAGGTCTCCAATGTCGACAAGTACGAGCCTAAGCAGGACCCGGGCGGCTAGTTGGTTGTCTACACGACTGCTGCCAGGCCACTAGGGTGACGGAGGACATGATGACGGTGTAATTTCCCATTGTCCTAGGGCAAGATGCATTGCAGTGGCTCCGACATCTACCCGGCACTGCATCAACGATTGGAGCGACTTCAGTCGTCGTTTCATAGCGAATTTCCAGTCTCTCTCCAACAAGCCGGCACAACCATGGGACCTCAAATCCATCAGATGCCAAAACGATGAGACCCTTTGATCGTTCCTCAAAAGGTTTCAGACAATGAGGAACCACATCCTCGAAGTCGCCGAGGCAGCCGTAATTGAAGATTTCTACCGGGGGTCCAACGACTCGGCCTTCGTCCGAGCCATACTCCAGAAAGCGCCAGCCACCTCCGAACAGTTGTTCCGGGAGGCGGACATCTACATCACTACGGATGAACGGGCCTAGGACCTCATCGGGGGTACAAAATCCGCACCACCCGCGCCACGGCGGGATGCGAACAAGCAGCCGGACAGGCCCTAGGATAAGAGGCCTCGCGAGGAGGTGCACACCACCGGGCCACCTGCCGCTGGAGCCCGTGGCGCACCCCATAGAGGGGTATAAACACCGGATGAAATCCTCGACTCCTAGTGTCCGTACCACAAGGACATGCTCCACACTTTGTGGAACTGCATGGACTTCAAGCACTCCGTCGGGCATGGCCGACCATTCCAGCCTCTACCGCCTCCCCTGCCATGAGGAGAGCCGGGCGAGCCCAGGCAGCCTTAGCAGCAAGAAGGGGGAGGGGCGGAGCTTTCCCTCGCATTGACAGGGAAGTCAACGTCATCTTCCGAGGTCATGGAGCACAAGAAAATACAAGGCAACAAAAGCTCAACGACCGGCAGTTCCTGGTGGCCACCACCAATGCCCTTGCTCCTTACCGGTGGTTAGAGCATGCGACAACCTTCAGCCTAGCTGATCAATGACTTAACTTTGATCATCCCGGCAAGTACCCGCTACTCGTTGATCCGGTGATCCGAGAAAGCCGGGTAAAGGAAGTATTGGTGGACGGGGGAAGGAGCATCAATGTCACCTTCCCCTGGACACTCTAGGCCCTAGGGTCACTATCAAAGGCCTCACTAAGTCGGATACACCCTTCTTCGGCATCGTGCCGACTGAAGGGGAGTACCCACTCGGACACATCTACCTGTACATCACCTTTGGAACCCCAGAGAACTACAGAACTGAGTTTCTAAGGTTCGAGGTGGCGCGTTTCGACTGCGGGTACAACACCATCATCAGAAGACCAGGACTAGCGAAGTTCATGACTATTCCGCATTACCCGTACATGATACTAAGGATGCCGGGACCTCAGGCGTCGTCACCGTGCGCGCTGATTTCCAAGATGCCGCAGAGTGCTTCCGAGGAGCCATTCAAACGGCTCTCACTGCTGGGCCCCTGGTAGCTCTTCCCTCACAGGCAAACAGCGGATCGGAGGAAGAAAGTCTCACGATCCCCTCAAACGAAGCTCAAGTCATGACCTCTATACGTGTAATACCTCAAAAATTTGGTCTTAAGAATTTGGTGAAACTCTCCATTTTTTGAGAAAATCCTCTAAGAAAAGAAGTTTCTTACCCTTGAAGTTATATCCTCTAAAAATAATATTTTGGAATGGAAGGTCTAATAGAACAATCCATGATGAATTATGTATTAGAACATATGCTTTAAAGGAATTAAGTTAAAAGACCTCCTGATGAAGGTTTTCAAAAAAAGTTATTTTCTTATAAATAATTAATAAAATATGGAATGTTTGAATATACTTTTTTTACACATCTAAAATAATATTGTCTTGAAATAAAAGATATGGGTGTGTGCATTTTATTGGAAATATTACCTAAATAAAAAAATAATAATAAAGTAAATAAAAAATAAAACTTGCATCTCATGCTGAGATTTATTTTTGTGTAGTTCTAATTGAGTTTGAAATTTGGATTTGGAAGCATAAAACTGAAATTAAAACACAACAAGAAATAAAAGAAAAAGGTAAAATAAGCTCTCCTGTTGTTAGGCTGACTTCTTCCCTGCGCCCCGGCCCACCTCACCATTTTCCCTTGCGTGGCCCAAGTCCACGCGCAGCAAGTACTCGGCTCCAGGCGCTATCGCGCGGGCACCGGTTTGGACCAATGACGCGTGGGGGCCGCCTAGTCAGCTGAGTCTTCCTCCCCATAACAGAACCGCCCTGGACTCACCCGCGATGCGCGAAGTCCGTTCGTGGTGCTCGACACCTCCTGGCTGGGATTAGCTCACCGGCCGCCTGGGAGTCAGTTTGGATTTTCCCGTGACCTCGAGGTATGCGTGTCAGACTCATCCACTTGCCCAATTGCTCACATTCGGCAAAAAGCCCGCGATTGGGGCGCGGCCAGGAACAGACTTTCTGGGTTTCCTTGATTGAACTCTGGCCAATCTCTACCTGAGGGTATAAACATCCTCCCAACCGGACCTCGCCTACTTCATCCACCACCATCCAAGCTACTCATGGGTACTATTGCGCGCTAACAGATCGAGTTGGGAGCAGAGTGTGGGGCGAGACTGCCGCCATGGTCGACTGGGCTCCGTACTCCTCCGTTGAGGGTAAGAACTAGCTCCTTTGTTTCACCATAATCGTAGCGGGGTGTGGCGCCATTCATTGGGTTTGGGCGGGTGGAATCACCGGCAGGGTTGCTCGCCGGGTGGCGCCACCGCTGGAGCAGTGCTTCCTTGTGGACGACCGCCTGAAGGTAGCCGATGGGTCTGGGACAGTTGATCATCGCGCGGGTGGCTACGATTAAATCCAGCCAGCGTTTCAGCCTATGTGGTTCAGGTGCGTCAGATCGCAATCGTGCAGGCCTGACTCGCGTGTGTTTTTCACCTGAGCCATTGATCTTCGATTCTGCCGTTATCATCGCGCACCGGTTCGGGGGGAATTAGATTTAATCCTGACCACAGATCATGATCCAATGGCTAAGAATTACCCATACCCCTTCTCCGAAACCGTTTTATAATAGAGCCCTCAGATTTCTTTCAAATGAACCAGCCATCCATGTGTATAAAAAGTTCATCGCACTTAGGTCCTAGAATTCACAGAGCAGACCCTAGGTTCTTAGAAAATTGTGTCCCCAGTCCAGCAGCCATGGGAAATTTATAATTCATTTAGTAATTGATTTTTAGTATAAAAATAAATTAGAAACTTGTTTAATTCATATTTAATTCAATTTAACTCATTTTTAATCTGTTTCGGTTGCATTAATTTTGTTTCAACATTGTTTATTATCTAATAACTCTGTTTAGTCATGAAACCAAGATCAAAATTTTCCACTTGATTTATTCTATACTAGGTATTTAATAACTTCGGAAAATCGTAACTTGAGAACCGTAACTCCGGTTCGATCCTTTCGAATTGTGTTAGTCATAATAATATCATCTATACAGTATGATACTAACATTGTTCACACCCCATACTTCTATTATTAGACATTTGTCTAGCCTATGTTTAATAGATTAACTTCTTTAATCGAAGTCAACCTACCCATAATTATAATTTGATTAAAAATATGATTTCTAGTTAAGTTATAATTAAGATTAAAGTTGGGATAAGTATTATGTAATATTCGCTCATATGGTGTACCTTAATCAATTCATAATATAGTTTAATATTTAAATCACGTAGATCTTCCATAAACCATAACTCTATCACCGTAACTCCGAATTTAGTGGTTCTCGTTCCCACGATCTAGTTACAACACGTAGATTAATATTATGCAGTTTATTCTTATGTTTGGTGTGATGTTAATTTTGCCTATACACTGTTGTTTGTGTTGCTATGACTAGCACGAGATTACGAGTCACCTGAAGATCACCCTGGTAACTGGAATCTCAAGTGCCAGGCAAGTTGTGCCCTTGATCACTTCTTTTACCCAGTCTTGTTCTGATTAATCATAATAATCTGCATAGGTTAATTTTGATGGGATCCAATAGGTTACCTTAGTTTGATTATCTTTATACCTTGACTCCACTAAACTTTTTGGGTAGTACTTGCTATTGCTTTATGTGGTTTTGGGTATGGAGATACATTATTTATGATTACACTTTTATTATCAGTATATTAATACTATTCATGTTAAGATCATTATGTTAATTGGAACATGGAGCGACCACCCGGGAAAAATGTGCTACCACAAGGGAGGAATGGGACCCCTTGGCTGATTAATTAGGAAAGCTAGTGGATGACTACCTTACCCGAAAGGGGCAAGGGCAGTAGGGAAGTGGTCAGTGTAGGGAGGTCCTTGGGTTGATTTTGCTGCGATGGCGGTCAGGCGAGGGATCCCTGCATTGGAGCTTCCTATAAACTGTAGCGGGTTTTCTAAAGCTGGTGGAACTTTGTAAAGACCTCGTAGTGTTACCCTGCCTCGCCTCCTAGGTAGAGGTGTATGGGAGTCGCTATCCCTTGGCAGATGGGTAACATGACTTATGGGTAAGGATGCGCAACCTCTGCAGAGTGTAAAACTGGTATATCAGCCGTGCTCACGGTCATGAGCAGCTCAGACCCTCACATGATTAATTTATGGAACTAAATTCAATTTGTCATATGCATTGCATCGCAGGTGTTGTTATCACTTTTGTTCTACTACTTAATTGGGTTGGTATTTACTTATACTTAGTAATTGCTAATAAAATTTTGACCAACTTTAAAAGCAATGCTCAGCTATAACCATCCTCTTTGGTAAGCCTTACACTTCATGTCAGCTCGCACCTTTGGTAAGTTCATGCACATTATTCCCCACAACTTGTTGAGCCATGAACATATATGAGCTCACTCTTGCTGTCTCACACCCCCTCATAGGTCAAGAACAGGTACCACAGGATGAGGCACTTGAAGGATGTTGTGATGAGTTCATGAGAGGTCTAGGCCGTCGTCTCCTAGTCAACTTTGGGTTGCTGGACTGTTGTCTCCTTATGATGTAATTATTTATTTGTTTTGTACAGAACTCCTATTATATAGTAAAGATGTGACATTCGTTTCTGTACCACTATTCATCATATGTGTGAGACTTGGTCCCAGCACACCTGGTGATTATTTCGCGCCCGGGTTTTGGACCCCCTAAAACTCGGGTGTGACAATACGGTCGACTGAAGAAACTAAGAGGATTAATCTAGGATTCTCTGATGAATGCAAGACTGCCATCATCACCTCCAGCCTCGATGACAAATAGGAAAGCACACTCATTCGGTTCCTGCAAGATAACCGAGATGTATTCACATGGCAACCTGTGGATATGCCGAGAGTCCTGAGAGAACTGGCCGAGCACAAACTTAAAGTGTATCCTCAGGCAAGACCAATTTGACAGAAGCTGCGTCATTTCATGCCTGATAAAAGGGAAGCTATTCGTGCCGAGTTAGCTCGCTTAGTGTCAGTAGGATTCATTAGAGAAGTACTGCACCCAGAGTGGCTAGCAAACCCTATTCTTATACTCAAAAAGAATAAAGTTGATTGGCGCATGTGCGTCGACTATACTGATCTCAACAAACATTGCTCGAAGGATCCCTTTGGACTCCCTAGGATAGATCAGGTAGTTGACTCGACTGCAGGTTGCTCCATGCTCTCCTTCCTAGACTGCTACTCTGGGTATCATCAGATCATCTTGGCAAAAGAAGACGAGGAGAAGACTACCTTCATCACACCATTTGGAGCTTTCTGCTATACCTCCATGTCGTTCAGCCTGGAGTGACTTACTAGAGAGCCATCCAAACATGCTTAGCCGATCACTAGGGCAAGCAGGTGGAAGCTTACGTCGACGATGTGGCTATTAAGACAGAAAACTCGGAAAACTTCATCAAGGATTTGCAACTAGTCTTCAACAGCCTAAGGCGCTACCGGTGGAAGCTAAACCCGAAAAAGTGTGTATTCGGAGTACCAGCCGGAAAAGCTGCTTGGATTCATTGTCAGTCATAGAGGAATAGAAGAAAATCTAGAAAAGATTGAGGCCATCATGAGGATGGAAACGCCTCGATCATAGAAAAAGGTGTAAAGGCTTGCTGGGTGCATGATAGCGCTAAGCAGATTCATATCAAGGCTAGGCGAAAAGGGAATGCCATTCTATAAATTGCTCAAGAAGGTGGACAAATTTCAGTGGACCACAGAAGCACAGGAGGCTCTAGAGGCAGTGAAGAAATTCTTGACCACCCCGCTAGTACTCAAGCCACCACGCCGAGCTATGCCCGGTCAGCCAGCAGAAGATCTACTCTTGTATATCTCCTACACAATTGACGTGGTTAGCACCGCATTAGTAGTCGAGCGGGTGGAAGAGGGACATGCATACCCGGTACAACATCAGGTTTACTTCATCAGCGAAGTCCTCGGGCCCTTAAAGATAAGGTATCCTCAAGTTCAAAAGCTGTTGTACGTGATACTTCTAACTGCTCGCAAGCTCCGGCACTACTTTGACGACCACAAAGTCATAGTAGTCACAGGATTTCCGATAGGTGATATTCTTCACAACAAAGAAGCTATTGGAAGAATAGCCAAATGGGCGTACGAGCTCGGAGCTGATGACATAGAGTTCTAACCCCGCACGGCGATAAAAACTCAGGCACTGGTTGACTTCATATCAGAATGGATTGAGCACCAGGTCCTGGAAAGCCCAGAGGTCGCTAAAATATGGAAAATGTATTTTGATGACTCGTTGAAGCTGCAAGGAGTGGTGGCAGGAATTCTCTTTATTGCTCCCAGAGGTGAACAACTCAAGTATGCACTACAGCTTTTGTTTCCGGCATCCAATAATGCAGCAGAGTACGAAGCACTCGTCCACGGGCTGAGCATCGCGGTTTCACTCTACATCAAAAAGTTAATGGTGTATGGTGACTCACTGGTAGTCATAAGTCAAATAAACAAAGATTGGGACTGCTCGACCGACTCAATAGGCAAATATTATGCAGTCATGCGGAAGTTGGAAGACAATTTTGAAGGATTAGAATTCCACCATGTGGAAAGGGATCGCAATGCAGTGGCTGATGCATTATCGAAACTGGGATCCAGTCGGGCCCAAGTTCCACATGGGGTCTTCACCCAAGAAATACAACAACCAAGAATTGTCACAGATCAGATGGAGGAATACAATGCTTTGAGTTAGGCAGAGGTAGGTCCTAATGACTGGAGAGATCAAATAATTAGATACATAAAAACGAAGAGGAACCAAATGACAAGGCCGCGGCGGAGCGCATCGTGAGACAGTTGGCCCACTATACCATCATAGGGGGCCTACTATACAGAAGAGACATAGGAGAAGTCCTCATGAAGTGCATCCACTCGGCTATCGGGAGGCAGCTATTAGATGGGATTCATGCCGGGCAGTGTGGCGTACATGCAGCATGAAGGACTCTGGTGGGAAAGGCTTTTAGATCCGAGTTTTACTGGCCGACTACGAAGAATGATGTCGCCGAGCTAGTCTAGAAATGCGAGGCATGCCAGTTCCTATCAAAGCAATAGCATCTACCAGCACAATAGCTGCAAACTATTCCTATGACCTGGCCATTTGCATGCTGGGGCTGGACATGATCGGGCCCTTCAAGAAAGCTCAAGGAGGATATACTCACATACTGGCTACCATCGACAAATTTACGAAGTGGATAGAGTAGAAGCCAATCGCTTCCTTGACCTCAGCAAAGGCAGTGGAGTTCATTCAGGAGATAATGTTCAGGTTTGGAATACCTAACAGCATCATCACCGACCTAGGGTCCAACTTCACCAGCTTGGAGTTCTTCGATTTCTACAAGCAGAGGAGCATTCAGATCAAATACGCATCAGTGGCACACCCAAGAGCTAATGGGTAGGTGGAAAGAGCCAACGGGATGATACTTGACGCACTCAGAAAGAAAGTGTTCGATAAAAGCGAGAAGCTTACATGAAAGTGGATTAGGGAACTACCATATGTGGTCTGGAGCCTGCGAACCTAGCCAAGCCGAGCTCTGCATGGAAACACCTCATTCTTCATGGTGTATAGGTCGGAGGCAGTGCTACCTGCCTATCTGATCTTTGGGGCACATAGGTTGACGTTTGAAAGCATAGTTGAAGCAGAAGCAACCAGGCTAGAGGACATCAATGTGCTGGAGGAGGAATTAAATGTGGTAATTAAGTCGGCCAGATACCAGCAGACCTTGAGGCGCTACCACGACAAAGCAGTGCGGCATCGATCCTTTGCAGTGGAAGACTTGGTCCACCACTGAGTACTAACGGGGGAGGGATGACACAAACTGTCACCACTGTGGGAAGGACCATTCATCGTTGCAGAGGTCACACGACCGGGATCCTACCGGCTCACTCAGATGGATGGCACCAAAGTGGGGAATTCATGGAATATCGAGCACCTCAGGAAATTCTACTCCTAGCAATACCTCAAAACTCTTGAGGATGAGTTGTACTTTGTAAGTAGAAGGTTTCATCATCAATAAAGCTTCCATCTTCCAAGGCATTCAAGTTCTTAATTGACAACTGATTTAGATTGGGCTCAACTCAAAATCAGCATAACATAACTCAGGGTGATCACTATGCCCTACTAACAGAGCAATCGACTTAAGTCGGAAATGCCTTAAGTCAGTGCGACATGCTCACGCTTACACGACTCATGGTGACCACTATGCCCTACTAACGGAGCAATCGGCTTAAGTCGGAAATGCCTTAAGTCGGTGCGACATGCTCACGCTTACACTGACTCAGGGTGACCACTACGCCCTACTAACGGAGCAATCGGCTTAAGTCAGAAACGCCTTAAGTCGGTGCGACATGCTCACGCTTACACGACTCAGGGTGACCACTATACCCTACTAACGGAGCAATCGGATTAAGTCAGAAATGCCTTAAGTTAGTGCAACATGCTCACGCTTACATGACTCAGGGTGACCACTATGCCCTACTAACGGAGCAATCGGCTTAAGTCAGAAATGCCTTAAGTCAGTGCGACATGCTCACGCTTACACGACTCAGGGTGATCACTATGCCCTACTAACGGAGCAATTGGCTTAAGTCGGAAACGCCTCAAGTCGGTGCGATATGCTCACGCTTACATGACTTAGGGTGATCACTATACCCTACTAACAGAGCAATCGACTTAAGTTGGAAGTGCCTTAAGTCCGTGCGACATGCTCATACATACACAAGTTAGGGTGATCACTAGCCAACTCGTATCGGGAGCACTTCGAAGAAAAATAACTCGCTCGCATTGTCAAGGGTGTTTTCAGCACCTTGCTGACAGAACAATCAGTTCAAACATAACAATTACATGCTCACAGAATTCACGCTACACTTTTTCTCTAAAAAGCACTAACTCAATGAAAAAGTGTTTTCATTTCAAGCGAATCACTGCGCTAGAGTATTCTTGCAGGAAGCCTCGGCTGCAGGAGTAGCAGAAGAGGATGGTCGGCTTGCAGCAGCAAGCGTGGCTAGAACATCGACGACAATGTCTTCAGGCACCACAATGCCAGGCCTCCTCATCAGGAACAACCCAGCATGAAATCCCTTACCCATGGCCATGTCGCATATCGCCTTCATGACAACGCAGTCATCCTCCAAGGCCTTGATGTTGAGGCAGGCGGCCTTCAGCTCTTGAGTAACAAACTTCTTGGAAGCGCGGAGCTCCTTGATGACAAAATCCTTGGTAGATAGCCGCTTACCATGTCGGGACACTTCATCTTGGGACGCCCTCAGTTCATCACAGTGATGGTCCAAGTCCGACATGGTGAAGCGGTGACTCCTCTGTAGAATAGTCAAGGAAGTGTTGGCGTCACGATATAGTCTATCCAGATTATATTGCGTGGACAATAGACATTGTAGTAAACGGGTGACGCCTAAGAGGGGGGGGGGTGAATTAGGACTTCTAAAACTTTTACTAAACTAGGCCACAATTAAATCCCTAGAGCAAAACCTATGCAAATAATCAAACTAGAGAGTGCAATCTAGGTTTTGTCTAAGTGTTGCTATCTCTACCGCAAAGGCTAAGTTTCAATCTACACTAGATAAGTATGAATACAAGATTGAAACTTAAATGCTTAATATAAATGCAGAAACTTAAAGAGCAAAGTAGAGATGCAAACTCTCGTGGATGACGTCAGTATTTTTACCGAGGTATCCGGAACCACGCAAGGTCCTGACTAATCCTGGTTGGTGCCCCTATGCAAAGGGAAGCCCACGCGAGGGCCAAGCACCATGGTCGAGTAACTCCGTAGAGAGCCACGGGCCTTCTCCACGCGCAAGTGGTGCTCCGCTTCTGGCTCCTCTTGGACGCTCCCTGCCGTCTCCACTATCGAGCTTCTGACCAAAACGCCGCGGGCCTCGTTCCCTCTGGTACACGGTGGCGGCCGTGACATAAACGCGGTTGTCATGGTCTCGCAAGACTCTCACCCCACTCGGTACAATTACAACGACTCACGCAAGAGCCGATGGGTTGTGTGGTTTTACAAAACTCACTCAACTAACTAGGGTTCACCTAGAGCAAGCGCTAAAGCGGTCTAACTAACCTAAGCACTTCGCAAAGCACCTACGCTAATCACCGAGTGATTCTATTAAGCACTTGGGTGTATGAGCTCTTGAAAATGTGCACTATATGCCTTGGTATGTTGCTTGGGCTCCCACACCTTCAAATGACCGGTTGGGGGTGTATTTATTACCCCCAACACAATTCTAGCCGTTGGAGAAAAGCTACAGTTCTCTGCGGCACACCGGACAGTCCGATGGTGCACCGGACAGCGCACTGTAGCCTGTCCGGTGCGCCTAGTCGTTGCCCTGTCAGAGCAGGTGACCGTTGGCACCGCAGGCTTTTCCACGCCGGACAGTCTGGTGCTCACATTGAACAGTCCGGTGGTCTTCTCTCCGGGTGCCACCTGGAACTAGCCGTTGGGCTGCAGTTCCCTGGTGCACCAGACAGTCCGACGTGTGGGCACCGGACAGTCCGGTGTGCCACCGGACAGTCTAGTGCGCCTTCGCACAGACAGTCCGCAGCAGCACACTTGGACTCTTCTTTGATCTTCTTAATGTCTTCTTTTGAGGTGTTGCTTTCCTCAATTCCTTAGTCCAAGTAAATCTTGCATCTTGTGAACTACAAACACAAACACTAGAAAACTTATTAGTTCACGGATTGTGTTGTTCATCAAACACCAAAACTCAATTAGCCAAATGGCCCGGGGTCCATTTTTCTTACAATCTCCCCCTTTTTGGTGATTGATGACAACACAACCAAAGCAATCAAATAATACAAGTATTTGAATGAAAATATACAATCTACTTGCTAGGATGCATGTTTGTCCCCACAATGTGATATTATGGACTTAAGCCTCCCCCTAACTCCATAATTCACTTACTTCCTATTTTCGGACCAAATAACCAAAACCACTTGAAAAACCATTTGTAGATATAAAATTATGAATTGGTGGTGTTTGGTGTTTGATATAGTTTTCATTGCTTTGGTCCCTAAACTTCTCCCCCTTTGGCATCAACCACCAAAAAGGAAGACATTAAAAGCATGTAGGAAGTAAATAAAAGCTTGCCCTCATCAAGAATTTTATCAGATGATACCATTTGAAGGATACTAAATTAAACCATATGAATGGTACCAGTTGAACGGATTACTCCCCCTAAACGAGTGTTCTCTTTAGAAAGAAGTTACTCCCCCCTTTTAAAGATGAAGAAATACTCCCCTGACAGAGATCCTCTACTTAGGAAAAAGCATGTGAAAATTAGAGGTGCAAGACATGATTTGAAGAGACTAACTTCCCTTATGCATAGGTAACAGAATATGAGTTAACCACTTATGCATTTTTTAGCAACATGGAAGCATATGATATGAAATATAGTCTAATCAAATTTTGGAGAAGACATGTAAATGATACTAGATGTAGTCTCAAAAGATACCAATTGAAAGTCAATGGCGAGCTTGAGAGACATGAGAATTCTTGGAGATTTTGTAGTGGAAGATTGTTGTCTTTCTCCGAGGACTTCATTTTCCTTACAATGAGACTATCACATGAAATAGACTTGAACGGGTGTTAGTCTCAAAGTATTAGATTATAGAGTAACCTCCCCCTTAAGGTGTGCATACAAGTTTTGAATACTTGTAGGAGACTTGCACTTTGATTTGATATGAAGAGGGGCAAATTATCTACAATCCGAACTTTGGCACATATAAGTTAAATGATACAACTTGTAGAGATCAAAAAATTTATAATTGATGCATCATTCACTATGGAGTGTTATAGAAGCTATGTGTCGTGCTTAACTAAACATTTTAAACCATGTAGGTTTGCTTAAGTATATGAATTTGAAAGCAAGCAATCCTACCATGTGATTTACCTAGTATGCATAATTTTAAACAAAAGTAAATAACAAATGTAATACTAGGCAAGAAAGGTAAACTAGATACAAGGTAAATAGATACGCATATCTAAAAACAAGAGATACAATAAATCTAGTTACCTTAATCATGGGTGGGAAATTTGGGTCCAAAATTTTCACTAACCCACTTGGCAATTAAACTTGATCCAATATGATGTATCCCATGATATACATCCCAACTTTGCCAAGTCTCCAAATTTCCCGAAGACCTTCGGTCCACTCACTTCCCTTTCGGGATCCAAACCTTCTTGGTGCTTTTCATGGTTGAAATTATTTCCTTTGGCACCCAGATGCGTTTGACCCATTTTCCTTTATTGGCCTTGATTGCTATCACCTTTCCATTCTTTTTCTTCTTGATCAAGTATGGTGTAGCAGTCTTTTTGTCCACCTTTTTGATGTAGGTGTTGGAGATTTTGCTTGATGGATTTTGCTTGAGCTTTTGCCATTGTTTATCCCCGGTCATCGCCTTGCATTGGAAAGACTTGTGGCCTTCCTTGTGGCATAGCCTACAAATCACAGTTTCTCCCTCCATAGGCTTGTTCACTCCCGCAGTGGTGTTATCCTGTGGAGGTCGGATTTGTTTGGCTTTGCCTTTCTTGTCATACAAAGCCTTTCCAAGACGAGCCACTTCTTGCCTTAATTGCTCATTTTCCTTTGCAACCTCATTCGAACATGTTTCTACAACAATATTCTTAACAAGAACTTGGTTGTAGGGGTTAGAATCATCAATTAAATCAAAGCAGGAAGTAGAAGCATCTTTCTTAACTATTTCAGGTATTTCAACTAAAGATGCTGCTGGGGTGCTACCAATGTTTTCTAGCTTAATAGTTAGCTCATTATTGTGTATGCTAAGAATTTCCATTTTCTCTAGCAAATTTTCAATAGCTTCTTGGGAGCTAGCTAACTTAGCCTTAAGTTTTTCATTCTTTTTAACAAGACTATCATCGGTAGCAGTGGATGGAGCACTAGATTCTAATAGCTCAATTTTAGTTGATAGCTCACTATTTAAGTTTGCAAACGTTACAAATTTTTCTAGCAATCCTTTATAATCATTTTGAGAGCTAATCAACTTATTTTTCAAAGTTTTAAGTTGAGCATTTTGCTTAGTGCAAACATCCTGAAAAAATTCAACGGCTTCCACAAGCTCATCTATGGAGGCCTTTCCCTCACCTTCATCATCACTACTGCTATCATCACTAGAGGATGGAATGCTTGTGTTACCTCTTGCCATAAGGCATTTGTGTGATGACCGTGATGAGCGTGATGAGGACCAGTGGCTGCGCGTCCTTGGAGGTTCATCTTCACTTGAAGAATCATCCCAAGTTCTGACACTTGTTAGCGCCTTGCCTTTGCTCCTCTCCTCTTGGGTTTCGCCATATTTGGACAGTTGTCCCTGAAGTGGCCCTTCTCCCCACATGCGAAGCATCCTCTCTTCCTTTGCTTTTTCCTGTCAATGTTAAAGAGAAGATCTTCGACCTATAGGGGCACACCCATTAGATTAATCTTGCGGATCATCCTCATTACCTTTCCGACACGTCGGATTGTTTCTTCGTCCTCGGAGGATGATGTGCATGGTTGATTATCTTCATCATCATCACTTTCTTCTTCTTCCTCTTCTTCACTTGAGGAACTTGGAGTGGGAGCCTTCTTTTTTCCCTTCCTTTCATCACATGCAAAAGCATATGGTCTTGAGGAAGTTGGCTCCTCTCCCCGACACATTTTTCGCGACATCTCAAAAGCCGCGATTTTCCCAATCACAATGGTCGGGGTCATGTTGCTCAAGTCCTCCATGTTGTGAAGGATGGTGATGATGCTCTCATATCTTTGTTGTGGTAGCAGGGAGATAATCTTCCTCACAATGTTCGCATCACCTAGCTTATTAATGCCAATAGAATTGAGCTCATTGATAATTAGATTCAAGCGAGAATACATGTCTCTAACAAGCTCATCATCTTTCATAGCAAAAGAATTATACTCATTTAAGACTAGGCAATGTTTTTGCTCACGGACATTGGATGTGCTGTCATGGAGCTCATGCAATTTTAGCCAAATCTCATTAGCAGTTTTCAAGGTAAATACTTGATTAAAAATATCCATGCTAAGAGATTCATACAAGCAATTTTTGGCTCTAGCATTTAAATGAATTTCTTTTTCCTCACTCGTGGTGGGTTTCTCAGGATTCTTGAGGGGTTTCATCCCATCACGAGTGACTCTCCAAACACCTAGATCAACGGCCTCTAGGTAACAAGCCATTCTAGCACTATAATATGGGAAGTTAGTGCCGTCAAAGTGTGGTGGCCTATGGGTATCCATCCCTTCCTCTAAAAAGCGTCGGCTCTTTTAGCGGTGAAGCTAAAACGTTTCAAATGAGCCAAACCGGGCTCCGATACCACTTGTAGGAAACGGGTGACGCCTAAGAGGGGGGGGGGTGAATTAGGACTTCTAAAACTTTTACTAAACTAGGCCACAATTAAATCCCTAGAGCAAAACCTATGCAAATAATCAAACTAGAGAGTGCAATCTAGGTTTTGTCTAAGTGTTGCTATCTCTACCACAAAGGCTAAGTTTCAATCTACACTAGATAAGTATGAATACAAGATTGAAACTTAAATGCTTAATATAAATGCGGAAACTTAAAGAGCAAAGTAGAGATGCAAACTCTCGTGGATGACGCCGGTATTTTTACCGAGGTATCCAGAACCACGCAAGGTCCCGACTAATCCTCGTTGGTGCTCCTACGCAAATGGAAGCCCACGCGAGGGCCAAGCACCACGGTCGAGTAACTCCATAGAGAACCACGGGCCTTCTCCACGTGCAAGTGGTGCTCCGCTTCTAGCTCCTCTCGGATGCTCCCCGCCGTCTCCACTATCGAGCTTCCGGCCAAAACGCCGCGGGCCTCGTTCCCTCCGGTACACGGTGGCGGCCGTGACACAAACGCGGTTGTCACGGTCTCGCAAGACTCTCGCCCCACTCGGTACAATTACAATGACTCACGCAAGAGCCGAGGGGTTGTGTGGTTTTACAAAACTCACTCAACTAACTAGGGTTCACCTAGAACAAGCGCTAAAGCGGTCTAACTAACCTAAGCACTTCGCAAAACACCTACGCTAATCATAGAGTGATTCTATTAAGCACTTGGGTGTATGAGCTCTTGGAAATGTGCACTATATGCCTTGGTATGTTGCTTGGGCTCCCACACCTTCAAATGGCCGGTTAGGGGTGTATTTATAGCCCCCAACACAATTCTAGCCATTGGAGAAAAGCTGCAGTTCTCTGCGGCACACCGGACAGTCCAGTGGTGCACCGGACAGCGCACTGTAGCCTGTCCGGTGCGCCTAGCCGTTGCCCTGTCAGAGTAGATGACCGTTGGTGCCGCAGGCTTTTCCACGCCGAACAGTCTGGTGCTCACACCAGACAGTCCGGTGGTCTTCTCTCCGGGTTCCACCTGGAACTAGCCGTTGGGCTGCAGTTCCCTAGTGCACCGGATAGTCCGGCGTGTGGGCACCGGACAGTTCGGTGTGCCACCGGACAGTCCGGTGCGCCTTCGCACAGACAGTCCGCAGCAACACACTTGGACTCTTCTTGGATCTTCTTAATGTCTTCTTTTGAGGTGTTGCTTTCCTCAATTCCTTAGTCTAAGTAAATCTTGCATCCTGTGAACTACAAACACAAACACTAGAAAACTTATTAGTTCACGGATTGTGTTGTTCATCAAATACCAAAACTCAATTAGCCAAATGGCCCGGGGTCCATTTTTTACAGACATCACAACCCATAGGATGTAGGGCATTATACTGCATTGAGAGCATGAACTTGTCTAAATCCTCATGTCCTTCAAACATTAACTTTCAGTTCTCGATCTCGTGATCTACCCTACATAAATTCACTACCAAGATTTCCTCGACATGTAGGCACTGTCCATGGCAAAAATGAAAGTCCACCTCGACTTCAAAGAATTTTCTCTCTATCTATGTACTCTATAATTCCTAAATCTATATATATATATCACTTCATTTCTTGTCACACCTAGATTTAGGGGGTAAAGCCGGGTGCGTCTCATATGTGCGCCAAAGAAGAACAACACATATAATGAACAAGTGTATAGAGATAAATGTCACAAATATTATTACATCGCGGAAGTGTCTTACAAAAATAAATGATAACCATAAAGCGAACTAATAATTATTCCTTGGGGCCATAAAGCTGAATGGGAGATGCCACCTAGACAAGCTCGTACTCCTCATAGTAGACCTCCTCCTGGGCTACCTGCTCTTCACCTTGGGGTTATATATCGCAAGGGTGAGCTCACAAAAGATCATAGCTCAACAAGTTGTGGGGAATAATATGCATGAACTCACCAAAGGTGGGAATTCATGTGAAGTGTAAGGCTGATCAATAAATAACGGTTAAAGCTGAGCATTGCTTTTAACAAGGTGGTCAAATTTTATTAGCAGTTACTAAATCTAAGTATATACCAAACTAGAGTAATAATAGAACAAATTAACAAAAAACCACAATGCGATGCAAATGACAAATTGAGTTTAATTTCATAAGTTAATCATGTGAGAGTCCTGAGCTGCTCATGACTGCGAGCATGGCTAGTATACCAGTTTTACACTCTGCAGAGGTTGCACCCTTTACCCACAAATCATGTTACCCATCTGCCACAGGGTTGTACGGGCCCCATACACCTCTACCAAGGAAGCGAGGCAGGTAACACTACGAGGACTTTACAAAGTTCCACTAGCTTCAGAAAACCCGCTACAGTTTCTAGGGAGCGCAATATAGGAATCCCCCATCTGAAAAGCCACCGCAGCAAAATCAACCCAAGAACCTCCCTATACCGACAACTTCCCTACTACCCTTGCCCCTTTTGGGTAAGGTAGTCCTCCACTAGCTTTCCAAATTAGTTAGCCAAGGGCATCCCATTCCACCCTTGTGGTGGCACGTTTATCTCAAGTTAAGCTCCATGTTCCAGTTAACACAATAGTATTATCATGAACAGAATAGAACAACAATAATAAAAGCATGATCATGAATGATAATTATCTTAACACCCAAAACCACATATAGCAATAGCAGATACTACCCAAAAAGTTTAGTGGTAAACAAGGTATAAAGGTAGCCAAACTGGGGTGACCTATTGGGTCCCATCAAAATTAAGCCTAAGCATGCCAAAGTGATTATACAGAACATTATTGGGTAAATAAAAGTGGTCAAGGGCACAACTTGCCTTCAACGAGCTCCTTCTCAGTATTTTCCACCTGCTGAGCACCTGGGTCCTCAGTTGCCTGACCATCTACTTGCAACAATACAAACAAACATGGTACATGAGAAATTAACATCACACCAAACAAGAGAATATACTGCATAATAATATTCTACGCATCGTAATGGGATTGTAGGTTCGAGAATCACTAAATCCGGAGTTACGGTTAGAGAGTTATGATTTTCCGAAGTTTGAAGTGTTTGGAATGGAATAAACTATGTGGATAATATTAATCTATGTTTCATGATAAAACAGAGTTACCAGGTGATAAACAATATTAATACAAAATTAATGCAACTGGAATGGATAAAAAAGGAGTTAAAATGAATTTCTTTTGAATTAAACAAGATTCTGGAATTATTTTTCTATAAGAAATTTGATTTCAGTGTATTTTCACTAATTAATAAGCTGATTGGACTGCGTACATAATATTGTGGAAGCGTAGGGGTCATTTTATAAGAAACCAGGACCCTTCTATGATTATTTTATACTCAGTGTGGACGGCAGGTTGATTTGCATGTTTCTCGGGGGCTCTTAAGCAAATATACCACGACGAAGGGGTATGTTCGCATGCTGTCCGATCTAATTTCTACACACTAGATTAGATCCGTAACCTAGTGAACCGGTACATTGTCTAACGCATTGGATACAACTCCTACGGCTCGGATTTAAAGCCTCTACGATCGTCTTGGGTTCGCCCGATTGCGATCAGACGGACCCGTATCACCCCGGCCGAACCATTATGTTGGGCGCGATCATGGCCGCCCAAGATAGATTGGATGACTTGAGTCTATCTTCTCCACCTGAGTCTTCGTGCGGCGGCGCTGCTCCCCGAACACGGCAGAGGATACGCTGGCAAGCAGTGCCAACCCCGCGCGCAAGCCCCAAAACCCAAACTGAGATGTGCTACATGCATAAAATGCCTTGGTAAGCATAGGGGAGGTATCCATATCATCGATGGCGTGACGTAGATCACTGACAGCAGGAAACAGGATCCACGACAGTCCTCAGTACTCCAGTGAACAATTCCCCGGACTCCCGAGGCTCACGCGTCCGATGAACCGAACGCGCACAATTCCTACCCAATGGCGAGTCATCGCGACCCTACACCGAGCACCGACCGGTGGCCAGGCAAGGAGTCAAGTGCGGCGGCCTCAGCTTTTCTCTTCCCTCCCGCGGACGACGACACTCTTGGTTGATCAGGGCGGTCAGACGAGGCGAAGGGGGGAAGCAAGGGGTGTTTGGTCCGCTTTTGTAGCCGAGGCGAGGTGGAGCCGTGGGTAGCGAAAATGTCGGGCGGCGAAACAACCTGCACCGAGGTCCTCGACTGGGAAGAGCAACATGAGTGGGTGAGGGCCCCATGCACCAGAGAGAAGGAAGAGCTGGCAAGTGGGCCCCGCACGACAGTGACTGGGACCAACGAGCGCGGCATGAGGCTGACGAAGGCTGGCCCACATGTCTATAGGTGTACATTTGTGCTGTGCCTAATAGGCCGGCCCAAAGCACACAATTTTTGGCACGGCCCATATCTGGCACGGCCCAACCTAATTGTGGGCCTGGGCCGGCACGGCCCAATATGTGGGCCGTGCCTGGGCCTCAAGTCAAGCCCATGGGCCGGCCTGGCACAGCCCATTTAACTAAGGCACATCGAGGCCCACTAAGTATAGACTAAGTATTTAACTAAGGTCCGTCAAAGCCCACATGACCAGCACAACTTGGAGAATCTAGAGCTTCAATAGGTAGAGATGTCAGGGGTAATTCCCCACCGGGTTATAGCATCCCAGACCCATCCCCATCATGTTTGATACATCCCCATACCCATACCCATCATGGGTACAAAATTCATCCCATACCCATCCGCATTCGGGTTTCGGGTCCCCAATGGGTCCCCATCCCTAATTAACGGATAACTAGGTACTAACATCTAGCACAAACTATCTAGATTCATACATCACCACATCGGCAAGCACTCATCCATGAACCATTATCCATTCATCCATCCATCAGAAAAGAAATCAGTACTTTAGGACCAATATAAGAAATGGAGTCTGCCGGGTTTGATGGTCGGCTCGGTCTCAACTCATTCATACAAACAGAACAAGTGTACACGTATGAAATACCCATGAGTAATCGGGTTCGGATTATTGCTTCCCAAACCCATACCAGTTTACCGAACGGGTGGAGATTTTGTCCCATATCCATACCCATGGGGACAATTTTTGTCCCATATCCGTACCCTAATAGGGGAATTCACCACGGGTTAGCGGGTATCGGGTCCCCATTGACATCTCTACAATAGGCCTTCGAGAACCAATACCTAGATGGGGATAGTGAATAGTGATGATGTTTATTGTATATGTATTTTGTAAGGCTTTATAGTACTCAATTAAACACTAAACAGAGAACCGAATATTATTTCTGAGCTAGTTGTAATATTTTTTTCTTTCTGACCAAAGGTTTTTAATGTGCATCCACAAAACATCTTAGTTTTATTTTGGTCATATATATATTCTATACTTTTTGTTTATGTATTGTTGTTGTATGTATATGGGCTGATCTGGCACATTAAAGCATTTTGGGCTATTTGGGCCGGCCTGGCACACATAACTAATTGTGGGCCGTGCCGTGGGCCGATGACTGGGCACACGTGCTGACATGGCACGACCCATAATTAGATATGTGCTTTTGTGGGCCGTGCCTTTGTGGGCCGTGCTTTTGTGGGTCTGTGAGAGCACCTAGAGGGGGGTGAATAGGTGATCCTGTAAAAACTTGAAACTTATAGCCACAAACTTGATTAGGTGTTAGAGCAATAACGCCAAGTGGCTAGAGAGGAGTTCTTGCTAAACACTATAACCACAAAGAAATCAACACAGAGAGGCACAATGGTTTATCCCGTGGTTCGGCCAAGTCCAACACTTGCCTACTCCACGTTGTGGCATCCCAACGGACGAGGGTTGCAATCAACCCCTTTCAAGCGGTCCAAAGACCCACTTGAATACCACGGTGTTTCTCTTTGTTTCACTATATCCCGCTTGCAAGGAATCTCCACAACTTGGAGCCTCTAGCCCTTACAATTTGATGATCACAAAGAAGCACGGAAGTAAGGGTGGGAAAAGCAACGCACACAAGACACAAAATCAGAGCACAAACACGCACACAAGTCACAACTTGAGCTCGCAACACAACTCAAAGAGTTCTCTACTCAAATGGAGCTCTAGTTGCTATCACAAAGAATCAAATGCGCGGAAATGGAGTCTTGGTGCTTAGAGTTGATCAAAGAATGCTTAGTGTTCTCCTCCATGCGCCTAGGGGTCCCTTTTATAGCCCCAAGGCAGCTAGGGGCCGTTGGAAGCAATCCAGGAAGGCAAATCTTGCCTTCTGTCGGGTGGCGCACCGGACAGTTCGGTGCACCACCGGACTTCCCCTGTTCACAGTCCGGTGCAGATTGCTTTCCTAATTTGGCGCAGCCGACCGTTGAGGATTTGGAGCCGTTGGCGCACCGGACACTGTCCGGTGCACACCCGATAGTCCGGTGCCCCCATCCGACCGTTGGCTCGGCCACGCGTCACGCGCGGATTGCGCGGCCGAACGTTGGCTCGGCCGACCGTTGGCTCACCGGACAGTCCGGTGCATCACAGGATAGTCCGGTAAATTTTAGCCGTACGCTTGTTGACTTCTTCCCGAGAGCGGCGACTTCGCCGCAGACGACTCACCGGACAGTCCGGTGCACCACCGGATAGTCCGGTGATTTATAGTCGTACGCCACCGTCGAGACCCGAGAGCAGGCTGTTCACCGGGACTGGTCCTGGCACACCGGACACTGTCCGGTGCACCACCAGACACTATCCGGTGCACCCAGACCGAGCAGCCTTTTGGCTGAACATAGCCAACGTTTCTCCAAAGCGATTTCTCCTATTTCTAGCACTTAGACACAATACATTACTCTTTAAAACAATGTACTAAGTCTAGAAACATACCTTTAATCTTGATTTACACTTCTTGAGTCTTTGGCACAAATATTACTCAAAGCATTTGTGTGGAGCACTAAATCACCAAAATCTTATAGAAATGGCCCAAGGGCACATTTCCCTTTCAATCTCCCCCTTTTTGGTGATTTATGCCAACACACCAAAAAAGCAACTAAAGAAGTGCAACATCAATGCAAATGAGAACACAAATTTGTATTTGATTCAAATTTGACATATTTGGATCATTCTTTGCCACCACTTGGTTTGTTTTTGCAAATCAAACTCAATTTCCTATCTCTAAGTCAAAGTCACTTGTTGAGACATAGAGAGAGGTATTCCAAGAGAAATTGGTCAAAGATTCAAAAACTCCCCCTTTTTCCCATAATCAAACATACTCCCCACAAGAGACCAACTTTTGACAATTAGAGACAATAAGAGTATTTTGACAAAACAAAAGCTCTAACTCTACTATTTTCAAAGTTCTCAAGTGGTAGTTGATCCATTTCTTGCTTTGGCCTTAATTTCTCCCCCTTTGGCATTAAGCACCAAAACGGGATCATTATTGGCCCTTAAACCCCATTGCCTCACCAAAATCTTCAATTAAGAGTAAAAAGGCAATAAGAGCACGGAGATGAACTTGGAGTAAATTACCCTCTCATTGGAGTGCAGTGGAAGTCTTGCATGGTCCAAGTTCACCTTTTCCCTTTCAATCCTCCTTTGAGACTAATTTAAGAAAACTCAAGCACACGGTTAGTCTCAAAGGGTCAAGTTGTAGCATTTCTCCCCCTAAGTATGTGCATCATTCACACATGGACTTGTGAGGTCCGGGGATCCTTTGCACAACTTGAGCACCATAAATAATCAATAAAATGCATAAAGGAACATGATCAAAGGCATAAAACACATGTATGCTCTATATCAATCCAAGTTACGCGAATCTAAGACATTTAGCTCACTATGCAGCCTGCAAAAGGTCTTCTCATCTAAAGGCTTGGTAAAGATATCGGCTAGCTGGTTCTCGGTGCTAACATAAAACACTTCGATATCTCCCTTTTGCTGGTGGTCTCTCAAAAAGTGATGCCGGATGTCTATGTGCTTTGTGCGGCTGTGTTCAACAGGATTGTCCGCCATGTGGATTGCACTCTCATTGTCACATAGGAGTGGGACTTTGCTTAGATTGTAGCCAAAGTCCCGGAGGGTTTGCCTCATCCAAAGTAGTTGCGCGCAACACTGTCCTGCAGCAACGTACTCGGCCTCAACGGTGGATAGGGCAACGGAAGTTTGTTTCTTAGAACTCCACGATACCAGGGACCTTCCTAGGAATTGGCACGTCCCTGATGTACTCTTCCTATCGACCTTACATCCAGCATAGTCGGAGTCTGAATATCCAATTAAGTCAAAGATAGACCCTTTTGGTTACCAGATCCCGAAGCAAGGCGTAGCAACTAAATATCTAAGAATTCGCTTAACGGCCACAAGGTGACACTCCCTTGGGTCGGATTGAAATCTAGCACACATGCATACGCTAAGCATAATATCCGGTCTACTAGCACACAAATAAAGTAAAGACCCTATCATAGACCAGTATGCCTTTTGATCGACGGACTTACCTCCATTGTTGAGATCGACATGTCCGTCGGTTCCCATTGGAGTCTTTGCGGGCTTGGCGTCCTTCATCCCAAACCGCTTGAGCAAGTCTTGCGTGTACTTCGTTTGAGAGATGAAGGTGCCGTCCTTGAGTTGCTTCACTTGGAACACAAGGAAGTAGTTCAACTCGCCCATCATCGACATCTCGAATTTCTGAGTCATCACCTTGCTAAACTCTTCACAAGACTTTTGGTTAGTAGAACCAAATATTATGTCATCGACATAAATTTCGCACACAAATAGATCACCATCAGAAGTCTTAGTAAAAAGAGTTGGATCGACTTTCCCAACTTGAAAGCATTAGCAATTAAAAAGTCTATAAGGCATTCATACCATGCTCTTGGGGCTTGCTTAAATCCATAGAGCGCCTTAGAGAGCTTACACACGTGGTCAGGGTACCGTTCATCCTCAAAGCCAGGGGGTTGCTCCACGTACACCTCCTCCTTGATTGGCCCGTTGAGGAAAGCGCTCTTCACGTCCATTTGGAACAACCTGAAAGAATGGTGAGCGGCATAGGCTAACAAAATATGAATCGACTCTAGCCTAGCCACAGGAGCGAAAGTCTCCTCAAAGTCCAAACCTGCGACTTGGGCATAACCTTTTGCCACAAGTCGAGCCTTGTTCCTTGTCACCACCCCGTGCTCGTTCTGTTTGTTGCAGAACACCCACTTGGTTCCCACAACATTTTGCTTGGGACGTGGCACTAGTGTCCAAACTTCATTTCGCTTGAAGTTGTTGAGCTCTTCCTGCATGGCCAACACCCAGTCCGGATCTAGCAAGGCCTCTTCTACCCTGAAAGGCTCAATAGAAGAGACAAAAGAGTAATGCTCACAGAAATTAGCTAATCTAGAGTGAGTGGTTACTCCCTTGCTAATGTCACCCAAAATCTGGTCGACGGGATGATTCCTTTGAATCATCGCTCGAACTTGAGTTGGAGGGGCCTGTGTACTTCTTCCTCCTCATCTTCGACATCCTGTGCTCCCCCTTGATCACACGCCTCTTCTTGAGGGACCTATTCGTCATCTTGAGTTGGGGGGTGCGCCGTCGTTGAGGAAGAAGGTTGATCTTGCTCCTTGTGTTCCTGTGGTCGCATGTCTCCAATCGCCATGGTACGAATCGCGTCCGTTGGAACATCATCCTCATCTACATCATCAAGATCAACTTGCTCTCTTGGAGAGCCATTAGTCTCATCAAATACAATGTCGCTATAGACTTCAACCAAACCCGATGATTTGTTGAAGACTCTATACGCCTTTGTATTTGAGTCATAACCTAACAAAAACCCTTCTACAGCTTTGGGAGCAAATTTTGAATTTCTACCTTTCTTCACCAGAATGTAGCATTTACTCCTAAAAACTCGAAAATACGAAACGTTGGGTTTGTTACCGGTTAGTAGCTCGTATGACGTCTTCTTGAGGAGGCGATGAAGGTAGACCTGGTTTATGGCGTGGCAAGCTGTGTTCACAGCTTTCGACCAAAACCGCTCGGGCGTCTTGAATTCTCCAAGCATCGTCCTCGCCATGTCTATAAGCGTCCTGTTCTTCCTCTCTACAACACCATTTTGCTGTGGTGTGTAGGGAGCGGAGAACTCGTGCTTGATTCCTTCCTCCTCAAGAAACTCCTCCACTTGCAGGTTCTTGAACTCGGACCCATTGTCGCTTCTAATCTTTTTCACCTTAAGCTCAAACTAGTTTTGAGCTTGCCTTAGAAAGCGCTTGAGGGTCCCTTGGGTTTCTGATTTATCCTGCAAAAAGAATACCCAAGTGAAGCGGGAAAAGCCATCAACAACAACAAGACCATACTTACTTCCCCCGATGCTAAGGTAGGCGACGGGTCCGAAGAGGTCCATATGCAATAGCTCCAGAGGTCTTGATGTAGTCATCACATTCTTGATGTGATGAGCACTTCCCACTTGTTTTCCTGCTTGACAAGCTGCACAAGGTCTATCTTTTTCTATATTTGTTAGACCTAAAACATGTTCTCCCTTTAGAAGCTTGTGAAGGTTCTTCATCCCCACATGTGCTAGACGGCGATGCCACAACCAGCCCATGCTAGTCTTAGCGATTAAGCATGCATCTAGATCGGACTCCTCCTTCGAAAAATCAACTAAATAGAGTTTGCCGTCTAGTACACCCTTAAAAGCTAATGAACCATCACTCCTTCTAAAGACAGACACATCTACGTTTGTAAATAAGCAGTTGTAACCCATATTACATAATTGACTAACGGACAACAAGTTGTATCCGAGCGATTCTACTAAAAACACATTAGAAATGGAATGCTCGGAAGAAATAGCTATTTTTCCTAGTCCTTTAACCTTGCCTTGATTCCCGTCACCGAATATGATTGAGTCTTGGTAATCTTTGTTCTTGACGTAGGAGGTGAACATCTTCTTCTCCCCCGTCATGTGGTTTGTGCATCCGCTGTCGATAATCCAACTTGAGCCCCCGGATGCATAAACCTGCAAGGCAAATTAGGCTTGGGTTTTAGGTACCCAACTCTTGTTGGGTCCTACAAGGTTAGTTACAATAGCCTTAGGGACCCAAATGCAGGTCTTGTATCCCTTGCATTTGGCTCCCACCTTTTTAGCAATCACCTTTTTATTTTTACATGAAAGAATAAATTTAGCATTGCAAGCATGAAAGACAGTGGTAGATCCATTAAACACTTTCCTAGGAGCATGAGACACAGAATTCCTCCTAGATCTACCATTAAAGTTTGAACTTGAAGCAATCATGGCATGAGAGTCAAAGGCATTATAACTTCTATTATAATGAATATTTCTAGAAAATCTCCTATCATGATACATGAAAGCAAGATTTTTATGAACACTATTAGCCATAGGGGCCTTCCCTTTGTCCTTGGTGGAGATGGGAGCCTTATGACTTGTTAAGTTCTTGGCTTCCCTTCGAAAGCCAAGCCCGTCCTTAATTGAGGGATGTCTGCCAACAGTGTAGGCATCCCTTGCAAATTTTAGTTTATCAAAATCATTTTTGCTAGTCTTAAGTTGGGCATTAAGACTAGCTACTTCATCATTTAATTTAGAAATGGAAATTAAATGTTCATTGCAAGCATCAACATTAAAATCCTTACACCTATTGCAAATTACTACATGTTCCACATGAGAACTAGTCTTATTTGCTTCTACTAATTTAGCATTTAAATCATCATTAATGCTCTTTAAACTAGAAATAGTCTCATGACAAGCAGAAATTTCACATGAAAGCATTTCATTTCTTTTAACTTCTAAAGCAAGAGACTTTTGCACACTTACAAATTTATCATGTTCTTCATATAAAAGATCCTCTTGCTTTTCTAAAAGTCTATCCTTTTTGTTTAGAGCATCAATCAATTCATTGATCTTTTCTACTTTTGCTCTATCTAATCCTTTAAACAAGCTAGTGTAATCAATTTCATCATCACTAGATTCCTCATCACTAGAAGTAGAGTACTTAGGAGTTTCTCTAGTGATTACCTTCTTTTCTTTTGCCATTAGGCACGTGTGGCGCTCGTTGGGGAAGAGCGATGATTTGTTGAAGGCGGTGGCGGCGAGTCCTTCATCGTCGGAGTCGGACGAAGAACAATCCGAGTCCCACTCTTTGCCAAGGTGTGCCTCGCCCTTAGCCTTCTTGTACGCCTTCTTCTTTTCCCTCTTCCCGCCTTTCTCTTGCTCCTCGTCATTAGTATTGTCGGGACAATTTGCTATAAAATGACCATACTTACCACACTTGAAGCAGGAGCGCTTTCCCTTCGTCTTGCTCTTGTTTGGGTGCTCCTTTCTTCCTTTAAGCGCTATCTTAAAGCGCTTGATGATGAGGGCCATTTCTTCCTCGTTAAGCCCGGCCACCTCAACTTGCGCCACCTTGCTAGGTAGCGCCTCCCTGCTACTTGTTGCTTTGAGAGCAACGGTTTGAGGCTCATGGATTGGGCCATTTAGCGCCTCATCAACATATCTCGCCTCCTTGATCATCGTTCGCCCGCTCACAAACTTCCCAAGTATTTCCTCGGGCGTCATCTTGGTATACCTAGGATTTTCACGAATTGAGTTTACAAGATGAGGATCAAGGACAGTGAAGGACCTTAGCATTAGCCGGACGACGTCGTGGTCCGTCCATCTCGTGCTTCCATAGCTCCTTATTTTGTTGACCAGGGTCTTGAGCCTGTTGTATGTTTGAGTTGGCTCCTCCCCCCTGATCATTGTGAACCTTCCCAGTTCCCCTCCACCAACTCCATCTTGGTGAGCATGGTGACATCATTTCCCTCATGCGAGATCCTGAGGGTGTCCCAGATCTGCTTGGCGTTATCCAAGCCGCTCACCTTATGGTACTCTTCCCTGCACAAGGATGCTAGAAGAACAGTGGTAGCTTGTGCATTTTTGTGAATTTGTTCATTAATAAACATGGGATTATCCATGCTATCAAATTGCATTCCATTCTCTACTATCTTCCATATACTTGGATGAAGAGAGAACAAGTGGCTACGCATTTTGTGACTCCAAAATCCGTAGTCCTCTCCATCAAAGTGTGGAGGTTTTCCAAGAGGAATGGAAAGCAAATGTGCATTTGAATTATGCGGAATATGAGAGTAATCAAAAGAAAAGTTCGAGTTGACCGTTTTCTTTTTCTCGTAGTCGTCGTCATCTCTTTGGGAAGAAGAGGACTCGTCACTGTCGCAGTAGACTATCTTCTTAATGCGTCTCTTCTTCTTCTTCCCGTCCTTCTTCTTGTGACTTGAGCCCGAGTCTGTGGGCTTGTCGTCTTTTGGTTCATTGAGGAAGGACTCCTTCTCCTTGTCGTTGATCACCATCCCTTTTCCCTTAGGATCCATCCCTTCGGGCGATTAGTACCTTTCTTGAAGAGAACGGCTTTGATACCAATTGAGAGCACCTAGAGGGGGGGTGAATAGGTGATCCTGTAAAAACTTGAAACTTAAAGCCACAAACTTGATTAGGTGTTAGAGCAATAACACCAAGTGGCTAGAGAGGAGTTCTTGCTAAACACGATAACCACAAAGAAATCAACACAGAGAGGCACAATGGTTTATCCCGTGGTTCGGCCAAGTCCAACACATGCCTACTCCACGTTGTGGCGTCCCAACGGACGAGGGTTGCACTCAACCCCTTTCAAGCGGTCCAAAGACCCACTTGAATACCATGGTGTTTCTCTTTGTTTCACTATATCCCGCTTGCAAGGAATCTCCACAACTTGGAGCCTCTAGCCCTTACAATTTGATGATCACAAAGAAGAACGGAAGTAAGGGTGGGAAAAGCAACACACACAAGACACAAAATCAGAGCACAAACATGCACACAAGTCACAACTTGAGCTCGCAACACAACTCGAAGAGTTCTCTACTCAAATGGAGCTCTAGTTGCTATCACAAAGAATCAAATGCGCGGAAATGGAGTCTTGGTGCTTAGAGTTGATCAAAGAATGCTTGGTGTTCTCCTCCATGCGCCTCGAGATTCCTTTTATAGCCCCAAGGCAGCTAGGAGCCGTTGGAAGCAATCCAGGAAGGCAAATCTTGCCTTCTGTCAGGTGGCGCACCGGACAGTCCGGTGCACCACCGGACATCCCCTGTTCACAGTCCAGTGCAGATTGCTTTCCTAATTTGGCGCTGCCGACCGTTGAGGATTAGGAGCTGTTGGCGCACCGGACACTGTCCGGTGCACACCGGACAGTCCGGTGCCCCCATCCGACCGTTGGCTCGGCCACGCGTCACGCACGGATTGCACGGCCGACCATTGGCTCGGCCGAGCGTTGGCTCACCGGACAGTTCGGTGTGTCACCGGACAGTCCGGTGAATTTTAGCCATACGCTTGTTGACTTCTTCCCGAGAGCGGCGACTTCGCCGCAGATGACTCACCAGACAGTCCGGTGCACCACCGGACATTTCGGTGATTTATAGTCGTATGCCGCCGTCGAGATCCGAGAGCAGGCTGTTCACCGGGACTGGTCCTGGCACACCGGACACTGTCCGGTGCACCACCGGACAGGCCGGTGCACCCAGACCGAGCAGCCTTTTGGTTGAACATAGCCAACGTTTCTCCAAAGCGATTTCTCCTGTTTCTAGCACTTAGACACAATACATTAGTCTTCAAAACAATGTACTAAGTCTAGAAACATACCTTTAATCTTGATTTGCACTTCTTGAGTCTTTGGCACAAATATTACTCAAAGCATTTGTGTGGAGCACTAAATCACCAAAATCTTATAGAAATGGCCCAAGGGCACATTTCCCTTTCAGTCTGTGCCGTGCCGGGCCAGGCCGACCCACATGTACAGGTATACACATGTCATACGTCCAACTCGGCTGGGCCTCACGGTGGGACGAGTTGGGCGACCCAGGGAAAATGGGAAGTGGGCCGCATGTGATCTATTGGCCCAAACCGAGTTTCTCTATTCTTTTTCTTTTTTATCTTTTATTTTCCACATTCAATTCAAATTTAAATTCCTGTTTTGAATTACAATTTCCAGACAAAATTCCCATACGAACAATACTCCCACTGTTTGCCATAATATTATTTATTATTATTATTCATTATTATTACATTCCCTTCTTTTAACTCTTTTGTTTCCATATTCTTCGGGGCACAATTTGAATTTAAAGCTAATTTGTTTTAATTATAAGTTTGAGTTTAATGCACAAACAAAGAAATCCCAGCATGATGCATAAGTTCATGTTTTTATCTGGTATTTATTTAAAAGGAACTATGTCACATGAATAAGTCTCATAAGCAAAAGAGTTTCTTTATTATTTCCAATGACAACAATTATGGGTGCTCTATACCAGGGTTTACAAATCCTACCCCACTTAAAAGGAATCTCGACCCTGAGATTAAGAGGAACTAGGGAAAAGGTGGAGAAATTTTACTTGCAGTTCCTCTTGTCTCTCCCAAGTAGCCTCATCTTCACCATGATGACTCCATTGCACTTTGCACATTTTGATCACTTTGTTTCTTGTAACACGAGTCTAAGTATCAACGATCTTGATAAGATGCTCCATGTAAGTTAGATCACCTTGCACACTGAGTTCTTCCATATGCAATTGTTCCTCTAGTACATAGAGACACTTCTTAAGACGTGATACATGGAACACATCGTGTACATCAGACAAATGATCTGGTAGCTCAAGCTGGTAGGCCATCTCCCCAACTCGCTTAAGGATTTTGAAGGGTCCAATAAAGCGAGGGTATAACTTGCCTTTAACTTTGAATCTTCTCATTCCACGAATTGGTGACACCTTTAGGTACACGTGATCACCATCTTCAAATTCCAGTGGTCTTCTCCGGTTATCAGCATAGCTCTTCTGCCGAGTCTATGCTATCCTCAAGTTCTCCCAGATCATACGAACTTGTTCTTCTGCCTCTTGAATAATTTTAGTCCCAAAGAACTGTCTTTCACTAGTCTAATCCCAATATAGAGGGGTTCTGCACTTTCTGCCATATAAAGCTTCAAATGGGGACATCTTCGAACTGGCCTGATAACTATTATTGTAAGAGAACTCTGCATATGGTAGACTCTTGTCCCAACTGCCTCCATGCTTAAGGGCACAAGCTCTTAACATATCCTCAAGTATTTGGTTGGTTCTCTGAGTCTGGCCATCAGTTTGGGGATGATAGGCCGAGCTAAAATTCAACTTTGTATCCATATTCTCATGAAGACTCTTCCAAAATCTTGAGGTAAACTGAGATCCTCGATTAGAAACAATCTTCTTAGGTACACCATGTAGGCACACAATTTGAGCCATATATAACTTTGCCAACTAAGAACCCTTGTAAGTAGTCTTGACCAGGATAAATTGAGCCACTTTGGTTAATCTATCCACAATCACCCATATGGAATCATAACCTTTCTAGGTGCAAGGTAACCCGACAATGAAATCCAAACCGATTTCCTCCCACTTCCATTCGGGCACTTTTAATGGGTGTAGCAGTCCAGCTGGCCTCTGATGTTCATCTTTGACTCTTTGACATACATCACATACAACCATGTGTGCAGCTACATCTATTTTTAGCCCATACCACTATTACTTCTGCTTCAGATCTTGATACATCTTGGTGCTACCAGGATGAATAGAATAGTCTGCGTCATGGGCTTCCTTCAGTATGGTCTCATGGAGGTTGTCAATCTCAGGAACACATATCCTGTTCTTGAACCATATTGTGCCCTGTTCATCCTCCATGAAGTCTGGACCTCTACCTTCTGCCATCAGATCTCTGATCTCTTGAATCTTGGCATCACCAACCTGACTTTTACGTATTTCTTGTTCTAAGGAAGGTTCTACCTCTATGGTAACTCCTTCTATGTGAGCAACTATTCCCAGAATGATCTTTCAAAATCTTCTGCTAACTCATCAGGTAACTGGGTAGCAATAGCTGCATGAACGTGTTCTTTCTGACTCAAGGCATCTGTAACTAGATTCGCCTTGCTCGGATGATAGTGGATATCTAAGTCATAATCTTTGATGAGCTCCAACCAACGGTGTTGCCTAAGGTTGAGATCTTTCTGACTGAAGATATACTTTAAGCTCTTATGATTAGTATAGACTTGGCATTTAGTCCCCATTATATAATGCCTCCAAATCTTGAGAGCATGCACTACAGCTGCCAGTTCTAAGTCATGAGTTGGGTAGTTCAACTCATGTTTCCACAACTGGCGAGACACGTAGGCAATGACGTGTCCTTGCATAAGAACACATCCCAAGCCCTGGCGGCACACATCACAATATATATCAAATCCCTTTTGCAGATCTGGCATAACCAACACTAGGGGTGACATCAATCTAAACTTCAGTTGATTGAAACTCTCTTGACATTCATGAGTCCACTTAAACTCTCTTCCTTTTTCTAGTAGTGAGGTCATAGGCTTCGCTATCCTGGAGAATCCCTCAATAAAATTCCGGTAGTAACCCGCAAGTCCCATGAAACTCTAGATCTCAGTGACCGAACTCAGTATCTTCCATCCTACTATCTCCCTCACTTTAGCCAGGTCCACTGATATTCCACCATTGGAGATGATATGCCCAAGGAATGGTACTTCATCAAGTCAGAACTCACACTTGCTAAATTTGGCATAGAGCTGATTATCCCTCAACTTCTGTAGTACCAATCACAGATGTTCCTCATGATCACTATCATTCTTGGAATAAATCAGAATGTCGTCGATTAATACCACGACGAACTTATCAAGATACTCCATGAACACCTTGTTCATCAGATTCATGAAGTAGGCTGGTGCATTGGTTAAGCCAAACAACATGATCGTGAACTCATATAAACCATATCGGGTACAGAAAGCCATCTTGGGAATATCAGAAGGCCTAATCTTCATTTGATGATAACCCAATCTGAGATCAACCTTAGAGAATACCCTGGCATCTCTCATCTAATCAAATAAATCTTCAATACAAGGTAAAGGATACTTATTCTTAATTGTGACATTATTAAGTGACCTATAACCAACATACATCCTCTATGAACCATCCTTCTTCTATACAAACAAAATCGGTGCTCCCCAAGGTGAGGAACTCAGACGAATGTACCCTGCCTCCTGTAACTCTGTTAGTTGTTTCTTTAGTTCTTTTAATTCTTCCACTAACATCATGTATGGCATTTTAGAAATAGGAGCGGTTCCAGGTAAGAGGTCAATAAAAAATTCAACTTCTCTATCTGGTGGCATTCTGAGTAACTCCTCTGGAAAGACATTTGAGAACTCTCTAACCACACAGATATGTGTGCCACAAATTTACCATCTACTAGATATATGGCGGGTCTGGTGGAGGGGGTTAAGGTAATCATGACTTCAAATCTTTCTCCTTTTGGACTAGTGAGTTCTATGGTTCCCCTAACACAATGTATAACTGCTTTGGCTTTCCTAAACCATGACATACCAAGAATCAGATCTATACTGCTCTCTTCTAATACTATAGGCATAGACCAGAATTACCTCCCCATGATTGTCAGTGTTAATCTGATGGTCATATAATTTGCTTCAATAGGCCCTTTAGGGGTTATTACTATCATGGGTTTTTGCATAGTTTGAAGAGGTAACTCATTTGTGTTGACATAACAAGCAGAAATGAACGAATGTGTAGCTCTAGAATCGAATAATATAGCTGCAGGAACTGAATTAATAAAGAACGTACCAATAGCAATATCAACACCATCAATAGTAGCATCAGTACTTGGTTGACTCTAGCAATACTGAACCCCTTGCCGGTAGCCGGAGACTGTTGCTTCCCCTGAACATTGCTTCGAGTGGGTGTGTTGGGGTTCCTCTTCGGATAAGCATTGGCATAATGCCCAACCGCACCACACTTGATGCAAGTGGTGACTATAGTAGTGCCCTGGCCAGCAGGTCTCGCTGTGGTGCCAGTGGGGGTAGCCTGACGAGTATGCGAAGTCTACGGAGTCGCATGTGGTGTCTGCTGAGCAGGTCGTTGGTAGAACTATTGCCCTCATCCAGGACGAGCTAGTGTACCCTGGGGTGGAACATAGCGAGGGCGGATGCTACTGCTCCCCTGTCCCTAGGTGATAGCCTTCCTCTTCATCTCGCCCAGCTGAACATGTTTGTGTTCAACAGCTATGGCCTTGTCTAGAAGCCTCTAGAAAGATGGGAAGGTGTGGGATACTAGCTAGTACTGGAGTGGCCCAATGAGTCCCTCCATGAACTGCTCCTGCTTCCTTTCGTCATCAGCAACCTCCTCTGGAGCATACCTTGATAACTAAGAATTTATCGTTGCACTCACTCACTGTCATATTGCCTTGCTTGAGTGATAAGAATTCCTTCTTCTTTATTTTCATCAGGCCAGTAGGAATATGATAGTTCTTGAATTGTGTAGAAAATTCTACCCAGGTAATAGTATTAGCAGCAGCATGGGCAGCACAGTAGGAGTCCCACCAATCAGTAGCGGGGCTAGTGAGGCGACCCGATGCGTAGAGAACCTTCTCCTAATCAGTACATTGAGCATTTTATCCACTATCTTCAGCCAATCATCAGCTTGCAGAGGATCTAGAGAGCTGGAGAATGTGGGTGGCTTGTGACTCATGAATTCCCGATGCTTGTCCCGGGGTGGAGCTGGTGGTGGTGGTAGTGGTGGTTGTTGCTACCGTTCCAGTCGTTCTTGTCGCATTTCTTGCTGCTCCTGGCGCATCTCCTGACATTCTTGTCGCATTTGCACTTGCATTTCCATCATGGTGTTTGCCATTTGCTGCAGCAGCTGCATCTGAGCAGTGGCTACGGGATCTGTTCCAGCCGGTGGAGGGTTCGGTGGAGGATTCATCTCTGGTTGTGGTTGGTTAACAATCCTCCTATGACGGTTGTTGGTAGGTAGATCGATACTGCCTTCCTTCTTGGTATTGACCATCTAAGTTAGAAACACATGGTAAGATAGAATTGCAGATAAGACGAGTAATTACGAGACATCCACTTTTAGGTCATGACTTTTTGGGATCTTAATAGCTCAGTAGTTTAGTGTGTCACCTACTAATACTAATACTAATACATTACCTTATGGTGGTACATGCTAGAATGCCCTGCCATACTATTTCAATAAATCAAAGAAGCAAATCAAGCATTTATCATCAAAACAAACATTCAAACACTTTAGATGGAGAATATATATATATATTTGTCTTAGGTCTCCTATCTCTTTAGGGAATCTTAGATGTAGGATTCCAAGGTGTGAAATTCTTCTTGTCTTTCTAGAGTAGAAAAGATAAGAGTAGTCAGAGTAGAATAGCCAAAGGTGAGATAGGATCAAGAAAAGTATAGAAAGAATCAGAGTAAGGTAAGTAGGTAAGGGTTGTGTCTAGTTCTATCTAGGTTTCGTCCTACAGTCAACATTTCCTCTGATACCACTTCTATCACACCCAGATTAAGGGGTAAAGCCAGGTGCGTCTCATATGTGCGCCAAAGAAGGACAACACATATAATGACCAAGTGTATAGAGATAAATGTCACAAATATTATTACATCGCGGAAGTGTCTTACAAAAATAAATGATAACAATAAAGCGAACTAATAATTATTCCTTGGCGCCATAAAGCTGACTGGATGATGCCACCTAGACAAGCTCGTACTCCTCATAGTAGACCTCCTCCTAGGCTACCTGATCTTCACTTGTTGGGGGGTTTATATATCGCAAGGGTGAGCTCACAAAAGATCATAACTCAACAAGTTGTGGAGAATAATGTGCATGAACTCACCAAAGGTGGGAGTAATGTCAAGTGTAAGGCTGATCAACAAATAATGGTTAAAGCTGAGCATTGCTTTTAATAAGTTGGTCAAATTTTATTAGCAGTTACTAAATGTAAGTATATACCAAACCAGAGTAAAAATAGATCAAATTAATAATAAAAACCATAATGCGATGCAAATGACAAATTGAGTTTAATTTCATAAGTTAATCATGCGAGAGTCCTGAGCTACTCATGACCGCGAGCATGGCTAGTATACCAATTTTACACGTTGCAGAGATTGCACCCTTTACCCTCAAGTCATGTTACCCATCTTCCACGGGGTTGTACGGGCCCCATACACCTCTACCAAGGAAGCAAGGCAGGGTAACACTACGAGGACTTTACAAAGTTCCACTAACTTCAGAAAACCTGCTACAGTTTCTAGGGAGCGCAATATAGGAATCCCCCGTCTGAAAAGCCATTGCAGCAAAATCAACCCAAGAACCTCCCTATACCGACAATTCCCCTATTGCCCTTGCCCCTTTCGGGTAAGGTAGTCCTCCACTAGCTTTCCTAATTAGTCAGCCAAGGGCATCCCATTCCACCCTTGTGGTGGCATGTTTATCTCAAGTTAAGCTCCATGTTCCAATTAACACAATAATATTATCATGAATAGAATAGACCAACAATAATAAAGCATGATCACGAATGATAATTATCTCAACACCCAAAACCACATATAGCAATAGCAGATACTACCAAAAAATTTAGTGGTAAACAAGGTATAAAAATAGCCAAACTGGGGTGACCTATTGGGTCCCATCAAAATTAAGCCTAAGCATGCCAAAGTGATTATAGAGAATATTATTGGGTAAATAAAATTGGTCAAGGGCTCAACTTGCCTTCAACGAGCTCTTGCTCAGTATTTTCCAACTGCTGAGCACTTGGGTCCTCAGTTGCCTGGCCGTATACTCACAACAATACAAACAAATATGGTATAGGAGAAATTAACATCACACCAAACATGAGAACATACTGCATAATAATATTCTACGCATCGTAACGAGATTGTAGGTTCGAGAATCACTAAATTCGGAGTTACGGTTAGAGAGTTATGATTTTCTGAAGTTTTAAGTGTTTGGTATGGAATAAACTATGTGGATAATCTTAACCTATGTTTCTTGAAAAATAGAGTTACCAGGTGATAAACAATATTAATATGAAATTAATGCAACTGGAATGGATAAAAAGGAGTTAAAATGAATTTCCTATGAATTAAACAAGATTCTGGAATTATTTTTATATAAGAAATTTGATTTCAGTGTATTTTCACTAATTAATAAGCTGATTGGACTGCGGACATAATATTGTGAAAGCGCAGGGGTCATTTTATAAGAAACTAGGACTCTTCTGTGATTATTTTATACTCAGTGTGGACGGTTGGTTGATTTGCATGTTTCTCAGGGGCTCTTAAGCAAATATACCACGATGAAGGGGTATGTTCTATTGCATGCTGTCCAATCTAATTTCTACGCACTAGATTAGATCTGTAACCTAGTGAACCGGTACGTTGTCTAATGCGTTGGATTCAACTCCTATGGCCTAGATTTAAAGCCCATGCGATCGTCCCTGGTTCGCCCGATTGCGATAGGACGGACCCATATCACCTTGGTCGAACCGTTACGTTGGGCGCGATCCTGGCCGCCCAAGACTGATCGAACGACTTGAGTCCGTCTTCTCCACCAGAGTCTTCCTACAGCGGCACTGCTCCCCAAACACGGCGGAGGATGCACCGGTGTTGGGGGTCTTCTTCTCCGCCGAAGGTCTTCAAGACAAAAACACCTTCAGCAAAATGATATAGAGGTCTTCCCTTCCTCTGCCGAAGATTCTCAAGACGAAGGCCTTGCGTAGAAGCAACATTGCCAAATGCTGAAGCTAACATAAGCTTCAGTTCAAGGAAAGCATAAGAAGAAAATACTAAGTAGACCTTAGTAATCTAGGTTGTTTGTAGATGAATGTTGAGGGTCATGAATGTAAATAGGTGAACAGTAACATCGTACTGTTCACGCTGGATTGTAATCACTCTTTCACATCTTCACTTTCGAGCAAGCTGAAGGTATCTATGTAATATGAATTCTGTTAATACTTGTACATGTTTTATAGGATGCAAATATGAATGAAATAATGAGATACAGTTACTATTTTCGTCCCTTTGCATTCCTGTTCACACATTAAATAAAAAAGGTATGTCCTTCATGACCTTCGTCTGATAAGCATTATATCCTCAGAAAGATAATGCTTCGAAAGGCGAAGGTCCTTAATAATGGCAATTGTGTTGCCTTGTTCTTGATTCACAGCAGTTGAGAACATGTGACCAACATTGGTGCCCACCTCCGATGAACTCATTTTCGACCACAACAGTGACAATGGCTTCACGAGGAGCTCAAGCCACGGCACCTTCGGCTACAAAGTTGGTGCTCCCAATCATAGGTGGTTCAAGTTCTGAGCCAGCTAACAAGAAGTAGAAAAAAGAGGCACAAAGAAGGGTACAACATGTTGGAGTACAAGGACCCTTCATCAAATCCAAATGGTCACACATTCCAATCACCTTCTCTCAGGAGGACCTTCGGCTCAAGGACTATCCCCATAATGATGCAATGGTCATATCTTGTGTTATCAAAGGGTTTCTGGTTCACAATGTCCTTGTCCATACAGGCAGCACAGTAGATATCATCTTTGCAAAAGCCTTTAAGAAAATGCAAGAGCAAGATTATAAGATACATGATGCAACACATCCCCTTTGTGGCTTCGGAGGAAGGCATATAGTGGCACTTGGCAAGATAACAATGCTGATTACCTTCGGCTATGTTCATAATACAAGGACAGAGCAAGTTGTCTTTGATATTGTAGATATGGAGTACTGTTGGGGACTTGTTCTCAAATGCTAAGAATTAAGAACAAGGCAACACAGAAAATGTTAAGCGTTAAAGTCCTTCGTCCTCCACAACATTATATCCCTTCGGGATATAAAGCATCTCGGACGAAGGTTACGAAGGACGTACCTTCGTAAGCATAACAACGAGGGACGAAGTGTTCACATAAATCATGAGATATGAAGTAGACACTTAAATGTTATCATAGAATTATCTGCATTTTTTATTATTATAAACAAATGTAAATGACTTTAAATTATAAATGTACCTTCGGTCCTGAAGAAGGCAAAAATACAAGTGTGATGCGAAGGCAAATGACAGGTTCGCGTGAACAGTACAGGGGTACTGTTCATCTATTTATAGACACAGGACGCAGCCCATGACGAATTACAATTATGCCCCTTACAAAAGTTTACAACATTAACTTAGACCTCTATGGATAAAAAGGTCATTCTATCTTTATGTCGGTTTGTAACGCCGAAGCTCCATAAAAAGGAACCTTCGGCCATCTCCTGGGGACAATTTCAGCCGAAGCTGCTTCTTCGTGTAAGACCTTCGGTGCAACGAAGCATGGCCCCAACAGTAGCCCCTTTCGCGGCGCTAGATCGTTTTTCGTAACGAGCTTGATCCGTGAAAAAATCCTCTCAAGCTTCGGAAAGCCGAAGGTCCAAAAAACACCTTCCCTGAGCTCGTTGCCGAGAAACGATTCAATTCCCGAGCTCGTGTCGGTCCCACCTTGCAGAGTTACTGTTTGATCTTTGCGGTCCACTGCGCAGCGAGTACAAGTTACTGCCCGCCAGGTGTAAAAATCCTGCCGCTTCGCCTTCTTACCTGCAGCACTATATAAACTGACGAGTAGGTGTGAAGTTACCACAGCATTCATTGCTATTTGCACTGTTTCGCTGCCAAAATTTTTAACCATAGCCGAAGCTTGATCCTCAGAATCTAACGAAGGTCCATCTCGAAATCTGCTCCGTCAGAAAGGAAAGCTTCGGAAAAAAGGAAAAAGAAAAAAGTGTTATAACTTCCCCAAACTCAGAATCAAATGGCCAGGGTGCGATCTACTGCCAGAGTTGAACGCGAAGGAGACGAAGCCGAAGGTTCGAATACTGTGCCCATCTCCGAAGCGATGCAGCGTTCCGGACTGGTGATTGCGGAAGAAATGCCTGCTGCCGAAGCAAACCCGACAACTGCCGAAGGAGAAGAAGAAAACATTGAAGGGACTGATCCCGAAGATGACTACCGTATTGCCATGCCCAGCAAGCCTAGTCACCTAGATTTCGGAAAGTCGACTGTTTCAAAGGTTGACCTCGCCAAGATGGTGAAAGCAGGTTTTTTCAGTGAAGATCAAAAGAAGCTACTTCGCTTCGGGGGAGAAGAGACCACCCCAAAGCCAGAGAAGGACGAGATTGTCATCTTCAAGAGCTTTTTAAAGGCTGGGTTAAGATTCCCTGTTCACGAGATTGTTGCGGAGATATTGAAGAGGTTTGGTATCTACCTTCACCAGTTAACTCCTAACGCTATCGTTAGGCTTAGCGTTTATATTTGGGCCCTCCAAAGCCAAGCAGTGGAGCCTTTTGCCGACAGTTTCTGTCGAGTTCATGAGTTGCATTATCAAACAAAGGCCAGAAAAGATGGGCTTCATGAAAACTTCGGTTGCTACAATTTTGCCTACCGGAAAACCGCAAAGTTTCCTGTAATCAGCTACCGAAGCAAATGGCCAGCAGGCTGGAAATCAGAATGGTTCTATGTCAAGGTTGATGACGACAAGGAGAAGCTTGTGCAAAGTCCACTCGAGCTGATCTTCGGAGAAACCCGACCCCGCTGCAACATGACACCAGAGGGTCAAACTCAACAGGCAATGGATGAATTCAGAATTATTGCAGAGCATATTGGTACCAGGGATCTGGTTCAAGAATTCTTGGCATTCAGAGTCTTCCCTACTCTGAAAGAATGGGAAATGCCAAAGTTAAAGGGGGAGAAGAAGGAGGGGGAACTTGTCCGGCTTCCTTATCACTTCAAATTCAAGAAATACTTTAAAAAGCCCTGCCAAGAGTGGCTGGACACAGTTGAGGTGATGTGTAATGAAATTCTTGGAAATTATTCGAAAAAAGAAGATCAACTGATGACAGCGGCCTTCGGCACCCGTCCGAAGCGAAGGCTGAACCGAGTGCTTGATGCCCTGGGCTTCGAGTATCCTGACTATGAACGGCTGAACAAGGGTGCTGAGGGCCAGAAAAGAAAAAGAGCGGCCGAAGCTTTAAAAAAGGATGAAGAAAAACCCCCCAAAAAAAAGAAGAAAATTCCCAAGAGAAAAATATCAACTCCAAAGCGAAAACTATCCGATGAAGAAGGGACCCCCACACCACCTTCTACCAGCGACGTGGAGGAAATTCTAAAGGTAATGACTGAACCCATGCCCACGAAGCTAAGTCCATTAGGGCCTCGACTGACGAAGCTTTTTCAAAAGGTGGCGGAGCCGGAAAAAACGAAGATAACCAAAGCAAAAAGGCAAAGAATTATTGCCGTAACAGAAGTTATTGACAAGACGCCACCGAGAGCATCAATTCAGAAAACGCCAGCTGTTGAGGGCACAGAAAATGTCGAAGTTGCACCTTCGGAGGTCGCGGCTACCGAAGCCGCTACAGCCGAAGATGTGAACTTAGAAACTACTATTGAAGATATTGACAAAATTTTGACAGACATGGCTGCCGAAGAAGCTGCCACCGCTGCTGAAGAAATCATGGCCACAGTGCCAGGGAAAGGGAAAGAAATAGCCGAAGACGCTTCGGACGACAAAACCTACACATTTCAAAATTTAGTTGGGCAAAAACTTTCGAAAGACGAAATAGAAGAGCTTAAGGACTATGCCAAATCTTGCGGATACAGGCCAGGAGCTCTTCTATTCGGAGGTGTGGACGATGAAAAATTAGGCTGCATTCGAGACCAAACCGGAGCTAAGGTCATCGGTACTCTATCAAAGAGTATCGGTTTTCCGAAGCTAGAGACAGATATCAGCCGCTACCGACGACAGCATATCGTCGGCAGCTTATTTTATTCCAATTTCAAGGTAAACAATCTTTTCTCTGGTCCTTATTGCTTTCAATAATGAAAATGTTACTAACGAAAGTTGTTTCTGTGCAGAGCATGCTACTGAGCAAAGCTCTGAAGATGCAGCAGGATTTGGAGGACAAAAAACACGAAGCTATAATTGGAAATTTAGAGAGCAAGATAAAAGAACAATCAGCTATCATTGAAAAGAAAGACTTCGAGCTTCAATCAACCGAAGGCTTGTTGGCAGAGACCGAAGCTAAGGTATCAGAATTGAATTCGAAGCTTATCGGTCAATCAAAACAGTTTGAACAAGAAAAGCTAGAGCTTAATTCTAAACTTGAAGCCGAAGTCCAAGCCAACTCAGATTTGAAGAAATCACTAACAAGCCTTCAGGATAAATGCTTGAAATTTAGCAACAATTGTATCCAACAATTAAAGAAGATCTTTTACTCAGTTGGAGCCAGCAGCGGGAGGTTTACCCCTTCGGATGAAAATTTACCAAAAGCCTTCGATCATATCGAAGCTGAAATTGAAGAACTTGACGAAGTTATAGCCGGGCATGGTGACTTCTGTGCCTGGGTAGCTTCTCGGGGTACCGCTGCAGCGTTCCTGAAGGCTGGCTGCGAGCATGGAAAAATCGTCAATAGGCCCAACTTCACCCTGTCTCCATCAATCCTGGACGATATACCTGACCTCGCCCGAAGCATCTCAAATAGATTTATAAAAATGATATGGACAAAAGGCGGGCGGGAGAAGGCTGGAGACGAAGCTCGAAGTCATCTTGAACCAGTAAGAAATCATACTTTGTACTTACCTTCTCCTTCACACTTGATTTTTACTCGGAATACCTGGATTCATGTAGGATGACGAAGCTGAAGGTGATTAAAGAGTATGTCGCCGAAGCGGAAGCCTGAAGAAGATTAGTAGGAGTAGGCTAGGAAAAACTCAGGAAAATTTGTAACAACTTTTTGTAAATACGATTAAACCGTTCTCAAGGAACTTTGTACATACCTTGTAATATATTCTTACCCCTTTATTGAGACGCTTTGATGTGGACGAAATCAGTATTTTGAGCCGAAGGCGAAAAAACACCTTCCCTTCTTTTCGTACACAACGAAGCATAAGAGACCACTTCTTCTTTTTGCCGAAGCTTTACTTTTTTGTATATAACAAAACATAAAAGACTACTTCTTCTTTTTGCCGAAGCTTTTCTTTTTTGTACATAACAAAACATAAAAAACCACTTCTTCTTTTTGCCGAAGCAACCACTTAAGAACACAGATGCTATGAATGAATGCTTATGAATGCAAATGCTATGATGTAATGTGATGTGCGAATGAATGTCCAAAACATATAACCGAAGCCACACTCAACCATTATTTCCTTAGAATCAACCACACATCAGCTCTGCATTCCCTTAGGAACGACTTTGGAGCTTCTTCGTCTTTTACTTAGACGGTATAAACTCTGCATTCCCTTAGGAACGTCTTTGGAGTTTCTTCGCCTTTTACTTAGGCGGTATAAGCTCTGCATTCCCTTAGGAACGTCTTTGGAGCTTCTTCGCCTTTTACTTTCGGCGGAACCAGCGTTGACTTTTCGCTGTGAGCTCTGCATCCCCTTCGGGACGTCTTTGGAGCTTCTTCACCTTTTCAGTGTCGGCACTCGATGGTGCGTTCTCAATTTTTACATTTACATTCTTTGGGGGATTTTGCTCTTATAAGACTAAAAAGGAAATTACACATGATGGCCCCATTAAAAACCTTTCTCCCCCTTTAGAAAGGAAAAGGGTGCCATGAAAAAGAAAAGAAAAAACATAAAAAATTACATCAAGTTATACATAGTATCGCCGAAGCTCATCCGCATTCCAAGATCTTGGAATTTCGTTGCCATCCATGTCCTTCAACCTGTACGATCCAGGCCTTGACGAAGATACTACTAAGAATGGTCCTTCCCATTTCAACTGTAGCTTGCCCACTGTATCTGGGTTAGCCACTCTCCGAAGCACCAAGTGTCCCGGCTCAATATTTTTTAGCCGGACCTTTCTATCTCGCCATTTAACTGTTTCAGCCTGGTATTTATTGATATTCTCCACGGCCTGAAGCCTGATCCCTTCTAAAGCATCTTTTTCCACAAGGCAAGCATCTTCGGGACCTGATTCTGCCGAAGCTACTACTCTTATTGATCCAGCTTTGGCTTCTTCCGGAGTTATTGCTTCGTCACCGAATAATAACTTGAATGGGGTAAAGCCTGTAGACCTTGATGCTGTTGTATTGTGGCCCCACACCACTTTGGTTAACTGGTCTGGCCACTTTCCCCTGGGTTGATTGAAGATTAACTTCATTATTCCTGTCATTATAATGCCGTTGGCCCTTTCAACAAGCCCATTCGACTCCGGATGCCTGACTGATGCAAAATGGATCTTCGTTCCAATTTGATCACAGAAATTTCTGAAAGCTTCGGAGTCGAACTGCGTTCCATTATCTACAGTGATGGCCTTCGGTACTCCGAAGCGACAGACAATGTTCTGCCAGAAAAACTTTTGGACAGTGGCCGAAGTTATTGTGGCTAATGGCTTCGCCTCAATCCATTTGGAAAAATACTCCACAGCTACTATAACATATTTTAGATTCCCTTGGGCCGGTGGTAATGGACCCAACAAGTCAAGGCCCCACCTTTGCAATGGCCAGATGGGTTGTATCAGCTGTGTCAAAGACGAAGGTTGCTTTTGATCTCTTGCACATTTTTGACAACCTTCGCACTTTTGAACTAACTCCGCTGCATCCGAAGCTGCCTTCGGCCAATAAAATCCTTGGCGGAACACTTTTCCAAGTAACGGCCTGGATCCGATGTGGGATCCACACAGGCCTGCATGTATCTCTTTCATCAACTCTATACCTTCGGCTCTAGATAAGCACTTGAGCAGCGGAGCACAAACTCCATGTTTGTATAATTCCCCTTCTATCATGACATACGGACGAGCTCTTGCCTCTATTCTTCTATTGTAAGCTTCGTCATCTGAAAGGAACTTACCCTGAAGGTAAGAGATTATTTCAGTTCTCCAATCTTCGCTGTAAACAGGAGATATGTTGAGGACTGCTCTTTCAAGGAGCTCCACTGAAGGTGCCTTTATTGTTTCGAAGAACACATCCGAAGGTAACGACAGCCCCTGTGCTGCAGACTTGGCTAGCAAATCAGCATGCTCATTTTGTCCTCGAGGGATATTCTTGACAGAGAATCCTTCGAAGGAGGCTTCGATCCTTCGGACCGTATCTAGATATTTTTCAAGCTTCGGATCTTTAGCCTTGCAACTTTTGTCAACATGACCCGAAACCACCTGGGAATCAGTTTTAAGAATTGCCCTTCTGATTCCCATTGCCTTTAATTTCCGAAGGCCCAGAAGCAGGGCTTCGTACTCAGCAATATTGTTCGTACAGCTGAAATCAAGTCTTGCTGCATAACAAGTTTTGACCTTGGATGGTGAAACCAACACAGCAGCTGCACCTGCTCCAAAGATTCCCCAAGAGCCATCACAAAACACTGTCCACACTTCGGCATCTTTATTTGCTTCTTCATCCTGAGCCCCTGGCGTCCAGTCGGCAATGAAATCTGCCAATGCTTGAGACTGGATCGAGGATCTATGCACATAATCAATGTAAAATTCATTGAGCTCTGCAGCCCATTTCCCAATCCGTCCAGTAGCTTCTCTATTTCTCATTATATCCTTCAACGGCTGCGAAGAAGGAACAATAATATTGTATGCCTGGAAATAATGCCGAAGCTTCCTGGATGCCATTAAAACGGCATATAATACCTTCTCCAGCTCTGTATAATTTTTCTTTGAGACACTAAGGACCTCAGATACAAAATACACTGGAACTTGCTTCTTGAGTTGGCCATCAAGCTTCTCCTGGACAAGTGCCGCACTTACTGCTGAGTGCGAAGCTGCCACATATAACAACAGAGGAGCCCCTGGCGTTGGTGGAGTTAATGTTGTGAGATCTATCAAGTATTGCTTCAGCTCTTCGAAGGCTTTTTGTTGACTTGGGCCCCATTGAAAGACTTCGGCTGACTTCAGCACCTCGAAAAATGGTAAGTTTCTTTCTGCTGATCTGGATATAAATCTGTTGAGAGATGCCAGCCTTCCTGTCAATCTTTGGGCCCCCTTTCTTGTAGTTGGTGGCTCCATTCGAAGTATAGCTTCGATTTTATTTGGATTAGCTTCGATTCCCTTTGTTGAAACCAAACATCCAAGAAATTTACCCTTCTTTACTCCGAAGACACATTTTTCTGGATTCAGCTTCAGACCAGCTTGTCTGAAGCTGGCGAAGGTCTCCTGCAGATCAGCAATATGATTTTCCTGCTTCGTGCTTTTTACGATAATGTCATCAACATAGGTCAACACATTTCTGCCTATTTGAGACTGGAGAACCTTCGCAGTCATTCTGCTGAAACTTCCTCTAGCATTTTTGAGCCCCTCAGGCATCCGAAGATAGCAATATGTACCACTTGGAGTTATGAAGCTAGTTTTCGGCTCATCTTCCTTTTTCATCCAGATTTGATGATATCCTGAGTAGCAGTCCAGGAGACTCATGAGCTCTGAAGAAGCTGCTGCATCGACTAGAGAGTCTATCCTTGGCAGCGGGAATTTGTCCTTCGGACAAGCCTTGTTGAGATCTGTGAAATCGATACACATTCTCCACTTGCCATTGGCCTTCTTCACCATAACAGTGTTAGCTAGCCACTCTGGATACTTTACTTCTTTGATAACTCCCGCACTGAGGAGTCTTTTTACTTCATTGCGAGCCCCTTCGGCCCTGTCATCCGACATCTTCCGAAGCCTCTGCTTTCGGGGTCTGAACGATGGGTCAACATTGAGCGAATGTTCAATAACATCCCGATTTACTCCACAGAGATCATTAGCCGACCATGCAAAAACAACTTTGTTGTTGAATAAAAACCTTATCAAGGTTTTCTCCTGGTCTTCAGATAATTGCGAGCCCAACAGCACCTTCTGCTCTGCTATGTCCTCACACAATAGCATGGGCTTCGGCTGATCTGCTGAAGCTGCCTTCTCCCTTCTGAATTTGTACTGTTCACAAGCTTCAGTTCCATCTATATTATGGATTGCCTTGGAGTCGGTCCAGCTTCCTTCGGCCCTTCTAGCAGCTTCCTGGCTTCCATGAATAGCAATAGGCCCTTGGTCCGAAGGTATCTTCATGCAGAGATAAGCTGGGTGGAGAATTGCTTCGAAGGCATTAAGAGTACCACGGCCAATGATAGCATTGTAAGGATACTCCATGTCAACAATATCAAACACAATTTGCTCAGTCCTTGTGTTGTTAACAAATCCGAAGGTTACCGGCATGGTAATCTTCCCAAGTGCTACGATCTGCCGCCCCCCGAAGCCACAAAGAGGGTGTGTGGCATCATGAATCTTGTCTTCGGGCTCTTGCATTTGTCTGAAGGCTTTAGCAAATATAATGTCAGCTGCACTGCCTGTGTCAACTAGGACATTGTGGACCAGAAATCCTTTGATTACGCAAGAGATAACCATGGCATCATTGTGAGGATAATCCTTAAGCTGAAGGTCCTCCTGAGAGAAAGTAATTGGAATGTGGGACCATTTGGACTTGATGAAGGGTCCCTGCACTCCAACATGCTGCACCCTTCTCTGAGCCTCCTTCTTCTGCTTCTTGTTAGCCGGCTCTGAGCAAGAACCGCCTGTTATCGGGAGCACCAGCTTCGAAGCCGAAGCAGCTCCAGCTTGATTGTTGAACGAAGCCATCAGCTCAGAAAAGTGGAAGTGAGTTCACCGGAGGTGGGCGCCAATGTTGGGGACTTGTTCTCAAATGCTAAGAATTAAGAACAAGGCAACACAGAAAATGTTAAGCGTTAAAGTCCTTCGTCCTCCACAACATTATATCCCTTCGGGATATAAAGCATCTCGGACGAAGGTTACGAAGGACGTACCTTCGTAAGCATAACAACGAGGGACGAAGTGTTCACATAAATCATGAGATATGAAGTAGACACTTAAATGTTATCATAGAATTATCTGCATTTTTTATTATTATAAACAAATGTAAATGACTTTAAATTATAAATGTACCTTCGGTCCTGAAGAAGGCAAAAATACAAGTGTGATGCGAAGGCAAATGACAGGTTCGCGTGAACAGTACAGGGGTACTGTTCATCTATTTATAGACACAGGACGCAGCCCGTGACGAATTACAATTATGCCCCTTACAAAAGTTTACAACATTAACTTAGACCTCTATGGATAAAAAGGTCATTCTATCTTTATGTCGGTTTGTAACGCCGAAGCTCCATAAAAAGGAACCTTCGGCCATCTCCTGGGGACAATTTCAGCCGAAGCTGCTTCTTCGTGTAAGACCTTCGGCGCAACGAAGCATGGCCCCAACAAGTACCTTACAATGCAATCATTGGGCGAGGAACATTAAACGCCTTCGAAGCAATACTTCATCCAACATATCTATGCATGAAGATACTATTAGACCAAGGCCCCATAGCTGTGCATGGGAGTCAAGAGGCTGCTAGAAGGGCCGAAGGAAACTGGATAGATTCAAAGGCTATTCATAACATAGATGAAGCTGAAGCCCATCAACAGTACAAGCACAAAAGAGATAAAGCTACCTCAGTAGATCAACCGAAGCCCATGCTTTTATGTGAAGATATAGCTGAGCAGAAGGTATTGCTAGGATCTCAATTGTCCGATGAACAAGAAAGAACTCTGTTGAGGTTTCTTTTCAACAACAAGGATGACTTTGCTTGGTTAGCCAATGATCTGTGTAGTTTTAAAGGGATGTTATCGAACAATCACTTAATGCAGATCCGTCTATTAGGCCAAGAAAGCAGAAGTTTCAGAAAATGTCCGACGATAAAGTCTAAGGTGCATGAAACAAAGTCAAAAGGCTTCTGAGTGCCAATGTAATCAGAGAAGTAACATACCCAGAGTGGGTGGCCAATACTGTGATGGTGAAGAAAGCTAAAGGAAATGGAGAATGTGCATTGATTTCACATACCTCAACAAGGCATGTCCGAAGGATGAATTCCCATTGCCAAGAATAGATTCTCTTGTGGATGCAGCAGCTACTTCAGAGCTCATGAGCTTATTGGATTGCTATTCAGGCTATCATCAAATTTGGATGAAGAAGGAAGATGAGCTTAAGACAAGCTTCATAACCCCTAGTGGGACTTACTGCTACCTTCGAATGCCTGAGGGGCTCAAGAATGCTGGAGGGAGCTTTAGCACAATGACTGCCAAAGTCCTTTACTCGCAAATTAGTAGGAATGTTCTAATATATGTTGATGATATTATAGTTAAAAGCACCAAGCAAGAAAATCACATAGCTGATTTACAAGAAACATTCGCCAACTTTAGAAAGGCATGTCTCAAACTTAACCCAAAAAAATGTGTCTTCGTGGTAAAGAAAGGAAAGATTCTTTAGTGTCTCGTGTCAACTAAGGGAATTGAGGCAAACCCAAGCAAGATAGAACCAATACTTCGGATGGAGCCACCAAAGTCAAGAAAAGGCGCCCAAAGGCTGATAGGAAGATTAGCTTCATTGAATAAATTTATTTCAAGATCGGCGGAAAGGAACTTGCTATTCTTCGAAGTTTTGAAGTCAGCCGAAGTCTTCCAGTGGGGACCAATTCAGCAAAAAGCTTTCGAGGAGCTAAAACAGTATTTGATAGAGCTGACGACTTTAACCCCACCTTTGTCAGGAGCCCCACTGTTGTTGTATGTAGCTGCTTCTCATGCTGCAGTTAGTGCAGCATTGGTACAAGAAAAGCAAGATGGCCAAGCAAAGAGGCAAGTGCCAGTATCCTTCGTTTCTGAAGTGCTTAGTCCATCAAAGAAAAATTACACAGAGTTGGAAAAGGTACTATATGCTGTATTGTTGGCCTCCAGAAAGCTTAGGCACTATTTCCAATCATATCATAATATAGTACCTTCTTCTCAGCCTCTCAAAGACATAATAAAAAACAGAGAAGACAAAGGAAGAGTTGGGAAGTGGCCTGCAGAGCTGAATGAATTCACCAGAGATTATGTTCATAGATCTGCATTTCAGTCTCTGGCATTAGCAGATTTCATCGCTGACTGGACGCCAGGGGCTCAGGACGAACAAAGAATACAAGATAATGAAGCTTGGACAGTGTTTTGCGATGGGTCACGGGGAACCTTTGGCGCAGGAGCAGCTACCATTCCCATTTCACCATCTAGGATCAGAACCTGCTATGCAGTAAGGCTGGAATTCAACTACACAAATAATATTGCGGAATATGAAGCCCTTCTCTGGGGATTCGAAAGCTTAAGGCAATGGGAATAAGAAGGGCAATCCTTAAAACCAACTCACAAGTCATTTCGGGTCACGTTGACAAAAGCAGTAAAGCAAGAGACCCGAAGCTCGAGAAGTATTTGGACATAGTCCGAAGGATGGAAGCCTCTTTCGAAGGTTTCTCTGTAAAGAATATCCCAAGAGGAGAAAATGAACATGTAGACCTATTAGCTAAGTCAGTGGCACAAAGGCTTCCATTACCTAAGGCAGACAAGTTGATAAAGGTGGTATGGAACCACAACACTATTGTCTCAAGGTCAACAGATTTTACCCCGTCCAAGCTTCTGTTTGGTGACGAAGCAATAACACCGGAAGAAGCAAGAACGGGTTCAATAAGGACCTTAGCTGTGGCGGAACCGCCCGAATTATTCCAACTTAAGTGCCTAGGTCCCGCCTTAGAGGCTAGACCACACTTAAATGGGAATAACACGTCAATCCCTCGGATCTAGTCCGACGAGGCCACTGCATGATCAAGTACCACATACTCACTCAATGGTGAGGCATAGAGCAAATACAATAAAGCATAAACCATACATAAAGGAGTATTAAACTTATTACATCATCTTTGGAGTTTTTGCAAAAGTAGTCATCATTGTTCGGAATGCAGCGGAATAAAACTAACGATAAATAAACTGAGAGATGGGGAGCCTGTCCCATCACTCCTCATGCTCCTCCTCAGCCGAGGCAGGGTCCCACTCGACTGTCCAACCCGGTGGCAAGGTGGACGGCCAAGTCACTCCAGCAACCATGTCCTCCAGAGAACTTGTAAAATTATGCCACAAGTAAGGCTGAATATACTAATACTCAGCTAGACTTACCCGGTGTGAGGAGTCTACTCCTCTACCTCTAGACATGCAGCTATTTGGCTGAGGGGTTTGGTTGCCAAAAGCAATAGCTGAGTCTATAAATCAAGTTTTAGCTTTGTTAAGTTTTAGTGTGACTCTCTTAAGACTAAATGTATACCTATCTAATCATACATAGTATCAAACATTTAGCAATCAACAACTTTTGCCAAGTCATCAAATTTCCACTTGTTACTCAATGTAGCAGCATGGATCAAGCAGTCTCATTAGCTGCAAGAAGCAGACGATTCGAATCGAGTTTTTATCCTTGCAAGGTAAACCTAAACACACGACATGGAGAGGCACTCTGTCCCCACACACATCAACCGTCCCCATCGATTCCCTAGCAACAGATCAGGGCTCACTGCCTTGGCGTACAATGCCTCACTGACCCCGACTGTCGTCGTGCAGTGACCGATTTACCATATTTTTTCGGCATGTGTCTAGTACGTTCAAACGCTTGACACACGGTACCACACCTTAATCCTTATTCCAATTTCCGTCTCGTAGACAACGCGTCCCCATTTATTGTTGTCCACAGACCATCATCATTCCGATATAGAAATGGATACAATCAATTCCTGACCTCGTGCGAGTGCTAGAAAATCTCTCGACTTCTACCGAGATCCCTAATTAGTAAAGCAGCTACTCGACCTAGCATACTAGTATCCATCACAAAAAGGATTCCTGAGTTCATGCAACTAGGGTTTCAATCAACTCCTACACTTAAGTGCACATTCAATCCTACAATCATTAGATGTAGTAAAATAGCACAATAAACAGGTTATGCATAAAATCGGGGCTTGCCTTCCAAAGCTGGGGCAGGCAGATCCTCTGGGGCAGGCTCTGGTGCTGGATCCGGGGCTACCTCCTGAGCAACTCCTTGCTCCGGCACGAGGATGTACTCTCCGTCAGCTAGGTTGCAATCTATCGAATGCAATGAGTAAGAACATGTATGCTATGATTATGTAGAATTTAGAAATCATCATGCTAAGTGAAGAAAATTAGGTTAATGGATAACTTAGGGTTTCCTGGTTATAAGAGGCTCTTAGGGTTTAAGGCTTATCAATTAGGTTTGAGGTTCTTGCCTAAGCATAATGGATTAAGACTTGGAATGCCCCTTAAATGTTTTAGTAGGTAGTCAAGGGGTTTTGCTGGTTTGGTTAGTGTAACATTAGTCTCCACTATTAATTCCCCTTTTCATTCTCCACTTATGAATTCTAGTGTGGGTTTGAACTACAACAGTGTTTTAACTTTGCCCAAAAATTCTGTAAAAATTACAGTGGGTTACTATTTGTCACTGTTGTTTGTCCTATAAATTTGAGGTGGATACTAATTCAGATACTACTTGTGCAAATTAACAAAAACAAGTTTTAAAAGGGCATTTTACACTATAGCTGTGAATTAAGTGAGGTTTCTGTACCAAATTTTATTTTTGTCCAGATTCATAGGTGATATTGGGCCTCTGTGTTAAAAATCACAGAAAAAGGCCTACTGGATATTTAGTTGTGAATTCTTAAAGTTTCATGCCAAAAAGGTACTTATAACTAACTTGTTATTTGAAAAATATCAAACAACAGATTTCATATTTTTCCTATGTTCATAATAACAAAACATTAGTTATCCCAAGGTTTGGGGTGTTTTCTTCTCAGGGTTATTTTTCTAGGGTTTTTCTAAGGTTTCCTGGTTTTCCTAAATTAAAAGGTATCTCCTTTCTTTTGCACTAAACAAGGGTATAATAAATTTTTCTAGTGAACTACACTGAATAAGGGAGCCAACAAAAATGTGGGTGTCCCCTGGTTCTTATTTTAAACTACCTTTATTATTTTCTCTAACTTTAGGCAAAAAATGATTCAAGTGGTAAACTCTACCTTAATTTGGTGTACAGAGGGGTTTATGATTTTTAAACAGGTTAGGAAGTGATTAAGTACTTCTCTAAATTTTCTTAACTCTAGTCTAATAGTGTAGCTATTTTCCTTATTTTCTTTAGTTTTTGACTAGTTGATTAATTAAATCAAAACTTTGAATTTTTCTGCAACACTTGGGGGTTTTATATTTTTCCTCAATAGCTTACATTATTCATACTCTGCCAAAATTGGTTTGACTCGATTTGGGTAAACAAGAGTGAAGTTATGAATTTTTCAAGTTCTGTTTGTATTTAAAACATAAATAACAAAAGGTTTTCTGGAAATCCACTTTGCACCGAAGACCCCGGGTTCTTTCTAAACTAATCCCTTCAGTTATACCCCTGTGCCACCATTCCTTTGAGTCACAGACAGCGCACAAAACCCCCTGCCCTTTTCTTCTTCTTCCCCGAGGTCCCTCCCCTTAAGCAAACAGTAACCGCGGAAAAGAATAGGGCGGTGTGGCTTACCGGCGGCGAGAGAGGTCCGGCAAGGGGCGGGGTTGGCTTCAGGAGGTTCTGGCGGTCACAGCGAGGTACGGCTCGACGGCGGGTGTGGTCGGAATCGGCCGGTCCACGTGCGCAGGCGGGTGAACTCGTCGGTGGCGAGTGTTCCGGCCTAACCACGGCGACATGGGTCAATCCAAGGGCACGGGAAGCTTCACGGGGTGTTGAGGAGTCGACACGTGCATGGAATTGAAGAACAACTCACCGTGGAGCTCGGTCTACGTTCACCGGCGGTCGGGTGAAGTCCGGCGACCGTGGATGTAACACCCTAAAAAAAATCATGCCTTGATTTGTGGGTGAAATACTTCAAAGTATTTGGATTAAAATAAGGATTTTATTGGTTTGGGATCACTTTCTCAATGTAATGATATTAAATTTTACTTTGGTTATTCAAAGCTAGGAATAGGTCTTGAAACTAGAATTTGAATTATGAAGAACATAAAGATAAATGAGAGTAGCATTAAATTTGGATATCTCAAATATAAAATTGACCATTTAAAGTTTAATATTTCAAACTCAGAAAGAGACGATAGGAATATTTTATTTATTAGTTTGAGTAAAACTATTCTTTCATGAATTATACATGAAAAAGTTGTGCCTAAATAAATAAAATAATTAACATGTATATAGATGAATTTGCATTGCATGCTGAATTTTACCTGATGGTTGAAAGGGAAATGTGCCCTTGGGCCATTTCTAAGGATTTTGGTGATTTAGTGCTCAACACAGGTGCCTATTTGTAAAATGGAACAAGGTGCAAATCATGAAGTAAAGGTATGTTTCTAAGCCTTAGTACATTGGTTTTGTGGACTAACATATTTGTCTAAGTGTTAGAAACAGCAAGAAGAAAAAGAGAAAAGGGGAGAGAATGACTTGGCTGTGTGCAGCCACCGGACTGTCCGGTGTGCACCGGACAGTGTCCGGTGCGCCAGGCCGACTCGGCGCGAACTGGCCGCTCTCGGGACTTCGCCGACGGCGTACGGCTAAAATTCACCGGACTGTCCGGTGTGCACCGGACTGTCCGGTGAGCCAACGGTCGGCCAGGGCCAACGGTCGGCCGCGCGATCGGCGCGCGACACGTGGCCGAGCCAACGGTCGGGAAGGAACACCGGACTGTCCGGTGTGCACCGGACTGTCCGGTGCGCCAACGGCTCGCAGATCTCCGGCAGTCTTCCAACGGTCGGAAGCGCCAGAAAAGGAAACAAATCGGGCACCGGACAGTGTCCGGTGTGCACCGGACTGTCCGGTGCGCCACGAGACAGAAGGCAAAGATGGCCTTCCAGATTTGTTCTCAACGGCTCCTAGCTGCCTTGGGGCTATAAAAGGAGCCCCTAGGCGCATGGAGGAGATACACAAGCAACTCTTAAGCATTCTTGATCATCCACACAAGTTCTTTGCGCATTCGTTTGTGATTCTAAGTGATTCGAGCTCTGTTCTAGTGTGAACTCTGAGATAGTCATTCGAGCTCGAGTCTTGGCCGTGTGTGTGCGCTTTTGTTGTGGATTTGTGTGTGTTGCTTCCCTCCCTTACTCTGTGCTTTCTTTGTGATTATACTTGTAAGGGCAAGAGACTCCAATTTGTGGAGATTCCTTGCAAACGGGATAGTGAAAGGAAAAGCAAAACACCGTGGTATTCAAGTGGGTCTTTGGACCGCTTGAGAGGGGTTGATTGCAACCCTCGTCCGTTGGGACGCCACAACGTGGAAGTAGGCAAGCATTGGCTTGGCCGAACCACGGGATAAACCACTGTGTCACCTCTGTCTTGATCTCTTGTGGTATTGTGTTTTGTTGAGACTTCACCTTAGCCACTTGGCAATAATCGTGCTAACACATAACAAGTTTTTGTGGCTTAAGTTTGAAGTTTTTACAGGATCACCTATTCACCCCCCCTCTAGGTGCTCTCAATTGGTATCAGAGCCGTTCTATTCACAAAGGGACTAACCGCCCGAATAGATGGATCCTAAGGGGAAGGGTATTGTGATCAACGACAAAGAAAAGGAGACCTTCGTCAACGAGCCGAAGGACGACAAGCCTACCGACTCCGGCTCGGGCCATAGACGAAAGGAAGGGAAGAAGAAGAAGACGAGACGTATCAAGGAGATCATCTACTACGACGATAGTGATGAATCCACTTCTTCCCAAAAGGACGACCACAACGACTACGAGAGGAGAAAACCGGTTAATTCGAACTTTTCTTTTGATTACTCTCGTATTCCGCAAAGTTCACATTCTCATTTGCTCTCCATTCCACTCGGCAAGCCCCCACACTTTGATGGAGAGGACTACGGATTTTGGAGTCACAAAATGCGTAGTCACCTATTCTCTCTCCATCCTAGTATTTGGGAGATTGTAGAGAGTGGAATGCATTTTGATAGTTCGGATAGTCCCATGTTCATTAATGAACAAATTCATAAGAATGCACAAGCTACTACTGTTCTTCTAGCTTCCTTGTGCAGGGATGAATACCATAAGGTGAGCGGCTTGGATAACGCCAAGCAAATCTGGGACACCCTCAAGATTTCTCATGAGGGGAACGACGTCACCTTACTCACCAAGATGGAGTTGGTGGAGGGCGAGCTTGGACGGTTCGCCATGATAAGGGGAGAGGAGCCAACTCAGACGTACAACCGGCTCAAGACCCTCATCAACAAGATAAGGAGCTACGGGAGCACGCGATGGACGGACCACGACGTCGTCCGCCTAATGCTCAGGTCCTTTACTGTACTTGATCCTCATCTCGTGAACAATATTCGTGAGAATCCCAGGTACACGATGATGACGCCCGAGGAAGTTCTTGGAAAATTCGTGAGCGGGCGGATGATGATCAAGGAAGCAAGATACGTCGACGACGCGTTGAACGGACCACTCCACGAGCCTCAACCCATTGCTCTAAAAGCAACGAGGAGCAAGGAGTCGCTACCTAGCAAGGTGGCGCAAGTCGAGGCGGCCGGGCTCAATGATGAAGAGATGGCTCTCATCATCAAGAGGTTCAAGATGGCACTAAATGGCCGCAAGGGGCAGCCAAGCAAGACCAAGACCAAGGGGAAGCGCTCATGCTTCAAATGCGGTAAGCTTGGTCATTTTATCGCTAACTGTCCCGATAATGAAAGTGACCAGGAAAAGGGGAGCAAAAGAGAGAAGAAGAAGCAATACAAGAAGGCAAAGGGCGAGGCGCATCTAGGAAAGGAGTGGGACTCGGATTGCTCCTCCTCCGACTCCGACAACGAAGGACTCGCCGCCACTGCCTTCAACAAATCGGCTCTCTTCCCCAACGAGCGTCTCACTTGTCTTATGGCAAGGGAGAAGAAGGTGAGTACTCAAGACTCCACTTATGCTTCTTCTAGTGATAGTGAGTCTAGTGATGATGATGACATAGATTATTCATGCTTGTTTAAGGGCTTAGATAGATCTAAGATAGATAAAATCAATGAATTGATTGATGCTTTGAATGAAAAGGATAGGCTTTTAGAAAAGCAAGAGGATTTATTGTATGATGAACATGATAAGTTTATAGAGGCACAAAAATCATATGCTTTAGAAGTAAAAAGAAATGAAGTGCTTTCTAGTGAAATATCTTCTTGTCATGAAACCATTGCTACTTTACAAAGTGTTAACCTTGATTTAAGTGCTAAACTAGAAGTAGCTGGTAAATCAAATTCTTGTGTTGAACATGTTGAAATTTGTACTAGGTGTAAGGATTTTGATGTTAATGCTTGTAGTGAACACCTAGTTCTAATTTCCAAATTAAATAATGAAGTGGCTAGTCTTAATGCTCAACTTAAGACTAGCAAGAGTGAAGTTGAAAAGATAAAATTTGCAAGGGATGCCTATACAATTGGAAGACATCCCTCAATTAAGGATGGGCTTGGCTTCAAGAGGGAAGCCAAGAACTTAACAAGCCATAAGGCTCCCGTCTTCGTCAAGGAGAAAGGGAAGGCCCCTATGGCTAATAGTGCTAAAAAGAACCATGCTTTCTTATACCATGATAGGAGACATGCTAGAAATGTTTATAATGATTTTGATTCACATGTTTATGATTCTCATGCCATGTTTGCTTCTAGTTCCTCTCATAAGCATGATAGAAATATGAGTAGGAGAAATGTTGCGCATATGCCTAGGAGAAATATTGCTCATGTGCCTGGAAAGAATGTTATTCATGCTCCTAGGAAAGTAGTGAATGAACCTTCTACCATTTATTATGCTTGTAATGCTCCCTTTGCTATTTGTAGAAAGGGAAAGAAGGTTGTTGCTAGGAAATTAGGGGCTAGATGCAAGGGAGATAAATCTTGCATTTGGGTCCCTAAAGATATTTGTGCTAACCTTGCAGGACCCAACATGAGTTGGGTACCTAAGACCCAAGCCTAAATTTGCCTTGCAGGTTTATGCATCCGGGGGTTCAAGCTGGATTATCGACAGCGGATGCACAAACCATATGACGGGGGAGAAGAAGATGTTCACCTCCTACGTCAAAAATAAGGATTCCCAAGATTCAATCATATTCGGTGATGGGAATCAAGGCAAGGTAAAAGGGTTAGGTAAAATTGCAATTTCTAATGAGCATTCTATCTCAAATGTATTCTTAGTGGAGAGTCTTGGATATAATCTGCTATCTGTTAGTCAATTATGTCAAATGGGATACAATTGCCTTTTTACTAATGTAGATGTGTCTGTCTTTAGAAGATGTGATGGTTCACTAGCTTTTAAAGGTGTACTAGACGGCAAACTTTATTTAGTTGATTTTGCAAAAGAAGAGGCCGGTCTAGATGCATGCTTAATGGCTAAGACTTGCATGGGCTGGCTGTGGCATCGCCGCTTAGCACATGTGGGGATGAAGAACCTCCACAAGCTTCTAAAGGGAGAACACGTGATAGGTCTAACAAATGTTTATTTCGAAAAAGATAGACCTTGTGCAGCTTGTCAAGCAGGTAAGCAGGTGGGAGGAGCACATCACAGCAAGAATGTGATGACCACGTCAAGACCCCTGGAGCTGCTACATATGGACCTCTTCGGACCCGTCGCCTATCTAAGCATAGGAGGAAGTAAGTATGGTTTAGTTATCGTTGATGACTTTTCCCGCTTCACTTGGGTGTTCTTTTTGCAGGATAAGTCTGAAACCCAAGGGACCCTCAAGCGCTTCCTCAGGAGAGCTCAAAATGAGTTTGAGCTCAAGGTGAAGAAGATAAGAAGCGACAACGGGTCCGAGTTCAAGAACCTTCAAGTGGAGGAATTTCTTGAGGAGGAAGGGATCAAGCACGAGTTCTCCGCTCCCTACACACCACAGCAAAATGGTGTGGTAGAGAGGAAGAACAGGACGCTAATCGACATGGCGAGGACAATGCTTGGAGAATTCAAGACCCCCGAGTGTTTTTGGTCGGAAGCTGTGAACACGGCTTGCCACGCCATCAACAGGGTCTATCTTCATCGACTCCTCAAGAAGACGTCATATGAGCTACTAACTGGTAACAAACCCAATGTATCTTACTTTCGTGTATTTGGGAGCAAGTGCTACATTCTAGTGAAGAAGGGTAGAAATTCTAAGTTTGCTCCCAAAGCTGTAGAAGGGTTTTTGTTAGGTTATGATTCAAATACAAAGGCGTATAGGGTCTTCAACAAATCATCGGGTTTGGTTGAAGTCTCTAGCGACGTTGTATTTGATGAGACTAATGGCTCTCCAAGAGAGCAAGTTGTTGATTGTGATGATATAGATGAAGAAGATGTTCCGACGGCCGCCATACGAACCATGGCGATTGGAGACGTTCGGCCACAGGAACAAGATGAACAAGATCAACCTTCTTCCTCGACAACGGTGCATCCCCCAACTCAAGACGATGAACAGGTTCATCAAAAGGAGGCGTGTGATCAAGGGGGAGCACAAGATGATCACGTGATGGAGGAAGAAGCACAACCGGCACCTCCAACCCATGTTCGAGCGATGATTCAAAGGGATCATCCCGTCGACCAAATTTTGGGTGACATTAGCAAGGGAGTAACTACTCGATCTCGATTAGTTAATTTTTGTGAGCATTACTCTTTTGTCTCTTCTATTGAGCCTTTCAGGGTAGAGGAGGCCTTGCTAGATCCGGATTGGGTGTTAGCCATGCAGGAGGAACTCAACAACTTCAAGCGCAATGAAGTTTGGACACTGGTGCCTCGTCCCAAGCAAAACGTTGTGGGAACCAAGTGGGTGTTCCGCAACAAACAAGACGAGCACGGAGTGGTGACAAGGAACAAGGCTCGACTTGTGGCAAAAGGTTATGCCCAAGTCGCAGGTTTGGACTTTGAGGAGACTTTTGCTCCTGTGGCTAGGCTAGAGTCCATTCGTATCTTGCTAGCATATGCCGCTCACCATTCTTTCAGGTTGTACCAAATGGATGTGAAGAGCGCGTTCCTCAACGGGCCAATAAAGGAGGAGGTATACGTGGAGCAACCCCCTGGCTTCGAGGATGAGCGGTACCCCGACCATGTGTGTAAGCTCTCTAAGGCGCTCTATGGACTTAAACAAGCCCCAAGAGCATGGTATGAATGCCTTAGAGATTTCTTACTTGCTAATGATTTCAAGGTTGGGAAAGCCGATCCAACTCTTTTTACAAAGACATGTGATGGTGATTTGTTTGTGTGCCAAATTTATGTCGATGACATAATATTTGGTTCTACTAACCAAAAGTCTTGTGAAGAGTTTAGCAGGGTGATGACGCAGAAATTCGAGATGTCAATGATGGGCGAGTTGAACTACTTCCTTGGGTTCCAAGTGAAGCAACTCAAGGACGGCACCTTCATCTCCCAAACGAAGTACACGCAAGACTTGCTGAAGCGGTTTGGGATGAAGGACGCCAAGCCCGCAAAGACTCCGATGGGGACCGACGGACACACCGACCTCAACAAAGGAGGTAAGTCCGTTGATCAAAAAGCATACCGGTCAATGATAGGGTCTTTACTTTATTTATGTGCTAGTAGACCGGATATTATGCTTAGCGTATGCATGTGTGCTAGATTTCAATCCGATCCTAAGGAGTGTCACTTAGTGGCTGTGAAGCGAATCCTTAGATATTTAGTTGCTACGCCTTGCTTCGGGATCTGGTATCCAAAGGGGTCTAATTTTGACTTGATTGGGTACTCAGATTCCGACTATGCTGGATGTAAGGTCGATAGGAAGAGTACATCGGGGACGTGCCAATTCTTAGGAAGGTCCCTGGTGTCATGGAATTCTAAGAAACAAACCTCCGTTGCCCTATCCACCGCTGAGGCCGAGTACGTTGCCGCAGGACAGTGTTGTGCGCAACTACTTTGGATGAGGCAAACCCTCAGGGACTTTGGCTACAATCTGAGCAAAGTCCCACTCCTATGTGATAATGAGAGTGCTATCCGAATAGCGGAAAATCCTGTTGAGCACAGCCGCACAAAGCACATAGACATCCGGCATCACTTTTTGAGAGACCACCAGCAAAAGGGAGATATCGAAGTGTTTTATGTAAGCACCGAGAACCAGCTAGCCGATATCTTTACCAAGCCTTTAGATGAGAAGACCTTTTGCAGGCTGCGTAGTGAGCTAAATGTCTTAGATTCGCGGAACCTGGATTGAATTGTAGCATACATGTGTTTATGCTTTTGATCATGTCCATTCTGCATTTTGTTGCTTATTATGGTGCTCAAGTTGTACAAACACTCCCTGGACCTCACAAGTCCGTTGCAAAGTGATGCACATGTTTAGGGGGAGATGTGTTACAACTTGACCCTTTGAGACTAACCATATGCTTGAGTTTGCTTGTTTTAGTCTCAAAGGAGAATTGAAAGGGAAATGGTGGACTTGGACAGTGAAACACTTCCACTGCACTCCGAAGAGAGGGTAACTTATTCCAAGTTCATCTCATGAACTCTTATTGCCATTTGCTCTTAATTGAAGATTTTTGGTGAGGCAATGGGGTTAAAGGGCCAAGATTGATCCCGTTTTGGTGTTTGATGCCAAAGGGGGAGAAAATAAAGGCCAAAGCAATAAATGGATCAGCTACCACTTGAGAGATTTTGAAAATAGTAGAATAGAGCTTTTGGTTTGTCAAAACTCTTTTGTTGTCTCTCTTGTCAAAAGTTGGCTTCTTATGGGGAGAAGTAGTAATTATGGGAAAAAGGGGGAGTTTTTTTGAAATCCTTGATCAATCTCTTTTTGAATGACTCTCTTTATGCTTAAACATGTGTGTTTAACTTAGAGATAGAGATTTGAGTTTGATTTTCAAAAACAAACCAAGTGGTGGCAAAGGATGATCCATATATGCCAAAATTGATTCAAAATAAATTTAAGTGTTATTTGAATTGAGTTTGCACTTGTTCTAGTGGCTTTATGAAGTGTTGGCATAAATCACCAAAAAGGGGGAGATTGAAAGGGAAATGTGCCCTTGGGCCATTTCTAAGGATTTTGGTGATTTAGTGCTCAACACAGGTGCCTATTTGTAAAATGGAACAAGGTGCAAATCATGAAGTAAAGGTATGTTTCTAAGCCTTAGTACATTGGTTTTGTGGACTAACATATTTGTCTAAGTGTTAGAAACAGCAAGAAGAAAAAGAGAAAAGGGGAGAGAATGACTTGGCTGTGTGCAGCCACCGGACTGTCCGGTGTGCACTGGACAGTGTCCGGTGCGCCAGGCCGACTCGGCGCGAACTGGCCGCTCTCGGGACTTCGCCGACGGCGTACGGCTAAAATTCACCGGACTGTCCGGTGTGCACCGGACTGTCCGGTGAGCCAACGGTCGGCCAGGGCCAACGGTCGGCCGCGCGATCGGCGCGCGACACGTGGCCGAGCCAACGGTCGGGAAGGAACACCGGACTGTCCGGTGTGCACCGGACTGTCCGGTGCGCCAACGGCTCGCAGATCTCCGGCAGTCTTCCAACGGTCGGAAGCGCCAGAAAAGGAAACAAATCAGGCACCGGACAGTGTCCGGTGTGCACCGGACTGTCCGGTGCGCCACGAGACAGAAGGCAAAGATGGCCTTCCAGATTTGTTCTCAACGGCTCCTAGCTGCCTTGGGGCTATAAAAGGAGCCCCTAGGCGCATGGAGGAGATACACAAGCAACTCTTAAGCATTCTTGATCATCCACACAAGTTCTTTGCGCATTCGTTTGTGATTCTAAGTGATTCGAGCTCTGTTCTAGTGTGAACTCTGAGATAGTCATTCGAGCTCGAGTCTTGGCCGTGTGTGTGCGCTTTTGTTGTGGATTTGTGTGTGTTGCTTCCCTCCCTTACTCTGTGCTTTCTTTGTGATTATACTTGTAAGGGCAAGAGACTCCAATTTGTGGAGATTCCTTGCAAACGGGATAGTGAAAGGAAAAGCAAAACACCGTGGTATTCAAGTGGGTCTTTGGACCGCTTGAGAGGGGTTGATTGCAACCCTCGTCCGTTGGGACGCCACAACGTGGAAGTAGGCAAGCATTGGCTTGGCCGAACCACGGGATAAACCACTGTGTCACCTCTGTCTTGATCTCTTGTGGTATTGTGTTTTGTTGAGACTTCACCTTAGCCACTTGGCAATAATCGTGCTAACACATAACAAGTTTTTGTGGCTTAAGTTTGAAGTTTTTACAGGATCACCTATTCACCCCCCCCTCTAGGTGCTCTCAATGGTGCATTATGCGTGAGTTTGAAATTTATTTAGGTCTGAAAATTTAAATATGAATCAAGGAAACTGAAAATAAAATTTAAAAGGAAATAAGGATTAGAAAAAAATGAAATGACTACCTGCGTGCCTTCAGCCGGCCCAAATTCGTTCTCCATCGCGTGGCCCATTCTCCACCCCCACTGTCGCTCCTTTCATTTCACCAACGCGTGGGCCAGCCGGGGCAGCCACTCAACCTTGGCCAGAATCATCTCGCGGTCGCGGTCGCAGCTAACGCAGAACCCGGCCAACAGAATCCCTCTCTACTGAAGCCGAAAACACCGCGCGATGCCGCCGTTGCCGTTGGGGTTCTTGGGATCGATCGGGCTCCTCTCATGTGCGGACTCGGCTCGCTGGGGGTATAAAACCCATGCAATGCCCCCTCCTCCATCAGCATCGAATTCGCTAGATGAAAACGCCACCGAGATTGGGAGGGGGAAACACCATGCCACCGTTGGACTCGTAGCCGTGACATTGCTTACTCCTGTGAGTTGCTTAGGAAACCGCGGATCACATCGAAGCGAGTCGTGGTGTTTTTCTTATCGTCGTGGATCAGTCTGTGCTGGGGAATTCCTCATCAGGATCTCCTGACCGCCGCCTGAACCACTATCCATCGTAGCGTCAATTGTTCACCGGTAAGACACCGCTATCGGTTTTGACACCTCCCCAGCTCCATTTTTTTTCGATTCTCGATGCTTGGATTAGGGCATTGGGAGCTAGTTCATTTCCGGCCAGCAAACACACCGCCGCAGCCTGCTCACACACCGCCGCTCTGGTGGCCGTGCCGCCCCTCCCCTGCATCCTGTCCACTGGATAGCGCCTGAGCCCAGACCGTTGGCTCGCTCTGGCGGCGAGTGCCACCCTGGCACCTCCGTCACACCGGTGCCTCCGCTCGGCATGCCCCCCCCCTCGGTGCACGCTGCTGCACCCACTGAGCGTGTGCCTGCCTACGCGCTTGGCCGGTGTAAGGAGGGAGAAAATGGAGAGACCGTTGGATTCTAAATTGGCGCCCGGATCGGATGGTGGGGGGGCTTGGGCGATGGCTGGCCATGGATCTCAGATCCAGCGGGCAGGATCGCATTCAGGTTCACTTAGCGGCGATTTAATCTGGGCTCTAGAATCGTGATCGGACGGCTCCGCTCTAACCATACCCCTTCGCTGTGGCAATCTTCATAAAGAGCCCCTGCGTTTAGTTGAAATAGAACCCGCCGTCCCTCGGGCACTGTTGTCTGAGTCTGGGAAAACTTGCGCAGAGAACCCTGTGCTTCTGTTTAATTGAGGCCCAGTCCAGAGAGTTATAAAATCAGGAAAATGAATTAGAAAATGAGTTTTTAATATAAAAATAATTCCTAGAATTTATATAATTCATAGAAAATGCATATGAACTCCAAATTAATCCATTCCACTTTCTATAATTTTGTAATATTATTGTTTATCAATTAGTGCCACTGGTTTTACATAAAAGTCACATTAAAATTGTTATCTTAATTAATCTTGTACTAAGCACATAGAATCTTTGGAAATCCATAACTTAAAATCTATAACTCCAAAATTAATGGTTCCTGTTCCTATGATCTTATTTTAAATGTATATTATTAATGTGTATTTTGTTCTTATGTTTGGTGTAATGTTAATTTTGCCTACACAATGTTTGTCTGTATTGCTACGTTTAGCAGTGAGGTCACGAGTCACCTGAAGATCATCCTGGTACCTGGAATCTCAAGGCCCAGGCAAGTTGTGTCCTTGATCACTTCTTTTCACCTACTCATGTTCTAATTAATCATAATGATCTGCATAGGTTAATTTTGATGGGACCCAATAGGTTACCCTAGTTCGTCTATCTTTATACCTTGTTTACCACTGAACTTTCTGGGTAGTACTTGCTAGTGCTATATGTGGTTTTGGGTATGAAGATTACACCATTCATGATTATACTTTTGTTATCAGTTGTTATTTATGGTTCATGTTAAGATCATTATGTTAATTGGAACATGGAGAACCACCCGGGAAAACAGTGCTACCACAAGGGTGGAATGGGACGCCCTTGGCTGATTAATTAGGAAAGCTAGTGGAAGACTACCTTACCCGAAAGGGGCAAGGGCAGTAGGGGAGTGGTCAGTGTAGGGAGGCCCTCGGGAGGATTTTGCTGCGATGGCGGTCCTGCAAGGGATTCCTGCATTGGAACTTCCTATAAACTGTAGCGGGTTTTCGGAAGCTAGTGGAACTTTGTAAAGGCCTCGTAGTGGATCCCTAGCCATTCACCTCGGAAGTGTCTAAGGGCCTTGCAAACCCTGGCGACATGGGATACACGACTTGTGGGTAAAGATGCGCAACCTCTGCAGAGTGTAAAACTTGTATACTAGCCGTGCTCACGGTCAAGAGCAGCTCGGACACTCACATGATTAATTTATGGAACTAAATTCAATTTGTCATATGCATTGCATTGAGGGTGTTGTTATTACTTTTGTTCTACTACTTAAGTGGGTTGGTATTTACTTATACTTAGTAATTGCTAATAAAATTTTGACCAACTTTAAAAGCAATGCTCAGCTCTAACCATCTTCTTTGGTAAGCCTTACACTTCACGTGAGCTCCCACCTTTGGCGAGTTCATGCACATTATTCCCCACAACTTGTTGAGCGATGAACGTATGTGAGCTCACTCTTGCTGTCTCACATACACCATAGGTCAAGACCAGGTACTGCAGGATGATGCTCATGGAGGATGCTGTGATGAGTTCGTGAGAGGTCTAGGTCGTCGTCTCCCAGTCAACTTTGGGTTGCTGGACCATTGTCTCCCTATAATGTAACTATTTATTTGTATAGAACTCCTGTTATATATAAAGTTGTGACATTCGATCCTGTGCCACTATACATCATATGTATGAGACTTGGTCCCAGCATACCTGGTGTGTATGTTAACCCCAGGTTTTGGACCCCTAAAATCCGGGTGTTACAGAAGTGGTATCAGAGGAATGTTGACTGTAGGAAGAAACCTAGATAGAACTGGACAACCTTCATTTACTTACCTTTGCTACTCTGATTCTTTCTAAACTCTTCTTAATCTTTTCTCATCTATTTCCGCTTTACTCTGATTATTCTTATCTTTTCTTTCCAAAGACAAAAGTGGATTTCACACTTTGAAATCCTTAACCTAAAGTGACCTTTAGGAATAGGAGACCTAATCCTAGGAACAAAAACAAAACTATTTTTTTTGTAAAATATTTATATGCTTGAATGTTTGTTCTTATGATACTTGTCTGATTTGGATCTTTGTTTGAGTGTGATGAGTTGTGGAGTAATGTCCACAATTGCATCTGCATATACACATAGGTATAAAAATATATTTATAAAATAACTAGACAAACTAAATTATCCTTCAATAAAGTATCTAGCCTAATAATACCCATCTTATCTTAAAGATTCTCCCTTATCTTAATAGATCCATCTCATCTCAAAAGATCCTAACTTATCCTAATTAAAATATATTTAACTTAATAGACCCATCTTATCTTAAAAGATACTCTATTACTTTAATAGATTCATCTTGTCTTGAAAAGATTCTATCTTATCCTAATAGATTTAATTTACCTCAAAAGATTATACCTTATCCTTATGGATTCATCCTACCCTAATTAGCATATTTACCCTAGTCTAAAATATCAACCATGATCTAATTCAAAGTAATTAGATATTGTCTAGACTAACCTGGTGATACCAATCTAGATCTCATCTAATCTAATAGGATCCAATCTAAAGTAAGTCATTTAATAGATTAGTTAGTACTAGTGAAATGGATTAGACCTCACTCCTATAAAAAAAATTTTCTAAATTGATGCCCTAGATTAACTTGACCATATACATATGCAACTACCTTACCCATCCGATAGTTGCATAATCCCTCTGTGTTAACCTAATAGAGCTTCTGACCTACCTACACCGTATACCCCATCCTATCTCAAAAGATTCTAACATATCCTAACAAGATATATCTTACCCTGATAAATCTATCTAACTTAAACTAGTCTAATCTAGATCATACCTAATTTAATATGGTCTAATCTAGTGTGAGTTACTTAATGCTGGTAGAAAGGATAAGGCCATACTCCTAAATCACTTAAGCCTAATTTGGAGACTTATATCAACTTGGCCATACACAACAACTCGATCTATATAACAAGTTACATAACTTACCCAATCAATAGAGTCTTAATGGATTGCATAATCTATCAACCACCACCTGACAACAAACCAGATTTTGACCTATATCATGTAGTCTATCTTACCACATATATCTTAACCATATGTCCTTAACTCGGATGGCAACTCCAAGAAGAAAGGCCAAAGGAGACCAACCACGTCAAAGAAGGATAAGCATCAACTCAAGACTTCAAAGATCAAGTTGAATCGCCAACGGAGTCAAGATCCACAACCTTGGATGGAGTCTTTCCTCACCCTACCCTTTCTTAACCAAACTTCTCTATGCTTTAAAGACATCTTTTACCATACACAATAGAGTGGATATACATACCCAAGCTTTTATAACCACTATCTAAATAATATGAAACTTCTCAATTCCTAAACTAACTAAAAGTTAAAGGCTAAACTATAAATAAAGCTTTCCTGTCCTTACAAATCTCGAGGACGAGATTATTTTTAAGGGGGGTAGGATTTGTAACACCCTAAAAAAAATCATGCCTTGATTTGTGGGTGAAATACTTCAAAGTATTTGGATTAAAATAAGGATTTTATTGGTTTGGGATCACTTTCTCAATGTAATGATATTAAATTTTACTTTGGTTATTCAAAGCTAGGAATAGGTCTTGAAACTAGAATTTGAATTATGAAGAACATAAAGATAAATGAGAGTAGCATTAAATTTGGATATCTCAAATATAAAATTGACCATTTAAAGTTTAATATTTCAAACTCAGAAAGAGACGATAGGAATATTTTATTTATTAGTTTGAGTAAAACTATTCTTTCATGAATTATACATGAAAAAGTTGTGCCTAAATAAATAAAATAATTAACATGTATATAGATGAATTTGCATTGCATGCTGAATTTTACCTGATGGTGCATTATGCGTGAGTTTGAAATTTATTTAGGTCTGAAAATTTAAATATGAATCAAGGAAACTGAAAATAAAATTTAAAAGGAAATAAGGATTAGAAAAAAATGAAATGACTACCTGCGTGCCTTCAGCCGGCCCAAATTCGTTCTCCATCGCGTGGCCCATTCTCCACCCCCACTGTCGCTCCTTTCATTTCACCAACGCGTGGGCCAGCCGGGGCAGCCACTCAACCTTGGCCAGAATCATCTCGCGGTCGCGGTCGCAGCTAACGCAGAACCCGGCCAACAGAATCCCTCTCTACTGAAGCCGAAAACACCGCGCGATGCCGCCGTTGCCGTTGGGGTTCTTGGGATCGATCGGGCTCCTCTCATGTGCGGACTCGGCTCGCTGGGGGTATAAAACCCATGCAATGCCCCCTCCTCCATCAGCATCGAATTCGCTAGATGAAAACGCCACCGAGATTGGGAGGGGGAAACACCATGCCACCGTTGGACTCGTAGCCGTGACATTGCTTACTCCTGTGAGTTGCTTAGGAAACCGCGGATCACATCGAAGCGAGTCGTGGTGTTTTTCTTATCGTCGTGGATCAGTCTGTGCTGGGGAATTCCTCATCAGGATCTCCTGACCGCCGCCTGAACCACTATCCATCGTAGCGTCAATTGTTCACCGGTAAGACACCGCTATCGGTTTTGACACCTCCCCAGCTCCATTTTTTTTCGATTCTCGATGCTTGGATTAGGGCATTGGGAGCTAGTTCATTTCCGGCCAGCAAACACGCCGCCGCAGCCTGCTCACACACCACCGCTCTGGTGGCCGTGCCGCCCCTCCCCTGCATCCTGTCCACTGGATAGCGCCTGAGCCCAGACCGTTGGCTCGCTCTGGTGGCGAGTGCCGCCCTGGCACCTCCGTCACACCGGTGCCTCCGCTCGGCATGCCCCCCCCCTCGGTGCGCGCTGCTGCACCCACTGAGCGTGTGCCTGCCTACGCGCTTGGCCGGTGTAAGGAGGGAGAAAATGGAGAGACCGTTGGATTCTAAATTGGCGCCCGGATCGGATGGTGGGGGGGCTTGGGCGATGGCTGGCCATGGATCTCAGATCCAGCGGGCAGGATCGCATTCAGGTTCACTTAGCGGCGATTTAATCTGGGCTCTAGAATCATGATCGGACGGCTCCGCTCTAACCATACCCCTTCGCTGTGGCAATCTTCATAAAGAGCCCCTGCGTTTAGTTGAAATAGAACCCGCTGTCCCTCGGGCACTGTTGTCTGAGTCTGGGAAAACTTGCGCAGAGAACCCTGTGCTTCTGTTTAATTGAGGCCCAGTCCAGAGAGTTATAAAATCAGGAAAATGAATTAGAAAATGAGTTTTTAATATAAAAATAATTCCTAGAATTTATATAATTCATAGAAAATGCATATGAACTCCAAATTAATCCATTCCACTTTCTATAATTTTGTAATATTATTGTTTATCAATTAGTGCCACTGGTTTTACATAAAAGTCACATTAAAATTGTTATCTTAATTAATCTTGTACTAAGCACATAGAATCTTTGGAAATCCATAACTTAAAATCTATAACTCCAAAATTAATGGTTCCTGTTCCTATGATCTTATTTTAAATGTATATTATTAATGTGTATTTTGTTCTTATGTTTGGTGTAATGTTAATTTTGCCTACACAATGTTTGTCTGTATTGCTACGTTTAGCAGTGAGGTCACGAGTCACCTGAAGATCATCCTGGTACCTGGAATCTCAAGGCCCAGGCAAGTTGTGTCCTTGATCACTTCTTTTCACCTACTCATGTTCTAATTAATCATAATGATCTGCATAGGTTAATTTTGATGGGACCCAATAGGTTACCCTAGTTCGTCTATCTTTATACCTTGTTTACCACTGAACTTTCTGGGTAGTACTTGCTAGTGCTATATGTGGTTTTGGGTATGAAGATTACACCATTCATGATTATACTTTTGTTATCAGTTGTTATTTATGGTTCATGTTAAGATCATTATGTTAATTGGAACATGGAGAACCACCCGGGAAAACAGTGCTACCACAAGGGTGGAATGGGACGCCCTTGGCTGATTAATTAGGAAAGCTAGTGGAAGACTACCTTACCCGAAAGGGGCAAGGGCAGTAGGGGAGTGGTCAGTGTAGGGAGGCCCTCGGGAGGATTTTGCTGCGATGGCGGTCCTGCAAGGGATTCCTGCATTGGAACTTCCTATAAACTGTAGCGGGTTTTCGGAAGCTAGTGGAACTTTGTAAAGGCCTCGTAGTGGATCCCTAGCCATTCACCTCGGAAGTGTCTAAGGGCCTTGCAAACCCTGGCGACATGGGATACACGACTTGTGGGTAAAGATGCGCAACCTCTGCAGAGTGTAAAACTTGTATACTAGCCGTGCTCACGGTCAAGAGCAGCTCGGACACTCACATGATTAATTTATGGAACTAAATTCAATTTGTCATATGCATTGCATTGAGGGTGTTGTTATTACTTTTGTTCTACTACTTAAGTGGGTTGGTATTTACTTATACTTAGTAATTGCTAATAAAATTTTGACCAACTTTAAAAGCAATGCTCAGCTCTAACCATCTTCTTTGGTAAGCCTTACACTTCACGTGAGCTCCCACCTTTGGCGAGTTCATGCACATTATTCCCCACAACTTGTTGAGCGATGAACGTATGTGAGCTCACTCTTGCTGTCTCACATACACCACAGGTCAAGACCAGGTACTGCAGGATGATGCTCATGGAGGATGCTGTGATGAGTTCGTGAGAGGTCTAGGTCGTCGTCTCCCAGTCAACTTTGGGTTGCTGGACCATTGTCTCCCTATAATGTAACTATTTATTTGTATAGAACTCCTGTTATATATAAAGTTGTGACATTCGATCCTGTGCCACTATACATCATATGTATGAGACTTGGTCCCAGCATACCTGGTGTGTATGTTAACCCCGGGTTTTGGACCCCTAAAATCCGGGTGTTACAGTGGACTGCCTTCTCCGGCGAGGCAAAGTTTGATTCCTTGCTCGGGGAGCTTCACCGGGGCATGCACGGTCTACTTCGAGGGTCAGACACGGCTGGGAGAGGCTCTGCTAGCCGGTCTACGGTGGCGGGGGATCGGGTGGCAACGGGCACGCCGTGCGCGGGGCAATGCCGGTGATCTGGTGCTCCGGTGAGGTCGAGCGTGCGCGGAGGAGTACGGTCGAAGTCCCTAGGGGCTTTATAGGCGCGGGCGCGGGCAGCGGCGCCGGCTCGGCTTTGGCGTGACGCGGGGCACGCGGGGGCACGCGTCGGGCGTGCCCTGGCGAGCTCAGAGCGCGTCGAACACGTGTGTGTTTGCTTCTGCCATGGTTCAACGGCCGATTGGAGCACCTTAGCATGAAGATCTTGGCAAAACCACTCTATATGATCTCTTCCTTGCACCATATCCTACCTTTTTGATGTGTGTCCCAAGCCAAGATACGGTCGAGGTAGGGAGAGATAGGGGTCGGAAGTTGCCTCTATCCTACCTGTCCAAACCAAGACAAAACTTGTGCCAAGTCATGTCAAACGACCTAGGGTTGGATTCAAACTTTTCCAGGGTATTCTAGAGGTATTTTGGCGCCACTTTGTCAATTGGGTCAAATGGTTTTGAAGTTTGAATGAGGGTGAACATGTTTGATCTTTGAAAAAGGGTTGGTTTTAGATTTAGAAAAATTCTGATTTTTCTTTTGTGCTCAACCCTTTTGTGAACCTTTTGGGTTTTTTCTAAAATCTTTTTGGGGTCACTTTCTTACTATTATTTGTAGGGTATCAAGTGTACTACAACTTTTATAATTGGCCCAAGTCATGATCATGGGGTTTTCATAGCCTTTTGATCATACTTACCTCTAGTGCTCCACTTGTCCAAAGGGGTTTGAATTAGGGTTTGGGCAATTCTCCCCCTTATATGTGCATGACAAACCAAGGTATGACTTCTAAGATGGGGTGCACTTACTTAGGATTTTGAGCTCCAAATTTGGTGTACTTATCCCAACTGAAGTCACATGTGATGATGGGCTTACTTGTGTGGCCTTGAGTGGAAAACTCTAAGTAACACCTGGGGTGTTACAGCCCTCCCCCTTAAAGGAATCTCGTCCCGAGATTTTGGGTAGAGTCCCTTGGAGGGGTGCCATGAAGGTGTGCTGGTGTGTTGCTCCTTCCACTATTCGAGTTTCTCTAGTTAACTGCTCTTCGAATGTCATTCTCTTTGCAACTTCGGAAGGAAGTCCTTTTTGAGTCATTTTCAGAGCTTAGACTACCTTTAACATCTAAGTTTTTCTTATATTTAGATTCAAAGGGCAGGTGGGGTCAGGTTTTTGATTACGTACTGACTCCTTTGGGCAGAAAGTCGGGGAAGCGAGAGCGTAGAAAATCCTCAGTCTCCCATGTAGCTTCTTCTACTGAATGGTGACTCCACTGAACCTTATACATTCTGATCGACCTTGCCTACGTTGATCTCTCCTTTTGGTCCAATACCTTGACGGGGTGCTCTTGATAAGACAAGTCTGGTTCTATCTCAATTTCTGGTTCAGGTAGCACTTCAGTGGGTAAGCGGACACATTTCCGTAGCTGGGATACATGGAACACATCATGAACTACTGACATGTGGGGTGGCAACTTCAACTGATATGCTACGGGTCCACAAGTTTCCTTGATCTCATAGGGTCCAATGTAGCGAGGAGCTAACTTGCCCTTGATTCCAAATCTCTGAACACCTTTGGTGGGTGACACCTTAGGATAAACATGATCTCCCGCTCCAAACTGTAGAGGCTTCCTTCTCTTGTCATGATAGCTCTTTTGCCTAGCCTGAGCAGCTTCTAAGTTCTTCTTAATAACTCTGACCTTTTCCTCTGCTTCAAGTACCAAGTCTGGTCCAAATATTTCCCTCTCTCCTGCTTGAGACCAATTTAGTGGGGTCCTACAACTTCTCCCATACAAGGCTTCAAAGGGTGTCATCTTCAAACTGGACTGGTAGCTGTTATTATAAGAGAACTCTGCCAATGAAAGGCACTTGTCCCAATCCTTTCCATAGTGTAGCACACATGCCCTCAACATGTCTTCCAAAATCTGATTTACCCTTTCTGTCTGACCATCTGTTTGGGGATGGTATGCTGAGCTTCTTATTACATGGGTCCCAAGTGATTCATGTAATTGCTCCCAAAATCGTGCCATGAATGGTGCTCCTCTGTCAGATACTATAGTCCTCGGTATTCCATGCAAGCAAACTATCTGGTCAATGTAGATTTCTGCATACTTCTCCGTCCTATGGGCGGTATGTACTGGCAAGAAATGAGCTGTCTTGGTCAACCGATCCACAATGACCCAGATAGAATCATGATGTCGGGAGGTTGGGCAATCCCACGATAAAATCCATGCAAATATCCTCCCATTTCCAAGATGGCATGAGGAGGGGTTGCAAAGGGCCTGCTACCTTCAAATGACTGACCTTGATTCTCTGGCAGGTGTCACATTTTGATATATACTTCGCAATTTCCCTCTTCATTCTGGTCCACCAGTATAAGGATCTGAGATCATGGTACATCTTGTTACTACCGGGGTGCATGGAGAATTTTGAAAGGTGAGCTTCATCCAATATCTTCTTTCTGAGCTCAGGGTTCTTGGGAACAACCAATCGGTCTCCAAACCATAGGATTCCTTTGCTGTCCTGATGGAAGCATTTGTATTTTCCTGCTTTCTATTCGATCATTTCTTTGATAACCCGAACACACTTGTCACCAATATGTGCCATGACTATTTGTTCTTGTAAAGTGGGCTCCACTGAGATATAACTCAAGGCACCGGAGGAAACGACTTCTATTTTCAACTTGCACAACTCATCACATAGAGTGGTGATTCTTGCATCCATTTTCATACAATTACACTGGGCCTTCCTGCTTAAGGCATCTGCCACAACATTGGCTTTGCCAGGATGGTAATGCACCTCCAAATCATAGTCCTTGATTAGCTCTAACCATCTCCTCTGCCTCATATTAAGATCAGCCTGGGTGAAGATATATTTGAGACTCTTATGATCAGTGTAAATGTTACAGTGAGCTCCCATCAAGTAATGTCTTCATATTTTGAGAGCATGAACCACAGCTGCTAACTCCAAATCATGTGTGGGGTAGTTCTGCTCATGGGGTCTGAGTGCTCGGGAGGCATAAGCATGACTCTATTGTCTTGCATTAAGACACATCCCAATCCAGTACCGGAAGCATCAAAATAAACTTCAAAAGGCTTGGTGTTGTCCGGTTGAGCTAGCATTGGTGCTGTTGTCAAATGCTGCCTTAGTGTATGAAAGGCATCCTCACACTTCTCGCTCCAATCATACTTGACTCCTTTCTTCAACAATTCAGTCATTGGCTTGGCAATTCTGGAGAAATCCGAAATGAATCGTCGATAATACCTTGCCAATCCCAGAAAACTCCGAATCTGCCATACTGTGGTAGGAGGTTTCCAATCCATTACTTCTTGTACCTTCTCAGGATCAACTGATATCCCGTCCTGAGAAATTGTGTGACCCAAAAATTTAATTTCCTTCAGCCAGAAATCACATTTAGACAACTTAGCGGTCACGCAGTCTCTGAAGTACGGTATGCAGATGTTTAGTGTGCTCGGCTTCATTCTTGGAATAGACCAGAATATCATCAATGAAAACCACCACAATTTTGTCTAGCTGTGGCATGAATACTGAGTTCATCAGGTACATGAAATAAGCCAGGGCATTGGTCAGCCCAAAAGACATCACCAAAAACTCATAGAGCCCATATCTAGTGGAGAAAGTCGTCTTCAGAATATCACTGGCATGGATCTTGATTTGATGGTAGCCCGAGCGAAGGTCTATTTTGGAGAACACTTTGGCTCCCACCAACTGATCAAACAAAACATCAATGCGGGGTAGTGGGTATTTGTTCTTGATGGTCACCGCATTGAGAGGGCGGTAATCGACACACATTCTCAGACTTTCATCCTTCTTCTTTACAAATAAGGCTGGGCATCCCCAAGGTGAAGTACATGGGCGAATGAACCCCTTGTCCAACAACTCTTGTAGCTACTTTTTCAATTCCGCCAATTCCGCTGGAGGCATCCTATAAGGCCTCTTGGATATAGGAGCAGTCCCGGGTTGCAATTCAATTGCGAACTCTATGTCTCTATCGGGTGGCATCCCTGGCAATTCATCTGGAAAAACATCTGGATAGTCACAGACCACAGGGATTTTCTCAATCGGGGACTCTATCATGGTGAATGCACAAGAACGGGTACAACCCTGATCAGGCAAATATAACGTGGTTTCACCACAAGTTGGCGAGTGCACCTTAATGGCCCTAGCTGCAATATCAATTACTGCCTGATGTCTTGTTAACCAATCAGTTCCCAATATGATATCCACGCTATCCAAACCCAATATGAGGAGGGTGGTTTTAATTATCAGACTACCAAACTTTATAGGCACATGTCTGTTGATTTGATAGGTGGCAACCCTGCCTCCTGGTGTTGAAATTGTAATACCCCCATTGGTGTGGTTAAAAGGTAATTGGCACTTGGCACTAAATTTGGCACTGATAAAACTATGTGATGCACCGGAATCAAAAAGAATAATAGCAGGATAGTTCAAAACTAAAAAGATACCAGTCATGACGGGTGCTCCCTCTGGAATGTCAGCCATGGTGGTGAAGTTCAGTCTGCCTTGCCTCACTTGCACCTTCTGCCTCTTGCCTTGGTTCTGATTGGCATTCTGTCCGTGCCTCTGCTGGTTTCTGGGGCAATTCTTAGCATAATGTCCGGTGTTACCACAAGTGAAACACTTGTTGTCATTGTCCTGACGGTACTGCTGCTGCTGAGGCTGATTGTTCCTCTGAACTAGAAACTAGGTGCGGCTGGGTGCCTGCTGCTGCTGCTATGGTCGGATCACCCAATGTCCTTGCTGCTGCTGAGGTCCTCTGTTCTGAGTGTCAGACACGATCCTGAAGCGCTGTGGCTGAGCTGAAGGTCCTGCCACAGGGGTCTTCCTCTTCTTCTCTGCCTGACGAGCTGTGATAAAGTCCTCCTGAGAAATGGCCATGTTGACTAACTCATTATAGCTGTTGGCCCTGACCGTGTTGAGACGGTCACGGAGCTTAGTGCTGAGCCCCCTCCTGAACCTGTCCCTCTTCTTCTCGTTGGTGTCTGCATGATATCCGGCATACTGGCATAGGTCATTGAAGGCCTGAGCATACTGTAACACTGTCTGGTTCCCTTGAGTGAGTGCCAGAAACTCATTGAGATTTCGGTCCATAAGGCCTGCTGGTATGTGATGCCCCCTGAAAGCTGTCTTGAACTCTCTCCATTCCACCTCATGGTCAGCTGGCTGCATAGCAAGGAAATGATCCCACCATGTCCGCGCGGGTCCGCGAAGCTGCTGAGTGGCGAACCTGACCTCAGTTACCTCTAAACAAACTCCATGGAGTAGCGGGAATTTGGATTCCACTACCCTCAGCCATACATCAGCATCAAGTGGGTCTTCTGCCCTGGTAAACAACGGTGGCTGGGTACTGAGTAACTCCTGATAAGTGGCTGCTGCGGGGTGACGCTGATGATCACCACCACCATAGTGCTGAGGTGGTGGCTGACGCTGTGCCAACTGTCGCAGAATCTCGTTCTGTTGAGCCATCAGCTCTTGCAGAGTAGGAGGTGGCAGCGGTGGTGGAGGAATGCGCTCATTCTGTCCACGACGCGCTCTTCCTGCCATATGAAAAATCATGCATATTCTCGATATCACATTTCTGAGGTTCAAGGTTCAATCGTGGTGAAAGAGTCAAAAGGGTAAAACCAATATTTTCTTGCATAATTATAAAAGATTCCACAGGGCATAAACTTTTCTTCTTAAATTAAGACTGACATCATTCATCAACCATGCTTCCAAAAGAGTTTGTCTTGATTACATCAGTAACTCAAAAGACTCAACTCTATATAGCCTAGTACCCCAAGGGTGCAAAAGCTAAGCTAGCCTCGAGGAGTTCTACTGCCACCAACTTCTAATTCTATCTCTGCGACCTAGTGAGCAAACGAGGCAACGCTCGACTCTGGGAAGGTGGTCTCCCTGAGCCAGCAGTGTCCAAGCTGGAGGCAGGCTCCTCTCCTCCCTCGATGTCGACATCCTCGTTGGCCTCCATGTCCTGGATCTCCTGGTGGTGCATATCCAGGTGCTGGTTAGCTTCCGCAAGCTACTGCTGAGTGTTGATCAGCTGATCCTCGAGAACCTCGATGGTGTTCTCCCTGGTTCCCACTAGCTCCTCAAGCTCGTGGATCTCATCTGACAACTGCTCCACTTGTAGATCTTTTTCCACCATCTCAGTGGACAAGTCAACCACAAGTTCCTCTCTGTTATCCAAAGTGATCTTGGTCGCCTCCAACAATGCCATCATATGGGACATTGCTTCTCCACGCATCACTTGCAGACGATACAGGGCATTCATGCACCGCACCGTCAAGTGAGCAGTCTGACCTGGGTAGATAGCCCAAATATCCTTGGCATGCTCCACTCGATCCTTCCACATTGGGTCGTCCTCCTTTTCCGCAGGGAACAAACCAATGGGGTGAGTGGACAGCTCCAAGGGGTGGAATCCACAGAAGGTGGTCAGTCCATGAAGAGCAATCGCCTCGATAGTATCCTCAGCCCAATATCCAAAAGACTCAGAGTCCAGCGAACGCCAGCCTGGCTGCAGGGGATGAGGCTCCAGGGTCATCCTCACCCTACAGCGGGGCACTCGGTGCTTCTCAAACAGCTGCACCGCATACTGGGGAGGCATCGTGTAACCAGCTCCCTGAAGTACCTCCCACAAGATACGGGGGAAACCCTCTCGTGCAAGCCCGTCCATGTGGGACTGTGCATTCCCTTCATCCGAGGATCCGTGAGAAGTCATCTGTGTACGGTTAAGCGTAAGTAAAAGAAAAAGAATTATAAAATGAAAAGGGATCGCAACTCAGCCTCTCTATAACGGCGACAATGGTACTGGGGGTACTTAATTTGTCATCATTGCGTATTAAAGTTCTTACCCAATTATTAAATAGTTTAATTAAGGATGCATGCATGCTCGTCCTAAACGACCTCACATCAACTTAGAGGGAACTGGAAGGAACTCCCATCCCTTACAGTAGCCTGTAGGGCTTGCTCAGCTAGCCACCTAGCTACCCCTCTATCATCCTAAGGCTTCACGTTCTAGGTCTATCCTGACCGTCCTACGGTCTATCCAACATTTGTTTCTACCAAGTTTTACTTTGGAAAAGGATGGTATTTATAGTTCATTGATTCCTCTGTGGTGGTACGAGCTCCGATACCAGCTGTGGCGGAACCGCCCGAATTATTCCAACTTAAGTGCCTAGGTCCCGCCTTAGAGGCTAGACCATACTTAAATGGGAATAACACGTCAATCCCTCGGATCTAGTCCGACGAGGCCACTGACAAGATCAAGTACCACGTACTCACTCGATGGTGAGGCACAGAGCAAATACAATAAAGCATAAACCATACATTAAGGAGTATTAAACTTATTACATCATCTTCGGAGTTTTTGCAAAAGTAGTCATCATTGTTCGGAATGCAACGGAATAAAACTAACGATAAATAAACAGAGAGATGGGGAAGCCTGTCCCATCACTCCTCATGCTCCTCCTCAGCCAAGGCAGGGTCCCACTCGACTGTCCAACCCAGTGGCAAGGTGGACGGCCAAGTCACTCCAGCAACCATGTCCTCCAGAGAACCTGTAAAATTATGCCACAAGCAAGGCTGAGTATACTAATACTCAGCTAGACTTACCCGGTGTGAGGAGTCTACTCCTCTACCTCTAGACATGCAGCTGTTTGGCTGAGGGGTTTGGTTGCCAAAAGCACTAGATGAGTCTATAAATCAAGTTTTAGCTTTGTCAAGTACCGGCGGCGAGAGAGGTCCGGCGAGGGGCGGGGTTGGCTTCAGGAGGTTCTGGCGGTCACAGCGAGGTACGGCTCGATGGCGGGGGTGGTCGGAATCGGCCGGTCCACGTGCGCAGGCGGGTGAACTCATCGGCGGCGAGTGCTCCGGCCTAACCACGGCGACATGGGTCAATCCAAGGGCACGGGAAGCTTCACGAGGTGTTGAGGATTCGACACGTGCAAGGAATTGAAGAACAACTCACCGTGGAGCTCGGTCTACGTTCACAGGCGGTCGGGTGAAGTCCGGCGACCGTGGACTGGCTTCTCCGGTGAGGCAAACTGCGATTCCTTGCTCGGGGAGCTTCACTGGGGCATGCACGGTCTACTCTGAGGGTCGGACGCGGCTGGGAGGGGCTCTACTAGCCGGTCTATGGTGGCAGGGGATCGGGTGGCCGCAGGCACGCCGTGCGCAGGGCAATGCCGGTGATCTGGTGCTCCAGTGAGGTCGAGCGTGCGCGGAGGAGTACGGTCGAAGTCCCTGGGGGCTTTAAAGGCGCGGGCGCGGGCAGGGGCGCCGGCTCGGCTTTGGCGTGACGCGGGGCACGCGGGGGCGCGCGTCGGGCGTGCCCTGGCGAGCTCAGAGCGCGTCGAACACGTGTGTGTTTGCTTCTGCCATGGTTCAACGGCCGATTGGAGCACCTTAGCGTGAAGATCTTGGCAAAACCACTATGTACGATCTCTTCCCTACACCATATCCTACCTTTTTGAAGTGTGTCCCAAGCCAAGATACGGTCGGGGTAGGGAGAGATAGGGGTGGGAAGTTGCCTCTGTCCTAGCTGTCCAAACCGAGACAAAACTTGTGCCAAGTGGTGTCAAACGACCTAGGGTTGGGTTCAAACTTTTCGAGGGTATTCTAGAGGTATTTTGGCGCCACTTTGTCAATTGGGTCAAATGGTTTTGAAGTTTGAATGAGGGTGAACATGTTTGATCTTTGAAAAAGGGTTGGTTTTAGACTTAGAAAAATTCTGATTTTTCTTTTGTGCTCAACCCTTTTGTGAACCTTTTGGGGTTTTTCTGAAATCTTTTTGGGGTCACTTTCTTACTATTATTTGTAGGGTATCAAGTGTACTACAACTTTTATAATTGGCCCAAGTCATGATCATGGGGTTTTCATAGCCTTTTGATCATACTTACCTCTAGTGCTCCACTTGTCCAAAGGGGTTTGAATTAGGGTTTGGGCAATTCTCCCCTTATATGTGCATGACAAACCAAGGTATGACTTCTAAGATGGGGTGCACTTACTTAGGATTTTGAGCTCCAAATTTGGTGTACTTATCCCAACTTAAGTCACATGTGATGATGGGCTTACTTGTGTGGCCTTGAGTGGAAAACTCTAAGTAACACCTGGGGTGTTACATTAGCTTCGGCAGAAGATGAAGAGGATTGCAAAATAACAAAATACACCATAGAAGGGACCAGGCTCCAAGTGGTAGATCACATCAATCAAGCTAAAATAATTAAATGGCGTGATCGGAAGGTAAGACTGAAAAACATCAAACCAGGGCACTTGGTGCTTCGGAGTGTGGCTAACCCAGATACAGTGGGAAAGCTTCAGCTTAAATGGGATGGTCCTTTTTTGGTGGTGTCTTCATCAAGACCTAGATCCTACAGGCTGAAAGATATGGATGGAAATGACATTCCTAGGTCATGGAATGCATATGAACTCCGAAGATATTATGTGTAAACCTTGTAATTTTCTTATTTTTTTCCCTACGGCACCTTTTTCCTTTCAAGAGGGGAGAAAGGTTTTTAATGGGGCCATAGGTTGTAATTTTCAATTTTTGAGCAACCCTATGCAATATAAGGGCCAAATTCCCCCACATGTAAAATGTAAAGATCTAGGATTACACCATCAAGTGTAAAAAAGTATGAAGAAGCTCCAAAGTCATCCCTGATGCAGAGCTAAAATACCACCTAAGTAAAAGGTGAAGAAGCTCCAAAGTTGTCCCTAAGGGGATGCAGAGCTTAAATACCACCTAAGTAAAAGGTGAAGAAGCTCCAAAGTCATTCCTAAGGGGATGCAGAGCTGAATTACCACCTAAGTAAAAGGTGAAGAGACTCCGAAGACGTTCCTAAGGGATGCAGAGTCTGCATATGTATTTGAGCGTTTTTTTACCTTCGTCATACATCTGCATACTTCATCACATCATCTTTCGCATTCATACAAACATAAGAGCACAAAGCATTAACAAGGAAAGCGAGGACTACTACCTCCAACGAGATAAACCTTTGTATACACGAAGATGCTTTGTGTCAAATGAAATTTCGTTGTTCATAAGAGCCTGATCGTTGATTTTACTCAATAGATGCTTTGTCATGAACGAAAAGAAGGGAAGGTTTTTTCACCTTCGGCTCAAAAGCTACAAGCATTGGTTTCGTCCATAACAAAGTAGTAGGCACACGACTACAAGGTAAAAAGAATTACAAAGTATTTACAAATATTTATAATTCTGTTCACATTTCAATTACAAATATTACATTTCTTGCGCAAAAGAATTCCCAAAGTGTTTCTACAAAAATCAAGGGGAATCCTACAAAGATGACTTTAAAGCTTCAGACCTAGCTTCGGCTCATTGACCTTTGGCGCCATCACCCTAGAGAATGATGAAGAACAGAGTAATCAGAAATCTGGTAAGGAAAAATTTAAGGTAAAAGAATAAAACGTAAAGAGCTATACTTTATTCAGCAGGTTCCGGGCTTCGTTTCCAGCGAACTCGCGGCTACCCTTAGCCCAAATTTGATTAATGAACCTGTTCCCTATGCTTCGGGTTTTGGCTGGAACATCAACCAGGTCCTATGATGAAAGGTTGAAATTTGGCCTATTGACAGCCCTTGCATGATTGCACCTGCCTTTTATGAAAGTGGCGGCCGTACCACGAGAAGCCACTAGCGCACAGAAGTCTCCATGGCCGGTTATGACTTCATCAAGGACGTCAACCTCTTTCTCAACACATTCGAGTGCCCCGAGGTATATCTTCGGCACATAGGCTAGCTTCCTCAGATGCAGCTCCAACTGAATTGAATATGCTTTTCAATCGAGCGGTGCATTGGCTTACAAAGTTAAAGCATCTCTTCTTAAGCGCCCTTAGCGCTTCACTAAGCTTTGTGTTCTTCTCAGCTTCAATCTTAAGTGTCATTTTCAAAGCTTCAGATTCATGGTTGAATCGGCTGGAGCTCTCTTCCAAAAGTGTCTGAGCATCCGCTAGCTCTTTGCTCAATTTCTTATTCTTAGCTTGCACTTCGGCAAGGGATCCTTCGGCTGAGCACAGCAACTCATCTTTTTCTTTTAAGGAATCCTCAAGTTTTTTGATCTTATCTTCCAAACCCTTGACAATAACTTCGTTTTCCTATCCTCATCATCTTGTTGCATCTTTAAAGCTTTGCTCAGTAATAAACTCTGTGAAAACAAACTCAAAGTTAGAATACTCAAGCTATTACGGACATATCAAAGATAACTTGTAAAAAGGTTCTTACTTTGAAGTTAGAATAAAATAGGCTGCCTATGATATGCTGATGCCTATAGTAGTTGATGTCCTTTTTGAGCTCCCGGAATCCAACACTCTTAGACAGGGTACTTATAATTTTAGCACCAGCATGGTCGCGGATGCATCCCACGACTTCTTCGTCGACCCCGCTAAAGAGCATTGACCCCTACTGGTAGCCATAGGAGATCGCAAATTCTTTCAACTCCGATATATCCTCTTCAGAGAGTTGCTGGCCGCCTATGTGCCGTTGGTCGAAATTTGCTCCTTCTGAAGAGGTTTCATCAATCTTTTTTCCCTTGTCTGAAACTACTGCGGCCACCTCCTTCTCTGCAACCACATCTGATATGTCTGTCAATTTTGGACAGAGTGGTTGTGAGGTTTTCGTCTTCGGCTCCAATGGTAGCTTCGGCATCAGTTGGTTTGGCAGCTTTGTCTACCGATGCTAGGGGCGGGGTTTGATCAATCGCTTGCAGTATATTCATCATGCGTCGCTTCTTCTGGCCTCCGTCTCTCCCATCAACAGCCGAAGAGATCTTTTTTTGTAAGAGGCTCGTCAGTTCCAATCCCAGAGGACTTAGCGGTGTGAATGGGAAGGACTCAGTCATTAAGTAGAAGACGAAGGGCTTGCAATTTGTTTCGACACGTCTTGCGTCTTCGTCTTCTCAGAGGATTTTTTGGCAAGCTTCCGTTTTTTAGGAGCCAATACCTTTGGCTCTGGCACTGTTTTTATCTTCTTCAAAGTCTCTTGGTCTTCCTTGACAAACTGGACAGCTTGCCTACTCAGAATGCTAACAACCCTTTTTCTTTTGACTCCTCCGGCCCCTTCATCAAGCCTTTCAAAGTCAGGATACTCAAAGTTAAGAGCATCCATTACACAGTTTAACCTTCGTTTTGGACGGGTGCCGAAGGCAGCAGTCATCAGCTAGTCTTCTTTCTTTGTGTAATTCCTAAGAATCTCATTGCACATTGTTTCTATCAGCTCCAACCATTCAGTGCATGGTTTGCTGAATCTTTTTTGGAATTTGAATCGATAAGGAAGGCGTACTAGTTCATACTTTTTCCCTCCTCCTTTTTCTTCGGCATTCCCCATCCACTAGAGGTTGGGAAAGTTCTGTTTGCTAGATATTCCTGCACCAAGTCAATAGTGCTAATGTGCTCAACCACCAATCTAAATTCCACTTCGGCCAGTTGGCAGGGGGACCCTAGCTGAATATTGCACAAAGGTCGAGTCATGCCGAAGCTCAGCTTTAAGGGACTCATTACCATGGTCATGAGCTTCTCCCTCTTCTTCTCATCAGCCTTCATGTAAAACCATTCATTAGACCACCCGGTTGGCCATTTAGTGCGATAACCGATCACGGGGGCCTTGGTATCCTTCTGGTATGCAAAATTATAGCACCCAAAGTTCTTGTGAAGACCATCGGCTCTGGCCTTTGTATGATAATGAAGTTTGTGCACGCGACAAAACCCTTCGGCATTGGCACTTTTTCCTTGGCTTCGGAGATCCTATATGTAAACGCTAAGCCTAACAATAGTGTTTGGTGTCAGCTGATGAAGATATATCTCAAATCTCTTCAAACCTTCCCCTATCATATTAGTCCATCTTCATTTTCTCCAAAATATCCTAGCTTCTTCATCACAACCAGGTCCTCTGCTTTTACTATGGATTTTCCAAATTCAATATGACTAGGTTTGGTTGGGCTCAGAATGCTATTGTCCTCTTCACTTTCGTTGTCACTCCCAATTTCAGCTTTAGTTTGTTCAGTTTTGACATTGGAGGTACCTTCTGTAGTAGCTCCCTCTTGCACAACAAGACCTGAGCGCCCCATCACTTCTGATATAGGTGCTGTCTCAGTCACTTCAGTTTTGTCTCCCTCACGAGACACCCTGGTAGTGGATCTTACTGTGGCCATTTCAATGTTTAGTTTCTTTTAGACGAAGCTCATCTTAAGTGACGAAGCGCTTGTTTGAAAGCGACAGTTAAAATTTTCAACAGCACAACAATGCAATGGCAATGAATGATGTGGTAACTTCTCACCAACCTGTCTGTTTATATAGTCCTGTAGGAGAAGAAGGTGAACCGCCAAAGCGATCATACTAGCTGAACGGTGGACCGGCCAGTGCTCAGAATATTTTAATCGTTTTCAATAACAAGCTCACAGGAAGGTGTTTTTCGGACCTTTGGCATTCTGAAGCCTTTGTGTTTTTCGCAGACCGAGCTCGTTACGAAAAAACGATTTAGCATCGCAAAGGGCTACTGTTGGGGGTCTTCTTCTTCACCGAAGGTCCTCAAGACAAAAACACCTTCGGTAAAATGATATAGATGCCTACCCTTCCTCTGCCAAAGATTCTCAAGGCTAAGGCCTTGCATAGAAGCAACATTGCCAAATGTCGAAGCTACCATCAGCTTCGGTTCAAGTCAAGCAGAAGAAGAAAATACCAGGTAGACCTTAGTAATCTAGGTTGTCTGTAGATGAATGTTGAGGGTCATGAATGTAATTTCACCCGGGCTGCGTGCCGTGCCTATAAATAGGTGAACAGTAACATCGTACTATTCATGCTGGATTGTAATCACTCTCTCACGTCTTCACCTTCGAGCAAGCCAAAGGTATCTATGTAATATGAATTCTATTAATACTTGTACATGTTTTATAGGATGCAAATATGAATTAAATAACGAGGTACAGTGTGACAATATCTCCCAAGTTATTAGGCTCACCTACAGTTGTCCTTGTCCAACGAACTTCAGACAACCCTATAGGTGCCCCTAATCACTTAACAAGTTCGGTATCTGTGTTCTTTACTTTGTCCAAGAGCGTTTCACCCGTCATGCAGATATTACAACACATCGGAGGTATGAGAATGCGGAAGCAGTTACAATAACTTACTTTATTTTAAAGTAAGAAAGAGTAGTATTATTACAGACTAGAGCGAATATAGGAGTGCAGGACTAATATTATTACATAACTTGGGAGGCAAAAACCCCTCCCGATAAACAGTAAAAAGTTTTTCTTAAAGGAGGACACCTCCTCCCGCGGCTTCAGTCTTGGTTTTCTTCTTTGGGCACCACCTTGGAACAAAAGCAACAGAAATTTGCTGCTTCCCCACCTAAAACAACATTGGGACAAAGCCCTGAGTACGAAGTGTACTTTCGCAAGTCTTACCCGTCAAATAAAAAGACTCTCAAGGATATGCTAGCTTTAAGGGAGTCAAGGTAAGGCTTATTGAGAATCAAAGACTCTGTTTGCAGAAATGCTTACTAGTAGTGGATCCTTAAAAATCTAGTTTTAATTGTCAGGTTAAGTAAAATTACGTGTATCTAGAGTTCTTTCGACCCTAGTTCAAGCACTTCACCTATACTAGCCAATTTCTTATTCACCCTTCTTATTCACTAGAATGCTACGTGTAAGTCAGTGACCAAGTCTTCATGTCCGCGAAGTTATGGCGATCCGAATCGATTATGCTCAGCTGATGATCTCCAATCACACGACATATGTAGCACTTAACCCTTGCATATGTCAACTCGCCACCGGGGTTCTTAAGACCAGATCAGGTTCACGCCAACCGAGAGCACAGATACACCACCGTCCAGCCTCTTGCCACGGAGGGTACACCCTACTCTCGCCATCTCTCCACTCCCATTGTGTGTTATCTTATTCTGGTATTAGTCTGCCCGAGGCAAAGCTTACCCATGATGAGGCATGTGACCAGTTAAAGGGTCCTCAGTCAGTAGGCCTACATCGACAAGGTCCTTAATCGACTCAGACAAAGACACTACACTGAGGCACTCTTCTCGTGCCAGTCACCCGTCCGGTCTCAGCTTTATTATTTCACCCAAAGTTTGGTACCTGGCAAAGGTACATCTTTTCCGATGTTGAACCCATCATGGCCATGATGGATCCACCATCAAGTTTTATTTTTGAAAACATCCCACCCACTTTGAAGCATCATCTTTTGTCAAAACAAACCATTTTGTTTTTCTAGAGCAAAGCTAAGCATAAGAAAAACCTTTTTGTAAAACAGGGGATTAAGGAGAAGTAATCAATTCCAAGGAAGGAAATGCAGCAATTGGTTTAGCACACAACTCCTATCACCTAATGCATCAAGTAAGTGATAAAGATTTCAAAATAACAAGGAGGTGGAAAATGCACTGGGGCTTGCCTTGTGTGATAGGTGAGTCAGGCTCTGCTCCATAGATGTCAAAATAAAAGCAGTTTCCTACCTGAGGTTCAGGTGGTGGTGGTGGTGTAGTCCTTGCTTCTTCAACTTCTATCTCTTCTTCGTTTTCTATATATAGCCATAAATAATCATGAATGCTCATGTAATGCTCATGAAAGGGCAAAGAGAACAAAAGTATAATTTCCTAGGAATTCTCTAACTCTGGTAGAAAAGGAAAAAGAAAAAGACTCTACAGTGTTAGGCTGGAACCGGCCCAAGCTGGCCCATGTCTATGCAAAGTCGCGCGGGCCCGCACTGCGGTGTCCACTTTGCGCAGGGAACCCTGGTGGTTCGAAATTTCTATAAAGAGTCCCTCCCACTGTTCCTCTCTCTCACTGACCTTTGCAAATACACCCTCGCACTTTGATTTCTTTACATCCCGCAGCCCTCGGCCGTGGGCGACAGAGCAGCGACTCTGGCGAGCCCATACCGGCTGAAAAACGCAACGGCTAGACTTCTCCTTTGCTTGTCACTTAATTCAACCCTTCCCAACACTAATCCCTCAGTTAATTTCCAGACCGGAGCACGTCTGCTCACGATGACGGCGGAAACCGAGGATAATCCAAGGTGTTCTAGGCAATTCACGGTGGTCTAGTTCAATCGGATGGGTCGGTGAGCTTCAGGGGACATGAGGAAAGCTAGAACACCAATTAAGAAAGCTTGAACTGACATGTAGAAGGGTGGCCACGACGAGGTGTTCACGTAGCGGTGGTTTGGCTGATTTGGGGGAAATGGGAAATTGGGCGGCTCTGGTGAACAATTGGAGGCAGGTGTTAGTGCACTGGATGCGTATTTACCTAGCGGAGCCGCAAGTGCGCTCAATTTATAGGCTCCGGGGGTGGTGGCACGTGAATTTGGGTTGGCGCGGTGGCGGTCGGAGAAGAAAGGGGTCACTGGCGCACGAGATTAGTGGCTTTCACCGTGGCGGCTCTCCGGCGATCACCGGGCATGCATGACGCGATTCACTGCGACGTGGTACTGCGCTTAAGCACGTGGCGCACAGGCGGTAAGCGGCCAACGGTGGCGAGGCTTATCCCGAGTGATCGACGAGCATGGGGGTACGGTGAACTCAGCTGTGACCGAACCCGAGTTGATCCGGGTGCTAAGATCTTTACTCTCCTCAGTTATCCACTTGTACTGTGCACGAATCGTAGCAGCCGGCGTGAATCGCAGCATAGAGGTCGCCGGCGACGAGCTTCTCTGCGCTAGCGTTCTAATCCAAACACTGTACCATGGGAACCCTAATTCAGAGCCTCTGTCCAATCAACTTGCAGGACCCATAACTCCAATTTTTGTATAAGAATTTGCTAATCTCTCTGTAACAAAGTCCTAGCCCTTCAATCCTGCTACAATCTTGCTATGGTGACCATGCTCAAACACCCACTGGATCATCATCGAAAGGGCTCCCAAAGTTCATCCTATGTCACTGAATATCAAAATTCAGGCTTTAGGCTGACTGACAACCCAACTTTGGGCTTGTTTTTCTCCAATTTTTATACAGCATCAGTGCTTAGTCACTTAATCAAAATTGTTCTCCTTACATAGCTCTACAAACTTGATGTGTTGACCCTAGGCAAATTCCTCATACTTTGGAAGATACAAGGTTCTAAAGTTGGTCCAAATGCACTGATTTTAAGACTTAGCTATATGATCATAAAAGTGGCCTTTTTGCATTTAGGCCCAAATCTCATGGGTTCTTTTGCAAATCTCCAAATATGTGAACCATATGACTTGAGGTACCCTAATTTCATGATTTTTGCACTTAGGTCCAAAAGTGGGCAACATTTGCATATAACCCCTAGGGTTTTTGTCCAGGGTTTTCCAGGGGTCTATTTAGGGTTTTTGGTACTTCTAGGGTTTGGATACCACTTAAGTCCATTAATGGTGACATTTTATGATCATTACTAATAAGTTTTGAGGTTTTCTTTTATTTAGACTTTGTTTTCTCTTTTAAGCCCCAGTTTAAGGTTAAGTACTGTACCCTAGGGTTTCACTCATGACATGTCACCTCAATAGAACTTATTTGAAATTTTTGCCTATTGAATGCATTCTAAGTGTGACAAACACATGATATGCTGATGCTCATGATGTTATGCTCAAGTTTTAGTGGCAGTAACACCAGGGGTGTTACATACAGTTACTATTTTTGTCCCTTTGTATTCCTGTTCACACATTAAATAAAAAGGTATGTCCTTTATGACCTTCGTCTGATAAGCATTATATCCTTAGGAAGATAATGCTTCGAAAGGCGAAGGACCTTAATAATTGACAATTGTGTTGCCTTGTTCTTGATTCACAGCATTTGAGAACAAGTGACCAACAGCCGGCGAGCGACGCCAACCCCCCGCGCAAGTCCCAAAACCCAAACTGAAACGCGCTACATGCATAGAATGCCTTGGTAAGCATAGGGGAGGTATCCATGTCGTCGATGGAGCAGCGCAGCAAAGCATTGACGGTGGGGAAACAAGATCCACGGCGGTCCTCAGTACTCCGGCGAACAATTCCCCGCACTCCCGAGGCTCACGCGTCTGATGGACCAAACACGCACGATTCCTACCCAATGGCAAGTCCCCGCGACCCTATACCGAGCACCGACCGGCGGCTAGGCGAGGAGTCAAGTGCGGCGGCCTTAGCTTTTCTCTTCCCTCCCGCGGACGTCAACTTCTCTCACTCTTGGTTGATCGGGGCGGTCAGACGAGGCGAAGGGGGGAAGCAAGGGGGTGTTTGGTCTGCTTTTGAAGCCGAGGCAAGGTGGAGCCATGGGTAGCGAAGATGTCGGGCGGTGCAACAACCTACGCCGAGGTCCTCGGCTAGGAAGAGCGACAGGAGCGGGTGAGGACCCCATGCGCCAGAGAGAAGGAAGAGCTGGCGAGTGGGCCCCGCACGACAGCGACTGGGACCAACGCGCGCAACATGAGGCTGATGAAGGCTGGCCCACATGTCATACGTCCGACTCGGCTAGGCCTCGCGGTGGGACGAGTTGGGCCACGCAAGAAAAAAGGGAAGTGGGCTGCAAGTGGTCTATTGGCCCAAACTAGTTCCTCTATTCTTTCTCTTTTTTATCTTTTCTTTTCCACATCCAAATCTTCAATTCAAATTTAAATTCCTGTTTTGAATTACAATTTCCAGACAAAATTCCCATACGAACAATACTCCCACTGTTTGCCATAATATTATTTATTTATTATTATTCATTATTATTACCATTCCTTTCTTTTAACTCTTTTGCTCCCATATTCTTTGGGGCACAATTTAAATTTAAAGCTAATTTGTTTTAATTATAAGTTTGAGTTTAATGTACAAATAAAGAAATCCCAGCATGATGCATAAGTTCATGTTTTTATCTGGTATTTATTTAAAAGGAACTATGTCACATGAATAAAGTCTCATAAGCAAAAGAGTTTCTTTATTATTTCCAATGTCAACCGTCATGGATGCCCTATACCAGAGTTTACATTGCTAAAGATTAATGACATGTTAGAGAGAATCGATAAGACACTAAGTATATCACATAAAACTATCACAAAGCACTTCTCTAAAGATGTGTACACCAATGGAAGAGGAACAACTCACCGGATAACTTCGGAATGGAAACACTCATGATTGTGAATTGGTGCTCAACTCTTAATTAGACGTGGCATTATCAGCTTATTATATATAGTAGTATTATCATTATCATAGACTAGATACATAGTACGGAAGTACTATATTAGTATTGTAAAAACAACAAAACCAATCCAGCATAACTATCACACAATAATGATTCGATCTTTGTTATTCATGCATGGCGGTGGCCTGCATGCCTACTCGTCGTCCTGTTCGCTGGTCAGCATTACGCGGTGCATCCTTTCGATGTACTCAGAGGCCTTCTGGTTGATGTCGCGGTCGGCGTACCAGTTCTTGCCGTAGTAGTCGTCGTCATCGCTGGGACGCACCCTTGTCCCGTGGTAGTACCTCTGCGGCGGCGGTCTCGTCGCCGCTGCCGCTTCCACCTCCTGCCTCCCGCCGGAGCCATGCTTCTTGCACCCGAACAGGGACGCAAAAAAGGAGCTCTTTCCTCTCCCCATCGACGGCGCCGTACCACACTCTATATATAACGACTCTCGGCAAGCTACAACACAAATTGTATGATCGGGTTCGTCTCGCTGTCTCTCTCTCTCTTGCCTCTCGCAATGTACTACAGCAATTGGCTGCTGCTGGTTAGCGTTATGGGAATCAGGTCTCGTGTATTTATAGGAGACTAGGACGCGTGCGGTAAGACTTGTTTAGTGCTTGATTAGTCTACTCGATCGCCATTAGAGGGTTAGTACGGAAGGAGACATGCTTTGCGCGGTTAGGCAGCAGCTTTCTATGATTGATCGCGGTGTTAGCTATAGCAAGCTCTTTTTGACTGGCCATTCACAGGGCGGGCCGTGTAATCCCGGCGACATTTGTTTCATAACAAGAAGTTATTACTGGACAAGCAAAGCTTGGCTAGCTAGGCCGCTATATATATATCAAATTCAAGACTGAATTGGAAGAAGCAACCACACAAAAGGTGACGACTGAACCTGTCGATCGATGTTTCCAGTGTGCATGCTAGCTAGTGTGTATGTATCCATGACTTGTATATATATACTAGCACAAACTTGTACGCACGTGTACGTTTAGCTGCGCACGTAACCGTGTGTTCTTGAGCACCGCAAGGTCGAGTTGGGCAGCGCTATACATATACCGGCCGTCAGCAGTGACGAACGGACAGGGAAAGGCCTTTAATTTCAGCTGCTGAGTTGAAATATATATTGCACGTGCATGCAGGCTGCTGTGTAAAGTCGTAGTGCACTCGATTTGAACAGCTTAAACAACAGCAGTGCCAAGATTTAAAAGAGAGGATGGATGCATAGTATTCGCAAGACAGAGCCAGGGCGCATATATAGAAGTGGATTCCTGGAGTCGCTGGGCGAGAGGACCTCCCGTTGGCTGCAGCGCGCGTGCCGGGCAGAAATTTCCAAAAGTTTACAACTAAAGCTACTTTTTTTAAGAACGTATCTTTGTACGTATCTTGTACATATGAAAGTTTAGTGCATATATTGTATATATTAACTCATCATCACTTATCTTATATATAATGTCTCTATTTGTTTGGTATATTTTGCTAAGGACACCCTCCGACATAGTGGGGTGTATTAGTTGAAGGTGTTATTTGTAAGTTGCAATAATCAACCAGAGACGTTAGATCTAAAATATATAGTGATGATTTAATATGTACATCATGTGCACTAAGTTTACATGTGCACCAGATATGTCTTTTTTTAATCTTCGTGAAGACTAAGGTTGTTAGCATCACAAACTATAACTGAGATGATCGATGCGCGTAGATGCAGGTTGTAATATAATAAAGACGACCAAATCTGGAGGGTGTCGACAAGTCACGGGTTTGGCCATTCATACAAGAGCAGACAGAAAGCGACTTGTGCCTATTATTACGAGGGGCGCAAAAGGATGTCTGTCTGCCCATTCTCAGTTCTGGGGAACAGATGCCCTGTTTACTTAAACTGTTCATGACTCTCCTGCTGGTTCCTTCTTTCAGTCTAGTGTAGTAACTTATTGTCGTTAGTTCCTTGCGTGTTGGACCAGTCCAGTCGTTAGGCACGTCTGGTCATACAAGGATTGCTCGTTTGCTCTCTTTAGGGACAACTTTTAGAATAAGCTAGGGTCTAGGGATGGAAAGGACTAGCTAGACGAAGTTCTTTGGTTATAGGTAGGTGCTGGTGGTAAACAGGTTGTAAAGGTCTAAGACTTTGCATTACAGCGAGAAGAAAGTAATAATTACAGACAAAGACAATGACAGTTCAAAAAAAATTACAGACAATGCCCAAGTTGCAATGGGCATCATCAAGAACACACGAATTTTAGCCGGAGCAGGGTTGCTTTTAATTCAGCTTCCTTCATCCATATGCCACACATGCATTGGAGAGGACCTAGCGGTAGGCATCAACAGAGGAACACTTGTCATCATATTTAAGCCACGGACATTTCACCAAACAACAAACTCGGCAAGAGGTCTTTGTCGAGTGCTAGATTTTTGGCACTCGACAAAGAAGCCTCTTTGCCGAGTGCCGGCCCTCCGCAAAGGCTAACGGCCGTCAGTTTTAGCGGCCGCTAACGGCCATTTGCCGAGCGCCATCTTTGCCGAGTGTTCGTCCCTCGGCAAATATGTCTTTACCGAGTGTATTTCTGTGTCGAGTGTGCTGCACTCGGTAAACGAGCTCGTTATCGAGATCAGGATTTTGCCGAGTGCGGTTCTCGGCAAAGCGCCTGGCACTCGACAAAAGCCCGGATTCCGGCAATGAACAATGATTATTTGATTATGTTTGCTAGCGGTTATGATAGGCGGTTGGCTACACTACACCTTCGAGCAACATCAACAATCCAAAAGGCACGGCCACGAGAAACAAGAATACTGAAGAAAGAACATAGATAGCTGCCGTGTGGGACAGCTGGGGTGGGCTCGCCGCACGTCCAGTTAGAGTCGTGGAAGTCGGCGCACACGGCGGCTGCCAACGCATTGGGGCTCGTTTGTTTTACTCCCGCCGAATCTGCCTGGGTCAGTGGGTCAGCTGCCTGGAGTTCGATTTTGAACGGCTGAGAGGCTGGGATGGTTTGCCTGGCAGGCAAACCAAACAAGCCCGGCAGCGCGGAGCACCACTTTCAGCTCCGAGAGCGCAGGCGCACCGAGAACTCGCGGAGATCAGTCTGGGATAGTAAGCTCGGCGTGCTTGGAGATAGTAGATTTAGTTCGATTATTTGAATTTGTTCGGAAAATTTAGATTTGAACTGCAGGTCACTCGAAACTTGGAAAACCGTGCATGCAAAAATAATATCCATGCTACTTAGCACAAGTTACGACCGATTTCAGGAGCGGACCCGAAACTTCGAGCACCATGCTCACTCAACATGGCTGTGAACTTGCCATCCAGGTGTTTAAAATTTGTATAAAACATAAACAAAGTCAGAAAATCATTAAACCTGTCCACGTGTCATGATATCATATGTAGAGGCTGTGATAAAATTTTGAAAAAGTTTCGAGAAAACTGTGACGCACTATGTGTACAAACCTAAGAGATCCACATTGAAACTCTATGATTTCATGTGTAGTTCTCTTAGATTTCTACACATAATGTCTCACAACTTTCTCGAAACTTTTTCAAATTTTTATCACAGCCTCTACATATGATATCATGACACGTGGACAGGTTTCATGATTTTCTGACTTTGTTTGCGTTTTATACAATTTTTAAACATCTGGATGGCAAGTTCACAGCCATGTTGAGTGAGCATGGTGCTCGAAGTTTCCGGTCCACTCCAGAAATCGGTCGTAACTTGTGCTAAGTAGCATGGATATCATTTTTGCATGTACGGTTTTCCAAGTTTCGAGTGACCTGCAGTTCAAATCTGAATTTTCCGAAGAAATCCAAATAAACGAACTAAATCTACTAGCTATTGAAAACACAACTATAATTGTCCCAAAATGGTACATGTAGGTCTATATAGTGTAGGAACACACCACAAAAAATTTGGTTGGGAAAATAAAAAAAATACAAATGTACTTTGCCGAGTGTCAGCTGGTTGACACTCGGCAAAGTAGCCTTTGCCGAGTGTCGCCCAGGGGACACTCGGCAAAGAATAGTCAAAGAATCTTTGCCGAGTGTCGCCCAGGGGACACTCGGCAAAGTCGCCTTTGCCGAGTGTCAGCGATCTGGCACTCGGCAAAGAATATTTTAAAATTTTAAAAAAATCTTTGCCGAGTGCCAGATCGCGGGCACTCGACAAAGAAGAGAAATAAACCGCCCGCGGGTTCTCCTTTCTCCTTCTTTCTCTCATCTCACTCTCTCTGTCACCCCGTCGTCCGCGCGCTGCCGTCCGCTCGCCGCCACGCCCGCCCCTCGCCGCGTCGTCCGGCCGCCCCTCGCCACGGCCGTGCCGGCCGCCCGCCGCTCCCTCACCCACCGCGCCCCTGCCCACCGCCGTCAAGACCGCGCCCGCGTCGCGCCGCCACGCCGGCCGTGCCCGCGCCGACGCCGTGCCCCTCGCCCACCGCGCCCGCGCCCTCGCCACCGTGCCCGCAGTCGCGCCCGCCGTGCCCCTCACTCGCGCCCGCCGCGCTCGCCGTGCCCGCGCCCGTGCCACCGTGCCCCTCACCCGCGCCCGCTGCGCTTGCCATGACCGCGTCCGCGCCGCCGTGCCCCTCGCCCGCCCCCGCCTTGCCCGCGCCGCCATGCCCCTCGCCCGCCCCGCCGTGCCCCTCGCCCTCGCCCCTCGCAGTGCCCTCGCCACCAACGCCGCGCGCCACCACCGCTGCCGGAGGCCGCCTCCTCGCGTGCCGCCACCGCCGCCCGGCCACGCCACGCGTACCATCGTCGCCCCCACGCGAGGTATAAACTTTTTATGCATCAATTCACCATGTAGTTGTGGATCTACCAATTTATTCGCATCTCCATCATGAAGCATTGTGATGGCTTGCAATGGGAAATAAGAAATGTGGTAACTGCTAGTAGTGTATACTGGTGAATTTCTTCTTATTGTGTGCATGTCAGCCATCATGCTGTTAGTTTTATTTGCAGGTTTTAAAAACCTCAACGTACAGGGGAGGTGCTGTCGATTTTTTTTTGTATTAACAGACTTGTGTTTCTTTTTTACAGAGAAGATACTTGTCTTCCTAGCCGCTGCGGGTTTGCCTGCACCGCGTCACCACTGCACCGACCCGCCATAGCCCCACTAGCCTGACTCCACCGCCACCCTAGGTATAACCTTTATTTCCACATCATGGTCGTAGATCACGTAACCTAGTTAGGCGTCTCCTGTTCGAAAGAGATACGGTGTAGATATGCAGATCTTTGCATATCTACAAATGTATCAGTTTCGAATTGTCCACGTTTTTTGGACAGCCCGAGGTTGCGTAGATGGTGTTAGTTTCATGCTCTACTCCGGTCCGAGATAGAGTTTCGGCATCACCTCCCTGTTGTTCTCCGAACAGTACACTCTCCCTGCCAGGACGTGTATCCAGAGAACAGCGGGGAGGTGCTGCCGAAATTCTATCTCGGATCGGAGTAGAGCATGGAAACTAACTCCATCTACGCAACTGCGGCTGGGATTAGGACCTATCCTCAACTATTAGAAGGTAGGAACGTAGTGTACATGCATTACATGTCTATATTAAACTATACTCGGTTATACATGTTAGAGGATGGAGGACCGTGAGTGGATGTACACGGGCTACGTAGGACGTAATGATGTCACCCCTGAATGGATTAGGAAGACTGATGCTTTGTGGAACGGGCATGTGGCGAAGCTGCTAAAGGAGCGAGTCTAGTCCCTTGTCCGTGCAGCAAATATGCCAACAGGAAAAGGAAAACAAAGAAGGCCATGGTAGAACATATTTGGAAGAATGGATTTACGCCGGACTATACTTGGTGGATCTTCCATGGTGAAGCGCATCGCACGAGAGAGGAGGTGGTGAGACAACGCGTCGAGGATTACAATGCTGATGCCAGGGTAGCGGACATGTTGAACGACTATCACGAGGCACAGTTCGCTGAAGGACGTATGGAGGACGAGCCAGAGGCGACCGCAAAGGCATTCTACGACATGTTTGATGCGGCACAGAAACCCCTTCACGGCAAGACAAAGGTTTCTCAGCTGGATGCCATTGGGCGTATAATGGCGTTCAAGTTGCAGTATAGCATGAGTCGAGACGCCTTCGATGGTTTGTTGACAGTTATTGGCAGCCTGCTTCCGGAGGATCACGTTCTGCCAAAGAGCATGTACGAGGCACAAAAACTCCTTCGTGCACTCAAGATGACCTATGAGCAGATACATGCTTGTCCGAAGGGCTGCGTCCTATTTAGGAAAGAACACACTGAGGCAAAGTACTGTCCGAAGTGTAAATCGTCTAGGTTCATGGAGGTAGACTCTGGTGATGGACAGAAGAAGCAGCTTGACATCCTCGTGACAATCCTATGCCACCTTCCATTCATACCGAGGATCCAGCGTCTATACATGACAGAGGAATCCGCGAAACAGATGACATGGCACAAAAAAGGCAAACGATACAATCCTGACAAGATGGTTCACGCATCCGATGGTGAAGCATGGACCCACTTTCATGCCATTCACCATGAGAAAGCCGAAGAGTCTCGTAATGTTCGTGTTGCGCTGGCCACATATGGGTTCAATCCCTATGGAATGACCGCTGCCCCATACACATGTTGGCCCGTGTTCGTTATCCCCATCAATCTCCCCTGGCGTATGCTTTCAAAGACAGAACATATTCGTGTCGTTGATAATTCTTGGACACCCGGGGAATAAAATGGGCGTGTACATGGAGCCTTTGATTGATGAATTGGTCCGTGCTTGGGAGGAAGGGGTATGGACGTACGACCGAGCTACGAAGACAAACTTCAAAATGCATGTTTGGTACGAGTACTCCATGCATGACTTTCCGGTGTATGGGCTATTTTGCGCCTGGTGTGTTCACGGTAAGTTCTCATGCCCAGTTTGCAAGGAAGCTCTTAGGTTCATTTGGTTGAAGAAGGGTGGCAAATATTCGTCATTCGATAAACATCGACAATTTCTCCCTCCTGACCATGCATTCCGACTAGACATCAAGAACTTTACGAAAGGTGTCGTGGTGACAGACCGCCCACCTGCAATGATGACTGGTGCCGAAGTTCCCCAACAGATAGATGGTCTCGTGGCCAACCCAGAAGATGGTTTTGTGGGATATGGTGAGCAACATATGTGGACACATAAGTCGGGCTTGACTCGGCTCCCCTATTATGATGACTTGCTCCTTCCACACAACATTGACGTGATGCACACTGAAAATAATGTCGCCGAGGCACTTTGGGCAACAATTATGGAGATTCCTGATAAGTCAAAGGATAACGTAAAGGCAATAGTGGATCTGGCAGAGTTATGTGATAGACCAAACCAAGAGATGAAGCCGCCTAGGCCGATTTCGTCCTTAGCAGGGCCCAGAGGAAGGAAGTACTACAGTGGATCAAGATGTTAATGTTCTCTGATGGGTATGCAGCTAACCTGAGTAGGGGGTGAACTTATCTACTCTGCGAGTCTTAGGGATGAAGAGTCATGACTTCCACATATGGATTGAACGAATTCTTCCAGCGATGGTTCGAGGCTATGTCCCTGAGCATGTCTGGCTAGCGCTTGCAGAGTTGAGCTATTTCTTACGCCAGCTTTGTGCAAAAGAGTTAGCTCGGACCGTGATTGTAGACTTGGAAAGGATGGCACCCGTGTTACTGTGTAAGCTGGAGAAGATCTTTCCACCCGGCTTCTTCAATCCGATGCAGTATTTGATTCTTCATCTCCCGTATGAGGCACGAATGGGGGGGCCCGTGCAGGGACATTGGTGCTATCCAATCGAGAGATGTCTAAAGACTATCCGAAAGAAATGTAGAAATAAATGCAAAATCGAGGCTTCCATTGCAGAGGCATACATACTGGAGTAGGTGTCAAACTTCACAACAACTTACTATGGTGACAAACTGCCGAGCGTGCATAATCCACCCCCTCGTTACAATGATGGCGGCAATGAATCGAACCTCAGCATTTTTCGAGGGCAACTCGGAAGCGCGAGTGGTTCGACCACCAAGACCCTGAGACATGAAGAGTGGCGCCATATCATGCTATATGTATTGACCAACCTTGAAGAGGTGACGCCATACATGGAGCAATTTCTTTATGAATTCTGGCGTCGATCAAGGGACCCAACTCCACAGGAATATGATACCCTTCTTAGAAAGGGTGCGGGAAATGGATTGCTCGATTTCATTTCCTGGTTTAAACGTAAGGTACGTGCTTAGTTTGTCATTTGAAGTTTCTCTTACGTGCGAATAATATAACAATCTAGCGTGTTTGAACTTGTAGGGCCAAAGAGAGCCGTCTATGAGTGCCGAGTTGAGACAAGTAGCCAATGGCTTTGCCTATAGGGTCAGGAAATTTTCTGGGTATGACGTCAATGGATACCGTTTTCGCACAACAAGCTACGACCAAAGTCGGCCCAATCGAAAAACCACATGTTCTAGAGTCTTTACGCCCGGGCTTGACGAGGTCGAGTATTATGGAAGAATTGAAGAAATATATGAACTCAATTTTCATGGTTCCAAACCTCTTACTCCAGTGATATTCAAATGTCATTGGTTTGACCCTAAAGTTATGAGACGAACACATTCTACTCTTGGGCTAGTCGAAATTCGACAGGATTCCACCTTACCAGGAGACGATGTCTATATTGTGGCCCAATAGGCCACACAAGTGTATTATCTTCCATATGCTTGCCAAACGAAAGAACATCTTATGGGTTGGGATGTTGTGTATAAGGTATCACCGCACAGTAAATTACCTGTTCCAAACGATGAAGATTATAACTTAGACCCGGACACATATGATGGAGAGTTCTTCCAAGAAGATGGGCTAGAAGGGCGATTTGAGATAGACTTAACCGAAGCGATTGGAATGGAAGTAGATATTGAAATGGTTGTTGATGAGGAGGATGATGAGGTGAATGAGAATGACTTAGAAATGCTTGAAGGCAATGCCAATGATGAACTTGCGCCTTCAGATGGTGTTGACTATGAAATGGTTGATAGTGATGATGACACTTATGATCCGGCTAACCCGGACACATATGAAGATTATTTTTAATCGATGTAATGCTATATTTCATTTATTTTGCATATGTTTCTAAATACATATTTTTTATCTGTGCTTAATTGCTTACTCTTAATTGCAGGTTGTTGGATAAAGATGGTGGGCGGTGGGACGAGGACGAGGAGGGGGAGGGGGAGGGGGAGGAGGAGCACCCGTAGGATGGAGGAGGAGGCGCAGCAGGACAACGCCGTACAGCAGCAGGTGGAGCAGCAAGCCACTGTCGATGCGGCGCAGCAGGACGACGACGATGTGGCGCAGTAGGACGACGACGACGACGCCGCTCAGCAGGACGTCTCTGGTTCTGGCTCCTCAGGTTTGAGGAACGTCTACTTGCGAGGTCCCGCGAGTCTTCCTCAGTGACCCATACTTCGTGACAGACGTCCGCTGATACGACCTGATGGGGAGAGGTAGGTAACTTTAGATGTTGTTGCTGCTTTTTCATATTATATGTTCAAATTAATAATAGAAACTAATACTTAATCTTAATCACTTGGACATGTCTTGGATGGTTTTGGAGAGTGCAGGGGGTCACGGCCGCCTCCCCAATGGCATCCTCGGCCTTCTATGCAGGGAACACTTCCCTGGACTTGTCGAGTACGCCGGAGCGACGGGCCCAGCCTACACCTTCGACCATTATGCCGTTGCCCCCGATGCAGTAGATCGGGACGGCAGGGAATTCAACAACAAGGCGGAGCGGGTGAAGCAAGAGCTGTGGGTAAGTCTTCCTCGCACTATATTGTTTAATAAGTCGCATTTGTTGCATATTCTTGAAATAATGTATGGATACATCATCTTTGTATGTAGGATTTCTTCAGATGCGAGGCTGGATACGAGGCCAGGGCGGATGTGGTGGCTACCACGAGCTATAAGAAGCTCGTCGTGGACATGCACTACGAGGCGTGCATCCAGGCCATCGTCACTTACCACGGCTCCGTCCTTGGGGAGAAGGTGAGCAATAAGGACGCCTGAACCATGTCGTTGACTCCGGACCAATATTTGCAGGTAAATACAAAACTTTATTATTGGTACTAAATATACTTAATTTTATCTTCTGATATATATGCTGTGTACTTGTATTTTTTTAGATGATTCCTTATTGGTGCGCCGCGCATCCTGAGTGCTGGGAGCAGATGGTGCAGAGGTGGTGCTCGGCTGAGTGGGACGAGGCGCACAACGCTAGCCGGGAACGGCGTTTGATGATGCAAGGTCCCTCCCACCATCAAGGCAGCCGCAGCCTGGGCAAATACGCGGAAGCATGGGTACGCGCTCTTTTTTATTTAGGTATGTAACTTTCGATTAGACATGATTTCTAACCATCTCGTTGGTTTTCTCGCAGTCGGCGTCACATGGTGGCCAGCCTTGCTCCATCTTCTCGGCATATGCTATGGCCCACAAGGGGAAGGCGACGTCCGACGTCACCTACAACCCGGATGACGGGCCCGAGGCGTACACCAACCCCGCCGTCCACAGCCGCCTTAGTGAGTACACCGCCATGGCCAAGGAGGTCCATGGGCCAGATTACGATCCGAGGACCGAGGACATCGACGGAGATGTCCTCATGAGGGTCGGAGGAGGCAAGAGGCATGGGCGATACTGGATTACCGATGGGGCAATCGACTCGTCCTCCACTCCCACTCTATCTCAGGTGCGAGCAAGGAGCACGAGCGCGAGCCCAGCCATACGACCTCGGCAGGACAGCTCACAGCATCATATCCAGCAACTCCAGGTTATTCCTTATCTATTCATCGTTCATTGATTATTATATATCTTCTCTTTGCATTATCGTAACATTAGGGCGAAATATTATAGACTCAGCTAGATGATGAGAGGAGGCAACGTGAGGACCTGGAGAAGAGGATGGCGGAGATGTTCGCGTACATGCAGAGCCTTGGCGCCGCACAGGATCATGCTCCACCATCTCCGTTGTTCCCTGCAGCTGACCCTGCTGAGTTCACTACTCCTATGAGTATCAAAATTTTAGTACTGCATGATATATATTCATATGTTCTCACACATGCAATCTCTTCTCTGTGCAGGGTCAATCGGCGGCGTCAAACAACCCTCACGCTTCGTCCAGCACTTCGCCGAACCAGTCCAGCCGCCCACCTTGTTGATGACCTGTTTTGTGATGATCCAGACTTATATTTGTGAGTGTTGGTGATGTTAGTTATACTTGGTCTTGTGAGATACTTAGTGAGACTTATGTGTTGTGAAACCTGATTTATGTGGGGATATTTGTGATATATATGGTGTTGATGATAAATGTGTTGATTCTGTGATGTGAATGATATATAATGTGATGTGAATGATATATATCTTTTGTTTGTTTGGATGGAATAGCAAAAACAAATAAAAAAGGAACTTCCTGGTCACTTTGCCGAGTGTAACACTCGGCAAAGAGGTTCTTTGTCGAGTGTCAAGACCATAACACTCGGAAAAGAACCAAGACCTGGGCACCGGTATAGGTTCTTTGCCGAGTGTAATGTCTGTGGCACTCGGCAAAGAGGCACGCTTTGCCGAGTGCCGCACGTAGCACTCGGCAAAGAGCCTGACATGAGGACCCTCCCCGGCGGGTCCTTTGCCGAGTGTCCCAGGTGGCACTCGACAAAGATGGATTCTTTATCGAGTGCTTCTGGGAAGACACTCGGCAAAGGTAACTCCTTTGCCGAGTGTCATCCGTGACACTCGGCAAAGACGCCGTCTCCGTCACCCGTCGCCGTAACGGTCGCTTTTCTTTGCCGAGTGCTCCCTAGCACTCGGTGAACCTCTTTGCCGAGTGCCCGAGAAAAAGTACTCGGCAAAGAAGGCTGTGCCGATGCACTGTTTACCGAGCCTTCTTTGCCGAGTGTCACACTCGACAAAGCCTTTGCCGAGTGTTTTTAAGGCTTTGCCGAGTGCTCTAGGCACTCGCCAAAGCACTCGTTTCCGGCAGTGACTAAGGTTAAATTAGTTCAAGGTTCAGGAGCTACCGTTTTAGAGTCCACTAACACTCTTGAGATGAGTTGGTTTCTTCTTGCACAATCAGAGTAACACTAAAAGTCCGACGGCCTGTATAAGTTCCAATGGCTAAGGGCAAAGTCGTTAGATATTAACTAATTGATGACGGCCACCAAAAATAAAATTAACGTATGAGGCTTACCTTGACAGCCGTCGCAAAGTAGGCTATGTCTGACAAGTTGACCTAAGCCGTCAAAAATAGATGGAACTGGGTATAACGGATCCAAGACATCGTGCATGTTTCATAATGCGCATGGACGTCTGAGAGCCAAGGCGCAGCCGCCAGAACTCCCGCCACCGCGCGTTCTCCTCCCATCGCCAGCCGCCGCTCCATGTGCTCTCGCTGCTCCTCCAGCGCGCCTAGGAGCCTGTGCCACCGCGCCCACACTTATCCACGCTCGTGCGTCCTCCCTGAGCCGCAGGTCCGCACATCTCCCCGAGCCACCGCGCCATCATCTATTGCCTCGCCAATGTCCACGCAATCGACAACCGCCGTTGAAGCAAGCCCCATTTTATGTAGTTTGAAATTTAGGCATGCATGCATTTATAGTTTAGTTTAGTTTAATATATAGTTTAGTTTAAATTGAATATGTAGAAAATTTGATGTGTATATTGTATACTTAATTTACTATTCTTTATTTCCGACAACCAGTTTATGAATATATAATATAATTATGTTTTTAGTCCAACGATAGATATCTAGAGTATTCAAACTTCTAATTTGTGATATCTAGAGTATTCAAACATATAATTTTCAAGGGTAATTATTAAACCCTCAGAAATAGGGTCTTTTAATAATATTTATTTATGTTTTAATGTTATTTAGTATGAAATAGCATATTAGTTATTTATTAATTGAAGTATTTGGCATGAGATAATAATTATACCATAAAAGTAAAGCTTATTTTTAACAAACAGAACCTATGTGTAACCCATTTCGGAACGGCATACCTCACATGTGATACATGTGAGGTGTACTGAGCTAAAATTATCCCTTTATTGGACAACCTTGGAGTAACCAACATAGCGCATATTTATGACATGGCATATGCTCGTGTATAATTTTGGTAGCATAACCCCTTTGTTCTCTGTTACACCATTTTTGGACGTGCAAAAGGAGAACACCGAGTTATGATGTCGAACTTTCGCTCGAGCTCATGCCTCGTCGACAAACATTCGGAGAAAGTGGCCACAATTGGAACCAACTAGGTAACGGCTAGTAGGCTTAGTTAGTTAGCTTTGGAACTTTAGTTATTTGATGTCAATATTTGAATGATTTGGAACTATGTGTGAATGTGGATCGACTAAATATGATGTGTGGAACTTCGTAATATTTGTGATATGTGAATAATATAAGATCTGAGATATGTATTTGTGGTTGTGAATGTTGCTATGTGGAAAAAGATGTGTGTTGTTGTAAGGAAAATGGACCCTGGCCATTTGGCTAAAGAGATTTTGGTGTTTGATGATTAACATAACATGCAGACTATTATGTTTGCTAGTTTTTATGTTTATAGTTCACAGGATTCTTAAGAACAAAAGAAGCCCATGAAAACAATGAAGAAATCCATGAAGTGGGCAGTCAGCCAGCACACTGGTGGTGCACCGGACAGTGAACAGTAACCTATCTGGTGGGATCCCAGACAGTCTGCGCAGAGAGGCCCACAACGGGCACTCACGGGCTATAGCACCGGACTATCCGGTGTGGTTAACGGTCGGATCCAACGGTCTACTGCTACAGACCCCAACGGTCGGCTGACGTGGTAGGGCACCGGACAATGAACAGTGTATGTCCGGTGTGCACCGGACTGTCTGGGGCGCCCGTCGACAGAAAGCTGTTTCTTCTGTCTAACGGCTATAATTGTGGGGGAGGCTATACACTACACCAAAATAGTGAATTTTCTAGAGCCTAAACCCTAGGAAGTTAGCCCTAAACTCTAGGAAGTTAGCTAAAGTCTCGAAAGTAAAGCCATCCCGTCGGATGTTTGGCTCTTAGAAACTTTTTGTCGGAAGTTAGCTTAACTTCCTAGAGCCCTATAGGAAATTAGCTAACTTTCTATAGTCAAAGCAGCCTCTCAGAAGTTAGTAGGTTCTCGGAAGTTAATAGCTTCACGCCGTCAGCACCGTCAGCCGACTAACTTCCTATGACTAACTTTATACGGCTAACTGTAGCCCCTAGAAATTTACCTGGCTAACTTCTACGGCTCAATTGACCTCTAGGAAGTTAATTGGCTAACTTTCTACGGCTGACTGTAGCCCCTAGGAAGTTAGCTGGCTAACTTCCTATGGCTCAATTGGCCTCTAGGAAGTTAATTTGACCAGCATTACAATTGTTGTTTATTTTTATTTTACACCACTTTCCACAACATAACAAATATATCAACAACTATATAGCACAACATATTTTCACATAAAACATCTCACACACAATCACATAACAATATTTAAATCCATAGTCTCATCAATTACATCACAAAAGTCTCATCCATAGCCAAATACATAGTCTTATCAATTACATCACAAAAGTCTCATACATAGTCATAATAAGACACATCTCATCCAGTACTAATAAGAGATAATATCTCATACATAGTCATAATAAAAGTCTCAAGTATCAGAACACATAACATGGAAGCTCACGATCGCCAATCACCATCGGGTTAAAGTGACGAGTGATGGTCGATACCTCCACTAGCGAAGAGGGTTTCGACAAAGTCTAACCCGTCTTCTCATTCATGCGTCGGTAAGGTAGCTGGAGGGGTCTAATATACATGTACAAATGATATTTGCTGAGTTACATCATAATATAACTAACAACAAGTAAATGATGATGAATTTGCATAACTGATGTTCGGTAGGTGGAGATGTAGGTTTAGGTGGAGGTGAAGACCAAGGAAATGAACGGGAGGTGGGGGGCACCGGGACGTGTATCCCTTGGGCATGTGCTAGTTGCTACAAAATTATCAAACTCTTTCACATCAGCATTTTAAATCAATACATATCTTAAAGTGAAAGCTATTATCTTTTGAACTTACTTGTATGAGTGTTTGCTGTTGTTGAATCTATGTAGCATAATATTCATGCTGCATAGCTTGTTGCTTCAAGTAATCCTAATGTCGCCTAAGTTCTCCTCGTAGTTGCTCCACTTCTGCTGGATCTTGAGTGGAGAGACAGAGCTACGAGCAGCAAACCTTGACGAACCTCCACGCTGAACCCTCACCTGGCTCGAGTTGATGACGTTAGCAAACATTGTGTACCTACAAAACAAGTAACATCACGACAGATTCAGAATACATGTATTGCACTCAACCAATGAAACAATATAAGATATGTAGAGTCCACACCTTCCATGAGCTTTTCCACCACTTGCATACACAACCTGAGGATCAATAGGTGAGGTCCTCTAGTCATAGTCTGGTCCGTGCTGACTAGACATCGCCTCGCCATATGCAGCCTTATACAAAAGAACAATGCAATCTTACATACAAAAATCCATATAAACAGAACCTACAAAACATTTAAAAACACTCACCACACAATCTGTTGCCTTTTGGCTGCACAATACATCTGGATTTGTAGGATCTGGTCCTCTGTGCCCCCTAAGGTATATTTGAACATCACTAGGCACTGCATCAGTGCTAGCTTCCTGTATGTACATTTGACAAACATTATAACTAGAAATTATAGTAGCAGTAGTAGTAGCAGTAGTAATCACCCACTATATATATATTCTGATTTCTTAAACTATTTTCTCCAAAGAAATATTCGTTGCATTCTATCCTATAATAAACACCTTAATAATTTGGCGGTACATGAGAGCTGCACTCAAGCAATTCATAAGGAAATGCTGATGATTCCATGCATCCTGATTAATTCACTATGATGTATGTGATCCAATCTAATCTGTGCCGTCCGTAGCGGATCGAGTGGACGAGAGTTAAACGTAACCCTTCGGCCTCGTACATTGATAAAAGAACCCCTGAGTTTCTAGGGAATAAACCCGCCGTCCCCTCGGGGTGTTTACTGAGTCATAGGATTTCTTGCGTAGAAGACCCTATGCTTTCTTGTATATGAGGCCCAGTCCAGAGAGGATTTAAAATAGAGAAATGATTATAGAATTTAGTTTTTAATACAAAAACAATACTAGAAACTTGTAAAATGCATAGAAAATTCATTCTAGCTCCAAATTGAGCCATTCCAATTTCTAAAATTTTGTGATTTTATTCTCCATCACCTAGAGTCTCTGTTTTGTCATGAAAACAGTTAGAAAATCAATTTCTCATTTAATCCCATTTCAAGCACATTAAACCTTAGGAAATTCATAACTTAAAATCTATAATTCTAAAAATTATGATTCCCGTTCCTAGGTTCTTATTTTAATGTGTAGAATTTTATTGTATATTTTATTCACATGTTTGGTGCAATGTTAATTTTTGCTATACTATGTATGTAATGTGTTGATGTGAGTAGACGAGCAAGCCACTGTGGATTTTGAGGTTCAACAAGTAGAAGTGGTTGAGCAGGAGCTCATTGAAGGCAAGTTGTGCCCTTGATCACTTACTTTTCCCAGCCATGTTCTTATTAATTTTAATAATCTGCATAGGTTAATTTTGATGGGATCCTTTAGGTTACCCCAGTTTTGGTTATCTTTATACCTTGTTCACCACTGAAATACTTTTGGGTTGTACTCGCTATTGCTTTATGTGGATTGGGTATGGAGATACACTATTCATGATCATTCTGTTATTATCTTGTTAATATTACTGTTCATGTTAAGATCATTAAATTAATGGGAACATGGAGCGACCACCCGGGAAAACAGTGCTACCACAAGGGTTTAATGGGACGCCCTTGGCTGATTAACTAGGAAAGCTAGTGCAGGTCTTCCTTACCCGAAAGGGGCAAGGGCAGTAGGGGAGTTGTCAGTGTAGGGAGGTCCTTGGGTTGATTTTGCTGCGATGGCGGTCAGGCGAGGGATTCCTGCACTGGAGCTTCCTATAAACTGTAGCGGGATTTCTGAAGCTAGTGGAACTTTGTAAAGGCCTCGTAGTGTTACCCTGCCTCGCCTCCTCGGTAGAGGTGTATGGGATTGGCCGTCTCTTGGCAGATGGGTAACATGACTTGTGGGTAAAGATGCGCAACCTCTGCAGAGTGTAAAACTAGTATACTAGCCATGCTCACGGTCAAGAGCGGCTCGTACCCTCACATGATTAATTATGGAACTTAAATTCAATTTGACATTTGCATCGCATTTGGGATTATTTTATTATTAATTTTCTTTATTATTATTAAGGTTTGGTATTTACTTACACTTAGTAATTGCTAATAAAATTTTGACCAACTTATAAAAGCAATGCTCAGCCTCAGCCTTTATTTCATTGATCAGCCTTACACTTCATGAACTCCCACCTTTGGTGAGTTCATGCCACATTATTCCCCACGACTTGTTGAGCTATGAACGTATGTGAGCTCACTCTTGCTGTCTCACACCCCCCACAGGAGAAGAACAGGTGGTCGAAGAGGAGCCGCCTAACACTGAGGCATTCGACTTGATCTAGGTGGCGTTTCTCAGTTGACATTGGCGCCGATGATCCTTAGTTCGTTTTATATTTATTCTTTTACTTTGTAATAAGTCTTCCACTATGTAATAAAAACTCTGATGTTTTGTGACATTTATCTCTATACACTCTGTTATTATATATGTTGTCTTCTTTGGCGCATGTATGAGATGCACCCAGCTTTGTCCTTTAAAACCGGGTGTGACACAACGCGATAGGGCATGGTCCCACACCAGTCAACCATGACCTACCTAGCCTGGCGAACTCCGTTGTCCACCTCGCCTACTAAGGTGTGGACACGGATCACCCAGCGAAGGGAAATGGATATTTCATACCGAGGAGGGAAAGCACAACAGGCAATCACCCCGACAACTCCGCCCTCATAGGAGGATGAGAAAAAGCACACCGCTGCACCTGCTTCTTTGATCCCCGACATCCTCTTCATTCAAGGAAGACTAGAGTCATCACCTATCTCCGTGCTGGGGGAAGAACCTCCCGAGCGCGATGCTCGGCGACGGAGAAACAGACACTGAAACGTGCGGCGACATCATGAAGCTGGAGAACAGGACTCGACACAACCCGTCTCTCGGGATGAAGCCTCAGAGATGGGGGAGACCCCCGATTAAAGAACACATCGAGAACAGCGCAACTCCTACCGCCATGACCGCCGTCAAGCTCAGGAACGTGAGCGGGAGCTAGCTAAACAAGATGCTAGGCTCCGACAGGAGAATCTGCTCCTCACCTAAAACCTATACCCCGACTTCGCCCGAGCATTGAACACGCCGAGCGAAGTTGGAGGGGTCCTGGCGCAGATAGCCGATGGCCTCCCACGAACCCCAGACGCGTAGGGCTATCGGCGGGTGCTTACTCAGGCGGCCAATCATCTTCTACCTCTCACCCACCCACCAAACGATCTGCATCACGCCATCAACAGTTGACAAGACACATGGCACAACATCAGTGCTTTGCGCGATCGTCGACACAAAAATGAAATAAGAGGCCGGGAGATGACCGTTCACTTCCTACCCGCTCACCGAACAGTCACAAGAATTCAATAGCGATTCAAACCACCTAGAAATGAGTCAGGCATCTGGCGCCACTTTGCATAACACGGCATCGGATGGAATCAAAGTCAACCGCTCAGGCAGAGTATTACACCTCTCCGTCGTATCAAGTTACTATTTTAGGACTACATGATGGACATCTTTTACTGGGCAAACATCCATTGGGCACACCCATTAGGTGTACTGCCCGGATTCTCCGAGATTTTTTGAAGCAGTGAGACTTGAAACATATACGCAATGAATATACCACAACAAAGGGGAAGATCGGCTGAAATGGGAAGAAGTCTAGATGCGGTCACCAAGCACAAGTCTAATCTGTAGAGGCATTGAAGTTCATGGCCGAGTGGTGTCCAGCCAGGACCTCTGTGTTCCGACTGACCGGACTCCAACTCGTCGCCGATCAAATTAATTCCAGACCAAACAAGATATGGATAGATGTCGTCACCAGGCTATTCCGAAAGATCATTTTGGAAAAACCATAAGATGAAGACCTTTGTGTTGATTATTTCAAAATCAACTCAAAGCACGGGGGCTACACCCATTGGGTGCACCTTCGGTGCATCCAATGGACTCACGAAACTTTAAAACTGAGTACTGAATTCTAAAGCATAAGATGAAGACCTTTGTGTTGATTATTTCAAAATCAACTCAAAGCTCGAGGGCTACACCCAATGGGTGCATCTTCGGTGCACCCCAACGGAATTGTAAATATCTCAAGTCAGACGATGAGATCATGAGCAAGAACTAGGAACCTTTGAATCGATTATTTCAAAATCAACTCAAAGATTGGGGGCTTGTGGGGGACGGATATCCCCCAGGTCCACATAGGGGTGAAAACATTGCCCGGGGCCACATGGCAGTCGCCCCTCTGTGACATCCTATCGTGGGTCGGGCAAATGGGAATAGTGGAAGCATGCCGACCTAGGAGCGCAATGGGCCCACGCCCGAGCTAGTCGCGGTTTGATTGTGATCGTGTTGAGGTTGTTCGTTTTTCCCGCGCCCGACATCCTCAAACACCAGAGATAGCTCGAAGCAGAGGCGCCATGTTTCCATCGGGATAGTGAAGGTTGTTTGCTATTAATTAGGAGATAAGCAGGAAGAGTATGATCAACATGCATGCGTGTATATAAGGCCAAGGGGGATCCCCTCCATTTTCATCTCATTTAGCATCTCACAGCTCGGTAGACACCACCTGTAACACCACTCATATACAAAGCTATCCCAAGAAGTAGGGTATTACGCTTGGCCCAAACCTGCTGAAATCCGCTTGTCTCTATCTCTCTCGTGCCTAAGCACGAACCATCGAGTTACGATCCTCGACACCGTCCTACCCAAAAGCACCACGAGGGTACCCCCGGGTGTGCGATCGGACACAAAACACCGACAGACTTGGGCAAGGATGTCATCATCCACCGAGGCCAGGATATCACACCTGTGCACAATCTAGAATTCCACGACAACTTCCTACCAAATATCAAGACTTCTCCCTAAATCTTGTAGCCCGAACACTCCTGTATCTCCCGTTCCCAATTATGTCTATGTCGCTCTCTGAGACAAGAACTGGTATGTGGCCATGCGTTCTAAATTCTGGGTTCTTCATGACAACAACACATTGACCTTAGTTCCTTGTCCTCATGCACGCGTGATCACTAGAAAATGGGTATTCAAACATAAACTCAATTCTGATGGCTCTCTTGAACACTACAAGGTGCGGTGGGTTGTACGTGGTTTCAACCAAAGGCCCGACATTGGTTTCAGGTAAACCTTCTCTCCCATCATCAAGCATGAAACAATATGCACTATTCTCACCCTTGTGGCTTCATACAAATGGTTGACTCAACAAATTGACATTTCTAACGTGTTTCTTCATGGCATCCTTGAAGAATGCGTCTATTATCAACAACCTACAGGTTTCATGGACACCTAGCGCCCCAATGATGTTTGTTTTCTCACCCACTTACTCTATGGCATTCGACAAGCACCACACACCTGGTTTGATAAATTTGTCAAGCATGTCATCTCCATGGGTTTTGATCCTTCAATGTTCATGCTCAGACATCAAGCTGCTACAGCCTATCTTTTCTTCGTGCACGACATGATCCTCACAATGTCTACACCGGAATTGCTAGACGGCATCGTTCACCACCTCTAGGGTAGTTTTGTTGTGAAAGACATGAGACCTGTTTGATTTTTCCTTAGCATCGAGGTCCACCATACCTTTGTAGGGTTTCTTCTTCTATCAATCTAATTATGCTATCAAGCGAGCTAGCATGGCATCCTGCATGCTAGTTAGCAGTTATTCGGATACTATGTCCAAGCCTTCTTCCTCTGAGGGTGAACTACTGCGTGATGTGACTTAATACCACAGTCTAATAAGAGCTCTTCCATATCTTACTCCTATACGGTTGGATCTTGCTATGCAGCCCAATGGCGTGTCTCCATATGCACGCTCCTAGAGATATTCATCTCACCTTTCTCAATAGCATCATCCACTATGTTCAGGGCACATCTACTTTGGTCTTGTATCTCCGTCGAATGAGCTCTGTGACTACAAGTGCATATTCCGATGCTGATTAGGTTGGGTGCCATGACACTAGGCGATCAATGTCTAGGTATTGTGTTTTCCTCGGTGACTCATCAGTGTCCTGGTCTTCGAAACACCAGACCACTATCTTCTGATCCAGCATTGAGGTTGCATACCGCGTGATCACCAATGCAGTCACCGATTGTTCATGGCTTTGTCAACTACTGAGAGAAATCAATGTCATTATCCAAAAGGCTACAATGGCTTTCTATGATGACATCTCTACCATATACATGACGCACAATCCAGTACACCATCGTCGGCCGGAACACATCGAACTCGACATCCGTTCGCGAGAAGGTGGCCATTGGAAAAGTTTGTGTGACGCATGTACCCTCTAACTGATAGCTTGCTAACATTTTTATAAAAGGACTACACCGACCATGCTCTTCGATGATTTCAAGTCCAACCTCACCATCGACGTCGCAAAGGTTCGAACTGAGGGGGGGTCAACAAACGATAAGGCCAACACCAACTACAACTCCTACAGGTGTGCCTAGTTGAGCTCCGGAAGGCATAGATCCAATAGATCATGCCCATGCTCTGCGTCTTGATCACATCCAAACTCATAACCCTCATAGGTCACCATTCTCGGTGTGACATGACGTGTACCTCACATTGTAATCGCCAGGCCAACGTCCTCAGTTCTTTATATGTATTCGATTCTAGTGATCAATACAAAGTGAGTTCATTGGTCCTTTTCCCTCTTCAAAATGGTTGGATCCACAACTTTAGATTATAATGAACCTTGACCAACTTATCCAACTTCTAATAACCTAAGTGACATATCAATTTAGTATGGACCAAAGAAAATGTACTCTGAAGGATCGAAATGAACCAAGTGTCGTTGATATATAGAGGTTATCTACTCAACCTACAACAAAATGGACCAACTCTCATCATGATGATATGACAGATACACCCCTTTCACAAAGTTGATTTGTCTTGACGCACCCTCTACGATGGCTCCACGTACAACCTCCAATTCCCTATGGATACATGCCGCCATGATCTGAGGCCAAACACACAAAAACTGTCGTTGGGTGGTTTTGACGCCATGCGCATGAAATTGTCATTGGGCGGTTTTGATGCTAAATCACCGTACCTCCACAAGTAACATACTCGATACACATCCCTCATGGCATACACATGTCCCACCAGTCTTCAACCACGTCAGTAACACGATCTGCTCTGCTACGTCCACATGTGTTAATCAACATAGGTAGTCACCCGTCTTCTCTAGGCCCTTAGTCAGACCTAGCTGAAAGTGCATTCATCCCTTTTGTGAGTTTTGGGGATTTGGATGACAACACATTTAAAAGACTAACAAGTTTGCTAAGTGTTGAACAGGAAATTCAGTATGATGAACATACTTGAATAGTGTATAATGACAGTGAACAAAGGTTCAACACAAGGTTAAATAACTAGTGAGACAATGCAAATGGATATAATATGATCTCTATATTGGTTTGAATATATGGACAAGACCTGAGAAATCACTACATACATATGATCAGAATAGAGGATGAAGTGATTAAGAGGATAGGTCAAGCCAAAGTGAATAAGATATGAGGAATCGTGAATTGGCTTGACCATATTACTATCGGTCCATATATGCTTCTATGAGAATCGAACTAGAGCTTGATTGATCTTAATAGTTATATCTAGAAGACATTCAAGCAAGGTTCACAATATTGAAGAAATGATTCTCTCAATGGATGCTCAATATGATGTGACTCAAGAATGGCTTGATAGGGTGAAGATAGCAAGGAAAGGGCTTTGAGGAACTAAGCGAAGGTGAAGACCAAGCGACGGCTTATGGACCGAGGTACCATGGCTAAGGTGAAGAAGAGAGTACTTGCACTAAGTTGATGAACTAATCAGCTATGAAGAGTTATAACATGTTGATGCATCAGTAAGGTGACTTGAAGCCATGATTTGAACTCATATATGGTGATATGGTACAAGTCATAGGGTTTGATTTGTGTTTGCTTCAAAAGGTGAGACAAAGATGTTTGTGATTCTTATGAAGCAACGCCATGGAGAAACCACACATGAGACGCCAATTACTCAAGGAGTTTACTTAATTAATTTTATTTAATTTGAGTATAGGAATTGTCGTACTATAAATGGGGATCCAAAAAGAAGGTTGGTGTTTGCCAAAGCTCAAGCCTCTATATTCAAAAGCTATTTTTTGAAAACCAAAAATCTCTTTAAAATTCTATGGTTGATCGTGGTTAGGTTTGAGAAACCTAGAGTGTTCTTGTTAAAAAGCAGCTGAACTTCTTAAACTGCAGCTGAGCTTTTCAGCTGAGCTAAACTTCAGCTGAGTTGAGCTTCTTCAGCTGCAGCTAAGTTTTTCAGCTGAGCTGAACTTCAGCTGAGTTGAGCTTTCACAACTCCAGCTGAACTTCAACTTCAACTGGGGTCTAGGCAGGTTCAACCGGGGTCCAGGGCAAGTTTAACCGGGGTCCAGAGAGGTTCAACCGAGGTCTAGGGAAAGTTCAGCTGGGTTTTTTTCCCCTGGACCTCACTGGTCAAAACATATAGAACTGGCCCTAGGGGAGGTTCAACCGGTGTCAGGGTCACTTGACCGGTCTGACCTCCTGACTGGCAGACTGACTGTCAGTCTGACTCCCTATGCGGTTGAACCGGCCCTAGGGGCGGTTCAACCGGTGTCAGGACCTGTTTTTGCAGTCTGACCTGCAGTCTGCCAGTCTGACTGGCAGACTAACTATCAGCCTGCCCCAGGCGGTTGAACCGGTCCTAGGGGCGGTTCAACCGGTCCTCCACAGTCAAAATTAGCCCAACTGCTAGTTTTAAAACCCCACCTATATATACTCACTCCTACCTCTCTCCCGACACAAGAGCACGACCCAAACTCCATTTCTAACTTGAAGAACACCTCCCAGTCTCTCTCACACATCTCTTACCTCTCCCATTTCAAATATTTGGAGAGATATCTTTGAGTGAGTTTGAGAGCTGTAGTTTTTGTGCTTCATCGCCAAATCTCTCTTGCTCTTCTTCATTCGAGCTTTGGTACTGTTGGGACCATGCTTCGTCGCCGAAGGTCCTGCAGGAAGAAACACCTTCAGCAAATCTGTTTATACGTGATACCGAAGCTACCGCTCATGAAGCTTCGACACTATAGCGTATCCAAAGACGAAGGATCGAACCGACTTAAAGATGGAATGACTTTTTAGTCCATAAGAGTCTGAGTTATAATTGTGATCTTCTGTAAGGGGCATGATTGTAATTCCTTACAGGCTGCGTCCTGTGCCTATAAATAGGTGAACAGTACTCCTTTACTGTTCACGGAATCCTGTAATTGCTAACGCAGTATTCTCGAATTATTGTTTTCTGCCAAGGTGAAGGTATAAATGTACCTAAATATTATGTTTTAATATTTGAGTTCACATTATAAAATAAATAAATAATGTTATTTATTCTTGGTATTCTGTAACGTTTTGTACTTTATATTTCATTTCGCATTGTTTTATCTTTGATCACGAAGATGCAATCTTCGTGATATATTATTCATATCCTTTGTCCGAAGCTCATTAAATCCTTGGGGAAATAATGCTTCCACGGATGAAGGGCTTTAATATCTAACATTCTATGTTGCCTTGTTCCTAATTCATAGCATTTGAGAACAAGTCCCCAACATTGGCGCCCACCTCCGGTGAACTCACTTCCACTTTTTGACCTGATGGCTTCGTTCAAGAACCAAGCTCGAACAGCTTCGGCTCCAAAGCTGATTCTCCCGATAACAGGCAGTTCATGCTCAGAGCCGGCTAACAAGAAACAGAAGAAGGAGGCACAAAGAAGAGTACAACATGTAGGGGTACAAGGACCCTTCATCAAGTCAAGATGGTCTCACATCCCAATTACCTTCTCTCAAGAGGATCTTCAGCTCAAGGATTACCCACACAATGATGCTATGGTTATCTATTGTGTGATCAAAGGATTTCTGGTCCACAATGTTTTGGTTGATACAGGCAGTGCAGCGGATATTATATTTGCTAAGGCCTTCAGACAAATGCAAGAGCCCGAAGACAAGATTCATGATGCTACGCACCCTCTTTGTGGCTTCGGAGGAAGACAGATTGTAGCGCTTGGTAAGATTACCATGCCAGTGACCTTTGGGTTCGTCAATAATACAAGGACTGAGCAAGTTGTGTTTGACATTGTCGACATGGAGTATCCCTACAATGCTATCATTGGTCGCGGAACACTCAATGCTTTCGAAGCAATTCTTCATCCAGCATATCTTTGCATGAAGATACCTTCGGATCAGGGACCTATTGCTATTCATGGGAGTCGGGAAGCTGCCAGAAAGGCCGAGGGGAATTGGACTGATTCAAAGGCAATCCACAATATAGATGAAGCCGAAGCTTGTGAGCAGTACAAGTACAGAAGGGAGAAGGCTGCTTCGGCCGATCAGCCGAAACCCATGCTTTTATGCGAAGATATCGCAGAGCAGAAGATGCTGTTGGGATCTCAATTGTCTGAGGAACAAGAGAAAACCCTGATAAGATTCCTGTTCAACAACAAAGATGTTTTTGCATGGTCGGCTAACGATCTCTGTGGCGTCAACAGGGATGTTATTGAACACTCACTCAATGTTGATCCATCCTTCAGACCCAGAAAGCAGAGGCTTCGGAAGATGTCTGATGACAAGGCCGAAGGTGCTCGAAGTGAAGTAAAAAGACTCCTCAGCGCCGAAGTCATCAGAGAAGTAAAGTATCCAGAATGGCTGGCTAACACTGTTATGGTAAAAAAGGCCAATGGCAAATGGAGGATGTGTATTGATTTTACTGATCTCAATAAGGCTTGTCCGAAGGATGAGTTTCCATTGCCAACGATAGATTCCCTAGTTGATGCAGCAGCTTCATCAGAACTTATGAGTCTGTTGGATTGTTATTCAGGCTATCATCAAATTTGGATGAAGAAGGAGGATGAGCCAAAAACCAGCTTCATAACCCCTAGCGGAACATATTGTTACCTTCGGATGCCTGAGGGGCTCAAGAATGCTAGAGGAAGCTTCAGCAGAATGACAGCAAAGGTTCTTCATTATCAGATAGGCAGAAATGTTCTAACTTATGTTGATGATATCATTGTAAAGAGCACGAAACAAGAAAATCATATTGTTGATCTGCAAGAGACTTTCGCTAATTTTAGACACGCCGGTCTAAAACTGAATCCAAAAAATTGTGTTTTCAGAGTAAAGAAGGGGAAATTCCTTGGTTGCCTAGTTTCAACAAAAGGGATTGAGGCTAATCCAAATAAAATCAAAGCTATTCTCCAAATGGAACCACCAAGCACAAAGAAGGGGGCTCAGCGATTGACAGGAAGACTGGCATCCCTCAACAGATTCATATCTAGATCAGCAGAGAGAAATTTACCATTCTTCGAAGTGCTGAAGTCAGCCGAAGTTTTTCAATGGGGACCAGTTCAGCAGAGAGCCTTCGAAGAGCTGAAGCAATATTTGATAGACCTAACGACGTTAACTCCACCAACGCCAGGGGCTCCTCTGTTGTTATATGTGGCAGCCTCGCACTCAGCGGTAAGTGCGGCACTTGTCCAAGTGAAGTTTGAAGGGCAAGTCAAAAAGCAAGCCCCAATATACTTTGTATCCGAAGTTCTTAGTTTATCAAAGAAAAATTATACAGAATTGGAGAAGGTGCTATATGCTGTTTTGATGGCTTCCAGGAAGCTTCGGCACTATTTTCAAGCATACAATATAATTGTCCCTTCTTCACAACCATTGAAGGATATTATGAGAAATAGAGAAGCTACTGGAAGGGTTGGAAAATGGGCTGCGGAACTCAATGAGTTTTGCATTGATTATGTGCATAGATCTTCGATTCAGTCTCAAGCGTTAGCAGACTTCATTGCTGACTGGACGCCAGGGGCTCAGGAAGAAGAAGCGAGTAAAGATGCCGAAGCTTGGACAGTATTCTGCGATGGTTCTTGGGGAACCTTCGGGGCAGGAGCAGCCACTGTGTTGGTCGCACCATCCAAAGTTAAAACTTGCTACGCATCAAGACTTGATTTCAGTTGCACAAATAACATTGCTGAGTACGAAGCTTTACTTTTGGGTCTTCGGAAGTTAAAGGCAATGGGAATTAGAAGGGCAGTTCTTAAAACTGATTCCCAGGTTATTTCTGGTCATATTGACAAGAGTTGTAAGGCAAGAGACCCGAAGCTGGAGAAATATTTAGACATGGTCCAAAGGATTGAAGCTTCCTTTGAAGGGTTTTCTATCAAAAATATTCCTTGAGGAGAAAATGAACATGCTGATTTGCTAGCTAAGTCAGCAGCACAGGGGCTACCCTTACCTTCGGAAGTATTTTTCGAAACAATAAAAGCACCTTCGGTTGAACTCCTTGAAAGAGCAGTCCTCAATATATCTCCTGTTTATAGTGAAGACTGGAGAACTGAGATCATCTCTTACCTTCAGGGTAACTTCCTTTCAGATGACGAAGCTTATAACAAGAGAATAGAGGCAAGAGCTTAACCATATGTAATAATAGGAGGGGAGCTGTACAAGCATGGGGTCTGTTCTCCACTACTCAAATGTTTATCCAGAGCCGAAGGTATAGAATTGATGAAGGAAATACACGCAGGCCTGTGTGGATCTCACATTGGATCTAGGCCTTTGCTGGGAAATGTTTTTCGTCAAGGATTTTATTGGCCAAAGGCAGCTTCGGATGCAGCGGAATTAGTCCAAAAGTGCGAAGGCTGTCAGAAATGTGCAAGAGATCAAAAACAACCTTCGTCTTTAACCCAGTTAATACAACCCACTTGGCCATTGCAAAGGTGGGGCCTTTATTTGTTAGGTCTGCTACCACCAGCACAAGGAAACTTAAGATATGTTGTAGTGGCAGTGGAATATTTTTCTAAATGGATTGAGGCAAAGCCTTTAGCCACAATAACTTCGGTTACTATTCAAAAGTTTTTCTGGCAAAATATTGTCTGTCGATTCGGAGTGCTGAAGGCCATCACTGTGGACAATGGAATGCAGTTTGATTCCGAAGCTTCCAGAGAATTTTGTGAACAAATTGGCACGAAGATCCATTTTGCATCAGTTTGACATCCAGAGTCAAATGGACTTGTTGAAAGGGCTAATGGCATCATAATGACAGCAATAATGAAGTTAATCTTCAATCAGCCCAGGGGAGAGTGGCCAGATGAATTAATCAAAGTGGTGTGGAGCCACAACACAACAATATCAAGATCAACAGGTTTTACACCTTTCAAATTGTTGTTTGGTGACGAAGCATTAACTCCGGAAGAAGCAAAAGCAGGATCAATAAGAATAGTAGCTTCGGCAGAAGACAAAGCTGAAGCCGATTATTCTGTGGAAAAAGATGCCATAGAAGGGATCAGGCTTCAAGCTGTGGAAAACATCAATAAATACCAAGCCGAAACAATAAAATGGTGTGATAGAAAGGTTCGCCTAAAGAATATTGAGCCAGGACATTTGGTGCTTCGAGGAGTAGCCAACCCAGAGACAGTAGGCAAGCTACAGCTGAAGTGGGAAGGACCTTTTCTGGTAGTATCTTCTTCAAGACCCGGTTCCTACAGATTGAAGGATATGGACGGCAACGACATTCCTAGATCATGGAATGCAGATGAGCTTCGGTGATATTATGTTTAGCTTGATGTAATTTTTTCTATTCTTTCTTGTGGCACCCTTTTCCTTTCCAAAGGGGGAGAAAGGTTTTTAATGGGGCCACAGCATGTAATTTTTCTTTTTCTTATTTCAACTCTATAAGAGCAATATCCCCCAAAGATGTAAATGTAAAAGCTGAGAACGCATTATCGAGTGCAAAAGAAAAAGAAAAGAAAACAGGGAGAAGCTCAAAAGTCGTTCCTAAGGGAATGCAGAGCCTACAGCGAAAAATAAACGCTGATTCCGCCGAAGTAAAAGGCGAAGAAGCTCCTAAGGGAGGCTTACAGAGAAAAATAAACGCTGATTCCGCCGAAGTAAAAGGCGAAGAAGCTCCTAAGGGAGGCTTACAGCGAAAAATAAACGCTGATTCCGCCGAAGTAAAAGGCGAAGAAGCTCCTAAGGGAGTCTTACAGCGAAAAGTCAGCGCTGATACACCGAAAAGTAAACGGTGAAGCCGAAAAATAAGCGGCAAAAAGATTTGAATCATTCCTAAGGGAATGAAGGCTATGATTATGGCTTCGAATATATATCCGGACATTCATTTGCACGATACATCACATCATGACATTTGCATTCATAAACATTCATTTAGACATACATAGGATCATTATCATCATATCATACAGAAAAGGCAGATGCTCCGGCTATCAGGATAAAGCTTTGGAGAAAAATAGAAAGAAGAAATTTTTATGCTTCGTTGTGTACGAAAAGAAGGGAAGGTGTTTTTCGCCTACGGCTCAAAAAGAAAATTTCGTCCACAGCAAAGCAGATTGTACACGGACAAAGGGGAAAAGATATATTACAAGGTACGCACAAATTTACATAAGTTTCTTTACAATCATATTACAAAATTTTCTCTAGAATCTTATGCAGCAAAGTCTTTCGGAACATCTGTTAAGGCTTCAGTACGTCATTCTTTAGCTTCATCATCCTGTACATATTAAAACGGAATGAGAAAATAGAGAGTTCAAGGAGAAGGTAAAAGTAACAACTATAAGTTTCTCACTGGCTTAAGGTGGCTCCGAGCTTCGTCACCAGCCATTTTTCGCCCGCCGTTTATCCAAATCTGGGCCATAAACCTGTTTCCTATGCTTCGAGCTAGGCTGGGGATGTCAATCAAATCTGCTGGCGACAAACTGAAGTTTGGCCTATTAACAATTTTCCCATGCGTGCAGCCAGCCTTCAAGAAAGCAGTTGCCGTGCCTCGAGAAGCTAACAGGGCGCAGAAATCGGCATGCCCAGCGATAACTTCGTTAAGTGCATCAACTTCGCCCTCAATGTATTCAAAGGTGCTCGGCAAGTTTTCAGCTGAAGGTGTAACCTTATCAGAGCTGGCCCCAATTGAGTAAAACACATCCTTCAGCCGCTGCACACATCGGTTGCCAAAATCTAAACATTTTTCTTGAAGTTCCTTCAATGATTTCTGCAAATTTGAATTCTTCTCAATTTCGGTTTTGAGACATGTTTCAAGAATCTTCTTTTCTTGCTCAGATTTTTCTGATTTTATGAGTAATTCGCCGTTTAATTTGTCAATTTCGGCTTGAGCTTCAGCCAGTGAACCTTCCATAGAGTGAATGACGAAGTCCTTCTTCTCCAAGGCAGCTTCGTGATCTTTAACTTTATTTTCAAGTTCTTGAATGTCGAAGTCCTTTTTCTTCAAAGCAGCTTCGTAACTTTCAACTTTATTTTCTAGATCTTTGATGGTAGCTTCGTTTTTCTCGTCTTCAAGATCTTGTTGCATCCTCAGCACTTTACTTAATAATATACTCTGGCAAAACAACCTTCGTCAGAAAACATCTTGATTCAATCTTCGACAGAAAACAATAAAAGTTGAGAGTTTTTACCTTGAAATTAGCATAGAACAGGCTACCAGCGATATGCTGTCGCTGGTACCTGCAGAGGTCCGCTTCAATCTTCGGCAGTCCAACATTCTTTGAGAAAGTCCCAACAACTTTGGCCTTAGTTCGATTCCGAAGGCATCTTAGTTTCCCTTCATTGACTCCGCCAAACAGCAGAGCCCCTGGTTTGTACCCACAGGATACGACATATTTCTTTAGCTCTTCTTTTTCAGTTTCTGATAACTCTTGTCCCAGTATATCTTGAAAATTGAAATTTTCCTCTTCTAAAGTATCTTCAGTTTGCTTTTTTCCCTTCTCAATTGTCATGTCCACAGCGGCCGCAGCAGCTTCTTCCTTAGCCATTTTTAGAAGTATGTTATCAATATCACCAAGTGTGGTTGAAAGGGAAATGTGCCCTTGGACCATTTCTAAGTATTTTGGTGATTGAGTGCCAACACAAGTGCTTTTGTGTTAATCTATGCAAAGTGGTGGACAAAGTGCAAATCATGTCAAAAGGTATGTTTCTAGACTTAGTACATTGTTTTATGGACTAATGTATTGTGTCTAAGTGCTGGACACAGGAGAAATCGAATTGGAAAAGAGATGGCTTTGTTCAGCCAAAGTCTGCGCAGTCTGGGTGCACCGGACTGTCCGGTGGTGCACCGGACAGTGTCCGGTGCGCCAGGCTGGCTCTGGCGAACTTGTTGCTCTCGGGACTTCGACGGCGGTGTACGGTATAAATCACCGGACTGTCCAGTGGTGCACCAGACTGTCCAGTGAGCCGTTCACAGGCGAAGTCGTCGGTCTCGGGAAGCCATCAACGGCGTACGGCTAAAATTCACCGGACTGTCCGGTGAGGCACCGGACTGTTCGGTGAGCCAACAGTCAGCCGGGGCAACGGTCGGCCGAGGATTCCGCGCGTGACGCTGAGAGCACCTAGAGGGGGGGGTGAATAGGTGATCCTGTAAAACTTCAAAAACTTAAGACACAAAACTTTGATTAAGTGTTAGCACAGTTAATGCCAAGTGGCTAAGGTGAAGTCTCAACAAAACACAATACCACAAGAATCAAACACAGAGAGACACAGTGGTTTATCCCGTGGTTCGGCCAAGCCAATGCTTGCCTACTTCCACGTTGTGGCGTCCCAACGGACGAGGGTTGCAATCAACCCCTCTCAAGCGGTCCAAAGACCCACTTGAATACCACGGTGTTTTGTTGTTCTTATCTCAATCCTGATTGCGAGGAATCTCCACAACTTGGAGCCTCTCGCCCTTACAAAAGATGTTCACAAAGAATCACGGAGTAAGGGAGGGATTAGCAACTCACACACAACACAGAGATCACAGCGAATACGCACACACAAAACCCAGACTTGAGCTCAAGAGGCTAACACACTAGAACGGAGCTCAAATCACTAGAATGTCAAACAAGTGCGCAAGATTGATGTGTGAGTGATCAAGAGTGCTCAAAGAATGCTTGGGTGCTTCCTCCATGCGCCAAGGGGTCCCTTTTATAGCCCCAAGGCAGCTAGGAGCCGTTGGGAACAAATCTGGAAGGCCATCTTTGCCTTCTGTCTCGTGGCGCACCGGACAGTCCGGTGCACACCGGACACTGTCCGGTGCCCGATTTGTTTCCAAAAACAGCACTTCTGACCGTTGCTGGCTGCTCCAGATCTGCGCTCAGTTGGCGCACCGGACATGTCCGGTGCACACCGGACAGTCCGGTGTTCCTTCCCGACCGTTGGCTCGGCCACGTGTCCCGCGCGGATTGCGCGGCCGACCGTTGGCCCTGGCCGACCGTTGGCTCACCGGACAGTCCGGTGCACACCGGACAGTCCGGTGAATTTTAGCCGTACGCCGTCGGCGAATTCCCGAGAGCGGCCAGTTCGCGCCGAGGAGGTCTGGCGCACCGGACACTGTCCGGTGCACACCGGACAGTCCGGTGCTCCAGACCGAGCTGGGACTTGGCTGCACACAGCCAAGTCATTCTCTCCCCTTTTCTCTATTTCTTCATGCTGTTTCTAACACTTAGACAAACATGTTAGTCCACAAAACCAATGTACTAAGGCTTAGAAACATACCTTTACTTCATGATTTGCACCTTGTTCCATTTTACAAATAGGTACCTGTGTTGAGCACTAAATCACCAAAATCCTTAGAAATGGCCCAAGGGCACATTTCCCTTTCAATCTCCCCCTTTTTGGTGATTTATGCCAACACTTCATAAAGCCACTAGAACAAGTGCCAACTCAATTCAAATGACATAAATTTAGGTGTTATTCAATTTTTGGCATATATGGATCATCCTTTGCCACCACTTGGTTTGTTTTTGCAAATCAAACACAAATCTCTATCTCTAAGTTAAACACACATGTTTAAGCATAAAGAGAGTCATTCAAAAAGAGATTGATCAAGAATTTCAAAAACTCCCCCTTTTTCCCATAATCAATACTTCTCCCCACAAGAAGCCAACTTTTGACAAGAGAGACATCAAAAGAGTTTTGACAAACCAAACGCTCTATTCTACTATTTTCAAAAACTCTCAAGTGGTAGCTGATCCATTTATCACTTTGGCCTTTATTTTCTCCCCCTTTGGCATCAAGCACCAAAACGGGATCAATCTTGGCCCTTTAACCCCATTGCCTCACCAAAATCTTCAATTAAGAGCAAATGGCAATAAGAGTTCATGAGATGGACTTGGAATAAGTTACCCTTCATCGGAGTGCAGTGGAAGTCTTTCATGGTCCAAGTCCACCTTTTCCCTTTCAATTCTCCTTTGTGACTAACACAAGCAAACTCAAACATATGGTTAGTCTCAAAGGGTCAAGTTGTAACACATCTCCCCCTAAACATGTGCATCACATTGCAACGGACTTGTGAGGTCCAGGGAGTGTTTGTACAACTTGAGCACCATAATAAGCAACAAAATGCAGAATGAACATGATCAAAGGCATAGATACATGTATGCTACGATTCAATCCAAGTTCCGCGAATCTAAGACATTTAGCTCACTACGCAGCCTGCAAAAGGTCTTTTCATCTAAAGGCTTGGTAAAGATATCGGCTAGCTGGTTCTCGGTGCTAACATAAAACACTTCGATATCTCCCTTTTGCTGGTGGTCTCTCAAAAAGTGATGCCGGATGTCAATGTGCTTTGTGCGGCTGTGTTCAACAGGATTTTCCGCTATTCGGATAGCACTCTCATTATCACATAGGAGTGGGACTTTGCTCAGATTGTAGCCAAAGTCCCTGAGGGTTTGCCTCATCCAAAGTAGTTGCGCGCAACACTGACCTGCGGCAACATACTCGGCCTCAGCGGTGGATAGGGCAACGGAGGTTTGTTTCTTGGAATTCCATGACACCAGGGACCTTCCTAAGAATTGGCACGTCCCCGATGTACTCTTCCTATCGACCTTACATCCAGCATAGTCGGAATCTGAGTACCCAATTAAGTCAAAGTTAGACCCCTTTGGATACCAGATCCCGAAGCAAGGCGTAGCGACTAAATATCTAAGAATTCGCTTCACCGCCACCAAGTGACACTCCTTAGGATCGGATTGAAATCTAGCACACATGCATACGCTAAGCATAATATCCGGTCTACTAGCACATAAATAAAGTAAAGACCCTATCATTGACCGGTATGCTTTTTGATCAACGGACTTACCTCCTTTGTTGAGGTCGGTGTGTCCGTCGGTTCCCATCGGAGTCTTTGCGGGCTTGGCGTCCTTCATCCCAAACCGTTTCAGCAGATCTTGCGTGTACTTCGTTTGGGAGATGAAGGTGCCGTCCTTGAGTTGCTTCACTTGGAACCCAAGGAAGTAATTCAACTCGCCCATCATCGACATCTCGAATTTCTGCGTCATCACCCTGCTAAACTCTTCACAAGACTTTTGATTAGTAGACCCAAATATTATGTCATCGACATAAATTTGGCATACAAACAAATCACCATCACATGTCTTTGTAAAGAGAGTTGGATCGGCTTTCCCAACCTTGAAAGCATTAGCAAGTAAGAAATCTCTAAGGCATTCATACCATGCTCTTGGGGCTTGTTTAAGTCCATAGAGCGCCTTAGAGAGCTTACACACGTAGTCGGGGTACCGCTCATCCTCGAAGCCAGGGGGTTGCTCCACGTACACCTCCTCCTTTATTGGCCCGTTGAGGAACGCGCTCTTCACATCCATTTGGTACAACCTGAAAGAATGGTGAGCGGCATATGCTAGCAAGATACGAATGGACTCTAGCCTAGCCACAGGAGCAAAAGTCTCCTCAAAGTCCAAACCTGCGACTTGGGCATAACCTTTTGCCACAAGTCGAGCCTTGTTCCTCGTCACCACCCCGTGCTCGTCCTGTTTGTTGCGGAACACCCACTTGGTTCCCACAACATTTTGCTTGGGACGAGGCACCAGTGTCCAAACTTCGTTGCGCTTGAAGTTATTGAGTTCCTCCTGCATGGCCAACACCCAATCCGGATCTAGCAAGGCCTCCTCTACCCTGAAAGGCTCAATAGAGGAGACAAAAGAGTAATGCTCACAAAAATTAACTAATCGAGATCGAGTAGTTACTCCCTTGCTAATGTCACCCAGAATTTGGTCGACGGGATGATCCCTTTGAATCATCGCTCGAACTTGGGTTGGAGGTGCCGGTTGCGCTTCTTCCTCCATCACTTGATCGTGTTGTGCTCCCCCTTGATCACACGCCTCCTTTTGATGAACCTGTTCATCGTCTTGAGGTGGGGGATGCACCGTAGTTGAGGAAGAAGGTTGATCACGTTCATCCTGTTCCTGTGGCCGAATGTCTCCAATCGCCATGGTTCGTATAGCGGCCGCCGGAACATCTTCTTCATCTACATCATCACAATCAACAACTTGCTCTCTTGGAGAGCCATTAGTCTCATCAAATACAACGTCGCTAGAGACTTCAACCAAACCCGATGATTTGTTGAAGACCCTATACGCCTTTGTATTTGAATCATAACCTAATAAAAACCCTTCTACAGCTTTGGGAGCAAACTTAGAATTTCTACCCTTCTTCACTAGAATGTAGCACTTGCTCCCAAATACACGAAAGTACGATACATTGGGTTTGTTACCGGTTAGTAGCTCATACGAAGTCTTCTTGAGGAGTCGATGAAGGTAGACCCTGTTGATGGCGTGGCAAGCCGTGTTCACGGCTTCCGACCAAAAGCACTCGGGGGTCTTGAACTCTCCAAGCATCGTCCTCGCCATATCGATTAGCGTCCTGTTCTTCCTCTCTACCATACCATTTTGCTGTGGTGTGTAGGGAGCGGAGAACTCGTGCTTGATCCCTTCCTCCTCAAGAAACTCCTCTACTTGAAGGTTCTTGAACTCGGACCCGTTGTCGCTCCTTATCTTCTTCACCTTGAGCTCAAACTCGTTTTGAGCTCTCCTGAGGAAGCGCTTGAGGGTCCCTTGGGTTTCAGACTTATCCTGCAAAAAGAACACCCAAGTGAAGCGGGAAAAGTCATCAACAATAACTAAACCATACTTACTTCCTCCTATGCTCAGATAGGCGACGGGTCCGAAGAGGTCCATATGCAGCAGCTCCAGGGGTCTCGACGTGGTCATCACGTTCTTGCTGTGATGTGCTCCTCCCACTTGTTTACCTGCCTGACAAGCTGCACAAGGTCTATCTTTTTCGAAATAAACATTTGTTAGACCTATCACGTGTTCTCCCTTTAGAAGCTTGTGGAGGTTCTTCATCCCCACATGTGCTAAGCGGCGATGCCACAGCCAGCCCATGCAAGTCTTAGCCATTAAGCATGCATCTAGACCGGCCTCTTCTTTTGCAAAATCAACTAAATAAAGCTTGCCGTCTAGTACACCCTTAAAAGCTAGTGAACCATCACATCTTCTAAAGACAGACACATCTACATTTGTAAAAAGGCAATTGTATCCCATTTGACATAATTGACTAACAGATAGCAAATTATATCCAAGACTCTCCACTAAGAATACATTTGAGATAGAATGCTCATTAGAAATTGCAATTTTACCTAGCCCTTTTACCTTGCCTTGATTCCCATCACCGAATATAATTGAATCTTGGGAATCCTTATTCTTGACGTAGGAGGTGAACATCTTCTTCTCCCCCGTCATATGGTTTGTGCATCCGCTGTCGATAATCCAGCTTGAACCCCCGGATGCATAAACCTGCAAGGCAAATTTAGGCTTGGGTCTTAGGTACCCAACTCATGTTGGGTCCTGCAAGGTTAGCACAAATATCTTTAGGGACCCAAATGCAAGTTTTATCTCCCTTGCATCTAGCCCCTAATTTCCTAGCAACAACCTTCTTACCCTTTCTACAAATAGCAAAAGGAGCATTACAAGCATAATAAATGGTAGAAAGTTCATTCACTATTTTCCTAGGAGCATGAATAGCATTCTTTCTAGGCATATGAGCAATATTTCTCCTAGGCATATATACAACATTCCTCCTATCATGCTTATAAGATGAACTAGAGGCAAACATGGCATGAGAATCATAAACATGTGAATCAAAATCATTATAGGCATTTCTAGCATTTCTCCTATCATAATACATAAAAGCATGGTTCTTTTTAGTATTACTAGCCATAGGGGCCTTCCCTTTCTCCTTGACGAAGATGGGAGCCTTATGGCTTGTTAAGTTCTTGGCTTCCCTCTTGAAGCCAAGCCCATCCTTAATTGAGGGGTGTCTACCAACCGTGTAGGCATCCCTTGCAAATTTTATTTTATCAACTTCATTCTTGCTAGTCTTAAGTTGGGCATTAAGACTAGCCACTTCATCATTTAATTTGGAAATTAGAACTAGGTGTTCACTACAAGCATTAACATCAAAACCCTTACACCTAGTACAAATTTCAACATGTTCAACACAAGAATTTGATTTACTGGCTACTTCTAGTTTAGCACTTAAATCAATATTAACACTTCTTAAGGTAGAAATGGTTTCATGACAGGAAGATATTTCACTAGAAAGCATTTCATTTCTTTTCACTTCTAAAGCATATGATTTTTGTGCCTCTACAAATTTATCATGTTCATCATACAATAAATCTTCTTGCTTTTCTAAAAGCCTATCCTTTTCATTCAATGCATCAATCAATTCATTGATTTTCTCTATCTTAGATCTATCTAAGCCCTTGAACAAGCAAGAATAATCTATGTCATCATCACTAGACTCACTATCACTAGAAGAAGCATAAGTGGAGTCTTGAATACTCACCTTCTTCTCCCTTGCCATAAGGCAAGTGAGACGCTCGTTGGGGAAGAGAGCCGATTTGTTGAAGGCAGTGGCGGCGAGTCCTTCATTGTCGGAGTCGGAGGAGGAGCAATCCGAGTCCCACTCCTTTCCTAGATGCGCCTCGCCCTTTGCCTTCTTGTATGCCTTCTTCTTCTCTCTCTTGTTTCCCTTTTCCTGGTCACTTTCATTATCGGGACAGTTAGCAATAAAATGACCAAGCTTACCACATTTGAAGCACGAGCGCTTTCCCTTGGTCTTGGTCTTGCTTGGCTGCCCCTTGCGACCATTTAGCGCCGTCTTGAATCTTTTAATGATGAGAGCCATCTCTTCATCATTAAGGCCAGCCGCCTCAACTTGCGCCACCTTGCTAGGTAGCGACTCCTTGCTCCTTGTTGCCTTTAGAGCAATGGGTTGAGGCTCGTGGAGTGGTCCGTTCAACGCGTCGTCGACGTATCTTGCCTCCTTGATCATCATCCGCCCGCTCACGAATTTTCCAAGTACTTCCTCGGGCGTCATCATCGTGTACCTGGGATTCTCACGAATATTGTTCACGAGATGAGGATCAAGTACGGTAAAGGACCTGAGCATTAGGCGGACGACGTCGTGGTCCGTCCATCGCGTGCTCCCGTAGCTTCTTATCTTGTTGATGAGGGTCTTGAGCCGGTTGTACGTTTGTGTTGGCTCCTCACCCCTTATCATCGCGAACCGTCCAAGCTCGCCCTCCACCAACTCCATCTTGGTGAGCAAAGTGACGTCGTTCCCCTCATGAGAAATCTTGAGGGTGTCCCAGATTTGCTTGGCGTTGTCCAAGCCGCTCACCTTATGGTATTCATCCCTGCACAAGGAAGCTAGAAGAACAGTAGTAGCTTGTGCATTTTTATGAATTTGTTCATTAATGAACATGGGACTATCCGAACTATCAAAGTGCATTCCACTCTCTACAATCTCCCATATACTAGGATGGAGAGAGAATAGGTGACTACGCATTTTGTGACTCCAAAATCCGTAGTCCTCTCCATCAAAGTGTGGGGGCTTGCCAAGTGGAATGGAGAGCAAATGAGAATGTGAACTTTGCGGAATACGAGAGTAATCAAAGGAAAAGTTCGAGTTAACCGGTTTTCTCCTCTCGTAGTCGTTGTGGTCCTCATCCTTTTGGGAAGAAGTAGACTCGTCGCTGTCGTAGTAGATTATCTCCTTGATGCGCCTGGTCTTCTTCTTCTTCCCTTCCTTCCGTCTTTGACCCGAGCCGGAGTCGGTAGGCTTGTCGTCCTTCGGCTCGTTGACGAAGGTCTCCTTCTCTTTGTCGTTGATCACTATACCCTTCCCCTTAGGATCCATCTATTCGGGCGGTTAGTCCCTTTGTGAATAGAACGGCTCCGATACCAATTGAGAGCACCTAGAGGGGGGGGTGAATAGGTGATCCTGTAAAACTTCAAAAACTTAAGACACAAAACTTTGATTAAGTGTTAGCACAGTTAATGCCAAGTGGCTAAGGTGAAGTCTCAACAAAACACAATACCACAAGAATCAAACACAGAGAGACACAGTGGTTTATCCCGTGGTTCGGCCAAGCCAATGCTTGCCTACTTCCACGTTGTGGCGTCCCAACGGACGAGGGTTGCAATCAACCCCTCTCAAGCGGTCCAAAGACCCACTTGAATACCACGGTGTTTTGTTGTTCTTATCTCAATCCTGATTGCGAGGAATCTCCACAACTTGGAGCCTCTCGCCCTTACAAAAGATGTTCACAAAGAATCACGGAGTAAGGGAGGGATTAGCAACTCACACACAACACAGAGATCACAGCGAATACGCACACACAAAACCCAGACTTGAGCTCAAGAGGCTAACACACTAGAACGGAGCTCAAATCACTAGAATGTCAAACAAGTGCGCAAGATTGATGTGTGAGTGATCAAGAGTGCTCAAAGAATGCTTGGGTGCTTCCTCCATGCGCCAAGGGGTCCCTTTTATAGCCCCAAGGCAGCTAGGAGCCGTTGGGAACAAATCTGGAAGGCCATCTTTGCCTTCTGTCTCGTGGCGCACCGGACAGTCCGGTGCACACCGGACACTGTCCGGTGCCCGATTTGTTTCCAAAAACAGCACTTCTGACCGTTGCTGGCTGCTCCAGATCTGCGCTCAGTTGGCGCACCGGACATGTCCGGTGCACACCGGACAGTCCGGTGTTCCTTCCCGACCGTTGGCTCGGCCACGTGTCCCGCGCGGATTGCGCGGCCGACCGTTGGCCCTGGCCGACCGTTGGCTCACCGGACAGTCCGGTGCACACCGGACAGTCCGGTGAATTTTAGCCGTACGCCGTCGGCGAATTCCCGAGAGCGGCCAGTTCGCGCCGAGGAGGTCTGGCGCACCGGACACTGTCCGGTGCACACCGGACAGTCCGGTGCTCCAGACCGAGCTGGGACTTGGCTGCACACAGCCAAGTCATTCTCTCCCCTTTTCTCTATTTCTTCATGCTGTTTCTAACACTTAGACAAACATGTTAGTCCACAAAACCAATGTACTAAGGCTTAGAAACATACCTTTACTTCATGATTTGCACCTTGTTCCATTTTACAAATAGGTACCTGTGTTGAGCACTAAATCACCAAAATCCTTAGAAATGGCCCAAGGGCACATTTCCCTTTCAGACGCGTGGCCGAGCCAACGGTCACATTGGAGCACCGGACTGTCCGGTGTGCACCGGACAGTGTCCGGTGTGCCAACGGCTCTACATCTGCAACGGTCGGCTTCGCCAAATAAGGAAACAAATCCTTACCGGACTGTCCGGTGCGCCAGGCGACTGAAGGCAAGATCTGCCTTCCTGGAATGCTCTCAACGGCTCCTAGCTGCCTTGGGGCTATAAAAGGGACCCCTAGGCGCATGGATGTAACACCCTAAAGTTCAATCTTGTGAAGACAAAGAAAAATTCTCAAATATTTTAAATCAAAACACCTTTCCTTAAAGATAATCATAATTTAGAAGTTTCCACTCATGAATATGTTAAAAAAAAAATATATAATTAAAGATACTTAGATAATCTAAATTGCCTTTGGGTTAGGTTACAGGAGAATTATGATTAAACTATTTCTTAATATATATAAGTCCACAATATAAATTTGATTTCCCTAGAACTAATAAGGTATGGATTATTCTCTACTATATGATTGAAAGCCTGTCTAAAAGAACTAAAATAAATAAAGAAATATATAAAATATGTTTTTGCGCAGATATGGTTTGCAAAAGAACTAGTCACAAGCTTGAATTTAAATTTGAATTCAAAAAATTAAAAATAGGAAAGAAAGGGGAGATAAGAGAAAGAAAAGGGATATAAAGCAAAAATATAAATAATATATATATAAACAAGTATATTCAGAATTAATATCCCTAACTTCACAAAAATAAGTTGAAATGATGAGCCATAGAGATTTAAATTTATGTTTGAATTCAAAGTGGATTTGAAAATGGAGAAAAGAAAATGCAAAATAAAAAGAAAAAAGGAGAAAAGCTTAACTGGGCCGGCTACCTTCATTCTGGCCCAATTACGTTTTCACCGCGCGCAGCCCAACTCACGCTCGCGGGCGCTCGGTATCGCTGACGTCGTGGGGCCCGCACGTCATCCTCTCACCCCATCGCTTGCCGCGCTCTCTATCTCTGATACGTGGGCCCGGATCGTCAGGGTCGTCTCCGTCTTCCTTCCTAACAACCTCGCGCGCATGCCGGCGACCCGCCTCCGCCGATTCCGCGGAATGCGTGCACCTCGCAACAACCTCCGCGCTCCTTTGCCCTATTAAAAGCCGATCGAGCCCCCCCCACTTCATCCTCTCAGATCATCGGGCCGTGGGCCACATCGTCGCCGTGAACCGAGAAGAAGAAGTCCGCCGTACGGGGATTTCCGTCCAACCGGCGATTTAGTCCTTCGATCGGGACCGGGTTGGCTCGGCGACGTTGCGGGGCAGCCATACGAAGCTTCGGTCGACGTTGGGGGCCTTCTCAGGGGCAGGAATCGCTCGTCGTCACCGGGGCACCGCCGCGGGTCCGCCATTCGCCGTGGGCAGAACTATCTACCACCACATCAACGGTAAGAACTACCCCAGTATGTTCGCAATTCCCTAAGCATCGCGTAGCAGCCTTTAATTGAGCTCCGGGGCACTAGGGCGGTTGATTGGGGTTGCTCCGGCGAACTTCGCCGCGGTTGGTGGGCGGCGCCGCCGTCTGCCCGATCGGGAGGTGGAGGCCGAGCCTGGGTCGTTCGATCTTTGTTGAACGGCCACGATTAAAAGATGGGTACCGGTTCGGTGGGATTGGGTCCGTGCCGCGCGATCTTGATCCAACGCGCTAGGTTGCTCCGTAGTGTTTTAAATCTGGACCGTTAATCTCTGATCCGACGCGCAGCAGTGCGTACCGGTTCGAACTCGGCTTGATCTAATCCTAGCCGTAGGATTCTAATCTAAGGGCCACGATCGGCCGATACCCCTTCGCCGTGACTTTTTGTTAAAGAGCCCCTCGGGTTCTGTGGAATCAACCCGCCGTCCATGGGCGATGTTCACTGAGTCTTAGAAAATTTACGTGTTAGCCCCTGTGCTTCTGTTTAATTGAGGCCCAGTCCAGAGAGTTATAAAATCAGGAAAATTAATTAGAAAATGAGTTTTTAATATAAAAATAATTCCTAGAATTTATATAATTCATAGAAAATGCATATGAACTCCAAATTAATCCATTCCACTTCCTATAATTTTGTAATATTATTGTTTATCAATTAGTGCCACTGGTTTTACATAAAAGTCACATTAAAATTGTTATCTTAATTAATCTTGTACTACGCACATAGAATCTTTTGAAATCCATAACTTAAAATCTATAACTCCAAAATTAATAATTCTTTTTCCTATGATCTTATCTTAATGTGTAGATTATTATTATGTATTTTGTTTACTTGTTTGGTGTGATGTTAAATTTTGCCTACACTGTTTGTTTGTATTACTACGACTAGCAGTGAGGTCACGAGTCACCTGAAGATCATCCTGGTACCTGGATTCTCAAGGCCCAGGCAAGTTGTGCCCTTGATCACTTCTTTTTACCCAACCATGTTCTGAATAATCATAATGATCTGCATAGGTTAATTTTGATGGGACCCAATAGGTTACCCTAGTTTGTCTATCTTTATACCTTGTTTACCACTGAACTTTCTGGGTAGTACTTGCTAGTGCTATATGTGGTTTTGGGTATGGAGATACACTATTCATGGTTACACTTTTGTTATCAGTTGTTATTTATTGTTCATGTTGAGATCATTATGTTAATTGGAACATGGAGCGACCACCCGGGAAAACAGTGCTACCACAAGGGTGGTATGGGACGCCCTTGGCTGATTAATTAGGAAAGCTAGTGGAAGACTACCTTACCCGAAAGGGGCAAGGGCAGTAGGGGAGAGGTCAGTGCGGGGAGGCCCTCGGGAGGATTTTGCTGCGATGGCGGTCCTGCAAGGGATTCCTGTACTGGATCTTCCTATAAACTGTAGCGGGTTTTCGGAAGCTAGTGGAACTTTGTAAAGGCCTCGTAGTGGATCCCTAGCCATTCACCTCGGAAGTGTCTAAGGGCTTTGCAAACCCTGGCGACATGGGATACACGACTTGTGGGTAAAGATGCGCAACCTCTGCAGAGTGTAAAACTGGTATACTAGCCGTGCTCACGGTCATGAGCAGCTCGGACCCTCACATGATTAAATTATGGAACTAAATTCAATTTGTCATATGCATTGCAATGCAGGTGGTGTTGTTACTTTTGCTCTATTACTTAATTGGGTTTGGTATTTACTTATACTTAGTAACTGCTAATAAAATTTTGACCAACTTTAAAAGCAATGCTCAGCTCTAACCATCTTCTTTGGTAAGCCTTACACTTCACGTGAGCTCCCACCTTTGGCGAGTTCATGCACATTATTCCCCACAACTTGTTGAGCGATGAACGTATGTGAGCTCACTCTTGCTGTCTCACATACACCACAGGTCAAGACCAGGTACTGCAGGATGATGCTCATGGAGGATGCTGCGATGAGTTCGAGAGAGGTCTAGGTCGTCGTCTCCCAGTCAACTTTGGGTTGCTGGACCGTTGTCTCCTTATAATGTAATTATTTATTTTGTATAGAACTCCTGTTATATATAAAGATGTGACATTCGATCCTGTGCCACTATACATCATATGTATGAGACTTGGTCCCAGCATACCTGGTGTTTATGTTAACCCCGGGTTTTGGACCCCTAAAATCCGGGTGTGACAGAAGTGGTATCAGAGGAATGTTGACTGTAGGACGAAACCTAGATAGAACTGGACAACCATTATCTACTTACCTTACTCTGATTCTTTCTATACTTTCCTTGATCCTGTCTCACCTTCTACTGTTTTACTCTGATTAACCTTACCTTTGCTACTCTGATTCTTTTCTAAACTTATCTCAATCTTCTTCTCATCTATTTCCGCTTACTCTGATTATCCTTATCTTTTCTTTCTAAAAGACAAATGTGGATTTCACACTTTGAAATCCTGTGACTGAAGTGACCTTTAGGAATAAGGAGACCTAATCCTAGGAACAAAAACAAAACTATTTTTATAAGTGTCTATGAACTTGAATGTTTGTTCTTATGATACTTGTTTGATTTGGATCTTTGATTGAGTGTGATGGGTTGTGGAGTAATGTCCACAATTGCATCTGCATATACACATAGGTATAAAAATATATTTATAACTAGACAACCTAGATTGTCCCCATTAGAACATATCTAGCTTAAGAGATTTATCTTATCCTAAAAAGATCTCATTCTAACCAACTCATCTTATCTTAAAAGATTCTCCCCTATCTTAATAGATTCATCTCATCTTAAAGAAATTCTATCCTACACTCATAGATCTATCTTATCTCAAAAGGTCTTAACTTATCCTAATGTATCTAGATCCATCTTATCTTAAGAGGTTTTCTCTTAATAAATTTATCTTATCTTTATGGATCCATCTTATCCTAATAGGCATACTTATCCACCCTAGTTTATCAACCATGATCTAATGCAAATTAATTAGACCTTATCTAGTTAAAACTAGTCATACCAATCTAATTTAGGTCTCATCTAACCTAATATGATCAAATCTAAAGTGACTTATCAAACATCTTTGATAATACTGATGAAATAGATTAGACTCTACTCCTATAAGACTGGTCTTAACTTAGTTCACCCTGCACTAAATTAAGAATGACAGATCGACTTGGCCATATGCAACTACCTTAACCATCTGATAGTTGCATAACCCCTCAATTTTAACCTAGCAAGAGATTCTATCTTATCATAACATAATAACTAATTTCAAAACATCCTAACATATTCTACCCTGTTGGACCTATCTAACCTAAACTAGTCTAATCTAGTCATATCCAATTTAATCTAGATCTTATCTTACCTAATGTGACCTGATCCAGTGTGGTCTAATGTTATCTAACTTAATGTGGTTCACTTAAACAGATTGATGACACCGGTAGAAGAGATTAGACCCCACTAGCCATGTATTAACTTATCTTAGCACATTGGATCAATTCAACCATGAGCTAACCCAACCCATAGTTACCATGATGAATGATATAACCTTTCTAACCCACCTAACAACAAACAAACTTTTAACCTACATCTTGTAGTCCATCTCACCCATATATATCTCTCATCTTGACTGATTCTATCTTACCCTTGGATATTCACCTTATACGATTGGTTACTCCAATCTGAACATAAAACAAAGATTAAACCCTACTAAAGAATCTTTAGAGTATAACCAGCTACTAAGCTTATTCATTCCGCTTATTGAATAAATTTCCTTTGCAAAAAAAAAACTATTACCATATGCTTCTAACTTTCATGGTCAATACCAGGAAAGGAAAGATTATCACATAACAACAAACAGAAAATAAATCCTCCAAATCCTCCACCTGTTGACATCAATCAAGTGATTGCTACCCAAAGACTGGTAATACAACAGTTAACAGACCTGGTGACCGAGATGCAGAATCAGATAAGACAACAACGCGAGGAAATACGTCAGGCCCGCCAAGAAATAAGACAAGCACGGTTGGAGAGACAACAACAACAACCTCCACCACCACCACCAGCTTCACCAAGCTACATAGATATAAATTATGATGATTTGTAAGGTCTAGATGTTACTTTAGTTAGTAGATGATATGATATTATTCTAGAAGGAACAATAAGGTCTATTAACCCTATGTTTTGATAAGGAATTATGCATCATGCCGAGATCTCTTTGTTTGTGCATATGTTCCGAGTACACATCCCTTTTCTTACAAATCTCGAGGACGAGATTATTTTTAAGGGGGGTAGGATTTGTAACACCCTAAAGTTCAATCTTGTGAAGACAAAGAAAAATTCTCAAAGATTTTAAATCAAAACACCTTTCCTTAAAGATAATCATAATTTAGAAGTTTCCACTCATGAATATGTTAAAAAAAAATATATAATTAAAGATACTTAGATAATCTAAATTGCCTTTGGGTTAGGTTACAGGAGAATTATGATTAAACTATTTCTTAATATATATAAGTCCACAATATAAATTTGATTTCCCTAGAACTAATAAGGTATGGATTATTCTCTACTATATGATTGAAAGCCTGTCTAAAAGAACTAAAATAAATAAAGAAATATATAAAATATGTTTTTGCACAGATATGGTTTGCAAAAGAACTAGTCACAAGCTTGAATTTAAATTTGAATTCAAAAAATTAAAAATAGGAAAGAAAGGGGAGATAAGAGAAAGAAAAGGGATATAAAGCAAAAATATAAATAATATATATATAAACAAGTATATTCAGAATTAATATCCCTAACTTCACAAAAATAAGTTGAAATGATGAGCCATAGAGATTTAAATTTATGTTTGAATTCAAAGTGGATTTGAAAATGGAGAAAAGAAAATGCAAAATAAAAAGAAAAAAGGAGAAAAGCTTAACTGGGCCGGCTACCTTCATTCTGGCCCAATTACGTTTTCACCGCGCGCAGCCCAACTCACGCTCGCGGGCGCTCGGTATCGCTGACGTCGTGGGGCCCGCACGTCATCCTCTCACCCCATCGCTTGCCGCGCTCTCTATCTCTGATACGTGGGCCCGGATCGTCAGGGTCGTCTCCGTCTTCCTTCCTAACAACCTCGCGCGCATGCCGGCGACCCGCCTCCGCCGATTCCGCGGAATGCGTGCACCTCGCAACAACCTCCGCGCTCCTTTGCCCTATTAAAAGCCGATCGAGCCCCCCCCCCACTTCATCCTCTCAGATCATCGGGCCGTGGGCCACATCGTCGCCGTGAACCGAGAAGAAGAAGTCCGCCGTACGGGGATTTCCGTCCAACCGGCGATTTAGTCCTTCGATCGGGACCGGGTTGGCTCGGCGACGTTGCGGGGCAGCCATACGAAGCTTCGGTCGACGTTGGGGGCCTTCTCAGGGGCAGGAATCGCTCGTCGTCACCGGGGCACCGCCGCGGGTCCGCCATTCGCCGTGGGCAGAACTATCTACCACCACATCAACGGTAAGAACTACCCCAGTATGTTCGCAATTCCCTAAGCATCGCGTAGCAGCCTTTAATTGAGCTCCGGGGCACTAGGGCGGTTGATTGGGGTTGCTCCGGCGAACTTCGCCGCGGTTGGTGGGCGGCGCCGCCGTCTGCCCGATCGGGAGGTGGAGGCCGAGCCTGGGTCGTTCGATCTTTGTTGAACGGCCACGATTAAAAGATGGGTACCGGTTCGGTGGGATTGGGTCCGTGCCGCGCGATCTTGATCCAACGCGCTAGGTTGCTCCGTAGTGTTTTAAATCTGGACCGTTAATCTCTGATCCGACGCGCAGCAGTGCGTACCGGTTCGAACTCGGCTTGATCTAATCCTAGCCGTAGGATTCTAATCTAAGGGCCACGATCGGCCGATACCCCTTCGCCGTGACTTTTTGTTAAAGAGCCCCTCGGGTTCTGTGGAATCAACCCGCCGTCCATGGGCGATGTTCACTGAGTCTTAGAAAATTTACGTGTTAGCCCCTGTGCTTCTGTTTAATTGAGGCCCAGTCCAGAGAGTTATAAAATCAGGAAAATTAATTAGAAAATGAGTTTTTAATATAAAAATAATTCCTAGAATTTATATAATTCATAGAAAATGCATATGAACTCCAAATTAATCCATTCCACTTCCTATAATTTTGTAATATTATTGTTTATCAATTAGTGCCACTGGTTTTACATAAAAGTCACATTAAAATTGTTATCTTAATTAATCTTGTACTACGCACATAGAATCTTTTGAAATCCATAACTTAAAATCTATAACTCCAAAATTAATAATTCTTTTTCCTATGATCTTATCTTAATGTGTAGATTATTATTATGTATTTTGTTTACTTGTTTGGTGTGATGTTAAATTTTGCCTACACTGTTTGTTTGTATTACTACGACTAGCAGTGAGGTCACGAGTCACCTGAAGATCATCCTGGTACCTGGATTCTCAAGGCCCAGGCAAGTTGTGCCCTTGATCACTTCTTTTTACCCAACCATGTTCTGAATAATCATAATGATCTGCATAGGTTAATTTTGATGGGACCCAATAGGTTACCCTAGTTTGTCTATCTTTATACCTTGTTTACCACTGAACTTTCTGGGTAGTACTTGCTAGTGCTATATGTGGTTTTGGGTATGGAGATACACTATTCATGGTTACACTTTTGTTATCAGTTGTTATTTATTGTTCATGTTGAGATCATTATGTTAATTGGAACATGGAGCGACCACCCGGGAAAACAGTGCTACCACAAGGGTGGTATGGGACGCCCTTGGCTGATTAATTAGGAAAGCTAGTGGAAGACTACCTTACCCGAAAGGGGCAAGGGCAGTAGGGGAGAGGTCAGTGCGGGGAGGCCCTCGGGAGGATTTTGCTGCGATGGCGGTCCTGCAAAGGATTCCTGTACTGGATCTTCCTATAAACTGTAGCGGGTTTTCGGAAGCTAGTGGAACTTTGTAAAGGCCTCGTAGTGGATCCCTAGCCATTCACCTCGGAAGTGTCTAAGGGCTTTGCAAACCCTGGCGACATGGGATACACGACTTGTGGGTAAAGATGCGCAACCTCTGCAGAGTGTAAAACTGGTATACTAGCCGTGCTCACGGTCATGAGCAGCTCGGACCCTCACATGATTAAATTATGGAACTAAATTCAATTTGTCATATGCATTGCAATGCAGGTGGTGTTGTTACTTTTGCTCTATTACTTAATTGGGTTTGGTATTTACTTATACTTAGTAACTGCTAATAAAATTTTGACCAACTTTAAAAGCAATGCTCAGCTCTAACCATCTTCTTTGGTAAGCCTTACACTTCACGTGAGCTCCCACCTTTGGCGAGTTCATGCACATTATTCCCCACAACTTGTTGAGCGATGAACGTATGTGAGCTCACTCTTGCTGTCTCACATACACCACAGGTCAAGACCAGGTACTGCAGGATGATGCTCATGGAGGATGCTGCGATGAGTTCGAGAGAGGTCTAGGTCGTCGTCTCCCAGTCAACTTTGGGTTGCTGGACCGTTGTCTCCTTATAATGTAATTATTTATTTTGTATAGAACTCCTGTTATATATAAAGATGTGACATTCGATCCTGTGCCACTATACATCATATGTATGAGACTTGGTCCCAGCATACCTGGTGTTTATGTTAACCCCGGGTTTTGGACCCCTAAAATCCGGGTGTGACAATGGAGGAGCACATCAAGCATACTCAAAGCATTCCTAAGCACCAAGACCTCGATTCTGCGCATTTGATTCTTTGTGATAGCAATTAGAGCTCCATTTGAGTTGTGAACTCGTCGGGTTGTGTTGCGAGCTCTTGTTGCGACTTGTGTACGTATTGTCACTTGGATTTTGTGTCTTGAGTGCGTTGCTCATCCCTCCCTTACTCCGTGCTTCTTTGTGAACATCAAAAGTGTAAGGGCAAGAGGCTCCAAGTTGTGGAGATTCCTCGCGAGCGGGATAAAGTAAAACAAAGCAAAACACCGTGGTATTCAAGTGGGTCTTTGGACCGCTTGAGAGGGGTTGATTGCAACCCTCGTCCGTTGGGACGCCACAACGTGGAGTAGGCAAGCGTTGGTCTTGGCCGAACCACGGGATAAACCACTGTGCCATCTCTGTGTTGATCTCTTGTGGTTATTGTGTTTTGTTGAGACTCCTCTCTAGCCACTTGGCATTATTGTGCTAACGCTTAACCAAGTTTTTGTGGCATTAAGTTTTCAAGTTTCACAGGATCACCTATTCACCCCCCCTCTAGGTGCTCTCAATTGGTATCGGAGCCGTTCTCTTCAAGAAAGGGACTAATCGCCCGAAGAGATGGATCCTAAGGGGAAGGGAATTGTGATAAATGATAAAGAGAAGGAGTCCTTCGTCAACGAGCCAAAGGAGGACAAGCCTACCGACTCGGGCTCGGGCCACAAACGAAAAGATGGGAAGAAGAAAAAGACGAGGCGCATCAAGGAGATCGTCTACTACGACGACAGCGACGAGTCCACTTCTTCCCACAAGGACGACGACAATGACTATGAGAAAAGAAAGACGGTCAATTCAAACTTCTCTTTCGATTATTCTCGAATTCCGCACAGTTCTAATACACATTTGCTTTCCATTCCTCTCGGCAAACCTCCACACTTTGATGGGGAGGACTACGGATTTTGGAGTCACAAAATGCGTAGTCACTTGTTCTCTCTCCATCCAAGCATATGGGAGATTGTTGAGAGTGGAATGAAATTTGATAGTACTGATAGTCCCATGTTTATAAATGAACAAATTCATAAAAATGCACAAGCTACTACTGTGTTGTTAGCCTCTTTGTGCAGGGACGAGTACAATAAGGTGAGCGGCTTGGACAATGCCAAGCAGATCTGGGACACCCTCAGGATCTCACATGAGGGGAACAACGTCACCATGCTCACCAAAATGGAGTTGGTGGAGGGCGAGCTCGGGAGATTCGCAATGATAAGGGGAGAGGAGCCAACCCAAACATACAACCGGCTCAAGACCCTCATCAACAAGATAAGGAGCTACGGAAGCATGCAATGGATGGATCACGACGTCGTTCGCCTAATGCTAAGGTCTTTTACTGTACTTGATCCACATCTGGTGAACAATATTCGTGAAAATCCTAGGTACACCAAGATGTCTCCCGAAGAAGTTCTTGGAAAGTTCGTAAGCGGGCGAATGATGATCAAGGAGGCGAGATACGTGGACGACGCATTGAATGGTCCAATCAATGAGCCTCAACCCGTTGCTCTCAAGGCAACGAGGAGCAAGGAGGCGCTACCTAGCAAGGTGGCGCAAGTTGAGGCGGCAGGGCTCAATGATGAAGAGATGGCCCTCATCATCAAGCGCTTCAAGACGGCGCTAAAGGGTCGCAAGGGACAGCCAAGCAAGACCAAGACAAAGGGGAAGCGCTCATGCTTCAAATGTGGTAAGATTGGTCATTTTATTGCTAACTGTCCCGATAATGATAGTGACTAGGAAAAAGGGAACAAAAGGGAAAAGAAGAAGAATTACAAGAAGGCCAAGGGCGAGGCACATCTCGGAAAGGAGTGGGATTCGGATTGCTCCTCTTCCAACTCTGACAATGAAGGACTCGCCGCCACCGCCTTCAACAAGTCATCCCTCTTCCCAAACGAGCATCACACATGCCTCATGGCAAAGGAGAAGAAGGTATGCACTCGGAATACCACTTATACTTCTTCAAGTGATGAGGAGTCTAGTGATGACGATGAAATAGACTATTCTAGTTTATTTAAAGGTTTAGATAGAAATAAAATTGACAAAATCAATGAATTGATTGATGCTTTAAATGATAAGAATAGGTTATTAGAAAAGCAAGAGGATCTTTTGTACGAAGAACATGATAAGTTTGTAGAGGCTCAAAAATCCCTTGCTTTAGAAATTAAAAGGAATGAAATGCTTTCTAGTGAATTGTCTACATGTCATGACTCTATTTCTAGCTTAAAGAGAATAACTGATGATTTGAATGCTAAGTTAGAAATAGCTAGTAAATCAACATCTTGTGTAGAAAATGTTGTAATTTGCAATAGGTGTAAAGATTTTAATATTGATGCTTGTAGCGAACACCTTGCTTCAATTTCTAAGTTGAACAATGAAGTGGCTAGTCTTAATGCCCAACTTAAGACTAGCAAAAGTGAATTTGATAAGCGAAAATTTGCAAGGGATGCCTACACGATTGGTAGACACCCCTCAATTAAGGATGGACTTGGCTTCAAGAGGGAAGCCAAGAACTTAATGAGCCATAAGGCTCCCATCTCCGCTAAGGGGAAAGGGAAGGCCCCTATGGCTAGTAGTGCTAAAAAGAACTATGCCTTCATATATCATGATAAGAGACATTCTAGGAATGCCTATAAAAGTCATGATGATTTTGATTCTCATGCCATGTTTGCTTCCAGTTCTTCCTATATGCATGGTAGAGATGTGTCTAGGAGAAATGTTGTTCATCATATGCCTAGGAGAAATGTTGTTAATGTTCCTAGGAAAATTAATGAACCTTCTACAATTTATCATGCTTGCAATGCTTCCTTTGCTATTTGTAGAAAGGATAAGAAGATAATTGCTAGGAAGTTAGGGGCCAAATGTAAGGGAGACAAAACTTGCATTTGGGTCCCTAAGACTATTGTAACTAACCTTGTAGGACCCAACAAGAGTTGGGTACCTAAGACCCAAGCCTAAATTTGCCTTGTAGGTTTATGCATCCGGGGGCTCAAGCTGGATTATCGACAGCGGATGCACAAACCACATGACGGGGGAGAAGAGGATGTTCTCTTCCTACGTCAAGAACAAGGATCCCCAAGATTCAATAATATTCGGTGATGGGAACCAAGGCAAGGTGAAAGGGTTAGGTAAAATTGCTATTTCGTCCGAGCACTCTATTTCTAATATGTTCTCAGTTGAGTCGCTTGGATATAACTTGTTGTCTATGAGTCAATTATGCAATATGGGATATGATTGTTTATTCACAAATGTAGACGTGTCTGTCTTTAGAAGGTGTGATGGTTCACTAGCTTTTAAGGGTGTACTAGACGACAAACTTCATTTAGTTGATTTTGCAAAAGAGGAGGCCGGTCTAGATGCATGCTTAATTGCTAAGACTTGCATGGGCTGGCTGTGGCATCGCCGTCTAGCACATGTGGGGATGAAGAACCTCCACAATCTTCTAAAGGGAGAACACGTGATAGGTCTAACTAATGTGCATTTTGAAAAAGATAGACCTTGTGCAGCTTATCAAGCAGGCAAACAGGTGGGAAGCTCTCATCACACCAAAAATGTGATGACCACATCAAGACCTTTGGAGATGCTTCATATGGACCTCTTCGGACCCGTCGCCTATCTAAGCATAGGAGGAAGTAAGTATGGTCTTGTTATAGTTGATGATTTTTCCCGCTTCACTTGGGTATTCTTTTTGCAGGATAAAACTGAAACCCAAGGGACACTCAAGCGCTTCCTCAGGAGAGCTCAAAATGAGTTTGAGCTCAAGGTGAAGAAGATAAGGAGCGACAACGGGTCCGAGTTCAAGAACCTTCAAGTGGAGGAGTTCCTTGAGGAGGAGGGGATCAAGCACGAGTTCTCCGCTCCCTACACACCATAGCAAAATGGTGTGGTAGAGAGGAAGAACAAGACGCTCATAGACATGGCGAGGACGATGCTTGGAGAGTTCAAGACCCCCGAGCGCTTTTGGTCGGAAGCTGTGAACACGGCTTGCCACGCCATCAACCGGGTCTACCTTCACCGCCTCCTCAAGAAGACTTCGTATGAGCTCCTAACCGGTAACAAACCCAATGTGTCTTACTTTCGTGTATTTGGGAGCAAGTGCTATATTCTTGTGAAGAAAGGTAGAACTTCTAAATTTGCTCCCAAAGCTGTAGAAGGGTTTTTGTTAGGTTATGACTCAAATACAAAGGCGTATAGAGTCTTCAACAAATCATCGGGTTTGGTTGAAGTCTCTAGCGACATTGTATTTGATGAGACTAATGGCTCTCCAAGAGAGCAAGCTGTTGATCTTGATGATGTAGATGAAGAAGACGTTCAGACGGCCGCAATGCGCACCATGGCGAGTGGCGATGTGCGACCACAGGAACAATTAGAGCAAGATCAACCTTCTTCCTCAACAATGGTGCATCCCCCAACTCAAGACGATGAACAGGTTCATCAGGAGGAGGCGTGTGATCAAGGGGGAGCACAAGATGATCATGTGAGGGAGGAAGAAGCACAACCAGCACCTCCAACCCAAGTTCGAGCGACGATTCAAAGGAATCATCCCATCGACCAAATATTGGGTGATATTAGCAAGGGAGTAACTACTCGTTCTAGATTAGTTAATTTTTGTGAGCATTACTCTTTTGTCTCTTCTATTGAGCCTTTCAGGGTAGAAGAGGCCTTGCTAGATCCAGACTGGGTGTTGGCCATGCAGGAGGAGCTCAACAACTTCAAGCGTAAAGAAGTTTGGACACTGGTGCCTCATCCCAAGCAAAATGTTGTGGGAACCAAGTGGGTGTTCCGCAACAAACAGGACGAGCACGGGGTGGTGACGAGGAACAAGGCTCGACTTGTGGCAAAAGGTTATGCCCAAGTCGCAGGTTTGGACTTTGAGGAGACTTTTGCTCCTGTGGCTAGGCTAGAGTCCATTCGTATTTTGCTAGCATATGCCGCTCACCATTCTTTCAGGTTGTTTCAAATGGATGTGAAGAGCGCTTTCCTCAACGGGCCAATCAAGGAGGAGGTGTACGTAGAGCAACCCCCTGGCTTCGAGGATGAATGGTACCCCGACCACGTGTGTAAGGTCTCTAAGGCGCTCTATGGACTTAAGCAAGCCCCAAGAGCATGGTATGAATGCCTTAGAGTCTTTTTAATTGCTAATGCTTTCAAGGTTGGGAAAGCTGATCCAACTCTTTTCACTAAGACTTGCGATGGTGATCTTTTTGTGTGCCAAATTTATGTCGATGACATAATATTTGGTTCTACTAACCAAAAGTCTTGTGAAGAGTTTAGCAGGGTGATGACTCAAAAGTTCGAGATGTCGATGATGGGCGAGTTGAACTACTTCCTTGGGTTCCAAGTGAAGCAACTCAAGGACGGCACCTTCATCTCCCAAACGAAGTACACGCAAGACTTGCTAAAGCGGTTTGGGATGAAGGACGCCAAGCCCGCAAAGACTCCGATGGGAACCGACGGACACACCGACCTCAACAAAGGAGGTAAGTCCGTTGATCAAAAAGCATACCGGTCCATGATAGGTTCTTTGCTTTACTTATGTGCTAGTAGACCAGATATTATGCTTAGCGTATGCATGTGTGCTAGATTTCAATCTGATCCAAGGGAGTGTCACCTTGTGGCTGTGAAGCGAATCCTTAGATATTTAGTAGCTACGCCTTGCTTCGGGATCTGGTATCCAAAGGGGTCTAACTTTGACTTGATTGGATATTCAGATTCCGACTATGCTGGATGTAAGGTCGATAGGAAGAGTACATCAGGGACATGCCAATTCTTAGGAAGGTCCCTGGTGTCATGGAACTCTAAGAAACAAACTTCCGTTGCCCTATCCACCGCTGAGGCCGAGTACGTTGCCGCAGGACAGTGTTGCGCGCAACTACTTTGGATGAGGCAAACCCTCCGGGACTTTGGCTACAATCTGAGCAAAGTCCCACTCCTATGTGACAATGAGAGTGCTATCCGAATAGCGGAAAATCCTGTTGAACACAGCCGCACAAAGCACATTGACATCCGGCATCACTTTTTGAGAGACCACCTGCAAAAGGGAGATATTGAAGTGTTTTATGTTAACACCGAGAACCAGCTAGCCGATATCTTTACCAAGCCTTTAGATGAGAAGACCTTTTGCAGGCTGTGTAGTGAGCTAAATGTCTTAGATTCGCGGAACTTGGATTGATTTATAGCATACATGTGTTTATGCCTTTGATCATGTTCCTTATGCATTTTGTTGTTTACTTGTGGTGCTCAAGTTGTACAAACACTCCCCGGACCTCACAAGTCCTCTTGCAAGTGATGCACATATTTAGGGGAAGTTGTGCTACAACTTGACCCTTTGAGACTAACCGTGTGCTTGAGTTTGCTTGATTTAGTCTCAAAGAAGGTTTGAAAGGAAAAAGGTGGACTTGGACCATGAAAGACTTCCACTGCACTCCGATGAGAGGGTAACTTATTCCAAGTTCATCTCATGTACTCCTATTGCCTTTGTACTCTTATTTGAAGATTTTGGTGAGACAATGGGGTTAAAGGGCCAAGATTAATCCCGTTTTGGTGCTTGATGCCAAAGGGGGAGAAAGTAAGGCCAAAGCAATAAATGGATCAGCTACCACTTGAGAAATTTTTGAAAATAGTAGAATAGAGCTTTTGGTTTGTCAAAACTCTCTTGCTGTCTCTTTTGTCAAAAGTTGGCCTCTTGTGGGGAGAATAGTCGATTATGGGAAAAAGGGGGAGTTTTTGAAATCTTGAATCAATTTCTCTTGGAACAACTCTCTTTATATCTCTACAAGTGTGTTTGACTTAGAGATAGGAAATTGAGGTTGATTTGCAAAAACAAACCAAGTGGTGGCAAAGTATGATCCATATATGCCAAATTTGAATCAAAACAATTTTGAGTTTTTATTTGCATTGATATTGCACATGTTCTAGTTGCTTTATGTTGTGTTGGCATAAATCGCCAAAAAGGGGGAGATTGAAAGGGAAATGTGCCCTTGGGCCATTTCTAAGTATTTTGGTGATTGAGTGCCAACACAAGTGCTTTTGTGTTAATCTATGCAAAGTGGTGGACAAAGTGCAAATCATGTCAAAAGGTATGTTTCTAGACTTAGTACATTGTTTTATGGACTAATGTATTGTGTCTAAGTGCTGGAAACAGAAGAAATCGAATTGGAAAAGAGATGGCTTTGTTCAGCCAAAGTCTACGCAGTTTGGGTGCACCGGACTGTCCGGTAGTGCACCGGGCAGTGTCTGGTGCGCCAGGCTGGCTCTGGCGAACTTGCTGCTCTCGGGACTTCGACGGCGGTGTACGGTATAAATCACCGGACTGTCCGGTGGTGTACCGGACTGTCCGGTGAGCCGTTCACAGGCGAAGTTGTCGGTCTTGGGAAGCCATCAACGGCGTACGGCTAAAATTCACCGGACTGTCCGGTGAGGCACCGGACTGTCCGGTGAGCCAACAGTCAGCCGGGGCAACGGTCGGCCGAGGATTCCGCGCGTGACGCGTGGCCGTGCCAACGGTCACATTGGAGCACCGGACTGTCCGGTGTGCACCGGACAGTGTCCGGTGCGCCAACGGCTCTACATCTGCAACGGTCGGCTTCGCCAAATAAGGAAACAAATCCGCACCGGACAGTGTCCGGTGCGCCAGGCAACTGAAGGCAAGATCTGCCTTCCTGGAATGCTCTCAACGGCTCCTAGCTGCCTTGGGGCTATAAAAGGGACCCCTAGGCGCATGGAGGAGCACATCAAGCATACTCAAAGCATTCCTAAGCACCAAGACCTCGATTCTGCGCATTTGATTCTTTGTGATAGCAATTAGAGCTCCATTTGAGTTGTGAACTCGTTGGGTTGTGTTGCGAGCTCTTGTTGCGCCTTGTGTGCGTATTGTCACTTGGATTTTGTGTCTTGAGTGCGTTGCTCATCCCTCCCTTACTCTGTGCTTCTTTGTGAACATCAATAGTGTAAGGGCGAGAGGCTCCAAGTTGTGGAGATTCCTCGCGAGCGGGATAAAGTAAAACAAAGCAAAACACTGTGGTATTCAAGTGAGTCTTTGGACCGCTTGAGAGGGGTTGATTGCAACCCTCGTCCGTTGGGACGCCACAACGTGGAGTAGGCAAGCGTTGGTCTTGGCCGAACCACGGGATAAACCACTGTGCCATCTCTGTGTTGATCTCTTGTGGTTATTGTGTTTTGTTGAGACTCCTCTCTAGCGACTTGGCATTATTGTGCTAACGCTTAACCAAGTTTTTGTGGCATTAAGTTTTCAAGTTTCACAGGATCACCTATTCACCCCCCCCCTCTAGGTGCTCTCAGTGGTTTCTAGATTGGGATCTTCGGCGGTCTTGGTTTCGGCTCCGGTGGCTTCGGCTCCGGTGGCTCCTCTGGTGGCTTCGGCTCCGGTGGCTGCGGTTTCGGCAGTGCCAGCGCTTTCAATAAATGGTATTTTTGACGTCGATGTCAATGGTGGTGTCTGATGAATGACATCGGCCACTTGGATAATTCTCCTTTTTTTGGCTTAGCGGGACTTTCTGTTGCCAAAGGTTCTTTTTCCTTCTGAAAAAACTTCGTTAGTTCTGGCGCCAGCGGACTTAGCTTGATAGGCAAAGGTTCAGTCATTACCTTTAGAATCTCTTCCACTTCGGCAGCAGAAGGTGTCGCAGGAGCTTCCTCCTCTTGGCCCGGTGTCTTTGGTTTCGGGGATGCAGCTTTTCTTTTCTTTGGAGCAGCTATCTTCGGCTCAGGGCTCAGTTTTCTTTTCTCAGAAATTTCTTTGTCCTTTTTAACCAATTTACTACCTTCTTTGTCAAGAGCGCTGGCAACTCTTTTTCTTTTCTGCCCTTCAGCAACTTTGCCCAACTACTCATAGTCAGGATAATCAAAATTCAAGGCATCCATCACCCGATTCATTCTTCGCTTCGGATGAGTGCCGAAGGCCGCAGTCATTAATTGATCTTCTTTTTTAGAATAGTTGCCGAGGATCTCGTTGCACATAACCTCAATTGTATCCATCCACTCTTGGCAAGGTGTTTTAAAATGTTTTTTAAACTTGAAATGATAACGTAGTCGAACAAGCCCTTTCTTCTTCTTCTCTCCTTTCAGCTTTGGCATGTCCCATTCCTTCAAAGTTGGAAATACTCTGAATGCTAAGAATTCTTGGACTAGATCCCTGGTGCCAATGTGCTCTGCAACAACCCGAAATTCGCCCAGTGCAATCTGGCATGGGCTATCCAGATTCATGGTGCATTGAGGCCTAGTTTCTCCGAAGGTTAACCTTAAAGGGCTCTGAACCAGCTTTTCCTTCTTTTCATCCACTTTGACATAAAACCATTCACTCTTCCAGCCAGTTGGCCATTTTGTACGATAACTGATAACTGGATACTTGGCATCCTTCCGATATGCAAAATTGTAGTAGCCAAAATTATCATGCAACCCGTCTTCTCTAGCTTTTGTCTGGTAATGAAGCTCGTGTGCCCGGCAAAAACCCTCGGCAAGTGGCTCTACCTCCTGGCATCGGAGTGCCCAGATGTAAACACTAAGCCTAACAATGACGTTAGGAGTTAACTGATGAAGGTGAATTCTAAATCTCTCTAAAACATCTGCAATCATCCCATGTAGGAGAAATCTTAACCCCGCTTTAAAGAAGCTCTTAAAAACTACTACCTCATCTTTTTTAGGCTTCGGGGTAATCTCTTCTCCCTCGAAGCGAATCAGCTCCTTTTTGTCTTCACTGAAATAGCCTAACTTCAGTAACTTAGCCATGTCACCCTCAGTAATAGGAGACTTCCCAAACTCTAGGTGGCTGGGTTTAGACGGCGTCGCACCGTACTTATCCTCAGATTCATTTTCTTCAACGTCAGCTTGTTTTGCTTCGGCAGCAGATATATCCTCTGATGTTGCCAGCCCAGACCGCCTCATTACTTCGGAAATAGGAACAGTTTCAGTGGCTTCGGCCTCGTCTCCCTCACGCTCAATCCTGGCAGTGGAGCGCAATCTAGCCATTTGATTATGAATTCCTAAAGTTTTTTGAAACTAATAACCTTTTTTCCGAAGGTCTTCTTGTGACGAAGCAGAATCCGGAGTGGTGCTTCGTTTGAGTGCAAGGGTCAAGCTTCGGCTATGGTGAAATTTTGGCAGCAAAACAGTGCAATTGCAATGAATGCTGTGGTAACTTTACACCTACTTGTCTGTTTATATAGTGCTGCAGGTAAAATGGTGAATCGTCAAGTCTCCTACACCGGACGAACAGTTGCCCGCACCCACTGAACGGTGGGCCACAAAACCCGAGAAGGTAAATATGCATGGTGGGACTACTTCGCGCTTGGAAGTTTTATCGTTTCTCGGCAACGAGCTTAGGGAAGGTGTTTTTCGGACCTTCGGCTACCCGAAGCCTAAGAGACTTTTTCACGGTTCAAGCTCGTTACGAAAAACGATCTAGCACTGTGAAGGGGCTACTGTTGGGACCATGCTTCGTCGCCGAAGGTCCTGCAGGAAGAAACACCTTCGGCAAATCTGTTTATACGTGATACCGAAGCTACCGCTCATGAAGCTTCGACACTATAGCGTATCCAAAGACGAAGGATCGAACCGACTTAAAGATGGAATGACTTTTTAGTCCATAAGAGTCTGAGTTATAATTGTGATCTTCTGTAAGGGGCATGATTGTAATTTCTTACAGGCTGCGTCCTGTACCTATAAATAGGTGAACAATACTCCTTTACTGTTCACGGAATCCTGTAATTGCTAACGCAATATTCTGGAATTATTGTTTTCTGCCAAGGCGAAGGTATAAATGTACCTAAATATTATGCTTTAATATTTGAGTTCACATTATAAAATAAACAAATAATGTTATTTATTCTTGGTATTCTGTAATGTTTTGTACTTTATATTTCATTTCACATTGTTTTATCTTTGATCACAAAGATGCAATCTTTGTGATATATTATTCATATCCTTCGTCTGAAGCTCATTAAATCCTTGGGGAAATAAAGCTTCCACGGATGAAGGGCTTTAATATCTAACATTCTATGTTGCCTTGTTCCTAATTCATAGCATTTGAGAACAAGTCCCCAACAGGTACTACATCGAGTTCTTTGTAGATTCATTACTCTTGGAGCTTCTAGCTCCTAGACGACTAGGTGTCTCTTGTGAGAGTCCAAATCTTGTGGAAGACCACAAGAAAGTTTGTATTACCCGCTCGTTTGAGCAAAGATTAGTGTGTGAGCTTGACCTTTGTGGTCGGCAAAGGGAGGATTAGGGTTGAAAGAGACCCGGCTCTTTGTGGGCGCCTCAACGAGGAAGTAGGGCACCTTGGTGGTGTGACCAAACCTCGGGATAAATCTTGTGTCTCTTGACCTTTGTGTTCGCCGAGTGCTGGACACTTCTTTGCCGAGTGCCACCCAGGGGCACTCGGCAAAGCATACTTTGCCGAGTGTCAACCAGCTGACACTCGGCAAAGTACATTTGTATTTTTTTTGTTTTGGGCACCAAACTTTTTGTGGTATGTTCCTAAACTATGTAGACCTACATGTATCATTTTGGGACAATTATAACAGTGTTTGCAATAGCTAGTAGATTTAGTTTGTTTATTTGAATTTTTTCGGAAAATTCAGATTTGAACTGGAGGTCACTCGAAACATGGAAAACAGTGCATGAAAAAATGATATTCATGCTACTTAGCACAAGTTACGACCGATTCCAGGAGCAGACCGGAAACTTCGAGCAACATGCTCACTAAACATGGCCGTGAACTTGCCATCCACATGTTTAAAAATTGTATAAAACACAAACAAAGTCAGAAAATCATAAAACTTGTCCACGTGTCATGAAATCATATATAAATGTTGTGATAAAAATTTGAGACAGTTTTGAGAAAGGTGTGAGACATTATGTGTAGAAACCTAAGAGAACTACACATGAAATCATGGAGTTTCAATGTGGATTTGTTAGGTTTGTACACATAGTGCATCACAGCTTTCTCGAAATTTTTTCAAATTTTTATCATAGCCTCTACATATGATATCATGACACGTGGACAGGTTTCATGATTTTCTGACTTTGTTTGTGTTTTATACAATTTATAAACACCTGGATGGCAAGCTCACGACCATGTTAAGTGAGCAAGGTGCTCTAAGTTTCCGGTCCGCTCCTGAAATCGGTCGTAACTTGTGCTAAGTAGCATGAATATCATTTTTTCATGCACTGTTTTCCAAGTTTCGAGTGACCTGCAGTTCAAATTTGAATTTTCCGAAAAAATTCAAATAAACGAACTAAATCTACTATCTATTGCAAACACTGTTATAATTGTCCCAAAATGATACATGTAGGTCTACATAGTTTAGGAACATACCACAAAAAGTTTGGTGGCCAAAACAAAAAAAATAAAAATATACTTTGCCGAGTGTTTAGGGATGACACTCGGCAAAGCCTCCTTTGCCGAGTGCCTACCATTTGGCACTCGGCAAAGAAGCTCTTTGCCGAGTGTCAACCGTTGGCTCTCGGCAAAGACTGACGGCCGTCAACTTTTGGACGGCCGCTGACGGCCCTTTGCCGAGAGCCCCCTTTGCCGAGTGGGGCCCGGTGCCGAGTGTCCAGCACTCGGTAAAGAGGCTCTTTGCCGAGAGCCTAACTTTACCGAGGGCGGCGCTCGGCAAAGCCGTCTTTGCCGAGTGCCCGACAAAAGGCACTCGGCAAAGAGGCCAACACTCGGTAAAGCCTCGGATTCCGGAAGTGATTGTTCTAATTCGTGTTCTTCGTTCTCTCACCATTGCGTGGAATATTTGTTTATATCTTTTTGGTGTGTGGATTTTGAGAAGTGTCCTTCTCAGATCTACTACTTTGAACCCTGTGGATCAACTAAAACATCTCATTTCCAAAGTTAACTGGGTGGATTTCGAGATCAATTCAGTTTTATATCTCATTCTTTAGTTGAGCTCGTGCAAACTGGTTGAACCGATTTTGACACCGGTTGAACCGGTTTTACCAAGTTTATTTCTAGTTTTTGTTAAAAAAAGGTTTCCACTTGCCTATTCACCCCCTCTAGGCAACTTTCACTAGCGTGCATCCTTCACTATTACTAGTCCATGGGTGCAAATCCGTAAGACCTTCACCTTCGTCATTGATGGTTCAAGACTCACTACACGATGGTTCACTTATAGCGACCTACGGTTGGTTGCTAAAAGCGCCTTCAGCGACCTACGGTTGGTCGCTAAAAACCTTTAGTGACCTATAAGGATGGTCATTGTAAGTGTCGTCACTAAAGGCTTTAGTGACCGACATCTTTTTAGCGACCGACCATCCGTCGCTAATATTGTATATTTAGCGACCAACTACGGGTTGTTGTATTAAAGATTTAGCAACCAACCGTGTGTCGTCATACTATACATTTAGCAACCAACAGAAAGTCACTCTGTTTATAGTTGTTATTATTAATAATATACAATAATTATATATACAAAAGCACTACAAATCATAGATTTTTATACACATATATAACACAAAGACATATACAGTTGATCAATATACCACAATCATATATCCATCACATAAACACAAGCACCACAATTAGATATATTCACAAAAGCACCACAATTATAATATCATTCACAACTAGATCATTTACATATAGCTAGCTAGATACTTCACAAACGCTCTAGAGTTGAACAGTCACAAAAGCACCACAGCGACATCACTCTAGCATCAAGCAGTTCAAAAGCCCGCAACTACACTAATGCTTCACATCAATACAACTATAGTTCAAAAGCCCACAACTACATCACTTCATAGATGATCAATCACAAAAGCACCACAACTACCCTACTGCTTCAAGCAGTTCAAAAGCCTTCACCACAACCACACAAAGAACACAATTGCATAATATAGTCATGTCCATACATAAAACCATGGAATAAATATACAAGCAATATTAAAAATAAATAAATTACTAGGCAAATTTTCTAAACAAGTATATAGCATATGCATATGAGAAAAAATGATTTTAGAGGCTCATAGATGATTACCAGCTCAATAGCGAAGACTCCTTGACTATTTCTAAACATGTCCTGAAAAAACATTACCACAATTACACCTACATTCAATGAATATGTTTATGAATTTTTAATTTTAGAACCTACTATCTAGTTTGTCATTACAGTATACACCTACATCACAATTAAATATGACAATTACACTAAAACTAAATTTCTAGCCCTAAATCTTATAAACATGAATAACTCTATTTATAAGCAACGAAATAAGAGAAGTAGGGGATGGTGCTATAGGTGAATTCTTACATACCAGAAAGATGGGATGACTGCGTGACACTGTGGGATGGCAAGGACAGTCAATGTGGTGCCAAACGCATTGGGAATCTGGAGGTGGCGGAGGAGGTGGAGGCCGGGAAGAAAAGGGAGGACGAGCAGGACACAACGGCGCGACGGTGGGCAGCGCACGGTCGAGCGGCGCGGTGGCTCTTGTGACGTGGTGGGGCCGCGCGCGTCGAGAGCGATGGCATCTAGGCAGAGAGAGCGACGGAATGCGCGTGGGCGACTGTGCGGTTTGGGTGGAATAGGGTTTCTTTGGTTAATAGACCTTTAGACGGGTTTTGTGCGTAAATAAGAAACACAAAAAGTCAAAACTACACATGAAACTGACTGTATTGTAGTTGTACATGACTTGCATCTTGAACCATAGGTCCAGTGTTTGAATCTTGTCCAATCATAGTTTTTTTTCATTTTTGTATTGTTTTTGCTCCTGTTATTAGTTTGAATCCATGGTTTATTTGTTTTAATTAACTTTTCATAATTGTAAATTATTTTTACTTTATATATATAACCATCGTTTGTGTCATCTGTTTTTCCTGCAACACGTACCTCTATAGCGACCAACCATCAGCCCCTCTCTTACCTCTATAGCGAACGATCGTGGGTTATCAAATTTCTATACTTTTAGCGACTAACGGACCGTCGCTACAAACGTATTTAGTGACCAACCATCAATCCATAACTTTTAGCAATCAACAGTTGGTAACAAATAAGGGTCGCTAAAATCAACCGTCATGTAGTGACTCCAGACTTGCACATTATTACAAGCGACGATACATGTTGCACAAACTCATGTCCTATTTAATCCACATAACTCAACCCAAGATGTTAATCCATTGACAATCAATGATCACACATCCAAACCACAAGCAGGTCACGTATCAACCTTGTATTCTCACATGCACTAAAAAGGACTCCAGCCACAACAAACACGAGTTAGACCCTGTTTGGGAGAGCTCCACTTCAAGAATTTTAAGCCTATTTCAGCTTCTTCTATCCAAACAGATCCAGCTCCATGAGCTCTAGCTTCAAAAAACTGAAACTATAGACCAGTTTCATAAAATTTTTGAAGCTGCTTAACGGGTACTTCAAAAACACTATTTGTATACATCCTCATAAAGCAGTTGCAGAAAAATTATCCACCATGTCATTGGTTACATGACATACCGATTCAAGTCTCTTTCTTCACCCGTTAATCATCAAGGGTAATTAAAAAAACTCATACTAATTATATTATAGAAGCTGGAGTCTATGGACAAGCCAAATACTCTTAAACCCCGCCTAATTAATCTGTTGAAGTGTTTCGTGGTAAAGCCAGAAAACATAAGCTGTAATTATTGAAACGAAGCCCTCCCAAACGGGGAATCTAATAAGTGCGTTAAAAGCTATAGCGAAAACGTCTTTATCTTGGAGGAACGCACTTCACTATAGGCGTATATATCCAAACAAGAGGGACAATTCAACAGATAACCTCGGAACAGAAAACAGATAATTTAAGAAATTGGTGGTGCTTAGCTTTTAGACATGACATTATCCGCTTATTATATATATAAGTGTTATCGTTATCATACATTACATATATATAGTACTATAAAGTACTCATAGAAACAACAAAACAACAAAACCAATCCTGCAGAATCGAGTAGACAACCACAACACAAAACAATGAATCTTTGTTATTCATGCATGCATGCATGGCTAACAGCCACCCGGCCGGCGGCCTGCCTACGACTCATCCTCTTTGCTGGCCTGCATTAGGCGGTGCATTCTCTCGATGTACTCAGACGCCCTCCGGTTGATGTCGCGGTCGGCGTACCAGTTCTTGCCGTAGTAGTAGTCGTCGTCATCGCTCGGCCGCACTCTTGTTCCCTGGTAGTACCTCTGCGGCGGCGTCGAGGCTGCCGCTTCCACCTCCTGCTGCCTCCCGCCGGAGCTCTGCTTCTTGCAGCCGAACAGGGACGCAAAAAAGGAGCTCTTTTTTCCTCTCCCCATCGACGCCGTACGTACCGCACTCAGCAAGCAATACAACACAAACCGGATGATCGGTTCGTCGTCCAAGGCTCGCTCTCGCTGTCTCTTGTCTCTCGCAATGTACTACAGCATCTGGCTGCGGGTGTATTTATAGGAGATCGATTAGCGAGGAGACTGACTCGCTCACCTGCCCGCGTGTGGAATGGCTTGTTTAGAGCTTCATTATATTAGTTTACTGTACTCGCCATTAGGGTTTCGGTAGTACGGAAGGAGACGTGCTTTGCGCGGTTAGGCAGCAGCTTTCTATGATTAATCGCGTTGTTCGCTGGGCTAGCTAGCTCTTTTTGACTGGCCATTCATTGGGCGGGCCGTGTAATCCGGCGACATTTTTTACATAACAAGAAGTTATTACTGACAAGCAAAGCTTGGCTAGGCCGCTATTATATATCAAATTCAAGACTGAATTGAAAGAAGTAATCAAAAGGTGACTGAACCTGTCGATCGATCGATGTTTCTAGTAGTGTATGCTAGTGTATATGTATCCAAGACTTGTACGCACGTGCAAGGACGTAGCAGCGCATGTAACCGTATTTTTGACGAACGGACAGAGAATTGCCTTTCAGCTATATATGAGTTGACAATAGAACGTGCAGGCTGCTGTGTACGTAACTCGTAGTGCATTCGATTTGAAAATAGAATGCACAGACATTCAGACGCCGAATCTTGATCATTTCCATCACCACTATTCGCAAGAGAGATCCAAGACGCATAGAAGTGGATTCCTGGAGTTGTTGGGCGAGAGGACTTCCGGTTGGCTGCAGCGCGCGCGGCAAAAATTTCCAAAGTTACAACTTGAGCTACTTTTTTTATCGCGAAGAATAAGGTTCTCAGGCTTTATATATATGACCGTGTAAAGTACTGTTTTGCAATATAGATAGCAAACATCATTTTAGAGAGTAGAATTTGAAATAGAAAATGATATAGAAGATAAGATAGCAGAGCTGTTCGAGATAGCCTTAGTGCCTTTTAGGGCATGTTTGGGAGATCTCCCAAAGTGGCTCCGACTCTTATAGTATAGCTCTCTCAAACGGTCTAAAAAAAGAGCACCGAGGAGTTGTAGCCATTTTGTTAGAGAGTAGTCGAAGCCAAAAAAATTGGCTCCTAGTGACTCCTACTCTCACTCTCCTTCTGTCGTGTCAAGAGGCAGCCGTTTTTGTCAAACGATTTGTTATAGAAAAACACTAGCTTTTATACAAGAGCTATTTTTGAAAAGAAGCTAGAGTCATTTTTAGAAGAGTCGGAGCCGTGTCAAACATAGCCTTAGCACCACAGACTAACCGAGACGATCGATGCGCATATATTCAGGTTGTAATATAATAATTAATAAAGATGATCAATTTGGAGGGTGTCAATAAGTTATGGTTTGCCACGCGTAAACCTTCACACTAGAGCAGACAGGAAGCGACTAGCGATTTCATGCTTATTACTCCGTAATTATGAGGGGCGCAAAAAGATATGTACTTTATTCAGTTCAGGGGGAACAGATGCCCTATGTACTTTATTCGCGACTCTCCCTGCTTGTTCCTTCTTTCTTAGCATAATACTCATTAACAAGTCTTGAACATTAATTGGTCTAGTCTAGTAACATATTATCGTTAGTTCCTTGCGTCTTGGACCAGTCCAGCCGTGTTAGGCATGCACTTCGAGCTACGGTGATACAAGGATTGCTCCCTTTGGAGACAACTTTTATATTAAGGATATGGAAGGTACTAGGGATACGAAGTTCTTTGGTCGTAGGAGTAGGAGCTGGTAGTTGAAAGGACTACAGATGTCTAACAGGGGTAAATTAGGACTCCTAGTTTCGTCGCTAATACACAAATAATTACACTAATCAAAATCTATGTAAATAACTAAGCAATACTGTGCAAACTAGATTTTGTCTAAATGTTGTCATCTTCGCCGCAAAAGGAGTTTTGCAATCCTAAGTTCAAATCTTAAATTCTAAACTAAGAATAGAGAGATTGTAACTTAAGTAAACAATAAGTTCGATAGAGTAAACAAGAAGGTGGAGAAAGCAAACTCCTGTGGATGCGTCGTTATTTTAACGAGTTATCTAGAACCGCACACTATCGGAATCCAGCTCTTTGCCGAGTGCTTTTTGTCGGGCACTCGACAAAGAAGTCTTTCTCGACTACCGCACTCGGCAAAGTCCTGCTCTCGATAATGACCGCGTTTACCGAGAACAGGACTCTTGGCACAGAAATACACTCGGCAAAGAAACCTGTGTCGAGTGCCAAACACTCGGCAAACAACACCCCTCGGCAAAGGGTCGTTAATGACCGTCTAAAGCTGATGGCCGTTATCTTTGCCGAGCGCCGGGCTTTGGCACTCGGTAAAGAAGCCTCTTTGCCGAGTGTCCGGTGTCTGACACTCGGCAGAGCTTGCTTTTGCCGAGTGTCATTCCTGGACACTCGGCAAAGTATTTTTTTCCCCAACCAAACTTTTTGTGGTATGTTCCTATACTATGTAGACCTACATATACCATTTTGGCACAATTATAAATGTGTTTTCTGTAACTATTAGATTTAGTTCGTTTAATTGAATTTCTTCGGAAAATTCAAATTTGAACTGCAAGTCACTCGAAACATGGAAAACCGTGAATGCAAAAATGATATCCATATTATTTAGCACAAGTTTTGACCGATTTCAGGAACAGACCGGAATCTTCGAGCACCATGCTCACTAAACATGACCATAAACTTGCCATCAAGTTGTTTAAAAATTGTATAAAGCACAAACAAAGTCAAAAAATCATAAGACTTGTCCACATGTCATGATATCATATGTAGAGGCTGTGATAAAAATTTGATAATGTTTCAAAAGAGTTGTGATGCACTACGTGTAGAAACCTAGCTGGTCTACATTAAAATTCTATGATTTCATGTGTAGGCCACTTAGGTTTCTACACATAGTGCGTCACAACTTTCTCGAAACATTCTCAAATTTTTATCACAACCTCTATATATGATATCATGACATGTGGACAAGTTTCATGATTTTCTGACTTTGTTTGTGTTTTATACAATTTTTAAACAACTTGATGGCAAGTTCACGGTCATGTTTAGTGAGCATGGTGCTCGAAGATTTCGGTCTGTTCCTGAAATCGGTTGTAGCTTGTGCTAAATAACATTGATATCATTTTTACATTCACGGTTTTCCATGTTTCGAGTGACTTGCAGTTCAAATGTGAATTTTCCGAAGAAATTCAATTAAACGAACTAAATCTAATAGTTATAGAAAACACTTTTATAATTGTGCCAAAATGGTACATGTAGGTCTACATAGTGTAGGAACATACCACAAAAAGTTTGGTTGGGGAAAGGAAAAAAATAAAAATTTACTTTGCCGAGTGTCCAGAAATGACACTCGGCAAAGCATACTCTGCCAAGTGTCAGACGTCGGACACTCAGCAAAGTTATTTTTAAAATACTAAACCATTCTTTGCCGAGTGCTTGTCAGTGGGCACTCGACACATTATTCTTTGCCGAGTGTCAAACGTAGGACACTCGGCAATTTTTTGAAAAAACCTAAACCCTCTTCTTTGTCGAGTGCCCTCTGACTGGCACTCGGTAAAGACGTCTTTGCCGAGTGCCCTAGACCCGGCACTTGGCAAAGTATTCTTTTAATTAAAAAAACTTTGTCGAGTGCCAGATCGCGGGAACTCAACAAAGACATTGAAGTTAACATATGCCGCGCCCGCGCTCGGCCAATTTTCTTACAGAGAGCCACGACCGCGCTCGCGCCTTGCTCTTATAGAGCCGCCGCCACCCACGACCACCGCTGCTATCTCCCTGGCCACCACCCCCATCCTCCGCTGTCTCCCCGGCCACCACCGCCGTGCCCCTACCATCTCCTCCATTATGAGCCTCGCCACCGCGCGTCCCGTCCTCCAAAGTCCGGCCACGACCACCACCGCCGCCCAGGATCGATCCTAGGACAAGGTATTTGGTACAATGCTTGTATTTTGCTAGTTTTTACTTGTACAATGCTTGTATTTTGTATTTTCTCACTACTTGCATTACATTATACTTAATAGTGCATAGACACGTGTGAATGAAAATATATTGGTGATTTGCAGCCATCGTGCTGCTACTTTTATTTGTAGGTTTTGTGAACCTCCCCGTGCAGGGGAGGTGCTACCGAATTTTTTGTTGATATATTTGTGCAATACTTGGTTATATATGTTAGAGGATGGAGGACCGTGAGTGGATGTACACGGGCCGTGTAGGAAAGAATGATGTCACCCCTAAATGGATTAGAAAGACCGATGATTTCGTGGAACGGGCATATAGCGAAGTTGCTAAAGGAGCGAGTCTAGTCCCATGCCCGTGCAGCAAATGTGCCAACTGGAAAAGAAAATCAAAGAAGTCCATGGTAGAACATATTTGGAAGAATGGATTTATGTCGGGCTATACTCGGTGGATCTTTCAGGGTGAAGCGCATCGTATGAGAGACGAGGTGTTGAGACAATGCGTCGAGCATTATGATGCTGATGCGGGGGTAGCGGATATGTTGAACGACTATTACGAGGCACAGTACGCCGAAGGATGTACGGATGACGAGCCAGAGCCGATTGCAAAGGCGTTCTACCACATGTTTGACGCGGCACAGAAGCCCCTTCACGGCCAGACAAAGGTTTCTTAACTAGATGCCATTGGACGTGTAATAGCGTTCAAGTCGCAGTACAACATGAGTCGAGACGCATTCGATGGCTTGTTGACGGTTATTGGCAGCCTACTTCCGAAGGATCACGTTCTGCCAAAGAGCATGTACGAGACACAGAAACTCCTTCGTGCACTCAAGATGACGTATGAGCAGATACATGCTTGTCCGAAGGGCTGCATGCTATTTAGGAAAGAATACACGGAGGCAAAGTACTGTCCGAAGTGTAAATCGTCTAGGTTCATGGAGGTTGTAACACCCAGGTGTTTATATTTCGCTCGACAACGAGTACAAATTTAAGCACGCAATATCAGTGGATAAAACGGATGCTGTATTTTAATCATCTTCGTCTATCTTGATTTTAATATCGTATCTGTTTCGTCTGTTGCGCGTATGACAACGTTTTTATTAAATCTATACGGGCTCCTCCTAAATTTTCGTGATGTTCGGAACGTCGTGTACCGAAAATCGGTGCGTCCGGTGACTATTTAAAATTCATCGCTCGCGCGAATACGAAATTCGGAAGCCCGAACCACTTGGACGATTTTTATTCCGAGCAAATTAATTTGAACACGACAACTAAATGTTTGGGGTAAAACAATCGGAATCGCGCGTCGTCAGAGTGAAATCGTGCGCGAGGTTACGATCCGGTTTATCCGTCCGCACGCTGTTTCGGCTAATTTCGGTCAAATCACGTAGAGCAGATTAAAATATCAGAGTCGAACTCGTGTCGATCTGGTTCGTTTACATCGTGGTCGAAATTGTCATGAAAATTTATCTAAACGAATTTTAGTCAGAATCGTAAACCTCGGATGTTCTATTTCGGGATCCGAGAAAATGAGGTACGTAGTCAATTGTCGTATCGCACATCGACGCTTTGTTCGTTGCTAAAAATCTGGATCCAAAATTTCTGCGATTCTCTTTATAAAAGATAAGGAGAATATCTCTTCTCTCCCGCCGTTTTCTCTCTACTGATATTTTCTTTAGTCTTATCCAGTTATCCAGTTATCCTCTCCAGCCATCGTCTTCATCCGTCACCGGATTTTTCCTGCGCCGCTCGTCTGCTGTTCTTATCCTCCACGCCGCTCTTGGGGATATTTTTGCCGCTACTGATAAAAACCACGCCAAGCGCTCCTCTCCTGCTGTGCTCTCCCTCTCTTCCCTGCTCATCTTCCTCAGGCGGCGGTCGGTCGGATCCCCCATGGCGCTGTCGTTCTTCAGCTCATGGCCGAGCTCCTTGTTTTCTATGGCACTGGATCCCCTGCCGAGCTTGCCCCCTTCTCCTTCCTCCTGCTTGGATCCGGCCAGCGTCCTCTGCTCGCCAGGGATGCCCTGTCGGTGCCCAGTCCTGCGGCCCCTCTTCTCTCTCCCTGCCGCACCGGAACTCCCTTCCATGGCTGCTGTGCACAGATCCTTCGCTCCCATGGCGCCCTTCCTACTGTCGTGTCCCTGCCCGCGCCCAGCCCCTTGCGTCGGCCCTTCGCATGGCGCTCCTCCCTGGCTTTTCTCTCTCCCTCCATCTCTCTCTGTGTCGGCCAGCCCCTGCCATGGAGCCTTCGGCTGTGCAGCTCTCTCCCTCTCGCGTGCCTTAGATTTGTGCCGCGCCCTGCAGAGCTCCCTTGGTGAGCGCCCAGGTCGTCCCTCTCTGGCTCTCTCTGCTGGCGGCTGAGTTCCCTGGAAGCCGTGCTCTGCTCGCCATGGATGTCGTCCACCATGGTGCTCGGCCTAGACGTCGATTCCCTCATCGCAGTGAGCTCCGGCAGATTCCTTGCCTCTTCCCCGTTTAAATCATGGAGCATCAGCCGCTGCTCCCTGTTCCCGGCAGCCGAGCCCCTGCGCGCGCATCCTCCCGCGCAGTCCCCAGCGCCACCGGCCAACCTCGCCGGCCGAGCTCCCTCACCTTCAATCCTTTAGCCGTCGCGCCCCTCAGCTCGCTGGTCGTGACCTCGCCAAGGTTTTTCCCATGGCCGGCTCACTGCTCAACCCAAACCGAGGTCTTGTACGAAACAGCACCTCCCATGGCCGCTGCGTCGCGTTCCTTGTGCTTGTGCAGCTGAACGCCATACTGCGCAGTGTTTTGTCTGATGTCGAGCTTAGCTCAGTCTCTGTTTCTCTGCGCACGTCGAGTTCCTTGCCGCGCGCTGAGCTTTCTGTCGGTCTCCAACTCGCCATGGTGTCCAACTCCTGTACCAACCGCGACCTACGCTTGGTCTTCCTAGCTGCGTTGACCTGCGTCGACCTCTGCTCGATTCGCTCGGGATGTCGTGCTGGGTCGCTCCATACTTGGTGCACACCCAGCCGGGCGTCGCGATGTTGTGCACCTTGTGTCACCAGTCATCCTCATCCTCACCATGGCCAGCAGCTTCAAAAACATGGACGCCCAAGCCTTTTCCCCATCTTTCACGCCCACCTCGGTCTTCATCCTCAACCTTTGCCAGGAATTCGGTTAAATGGGCGAACCAGAAGATCTCCAGAATTTTATGGATGAAGAAGAAAATAAAGTCGAAGAGTGACGCTCGCTACATGCTCGACGAAAGGCATGAACCGAAGATTTATCACTATTCCTCAATTGCCGAATTAAATTTTATTGAGGTGAGTGATTCGCTACTCCTCCATAATAGATCGAAGCATGGAATGGTTTCGTATATTAGATGCAATAATTTTCTTGTCGTGGTTAGGATGTGTTGTGGCTGTATTAAATATTCGTTGATGTATCATATGTGCGATGTATGTTTGAATTGGTGACGAGAAGGATAGGTCTAGTATTTTTATTGACTAGCCATCATATTTTTCAGGATTATGCTAGTTTTGTTTATTAAGATGTAGTCGATACTCGGCTCTAGTATTCATTATTTTCTATGTTCGGTGACCGATTAAATGTCTTAAGTTGATGAGAATGTAGATTAGACAAGGAGTGCTTAGGTAGACGTGTAGGTCTAGTACGCTTGAATCAGTTCTATGTTTACGACGTGAAGTATAACGATGATGCGTGGAATAAATTTAGTATTTAATTAATTAGCTGATGAGTTGTGTTTAGGTTAATTATGTTTAATGTGTATAGTTTGTTATTCGTGATGTTTGCGTTAGGTTCGAGAAGCGTAATTATTGCGCTTAGTCGTATGCTAATAACTAGTGTTTCCGTATGAGATAGTTCAACGCCTCGCTGTTAGGTGTTTTATTCACTATCGTGTAGCACTATTTAGGTTTATGATATTCCTATCTATATGCATTCATATGCATAATGCATTCCATTCAGGTACGTTAATTAATCACGTGATGCGGAAGACGAGCCAAGTCGACCCCAAGTGCGGGCTACTCCGCATGGTGATGCTGATGAACAAACCGGCCTGATCAAGTGCTAGGATAAGGATGATCGTCAAGTGGACATCGCCTAACAAACACTAACCTAGTGTTACCCAGGCAAGCCCCGGTGCATGCAACCCCTTCCTTGTGTTTTCAAACAATTTCTGCACACTTTAAGTCTAGTGAAATGTGCATTCGGTTTATAGGAGTTGCTTGGAACCATTTGATGCATTGCCTTCCTTGCTATCCACACCTATATAGGTACTTCTGGTGAAGTATCAAAACATGATTTACAAAAATGCTTAGCCCTGCTTAGATCTTGTAGATAGAGGTTGTCCTTAGCCTAGCTCGAGAAAGGATGGCTTCTACCTGCAAGAATATTTTCATTTGGAGCAATGGTGGGATCTTACTGCAAAGTTCCCTGTGATGCTCTCTTCATCCTAAGGAACACAGAACAGTCCTAAGGATGAAAGTATTTAACTCGCGACTTGGGCTAGGAACAGGTGATGCTCCGCCCAGGTCAATTAAGGATTGGATGCGTATGTAGGCCTGCTAGATCAAGGACTATCTTAACTGGCCACATGCCCTAGAATGGGACAGGGTAAGCTTTGCCTCGGGCAGACTAATACCAGAATAAGATAACACGGAATGGGCGTGGAGTGGTGGCGAGAGTAGCGTGTACCCTCCGTGGCAAGAGGCTGGACGGTGGTGTATCTGTGCTCTCGGTTCGCGTGAACCTGATCTGGTCTTAAGAACCCTGGGGTCGAGTTGATATATGCAAGGGTTAAGTGCTACATATGTCGTGTGGTTAGAGATCCTCAGCTGAGTAAATCGATTCGGATCGCCGTTATATCCCCGGAGAGTGGAGACTTGATCACTGACCTACAACCTAAGTAAGGATGTGAACATTATGAATAAAAATGATGTTGTATTGATGAGCTGGTGAATTTAGACTAGATGCAAACACAGTCTATTAATATTTAATCTAGCGTTAAAACATTGAAAGTAAGGATTCACTTTAGTAAGCTATTTCTGCAAAAGTATCTAAGTTGATTCTTGCTAAAGCCTCTCCTTGATTCCTATTTATCCAGCATACCCTTGAGAGTCTTTTCCTTAGTCGGGTAAGACTTGCTGAGTAATTCCATACTCAGGGTTTTATTCCCTGTTGTTTTTCAGGTTCTAACCTTGTGCTGTTGTGATGGTGTTAAGTGCCGGTGGGCTCGGCCTTCTTATAAGTCTAAGTAACCCTTCTATACTTCTTATTGAGGATGGTCGTTTGAGCTAGCATATATTTCAAACATATACTTTTGTAATCACTCCGGTAAAATAATATAAAATTTTTGTAACTTGTAAAATTTGGTAATAGTATTTCCGCCGCAAAAATATTGGTGTGTGTGATTTGTGTTACTTAATCCCGCGGTTCTGGTTGAAAGTGGTTTATCCGATGTCCTTGGGGCAATCGGACAGATCCTATTAAGTTATCTGGTGCACATGCATAGCCGTCTGAGGTCTTTGGGACAAGGACAGGTGCATGTGGGCCCAATAACTTGGAGGTTCTGCCACAGAGGTAGACTCTGGTGATGGACAGAATAGGCAGCTCGACATCCCCTTGACAATCCTACACCACCTTCCATTCATACCGAGGATCCAGCGTCTATACATGACCGAGGAATCCGCGAAATAGATGACTTGGCACAAAAATGGAAAACGATACAATCCTGACAAGATGGTGCACGGATCCGATGGTGAAGCATGGAAACACTTTGATGCCATTCATCGTGAGAAAGCCGAAGAGGCTCGTAATGTACGTGTTGCGCTGGCCACAGATGGGTTCAATCCCTATGGAATGAGCGCTGCCCCGTACATATGTTGGCCCGTGTTTATTATCCCAATCAATCTCCCCCCAATGTGTGCTTTCAAAGGTAGAATATATTTGTGTCGTTGATAATTCCCAAACACCCGGGGAATAAAATGGGCGTGTACATGGAGCCTTTGATCGATGAATTGGTACGTGCTTGGGAGGAAGGGGTATGGACTTACGACCGAACTACGAAGACAAACTTCAAAATGCTTGTTTGGTACCAATACTCCATGCATGACTTGCCGGCGTATGGGCTATTCTACGCCTGGTGTGTTCACGGTAAGTTCCCATGCCCAGTTTGCAAGGAAGCTCTTAGGTTCATTTGGTTGAAAAAGGGTGGCAAATATTCGTTATTCGATAAACATCGACAATTTCTCTCTCCTGGCCATCCATTCTGCTTAGACATCGAGAACTTTACGAAAGGTGTCGTAGTGACAAACTGCTCACCTGCAACAATGACTGGTGCCGAAATTCGTCAACAGATAGATGGGCTCGCGGCCAATACAGAAGGTGTTTTTGTGGGATATGGTGAGCAGCATATGTGGACACATAAGTCGGGCTTGACTCAGCTCCCTTATTATGATGACCTGCTCCTTCCACACAACATTAACGGGATGCACACTAAAAAGAATGTTGCCGAGGCACTTTGGGCAACAATTATGTACATTCCTGATAAGTCAAAGGATAACGTAAAGGTAAGAGTGGACTCAAAGGATAAAGTAAGGTATGTTCTTAGTTTGTCAAATAGATCCGTCTATGAACTCAATTTAGCGTCTTTTAACTTGCGAATACTTGCAGGGCCAAAGAGATCCGTCTATGAGAGTCAAGTTGAGACAAGTAGCTAATGACTTTGCTTATAGGGTCAAGAAATATTCTATATATGACGTCAATGGATACCATTTTCGCACAACAAACTACGACCAAAGTCGGCCCAATCGAAAAATAACGTGTTCTGGAGTCTTTACGCCCGGCCTTGACGAGGTCGATTATTTTGGACGAATCGAAGAATTATATGAACTCAATTTTCATGGTTCTAAACCTCTTACTCCAGTGATATTCAAATGTCAATTGTTTGACCCTCAAGTGACGAGACAGACACATTTTAATCTTGGGATAGATTCCACCTTACTAGGAGACGATGTCTATATCGCGGCCCAACTGGCCACACAAGTGTATTATCTCCCATATGCGTGCCAAACGAAAGAACATCTTAAGGGTTGGCATGTTGTGTATAAGGTATCGCCGCATGGTAGATTACATGTTCCTAACGATGAAGATTATAACTTAGACCCGAACACATATGATGGAGAGTTCTTCCAAGAAGATGGGCTAGAAGGGCGATTTGAGATAGACTTAACCAAAGCTATTGGAATGGAAGTAGATATTGAAATGGTTGTTGATGAGGAGGATGATGAGGTACAAAATGAGAATGACTTAGTAATACTTGAAGGCAATGACATTAATGACGAACTTGTGCCTTAAGATGGTGTTGACTATGAAATGGTTGATAGTGATGATGAGAGTTATGATCCAGCTAACCTCGACACATATGAAGATTAATTTTAATCGATGTAATGCTATAGTTTTTTCTTTCACATCTGTTTCTAAATACATCTTTTTTATATGTGCTTATTTGTTTACTCTTAATTGCAGGTTGTTAGACAAAGATGGTGGGAGGAGGAGCAGGACGACCGAGGAGGCACATCAGGACGACGACGTCCAGCAGCAGGTGGAGCAGCAGGATGACAACGACCAACAGCAGGCGGCGCAGCAGGACGATTGAAAGGGAAATAGGGTCAAACCTTTTCCTAAATATAATTTTGGTGGTTGAATGCCCAACACAAATAATTGGACTAACTAGTTTGCTCTAGATTATATGTTCTACAGGTGCCAAAAGTTCAACACAAACCAATAAAAAGAACAAGTTAGGGTTCAAAAGAAAGGAGTAAAAAGAAATCGAAGAGCACCCTGGTCTGGTGCACCGGACTGTTCGGTGTGCCATCGGACAGTGTTCGGTGCACCAGGGGAGATTGACTTCAAACTCTTCACCTTCGGGTTTTCGGGACCGTGCTCCGCTATAATTCATCGGACTGTCCGGTGTGCCACCGGACTATCCGGTGTGCCAGCGGAGTAACGGCTGGCGAGCGCAACGGTCGACTCCAACGGTCGCCTGCAATGTGAACAGTGCACGGACACTTTGTGCAGAGTCAGAGCAGCGTCAGAAGGTGGACCGGACAGTGAACAGTACCTGTCTGGTGCAACACCGGACTGTCCGGTGCACCAAGAAGTCAGAGCTCCAACGATCGAAACCATCAAAACCCTAACGGTTGGGTGACGTGGCTGGCGCACCGGACTGTCCGGTGCACCCATCGACAGACAGCCTCCCCAACGGTTGAATTGGTGGTTGGGGCTATAAATACCCCCAACCACCACCACTCCAAGAATCCAAGTTTTTCAGACATCTCATTCAATACAAGAGCTAGTGCAATCAATACAAGACACAATTCAAAAGAATCTAAGCCTCTCCAAGTCCAAAATCTACTCCAAACAACTAGTGACTAGAGAGAGTGTTTTGCTCGTGTTCTTTGAGCTCTTGTTCTTGGATCACTTTCTTCTTCCCCATTCTTGTTCTGAAGACACTTGTAATCAAAGCAAGAGACACCAAGTTGTGGTGGTCCTTGTAGGGGTCTAAGTGACCCGTTTGATTAAGGAGAAAGCTCACTCGATCTAGGTGACCGTTTGAGTGAGGGAAAGGGTTGAAAGAGACCCGGTCTTTGTGACCACCTCAACAGGGACTAGGTTCTCAAGAACCGAACCTCAGTAAAACAAATCATCGTGTCATCCGCTTCATTTCCTTGTGATTTGTTTTCGCCCTCTCTTTCGGACTCGCATTTATTTCTAACGCTAACCCCGACTTGCAGTTGTGTTTAAAGTTGTAAATTTCAGTTTCCGCGTATTCACCCCCCCTCTAGGCGACTTTCAATTGGTATCGGAGCCTGGTACTTCATTAGAGTCTAACCACTCAAAGTGATGTTGGGAGAACACGACAAGAGGGAGATCGTGACCGGCGAGAAGACCACAAGCCAATGGAAGGCTCCATTGAGGGAGTCCAGCAACAAGCTCAAGGAGGGATCACCTCCTCACAATTCGCATCGGAGTGGCGACAAGAAAAAGAAGATGAAGAAGGTGGTCTACTACGAGATCGATTCATCATCGCCTTCTACATCCGGCTCCGACGTGCCGTCTGTCACTTCTAAGCGCGCCATGAGCGCAAGAAGTTTAGTAAGATCCCCCTACGCTATCCTCGCATTTCTAAACGCACTCCTTTACTTTCCGTCCCACTAGGCAAACCACCGGTTTTTTATGGTGAAGATTATTGTATGTGGAGTGATAAAATGAGGCATCACCTAACCTCACTCCACACTAGCATATGGGACATTGTTGAGTTTGGAGCGTAGGTACCATCTGTGGGGGACGAAGGTTATGATTCGGACGAGGTCGCCCAAATCAAGCACTTTGATTCCCAAGTAACTACTATACTCCTCGCCTCTGTATGTCGAGAGGAGTATAATAAGGTGCAAGGGTTGAAGAGTGCCAAGGAGATTTGGGACATGCTCAAGACCGCGCACGAAGGAGATGAGGTGACCAAGATCACCAAGTGGGAGATGATCGAGGGGGAGCTCGGTCAATTCGTCCTCAACCAAGGAGAGGAGCCACAAGCAATGTACAACCAGCTCAAGACCTTAGTGAACCAAGTGCGCAATCTCGAGAGCACCAAATGGGATGACCATGAAATGGTCAAGGTTATTTTAAGATCACTCATTTTTCGTAATCCTACACAAGTTCAATGAATTCGTGGTGATCCTAGATACAAGCTAATGTCTCCTGAGGAAATGATAGGAAAGTTTGTGAGCTTTGAATTGATGATCAAAGGCTCCAAACAAATCATCAACTTGGAGCAAGGCGCCACCTCCACACCTAAGGTGCAACCCATCGCATTCAAGGCGACGGAAGAAGAAAAGAAGGATTCTACACCAAGTAGGATCCCCATCGACGCCTCCAAGCTTGACAATGATGAAATGGCACTTATCATCAAAAGCTTTTGCCAAATCCTCAAGCAAAGGAAGGGGAAGGATTACAAACCCCGTTCCAAAAGGGTGTGCTACAAATGTAGTAAGCCTGATCATTTCATTGCTAAATGTCCGGTATCTAGTGATAGTGACAGGGGCAACGATAAGAAGGAAAAGAGGAAGGAAAAGAAGAGATACTACAAGAAGAAGGGCGGCGATGCCCATGTGTGTCAGGAATGGGACTCCGATGAGAGCTCCACTGACTCCTCCTCTAACGAAGACGCCGCCAACATCACCGTCAACAAGGGCCTCCTCTTCCCCAACGTCGGCCACAAGTGCCTCATGGCAAAAGATATCAAAAAGAAGAAGGTAAAATCTAGAGCTTCCACTAAATATACAACATCTAGTGATGAGGCTAGCTCTAGTGAAGATGAGGGTGATTTGGTTACACTTTTTGCCAATCTTAACATGTAACAAAAAGAAAAATTGAATGAATTGATAGGTGCTATTCATGAGAAGGATGAACTCTTGGATAGCTAAGAGGAATTCCTTATTAAGGAGAATAAGAAGCATGTTAAGGTGAAGAATGCCTATGCTCAGGAAGTAGAAAAATGTGGAAATTTGTCTAATGAGCTTAGGATTTGCCATGATTCAATTTCGAACCTTAAAACTGAGAATGCCAATTTATTTGCTAAGGTTGAGAAGTTAAAAGCTTGTGATGATTCAATTGCCAATCTTAGTAATGATAATGTTAGTTTAATTGCTAAGATTGATAAATTGAATGTTACACTTTCTAGCCTTAGAGATGAAAATGCTAGATTAATTTCTGAGGCTAAGGACTTGAATGTTTGCAATGATGCCATTTCCAATCTTAGAAATGAAAATGCTATTTTACATGCTAAGATTGATGAATTCAATGTTTGCAAACCCTCTACATCTACTGTTGAGCATGTCTCTATTTGTACTAGATGTAGAGATGTTAATGTTGATGCTATAAATGATCACCTTGCTTTAATTAAACAACAAAATGATCACATAGCTACATTAACTACTAAAATCAATGAGCATGAAATTGAAAATGAAAAATTTAAATTTGCTAGATGCATGCTCTATAATGGGAGACGCCCTAGCATTAAGGATGGCATTGGCTTCCAACAGGGAGGCAATGTCAAGCCTAACGCCCCTAAGAAATTGTCTAACTTTATTAAGGGCAAAGATCCCATGGTTCAGGATAACGAGGGCTATATTTTATATCCTGTTGGTTATCTCGAACACAAGATTAGGAGAATTCATGCTAGGAAGTCTCATTCTGTTTCTCATCATGCTTTTATGTATAAGAATGAGGCATCTAGCTCTAGGCAATCCACCCATGTTAAATTGCCTAAAAGGAAATCTCCTACTGCATCAAATGACCATAACATTTCATTTAAGACTTTTGATGTTTCTTATGTTTTAACTAACAAATCAGGCAAAATAGTTGCCAAATATGTTGGGGGCAAACACAAGGGCTCCAAGACTTGTGTTTGGGTACCCAAGGTGCTTATTTCTAATGTGAAAGGACCCAAGACCGTTTGGGTACCTAAGAACAAGGCCTAAAACTATTTTGCAGGTTTATGCATCCAGGGGCTCAAGTTGGATCATTAAAAGCGGATGCACAAACCACATGACAGGGGAGAAAAGAATGTTCTCCTCCTACGAGAAAAACCAAGGTCCCCAAAGAGCTATCACATTCGGGGATGGAAATCAAGGTTTGGTCAAAGGACTTGGTAAAATTGCTATATCACCTGACCACTCTATTTCCAATGTTTTTCTTGTAGATTCTTTAGATTACAATTTGCTTTCTGTATCTCAATTATGTAAAATGGGCTATAACTGTCTTTTTAGTGATACTGGTGTTACTATCTTTAGAAGAAGTGATGATTTAGTAGCATTTAAGGGAGTGTTAGAGGGTCAGTTATACTTAGTTGATTTCAATAGAGCTGAACTTGACACTTGCTTAATTGCTAAGACTAATATGGGTTGGCTCTGGCATCGCCGACTAGCCCATGTTGGGATGAAGAATCTTCACAAGCTTCTAAAGGGAGAACACATTTTGGGACTAACAAATGTTCATTTTGAGAAAGACAGGGTTTATAGCGCATGTCAAGCAGGAAAGCAAGTCGGTGCCCATCATCCACACAAGAACATCATGACAACGGACATGCCACTGGAACTACTCCACATGGATCTATTCGGCCCGATCGCTTACATAAGCATCGGCGGGAGTAAGTACTGTCTAGTAATTGTGGATGATTATTCTCGCTTCACTTGGGTATTCTTCTTGCAGGAAAAATCTCAAACCCAAGAGACCTTAAAGGGATTCTTGAGATGAGCTCAAAATGAGTCCGGCTTAAGGATCAAAAAGATTAGAAGCGACAATGGGATGGAGTCTAAGAACTCTCAAATTGAAGGCTTTCTTGAGGAGGTGGGCATCAAGCATGAGTTCTGTTCTCCCTACACACCTCAACAAAATGGTGTAGTGGAGAGGAAGAATAGAACTCTACTGGACATGGCAAGGACCATGCTTGATGAGTACAAGACACCGGACCAGTTTTGGGCCGAGGCGATTAACACCGCCTGCTACTCCATCAACCGGCTTTACCTTCACCGAATCCTCAAGAAGACATCATATAAACTCCTTACCGGTAAAAAGCCCAATGTTTCATATTTTAGAGTCTTTGGTAGCAAATGTTTATTCTTGTTAAAAGAGGTAGAAAATCTAAATTTGCTCCTAAGGATGTAGAAGGCTTTTTACTAGGATATGACTCAAACACAAGGGCATATAGAGTCTTCAACAAATCCACTAGATTAGTTGAGATTTCTTGTGACATTGTGTTTATGAGACTAATGGCTCCCAAGTGGAGCAAGTTGATCTTGATGAGCTAGATGATGAAGGGGCTCCGTGCATCGAGCTAAGGAACATGTCCATTGGGGATGTGTGTCCTATGGAATCCAAAGAGCCTCCACAAGCACAAGATCAACCATCATCTTCCATACAAGCATATCCACCAACTCAAGATGAGGAACATGCTCAAGGTGATGAAGAAGAAGATCAAGAAGATGAGCCACCTCAAGAAGAAGGCAATGATCAAGGGGGAGATGAAGAAAATCAAGACAAGGAAGATGATCAGGGTCAAAGACCGCCACACCCATGAGTCCACCAAGCGATTCAAAGAGATCACCCCGTGAACTCCATTCTTGGTGATATCCATAAGGGGGTAACTACTCGATCTCGAGTCGCACATTTTTGTGAGCATTACTCTTTTGTGTCCTCTATTGAGCCATACAGGGTGGAGGATGCATTAAGAGACTCGGATTGGGTGTTGGCAATGCAAGAGGTGCTCAACAACTTCACAAGGAATGAGGTATGGCATTTAGTTCCACGTCCTAATCAAAATGTTGTAGGTACCAAGTGGGTATTCTGCAACAAGCAAGATGAACATGGTGTGGTGACAAGGAACAAACCCCGACTTGTGGCCAAGGGTTATTCACAAGTTGAAGGTTTGGATTTTGGTGAAACCTATGCACCCGTAGCTAGGCTTGAATCAATTCACATATTACTTGCCTATGCTACTTACCATGGCTTTAAGCTTTATCAAATGGACGTGAAAAGTGCCTTCCTCAATGGACCAATCAAGGAAGAGGTATATGTTAAGCAACCTCCCGGCTTTGAAGATAGTGAGTATCCTAACCATGTGTATAAACTCTCAAAGGCGCTTTATGGGCTCAAGCAAGCCCCAAGAGCATGGTATGAATGCCTTCGAGATTTTCTTTTCACTAATGGCTTCAAAGTCGGAAAAGTCGATCCTACACTCTTTACTAAGACTATTGCAAAAGATTTGTTTGTATGCCAAATTTATGTTGATGATATCATATTTGGGTCTACTAACAAATCTACTTGTGAAGAGTTTAGTAGGATCATGGTTCAAAAATTCGAGATGTCTATGATGGGGGAGTTGAAGTATTTCCTAAGGATTTCAAGTCAAGCAACTCCAAGAGGGCACCTTCATCAGCCAAACAAAGTATACACAAGACATTCTTAACAAGTTTGGAATGAAGGATGCCAAGCCCATCAAGACACCCATGGGAACTAATGGGCATCTCGACCTCAACACGAGAGGTAAATCCATAGATCAAAAGGTATACTAGTCGATGATAGGATCTTTACTCTATTTATGTGCATCTCGACCGGATATTATGCTTTCCGTATGCAAGTGTGCAAGGTTCCAAGCCGATCCTAAGGAAGTTCACCTTAGGGCCGTAAAACGAATCATGAGATATTTAGTTTATACTCCTAAGTTTGGGCTTTGGTACCCCAAGGGATCCACTTTTGATTTAGTAGGATATTTAGATGCTAATTAGGCAGGGTGCAAAATTGATAGAAAGAGCACATCAGGGACTTGTGAGTTTCTGGGGAGATCCCTGGTGTCTTGGGCTTCAAAGAAACAAAATTCAGTAGCTCTTTCTACCGCCAAAGCCGAGTACATTGCCACAGGCCATTGTTGTGCGCAATTACTTTGGATGAGGCAAACCCTCAGGGACTATGGCTACAAATTGAGCAAAGTCCCTCTCCTATGTGACAATGAGAGTGCTATCCGCATGGCGGAGAATCCCGTTGAACACAACCGCACTAAGCACATAGCCATTCGGTATCACTTTTTGAGGGATCACCAACAAAGGGGGGATATCGAGATAGCCTATATTAACACCAAAGATCAATTAGCCAATATCTTCACCAAGCCTTTAGATGAGAAAACCTTTACCAAACTTAGGAATGAGCTAAATATACTTCATTCTCAGAACTTTGATTGACACTTTGCACACATAGCCCATTTACATACCTTTGATCTTATCTCTTTCATTTGCTACGACTAATGTGTATCCAAGTGTATTTTTATGCTAAGTCGTAGATTGAAAGGGAAATGGAGTATTCGGCAAAGACAACGCTTCCACTCAACTCCATCGATTTCATTTACTCTTTGCTGGTATTCCGTCATCTCTCCACATTGGTGTAATCTTTCACTCATGTATTATTTGCCAAAGGGTGAGAGAATTTACAGGGCTCTCAATATCTCCATTTTTGGCGATTAATGCCAAAGGGGGAGAAGATATTAAGCCCAAAGCAAAAGGACCGCACCGCCACCAATTTCAAAATTTTCGAAATAAAGTTTTCAATTAGTATCTTTCAAATTGGTATTCCTCTAAAAATTATATCTCAATTGGTATCTATATTTCAAATTGATATATATCTCAAAACCATCTTGAAAGCTAAGAGGAGAACTTCATTAAGAGGGAGTTTTGTTTAGTCAAAGGAAAAGCATTTGAAACAGGGGGAGAAATTTCAAAATCTTGAAAATGCTTCTTGCAATCTTATTCATATGCCTTTGACTATTTGCAAAAAGGATTTTGAAAAGACTTTTCAAAAGAATTTGCAAAAACAAAACCATGGTGCATGCGTGGTCCAAAATGTTAATTAAAAGAAAGCTATCCATGCATATCTAGTGGAATTATAAATTGGTTTAATTCCAAGCAACCTTTGCACTTACATTATGCAAACTAGTTCAATTCTGCACTTATATATTTGCTTTGGTTTTTGTTGGCATCAATCACCAAAAAGGGGGAGATTGAAAGGGAAATAGGGTCAAACCTTTTCCTAAATATAATTTTGGTGGTTGAATGCCCAACACAAATAATTGGACTAACTAGTTTGCTCTAGATTATATGTTCTACAGGTGCCAAAGGTTCAACATAAACCAATAAAAAGACGCACCGGCCTACAGGTGCCAAAGGTTCAACATATGTTCTACAGGTGCCAAAGGTTCAACATATGTTCTACAGGTGCCCAACACAAATAATTGGACTAACTAGTTTGCTCCGCTATAATTCACCGGACTGTCTGGTGTGCCAGCGGAGCAATGGCTGGCAAGCGCAACGGTCGACTCCAACGGTCGCCTGCAACGTGAACAGCGCGCGGATAGTTCACGCAGAGTCAGAGCAGCGCCAGAAGGTGCACCGACCAGTGAATAGTACCTGTCCGGTGCAGCACCGGACTGTCCGGTGCACCAAGAAGTCAGAGCTCCAACGGTCGAAATCGTCAGAACCCTAACGGTTGGGTGACGTGGCTGGTGCACCGGACAGTGTCTGGTGGCGCACCGGACTGTCCGATGCGCCCATCGACAGACAGCCTCTCCAACGGTTGAATTGGTGGTTGGGGCTATAAATACCCCCCAACCACCACCACTCCAAGAATCCAAGTTTTTCAGACACCTCATTCAATACAAGAGCTAGTGCAATCAATACATGACACAATTCAAAAGAATCAAAGCCTCTCCAAGTCCCAAATCCACTCCAAACCACTAGTGACTAGAGAGAGTGTTTTACTCGTGTTCTTTGAGCTCTTGTTCTTGGATCGCTTTCTTCTTCCCCATTCTTGTTCTCAAGACACTTGTAATTAAAGCAAGAGACACCAAATTGTGGTGGTCCTTGTAGGGGTCTAAGTGACCCGTTTGATTAAGGAGAAAGCTCATTCGGTCTAGGTGACCGTTTGAGAGAGGGAAAGGGTTGAAAGAGACCCGGTCTTTGTGACCACCTCAATGGGGACTAGGTTCTCAAGAACCAAACCTCGGTAAAACAAATCACCGTGTCATCCGCTTCATTTCCTTGTGATTTGTTTTCGCCCTCTCTTTTGGACTCGCATTTATTTCTAACGCTAACCCCAGCTTGTAGTTGTGTTTAAAGTTGTAAATTTCAGTTTCCGCCTATTCACCCCCCTCTAGGCAACTTTCAACGACGACGATGCTCAGCAGGACGCCTCAGGTTCTGGCGCCTCAGGTTCGAGGAACGTCGACATGTGAGGTCCCGTGAGTCTCCCTCAGCGTCCCATACTTCGGGACAGACAGCCGTTGATTCAGCCAGATAGGGAGAGGCATGTAACTTTATTTTCTCCATGCTTGTTCATATTATGTGTTCAAAATCATAATATAAACTAATCCTTTTTATTTATCACTTGGACAGGTCTTGGATGGTTGTGGAGATTATTAGGGGTCATGGTCGCAACCCCAATGGCATCCTTGGCCTGTTGTGCAGGGAACACTTCCCTGGACTAGTTGAGTACGCCAGAGTGACGGGCCCAACCTACACCTTCGACCACTACACCATCGCCCCCGATGCAGTAGACCGGGACGACAGGAAATTCAACAACAAGGCAGAGCGGGTGAAGCAAGAGATGTGGGTAAGTCTTACTATAATGTAAAATATGTCGCATTCGTTGCACATTCTTGAAATAATGTATGGATACATCGTCTTTGTATGCAGGATTTCTTTAGATGCGAAGCTGGCACGAGGCTAGGGAGGGTGTGGTGGCCAACACGAGCTGTAAGAAGCTTGTCGTGGACATGCACTATGAGGCACGAATCTAGGCCATCGTCACCTACCATGGCTCCGTCCTTGGGGAGAAGGTGACCAAGCAGCAAGCCTGAACCATGTCGTTGACCAAGGACTAGTACTTGCAGGTAAATACAACACTTTAATAAACAACACTTTAATTTTTCCTTATTTTTATCTTCTGATATGCAGTGTACGTGTTTACTTTGTAGATGATTCCATATTGGTGTGCCGCACATCCTCTATGCTGGGAGCAGATGGTGGATAGGTGGTGCTCGCCTGAGTGGGACGAGGCACACAACACTAGCCAGGAACGATGTAACACCCTGAATTTGGGGGTATAAAATTTCTTTTCTAATATCCACCAAATTCAGGTGTTACCCTCTCTGTTACTTGCTTTTCTTTTTTTCTTGAATATTGGAGGGTTGTTTTATTATATAGTATATAAGTTTTTAGCATAGTAAAATAAGATCTTAAAGGAGTTTTGATTGTTGTATCATGCTGGAACACATGAGTATTTTGTTTGAAGAGTGATTTTGTTGTGCATTCATTGAGAATTGTGAGTTGTGCCCAAGTTGGAAAGAAGTGGATAAAGAAAAGAAGAAGAAGAAATAAAAAAAGGGGAACAACCACCCCAGCCCTGCTGCGGCCTAGCGCGCCTTCCCCCCCCCCCAGCTAATTGTCACGCGTGGCCCACCTGGCCCACCCGGCGCTGGCGCGCCCCTCCCCCAAACCTTAGTCGACGTGCCCCCAGCCACCCAGCCGCCGCCCGCCCATCTCTCTCCCTTCCCCATCCTCTATCCCTGCTTCCCCACGATCTCCCACTCTGGCACCAAGATGTGTTCATCCTCTCGTCTCCCAAACCGCTAGCGCCGACCTTCTCACCCTCGTCCCCGAGCGCGGCGTCCCAGCGAGGGGGCACGCGGTGGCTGGGCGTGGCCGGCGTGGCGGATTGCGGCCAGCCTGCGCGGCCACTGGCCGACGCGGCCGGCCTGCGCGGGCGCGCGCGAGCCTGGCGCGGCCAACCCGGCGTTCCCCTGCAGCACGACCAGGAGGATGCGGCGTGCGGCGCGGCCGGCGTGGCCAGCGCGGCGCGCAGCCGGTGCGGCTCGCGGCCAGCCAGCGTGGCCTGCCTGTGCGACGGTCCAGCGCGCCCTCGCGCGGCCTAGCCGCGGCCTCCCCGGCCGGTTCTCACCGGGTACACAGCATGGTCGAGCTCCCCTTGTGCGTGGCGTGGCCTGTGTGCCCACGGCTCGCCCAGGAGCGGCTCCGGCATGGCTCGCGGCGCCCTCGCATGGCCAGCGCGGCTCGAGCAGCCCCAGCACAGCTACTCGCGCCCTTGCGCGTCGCGCAGGACTGGTTCATGGGTGAGATTGTTGTGGCCACATGAGATCCCGTCGTATCGAATTGTGAACAAGTACGTATTCAATGTGTATGCATAGTAGATACATCTGATCCTGTTCTAATTGTGATAACTTCGTAATCAAGTCGAATGCACGTTAATAATAGTATTTTGTCGCATCACAGGTTTTGGCTAACAAATGTATTGTTTGTTTGTCTAATGGTTAATAAAATGGTATTCTAATTTCGGTGTAGCTTTAACTTGCCCTTTTATAAATATCGTTAAATGTGATTATGTCGATGCAAATGTTGTAATTAACACTTTCTTAGTAGGAATGCGGTATCGATTATCGATTCTAGCATATCGTCCCGTTGTTAGCGCGAGTCGCTATTCACGCACTTTAATAAAATCGTGTTGTCACCTCGTTAATGTTAAATAAGTGATTTCCTATTTATTTGTCGGTCATTCAATTAACAACTCAATCGAATCAAATTTATAATGTTAATTATGCGATTGTCACGCGCCTTTGGCGTGTGTCGCGCGTCTCGCCGCGTGTTGCTCGTGCATGTCGCGTATGTCTCGCGTGTCGATCACTTGGGTCGCGCGGCGTCTGCTCGTGATGATAAATTGCTTCCGCTTATAATAACTTGTGTTAAATAATGTCAATTTGTTAGGTCATATATTTTAGATAATTAACTTAAGGTTCACTCGACTAATATTTATTAGATTAATATTTAATTAGATTAAATATGTAGTGTTCAACTTGCACTTTAATAATAAACATTAACATGACTAATATTAACTAAACTACTTTTTATTTATTTAATATTTGTTTAGTTTTCCTTGCCTATCGCACGTGCTGTCTCGCACGCGGTGACGTGCTGGTTCGAGCGTCGTTCGCGCCCGTCGCGTGCACTGTCTCGTGCGGCGTTTGTGTGCTATGTCACGCTCGTCTACATGTCGTCTGCACACTGCTGTATTGTTTCGCGCATCGTAAATTTGCCTCACTTAGAATCTCTCGCTTTAATTAAATAGTAGTTATAATTTATATTTGATAACACCAAATTAAATGTAGAGTAAACGCGATAACTTGTCGACCGTAGCTCCAACCGACGCGTTTCTTTCCCTCGTGCGGCCGTAGAAGCGAGCACTATTTTATTCTGCATGTTTTTATAATGTTTTATTTTGTATGGTGTAATGTTCTTATGCATATATATGTTTCTTTGCTTATACTGGTTCGTCTTCGCTTCGTGTTGCGCTTAGATCGCAATTTGTTTCCGCACTTCGAGGAATCGACGGTCAAGCGTTGTCGACCAAGTGATCTGGTTTTTCGAGTTCTGGAAAGTTGAAGACCCTGAGCATCTGTTTGGTGAAGGCAAGTGTCCTCTGACCTATTATGTCCCATTTACTTTATAATTCATCAACCAGCATACTATAAACAACCTAAGGATTGACTAGTATTCTATTTACCTGTCTTGTTTACCCTTTGGGGATTTGTTACTATGATTAGTATTATGCTACTGTTTAACTTTAATCAATAAATGTGATGAGATACAATGATGATACTATGATTTTATTCTGGATATGATGATATACTTGTGGCATTTAAGGGGACTCGAGCGGTTTCTCGAGTGCCTCTCCGTAAGGACTGGTTCGTTGGATGACCGCCCGGGAAAACAGTGAAACCACGAGGGTGGTATGGGACGCCCTTAGCTAAATAATTAGAGGAACTGGGGTGTAGTTCGCTTCGTCGTGGTGCCGTCAATGGGGCTCGGTGTATGCGGCTCGCTCTGCCGAGGGTGGATTGCCCCTTGGGGAGGAGTGTGATACATTTAGGAAACCTAACGGGCGGCTACAACCTTAGGGAATCTTTGTAAAGGCTTCATAGTGAATCCCTGGCCATTCACCTCGGGAGTGAACAAGGGTCTTACAAGCCTGGGCTAGAGAGGGAATCACAGCTCGTGGGTAAAGTGCGCAACCTCTGCAGAGTGTTATGAAACTGATATATCAGCAGTGCTCGCGGTTATGAGCGGCCAAGGGAGCTCCATTGATTAGATGCACATTGATCAGAGATGTTTGGTTTACAGGTGATGATGAGGACAATGCTGGCTTTTGATTATGATAACAGTTTCTGGTATTCTTTCCGTTTGGAAATGGTACTTTTGGGTTAACAACTTGGGTTAATGTTAAAACCTAGCTCTCTACTAGTAATAATTACCTGATCAACTAAAAGCAACTGCTTGACCTTAACCCCACATAAAGCTAGTCCACCTCAGCCAAACGGGACATTTGCTGAGTACGTTGATGTGTACTCACCCTTGCTTTCACAAAACACCAGGTTGCCTTTGGTGCAATCTATGCTCAGGTAAAGAAGAAGACGTCGAGGCGGATCTCTAGGAGTTCTAGGACTTTGGCGAGTTCAAGGATTAGGCTAGCGACCTCCCCCAGTCAGCTTCCTGTGGTGGGTTTGTTTACGTTGGCTACGTTTCGATTCTATGTACTTTGATTCATATTATGTAAATGACTCTAGTCTTTAATATTATTACTTACTCTTTATTGTAATTTGAAGCATTGTGCTATGATGAGTCATTTATGTAATTGTTGTGTATGTGAATTTCTGATCCTGGCACGTACATGGTTCGCATTCGGTTTACCTTCTGACATAAGTGGTATCAAAGTCGTGCTGACTGTAGGATCGCTAGCCTAGAGTAGCATTGGCCATTTTAAGGAATTATTGATTATTACTTCACCTCATCCTTGATTCTGCTTCAAAATATTAGTCACCTCGACTAATTCTACGTTGTGCTCCTATATGCTCCCATGCCAAAAGTATTTTATTCTAGTCTAGTCTATACTTCTCTCAATCTATTAGATCTGATCCCACTCTTGTGCTTGCAACATCTTTGTAGATGCCCCCTGACCATAACCTTCTTATCTTTTGGTATCCTTTCCTCTTTCGTCATTAAGTTGCTATAATTTGGCAATCTTTATTCCCTTGGTATTGACATGCTCGTATCCCTGGATTCTTTAACAATCTTGTTTCAATACCTACCTTTAATTAAAAAAACTATGCTGCCTATTTAAACATTTCAGTTTATATGTCCATGATCTTACTGTCTTTTGAGACCCTTTCCTGTTCTATTGTTAAGTCGCTATCTTTTTGCAATTTATACTCTCTTAGTCTTGGTATGCTCGTACCATTGGAATCTTGCATACCCTTATTTTTTATATATGCTTACCTTTATATGCCAATATCTGTTTAAGACATTTCAATTAACATATCCTTGACCACCCTTGTTTCTTAATGATCCATGAGCGGTCATTTTATTTTGCACATCCTTGGTGATCTCGTTAATTCCTTGTAACTTCTTTTAGTAATGAATTTTTATTTCAACTCTTCTGTCGGAACCTCACTTATCTTATCCTTGATTGTTTTCTCATTTCGTGACTTTCCAAGTCTTGCCTTAACTCTGTCCATGGACTATGCTTTTCATCATCATAACCTTTATCCTTATCACCTCTATATCTTACCTTGATGTTTATCTTATACCGGCCTTTAAAATCTCCCACTTTTTCCATCTCAATCTGAGTGTCGTACTTTACCTACTTTCCCTTGGTCGTATCCTCTTCTTTGTTACCTACGAGTTTTTAACTCTATCATTTGTTGTGTTTTTGTTTGTTATTTCCTTTACCCTTCTCATCACTTTATCCTACCTTGTCATTACATTATGTCTGTTATCTAAAATTTCCAATCTCCTATCCCAATTTAAGGGCGGTGTTTTACTTTTCTCACCCTTGGCAATATCCTCTCCTATACCACATGCAAGCCTTGACATAACTCCATTCCTTGTTGTACTTATACCACTAGCTCTCCAATGCCTTCATCTTTTCTCTCATACCCTTGTCTGTTATCGCCTTTGGCCCTTGCGATATTTATGTCTTCTACCTAAATTCTCACCTTAAACGTATCCTTTAAAAGTCTCCCCTTTCTTTCAACCCAGTTTGAGAGTTGCGAGTTACCTATCTCTCCCTTGATTTCTGTTCACTTCTTGTCGTCTTACAAGTTTTGTGTTAATTTCATCACTTGTTGTGTTTTTTTTGCTATCACCTGTCGTCCATTGATCTTGCCTTGATACTCATCTTTATTCCTACCCTTTAAAAATTCCCTCTCTTCCACCTCAATTCGAAAGTGGCAATTTACCTACCTGGCCCTTGGACGTACCCTCTCCTTTTCCATTTGCAGGTCCCGTCTTAACTCCATCCATTATGGTACTTATATCCTTGTTCTTATGCTTATTTACCTCCTCTTCTACATTCTTGTCCATTATTACCTTTAAAACCCTCATGATATCTATGCCCTTGCCTTCCTGCTTACCTTGAACCTACCCTTTGAAGCCTCCTCTTTTCCATCCCTGTTTGGGGATGATGCCTCATATATTTCATCATTGACTGCTCCCCCCTTCCTTGACACCTTGCAAATTTTTCCTCAAATACATCCTCTGTTGTGTGTTTGTTCGTTACTACCTTAACCCTTGTCATCCCTCGATCTTTACCTTGATGCTTATCATGTACCCGCATTTTAAAGCTTCCTCTCCCATTTTAGTTCAAGAGTATTGTCTTACCCCTCCCCACTCTTGGTTGTTCCCCTTTCCTCTGTTGCATTGCAAGTCTTAGCTTTTATTGGACATCACCCTTACCTTTGAAATCACTAGATCCTGCCTTGATGCTTATCTTAGGTCTGCTTTTTGGAATCTCCTCTTTTCTATCTCAACTCAAGAGTGGTGTTCTACCCATTATGCCCTTGGTATAATCCTTTTCCAAGTCGCTCACAACGCTTGCTTTAACTCCATCCTTTATGGTGCTCGTGCCCCTATCCTACATGTATTGTTCTTCTCCTCCTTCGACAACCTTAGAGAGCAGTTATTCCCTTTCCAAGGAAGACCACCATTTAATTAAAAGAAACACATATCAACGAGATGTTTGTTGTTGTATGCTTGTGTTGTTTGTCTTTGTGATATGACTGATTTGCTTCTTTGTGATGAGTGTTGATGTGTTGTGGCCGTTGGTCCGCAATGGCATTAGTTGACTAGCTGAGTGCCAGAGTTAAGTAGTTGGGTTCTCCCCCTGCCCTCTCTAATCCATCTATGCTTACCATTTCTATCTATAGCCTTTTCTCTTGCACCTGCCCAGTTGGCAACCTCCAACCTCTCTTAATCAGTCAAGATCAAAATTGACAACATCTTCACCAAGTGCATATCAATGCTCCTATTAAGGGGGTTAGCCGCTAACCCTAATGAAGACAATGCGATCAACATCAACCAACAAGATCAGAGTGGCGTAGCGAAAGCGTGTGTGGGTCCTAACCCACAGGTCCAAGAGATCTTCAAGAATTACATCAATCAGTCTCAAGCATCTGAAGGTCAAGGCAACCAGTCCGCAAGTTAAAGATGGTAGAGCCAAAGTTGAGTTAGAAGAAGTTATGAAATGTCAATGAACCAATCTCATTTTCTTGCTTGCCTCTTCTTGAATCTCGAGGGCGAGATTCCTGTTAAGGGGGTTTGATTTGTAACACCCTAAATTTGGGGGTATAAAATTTCTTTTCTAATATCCACCAAATTCAGATGTTACCCTCTCTATTACTTGCTTTTCTTTTTTTCTTGAATATTGGAGGGTTGTTTTATTATATAGTATATAAGTTTTTAGCATAGTAAAATAAGATCCTAAAGAAGTTTTGATTGTTGTATCATGCTAGAACACATGAGTATTTTGTTTGAAGAGTGATTTTGTTGTGCATTCATTGAGAATTGTGAGATGTGCCCAAGTTGGAAAGAAGTGGATAAAGAAAAGAAGAAATAAAAAAGGGGAACAACCACCCAGCCCCCTGCGGCCCAGACCCCCCGGCGCCCCACCTGGCGCAGCGCGCCTTCCCCCCTAGCCTATTGCCGTGCGTGGCCCACCCGGCGCTGGCGCGCCCCTCCCCCAAACCCTAGCCGATGTGCCCCCAACCATCGCCCGCCCATCTCTCTCCCTTCCCCATCCTCTCTCCCTGCTTCCCCATGATCTCCCACTCCGGCACCAAGATGTGTTCATCCTCTCCTCTCCCAAACCGCCAGCGCCGACCTTCTCTCCCTCATCCCCGGGAGCGGCGTCCCGGCATGGGGGCGCGCGGCGGCTCGGCACGACCGGCGTGGTGGCTTGTGGCCAGCCTGCACGGCCTCTGGCCTGTGGGGTGGCCCGGCGTGGCAAGCTTGCGCGGCCGCGCGCGAGCCCATCGCGGCCAACCCGGCGTTCCCCTGCGGCACGGCCAGGAGGACGCGGCGCGTGGCCAGCGCAGTGGACAGCCAGCGTGGCCTGCCTCCGCGGCAGCCCGGCGCGCCCTCGCGCGGCCCAACCGCGGCCTCCCCAGCCGGTTCTCCCCTGGTGCGCAGCGTGGCCAAGCTCCCCTCGTGCGCAGCGTGGCCTACGTGCCCACGACTCGCCCAGGAGCGGCCCCGGCATGGCTCGTGGCGCCCTCGCGCGGCCAGCGTGGCTCGAGCAGCCCCGGTGTAGCTACTCGCGCCCTTGCGCGTCGCGCAGGACTGGTTCATGGGTGAGATGGTTGTAGCCACATGAGATCCCATCGTATCAAATTGTGAACGAGTACATATTCAATGTGTATGCATAGCAGATACATCTGATCGTGTTCTAATTGTGATAACTTCGTAATCATGTCGAATGCACGTTAATAATAGTATTTTGTCGCGTCACAGGTTTTGGCTAACTAATGTATTGTTTGTTTGTCTAATGGTTAATAAAATGACATTCTTATTTAGGTGTAGCTTTAACTTGTCCTTTTATAAATACCCATTAAATATGATTATGTCGATGCAAATGTTGTAATTAACACTTTCTTAGTAGGAATGTGGTATCGATTAGCGATTCTAGCATATCATCGCGTTGTTAGCGCGAGTCGCTATTCACGCACTTTAATAAAATCGTTTTGTCACCTCGTTAATGTTAAATAAGTGATTTCCTATTTATTTGTCGGTCATTCAATTAACAACTCAATCGAATCAAATTTATAATGTTAATTATGTGTTTGTCACGCGCCTTTCGCGTGTGTCGCGTGTCTCGTCGCGTGTTGCTCGTGCATGTCGCGCATGTCTCGCGTGTCGATCACGTGGGACGCGCGGCGTCTGCTCGTGATGATAAATTGCTTCCGTTTATAATCACTGGTGTTAAATAACATCAATTCGACATGTCATATATTTTAGATAATTAACTTAAGGTTCACTCGACTAATATTTATTAGATTAATATTCAATTAGATTAAATATGTAGTGTTCAACTTGCGCTTTAATAATAAACATTAACATGACTAATATTAACTAAACTACTTTTAATTTATTTAATATTTGTTTAGTATAAACGTGGCATCTATTTAGTTTTCCTTGTCTGTTGCGCGTGCTGTCCCGCACGCGGTGGCGTGCTGGTTCGCGCGTCGTTCGCGCCCGTCGCGCGCACTGTCTCGTGCGGCGTTCGTGTGCTATGTCGCACGCGTCTGCACGTTGTCTGCACGCTGCTGTATTGTTTCGCGCATCATAAATTCGCCTCGCTTAGAATCTCTCGCTTTAATTAAATAGTAGTTATAATTTGTATTCGATAACATCGAATTAAATGTCCTAGTTCATATTCGTTTAGAGTAAACGCGGTAACTTGTCGACCGTAGCTCCGACCCACGCGTTTCATTCCCTCGTGTGGCCGTTGAAGCGAGCTCTATTTTATTCTGCACGTTTTTATAATGTTTTATCTTGTATGGTGTAATGTTCTTATGCATATATATGTTTCTTTGCTTATACTGGTTCGTCTTCGCTTCGTGTTGCGATCAGATCACGATTTGTTTTCGCACTTCGAGGAATCGACGGTCAAGCGTTGTCGACCAAGTGATCTGGTTTTTCAAGTTCTGCAAAGTTGAATACCCTGAGCATCTGTTTGGTGAAGGCAAGTGTCCTCTGACCTATTATGTCTCATTTACTTTATAATTTATCTACCCGCATACTATGAACAACCTAAGGATTGACTAGTATTCTATTTTCCTATCCTTGTTTACCCTTTGGGAATGGGTTACTATGATTAGTATTATGCTACTGCTTAACTTTAATCAATGAACATGATGAGATACAATGATGATACTATGATTTTATTCTAGATATGATGATATACTTGTGGCATTTAAGGGGACTCGAGCGGTTTCTCGAGTGCCTCTCTGTAAGGACTGGTTCGTTGGATGACCGCCTGGGAAAACAGTGCAACCATGAGGGTGGTATGGGACGCCCTTAGCTAAATAATTAGAGGAACTAGGGTGTAGTTCGCTTTGCCGTCGTGCCGTCAACGGGGCTCGGTGTATGCGGCTCGCTCTGCCGAGGGTGGATTGCCCCTTGGGGAGGAGTGTAGTACATTTAGGAAACCTAACGAGCGGCTACAGCCTCAGGAAATCTTTGTAAAGCTTTGTAGTGAATCCCTGGCCATTCACCTCGGGAGTGAACAAGGGTCTTGCAAGCCCGGGCTAGAGAGGGAATCATGGCTCGTGAGTAAAGTGCGCAACCTCTGCAGAGTATTATGAAACTGATATATCAGCCGTGCTCGTGGTTATGAGCGGCCAACGGAGCTCCATTGATTAGAGGCACATTGATCAGAGATGTTTGGTTTACACATGACGATGAGGATAATGCTGGCTTTTGATTATGATAACAGTTTCTGATATTCTTTCCGTTTGGAAAGGATACTTTTGGGTTAACAACTTTGGTTAATGTTAAAACCTGGCTCTCTACTAGTAATAATTACCTAATCAACTAAAAGCAACTGCTTGACCTTAACACCACATAAAGCTAGTCCACCTCAGCCAAACGGGATATTTGCTGAGTACGTTGATGTGTACTCACCCTTGCTTTCACAAAACACCAGGTTGCCTTTGGTGCAATCTATGCTCAAGTAAAGAAGAAGGCATCGAGGCAGATCTCCAGGAGTTCTAGCACTTCGGCGAGTTTGAGGATTAGGCTAGCGACCTCCCCAGTCAGTTGTCTGTGGTGGGTTTGTTTACGTTGGCTACGTTTCGATTCTGTGTACTTTGATTCATATTATTTAAATGACTCTAGTCTTTAATATTATTACTTAGTCTTTATTGTAATTCGAAGCATTGTGATATGATGAGTCATTTATGTAATCGTTGTGTACGTGAATTTCTGATCCTGACACGTACATGGTTCGCATTCGATTTACCTTCTAAAACAGGGTGTGACAAACAACGTCTGATGATGCATGATCCCTCCCACCACCAAGGCAGCCGCAGCCTAGGCCAATATGCAGAAGCATGGGTATGCCCTCTTTTTATTTAGGTCTATAACACTGGGTTAGATATTATTTCTAACTATCTCGTTGGTTTTCTTGTATTTGGCGTCACATGGTGGCCAGCCTTGCTCCATCTTCTCGGTCTATGCTATGGCCCACATGGGCTACGCGATGTCCGACGTCACCTACAACCCGGATGACGGGCACGAGGCATATAACAATCCCCCACCGTCTACAGCCGCCTTCATGACTACACCACCATGGCACTGGAGGTCCATGGGCCAGAATACGATCCAAGGACACGAGAAGATCGACCCTGATGTCCTCATGAGGGTCAGAGGAGGCAAGAGACATGGGCGGTACTAGATTGTCGACGAGGCAATCGACTTGTCGTCCACTCCCACTCTGTCTCATGTGCAAGCAAGGAGCTCGAGCTCGAGCCCAGCCATAGGACCTCGACAGGACAGCTCGCATCATCGCATACAACAACTCGAGGTTAGTGCTTCTGTAACTCATCATTCCTTGAGTTATATACCTTCTCTTTGAGTTACTATAACATTGGCATAGAATATTATAGACCTAGCTATAAATAGAGAGGAGGGAACATTAGGATATGGAGGCGAGGATGGCGGAGATGTTCCAGTACATGCAGAGCCTTGGCGCCGCACAGGGTTTCGCTCCACCACCTCCATTGTTCCCTACAGTTGACCCTGCTCAGTTCCATACTCCTGTGAGTATCAAAATTCTAGTTCTTCATGATAAATATTCATCTGGTATAACACATGCAATCTCTTCTCTATGCAGGGACAATCTGGGGCGACATCCAACAATCCTCATGGATCGCCCAGCCCATCGCCGCACCAGTCTAGCTGCCCACCTCTATGAGATATTATCTTTCTTAGTGTTGTTCATACTTTGTGAGATAACCCGGTGTGAACTTGTTAGATGTTCGTAATGCTTTGTGAGATACTTGAGACTTATGTTCTTGAGTGTTGGATACTTATGTTTAGGTCCGAACATGTTGGTAATGCTGTGAGAACTTGTTTAATTTATGGTGTTTGTGAGATATGTGATGTATATGTGATATCTTTTGTTTGTTTGGATGGAATAGAAAAAAACAAATAAAAAAGGTGTATACTGGTCACTTTGCCGAGTGTAACACTCAGCAAAGAACCTCTTTGTCGAGTGTTAGGGTCAGAGCACTCGACGAAGAAGGAACACCTGGGCACCGGTAAAGCTTCTTTGCCGAGCTTTGCCAAGTGCCTCCTAGCACACTCAGCAAGGAAACTAACAAAGGGCCCCGCTGGTGGCCCCTTTTGCCGAGTGTAGGCTGGCGGACACTCGGCAAAGAGGTAAACTCTTTGCCGAGTGATTAGGTGACACTCGGCAAAGGTAATCTCTTTATCGAGTGTCGCTTAGAACACTCGGCAAAGGTGCCGTCTCCATTACCAATCGTCATGATGGCAACTTTTCTTTGCCGAGTACCAAGTGACACTCGACAAAGTCTTTGCCGAGTGACTGATAAAAAGTACTCAACAAAGAAACCGTTGTCGATGTACTGTTCGCCAAGCTCTCTTTGCCGAGTGTCACACTCGGCAAAGACTTTGCCGAGTGTTTTTCAGCGCTTTGCCGAGTGCTTCAGGCACTCGGCAAAGCGCCCGATTCCGGTAGTTATATGCAAATGGAAGCCCATGCGAGTGCCAAGCACCCAGCCGAGTAGCTCCGTTGAGAGTCGCGGTCCTTCTCCACGTGCAAAGTGGTGCTCCGCTTCTGGCCTCCTGTCGGACGCTCCCACCATCTTCATTATCGAGCTTCTGGCTGAAACATCGCGGGTCTCGTCCCCTTCGGTACATGGTGGCGGCCTCACCACAAACTCGGTTAGTGTGGTCTTGCAAGACTCTCACCCCACTCGGTATAATATTACAATGACTCGCGCAAGAGCCAAGGGTTTTGTTGGGTTTTCTAACCTCACTCACTCAACTAGGAACAAACCTAGAGTAAGTGCTAAGGCGGTCTAACTAGACTAAGCACTTTGCAAAGCACCTATGCTAATTACTAAGTAATTCTATTAAGCACTTGGGTGTTTGGAGCAATGGTGGTATGTTGCTTGGGCTCCCACACCTTCAAATGCCCGACTAGGGGGTATATATAGAGTCCCCATCCAAATGTAGTTGTTGGAGGAAAGTAGCACTTCCTGCATCGCACTAGACCGAGTCTGGTGCCCTCCATGTCAGCTAGTCATTGGAAGTCTGACTACTGTTCTGCACTATAGCTATGGTCCGGTGTGCCACCGAACCGGTCTAGAGATCACCATGCCATTGGAAACTAGTTGTTGGATCTTGGTCCGGTGCACCACCGAACTAATACGGATAACCAGTTGTCCAAGCGTCGGTTTGTATGGTCTCTACCTAACCGGTCCGGTGAAACAACCGACAACCCACTTCTTCTTTCTTCCATCTTCTTTTCTTGGCTCTTCTGGTCTTGTATCTTGGACTTGTGTTGAGTATTTATAAGTTTTCTATGAGTATTTTAAGCCTTTTATTGGTGTTGCATCCTCGGAGACTTAGTCCAATCCACTTCGCATCCTGTGAATTACAAAACACAAACCCTTGCAAACACATTAGTTCATTGGCTATGTTAATCATCAAACACCAAAATCATTTATCCAAATGGGTCAGGGTCCATTTTACTTAGAATCTCCCCCTTTTTGGTGATTGATGACAACACAACCAAAGCAAGAAAATATTAAATAACAAATTGAAATATGCAATCTATTTGCTATGGATGCATGTGCATAGGCAAGATATATGAGATACCAATTTGAAAGATGTGTGGTCATTAGAAATTTAAACATATTCTTGCTTATGCAACTAGTCCCCTAAATGTGTGATTATGAACTTAAGCCTCCCCTAACACCATAATCCACACACTTCTTATTTGAACTGAGCTTCTAGTTGGTCGAACATTTTATAAGATTTGTAACAATATGAACTTAATTTTATACCATCTAGATTGAGGCGGTGTTAAAGATAGAAAGTAATTAATATATGTTAAAGATAGAAGATTATATAAAGTAGGAAAGGACCATGCCCATTGATTCTGTTGCGTTTGGGGCTTGTGGTTGCGTCCTAATCTCAATAGTGATGTTACCTATCATGTAAATCATCTCATATATATATATATATATATATATATATATATATATATATATATATAAAGTGGCACAAGGAAATATGTCCTCTTAAGTTGTACTCGCGTGTGTGTGTCTATATATATAGTATATGTATTTAGAGCCATGGGCTCTATTTAGCTACAAGAAGCCTCAGCCAAATATGAACGCACGTGCACTGACAGCCGACCGGACTTTTCACATTCCATATATAATGACGTGCTGTCGCCATTAGCTCCTCTTTCTTCTCCCGGTCTCAGTTTCCATAACCGCCTACACCACCGCAAAACCCCAACCCTCTCCGCGCGACACCAGGTCTCTTCGCCAACTCCGCCCTCTCCGACGACTTCGCTCCATCCGCCGCTCACAGTCGTTCCAGGCGTAATCGGGGATAGAGCTGCGCCTCCTTGTCGACCGAAGCCGAGCTCCTCTATCCTCGCTACTGCAACTGGAGATGAGAGTCCAGACCAGAGAAAACATAGTTTCTCTGCCGACGCGAGTGCTTCCAGATTCTCCACCGTCGTTCGACATTCTCCACCATCAACGGGTGCCGCTCCAACGGGTAGCCCTTCCCCATCCATCTACGGTGGGTTCTTCCGAACCCTAGCTAGCCGCATTACCTGGGATCGTCGTCGACCGTCAACAAAGATAGCAAACACTAAAAAGGTAAATCGATCTCCTGTACAAATGTGTTGTTTTTTTGTTCATACTGCATTCTAAGGATTATGACTGGTGACAAATATTTATGCAGTTGCATTAATACATTTACGCACATTTACACAGGTGGTTACGCACATTAGAATACATGTTTATGCATCTCAATTAAAGTTAATTTTTTACATAGATGATGTTCGAGTGGTAATGGAGTGGTCAACTAGTTGTTTTTTGTATAGTATATGATTCATTCAAAAGTTCATATATTTTTAGTGACTGCATACATTTATTTATTCCATTAGTTTATAGTTAATACATTACTGTTTACAACATGTATTGTTTTATTGAATCATATACAGTTTTTTATGATTATAAAACAGGACATTATTTATTCCATTAATTCACAGTTAATACATTACTTGTTTTCAGCAAGTTTTGTTTTGTTCAAACATATTCAGTTTGTTATGATTATAAAACAGGACAGAACATGTATGCAAGTGATTTTTGTAAAGGAGCAGTCAATTAGTTGTTTTTGGTAGAGTATATTATTTATTCAGAATTTCTTATATGGTTAGTGATAAGCATTAATTTATGTATTCATTAGTTTATAGTTAATACATTACTGTTTACAGCAAGTTTTGTTTTATTGAAATATATTTAGATTTTTATGATTGTAGAACAGGACAGAACATGTATGCAACTGTTTTTAGTAAAGGAGCAGTCAATTAGTTGTCTTTGATAGAGTATATGATTTATTCAAAATTTCATATATGTTTAGTGCATACATTTATTTATTCCAGATGTCTATAGTTAATACATTATTGGTTACAGCAAGGTCTGTTTTATTGAAACATATTCAGATGTTTATGATGATAGAATAGGACAGTATATGTATGCAAGTGAAACTAGATAAAATGTTTAATGATGTTTATTACCATTATTATTATAAGTACCATGCAAAATTTTACAGATTGCTTTATGCTTGGTATTTAAAACAATTAGGTTAATTTATTCAATCATACCACACAATCAATACATTTGCATATCCAACAGATTAATATTTACAGTTTTGTGTATTATGCATGCAGTTTTGACTTAAAAAATGAAGCACGTGGACCGTCCTCCGAATAATCCCAAACGTATAACAATTCAGTCAAGCCAGGAATGTTTCAGTGTTGACATTCCGTGCACAGAACAGTCTAATCCATGTCCAGAAGTGGGAAATCCTCCAAATGTTGACAGTCAAACCTTGATCAATGAAACAGTACAGCTGGATTCTGATGAAGATGACTTCATGCCAGCTGTTAAGAAGCGTAATGTTTCTAAAAGCCATACAAGAGTTCTAAGAAAAGTTGTGATAAAGAGGATAAAAGCTGAGGATCTTCCCCGACAGGTTAGTTTTATGCATACTCAACAAACAATTTCCTATTCGTAAGCTTCTGAATATTATTTTTTTGATAATAACAAAATTGTTTCTGGTTCTATATTTTATAACAGAGGCTCAATGTCAGGTGCAACCCACAAGATGTCATTGCAAGCATTCACATATTGAATGAAAGACAACGTCACGCCATAAGACGTAAAGGTTTCTCTAACATTCTTGATATGACAGTACATGCGCTGTGTAGTAGATCACACCTTCAATGGTTGATGGATAAGCTTGACCACAAGGACATGGCAATTCGTCCTGGTCCAGAAAAGGAACTAAAAATCACAAAGGACATTGTGCATCTTATCCTTAGTGTACCAAATCATGGTGGTGGAAAACCATTGGGGATTGATGAAGCAGTTGCAGCAAGTAACTTGAGGGTAGAGCTTGGTTTGGCTAAAGACGAGTTCAATGTGACATTGCTACAGGATCGTTTAAGGAAAGGCGAGGATGATGATCTTTCCATCAGATGTTTCTTCCTTATCTTATTCAATCATCTATTGTTTCCAACTGCTAGCTGGGGCATAACAAACCATGAAGTGCTTCTGATAGAGAAATGCACCGTTTCCACGAGACCGATTGGTGTCAGCTTATTTTTAATGACCTTTGTGAAGCTACGAAGAAGTGGCATAACCGAAGCACCACAAATGTCTCCACGACTATATAAGGATGCTCAATTGTTGTCCTTGTAAGTATAGAGTTTCTCTTATGTACATATATTGCAATTTTGTTTGCTCATTGTGGGGCATGATATAACATATTTTATGATGTTTGTTATGTTTACTTACACAGCCATTGCACATTGAAATTTTTTATGTAGCTGTACTACCTGGATCACCTGCATGCAGCCGCTGCCCCTCAAAATAAGCTTGGTACACCTCGCATAAAATTCTTTGATAAGAATATCTTAAAAGCTTTTACTAAAGCTGACAAGAGGAAGGCATCCCATGGGTCCGAACCTTTCAGATATTGTGAAGTAAGTTATTCATATTTAAACAAGTGTATTTTATGACAAATTTTATGTCAAATATATGTGCTTTGTTTTGAGTACTATTGTTTGCATTACAAACTCATGGTCTAGTTCAACTTTCACTTACATTTTATATTTTAGTTTCGAAGCTCGACCGAGACATGCTATTCAGTTGTACCTAAGCTCGATCGCCAATCCGAGGCAAGTTTTTGCTGTATTATATACATCTATTTTTAAGATTTATGGAACAAATGGAATAGGAGTGTGGTGATGGTATAACACCTCGGGATCCACAAACACCCCAGAATGCTACTAAGCTACACATCTAACATTCATATATAAAATTTCGACAGCATCTCCTTTGAAAATTGCATAAACGGGGAAGCAACAAAGTATAAATAGATATCATGATAAGAAAACATAATAGACATTAATAATCTGCTAGCAATGGGAAGACAACCATAACGACATGAACTGAATTAACCAGTGCGCACGACTAGTTAAAAACAAACATCCTTTGACAAAAGTTTCTAATTAAATCATGACTGCGCCTGGGCAACGTTATTATGAGAGTGAAGGTGGATGTGCTGCTACTTCCCACTCCCCTTGATGAGCAACAAGCGCCTGCATTGAGTAATACAAGAGTGAGATGAAACATCTCAGCAAGCTAATTGTTTTGACGAGATATTTAAACCACAAATTGAATTAATCAACATTTTAAAAGAATCACAATCAAGATCAGAAATACTTGTAAATATAGAACTCAGTAGTCCCAATATAACCAATACCATCTCATTTCCTCGAACAAGCACAATAGGTTGTATAACACTTCCCTGCATCAACAATACCTGCAAATATCATTTCAATGTATGCATAGGAATGCAATGTGTAGGTCCTCTATCTTTATACCTCTAAGGGTATAAAACCACATCATCTGTAAATATCACTTTAATGTATGCATATGAATGCAATGCATATGTCCTCTGCCTTCATACCTCTAAGGGTATGAAGCCGCGTCGTACCACTCCTCGGGCAACGTACGATGCTAAGTTGTACTGGTACGGTCGGACCATAGGTCACGACAAAACATCATATGCAAATGAGTCATGCAATGATATGGCATGCTGCATTTATCAATAAATTTCACTTCCTTTAGATACAATACAAACCTCAAATAATACTTTATCTGCCTTCAGATACAATGCAAACCTCTAATAAGACTTCATCTGCCTTCAGGGGTGTGAATTAATCTCATGGGTCACTTGAACCATAATCATCATCAATATATGATAGAACATCAATATAATACAATCAAGCAAAACATCATCATAGAGTTCAATTATGAAAGAATCCAATAATTCTGAATATTAGAGTGTAGGTGATAGAAATAACAGGTCAAACGGTAGCAACCACCGCTACATCCACTTGCCTTCATCGAAGAAGAAAAATGTACTAGACATGATCTGGAGTGTAGCCACCTACTAGAGGGCATAAAATTTAGTACAAATATTTCACAAACATTTGCCAACAATCAACAAAACACTCCTACACTTGAAACCAAGACCCAGTGGAAAGACTCCCACCCTGAACCACATGTCACACAGCAGCAGCGCTGTTTGTTAATTTTGTATCTTTAAAATTAAAACAGTAGTGATATAAAACAAATAATCTATGAGTATCTACACAAAATACTCTATAACTTCGGTATTCAATGGATAATTAAATTCTGCCATCTATAAGTTCTAAAACATCTGACAAGATAACTGACTGAATCTGCTTTAGAGAGCAGCATAGTTAACTTCAAAAATTGATATCTCCCAAACTACTGAACCAAAAATTATGAACTTCTGCTGGAAGTAAGAACTTTTATCTCTCTACAAAAGTCTCCATAGTTGGAGGAGCCAATTCGGCAATTTACTTGATGAAACCCACCAGTGAACAGACCCACTCATTTTTGTCAGGCAAACAGGAACAGCCACGGTAAAGCAAATATAACTGGAGTTTCACAAATCATATGAATTCACTCTTTAACAATCTGGAAAGCTTATTAAATTATCTACAACTTCTTTTACCAATCCATAGTTTAATTCTGTTGATAAAATTGCCTAACTCTTAAGAGAACAGATTCTGCACAGAATTATGAGACTGAAAAACTGCTATAATCAAACTGCAATAACTTTCTGTTCTGATGTCCAATTGAGATGTTCTTCAGGGCCACGAAAAGATCTACAAATTATCTATGACTCATATATAGACTTTTTATTTTTTGAGGCCACTAAGACCACGGAAAACTGACATGAACAGAAACTATCGAATCTGCCATTCTGCAGAAATTAAATTCGAGATCAAAACCTAACCCCACATCTAATCCAACCTCTAATCCTTCAATCCCCATGATCCACAACCTCCAAAAGCACATAATTATAGGGAGGAACAAGGATCCCATCCTTACCTAGGGTTTCCCCAAGAAAATCTGCAAGAGATGTGGGTAGAACATCTCCTTGATCCTCTCTTCCTCTTCAATCCATCTTGCTCCTCCTCTTCTCGATCCTTGCTGCGTGGGGGGAGATCTAGAGGGAGGAGGAAGCAGTGGAGGGCAGCTGCAAAGGGGAAGGGGGAGGGGAGGCCAAGTGTGGGGAAAGGGGGGGTTGGCGGCCAAGAAAAAGGAAAAAAGGGGGGGCGACCACTAGCGTTTTGTGGGAGAAAGAAACGACGCCTCAGATGTCTCCTGACTTTGCATCCAACGGCCCACAACCCTTTCCCTCATCCATGCACCGAAGATCAACTTTTGGTCAACACTTTTTTGGGATATTACAGATGGATTCTTATTATTTTTGCTGAACAACCAGCCGAAGTGCAGGACCAACATTTTTGATGCACCGCGCCCTGCCCCTAGTCCTCGGCCCACCTTTAACATCCAACTTCCATCGATTAAGGAGATGATGTCAAGTAAGATCAACCAGCTCCCACCTCGTCATTGATCTAAATTCACAGAGAAACTTGCTGCATATGACTTGGAGGTTGACAAGGCATGCTTAGCCATAAAAGACAGCATTAACAAAATTATTGAGAAGCAATATGACATAGCAGACAACTTTATAGAGCTGATCGACGAGGTACTACGTGCCGAGTTTGATAATTTAGAAAATGAGACAGATGAGCCACAACAATCGAGGAATTCAGCTGATTCAGCATGTCAGTCATATAATTATCACTTTTTATACATTCAGAACCTTACACAGACTACATGTGCATAGGGTTTTTTTATATGTACAGTGAACATCATTTTGTTATTTTTAGTATATGCAGCAACATTTGATCTATAATGCAAGTTTTGACTTACATTATTTACAATATAATTTTGTATAAGGACACACTGTCCATGCCACCCAACCCACACCGGATCTGTCATCCCAAGCATCGCAGCTTGAGACCCAGCTGGGTGTACTCCGTTTGAAGAAATTCATGAAAGACAACAGCATATTCGTAGAGTATTGGAGACTTGTCCTGACAAAGCGGACGTTGATACAGGACATCAGGTAATATATCCAACCCCATGAGCTTTTTTACGCATCATTCGTACATTGTTTGCATATTACTTTTTAGCTAGATATGAACCACACTATTTGTCAACAGGATTTCTGCTTTGATGTTCGAAACAATATGTTGAGGAACACAAATATCACACCTCAACCCACACCAGCTTGCCCCTTTACGAGATCAAATATGTTGACTCGTTTGCCGAAATTTGATGTGACACCGCAAAAAATGTTTGTTTAGCAGTCCTTGTCTCATGTTATAATTCCATTTTACAATTACATTAGTACAATACATATTACATAATTTTACTAATCATACACCTTTGTGTAGAGAGGTGAAATGGCAATAGATGAAATGGAACACAATAACAGTGGACCAGTCTTTGATCAGACCCCAACTCCTCATGTCAGTATAATAACATACATCTTCTATAATGCACTTTATGCCATTAAACTAATTATTCTAATGTTCAAACACTTATAACCAGGTTGCATCTGAGGATGATACACTGAAAGGGACAACACTTTCTGGAACCGCTCCTCTCCTTACAGAGCTCGATTGCGTTCGTTCTCTGTGGGATTTACTCTGTTCCAAGGACATTGACCAAAGCAGGTACACGTTACACAAATTACGAAGACTGTATTTATTAGTTTGTTTCATGTATGTAATATGAATATATAACTATATTCTTCATATAGGGTTGTCATAGATTACGGTGAATATAGTGGAAACTGTCTTGATATTTATGAATCTTTCGCAGAGGGGAAGTGTCTTGAGAACGTGTTCATGCAGTGCTTCATTGAGTGTGTTCGTGATGATTCCAAAAATCATCGTCGAACTATGACTTCTAACAGATTATTACTTGATGTCAATGTTGGGGTATGTTCTTCTTCACAGTTATTGTAATTATTCACTAAATATACTTACACACTCTCTATGTTGTTTCTAGGCTCTGCTAAATTTTGAAGAGCAGGAACATCATAGTAAGAATCCTCAGCCGTTTGACCAAAATGTGTTACAGAATTGCTTACATAACACACTGCCTTCGTTGGTAAATCTGGATAAATGCAAGTCGATAAGCCTTAGTATTCTTTTTTCACAGGTTCATTAGTATATTTCCTTTGCAAACACATATTCTTATTAACTGTACTTTTTACTCATCATGGCAGTGTAACAGCAACATGTAACTTATTTACATTTTTTCATCAACAGATATTGGTACCTATGCTTAGTAGGGGACATTGGACACTGTATGTAATCAACCTACAGCATCAGTGTATACACATTTTAGATTCGAATCCATATGGTATAGAACTCGGTGGCACTACATGGAAGGACTACCATTATGACCCAATCTATTTACGTGGAAGGAAATTCCCATGGGCTAGGGTTATAATGAGTATGTTGAGCAAAGCGTTACAACATGTTTGCCCCAATGCATCCTTCCCCAAATTTGGTAACTTTCCAATGGATATGCCATCAAATTGCCCAACAATGAGAACAGGGTCAAACGACTGTGGCTTTTATGTAATGAATTACATGAAGTATTATGATCACAATTCAGGTGGCCTCACTTCTTACACTCAACTAGTAAGTGATTATGCTAAATATTTATCTTCAGGTTGCCATCGTTGTACATGTTAGCTATACACGTGTGTAATTAATGCTATGCTTGTATTGCAGGACAATTCTCGAGACCTACGTGCTCATGCCCTATATCATCTCACATTCCATCGCATGAACAAGGCGCTGCCACTTCCAATAGAGATCCAGAGATTTATGTTTGCGCGCAAGTAGTTAACTATGTGTCAGAACTAAGTCATGGTGCGGGCCATGTATCGGACTGTGGTATTTTGGTCAAACTTGTTAGTTAACAATGTTAGGAAGTTTCCTTACATGTGATGTTTAGAACAGTTGTTATGCTACCTTGTCTTAGGTTGTTACGCAGGTACTTTTGTGAACATCAGTTGGTTGGATACTTTTGGTTAGGCTGCGACTGTTGGGGACTTGTTCTCAAGTGCTATAAATTAAGAACAAGGCAACACAGAAAATGTTAAATGTTAAAGTCCTTCATCCTTCAAAACATTATTTCCCTTGGGATATAATGATCTTCTGACAAAGGTCATGAAAGACATACCTTCAGCAGCATAACATATAATGATGAAGGAATCATGTGAAATATAAAATAACACAAACAATCATGTATTATTACCAACTCATTTCTATCTCATTTCTATTTTATTATTATGGAGAATATAAATGATATCAAATTACAAATGTACCTTCGGCTTGAAAGAATGGTAAAAGTACAAGCGTGACGCAAAAGCAAAATGTCAAGTCAGCGTGAACAGTACAGGAGCACTGTTCATCTATTTATAGGCACGGGACACAGTCCATGTAAAATTACACCCATGCCCTTTACATTTGCTAATGGCTCTATAGTGACTCATCGAGGTCTGAATAGCCTTTTCCTTTTTAAGTCGGTTTCCTTTTCTGCTATCATGCCAAAGCTCCCCTGCACATAGCTTCGGCTCTGTGCCAACCTTCGTATTCTTTGTGCTTCTTCACACTGTAGTTCCGATCCGAGCCCGGAGGTACCTGTTCATGTATTATACTCCAGAAACATTGTTAAATCATGTTTTTGAGGACCTTCGAAAGCCGAAGGCCCCCAACAGTAGCCCCTCGCAATATTAATTTGTTAGAATAATAAATTCAGATTGCGATATGGACGAAGGCCCTAAAGCCGAAGGTCCGAAAAAACACCTTCCCTTTGCTAGAATAGCAACAGTCAATGACAAGCAGGGCCCTCCACTCTGCAACGCACTAGGTGTATAAATAAGAGCACACCACGAGCTCATTTGGTACGCTTTTATCCATCTGCTCTACTTGCTCAATTTTTAGCTCTTACCTACCAACGCTTGTTTGGTTTTTAGATTTTCTAAGCTTCGGCTTTAAGAGCACATTTTCACCATTTCCGAAGAGATGTCTCAAGACAAAAAAGCTGCTGCTGAAACGAAGCTGAGCGAGGAGGAGAAGCTTCTTAAGGAAAAAACCGCTGGATTTATCGAGTCAATTGCAAAGACCAACACAGAGAAGATTACAAAAGAAATTCTAGAAGGCTTATCTGAAGATACCGATGACAGCGATAGTTATGATGTGGAAAGTGGGGGCGAAGACTCCGAAGATCGGCCGTGGCGACCAAGTCACACAGTCTTCGGAAAATCGACTATCAGGCAAAGTCATCTTGATAACATGAGAGGAAGGTATTTTCGAGATATATCCATTATGAGGGCTGACAACGGAGACCGGACTGCTCCTGCTCCTGAAGAGAATGAAGTTGTAATCTATCGAAGCTTCTTCAAGGCTGGGCTTTGATTCCCCCTAAGCAGTTTTGTTGTTGAAGTTTTAAAGACATACCAGATTTTTCTTCACCAGATTACTCCCGAAGCCATCAAAAGAATGGGAATCTTCGTATGGGCTGTGAGGAGTCAAGGTTTGGAACCGAGTGCAAAAAGTTTCTACAGTATACACGAACTTTTATATGAGACGAAACCCTGGGGTAAGGAGCAGTATCACAATAATTTTGGTTGTTACAGCTTCGTTGCTCGTTCAGGTTCAAGCTGCCCAGTGCCAACCTTTCGGAAGAGGTGGCCTGGAGACTGGATGAAAGAATGGTTCTATGTGAAAAATGATTTAAAGGCGAGAGAAGATATCAAAGAGATCATCATGCGCCCCATCTGGTCCAGCTTCGGCCTTCGGAAACCAAAGGTAGAGATTGATGAAGCAGCTGAAGAATGTTGAAGGGCCTTTGGCATAGTTTGTTCTTTCATCGGGACAAGAGACTTAGTCCAAGAGCACGTGGCCTACAGGATATGGCCACTGCTAGACAACTGGGAGATGCCAAAAGAAACCATCAGCAACACTAACGAAGGTGATTTGGTTCGACTGAAATATACTTTCAGATTTGGAGACCAATTTATCGAACCAGACGATGACTGGCTGAAATGCATCGAAGCTACAAGTGATGATCTGCTTGGGCCGTACTCCAAAGCGGAGGATAATGCGTTATCTGCAGCCTTCGGGAGCCGAAAGAAGAAGAGGCTAAATAGAGTTTTTGATGCCATCGGATTTATGTATCCTGACTACCACTACCCGCCAAAGGGACAAAAAAGAAAGGGTGTAACTTCCGAGAAGGATGCTGCTTCAGCTGCTCCAAGCGAGCTAGCTCCGAAGAGGAAGAAGGTGAAGGTTCTTACCCACCGGCCACGATATATTGAACCAGCCGTAGTGCCCGAATTTGGCGGTGAGACCTCTTCGGCTACTGAAGCAAAAAAAACCTGCGCCTACGCAGAAGATTGAAGAGCCGGCTGCAATGCCGAAGACATCCTCAGCCAAATTAGCTGAGCCGAAGGACGATATTATGGGGGTCGAAGGAACAAAGATATCAGGAATTACAAGCCCCTCGGCAGAAGTGACAGTGCCGAAGGCACAAAAAGGTCTTACAGCGACCCCCAAGAGGAAAAGAATGGTCAATGTACTAGATGTGCTGGAGACAATAAAGACAAGCTCTACTCCAAGGAAAACTGTCAAAGCTCCAAAGACGCAGTCTGAGACAAGAGTAACCGAAACCGAAGCTACGAAGAGCCAGATCAAAACCGAAGCTGGGCCTTCAGAGCCCGCAAAGGAGAAATTCTTGGGAACCGGGGAGGAGAAAACGGAAAAAGATGCTGCAGAACAAATTTTGCCTGAAAAAACTGCCACTCCTACTCCCGAAGCATCCTCTGAAGTTGTTGATTATATTGTACAACACGCTTCGGGAAAAAGATTAACTGAAGAAGAGATTTTTGAAGCTAAACACTATGCCTGAGAACTGAAGTATCCAAAGGGTGCCTTAGTGTTCAATGGAACAGACGAAGATGATTTCTTATACTGCCTCCTAGACAACAAAGAATTATCTGTCTACCGGGAGATGGCTAGAAGTATGGGGTTCCCGAAGCTCGAAGCCGGCCTTTGTGCCATGGCAAAGGATGATCTTGCAGATAGCCTCGCATATAACAGTCTGAAGGTACAAAAATTGTACATTTGGAAGTTTATGAACTTTGAATTATTTTTTGCTCTTATACTAATTCTTTTCATATAGGGTTTAATACTGAGCAACGCTTTAAGGGCGCAAAAGAATGTTGAAGACGAGAGCTGCACCATTGCTCTCAACAACCTTCGACCAGAGGTTATTAAGCTGAGGAACGAAGCTTTGGAAAAAGATAAAATTTTACTTACATTGGTAGACAAGGTGAAGGGGGATGAAGCTAACTACAAGACCCAATCTGAAATCCAAAGGAATGAGATTGAAAACCTCCAAAAGCAACTGGCCGAAGCCAAATTGAAATGTGCCATTGCCGAAGCTGACCGAGATGCCAGTGATTACTGGAAAAATTACTGGAAAAAACAGTTGCAGAACTTCGGGCATTAAAAGAAAAATGCTTTGAGAAATCTATAGAATGTGTAAAAAGATAAAAACAAGCTTTGCCAATGTTGGCGCGTATTCAAGTGAAGACAACTTCGTACGGGGCGATCCCGAGGGGCCAATTGAGTGGATCAGCGGTGAGGCCGAAGCCTTTGAGGAGATTTCAAATGGCCGTGGGGACGTCTGCGCCTTCTCAGATGCAAGGGGAATTGCGGCTATCTTGGAAAAATCAGGTTGCGAACATGTGAAAATTCTGGCCCAAGCCGAAGCTACTTTATCTATTGATGATACGAAGGACCCCTCGGTCGAAGCAAGCTTAGTTGGTGGAAAATTCTTTACTGACATCTGGGAAAATGGCGGTCGAGGGATGGCCCACGAAATAATAAAAAAGAGCGAAAAAGATACTCACGATGAAAGGGAAGCAACGAAGGCAGCTGAAAAGGCTGCGGAACTCGAAAAGCGGATAGGTATTGCTTAATAGCTTTTAACTTTATTTTAAATTTTTGCGACTTCTAATCTTATTTACGTTTTCTACTGCAACCGAACTATCTCCTCCTCCAGAGCCGTTCGAATCATTGATCGAGCTAGAGGCAAAGGAACCAGCAGAAATCATTAATATGGCTGAAAGCATTTTGGACGAAGTCGTTACCCAACTGCTGACCGAAGCTGCAGACGAAGTTTTAAAGGAAGAATAATAGATATTGTAAAAACATTGTTAGAAAACCAATGTAACATTTGCTAGACTATGCTTGTAATATTTGGCGTTCATGAGTTTTTAATGTAATGTATAAATGGCTTTGTAATTCATTTCTTTGCGATGCATGAAACTTTTATTGTACATACCGTTTTTGAGGCTTCGGCGAAAAAAACACCTTCCCTTCTTTTCATGCTTCGTAAAGAAGAATTTTTATGTTTCGTGAAAAATCCTCCAATCGACACAGAAACATTAATGCTTCGTCAACAATTTCCTCCACTTTAGAGCTGATAAAACTGTATCTCTTCGAAATTTATTTTGTGCCTTAGCACAATTTCTCTTTTTCGAAGCATTCTCCGAAGGTCAATAGTGTGTCCCCTTCTTGTGCCATTGATGCAATATGATGTATGATGTTATGTTATGCGAATGATGTGATGATGTTATGCTATGCAGAATGATATTTGTGACGAAGATACACACACATCCCCGCTGTAGGATACACAATCTCTTTGCCGTTTATTTTTCGGCTTCACCGCTTATTTTTCGGTGTATCAGCGTTGACTTTTCGCTGTAAGTTTTGCATTCCCTTAGGAACGTCTTTTGAGCTTCTTCGCCTTCTATTTCGGCGGTATTCGCGTTGACTTTTCGCGCTTCGCCTTTTATTTCGGCGGAATCAGCGTTGACTTTTCACTGTAAGCTCTGCATTCCCTTTGGAACGACTTTTGAGCAGAAAACTTACACTGCGCTCCTTTAGGAACGACTTTTTGTAGCTTCGGCAAACCTACGCTGCGTTCAGTAGAACGGCTTTTTTGTAGCTTCGAAGACACTTATAACTTAGGAACGTCTTTTTGTGCCTCGACGACTTTTGGGACTCCGTAAGTCTGTGGAGAAGATATATTTTCACTATGGCAAAAACGAAGCTATTACAAGGAATTAAAAACGACAAGAGAACTAAGTTTTCAACAACTGTTCCTTAGTAAGAAAAAGAACGACTATGAATGTAAAAACTGATTCAAGGGTAGGATATCTCTTAGTAGATATGCTTCGATTCTGGTACAGTACTGTTGACTGTGCGAGCTTTGGAATCCTCCCTGAAGTCTCTCTGCTGATGGGTCTGCTGACTCCCTTCTGGTTGTTGGCCACGTGAATATGCAGGTTGTAGTGGTGGCGGAGGTGGAAGCTGTGGCCAGGATGCCTGTGGCTGACTAGCCAAAGCAACAGACGCTGCAGGATGGTTACCTACATACTCTGGTATGTAGGGTGAGTGATACAAAGCAGTATGCATGACCTGCTTCGGCTGGTTCTGCTGAGCTGCAGCTTCTGCTATTTCCTTCTATTTCTGAATGGTGACATGGCACATCCTTGTAGTATGGCCCTTGTCCTCACCACAGAATAAGCAATAAATTTTCCTGGGTTGATCCCCAAACCTTCCTCCGAAGCCCCTGGCGCCTCTGCCCCTTGGAGCTGATGGCCGAGGATAGCTTTGTTGCTGCCCCGAAGCTTGTGAGGAATATTGCGGCCTCTGTTGCTGACTTCCTTTGTCGTTGTTCTAGGTGGAATGAATTGATCTGACGTGCCTTGGGTGGATTCTCCATTTGAAGCCCCTGGTCATCTCGGAGAACCTGTAGGCTTCCTCCCATCTTTGACGAAAGTCATTATCACCGTGGATGTATTCATCCATCTTTTGGAGCAATTTCTCTAGGGTCTGAGGGGGTTTCCTGGCGAAGTATTGGGTCGTAGGTCCTGGCTGAAGCCCCTTGATCATGGCCTCAATGACAATTTCATTGGGCACTGTTGGTGCTTGTGCCCTCAGACGCAAGAATCTTCAGATATACGCCTAAAGGTATTCTTCGTGATCTTGTGTGCAATGGAACAAAGCTTGAGCGGTAACCGGCTTCGTCTGAAAGCCTTGGAAACTTGTGATCAGCATGTCCTTCAACTTCTGCCATGATGTAATTGTTCCTAGCCGAAGAGAGGAGTACCAGGTTTGCGCAACATTCTTGACTGCCATGACGAAAGATTTCACCATGACTGCAGTATTGCCTCCATATGAAGATATGGTTGCTTCGTAGCTCATCAGAAACTGCTTCGGATCTGAGTGCCCGTCATACATGGGAAGCTGGGGTAGCTTGTAAGATGGGGGCCAAGGTGTAGCCTGCAGTTCTGCTGACAGAGGAGAAGCATCATCAAAAGCAAAATTTCCATGATGGAAATCCTCGTACCATTCATCCTCGTTGAAGAAGCCTTCTTGATGAAGTCCCCTATGTTGAGGTCTTCGCTCTTGCTCATCTTGAGCAAGATGGCGTACTTCTTCAGTAGCTTCATCAATCTGCCTCTGAAGATCGGCTAGTCGAGCCATCTTCTCCTTCTTTCTTTGTACTTGTTGATGAAGCATCTCCATATTCCTGATTTCTTGGTCCAACTCATCCTCCTGGGGTGTCGGACTAGTGGCGTTCCTCTTCTGGCTTCGGGCCTCTCGAAGAGAAAAGGTCTCCTGGTTCGGGTCCAGCGGCTGCAGAGCGGCAGCCCCTATCGCTGAAGCTTTCTTCGGTGGCATGACGAAGGTCAATGCTTGCCGAAGGTGGTCGAAAAGAGTTCATCGGAGGTGGGCGACAATGTTGGGGACTTGTTCTCAAGTGCTATGAATTAAGAACAAGGCAACACAGAAAATGTTAAACGTTAAAGTCCTTCGTCCTTCGAAACATTATTTCCCTTGGGATATAATGATCTTCTGACGAAGGTCATGAAAGACATACCTTCAGCAGCATAACATATAATGATGAAGAAGGAATCATATGAAATATAAAATAACACAAACAATCATGTATTATTACCAACTCATTTCTATCTCATTTCTATTTTATTATTATGGAGAATATAAATGATATCAAATTACAAATGTACCTTCGGCTTGAAAGAAAGGTAAAAGTACAAGCGTGACGCAAAAGCAAAATGCCAAGTCAGCGTGAACAGTACGGGAGCACTGTTCATCTATTTATAGGCACGGGACGCAGCCCATGTAAAATTACACCCATGTCATTTACATTTGCTAATGGCTCTATAGTGACTCATCGAGGTCTGAATAGCCTTTTCCTTTTTAAGTCGGTTTCCTTTTCTGCTATCATGCCGAAGCTCCCCTGCACATAGCTTCAGCTCTGCGCCAACCTTCGTATTCTTTGTGCTTCTTCACATTGTAGTTCCGATCCGAGCCCGAAGGTACCTGTTCATGTCTTATACTCCAGAAACATTGTTAAATCATGTTTTTGAGGACCTTCGGAAGCCGAAGGCCCCCAACAGCGACGATGCTTTTATGTCTTGTGAACATCAGATGCATTTACGTTAGTGGGCTTAAGTATGATCTTTTAGATGTTATGAAGTTCTTCTTTTGTTAATTGCCTACATTATTTATGCATACCACATTTCTTAATATTACGACCAATTCATTTAAGGTTATACTTTTGGTTAATTGTTCTATATACTTATTGGTATGCCGATCATTTTTATACTCTTTGTTATTTTGTTATTCACGATGCATATTGCTCATTCATCACATTTCTGGTCATATAGTTTATATATTACACGATTATCATATCAGGTTGTTTATGATGTTTTATCAATACCAATTATGCAACATTAGTAAGGAATATAGGCTACATTTACTAGACTTCAACAACCAACTATATATAAATCATTTGTGACACACGCAATGTTTATTGCAAAAAAGAATTGTTCGTATCACATACAACATACTAATCACTGCCTGACTCACTGTTATCGAAATCAATTGCCTGTTTTTTGATGTTGTTATCTCATTTCAATGAGGAGCGTTACTTCCAACCTTGTTCCTAGATCCAGGAGGTCGTCCTCTCTTACGTCCAGCAAGGCTAGCCAACCGTAATCTATTCTCCTCCAATGACAAACATGTCCTACTGTTGAGACCATCAGCAATTCCACACTTCTGGCATTTCCTGTTCATTTTCTTTGTACTTTTTGCTCCCAATCTAATAACCTTATGTTCACTCCCCTTTATTGTTCTTCCTTTGGGTTTTGAGTTATTTGGTCTTGCCAAGCTTATCCCATCGACTGCAAAATCTAGTTTCTGCAATTCAACAGTATATATTTTTTTAGCACATAATATTATGCAGTCCCACTCCCACATTTAATCTAATACCATTATTACCTTTCTGGCATGATCATTTTGTTCATGGCCACCACTCTCATTCATATCCGCGTGATCCTGCAAATTAACCTATACCCGCCAACACATTTTTAAGCTCAATCATAAGCCAATAACACAAACCAATAAATCATTTGTATGTACAACCGCAAATCAATATAGTTGTTAAAGTTATTACCTCTTCAAATGAACGTATCGGTATAGGTATTTGAACATTGTCCACACCCCCTTCAAGTATATTAGATACGTCTTGAATTTCCTGAAAAATTGGTTCAAAGCTCAGTATACATCAGTTACAAATCAACATACACAACAATATAATCAAAACCTTGTTATTCCTTTCACCCAATTCACCATCTCTTTCAATGTCTCTATTGTCTTCAACATCATCCTGAAATTTTATTGTTTTATACCTCATTAATGAATTAGGATGAATAATATGTTAACAATATCTACATTACAACATCACATACCTGTATACCATCTCCCCCACTAGTTCCACAAGTCTCCTCAACTTCTATATCTGTCTCCAAACGCGAAAGTACCTCGAGAAGCTCATCCATTACTGCTAGGGATCTATCATTACCCGCCTTTGATAAAGTAGCATGATGCACTACTTTCATTGCTTTTTTTAGCAACATCTTTTGTATATATGATTTTGTTTCTCCATCCTTTCCCTTCAAATTCCTATCATCTCTTGAAAACGGAACATCTTGCCTTGCTGAGTACGTGTATCTTTGTAAAATGTATTCCTTAGGTATCCGTTCAATTTGAAGATGCATAAACGCGCGTAGTACATGTACACAGAATAGCCCTATAAAAACAATAACGATCATAAGAATTTTTTTATATGTTTTTCATATAAAGGTATATAATTACTATTTCATACTCCATACCTGTATGTTCCCAATGTTTGCATTCACACGTATACTTCCTGATTCTTCATCATCTGTCACTTTGAATTGGTGTTGTCCCCACACAATTTTATTCGATCTTGTTGTATGTTTCACTACCAATCATTTGCACCCCTTCTTGATCATGCACTATCTTGAATGCAGTTGCATATTTCAAAGACTCCTGGAATTTATTCATCACAGCCCTTGTGTATGCTCTTGCAACCCTTATCTCAAACATATATAGCGTGTTTGTTTCCTTTTGACCCTGTGTCGTATATAATTCAAATTAGATGACACTTATATTAAGGTATAAATATACTTCATAACAATTTGTCCTCACCATGCTTCCCACTGCTTCTTTTGACTCTTTCATCTTTCTACTGTGTATAAGCTTCATCATTTGCTTGGCGAATTGATGTAGCAGAGTGTTTGCATCGACATGTGCACTTTTCACAAGTTTGTTCATGCTTTCGCTATGCTGTGTAGACAACATTAGCCCACAATAATGATTCTTGAAAAAGGCAGACACCCAATCCTTACGTATTCCATACGTCTTGTTGAGAGTAATGTTATCGTGCAGATGGAAATCTTCAAGTAGCGTTGACCATGTAGTCTCAAACTCCAACTCAGTCAAAGGATGATGTATTATAGATTGGAACCTTGTCTTAAAGTCCATTTCCTCAAACCTTGCATACAACTCGTTGAGAAAAGGCATATACCTATTTTGCACATGCCATAGACACAACCGATGTATTGTGTGTGGGAAAACCCTCTCGAGTGCTACTGGCATTGCAGGATCTTGATCTGCATTCATAGATGTCAAAATTGTATGAATCTTATTCCATGTCAGAAATAAAATAAAATCAAATTTAAGACATATTTTATGTATATACATTTCCTACATTATTATCAGTCGTACCTGTCAGCTTCACTCGTGGCCCTTCGGTTCCCATGCATGTTTTGAAGGCGTTGAATACCCATTCAAATGTATCAACAGTTTCATCCCCCAATAATGCGAAAGCAAATATGGTGCACTAGAGGTGGTGATTCGAACCAACAAACACACCTAGTGGTTTTTCATACAGATTAGTCTTATATGTTGTGTCAAATGTAACTGCATCACCAAAATCCATGTAGTCCCCTTACTGGCTTGCATGTGACCAAAATATGCTCAAAATCTTTCCTTCTTTATCCAATTGGAAGTCAGAGAAAAATTGTGGATTATCCTTTTTGCATGATGCAAAAAAAGATAGTAGCTTAGCCACATCATTTGCATTTCTCTCTCGTTGCTTTGCCTTTTTCCTGAAATTATTGTCAATATTAGCATTGGGCGAAACCAACATTTATGCAAATTTCAATTCTGAATTAGAATCTAAAAATATTATAAACTTACAGGTTATACATGTCCTGTGCTGTTACAGGCACACTCTCAGGACCACCGTGCATTTCTGAAACATAATCCATAATACAATGCTGCAGGATTCGACTCTCCTGCATAGAACTTATGAACTCCATGTATTCAGGATCATGTGTCTTGTTGCATTGTAATTGATTCTTTTCTGTATCCTTCTTAAAGAATTCATGATTATGATCCAAGTGCAACAGATCAATACACACTGATATAGCTGTCTCTTTGGCATCATCATAAATTTTTTTAAGTTTCATACCGGCCTTGCGTTGTGTCCGCTTCGAGCTGGTATTACGTACCTTTGGTTTTGATATTCCCCTTACTGCACTCTTTCCTTCCATCGAGCAATTCAACCACTTACAATTTTTCCGTTCCCTATACTTTTTTCAATGGGAAGCCAACTTCATATGCATACTTACTATAAAATTGATATGCTTCATCCACACCACTGAATGTCATACTAACTTTAGGTACCAACCTCGGATCAATTGTAACTTCCTGTGCAAATAAATAAAATCTATATGTATGTACATATATCCATAACATATACGATGTATGGTGTCCTACCTAATTTTCCATCGTATGCACAATATAACATTTCATACCATCTAGCTGCATAATATTACCCTCGATTTAATTTTTCCATCGTATACAATTTAATCTACAATACTGAAAATCCAAATCAGTTATATAGTACTTAATGTCTCTGCAGAATCACTGGTGTGTCCTGTTCATGCTCACCAATAGTTCGCATAGTAGTAAGTTGCTGTCCTCCTTGATTTATGGTCATCCTCGACGCATCTGATGTGTTCTGATCATCAACCCCCGGCGCCCTCAATGCTGCTGGTGGAGTAATTGCTCCTACGGCAGTAGCTGTTTGCATATGTGCACTTGCATCCGAGGCAAACTGGTTCCCTCCTGGTTGATCTTCCTGCACCATTGGTACGATATCCAAGCATGGATTTGATTGATGAACTGATGTCGGCGTCGTGTACTCTCTGATTGGCTCTTTACCCCATGGCGCCGCCATCTTCCAGCTCCGGTTACTTCCTTCAGCTAGGTGCATCCTAACAAATGATTCTTGTTGTCTAACTTTTCTGGAAGCGTGGGATCCTTTCCTTTTTGCCCATGCACATATCCATTATCGTGGACGCGATAATCACGGCGAGTTCGCGTGCGTATCTGCTACATTATAGGATCATGGGGCGCGCTGATCGTGAGCGTAACAGCAATTTATGCAAGTTCGACGTAGGTCTTATGCTGTCGTAAATCACTGTTTAGATCCGCCTCCATAATACTCGGGTGCCACGGCACTGGCCCACGTCCAGAATAATGGCCCACGTTCTGTTACGCATTTTTTGCCCAACATTTATTCTTGCATAAATGCATTCCACCATTCGTGCTGTCTGGCTCGGCCCATTCGGTTCGTCCGGCTCGGCTCGTTTACATACCCTGGCCGGGGCTCCCCCACACCTATCGGAAGCCCAGGGCTCCCATTACCATCAGCATATATATATATATATACACGGCGGCACTAAAATACACCTAGGTGCATTCTCTATATTGAATGCACCCAGGTGCAATAACACCCCGAGCACGCCTCCCCATAAGAGCACGCCCTCGGCCCTCTTGTACGCGCACCTCCCTGCCCCCCGCTGCGGGTATCCTCTCATTGCAAACTTGAGTCTCTGTTTTTACTCCTTAATTACCATTGCATGGTGTGTTGTTTCTCCAGTTGCAATGTTTGTTGCTTGTTGATTGCAACTATGGGTATCCGCTAATTGCAAACTCATGATTGCGTGTTATTCTGCAGGATGCAAACATACTTGATGTGTTTGTCCCTAGGGTGCGGCAAACATTTGATACAAGGGAAGAAGCCTACCTCTTTTACCTTGACTATGCAAAGTTGGCTGGTTTTAGTGTCAGGACAAAGAGGTGTAATTGCAACTGCTGGTGTGGTGTGATTGCAACCCCGCATTAGGTGTGATTGCAACTGCTGTATAATTCTACCCAAATATCTGTTAAAAAAATGTAAATAAAATGATTGCAACTACTGGTGTGTTGTAATTGCAACTACTTGGTGTGGTGTGGATGCAACTGCTGAGTTGCTCTGATGTGATTGCAAGTACTGAATAACTCTGGGAAATTTTGTTAAAAAAATATGATTGCAACTGCTGGTCTAGTGTAATTGCAACTGCTGGTCTGGTGTGATTGCAACTTCTATATAACTAGATGCAACTGCTGGTCTAGTTTGAAAATTGCAGCATTCTGTCGGGAGCGTGCGGGAGGGACGAAGACGAAGCGTTGGTTCGGCCTGGGTGGGGCAGTTGGCTCGGACCAGGTGCTCCTGGCGCGTAGGTTCGGCCTGGGTGCATTCTCTATATTGAATGCACCCAGGTGTAATATATATATACATGCGAGTACAACTTAAGAGGACTTATTGCCTTGTGCCACTTTAAAACTTTCATCTTCATTAAATCTCGTAATTTAGGTAGAGAATATCATCTTTTACTATTTTAAAACCACTTTTAAATTGCCCCATCACTTGCAGATTTGTCAGATACCTAAAACCCCATAACATTTATCCATTGAATATAATTAATGTGGATACACAACAGTAAAAAGAGAAATTTCTGATGGCTTATGCCATCGGAAATAAGACTTATACCATTAGACATGGGTTATTTTTGATGGCTTAGGCTTTGTTTTCGACGGCATGAGTCCGTCAGTTATGAATGGTTGAAAATAAGCTTATTTTCGACAGTCGCCGTCGAAAATAGCTAACATCTGACGGCCGTTAGTGACCGTCGGTGTTAAAATTGGTTAACTGTCATGACGGCGTGCAATGGACCCCACAAACTTATTTCTGAGGGCTACTAGGGAGGCCGTAGGAAATAACACAATTAATTCCGAGGGCTACTAAGGAGGCCGTCGGAAATAAGCTAGCTGTCGGAAATAAATAATAGCAGGGATGTTTTCCTGCTTTTTGTTTATTCCCACAATCCAAAACATATCACAATTTATACACATCATAATAGTTTCACATCCACATACAAATCAATTCACATTTGAATCAACAAAGCGACATTCATAACCACAAACCAAAATTCATTCATATAGTTCCATATATTACATATCTTATTCATATATCACATAGTTCCACACGTGTACACATCGAACGACGTCGATCCACATTCACATAGTTCCAAATCAATAAAATATCGACATCCAACTACTGAGGTTCCAAATTGCAATAAAAGTTGCACGAGAAGCTACTATCTTTCTTTTAGCTTTGGTTCTCTTTTTGGATATCTTGAAGGTTATGGTCAGTCCTTCAAATAAGGAAATGGTCACATTTAGTTAGGTAACATCAATTGGTAGTTCACCAGTCATTGCACTAGACATAAATAAGAAGTCGTTGCACTATATGGCTGATTTTTCACGCAATAAAAAACAGTCACCTGAGGCAAAAAGTATTTGAAAAATAACTACAGTGCAAAATATAGGCGGTGAGCATGAGCATAAGAAATGATTTCAGTTAGATATGATATGTCAACTAATAGAAGATGCGGACCGATCTTCGGTGAGATACGATAACTTGATTGAGTGGAGATCTCGACGTTGATGATCCAAGGCTCCGAGCGAATGGTTCCTCGCAATCACTACACCATGGCTCCGTTGGTTATCACCCGTGACACATGAATGACCTCGCCATGAAGGCTTATGCCTGCAAGCGCAATCAAGAACAGAAGCAAGAACAGGAAAGAAACGCAACCAAAATTGTATTGATTACGGGATGGGGTCTCACAAGCCGATGACGGCGACACCTGTTCGATGACAGAATTGATCTAAGCAAAACCCAAACCTAATGTGGCGGCGGCTGCTGAATAAATAGAGTATTAGGGCGTGTGTGACCCCTGGACTCGCCCCTAATGGGCTCCGACGCGATACACGGCCTAACGGCCCAACAGACGGTGTCGCAGGACCAAAACAGAATCTGAACACTAACTTGTTTCGATGATTCCCGTTGACTCCAGATGAATTTTAGGGTGGAACTAGTTGGGTTGGTTATATAATCTCTTTATCTTTCCAACCATATCAAGTCCGTCGCAATCGGAGTCCGGATGCATCTTGGGCGTCCATTTTAGTGCAGACTGGTCCTGGAACCCGAGATGGAGTCGCAGCCGAGTCGGACTTGATCTCCTTCCTGTTGTGGGCGCCTTTGCTGTCCTCCTCAACACCTAGGCCTTTCCCAAGTCCTTGCTGGTCCTCTCCAAGGTTCCTAATCATCAAAACATCCTTGGCCCCAATCGTAAGCTCTGAAACACAATTGACTAGGGTAGAACGTACCTAGAGATTTAGCTGTCGTGCACGCGATCGTGTTATCGGTCCATTCATTGTATGTATAGAAGTGATGTCCTCATCATCCTCTCCTCCTCTTGAATTGGAGTCATCCTCAACTTGATCTCATCTTCGTCACCCATATATGGCTTCAAATCTGAAATGTTAAAGGTGGGACTAACCCCAAAATCTGGCGGCAACTCAAGTGTATATGCATTATCATTAATTTTTGCAAGAACTTTATAAGGACCTGCAGCTCGTGGCATAAGTTTAGACTTTCTCAAATTAGGAAACCTATCCTTTCTCAAATGAACCCACACCATGTCACCAGGTTCCAATTTCATTTCCTTCCTGCATTTATTAGCAGCAATAAAATACTTTTCATTCATCTTTTCAATTTGCAACTTAGTTGTTTCATATAACTTAAAAATGAATTCAGAACATTCTGTAGCATCCATGTTCACTATTTTAGAAGGTGGTAAAGGTAGCAAATCAATTGGAGCACGAGGATTAAAACCATACTACCATAAATGGACTAAGCTTGGTTGTGGAATGAATTGATCTGTTATAAGCAAACTCAATATGTGGCAAACAATCCTCCCACAACCTCAAATTATCCTTCAAAATAGTCCGCAACATGGTAGATAAAGTGCGATTAACAACCTCTGTTTGCCCGTCAGTTTGGGGATGACAAGTAGTAGAAAACAGCAACTTTGTTCCCAATTTAAACCACAAGGTTCTCCAAAAATGACTTAAAAACTTAGCATCCCTATCAGAAACAATAGTATTTGGCACACCATGCAAACGCACAATCTCAGTGAAGAACAAATCAGCAACATGTGAAGCATTATCAGTTTTGTGACAGGGTATAAAATGTGCCATCTTTGAAAAACGATCGACAACGACAAAAACACTATCACTCCCCCTCTTTGTTCTAGGCAATCCCAAAACAAAATCCATAGAAATATCCTCCCAATGTGCATGAGGAACAGGAAGAGGCAAATAAAGACCATGGGGGTTAAGTCGGGACTTAGCTTTGTTGCACGTGGTGCAACGAGAGACGTAGCGCTCAACATCATGCCGCATCCAAGGCCAATAGAAATGGGTAAACAACACATCCTCGGTCTTCTTAACACCAAAATGTCCCATCAGGCCACCTCCATGTGCTTCCTGCAAGAGTAGAAGACGAATAGAGCTAGCTGGAACACACAACTTGTTAGCACGGTAGAGAAGGCCTTCACACAGCATGAATTTTTGCCACGTTCTTCCCTCTCTGCAATTTTCAAAAGCATCTTTGAAGTCCAAATCAGCAGCATATAATTCCTTTATAGTCTCCAAACCAAATATTTTATGATTAAGTTGGGACAGCATAGTATAACGTCTAGATAAAGCATCAGCAATCACATTATTCTTTCCTTTTTTTATGCTTAATAATGTAAGGAAATGATTCTATGAATTCAATCCATTTAGCATGTCGTTTGTTTAGATTAGATTGTAATTTAAGATACTTCAAAGATTCATGATCCGAATGTATGACAAATTCTTTAGACCATAGATAATGTTGCCAAGTTTGTAAAACTCATACTAAAGCATATAATTCTTTGTCATATGTAGAATAATTTAGAGTTGGACCATGCAATTTTTCACTAAAGAAAGCAACAGGTTTACCTCCTTGAATGAGCACTCCTCCAATCCCAATGCCGCTTGCATCACACTCAAGCTTGAATGTCTTGTCAAAATCAGGAAGTTGCAGCAGTGGTGCTTGTGTGAGCTTCTACATGAGGGCATCAAAAGCTTGTTGTTGTGATGGTCCCCAACAAACGACACTCCATTCTTTGTCAACTCATGGAGAGGTGCTGCAATGGTGCTGAAATCCCGCACAAATCGCCTGTGGAATCCTGCAAGACCAAGAAAACTTCGAACCTGCGTGACCATGGTTGGAAGTGGCCAGCTCGTGATGGCAACAATTTTTGCCTCATCCATCTCAATGCCCTACGATGTCACAACATATCCAAGAAAAGACACACGATCGATGCTAAAGGTGCACTTCTCAAGGTTACCAAATAAACGTGCATTACGCAAAACATCAAAAACAACACGTAAATGTTCAATATGATCATCATGAGACTTACTATAGATAAGAATATCATCAAAATATACCACCACAAATTTACCAATGAAAGCACGTAAAACCTCGTTCATCAATCTCATGAAAGTGCTAGGCGCATTAGTTAACCCAAAAGGCATGACTAACCACTCATAAAGACCGAACTTAGTTTTAAATGAGTTTTCCATTCATCACCTAAAGACATGCGAATCTGGTGGTATCCACTACGCAAGTCAATTTTAGAGAAAACAATAGAACCACTTAATTCATCAAGCATGTCATCCAATCTAGGAATAGGATATCCGTGCCGAATTGTGATGTTATTAATGGCTCTACAATGAACACACATGCGCCAAGTGCCATCTTTCTTGGGAACCAAAAGAACAGGAACAGAACAAGGACTAAGGCTCTCACAAATGTACCCGCGGTCCAGAAGGTCCTGGACCTGGCGCTGAATCTCCTTAGTCTCCTCGGGGTTGGTCCTATAGGCAGCACGATTGGGCAAGCTCGCCCCTGGAATTAAATCAATCTTGTGCTCAATGCCTCACATAGGTGGTAATCCAGGGGGTATCTCAGAGGGAAACACATCCATATACTCTTGCAAAAGGTTAGCAATAGCCGGTGGCAAAGCAATAGACGTATCATCAATGGAATAGAAAGCATTTTTGCACACTAAGGCATAGCAAAGTCCAACAGAGGCATGTAACTCATTAAGATCAGATTTAGTGGCTAGCAAAGTAGGAGTTTTTAACTTAATAGGTTGCTGATTTTCAGAGTTCAAAACACTTCTTTGCTTGGCATTAGTCTTTTTCTCATGTTCAAAGTGGACAATTTCAGTGGGAGTCATAGGAAGCAACACAATTTTCTTTGCCTTATGCATGAAAGTATATTTATTAGATCTGCCATGGTGAATAGCATCAGTATCAAACTCCCAAGGACGTCCCAGTAAAAGAGAGCAAGCATCCATAGTCACCACATCGAAATCAGCAAAGTCATGGTAAGAGCCAATAGAAAAATGCACCCTTGCTGTTTTTGTTACCTTGAACTTACCGCTGTTGTTAAACCATTGAATATGATAAGGGTGGGGATGCTCTCGTGTGGTCAAGCCAAGCTTCTTGACCACCTCAACGTTCACCAAGTTGTTGTAGCTACCACCGTCAATGATGGTATGTACACGGCAGTCCTTGACGATGAGGAACATGTTGAAGAGGTTGTGGTGCTGTCTGTTGTCGTTGTCACTAGCCATGGCACTCAAAGCTTGTTGCACAATCAAGGCCTTATAGGTCTCGGTCGCTGTTGTACCAAGAACCTCTTCATCACCATCATAAGTCTCTGCAATGTTAGCTCCAACAATATCTTCATCTTCAACATCAGAAGCACTAACATACCCACCATCACCAGTAGTAATGTATGCCCGTTTGCTGGGGCAATCTCGCTGAATATGGCCAAGTCCCTGGCAGCGGTGGCACTTGATGTTGGAGGAGCGACCTGTGGAAGAGGTGGTCGTAGCAGGTTTTGCTGCAACACCCAAAGGCACCAAGGACTTGCTGTTGTCATGTCCCTGTGATGCCGAAGGTGCGGTGCTGCGTGTGCCGCTGGTGGCAGAAGATGTGGACGTCCATACGCCCGAAGAGGATGACGCCTTGGCTGGCACCGGTGGCTGGTGTGGCGCGAAAGTGCTGCTCCTCCGCTGTTGACGACTCTGCAATTCTTTTTCTACCATCATAGAAAGATGGAACAAGCATTGTATAGAATGATATTCTTTATAATCAACAATATCCTGAATCTCCCACCTCAATCCCCCATAAAACCTAACCATTTGATCCTCCGGATCCTCAACTACCCCACATCGTAGCATACCTTTCTGAAGCTCTTGGTAGTATTCCTGTACCGACATGTCTCCCTGATCTAAGCGTTGCAATTTTTTCGAAGATCACGTATATAAGAAGGGGGAACAAAGCGAGCTCGCGTCTCCTCTTTTAACGCATTCTATGTTTGTGGTGCAGCACGTGTGTTAACAAGTTCATTCCAACAAATGATAGCAAAATCTCTAAATTCACTAGTGGCTTGTCTAACCCTATGCTGCTCAGGAACAAGATGGGAATTAAATTTTTGTTCTACCATCATCTCCCTGTCTAAGTAAGCTTCAGCATCATAAGAACCCATGAACAGTGGAATAGAGAACTTAATCATAGCAAATGGATCATGGTCTGGTTCAGGATTATGACGACGTCTACCATTATCTCCCATACCTTGTCGATTACGTGCAAGGCGTTGTCGCAGCGGTGCATAAACATCGTCGTCATCGTCATCGTCGTCGTCCACAGGAGAGTGAGCTGGGGCTGGAGTTGGTGGTAGGCGATGAGCCTCCAGTACGTCTATACGTGTAACAAGTTCAACAACTCGTCGATCAAGCTGCTCATAGGATGTCGCCGCAGAGTCCTGGTATTTTTTAAAAGCTTCAGTCATCGCGCGCATCATCTCCTTCAATTCCATCTGAGAGACACACTCATCGTCGTTAAGCTTAGGCCCCTTGTCCTTGTCCATTTGATTCTTTGGTCCTGTCATTGTTAGCACAAAATAGAGACAAAAAGGCAACAAACAATGTGAACCCTACAACTTTCTCTTAGGGTGGTGGTGGAATATAAATTATGAAGCGTCTTACCCCGCTCTTACAACATTCTTACCAACACTGCAGGTGGCAAACGGTGACCGGTGTGACTGTCCAACGAGCGTGGGTGTGATTGCAAAGAAGTACCTGTTCTGCTCGAGAGGAAGCTGGAGTTCTGGGAAGGCTGAATAAATATATATATGTGGCACACAAGTCAGTAACAGATAGCAATGCTGAATAAGTGTTTCAAGTACTCGTCCTAGTTGCTGGCCTAGAAAATGTAACAGAACAGTTCGACCAAAGCACAAGAAAGGAGGTACAATTATCTAGTAGAAATGGCAGTTCTGTAAATAGAGCAGATTTTTCAGCACTAGTAGAAATCAAAGACGCGTTTGCAAAGAAGTACCAGCAAAACAGCTCAAAATATTCTGAATTTTTTACCACTGATCTAAAAACACAAAGGATGGAAGCACACAAAATTTCACTTAAAACAGAGTTGTATTATGACCTAGAGAAATTCACAAAGGATCTCTAAAATTCCTGAAAACACTTAAACAATTTTTTTAATTATCTTCCCAATTTTTTTTGAATTTTTTGACCAAACCAAACAGGCCAGAATGGAGTCAGGAATCCGCCGTAAAAAATTGAGCTCAAACGGAGCACCGAGCGAAAAATTATGCCTGTTTTATGGAAGATACCTCAAGTTATGGTTTTCAAAGGCACAAATCGGCAGGAACCTAAGCGGCGGCTATGGAGCACAGGGTCGGTTTTAGAGATAGGATTTGTTTTGTGGATATGGTTGGTTTAGATACAGGATCTATTTTGTGGATAGGGTCGGTTTTAGAGATAGGATCTATTTTGTGGATAGGGTCGATTGTAGAGATAGGATCTATTTTGTGGATAGGGTCAGTTGTAGAGATATGATCTATTTTGTAGATAGGGTCGGTTTTGTACGATGGAAGCGGATGGATAGAATCAAACTGAACCAAAACAAATCTAAACCAGCAACAAAACTCAACCTAGAACACGAACTCAAAACTGTCGACTCTAAAACTGAATTATGCAAAGGCTAAGGCGATGGTTTTTAGGTCGGAATAACTGATTGTAATTTTTTTTTGGCTTTTGTGGACTATGGGACGAAACAAAACTAATCTAAAGGTAGAATTATACCTCACGGACAACCTGAAAATTTGATACCAATTGATAGAAGACGCGGCTCGATCTTCCGTGAGATACGAAAACTTGATTGAGTGGAGATCTCGACGTTGATGATCCAAGGCTCCAAGCGAACGGTTCCTCGCAATCACTACAGCACGGCTCCATTGGTTATCACTCGTGACACATGAATGATCTCGCCACGAAGGCTTATCCCTGCAAGCGCAATCAAGAACACAAGCAAGAACAGGAAAGAAACGCAACCCAAATTGTATTGATTAGGGATGGGGTCTCACAAGCCGATGACGGTGACACTATTCGATGATAGAATTGATCTAAGCAAAACCCAAACCTAATGTGGCGGCGGCTGCTGAATAAATAGAGTATTTGGGCGTGCGTGACCCCTGGACTCGCCCCTAATGGGCTCCGACACGATACACGGCCCAACGGCCCAACAGATGGTGTCGCAGCACCAAAACAGAATCTGAACACTAACTTGTTTCGATGATTACCGTTGACTCCGGATGAATTTTGGGGTGGAACCAGTTGGGTTGGTTAGACAATCTCTTTATTTTTCCAACCATATCAAGTCCGTCGCAATCGGAGTCCGGATGCATCTTGGGCGTCCATTTTAGTGCAGACTGGTCCTGGAACCCGAGATTGAGTCGCAGCCGAGTCGAACTTGATCTCCTTCCTGTTGTGGGCGCCTTTGCTGCTCCTCCTCAACACCTAGGCCTTTCCCAAGTCCTTGCTGGTCCTCTTCAAGGTTCCTAATCATCAAAACATCTATGACCCCAAGCGTAAGCTCTGAAACACAATTGACTAGGGTAGAACGTACCTGGAGATTTAGTTGTCGTGCACGCGATCGTGTTATCGGTCCATTCATTGTATGTATAGAAGTGATGTCCTCATCATCAACAATAAAGCATGCTATAGTCAAACTATTAATAGAACATTGACTAAATGTGATTATGTGTTTTAAAATGAAATGAAAGTGTAGAATAAAAGTTAATGTTTATACTCCCAATACTTTAAACATTAAACCTAAAACCCTCACTAGCATTAACTAGAGATGAACCCTACAAGCTAAAAATAAAGAAATATATTACAGTAAACAAAAAAAAAGAAAGAAAGAATAGCTACACAATAAGCATCTGATTAAAATCCAAAATAACAATAAACAATATAATAGCATACCATTTTCCCACTAGTAGAAAAAGGCTCAAAGCCTGTGGGGACGATATATTTTTACAGGCGGATTCGGTTATCCACCGACTGTGTTATTTCTAGTGGCGGTTCCTTAAGAAAACCGCCACTAGAAATCGTATTTCTACTGGCGGTTCCTTAAGAAAACCGCCAGTAGAAATCCATGATTTGTAGTGGCGGTTTTCTTAAGGAACCGCCACTAAAAATACGATTTCTAGTGGCGGTTTTCTTAAGGAACCGCCACTAGAAATCATTTTTATCCTTAATTTTTTGAGTTTTTCAAACGGCCTCGTATGTCAAAACCACCAAAATAAAAGTTGTAGATCTCTAAAAGTTATGAAACTTTGTAGTTGACAACTTTTTTATTTGAACTCATTTCGGTTCTCAAAAATTGAATCTAAGTATGTCAAATTTAAAATTCAAATTTTGCAAACTACCTCGGATGAAAAAAGTGTCAAAATAAAAGTTGTAGAACTTCAAAAGTTATTTATCTTTGTAGTTGACAACTTTTTTATTTGAATTCGTTTAGTGTCTCAAATAAGCAATTTACACTCAAATGGTTGTAATATGTGGAGAAAACAACTACAAACTAGACACAAGACATGTCATAGACGGAGTGGTAGGGGAGGGTACGCGCGAGGGTGAGGTTGACGGTTCAAATACTAACAACCGCGTAGCGCGCGAAAAATGCCGCGACTTGCGACTTCGACGGAGACGGGTGGGGTGGGCTAAATAAATTTTTTAACTATTTTTAAAATATGTTTTATGTTTCCTGGAAACGATTTGCACTGGCGGTTTTATTACGTCGACCGCCAGTGAAAATCGATTTTCACTGGCGGTTTTATTACGCCGACCGCCAGTGAAAATCGATTTTCACTGGCGGTCCTCAGTTACCCGCCTGTAAAAATGATGATTTCTACTGGCCCCTAGCACTGGTGGTTACGAAAAACGCCACTATAAATAGGTTTACAACCGCCACTATAGAACTTCTCTGTACTAGTGTCCGTAACTAAAGTAGAACTAGAGCTTTAAAAGATTTGAAGTAACACGTCATGAACGATGTATGTATTACAACTTTCTCTTACGCCCCGTTTGGATCATTGAAATTGAATTCTATTCTAATAATAGTAATTTAGACATCTATCAATTAAGCTAATTCAGTTTTATACAAACTATATTTGTATACTATTATTAGTAAGATGTCGGTTATATTTATGTGCTATATTTTTACTATAAAGGAGTGAGACGAAGAGTGTCATGTAAGTTACAGAGTAGAAACAAATTCTACTATTGTATAAAATCATTTCCCATCCCCCACTCCATGAATTTGAGATAGGCTTATATCTGAACTTTAGAAAGTGGTGGAATGTTAAATTCCAAACTAAATAAGTTACTTTATTGAGTGAATTCTAATTCCTCTAAAATGAAGGGATCCAAACGCCCCGTTATAATATTGATTTATTGTAACATCGAATTCTCAATCATTTTGCACAATCATGTCTAGAGACAATAATAATATAAAAACATATTTTTTATCCTTAAGCTAGCTCACAGGATCTCACAGGAAGCCGACAGCAGACGGGACTATGGGCGAGGATGAGGTGGCCAGCGTCGGGTGGGGTTGGTACGGTCGATGTCGAGTGAGGCCGCGGGCAGGGATAGGGTAGCCATCGTTAGGTGGTGCGGGAGCAGCCGATCGTGGGCGTTGCCGGGGCGGCTGGCGTCGAGGCGGTCGTTGGCGGGCGGGGTCGTTGGCGACCGGTGTCGAGTGGGGCCACGGGTAGGGATAAGGCGGCCAGCGTTGGGTGGTGCTCGGGTAGCTGATGTCGAGCGATGGGCGGGTCAGGGTCGGCGGAGCAAGCATGAGCATATGTGTCTCGGAGGCGTGAGTGTGAGCGAGAAAATATAATGGAACGGCGTGGGCACATCATTCCATATATCTAGTCACTTTCGACGGCTGTCAGGGTTGAGCCGTCGGGCGTCAGAGCAGGGCATCGGGCATAAGGTTTTGTGCGACGACCGTTAAAGACCCTAGAAAATAAGCTTATATGATTATGTCCAACGGCTGTCAGGATAGACCGTCGAACATAAACTGGCCGTCGGATTTTTGTCTGTTTTTTGTGATAGCTTTTTTTTTATATATTTAACATTTATCCTAACAAGTACATATGTACAGAACTCGGGCCCAATAGGTATATTCGACTCCGTTTTCTTTCTATTACTGCATTGTTACAACTCCGACAACACAAGCTATGTCTGGATACCTCCGATCCACTCAAGCTAGGTCTGGTTCCGAGGTAGCTAACAAAGTGGAAGCCGCCGCAGAACGAACAGCTAGGCAAAGGTGAATGTGGATAGATCAGCTGCAGACGTGGGTGTTATTACCAGAGACGACAACAAGAGCGTTAATTGTTCTCCTCATGTCGTCGCATTCGCATGTTCTCTTCCAATGCATGTCGGCAAACGAAGCAGAAGCCCAAGCCTCCTGTATTGTAGGAATTCGATCGCCTTGCCTCGCATGTACAGACTAACCATGATGTCAAGAGATGAGGGCAGGAAAATTGTGATCACAGAATCATACTGAAACGTTGAACAAGATGCACGGTCGTCTAAGGCTCTAAGCTATCTCTAATCGATCACAGCTACACATACTGCAGAAACCAACAAAGCAGGCATCTTGTTATTGCGAACTGCCGCGCCCGTTGGTTGTAGTTTTGTTCTATACGAGAATCCTGGATACTGGATACATATACCTGCTGCATTCATTTGCTGAGCCTGACCAAAAGTAAAGTCAAGCACTATCAGGACACAACTGCTAGGAGTTTTTACCGTAGCAGTTAAATGTGTTCCATCTGTGAGACTGTGACCACATTTAGGTAGGAAAAATAAGTATGTATTTGACTCTTCTAAAGCAGCCAATCAATCACTTACATTTGATTCATGTGGGTCCAGACACAAAAATTTTTGATAGTCGTACAAGAGTCGGACACCATGGGTCAGAGCATTTCCATAAGTACATAGAGTACAAGCTGTAAGAGTTCAGACTAATTAACTGATGGTAACATATATATACTACAATGTGTTCCTACTACCATACAACAGCTAGGTAATAAGTTTAAGGGGTGTTTAAATGTACTAGAGCTAATAGTTAGTTGGCTAAAAAATGTTAGTGGAATTAGCTAGCTAACAAATAACTAGCTAACTATTTATTAATTAGCTAATTCCACTAGCATTTTTTAATCCACACGGATTACTAAAAATAGATAATAGCTAATATATTAGCTAGAGTGTTTGGATGACTTTAGCTAATTTTAGCCACTAACTATTAGTTCTAGTGCATTCAAACACCACCTAAAAAACATATCATTTTCTGCTATTTACTCAGCAGTGTGCATGTTCACTGTTCAGTGACCCACTTGTGGGGTGCTTTGTAGGCGTAATATATATAATCTCCAACAATGTTTGAATCTTGTTCGTTGTTACTATATATCTGAAAGGACATATTTCCTTTTTTAATAGTGAATCAGTAGGAGGTGAGCCCTTGAACTAATTAAGGTAGGCAATCAAGCTGGATACGTGCATGACCAGTTCTTCATATGTATCCTCTCGCGAGCTAGATTTCTCAAAGGGAAAAGAAAAGAGCAGATTGGTCGTCTGGTCAGTTAAGGGATTGTTCGGTTATTTATATCCTACATTGATAAAATGAGATTAAAAAATATAAAAGATTATTTTGACTTTTTTGAGATTTAAATTCATCTAATCCCACCTAATTCACATGAATTAAGAGCAAAACGAATAAGCACACTAGCGGACAGTCGGACACAGTTGTAGCCTAAAAACACTCGGCAAACTATTTGTCGAGTGTGACACTCGACAAATAAGTTTCGGTAAACTGATGTACTAAACGTGTGCTAGATGGCCGGTTTCTATAGCTGCTGAGCTAGGCATGCAGCGAAAAGATCCGAGCAGATAGCTTCTGCGTTTGAGTATGATGTGATTGTGACGCATTTTGAATTTGGATTGCATCTGGATACCATCCGATCCGATGTCAGTTTGCACGACGACTAATGACTAGCACGTAGTTGCTAGCTAGTCGCGTGTCGTAGTCTCACCGTCCGATCCCGAAAATTGCTAAACGCCTAAACGTTCACGTCATATTCATCCGAGTGCGTAGTTAGGCTTCTAGATTGTGTGTATCTATGGATCAGCAGTTCTGCACCGGCCGGCGGCGTTGCTGATACTGGCCTATAGCTACTAGCTAGTACAGGAGTGCTACGTGTAAAACTGTGCGCAACTAGCACTGTTCATACATGTAACAATCTCGTCAAAACAAGCTACCCAACCTAACCTATCGTTAGTCTAGCCTGCGTCGTTCGTGCGGTCGCGACGGGCTCAAACGAACGAGACCATCGCAATTCAACCTAGTCTTGAGATGCCGACGGACACGGGCAACTAGTCAAGCCTTGTTCGTTTACATCGGATTGTATCTGGAATCGTTCCAGTTAAGGGGCCTTTCGTTTCTTCCGGAATGGAGGCCTGGAATTAATCCTAGCCGGTTTGTTTCTCTAATTTATATAAGTTTTGACAAGGTCTAAGGGTTTATTCGGTTAGCTCTCAATCCATTTGGATTGAGTGAGATTGGCTGGGTTTAAATCTCAAGCAAGTCAATTCTCTTCTCAATTTTTTTCAATGGCATCTAATCCATGTGTAATGCGAATAACCGAAAAAGGTCTAATCAAAGTTTATATAAATTAGAGAAGCAATCTAGTTAGAAATCGTTCCGACCAATCAATTCGACACAAACGAACAAGACCTCATGCAGAGGCGAAAAGGACGCAGGATGACTAAACTGACCTGAGGTCTCCGCGGGACTTCCGTCTCCGAGACGCTCGTCGGGCGGCCAAACGATGATGGTGGAGCCAGCTAGGCATCCCGGCCCTGATGGGTCGCCGTCGACCGGGTCGGGCCCCGCGCCGGTCGGGCAGCGACCAGTACATGTACGTGTAGTAGCTAGCGAGAGGCGGGGCACGGCGTACGACGTTGACGGGGGACCACGCACGCCGCGACCCCGACCTCGTCACCTCGACCCCGACCAGGCTAGGGGAGTATGGCCCGCCCGCCGTTGCTAGCAAAGGCCAAAGGGTAGGTCCAAGGTCGTCGTTGATCACTCAACCAGACACAGACGCCATCGGAAAACGATCCAACCACACACCCTGATCCCCTCCCGTCATGCACGAGCGAGCGCTCGCGTACTACAGGACATCGAAAATAAGCTATATATATTGTCGAAAATAGATTATTTTCGACGGTGCTGTTATGGCGTTCTTGGAAACTTTATGGCGTTCCAGACGGGAGGAAGGAGCTCGTCAGTCACGGCGAGAGTAACAGGACGACGGGGACGGGGATTCAATTCTGCGTGAAAGCTAGGCGCGGGCGACGACGGTCCATGCCGACCCACCGATCGTCGTCGTCATCTTCCTCGACCGACCGATGTGGTGTGTGGTGGCCTATAGCTAATTGTTTGCTTGGACTATTTGGAGCCGCCAGTCGCCAGTCTTTCAAACGCTTGTGGAGAACGCAAGATCCGTGCGCTCTTTGCTTTGCGTATGTACGCGACCCAACAGGTCGATCGGGTCCCTGCGCTGTCATGCGTCGAGGTCGCTGAATTATTAGCGCTGCAGCGTGTAGGGTTCTTCTGTCCCGCCTGCACCTGCAGCGACGACACTGCTACATCGTCGTCGTAGATTTTCTAGCTCGTTCTCCATCGTTTGTTGCACTGTGTGGTCGCTCGCTTCGCCTATGCCATGGCAAATTTTCAATGGATTGAATGCGCCATCGCAGTACGTACGAGCACCACCACGTACGTATACGAGCACCACCACCCAGTACGTACCCTATTCGCTTGGGCTTTGCTAACACAGATAGAGCTCTGGGGACGAACTAATGGAGCCCCGAACTCCAAATTAGCAATTCCGCGTGTATAGAATTGTCAATCCGCTAAATTGTAAAGCCCAAAAAAATTTGTATCAGAAGAAAAATAATGATATAAATAAATAAATTAATATAATTGTGTTAGTGTTTTGGGAATTTTTGGAACCATTGAAGATTAATTAGTTCCTTTCCTTTTTCCATATTCAATTAATGGTATCAAATTAGTCAAGTAACCAATAAATAAAGAAATGTGCATCTTATGCTGATGTTATTTTTGTGATGCATTTTATTTGAATCTAGGAATCATAACTTAAATTGATCTCAAATTATAAATGAAAATATAAAACAAAAAATAAGAAAGGACATAATTAAATAATAGGGAGAAGAATAAATAATAATAATAAATAAATAATATCATTGCAAGCAGTAGAAGTATTAGAATTTTGTTTAATATTTGAAATCTGGAGATTAAAATAAGAATTTAAATTTAGTTTGAATATTTGAACTTGGAAATAGAAAAGAAAGGAATGGAAAAGAAAAAGAGAATTAACTGTATTGGCCCCCCAGAATGGAATTCGGCCCACCCCTGTGTTCCTTCGTGCACACGTCGGGCCCATCTCTGCTCACCACACGCGCCGATCTGGCGCATCACTGGCAAGCTGGGCCCATCTGACAGTCGCTTACCTCGCGCGACTTCTCTCTTTTGTTGAGTCGCTGCCTTGCGGGCCCGTGGTTCAGGACGACCGCGCGCTCTGACCACTTGGTCCCGCTTGTCAGCTGGCCTTGCCCACGTGACCCTCTATGTGGCGGGACCCCCTTGACAGACGCAACAACCCGCCTGCCATAGTTGCGGCCAACCGCGAGCTCGTGATTTCCTAGCCCCATTTGGTGCAATGGCCTTCCATCCGCTCCATCGCAGTATATATCAGTGTGATTGGTTGCCTAGCTGGTTGGATCTAAGCCCTGTGGATGCGTTGACCATGATTGTGTCTGTGATTGGTTTACTCTATGGCTTGAGCTCAGTCTGCATGAGAGGGTACATCCTTAGTTTTTTTAGGTGTCAGCCTGCATGCGTCGAGACGCAAGCCAGCTGCGTTTCTACCGGAACAAGGTGAGGCTGGCCAGGCAGGGGCGGGGCCGGCAACCAATCATGCTGTATGTGGGCCAGGGTGCTGTCGACCGTCCTCCTCGAGTTCCTAGTCGCTAGAAACCCAACCGTCATGTGCGTTTTCAAGCCGCGGTCGTCGACGTATGATTGGCCGGTGTTTGGCCCTCTGCGCCCACCCGGTGACTCACCGGTTCGCGGGGAAGGTGCTCATGGCCTCTCTAGAGGAGATTTGGGGCTGGGTGTCCTGAATTTGTCAATGGTGCGTGGCCGCCGCCGCAGAGCCGCTTCCCACCGTGAACTAGGCGCATGGCTTTACGATCGAAGGTACAAACCTCCCCACTCACTTTAGTGTGTTCATACCATTACGTAGCACCTCGCCACATGGTTAATCGGGCCCAGGAACGCTGGCATTGTGTGCTCTGACATGCTCTCCAGCGAGGGCTTGGGTGCCCCTGTTCGGCCTCGGACGCGAGGTAGGAGAAGGGCTCCTAACCGTGAGATCGGATATGTGCGGCTGGGATTGAAACCCGAGATACTTGTTCACTTGTTTCGCTCGTGCCATTGGATCAGGATCCAACAGCCGAGATAACATATTTCTTCATGATTTAATCCGGACTGTGGATCTGTTGATGTACGGCTCGGGTCGGTTCCCTTCGCGCTTACAATCCGGTTCGTCAGATCTTAATCCAACGGCCTACGATGCGTACCGGTTCATTATCACGCCACCTTCAATCTAGAGCGTTGAGATCAGATTGTATGGCTTGGAATAGATCTCACCCCTTTGGTCCATCCGTTTTGCGTAAGAGACCCTGTAATTTCTTGGAATTAACCCGCTGTCCGCATACAGTAAAGAATAATTATGTTTTTGCCCTAGAAATTGATAACACAGCCCCTGGTTCTTTAGTTTTTGTGTACGCAGCCTAATAGTAAATAAAATGGAATATATTAATGCAAAAAAGATTTCTAGTATAGAAATAATTCCATAAACTTGATTAATTCATAATTAATTCAGTTTAACTCCTTTTTGATCCATTCCTGTTGCATTAATCTCATATTAATATTGTTTTATCTAGTAGCCTTATATTACTATGAAACCTAAGGTTAAAATCATGCACTTGATTTGTTCTATATTTAACACCTAAACTTTAGAAAATCATAACTTTGTAACCGTAACTTCGAATTTAGTGGTTCTCGAACCTGCGATCTCGTTACAATGTGTAGATCATTATTATTCAATATGTTCTCATGATTGGTGTGATGTTAATTTCACACGTACCATGTTTGTTTGTATTGCTACGAGTAGCAGCGAGGTCACGAGAATCTGAAGACGAACTTGGTACCTGGGATCTCAAGTCTAAGGCAAGTTGTACCCTTGATCACTCTTCTTTGCCTAATAATGTTCTTATTAATCACTGTGACATGCTTAGGTTAATTTGATGGGACCTAATAGGTTTCCCTAGTTTTGTTTACCCCACCCCTTGCAGACAAATGAACTATTGGCTAGACTTGCTATTGCTCTACCTGGTTTTGGGATTAATGTTACATTTGAATTATGGTCATGTTCCAATTATGTTGTTGTTTTAATTATTATTCATGACAAGATCATTATGTTAATTGGAACATGGAGCTTAACTTGAGATAACCGTGCAACCACAAGGGTGGAATGGGATGCCCTTGGCTGACTAATTAGGAAAGCTAGTGAAGGACTACCTTACCCGAAAGGGGCAAGGGTGATAGAGGAGCTGCGTATAGGGAGGTTCTCGGGTCGATCATGCTGCTATGGCTTTTCGAACGAGGGATTCCTATACTACCCTTCTCAGGAACCGTAGCGGGTTTTCTGAAGCTAGTGGAACTTTGTAAAGGCCTCGTAGTGCTACCCTGCCTTGTCTCCTCGGCAGATATGAATGGGAAGTCGCGATCCCTTGACAAATGGGTAACACGACTTGTGGGTAAAGGGTGCAACCTCTGCAAAGTGTAAAACTGGTATATCAGCCGTGCTCACGGTCAAGAGCGACTCAGGACTCTCACATGATTAATTTATGGAACTAAACTTAATCTATCATATGCATTGCATTTTTGGTGTTATTATTAATTGTGATCTCTTATAATTGGGTTGGTATCTACTTATACTTAGTAACTGCTAATAAAATTTTGACCAACTTTAAAAGTAATGCTCAGCTTTAACCATCTTCTTTGGTAAGCCTTACACTTCACATGAATCCCACTGTAATTGAGCTCATGCACATTATTCCCCACAACTTGTTAAGCAATGAATGTATGTGAGCTCACCCTTTCTGTACTCACATCCCCCAAGTCAAGGACAGGTACCGCATGATGAGGCGTGTGAAGGATGCTGTGATGAGTTCGTGAGTGGTCTTGGTCGTCGTCTCCCAATCAACTATGGTTGCTGGATCATTGTCTTCGTATGATGTAATTATTTAACTATTTTGTACATAACTCCATTATATATAAATGACGTGACATTCGTTTCTGTACCATGAGTCATCATATGTGTGAGACTTGACCGTAGCACATATTTGACACGCGCCCGGGTTTGGCCCCTAAATCTAGGTGTGACGCTAAATATTATGTTGATAATAATTTTTGTCATATACTCACTCCATTCTCTTTTATTTGTCGTGGTTTAGTTTAAAAATGAACCAGCAGGCGATAAATATTCGAGAACCGAGGTAGTACATCATAATCACTACTGGACACAGCTGCTTTGCCAAGTGCTTCAGGCACTCGGTAAATTCTAACACTCGATAAACTCTTTGCTAAGTGTGACTCTCAGGAAATAGATCTCGGTGAACTGTATATCGGCAACAGCTTTTTTACCGATTACTTTTTGTAGGCACTCGGCAAAGAAAAGTTGCCGTCACGACGCCAAGTGACGGTGATAGAGCCTTTGTCAAGTGCCCTCCCTGACATTCGGGAAAGGCTCCCTTTTTGCCAAGTGCCTCCTAGACTAGCGCTCAGCGAAGAAGGCTCTAGTGGGCCCCCCTTGGCAGTCCCTTTGCTGAGCGCTCTGGGAGGCACTCGGCAAAAGCTCCCTATTTGCCGAGTGCCTACTGGACAAGCGCTTATCAAAGAAGGCTCCAGTGGGCCCATTTGCCAGTTTCTTTGCCGAGCGCCTGGGCCACAACACTCAGCAAAGAAGCTTTAACCGTTCTAGGTGTTCCTTCTTTGCTGAGTGCTATGGTCATGGCACTCGACAAAGAAACTCTTTGTTGAGTATAACACTCGGCAAAGTGACCAGAAAACCCCTTTTTATTTGTTTTTATTATTACATCCAAACAAACAAAAATATATATACCATTGACATAATATACATCATAGAATCAACACATATATCACCACCAACATATATCTCACAAATATTACCACATCAAACAAGTTTCACAAACATAAGTCTTAAACACTCACAAACATAAGTCTCAAGTATCTCACAAAGTTTTACCAACATCAACAAGTTCAGACCAAGTTTCACAAACATAAGATCATCAATGAGGTGGGCAGCTGGACTAGTTCAGCGATGGGCTGGCCGATCTATGAGGGTTGTTTGATGCCGCTGATTGTCCCTACATAGAAAAGAGATTGCATGTGTGAGACCAGATGAATATATATCATGCAGGACTAAAATTTTGACTCACAGGAGTATGGAACTGAGCAGGGTTAGCTGGAGGGATCAACGGAGATGGTGGAGCAAGACCGTGTGTGGCGCCAAGGCTCGACATGTACTAGAATATCTCCAACATCCTCTGCTAATCCACCAAGCGAGAGCTGCCCGCACCACCTCCGGCTTCACCCTCATCCTCGCCTCCATATCTCTCTGTTCCCTCCTCTCTTCTTCTAGCCGGACCTGTAATATTTCACCCCAATGTTATAATAATATAAAGAGAAGGTATATAACTCAATGAATGAAGAGGCATAGATGCACTAACCTAGAGTTCCTACACGCGATGTTGTGAGTTGTCCTGTCGAGGTCTTATGGCTAGGCTCGCTCTCGTGCTCCTTGCTCAGACCTGAGACAAAGTGGGAGTGGAGGACAAGTCGATTGCCCCGTCGACAATCCAATACTGCCCATGCCTCTTACCTCCTCTGACCCTCATGAGGGCATCTCTGTCGATGTCCTCGGTCCTCGGATCGTAATCTAGCCCATGGACCTCCTTTGCTATGGCAGTGTACTCAGTGAGGCGGCTATGGATGGCAGGGTTGCTATACGCCTCGGGATTGTCCTTCGGGTTGTAGGTGATGTCAGGCGTCGCCATGCCCTTGTGAGCCTTTATACCTTGTTTACCACTTAACTTTTGGGTAGTACCTGATATTGCTTTATGGGGTTTTGGGTGTTAAGATACACATTATTCATGATCATACTTTTATTACCAATGTGTTTGTTGGGGGTCTGCTTCGTCGCCGAAGGTCTTGTAAGAAGAAACACCTTCGGAAGAACTACACAGAAGCAAAGCCGAAGCTACCATCCGGGGAGCTTCGGCATAGTGACATGCCTTGAGGCAAAGGGTTGCACCGACTTAAAGATGAAAAGACAGATTGACCCATGATAGTTTGTGTCATGATTGTAATCGATTGTAAAGGGTATGAATGTAATTTCACACAGGCTGCACCCTGTGCATATAAATAGATGAACAGTACCCCCGTACTGTTCACGCTGACTTGTATTCACTCGCACGTCACCTAGATTTTCATCTTCTATCAAGCCGAAGGTACAAATGTAATTCGATATTGTTCATATTTGTTCATGATGGTATAATAGAAATATCTTAATGATGTCATATGATTATTCATGTTATTTTCCATGTTTCATATGTTTCTACTTTCATTATTATGATATTGAGATGATGAAGGTATGTCCTTCATAACCTTCGTCTGAAGATCATTATATCCTAAGGGAGATAATGCTTCGAAGGACGAAGGTCTTTAACCATTACTCTGTGTTGCCTTGTTCTTACCTCATAGAAGTTCAGAACAAGTCCCCAACATTGGCGCCCACATCCGGTGAACTCACTTCCACTCTTGAGCTGATGGCTTCGTTCAACAACCAAGTCATAGCACCTTTGGCTACGAAGCTGGTGCTCCTGATAACAGGTGGCTCAAGTTTAGAGCCGGCTAACAAGAAGCAGAAGAAGGAAGCACAGAGAAGGGTGCAGCATGTTGGGGTGCAGGGACCCTTCATCAAGTCAAAATGGTCCCACATCCCAATCACTTTCTCCTAGGAGGACCTTCAGCTCAAAGATTACCCTCATAATGATGCTATGGTGATATCTTATGTCATCAAGGGATTTCTGGTCCATAATGTTCTGGTTGATACAGGCAGTGCAGCGGATATCATATTTGCTAAGGTCTTCAGACAGATGCAAGAGCTAGAAGACAAGATTCATGATGCTACACACCCTCTTTGTGGCTTCGGAGGAAGGCAGATTGTAGCACTCGGCAAAATCACAATGCCGGTGACCTTCGGCTTTGTCCACAATACAAGGACAGAACAAGTTGTCTTTGACATTGTTGATATGGAGTACCCTTATAATGCAATCATTGGTCGAGGGACATTGAATGCCTTTGAAGCAATACTTCATCCAACATATCTATGCATGAAGATACCTTCGGAACAAGGGCCCGTTGCTGTTCATGGGAGTCAAGAAGCTGCCAGAAAAGCCAAAGGAAATTGGACAGACTCAAAAGCAATTCACAATATAGATGGAGCCGAAGTCTGTGAACAGTACAAATACAAAAGAGAGAAGGCTGCTTCGGCTGATCAACTGAAGCCTATGCTTCTATGTGAAGACATAGCAGAGCAAAAAGTACTGCTAGGGTCCCAGCTATCTGAAGAGCAAGAGAAAACTTTGATAAGATTTTTATTCAACAACAAATATGTCTTTGCTTGGTCAGCTAATGATCTCTGCGGTGTCAACAGAGATGTCATTGAACATTCACTCAACGTGGACCCATCCTTCAGGCCAAGAAAGCAAAGGCTTCGGAAAATGTCTGATGATAAAGCCGAAGGTGCTCGGAATGAAGTGAAAAGGCTTCTCAGTGCTGGTGTCATCAGAGAGGTAAAATACCCAGAGTGGTTAGCCAATACTGTTATGGTGAAGAAGGCCAATGGAAAATGGACAATGTGTATCGATTTCACAGATCTTAACAAGGCATGCCCAAAGGACGAATTCCCGTTACCAAGAATAGACTCTCTTGTAGATGCAGCAGCTTCTTCAGAGCTCATGAGTCTATTGGATTGTTATTCAGGCTATCATCAAATCTGGATGAAGAAGGAGGATGAGCCGAAGACTAGTTTCATAACTCCCAGTGGCACCTATTGCTATCTTCGGATGCCTGAGGGACTCAAGAATGCTGGAGGAAGCTTCAATAGAATGACAGTCAAGGTCCTTCATTCCCAGATAGGTAGAAATGTGCTGACCTATGTTGATGATATCATAGTGAAAAGCACGAAGCAAGAAAATCACATTACTGATTTGCAAGAAACATTTGCCAATTTCAGGCAAGCTGACCTGAAATTAAATCCAGAAAAATGTTTTTTGGGGTGAAGAAAGGCAAGTTCCTTGGCTGTCTGGTATCAACAAAAGGAATTGAAGCTAACCCAAGTAAGATCAAAGCTATCCTGCGGATGGAGCCACCAATCACGAAGAAAGGGGCTCAACGGCTGGCAGGAAGGTTAGCATCATTAAACAAATTCATATCCAGATCAGCGGAAAGAAATCTGCCATTTTTTGAAATATTGAAGTCACCGAAGTCTTTCAATAGGGCCCGGCGCAACAAAAAGCTTTTGAAGAGTTAAAATAATATTTGATTGACTTAACAACATTAACTCCACCCGCGCCAGGGGCTCCATTGCTCTTATATGTGGCAGCTTCGTATTCTGCAGTGAGTGCAGCACTGGTACAGGAGAAGCTAGATGGTCAAGCTAAAAAGCAAGCTCCAGTATACTTCATCTCTAAAGTTTTAAGTCCATCAAAGAAAAATACACAGAATTGGAGAAGGTATTATATGCTGTGTTAATGGCCTCCAGAAAGCTTCGGCATTATTTTCAAGCATACCACATAATTGTTCCTTCGTCACAACCTCTAAAGGATATCATGAGGAATAGAGAAGCTACTGGAAGAATTGGAAAATGGGCTACAGAGCTTAATTAATTCACCATTGATAATTCACCATTGATTATGTGCATAGATCTTCAATTCAGTCCCAGGCGTTAGTAGACTTCATCGCCGATTGGACGCCAGGGGCTCAGGAAGAAGAGATAAATAAAGATGCCGAAGCTTGGACAGTGTTCTGCGATGGTTCTTGGGGGACCTTCGGCGCAGGAGCAGCAGCTGTTCTAGTAGCACCTTCGAAAGTCAGAACATGTTATGCAGCCAAGCTAGACTTTAGTTGTACAAATAATATTGCCGAATACAAAGCACTCTTGTTGGGGCTTCGGAAGTTAAGGCCAATGGGAATAATAAGGGCTATTCTGAAAACTGATTCTCAAGTCATTTCTGGCCATGTAGATAAAAGTAGCAAGGCAAGAGATCCGAAACTTGAAAAATATCTGGATACAATTCGAAGGTTGGAGGCTTCTTTCGAAGGTTTCTCTGTCAAGAACATTCTAAGAGGCGAAAATGAGCATGCAGATCTGTTAGCCAAATCAGCGGCTCAGTGGCTCCCTCTACCTTCAGAAGTATTTTTTGAAACAATAAAGGCACCTTCGGTTGAACCCATGGAGAGAGCAGTGCTCGCCATCTCTCTGGTACATAGTGAAGATTGGAGGACTGAAATCATATGTTTCCTCCAGGGTAACTGCCTCTCGGACGACGAAGTTTATAATAAAAGAATGGAAGCAAGAACAAGACCATATATCATAATAGAAGGGGAATTATACAAGCATGGAGTTTGCTCCCCCCTTCTCAAGTGTTTATCCAGAACCGAAGGTATAGAACTAATGAAGGAGATACATGCAGGATTGTGTGGATCCCATATTGGGTCTAGGCCTTTGCTGGGAAAGGTTTTCAGATAGGGATTTTACTGGCCGAAGGAAGCTTCGGATGCAGCAGATCTGGTCCAAAAGTGCGAAAATTGTCAAAAATGTGCAAGGGACCAAAAACAACCTTCGTCATTGACTCAGTTAATACAACCAACCTGGCCATTGCAAAGATGGGGCCTGGACTTGTTAGGCCCACTTCCACCAGCACAAGGTAATTTGAAATATGTCGTGGTGGCTGTAGCATATTTTTATAAGTGGATTGAAGCAAAGCCTTTGGCTACAATAACTTCGGTTACAGTCTAGAAATTCTTCTAGCAAAATATCGTTTGTCGCTTCGGCGTGCCGAAGGCTATAACTGTGGACAATGGAACACAGTTTAATGCCGAAACTTTCAAAGATTTCAGCGACCAGATTGGCACGAAGTTTCATTTTGCATCTGTCAGGCACCCAGAGTCAAACGGGCTGGTCAAAAGAGCAAATGGTATTATAATGATGGGAATAATGAAGTTAATCTTCAATCAACCCATAGGAAAGTGGCCAGAAGAGTTGATTAAAGTGGTGTGGAGCCACAATACAACTATATCAAGGTCAACAGGTTTTACACCATTCAAGTTATTGTTTGGTAACGAAGCTATAACTCCAGAAGAAGCTAAGGCAGGCTCAATTAGAACAGTAGCTTCGGCAGAGGACGAAGCTGATTATTCTGTGGCAAAAGATGCTATAGAAGGGACTAGACTTCAGGCTGTGGAGAATATCAATAAATATCAAGCCGAAATAATAAAATGGCATGACAAAAAAGTACGACTGAAAAACATTAAGCCAGGGCATTTGGTACTTCGGAGAGTGGCCAATCCAGACACAGTAGGCAAGCTACAGATGAAGTGGGAAGGTCCCCTTTCTGGTGGTATCTTTGTCAAGACCTGGTTCGTACAGATTGAAGGATATGGACGGCAACGACATTCCTAGATCTTGGAATGCGGATGAGCTTCGACGATATTATGTGTAACTTGATGTAATCTTTTTCATTTTTTCTATAGCACCCTTTTCCTTTCCAAAGGGAAGAAAGGTTTTTAATGGGGCCATAGTTTGTAATTTTTCCTTTCTTATCTAGCTCTACGAGAGCAAAATCCCCCAAAAATATGTAAAATGTAAAATCTGGGCATGCACCATCGTGTGCAGAGAGAAAAAAAACACGGAGAAGCTCGAAAGTCGTCCCTAAGGGGATGCAGAGCACGACAAAGCTACAAAAAGTCATTCCTAAGGTAGCACAGCGTAAGTTTTCTGCTCAAAAGTCGTTCCTAGGGGAATGCAGAGCCAAATACCGTCGAAATATAAGGCGAAGAAGTTCAAAAGACGTTCCTAAGGGAATGCAGAACTTACACCGAAAAGTCAACGTTGAAACCACCGAAATAGAAGGCGAAGAAGTTCAAAAGACGTTCCTAAGGGGATGCAAAACTTACACCGAAAAATAAGCGGTGCAGCCGAAAAATAAATGGCAAAGAGATTTCAGTCATTCCTAAGGGAATGAGGAGTTTTGATGTGGCTTCGTACGTGTGTGTTTGGACATTCATTTGCACATTACATCACATCATTCATTGCATTCATATACATTCATTTAGACATACATAGGATCATCATCATCATATCATACAGATATAGATAGTTGCTTCGGCTCTAATGATAAGGCTTCAGCGAAAGGAAAAGAAGCAGACTTATGCTTCGTTGTGTACGAAAAGAAGGGAAGGTGTTTTTCGCCTTTGGCTCAAAAAATACAAGTTTCGTCCACATCAAAGCAGTTCATATAGAGTAGTATCTGATTCTTAAATTACAATATTCTTTACAAGGATAATTCAAAAGTTTCTCTAAAGTTTTTTTCATAGCAATGTCTTCGGCTTCATCACCATCAGCTAAGCTTCGGATCATCCACCAAGCTTCAGATCATTGATATTCGGCTTTGTCATCCTGTATATAACAAAGTGTTATAAGGTAAATTCAAGTTTCAAGGAAAAGGTAAACACAAGGTATGAGTCTATTACCGGTTTGAGGTGACTTCGGGCTTCGTCACCAGCCAAGCTTTGTCCACCCTTCACCAAAATTTGAGTTACGAATCTGTTCCCAATGCTTCGAGCCAGGCCGGGGATGTTATTCAAGTCCACTGGTGATAAGCTGAAGTTCAGCCTGTTTACAATATTCCCGTGCGTGCAACCAGCCTTCATAAAAGCAACAGCCGTGCCACGAGAAGCTAGCAGAGCGCAGAAGTCACCATGACCAGCTTTGACTTCATCAAGAGCATCGACTTCACCTTCAATGTGATCGAAGATGCCTAGCAGGTCTTCAGCTGAAGGTTTAAACTTTTCAGAACTGGCTCCAACTGATTTGAAGACCTGCTTTAGTCGTTGCACGCAACAGTTGCTGAAGTTCAGACATTTATCTTGAAGTTCCTTCAATGACTTTTGCAAGTCCGAACGCTTTGCAACTTCAGCTTCAAACTTTGCATCAAAATCCTTCTTCTCTTGTTCGAAGCTTTTTGATTTCGTGGAGAGTTCACTGTTTAATCTAGCAATCTTGGCCTAGGCATCTGCCAGCGAACCCTCCATTGTTTGAAGCATGAAATCCTTTTTCTCCAGAGCAGCTTCATGATCTTTAATTTTACCCTCTAAGCCCTCAATTATAATCTCATTTTTCTTGTCCTCAAGGTCTTGTTGCATCCTCAAGGTTTTACTTAGTAGTAGACTCTGAAAAAATAACCTTCATCAGAAGTAATCTTCATCTCGAAAACAATGATAAAGTTAAGGTAAGAGCTTTACCTTGAAATTAGAATAAAATAGGCTACCGGCAATATGTTGCCGCCGGTATCTGCTGAGGACGGCCTCAAGCTTCGGAAAGCCAACACTCTTTGATAGAGTGCTGACAACCTTCGCTCCAGTCCGGTCCCGGAGGCATCCTAAGCTCTCTTCGTCAACGCCACCAAAGAGCAATGCTCCTGGTTGATAGCCGCATGATATTGCATAATCCCTCAGCTCTTCCTTCTCAGCCTTAGACAGCTTTTGCCCAAGTATGTTTTGAAAATTAAAATCCTTTTCCTCTGAAGTATCTTCGGCAATCTCCTTTTCTTTCCCATTCTCTTTTCCGGGTGCTGGGGCCAGAGTCTCTTCAGCAGCTGTAGCAGTTTCTTCCGTGGCCATATCCAAAATCATCTTATCAATATCAGAAAATACACCCTCAAGATTTGTGGCTTCGGCCGCCACAGCTTCGACAGTTGTAGCCTCGGTAGCTGCAGTGTCTTCGACAGCTGGTGTTTTTGACGCCGAGGCTGGCGGTGGCGTCTCTTCAATAGCATCAATAATGGTAATAATCCTTCGCCTTTTTTTAGAAGGCTTCTTGATTGTGCAGGCTCCTCCTTCTTTTGTAAAAGCTTCATCAGTTATGGACCTAGTGGACTTAGCTTGAGAGGTAAAGATTCGGTCATTACCTTTAAAATTTCCTCCACATCAGCAGTAGGAGGCGTTGAAGGAATTTCTTCCTCTATATCAGTTGTTTTTAGCTTTGCAGCCGAAGCTTTCCTTTTCTTCGGAACAGCCACCTTCGGCTCAGTACTAGATTTTTTTCTTTTTCGAAGCTTTCTCATCTTCTTCTATCATTCTAGCAGCTTGCCTTTTCATAACACTGACAACTCTTTTTCGCTTTGGCCCTTCAGCACCCTTGCTTAACCGTTCATAGTCAGGATATTCAAACTTCAGGGCATCCATTACTTGGTTCAGCCTTCGTTTTGGTCGGGTACTGAAGGCCGCGGTCATCAATTGATCTTCTTTCTTAGTATAGTTGCCCAAAATTTCATTGCACATAGCTTCAATCATTTCCAACCATTCTTGGCAAGGCTCTTTAAAATGTTTCTTGAAATTGAAGTGATAGGGCAGTCGAACAAGTTCATTCTTTTTCTTTTCTCCTTTAAGCTTCGACATATTCCATTCCTTTAATGTCGGAAATACTCTATTGGCTAAGTATTCCTACACCAAATCTCTATTACCAATATGCTCAGACACAACTCGGAATTCGCCCACAGCTGTTCGGCATGGTGACCCTTACAGCATGTCGCACAGGGGCCTAGTTAACCCAAAGGTTAGGACCAGTGGGCTCTAAACTAGCTTCTCCTTCTCATCAACCTTAACATAAAACCATTCATTCTTCTAGCCGGTTGGCCATTTGGTGTGATAGCTAATCACCGCAGTCTTTATATCTTTGCGGTAAGCAAAGTTGTAACAACTGAAATTCTCGTGTAGCCCATCTTCTCTAGCCTTCGTCTGATAATGAAGCTCGTGCACCCAGCAGAAAGGTTCGGCAAGCGGCTCCACTCCTTGGCTTCGAAGAGCCTAGATAAAGACGCTGAGCCTAACGATGGCGTTAGGAGTCAGCTGATGAAGATAAATTTTGAAATCTTCCAAAACATCCCCAATCATTTCATGCAAAGGAAACCTCAATCCTACTTTGAAGAAACTTCTGAAAATTACCACTTCATCATTTTCTGGCTTCGGAGTAGTTTCTTCCCCGCCAAAATGAATCAGCTTCTTCTCGGCTTCCCGGAAGTAGCCTAGCTTCATCATCAAGGGCATATCAGCCTCAGAGACAGCAGACTTTCCAAAGTCCAAGTAGCTGGGCTTGGATGGCATGACGGTGTTATAATCTATCTCTTCTTCATCAGCATCACCCTCTTCAATGTCATCTTGTTCAACTTCGACAGTAGGTACACCTTCGTCAGAAGCACCCTCTGTCACAACCAGTCCCGATTGCCTCATTACTTCAAAGATTGGAGTAGTCTCAACAGCTTCGGCCTCCTCTCTGTCGCGTGTAACTCTAGTAGTCGAACGCACTCTGGCCATTTGATACTGAATTTCTTACAGTTTTGGCGAAGTTGTTGACTTTTTGCAATTTTGCCAAAGCTCCCTCTTATGACGAAGCTAAAACAAGACGATGCTCTGATTGAGAATATGATGAATAAGCTTCGGCTATGGTCAAATTTTTCAGCAGCACAATAGCGCAAAAGTAATAAATGTTGTGGTAACTTCACACCTACCCGTCTATTTATATAGTGTTGCAGGTGGGAAGGTAAATCGTCAAGCCGCTCGCACACGCTGAACAGTCGCCCGCAACCACTAAATAGTGGACCATAGTGCGCGAGAAGGTGAATCACCAGATTGCACGCACCCGTCGAATGGTTGGACCGCCTCGTACTTAGAATATTTAATCGTTTCTCGACAACGAGCTCAGGAAAGGTGTTTTTCGGACCTTCGGCATTCCGAAGCCTAAGAGATTTTTTCACGGGTCGAGCTCGTCACGAAAAACGATCTGGCATCGTGAAGGGGCTACTGTTGGGGGTCTGCTTCGTCGCCGAAGGTCCTGTAAGAAGAAACACCTTCGGAAGAACAACACAGAAGCAAAGCCGAAACTACCATCCGGGGAGCTTCGGCATAGTGACACGCCTTGAGGCAAAGGGTTGCACCGAGTTAAAGAAGAAAAGACAGATTGACCCATGATAGTTTGTGTCATGATTGTAATCGATTGTAAAGGGTATGAATGTAATTTCACACAGGCTGCGCCCTGTGCATATAAATAGATGAACAGTACCCCCGTACTGTTCATGCTGACTTGTATTCACTCGCACGTCACCTAGATTTTCATCTTCTGTCAAGCCGAAGGTACAAATGTAATTCGATATTGTTCATATTTGTTCATGATGGTATAATAGAAATATCTTAATGATGTCATATGATTATTCATGTTATTTTCCATGTTTCATATGTTTCTACTTTCATTATTATGATATTGAGATGATGAAGGTATGTCCTTCATAACCTTCGTTTGAAGATCATTATATCCTAAGGGAGATAATGCTTCGAAGGACGAAGGTCTTTAACCATTAATACTCTGTGTTGCCTTGTTCTTACCTCATAGAAGTTGAGAACAAGTCCCCAACAATGTTATTTACTGTTCATGACAAGATCATTATGTTAATTAGAACATGGAGCGACCACCCGGGAAAATAGTGCTACCACAACGGTGGTATGGGACGCCCTTGGCTGACTAATTAGGAAAGCTAATGGAGGACTACCTTACTTGAAAGGGGCAAGGGCAGTAGGGGAGTTGTCAGTATATGGAGGTTCTCGGGTTGATTTTGCTGCGTTGGCTTTTCAGACGGCGGATTCCTATATTGCGCTTTTTTCTGAAGCGGGTTTTTTGAAGCTAGTGGGACTTTGTAAAGACCTCATAATGTTACCCTGCCTCGCTTCCTTGGCAGAGGTGTATGAGGCCCGTACAACCCCGTGGCAGATGGGTAACATGACTTGTGGGTAAAGATGCGCAACCTCTGTAGAGTGTAAAACTGGTTTATCAGCCGTGCTCATGGTCATGAGCGACTCAGATCCTAACATGTGTAACTTATGGAATTAAATTTAATTAGACATTTGCATTGCATTGTGGTTTATTTATTAATTGTGATCTCTCATTATTTGGGTTGGTATTTACTTATACTTAGTATCTGCTAATAGAATTTGACCAACTTGTTAAAAGCGATGCTCAGCTTTAACCATTACTTATTGATCAGCCTGACAATTCACATGAACTCCCACCTTTGGGGAGTTCATACACATTATTCCCCACAACTTGTTGAGCTATGATCTTTTGTGAGCTCACCCTTGTGATATATAAACCCCCCATAGAAGAAGAATAGGTAGCCCAGGAGGAGGACTACTACGAGGAGTATGAGGAAGTCTAGGTGGTATCTCCTAGTCAGCTTGATGGCGCAAAAAATAATTATTAGTTCGCTTTATTGTTATCATTTATTTTTAAGACTCTTCCGCTATGTAATAATGATTGTGACATTTATCTCTATACACTCGGTCATTATATGTGTTGTTCTTCTTTGGCGCACATATGAGACGCACCCGGCTTTATCCCTTAAATCTGGGTGTTACAGAAGTGGTATCAAAGCAAAATGTTGACTGTAGGACAAAACCTAGATAGAACTGGACAAAACCCTTACCTACTTACCTTTACTCTAATTATTTCTATATTTTTCTTGATCCTTTCTCACCTTTGGCTGTTCTACTCTGACTACTCTTATCTTTTCTACTCTAGAAAGACACGGAGGATTTCACACCTTGGAATCCTACATCTAAGACTCCCTAAAGAGATAGGAGACCTAAGACAATATATATTCTCTATCTAATGTGTTTGGATGTTTGTTCTGATGATAAATGCTTGATTTGCTTCTTTGATTGACTGAAATAGTATAGCAAGGCATTCTAGCCTCTACCACCATAAGGTAATGTATTAGTATTAGTAGGTGACACACTAATCTACTGAGCTATTAAGACCCCAAAAGATCATGATCTAAGAGTGGATGTCTCGTAATTACTCTTCTTATCTGCAATTCTATTTTACCATGTGTTTCTAACCCAGATGGTCAATACCAGGAAGGGAGGCGGTATCGATCTACCTGCTAACGACCATCGCAGGAGGATTGTTAACCAACCACAACTAGAGATGAATCCTCCACCAACGGGAAGAGATCCCGTAGCTTCCGCTTAGATGCAGCTGCTGCAACAGATGACGAATATCATGACGGAAATGCAAGCGTTGATCCGTCCGGAACATCAGGAGATGCGCCTAGAGCGACAGGAGTTCTGGTAGGAAGGACTGGAATGGCAGCAACTACCACCTCCTCCACCACCACCACCAGGTCCACCCCGGGACAAGCACCGAGGATTCATGAGTCACAAGCCACCCACATTCTTCAGCTCCCTAGATCTTCTTCATGCTGATGATTGGCTAAAGACAGTGGATAAGATGCTCAACATTGCTCAATGTACTGATCGGGAGAAGGTTCTATACGCATCGGGTCGCTCACTGGCCACACTGCTAAATGGTGGGACTCCTACTGTGCTGCTCATGCTGCTGCTAATAATATTACCTTGGCAAAATTCTCTACACATTTTAGGAACTATCATATTCCTACTGGCCTGATGAAAATTAAGAAGAAGGAATTCTTGTCACTCAAGCAAGGCAATATGACAGTGAGTGAATACCGTGACAAATTCATCGAGCTATCAAGGTATGCTCCAGAGGAGGTTGTCGATGACGAAAGAAAGCAGGAGCAGTTCATGGAGGGACTCATTGGGCCACTCTAGTACCAGTTGATATCCCACACCTTCCCATCTTTCTAGAGGCTTCTGGACAAGGCCATCGCACTTGAACACAAACGTGTTTAGCTTGGCGAGATGAAAAGGAAGGCTATCACCTAGGGACAGGGGAGCAGTAGCATCCGCCCTCACTATGCTCCACCCCAGGGTACACTAGCTCGTCTTGGAGGAGGGCAACAATCTCACCAATGACCTACTCAGCAGACACCACAGGCGACTCCGCTTACTCTGCGCCCTCGTTAGGTTGCCACCACTGGCACCCCGGTGAGACCTTCTGGCCAGGGCACTACTACAGCACCACTTGCTTCAAGTGTGGTGAGGTTGGGAACTATGCCAATGCTTGTCCGAAGAGGAACCCCAACACACCGGCTCAAATTAATGTTTAGAGCAAGCAATAGACTCTAGCTAGCAACAAGGGGTTCAGTATTGCCAGAGTAAACCAAGTCAGTGTTGATGCTATTGCTGATGGTACTGATATTGCTATCGGTACATTCATTATTAATTCAGTTCCTGCAGCTATATTATTTGATTCTGGAGCTACGCACTCATTCATTTCTACTCGTTATGTCAATACAAATGAGTTACCTCTTCAAACTATGCAAAAACCCATGATAGTAATCACCCCTAAAGGGCCTATTAAAGCAAAATTTATGATCAACAGATTAACACTAACAATCATGGGGAGGGAATTCTGGTCTATGCTTATAGTATTAGAAGAGAGCAATATAGATCTGATTCTTGGTATGTCATGGTTAAGGAAAGCAAAGGCAGTTATCCATTGTGCTAAGGGAACTGTAGAACTCACTAGCCCAAAAGGAGAAAGATTCAAAGTCATGATTACCTTAACCCCCTCTATCAGACCTTCCATTTATCTAGTGGATGGTAAATTCGTGGGTAGACACATCCGTGTGGTTAGAGAGTTCCCAGATGTTTTTCCAGAGGAGTTACCTGGAATGCCACCGGATAGGGAAGTTGAGTTTGTTATTGATCTCTTACCTGGAACCGCTCCTATTTCTAAAAGGCCATACAGAATGTCAGTTGAAGAATTAAAAGAACTTAAGAAACAACTAACAGAGTTGCAGGAGGCGGGGTACATTTGTCCGAGTTCCTCACCTTGGGGAGCACCGGTTCTATTTGTACAGAAAAAGGATGGTTCATAGAGGATGTGTGTTGATTATAGATCACTTAATGATGTCACAGTTAAGAATAAGTATCCTCTACCTCGTATTGAATATTTGTTTGATCAGATGAGAGGTGCCAGGGTATGCTCTAAGATTGATCTCATATCGGGTTATCATCAAATGAAGATTAGGCCTTCTGATATTCCCAAGACGACTTTCTCTACCCGATATGGTCTATATGAGTTCATTGTCATGTCGTTTGGCTTGACTAATGCACCAGCCTAATTTATGAATATGATGAACAAGGTGTTTATGGAGTATCTTGATAAGTTCGTCGTGGTATTCATCGATGACATCCTGGTCTATTCCAAGAATGATGGTGATCATGAGGAACATATGCGACTAGTACTGTAGAAGTTAAGGGATAATCAACTCTATGCCAAGTTCAGCAAATGTGAGTTCTAGCTTGATGAAGTACCATTTCTTGGGCACATCATCTCCAATGGAGGAAAATCAGTGGATCTGGCTAAAGTGAGAGAGATAGTGGGATGGAAGATGCCAAGCTCTGTCACTGAAATCCAGAGTTTCCTGAGACTCGCGGGTTATTACCGACATTTTATTGAAGGATTCTCCAAGATAGCGAAGCCTATGACCTCACTACTAGAAAAAGGAAGGGAGTTTAAGTGGACTTATGAATGCCAAGAGAGTTTCAATCAACTGAAGTTTAAGTTGATGTCACCCCCAGTGTTGATTATATCAGATCTGGAGATGGTATTTCCTTATACTTAGTAACTGCTAACAAAATTTGACCAACTTATTAAAAGCAATGCTCAGCTTTAACCATTACTTATTGAGAGGACCTAGAGGGGGGGTGAATAGGTGATCCTGTAAAAACTTGAAACTAAATGCCACAAAACTTGATTTGGAGTTAGCACAATAAAGCCAAGTGTCTAGAGAGATGTTCTTGCAAAACACAATAACCAAAAAGAGATCAACACAGAGATGGCACAGTGGTTTATCCCGTGGTTCGGCCAAGTCCAACACTTGCCTACTCCACGTTGTGGAGTCCTAACGGACGAGGGTTGCACTCAACCCCTCTCAAGTGGTCCAAAGACCCACTTGAATACCACAATGTTTTGCTTTCACTTTACTATATCCCGCTTGCGAGGAATCTCCACAACTTGGAGCCTCTCGCCCTTACAATTTGATTATCACAAAGAAGCACAGAAGTAAGGATGGGATGAGCAACGCACACAAGACACAAAAATAGAGCAACAACACGCACACAAGTCACAACTTGAGCTCTCAACACAACTCGACAAGTTATCTACTCAAATGGAGCTCTAGTTGCTATCACAAGGAATCGAATGCGCGGAATTGGAGACTTGGTGCTTAGGAATGCTTAGAGAATGCTTTGTGTGCTCCTCCATGCGCCTAGGGGTCCCTTTTATAGCCCCAAGGCAGCTAGGAGCCGTTGAGAGCATTCCAGGAAGGCAATTCTTGCCTTCTGTCGCCTGGCGCACCAGACAGTCCGGTGCACCACCGGACACTGTCCAGTGCGGATTTCTTTCCTTCTGTGGCGCAGCCGACCGTTGAAGATCCAGAGCCATTGGCGCACCGGACATTGTCCGGTGCACACCGAACAGTCCGGTGCCCCCTTCTGACCGTTGGATCGGCCACGCGTCGCGCGCGGATTACGCGGCCGACTGTTGCCCCGGCTGACTGTTGGCTCACCGGACAGTCCGGTGCACCACCGGACAGTCCGGTGATTTATAGCCGTACGCCGTTAATCGCTTCCCGAGAGCGATGACTTCGCCTATGAATGGCTCACCGGACAGTCCGGTGCACCACCGGACAATCCAGTGATTTATAGCCGTACGCCGTTGATCGCTTCCCGAGAGCAGCCAGTTGACAGTCGCAAGCCTGGCGCACCAGACACTGTTCGGTGCACCACCGGACAGTCCGGTGCACCCAGACTGCGCAGAGTCTTGGCTGCTTAGCCAAGTCTTTTCCAAATTGGTATTTTCCTGTTTCTAGCACTTAGACACAATACATTAGTCTCCAAAACAATGTACTAAGTCTTAGAAACATACCTTTACTCTTGATTTGCACTTTGTCCATCAATTGGCATAGATTAACACTTAAGCACTTGTGTTGGCACTCAATCACCAAAATACTTAGAAATGGCCCAAGGGCACATTTCCCTTTCAATCTCCCCCTTTTTGGTGATTTATGCCAACACAACAAAAAGCAACTAAAGAAGTGCAACATCAATGCAAATGAGAACACAAATTTGTTTTGATTCAAATTTGGCATATTTGGATCATTCTTTGCCACCACTTGGTTTTGTTTTTGCAAATCAACCTCAATTTCCTATCTCTAAGTCAAACACACTTGTTGAGACATAAAGAGAGTTCTTCCAAGAGAAATTGATCAAATATTTCAAAAACTCCCCCTTTTTCCCATAATCAACTATTATCCCCACAAGAGGCCAACTTTTGACAAAAGAGACAACAAGAGAGTTTTGACACACCAAAAGCTTTTTGACAAACCAAAAGCTCTATTCTACTATTTTCAATATTCTCAAGTGGTAGTTGATCCATTTATTGCTTTGGCCTTATTTTCTCCCCCTTTGGCATCAAGCACCAAAACGGGATCAATCTTGGCCCCCTAAACCTCATTGCCTCACCAAAATCTTCAAATAAGAGTACAAAGGCAATAAGAATATGGAGATGAACTTGGAGTGAGTTACCCTCTCATCGGAGTGCAGTGGAAGTCTTGCATGGTCCAAGTTCACCTTTCCCTTTCAATCCTCCTTTGAGGCTAAATCAAGCAAGCTCAAACACATGGTTAGTCTCAAAGGGTCAAGTTGTAGCACATCTCCCCCTAAATATGTGCATCACTCACACATGGACTTTTGAGGTCTGGGGAGAGTTTGTACAACTTGAGCACCAGAAATAAACAAAATGCATAAGGGAACATGATCAAAGCATAATACACATGTATGCTACACATCAATCCAAGTTCCGTGAATCTAAGACATTTAGCTCACTATGTAGCCTGCAAAAGGTCTTCTCATCTAAAGGCTTGGTAAAGATATCGGCTAGTTGGTTCTCGGTGCTAATATAAAACACTTCGATATCTCCCTTTTGCTGGTGGTCTCTCAAAAAGTGATGCCGGATGTCAATGTGCTTTGTGCGGCTGTGCTCAACAGGATTATCCGCCATGCGGATAGCACTCTCATTATCACATAGGAGTGGGACTTTGCTTAGATTGTAGCCAAAGTCCCTGAGGGTTTGCCTCATCCAAAGTAGTTGCGCGCAACACTGTCCTACGACAACATACTCGGCCTCAGCGGTGGATAGGGCAACGGAAGTTTGTTTCTTAGAACTCCATGACACCAGGGACCTTCCTAAGAATTGGCACGTCCCTGATGTACTCTTCCTATCGACCTTACATCCAGCATAATCGAAGTCTGAATATCCAATTAAGTCAAAGGTAGACCCCTTTGGATACCAGATCCTGAAGCAAGACGTAGCGACTAAATATCTAAGAATTCGCTTCACGGCCACTAAGTGACACTCCCTTGGATCGGATTGAAATCTAGCACACATGCATACACTAAGCATAATATCCGGTCTACTAGCGCATAAATAAAGAAAAGAACCTATCATGGACCGGTATGCTTTTTGATCAACGGACTTACCTCCTTTGTTGAGGTCGACGTGTCCATCAGTTCCCATCGGAGTCTTTGCGGGCTTGTCGTCCTTCATCCCAAACCTCTTTAGCAAGTCTTGTGTGTACTTCGTTTGGGAGATGAAGGTGCCGTCCTTGAGTTGCTTCACTTGGAACCCAAGGAAGTAGTTCAACTCGCCCATCATCGACATCTCAAATTTTTTGAGTCATCACCCTGCTAAACTCTTCACAAGACTTTTGGTTAGTAGAACCAAATATTATGTCATCGACATAAATTTGGCACACAAATAAGTCACCATCACAAGTCTTACTGAATAAAGTTGGATCGGCTTTCCCAACCTTGAAAGCATTAGCAATTAAAAAGTCTCTAAGGCATTCATACCATGCTCTTGGGGCTTGCTTAAGTCCATAGAGCGCCTTAGAGAGCTTACATACGTGGTCGGGGTACCGTTCATCCTCGAAGCCAGGGGGTTGCTCCACGTACACCTCCTCCTTGATTGGCCCATTGAGGAAAGCGCTCTTCACATCCATTTGGAACAACCTGAAAGAATGGTGAGTGGCATATGCTAGCAAAATACGAATGGACTCTAGCCTACCCACAGGAGCAAAAGTCTCCTCAAAGTCCAAACCTACGACTTGGGCATAACCTTTTGCCACAAGTCGAGCCTTGTTCCATGTCACCACCCCGTGCTCGTCTTGTTTGTTGTGGAACACCCACTTGTTTCCCACAACATTTTGCTTGGGATGAGGCACCAGTGTCCAAACTTCATTTCTCTTGAAATTGTTGAGCTCTTCTTGCATGGCCAACACCCAGTCCTGATCTAGCAAGGCCTCTTCTACCCTGAAAGGCTCAATAGAAGAGACAAAGGAGTAATGCTCACAAAAATTAACTAATCTAGAACGAGTTGTTACTCCCTTGCTAATGTCACCCAAAATTTGGTCAACGGGATGATTCCTTTGAATCGTCGCTCGAACTTGGGTTGGAGGTGCCGGTTGTGCTTCTTCCTCCATCACATGATCATCTTGTGCTCCCCCTTGATCACACGCCTCCTCTTGATGAACCTGTTCATCATCTTGAGTTGGGGGATGCACCATTATTGAGGAAGAGGGTTGATCTTCCTCCATTTGTTCCTGTGGCCGCACTTCTCCAATCGCCATGGTGCGTATTGCGGCCGTTGGAACATCTTCTTCATCTACATCATCAAGATCAACAACTTGCTCTCTTGGAGAGCCATTAGTCTCATCAAATACAACATCGCTAGAGACTTCAACCAAACCTAATGATTTGTTGAAGACCCTATACGCCTTTGTATTTGAGTCATAACCTAACAAAAACCCTTCTACAACTTTGGGAGCAAACTTAGAATTTTTACCTTTCTTTACTAGAATGTAACATTTGCTCCCAAATACACGAAAGTAAGACACATTGGGTTTGTTACCGGTTAGAAGCTCATACGAAGTCTTCTTGATTAGGCGATGAAGGTACACCCGGTTTATGGCGTGACAAGCCGTGTTCACGGCTTCTGACCTAAATCGCTCGGGCGTCTTGAATTCTCCAAGCATTGTCCTCGCCATGTCAATGAGTGTCCTGTTCTTCCTCTCTACCACACCGTTTTGCTATGGTGTGTAGGGAGCGGAGAACTCGTGCTTGATCCCTTCCTCCTCAAGGTACTCCTCCACTTGAAGGTTCTTGAACTCGGACCCGTTGTCGCTCCTTATCTTCTTTACCTTGAGCTCAAACTCATTTTGAGCTCTCCTTAGGAAGCGATTGAGGGTCCCTTGGGTTTCAGATTTATCCTGCAAGAAGAATACCCAAGTGAAGCGGGAAAAATCATCAACTATAACAAGACCATACTTACTTCCTCCTATGCTTAGATAGGCGACGGGTTCGAAGAGGTCCATATGAAGCAACTCTAAAGGTCTTGATGTGGTCATCACATTTTTGGTATGATGAGAGCTTCCCACCTGTTTGCCTGCTTGACAAGCTGCACAAGGTCTATCTTTTTCGAAAGTAACATTTGTTAGACCTATCACATGTTCTCCCTTTAGAAGTTTGTGAAGGTTCTTCATCCCCACATGTGCTAAGCGGCGATGCCACAGCCAGCCCATGCTAGTCTTAGCAATTAAGCATGCATCTAGACCGACCTCCTCTTTTGCAAAATCAACTAAATAGAGTTTGCCGTCTAATACACCCTTAAAAGCTAATGAACCATCACTCCTTCTAAAGACAGACACATCTACATTTGTGAATAAGCAGTTATATCCCATATTACAAAGCTGACTCACAGACAACAAGTTATATCCAAGCGACTCAACTAAAAACACATTGGAAATGGAGTGCTCGGATGAAATAGCTATTTTTTCCTAACCCTTTCAACTTGCCTTGATTCCCGTCATCGAATATGATTGAGTCTTGGGAATCTTTGTTCTTGACGTAGGAGGTGAACATCTTCTTCTCCCCCGTCATGTGGTTTGTGCATCCGCTGTCGATAATCCAGCTTGATCCCCCGAATGCATAAACCTGCAAGGCAAATTTAGGCTTGGGTCTTAGGTACCCAACTCTTGTTGGGTCCTACAAGGTTAGTGACAATATCCTTAGGGACCCAAATGCAAGTTTTATCTCCCTTGCATTTTGCCCCTAATTTCCTAGCAATCACCTTTCTATCCTTTGTACAAATTGCAATGGAAGAATTGCAAGCATGATAAATTGTAGAAGGTTCATTAATTTTCCTAGGAACATGAACAACATTTCTTCTAGGCATAACATTTTTCCTAGTCAAATTTCTATTATGCATAATAGAAGAACTTGAGGCAATCATTGCATTTGAATTGTAAGCATTACAACACCTATCAAAATGAACATTTCTAGAAAATTTCCTATCATGGTACATGAAGGCATGGTTCTTTTGACAACTATTTGTCATAGGGGCCTTCCCTTTCTCCTTGGCGGGAATGGGAGCCTTATGACTAGATAAGTTCTTGGCTTCCCTCTTGAAGCCAAGCCCATCCTTAATTGAGGGGTGTCTACCAATAGTGTAGGCATCCCTTACAAATTTTAGTTTGTCAAATTCATCCTTGCTAGTCTTAAGTTGGGCATTAAGACTAGCCACTTCACCATTTAGTTTTGCAATGGAAACTAGATGTTCACTACAAGCATCAACATTAAAATCTTTGCACCTATTGCAAATCACAACATGTTCTACACAAGAGTTAGATCTATTTGCTACTTCTAACTTAGCATTCAAGTCATTATTAATACTCTTTAAGTTAGAAATAGACTCATGGCATGTAGATAGTACACATGAAAGCATTTCATTTCTTTTGACTTATAGAGCAAGAGAATTTTGCGCACTAATAAATTTATCTTGCTCTTCATACAAAAGATCATCTTGCTTTTCTAACAATCTATTCTTATCATTCAAAGCATCAATCAATTTATTAATCTTATCAATCTTAGTTCTATCTAAGCCTTTGAATAAGCATGAATAGTCAATTTCATCATCACTAGATTCATCTTCACTTGAAGAAGCGTAAGTACTAGTATTACGAGTGCTTACCTTCTTTTCCCTTGCCATGAGGCAGGTGTGATGCTCCTTGGGGAAGAGGGATGATTTGTTGAAGGCGGTGGCGGCGAGTCCTTCGTTGTCGGAGTCGGACGAGGAGCAATCCGAATCCCACTCTTTTCCAAGATGTGCCTCACCCTTTGCCTTCTTGTAGTTCTTCTTCTTTTCCCACTTTCCACTCTTCTTTTCCTGGTCACTCTCATTATCGAGACAATTAGCGATAAAATGACCAATCTTACCACATTTGAAGCAGGAGCGCTTCCCCTTCGTCTTGTTCTTGTTGGGGTGCTCCTTGCGACCCTTTAGCGTTGTCTTGAACCGCTTGATGATGAGGGCCATTTCTTCCTCATTAAGCCCGACCGCCTCAACTTGCGCCACCTTGCTAGGTAGAGCCTCCTTGCTCCTTGTTGCTTTGAGAACCACGGTTTGAGGCTCGTGGATTGGGCCATTCAATGCATCGTCGACGTATCTTGCCTCCTTGATCATCATCCGCTCGCTTACAAACTTCCCAAGTACTTCTTCGGGCGACATCTTTGTGTACCTGGGATTCTCACGAATATTGTTTAGAAGATGTGGATCAAGGACAGTAAAAGACATTAGCATTAGGCGGACGGCATCGTGGTCCGTCCATCGTGTGCTTCCATAGCTCCTTATTTTGTTGACGAGGGTCTTGAGCCAGTTGTACATTTGGGTTGGCTCCTCTCCCCTGATCATTGCGAATCTCCCAAGTTCGCCCTCCACCAACTCCATCTTGGTGAGCATGGTGATGTCATTTCCCTCATGTGATATCTTGAGGGTGTCCCGGATCTGCTTGGCATTGTCCAAGCCGCTCACCTTATTGTATTCTTCCCTGCACAGAGATGCTAAAAGGACAGTAGTAGCTTATGCATTTTTATGGATTTGTTCATTGATGAACATGGGACTATCTGTACTATCAAAGTGCATTCCATTTTCTACTATCTCCCATATACTTGGATGGAGAGAGAACAAGTGGCTACGCATTTTGTGACTCCAAAATCCGTAGTCCTCTCCATCAAAGTGAGGGGGTTTACCGAGGGGAATGGAAAGCAAATGAGTATTGGAACTTTGTGGAATACGAGAATAATCAAAGGAAAATTTTGAATTAACCGTCTTCTTTTTCTCGTAGTCGTTGTCGTCGTCCTTTTGGGAAGAAGAGGACTCGTCGCTGTCGTCGTAGTAGACGATCTCCTTGATGCGCCTCGTTTTCTTCTTCTTCCCGTCTTTTCTTTTGTGACTCGCGCCCGAGTTAGTAGGCTTGTCATCCTTTGGATCATTGATGAAGGACTCTTTCTCCTTATCATTGACCACCATCCCCTTGCCCTTAGGATCCATCTCTTCGGGCGATTAGTCCCTCACGTGAAGAGAACGGCTCTGATACCAATTGAGAGCACCTAGAGGGGGGGGGTGAATAGGTGATCCTGTAAAAACTTGAAACTAAATGCCACAAAACTTGATTAGGAGTTAGCACAATAAAGCCAAGTGGCTAGAGAGATGTTCTTGCAAAACACAATAACCAAAAAGAGATCAACACAGAGATGGCACAGTGGTTTATCCCGTGGTTCGGCCAAGTCCAACACTTGCCTACTCCACGTTGGGGCATCCCAATGGACGAGGGTTGCACTCAACCCCTCTCAAGCAGTCCAAAGACCCACTTGAATACCACGGTGTTTTGCTTTCACTTTACTATATCCCGCTTGCGAGGAATCTTCACAACTTGGAGCCTCTCGCCCTTACAATTTGATTATCACAAAGAAGCACAGAAGTAAGGATGGGATGAGCAACACACACAAGACACAAAATTAGAGCAACAACACGCACACAAGTCACAACTTGAGCTCTCAACACAACTCAACAAGTTATCTACTCAAATGGAGCTCTAGTTGCTATCACAAGGAATCGAATGAGCGGAATTGGAGACTTGGTGCTTAGGAATGCTTAGAGAATGCTTTGTGTGCTCCTCCATGCACCTATGGGTCCCTTTTATAGCCCCAAGGTAGCTAGGAGCAGTTGAGAGCATTCCAGGAAGGCAATTCTTGCCTTCTGTCGCCTGGCGCACCGGATAGTCCGGTGCACCACCGGACACTGTCCGGTGCGGATTTCTTTCCTTCTATGGCGCAGCCGACCGTTGAAGATCCAGAGCCGTTGGCGCACCGGACACTGTCTGGTGCCCCCTTCTGACCGTTGGCTCGGCCACGCGTCGCGCGCGGATTACGCGGCCGACCGTTGGCCCAACTGACCGTTGGCTCACCAGACAGTACGGTACACCACCGGACAGTCCGGTGATTTATAGCCATACGTCGTTTATCGCTTCTCGAGAGCGAAGACTTCGCCTGTGAATGGCTCACCGGACAGTCCGGTGCACCACCGAACAGTCCGGTGATTTATAGCCGTACGCCGTTGATCGCTTCCCAAGAGCAGCCAGTTGACAGTCGCCAGCCTGGCGCACCGGACACTGTCCAGTGCACCCAGACTGCGCAGAGTCTTGGCTGCTTAGCCAAGTCTTTTCCAAATTGGTCTTTTTCTGTTTCTAGCACTTAGATACAATACATTAGTCTCCAAAACAATGTACTAAGTCTTAGAAACATACCTTTACTCTTGATTTGCACTTTGTCCATCAATTGGCATAGATTAACACTTAAGCACTTATGTTGGCACTCAATCACCAAAATACTTAGAAATGGCCCAAGGGCACATTTCCCTTTCACTTATTGATCAGCCTGACACTTCACATGAACTCCCACCTTTGCTGAGTTCATACACATTATTCCCCACAACTTGATGAGCTATGATCTTTTGTGAGCTCACCCTTGCGATATATTACCCCCCACAGGAGAAGAATAGGCAGCCCAGGAGGAGGACTACTACGAATAGTACGAGGAAGTCTAGGTGGCGTCTCCCAGTCAGCTTGATGGCGCCAAGAAATAATTATTAGTTTGCTTTATTGTTATCATTTATTTTTGTAAGACTCTTTCGCTATGTAATAATGATTGTGACATTTATCTCTATACACTCGGTCATTATATGTGTTGTTCTTCTTTGGCGCACATATGAGACGCACTCGGCTTTATCCCTTAAATCCAGGTGTGACATACGAGTACAATAAAGCTCTTTCATCTTGGTCTCTGCCACCATAGTCACCTCCAACGTCGACCTTCTGGGTCCTCGGCTTGGGCGGAGAACTTCTGAAGCTCTGAGGCAAAGAGAAAGGGATAAGGAAAACCTCAAAGGAGCAAATGACTCGGGTGCAAGTGGACAGGAAGAAGGGGCTACCTCTAGTCTCCTTGTGCGCCCATGAGAGCTCCATGTCCACCTCCTCCAGACGAGTGTTATCCTCTTCAAGGGACGACTCAATCTCACCAGCGCGGAGAGTTGTCTCGTGAATGGTTTTCTGCAGTCAGGACCCCTCATCCTGGAGGTGGTGGGCATCGCCCCGAGCGTTGTCAAAATCTGAACCAAGGAGCGCCACCTCGATTCGCAGCTGGTCCATAGTGCGACGAAGCACGATGAGCTCACACACCATTGCCACAGAATCTCCACGCGCAATAGTTCAGCTTCACGTCGGGTGGCCTACAACGCCTCAACAAGATGCTACAATGGGTACGCTAGATGATGAGCAAAAGGATAAGTCAGAAGGCCAATAGAAGGGACGACTGGTCAGGAGCCCTCACCTCTCCATAGGGGATGAGATCCCATGTCACCAATGCTTGGGTAATCGACACCACCTCCCCAAGTTTGCCGAGCATGTCCCCGATGATCTGCAAACTCGCATTGGTCCACGAAGAGGTTGACTTGATGCGATTACACTCCTTTGAATACGCTCATGGTGCATCGAAGGGAGGAAGGGGACTCTCTTCATCAGCCTCTATAGTCGACACGACCGGTACGGCCACCACTGAGGAGGGGGAACGGTGGAAAACATCCGTCGTTATGGAGGCTGAGCTGCATCTAGGGGCACACCGCCGCAGATTGTCCACTCCCCCCACAACACCTAGAAGAAGGGGGTGACGAGCAATGGTGGCAGAAGCAGAGTAACCGCCTCCGTTGGTGAAGATGCCTTGGGGACAAGCACATTAGCCACCCAAGCCTCCCCCGCGACGGTTGTGGAGGGCTACGGTTCGAAGGGAGCCGCGTTGAGTGCCAACACCTCCGCCATCTCTAGGGCAACCGGTGGAGCTGGCAAATAGGCCCCAACGACAAATGGTGTGACAGCCTTGATTGCTGGAGGAACTGCTCCCCCTAGAGCTAGGGCACGGGGGTTGAAGCAGACACGGATCCCGCCTTCACCTCTAGCGTCGCATCCTTCACCGACTTATGTGACATATGGGCGCGGATCGAGGAGTCAAAAAGAAGCGAGAACAAGGAACAAAGGCCCAAATCAAAAGAAAGGATCAACAACTTATCGAGAGGAGCGCTTTCGTGTGGTCACCCTCGGCGAAACAGCCGGGCATGCCAGAGGCTGCAGCATTGTCTAGGGCACCGTCTAAGGTGGTACCTCCGCCATGTGATGACCTGCCAATGCCGGAGGCACAAGGCCCAAAGACATGATGCCACCCGCTCTGCTCCTCCCTTGCTACACCCGAGGACGGCGACCTCCACGTGACGCATTGACGGCGCCACAGATGTAGCGGGGTCGTGGGCCCGTTCCACCTTTCGCATGGTAGGACGGGCCACCTACCATCACTAGAACGTCTGTTCCCCCAGAGCCTATGGAAGAAGGGTGTAGAAGCTCCCTGGCTTTGCGCGAGCTAGATGGGAGACCATTTTCCCCTTCTTCGCTTTAAGGCGATTCATGCGCTTTGCCAAGGTCTCTCCTCCCACGCCCCGTTTCCGTTTCTAATCTTTCTCGACGTTAATAACCTCTAGGAGGAGCAGAAGGCAGGGCGACATGGGCCTAATCTCTTGCGAAACCTACATCAAAATGAAAGAAAATGAAAGGCAAAAGAGCGAAGAACACCAAGAGAAGGAAACCTACTAGATCACGGACAATATTTTTGCGAAGGGGATGGAGCGAATCCTCATCCATAAAGGAGCCCAATGGCATAGCTATGATGGCCATCATTCGGGCCTCAATCTTGGATAGCGCAAGTGGCGTGAAGGAGTGGCGATCGTGGTCATTGACGCTGGAGTACTGATACATCGGTTTCTGACAGGCCATCAAAGACTGGATCAGGAGGTGCATGAAGACGTGTACCAACCGTGCCCCGGAAAGACCCCATTGTTTCAACGTCTCAACCGCCTCCAAGAGACGGTCCACCTCGCTCTTGAGGTTTGCGTCAGTCCCAGAGTGGTGCTCCTCTGCCGAAGTCAGCTCCCAACCAGTAAATTGTGGGGCGCTCCCAGTGACGTTCCTGGCATAAAACCACTCGTCTTCATATCGAACGGAGGAGGGAAGGGGCACCTTGAAGTACTCTTTTTCCGGCCAGTTCGGAGTTGTATGTTGGCTGACCCGACATACGGTTGGCCGCCACAACACGGGGACACTCGCACGTTGAAGAGGTATTGCCACAGCCCCCAGTGCGGGTCGATCCCCATGAATGCCTCACATAGCGTGATAAAGCACACTATGTGGTGAATGGCATTGGGATGAACGTTCTGCACCTCCAGCTGATAGTATTGAATAAGCCCACACATGAAGGGATGTAGGGGAGGCCAAACCCGCGTTCGTAAAAGGACGCGAGCAAAACCACCTCGTCGTCCCCAAGATGGATCACTTCCCCCTCGCCCTCCAGTCTTCACCCTAAAACATCCTTCAAGGGAATAAACCTTTTTTCTCTAGGCCATGGAGGCGACTCTCTTGGATCTGGCTGACTGGAAATGATGCCATAGGCGCAAGGAGCAATCCGAAACGACGCAAAGAGGAAGAACAGCAGGGGAGATTCTGAGAGGTAGAACGTAAGGATATGGTAAGTAAAAACTAACCCTAGGCGCACTCTCCCTTTGTTTACACGAGTTGGTAGGGGGCGGCCACGAATAAAGGGTGAAGGAACCACCACTTCGATCAAGGGACGACTCAGGTATCGACCAAAGAGGCCATGTGTTTTGCAAGACCTCGCCGCCTAGGGCACAACAGTAACGGGCGAGGAGATTAGATAGACCACCATGGAACCCAAGCATGACGTAGAAGACAAGCCGTTTCACGTCCCATTAGGCCACCCACGCTAAGAAACATCATGATGGCACCCTATTACTATCGCGCTAGAGCAGTAACTGCCCTGAACCAGCCATGTGAGAAACTGGAATGCGTTTAGAAATCCCCACGCAGAGCGAGGGGTGGACCGAGCAAGCTCTTAGCGAGCCATGGGTTGGGTAACCGGCCCATAGGTCATTTTCTCGAATCCACATCTAAGGTTGTACCTCTCATTCAACCGTAGAAACCCGACCGACGGGATGGCCATAGAGCCCCCTTTGGTCGGGAAGACCAGCCAAAGGGCCGGTACGAGATCAAATAAGGAAGGACTTGATGAGATGCCCCCAATGGGATGAGATCCCTAGTGGGACCACTCATCGTACATACATCCAGCCGAAGGGTGGTCGGATCTCACTTGGATAACCCGTTCACAGCTCGATGCCCCCTCCACGCGCCAACTAAGCTAGAGGATAGGGACCCTCCCTTCACAAGGACTCAAAAGGGACCTCCTCGAAGGGAGATGCGTGCACAAAAGGAATCAAGCCACTGAATCAAAGAAACAAGTGTCGGAAGACAGCCAATAGACTCACGGCCGGTGCGTGACCAACCATCGCAGAAAAGGGTCCACCCCTTACACCGCATAAACCCCTAAGCAATCCACATAGATTACTCAGAGGCTCGGGGGCTACATCTAGCAGATGCGCTCATGTGCCCCAAGACCGAGGCTATCAAAAGTAAGCCAGGAAGAGGAGATAGAATCATGCCCGGTGCGTGACAAACCATCGTTGAAAAGGGTCCATCCCTTACACTGCATAAACCCGCAAGAAGTCCACATGGACCACTCAGGTGCTCGGTGCACCTAAAAAGGCAACCCCTCGAGAAAAGCCTCTGCCCAACTCCAATGAGTTACACAAAGGCTCGGGGGCTGCTGTCGGGTACTTGAGAACCGGGTGTCCAAAGAAGACCCAAAAGGCCCCCAAAGACGGCCCACCTGGCAAGTAACCCAGCGGGGCGGGTCTATCGACCAACTCGCATGCCGAACTACTCGACAGGGTGGGACCGTTGACCAACCCACCTGACGAACAACATGGTAGGGCAGGACGACCGACCAACCCGCTTGATGACCAATCCGCTCACCGAGCAACACTGCCAAACAACCCAACGAGGCGGGGCTGCCGATCAACCTGTCTGCTGAGCAACCCGGTGAGGTGGAGCTACCGATCAACCTGCCTGCTGAGCGACCCAGCAAGACGATATTCAGCTCTCGAACGAACACGTCTACAGTGGGGGAAGACCCGACCTAGCACTATCAAGCCATGATGGCACAATGATACAGATGAACACCAAGCCATGTCCAGACCATGGGAGTAGTACCGAAGGGTATCTATCAAGCACAACACCGAATACGTATCCCCACTCACAAGTGGGACCAGTTAACCCCAGCCGTAGGGTCCTCAGCATCGGGGTCCCTATAGTGACCCATATGCTAGAGGGGATGGGGCGATACCAAGGATACGCCATACCAGGCATACGCTTACGAATGATGGAAGGTGACGCTAAGGGGATCATGGAAGTTGAAGCTATACTAAAGACATCCCTAAACCTCACCTCGAGCTGACTCAATAGGACCCACCAAGCACCACTACGTCTATATCAGAATAGCTAGAGGAACCCATACAGCGAACGGACAAGACGCTACGACAAACCAGGGGTACGGCGGCGCACGACCTAGCAGATGACACCATAGGGGCTACAAGGCCCAAAAGAAGGAGGCCAAAACTCCAGCCCAGTAGAATACTAGTTCTCATTGTAAAGTCTACTCTTGGGCTATAAAAGGGCAAGACCACCCCCATCTACGAAGACATACAATCCATTCACAACTGCACACAAGCACCCAACTGTAAGACGCTCCAAGCAATACACAATCATCACTACACTAGACTAGGGCTCCAGCCTGAACCAGTATAACCCCCTGCCTCAGATCCATCTTTGAGCTCCCTGGAGTTCACCATTCAGAGTGAGTCCGCGCTAGCATCCATGCTGAACACAAATATTTTTTGTCCCTCGGTTCCCAAAACCATGATATGCTCCATCTACACGCCCATTTTATTCCCTAGGTGTCCAGGAATTATTAATGACACAAATATGTTTTGTCTTTGAAAGCATATGATGGGGGGAGATTGATGGGGATAACGAACATGGGCCAACATGTGTATGGGGTAGTGGTCGTTCCATAGGAATTGAACCCATCTATGGCTAGCGCAACATGTACATTACGAGCCTCTTTGGCTTTCTCATGGTGAATGACATCAAACTGGGTCCATGCTTCACCATTGAATGTGTGTACCATCTTTTCAGGATTGTATTGATTGCCATTTTGTGCCATGTCATCTATTTTGTGGATTCCTTGGTCATGTATAGACGTTGGATCCTTGGTATGAACGGAAGGTGGCATAGGATTGTCATGAGGATTTCGAGCTGCCTCTTCTATCCATCATCAAATTCTACCTCCATGAACCTAGACGATTTACACTTCGAACAATACTTTGCCTCTGCGTATTCTTTCCTAAATTGGACACAACCCTTCATACAAGCATGTATCTACTCATACGTCATCTTGAGTGCATGAAGGTACATGCTCTTTGACAAAACGTGGTCCTCTGGAAGCAGCTTGTCAATAACTGTCAACAAACCATCGAAGGCTTCTCGACTCAGGCTGTACTGTGACTTGAACATTGTTATACGTCTAATGGCATTCAATTGAGAAACCTTTGACTTGTTGTGAAGTGGTTTCTGTGCCGCATCAAATATGTCATAGAACGCCTTTGTGGTCGCCTCTAGCTCGTCCTCCATACATCCTTCAGCGAACTGTGCCTCGTAATAGTCGTTCAACATGTCTGCTACCCCAGCATCAGCATCATAACCCTCGATGCGTTGTATCACCACCTCCTCTCTCGTATGAAGCACTTCACCATGGAAGATCCACCGAGTATAGTTTGGCGTAAATCCATTCTTCCAAATATGTTCTCCCATGGACTTCTTTGTTTTCCTTTTCCTATTGACACATTTGTTGCACGGACATGGGACTAGAGTCGCACCTTTAGTAGTTTCGCCAAATGCTCATTCCAAAAAAGCATCGGTCTTTGTAACCCATTCAGGGGTCACATCATTCCTTGTTACACGGCCCGTGTAAATCCACTTACGGTCCTCCATCCTCTAACATATATAACTAAGTATAGTATAATATAAACATGTAATGCATGTACACAACGTTCCTACCTTCTAATAGATGAGGATAGGTCCTAATCCCACCCTCGATTGCATAGATGCATGGGGTTAGTTCCATGCTATACTCTGATTTGAGACAAAATTTTGGCACCACCTCCCCGCTGTTCTATGGATATACGTCCGACCAGGGAGAGTGTGTATCTAGAGAACAATAGGGAGGTGATGCTGAAACTCTATCTCATACCAGAGCTGAGCATGGAAACTAACCCCATCTACACAACTGCAGACTGTCCAAAAAACATGGACAATTCAAAACAAATACATTTGTAGATATGCAAAGATCTGCATATCTACATCGTATCTCTTTCGAACAGAAGATGCCTAACTGGGTTACATGATCTACGACCATGATACAGAAATCGAGGTTATACCTAGGGTAGCAGTGAAGTTAGGCTAGCGGGGCTGTGGCGGGTGGTGCAGTGGTGATGCGACACATGCAGGCAAACCCGCAACGGCTAGGAAGACCTCTACAAAAAAATAAACACCAGCCTATCAACAAAAAAATTTGGCAACACCTCCCCCACACACGGAGGTTTCCAAAACCTGCTAATAAAAGTAACAACACACTCGCTGACATGCAAAAATACATCAACAACACAATGGCCGACAACCACATATACTTCAATCTATGCACTACAAAAGACAATATAAATACTAACCAAATGTTACTTAAATTGATCGTAAATCTATGACTTAACAAGTCATTAAGTCTTAGTAGGCACCACACGATCAGTCCAATGAAAATCCCTAACATTCCTACTAACATTCCACCCACTCCATAAACAAAAAATAATAAAAGCCTAACCTTGCATTGACCCATATAACCGTGAAAATTGTTTAAATCAGTATGATATGTAGCTACTCGTGCGGAGTTTCTCACCTTGTGATCCAGTATTGAGACGACGATGTGACGGTGACGTGGGGTGTTCGGGGCAGTGACTAGAGTAGGGGACTCAACCAACAACAGCGCGAGATGAGCGAGGATGTGGGGCTAGGGCTTGTGGCCAGAGGCTGGAGGCAAGGGGCCAAGGTGGGTCGCCGAACCAAGCGATGAGGGGGCCGAGGACGGTTGTCAAAGACAAAGCCGACAATGTGGCTGGTGGCGGCAAGGGGTGGTCGGGGCCGGTGAGGGCGAGGGAGCATAGTGCGGGCCGGTAGCGTGAGATGGCGTGGAGAATATGGAAGTGAAGGGTACGGTCCTGCATGGTTAGGTTTAACTTACATCGCTTTGTCGAGTGCTCAGGATCTAGCACTTGACAAAGAACTTTTATTTTTAAAAAATAAAACTTTGTCGAGCGTCTCACGGGCGACACTCAACAAAGATCTTTTTTATTTTTAAAATATTCTCACTGGTCGCATTTTAATCACCACAGTTTCGACGTAATATGATACTCTGACAAATATAAATTGATCCATATTTATCATAAGTCATATTTTTAAAACCACTGGATCGCAAGTTCACGGTCTTGTTTCGTGAGCTTGGTGTTCAAAAATTCTGGTCTGTTCCTCAAATAGGTCTTAACTTGTGCTAAATAACATGAATATCATTCTTGCATTCACTGTTTTCCATTTTTCGAGTGACTTACAATTCAAATTTGAATTGATCGAACAAATTCAATTAAACAAACTAAATCTAACAGGTATAGCAAACACTTTGATAATTGTGCCAAAATTGAACATGTAGGTATATATACTGTAGAAAGACAATAGAAAAAGTGCGGAAAAATAAAAAAAGCAAGTAAACTTTGTCAAGTGTCTGCTAGTGACACTTGGCAAAGACTTACTTTGTCGGGTGCTTTCTTATAGCACTCGAGAGTTATTTTGCCGAGAGTCTCCTAGGGGCACTTGGCAAAGTTAACGGACGTCAGTTGTCGCCGGTAGCTAACGATGCTTTGCTGAGAGCCCATTTTTACCAAGTATTGAGCACTCGACAAAGAAGTTTTTGCTAAGAGCCTTTTTATGCCGAAAGTTTTTCTCTTGGAAGAGATTCTCTTCGCGAAGTGCCATTCTATGTCGAGTGTAGCACTCGGTAAAGTGTGTTTTGCCGAGTGCCGGATAAATAGCACTCCCCAAAGATTCAGGCACTCGGCAAAGAGTCAGATTTCGGTAGTGAATATTGGGTGGATTCCGTTAGTGAATATTGGGTATCATCTTCAACATCCGATCTCAACTATGATTCTTTTAAATTTTAATACTACCAGCAACATACAAAATACATATACTTATTCATTGGCTATAAGTTCACAATATATGGTTCTACCACAAGATATGCAAATGAATATGAAAATTGGTTACGAGATTAATAACTATAGAAAATTACTCTTGATTTTCATATGGTTCACACCATGCTAATAAAACAAAAGTCCTGCCAATAAAATCAGCATCCTATACAAATGCTAATTCTCATGAATCAGCCTCATATGATGCTAATATATAACAATTGCCAAAATAATAAAATTTCATTCAATAAGACATTCGATTGCTAACATTCATGATTTGACTTTCTGTGTTAGTAATAGCTATAACTTAATCAACAAAAATCCAGCTAAGGCATGCTAGTACCTATGGTAATGATTCACCTTCACATGTTACTGATAAATATAACTGAACCAATGAAAATTTAGCATCAGATGCAGGAGTTAATGATCACAATTTGGCTTCATATTTAACTTTTAATCTCTACTATCTATTAAGCCGGTAGTCTAGACCACGACACTACCATGACTTCACCCTCCCCAGACCCCACCGATAGATATGCGGCCCGTCGTAGCCTCTATTGGTCATTCTGGTCTCGAGGCCCAAGCATGGGGGCCTTGCATCGGAGGCCCAAGCCTAACACAACTAGCTTCAGTTTCGGTACACCTGGTAGCTCGACAGCCGACAACAATTAGCAACAATGACATGCACGTAGAAGCGCCAGTTGAGTTTAAGCGCAGAAACAACCCCAGTCCCAGCAGTGTGTAGCTAACGGCAAGTCTCCGGAGCAGCACAATGGCTTTTTTATTGCTTCTCACTTACAAGTACAGTTGTAGTATCGGTTCATGTACGCACACACTCACACCAAAACGCACACTAACTCACCCCTATCGTACACAAGGAGACCATGACTCCACCCTCCCCCAGGCCTGTGCACGCTAGCCAACACCCGCGTCCTCCGCACGACACACCCCAGCTGGCCTCCAGGTTCTCGCGTTCGTGCGGATTGGCTCTCGCAAGGAACTGCCTCTGCCAGCAAACCATGACCTCTGCGCCAGTCACCAGTCTTCATGCCATCCACAAACTCCATGCCATGTTAGTCATTGCGTCCACCCGCCCACTCCACAACAGACCCCCGCCCGCTTCTCACGCTGTCGGTACTCCACCTGTAAGAAGGATGGCGTCCGCCTAGATAAGGTTGCATCGGCGTCTCCCATAGCTGCCACTGCTGAATGCCGATTGATTGCAATAATTGGTGGGAGCTTTCCTCACTAACCTAACCAGCCAATAACTCACGATCGAGTGTCATCCCGCCAGACGCTCGTCCACAAGCTCGACGACGCCTAGATGAAGCTGATGCTGAGGTTTTGCCTCGCCGCCACCCCCTCAACGCCGACATCAGCCTCAGGTCCGGATTTGGACCCGCAGCAGCCACCGTCGTTCCCGACCATGAGGCACCATCAATGGCGATGGCGTCGCTGATCGGCGACGAGTCTCCCCATGACGCCCAGATGAGGTTTGTTGTTTCGTATATATGTTTCATATTAATTTTTTACTCCCATGGAAACGCACGGGCACAAACCTAGTCATAGTTGAATTAGTGAAATTTCAGTTATCATAAAAGTGCCATCAACTAGAAATGGAGCATACGATTTACCTACCCTATTGCAGGAATTCAATGACTGTTATGCTTCATAGCTATATGAATATGGTGGAATTGAGTGGTAGTTTGCTTGTATTTAAAGTTTTGATGTGTATCTGGATCTGTAAGAAAATTTAATAAATACCTTTGTTGATAAGTGGAAATAAGATCAACATGATGCAAATTATTATCATATCAAACCAGAATCCTGTAAAGAAGAAAAGGTATTATTGATTGACATAATATTGGCAAAGAAATATATGATTCAGATTTAAGTGAGTATTTGGTTGATAAAACCAAACAAGTCTAGTTATAGTAAAACATGGGAAGAACATAAATTGGCTAGATTTGATTTTTCTAGCTAAAGGCATTATGTCTTTATCTAGTGGCTAATCGTGTTGTTCATGATTTACAAATTCACTATGGTAAAACACAAAACTTCCGACGACCAAAGCCGTCGGACATAAGCCTCAAACCGTCAGACATAAACTATGTCCGACGGCATGGGCTTATGTCCAACGGCACCTAACCGTCGGACATAAGGGGTCGGAAATAGTAGTATGTCCGACAGAAGCCGTCGGACATAGGCTATCTCCGACGGCCGCGTCAAGCCGTCGGACATAATGCGTGTCAACCGTTTTAACAGTCACAGGTGGGGCCCACATCCCTTATGTCCGACGACCTAACGTCGGCCGTCGGACATAAGACCTTGTTATCTCCGATGGCCTACCTTAAGCCGTCGGACGTAACAGGCTCTTATGTCCGACAGCCTAGCGTCAGCCGTCGGACATAACAAATTTTAGTAATTGCAAAAAATACTGTTTTTTCAAATTTCTGACATTTATAAAAAACACAGATTGCATGCACATATACACATAGTTCATATACAACACATATTCACAATCACAAATACATTCACATAAGTATTCACATTCACAAATTTAACGTCACCTGACATTCAGAAACATATAGTTCCAAATAGTTGCAACAAGTCTTTTACATCAACATATAGTTCCAAAATAAAAACTGACATTGTTCGACAGATAGTCTTTGACATGAACACTGACAGTTCCAAATTAAACACATTTGATGAACTATCACTCATATCCATCGCCTGGTTAGTTCGAGTTATAGCCACTTCCTCCAGCTGGACTCTGCGTTTTAAAAATGTTGTTCACCCAAGAATGTGATGCGTCGTCTTGACTAGACCCATCTCCAGGTGCGGCAGCTGAAGCGGGTGGTATCTAAAATCCCTATAACACACGCACATGAAATAGTAACTCAGTTTTTTATTTAAACACATAAGGCATCTATGAACATGTCACACACGCATATGTGTACGTACCATAGGGAATTGTGATGGAGGCGGAGGTGGAGGCGACAACATTGGCATTGACATTGCAAAGTCCGGAGGCGGCATCCCATATGTCGGCATCGGGACGCTCGCTTGTTGTGCCAGTTGCTAAAAATTATATACAAGACATTGTTGAGAAAATAAGGTACACATCATGTGTTTTTAGTTGTTATGAACAAAATGTTACTTCAACTGACCGAGAGAAGAGCTTGATTATGGGCCTGGAGGTTTGCATAATACTCATCCTTCTTCTTCTGGTACTCAGCTTGTTGTATCTGGTACTCCAATTGTTCCCTCAAAACTAATTGATGATACTCTGCCTGTTGACGCAATACTGCAAGCTCTATCTCTTGGGCGGATGATCGTGAACGGGACGACTGCGAAGACGAGGATGTGGACTGTCATCCACGACGTCTTAGCTCCCTAGAATCAATCATAGAATAAAAAATACCCAACCTACAAGAGTGAACTATGCACTTAGTATAGTAAATCATGGACTCAGTTGAATCGCAAGAATATGAGAATAATTTTGAAATCCAAATCAAGTAATCCCACCGTCCATGGGCTTGTCCTCCTACGCTAGCATATGCTGCCTGAGGGTCGATTGGCTAGCTCCTCCAATCGTACTCCTGTCCATGGCGTTGAACCATCTCCTACCCATACGAAGCCTGGAGGCAAACAATAACAAATATAAGTGCATCACCAAATAGATGGACAAACACATAATAGAGTACCAAAAACTCACTAGACGGTCGGTGGCCGTCTGAGTGCATAAAACATCAGGATTCTGAGGATCAGAACCCCTATGCCCTTGCATATACACCTCCACATCCATGGCGTACGACCGGATTTGACTTCCTGTACATACAAGTTAGAATGACACATTTCTATGTTATTCGAAGTTACAACATACTGTGACATACCATTCGCTTAGCCAAGCGCACATGTCCATCACCGCCGTAGTTGTGGAACGATTTAGTCCCACAGTTTCCCCTGTTCCTTTCGGAAATGGCACGAAACTCAAGGGAAGCCCACCATCTGCACAAGGTCCGATAACCCTCTGATCGGGTGGCCATTCACGGCACCGACACCTACATGAAATTTTTTCAATAAAGCAATTACATGGATTCGTGCGATATGAGATGCAACAACTTATTTACCTCAAGGTATTGCTCCTTCGTAAGGTAAATTGATGACCACTCCGCCTTGGTATTCGGCATTGGTCGATCATCAACACTTGCTCTGTACCATGCCTTTATAGCCTGAATTCGTGCATAGTACATTGCATCTGCAACGACATCGTTTGCATTATACTCAAACACGTAACGAGCATTCATATCATATGATCCATCGTCCAGCAACTTGTACCGTTTCTGCAAAAAAACAGTGTTATCATAAAAGCAACCATATATGGGATAACTAAATTAGTAAAAACAATTTATACCTAGAATGCATCCCAAACTAGTGCATGTGTGTTGCCAAACGTTCTACAGACACCATAGCGATAATGCTCCCAAGTGGTGGTGGGGACAGACTCGCCACTTGGCAAAGTCACAAGACCAGTGCAGATGAACAAGATTACCAAGGACCATGTTCACCTGCCTGTAGTGTCCTGTGCCTGTGAACGAATCTTTGTCGTCACGGTCAAACCATCATCATTTTCAACCTCTACGAATCTACGCTCACCACATACAGTACACTTCTTCTCACTCGCAGTCTCCTTCCAGAAAAGCATACAGTTATTGTCACAGACATCGATTTTTTCGTAGTCCATACCGAGCCCAGATAGCAACTTTTTGGACTGATACATGTCCTTTGGCATCTTGTGATTCTCCGGAAGTACATCACTAATCAAGTTCAAAAGCTCCTTGTAGCAGTTGTTTGAGAATGCAAACTTAGATTTAATAGCCATAAGTCGAGTCACAAATATAAGGACGGTCACTTTCGTGTGCTCATGCAACGACTCTTCGGCAGCTTTAAGGAGCTCGAAGAACTTCTGAACCTTAGGTGTAGCTGGATCCTCGTAATCGGTGGGTTGACCGGGGTTCTCCGAATCAATGGTTAGAAGCTCATGGCATACATCGTTAAGCATCTCTTCCATCCTATCATAGTCCCCCTCTTTATGTGACTGAACTTCCGATACAATACGAGGAGGTGGGTCCTCACTGTGGTGCACCCACACCTCATAGCCTGGCATATAACCGTTCTTACAAAGATCTATCGATATTGTCCTCCTATCAAGGAAATAAATGTTCCGACACTTGCTACAAGGGCACCTAACATCGGTTCTAGTCTTTGACCGAGCAAAAGCGCGGTCGAGAAACGCGTTAGTCTTGGCAACCCACTCACTTGATAGAGCACATCTTTTCTTTCAACCTTCATACATCCATCGATGATCCTCCTCCATTAGATAACTTGATTACTTTTTCTTGATTAGTTAAGTAAATCACCCCCTATATCTACAGGAAAGGATAAGTAAATTATGTAGTTCAACTAATAAACTACCACTAAGTAAACTAAAACAATGTCACGAGTTCAACTAATAAACTACCACAATAATATATATAAAATAACATATAATATATACAAAATAACATTGTCACGAGTGCCAAATTATATAAAATAACCTTATTTCCTAGGGCATAATAAAAACCCTCGGAAATTAAAAGTTTAAATTATCTAAACACCACTAAGTAAACTAAAACAAATTAAATTTATTAGATAATCAAATTCCGGTCGCCGGACATAGCAAGCTAAACAATATTAAACATATAAAAATTATAATACTGACAAAAGACAACTAGAAAACAATATATATACATCGACAAAATTAAAAATACTCACTTATCGGGTTGACGGCGGGACGGTGGTCGGCTTGGGCGGGGCGGGGGATGAGTCGGGGCCGCCGGCGTCGGGACAGGTGCCGGGGCGGCGGTGGTGGGCGCCTGGGCACGCGCGGGCGGGCACAGGCTGTGCGAAGGCGGTGGCTGCAGCGGTGGGCACGGGCACGGGCGTTGGCGGCGGCGGCAGCGCGGCAGAGAAGCCGCAGCGCGACAGAGAAGATCGATGTGGAAATGAAACAGCGCGCGGGGCCTGGTCCGCGTTAAAATATCTTATGTCCGACGGCTATCAGTTCGGCTGTCAGACGTAAGCTTATGTCCGACGGCCTCTCTGACAGCCGTCAGAGGTTAAATGGCCGTCGGATATGCGTAGTTTTACTGTAGTGATTATACCCAAACTATGTTCAGTTATGAAGAATCGCCAAGATATCTACAATGGTATTGAAACAGATCTGCGAGAGGGGATCCCCCTGTCATAAGCCTTTGCGTATACTAAAAAAGGGCCTACTTCATCGTTAACTTTCACCCCTATGTGCCATCCTAATACTATAGTTTGAATCAAAGTGCGTCATTTATGTGAGAATCCTTTCATATAAGCATTGCTTGTTCAAGGTGTTCGAACCAAAAATGAGTGCGCGGACGGTCCGGCCCTGAGGCCGGACGGTCCGCGGTCCGGACAGTCCGCGCCTGTGGGCCGGACGGTCCGTGCGTGCGCAGAACAGATTAGGGTTCCGAGTTTTGTGCTACGGTTGTTAGCTAAAATCAGGGGATAAGCTCGGAAATTAGTTTGTAAAGGGTCCAGCCCCCCTCCTCTATAAATAGAGAGGTCTACGGCCGATTTGTAATCAACAATCGAATCAATACAACTTTTATTTCGCATTTTATCTTAGGAGTAGTTCTAGTCTAGTTTAGGTTTAGTCTTCCAATCCCCAAAATCTTCGTCTCTCTCCGGCTCTACGTCGATTAGAGGAGTCTAGGTCGGCCGGCCCGAGCCTAGACACCACCTAGGATCTCTACTCCCCGACGGGGTCCCTCCCGGGAGCGAGATCCAGGCGCCGTCGGCGATCTTCCGCCGTCCCTGCGTACGCGCGGACCGTCCGGCCCCAGGGCGCGGACCGTCCGGCCGTCAGGCATGAGCCCTAGCCGCGCATCAGGCCGCGGACCGTCCGGCCCCAGGCCGCGGACAGTCCGCCCTTGTGCAGAGAGTACCACCGCGCCTCGCACCAGGCCGCGGACCGTCCGGCCCCTGCGCGCGGACCGTCCGCCCCTGTGCAGAGGGCACCGCCACGGTTCTTATTGAGTGTTTGGCGCTCCGAAAAGGCGTCAACACACTTTTTGGCGACTCCGCTGGGGAAAACACATCTAAGCCCATCAGATCGGCCCTCAATGGCCGGTTCAAAGGATAGCTCTGATATTTCTCTAAACAACATCATAGAGCCGACTTGGGAAACCTTGCCGGCTGACGAGCAGCTCCAGTTCGAGGAGCACAAGGAGCGGATGATCCAGGAGGCGAAAGCAAAGTTCTTGGCCAACTTCAAAGTGGACAGGAACAACAAGGTCGTCCGACATCGGGCGACGGATCCGGCTTCGCTCCAACCCACGCCAGATATCTCCAATGTAAGTAATACCAACGATCTGCAATCTCTTAGAAATTATGTAGAAGATCAGCGTGAACAAATGCAGAACATCATAGGGGGTATGCAAAGCGATCTTAAGAGACTAGTACGTGCATTCGATAAATCTAGTACCGCAAATTTTCCTTCGCACGAGGTTGAGTTAGGAGATAACGCGCATAACACATCGGCTACAGGTTGTCACAACCAGTCACAACCCCTTTATGGGATGCCGATGGACACATACCCTAAGCAACCGCAAATCGGCAGCAAACCAGCCGATCTGCACATGCCCGGACCGTCCGCACGTGAGCGCGGACCGTCCGGGCCAACAGCAGTCGGGCCTATTTTTAATGAGTTACCTAGATATGCGCCCGAGCCACCACATATGACACAGAACCCAAATTACCCAGTCGGACGGTCCGTATACAATGACGGACGGTCCGCATATGACCACGGGCGGTCCGGGTACGCATCCGGACAGTCCGCGCATAAGTCTTTTGAGGAGGATTATTACATGAATCCTCGCCCGTCCCAGCAACACTTCCCATCACACTATGCAATGCACCAGCCCACTAATTCAGGATCCAAAGCCCAGGAAAGCTTTCCGGCCCCACCTGGAAGGCCGGAAAGAAACGATCAAACGTATGAGCCATATAGAGTAAATGGAAATGCACCACGTAACTCAAACCAGTGGGGGAAAAGACAACATGCTAATATCCAGCCAACCCCACCTATGTTTGACCAGAGAGCCGGTGGTCTCGCACCGGCTGCCATTGATATAGTAAGGGAAGAAATAGCCGGGGCGTTCCGAGATAAGCTCGGAGTAAGCATGGTCCCTGGGGGGCAATCATATCGGAAACCTTATGACAGCCGATTTGATCACCATCCATACCCACAGGGAACCAGGATACCCGAATTCACAAAATTTTCGGGTGATCAAGGAAAGAACACACGTGAACACATAGGTCAATTTTTAGCACAATTAGGAGAGTTGGCCGACATAGAGGCATTTCGCATACGTTTGTTTTCATTATCTTTAACAGGAACTGCGTTTGCATGGTACGCCACTTTACCTCCTAATTCCATTTCATCATGGGGGGATTTAGAACAAAAATTTCATGATCATTTTTTCTCCGGTGACTATGAATTGGATTTGGTAGATTTAGCGTCGTTGCGACAGACAAAAGATGAATCGGTTAATGATTACATCCGGAGATTCCGAGATACAAGAAACAGATGCTTTCAAATTCATTTAGCAGAGAAACAGCTAGTAGGATTAGCTTTTAATGGTCTGCGATATTATTTAAAAGAAAGATTAGAAGGCATTCAATTCTTTACACTAGCACAATTACACCAGAGAGCTTCGGCTTGCGAAAGCCGGAGCAAAGAAACTACTAAAACAATGCGTCACAACGTACATGTAGTAGAATACGACCGAAGTAGCTCAGATGACGAATCAGTAGAAGTGTATGCTGCTGAAATGGTTTGGCCAAAACAGGCCAAATCTTCGGTTTGTTCCTCCTTGCAGCCGGTTCAAAAGAAACGGCAAGAGGAGGTTAAGTTTACATTTAATGTTGGTAAATGTGATAAAATATTTGACGAACTACTAAAAAATGGCAATATTAAAATAAACCACATTGTTCCATCCGCCGACGAGCTAAAACGTCGTGCATATTGCAAGTGGCATAACTCATTTTCTCATGCCACTAATGATTGTAATGTATTCCGTCGACAGATTCAATCGGCCATTAACGAAGGACGATTGAAATTTCAGGAAATGCAGGTGGACACGGAGCCCTTTCCAATGAACATGATCGACTTTGAGGGCAAGAAAGTCCTGACTCGGCCAAACACAGCTGATGAAGGCAAAGGCAAAGAAATAGTCATCGGCAATGCAAAAAAGGCCGATGAGGGTCATAAAGTTTCTTGCAGGAAAGTGGTAGCGGAGAAGAATCCCGATGGAGGGGAGACTCTAAAGGTGATCATCACAGCCTCCAGTACTGGGGGGCAAGCGCAGACAGGGAGACAGATACAGGAACCCGTGCTGCGTATCCCGGACGGTCCGGCACGTAGGAGCGGACGGTCCGGGACCCCACCGGACAGTCCGGAGAGCTCCGGCGGACGGTCCGGCCATGCTCAGAGCTCGCAGCGACCACGTACTTTCAAACCACGACGACCAGAGATAGGTACGTGGAAAACAAATACATTTAAAGCAGCTGGTCGGCTGATCAAGCCTGGCCCGACTTTCGATCAATTGTTGTCTAAATATGTGAAAAAGAAGGCTGGCCCAAGTGACCGGCCACCGAAGCGACCCCGCTCACCCATTCATGAGCAACGTCAGGTTAGGCCGATTGGACCACCTCACCAATCAGAAGAAATGAAAGGTCCTATTGTACAATTGAGACCTAACATGCCGACATGGACCCCTCCACATCCTTATCCATCTATGTCATATCCATACACATATTTACCTCCACCATATGTCCCAAATCAAATGTGGGGCATGCCACCATATCCGTTTGGGATGCCACAGTACCCCGCCTGGGGGGCACCCCAAACATCCGTTTTTGATAGATTGGCACCGCCAGTGCAAGACCGATTGAGCACTGCTGAATCCGGTCACCAGGCACAGGCCCAACAAGGTTGCCGGACTACTCGGCCTCCTAGGCCGACCAATCCGGCAGGGGGGCATATGCCTGCAGCAACTCAAAAAACAACAAAAAGGGACACCATCAAAATAGGCACCGCAGATGTTGTCATACAGGGAGACAATAAAGGGCCGATGATTTTCGGCGAATCGGCCAACACAACCGAAAAGGATACGGCTACCATCAAAATAGCCGATCCAAAATACTCCATGCGTCGATGGTGCCCAGCAGGATTGACACGATCTCAAAAGAGAAAATTACAGCGCCTAAGAGCAAAGGAGAGCCAGGAGAAGGAGGCGGAAAAGACATTTAATGACACACATCCGCTATACCCACCACCGCAAAAGAAATGGAGACCGAAGGCCGTTGAGGAAAAACAAACGGCCACAGAAATAGAAAGTCAACCTGCACCAGGCGCGGACCGTCCGGCCCCCACGTGCGGACCGTCCGCCGTTCATCAGGAAGCCTCCAACAACACGACAACATCCATGGAAGAGGACGACCTGCTAGGAGAAGACCTGGTCGACTACGAGGCTTCTCCAGAACGCCCAGGTATGGATGTAAATATTATTACATTTTCTTCCGACTACACTATCATTAGCGACAATGAACCCGTTGCTGCCCAGTTTGATTTTGGTCCTAAAGAAGCCGCCTTTACTAAACCAAAGGAATCGGTAAATCATTTAAAGCCACTCTTCGTGCGCGGTCACATTGATGGAATACCGATTGCTAAGATGTTGGTGGATGGAGGGGCGGCTGTAAATCTAATGCCTTATTCATTATACAGAAAATTAGGTAAACAAGATGACGAACTTGTCAAAACCAACATGACCCTCAGCGGTGTTGGGGATAGTTCGATTAAAGCCAGGGGAGTCACGTCCGTTGAATTAACCATCGGGACTAAGACCCTTGCTGCTGCATTCTTCGTCGCTGATGTAGAAGGGAATTACAGTTTAATTCTAGGCAGAGATTGGATTCATGCCAATCAATGTGTACCTTCTACATTACATCAAATGCTAATACAATGGGTAGGCGATGAAGTAGAACAAGTACATGCTGATGTATCGGCCTGCATCGCTGTGGCCGATGCCCCTGTACTCTGGACTTATGAGACTGCTACATGTCTCACAGGGGTAGATTTTTCTGATTATCAGTTCATAAGTATAGATAAGAAAGGTTTCATTCCTGTAATGCTAGAGCCGATGGAGAATCGGCTGAATCCTAAATAAAGTTTAAACGATGAATACACACAAAGTTCATGAGTCTTTGATCACGGACAATTCGGCCCTCAAAGCCGGATGGTTTGATCTATCACAGAACAGTTCGGACTCTAAGACCGAACATCTACCACAGCGAAAAGATAGTATTACGGATGATCCGGTCCCCGAGACCGGAAAGTCCGCCATCACACAAAGATCATCTGATTCCTCTGTGGGGGACATGATAGAAGAATTCAGAGATCTTGATAAACTAGGACAGGGGTTTACATCGGCCGATCCTTTGGAAGAGATTGACATAGGAGATGGCAAAACTCCAAGGCCGACTTTTGTAAACAAGACCCTGGAGACCGATTCTAGAAATGAGATGATCGGTCTATTGAAGGAATATTCAGATTGTTTTGCTTGGAATTACACTGAAATGCCTGGACTAAGCCGAGAGATTGTCGAACATCGGCTGCCCATTAAGTCTGGTTTCAGACCTTTCAAGCAGAAAGCTAGAACGTTTCGTCCAGATCTTCTTCCACGAATCAAGGACGAAATCCACCGGCTGCTAGAAGCTAATTTTATTAGACCTTGCAGATACGCAGAGTGGGTCTCCAATATTGTGCCGGTGGAGAAGAAGGAGTCAGGTAAACTTAGGGTATGCATTGATTTTCGTAATTTAAATAAAGCAACTCCTAAAGATGAATATCCCATGCCCATAGCCGACACATTAATCAATAATGCATCAGGAAATAGAATTATTAGCTTTCTTGATGGTAATGCCGGATATAATCAGATTTTCATGGCCGAAGAAGATGCGTCTAAAACGGCCTTTATATGTCCAGGCTTTATTGGTTTATTTGAATGGGTTGTCATGACATTCGGTCTTAAAAATGCTGGTGCTACTTATCAGAGGGCTATGAATCTGATTTTCCATTAGTTGTTAAGAAACACTGTGGAAGTCTACATTGATGATATTGTAGTCAAATCAGCTAAGTTTAGTTCTCATATAGCCGATTTGCGCAAAGCCTTTGATAAAATGCGTCGGTATGGTTTAAAAATGAACTCACGTAAATGTGCTTTTGGAGTGTCGGCTGGTAAGTTTTTAGGATTTGTCATCCATGAACATGGTATAGAAATAGACCCTGACCGAATCAAGTCTATTCGGAATGTGGGGCCTCCGACTTGTAAGGTCGAAGTGCAGAGGTTTCTCGGCAAGGTGAATTATTTACGAAGGTTTATTTCTAACCTAGCCGGGAAGATTGATGCCTTCACCCCTATCCTTCGGCTTAAGAATGATGCTGAATTCACTTGGGGGGCAGAGTAGCAGGAAGCATTTGATCTCATTAAAAAATACTTGTCTTCGGCTCCCGTGATAAAAGCACCGCAAGTAGGAGCACCATTCAGATTATACATTGCAGCTGAAGACAAGGTTATTGGGGCTGTTCTGACACAAGACACTGAGGGGAAGGAGCATGTGGTGACATACCTAAGTCGAAGGTTGGCGGATGCTGAAACAAGGTACACTTTTATTGAAAAATTATGCTTATGCTTGTTTTATGCGTGCACCAAATGTAGATGTTATTTACTGTCTAGTCATTGCACTGTTTCTGGTCAAGCCGATGTAATCAAATACATGTTGCATAACCCAATTATGAGTGGTAGAATTGGTAAGTGGGCTTATGCACTCATAGAATATGACTTGGCCTATGAACCATTGAAATCTATGAAAAGCCAAGTCGTAGAGGATTTTATTGTAGAACATCGGGTTAATGATATTCATGAACTAGACATGTCATACCTCACTATTACTCCTTGGACTTTATATTTTGATGGATCGGTTTGCAATGAAGGGCAAGGAATTGGCATTGTGCTTGTTTCACCAAGAAATGTCTCCTTTGACTTCTCTAGCCGATTGGAAACTTATTGCACTAATAATCAAGCTGAATATGAGGCTCTCTTATTCGGCTTAGAACTTTTAAATGGTATGGGAGTAAAACATGTGAAGGTATTTGGTGATTCTCAGCTGGTTGTCCAACAAGTGTTAGAAGAATATCAATGTCTTGATGGTACTCTAAATAGTTATCTTGAGAAATGTTGGAGCATAATTCATTCTTTTGATGAATTCAGTATTCGGCATATCTCTAGAGTTGAGAATCATAGAGCTAATGGTTTGGCACAAGATGCATCAGGTTATCGGATAAAGAGAGGGAAGTTTCACAAAACTGAAAATCTGATAACCAGTGCAAAGCCAAATTCCCAGGTCGCGGACCGTCCGCGTGATGACGCCGGACCGTCCGGGGTTACCAGAAGTGTTCTTTTCATTAATTCGGCTGACAATGAAGCCGATGCAAGTGATTGGAGGACACCTATACTTAATTATTTACGGAATCCCAATATCAGGACAGATAAGAACATTCGGCGAACAGCTTTCAAGTATGTTTTGATGAGTGATGAACTTTACCGCCGAACAGTCAATGACGTCCTACTTAAGTGCTTGGGCCCAGATGATGCTATATTAGCTATGGCCGAAGTACATGAAGGAATTTGTGGTACCCATCAATCAGCTCCAAAGATGAAGTGGTTGTTGCGAAGGTCTGGTTTTTATTGGCCTAATATGATAGCTGATTGTTTTAAGTACTACAAGGGTTGCCAAGTGTGCCAAAAATTCGGCGACCTACAGTTGGTCCCTGCAGCCGAATTACATCCTATCATCAAGCCTTGGCCGTTCAGAGGATGGGGATTAGACTTTATTGGAGAAATTCATCCTTCATCATCAAAGGGGCATCGGTTCGTGTTAGTTGCCACTGATTACTTTACCAAATGGACTGAAGCCGTTGCTCTGAAGAACATGACACACAAGGAGGTAATTGAGTTCATAACTGAGCATATTATTCATAGATTCGGCATTCCCCAGACCTTGACTACTGATCAAGGGACTTCTTTTATGTCAAAGGAGGTACGTGAATTTGCTGAATTATATAGAATTAAGTTGCTCAATTCATCTCCATACTACGCTCAGGCCAATGGGCAGGCCGAGTCTAGTAATAGGACATTGATCAACTTGATAAAAAAGAAGATATCTGATAATCCTAAACATTGGCATAAGATTTTGTCCGAAGCTTTATGGGCTCATAGAATATCTAAACATAGTGCTACTAAAGTATCTCCTTTTGAGCTTGTCTATGGGCAGGAAGCAGTGTTACCTGTGGAAATAAGTTTGAATGCTGTCAGGTTTGCCAGACAAAATGACCTAACTGCTACTGATTATTATAATTCAATGATGGATAATATTGATGAGGTGACCGACAAGAGGATGATAGCTTTGGGAGCAATAGAAAAGGACAAGATCATGGTAGCCAGGGCCTACAACAAGAAGGTCAAAGCAAAATCATTCCAAGTAGGAGACTTGGTGTGGAAGACCATTCTACCTCTAAGGAATAAAGACCGAAAGTTCGGGAAATGGTCGCCAAGCTGGGAGGGTCCTTATAAAGTGAAGCAGGTGATGTCTGGTAACGCTTATTTGCTACAAACATTACAAGGCAAGGATTTACCTAAGGCGTTGAATGGGCGTTTCCTCAAACAGTACCATCCTAGCATGTGGCAAGATGCCTAAGAAAACCGATGTGATCACATCGAGTTAGTTGCTTTTGGTTCGCCCAGCTCCACCAAAAGGCAGGGGGGCATATGTTCGAACCAAAAATGAGTGCGCGGACGGTCCGGCCCTGAGGCCGGACGGTCCGCGGTCCGGACAGTCCGCGCCTGTGGGCCGGACGGTCCGCGCGTGCGCAGAACAGATTAGGGTTCCGAGTTTTGTGCTACGGTTGTTAGCTAAAATCAGGGGATAAGCTCGGAAATTAGTTTGTAAAGGGTCCAGCCCCCCTCCTCTATAAATAGAGAGGTCTACGGCCGATTTGTAATCAACAATCGAATCAATACAACTTTTATTTCGCATTTTATCTTAGGAGTAGTTCTAGTCTAGTTTAGGTTTAGTCTTCCAATCCCCAAAATCTTCGTCTCTCTTCGGCTCTACGTCGATTAGAGGAGTCTAGGTCGGCCGGCCCGAGCCTAGACACCACCTAGGATCTCTACTCCCCGACGGGGTCCCTCCCGGGAGCGAGATCCAGGCGCCGTCGGCGATCTTCCGCCGTCCCTGCGTACGCGCGGACCGTCCGGCCCCAGGGCGCGGACCGTCCGGCCGTCAGGCAGGAGCCCTAGCCGTGCATCAGGCCGCGGACCGTCCGGCCCCAGGCCGCGGACAGTCCGCCCTTGTGCAGAGAGTACCACCGCGCCTCGCACCAGGCCGCGGACCGTCCGGCCCCTGCGCGCGGACCGTCCGCCCCTGTGCAGAGGGCACCGCCACGGTTCTTATTGAGTGTTTGGCGCTCCGAAAAGGCGTCAACACAAGGAAAACACATTTAACTTTATCATTTGTTTTATCAAAATCTAGTTTTAGAATAATGCCATCTATTTCTTTCTATGAAGCTCATGAATAGTCTCATGTAGTAATATAACTCCTTCAAGAATGTTTCGTCTAGGCATAAAAGTTGTTTGTGAAGGTTTAATCTCACATTTAGCTTGCTCTACAATAGAGCGATTATCATCCATCTTATGATAATAAAAGTTCTCCGTGACATATAGGTCACTGTCAGCATCCGATGCACAATACTTAGTAGTAAGTACATCTCACAACTCCTTCCCATTTGTGTATTGCATATTAGCATCGCCCGGACGGTTAATAAGGACTCTAAGAATTAGTCCTGTAAAGACAATATTGGCATCGTCGTACTTTTTCTCATCTTCATGAGTCAGTATGCCATCAGGTTTGCCTTTACTAACATAGAACACATTCTTAGCAGTAAGATAGAACTTGACCTTGATTTGCCACCACTTGAAGTGCATAGTAGAGAATTTTTCTTGGTTTCATCGTATTGGCAAAACCAACCATAGTTAAATCAGGAAATTGTCTATAATAAGGTTTTTGGATTGTTGAATAATTAGACATATTCCAGAATAAATTCTGAATAAAAGTCATGACCAACAATAAATATTCTAGTTGTCTATTCCACAACAAGTTACCTAACAGGCTAAGCATAAAAAGCAGCACACCTCTACCATAACAGATGAACTGAAGTATGAGGTCAAATCGAATGATGCGTACTGATCAGACATACGTGGGTCGAAGTAGCAGGATCGATGATGTCGAAGCAGCAGGGTCGACAACGTCGAAGCAGCAGGGTCAACGAGAAGAACGCGGGCATTCACATGAAGACGATTCACAAAAACCTTATTCGCCCTTTCTCGGTGCTGGATCTCAAAGGCGATGGGTTCTGGAGATCTGTTCTCTCGATCGCAGATGCACGTTGCCGCTTGGGATGAAGAGGACTACGATGACGACACAGAGGTGAGCAGAGGCAAAAACCTAACTCTGCTGGGATGCCTTCTAGCAAGGGTTGGTAGGCGCCTTATATAGGGTCATGTCCACGAAACGATAAACTAGTGATCCGATCTGATCATAATCCAATATATGCTCGCAATCCGATTTGATCGTGATCCGATAAGGACTCAGATCCTTATGTGGTTCCATCATTCTCTCGTCATACATAAACTTTTTGTGATTTTTCTAGGGTTTAATTTAATTTCTCGATTGGGCCAAGCCCATAAATCCAACTGTCTACTCAGCCACGCTAACTAGGCGCACGCTAGATGGTTTGTATAACTGCTGAGCTTGACATGCATGCAGCGAAAAGATCCAGAGCAGATAGCTTCTATACACCCTGTTATCATCTCTGATTATATATTCTTTGTTTCTGGTGTTTACCATTTGCTACTAATTGAAAGTATTTCGTGTTATCATCTTCTTCAAGTAGACGTTTCACTTTCGCCCTCTTGAAGAGACGGATTTCCTCTTCTTTCAAAATATGGTAGCAAGTCTTTCATTAGGTGATAAATGAGTAGTTTCCGCCTTTTTATTCTAGTTATCAAGCATTCGAGTAAGTTTTTAGTTGTTCCAGCGGTACTTCTTAGTTCAACCTTGAAGGTGTTGATGAAGGGATCTAATTTTATTCTACCGTTTTTCCATGGCAGTGTCATACGTTACCCGGCTGATGGATCGCTACAATGAACGATATTTATCTTCTAATTAATAGCTGGGTGATTTGGGTGTTATCCCGTCCACTTCGAATCCAGCTAATGACGTGAATTCAGAAGTACAAGACACATTAGCAACCCTATGTATAGTACTTACTCCTCCTTGGACTAGTGTAAATTACAAATATTGAGTTCGCAAATCAAATCGGTCATTGAGCTAGAATTGTTTTTGTGTTATTTTGAAGTTTGTTTCTCTTTTGCGGAAGAATGAGCAAAAAATCTAATAAGTGCGTGCTTGCATCTGTACCTAATACGTACAACAAAATGAGATTATATGTTTGGTCCTAGTCAGTAGTCTAATAAGGACTTTGAATAGAATTTGCAGGATGAGAATTGTTTGTTTGATGATGATTGGTGGGCAATCTGGACCAGTTTACTCGTCGTACCAGGATTCATACTAGCTAGGAAAGCTTATCGCCATACTAACGAGAGACTTGTACTACTACCTACGGGCTAGTTTGGGTCCCGGTTAGTCCTACATGTATCTACAGGTATACGTACCTTATAAAAATGTTAAATTAGAAAGGCGTGTGCGACCTAACATCATATCAATGTGCCTCGACAAACCGTAACACACAACGGAGAAACCACAGGAAGAAAACACCACCAACGCCAAAGTGTCAATGTTACCAGAACAGAGCAAATTCAAGATTCCATGAATAAACAAACGCAAGAAAGAGGACAGCGAAGGCGAAGACAGCAAGTTGCTGCCGCGTTCATATCAATCTCGTTTCCACATGCAAATCACGGCGGCTTCTTTCTTGGAGAAGCAAGATATTCACATGGACCATACATACTTGTCTTGTTAAATTAACATATTGGAGTAGTATTTATGACGATGTCGGTAGCCTCTTTGCTCATCTGTTGCTATAAGATTGCTGACTTAGTGGCCAGCGGCAGCAGCCAAGAGGTCTCCTCTCGGACTGGCCTTTTTCTTCCCTTCCGTAGCTTCTTCACCCTGATTTCCACACCTTTCAACGTCGACTGCAGCAGGATAACGCCGTATACGTGTGGCCGGAGAAGAAGTACACGGGCTTTGTCATACTTTGATTCCGTGGATCAAGGATGGCTCTCCCATACTTTTATTTTGTCGTACTAGTACCATGCAACGTGCGCCCTCGGGTGTTGGGAAACGTCAACCTTCCTTCAATGGGAAAGGTGACCATGTTTAGGTCCTCTTTGGTTCCTTTAGTACTAAACTAAGCAGGTGTTTGATTTAAAAGGACTAATTTTTAGTCTCTACATTTTATTAAATGTTAGTTCTAAAATTACCAAATATAGAAACTAAAACTGACTAAACATTAGTCCCTATAAACTAAACACCCCTAAAATTTTAGTGCATAAAGTTTAGTCGCTAAAGTTTTCTGTTTGTTTCCAGTGACTAAACCAGACTAAAGAACATTAATTGCTATGAATAATGACTGTTTTATCCTTATTAATTAATGGATGTTTGTTATAAAAAGAAAGTGGAGAGGGCAAATAAGATAAAAATACTACTTTAATATCTTTTAGTCACTCCCTTGGTGACTAAAGAACCTAAAGTTTAGTCATCCAATATAGTCACTATATTTGCTTCTTTAGGCCCATTTGGTTTGAGGGACTAAAGATTAGTCCCTCTTGTTATACTTGCTGAGCTAGCTACTCCAGTTTGAGTCCTCCACTACAGGAAAACGCCCAGTTTCCGACGGCCTAAACCGTCGGAAATAAGTCCTGAACCGTCGGAAGTAGTTACTTCCGACGGCTTATGGCGGGTCCCGTCGGAAGCAACGCCGTAGGGGATACCCAGTCAGAAGTACCCGCGCTTCCGATAGGGCCGTCGGAAGTAAGTTTATTTCCGACGGCCAGGGTGGGGTCGTCGGAAATTAAGCGAGGTGGGCCCCGCAGACGGCCGGCCGCCGGCGCCTGACGCCGTCACAGCTTATTTCCGACGGGGCCGTCGGAAATAAGCGGCCGTCGGAAGTAATTAAAAAACAGAGAAACAGAATTTTCCTGCTTTTTGTTTTACAAACAAGCACACAAATTCAATCTGCACACAATATCCAGTTTCCAATAATTCATCCAGAATCACATACAATACCACAAATATCCATAATTCATCGTTTCACATGAAACACACAATTAAATTCACAAAAAGTTCACCCGTCCACAAATTAAAGCACAAGTTCACATGTCCACAAGTTCACAAGTTCACAATAGCACAAGTTCACAAGTTCACAATACCACAAGTTCATAAGTCCATAGTACGAGAAAAACACAAGGAGACAGGCTACTCAAATGGAGGAGGTTGATCAAATGGAGGGGGTTGATTTGATCCGCTAGCTCCTCCGCTGTTTAGAAGACCGTCCACAAAAGAAGCGACCGCATCTTCAGAGTCCTCATTTTCCGGAGTTAGCAAGTTTCCTGGAGGGACCTACAACATTCAAAAATGTGTTAGTAGTTAAATTCTTGTTATGCAACGTCAAAAGAAAAAGTCAAGTAATATAACCTGAGGTGCAGGTGTGGACCAACTAAATTGTGGAGTCGGTACAAACTATGGGATAGGTGGAGGAGGTGGCATAGTCATCACTGAAAAATCTGGACGTTGCCCTAGTGCTATTTGCTGAAAGAAATTGAAAGCTATGTTACGAGGATATATTAGAAAATATGTGCTCCAATTATAGTAGAGGCTCACGAGGATCTAATTACCTGCATCATCTCGTGCTGTCGTGCAAATTGAGCAGCCCAGTACTCTTGTTGTTGCTTGTTATACTCCTCCTGCCGCCTCAAAGCTTCCTGCACCCGGATCAGCTCGGCGTTTCCTTGGGTACTAGAGCGAGGACCACGACTAGACGACCTCGATGGGCGAGACCTTTCAGGCCTCACCTGAGTCGAGTCGATAACACTACTAAACATGGGGTAACTACAAAAAATAGAAAGAAGTTAAACACGCAACACATCATGTTAGAAAAGATCAAATCGACGAATTAATAATAGCAAACTCACCATCCATGAGGTTTTCCGCCTCCACTAGCATACACAACCTGAGGATCGATAGGCTGATTCATCCAATCATAGTCTTGCCCATGCTCCGACATCATGGAAGCACCATATGAGGCCTGACAAATAATAAACAATACAGTTATATTTTTCTCGACTCTTAAAATAGAAGTGCATTGTAACTAGTTGCGAAAGTCTCACCACACGCTCAGCAGCTGACTGAGAACACAACTGTTCTGGATTTATAGGATCCGACCCCCTGTGACCTCTACGGTAAACCTGAACATCACTCGGCGTAACACCAGAACTAGCTTCCTACAGGCAAAAGAAAATAACATAAAACACATAGAAGATTCATGATATGCACGACCATAAATTACACTTACCATGCGCTTTGCCAAACGAACGTGGCCATCACCACCATATCTGTGGTGAACATCATGCCCACGATTTGAGCTGTTTCTCAATGAAACACCTTTAAATCCATCTGTTGCCCAATATTTACATACAGCCCGCCAACCAGCCTCATTTGATGCCATCCATGGCACCGAGTCTGAAAACTTTATTTCGATCCAATGTATTGTTAGTACTAACACTTGGACATGAATTAGGATAAAAACAATTTACCTCAAGATATTCTTCTTCGGCTAAGTATTTGTTTGATGCCTCACTTTTGGAACGTGGCCAACGTCCTTCCTGCCTTAATATGTAATTAGAAGTGACCTGGATCCGAGCATAATACATCTGATCCCTAACCAAGGTAGTCGCGCTCTTGTTAAAAATGATCCGTGCACGATCGTTCATACTTCCATCTTTAGGCAACCTGTAACATTTCTGAAAAAACAAGAAACAAGATTTTTAGCACATTGTATAGTTTAATCAATTCAAGTTGGGCTAGAGAACATACCCAGAACTCATGCCACACAGCACCTTGGGCATTCCTATGTTCCGCATTGAACTCGAGCCCGTACTGATCCCAAGACATACAAGGCACCTCAACGCCTTTCTCCATCGCTACACCAAGCCAGAGATATTTGCATATACTTCCCAAAACTTCATTCACCTGTGTGCGACGTCCTTGACCTTGAAAAGATGCATCAATCCAAGACCTGCAACCACATTGTACAAAAGAAGCATTAACAAATTTCATATAATGTATGAACAAATATTTAAGATTAGAATCAACTCACTCGTCGCCACACGGTACGATCAGAATCTTATCCTCCTCACGAGCAGGAACTTTAGGAGGAGGCACCCAATGTGTTTTCCTTGACTTCCGTGCCCGAGAAGACCCTCCACCACTAGAAGCTCCAGCATCACTGCTAGGCCATGAGTCCCATCCGCCTGCTGACCCTCCACCCTCAAACTGACCACCACCGGAAGACCACCCATCTCTAGCTCCACCTCCAGCATCATCTTCCTGCTCATAGTCTGCATCGACCGCATCGTAATCGGCCGCATCCTCACCCCTCGCCTCCTCCTCTCGAGTCTCGTTAACATCCTGCACATGAAACACTTTAATCATTAGATTCATATAAACATTACTATATTGAAATAAAATAATAATTTAGAGTAATCACACCTGTCCCTGCATATCAGGTGGAAGATGTTCCATCAAAGCCTGTCGTCTGTTGCTCGAGAGCGACTCGGTACCCTAGAACAGAAACTCCTGTGCTTTGCTTCTTCCTGAAGAAGAAGAGCCCTTCGTCATGCCCTTCACAAAATTCTTCAACTTTCGAGCCGCCATCCTGCATATTGAAAATTATATTAGTACAACAATAAAGAGATAACAACATAATATAACAATAAATTAACTTTTAATTCATCAAATTAAATATTTACTTCTTAATCATATTCGAAATCAGGATTAATTTGTTGTCTTCTCAAGCGCGTCGACTTTCTCTCGGACGTCTTTTTCTTCTTCGACTTTTGTTTCCTTTTTGGAGGAACTATTGCATCATTAAGATCGCCCGCTACTGAATCTGGCTCCATTGTTGTTTCTATATTAAAAACGGGTGGAACTTCAATTTCTTGATAAATTTCTTCAACATCAGCTTCCACCTCATTTTGTCGATAACTTGTATCACCCTTTAAATATAATCTTTCACGGGGATTTACGTTGTACACTACCCACCAGTCTTTAAGATCAATACATGGATATGACATATAATACACTTGGTCCACTTGAAAACCAAGAACAAATTTACTACAACCACGAGTCATTATACACTCGTGTTTGACTTCTACCATACCAAATTGGTTTTGTCGTATCCCATGTTTAGGATCGATCCAATCACATTTGAAGAAAAAATACGATTGATAAAATCTTCGGTTTTCTGTATCCACTCAAGCGAAGGATCATTTTTTCGCCAGCCTTCATACATCTAGCGACGACTATCACCCATCGTTCGACTAATTAAAGATCAAGACAAGTTCATTAATTTCTAGATATATTATCAGCCGGTGGTCCTACAATTATAGGAAAGGATAGGTCCTAAACCCACCTAAGAGTGAACGACATATCACAGATTTATGACAAGTCAATGAGTTTGAACGAAATTTCGGCAGCATAACCCCGTTGTTCTCCATTGCATGCCCGTAATGGTGCAACGGAGAACAAGAGGGTTATGCTGTCGAAATCTCGCTCAAACTCATTGACTCATCATAAATCATATTTGATATGTCGTTCACTCTAAGGCTGTCCAAAAAGGGACAATTTTGGTACAACACACTACTTTATTAAGCAATGTGTTGGACCGAAACGGGTGACGCATAAGTTTAGACCTATTTTAGTTAAGTATCGCATTATACTACAACATCACATCAAATTATACTATAGCATCACATTATACTACAACATCACATTAATAAAGTTAGAAATTACCTGAATTGCCCACAGGAGTGACGGCTGGCGACCGGTGTGAAGCTGCGTGCTCGCGCTCACGTGCGGCCGCGTTCGGCCCCGTGCGAACGGCCGCGTGCGCGCGCTCACGTGAGAAGACTCGACGACGGCCTCGGGGACGGCTACGGCCTCGGGTAACGCGACGGCGGGCCGCTGCGGCGTCGGGGCAACGGCCGCGGAGGCTGTGGACGGCGGCGACGGTCTCGGGGCGTGTACGGCAGCGTCCTCGGCCTGCGACGAGGTGGCCTGGGCTCAGCGGCACCGGGCGGCCAGGGGCGGGGAGCGAGGCGGCCTGGGCAAGGGGCGGCCTCGGGCGTGGGCGGCCTCGGGCGGCGACGTCCACCGGGCGTGGGTGGGAGGCGGCCCCGGGCGGCGGTGGCGGCTCTGGCGAGGCGACCTCGGCAAGGGGCGGCCTCGGGCGGCGGCGTCCACCGGGCGTGGGCGGGGAGGCGGCGGCGGCTCTGGCGAGCCCCGGGCTGCAGCGGCGCGCTAGCTGTGCGGGCGGCGTTGGGTGTGGGTGTGTGCATTGGGTGCGTGTGTGTGAGCGGGGTAACGGCCGTTAGGGAAACTCCCCTTATTTCCGACGACCAAGGTGGTGGGCCGTCGGAAATAGCCCTATTTCCGACGGCTGGCCGTGGGCCGTCGGAAATAGCGCTGTTTCCGACGGTACGTACCTTAGAAACCATCGGAAATAATGGAGGCCGTTGGAAATATATCATTTTTCCTGTAGTGCTCCGAGTTTCTCAGCTATACTTCATGTCTAGTTCTCGCCTTTGCCGACCATCATGGAGCCTTTACAGTACGTCTTTTCTTTTAGGTTCTTCGTTCTCTCACTGGTCGCTAATTTGGTGTTGTTTGATTCCTTTATTCATTGAACTAAACTAAAATTTAGTCGTTAAAGTACTTCGTTTGGTTCCGGTGACTAAACCAGACTAAACAACATTAATTGATGTGAATAATGACTGTATTGCCCCTATTAATTAGTGGATATTTTCCGTAAGAAGAAAGTGGAGATGACAAATAAAGTAAAAATCATACTTTAGTCCATTTTAGTCATCCACTTAGGGGGTGTTTGGTTGCCCCTGCTAAAGTTTAGCCCGGGTCACATCAAGCGTTTGACTTTCAAATAGGAGTATGAAATATAGACCCAACCAACTGGACTAGATTCGTCTCGTCTTTTAATCTTCGGCTGACAAATTTGTTTTATAATCCGACTACATTTAATACCCGAAACGGAGGTTCAAACATTCGATTGGACAGGGGCTAAACTTTAGTTTGGGGTAACCAAACGGGGCCTTAGTGACTAAATAACTAAAGTTTAGCCATCCAGTTTAGTCACCATGTTTGTTTCTTTAGGGACTAAAACGGACTAAATTTCACTTTAGTCACCATGTTTGCTTATTTAGGGACTAAAAGTAACTAAATTTTAGTCACTAAGCTTTAGTCACCCCAACCAAATGGGACCTTAATCACCATATTTTTGACGTAATATGATACTATGACAAATATAAATTGATTCATATTTGTCATAAGTCATACTTTTTTTTTAAATTCGGAACATCTGAAGTACTATATAGAAGAACAACACAAAGATTGTTGTTACTATAGGTTCATTAAAAAATACTTTATGATAAATTTTATAGATGGTTATAGGAAAAGTTTCACATAATTCAAAAAGCTCCGTACTTACGGTCCTAAATGCATTTTCACTATTGTTTCTAGCTACCACCGGTGTAACAGGCCACTGAAAGCTTCACTAGCATTTGCTGGAGCGAGAACCACCGGCGTAAAAAGATGGGATCCCTAAAAAGATTTACACTTGCTGTTCATTAAATAAAGCCAATAGTGTAAATATATTTACATTAACAATTAATGCGAACATGTCGCCTTTGGAAATGTATTTATACCGGCAGTTCAAATCACATATAAAACTATTTGTAAAATTTTATATTTTTCAGCCATATTCTTACTAAACCTTTTATGATTAACAAACTATAACAACATACCCAAATATGCATCATATAGACAACTATATCTCCATGTGTGATAAAATAATATTTAATATATTCTACTATAGTCATCAACCCAAGTTTATACATCGATGTGGCCACAGTGTGTACACTATATATAGCATATTGTGAGTCTAGGGTTTCCAATAGTTACAAGAAGCCCCAGCCACCCCTGGTCCGTGTCCAACGTCCCAGGTATATGCGGTTGGACGCGTCCCGCTGCCATGCATAAGGTCGAACCTCCGCACACGCGTCAGTCAAACCTTCGGTCAAACACGAACCCCCCGTGTGGGACACAAGACATAAATTGCAGTTCTGTTTTTTGCGCAAATAGCGTAACTAGTACACAGAAATAGCGTAAATAATTCATAGTGATAGCATAAAAATCCTGCCTAGACACTGGACCACGACCACACGCGCAAGCGCATACGTGCATGTCCTAATTTTATTGTAGATCCAATAATTATGGCAAATCGTGAGAGTTTACATTGTATTTGCACAAATTTTGGATGTCATTTTTGTTTCCACTGCATGCGCACAAAAATTGCATGACTCCATAAATATAGGATTGTTGAACAACAGCCATGCAGTTAGGCTCGTTAGAACCTGTTTGTGATATATACTGATACTAATTATGCTACACGGTGTACGTATTTATGTAATTTTGTACACCGCATAAAAATATGTTTCTTTTGCTTCCGCACAAATTTAATATGTTAGTAATGTGAGATGAAAGGAAATGGATTGACATGCGTGGAAACAAAAAATCTTATTTAAATGCTTTATTTCCTTCATAAATATAGGATCTCTCTAACAACCAAGCAGTTAGACTCGTTAGAACTAGTTTATGATATATACTGATACGAATTATGTTACATGGTGTAGTTATTTATGCAATACGAAACATGCCTAAAAATCTGGCATGCGGTTCACTGGTGAACGCATTTCCAAGTTTGAGCTTAAAAACCTTTGAGCGTAAACACATGTAGTTATGAGTGTAAATACTGATCCAACATGCATGCGATTCCTAATTTTTATGCAAATCTAAAAATTATGGCAACCACTAGGCACATGCATGTGGTTCCTATTTTTATGCATATCTGAAAATTATGGCATGTCGTGGGAGTTTTTATTGCATGCACATAAATTTTGAGTTTCAATTTCGTTCCAACAACATACACGCAAAAATTGTATGGATGATATCACACAAAGCTTAAATCGTTATAGAAAGTTACATAAATACCTACACCGTGCATCATAATTAATAAAAAAATCCTAGTATGGGCTCAACCAACAGCCGCATGCATAAACAAAGGATTGGAGTAGGTCGTCGCCGAGACAACCGAATCAGAGGAGTTGGTCACTAAAGAATGCCTAAATTGTCATACAGACCACTAACCCTCGTAGCCTGCGCCTCGCGCGACCCGCCAGAGCCACCCGCACCTCGCGTGGCCACAACCGCCATCGTTGCACGAGCCTTTGGCCTCTCGCTCCTCTAGGGCTACCGTCGCTGCTGCAGGAGCCTCTGGAGCCGTTGTCACCGCTCACGCCTCGGGGGAACCACCGCCGACGAGTGAGGGCGGCGCTCATCGCTCGTGCCTTCCCGAGCCATGGCCGGTGCTCGCGCCTTCGGGGCCGCAGTCGCCGCTTTTGCGCCAAGGAATCGCCGTCGCTCGTGCATCAGGATAGGGATGTCAAAAATGAGGTCTGATGGTCTGGGACTCCTTTTATAGATGTTGGGGGCCTTCATCTTCCGAAGGTCCTCAAAAACACAATTAACATGTTTTCCATGTATAATACATACGCAGGGACCTTTGGCCTCGGAATGAAGCTGTACACAATATGAAAAGTGTGGTCTGGAGAAGGATGAACCAGTTCCGAAGCTACGTGTGGAGAAGCTTCGGCTTAGCGGTGAAAACTGAAACCGACTTAAAGAGGAAAAGGCCATCTAGTCCTCAATAGATCGTCCTTAAGTCAGTAGTAAATCTCAAGGACATGGATGTAATTTTACCTAGGCTGCGTCCTGTGCCTATAAATAGATGAACAATAACGTCATACTGTTCACGCTGACTTGTATTTACTCGCACGTCACTCTCAAGATTTTTACCTTCTGTCAAGCTGAAGGTATAAATGTAATTTAATATCGTTCATATTCATTTATGATATCTGGTAATATCATATAATTATTCATGTCACTTTCCATGTTTCATATGTTTCCACTTCCATTATTATATACTGAAATGATGAAGGTATGTCCTTCATAACCTTCATCTGAAGATCATTATATCCTGAGGGAGATAATGCTTCGAAGGATGAAGGTCTTTAACTATTAACATTTTGTGTTGCCTTGTTCTTAACTCATAGCATTTGAGAACAAGTGACCAACATTGGCGTCCACCTCCGGTGAACTCACTTGACCACCTTCAGCAAGCTCCGACATTCGTCATGCCGCCGAGAAGTCTTCAGGGCTAGGGGCTACACTGCAGCCACTGGACGTCAACCAAGAAACACTTTGCAAAGCTAGAAACCAAAAAAGGAAAGCTACAAGTCCAACGCCTCAGGAGGATGAGCTGGACCAAGAAATAAGGGACCTCGAAGCCATCAACCAACAAGTCTAGAGGAAGAAGGAGAAGATGCTTTGTCTCTCTGAGCTACAAAGGAAGATTGACGAGGCTGCTGAGGAAATGCGTCATCTCACTCAAGATGACCAGGACCGAAGACCTCAACGCAGAGAGCTCCGTTAGGACAATTTCTACGATGATGATGAGTGGTATGATGATTTCCATCATGGAAATTTTGCTTTTGATGATGCTTCTCCACTGTAAGCAGAACAGCAGGCTACCCCATGGCCGCCATCATACAAACCACCCCAGCTCCCCATGTATGATGGACACTCAGATCTGAAGCAGTTTCTGGTGAGCTACTAAGCAACCATATCTTCATATGGGGGCAACGCAGCAATCATGGAAAAATCCTTCATCATGGCAGTCAAGAATGTAGCGCAAACCTGGTACTCCTCTCTCCAGCCAGGAACAATTACATCATGGCAGAAGCTGAAGGACATGCTGATCACCAGTTTCCAAGGGTTTCAGACGAAGCTAGTTACTGCTCAAGCTTTGTTCCAATGCATGCAAGACCATGAATAATACCTCCAGGCGTATGTATGAAGGTTCATGCGTCTGAGAGCACAAGCGCCCACAGTGCCCAATAAAATCGTCATTGAGGCCATGATCAAAGGGCTTCGGCTAGGACCTACGACTCAATACTTCGCCAGAAAACCCCCTCAGACCCTAGAGAAGCTGCTTCAGAAGATGGATGAGTACATCTGAGCCGATAATGATTTTCGCTAGAGAAGGGAAGAAGCTTATAGGTTTTCTGAGATGACTAGGGGCTTCGGAGGAAGAATCCACCCTAGGCATGTCAGGTCAATCCATAACTCCAGTCAGAATGATGACAGAGGAAGCTAGTTTCAGAGGCCACATCATAGCTCACAGTCTTCAGGGCAACAACAGAGCTCCTTTAGGCCACCAGCTCCAAGGGGCAGAGGTGGCAGGGGCTTCGGAGGGAGATATGGGGATCAACCCAGGAAGCTTTATTGCTTATTCTATGGTGAAGATAAGGGCCACACTACAAGAACCTGCTAGGTTACTATTTAGAAACAGAAGGAGATTGCCGAAGCAGAGGCGCGACAGAATCAGCTGAAGCAGGTTCTACATACTGCTTCGTGCTACTCTCCCTATATACCAGAATACATGGGTAATCAACCTGTAGCTTCTGTTGCTTCGACAAGTCATTCACAATCTTCCTGGCCCCAGCTTCCACTACCACCACCATTGCTACCTACTCATACCTGAAGCCAGCAGCCAGAAGGGTACCAACACGCCCAACAGCAGCGTGACTCCAGGGAGGAATCCGAAGCTTGTACAGTCAATAGCACTGTACCAGAATCGAAGCATATATACTGAGGAATATCCTACTTCTGATGAACTATATTCTATGCCACTTTATTCTTGTAATGAAGAACTTAATTTCAATTCCATGTAATAATTGTGCCTATATTTTCCTCATGGATTTACAAAGCTCGAAAGATGTTTTTGAGAAAGCAGAGTAAATTCCGAAGCTCAAAAGTGGTTCCTAAGGGAATGCAGAGCCAAAAATTGACGAAGCTACAAAAGTCGTTCCTAAGGGGGCACAGAGTAAGTTTTCTGCTCAAAAGTCGTTCCAAAGGGAATGCAGAGCCAAATACCGGCGAAATATAAGGCGAAGAAGTTCAAAAGTCGTTCCTAAGGGGATGCAGAACTTATACCACCGAAATATAAGGCGAAGAAGTTCGAAAGTCATTCCTAAGGGGATGCAGAACTTATACCACCAAAATAGAAGGTGAAGAAGCTCAAAAGTCGTTCCTAAGGGGATGCAGAGCTTAGAGACTCAAAAGATGTTCCTAAGGGGATGCAGAGTCCTTCATGTTCTAGTATGGGTGTACTTGTGGGTGTTCAAGCATCATCATCATATTGCATCACATCATCGCATCATTTAGCATAGCATCACATCATACATCATGCTGCATCAGCAGAAAGGTTGAGTACGAAGCAAATCTTCGGCAACATATCGTTTAAAAATATACTTAGGCACGAAGCAAACTTTGGGTGATAATTCTGTCAGATCTGCCCTAGAAGGGGTTTCTTTCTTTACGAAGCATGAAAAGAAGGGAAGGTGTTTTTTCGCCGAAAGCTCAAAAAGCGGTATGTGCGTAAATTTCATGCATCGCAAAGGAATATATTACAATATTTTACATGTTTGATTCGTTGTTCCACACATCAAATGATACATAGTTCTATTACAACGAAAACCTAATCTTCTTTAAGAATTTTATCAACAGCTTCGTGTAGCAGTTTGTCGACAACTTCGTCAATGATGGAATTGGCAACACTCATTATATCCAGTGCTTCTTTTATCTCCGGATCAGCCAGGGGATTGTACGGCTCCAGCAACGGTGATAGTTCAGCTATAGAAAGAAAACTATTGGTTTGAAGCCGAAAGTTAAGTGCCGAAGCTAAAATTCAAAAACAATACCTATGTGTCTTTCGCGCTCAGCAGCCTCTTCAGCTCGCCTAGCTTCTTCTCGGGCATCATGGGTGTCTTTTTCATTCTTTTTTATAATTTCATAGGCCAATTCTCGACCACCGTTCACCCAAACATTAGAATAGAATTTTCCGCCCATCAAAGTTGCTTCGGCTGAAGGATCTTTAGTATCGTCTATGGAGAGGGCAGCTTCGGCATTCGCTGCAGCTTTCACGTGTTCGCATCCTGCCTTCTCCAGAATAGCTGCAACTCCCCTGAATCCGGAGAAAGCACAAATATCCCCACGATCATTTAAGATTTCTTTGAAAGCTTTGGCTTCTCCACTTATCCATTCAATAACGCCCTCAGGGTCGCCTCGGATAAAATTTTCTTCAGAAGAGTAGGCGCCTATTTTGGAGAAGCTAGTTTTTAATTTCTTCACGCAATCCAAGGATTTTTCAAAAAACTTTTCCTTGGATTCGCAAAGTTCTTCAACATTTTTCTCTAGTTTATTTTTCCAATATTCACTAATCTCTTAGTCAGCTTGTGCGAGTGCGCACTTCTCATTAGCTTTGGCCAGATGTTTCCGAAGGTCTTCAACCTCGGCTTTTTGGGCTTCGGCCTGAGCGTTATACTTAGCTTCGTCTTCTTTCATTTTATTCACTAATGAAATCAAAATTTTATCTTTTTCCAGACCTTCATTTCTCAGTTCAATTACTTCTGAGCGAAGGTTGCTGAGAGCTATTGTACAACTTTCGTCTTCAGCGCTTTTTTGTCCCCTCAAGGCATTGCTAAGAATCAAGCCGTACAAAGGAAAAGAAAGAGTTGAGCATGTCAATGAAGTACTTTATTTCCAACCTTAAAATTGACTTCTATACCTTTATACTGTTGTACGCAAGGCTATCAGCAAGATCATCCTTCGAAATGGCTAAAGGCCATCCTCAAGCTTTGGAAATCCCATACTTTTACCTATCTCCCGGAAAATGAATATTTCTTTGTTGTCCGGGAGACAGTACAAGAAATCATCTTCGTTAGTGCCATTGAACACTAACGCCCCTTCGGATATTTAAGTTTCTAAGCGTAGTGTCTGGCTTCTAAAATTTCTTCTTCGGATAATTTTTTCTCCGAAGCATGTCGAAAAATGTAATCAACATCTTCGACTGAAGCTCCGGGGGCAGGAGATTTTGCTTTTTCTGCCATAACTTGCCCTACTGCCATGCTGGTATCTGAAGTTTGCTGATCAGCCTTGTCTTCTGGCACGACAACCTTCGTCTCAATGGGCACTGTAGGCTCAGCTACGGCTTCAGCCTGGACCTTGGCAACTTCGGCAACTTTCTTAATGGGAGCAGGGGTCAAGGCCTTTGAGGTCTCCATAACAGCGTCTAGCACGCTGGCCATCCTCCTACTCTTGGGAGTTGCGGCAGGAGCTTTTTGCATCTTCGACAAATTTGCCTCTGCCGGTGGGTTCAGGATTTCTGGCATTTTTACTGTTTTTTCCACCTTTGGCACTTCGACCGGATCATCCTTAGCTTCGGTTGGACCGACTGTAGGCACCTTCGGCAGTACAATAGACACTTCAGCGCTCTGCACGATGGAAGCAGTTTGTTTTGCTTCGGCAATTGAAGAGGTCCCTTCGCCAAATTTAGGTACCACGACCGATTCAATATATCGCGGCCGGTGGGTCAGAACCTTCATTTTCTTGCCCTTCGGCATAGCAGTGGTGGCCGAAGTGATAGTTTTTCTCTTCTTCCCTTGCCTTCGCAGCGGGTAGTGATAGTCAGGGTATACGAAGCCGATTGCATCAAATACCCTGTTCAATCTTTTCTTCCCCCAGCCCCCGAAGGCTGTGGACAAGGCATCATCTTTGGCCTTGGAATATGTCCCAAGTAGTTCGTCACTGGTAGCTTCAATGCATTTCAATCAATCATCATTTGGTTCATCGAACTTCTCTCTAAACCTGAAGGTATACTTCAATCGAACTAAGCCATTTTCACTGGATTCGGTAGTAGTCTCCTTCGGCATATCCCAGCTCTCCACAAGTGGCCACACCCTATAGGCTATGTGCTCTTGGACTATATCGCTTGTGCCAATGAAGGCGCAGACATTGCTAAATGCCTTCTGGCATGCTTCGACGTCGCTTTCAATAGTGACCTTTGGCCTCCGAAGGCCAAAGCGAGACCAGATGGGGCGCTGGATAATTTCCTTGATGTCTTCTCTTTTAATCAGATCATTCTTAACATAAAACCATTCCTCCATCCAGGCCCCAGGCCACCTTTTCCGGTACGTCGGCACTGGGTAACTTGCATTAGAGCGGGCAATGAACCCGTAACAACCGAAGTTGTTGTGGTATTGTTCTTTGCCAGTAGCCTTCGTCTCGTGTAAAAGCTCGTGCATATTACAGAAACACTTTGCGCTTGGCTTCAGCCCTTGGCTTCTTATAGCCCAGACAAACATACCCATCCTAATTATAGTTCGGGCGTAATCTAATGAAGAAATATTTGGAATATCTTCAATACCTCAACCACAAACTTGCTCAACGCAAACAGAAGGCCTACCTTCAGGAAGCTTCGGTAAATAACAACTTCATTTTCCTTAGGAGCAGGGGCAGTGCTGTCTCCCCCAATTCTAACAATAGACATGTCGCGAAAATATCTCCCTCTCATGGCGTCAACATGACTTTGTTTGATGGTTGACCTTCTGAAGATGGTATGGCTTGGCCGCTAGGGCCGGTCCTCAGAATCTTCATCTTCACTCTCCACATCATAACTATCACTATCATCAGAATCTTCAGACAAACCCTCCACTATTTCCTTAGTAATTTTCTCTGTATTCGTCTTAGCCATAGACTCATAAAACCCAGCAATAAAAGGATCCTGTTGGGGACTTGTTCTCAAATGCTTCGAATTGAGAACAAGGCAACATAAAAAGTGTTATATGATAAGTTCCTTCGTCCTTCTGAAACATCATTTCCCTTCGGGACATGATGCGCTCGGGACGAAGGTCATAAATAATATATCTTCGTAAGCTATGATGAAGGATTTACATGCAACATAAAAAGTAGTATAAACATTTAAATTTCATCACAATGTCATTTCTATTTCATTATCATATAACAATAGAAATGACTTCAAATTGTAAATGTACCTTCGAATTGCAGGAAGGCAAGAGTACAAGGATGACGCAAAAGCGAATGCCAAGTCAGCGTGAACAGTACCGGAGTACTGTTCATCTATTTATAGGCGTGGGACGCAGCCCATGTAAAATTACATTCATGCCCATCACATTTGCTAATGACTTATGGGAATCTGTCAAGGCCTAAGTAGTCTTTTCATCTTTAAGTCGGTTCCCCTTTCTGCTATCGCGACGAAGCTTTCCTGCGCACAGCTTTGGCTGTGCACCATCCTTCGTAGAGCTTGGTAATCAGCCCGTCCTCCATCTCAATCCCCCTTCGTCTGGTTCAGGCTTCGTCCTGACCGTACTTCATGTTCATAATTCTGAGTCCGAAGGTACCTGTCCATATAATCCACTTGGAAAACATTGTCAAATCATGTTTTTGAGGACCTTCAGAGGACGAAGGCCCCCAACAGTAGCCCCTCGCAATATTAATTTGTTAATGATAAATTCAGATTGCGATATGGACGAAGGCCTTAAGCCGAAGGTCCGAAAAAACACCTTCCCTTTGCTAGAATAGCAAAAGTCACTGACACGCGGGACCACACAGTTTCCGTTATATCGAGTGTATAAATAGAGGCCCGCCACAATTTGTTTGGTACGCTTTCTTGCCATCTGCTCCGCTTACTAAATTTTTAGCTCTTGCGCACTAAGATTTGCTGACCTTTTGGTTTTTGAAGCTTCGGCCTTGAAAACAGTTTTTAGTGTCTCCGAAGATGTCTGAAGATAAGAAGATCACTGCTGAGATGAAGCTGAGTCTCGACGAAGAGAAGAACTTGGGGTTCCTTATAGCGATGGCGGAGACTAATACGGAAAAAATCACCAAGGAGATTCTGGAAGGTTTGTCTGAAGATACTGGTGACAGCGACAGTTATGATGCAGAAAGCTGTGGGGGAGAGTCCGAAGATCGACCATGGCGGCCAAGTCACACGGTTTTCGGGAAAACCACTGTTAAGCAGAGCCATATTGACAATATGAGGGGGAGATATTTTCGAGATATGTCTATTGTGAGGGCTGATGCTGGGGAAAAAACTTCTCCCACCCCCGAAGAAGATGAAGTCGTAATTTTCCGAAGCTTTCTCAAGGCTGGGCTTCGATTCCCCCTAAGCAGCTTTGTTGTCGAAGTCCTGAAGACATTTCAAATCTACCTTCATCAAATTACACCCGAAGCTATCATTAGAATGGGGATCTTTGTCTGGGCTGTAAGAAGCCAAGGCTTGGAACCAAATGCTAAAAGCTTTTGCAACATTCATGAGTTGTTATATGAGACGAAGCCCTGGGGGAAAGAACAGTATCACAACAACTTTGGTTGTTACAGCTTCGGTGCCCGCACCGGGTCAAGCTGCCCCGTGCCAACCTTTCGTAAGAGGTGGCCCGGTGCCTGGATGACAGAATGGTTTTATGTAAAGAATGACTTGACAGCACAGGAAGACATTAAAAGTATCATTATGCGGCCTATTTGGCAACGCTTCGACCTCCGAAAGCCGAAGATTGAAATGGATGAAGCAGCCGAAGAATGCCAAAGAGCCTTCGGCGTAGTCTGCTCTTTTATCGGGACAAGAGACTTGGTCCAAGAGCATATTGCCTTCAGGGTGTGGCCACTTACAGAGAAGTGGGAAATGCCGAAGGAGACCATCAAAGAGTCTGACGAAGGCGGACTGGTCAGACTGAAATACACATTCAAATACGGGGATAAGTTTGTTGAACCTAATGACGATTGGTTAAAAAGCATTGAAACATTAAGTGACGAACTGCTTGGGGCATATTCGAAGGCCGAGAACACTGCGTTATCGGCAGCCTTCGGGGGCCAAAAGAAGAAAAGGCTCAACCGGGTATTTGACGCAATCGGGTTTGTCTACCCTGACTATCATTACCCGGTATTGGGCCGCAAAAGAAAAAATACTTCTCCTGAGACAGAAGCTGCCACGAGTGCCACTAGTGAGCCAGCGCCGCAAAGTAAAAAGATGAAGGTGTTCACCCACCGGGCGCGTTTTATTGAGCCGGCCACAGTGCCTGAGTTTATTGGTGAAGTCTCTTTGGCCACTGAAACTTCAGAACCAACTCCAGTGCCGAAGATAGAAGATAAAACTAAAGCGCCTTCGGCAGAAAAACCGAGAATTGAAGGACAAAAAATATTGGAAATCTTAAGTCCTTCAGCAAATGTTGAAACAATAAAAAATCAGAAGGGCCCATCGGTGACCCCAAAAAGAAAAAGAATGGTGAACGTGCTAGATGTCTTGGAGACAATTAAGTCTTCAAGCACAACTCCAAAGAAGACTGTTGAACTCGCTAAAGCGTCTACTGAAGCTTCGAAGCAACAACTTGAAGCTGAAGCTGGGCCTTCAGAGCCCACCAAGGAACAATCTTTGGAAACCGAAAAAATAAAAATATCAGAACCAACTTCGGTTGAAGAAATTGACACTGCCGCCCCCGAAGCTCCTTCCAACATATGTGATTACATCGTGCGACATGCTTCGGGGAAGAAATTATCTGAAGAAGAGACTTATGAAGCCAATCACTATGCCAGAGAGTTAAAATATCCGAAGGGGGCAGTGGTGTTCAATGGGACAAATGAAGATGACTTCCTATACTGCCTCCCTGATAACAAAGAATTATCTGTCTGCCGGGAGATGGCTAGAAGTATGGGATTCCCGAAGCTCGAAGCTGGATTAAGTGCTATGACGAAGGAGGATCTCGCGGACAGTCTTGCGTACAATAGCCTAAAGGTATGAGAATTGGGTGCTTGAATTTTTTTTTAATTCGTAACTCATTCTTTTTTTTCTCTTATAGCAACTTTTTTTTCATATAGGGTTTAATCCTGAGCAACGCATTAAGAGCACAAAAGAGTGCGGAAGATGAGAGCTATGAAATTGCGTTCAACAACCTGCGGTCAGAAGTTATTAAACTGAGAAACGAAGCTCTGGAAAAGGATAAAATTCTGCTTACATTGGTAGACAAAGTAAAAAAGGACAAAGCTGCCTCGAAGGTCTAGGCCGAAGCCCAAAAACGTGAGATTAAAGATCTTCAAAAACAGCTAGCTAGAGCTAAAGAGGAACGTGTGCTTGAAGAAACAAAACGAGAACTCAGTGATCAGTTGGTCAATCATTTAGAGTTAAGTGTTAAGGAGCTTCGTGCATCCCAGAGGAAATGCTATGTTAAATCTATAGAATGCGTCAAAAAGATAAAATCCAGCTTTGCCAGCGTTGGCGCATTTTCTAGTGAAGAGAATTTCTCAAGAGGCAATCCCGAAGGTCCAATGGAATGGATCAGCCACGAAGCAGAGGCCTTCGAGGAAATCCTGAGTAGTCGCGGTGACATCTGCGCTTTTTCGGGTGCTAGAGGAATTGCCACTGTTTTGGAGAAGAAAGGTTGCGAGCATGTAAAATCCTTAGCTCAATCCGAAGCTGCCTTGTCTTCTGAAGACATCAAAGACCCCTCGGCCGAAGCAAGCATGGTTGGTGGAAAATTCTTTACTGATATCTGGGACAACGGCGGCCGAGAAATGGCGCAAGAAATTATTCAAAAGAGTGAAAAAGGCATCCATGATGCTAGGAAAGTGACAGAGGTTGCCGAAAAAAGTATAGAGCCCGAAGGGTGAATAGGTATTAATTAGTCGTTCTTATTATGTTGTAATTTTTAATTTCAGACTTTGTTCGCGGTCTGTGATAGTAATGTAGACATATTCTCTTCCCTCAGAACCTGCTGGATCGTCTGCAGACCCTCACACGAAAGGGGATGACGAAATTAAACAAATGGCCGAAGCCATCATGGATAAAGTTGTTGAACAACTTCTAAATGAGGCTGCCGAAGTAGTACTAAGAGAAGACTAGATGTTATTAGAAAAAACCTTTGAAATGTGATCTATGTAATATTTTGTTCATTTGAATGTAATATACACGTTTCTTTTCATTACTCAATTCTTTACGATGCATGAAATTCTACAAACATACCATTTTTGAGCCTTCGGCGAAAAAACACCTTCCCTTCTTTTCATGCTTCGTGATGAAGACATTCTCCTTTAATACTATTCTGATGAATCACGTCCATGCTTCGTGAAAATATTCTCCGAAGCTGTACCATTTCGATATTACTGTGATGAAGCACGTCCATGCTTCGTGAAAATATTCTCCGAAGCTGTACCATGTCGATATTACTGTGATGAAGCACGTCCATGCTTCGTGAAAATATTCTCCGAAGCTGTACCATGTCGATATTACTGTGATGAAGCACGTCCATGCTACGTGAAAGCATTCTCCGAAGTTGTATTCCGAAGATCAACATTGTATTCCCTCGTGACTGCACAATTTTCACATTCTGAAGGCGTCCTTTCGAAGGTTGATACTGTGTCCCCTTCTTTTGCCATATGCAACATGATGTATGATGCTTATGCTATGCAAAATGATGTGATGATGCTATGTTATGTGGATGACATTTGTTCCGAAGATGCACACATATCCTCACAAAATATCTTTATATCAGCGCTGACTTTTCGCTGTAAGCTCTGCATTCCCTTAGGAACGTCTTTGGAGCTTCTTCGCCTTTTACTTAGGCGGTATCAGCGTTGACTTTTCGTTGTAAGCTCTGCATTCCCTTAGGAACGTCTTTGGAGCTTCTTCGCCTTTTACTTAGGCGGTATCAGCGTTGACTTTTCGCTGTATGCTCTGCATTCCCTTAGGAACGACTTTGGAGCAGAAAACTTACACTGCGCTCCCTTTGGAACGGCTTTTTGTGACTTCAGCAACTTACTCTGTGTTCCTCAGAACGACTTCGAAGGATTTTTTATAATTCGAAGGTCCTCCTTGTTATCGCAAATTTTTAAGCTTCAGCAACTTAAACCTGTGAAGAGAATAAGTTTTCCTCATGACCAACCACGAAGCTATTACATGAAAACTGAAATGTTCTTTATTACACAGAAAATATAACTAAATGAAAAAGACTGCTATCAAGGTAGGATATTTGTCAATAAATGTGCTTCGACTCTGGCACAGTGCTATTGACTGTGCGAGCTTCAGATTGTTCTCTGAGATCCCTTTGGTGTGGAACATATTGGCTCCCTTCGGGCTGTTGGCCTTGTTGCAGCGGTGGTGGAGGCGGGGGCTGTTGCCATGAAGCTTGAGGTTGACTGGCCGAAGCTACAGAAACTGCAGGGTGGTTGCCCACGTATTCTGGGATGTAAGGCTGATGATACGAAGCGGTATGCATGACCTGCTTCGGCTGGCCCTGTTGCGCTGCAGCTTCTGCTAGCTCCTTTTGCTTCTGGATGGTAACATGGCACATCCTGGTGGTATGGCCCTTATTTTCACCACAGAATAAGCAAAACACTCTCCTTGGTTGATCTCCAAATCTTCCGCCGAAGCCCCTGGCGCCTCTGCCTCTTGGAGCTGGTGGCCGAAAGAAACTTTGCTGTTGCCCCGAAGCTTGTGAGGAGCACTGCGGCCTGTTCTGCTGACTCCCCTTATCATCATTTTGAGTAGAGTTGTGGATGGACCTGACATGCCTTGGATAGAGTCTTCCTCCGAAGCCCCTGGTCATTTCAGAAAATCTGAAAGCCTCCTCCCTTCTTTGGCGAAAATCATTGTCGGCACGAATGTACTCGTCCATCTTCTGGAGCAACTTCTCCAAAGTCTGAGGAGGCTTCCTAGCAAAGTATTGAGCTGAAGGTCCAGGACGAAGCCCCTTGATCATGGCTTCGATGACAATTTCGTTGGGCACCGCTGGTGCCTGCGCCCTCAAACGCAAGAACCTTCTGACATACGCCTGAAGGTATTCTTCATGATCCTGAGTGCACTGGAACAAGGCTTGAGCAGTGACCGGCTTCGTCTGAAACCCTTGAAAGCTGGTTAACAACATATCCTTCAGCTTCTGCCATGAAGTGATCGTTCCTGGTCGAAGGGAGGAATACCAGGTCTGAGCAACACTCCTGACGGCCATAACAAAAGACTTTGCCATGACTGCAGCATTGCCACCATACGAAGATACTGTTGCTTCGTAGCTCATCAAGAACTGCTTCGAGTCTGAATGGCCATCGAACATGGGAAGCTGGGGTGGCTTATAGGACGGAGGCCAAGGTGTAGCCTGCAGCTCAGCGGACAGAGGAGAAGCATCATCGAAAACAAAATTTCCATGATGGAAATTGTCATACCAGTCATCTTCGTTGAAAAAGCCCTCCTGATGAAGATCTTTTTGTTGAGGCCTTCGGTTCTGCTCATCGTGGGTAAGATGGCGGACTTCTTCAGAAGCTTCGTCTATCTGCCTTTGCAGCTCAGCTAGCCTGGCCATCTTTTCCTTCTTCCTCTGCACCTGTTGATGAAGCATCTCCATATCCCTGATCTCTTGGTCTAGCTCATCCTCCTGAAGCGTCGGGCTGACGGCCTTCCTCTTCTGGCTTCGGGCCTCCCGAAGAGAGACAGTCTCCTGGTTAGGGTCCAGCGGTTGCAGAGCTGCAGCCCCAGTCGCTGAAGCTTTCTTCGGCGCCATAGCGAGGGTCTATGGCTTCCGAAGGTGTTCACAAAACTCAAAGTGGAAGTGAGTTCACCGGAGGTGGGCGCCAATGTTGGGGACTTGTTCTCAAATGCTTCGAATTGAGAACAAGGCAACATAAAAAGTGTTATATGATAAGTTCCTTCGTCCTTCTGAAACATCATTTCCCTTCGGGACATGATGCGCTCGGGACGAAGGTCATAAATAATATATCTTCGTAAGCTATGATGAAGGATTTACATGCAACATAAAAAGTAGTATAAACATTTAAATTTCATCACAATGTCATTTCTATTTCATTATCATATAACAATAGAAATGACTTCAAATTGTAAATGTACCTTCGAATTGCAGGAAGGCAAGAGTACAAGGATGACGCAAAAGCGAATGCCAAGTCAGCGTGAACAGTACGGGAGTACTGTTCATCTATTTATAGGCGTGGGACGCAGCCCACGTAAAATTACATTCATGCCCATCACATTTGCTAATGACTTATGGGAATCTGTCAAGGCCTAAGTAGTCTTTTCATCTTTAAGTCGGTTCCCCTTTCTGCTATCGCGACGAAGCTTTCCTGCGCACAGCTTCGGCTGTGCACCATCCTTCGTAGAGCTTGGTAATCAGCCCGTCCTCCATCTCAATCCCCCTTCGTCTGGTTCAGGCTTCGTCCTGACCGTACTTCATGTTCATAATTCTGAGTCCGAAGGTACCTGTCCATATAATCCACTTGGAAAACATTGTCAAATCATGTTTTTGAGGACCTTCGGAGGACGAAGGCCCCCAACAGATCCATAACTTTCTTCTCTTCATACAACTTCTTCTCCTCTGATATCTTCCTCTCCTCAGTCATCTTCTCCTCGGTTATCTCCTCACTTATCTTCTTCTCCTCACCAGTCATCTTCTCCTCAGATATGAAGCAAGCATGTCTTTAAGCCAAAGCTCAAAATTAAGCAAAAGTTTGCAAGCAAGAGTTAAATATCTAAGGAAATAATGCAAGCAGCAGTATCAAACGCCGCCGCTATGGGTTCCTATTTATACGCCTAGCACTCTGCAACTCGGTGGGCCCCGTTTGTCATTGACTTTCGCTATTCTAGCGAAGGGAAGGTGTTTTTTTCAGACCTTCGGCTTAAGGCCTTCATTCACGTCGCAGTCTGAATTCGTTGTTATAAAAAATTAATACTGCGAGGGGCTACTATTGGGGGCCTTCATCTTCTGAAGGTCCTCAAAAACACAATTAACATATTTTCCAAGTATAATACATACGCAGGGACCTTTGGCCTCAGAATGAAGCTGTACACAATATGACAAGCGTGGTCTGGGAGAAGGATGAACCAGTTCCGAAGCTACGCGTGGAGAAGCTTCGGCTTAGCGGTGAAAAGTGAAACCGACATAAAGAGGAAAGGGCCATCTAGTTCTCAATAGATCGTCCTTAAGTCAGAAGTAAATGTCAAGGACATGAATGTAATTTTACCCAGACTGCGTCCTGTGCCTATAAATAGATGAACAGTAACGACGTACTGTTCACGCTGACTTGTATTCACTCGCACGTCACTCTCAAGCTTTTTACCTTCTGTCAAGCCGAAGGTATAAATGTAATTTAATATCGTTCATATTCATTTATGATAATATAATAAAAGTTTTCTGGTAATATCATATAATTATTCATGTCACTTTCCATGTTTTATATGTTTCCACTTCCATTATTATATACTGAAATGATGAAGGTATGTCCTTCATAACCTTCGTTTGAAGATCATTATATCCTGAGGGAGATAATGCTTCGAATGACGATGGTCTTTAACTATTAACACTTTGTGTTGCCTTGTTCTTAACTCATAACATTTGAGAACAAGTGACAAATAATAGACATCGGGACCTGGTTGGGTTGGACCGCATAGCCTAGTGGGTGGCCTAGACTTTCTCTAGTTATTGGAAGCCTATGGCTTTATATAAATATAGTTTGTATATTACGAGCCATAAGCTTCCAATAGCTAGGGGAAGCCTGACTAATGTTGCCATTCGGTTCAGCTGTACCAGGTCCTGGGCGTCTATAAAACAGCCCATGCCGCCAGGGTTCAGTTTATGACACCCCCACCACGATGCATGAGGAATGGGCGCCCACCTAGGCGTGCAAGACGGCGGCAGTTCCACGAGAGCGCGAGGCGGAAGCGGTGCCCTCCGGTCACGTGACCGATGGCCGATCTCAAATCCGAAGGCGCGGTGGCGGCGGTTCCCCGATCCGAAGACGCGACAACGACAGCTCTCTAATCTGGAGGCATGACGAAAGTGACTCCCTGATATGGCGACATGACGACGGCAGCTCCCCGGCGGCGCGACGACGGTGGTTCCTTGATCCGAAGGTGCAACGACGGTGGCTCCCCAATCTAGTTGCACGACAATGGCAGTTCCTCGATCCGGAGGTGTGTCGACACTGGTTCCCCGATCTGGAGGCACGCGCGAGGTTCACCATCGGCACCGTGAGCCCCGTGACATCCTCTGATCTGGCGCGCTTCAGGCATCTTTAGGTCAGCGGTGGCAAATCCTAGAGGCGAGGTGGCGGTTCCGCGAGTGGCAGCCCTCTTTTTATGCTACTTTGTATAAGTATTTTATGCCAACTTCATTAGGTGCTTACGACGTATATCTAGTTCATGGTTCCCCTTCCATATATTGTTTCTTTATGATATTTTATTCACATTTTACGCAAATGTTTATTGATTTTATGCATTATCTCATTACCTAACCCGGTGTGTATATTGGTTTCTTACCATTTACGCCATATGTATAAGATATTTACGACACACTAGTTTACGCAACGAAACAAAAATTCACAAAAAAGGTAAGCGCTCCTGGAAATAAGGCCATTTGTCATGATTTCATAAAATCTCGCACATGTAATCCTTGATTTATGGTATCCATTACTGCCATAAAAAATTTATATATTCCCTAATCAATCCACCTCATTAAATCCCCTAATCATCTCCTCTAATCAAATCCCTTAATTTATGGTGGATTTATGGACGTGGGGTTGTTGATTTGAACCGCATGTTAGATTTTTATGCACTATACCGTAGTGCAGAAATACCTTCATTGTGTAGTATAATTAGTATCAGTATATATCATAAACTAGTTCTAACGAGTCTAGCAGCTTGGTTATTAGAGAGATACTATATTTATGAGGAAATAAAATATTTAAATCGGATTTTTTGTTTGCATGCATGCCAATCTATATCCTTTCAATGCATTATTATTGTCATCCTAAATTTATGTATTCTGTATTAATATTTGGTGTGATGTTAATTTATCCTTTGTACCATGTTTTTTTTGTATTGTGGCGAGTAGACGAGCAAGTGATTGTGGATCCAGGTGTTTAGTAGGTAGAAGTTGCTGAGCAGGAGCTCATTGAAGGCAAGTTGTGTCTTTGATCACTTTTTATTTACCCAATAATGTTCTCTGTAATAATTTTGGTATGCATAGGCTTAATTTTGATGGGACCCAATAGGTCACCCTAGTTTGGTCATCTTTACACCTTGTTTACCCCTGAAGTTTTGGGTAGTCTTTGCTATTGCTATATATGATTTTGGGTGTTGAGATAACTATTACACATGGTCATTCTTTATTATTATTGTTCTATTTATATTCATGATAAGACTATTATGTTAATAGGAACATGGAGCTTAACTTGAGAAACACGTGCCACCACAAGGGTGGAATGGGACGCCCTTGGCTAACTAATTAGGAAAGCTAGTGGAGGTCTACCTTACCCGTAAGGGGAAAGGGAAGTAGGGGAGTTCGTGCACATTAGTAACTACTAATAAAACTTGACTAACTTATTAAAAGCAATGCTTAGCTTTAACCCTTATTTGTTGATCAGCCTTACACTTCACATGAACTCCCATCTTTGGTGAGTTCATGCACATTATTCCCCACAACTTGTTGAGCTATGATCTTTTGTGAGCTCATCCTTACGATATATAAATCCCCCACAGGAGAAGAACAGGTAGTCCAGGAGGAGCCCTACAACAAAGAGTACGAGCTCATCTAGGTGGCGTCTTCGAGTCAACTTTATGGCGCCAAGGAATAATATTTAGTTCGCTTTATTGTTATCATTTTTGTAAGACTTCTGCTATGTAATAATGATACTTGTGACATTTATCTCTATACACTTCGTCTTTGTATGTGATGTTATTCTTTGGTGCACATATGAGACGCACCCGCTTTATTCCTTAAATCCGGGTGTGACACGCATGCATGCGGTCCTCTTTTTGGACAAATCTAAAAATATGGCAACTACTAGGCACATGCATGTGGTTCATATTTTTATGTAGATCCAAAAATTATGGTAGGTCGTGGAAGTTTCCATTGCACGCGCATAAATTTTGAAAGGCATATTCGTTCCAGCAGCATACATGCAAAAGTTGGATGGCTGATATCACAGAAAGCATAGATCCTTACAGAAAGTTGGATAAATACCTGCACCGTAAATCATAATTTATGAAGAAAATCTTAGTATGGGCTCAACCAACAGCCACATGTATAAACAAAGGATTGGAGAAGATCTTCGCTGGAGGACGCCGCCGAGGCCACTAGATCGAAGGAGTTGGTCATTACAGGACACCAGAGCCACTACGCCTCGTGTGGCCGCCATCGCTAGAGACATCCATGTCTCGCTCGATCATCGGAGTCACCTGCGTCTCCCATGGCCGCCATTGCCGCTGTCGAAGCCTACCGCGCCTCATGCAACTGTCAATGCACCAGGCTTAGGGTACGCCACCGCCGCTCGTGCTCTTCGGGAGCACCGTCGCCACTTGCCTGTCTGCCACAGGAGCGTCGTCGTCGCTCGGTCCTGGGGAGCACCACTGTCGCTTGCTGTCACACCCAGATTTAAGGGATAAAGCTGGGTGCATCTCATATATGCGCCAAAGAAGACAACACATATAATAATAGAGTGTATAGAGATAAATGTCATAATATCATCAGAGTACTTTTTACATAGCGGAAGTCTTACAAAATAAAAGCTAAAACGAACTAAAGTCCATCCTTGGCGCCATAATGTCGACTGGAAGACGCCACCTATATCAAGTCAAACTCCTCGTTGTGTGGCTCCTCTTGAACCACATGTTCTTCTCCCATGGGGGGGTGTGAGACAGCAAGGGTGAGCTCACATATGTTCATCGCTCAACAAGTTGTGAGGAATAATGTGCATGAACTCGCCAAAGGTGGGAGTTCATGTGAGGTGTAAGGCTGATCAATAGAAGGGGTTAAAGCTGAGCATTGCTTTTAATAAGTTGGTCAAATTTTATTAGCAGTTACTAAATGTAAGTAGATACCAAACCATAATAAAAATAATAGAACAAAGTTAATAAATAATCCCATGCAATGCAAATGACAAATTGAATTTAATTCCATAATTTAATCATGCGAGAGTCCTAAGCTACTCATGACCATGAGCTCGGCTAGTATACCAGTTTTAAACTCTGCAGAGGTTGTACCCTTTACCCACAAGTCATGTTACCCATCTGCCAAGGGGTCATGAATCCCATACACCTCTACCAAGGAAGCGAGGTAGGGTAACACTACGAGGCTGTCACACCCGGTTTTAGAAGGCAAACCGAATGCGAACCATGTACGTGCTAGGATCAGCAATTCACGTACACAGCAGTTTACATAACATGGACATCATCACACAGTGCTCAAATAGTATTAAAAGGGAAATAATAGTCGATTACATCATATGTCTAAGACATCCATATAGTATTTACAATAATCAAAGTGCGAAAACGAAACGTAGATAAACACGGCCTTCACAGGCAGCCGACTTGGGTTGCCGCTAACCCACGCCTAGAATTCATCGTAGTCTTGGAACTCCTGGAAATCTCCTTCCACGGCTTCATCTTCTCCTGAGTAGTGGTTGCAACGCGGACAACCTGGGGGGGGGGTTTGGTGTGTAGAGCAAGGGTGAGTACACATCAACATACTCAGCCAGCGTCCTGTTTGGCTGTAGTGGACTAGCTTTATGTGGGGATAAGTCAAGCAGTTGCTTTTAGTTGGTCAGATTATTACTTACTAATAGAAAGCCAGGTTTTAGCATTAACCCAAGTTATTAACCCAATGTACCCTTTCCAAACGTAAAGAATACCACTTACCATTACCATAATCATAACCAGAACCATCAATCTCATTGCCACCTATACCAAAATGTCTCTGATCAAGTATCACTAATCTCTAGAGCTCCCTTGGCCGCTCATAACCGCGAGCACGGCTGATATATCAGTTTCATAACACTCTGCAGAGGTTGCGCACTTTACCCATAAGCCGTGATTCCCTCTCTAGCCCGGGCTTGCAAGACCCTTATTCACTCCTGAGGTGAATGGCCAGGGATTCACTACGAAGCCTTTACAAAGATTCCCCGGGGCTGTAGCCACCCGTTAGGTTTCCTAAATGTACCGCACTCCTCCCCAAGGGACAAATCCACCTTGGCAGAGCGAGCCGCATACACCGAGCCCCATTGACGGCACGACGGCTAAGTGATCTACACCCCAGTTCCTCCAATTATTCAGCTAAGGGCGTCCCATTCCACCCTCATGGTTGCACTGTTTTCCCGGGCGGTCATCCATTGAACAGGTCCTTACGGAGAGGCACTCGAGAAACAGCTCGAGTCCCCTTAAATGCCACAAGTATGATCATAAATAAGAAGGGGAAAACAGCGTATCATAGATAATCACATCATGTTCATTGATTAGAGTTGAGCAATAGCATCAGACTAAGCAGTAATAATCCGACCCAAATAGGTAAACAAGGACATGGATAACAAAAGCTAGTCAATCCTTAAGTATAAATGTGTAATGCGGGAGGTGAATTAAAGAATGAATAGGATAGGGATGGGTCAAAGGACACTTGCCTCCACCAACCGACTGCTGCTCAGGGGCTTCTCCTGCGGGTTCCTCGGGCTCTTCGACCGGATCGTTCTCTATGCGATTGCAAGCATACATACATCCATCCATTCAAATTAGGAAACAAACAGTACACCACACAAGGGAACAAATAAAGTAAATATGCATAAAGTATGACATTCGATATCGCATTCATTGTGGTTAGAAAGAAACGGGGAAAGGTCTCGCAGGGGTTAAAGCTTATGCACTAATGATTAGTTAAATTATGCATTAACGGGAATTAGTTCCAATTGGTTCTAACAAAAGAATTAGTTATATGCATTAACGGGAACCTAGTCATTTTTAGTTGATCAACATTGAACGAGATAAACAATTAACTATATGAATTGACTAACGTAACGGAATTCTAAATTGAGTTTTCCATTTTATTAACATGAACGATGATTAGCTTGCCTAAAATAAAATAAATAACAATAATAACAGAAAATAAAAAAATAAATAAAAAAAATAAAAAAGGGGCGGGGGGGGGGGGGGGGGGGGGGGGGGCGGTTGAACTGGCCAGGGGGCGGCCAAGCCGGCGGCGGGCGGCCGAGCTGGCGGAGGGGGGGGGGGGCGAACCGGGCGGGCGCAGGGGCGGCCGAACCGGCGGGGCGCGCGGCAGGGGCGGCGGCGGCCGAGCCGGCCAGGGCGGCCGAGCTGGGCGCGTAGGCGGCCGAGTGGCGGCGGCCGAGCGACGGCGACCGAACCGGCAGGGGCGGCTGGGCTGGGGAGGGGGGAGAGGAGGGGAGAGGGGAGAGGGTGGGGAGGGGAGAGCCTCACCGGAGACGGGGACGGGCGGCCGAACGGCGACGGGGCGGCCCAGCTAGGGCAGGGGGCGGCCGAGCTAGGGCAGGAGGGCGGCGGCGGCTAGGGCAGGGGGGCGGCGGCGGCTAGGGGGAATGGGAGAGAGGGAGGGAGAGGGAGGGATTTTGGGGGATGGGGGGAGGGGGCGGCTGGGCGGGCTGGGCCCAAGGGGGGGGGGCGCGCGGGGGCGGTTGGGCTGGCTGGGGGCGGCTGGGCCGGCTAGGAGCAGCCCACGGCGTGAGAGAGAGAGAAAAGGGAGGAGAGAGAGAAGGGAAGAAAAAAAAGAAAAAGAAAAAGGTTTTCTCCTTTTCGAAATCCGTTTTTCCTGGATGAATGCATTTACATTTTCAAACAATCCAAAAGAATGCATGGTCCGGCATGGTGCATCAAACAACATAAAGTATTTTAGGGTTTTGCTTTACACGGGAATTCGAAGCCGAATCCCGCTAACTTTGGAAAAGATCAAGGTCTAGCGAGGGAAAAGAAAAAAAAGGAAAAGGTAACGCCCGAATTTGGCGAGTGAAGAAAAGAAAAAAAATTCAACTCCAAAATTCGGGGCCTTACAAACCTATCCCCCTTAAAAGAATCTCGCCCTCGAGATTCAGGGTTGGCTAGCAAAGAGCTCTGGGTACTTGGCCATCAGATCATCTTCACGCTCCCAGGTTGCTTCTTCCTCAGAGTGGTGATTCCATCTGACTTTGCACATTCTGATGGTCTTCCTTCGGGTGACTCTATCTGCTGTCTCGAGAATTTGCGTTGGCTTCTCGACGTAGGTCAAGTCCTCTTGGACTTCAGGACGTTCCACTGGCAACTGCTCTTCTGGCACACGCAAACACTTCTTCAACTGAGACACATGAAAGACATCATGCACAGCAGACAAATTCTCTGGCAGACTGAGCTGATAGGCCACTTCTCCACGCTTTGCGAGGATTTGATACGGACCAATGTAGCGGGGTGCTAGCTTGCCTTTCACTCCGAACCTTCTGACTCCTCTGATCGGTGACACTTTCAAATAGACAAAGTCTCCGACTTCGAAACTCAGATCTCTTCTTCTTGCGTCTGCATAGCTTCGCTGCCTCGATTGCGCTATCTTCAGATTCTCTCGAACCATTTTGATGTTCTCTTCGGCTTCAAGCAGAATGTCTGGCCCAAACACTTGCTTTTCTCCAGGCTGATCCCATTGCAATGGAGTTCTACAACTCCTTCCATAGAGCGCCTGAAAAGGTGACATCTTCAAACTGGCCTGGTAACTGTTGTTATAGGAAAACTCTGCATAAGGCAATCTCTTGTCCCATCCGGACTGATCTTGCAACGCACAGGCTCTCAACATGTCTTCAAGAATCTGATTGGTTCTCTCGGTCTGACCATCTGTCTGCGGGTGATAAGCTGAACCGAAATTCAAATGCGTGCCCAAGGCTTCATGCAACTGCTGCCAGAAATGAGATGTGAACTGCGTTCCTCTGTCTGACACTATCTTCTTTGGCACACCATGAAGACAAACGATCCGAGACATGTACAATTCTGCCAATACTGCACTGCTGTAGCTGGTCTTGACAGGTATGAAGTGGGCTGACTTGGTTAAGCGGTCCACCACTACCCAAATGGAATCGTAGCCGGCTCGAGTGCGAGGCAATCCGACTATGAAATCCATACCGATTTTATCCCATTTCCATTGAGGAATTTGCAATGGTTGCAACAATCCAGCTGGTCTTTGATGTTCGGCCTTGATCCGCCGACAACTATCACACATAGCCACATGCTCTGCGATTTCCCTCTTCATTCCATACCACCAGAATTTCTTCTTCAGATCCTGATACATCTTCTGACTTCCAGGATGAATCGAGTAAGCTGTCTCATGAGCTTCCTTGAGAATCAACTCCCGAATAGACTGGACATTGGGAACACACAAGCGGTCTTTGAACCATACCACACCTTCAGCATCATCCCGAAAATCTTTGCCTTTGCCTTCCAGAATCAGTCGCCGGATCTCACTGATCTTCTCATCATTCTTCTGCGCTTCTTTGATTTCTCGCTCTAAGGTAGGTTCCAGCTCAACTGTGACTCCTAGCGAATTATTCAGAAATCCGAGACTCAACCTGTCAAACTCTTTGGCCAACTCATAAGGCATCGGGCGAGCGACCATCAGATTGACCTGACTCTTCCGGCTCAAAGCATCTGCCACTACGTTTGCTTTGCCTGGATGGTAATGAATCTCCAACTCGTAGTCTTTGATCAACTCTAACCATCTTATTTGCCTCATATTCAGCTCTGTCTGAGTGAATATGTACTTCAGAGTCTTGTGGTCTGTGTAAACATCACATTTCTGTCCATACAGATAGTGCCTCCATGTCTTTAGTGCGTGAACCACTGCTGCCAACTCTAGATCATGGATTGGGTAATTCTTCTCATGAACCTTTAGCTGTCGGGACGAGTAAGCCACAACTCTTCCCTCTTGCATCAACACACATCCCAAACCCGTGTAACAAGCATCACAATACACCGAGAAGGGCTTGTGCACATCACGCAAGACTAGGACAGGCGCTGTAGTCAACTTCTCTTTCAGCGCTTCAAAGGCCTCTTGACATTTCTGGGTCCACTTGAACTCAACCTTGTTGCCTAGCAATGCTGTCATTGGTTTCGCAATCTTTGAAAACCCTTCAATGAATCGCCGATAATATCCGGCCATTCTAATGAAACTCTTGATTCCTCGGACATCTGTTGGCGCTTTCCAGTTTAGAATGTCTGCCACTTTCTTCGGATCCACAGCCAATCCGTCTTTGTTGATTATGTGACCCAAGAACAAGACTTCACTGATCCAGAACTCACACTTGCTCAACTTTGCATACAGCTGGTGCTCTCGCAATCTCTGCAATACCATCCTCAAATGATCTGCATGCTCTTCTTCGCTTTGAGAATAAATCAGAATGTCATCAATGAATACCACCACAAACTTATCATGATAATCCATAAATACACTGTTCATCAAGTTCATAAAGAAGGCTGGTGCATTTGTCAAACCGAAGGACATCACTGTGAACTCATACAACCCATACTTGGTAATGAATGCTGTCTTCAGAATGTCTGAAGGTCGAATCCTGAGCTGATGATAACCTGACCTCAAATCTATCTTAGAGAACACACTGGCTCCTCTCAACTGGTCGAACAGATCTTCTATTCTGGGCAAAGGGTACTTGTTCTTGATCGTGACCTCATTTAGAGCTCGATAATCGATACACATCCTTTTGGTGCCATCTTTCTTCTCCACAAATAGGACAGGAGCGTCCCAAGGCGAGGTGCTTGGCCGAATGTAACCTTTCTCTGACAGCTCATCAATCTGCTTCTTAAGCTCAACCAACTCAGGTCCAGATATTCTGTAAGCTCTCTTATAGATGGGGGCGATTCCAGGAAGAAGCTCTATGGCAAACTCAACTTTCCGCTCTGGTGGCATACCCGATAAATCCTTGGGAAACACATCTGGGAACTCAGACACAGTCTTGATCCTCTCAATTGGGTCTGCTTCACTGCTATCGACAGCCATTTGATAACAACTTCCTTTCTTCGGCTCAGGCGAGACTAACTCGGTCACCACTTCCTCTCCTAGTGGGGACACCAACTTGATTGTCCTCTTATCACAACTGATAACTGCCTGATACTTATCTAGCCAATTCATCCCTAGGATGACATCTATTCCCTGAGTACCCATTACTATGAGATTAGCGGGAAACGCTATCCCCCTTATTTCCACACATACATTCAAACAAATGCTATCGGCTCGAATTTTACCACCGGCTGAGTCAATTTGAATGGGGGTTGACATGGTAGTAATTGGAAGATTATGTGCTTTCACCCATGATGCAGTAATGAAAGAATGCGTTGCTCCAGTATCAAATAACACATCTGCAATATGGGAATCGACTGGGAACATACCTACTATCATGCCGGGGGTCTCCTGAACTGCTTCAGCCTCCAAGTGGTTCAGTCTTCCATGATTATAACGCGGCTGAGGGCGGTTGCCTGATCCAGGCTGAGACGCGTTCTGCTTTGCTGGGGCATTGGGGCCTGACTGCTGCTGGGCTGCCTTCTTCGGACATTGCATCACCCAATGGCCTTGCTCTCCGCAGTGGAAACATGCCCTGTTTCCAACCTGAGCTGGTGCTGCCTGACTGTTCTGCTGAGTTGCGGGGGCAGGAAGACGAGGTGCTTGCTGATTCTGCCTCTGAAACTGACCTCCTCCTAGCTGATTGCTCTGACGATTCTGATACTAATCCTGAGGATACTGCCTTTGGAACTGCTGATGCTGCTGAGGTGGACGCTGGTTCTGCCTGAACTGCTGAGGTTGATTGCCTGAGAAACGAGGACGACTGCTGCTTCGAGGCTGGGGTCCACTGATCTTTCGCTTTCGATCCTCCATCTGCTTACGCTTCCTTTCTGTCATGATTGCCCTATCAATCAAGTGCTGGAATGTCGGGAAGGTGTGATTCATCAGCTGATACTGTAGAGGGTCAACCAAGCCTCTCAGGAAACGGTACTGTCGCTTGGCGTCGGTGTTGACATCTTCAGGAGCATAGCAAGACAACTGCCGAAACCTGTCCCGGTACTCACTGACAGACGTTGACCCTTGCTTGAGGGCCAGGAACTCCTCCTTCTTCACTGTCATCAGACCTGCAGGCACATGGTACTGATGAAAGCTACCTCTAAACTCTTCCCAGGTGATGGTGTCGGGGTCGGCATGGGTGGCGAGATAAGACTCCCACCATGATTGAGCTGCTCCTCTCAACAGACGAGGACCATACAGGACTTTCTCCCGGTCATCACACTGAGTAGTATGCAACTCCCGTTCCACAGTGCGCAACCATTCTTCAGCATCCATGGGGTCAGAAGAATGAGCGAACGTTGGGGGATGACCTCTCATGAATTCAGCACGCTTGTCCTAGGGCATCTGAGGCATCTAAGGCTGAGGTGGTGCCTGCTGCTGCTGCTGCTGAATGGCGGCCAGAGTCTGACCGATGGCTTGAAATGCCTGAGTCTGCATCAGAAACATCTGCTCGATGGACATCGGGGGCGGGGGCGGCAGCTGCTGTTGCTGGGGCGCCTCACCCTGCTGACTGGCTTGCTCCTGCTGAGCACGCCTTCCTCCTCTGCGCCTATTCTCTGACATCTACAGAATGCAACCACGCATCAGAACTGATCTTACAAATCTTGCAGCATAAGAAGAGAGTATAGAATCTTCAACAACACTGAACAGATGAGCATCTTCACTGATCTCCAACACAGACCAACACAGCTTCTCAGGTAAAGAGGAAAGTGGAATAAAAGGTTTCCCAACTAGATAACTAACTCCTTTAACATATAATAGGTAAACCAAAATGCAGGGGATACCCACACTCTGGTGACAGTCATTACAAAGATCTAAATCCAACATAGTTCATCATGACAAGCATAAATGCACAGGATATAGCAAACTACCCTGTCTAACTAAGACTAACTAAGAGCGAGACTAACGCTAAGACTGCAGCTTCTATGTATATATTTGCATTAATTACAAGATCTGACTCTAGCGATCTATGGGTCCAAGTCTATCTTGGTCTTGCAGTCGGGATTGCCATAAGACTGGCGTCCACGTCGAGGTGAGCGGTACGGGTGCTGAGTCCCGACGGGAGCGGGGGAACCATCATCCAGGTGACGACGCTCCGCGCGCTCAGCCCGCAACAGGGCGATCTCAGCATGAGCCCTACTCAACTCGTTTAGTGCATGGTCCAGCTCCGTGTTTAGCACGGCGGCTAGGTTGACTGTGCTGCTCAACCTAGGATTGTCCTCACCAACAGGTGAAACAATCACGCCTCCTGTGCTGCCAGATGAACGGCGGGGGTAATACTTCAGGTTGAGACCATCAGCTACCCCACCGAGAACTGAGCAGTAGTGCGAAAGCGCACGCCGTACGACATCTTGCATGGCTGCCTCAGTTGAGTCCCGTTCAAAGATAGAATAGTGCTCTAAGCAGATCTCCGCACCCCAGAGACTGTTCTCTAGACGGCGCACCAAGCAGGTTGCCTCCCAGCGGTCCGGGTAGACCCCACGACTATGCTGGTAGACCACACATCGATACTCGATGGACCAAGTACGCCGGTCAAGTGCCCGACGTAGCAGGGTGTCGAGCGCATCGTGGAAGTGACACCCGCGAGCGGCGTCGCGAGTGATGGGTCGAGCAACCCATCCTTCCGGCTCCTAGACAGAAGAGAAGTCGGTGTCGTGGCTCGAGTTGTCGTCGCCATCTCCGTCGTCTGGGTCTCCTCCAGCAGCTACCCCGGAGACTGGGGTGCCCAGTGGTGGTGCAGGGGGCGCCGCCAGAGGAAGCACAGGGGAGCAGCTCCTCACAGACTCTACCTCCTGCTGGAGCGAGAAAGAAGAGCCCTGCTGCTCCTATCGTCGACGCTCCTGCTCCTCATGCAGGCGGTGGTGCAGCCTCTCCAAGTGACTAGACTGTCCGGCCACTGGACGGCGAAGCGGACGCTCAGCAAGGCGGGAGGGTAAGGAGGGGATGACGGACTTTCGTGCAGTGTGTCTAAGACGAGCCATCAACAAAAGACACCACAAGCAAAAGAGTGAGAACAGAATTAACATGACCAACAAGTAATGAACCATAAATAAATGAAGGAGTAGAATAAAACATAATTTTCAGCAAGGTATAATATATAGTAGGACATAGTTTTGGTTAATATGACCAACTTTTGAAGAGATATCAAAGTCAAGGCAGGGACAGAGGTCTATAGTCCTTAGAACGACCATTCTACTCTAGGTTAGCGGTCCTACAGTCAGCACGGCTTTGATACCAGCTTATGTCACACCCGGTTTTAGAAGGCAAACCGAATGCGAACCATGTACATGCCAGGATCAGCAATTCACGTACACAGCAGCTTACATAACATGGACATCATCACACAGTGCTCAAATAGTATTAATAGGGAAATAATAATCGATTACATCATATGTCTGAGACATCCATATAGTATTTACAATAATCAAAGTGCGAAAACAAAACATAGATAAACACGGCCTTCACAGGCAGCCGACTGGGGGTTGCCGCTAACCCACGCCTAGAATTCATCGTAGTCTTGGAACTCCTGGAAATCTCCTTCCACAGCTTCATCTTCTCCTGAGTAGTGGTTGCAACGCGGACAACCTGGGGGGGGGGGGGGTTTGGTGTGTAGAGCAAGGGTGAGTACACATCAACATACTCAGCAAGCGTCCTATTTGGCTGTAGTGGACTAGCTTTATGTGGGGTTAAGTCAAGCAGTTGCTTTTAGTTGGTCAGATTATTACTTACTAATAGAAAGCCAGGTTTTAGCATTAACCCAAGTTATTAACCCAATGTACCCTTTCCAAACGGAAAGAATACCACTTACCATTACCATAATCATAACCAGAACCATCAATCTCATTGCCACCTGTACCAAAATGTCTCTGATCAAGTATCACTAATCTCTGGAGCTCCCTTGGCCGCTCATAACCGCGAGCACGGCTGATATATCAGTTTCATAACACTCTGCAGAGGTTGCGCACTTTACCCATAAGCCGTGATTCCCTCTCTAGCCCGGGCTTGCAAGACCCTTATTCACTCCCGAGGTGAATGGCCAGGGATTCACTACGAAGCCTTTACAAAGATTCCCCGGGGCTGTAGCCACCCGTTAGGTTTCCTAAATGTACCGCACTCCTCCCCAAGGGACAAATCAACCTTGGCAGAGCGAGCCGCATACACCGAGCCCCATTGACGGCACGACGGCTAAGTGATCTACACCCCGGTTCCTCCAATTATTCAGCTAAGGGCGTCCCATTCCACCCTCATGGTTGCACTGTTTTCCCGGGCGGTCATCCATTGAACAGGTCCTTACGGAGAGGCACTCGAGAAACAGCTCGAGTCCCCTTAAATGCCACAAGTATGATCATAAATAAGAAGGGGAAAACAACGTATCATAGATAATCACATCATGTTCATTGATTAGAGTTCAGCAATAGCATCAGACTAAGCAATAATAATCCGACCCAAATAGGTAAACAAGGACATGGATAACAAAAGCTAGTCAATCCTTAAGTATAAATGTGTAATGCGGGAGGTGAATTAAAGAATGAATAGGACAGGGATGGGTCAAAGGACACTTGCCTCCACCAACCGACTGCTGCTCAGGGGCTTCTCCTGCGGGTTCCTCGGGCTCTTCGACCGGATCGTTCTCTATGCGATTGCAAGCATACATACATCCATCCATTCAAATTAGGAAACAAACAGTACACCACACAAGGGAACAAATAAAGTAAATATGCATAAAGTATGACATTCGATATCGCATTCATTAAGGTTAGAAAGAAACGGGAAAAGGTCTCGCAGGGGTTAAAGCTTATGCACTAATGATTAGTTAAATTATGCGCTCTAGTTCCAATTGGTTCTAACAAAAGAATTAGTTATATGCATTAACGGGAACCTAGTCATTTTTAGTTGATCAACATTGAACGAGATAAACAATTAACTATATGAATTGACTAACGTAACAGAATTCTAAATTGAGTTTTCCATTTTATTAACATGAACGATGATTAGCTTGCCTAAAATAAAATAAATAACAATAATAACAGAAAATAAATAAATAAATAAATAAATAAATAAAAAGGGGGGGCGGTTGAACCGGCCAGGGGCAGGGGCGGGGGCGGCCAAGCCGGCGGCGGGTGGCCGAGCTGGCGGGGGGGACCGAACCGGCGGGGCGCGGGGCAGGTGCGGCGGCGGCTGGGCCGGCCAGGGCGGCCGAGTTGGGTGCGCAGGCGGCCGAGCGGTGGCGGCCGAACCGGTAGGGGCGGCTGGGCCGGGGAGGGGGGAGAGGAGGGGAGAGGGGAGAGGGAGGGGAGGGGAGGGGAGAGCCTCACCGGAGACGGGGACGGGGATGGGCGGCCGAACAGTGACGGGGCGGCCGAGCTAGGGCAGGGATCGGCCGAGCTAGGGTAGGGGGCGGCGGCGGCTAGGGGGAATGGGAGAGAGGGAGGGATTTTGGGGGAAGGGGGGAGGGGGCGGCTGGGCGGGCTGGGCCCAAGGGGGGGGCGCGCGGGGGCGGTTGGGCCGGCTCGGGGCGGCTGGGCCGGCTAGGAGCAGCCCACGGCGCGGGAGAGAGAAAATGGAGGAGAGAGAGAAGGGAAGAAAAAAAAAGAAAAAGAAAAAGGTTTTCTCCTTTTCGAAATCCGTTTTTCCTGGATGAATGCTTTTACATTTTCAAACAATCCAAAAGAATGCATGGTCCGGCATGGTGCATCAAACAACATAAAGTATTTTAGGGTTTTGCTTTACACGGGAATTCCAAGCCGAATCCCGCTAACTTTGGAAAAGATCAAGGTCTAGCGAGGGAAAAGAAAAAAAAGGAAAAGGTAACGCCCGAATTTGGCGAGTGAAGAAAAGAAAAAAATTCAACTCCAAAATTCGGGGCGTTACAGAGGCCTTCACAAAGTTCCACTAGCTTCCGAAAACCCGCTACAGTTCTGGGAAGAGCACTTGCAAGAATCCCTCGTCTGACCGCTATCGCAGCAAAATCAACCCGAGAACCTCCCAACATGCCTACTCCCCTACCGCCCTTGCCCCTTTCGGGTAAGGTAGTCTTCCACTAGCTTTCCTAATTAGTCAGCCAAGGGCGTCTAATTCCACCCTTGCGGTGGCACGTGTTTCTCAAGTTAAGCTCCATGTTCCAATTAAAGATAATGATGATCTTGACATGAACATAAATAAAATAATGGAATAATTGGAACATGGATATAATGAAATATTAACCCAAAACCATATAAAGCAATAACAAACTACCCAAATGATTCTGGGGTACACAAGATAAAAATTAATCAGACTAGGGTGACCTATTGGGTCCCATCAAAATTAAACCTATGCATGAATAAGTGATATTTAAAGAACATTATTGGTTAACAAAAGTGGTCAAGGGCACAACTTGCCTGGGACTTGAGATTCCAGGTACGAGGATGATCCTCAGATTCTCGTGACCTCACTGCTAGTCGTAGCAATACAATCAAACATGGTACAGACAAAATTAACATCACACCAAACATAAGAATAAAACTGCGCAATAGTAATCTACGCATCGCTACGAGATCGTGGGTTCGAGAATGGCTAAAATCGGAGTTACGATTAAGGATTTATGATTTACTGAAGATCTATGTGGTTTAAATATGAAACTATATTATAATTTGGTTAGTGTAAATCATATGAGAGATTATTCTATAAATAATTATCTCAACTTTAATCTATGTCATTATTTGATTAAATATCATCTAGTCCTATTATAACCATAAGATCAAGATACTATATTAATATGAAAGAAGTTAATCCAATAGACATGGATTAATCCAATTAGTTACCAAATTGTAAAAGTAGGGGATATCATATACCAAATGTTGCTACTGCATAGTAAATATTTATACGAAGCTAACACAACTGGAACGAGTCAATTCGAAATTTAAAACGGAGGAGTTATAAATTTCCAAAGGTTTTATGTATTTGATACGAGATTAATTAAGAGATAAATTTTAATATGTTTTTCATGTCAAAATAGAGACACTAGGTGATAGATAATATTATTACAAAATTATAGAAACAGGAATGGATCATTTTGGACTTGATATGACTTTTCTAGGAATTAAACAAGTTTCTATAATTATTTTTGTATTAAAAATCATTTTCTTAATCAATTTCTATAATTTTCCTATTCACTGGACTGCGCACCAAATACCAGAAAGTGCAGGGGCTGGCGCGCAAGTTTTCCTAGACTTAGGTTGCTGGCGCCAGGACGACGGGTTTATTATGTCCTTCGCGAGGGTCTTTTTAACAAAACTTCCTGGCCGAAGGGGTATCGGCCGCGATCAGCCATCTGATCCACAACGGATGCCTCAGATTAGATCGCGTTATAACTGAAGCGGTATGCAATAGTGAGCGTCAGATTCAATTCTACGGTCTATATTTTATGTGGATTCCAATCAACGCCATCCATCGGATCAACCATCGATGCTCCGGATTTACTTCCCCAAACCGGTGCTCTACTTCTAATCCGAGCCGTCACTGGAGAATCCAACGGCCCAGCCACCGTCTAATCTCCACCGTCAATCCACAGATCAACGCTCCACGGTTCATCTTCCTAATCGAGACACACACCCGGCGGCGCCATGATTTCTAGCGACCGGACCTCGCCGGAGAATTCCATTTCGCCACGCTAGTGGATAATCTGTGCCCGCATCTACGTAGAACCAAATTCGCTACTACCCAACCGATTGGGATGAGTGTTATCTCGGATTGCGGTCACAGCGGCACGGACCACCATGATCCGCGACCATGGTGTAGCGGCGGCAGTGCCCGGCCATTCGGTCTACCAGAATTCAAATTTTAACACGGCTAGGAACTACGGAGTGCAGTAGAAGACTTGAGCGAGAAGGAATTTCTCACCAGTTAACAGGGTCGCATAAGATCCAGTTCTCGACGCTGGGATGGATAATCTGTTCCGACCACGAATCAGGCCCACCTGACGGTTTATCCGCCCCACCGTAGCAATGTACGTGCCACGCGTGCCCTAGTACTACTCCGGTGGACAGGCGTCGAGGACCAAGCGCCTGGTCAAACCCACGCCAACGTTCGCGGCACTCACCTTCCCTTCACCCTCTTCATGGCACACTGGTGGGTACGTTGGTTGCCGCAGCTTGGATGGGTTTGCGAGTGGAGGAAACAACGCGGCGACCCAACTTTTATCTATAGAGTCAAGGTCTCCCGAGGATCCCATGGTAGTGGTTGAGATCACACCCACGGAGCCCGCGATGTCCGCGGCCATCAACAGAGGGAAGGCAGCTTCCTACCCCAGGTAAGCTGGGCCCACACGTCGGTCGACAGACACATGCGAGGTATGGGCTGCACGGGATGAAAGGCTGGCCAGTGGGCCCAAAATATCAGCGAGGTCAAGCGTGAAAGCATGGGGTGTGGCTGGCCACGCGGGCCCCACACGCCAGTGGAACACGATGCGATGAGACTGACCCGTGGGCCAGGGTTGTCGGCACACTCACCGCCCCTCGACTGGGCTAGCGCTGTAGGGTGGTTCGGTGGGCCGGAATGGAGCATCGAGGCCCAGGTAGGTTCTTTCGTATTTATCTTTTTATTTTCCTTTCTTTTTCTCTTCTCTTCTCTTTCAAATTTAAATCCCAAATTTGAATATATATGTGTGAAGTTAATAATTAGATCAACTGTACATTTCCAAATACCAATATGAACCTAGTTTAATTAATTTATATATTTATTTTATTTTATATGTATAGTATTTTCTTCTCTTTCTCTATTTTCTATTCCCTTTTGATTTACAAAATTTAAATTCAAATCCAAGATAAAGTTTAGGAACTCAAATTTTTAATACATACTCAAAATCATTTATGATGCAATAGATATATATTTATTTTAATTAATTTATTTGTTTGAAATATGGAACACACTCTGTGATACCCAGTTTGCAAAGAGGAGAAGTTGGAGGTCATTTTTGCTTTGTTTTCTTTTGTTGTTTCTCTCTCGAGTGGTGCGTTTTTGGGGTTTGGAATTTTTGGGAAGCATTCACTAGTAAAATAGTAGAATGAGGTTTAGTCTCATGCGCTGGGGTCAGGAGTTGGCGTGTGAACGAGTTGGGCCATGGTTCGTGATCTAGCCCACTAGTTTCCCCTAACCCTAGCTGCCCTCCCCTAATCCCTTGGGATTTTTTCAGCCGCCCCCCTCTCTCTAGCCTTGGACGCCACCCCCTCTCACTCCTCCACCCATTTGCAGCCGCCACCCACCTCCCCCCATCAAACCCTAGCCGCCCCTCCTCAAGCCCTTCTCTCCAAGGTGCCATTCCTTTCTCGCTCGGATCTACGTCGCGTTGGTGCAAGTCTCCCATTGGTTTTTGGTGGAGGGAAGAAGAAGGGAGGAAAGGGGGAGGATTCAAGGTGATTTTTGTGTTTGTATCTTGTTTAATTGTACTGCAATCCATTCGATTATATATTTATCTATGCGAATCGGTAGAGGTTGGGTCACCCAATTTTGGTTAGTTCTTCTAATGGCTCCATTAGTAGCTGCTCAGTTTGTCAGGGGTGTTCCATCATCCTTGCTGATGAGGTCTTTTTGGCCAATCTTGTTGTGATTTCCTTGGGGGCTTTCGATGTTATCTTGGGTATGGATTGGTTATCTCAGTATCGCGCAGTTATATCTTGTTTTTGGAAGACAATGTTATTGTAGGTGCCGTTGGGTAGGGAGGTGGTATTCTTGGGAAGCTCCCCAAAGTTCACGTTATCCTTGTTGGCGCAATTGCTTCCGGATCGCCGGTCAAGGAAGTCGGGAATCTTTTTCTCCATGGTGGTGGAGGGTGAGGCTGCCTTGCGGGTGCAGGACATCCGGGTGGTGTGAGACTTTGCCGACGTGTTTCCGGCAGAGCTTCTAGGCATTCCTCCGGAGCGAGATGCAACTTTTGAAATCGAGCTGATTCTGGGTACAAAGCCTATTCATAAGGCACCATATCAAATGGCTCCAAAGGAGCAGGTTGAATTGAAGCGGCAATTGGATGGTCTACTGGCTAAGGGTTTCATTAGGCCTAGCAAGTTGCCATGGGCTTCCCCAGTATTGTTTGTTGAGAAGAAAAATAAAAGCAAGAGGCTATGTGTGGATTATCGTGCTTTCAATCAAGTGACGATCAAGAATAAATATCCGCTACCTCGTATTGAGGTTCTTTTTGAGCAGTTGTGGGGTGCCCAAGTGTTCTCCAAAATTGATTTGAACTCTGGTTATCATCAGTTGAGGATTCGTGAGGAGGATATTGAGAAGACAGCCTTTTGCACCAGGTATGGGCATTACGAGTTCATAGTCATGTCTTTTGGCTTAACTAATGCCCCTGCTGCTTTTATGGAAGCAATGAATAGGATGCTACATGAGTTCTTGGACGACTTTGTGGCCGTGTTCCTGGATGATATCCTTATTTATTCAAAGACCGAGGAAGAGCATGAGCGGCATCTCCGTCTCATTCTGAGTGCTCTTAGGAAGAATCAATTTTATGGCAAATTGAAGAAGTGCGCCTTTTGGCTATCCGAAGTGGCTTTCTTGGGGCATGTGATTAGTCAGCAGGGCATTGTGGTTGATCCCAAGAATGTCACGGTTGTGGTGGAGTGGACTAGACCCTCTAGTGTCTCTAAAATCCGAAGCTTCTTGGGGCTCGCCGGATATTACCAATGCTTCGTACCAAACTTTTCCAGTATTGCTAAGCCTTTGACTAGACTTTTGGATAAGGGTGTTCTGTTTGTCTGGTCCAGCGATTGCGAGGTCAGCTATCAGACATTGAAGAACAAGTTGGTGAGCACCCCTATCCTAGCTTTGCCTGAGAGTGGTAAGCGTTTCACAGTTTATACAGTTGCTTCTCGAATTGGTCTTGGCTGCATGTTGATGCAGGAAGGCAGAGTGATCGCTTATGGCTCAAGGCAATTGAGGAAGCATGAAGGGGATTATCCAACTCATGATCTTGAATTGGCCGCGGTGGTCTTTGCCCTAAAATCGTGGAGGCATTATCTCTATGGCGAGTCTTGTGACATTTACACCGATCATAAAAGTCTTAAGTACATTTTCACTCAGAAGGAGCTGAATTTGAGGCAGCGTTGGTGGCTCGAATTGATTAAAGATTATGATTTGTCCATTCATTATCACCCTGGGAAGGCAAATGTGGTGGCTGATGCCCTTAGCAGGTCTGGGGTTCCAAAAGTGGCCTTGCCTTTGATCGCTGATCTGGACCGTTTGGGGATCGCTTTGTGCTATGTCAGCACTGCTAGTGAGGAGACTCGGATGCTTATTCAATCCTCCCTTATGGAGAGAGTGTGTGTGGCTCAGCAGCAGGATCGTCTATTACAAGAAGCTCGAAAGAGGGTTGGTGATGGTAAACCCCGGGAGTTCACCATTGACGAGAATGATTTGGTTTGTTTCAGGGGCCGTCTTTGTGTGCCTCAGAAATTAGAGGTTAAGATGGATATCTTGAGAGAAGCTCATAAAACGCCTTACACCATTCACCCTGACGAAACCAAAATGTACCAAGATTTGAAGCAAAACTTCTGGTGGAAGCGGATGAAGGTTGATGTTTCTAAGTATGTGGCCGCCTGTGAAGTATGTCAGCGCGTGAAGGCCGAGCATAAGCGGCCTTCAGATTTACTAAAGCCATTGGAAATTCCAGAGTGGAAATGGGAGCATATCACCATGGATTTGTGGTGGGCTTACCTCGTTCTCCTCGGGGCAGGGATGCTATATGGGTGGTAGTGGATCGCTTGACTAAGTCTGCGCATTTTATTCCCATGAAGACCACAAATTCCGCTTCAGAATTGGTTCCCTTGTATCTGAAGGAAGTAGTCAGGCACCACGGGGTACCTAAGTCCATTGTTTCTGATCGAGACTCCAAATTTGTATCCAAATTCTAGGAGAGTCTTCACAGTGCATTGGGCACCAAGCTTTCACTTGGTGTCGCTTTTCACCCTCAGACTGATGGTTAGTCGGAGCGAACGATCCAAACCTTGGAAGATATGTTGCGTGCTTGTGTTCTATCATGGAAGGGTAGCTGGGAGGATCATCTTGCATTGGCAGAGTTTGCTTATAACAACAACTACTAGGCTAGCATCAAGATGGCACCTTTTGAGGCTTTATATGGTAGGCGGTGTATCTCCCCTCTGTGCTAGGAGACTTTGGGAGAGAGATCCCTGTGTAATACCTCAGGTGTTACTTAGGGTTTGGACTTAAGACTGCTCTAGACAAGCTCATCATCACCTATGGTTGAAGTAGGGTAAAGTAACTCAAACTTGGGACTCAAGGTCCTAAGCAAGTGCAACCCACTTTAGGCACCATACCCTAGCTTATCATGCATCTAAAGGGGGGAAATTTTCCAAAACCCTAAAGTAAACCCCTCTTGGGCAATAGGAACCCTAATTGAAGCTAGGATCAAAAGGTTATGTAAACCTTATGATCATGGCTTGGGCCAAATATAAAAGTTGTAGAATACTTCATGACCTACAAATAATAGTAAGAAAGTAACCCCAAAAAGATTTCAGAAAAGCCCCAAAATGTTCACCCAAGGTTGAACACAAGGGAAAATTTCAGAATTTGCCTAAGTCAAAAACCAACCCTTGAGCAAAGATCCCACATGTTCACCTTAATCCAAAATTCAAAACACTTCGACCCAATTGACAAAGTGGCGCCAAATTAACCCTAGAATGCCCTGGAAAGAGGTGACACCTACCCTAGGGTGTTTGACACGACTTGGCACCATTTTTGTCTCGGTTTGGACCTAGCTGACACAGCCAACTTCTCACCCCTCTATCTCCCTGCCCCGACCATATCTCGACATGGAACTCACAGCAAAAAGGTAGGATATGGAGCAGGGAAGTGACCGTACACAGTGACTTTGCCAAGATATGCATGCTATGGTGCTCAAATCCGCCGTTGAACCATGGCAGAAGCGAGCTTCCACGTGTTCGACGCGGGCTGGCACCCGGGGGCGCGCTCAGAGCACGTCCGCGCGAACCCCCGCACGCCAGCGACCGCCCGTGACCACGCCCGTGCCATGGCTATAAAGCCCGTCCAGTGCTCGGCTGCCTTCCCCGTTACCTCCTCCGTACCTCGCCTGACTTCCCCGAGCCAGTCCTTAGCTTCGGCGACCTCCCCGCGACCCGCCAGTGCCACCCGAGAGCAACCACCGTGGCCAGCCCCTTTCAGCCCTCCTCCGTTCGATCCAAGCCTTCAGATAGTTTCCTGGTGAGGCCGTGAAGCTCACGCAAACTTGAATCGAGGACCTGAGTCACCGGAACAGCGAAACCGTGCTCGCCGGAGTTCATCACCCCGCCGGCACACGTGGACCGGGTAAATCACTGCGCCATTTTTCGATTCAATGCACTGGTAGCTCCTACGTCACCCCGTGAAGCTCACTGTGCCCTTGGATTGGACCAACTCGCCGTAGTTTGGCCGGTACACTCGCTGCCGACGAGGACACCCGCCTGCACGCGTGGACCGAGCGACTCCGGCCATCACCTGACGGCCAGCCGTACCTCGACGTGATCGCCAGAGCCACCCCAAGCCAACCCTGCCCTTCGCCAGACCTATCTCGCCGCCGTAAGCCGCGCCACCCTTTTCTCTCTCGCGGGTACTGTTACATTGGTGGAAGGACCGCGGGTGAGAGGAAGAAAAGGTCAGGGGGCTTTTTGAACTGTCAGAGACCCGAGTGAATAGTGGCGCAAGGGTAGAACTGCGAAGGTTGATTCGGTTTAAACCTAGGACCTCGTTGCAAACTGCTTTTTCAGAAAAACCTTATTAAACCTGATTTAAATTTAAACAGAAACTTTGAAAACCCATAACTTCTGTTTAGTTCATCCAAATTTGGTCAAACCAATTTTGCCAGACTCCAAATAATATAACCTACTTAAGAAAAATATAAAACCCCTTAGGTGCTATAGAAAACTTTAAGGTTCTGATTTAATTATAGTTTTAGCCAAAAGCTCAATAATAGAAAGAAAAATAGTTGTACTATTTAACTAGGGTTAGAAAAATTTGGAGAAGTTTATATCTACCTACTGACCTGTTTAAAAATGTTAAACCTCTCTGTCCACTCCATTAAGTTAGTTTTTACCCCTTATTTTGCAATATGCTTAAGGTTAAGAAAAATAGAAAATATGATTTAAATAATGAACCAGAGGACACTCCTATTTTTGTTAAGATACTTAGTTAATATAGTTCACTGGAAAAATCTATTATACCCTGGTTTAGTATAAAATAAATAAGATACCTTTTATTTTAAGAAAACAAGGAAAACTTAGAAAAATCCTACAAAAATAACCTTAAGGTGAAAACACCTCAAACCTTGGGATGACAAGTAATTGGTTCTTATGAACATAGGAAAAATACAAAATCTGTTGTTTGATATTTTTCAAATAACAAGTTAGTTATAAGCACCTTTTTGGCTTGGAACTTTAGAAAATCACAACTAAATAACCCCCAAATAACTTTCTGTGATTTTTGGCACAGAGGTTTATTATTACTGTTAGATACCAACAAAAATAGACCTTAGGACAGAACTCACCTCTAATTAAGAGTTGTAGTACAAAGTGGCCCATTTACCCAACTTTTATTATTTTTGTCTTAAGCATAGCCTTTGTATTTTGAACCTCAACTTCCTACAGGGGACTATAGTAACCAATGGCAACCCACTGTAATTTTTACAGAATGTTTGGAGAAGATTAACCTACTGTTGTAGTTCAAACCCCCACTAGAATTCATAAATAGAAATTAAAGAAAGGAAAATGAATAATGGAAATTAGTGTCCTCCTAAAACCTTTGTAAATTGTCTACTGAAATATATAAATGCAATACCAATTCTCTATGTTACCCTAAATAAAAACTCAAATCTAAAAGTGATAAGCATAAACCACTAAAACCCCCGCATGACCAAGAAACCCTAAGTTACTTCTTGACTTAGTTTCTTTTGGCATAATGTTATTAAATCCTGCATAATCATGACATACATGTTCATTGCATTCGATAGACTATAACCTTGCTGACGGAGAGTACGTCCTCGTGCCGGAGCAAGGAGCTGCTCAGGAGGTAGCCTCAGATCCAGCACCAGAGCCTGCACCAGAGGACCTGCGTGCCACTGCTTTGGAAGGCAAGCCCCGGTTTTATGCACCTGTTATTTATGCTATTTTACTTCACTTAATGATTGTAGGATGGATTGTGCACTTAAGTGTAGGAGTTGTTTGAAACCCTAGATGCACTTAAGTGTAGGAATCCTGTTGGAATGAATACTAGTATGCTAGGTCGAGTAATTGCTTTATTAATTAGGATCTCGGTAGAAGTCGAGTGATTTTTCTAGCACTCGCGCGAGGTCAGGAAATTGGTTGTATCCACTTTCTTATCATATTGATGTTGGTTTGTGGGCAACAATCCATGGGGATTGGTTGTCTACAGGATAAAAGTTTGGAATAAGGATTAAGGTGTGGTACCGTGAGTCAAGCGTTTGAACGTACTAAACATATGCCGAGAAATATGGTAAATCGGTAAGCCTAGTACCTGATTGAACCTGGCAGTGGACTTTACCCCTCACGCGACCTGAGACGTGGTCTCCCATTCCGGTTATGGTGGGTACAAGTGCGGTCACTGCACGACGGCAGTCGGGGTCAGTGAGGCATTGTACGCCAAGGCGGTGAGCCCTGTTCTGCTGACGGGGAATCGATGGGGACGGTTGAGGTGTGTGGGGACGGAGTGCCTCGCCACGTAGTGTGTTTAGGTTTACCTTGCAAGGATAAAAACTCGATTCGAATCGTCTGCTTCTCGCAGTTAATGAGACTGCTTGATCCATGCTGCTACATTGAGTAACAAGTGAAATGTGATGAGTTGCTACAAAATGTTGATTGATAAAAATGTTTGCTACTATGTATGAGTAGATAGTACACATTTAGCCTTAAGAGAGTCACACTTAAATTTGACAAAGTTAAAAACTTGACTTGGAAACTCAGCTAGTGCTTTTGGCAACCAAACCCCACAGCCAAACAGCTGCATGTCTAGAGGTAGAGGAGTATAGACTCCTCACACCGGGTAAGTCTAGCTGAGTATTAGTATACTCAGCCTTGCTTGTGGCACAATTTTACAGGTTCTTTGGAGGACATGGTTGCTGGAGTGACTTGGCCGTCCACCTTACCACCGGGTTGGACAGTCGAGTGGGACCCTGCCTCGGCTGAGGAGGAGCATGAGGAGTGATGGGACAGGCTTCCCCATCTCTCTGTTTATTTTCCGTTAGTTTTATTCTGCTGCACTTCGAACACTGATGGTCACTTTTGCAAAACTCCGATGATGATGATGTAATAATTTAATACTCTGACATGCATGGTATTATGCTTTATTGTATTTGCTCTATGACTCACCATCGAGTGAGACTGTGGTACTTGATCCTGTCAGTGGCCGTGTCGGACTAGATCCGAGGGATTGACGGGTTATTCCCATTTAAGTGTGGTCTAGCCTCTAAGGCGGGGCTTAGGCACTTAAGTTGGAGTAATTCGGGCAGTTCTGCCACAGCTGGTATCGGAGCTCGTACCACCACAGAGGAATCAATAAAATGTAAATACCATTCTCTTTCTGAATTAAAACTTGATAGAAACAATATTGGATAGACCGTAGGACGAGCAGGATAGATTTAGGACGTGAAGCCTTAAGATGATAGAAGGGTAGCTAGGTGGCTATGTATTTAGGCCCTACAGGCCACCTTAAGGGATGGGAGTCTTCCCTATCCCCTTATATTTGTGAGGTCGTTCAGGACGAGCATGCATGCATCTCTAAATTAAACAAATGGATACTGAGTGAAGCCTTAAAAACAAGATAATAACCAACTAGGTCCCCAGTGGCTTTTTATTTAACTAGAGAAAGGCTGAGTTTTATTTTTCTTGTTCTTTTTATAATTCTTTTTCTTTTTCTTTTACTTACGCTTAATCGTACACAGATGGCTTCCCACGGATCCTCAGACGACGGAAATGCACTGTCCCACACTGATGGGCTAGCACGAGAGGGCTTTCCCCGCATTTTGTGGGAGGTACTTCAGGGGGCCGGATACTTGACACCCCCTCAGTACACGGTGCAGCAGTTTGAGAAGCACCGGGTGCCCCGTTGTAGGGTGAGGATGACCTTGGAGCCTCATCCCCTACAGCCAGGCTGGCATTCACTGGACTCTGAGTCCTATGGATACCGGGCGGAGGACACAATTGAGGCTATCGCTTTGCATGGATTGACCACTTTCTGCGGATTCCATCCTTTGGAGCTGGCTACCCACCCCATTGGCTTGTTCCCCGCTGAGAGGGAGGACGACCCAATGTGGAAGGATCGGGTGGAGCATGCCAAGGACATCTGGGCCCTCTACCCAGGCCACACTGCTCACTTGTCGGTACGATGCATGAACGCTCTGTATCGTCTGCAAGTGATGCGTGGAGAGTCAATGTCTCACCTAATGGCATTGTTGGAGGCAACCAAGATCACCCTGGACAACAGGGAGGAGCTCGTGGTGGACTTGTCCCAGGAGCTGGTGGAAAAAGATTTGCAGGTGGAGCAGCTGTCAACTGATATCCAAGAGTTGGAGGAACTAGTGGGCACCAGGGAGAACACCATCGAGGTTCTCGAGGATCAGCTCCTCAACACCCAGCAGCAGCTAGCAGAGGCTAATGAGCACCTAGATATGCATCATCAAGAGATCCATGATGAGGAGGCTGATGAGGACATTGACATCGAGGGAGGGGAGGAGCCTGCGTCCAGTGTAGACACCGCTGGCTCAGGGAGACCACCTTCCCCCGAGTCAAGCGTTGCCTCATTCGCTCACTATATGTCAGGGATAGTATTAGAGGTTGGTGATAGTTGGATTCCTCGCCGCTAGCTTAGCTTTTGCACCCTTGGGGTACTAGGCTGGATAGAGTTGAGTCTTTTTGGAGCAAATGATGTAATTGTGGTAAACTCTTTTGGAAGTTTAGTGGACGATTAATGACAGTTTAAATTTGGACAGAAGATTTATGCTTTTTGGTTTATGTTGGAATCTATCAAATTGCTTTAACTCCCCTACCGCGTTTAAGCCTTAAACTTGAAAGTGAGTTATTAAGCAACCATGTGATTTTTTCAGATGGCTGGAAGAGCGCGTCGCGGTCAAAATGAGCGCATTACTCCACCGCCGCCACCGCCTCCCACTCTGTAGGAGCTCATGGCCCAGCAGAATGAGATCCTCAGACAGCTAGCTCAGTGTCAGCCACCACCTCAGCATTATGGTGGAGACCATCAGCGTCACCCCGTGGCTGCTACCTACCAGGAGTTCCTGAGTACTCAGCCACCATTGTTCACCAGGGCGGAGGACCCACTTGATGCAGATGTGTGGCTGAGGGTGGTGGAATCCAAATTTCCGCTACTCCATGGAGCTTGCTCAGAGGTCGCCAAGGTCAGGTTCGCCACCCAGCAGCTTCGCGGACCCGCAAGGACTTGGTGGGACCATTTTCTTGCCATGCAGCCAGAGGGTAGAGAGGTGGAATGGAGAGAGTTCAAAGTAGCTTTCAGGGGACACCACATACCCACCGGGATTATGGACCGAAAGCTCAACGAGTTTCTGGCACTCACTCAGGGCAACAGGACAGTGTTGCAGTATGCCCAGGTCTTTAATGACTTGTGCCAGTATGCTGGATATCATGCAGATACAGATGAGAAGAAGAGAGACAGGTTCAAGAGGGGGCTCAGCACTAAGCTCCGTGATCGTCTCAACACCGTAAGGGCCAACAGCTACAATGAGTTGGTCAACATGGCTATCTCCCAGGAGGACTGCATTACAGCTCGACAGGCAGAAAAGAAGAGGAAGACCCCTGTGGCAGGACCCTCAGCTCAGCCACAGCGCTTCAGGATTGTGTCTGACACTCAGAGCAGGGGACCCCAGCAGTAGCAAGGGCGTTGGGTGATCCGACCACAGCAGCAGCAGCAGGCACCCAACCGCACCTAGTTTCCAGCTCAGAGGAACAACCAGCAGCAGCAGTATCGCCAGGCAAATGACAACAGGTGTTTCACATGCGGCAACACCGGACATTATGCCAAGAATTGCCCCAGGAACCAGCAGAGGCAAGGGCAGAATGTGAATCAGAATCAAGGCAAGAGGCAGAAGGTGCAAGTAAGGCAGGGCAAGCTAAACTTCACTACCATGGCTGACATTCTAGAGGGAGCACCCGTCATGACTGGTATTTTTACAGTTTTGAATTATCCCGCTATTATTCTTTTTGATTCTGGTGCATCTCATAGCTTTATCAGTGCCAAATTTAGTGCCAAGTGCCAGTTGCCTTTTCACCACACCAGTGGGGGTATCACAATTTCAACACCAGGAGGCAGGATTGCCACTAATCAAATCAGCAGGCATGTGCCCATAAAGTTTGGTAGTCTAATAATCAAAACCACCCTCCTCATTTTGGGTTTGGACAACGTGGATGTCATATTGGGTACTGATTGGTTGACAAGGCATCGGGCAGTTATTGACATTGCAGCTAGGGCCATTGAGGTGCACTCACCAACCTGTGGTGAAACCACACTATATTTGCCCGATCAGGGTTGCACCCATTCATGTGCCTTTGCTATGGCCAAATCCCCAGTGGAAAAGATCCCCGTAGTCTGTGACTACCCGGATGTTTTTCCGGATGAATTGCCAGGGATGCCACCTGATAGAAATATTGAGTTCGCCATTGAGTTGCAACCCGGGACTGCTCCTATCTCCAAGAGACCCTATAGGATGCCTCCCGCAGAATTGGCAGAATTGAAGAAGCAACTGCAAGAGCTGTTGGACAAGGGGTTCATTCGCCCAAGTACTTCACCTTGGGGATGTCTGGCCTTGTTTGTGAAAAAGAAGGATGAGAGTTTGAGAATGTGTGTTGATTACCGCCCTCTCAATGCAGTGACCATCAAGAACAAGTACCCACTGCCCCGTATTGATGTCTTGTTTGATCAATTGGTGGGAGCCAAGGTTTTCTCCAAGATAGATCTTCGCTCGGGCTACCACCAGATTAAGATCCGAGCCAGTGATATTCCCAAGACGGCCTTCTCGACTAGATATGGGCTCTATGAGTTTTTGGTGATGTCTTTTGGGCTGACCAATGCCCCGGCTTATTTCATGTACTTGATGAACTCAGTCTTCATGCCAGAGTTGGACAAGTTCATGGTCGTTTTTATTGACGATATTCTGGTCTATTCAAAGAATGAAGATGAACATACTGAGCATCTGCACATCGTGCTCCAGCGACTGCGCGATCATCGCCTTTATGCTAAGTTGTCCAAGTGTGAATTCTGGCTGAGGGAAATTAAATTCTTGGGTCACACAATTTCTCAGGATGGGATATCAGTTGATCCTGAGAAGGTACAAGAGGTGATGAATTGGAAACCCCCGACTACAGTGAGGCAGATTCGGAGTTTTCTAGGATTGGCAGGGTATTATCGACGATTTATTTTGGATTTCTCCAGAATTGCCAAACCAATGACGGAACTGTTGAAGAAGGGAGTCAAGTATGATTGGAGCCAAAAGTGCGAGGATGCCTTTCATGCCTTAAGGCAGCATTTGACCACAGCCCCAGTGCTGGCTCAACCTGACAGCACCCAGCCATTTGAAGTTTATTGTGATGCTTCCGGTACTGGATTGGGATGTGTCTTAATGCAAGATAATAGGGTGATTGCTTATGCTTCTCGAGCACTCAGACCCCATGAGCAGAACTACCCGACACATGATCTGGAGCTAGCAGCCGTAGTTCATGCCCTCAAGATATGGTGGCACTACTTGATGGGAGCTCACTGTAACATCTACACTGATTACAAGAGTCTCAAATACATTTTCACCCAGGCAGATCTGAACATGAGGCAGAGAAGATGGTTGGAGTTAATCAAAGATTATGATCTGGAGGTGCATTACCATCCTAGCAAAGCCAATGTTGTAGCAGATGCCTTGAGTAGAAAGGCCCAGTGCAATTGTGTAAGCATGGATGCAAGAATTACCACCCTGTGTGATGAGTTGTGTAAGCTGAACCTGGAAGTCGTTCCTTCCGGTGAGTTAAATTATATCTCGGTGGAGCCCACTTTACAGGAGCAAATAATCATGGCACAAATCGAGGATAAGGGTGTTCAGATTATCAAAGAAATGATCAAGCAGAAGGCAGAGAAATACAAGTGCTTCCGTCAGGACAGCAAGGGAGTTCTATGGTTTGGAGATCGATTGGTGGTTCCCAAGGACCCTGAGCTCAGAAAGAAGATACTAGATGAAGCTCACCTTTCCAAGTTCTCCATACACCCTGGTAGCAACAAGATGTACCATGACCTCGGATCCTTGTATTGGTGGACCAGGATGAAGAGGGAAATTGCCAGGTACATATCCGAGTGTGACACTTGCCAGAGAATCAAGGCCAGTCACTTGAAGACAGCAGGTCCTTTGCAACCCCTTCCCATACCGTCTTGGAAATGGGAGGACATTTGCATGGACTTTATCATAGGATTGCCCAATATCTCCAGGCACCATGATTCCATCTGGGTTATTGTGGACAGATTGACCAAGTCAGCTCACTTCTTGCCAGTGCACACCACTCACAGGACCGAGAAGTATGCAGAGATCTACATCGACCAGATAGTTCGTCTGCATGGAATACCAAAGACTATAGTCTCAGACAGAGGAGCACCATTTGTGGCACGATTTTGGGAGCAATTGCAGGAATCACTTGGGACCCATGCCGTACGAAGCTCAGCATACCATCCCCAAATAGATGGTCAGACGGAGAGAGTAAATCAGATCTTGGAAGACATGTTGAGGGCATGTGTGCTACATTATGGGAAGGATTGGGACAAGTGTCTTTCCTTAGCAGAGTTTTCTTATAATAACAGCTATCAGTCCAGTCTAAGGATGGCACCTTTTGAGGCTTTGTATGGGAGGAGGTGTAGAACCCCGCTGAATTGGTCTCAAGCGGGAGAGAGGGAAATATTTGGGCTAGATTTGGTACTTGAAGCAGAGGGAAAAGTCAGAGTCATCAGGAAGAACTTAGAAGCTGCTCAGGCCAGGCAAAAGAGCTATCATGACAAGAGGCGGAAGCTTCTACAGTTCGAAGTGGGCGACCATGTTTATCTTAAGGTATCACCCACCAAAGGTGTCCAGAGATTCGGGATCAAGGGCAAGTTAGCCCCTCGCTACATTGGACCCTACGAGATCAAGGAAGCTTGTGGACCCATAGCCTATCGATTGGAATTGCCACCTCACATGTCAGCTATTCATGATGTGTTCCATGTATCTCAGCTGCGGAAGTGTGTCCGCCTACCCACTGAAGTGCTACCTGAGCCAGACATTGAGATAGAACCAGACTTGTCCTATCAAGAGTACCCCGTCAAGGTCTTGGATCAGAAGGAGAGATCTACCCGGGCCAGATCAATTAGAATGTATAAAGTTCAGTGGAGTCACCATTCAGCAGAAGAAGCTACATGGGAGACCGGGGATTTTCTACGCTCGCGCTTCCCCGACTTTCTGCCCAAAGGAGCCGGTACGTAACCCCAAAACCCCACCACCCACCGGGGATTTTATGGTTTTAACTTAAAAAGGGCTTCCTTCTGAAGTTGCAAAGAGGATGACATTCGAAGAACCGTTAACTAAAGGAGCTTAAAAGCAGAGACCCTACACCCGCTCACCTTCAAGGCACCCTTGAAAGGACTCTCCCTAAAATCTCGGGACGAGATTCTTTTAAGGGGGGAGGGCTGTAACACCTCAGGTGTTACTTAGGGTTTGGACTTAAGACTGCTCTAGACAGGCTCATCATCACCTATGGTTGAAGTAGGGTAAAGTAACTCAAACTTGGGACTCAAGGTCCTAAGCAAGTGCAACCCACTTTAGGCACCATACCCTAGCTTATCATGCATCTAAAGGGGGGAAATTTTCCAAAACCCTAAAGTAAACCCCTCTTGGGCAATAGGAACCCTAATTGAAGCTAGGATCAAAAGGTTATGTAAACCTTATGATCATGGCTTGGGCCAAATATAAAAGTTGTAGAATACTTCATGACCTACAAATGATAGTAAGAAAGTAACCCCAAAAAGATTCAGAAAAGCCCCAAAATGTTCACCCAAGGTTGAACACAAGGGAAAATTTCAGAATTTGCCTAAGTCAAAAACCAACCCTTGAGCAAAGATCCCACATGTTCACCTTAATCCAAAATTCAAAACACTTCGACCCAATTGACAAAGTGGCGCCAAATTAACCCTAGAATGCTCTGGAAAGAGGTGACACCTACCCTAGGGCGTTTGACACGACTTGGCACCATTTTTGTCTCGGTTTGGACCTAGCTGACACAGCCAACTTCTCACCCCTCTATCTCCCTGCCACGACCATATCTCGACTTGGAACTCACAGCAAAAAGGTAGGATATGGAGCAGGGAAGTGACCGTACACAGTGACTTTGCCAAGATACGCACGCTATGGTGCTCAAATCCGCCGTTGAACCATGGCAGAAGCGAGCTTCCACATGTTCGACGCGGGCTGACACCCGAGGGCGCGCTCAGAGCACGCCCGCGCGCGAACCCCCGCACGCCAGCGACCGCCCGTGACCACGCCCGCGCCATGGCTATAAAGCCCGTCCCAGTGCTCGGCTGCCTTCCCCGTTACCTCCTCCGTACCTCGCCTGACTTCCCCAAGCCAGTCCTTAGCTCCGGCGACCTCCCCGCGACTCGCCAGTGCCACCCGAGAGCAACCACCGTGGCCGGCCCCTTTCCGCCCTCCTCCGTTCGATCCAAGCCTTCAGATAGTTTCTTGGTGAGGCCGTGAAGCTCACGCAAACTTGAACCAAGGACCTGAGTCACCGGAACAGCGAAACCGTGCTCGCCGGAGTTCATCACCCCGCCGGTGCACGTGGACCGGGTAAATCACTGTGCCATTTTTCGATTCAATGCACTGGTAGCTCCTACGTCACCTCGTGAAGCTCACTGTGCCTTTGGATTGGACCAACTCGCCGTAGTTTGGCCGGTACACTCGCCGCCGACGAGGACACCCGCCTGCACGCGTGGACCGAGCGACTCCGGCCATCACAGACGACCAGTCGTACCTCGACGTGATCGCCAGAGCCTCCCCGAGCCAACCCTGCCCTTCGCTGGACCTATCTCGCCGCCGGTAAGCCGCGCCACCCTTTTCTCTCTCGCGGGTACTGTTACATTGGGGGAAGGACCGCGGGTGGGAGGAAGAAAAGGTCAGGGGGCTTTTTGAACTGTCAGAGACCCGAGTGAATAGTGACGCAAGGGTAGAACTGCGAAGGTTGATTCGGTTTAAACCTAGGGACCACGTTGCAAACTGCTTTTTCAGAAAAACCTTATTAAACCTGATTTAAATTTAAACAGAAACTTTGAAAACCCATAACTTCTGTTTAGTTCATCCAAATTTGGTCAAACCAATTTTGCGAGACTCCAAATAATATAACCTACTTAAGAAAAATATAAAACCCCTTAGGTGCTATAGAAAACTTTAAGGTTCTGATTTAATTATAGTTTTAGCCAAAAGCTCAATAATAGAAAGAAAAATAGTTGTACTATTTAATTAGGGTTAGAAAAATTTGGAGAAGTTTATATCTACCTACTGACCTGTTTAAAAATGTTAAACCTCTCTGTCCACTCCATTAAGTTAGTTTTTACCCCTTATTTTGCAATATGCTTAAGGTTAAGAAAAATAGAAAATATGATTTAAATAATGAACCAGAGGACACCCCTATTTTTGTTAGGATACTTAGTCAATATAGTTCACTGGAAAAATCTATTATACCCTAGTTTACTATAAAATAAATAAGATACCTTTTATTTTAAGAAAACAAGGAAAACTTAGAAAAATCCTACAAAAATAACCTTAAGGTGGAAACACCTCAAACCTTGGGATGACAAGTAATTGGTTCTTATGAACATAGGAAAAATACAAAATCTGTTGTTTGATATTTTTCAAATAACAAGTTAGTTATAAGCACCTTTTTGGCTTGGAACTTTAGAAAATCACAACTAAATAACCCCCAAATAACTTTCTGTGATTTTTAGCACAGAGGTTTATTATTACTGTTAGATACCAACAAAAATAGACCTTAGGACAGAACTCACCTCTAATTAAGAGTTGTAGTACAAAGTGGCCCATTTACCCAACTTTTATTATTTTTGTCTTAAGCATAGCCTTTGTATTTTGAACCTCAACTTCCTAGAGGGGACTATAGTAACCAATGGCAACCCACTGTAATTTTTACAGAATTTTTGGAGAAGATTAACCTACTGTTGTAGTTCAAACCCCTACTAGAATTCATAAATAGAAATTAAAGAAAGGAAAATGAATAATGGAAATTAGTGTCCTCCTAAAACCTTTGTAAATTGTCCACTGAAATATATAAATGCAATACCAATTCTCTATGTTACCCTAAATAAAAACTCAAATCTAAAAGTGATAAGCATAAACCACTAAAACCCCCGCATGACCAAGAAACCGTAAGTTACTTCTTGACTTAGTTTCTTTTGGCATAATGTTATTAAATCCTGTATAATCATGACATACATGTTCATTGCATTCGATAGACTGTAACCTTGCTGACGGAGAGTACGTCCTCGTGCCGGAGCAAGGAGCTGCTCAGGAGGTAGCCCCAGATCCAGCGCCAGAGCCTGCACCAGAGGACCTGCCTGCCACTGCTTTGGAAGGCAAGCCCCGGTTTTATGCATAACCTATTATTTATGCTATTTTACTTCACTTAATGATTGTAGGATGGATTGTGCACTTAAGTGTAGGAGTTGTTTGAAACCCTAGATGCATGATCTCAGGAATCCTATTGGAATGAATACTAGTATGCTAGGTCGAGTAATTGCTTTATTAATTAGGATCTCGGTAGAAGTCGAGTGATTTTTCTAGCACTCGCGCGAGGTCAGGAAATTGGTTGTATCCACTTTCTTATCATATTGATGTTGGTTTGTGGGCAACAATCCATGGGGATTGGTTGTCTACGGGATAAAAATTTGGAATAAGGATTAAGGTGTGGTACCGTGAGTCAAGCGTTTGAACGTACTAAACATATGCCGAGAAATATGGTAAATCGGTAAGCCTAGTACCTGATTGAACCTGGCAGTGGACTTAACCCCTCACGCGACCTGAGACGTGGTCTCCCATTCCGGTTATGGTGGGTACAAGTGCGGTCACTGCACGACGGCAGTCGGGGTCAGTGAGGCATTGTACGCCAAGGCGGTGAGCCCTGTTCTGCTGACGGGGAATCGATGGGGACGGTTGAGGTGTGTGGGGACGGAGTGCCTCGCCACGTCGTGTGTTTAGGTTTACCTTGCAAGGATAAAAACTCGATTCGAATCGTCTGCTTCTCGCAGTTAATGAGACTGCTTGATCCATGCTGCTACATTGAGTAACAAGTGAAATGTGATGAGTTGCTACAAAATGTTGATTAATAAAAATGTTTGCTACTATGTATGAGTAGATAGTACACATTTAGCCTTAAGAGAGTCACACTTAAATTTGACAAAGTTAAAAACTTGACTTAGAAACTCAGCTAGTGCTTTTGGCAACCAAACCCCACAGCCAAACAGCTGCATGTCTAGAGGTAGAGGAGTATAGACTCCTCACACCGGGTAAGTCTAGCTGAGTATTAGTATACTCAGCCTTGCTTGTGGCACAATTTTACAGGTTCTTTAGAGTACATGGTTGCTGGAGTGACTTGGCCATCCACCTTACCACCGGGTTGGACAGTCGAGTGGGACCCTGCCTCGGCTGAGGAGGAGCATGAGGAGTGATGGGACAGGCTTCCCCATCTCTCTGTTTATTTTCCGTTAGTTTTATTCCGCTGCACTTCGAACACTGATGGTCACTTTTGCAAAACTCCAATGATGATGATGTAATAATTTAATACTCTGACATGCATGGTTTTATGCTTTATTGTATTTGCTCTATGACTCACCATCGAGTGAGACTGTGGTACTTGATCCTGTCAGTGGCCGTGTCAGACTAGATCCGAGGGATTGACGGGTTATTCCCATTTAAGTGTGGTCTAGCCTCTAAGGCGGGGCTTAGGCACTTAAGTTGGAATAATTCGGACAGTTCCGCCACACCCTGGTTGGTCCTGATTGGGTTCAGCAGACTCCTGAGAAGGTTTGGGAAATTCGTCAGAATATTTTGGCCTCTCAGAGCCGTCAGAAGAGTTATGCTGATGTGAGGAGGCGGTACTTGGAATTTGCAGTGGGTGACCAAGTCCTCCTCAGGGTATCACCTACTAAAGGAGTTGTTCAGTTCGGTGTCTCCGGGGAACTCAGCCCAAGATACATTGGACCGTTCACTATCTTGGCCCGGGTGGGCAACTTGCCTTATCGCTTGCAATTGCCGGACTCCATGGCAGGGGTACACCCGGTTTTTCATGTCTCTATGTTGAGGAAGTTCTTGCGGGATCCGGACCATCATATCGAGATGGAACCAATTGCTGTGCAGCAGGATCTGACTCTGGAGTGTCGTCCGGTGCGTATCTTGGAATCCTCGGAGCGTGTTTTGAGGAAGAGATCAATCAAGTATGTTAAGGTCTTGTGGACTAATCAGTCTGAGCACGAGGCTACTTGGGAGTTTAAGAAGATGATGCGGCAGAAGTATCCGGAACTTTTTGCTGTGGGTGAGTATTGTTGATTCATTAATCTTTTCTTTTGCCGTTTCGATAGAAGCGTCAGAATTCAAGGTCGAATTCTTTTTGAGGGGGTACAGTGTGATACCCAGTTTGCAAAGAGGAGAAGTTGGAGGTCATTTTGATACCCAGTTTGCAAAGAGGAGAAGTTGGAGGTCATTTTTGCTTTGTTTTCTTTTGTTGTTTCTCTCTCGAGTGGTGCGTTTTTGGGGTTTGGAATTTTTGGGAAGCATTCACTAGTAAAATAGTAGAATGAGGTTTAGTCTCATGCGCTGGGGTCGGGAGTTAGCATGTGAAAGAGTTGGGCCGTGGTTCGTGATCTGGCCCACTAGTTTCCCCTAACCCTAGCCGCCCTCCCCTAATCCCTTGGGATTTTTTCAGCCGCCCCCTCCCTTATCTCTTGTGCAGCCGCCCCCCTCTCTCTAGCCTTGTAAGCCACCCCCTCTCACTCCTCTACCCATTTGCAGCCGCCACCCACCTCCCCCCATCAAACCCTAGCCGCCCCTCCTCAAGCCATTCTCTCCAAGGTGCCATTCCTTTCCCGCTCGGATCTACGTCGCGTTGGTGCAAGTCTCCCATTGGTTTTTGGTGGAGGGAAGAAGAAGGGAAGAAAGGGGGAGGATTCAAGGTGATTTTTGTGTTTGTATCTTGTTTAATTGTGCTGCAATCCATTCGATTATATGTTTATCTATGCGAATCGGTAGAGGTGCTGTCCAGAAATTTTGTGGTTGGGCAAACAGCAGTAGTTCTAGGGATTTCTGGGAATTTTTCGTGGGAAATTAGTGGGGATCAATGGGAGAATCATGTAGAGCTTTGTCATACCTTTCCAACGAGTACTTATGCGCTTGATTCAGAATTATATTTCAAAAGATATCTCTGTTTGAATCCGAGTATGTTGCTGTCCAAAAAAACAGATTTCTGCAGGTGGGCGAACAGCAGTAGTAGTAGCAGTTTCTGGGAATTTTCGTGGGAAGTTAGTGGTAATAAATATGAGAATCATGTACATCTTTGTCATACCTTTCCAACGAGTACTTATACGCTCAATTCGGAATTATATTTTAAAAGATATCGCTGTTTGAATCCGGGTATGTCGCTGCCCAAAAGAAAAAAACAGATTGCAGGGTTTATCTTGTGGACTGTTTTGGGCTAATTAGATTTTAGAATTTAATCATAAATTGTATACAAAATTTGTGGGGAATTTTATGTAGATGCCTCTGGAGTTTTTGTTTGTCACCACTGCTGTCATAATTTTAAAGATATGAAATGGTTAAGCAGCACCACTATAGTGGGGGGTGTGGGGAGAGTTGTTACCCGCGGCGGGGTTTGAAGTTGTGCGTAGGTGCGGCATCGTTTATGAGCGTTGTTATGTGGAATTTGTGCACTAAATTGTGTGTCAAAAACAGGTGGTGGACTTCTGGACCGTACTTAGGGATTTGTCCAAACTTCCGGTGAGGGCTAGTAAAATAGTGATGGTTATTCTGTCAGTCGATTAAAGTGTCTTATACTTGATTATGTTTGTGATATTTGTGTTCGTATTCATATTCCTAAATGGGTACCATCGTTTGAAGATATTCATGTTTTATTGTTTACATATGTTAGAGTTGTGGTTTGATCATGTTATCCATGTTGTTTACTACTTGGAATGGGCGGAAGTATATGTTTGGTACATTTTATTTGGGAAGGACTCATGTTGCTGACATGCATAATGCATTCATCATCCATTGCATGGAAGTTTCATCGTGATCTTATGGTCCGACCATACTGGTACAATGAGCATCATACGTTGCCCGAGAAGGGGTATGATGCAGCTTCATATCCTTAGTGGTATGAAGGCAGAAGTCATTACTGCATCTGTAGCCATGTGCATTCTGGGCTGTAGTGTGGAACCTATTATGTGGATGTGGATAGTGTAGATCTTTACCTTGTGATTCATCTTGGAACTAAGTAATTGGTTACATGTTTACTTTCTGCAAATTACTATTCAAGAAGGAAGCTATGAACTATGTGGTTGTTTAAGCACGGTTTGTTTACATTGTCCAGATGTTGTTTGCTCTTTTTACTTGCTGAGATGTGTCATCTCACTCTTGCATTGTCTGATGCAGGCACATGATCTTTGCTTTGGGAAAAGAAGGGATGTAGCAGCACGACCACTACACCTTTAAATAAAGGAACCACTGCTTAATAATGATGATAAATAGGGAGGGTCTAGTCTGAGGGATTAATATGTTTTAGCCTTTCTTGGTAGTTAAACAGATTTTGGGGTGGGCTGAGTTACCTATCTTTTTATTTGGTCATGAATGTTCATTACTACCTTTGCATTTCTATTATACTATGTGAGTTAGCTTTCTTTTATATTCTGTATAAACTTTATGTTCCCCTCGTTATGCTTATTTTAAAGGAGGTGCTGCCGGATTTTTGCAATACTTTCTTTCTCTAGTTCTTTTCTTATGTTGTATAAGTTTGTGGGAAGGGTATTTGGTAACATTCATTGTGTGGGAGCAGTGGGGTGTTACACACTCCTATTATTCCTTTCCCTTATACCAATTTTGGGCATTACACTTGCCCACCCGCCTCGGGAGCGCCGCCGTCGGTTGCTCGGGTCTAGGCGCCACCGTCGCTTGCTCTCGGGATCGTCGCTGCCCGTACGTGCGACAGAACCACCACCACCGCTAAAACCTAATCCCTGGCTGCCTGGGGGTGTTTTTATAGCCGCCTGGATCTGGTGCGCTGAACTAGATGACACCGTTGGGCCGGCTTCCTCTAGTTGTTTGAAGTATAGAGCTCCAAATATATAAGCTATATATAAATATATTATTAATGTTCTGTGTTGCTAATATGTTTCATGTACCCTACAATAATTATCTCTATTTAGTTGTAGCACAACAATATGTGTAAGATCTTTGTACTTTGGCTTTGGTAGCTAACTCAGAGGTAGCATTATGATATTTCCCATTGAATTGAAGAACTTTCTTAATGAACTAGAAGATGTTGTCACATATGCTCATGATGCCCCTGCTTTCGAGGTTTTGTTATTGTGTAAACGATAAACCTAGAAAGGAAGAATACAATCATCATATATTTATAGTTGACCAATGCATTTGCAACAGTAGTAATGAAACATAGGACTCTTACTTACTTTGTCTGTGTTTGTGGTGTATCATCTATTCCATCTCAAAAGCTCGCACATGTAGTACCCACAGAGAAGCGTTCTAGGTGGTGCCTTGTGGCACTATATAACGACCAAATGGTTATTTAGTTGCTACATATACATATACACATACAGATACATATATGCTATCCATGCATAATATTTATTCAAACATTTATCAACTAGTTGTGATGTATATGGTCAATGGCTTTCCTTTTCATGTTAAATTACATTTTTTGCCCTTGAACATATAGTACTTGTATGCCCTCTAGAGCTCAAATAAAATCATCAAGGTATTTCCATAATCTCATCAATAAAAAATATTGAAAAATATCATGCATATCTTGACTTTCTAGATTAAAAATGTCAAGAACGTTTCGTACTTGCTGGGAGGGTAATCCAGGTAGTCTAGGACAATCAACTTTTCCTCCAACGATAATCAACATAGATAACCAATGGACCCTACATGAATTTAATTAGTGCATGTGTTAATATAATATTTTTTAATTGAATTTTTTGTCAGGTACGGTAATTAGGGGTACCCCTAATACTCCTAAGCATGGCTGAAAAACATCTTCAAAACAGAACATAAGGGCCGGTAAGCATAGTGCAAAGTTAAAACCTCGTCTACCAAGGGACATGATCTCGTCTCGCCCGAGCCCGGCCTCGGGCAAGAACAGTGGTCCCGGACGGATTCACGCCTCGCCCGAGGGCCCCCTCAGGTAGCGGGCGTGCCCCGGCTCGTCCGAGGCTAGGCTCGGGCAAACTTTGTCGTATAGCAACCTTGGCCAAATCGCATTATCACCGACTGTATCGCATGCACATTTAATGCAAGGATCGCCTGACACCTTATCCTGACACGCGCGCCTCAGTTGGCAAGGTCGAATTGACCGATGTCACTTCGCCCCTTCACTGATCGTTCTGACAGGAAAACAACACTATTCACCCTGTTCCGACTACTGTGCCAACCACCAGGGTAAGACTAACAACAGTGAGTCACGGCTTCTCCCGAGTTCAGCATCGGGCGCAACAGGGAGCTCCGCCTCGCCCGACCCTAGGCCTCGGCCTCAGTCTTGGCCTCGGGAGAAGGTCTCTGCCTTGCCCGACCTCGACCTTTGCCTCAGCCTCGGCCTCTAGAGAAGGTCTCCACCATGCCCGACCTCTGCCTTGGCCTCGGGAGGAGTCACAACCTCGCCCGACCTCGGCCTCGGCCTTAGGAGAAGTCACCGCCTCGCCCGACCTCGGCCTCGGACCGACTACGCTACAGGGGACACATCATTACCCTACTTCTAGCTAGCCGCCTCAGGCTACGAAGGAACAAGACCGGAGTCACATCTAGATTACTCCGGCAACAGGTAATGATGGTTCCCCGCATGCGTCCATGATGTCAATAGTCCTCAAGCTCTCTACGAAGGCAAAGAAACGTCAGCAGGACCCAGGACCGCACCGCCAGCTACGCTTCTACAGGGCTCAAGCACTTCTCCGTCGGCCACATTAGCACATAGCAACACCCCCATATGTATAGCTGGACCATCCCCTTGTATCTATAAAAGGGGATGCCCCAGGCCTTCACAAGGGGGGGTGGCACGGGCAGCAAGGACAATGGAGATGGACTCACTCAAACAACGAGCTCCACTCCGCAACACTAGACTCCTCAGGAGGCCTAGGACTCGTTCCCTCTTCGTGAAGCTTGTAACCCATACTGCAAGCACCCCGGTGCAAGATAATATAAGCCTCATCCCTCCTCTTGTGTTTCATCTTGCATCAACCCATCTGAGCAGGGGTACGCAGCACAAAATTCACTAGTCGGTCCGGTTGAGGGTCCCCTGGGTCTAAAACGCCGACAGTTGGCGCGCCAATTAGGGGCACGCTGCGTGTTGACAATACTTTCCCGTTGAGTTTCAGATAGACAATCTTGAGCAGCCTCTTTAGCCCGGGACGGTGCTCCGCTTTGGAAGTCTCGAGTTCATGTCCCCCGACGGCGGCTACGACATGGTACTCCTCCCCCCGCAACACGACAACAACGACGGTCGTCGGCTCGCCCGGCAGAGGCGAACTCGACGACGACATCTCCCCATGGTGGAAGAGGAACACCCGAGTCAACCCCGCCACCCTCCTCGCTGGAGGAGACGGAGACGGGGCAACCATGGCTAGGCAGGAGGCAGCACCTTGACAGCTATCGGACCAGAGCGAGTCGACGACGCCGGCACCCCTGCGGGGGACATGTCGGGTGTTATCCTCGCACCTGAGACAACGATGGGTGTCGCTTCCTAGCCAAATGCCAGCCCCAGGCGGACTGATGACGCTGGCACCCTTGTGAGGGACTTGTCGGGCATTAGTCTCGCACCTGAGATAACGACACATTCCACCTCTGATGCAACTTCACCGCCGTCCACCAACCAGGAGGTACCTTCAGTTTTCCATCCTGTTCCCTTTAGGTTCAGCTTCGACCCACCAAGCAACCCCGCTTCGGTAAGCGCTTTCGTAAGGGCGTACCCTGACCTTCCAGGGTACCATATGTGGTCAACTTGGGACTGACTGACGGCCGTCTCAACCTTCGGACCCGCGGGTTTCGAGGAAGAGGACGACCCCAACGTCAGTTGGGATTTCTCCGGACTCCGTGATCCTAGTGCCATGCGAGACTTCATATCCGCATGTGACCGGTGCCTCTCCGGCTGCTCTGACGATGGCCACAGCCTTGACGATGAGGGTTACGACCCAACTCGCGAGTGCTTCCACATCAATCAGGAAGATCACGATGGAGACAACCACCTTGGCATGCCAGGAAATGACGGCGCCCTTGCACCTGCGTCTCACGTTGAGATCCCGCGGGAGCTAGCTATGGCCCAGGTCCCTACGGGGGGTCAGGGATCACAGCTCGAGCAACACCACGAGATGCAGGCCAAGCTCGACGAAAAAATGGGCCAACTTGTGCAGCTCCGACAAAACCTCGAGCAAGAGTGGGTAGGCCGAGCGCTCGCTGGAGGAGCACGTCATCGGGCCCAGGACGTCTAGCGACATATTATTGATGACGCCAGGGCAATGCTGCCCCCGGCCTTCAACGGGTCCGGCCAGAACCTAGCTGCAGCGGTGATGTTGCTTCGAACGATGCCGGAGCCATCTACCACCGAGGGGCGGCGTATCCAGGGCGAACTCAAGGACCTCCTGGAAAATGCCGTAGCCTGACGGGCAGAGAGCTCTGCCTCCCGAAGGCGAGGGTGCCCCTCGGAGCATAACGTAGCATCCTCCCAACACATGCGCGGGGCCTCGGTCCACACCGAGCTCACAGGAGGCGAGACACCTGCAGCCTGGGATCGCCTCGGCGACGAGCAACACCGCCGCGACCGTCGAGCCCGCCTCGAGGAAAAGGTGTGACGAGGCTACCACCCCAGACGCGGGGGACGCTACGACGGTGAGGAGGTTCGGAGCCCCTCGCCAGAACCTCCGGGTCCGCGGGTCTTCAGCCGGGCCATATGACAAGCGCCATTCCCAGCCCGATTCTGGGCCCTGACTACTATTACAAGTACGTAGGGGAGACAAGGCCAGAGTTGTGGCTCTCGGATTACCGGCTGGCGTGCCAGTTCGGAGGGATGGACGATGACAACCTCATCATTCGCAACCCCCCTTTTCCTCTCTGACGCTGCCTGGGCCTAGCTGGACCATCTGCCCCGAGCGCAGATCTTCGACTCGGATGACCTAGTCAAGGCCTTCGCTGGAAATTTCCAAGGTACGTACGTGCGCCCTAGGAACTCATGGGATCTCTGGAGCTGCTGCCAGCAGCCAGGGGAATCCCTGCGAGAGCACATCCGACGGTTTTCAAAGCAGTGCACCAAGTTGCCTAACATCACCGACTCGGACGTCATCGGAGCATTCCTAGCCGGCACCACTTGCCGGGACCTGGTAAGCAAACTGGGGCACAAGACACCCACCAAGGCGAGCGAATCGATGGACATAGCCACCAAGTTCGCCTCGGGTCAGGAGGCGGTTGAAGCCATCTTCCGGAAAGACAAGCAGCCTCAGGGAAGGCAGAAGGAAGACAACCCCGAGGCGTCAATCCAGCGTGGCACGAAGAAGAAGACCAGGAAGAAGGCGCAAGCAAAGCACAACTCCGTTGACACGGATCTCATCGCTGCTGCTGAGCACATGAATCCTCGGAAGCCTCCCAGAGGGGCCAACGTGTTCGACAAGATGCTCAAGGAGTCGTGCCCCTATCACAGGGGTCCCATCAAGCACACCCTTGAAGAGTGCGACATGCTCCGGCGTTACTTCAATAAGGCTGGACCCTCGGCGAAGGATGGCAAGGACCACGGCAACAACAAGAAAGGAGGCGATGGGGGAGAAGAGTTCCCGGAGGTCCACAACTGCTTCATGATCTATGGTGGGCAAGTGGCGAATGCCTCGGCTCGACACCGCAAGCATGAACGTCGGGAGGTCTGCTCGGTGAAGGTAGCGACACCAGTCTATCTAGACTGGTCCGACAAGCCCATTACCTTTGACCAAGGCGACCACCCCGACTACATACCGAGCCTAGGAAGATACCCACTTGTCGTCGACCCTATCATCAGCAACGTTAGGCTCTCCAAGGTCCTCATGGAAGGAGGCAGCAGCCTCAACATCATCTACGCCGAGACCCTAGAGCTCTTGGGGGTTGATCGGTCCGAGATCCAGGCTGGTGCAGCACCCTTTCACGGGATTGCACCCGGAAAGCGTATCCTGCCCCTCGGACAGATTGACTTGCCCATCTGCTTCGGAACTCCCTCCAACTTCTGAAGGGAAACCCTCACTTTCGAGGTAGTCGGGTTCCGAGTTACCTGTCACGCGGTGCTGGGAAGACCGTGCTATGCCAAGTTCATGGTCGTCCCCAACTACACTTATCTCAAGCTCAAGATGCCTGGCCCCAAGGGAGTCATCACCGTCGGACCCATGTACCGCCACACTTATGAATGCAACGTGGAATGCATGGAGTACACCGAAGCCCTCGCCAAGTCCGAAGCCCTCATCGCGGACCTAGATTGCCTCTCCAAGGAGGCGCCCGACGCGAAGCAGCACGCCAGCAACTTCGAGCCAGCTGAGGCAGTCAAGTCTGTCTCTCTCGACCCCAGCAACGATGCCAGCAAGAAAGTTAGGATCGGCTCCCAGCTCGACCCCAAATAGGAAGCAGTGCTCGTCGACTTTCTCCATGCAAACACAGAAATTTTAGCGTGAAGTCCCTCGGACATGCCAGGCATACCGAGGGATGTCGCCGAACACTCACTGGACATCTGAGCCGGAGCCCGACCCGTGAAACAGCACCTGCGCCGTTTTGATGAAGAAAAGCGCAAAGCCATAGGCGAGGAGGTCCACAAGCTAATGGCTGCATGGTTCATCAAAGAGGTATTCCATCCAGAATGGTTAGCTAACCCTGTACTTGTAAAGAAAAAAGGTGGGAGGTGGAGGATGTGTATAGACTACACTGGGATAAATAAAGCATGTCCCAAGGTTCCCAACCCTCTGCCTCACATCAATCAAATTGTGGACTCCACGCTGGGTGCGAAACCCTGTCTTTCCTCGATGCCTATTCAGGCTATCACCAAATCAAGATGAAAGAATCCGACCAGCTCGCGACTTCTTTTATCACACCTTTCGGCATGTATTGCTATACTACTATGCCATTTGGTTTGAGGAATGCAGGTGCAACATACCAGAGGTGCATGAACCATGTGTTCGGAGAGCACATCGGCAGAACGGTCGAGGCTTACGTCGATGACATCGTTGTCAAAACAAGGAAAGACTCCGACCTCCTCTCTGACCTTGAGGTAACATTCAGGTGCCTAAAAGCGAAGAGCATAAAACTCAATCCCGAGAAGTGTGTCTTCGGAGTCCCCCGAGGCATGCTCCTAGGGTTCATCGTCTCCAAATGAGGCATCGAGGCCAACCTAGAGAAAATCGCGGCCATCACCAACATGGGACCCATCAAAGATTTGAAAGGAGTACAAAGGGTCATGGGATGCCTTGCGGCTCTGAGCCGCTTCATCTCGCGCCTTGGCGAGGAAGGATTTCCCTTGTACCACCTCTTAAGGAAGGCCGAGCGCTTCACTTGGACTCTCGAGGCTGAAGAAGCCCTCGGAAACTTAAAGGCACTCCTTACTAATGCGCCCATCTTGGTGCCCCCTGCTGCGGGAGAAGCCCTCTTGATTTACGTAGCCGCAACCACTCAGGTGGTCAGCGCTGCGGTCGTTGTCGAGAGACGAGAAGAAGGGCATTGTTGGGGACTTGTTCTCAAATGCTATGAATTAAGAACAAGGCAACACAAAAGATGTTAAATGTTAGAGTCCTTCATCCTTCGAAGCATTATTTCCCTTGGGATATAATGATTTTCGGGCGAAGGTTATGAAGGACATACCTTCATCAGCAGAAGATATAATAATGAAGAAGGAATCATATGAAGTATAAGAGATAACATAAACAATTATATATTATAATTAACTCATTTCTATTTTATTATTATGGAAAAATAGAAATGATATCAAATTATAGATGTAACTTCGGCTTGAAAGAAGGTAAAAGTACAAGCGTGACGCAAAAGGAAATGCCAAGTCAGCGTGAACAGCACGGGAGCACTGTTCATCTATTTATAGGCACGGGACGCAGCCCATGTAAAATTACACCCATGCCCTTTACATTTGCTAATGGCTCTATAGTAACACATTGAGGTCTGAATAGCCTTTTCCTTTTTAAGTCGGTTTCCTTTTCTGCTATCATGTCGAAGCTCTCCTGCACATAGCTTCGGCTCTGCGCCAACCTTCGTATTCTTTGTGCTTCTTCACATTGTGGTTCTGATCCAAGCTCGAAGGTACCTGTTCATGTATTATACTCTAGAAACATTATTAAATCATGTTTTTGAAGACCTTCGGAAGCTGAAGGCCCCCAACAGTAGCCCCTCGCAATATTAATCTGTTAGAATAATAAATTCAGATTGCGATATGGACGAAGGCCCTAAGCCGAATGTCCGAAAAAACACCTTCCCTTTGCTAGAATAGCAACAATCAATGACAAGCGGGGCCCTCCACCCTGCAACGCACTAGGCGTATAAATAAGAGCAGACCACGAGCTCATTTGGTACGCTTTTTGCCATCTGCTCTGCTTACTCAATTCTTAGCTCTTGCCTACCAACGCTTGCTTGGTTTTTTAGATTTTCTAAGCTTTGGCTTTAAGAGCACATTTTCACCATTTCCGAAGAGAAGATGTCTCAAGATAAGAAAGTTGTTGCTGAAACGAAGCTGAGCGAGGAGGATAAGCTTCTTAAGGAAAAAACCGCTGGATTCATCGAGTCAATTGCAAAGACCAACACAGAAAAGATTACAAAAGAAATTCAAGAAGGCTTATCTGAAGATACCGATGACAACAATATTTATGATGTGGAAAGTGGGGGCGAAGACTCCGAAGATCGGCCGTGGCGACCAAGTCACACAATCTTCGGAAAATCGACTATCAGGCAAAGTCATCTTGATAATATGAGAGGAAGGTATTTTCGAGACATATCCATCGTGAGGGCTGACAACGGAGACAAGACTGCTCCTGTTCCTGAAGAGAATGAAGTCGTAATCTACCGAAGCTTCTTCAAGGCTGGGCTTCGGTTCTCCTTAAGAAGTTTTGTGGTAGAAGTTTTAAAGATATACCAGATTTTTCTTAACCAGATTACTCCCGAAGCCATCATAAGAATAGGAATCTTTGTATGGGCTGTGAGGAGTCAAGGTTTGGAACCAAGTGCAAAAAGTTTCTATAGTATGCATGAACTTTTATATGAGACGAAGCCCTAGGGTAAGGAGTAGTATCACAACAATTTTGGTTGCTACAGCTTCGTTGCTCGTTTAGGCTCAAGCTGCCCAGTGCCAACCTTTCGGAAGAGGTGGCCTGGAGACTGGATGAAAGAATGGTTCTATGTGAAAAATGATTTAAGGGCGAGAGAAGATATTAAAGAGATCATCATGCACCCCATCTGGTCCTACTTCGGCCTTCGGAAACTGAAGGTAGAGATTGATGAAGCAGCTGAAGAATGCCGAAGGGCCTTTGGCAAAGTTTGTTCTTTCATTGGGACAAGGGACTTAGTCCAAGAACACGTGGCCTACAGGATATGGCCATTGGTAGTCAACTAGGAGATGCCAAAAGATAACATCAGCAACCCTAATGAAGGTGGTTTGGTTCGACTGAAATATACTTTCAGGTTTGGAGACCAATTTATCAAACCAGACGATGACTGGCTGAAGTGCATCGAAGCTACAAGTGATGAACTGCTTGGGCCGTACTCCAAAGTGGAGGATAATGCGTTATCTGCGGCCTTCGGAAGCCGGAAAAAGAAAAGGCTAAATAGAGTTTTTGATGCTATTGGGTTCATGTACCCTGATTACCACTACCCGCCACGGTGGCAGAAGAGAAAGAGTGCAACTTCCGGGAAAGATGCTGCTTCAGCTGCTCCAAGCGAGCCCGCGCCAAAGAGGAAAAAGGTGAAGGTTCTTACTCACCGGCCGCGATATATTGAACCGGCCGTAGTGCCCGAATTTGGTGGTGAGACCTCTTCGGCTACTGAAGCCAAAGAACCTGCGCCTACACAGAAGATTGAAGAGCCGGCTGCAATGCCGAAGACATCCTTAGCCAAATTAGCTGAGCCGAAGGCTGATAATATAGGGGTCGAAGGAACAAAGATATCAGAAATTACAAGCCCTTCGGTAGAAGTGACAATGCCGAAGGCACAAAAAGGTCTTACTGCGACCCCAAAGAGGAAAAGAATGGTCATTGTACTAGATGCGTTGGAGACAACAAAGACAAGCTCTACTCCAAGGAAAACTGCCGAAGCTCCAAAGACGCAGTCTGAGACAAGAGTAACCGAAGCCGAAGCTACAAAGAGCCAGATCGAGACCGAAGCTGGGCCTTCAGAGCCCGCCAAGGAGAAATCCTTGGAAATCGAAGAAAAAGAAACGGAAAAAGAAGCTACAGAACAATTTTTGCCTGAAAAAACTGCCACTCCTACTCCTAAAGCATCTTCCGAAGTACTTGATTATTTTGTACGACATGCTTCAGGAAAAAGGTTATCTGAAGAAGAAAAGCGAGAAGCTCAATACTATGCCCAGAAACTGAAATATCCAAAGGGGGAATTGATATTCAACGGCAGCGGAGAAGAAGATTTCTTGTATTGTCTCCCAGACAGCAAGGAGATTTCTGTCTGCCGAGAGATGAGCAGAAGCTTTGGATTCCCGACACTAGAAGTCGGGCTTTCGGTGCTATCAAAAGATGAATTGACCAACAGCTTAGCATATAATAGTTTAAAGGTATGAGAATGAGCTTTTTGTAATTTAAAACAAAAGGTTTTTTATTTACTTATACTTAGTACCGCACTCCTTTCGCAGGGCCTCATTCTTAGCAACGCCCTCAGGGCGCAAAAAAGTGCCGAAGATGAAGGTTGCACTATAGCTTTGAACAACCTTCGTTCCGAAGTAATTGAACTAAGGAACGAAGGTCTTGAAAAAGATAAGATATTAAACTCATTGGTGAACAAAATAAAAGACGAAGCTACTTCCAAAGCCCAAGCTAAAGCCTAGAAATGCGAAATTGAGGATCTTCGGAAACAGCTGAATGAAGCAAAATTAAAATGTGCTATTGCCGAAGCTGACCGAGACGCCAGCAATTACTGAAAAAATTATTGGGAAAAAATAGTTGTAGAACTTCGCTCTTCGAAAGAAAGATGTTATGAAAAATTCATAGAATGTGTGGAAAAAATAAAAACTAGCTTCGCCAATGTTGGCGCATATTCAAGTGAAGACAACTTCGTACAGGGCGATCCCGAGGGGCCAATTGAATGGATCAGCAGTGAGGCCGAAGCCTTTGAGGAGATTTTAAATGACCATGGGGACGTCTGCGCCTTCTCAGGTGCAAGGGGAATTGCGGCTATCTTGGAGAAATCAGGTTGCGATCATGTGAAAACTCTGGCCCAAGCCGAAGCTACTTTATCTATTAATGATACAAAGGACGCCTCGGCCGAAGCAAGCTTAGTTGGTGGAAAATTCTTTACTGACATATGGTAAAATGGCGGCCGAGGGATGGCTCACGAAATAATAAAGAAGAGCAAAAAAGATACTCATGATGCTAGGGAAGCAACGAAGGCAGCGGAAAAAGCTGCAGAACTCGAAAGACGGATAGGTATTGCTTAATAGCTTTTAACTTTATTTTTTATTTTTGTGCCTTCAAACTTATTTACGTTTTCTACCGCAACCGAACTATCTCCTCCCCAGAGCCCTCCGAGTCGTTGGCCGACCCAGATGCAAAGGTATCAGCAGATATTGTTAGGATGGCTGAAGCTATTGTAGACGAAGCCGTTACCCAACTGCTGACCGAAACTGGAGATGAAGTTTTGAAGGAAGAATAATAAATATTGTAAAAACATTGCTAGAATATTAATGGAACATTTGCTGGACTATGCTTGTAATATTTTGTGCTCATGAGTTTTTAATGTAATATATAAATGGCTTTGTAATTCATTTCTTTGCGATGCATGAAACTTTTATTGTACATACCGTTTTTGAGCCTTCGGCAAAAAAACACCTTCCCTTCTTTTCATGCTTCATAAAGAAGAGTTTTTATGCTTCGTGAGAAATCCTTCAATCGTCGCAGAAACATTAATGCTTCGTCAGTAATAGACTTTCTTCCTTGATATCAGAGTGCTTTATAAAAATGCTCCAAGCATCGCCATAATACTGATACTTCGTCAATAAAAGACTTTCTCCTCCACTTCAGAGCTGATAAAACCGTATATCTTCAAAACTTATTTGGTGCCTTAGCACAATTTCACTTTTTCGAAGCATTCTCCGAAGGTCAACATTATATCTCCTTCTTGTGCCATTGATGCAATATGATGTATGATGTTATGTTATGCAAAATGATGTGATGATGTTATGCTATGCGAAAATGATACTTTGTGCCGAAGACACACACTCACATCCCCATATTGGAATACACAATCTCTTTGCCATTTATTTTTTGGCTTCACCGCTTATTTTTTGGTGTATCAGCGCTGACTTTTCGCTGTTAGTTCTGCAATCCGTTAGGAACGTCTTTTGAACTTCTTCGCCTTCTATTTCGGCGGTATTCGCGTTTACTTTTCACGCTTCGCCTTATATTTCGGCGGTATTTGGCTCTGCATTCCCTTTGGAACGACTTTTGAGCAGAAAACTTACACTACGCTCCCTTAGGAACGACTTTTTGTAGCTTCGGGAAACTTACGCTGCGTTCAGTAGAACGACTTTTTGTAGCTTCGAAGATACTTGTGACTTAGGAACGGCTTTTTGTGCCTCGGCGACTTTTTGGACTCCGTAAGTCTGTGGAGAAGATATATTTTTGCTATGGCAAAAACGAAGCTATTACAAGGAATTGAAAACGACAAGAAAACTAAGTTTTCAACAATTGTTCCTTAGTAAGAAAGAGAATGACAATGAATGTAAAAACTGATTCAGGGGTAGGATATCTCTTAGTAGATATGCTTCGACTCTGGCACAGTACTGTTCACTGTGCGAGCTTCGGACTCCTCCCTGAAGTCTCTCTGCTGATGGGTCTGCTGACTCCCTTCTGGCTATTGGCCGCGTGAATATGCAGGTTGTAGTGGTGGCGGAGGTGGAGGCTATGGCCAGGATGCCTGTGGCTGACTAGCCGAAGCAACAGACGCTGCAGGATGGTTACCCACATAATCTGGTATGTAGGGTGAGTGATATGAAGCAGTATGCATCACCTGCTTCGGCTGATTCTGCTGAGCTGCAGCTTCTTCTATTTCCTTCTGTTTCTGAATGGTGACATGGCACATCCTTGTGGTACGGCCCTTGTACTCACCACAGAATAAGTAATAAATTTTTCTGGGCTGATCCCCAAATCTTCCTCCGAAGCCCCTGGCGCCTCTGCCCCTTGGAGCTGGCGGCCGAAGATGGCTTTGTTGGTGCCCCGAAGCTTGCGAGGAATATTGTGGCCTCTGTTGCTGACTTCCTCTGTCATCATTCTAGGTAGAGTGGATTGATCTGACATGCCTTGGGTGGATTCTCCCTCCGAAGCCCTTGGTCATCTTAGAGAACCTGTAGGCCTCCTCCCTTCTTTGACGAAAGTCATTATCAGCGCGGATGTATTCATCCATCTTTTGAAGCAGCTTCTCCAAAGTCTGTGGAGGCTTTCTAGCAAAATAATGGGCAGTAGGTCCTGGACGAAGCCCCTTGATCATGGCCTCAATGACAATTTCATTGGGCACTGTAGGCGCTTGTGCTCTCAGACGCAAGAACCTTCGGACGTATGCCTGGAGATACTCCTCGTGATCTTGTGTGCATTGAAACAGAGCCTGTGCTGTGACTGGCTTCGTCTGAAACCCTTGGAAACTGGTGATCAACATGTCCTTCAGCTTCTGCCATGATGTGATTGTTCCTGGCCGAAGAGAGGAGTACCAGGTTTGCACATCATTCTTGACTGCCATGACGAAAGATTTCGCCATGACAGCGGTATTGCCTCCATATGAAGATATGGTTGCTTCGTAGCTCATCAGAAACAGCTTCAGATCTGAGTGCCCGTCATACATGGGGAGCTAGGGTGGCTTGTAAGATGGGGGCCAAGGTGTAGCCTGCAGTTCTGCTGACAGAGGAGAAGCATCATCAAAAGCAAAATTTCCATGATGGAAATCCTCGTACCATTCATCCTCGTTGAAGAAGTCTTCTTGATGAAGCTCCCCATGTTGAGGCCTTCGCTCTTGCTCATCTTGAGCAAGATGGCGTACTTCTTCAGTAGCTTCATCAATCTGCCTCTGAAGGTCGGCTAGTCGAGCCATCTTCTCCTTCTTCCTTTGTACTTGTTGATGAAGCATCTCCATATTCCTGATTTCTTGGTCCAACTCGTCCTCCTGGGGTGTTGGACTAGTGGCCTTCCTCTTCTGGCTTCGAGCCTCTCGAAGAGAAAGGGTCTCCTGGTTTGGGTTCAGCGGCTGCAGAGCGGCAGCCCCTGTCGCTAAAACTTTCTTCAGTGGCATGACGAAGGTCAATGCTTGCCGAAGGTGGTCGAAAAGAGTTCACCGACGGTGGGCACCAATGTTGGGGACTTGTTCTCAAATGCTATGAATTAAGAACAAGGCAACACAAAAGATGTTAAATGTTAGAGTCCTTTGTCCTTCGAAGCATTATTTCCCTTGGGATATAATGATTTTTGGGCGAAGGTTATGAAGGACATACCTTCATCAGCACAAGATATAATAATGAAGAAGGAATCATATGAAGTATAAGAGATAACATAAACAATTATATATTTTAATTAACTCATTTCTATTTTATTATTATGGAAAAATAGAAATGATATCAAATTACAGATGTACCTTCGACTTGAAAGAAGGTAAAAGTACAAGCATGAAGCAAAAGCAAATGCCAAGTCAGCGTGAACAGTACGTGTTGGGGACCGTAATTAGGGGTACCCCCAATGCTCCTTAATCTGGCTAGAAAACTGAAAGGGAAATAGGCTTACACTTTTCCTAATTGATTTTGGTGGTTGAATTGTCCAACACAATAATTGGACTAACTAGTTTGCTCTAGATTATGAGTTTTACAGGTGCCAAAGGTTCACCACAAACCAATAAAAAGACCAAGAAAGGGTTCAAACAAAGACAGCAAAAGACAACCGAAGTGTGCCCTGGTCTGGCGCACCGGACTGTCCGGTGCACCACCGGACAGTGTCCGGTGCACTAGGGAACTCAACTCCAAACTGCTCACCTTCGGGAATTCTGGGAGCTGCTTCGCTATAATTCACCGGACTGTCCGGTGCACCACCGGACTGTCCGGTGTGCTAGCGGAGCAACGGCTACTTCGCGCCAACGGTCATCTGCAAAACACATTCAATACGCTACAGTGCGTGCCAGAGTCAAAGCAGCGCCAGAAGGTGCACCGGACAGTGCACAGTTACTGTCCGGTGCACCACCAGACTGTCCAGTGGGCCAGAAGACAGAAGCTCCAACGGTCGAACCCTAACGGTCGGGTGATGTGGCTGGCGCACCGGACAGTGTCCGGTGGCGCACCGGACTGTCCGGTGCGCCATACGACAACAGCCTCCACCAAACGGCTAGTTTGGTGGTTGGGGCTATAAATACCCCCAACCACCCCACATTCATTTCATCCAAGTTTTCAGACTTCCTACACCTTACAAGGGCTATAGCATTCAATGCAAGACACACCAAAGATATCAAATCCTCTCCCAAGTCCAAAGATCATTCCAATCAAATAGTGACTAGTGAGAGAGTGACTTGTGTTCATTTGAGCTCTTGCGCTTGGATTGCTTTTTATTTCTCATTCTTTCTTGTCATCAACACAATTGTAATCGAGGCAAGAGACACCAATTGTGTGGTGGTCCTTGCGGGGACTTAGTGTCATGTTTGATTGAGAAGTGAAGCTCACTCAGTCTAAGTGACCGTTTGAGAGAGGGAAAGGGTTGAAAGAGACCCGGTCTTTGTGACCACCTCAACGGGTAAAACAAATCACCGTGTCACACTCTTTATTTGCTTGTGATTTGTTTTCTCCCTCTCTCTCGGACTCGATTTTAATTCTAACGCTAACCCCGACTTGTAGTTGTGCTTAAACTTTATAAATTTCAGATTCGCCCTATTCACCCCCCTCTAGGCGACTTTCAATTGGTATCGGAGCCCAGTGCTTCATTAGAGCCTAACCGCTCGAAGTGATGTCGGGAGATCACGCCAAGAAGGAGATGGTGACCGGCGACAAGACTGTTACAAGCCACGGGAAGGCTCCATCGGGAGAGTCCCACAACAAGGGGAAGGAGAAGGAATCTCCTTCACACAAGTCGCATCGGAGCGGCGAAAAGAAGAAGAAGATGAGGAAGGTGGTCTACTATGAGACCGACTCTTCATCGCCATCAACCTCCGGCTCCGACGCGCCGTCCATAACTTCTAAGAGCCATGAGCGCAAGAAGTTTAGTAAGATTCCCCTACACTACCCTCGAATTTCTAAACGTACTCCATTACTTTCTGTTCCATTAGGCAAACCACCGGTTTTTGACGGTGAAGATTATAACATGTGGAGTGACAAAAATGAGGCATCATCTAACCTCACTCCACACTAGTATTTGGAACATTGTTGAGTTTGGTGTGCAGGTACCATCCGTGGGGGATGAGGACTATGACTCGGACGAAGTTGCCCAAATCTGGCACTTCAACTCACAAGCTACCACAATACTCCTCGCCTCTCTAAGTCGAGAGGAGTATAACAAGGTGCAAGGATTGAAGAGCACCAAGGAGATTTGGGACGTACTCAAAACGGCGCACGAAGGAGATAAGGTGACCAAGATCACCAAAAGGGAGACAATCGAGGGGGAGCTCGGTCGATTCATGCTTCACCAATGGGAGGAGCCACAAGCGATGTACAACCGGCTGAAGACCTTGGTGAACTAAGTGCGCAACCTCGGGAGCACCAAATGGGACGACCATGAGATGGTCAAGGTTATACTAAGATCACTAGTTTTTCTTAATCCTACTCAAGTACAATTAATTCGTGGTGATCCTAGATACAAAATAATGTCTCCCAAGGAAGTAATAGGTAAATTTGTGAGCTTTGAGCTAATGATCAAAGGCTCCAAAAAGATCATCGAGCAAGGCGCATCCTCCTCCGTACCCGAAGCACAACCCGTTGCATTCAAAGCAACGGAGGAGAAGAAAGAAGATTCTACTCCAAGTAGAATCCCCATCGACGCCTCCAAGCTCGACAATGAGGAGATGGCGCTCATCATCAAGAGCTTCCATCAAATTTTCAAACAAAGGAAGGGAAAAGATTACAAGCCCCGTTCCAAGAAAGTGTGCTACAAGTGTGGTAAGCCCGGTCATTTCATTGCTAAATGTCCATTATCCAGTGATAGTGACAGGGGCAACGACAAGAAAGGAAAGAGGAGAGAAAAGAAGAGATACTACAAGAAGAAGGGCGGCGATGCCCATGTGTGCCGTGAGTGGGACTCCGACGAGAGCTCCACCGACTCCTCCTCCGACGAGGACGGCGCCAACATCGCTGTCAACAAAGGGCTCCTCTTCCCCAATGTCGGCCACAAGTATCTCATGGCAAAGGACGGCAAAAAGAAGAAGGTGAAATCAAAATCCTCAACTAAATATGCAACATCTAGCGATGAGGCTAATTCCAGTGATAACGAGGATGACTTGTTTACTCTTTTTGCCAACTTAAACATGCAACAAAAAGAAAAATTAAATGAATTAATTAGTGCTATTAATGATAAGGATGAACTCTTGGATAGCCAAGAGGACTTCTTAATTAAAGAAAACAAGAAGCATGTTAAGGTGAAAAATGCTTACGCTCTAGAAGTTGAAAAATGTGAAAATTTAACTAGTGAGCTAAGCACTTGCCATGATATTATTTCCAACCTTAGAAATGAGAATGCCAATTTAATTGCTAAGGTTGGGAAACTTGATGATTGTGATGATTCAATTGTTAGTCTTAGAAATGATAATGCCAATTTAATTGCTAAGATTGATCAATTGAATACCTCTCTTGCTAGCCTTAGGAATGAGAATAAAAAATTGATTGCCAAGGCTAAGGAACTAGATGTTTGCAATGCTACTATTTCCAATCTTAGAGATGAGAATGATATTTTGCATGCTAAGATTGTTGAATTTAATACTTGCAAACCCTCTACATCTTCCGTTGAGCATGTTACTATTTGCACTAGATGTAGAGATATTAATGTTGATGCTATTCATGATCACCTAGCTTTAATTAAACAACAAAATGATCACGTAGCTCAACTTAATGCCAAAATTCATGAGCATGACTTAGAAAATGAGAAATTTAAATTTGCTAGAAGCATGCTCTATAGTGGGAGACGCCCTGGCATTAAGGATGGCATCGGCTGTCACACCCGGTTTTAGAAGGCAAACCGAATGCGAACCATGTATGTGCCAGGATCAGCAATTCACATACACAGCAGTTACATAACATGGACATCATCATACAGTGCTCAAATAGTATTAAAAAAGGAAATAGTAGTCGATTACATCATATGTCTGAGACATCCACATAGTCTTTATAATAAATCAAAGTGAGGAAGAGAAACGTAGATAAACGCGGCCTTCACAAGCAGCCGACTGGGGGTTGCCACTAACCCACGCATAGAACTCGTCGTAGTCTTGAAACTCCTGGAAGTCTCCTTCCATGGCTTCATCTTCTCCTAAGCAGTGGTTGCAATGCTGACAACCTCGGGATGGGGGGTTGGTGTGTAGAGCAAGGGTGAGTACACATCAACAAATTCAGCAAGTATCCTGTTTGGCTATAGTGGACTAGCTTTATGTGGGGGTAAGTCAAGCAGTTGCTTTTAGTTGGTCAGGTTATTATAACTAGTAGAGAAAGCCAAGTTTTAGAATTAACCCACGTTATTAACCCAAATGTACTCCTTTCCAAATGGAAAGAGTACCACTTACCATTACCAGAGTCAATACCAAAAACCATCAATCTCTTTGCCACCTGTAATCCGAACATCCCTGATCAAGTACCACTAATCACTAGAGCTTCCTTGGCCGCTCATAACCGCGAGCACGGCTGATATATCAGTTTTCAAACACTCTGCAGAGGTTGTGCACTTTACCCACAAGCCGTGATTTCCCTTTCTGCCCGGAGATCATGACTCTCCATTGATCACTACCAAGGTGACCCAGCAGGGCATCACTACGTAGCCTTTACAAAGATTCCCCGAGGCTGTAGCCGCCCGTTAGGTATCCTAAATGTACCGCACACCTCCCCAAGGGACAAATCAACCTTGGCAGAGCGAGCCGCATACACCGAGCCCCATTGACGGCACAACGGCTAAGCGAACTACACCCCGGTTCCTCTAATTATTCAGCTAAGGGCGTCCCACTCCACCCTCATGGTTCCACTGTTTTCCCAGGCGGTCATCCAATGAACAGGTCCTTACGGAGAGGCACTCGAGAAACCGCTCGAGCCCCCCTTGAAGACCACAAGTATAACATCACAATAAAAGAGGGGAAAACAGCGTATCATTGATAATTCTCATCATGTTCATTGATTAGTGTTGAGCAATAGCAATAAGCTAAACAATAATAATCCGACCCAAATAGGTAAATAAGGACATGGACAACAAAAGCTAGTCAATCCTTAGGTATAAATGTGTAATGCGGGAGGTGAATTAAAGAATGTATAGGACAGAGATAGGTCAAGGGACACTTGCCTCCACCAACTGACTGCTGCTCAGGGGCTTCTCCTCCGAGTTCTTCGGGCTCTCCAACCGGATCGTTCTCTATGCGAGCGCAAACATACATACATCCACATACTTAATACAAAAGAACAGTACACCATACAATAGAATGTAGTAAGTAAACAGACGTTCCACGCGGGCTCGCAATTACGGTTAAGAGCGAAAGAGGAAAAGACAGTCGAGAAACGATCACGTTACATTATTATGAATTAAACCACTCGCTCAATTGAAAGGCATTAATGTAGACACTACGTTTAGCATAAAGTAAAGTCATGTTTCATGTCTAATCATTATAAGCAGATGAAGATAAATTAAAAGGATTGTCGCGCGGCGAGACGCGCGACATAGCACTTTAAATTGAATTAAGGAAATCAACGACTCGTCGCGCGACCGAGCGCACAACGAGACACTTTGCATTAATTATAAAGAGACATTAAGCTTCGCGCGATGAAACGCACGACGGCATACGTCAACTGAACTGAGTCTAAAGTGGAACGTCACGTGAATACACGCGCGATGTTACACATTAAACAACCTGAGATTAAAATGGATCGTCGCGCGACGAAGCGCACGACGCAACACATTCATAGAATCTGAAATTACATAAATTCGTCGCGCGATGAAGTTCGCGACACAGCACGCTAACTAACGGAGTTTGAAACTAACTAAAAACCAAGAACAATCACCACGCGCGTGGGGTTGCGCACGCGGGAACACGTTAGGGGTAAACGGGGGAGCGCGAGGCCACGCCAAGGCCACGCGAGCCACGCCAAGGGCCGGGACGCCGCGCGCCGGGGGCCGAGGCCGTGCCGGGGCCGAACGCCGCGTGAGCAGGGGAGGGCGGGGGCCGCCGCCGCGGGCAGGGGAGGGGGCGGGGCCGCGCGCGCCGCGCGAGCAGGGGGGGCAGGGCCGCGCCGCCGGCGAGCGGGGAGGGCAGGGCCGCGCCGCCGTGGGCAGGGGAGGGGGCCGAGCTGCGTGCGCCGCGCGAGTAGGAGGGCAGGGCCGTGCCACCGCGGGCAGGGGAGGGGGCGGGGCCGCACGCGCCGCGCGAGCAGGGGGCGGGGCCACACGCGGGGGAAGAAGAGAGGGCGCGCAGTGGGAGAAGAGGAGGGAGAGGGAGAGAGAGAGGAGAAGGGAGGGGAGCTCACCTCGGGATCCAACTCCGGCGATCACCGTCTCCAAAACCTAGGGCACCACGGCGAGAGAGAGGTGGAAGAGGGAGAGGGAGGTTGCTGCGCGGGAAATCCAAATGAGAGAGAGAGGAGAGGAGGGGCGCATGGGGTGTGTGGAGCGCCGGGGGCGCGCAGGCCGGGCTATGCCGGGCCGGGCTGGGCTGGGTCACATCGCGGATCGAAACCCACGACACGCATGACCATCAAATGGAATTAAATTGCGAACCGAAAACCGAAACGGAACGAGATGAACACGCGACATTAAACAAAGAAATGTGCTTCGGCATGATGCAACACCCATGACACTTAGGTTTTGTTCATACACGACACGGACACCTGTCACTATACTGGTTTGAAATTGGGAAGAGGGAGCGGAACGGGAAGAGAAAAGAGAGTAACGCCCAAATTTGGTGAGAGAAAAGAAGAAAAAATTCTACCGCCAAATTCAAGGCGTTACAAACCTATCCCCCTTAAAAGAATCTCGCCCTCGAGATTCAGGGTTGGCTAGCAAAGAGCTCAGGGTATTTAGCCATCAGATCGTCTTCACGCTCCCAGGTTGCTTCTTCCTCAGAGTGGTGACTCCATCTGACTTTGCACATTCTGATGGTCTTTCCTCGGGTGACTCTGTCTGCGGTTTCAAGGATCTACGCTGGTTTCTCTGTGTAGGTCAAGTCCTCCTGGACCTCTAGACCTTCCACTGGCAACTGCTCTTCTGGCACACCCAAACACTTCTTCAACTAAGACACATGAAAGACATTATGCACTATGGATAAGCCTTCTGGCAAACTGAGCTGATAGGCCACTTCTCCACGCTTTGCGAGAATCTGATACGAACCGATGTAGCGGGGTGCTAGCTTGCCTTTGACTCCGAATCTTCTGACTCCTCTGATCGGTGACACTTTCAGATAGACAAAGTCTCCAACTTTGAAACTCAGCTCTCTTCTTCTTGTGTCTACATAACTTCGCTGCCTTGATTGCGCTATCTTCAAATTCTCTCGGACCATCTTGATGTTCTCTTCAGCTTCAAGCAAAACGTCTGGCCCGAACACTTGCTTTTCTCCAGGCTGATCCCATTGCAACGGAGTTCTACAACTCCTCCCATAGAGCGCCTGAAATGGTGACATCTTAAGCTGGCCTGGTAACTGTTGTTATAGGAGAACTCTGCATAAGTCAACTTCTTGTCCCATCCGGACTGGTCTTGCAACGCATAGGCTCTCAACATGTCTTCAAGGATTTGATTGGTTCTTTCAGTCTGACCATCTTTCTGCAGATGATAAGCTAAACTGAAATTCAGATGTGTGCCCAAGGCTTCATGCAACTGCTGCCAGAAATGAGAGGTGAACTGTGTTCCTCTGTCTGACATAATCTTCTTCGGCACACCATGAAGACAAACGATCCGAGACATGTACAATTCTACCAATACTGCACTGCTGTAGTTGGTCTTGACGGGTATGAAGTGGGCTGACTTGGTTAAGCGGTCCACCACTACCCAAATGGAATCGTAGCCAGCTCGAGTGTGAGGCAATCCGACTATGAAATCCATACCGATTTCATCCCATTTCCACTGAGGAATTTGCAACGGTTGCAACAATCCAGCTGGTCTCTGGTGCTCTGCCTTGATCCACCGACAACTATCACACATAGCCACATGCTCTACGATTTCCCTCTTCATTTCGTACCACCAGAACTTCTTCTTCAGATCCTGATACATCTTCTCACTACCAGGGTCAATCGAATAGGCTGTCTCATGAGCTTCCTTGAGGATCAATTCTCGAATAGACTGGACATTGGGAACACACAAGCGGTCTTTGAACCATATCACACCTTCTACATCTTCCTGAAAATCTTTGCCTCTGCCTTCTAGAATCTGTCGCTGGATCTCACCGATCTTCTCATCATTCTTCTGCGCTTCTTTGATTTCCCGCTCCAGGGTAGGTTCGAATTCAATTGCGATTCCACACGAATTGTTCAGAAATCCGAGACTCAACCTATCAAACTCTTTGGCCAACTCATAAGGCATCGGACGAGCGACCATCAGATTGACCTGACTCTTCCTGCTCAAAGCATCTGCCACTACATTCGCTTTGCCTGGATGGTAGTGAATCTCCAACTCATAGTCTTTGATCAACTCTAACCATCTTCTTTGCCTCAAATTCAGCTCTGACTGAGTGAATATGTAATTCAGACTCTTGTGGTCTGTGTAAACATCACATTTCTGCCCATACAGATAGTGCCTCCATGTCTTCAATGCGTGAACCACTGCTGCCAACTCTAGATCATGGATTGGGTAATTCTGCTCATGAACCTTCAGCTGTCGGGACGAGTAAGCCACAACTCTTCCCTCTTGCGTCAACACACATCCCAAACCAGTGTAACAAGCATCGCAATACACCGAGAAGGGCTTGTGCACATCAGGCAAGACTAAGACAGGCACTGTAGTCAACTTCTCTTTTAGTGCTTCAAAGGCCTCTTGACATTTTTGGGTCCACTTGAACTCAACCTTGTTTCCTAGCAAAGCTGTCATTGGTTTCGCAATCTTCGAAAACCCTTCAATGAATCACCGATAATATCCGGCCATTCCAATGAAGCTCTTGATCCCTCGAGCATCTGTTGGCGATTTCCAGTTCAGAATGTCTGCCACTTTCTTCGGATCCACAGCCAATCCTTCTTTGTTGATTATATGACCCAAGAACAGGACTTCACTGATCTAGAACTCACACTTGCTCAACTTTGCATACAGCTGGTGCTCTCGCAATCTCTGCAATACCATCCTCAAATGATTCGCATGCTCTTCTTTGCTTTGAGAGTATATCAGAATGTCATCAATAAATACCACCACAAACTTATCAAGATAATCCATGAATACACTATTCATCAAGTTCATAAAGAAGGCTAGTGCATTGGTTAGACCAAAAGACATCACAGTGAACTCATACAACCCATACTTGGTAATGAATGCCGTCTTCGGAATGTCCGAAGGTCAGATCCTGAGCTGATCATAACCTGACCTCATATCTATCTTGGAGAACACGCTGGCTCCTCTCAACTGGTCGAACAGATCTTCTATTCTGGGCAAAGGGTACTTGTTCTTGATGGTGACCTCATTCAAAGCTTGATAATCGATACACATCCTTCTGGTGCCATCTTTCTTTTCCACAAATAGGACAGGGGCGGCCCAAGGCGAGGTGCTTGGCCGGATGTAACCTTTCTCTGACAACTCATCGATCTGCTTCTTAAGTTCAACTAACTCTGGTCCTGATACTCTGTAAGCTCTCTTTAATATGGGGGCGGTTCCAGGAAGAAGCTCTATGGCAAATTCAACTTTCCGCTCTGGTGGCATATCTGGCAAGTCCTTTAGAAACACATCTGGAAACTCAGACACAACCTTGATACTCTCAATTGGGTCTGCTTCACTGCTATCGACAGCCATCTGATAACAACTTCTTTTCTTTGGTTCAGGCGGGACTAACTCGGTCACCACTTCCTCTCCTAGCGGGGACACCAACTTGATTGACCTCTTATCACAACTGATAACTGCCTGATACTTATCTAGCCAATTCATCCCTAGGATGACATCTATTCCCTGAGTACTCATTACTATGAGGTTAGCGGGAAACGCTATCCCCCTTATTTCCACACTTACATTCAAACAAATGCTATCGGCTCGAATTCTACCACCGGCTGAGTCAATTTGAATGGGGGTTGACATGATAGTAATTGGAAGATTATGAGCTTCTACCCATGGTGCAGTAATGAATGAATGCGTTGCCCCAGTATCAAATAACACTTCTGCAATATGGGAGTTGACTGGAAACATACCTACTATCATGCCAGGGGTCTCCTGAACTGCTTCAGCCTCCAAGTGGTTCAGTCTCCCATGATTATAGCGTGGCTGAGAGCGGTTGCCTGCTCCAGGCTGAGACACATTCTGCTTTGCTAGGGCATTGGGGCCTGACTGCTATTGGGTTGCCTTCTTCGGACATTGCATCACCCAATGGCCTTGCTCTCCATAGTGGAAACATGCCCTGTTTCCCACTTGAGCTGGTGCTGTCTGATTGTTCTACTAGTTTGCTGGGACAGGAAGACGAGGTGCCTGCTGATTCCGCCTCTGGAACTGACCTCCTCCTGGCTGATTGTTCTGACGATTCTGATACTGATGCTAAGGATACTACCTTTGGAACTGTTGGTGCTGAGGTGGACGCTGGTTCTGCCTGAACTGCTGAGGTTGATTGCCTAAGAAACGAGGACGATTGCTGCTTCCAGGCTGGGGTCCACTGATCTTGCGCTTGCGATCCTCCATCTCCTTACGCTTCCTCTCTGTCATAATTGCTCTATCAATCAGGTGCTGGAATGTCGGGAAGGTATGATTCATCAGTTGATACTGCAGAGGGTCAACCAAGCCTCTCCGGAAACGATACTATCTCTTGGCGTCGGTGTTGACATCTTCAGGAGCATAGTGAGACAGCTGCAGAAACCTGTCCCGGTACTCACTGACTGACGATGACCCTTGCTTGAGGGCTAGGAACTCCTCCTTCTTCACTGTCATCAGACCTGCAGGAACATGGTACTGACGAAAGCTACCTCTGAACTCTTCCCAGATGATGGTGTCGGGGTTGGCATGGGTGGCGAGATAAGACTCCCACCATGACTGAGCTGCTCCTCTCAACAAACGAGGAGCATACAGGACTTTCTCCCTGTCATCGCACTGAGCGGTATGCAACTCTCGCTCCACAGTGTGCAGCCAGTCTTCAGCTTCCATGGGGTCACAAGAATGGGCAAACATTGGGGGATGACCTCTCATGAATTCAGCACGCTTGTCCCTGGGCATCTGAGGCATTTGAGGCTGAGGTTGTGGCTGCTGCTGCTGCTGAATGGCGGCTAGAGTCTGACCGATGGCTTGAACTGCCTAAGTCTGCATCAGGAACATCTGCTCGATGGACATCGGGGGCGGGGGCGGCAGCTGCTGTTGCTGGGGTGCCTCATCCTGCTGAGCTGGTCGCTCCTGCTGAGCACGCCTTCCTCCTCTGCGCCTGTTTTCTGACATCTGCAGAATGCAACCACACATCAGAACTGATCTTGCAAATCTTGCAGCATAAGAGAAGAGTATAGAATTCTCCACAACACTGAGCAGGTGAGCATCTTCACTGATCTCCAACACAGACCAACACAGCTTCTCAGATAAAGAGGAAAGTGGAATAAAAGGTTTCCCAACTAAATAGCTAATTCCATTAATATATAATAGATAAACCAAAATGCAGGGGATACCCATATCCTGGTGATAGTCATTACAAAGATCCAGATCAAACATAGTTCATCATGACAAACATAAATGCACAAGATATAGCAAACTACCCTGTCTAACTAAGACTAACTAAAAGCGAGACTAATGCTAAGACTGTAGCTTCTATGTATATATTTCGTATTAATTACAAGATCCGACTCTAACGATCTATGGTTCTAAATTTATCTTGGTCTTGCAGCCAGGTGACGACATTCCACGCGCTCAGCCCACAGCTGGGCGATCTCAGCACAAGCCCTACTCAGCTCATCTAATGCATGGTCCAGCTCCGTGTTTAGCACGGCGGCTAGGTTGACTGTGCTGCTCAACATAGGATTGTCCTCACCGACAGGTGAAACAATCACGCCTCCTGTGCTGCCAGATGGACGGCGGGGGTAATACTTTAGGTTGAGACCATCAGCTACCCCACCGAGCACTGAACAGTAGTGCAAAAGCGCATGCCATACGGCATCTTGCATGGCCGCCTCAGCTGAGTCCCGCTCAGAGATGGAATAGTGCTCTGAGCAGACCTCAGCACCCTAGAGACTGTTATCCGGACGGCGCACCAAGCAGGTCGCCTCCCAGCGGTCCGGGTAGACCCCGTGACTATGCTGGAAGACCACACAGCGATACTCGATAGACCAAGTACACCGGTCAAGTGCCCGACGTAACAGGGTGTCGAGCGCATCGTGGAAGTGACACTCGCGAGCAGCGTCGTGAGTGATGGGTCGAGCAACCCATCCTTCCGGCTCCTGGTCAGCAGAAAAGTCGGTGTCGTGGATCGAGCTGCTGTCGCCTCCTCTGTCGTCTGGGTCTCCTCCAGCAGCTACTCCCGAGGCTGGGGCGCTCAGTGGTGGTGCAGGGGGCGCCTCCAGGGGGAGCACAGGGGAGCAGCTCTTCACAGACTCTATCTCCTGCTGGAGCGAGAAAGAAGAGCCCTGCTTCTCCTGTCGTCGACGCTCCTGCTCCTCATGCAGGCATTGGTGCAGCCTCTCCAAATGGCTGGACTGACCGGCCACGGGACGGCGAAGCGGACGCTCCACGAGACGAGAGGGTAAGAAGGGGATGACAGACTTCCGTGCGGTGTGTCTAAGACGAGCCATCTACAAAAGACACCGCAAGCAAAAGAGTGAGAACAGAACTAGTATGACCAACAAGTAATGAACCATAAATAAATGAAGGATTAGAATAAAACACAATTTTCAGCAAGGTATAATATATAGTAGAACATAGGTTTGGTCGATAGGACCAGCTTTTGAAGGGATACCAAAGTCAAAGCAAGGACAGAGGTCTATAATCCTTAGAACGACCATTCTACTCTAGGTTAGCGGTCCTACAGTCAGCATGACTTTGATACCACCTATGTCACACTCGGTTTTAGAAGGCAAACCGAATGTGAACCATGTACGTGCCAGGATCAGCAATTCACGTGCACAGCAGTTACATAACATGGACATTATCACACAGTGCTCAAATAGTATTAAAAAAGGAAATAGTAGTCGACTACATCATATGTCTAAGACATCCACATAGTCTTTACCATAAATCAAAGTGCGGAAGAGAAACGTAGATAAACGCAGCCTTCACAGGCATCCGACTGGGGGTTGCCTCTAAGCCACGCCTATAACTCGTCGTAGTCTTGAAACTCCTGGAAGTCTCCTTCCACGGCTTCATCTTATCCTGAGCAGTGGTTGCAATGCTGATAACCTGGGGATGGGGGGGGGTTGGTGTGTAGAGCAAGGGTGAGTACACATCAACATACTCAGCAAGTATCCTGTTTGGCGGTAGTGGACTAGCTTTATGTGGGGGTAAGTCAAGCAGTTGCTTTTAGTTGGTCAGGTTATTATTACCAGTAGAGAAAGCCAAGTTTTAGAATTAACCCATGTTATTAACCCAAACGTACTCCTTTCCAAACAGAAAGAGTACCACTTACCATTACCAGAGTCAATACCAAAAACAATCAATCTCTTTGCCACCTGTAATCCAAACATCCCTGATCAAGTACCACTAATCACTGGAGCTCCCTTGGCCGCTCATAACCGCGAGCACGGCTGATATATCAGTTTTCAAACACTCTGTAGAGGTTGTGCACTTTACCCACAAGCCATGATTTCCCTTTCTGCCCGGAGATCATGACTCTCCATTGATCACTACCAAGGTGACCCAGCAGGGCATCACTACGTAGCCTTTACAAAGATTCTCTGGGGCTATAGCCGCCCGTTAGGTTTCCTAAATGTACCGCACTCCTCCCCAAGGGACAAATCAACCTTGGCAGAGCGAGCCGCAGACACCGAGCCCCATTGACGGCACAACGGCTAAGTGAACTACACCCCGGTGCCTCTAATTATTCAGCTAAGGGCGTCCCACTCCACCCTTATGGTTGCACTGTTTTCCCAGGCGGTCATCCACCGAACAGGTCCTTACGGAGAGGCACTCGAGAAACCGCTCGAGCCCCCTTGAAGACCAAAAGTATAACATCATAATAAAAGAGGGGAAACAGCGTATCATTGATAATTCTCATCATGTTCATTGATTAGTGTTGAGCAATAGCAATAAGCTAAACAATAATAATCCGACCCAAATAGGTAAACAATGACATGGACAACAAAAGCTAGTCAATCCTTAGGTATAAATGTGTAATGCGGTAGGTGAATTAAAGAATGTATAGTTCAGAGATAGGTCAAGGGACACTTGCCTCCACCAACCGACTGCTGCTCAGGGGCTTCTCCTGCGAGTTCTTCGGGCTCTCCAACCGAATCGTTCTCTATGCGAGCGCAAACATACATACATCCACATACTTAATACAAAAGAACAGTACACCATACAATAGAATGCAGTAAGTAAATAGACGTTCCACGCGGGCTCGCAATTACGGTTAAGAGAGAAAGAGGAAAAGACAGTCGAGAAACGATCACGTTACATTATTATGAATTAAACCACTCGCTCAATTGAAAGGCATTAATGTAGACACTACGTTTAGCATAAAGTAAAGTCATGTTTCATGTCTAACCATTATAAGCAGATGAAGATAAATTAAAAGGATTGTCGCACGGCGAGACGCGCGACATAGCACTTTAAATTGAATTAAGGAAATCAACGACTCGTCGCGCGACCGAGCGCACAACGAGACACTTTGCATTAATTATAAAGAGACGTTATGCTTCGCGCGACGAAACGCACGACGGCATATGTCAACTGAACTGAGTCTAAAGTAGAACGTTGTGTGAATACACGCGTGACGTTACACATTAAACAACCTGAGATTAAAATGGATCATCGCGCGACGAAGCGCACGACGCAACACATTCATAGAATCTGAAATTAGATAAATTCGTCGTGCGATGAAGCGTGCGACACAGCACGCTAACTAACGGAGTTTGAAACTAACTAAAAACCAAGAACAATCACCGCGCGCATGGGGTTGCGCACGCGGGAACACGTTAGGGGTAAACGGGGGAGCGCGAGGCCACGCCAAGGCCATGCGAGCCACGCCGAGGGCCGGGACGCCGCGCGCAGGGGGCCGAGGCCGCGCTGGGGCCGAATGCCGCGCGAGCAGGGGAGGGCGGGGGCGCGAGCAGGGGAGGGCGGGGGCCGAACTTGTGTTTGGGTACCCAAAGTTCTTGTATCTAATGTCAAAGGACCCAAAACCGTTTGGGTACGTAAAATCAAGAACTAAATTTGTTTTGTAGGTCTATGCATCCGGGGGCTCAAGTTGGATCATTGACAGTGGGTGCACAAACCATATGACTGGGGAGAAAAAGATGTTCTCCTCCTATGAGAAAAACCAAGATCCCCAACTAGCTATCACATTCAGGGATGGAAATCAAGGTTTGGTCAAAGGATTGGGTAAAATTGATATATCACCTGACCATTCTATTTCCAATGTTTTCTTGTTGATTCTTTAGATTACAACTTGCTTTCTGTTTCCCAATTATGCAAAATGGGCTACAACTGTCTATTTATGGATACAGGTGTCACTGTCTTTAGAAGAAGTGATGATTCAGTAGCTTTTAAGGGAGTATTAGAGGGTCAGCTATACCTAGTTGATTTCAATAGAGCTGAACTCGAAACTTGCTTAATCGCTAAGACTAACATGGGTTGGCTCTGGAATCGCCGACTAGCCCATGTTGGGATGAAGATTCTTCACAAGCTTCTAAAGGGAGAACACATTTTGGGACTAACAAATGTGCATTTTGAGAAAGACAGGATTTGTAGCGCATGCCAAGCAGGGAAGCAAGTTGGTGTTCATCATCCACATAAGAACATCATGACGACTGACAGGCAATTCGAGCTCCTCCACATGGACCTTTTTGGCTCGATCGCTTACATAAGCATCGGCGGGAGTAAGTACTGTCTAGTTATTGTGGATGACTATTCTTGCTTCACTTGGGTATTCGTTTTACAGGAAAAATCTCAAACCCAAGAGACCTTAAAGGGATTCTTGAGACGAGCTCAAAATGAGTTCGGCTTGAGGATCAAGAAAATTAGAAGCGACAATGGGACGGAGTTCAAGAACTCATAAATAGAAGATTTTCTTGAGGAGGAAGGAATCAAGCATGAGTTCTCTTCTCCCTACACGCCACAACAAAATGGTGTAGTGGAGAGGAAGAATAGGACTCTCTTGGACATGGCAAGGACCATGCTTAATGAATACAAGACTTCGGATTGGTTTTGGGCCGAGGCGGTTAACACTGCTTGCTACGCCATCAACCGATTATATCTACACCGAATTCTCAAGAAGACATCATACGAACTCCTAACCAGTAAAAAGCCCAATGTTTCATATTTTAGAGTCTTTGGTAGCAAATGCTTTATTCTTGTTAAAAGAGGTAGAAAGTCCAAATTTGCTCCTAAGGCTGTAGAAGGCTTTTTACTAGGATATGATTCAAACACAAGGGCATATAGAGTCTTTAACAAGTCCACTGGACTAGTTGAAGTTTCTTGTGACATTGTGTTTGATGAGACTAATGGCTCTCAAGTAGAGCAAGTTGATCTTGATGAGCTAGATGATGAAGAGGCTCCGTGTGTAGCGCTAAGGAACATGTCCATTGGGGATGTGTGTCCTAAGGAATCCGAAGAGCTCATTCAAGCACAAGATCAACCATCTTCCTCTATGCAAGCATCTCCACCAACTCAAGATGAGGATGAGGTTCAAGATAATGAAGAAGAAGATCATGAAGATGAGCCACCTCAAGAGGAGGGCAATGATCAAGGGAGAGATGCCCAAGATCAAGACAAGGAAGATGAGCAAGTTCCAAGGCCGCCACACCCAAGAGTCCACCAAGCAATCCAACGAGATCACCCCGTGAACACCATCCTAGGAGATATTCATAAGGGGGTAACCACTCGATCTCGTGTTGCTCATTTTTGTGAACATTACTCTTTTGTTTCCTCTATTGAGCCACATAGGGTAGAGGAAGCACTTCAAGATTCAGATTGGGTGATGGCAATGCAAGAAGAGCTCAACAATTTCAAAAGGAATGAGGTATGGCATTTAGTTCCACGTCCTAACCAAAATGTTGTAGGAACCAAGTGGGTCTTCCACAACAAACAAGATGAGCATGGTGTGGTGACAAGAAACAAGGCACGACTTGTGGCCAAAGGGTATTCACAAGTCGAAGGTTTGGATTTCGGTGAAACCTATGCACCCGTAGCTAGGCTTGAGTCAATTCGAATTTTACTTGCCTATGCTACTCACCATGACTTTAAGCTTTACCAAATGGACGTGAAGAGTGCCTTCCTCAACGGACCTATCAAGGAAGAGGTCTATGTTGAGCAACCTCCCGGCTTTGAAGATAGTGAGTATCCTAACCATGTTTACAAACTCTCTAAGGCACTTTATGGGCTCAAGCAAGCCCCCAGAGCATGGTATGAATGCCTAAGAGATTTTCTTATCACTAATGGCTTCAAAGTCAGAAAGGCCAATCCTACTTTATTCACTAAAGCCATGGAGAATTATTTGCTTGTATGCCAAATTTATGTTGATGATATCATATTTGGGTCTACTAACAAATCTATTTGTGAAGAATTTAGTAGGATCATGATTCAAACATTCGAGATGTCTATGATGGGGGAGTTGAAGTATTTCTTGGGATTTCAAGTCAAGCAACTCCAAAAGGGCACCTTCATTAGCCAAACGAAGTACATTCAAGATATTCTCACCAAGTTTGGAATGAAGGATGTCAAACCCATCAAGACACCCATGGGAACCAATGGGCATCTCGACCTCAACACGGGAGGTAAATCCGTAGATCAAAAGGTATACCGGTCGATGATAGGTTCTTTACTCTATTTATGTGCTTCTCGACCAGACATTATGCTTTCCGTATGCATGTGTGCAAGGTTTCAAGTCGACCCTAAGGAAATTCACCTTAGGGCCGTGAAGAGAATCTTGAGATATTTAGCTCAAACACCTAAGTTTGGTCTTTGGTACCCCAAGGGATCCTCATTTGATTTATTAGGATATTCTGATGCTGATTGGGCAGGGTGTAAGATTAATAGGAAGAGCACATCAGGGACTTGTCAGTTTCTAGGAAGATCCCTGGTGTCTTGGGCTTTAAAGAAGCAAAACTCAGTAGCTCTTTCTACCGCCGAAGCCGAGTACATTGCAGCAAGCCATTGTTGCGCGCAATTGCTTTGGATGAGGCAAACCCTTAGGGACTATGGCTACAAGTTTAGCATAGTCGCTCTCCTATGTGACAATGAGAGTGTTATCCGCATGGCGGATAATCCCGTTGAACACAGCCGCACTAAGCACATAGCCATTCGGTATCACTTTCTGAGAGATCACCAACAAAAGGGGGGATATCGAGATAGCCTATATAAACACCAAAGATCAATTGGCCGATATCTTTACCAAGCCTTTAGATGAGCAATCCTTTACCAAACTTAGGAATGAGCTAAATATTCTTGATTCTAGAAATTTTGATTGATTCTTTGCACACATAACTCATTTTTATACCTTTGATCATATCTTTTTTATGTCTATGACTAATGTGTTTTCAAGTGTCATCCTATGCTTAGTCATAGATATTGAAAGGGAAATGGAGTAGTCGGCAAAGAAGGCGCTTCCACTCAACTCTGATTGTATTTGCCGGTACTTCGCATCGTTCTCCACTTTGGTATAATCTTCACTCATATTTTTGTGTATGCCAAAAGGGGAGAAAGTTTGGACAAGGGCTTATATCTCACTCAAATATCCGTTTTTGGCGATTCATGCCAAAGGGGGAGAAAGTATGAGCCCAAAGCAAAAGGACCGCACCACCACTAAATTTTAAAAATGAAGTTTTTTAAATTAATATCTTATTGTGTTCAAAAGAGGGAGAAAATAGTATCTTCAAAACTTGCAAAACCCTCTTGAACACTAAGAGGAGAATTTTATTTAGGGGGAGTTTTGTTTCAAGTCAAAGGAAAATCATTTGAGACAGGGGGAGAAAATTTCAAAACTAGAAAAATGCTTTCTTCAATCTTATTCATATATCTTTGACTATTTGCAAAATGATTTTGAAAAGAATTTTACAAAGGATTTGCAAAAACAAAACTCGTGGTGCAAATGTGGTCCAAAATTTTAATAAGAAGAAAAACCATCCATGCACATTTATTTGAATAAGTATATTGGTTTCAATTCCAAGCAACTTTTGCACTTACAATATGCAAACTAGTTCAATTCTGCACTTTTATATTTGCTTTGGTTTGTGTTGGCATCAATCACCAAAAAGGGGGTGATTGAAAGGGAAATAGGCTTACACCTTTTCCTAATTGATTTTGGTGGTTGAATTGTCCAACACAAATAATTGGACTAACTAGTTTGCTCTAGATTATGAGTTTTACAGGTGCCAAAGGTTCACCACAAACCAATAAAAAGACCAAGAAAGGGTTCAAACAAAGAGAGCAAAAGACAACCGAAGTGTGCCCTGGTCTGGCGCACCGGACTGTCCGGTGCGCCACCGGACAGTGTCCGGTGCACCAGGGAACTTAACTCCAAACTGCTCACCTTCGGGAATTCTGGGAGCCGCTCCGCTATAATTCACCGGATTGTCCGGTGCACCACCGGACTATCCGGTGTGCCAGCGGAGCAACGGCTACTTTGCGCCAACGGTCGTCTGCAAAACGCATTCAATGCGCTACAGTGCGTGCCAGAGTCAGAGCAGCGCCAGAAGGCGCACCGGGCAGTGCACAGTTACTGTCCGGTGCACCACTAGACTGTCCGGTGGGCTAGAAGACAGAAGCTCCAACGATCGAACCCTAACAGTCGGGTGACGTGGCTGGCGCACCGGACAATGTCCGGTGGCGCACCAGACTGTCCGGTGCGCCATACGACAGCAGCCTCCACCAAACGGCTAGTTTGGTGGTTGGGGCTATAAATACCCCCAACCACCCAACATTCATTTCATCCAAATTTTCAGACTGCCTACACCTTACAAGAGCTATAGCATTCAATACAAGACACACCAAAGAGATCAAATCCTCTCCCAAGTCCAAAGATCATTCCAATCAAATAGTGACTAGTGAGAGAGTGACTTGTGTTCATTTGAGCTCTTGCGCTTGGATTGCTTTTTCTTTCTCATTCTTTCTTGTGATCAACTCAATTGTAACCGAGGCAAGAGACACCAATTGTGTGGTGGTTCTTGCGGGGACTTAGGGTCCCATTTGATTGAGAAGAGAAGCACACTCGGTCTAAGTGACCGTTTGAGAGAGGGAAAGGGTTGAAAGAGACCCAGTCTTTGTGACCACCTCAACGGGGAGTAGGTTTGCAAGAACCGAACCTCGGTAAAACAAATCACCGTGTCACACTCTTTATTTTCTTGTGATTTGTTTTCGCCCTCTCTCTTGGATTCGATTTTAATCCTAACGCTAACCCCAGCTTGTAGTTGTGCTTAAACTTTATAAATTTCAGATTCGCCCTATTCACCCCCCTCTAGGCGACTTTCAAAAACATTTTCAAAACAAACCATAAACGACTGATAAAGCGCAGGCCTCATCTCCAAGGGACGCGACCTCATCCGAGCCCAGCCTCGAGCAATGACGGTAGTCCCGGACGGATTCACGCCTCGAACGAGGGTCCCCTCAGTCAGCAGACGCACCCTCGGCTCGCCCAAAAGCCCAGCGCGGGCAGACTTTGTCGTGCGGCTACATTGCCCAAATCGCCTTACCAACCGACCGTATCGCATGCACATTTAATGCAGGAATTACCTGGCACCTTATCCTGACACGCGTGCCTCAGTCGGTAGGGTCGAAGTGACCGCAGTCACTTCGCCCCCCTTACTGACCGTTCTAACAGGAAAACAACGCTGTTCACCCTGCTCCGGCAACTGTGCCAGCCACCACGGAAAAACTGACAATAGTAAGTCACGACCTCCCTTGAGTCCAGCCTCGGGCGCGGTAGGGAGCTCCGCCTCGCCCGACCATGGGCCTCGGCCTCAGGAGGACTCCGCCTCGCCCGACCCTGGGCCTCGGCCTCAACCTCAGCCTCGGGAGAAGGTCTCCGCCTCGCCCGACCCTGGGCCTCGGCCTCGAAGGAGTCGTCGCTTCGCCCGACCTCAACCCCATATCAGCTACGCTACTGGGGACCCATCATTACCCTGCCCCTAGCTAGCCGCCTCAGGCTACGAAGGAACTAGACCGGTGTCCCATCTAAGTTACTCCGTTAACAAGTAATTATGGTTCCCTACGTGCACCCATGACGTTGGGTGCTCTCAAACCCCCTACGGAAGCAAGGAAACGTTAGCAAGATCCATGCCGCACCGCCAGCTATGCTTCTACAGGGCACAAGGCACTTCTCCGACGGCCACGTTGGTACATCTACAGGGCTCAAGGCACTTCTCCGACGGCCACGTTATTACCTATACAGGGCTCAAGGCACTTCCCTGCCAGCCATGTTAGCACATAGCTACACCCCCATTGTACAGCTGGGCATCTCCTTGTATCTATAAAAGGGGATGTCTAGGGCCCCACGAGGAAGGAGGGGGGGAGGAGGGATGCACGACGTACAAACACACGGACGCACGACGCAGATGAGCGGAGGCAGGTAGAGTAGGAGAGACGCGGTAGAGGAAGCCTCAGACAGCTCGCCTCAAGGCCGAACCCTCTCCTTCTCTCTCTCACTCGTTCTCGCTCTCCCGCAATGCTTGTAAACCCTACTACGAGCACCCCGGTGCAAGATAAAATAAGCCTTATTTCCCTCTTATGTTCCATCTTGCATCAACCCATCTGGGCAGGGACACGCAGCAACAAATTCACTAATCTGTCTGGTTGAGGGTCCCCCGGGTCCGAAACGCCGACAGTTGGCGCGCCAGGTAGGAGCACGCTGTGTGTTAACGAATACTTTCCCGTTGAGTTCCAGATGGGTAGCTTTGAGCAGCCTCTTCAGCCCAGGACGGTGCTCCGCTTTGGGAGTCTCGAGTTCATGTCCCTCGACGGCAGCTACGACATGGTACTCCTCCCCTTGTAGCACAGCAACAACGATGGTCGTCGGCTCGCCCGGCGAAGGCAAACTCGACGACGACTTCCTCCCGTGGCGGAAGAGGAACACCCGGGTTTGCCCCGCAACCCTCCTCGCTGGAGGAGGAGGAGACAGGGCAACCGTGGCCAGGCAGGAGGTGGCACCTCGTCGGCTGTCGGGCCAGAGAGAGTCGATGACACCGGCACCCCCGCGGGGGACATGTCAGGTGTCGTCCTCGCACCTGAGACAACGACGGGCGTCGCTTCCCAGCAACGTGCCAACCCCAAGCGGACTGATGATGCCAGCACCCTCACGAATGACTTGTTGGGCGTTAGCCTCGTACCTGAGATAACGGTGCAGTCCGTCCCTGATGTGACTTCACCATCGTCCATCAACCAAGAGGTACCATCCATTTTTCACCCTGTTCCCTTTAGATTCAGTTTCGATCCGCCAAGCGACCTCGCTTCGGTGAGCGCTTTCGCTAGGGCATATCCTGACCTTCCGGGGTACCATATGTGCTCAACTTGGGACCAACTGACGGCCGTCTCAACCTCCGGACCCACGGGTTCCGAGGAAGAGGACGACCCCAACGTCAGTTGGGATTTCTCCGGACTCCGTGATCCTAGTGCCATGTTTGACTTCATGTCCGCATGTGACCACTGCCTCTCCAGTTGCTCTGATGATGGTCACAGCCTTGACGACGAGGGTTGCGACCCAACTCACGAGTGCTTCCACATCGATAAGGAGGATCACGACGGAGAAAACCACCTTGGCATGCCAGGAAGGGACGGCGCCCTTGCACCTTCGTCTCGCGTTGAGATCCCGTGGGAGCTAGCTATGGTCCAAGTCCCTACGGGGGGTTAGGACACACAGCTTGAGCAACTCCGCGAGATGCAGGCCAAGCTCGATGAAGAAGCGGGGCAACTTGTGCAGCTCCAGCAAAACATCGAGTACGAGTGGACAGGCCAGGCACTCGCCGGAGGAGCGCGTCATCGGGCCAAGGACGTCCAGCGTCGCATTGTTGACGATGCCAGGACAATGCCACCCCCGGCCTTCAACAAGGCCGGCCAGAGCCTAGCCGCAGCAGCAATGTTCCTTCGGACAATGCTGGAGCCATCCACCACCGAAGGGCGACGTATCTAGGGCGAGCTCAAGGGCCTCCTGGAAGACGCCGCTGTCTGGCAAGCCGAGAGCTCTGCCTCCCGGAGGCGAGGAGACCCCTCGGAGCATCGCGTAGTGCCCTCCCGACATATGCGGGAGGCCTCGGTCCACACCAAGCGCACACGGGACGGGACGCCTGCAGCCTCGGATCGCCTCGGCAACAATCAGTGCCACCGCGACCGTCGAGCCCGCCTCGAGGAAAAGGTGCATCGAGGCTACCACCCCAAGCGCGGGGGACGTTATGACATCGAGGAGGATCGAAGTCCCTCGCCTGAGACACCAGGTCCACGAGTCTTCAGCTGGGCCATATGACGAGCGCCGTTCCCGGCCCGGTTTTGAACCCCGACTACCATCACTAAATACTCAGGGGAGACAAGGCCGGAGTTGTGGCTTGCGGACTACCGGCTGACATGCCAGTTGGGAGGGGCAGACGATGACAATCTCATCATCCGTAACCTTCCCCTTTTCCTCTCCGACGCTGCCCGGGCCTGGCTGGAGCATCTGCCTCCTGCGTAGATCTCCGACTGGGACGACCTGGTCAAGACTTTCACTGGAAATTTCCAGGGTATGTACATGCGCCCTGGGAACTCATGGGATCTCCGAAGTTGCCGCCAGCAGGCCGGGGAATCCCTACGGGAGTACATCCAGTGGTTTTCAAAGCAGCGCACCGAGCTGCCCAACATCACCGACTCGGATGTCATCGGGGCTTTCCTCGCCGGCACCACTTGCCGGGACCTGGTGAGCAAACTAGGACGCAAGACACCTACCAAGGCGAGCGAATTGATGGACATCGCCACCAAGTTCGCCTCTGGTCAGGAGGCGGTCGAAGCCATCTTCTGGAAAGACAAGCAGCCTCAGGGAGGGCAGAAGGAAGACGCCCCTGAGGCATCCGCCCAGCGTGGCGCGAAGAAGAAGGCCAGAGTTGGGGGCCTTCGGTTTCCGAAGGTCCTCAAAAACATGATTTAACAATGTTTCTGGAAGTACAGTACATGAACAGGCACCTTTGGACTTGAGTTGAAACCACAGCGTGGAGAAGCATGAGAAGGAGTACGAAGGATAGCGCAAAGCCAAAGCTGTGCGCAGGAGAGCTTCGGCAAGATAACAGAAAAAGGAAACCGACTTAAAGATGAAAAGGCTATTTAAACCTCGATGGACTACTATAGAGTTGTTAGCAAATGTAAAGGCATGAGTGTAATTTCACATGGGCTGCGTCCCGTGCCTATAAATAGATGAACAGTAACTTTGTACTGTTCATGTTGACTTAACATTGATCCTCGTGTCACGCTGGTACTTTCACCTTCTTTCAAGTCGAAGGTACACTTGTAATCTAATATTGTTTCTATTTTTCCATAGTAATGAAATAAAAATGAGATAGTGATAATATATGACTATTTATATTATTTTTTATGGTTTATATGATTCTTTCTTCATCCTCATATGTTATGTTAACGAAGGTAAGTCCTTGGTTACCTTCATCCGAAAATCATTATATCCTAAGGGAAATAATGCTTCGAAGGACGGAGGGCTTTAACATATAACGTTTACTGTGTTGCCTTGTTCTTAATTCATAGCACTTGAGAACAAGTCACCAAGATTGGCGCCCACCTCCGGTGAACCCTTCTTCGACCACCTTCAGCAAGCATCGACCTTCGTCATGCCACCAAAGAAAGCTTTGGCAACAGGGGCTGCCATTCTGCAGCCGCTAGATCCGAACCAGGAGACCCTTTCTCTTCGGGAAGCCCGAAACCAGAAGAGGAAGGCTACTAGTCCAACACCACAAGAGGATGAGTTGGACCAGGAAATCAGGAATATGGAGATGCTTCATCAGCAGGTCCAGAAGAAGAAGGAGAAGATGGCTCGATTAGCTGACCTACAAAGGCAGATTGACGAAGCTACCGAAGAAGTGTGTCATCTCGCTCAAGATGAGCAGAATCGAAGGCCATACCACAGGGAATTGCACCAAGAGGGCTTCTTCAACGAGGATGACTGGTATGAGGATTTCCATCATAGAAATTTTGCTTTTGATGATGCTTCTCCTCTGTCAGCAAAACTGCAGGCTACGCCCTGGCCCCCATCTTACAAGCCACCCCAGCTCCCCATGTATGACGGACACTCAGATCCGAAGCAGTTTCTGATGAGCTACGAAGCAACTATATCTTCGTATGGTGGCAACACTGCTGTCATGGCAAAATCCTTTGTCATGGCAGTCAAAAATGTTGCACAAACTTGGTATTCCTCTCTTCGGCCAGGAACAATCACATCATGGCAGAAGCTGAAGGACATGCTGATCACCAGTTTTCAAGGGTTTCAAACGAAGCCGATTACCGCTCAAGTCTTGTTCCAGTGCACGCAAGACCAAGAGGAATACCTCCAGGCGTATGTCTGAAGGTTCTTGCATCTGAGGGCACAAGCGCCAACAGTGCCCAATGAAATTGTCATTGAGGCCATGATTAAGGGGCTTCGGCCAGGACCTTCAGCCCAGTACTTTGCCAGGAAACCCTCTCAAACCCTAGAAAAACTGCTTCAGAAAATGGATGAATACATCCGTGCTGACAATGATTTTCGACAAAGAAGGAACGAAGCTTATAGGTTCTCCGAAATGGCCAGGGGCTTCGAAGGGAGGATCCACCCTAGGCACGTCAGATCAATCCATTCCACTCAGAATGACAACAGGGGAAGTCAACAACAGAGGCCGCAATATTCTTCCTAGGCATCGGGTAGCAACAGAGCTATCCTCGGCCCCCAGCTCCAAGGGGCAGAGGCGCCAAGGGCTTCGGAGGAAGGTTTGGGGATCAGCCTAGGAAGATTTATTGTCTATTCTGCGGTGAGGACAAGGGCCACACTACCAGGATGTGCCACGTCACCATCCAGAAACAGAAAGAGATAGCAGAAGCTGCAGCTGTTGGGGCCATGCTTCGTTGCGCCGAAGGTCTTACGGGAAGAAGCAGCTTCGGCTGAAGTTGTCCCCAGGAGATGACCGAAGGTTCCTTTTCATGAAGCTTCGGCATTACTAACCGACATAGAGATAGAATGACCTTTTAATCCATAAAGGTCTGAGTCAATGATTGTAAACTTTATGAGGGGCATAATTGTAATTTGTCACAGGCTGTGTCCTGTGTCTATAAATAGATGAACAGTACCCCCGTACTGTTCACGCTGACTGGTATTCACTCGCGCGTCACGCTTGGACTTTTGCCTTCTGTCGAGCCGAAGGTAAAAATGTAATTCAATATTGTTCAAGTACATTCATGACTATATGATTAAATGATATTAATGATGACACGTGATTATTCATGTTATTTCTCATGTTTCATATGCTTCTCCTTTCATTGAGATATATTGTAATGTCGAAGGTACGTCCTTCATGACCTTCGTCTGAAGATCATTATGTCCCAAGGGAGATAATGCTCTGAAGGACGAAGGGCATTAATCATTAACCTTTTTGTGTTGCCTTGTTCTTAATTCATAGCACTTGAGAACAAGTCCCCAACAGCAGCCCTACAGAGTTAGCCGAAGCAGGTTATGCATACTGCTTCGTATCACTCGCCGTACATTCCAGAGTACGTGGGTAACCATCCTGCAGCCTCTGTTGCTTCGGCAAGCCAATCTCAGGCATCTTGGCAGTAGCCTCCACCCCCACCACCATTGCAACGAGGCCAGCAGCCAGAAGGGAGCCAGCACATTCATCAGCAACGGGACTTCAGAGAGGAGTCCGAAGCTCGCACAGTCAACAGCACTGTGCCAGAATCGAAGCACATCTACTAGAAGATATCCTACTTCTGAAACAGTTCTGGCATTCGTTATCATTTTTCTTTTTTAATAGAGAATTCAATTCCTTGTAATAGCTTCGTCTTGGTCATAGTGGAAATATATCTCTTTTATAGACTCACGAAATCCAAAAAATTGGCAAAGCACGAAAGTTGCTCTCAAGAGGGAGCGGGGTTCATAATCACATTACAAGTTTTGCCGAGGCAATAAAAAGTCGTTCTAAGGAACACAGTGTACGTCTCTCGAAGCAACAAAAAGTCATTCCTAAGGGAGCGCAGTGTAAGTTTTCTGCTCAAAAGTCATTCCAAAGGGAATGTAGAGCTTACAGCGAAAAATAAACGCTGATTCCGCCGAAGTAAAAGGCGAAGCGCGAAAAGTCAACGTGAATACCACTGAAGTAAAAGGCGAAGAAGCTCCTAAGGGAGGCTTACAGCAAAAAATAAACGTTGATTCCGCTGAAGTAAAAGGCGAAGAAGCTCCTAAGGAAGGCTTACAGCGAAAAGTCAGCGCTGATACACCGAAAAATAAGCCGTGAAGCCGAAAAGTAAACGGCAAAAAGATTGTGTGCTTCATTGAAGAGAATGGGTGTGTATTTTCGGCACAAATAACATTTTTCATAGCATAACATCATTAAATCATTTTGCATAGCATAACATCATACATCATCTTGCATCAATGGCGCGAGAAGGGGATTCAATGTTGATCTTCGGGGAATGATTTGAAAAACTAGTGCCAAGGCACAACATAAGTATTGAGGAAGTATAGCTTCGTCAAACTCTAAGATGAAAAGGTGATCTATTGCTTATGAAGCATAATGATTTTACAAAGATCGGATGTTTTTACGAAATATGGATGTTCTTCACCACGCATGAAAAGAAGGGAAGGTGTTTTTTGCCGAAGGCTCAAAAACAGTATGTATGTAAGGTTTCATGCGTCGTAAAGAATACAATTACAAGCAGCTTAAATATTGCATTCAAAATTATAAAAATACTACGCACTTTGTTCAGAAAATATTATATTACAAATGTTTTTACAATAGAAGCTATTCTTCTTTTAAAACTGCTTCTGCAGTTTCATTCAGCAGTCGATTAACAGCTTCGTCTAGAATAGCTTCGACCACTTTAGTAACTTCATCTTCTTTTTCTGCTTCGGGGATGGCCGTCAACTCGAGGGGCTCGAGAGGAGGAGATAGTTTAGCTACGATATAAAACGTAAATAAGTCCGAAGTCGCAAAATTAGTAAAGTTAAAAAGTTATTAAGTGATACCTATTCGCCTCTCAAGTTCCACTGCTTTCTCAGCTGCCTTCGTCGCTTCTTTTGAATCATGGGAATCTTTTTCACTCTTTTTTATCATTTCATGTGCCATCCCCCGGCCGCCATTCTCATAGATGATTTTCCGCCAATTAAGCTTGCTTCGGCCGAGGGATCTTTTGTATCTTCAATAGATAAAGCGGCTTCGGCTTGAGCCAAAGTTTTCACATGGTCGCAGCCTGATTTCTCTAAAATAGCTATGATTCCTCTTGCACCCGAGAAAGCGTAGATATCCCCGCGACTACTCAAAACTTCTTCGAAAGCTTTAGCTTCGTTATTGATCCAATCAATTGGTCCTTCAGAATCACCCCTTACGAAGTTGTCTTCGTTAGAAAATGCGCCAACATTGGCGAAACTAGTTTTTATTTTCTTAACACACTCTATAGATTTTTCATAGCACCTCACCTTGGATGCGCGAAGTTCATCAACTGTTTTTTGTAAGTGGTTCCTCCAATATATACTAATATCTCGTTCAGCCTCTGCAACACCACATTTTTCTTTAGCTTCGAATAGCTGTTTCCAAAGATCTTCGATTTCGTATTTTTGAGCTTCAGCTTGGGCTTTGGAAGCAGCTTCGTCTTCCCTTATTTTGTTCAACAATGAGTGTAATATTTTGTCTTTTTCAAGACCTTCGTTCCTTAGTTCAATCACTTCGGAATGAAGGTTGTTCAAGGCTATGGTATACCCTTCATCTTCGGCACTTTTTTGCGCCCTGAGGGCGTTGCTAAGAATAAGGCCCTGCAAAAAATGCGGTATTAAGTGTAAGTAAATGGAAGATTTTGACTTTAAATACAAAAATCTAACTTTCTCACTTTTAAGCTATTGTATGCTAAGCTGTCGGCCAACTCATCTTTTGATAACACTGAGAGCCCATCTTCTAGTGTAGGGAAACCGAAGCTCTTGCTCATCTCTCGGCAGACAGAAATCTCTTTACTGTCTGGGAGACAATACAAGAAGTCTTCTTCCCCGGTGCCGTTAAATACCAGGGCCCCCTTTGGATATTTCAATCTTTGAGCATAAAATTGAGCCTCTCGCTTTTCTTTTTCAGATAATCTTTTTCCCGAAGCATGTCGTATAATATAATCAGTAGCTTCAGATGATGTTTCGGGAATAGGAATGGCGGTTTTTCCAGTCTGAATTGCTTCTGCAGCTTCTTTCTCTATCTTGTCTCCGATTTCCAAGGATTTCTCCTTGGCGGGCTCTGAAGGCCCGGCTTCGGTCTCGACTTGGACCTTGGAAGCTTCGGCCTCAATATGTGTTTCCGAAGCTTCGACAGCTTTCTTTGGAGTAGATCTTGAAGTTTTTATTGTTTCTAGCACATCTAATATGTTGACCATTCTCTTTCTCTTGGGGGTTGTCGAGAGATCCTTTTGTGCCTTCGGCATTGTCACCTCCGCCGAAGGACTTATTACTTCCAATATTCTCATTTTCTCAACCTTCATCTCTTAAATATTAATGGCCTTCGGCTCATCTGATTTGGCTGATGATGCCTTTGGCGATACAGCCGGTTCAATTTTCTGCGTAATCGCAGGTTTTTTGCCTTCGGTCATCGAAGAGGTCTCACTGCCAAATTCAGGCACTATGGCCGGTTCAATATAGCGTGGTCGATGAGTAAGGACATTCACCCTTTTCCTCTTCAGCGCGGGCTCGCTCAGAGCAGCTGAAACATCATCTCTCCCGGAATCTCCACTTTTTCTTTTTTGCCCCCGGGGCGGGTAACGGTAGTCAGGATACATGAACCCAATGGCATCAAAAACTCTGTTTAGTCTCTTCTTTTTCCGGTTCCCGAAGGCCGCAGATAATGCATTATCTTCTGCTCTGGAGTACAGCCCAAGCAGATCATCGCTTGTAGCTTCGACGCTTTTCAGCCAGTCATGTATGGCTCGATAAACTGGTCTCTAAATCTGAAGGTATATTTTAGTCGAACCAGACCACCTTCATGGGGATTGCTGATGGATTCTTTTGGCACCTCCTAGTCGGCTAACAATGGCCATATCCTGTAGGCCACGTGCCCTTGAACTAAGTCCCTTGTCCCGATGAAAAACCGGACTAAGCCGAAAGCCTTGCGACATTCTTCAGCCGCTTTGTCAATTTCTACCTTCGGTTTCCGGAGCCCGAAGCGTTGCCAGATAGGGCACATGATTATATTTTTAATTTCTTCTCGTGCCTTTAAATCATTCTTTACATAAAACCATTCTTTTGTCATGTCCCTGGACCATCTCTTCCGAAAAGTCGGTACTGGGGAGCTTGAACCAGAATGAGCAACAAAGCTATAGCAGCCGAAATTATTATGATACTGTTCTTTACCCCAGGGCTTCGTCTCATATAACAATTCATGCATGCTGTAGAAACTTTTTGCATTTGGCTCCAAGCCTTGACTCCTTAAAGCCCACACGAAGATTCCCATTCTTATAATAGCTTCGGGGGTAATCTGGTGAAGGTAAATCTGAAATATCTTCAAAACCTCGACTACGAAGCTGCTTAGAGGAAGCCGAAGCCCAGTCTTCAAAAAGCTTCGGAAGGTCACGACATCATTCTCCTCTAGAGTAGGACAAGTTTTCTCTCCATCGTCAGCCCTCACAACAGACATATCCCGAAAATATTTCCCCCTCATGTTGTCAAGATGGCTTTGTTTAATAGTTGATTTTCCAAAAACTGCATGGCTCGGTCGCCATGGTCGATCTTCGGAGTCTTCCCCGTCGCTCTCCACATCATAGCTGTCACTATCACTAGTGTCTTCAAGCAAACCGTCCAAAGTTTCCCTAGCAATCTTCTCTTCATTTGTCCTTGCTATCGATTCAATAAAGCCAAGATTCATCTCCTCAGAAAGGCTCAGCTTCGGTTCAGCGATAGCTTTCTTATCCTCAGACATCTTCAAAAGTGCTGAGAAAAGTGCTCTCAAAGCCGAAGATTAAAAATTTAAAAAATCTAGGCAAGTGTTGATGCGCAAGAGCTAAAAATTGAGTAAGTAAGAGCAGATGGCAAGAGAGCGTGCCAAATGAGCTCGTGGTGCGCTCTTATTTATATGTCTGTTGCGTTACCTGCTGGAGGTCCTGCTTGTCAGTGGCTGTTGCTATTCTAGCAAAGGGAAGGTGTTTTTTCGGACCTTCGGCTCAGGGCCTTCGTCCTTGTCGCAATCTAAATTTATCATTCTAACAAATCAATATTGCGAGGGGCTACTGTTGGGGGCCTTCGGCTTCCGAAGGTCCTCAAAAACATGAGTTAACAATGTTTCTGGAAGTACAGTACATGAACAGGTACCTTCGGACTTGAGTTGAAACCACAGCGTGGAGAAGCACGAGAAGGAGTACGAAGGATAGCGCAAAGCCGAAGCTGTGCGCAGGAGAGCTTCGGCATGATAACAGAAAAAGGAAACCGACTTAAAGATGAAAAGGCTATTTAAACCTCGATGGACTACTATAGAGTTGTTAGCAAATGTAAAGGGCATGAGTGTAATTTCACATGGGCTGCGTCCCGTGCCTATAAATAGATGAACAGTAACTCCGTACTGTTCACGTTGACTTGACATTGATCCTTGCGTCACGCTGGTACTTTCACCTTCTTTCAAGTCGAAGGTACACTTGTAATCTAATATTGTTTCTATTTTTCCATAGTAATGAAATAAAAATGAGATAGTGATAATATATGACTATTTATATTATTTTTTATAGTTTATATGATTCTTTCTTCATCCTCATATGTTATGTTAACGAAGGTAAGTCCTTCGTTACCTTCATCCGAAAATCATTATATCCTAAGAGAAATAATGCTTCGAAGGACGAAGAGCTTTAACGTATAACGTTTACTGTGTTGCCTTGAACGTATAACGTTTACTGTGTTGCCTTGTTCTTAATTCATAGCACTTGAGAACAAGTCACCAACAGCCAGGAAGAAGGCGCAAGCGAAGCGCAACGCCATCAACACGGATCTCGTCGCTGTTGCCGAACGCAGGAACCCTCGAAAGCCTCCCGAAGGGGCCAACGCGTTCGACAAAATGCTCAAGGAGTCGTGCCCCTATCACCGGGGTCCCGTCAAGCACACCCTTGAAGAGTGCGACATGCTCTGGCATTACTTCAACAAGGCTGGACCCTCGGCAGAAGGTGGCAAAGATCAAGGCAACAAACAAGCGGGCGACAAGGAAGAGGAGTTCCCGGAGGTCCACAACTGCTTCATGATCTACGGCGGACAGGTGGCGAACGTCTCGGCTCGGCACCGCAAGCAGGAGCGCCGGGAAGTCTGCTCGGTGAAGGTAGCGGCGCCGGTCTACCTAGACTGGTCCAATAAGCCTATCACCTTCGACCAAGGCGACCACCTCGACTTCGTGCCGAGCCCAGGAAGGTACCCGCTCGTCGTCGACCCAATCATCGGCATCGTTAGGCTCTCCAAGGTCCTCATGGACGGAGGCAGCAGCCTCAACATCATCTACGCCGAGACCCTGGAGCTCTTGGGGGTTGATCGGTCCGAGATCCGGGCTGGTGCAGCACCCTTCCACGGGATTGCACCCGGGAAGCATATCCTGCCCCTCAGACAGGTTGACTTGCCTGTCTGCTTCGGAACTCCCTCCAACTTCCGAAAGGAAACCCTCACCTTCGAGGTAGTTGGGTTTCGAGGGACCTATCACGCGGTGCTGGGAAGACCGTGCTATGCCAAGTTCATGGCCATCCCCAACAACACCTACCTCAAGCTCAAGATGCCTGGCCCCAAGGGAGTCATCACCGTCGGGCCCACGTACTGCCACACTTACGAGTGCGACGTGGAATGCGTGGAGTACGTCGAGGCCCTCGCCGAGTCCGAAGCCCTCATCGCCGACCTGGATTGCCTCTCCAAAGAGGCGCCCGACGTGAAGCGGCATGCTCGCAACTTTGAGCCAGCCGAGGCGGTCAAGTCCATCTCTCTCGACCCCAGCAACGACGTCGACAAGAAAGTCAGGATCGGCTCCGAGCTCGACCCCAAATAGGAAGCAGTGCTCGTCGACTTTCTCCGCGCAAATGCCGAAGTTTTTGCGTGGAGTCCCTCGGACATGCCAGGCATACCGAGGGATGTCGCCGAGCACTCACTGGACATCCGAGCTGGAGCCTGACCCGTGAAGCAGCACTTGCGCCGTTTTGATGAAGAAAAGCGCAGGGCCATAGGCGAGGAGGTCCACAAGCTAATGGCTGCAGGGTTCATCAAAGAGGTATTCCATCCCGAATGGTTAGCTAACCCTGTTCTTGTAAAGAAAAAAGGTGGGAAGTAGAGGATGTGCGTAGACTACACTGGTTTAAACAAAGCATGTCCGAAGGTTCCCTACCCTCTGCCTCGCATCTATCAAATTGTGACTCCACTGCTGGGTGTGAAACCCTGTCATTCCTCGACGCCTATTTAGGCTATCACCAAATCAAGATGAAAGAATCCGACCAGCTCGCGACTTTTTTTATCACACCTTTTGGCATGTATTGTTATACTACTATGCCATTTGGCTTGAGGAATGCAGGTTCAACCTACCAGGGGTGCATGAACCATGTGTTCGGAGAACACATCGGCAGAACGGTCGAGGCTTACGTCGATGACATCATCGTCAAAACAAGGAAAGCCTCCGACCTCCTCTCTAACCTTGAGGTAACATTCAATTGCCTAAAAGCGAAGAGTGTAAAACTCAATCCTGAGAAGTGTGTCTTTGGAGTCCCCCAAGGCATGCTCTTAGGGTTCATCTTCTCTGAACGAGGCATCAAAGTCAACCCGGAGAAAATAGCGGCCATCACCAACATGGGGCCCATCAAAGATTTGAAAGGAGTACAAAAGGTCATGGGATGTCTTGCGGCTCTAATCCGCTTCATCTCGCGCCTCGGCGAGAAGGGATTGCCCTTATACCGCCTCTTAAGGAAGGCCGAGCGCTTCACTTGGACCCCCGAGGCCGAGGAAGCCCTCGGAAACTTAAAGGCGCTCCTTACAAATGCGCTCATCTTGGTGCCCCCCGCTGCGGGAGAAGCCCTCTTGATTTACGTCACCGCAACCACTCAGGTGGTCAGCGCTGCGGTCGTAGTCGAGAGACGAGAAGAAGGGCACGCACTTCTCGTCTTAAGGCCAGTCTACTTCATCAGCGAAGTGCTATCCGAGACCAAATTCCGCTACCCGCAAATCCAGAAGCTGATATACGCAGTAATTCTGACACGACAGAAGCTATGACACTACTTCAAGTCTCATCTGGTTACTGTGGTGTCATCTTTCCCCCTGGGAGAAATCATCCAGAGCCGAGAGGCCTCGGGTAGGATAGCAAAATGGGCAGTGGAACTCATGGGCGAAACACTTTCATTTGCCCCTCGGAAGGCCATAAAATCCCAAGTCTTGGCTGACTTCCTGGCTGAATGGACTGACACCCAGTTGCCAACGGCCCAAATATAGCCCAAACTTTGGACCATGTACTTCGATGGGTCGCTTATGAAAACAGGAGCAGGTGCTTGCTTGCTCTTCGTTTCACCCCTCGGGAAACATGTGCGCTACGTACTGCGCCTCCATTTTCTGGCGTCAAACAACGTGGCCGAGTACGAGGCCTTGGTTAATGGCCTACGTATCGCCGTCGAGCTAGGGGTTTGGTGCCTCGACGCTCATGGCGACTCGCAGCTCGTCATTGACCAGGTCATGAAGAACTCCCACTGCCGCGACCAAAAAATGGAGGCCTACTGCGACGAAGTTCGGCGCTTGGAGGATAAGTTCTACGGGCTAGAACTCAACCATGTTGCTCGACGGTACAATGAAACCACAGATGAGCTGGCGAAAATAGCCTCGGGGCGAACGACGGTTCCCCCGGACGTCTTCTCCAAGGATATATATCAGCCATCCGTCAAAATGGACGACGCGCCCGAGCCCGAGGAGGCCTCGGCCCAGCCCGAGGTACCCTCGGCCGCTCAGGGTGAGGCCCTGCGTGTTGAGGGGAGCGGAATGGGGTCACACCGGTTCCAAACTGGTAGACCCCGTACCTGGAATATCTCCTTTGAGGAGAGCTGCCCCTCGACAAGGCTAAAGCTCGGCGACTGGCTCGGCGTGCCAAGTCATTTGTTTTACTGGGTGATGATAAGGAGTTGTATCACTGCAGCCCCTCAGGCATTCTCCAACGATGCATATCCATTGCCCAAGGACAAGCTGTTACAAGAAATACACTTAAGGGCTTGTGGTCACCATGCAGCACCTCGAGCCCTCGTGGGAAACACTTTCCGACAAGGTTTCTACTGGCCAACCGTGGTGGTCGACGCCACTAGGATTGTACGCTCCTGCCGAGGGTGTCAATTCTACGCGAGACAGACACACCTGCCCGCTCATGCCCTGTAGACAATACCCATCACTTGGTTGTTTGTCGTGTGGGGTCTAGACCTTGTCGGTCCCTTGTAGAAGGCACCCGGGGGCTTCTCGCACCTGCTGGTTGCCCTCAACAAATTCTCCAAGTGGATCGAGGTCCGACCCTTAACCAGCATCAGGTCCGAGCAGGCGGTGGCGTTCTTCACAAATATCATCCATCGCTTTGGGGTCCCGAACTCAATCATCACCGACAATGGCATGTAGTTCACTAGGAAAAAGTTCCTGGACTTTTGCGAGGACCACCACAACCGTGTGGACTGGGCCGCCGTAGCACACCCAATGACAAATGGGCAGGTGGAACGCGCCAACGGTATGATTTTGTAGGGACTAAAGCCGAGGATCTACAACGACCTCAACAAGTTTGGCAAGCGATGGATAAAAGAACTACCCTCGGTGGTTTGGAGTCTGAGGACGACGCCGAGCCGGGCCACGGGCTTCACGCCATTTTTCCTAGTCTATGGGGCCGAGGCTATCTTACCCACGAACTTGGAATATGATTCCCCGAGGACAAAGGCTTACGACGACCAAAGCAACCAGATCAGCCAAGAGGATTCATTGGACCAGCTGGAAGAGGCTCGGAACGTGGCCTTACTACACTTGGCGCGGTATCAGCAGTCCCTGCGATGCTACCACGCCCGAAGGGTTCGGCCCCGAGACTTCCAAGTGGGAGACTTAGTACTTCGGCTACAACAAGACACCCGTGGGCACCCAAACTTACCCCTCCCTGGGAAGGGCCCTTCATCATCACCAAGATTTTAAAGCTTGGGACATACAAACTGGCCAACGATTAAGGCGAGGTCTACAGCAATGCTTGGAACATCGAACAGCTACGTCGCTTTTACCCTTAAAATGTTTCAAGTTGTTCATGTATCTCGTTTTCTTTACATGTATAAATAAAGTCTAACCATCAAGGAAGGATCAGCCTTGCCTCGGCAAAGCCCGACCCTCCCTCGGGGGCTAGAAGGGGGAACCCCCTCTACATCAAAATTTTCCTCGAAAAAGTCTTTTACCAAAACGTCTTTCGCGCTTTTCGACTGCGTCGATAACAGAATCCTAATGACAAGCGAGAGAGACCTTGAACGGCAAGTATCGAGCCGAGGGACTCCTACGCCTCCGGGATACAGATACCTCACTCATCACCTTCCGCGAAAAGTAGCTCAGGCTCGAATAAGCGATTCTGCTACCGAACAAGTCCTAACGCCCGAAAACTTTTCTGTCAGAACGACTTTCGTGCCTTTTTGACTGCGTCGCTAACACGTAAGCGGCAAGGCCGACTGAGCCGAGGGACTCCAACGCCTCTAGGATACGGATACCTCACTCATCACCTTTCGTGAAAAGTAACTCACGCTCGGATAAGCGATTCTGCTACCGAACAAGTCCTAACGCACGAAACAAGAGGAAAGAAAACACAGCTTTATAATCAACAATAATGTTTAGGCCTCAACGGCCGCAAAAGACATACGCATACTTAGAATAAACTGTTCCTGCAGGCTCAGACATCGGCAGGGGGAGGAGCAGCACGCTCGACGTCGTTTCCACCCTCGACAGAATCTGGCCTGGCCTCAGACGGTGACTCGGGCGGAAGGATCTCCACCTCGAAGGAGGAAGCCAGCACCGCGCTTGGGCCCTCGACAGCCGTGTCAAGCCTCTGGAGCTCGGCTAAGGCAGCCTCCTCTTCATCGGGTAAGTAGTACCCCTCACTGACCCGCTCCAGATCCACCTCGTAGTGGGAAGCGAGCATGGCGAAGGCCCACCTAACGTCGTGGTGCAGCGCCCCGCGGAGTCTGTTGCGCACATGGCTGCCCAAGGCCCGCAGATGACTCTGGGCGGAGCTACCTGAGGGGACGCCGTCGAGGCCAAAGGCCTGGCAGAAAGCCGAGACAACCTCGGACATGGCCACGCGCTCGGCCTCCTTCTGCTCAGTCGCCTCGGCAAACGCCTTGCAGTTCTTGACGGACTCGTTAAGAGCCGTCTCGAACCCCACAGACAGCAGGGCAACATTCTTCAGACGCAAGGAGAAGAACGGAGACAAAAATAAAGTCACAGAGCGGGCAAGACATACCCTCGGCCCGGGCACGCTGCTGTGAAGCCATGGCTCGGGCAGACCGGGCAGACCCAACGACCATGGCCAGACCCTCTGCAAGGGTCCCGGCCCAAGCGGTCGCCTTGGGTCTAGAAAGGGGGAGGCCCCCTCTACGCCAAAAACTTTCCTTAGAAAAGTTTTCCGCCAAAACGACTTTCGTGCCTTTCAACTGCGTCGATAGCGGAATCCTAATGACGAGCGAGAGAGACCTTGAACGGCAAGGCCGATTGAGCCGAGGGACTCCTACGCCTCCGGGATACAGATACCTCACTCGTCACCTTCCGCGAAAGGTAGCTCACGCTCGGATAAGTGATTCTGCTACCGACGAACAAGTCCTAATGCTCGAAACAAGAGGAAAGAAGCACGACTTTATGCCCAAATGTTCAGGCATCAGCAGCCATAAAGAACAAACACACATGGGATAACAATGGTACCTAGACTTAGATGTCGGCAGCGCCCTCGGCGGTTTTCCCGACCTACGACAGATGTCTTAGTACTTAAAGCTATTACATCTTGCTCTCAAGAAGGTACCATTACAAATAGGACTTCGGGTCCATTCCCATAGGAATGAACAACCTCCACACCAGAAGGCCTGCGGGATAACAAGCTCCAAGTGGCTCACCGGCGACCACTGCACCAGTAGCACGACAACGACCTCCGCCTCGGTTGGCTAGACAGCAGCAGTGATGGCCTCAGGGCAAACGCTACTACTGAAAGGCCCTCGTTCACATCCCCTCACGGGGGACAAGAACCAGCCATTAAAGCCAAAGAGCCGGAGGCCTCGAGCGCAGGTGGCACTGACGGTCTCGTCGGCAGAGGCAACCATTGCGGTGGGAAGCCTCACCAGCGGCGGCCACCACTCCAGCACCGGCAACAGTAGCCACCTGCACACGGCACGACCGTCGCCCGGGTGGAGGACGGACAGCTACACCCTGACCGGGCAGCAGCAGTTCGCCTTCCCCCGCATGGCTGGAGGACGTCACCTCCGCAGGGCTGGAGGATGCCCTTCTCCCCCGAATGCTAGAGGAAGAAGCAGGTCACCGGCCCACGCGGGAGGCAGGACCCAACTCGGTGAGCCCTCCTCCTCAGCCCGAATGATGAACATCCTTGAAGCTGAGGGCGGGGCAGAGGCCATAGACCGGCTTGCTTCTCCCCGCCACAAGGCTGGTGATCTTCCCTACGGATGACCATTGGTGAGGGACTGCAGCCGGGCTGCATGATGAAAATCCTTGAAGCCGAGTGGTGATCAAAGAGCACAACCCCCACGAGGTCGCGCTTCTCAAACAGTAGCTAAAAGAAGGCAACACAGGTGCACCCCATCTGGGGGCTCGGAAGGCGGAAAGGCGCGATGGGTGCGAGGAGTGTGAAGGCATGGCAACCGCCCAGAGGGTTGATCCCTTTTTAAAGGCAGATCTCCTCACTCGCACCCCCAAGCGTCACGAGCAAAGTCTCCACCAACATGCTCCAGGTTTCCCACCCTACAAAACAGGGGCTGGGTCCCACACATCATGCGAGCTAACCCGAAACGCGAAGGAGGCAAACCGCCGCACACGAAGCATGTAACCGCCCTATGGTTATAAGCGTCCCCTCATCCTCGTCGAAACCAGCAGTCGAAAGGGCGAGCCACCATGCAGGGAGCATGCAATTGCACCACGGTTGTGCACCCTTTCAGCTTCGTCGCATCCGGTGGTCCAGCATGGAGGCCCAGTCCCACATGTCATGTAACCGGCGCGCTGGTCACTGCGTGCAAGGAAATCGCACCGTCGCTTGCGCCAATGCTGCGTCTTCTTGACTGCGGAACCAGCGCAGTGACTCAAGGCAGCCCTGCACGTGACCCAACAGTGCCCATTAAGTGCGGCGATCATGGGTCACTCAGCTGCGGAGATAGGCTCAACGGTCGATATGATCAGAGGCGGACCGACAGTAATTGTAGCAACAGGCATGCGGAAGCAGCGGTCCAATCACCTATAGGTTCGCACCCTCTCCCACAACATAAAAAACGACGCACCCGTGTTTTGTTCCTCGAACGACTCGTACACGCACAACAGTCGCTCCGCGAATCGCCCGTCCCATCGCATTAACTCCTTGGCAGGGCAAGCGACACCTCCGGCAGGCAAAGTGGGCACCATTTCGTCTTCGTCATGATGAACGCGTCATAAAAGGTGCGCCACATTATTTAAATTTATATCCTTTTCCTTTTCCTCTCTCTCTCTTGTCACAGGGACTGGGAGAGGGGATATTGCGAAAAGGATCCTTCTTAGCGAAGGAAACGGGCCCCAAGCCCTCATACTGATCAGGGGTTCGAAGGTTGCGCCCTCTGGGGTTCGGCAACCGCCCTAGAGCACTCGGGCTCTGAGCCCTTTACTGATCAGGGGTTCGAAGGCTGGCCCCTCGGAAGGGTTCGACAGCCGCCCCAGAGCATGCAGAGTCAGGGATGACCCTGGGTACGTTCGTTATATGGCCGAGACTCGGGCTACACTCCCGAGGTACCCTAGGACATTTCCGAGACCAGCGGGAACGATTTGTAATGGAATCCCACCGGAGGGAGGCACTGAGCCCTCGGACCCTATCGAATGGGTCCGGGTCCAGCAAATCACTTGCAGGTACTTTTGGAGTGAACCTCTGGGCCACTAGCCGACCCTTATCGAACGGGGCTCTGGCGCCCACTCGGATCACCTGTTAGCAACTCACCGGAAACACCATGTTCGGTGCCCTCCGAGGGTAACATGGCGCTTTCCCCCCTTCCTCCTCGCGGAGAGGCGACGAAGGGGCGTACAATAAAAGTCGAGATGGTCCTTAATCATCCTCTCGCTCCATGCAGAGGCTCGGGGGCTGCTCTCGTGCCAGGCTACGGCCAAACTGTTGACCACGTCAACAAACCAGCTCAAAAACTCAGAGCCTGACCGTGCACCCGGGCTGCGGCCAGGCCGCATGAGGGAACAACAAGGCTGACCGAGGCATCACAAAAAGGACTAAGACCTCAGAGGAGTCAAACCACTCCTTCGAGGCCTCGGGGGCTACACTCAACGGGTGCGCTCGTGCGCACCCATCAGAACAAAGCATAACCGAGAAGGGCTGGTCCCCTTGCAAAAAAATCCAGTAGAACCTCCAAGCGAGTACTTACACTCCCTTCGAGGCTTGGGGGCTACTGTTGGGGACCGTAATTAGGGGTACCCCCAATGCTCCTTAATCTGGCTGGAAAACATTTTCAGAACAAACCATAAACGACTGATAAAGCGCAGGCCTCGTCTCCAAGGGACGCGACCTCATCCGAGCCCAGCCTCGGACAACGATGGTAGTCCCGGACGGATTCACACCTCGACCGAGGGTCCCCTCAGTCAGCAGACGCACCCTCGGCTCGCCCAAAAGCACAGCACGGTCAGACTTTGTCGTGCGGCGACCTCGCCCAAATTGCCTTACCAACCGACCGTATCGCATGCGCATTTAATGCAGGAATCGCCTGGCACCTTATCCTGACACGCGTGCCTCAGTCGGTAGGGTTGAAGTGACCGTAGTCACTTCGCCCCCCTTACTGACCGTTCTAACAGGAAAACAGCGCTGTTCACCCCGCTCCGGCAACTGTGCCAGCCAACAGGGAAAGACTGACAACAGCAAGTCACGACCTCCCCTGAGTCTAGCCTCGGGCGCAGCAGGGAGCTCCGCCTCGCCCGACCATGGGCCTCGGCCTCAGCCTCGGCCTCGGGAGAAGGACTCCACCTCGCCTGACCCTACGCCTCGGCCTCAACCTCGACCTCAACCTCGGCCTCAAGAGAAGGTCTCCGCCTCGCCCGACCCTAGGCCTCAGCCTCAGAGGAGTCACCGCTTCGCCCGACCTCAGCCCTGTATCAACTACGCTACTGGGGACCCATCATTACCCTACACCTAGCTAGCCGCCTCAGGCTATGAAGGAACAAGACCGGTGTCCCATCTAAGTTACTCCGGTAACAGGTAATGATGGTTCCCCGCGTGCGCCCATGACGTCGGGTGCTCTCAAACCCCCTACGGAAGCAAGGAAATGTCAGCAAGATCCATGCCACACCGCCAGCTATGCTTCTACAGGGCACAAGGCACTTCTCCGATGGCCATGTTGGTACATCTACAGGACTCAAGGCACTTCTCCGACGGCCACATTATTACCTGTACAGGGCTCAAGGCACTTCCCTGCCAGCCACGTTAGCACATAGCTACACCCCCATTGTACAGCTGGGCATCTCCTTGTATCTATAAAAGGGGATGTCCAAGGCCCCACGAGGAAGGAGGGGGGGAGGAGGGACGCGCGACGTACGAACACACGGACACACGATGCAGATGAGCGGAGGCAGGCAGAGTAGGAGAGACGTGGTAGAGGTAGCCTCAGACAGCTCGCCTCAAGGCCGAACCCTCTCCCTCTCTCTCTCACTCGTTCTCGCTCTCCCGCAATGCTTGTAACCCCTACTACGAGCACCCCGGTGCAAGATAACATAAGCCTTATTTCCCTCTTGTGTTCCATCTTGCATCAACCCATCTGGGCTGGGACGCACAGCAACAAATTCACTAGTCGGTCCGGTTGAGGGTCCCCCAGGTCCGAAACGCTGACAGTACGGGAGCACTGTTCATCTATTTATAGGCACGGGACGCAGCCCATGTAAAATTACACCCATGCCCTTTACATTTGCTAATGGCTCTATAGTAACCCATCGAGGTCTTAATAGCCTTTTCCTTTTTAAGTCGGTTTCCTTTTCTGCTATCATGTCGAAGCTCTCCTGCACATAGCTTCGGCTCTGCGCCAACCTTCGTATTATTTATGCTTCTTCACACTATGGTTCTGATCCGAGCCCGAAGGTACCTATTCATGTATTACACTCTAGAAACATTGTTAAATCATGTTTTTGAGGACCTTCGGAAGCCGAAGGCCCCCAATAGGCATGTACTGCTCATCCAGAGGCCAGTCTACTTCATCAGCGAGGTGCTATCCGAGACAAAAATCCGCTACCCGCAAATCTAGAAGCTACTATATGCAGTGATTCTAACACGGTGAAAGCTGCGACACTATTTTGAGTCTCATCCGGTGACTGTGGTGTCATCCTTCCCCCAGGGAGAGATCATCCAGTGCCGAGAGGCCTCGGGTAGGATAGCGAAATGTGCAGTGGAACTCATGGGGGAAACACTTTCATTTGCCCCTCGGAAGGCCATAAAATCCCAAATCTTGGCCGACTTCCTGGCCGAATGGACTGACACCCAGTTGCCAACGGCACCAATCCAGGCCGAACTTTGGACCATGTACTTCGACGGGTCGTTGATGAAAACCGGAGCAGGCGCGGGCTTGCTCTTCATCTCACCCCTTGGAGAACATGTGCGTTATGTAATACACCTCCATTTTCTGACGTCAAACAACGTGGCCGAATACGAGGCCTTGGTTAATGGGTTGCGCATCGCTGTCGAGCTAGGGGTTCGGCGCCTCGACGCTCATGGTGACTCGCAACTCGTTATTGACCAAGTCATGAAGAACTCTCACTGCGTGACCAAAAAATGGAGGCCTACTGTGACGAAGTTTGGCGCTTGGAAGATAAGTTCTATGGGCTGGAACTCAACCATGTTGCTTGACGGTACAACAAGACTGCAGATGAGCTGGCTAAGATAGCCTCGGGACGAACAACGGTTCCCTCGAATGTCTTCTCCAGAGACATATATCAACCATCCATCAAAATCAATGACGCACCCGAACCCGAGGAGACCTCAGCCCAGCCCGACGTACCCTCGGCCGCCGAGGGTGAGGCCCTGAGCATCGAGACAGAGCAGAATGGAATCACACCAAACCTAAACTGGAAGACCCCATACCTAGATTATCTCCTCCGGGGAGAGCTGCCCCTCGACAAGGCCGAAGCTCGGCGCCTGGCTCGGCGCGCCAAGTCATTCGTTTTACTGGGTGATGAAAAGGAGTTGTACCACCACAGCCCCTCAGGCATTCTCCAACGATGCATATCCATCGCCCAAGGACAAGAGCTGTTACGAGAAATACACTCGGTGGCTTGCGATCACCATGCAGCACCTCGGACCCTAGTAGGAAACGCTTTCCGACAAGGTTTCTACTAGCCGACCGCAGTGGCCGACGCCACTAGGATTGTACGCTCCTGCCGAGGGTGTCAATTCTACGTGAGACAAACACACCTGCCTACTCAGGCTCTACAAACATTACCTATCACTTGGTCGTTCGCTGTGTGGGGTCTGGACCTCGTCGGTCCCTTGCAGAAGGCACCCGGGGGCTTCACGCACCTGCTGGTCGCCATCGACAAATTCTCCAAGTGGATCGAAGTCCGACCCTTAACCAGCATCAGGTCCGAGTAGGCGATGGTGTTCTTTACAAATATCATCCACCGCTTTGGGATCCCAAACTCTATCATCACCGACAACGGCACGTAGTTCACTGGGAAAAGTTCCTAGACTTCTGCGAAGTCCACCACATCTGTGTGGACTGGGCCGCCGTAGCTCACCCAATGACAAATGGGCAAGTGGAGCGCGCCAATGGAATGATTTTGCAGGGGCTAAAACTAAGAATCTACAACGACCTCAACAAGTTTGGCAAGCGGTGGATAAAAGAGCTACCCTCGGTGGTTTGGAGTCTTAGGACGACGCCGAGCCGGGCCACGGGTTTCTCGCCGTTTTTTCTAGTCTATGGGGCCGAGGCCATCCTACCACGGACTTAGAATACGGCTCCCCGAGGACGAAGGCATATGATGACCAAAACAACTAGACCAACAGAGAGGATTCATTGGACCAGCTAGAAGAGGCTCGGGACGTAGCCTTGCTACACTCAGCGCGGTATCAGCAATCTCTGCGACGCTACCACGCCCGAAGGTTTCGGCCCTGAGGCTACCACGTGGGAGATTTGGTGCTTCGGCTACGACAAGGCGCCCGAGGGCGACACAAACTTACTCCTCCCTGGGAAGGGCCGTTCATCATCGCCAAAATTTTGAAGCCCGGGACATACAAGCTGGCCAACGATCAAGGCAAGGTCTACAGCAATGCTTGGAACATCGAACAACTACATCGCTTTTACCCTTAAAGTGTTTCAAGTTGTTCGTGTACCTCGGTCCCTTTACATGTACAAATAAAAAGTCTAGCTTTCAAGGGAGGATCGGCCTTGCCTCAGCAAAAACCGACCCTCCCTCGGGGGCTAGAAGGGGGGAACCCCCTCTGCGTCAAAATTTTCCTCGGAAAAGTTTTCTACCAAAACGACTCTCGTGCCTTCCGACTATATCGATAATAGAATCCTAAAAACGAGCGAGAGAGACCTTGAACGGTAAGGCCGACCGAGCCAAGGGACACCTATGCCTCTGGGATACGGATACCTCACTCATCACCTTCCGTGAAAGGTAGTGAAAGTTCCCTTTGGCCCGGAAACAGGATCTGGATGTCGCCTAGAGGGGGGTGAATAGGCGAATAAAAATTATCACTTTAAAACTTAAATTCTTACTCTACTCGAAGACTAGAACGCAGTGGAGTGAAGAACCCTTCGAGTAGGTTGCAGCGGATTTGAAATTCCTGTCTTAAGAATATCCCGCACTTCAAAGAAAGCTAGTACCACAAGTAAGCAGTGAAGTGCAAATGTAAGAACTGAATAAGACAGAATCAGCACACAACACAGAGCAGAGCACGTGGACACAGGAGTTTATCCCGAGGTTCGGCCAAGCCTGAAATGCTTGCCTAGTCCTCGTTGGAGTTAGCCACACCTGGGCTTGGAGTCTATTTCAACTCCTTCCTCTGTTTGCTCAGATCTGTCAGTCAGACAGATAGAGCCTTCCACTATGTTGAGTTGGTTACAACGAAACCGCGGCTGCTTACAATCTTCTTGGTAGCTCTTCGGCAGAGTAACGATATGCTCAAGACCTTGCTCTAGCTCTTAGCAGCTCTTCTCCACTCTCTAAAGGCTTATAGCTTTGCCTTCTACACAAACTAGAGAGTTACACACAAGAGGGAGAGTGAGAATGGATCAGAGTGATGTCTACACTTGTTGGCTGCACTTCTTCTCTTTGTTTGAGGCCCTAGAGGTCCCTTTTATAGGCCCACCCCCCCTCTAGGTGCTCTCAGGTAGCTCACGCTCGGATAAGTGATTCTGCTACCGAACAAGTCCTAACGCTCAGGTAGAAAACGACTTTCGTGCCTTTTCGACTATGTCGATAACAGAATCCTAAAAACGAGCGAGAGAGACCTTGAACGGCAAGGCCGACCGAGCCAAGGGACTCCTACGCCTTCGGGATATGGATACCTCACTCGTCACCTTCCATGAAGGGTAGCTCACGCTCGGATAAGTGACTCTGCTACCGAACAAGTCCTAATGCTCGAAACAAGAGGAAAGAAAACACAGCTTTATACTCTAACATTGAAAATGTTTAGCCCTCAGTGGCCGCGAGAAACATACACATACTTAGAATAAACTGTTCCCCACAGACTCAGGTGTCGGTAGGGGGAGGAGTAGCACTCTCGGCGTCATTCCTCCCTACGGCGGAATCTGGCCCAGCCTCGGATGGTGACCCAGGCGGAAGGATCTCCACCTCAAAAAAGGAAGCCAACGCCGTGCCTGGGCCCTCGGCAGCCGCATCGAGCCTTTGGACCTCAACCAGGGTGACCTCCTCTTCGTCGGGTAAGCAGTAGCCCTCGCTGACCCGCTCCAGATCCACGTCGTAGTGGGAAGAGAGGACGGCGAAGACCCACCTAACGCCGTGGTGCAGCCCCCGTGGAGTCTGCTGCGCACGTGGCCGCCCAAGGCCTGCAGGCAACTCTGGGGAGAGCTGCCCGAGGGGACGTCATCGAGGCCAAAGGTCCGGAGAAGGCCGAGATGGCCTCAGACATGGCCATGTGGTCGACTTCTTTCTGCTCAGCTGCCTGGGCAAGTGCCTTGCATTTCTTGACGGACTTATCGAGAGCCGCCTCGAACCATGAGGACAACCGGACGATGTTCTTCAGACAAAAGGAAAAGGATGAAGCTAAACCAAAGTCACAAAGCAGGCAAAACATACCTTTGGCCCGGGCACGCTATTGTGAGGTCATGGCTTGGGCAGACCGGGCAGACCCGACGGCCACGGCCAGGCCCTCCACGAGGGTCCTGGCCCGAGCGGTCGCCTCGGGGTCTGAAAAGGGGGAACCCCCTCTGCGTCAAAATCTTTCTCGGAAAGGTTTTCTACCAAAACAACTTTCGTGCCTTTCGACTATATCGATAGCGGAATCCTAAAAAACGACAAGTGAGACCTTGAACGGCAAGGCTGACCGAGCCGAGGGACCCCTACGCCTCCGGGATATGGATACCTCACTTGTCACCTTCCACGAAGGGTAGCTCACGCTCGGATAAGTGATTCTGCTACCGAACAAGTCCTAATGCTCGAAATAAGAGGAGAGAAACACGACTTTATACTCAAATACCCAAATGTTCAGGCCTCGGCAGCCGCATAAACAAACACGCATACTTGGGATAGCTATGCTACATAGACTTAGATGTCGGCAGCACCCTCGGCGGTTTTCCCGACCTACAGCAGATGTCTTAGTACTTAAAGCAATTACATTTTGCTCTTACATTCCCTTATCAAACGGGACCCAGCTCCATTCCCGCAGGAATGAACTACCTCCACACCGGAAGGGCTGCAAGATAACGAACTCCAAGCGGCTCACCGGCGACCACTGCACCAGCAGCGACAACGACCTCCGCCTCGGCCGGCTAGACAGCAGCAGCGATTGCCCCAGGGCAAATGCTACTGTGAGAAGGCCCTCGCCCGTGTCCCCACACATGGGGCGAGAACAAGCCATTAAAGCCAAAGAGCAAGAGGTCTGCCCGCAGGTGGCACTAACGGTCTCGTCAGCAGAGGCAACCACCTCTGCGGTGGGAAGCCTCACCCATGGCGGCCACCACCACCTTAGCACCGACGACAGCGGCCACCTGCGCACCAACACTGCACCGGCGAATGGCGGTCGCCCCAGCGCGCACAAGGTTGACCTCGCTCCCGTCATCGCTACAGGAGTGAGGACAGGGCCATCTAGGAACGCGGACACCGCCCCCGCGGCGTACGACGTCTTGTATGACCCCCGGTGTGGCCGGCGGCGCAGGACGAGCCGTGGACATGGCCGACCTGCGCACGGCGCGACCGTGGCCCGTGCGGTGGACGAATAGCCACACCCCAACCAGGCAGCAGGTGGCAGTTTGCCTCCTCTGCAAGGCTAGTGAACGCCCTTCTCCCCCGAATGCTGGAGGAAGAAGCGGGTCGCCAGCCCATGCGGAAGGCAGGGCCCCAACTCGGCTTGCCCTCGCCCCTAGCACGGATGATGAATATCCTTGAAGCTGAGGGCGGCAGGGAGGCCACAGCCCGGCTCGCCCTTCCCCACCACGAGGCTGGTGGTCATCCTTCTGAATGACGATTGGTGGGGGAATGCAGCCGGGCTGCATGATGAAAATCCTTGAAGCCGAGCAATGGCGGAAGAGCTCCAACCCCCACAGAGTTGCGCTCTCCTCTAAACAGCAGCAAGAATAAGGCAAGACCACCGGCATCGCCACGGGCGCGAGCTCTCCGGCGGTGAGGTCGCCAGAAAACACCGGCACACCCCGTCTGGAGGCCTAGAAGGCGGAGGGGCGTGATGAAGACGAGAGGAGCAAAGCATGGTTACTGCCCACGAGATCGGTCCCTTTTTATAGGCAGATCTCCCCACTCACGCCATGAAACGTCGCGGGCAAAGTCTCCCCCGACGTGTTTCAGGGTTCTTGCCCTGCGAAACGGGGGCTAGGTCCCACATGTCATACAAACTGACCCGCAACGCGAAGATGGCGAACCGCCGCACACGAAGCATGCAACCACCCCGCTCTCTCATCCTCGCCGAATCCAGCGGTCGAAAGGGCGGGCCTCCACGCCAGAAGCGTGCAACCGCACCACGGTTGTACACCCTTTCAGCTTCGTCGCAACTGGTGGTCCAGCATGGAGGCCCGGGCCCGCATGTCATGTAATCGGCGCACCGGTTACCATGTGCAAAGAAACCGCACCGCCACTTGCGCCAATGTCGCGTCTTCTCGGGACTACAGAACCAGTGCAGTGACTCGAGGCAGCCCCGCACATGATCCAACAGTGCCAATTAAGTGTGACGGTCACGGGACAGTCAGCCATGGGGTTAGACGCGACAACTGGTATGACCATAGGTGGACCGGCGGTAATTGCAGCAAAAGGCAGAGGTAGCGGCCCAACCACCAACCAGGCCCTGGTCCCACCTACAAGCTCGCATCCTCCCCTAAAGCGGTAGGGGAGCCCTCTCCTACAACATAAAGATGACGCACCCATGTTCCATTCCTTGAACAACTCGCGCACGCGCAACAGATACCCCGCGAGTCGCCCGTCCCGTCGCATTAACTCCCTGGCAGGACACACGTCTCCTCTGGCAGGCGGGCGGGCGCCGTTTTGCCTCCGTCATGATGACTGCCTCAAAAAAGGTGCGCCACACTGTTTCGAAACATCTCCTTTCTTCCTTTCCTTTCTCTTTCTCTCTCTCCGCAGGGATCGGGAAACGGGACATTTCAGAGGAGTCCTTCGCAGCGAAGGAAACGGGCCCCGAGCCCTCCTACTGATCAGGGGTTCGAAGGTTGCGCCCCGCAGGGTTCGGCGACCGCCCCAGAGCACTTGGGCTCCGAGCCCTTTACTGATTAGGGGTTCAAAGGCTAGCCCCTCGAAGGGATTCGACAGCCGCCCCAGAACATGCAGAGTCAGGGATGACCCTGGGTACGTCCGTTACACGGCCAAGGCTCGGGCTATGCTCCCGAGGTACCCTAAGACATTTCTGAGACCAGCGGGAACGATTTGTAATGGAATCCCACCGAAGGGAGGCACCGAGCCCTCGGACCCTATCGAATGGGTCTGGGTCCAGCAAATCACATGTAGGTACTTTTGGAGCACGCCTCTGGGCCACTAGCCGACCCTTATTGAATGGGGCTCGAGCGTCCACTCGGATTACCCGTTAGCAACTCACTGGAAACACCATGTTCAGCGCCCACCGAGGGCAGCATGGTGCGTTCCCCCCTCCTCCTTGCGGAAAGGCGACGAAGGGGCATACAATAAAAAGCTGAGACGGTCCCCGATCGTCCTCTCGCTCCGTGTAGAGGCTCAGAAGCTGCTCTCGCACCAGGCTACAGCCAAATTGTTGACCACGTCAACAAATCAGCTTAAAAACTTGGAGCCTGACCATGCACCCGGGCTGCGGCCAGGCCGCATGAGGGTACAACAAGGCCGATTGAGGAATCACAAGAAGAATTAAGACCTTAGAGGAGTCAAACCACTCCTTCGAGGCCTCAGGGGCTACACCCGATGGGTGCGCTCGCGCGCACCCATCGGAACAAAACATAACCGAGAAGGGCTAGTCTCCTTGCGAAAAATCCGGTAGAACCTCCAAGCGAGTGCCTACACTCCCTTTGAGGCTCGGGGGCTACTGTCGTGTACCGTAATTAGGGGTACCCCCAATACTCCTAAGCATGGCTGAAAAACATCTTCAAAATAGACCGTAAGGGCCAGTAAGCACAGCGCAAAGTTAAAACCTCGTCTACTAAAGGACATGGTCTCGTCTCGTCCGAGCCCAGCCTTGGGCAAGAACAGTGGTCCCGGACGGATTCACGTCTCGCCCGAGGGCCCCCTCAGGTAGCGGGCGCGCCCCCGACTCGTTCGAGGCTAGGCTCGGGCAAACTTTGTCGTATAGCAACCTCAGCCAAATCGCCTTACCGTCGACCGTATCGCATGCACATTTAATACAAGGATCGCTTGACACCTTATCCTGACACGCGCGCCTCAGTTGGCAAGGTCGAAGTGACCACAGTCACTTCGCCCCTTCACTGATCGTTCTGACAGGAAAACAACACTATTCACCCTGTTCCGACTACTGTGCCAACCACCAGGGTAAGACTAACAACAGTGAGTCATGGCTTCTCCCGAGTTCAGCCTCGGGCGTAACAGGGAGCTCCGCCTCACCCGACCCCAGGCCTCGGCCTCGGTCTCGGCCTCGAGAGAAGGTCTCCACCTCGCCTGACCCCAACCTCGGCCTCAGCCTCGGCCTCGGGAGAAGGTCTTTGCCACGCCCGACCTCTTCCTCGGCCTTGGGAGGAGTCACAACCTCGCCCGACCTCGGCCTCGGCCTCAGGAGAAGTCACCGCCTCGCCCGACCTCGGCCTCGGACCGACTACGCTACAGGGGACACATCATTACCCTACTTCTAGCTAGCCGCCTTAGGCTATGAAGGAACAAGACCGGAGTCACATCTAGATTACTCCGGCAACAGGTAATGATGGTTCCCCGCATGTGTCCATGACGTCAATAGTCCTCAAGCTCTCTACGAAGGCAAAGAAACGTCAGTAGGACCCAGGACCGCACCGCCAGCTACGCTTCTACAGGGCTCAAGCACTTCTCCGTCGGCCACGTTAGCACATAGCAACACCCCCATATGTACAACTGGACCATCCCCTTGTATCTATAAAATGGGATGCCCAAGGCCTTCACAAGGGGGGCACGGGAAGCAAGGACAACGGAGACGAACTCACTCAAACATCAAGCTCCACTCCACAACACTAGACTCCTCAGGAGGCCTAGGACCCGTTCCCTCTCTCGCGAAGCTTGTAACCCCTACTGCAAGCACCCCGGTGCAAGATAATATTAGCCTCATCCCTCCTCTTGTGTTCCATCTTGCATCAACCCATCTGGGCAGGGGCACGTAGCACAAAATTCACTAGTCGGTCCAGTTGAGGGTTCCCCGGGTCCGAAACGCCGACATTTTTAATTGAAAGTATGTAAAGGTAGACATATGCCAAATTGTATGGCAACTATGCATTGCCTGACGTGAAATTCAAGCAATTTGTGTCTAAGTAGACGATAAAGTTAGTATCATGGTATTTTTTTCATCTTCACTTAAATCTCCATAATTTTCTTCTTAGTGTTGTCTTTAAATACATCGACACCTAGTCTAATTTCAAATGTGTGCGAGTTATCACTTATTCTCATCGAGTTGTGCGAAGGTTTTTCAAAAGTAGATTTGTGTGGAGGTGTTTGCGAGATCAAAGAAACGAAAGTAATGCACAAGGACATGAGAATTTAGACTGGTTTGGGCTCTTAGCTTGAGATAATACCCTATGTCTAGTAGGTGGTGATTGTTCCCCTTCCTCTAGCGCCACATTCCACCATTTATAGATGAAGGAGAGAGGCGATTACATGGAAACTATCTAGCTATTTTTCAGATGGAAATACAAACAAAAAACTACTCTTCCTATAAACTAGAATATTCATTTCTATCCTTGCACATCAGTCATCAGATCATGCATTCATCATGAAGAGACGCTTTGTACTTTCCTCATATATTCTGATGTGCAGAACTTTCCCTATTGTGTGGGTCGATTCCTTCCAAAATATAGGTATGAGTCTGAGTCCTGCATCTGGGTTGGGCCTACCAGTCAACATTTCCTTTATTAGCTCCTTCGGGTACCCCTTAGGCATACCCTCAATAGAAGCCCTAGAGTTCGGCATGGCAGAGTTATTCTCTTGGTTACCTGTTTTGATTTCTAAAGAAGACCAAAGCCAGACAACACATTTAAGGATTTGGAATCTCCATCCCTCTTTTCTTATCCCTTCATGGAAGATAAGCCAAAGGACAAATGTTTTGTATTTGAAAGTGACATTTAAAAGCAAAGCAAGATTAATAGATGTATGTATAGAAATCATTACTGCTATACTCCCTCTTTATTATTCTTCTTTTGCTTACAAGTGGTTATAATAATACCTAGAGAAGTAGTAACTCAAAGGTAAAAATATAGCTTCGAAGGCGGTGGGTTTCTGGCCCGAGAGATATGTCCCACCATGCATGGAACCATACCTCTATAGTGGTGGCTTGGTGTACAACTTTATAAAGATTACAATCATACCCTCAGTTCATATATATACACACATAAACCATAAATTTCCTAGGGACATCATCATTCTTTTCCTTGACATACGTATTGGCCAAGCTTCTAGATTCTTCTCGTTAACCATTGCTCATGCGTCAGTATTGAAGAACCAAAGCTCTCTCTCCTTTGCCCTTGTCTACGTGTTGATCTCATGGAGCCGAAGCTTCCTAGCTTCGTCTTTTGTTCATGCACTGCTTTGGATGAAGGCCAACATTGTTATCATCTTGGAGCACATGAAACACATTTGTCAACAATTGGGGACACAATGTTTTGAAGGCCTTCAACAAAGGCATCCCCCCAACAGTAGCCCCCTCGTGAGATTAGTTTGTTTTTTATGACGTGCTCAGACCGTGAAACAAACGAAGGCCTTGTGCCAAAGGTCCAAAAACACCTTCCTCAAGTGCGTTATTGAAAACAAAAAAATGCAAAGTGTCAAAATGAAGGGTTATATTTTTGGTCCATAGGACAGTGAGTAGGAACACAATAATTTCTTAACTTTTGTGCCCAGTCGTACATATAAAATGGTCGGTCCAATGTTACCCCCACGACATTTGCTACTTCGCACCTACCTGCCAACGCTCAATTCTCTGCCTCTGAAGCTTTCTTGCGCTTGCCAAATCTATGCAAGCTTCGAGAGTTTGGCTTTGGGATTCTAAATGGCTAGGGTTCGTTGGACCATGGGGACTCTAAATGGATAGGGTTCATTCGACCATGAGGTTGATCACTCCAACTTTATCTGAGGCCCTCCAAAGGGACAAAGGTGCCCTTAACATCGTGGTGGTTGGAGGCGATGCCTCCCTAAACCCTAAACCCTATTTATGCACATATGAGGGCATCATCAGAACTGAAGTAGAGAGAAGGTACTAAAGATGCAGTGGAAAATGCTTCTGGTGCTGAGGAAGAGGAAAATGAAGGCTACCCACAAAGCTAAGCTATATCAACATCAGTCAACGTATTATGAAGACCAATGACGTGAAGATTACAAAAAACTTAGTTATATTGGGGATGACAACAAGATCCATTTTCCTAGTGAGGAGACAACTCCCGAGCCGAAGGACAGCGAAATTGTCGTCTTCAAGAGCTTCTTCCCAGCTGGGCTTCAGCTACCGATGTATAGGACGATCGCTAAAGTTTTAAAGAAATATGAAGTCTATACGCATCAGCTGACACTAAATGCCATAGTTAGGCTTAATGTTTTCATATGAGCGTGCAGAGTTAGGATGTTCGCATAGATGTCGAAGTTTTTTTTGCAGAGTACAAGAATTGCATTATTAGATGAAGGTCAGGCTTTCAGACAAACTACATAACAACTTCGGTAGTAATTACTTCACCAATCACAAGGATTCAAAATTCCCTATGATGGCTTACCAGACGAAGTAGATGAGCGACTGGACGAAGGAATGGTTCTATGTTTAGGCATACATGAAGAAAAGAGAGGAGTTTAAGACTATCGTGATGAGTCCACTAAAGCTAAGCTTTGGCTTGAAAAGGCCGCTATGTAAGATAAGAGGGACTAGTAAAGAAGCCTTTATTGGATATAATTATATGGCTCACAAGATTGAGACTTGGGATCTAGTCCAACCTAGCTATCTTTTGGATGGAATACAAACAGAAAAACTACTCTTTCTATAAATTAGAAGATCTATTTCTATCCATGCACACCAGCCATTAGATCATGTCTTCATAATGAAGAGAGGCTTCATCCTTTCCTCATATATTCTTATGTCCAGATATATCCTTACCATGTGGGCAGAATCCTTCTACAATCCGAGTCTGAGTTCTACGTCTAGGTTAGACCTACCGGACAGTGTGGGAGATAGATATCACATAGGGCCTTATAGCATGGATTGAGTTCATGGGCCATTAGAGGGCTTGAGTGGGTCACATAGTGAAGTCCATAGTTTATCTGGCTAACTTAGGACCAAGGATGGTGGGAAGCTTGCTTGAAGCGTGAAGGCATCATAACAACCATTTTCGATGAAGCCGACGTGGAGATTTATGTCACCCGTGAGTCGGAACATAATCTCCATGCATGCAATATCATCTACAGACCGGAACAAACTCCTTATGTTTACTGTAGCGATAAGTCTTAGCTTGTAAAACCTAATCTAGTTGTCTATATAAGGTTGGATCTGTACACCTACAAAACAATTTTGCACCCCTCATAGTCTGATAGAACACTCCATTCTGTAAGCTCAATCTCAAATAAATTCCATCAGAACAGAGCACATGTCATAGCGTATTACGCATTCTGGCGGCTCGAACCTGTATAAATCTTCGTGTTCCATCGTGCTTTGCACGAACCATCAATATACCTTTGATCTCATCAACCATAGAAGTATTGTGTGGTACATCCTGTAGTATGCTGCCGGTGCTAAACACCAACAATCAGTATTTCCTTTATCAACTTCTTTGGGTACCCTAAGGAATACCCTCAACAGGTTGAGATACCCCAACCTTTTAACTTTGTTGTGCATGAAAATATTGACCATATCACATATCATGTTCTTCATGTTGCATTTTGCAAAGTGCACATGCATGTTAAATATTTCATTATCTAAAGATATATTAATAATACTAACACATATTTGTGTATGGGTGACACATACAGGCACCACACCATCATGAGCTAGCATTAAATCTATTGATGCTAAACATCAAGTGAATATCCTTGAAGGTTAAACATCAAATCCTAATATAGAAGTGTTGATCGCATCGATGCCAACCAAAGCTACTCACATTTACTAGTCTTGCAAAATCATCAAAGGTGGAATCTTGTGGAGTATTTCCCACTACAATAGAGTCTTGATTGACAAATGTGATTGAGGACTTGTTGGTAATCCTTTTTTTGTTAGCTTCTATATGGTTTTAGAGGAGCTAGACTTCTTGACACCTTTCTCACGACTACTATGTGTCTCATTTCTCCTTCCATATCCATACACCCACTTCATGACCAATGATGATGTCTTATCATAGGTCATAACCATTTTGGGGTCAATTAAGTATTTTTGGCATTAGGGTCTGAAGATTGTTGAGTGGCTTTGTTTTACTTGATAAGGGTGGATTCTTCATTAGCATTGATGGTGTTTAGGTTGTTGAGAGTCTTTGTTCTTGATTAGAGATGGTAGATTCTTGGTTCGTGATGGTGTTTGGTTAGGTATACGATCCTAAGGTTTCGAGGCACCGTGAATCTCAGTTGAGGTTGGTGGTTCATCCGAAGTTAGTGGCAATGTTGGATGTGGCAGCAACACTCCCCCCTCATTTTTTGAGATGGCATCAGTGGAATAGGGCCACTCAACCAGATGTCTCATCAATACTATACGATGAAATTGTTGATGGCTTGTTCGAATTTCCTGATACCTTTGGACCAAGGATGTCTAGCAAGTCATTTTCATGTCCAACTACAACTATTGACACTTCTAGCATTTTTATTCATCTAGAATGAGGTTATTGATGGGGTTGGGGTTCCTAATCTTTTATTAGGTTCACTATAACACTCATTTTGATGGAATGTGATACACCAATCCGGCTTTAGATCAAATGACTCAAAGTGTATAACCTTAGCACCATGACTCCTCTAGTAATCAACCATGTCACTAATCTAGTTGACCCTACTAAGAAGGCTAATCCCTACTAGTAAAATGAAAAACATATACAAGAAGTCGAAAGTAAGCAGCTTAATGAAAGTGACAACTCTAAATCTATGATTAAGCACTTGAAGTTGGGCTTTCACAACAGGTAACATCAATTCTTACATGATATATTGTTCTAAAGCAAAACTCAATGCCTAATGTGGGAGGTGGCTAATGAATATAGGGTCATCATAAGACCTAGACGTGCTCCCTAATGGGCTATAAGATGATAGATGGCTCAATAGACCAAAAGAGGATGACCTAGCACCCTAACATATTCTAGATGCTAACTTGATTCTATGATTCTAGTTGACATTAGTGTAATTTATACCTTAAACAAACTCCATTAGTTATATTATAAAATTATCTTTACATCCATATGTGGATCATCATAATTAGAGTCAGTATGCATCCTAAACATCCGTTTTACTATAGGATAGTCCTAAAGGATGATGCAGTCTCAAACTTGAGTTGGACTAAGCCTCTAACAGGTGTTGGATGTCCTAGCTCATTGTCCCACCTCTATACCTTTATACAAGTACTTATTGGTCCCGTTCAATGTTAATCATGATAATGTCATTAGGTAGCAAATTTTTCTCAAAACTATGAAAAGGATCACTTAAAAATGAGCTCGCCTCTAAATTTAATTTTCACATTCAAGCTCAAGTTATTGGATCTTGAATAATGGTTGGAAGACCAACGATGCATCCAAAGTAGTGATTCATCAGTGGAGTCATCTTTGACTCAAGTTAATCTTCTTCTCTCAAGTATGGCTTCAAATTTGCAATGTTAAAGTTGGGAATAATCCCAAACTCGGGTGGCAACTCAAGTTTATATGTGTTATCATTTATTTTCTGAATTTTAATGTACCAACAACTCTTAGTTTTAATTTAGATTTAATAAACTTTGTTAATATATCATTTCTCTAGTGCAACCATTTCAAATCACTTGGTTCAAGTCTAACATTTTTTATATCTTCATTGCCAACAATTCCATACTTTCCATTCATCTTTTCAATGTTTAGTTAGTGGTTTCATGCAGCTTAAGAATAAATTGTGCACACTATTTAGTATCATTGTATGTTTGGTCTATTGTTGGTGAAGGCAAAAGATCAACAAGAGTGGTTAGCAGTATTCAGAAGTGAATTTATGTGGTGGATCACGAGATCGATAATTGAAGATAAATGCACAAGAGACTCGAGGATTAGATAGGTTTAGGCTCTCAATGAGAGATAGTACCCTACATCCTATGCAAGGTATAAAATAGTGCGCTATGGCAAATAACAGCATCATTTTTTCACACACTACACCTCTATAGTGCCGCTATATACCCAATAGCTTTTTTGTAAAAAAAGGAAAATAGGAATAAACATAAGCACAATTTAAGTGAATAGATGTCAATTTAAGTTCCATCACAAATAGATAATACCACACGCACAAACCATAGAACGTAAGTATCATTATACTACACAACTACAACAACACAATTGCACAAAAGTTGAAGGCTACAAGATCGATCTATTCTTCTGATAGAGAGTGATTAGAATCAGAAGAATGGTCACTTAGGGTCTCAGCCATGTCATCGTGATCATCATCATCATCTTCTGTGTCAGAAGATGAATCAAGCTCAGGCTCATCTTCATTGCTTTCAGTAATATCGATGATCTTCCATGTCCTCTTTCTAGGACAAGTGGAGACATCTTTCTTTCTTTTGCCATGTCCTGACACTACTCCATCTTGTTTTTGTGCACCTTCGTCTTTAGGCTCTTGTAATTGTTCAACATTTGCTACAATTCCAGTTATCCATTCATTGTCCTCATCTTCTTTTGTTAGAAGTTGCTACGTACTACCAAACCTCTAGCTTTTCAGCCTGCTTTTATGAGAATCACTTTGGTGAAATTAGTCAAAATCAATGTGGATACACAATCGTCGAGTCATCGTGAATCGTGATATGATGAATCCGTCACTTCTTAGATCCGAAACCCTATAAACTCATTCATCTTTCTCTGCATGCAAGAAAATTTCCCACACTATAGTAGGGAAAAAACTAATGCATGAACAGTAGTTGGGCATAATCTTCGAAGATCACGAGAGAGGAGAACCCCAAAATTGCCGATGGATTAAACAAAATCCAGGTATTGACCCGACAATTTGGAAACACCACTCTAAGCTGATGGACCATTAGTCCAGGTATCGAGTACAACCACAAGTTATAGTCCACGAGGATTTGAGTACAACCATTAGTTTGTGCACAACCAAGACAACAAACGACATAGATATTTTCACATTGAGACCGTATTGACCCTATGGACCAAAGGAGTTGTTCACCCATGAACTAAACTCAACTTCCACAAAGACCTTTTTGTTAATAAGCTGTATGCCACTATATGTCCTCTCAACAAACAAGTTAGCTACTAGAACTCCAAAGTAGCCTTTGTCTTGACTCAATCCTCATCAATTAGTAGGGCATCAGTGTGTGTGTCCCCTTCCACTTCAAAATAAAACCATTAGACATGCAAGCAGCCGAATTTCCTTGAATTCATTTATCTTTTCCTCCGTGTACGTTGTACTTCTCATGGTGCGAACTTTCCCCCCTCCTTTGAAATTGCGAGATGGAATATTTTTTCAGAATTCCACGTGAGATGTCGACATATATTTTGGATCGGGTAGCCAACACGCAACCACAGGCCATGCGAAAGGAAATAAAGAAATAGATATGCCACACACCCGGTCTGCCAATCACATGTAGTAGGTGATGACTAAGGGGAACTTCTCGAAGACGAAGAGAAACAAGTCATTGTTCAAGCGCGCGATCGATCGAGACACACGGACCTCGCCTCTTGTAGTAGAAACAACACGACCCATCTCTCTGCTAGGAAAAGGGCGCGCCATCAACTATGTGGACCAACCGTAGTTAGTGCTGCGTAGCATCAGTGATCAGTAGTAGTTGCAGAAGAATCGTTTCAAGATCTTAATACTTGTACTGTGTGAATTGCTTGACATGTACGTTCTGTTACGAAAAACGGTTGGCGTGTAGATTCCTATATCATGGGAGAATGGTGTTTGTCATAATGCAAGGTAAGGCATAATTTAGGAGATGAATAAATTTAATTTATTCAGGAATTTTTCTTTTTGAAAAAGCTATGGTATATTCAGCAATCCGCAGTATCTTCAATTCGAACATGCAGTAATGTAGCAGGTGCTCTTTTTTTTTAATTCGAGTGGCCCTGCAATGAAACCCAGTATCACTATTGCGTCGAGCCACGACCAGCAATGAAATATCATTTCAGGTTTGTGCCACGAAGCGAAGGTGAAATTAATAACTAATATACTCTCTCTCCGTTTTTTATTTATTGTCGTTTAGTTCAAAAATAAACTAGCGAACGATAAATATTCGAGAACGCGAGTAGTAAGTGATGGATCGGACACACAATCAAAGGAGAGTGAATAAGAGCCAATATTTTTTTTTGTTTAAGTACTATTGGCTTGTTTCTCAAAGTTCAACCTAAGCTCTAAAGCCACCAAAAGCTCCAAAGCATCTTCACCCTATTGGTTTTTTAAAACCCATTTGTTACCTATGGGTAGCGGATTTATGGAGGTGGTACTAAAAGCCAAACTGATTTCTTTCAAAAAAAATTAAGCTTCTAATGCATAACATCAACCTAATTAAGATAAAATAAAGCATGTACAAGTACAATATCCTAGCCACAAAAGAAGCAACAAATACTGAAAGCGAAATGGCTTTAACCATTTTTTATAATCGATTTTGGTGCTTGACACTCATCACAAATCTTATGCACTAACTAGTTTGCCTAGTTGATCATTTCTCAGGTGCATAAAGTTCATCTATATCAATTTTAAGTTGACTGTCCGGAGAAGCTTTTTGGAAAATTCACATGTGCGCGAACCGTCCGAGCCCATCCGGCGGACCATCCGCGACACTAAAGTGAGCCTCAGACAAGAACTATGCAAAACACACGTTTACATTGTGGACTGTCCGAAGGAGAAGAGAGCGTCGTCTGGGACCAAGCTCGGACCATCCGGCCCCAGGCGCGGACCATCCGCTCGTTGAAAAACCAGAAAACCCCGAAGGTGACGGGTTCGGTAAAATGCATTTTTAGCATCCTCACAAACCGTCCGGGTGCACGGTCGGACCGTCCGCGACTGCTTTATCTAACATCTGACGACACATTTAATGCACTTGTAGCCGTTGATATAGCCGTTACTGCTCACTGTTGCGATTTCAGTCATTGATGTGCAGGGGCAGACCGTCCGAACCAGGGGTGCAGACCGTTCGCGGTTGGCAAAAACAAGGGCAGCGTCTAGGAAATGGTTGGTGGCTATAAATACAACCCCAACCACCTCCATTCATTTCATCCAAGCATTCTACTCACACACATTCAATACAAGAGCAAGCAATCCATTCCAAGACACATTCAAAGTTTCCAAACCTCTCCAAGTGCCATAATTGAGACAAGTGATCATTAGTTATTAGTGACTTGAGAGAGTGTGATTTGTGTTTCATTTGTTGCTCTTGTTGCTTGGTTTTCTTTTAATCGTGCTTTCTTCATCTCCTTCTAAACTCTCAAGTGACTTATAAAGCTAGCAATAGACACCTAAGTGTGTGGTGGTCCTTGCGGGGTCTTAGTGATCCTTGAGATTAAGAAGAAGCACTCAACCGGTCTAAGTGATCGATTGAGAGAGGGAAAGGGTTGAAAAAGACTCGGCCTTCGTGGCCTTCTCAATGGGGAGTAGGTTCATTGGAACCGAAACTCGGGAAACAAATCATTATGTTCATTTGTGTTGATCAATACCTTACGATTTGATTCTTCCTCTCCCCTCTCTCTAAGTTCTCTTGCTCACAATCTTTTCAGTTAGCTCCCAAAGTCATCCGCAATTGATTAAGCAATTTATAGCAAGAAGAACTCTCTTCCGTACTCCGATTTCATTATTACTTATTTCTAATCCTAACCCCGAGTGAAGTTCGTGTTCAAAGTTTAAAATTTTCAGGTTTCACCTATTCAGCCCCTCTAGGTGACTTTCATATACATAATGGGCAAAGTGGGAGATATGTTGTGACTTGGATTGAGTCACTTGCTCTTGTAGGTCACTGATCATTTGTTGAGGTGGATGGCAGATCGGATTGTGTTGTGGTGACTCTCCCTTGAAGAGATTGCCTCCCCCTCAACAACAATAACTAGGTGCTGATAGGTACTCCACAAAACATGTTTTAGATGTAAACATGGAGTTCAGAGTTAATTACCCACTAATACCATCCGTTATTGTCACACCCGGTTTTAAGGAACAAAGCCGGGTGCATCTCATACATGCGCCAAAGAAGACAACATATATAATAACAGAGTGTATAGAGATAAATGTCATAAAACATCAGAGTACTTATTACATAGCTGAAGACTTGATACAAAATAAAAGAATAAACATAAAACGAACTAAGGATCGTCGGCGCAAATGTCAACTGAGAAACACCACCTAGATCAGATCATACTCCTCGCCTTGTGGCTCCTCCTGAACCACCTGCTCTTCTCCTGTGGGGGGGGGGGGTGTGAGACAGCAAGAGTGAGCTCACATACGTTCATAGCTCAACAAGTCGTGGGGAATAATGTGGCATGAACTCACCAAAGGTGGGAGTTCATGAAGTGTAAGGCTGATCAATGAAATAAAGGCTGTAGCTGAGCATTGCTTTTATAAGTTGGTCAAAATTTTATTAGCAATTACTAAGTGCAAGTAAATACCAAACCACAGTAATAATAAGTAAAAAGTAATAATAAAATAATCCCAAATGCAATGATATGACAAGTTAAGTTTAGGTTCCATAAGTTAATCATGTGAGTGTCCGAGCCGCTCATGACCGTGAGCACGGCTAGTATACGAGTTTTACACTCTGCAGAGGTTGCGCATCTTTACCCACAAGTCGTGTTACCCATTTGCCACAGAGTTGATCAGACCCCATACACCTCTACCAAGGAAGCGAGGCAGGGTACCACTACGAGGCCTTTACAAAGTTCCACTAGCTTCAGACTACCCACTACAGTTTATAGGAAGCTCCAGTGCCGGAATCCCTCGCCTGACCGCCATCGCAGCAAAATCAACCCAAGGACCTCCCTACACTGACCACTCCCCTACTGCCCTTGCCCCTTTCAGGTAAGGTAGCCATCCACTAGCTTTCCTAGTTAATCAGCCAAGGGCGTCCCATTAAACCCTTGTGGTAGCACTGTTTTCCCGGGTGGTTCTCTATGTTCCCATTAACATAATGATCTTAACATGAATAGTAGAGAATAAAACAGATAATAAAAAGTATAACAATGAATGATGATTATCTCTATATCCAAAGCCACATAAAGCAATAGCATGTACTACCCAAAAGTTTAGTAGTAAAACCAGTGGTGAAACAAGGTATAAAGATAGTCAAAATCTAGGGTATCCTGTTGGGTCCCATCAAAATTAACCTATTCAGATCATTATGATTAATAAGAACATGAATGGGAAAAAGAAAGTGATCAAGGGCACAACTTGCCTTCAACGAGCTCCTGCTCAGCAGTCTCTACTAGCTGAACCCCGAAATCCTCTGTAGCTTGCTCGTCTACTCGCATCAATACAATACATACATGGTTTAGCAAAAATTAACATCACAACAAACATGTAAATAAAATACACAGTAATAATCTAGACATTAAACTAAGATCACAGGAACTGGAATCATTAAATTTGGAGTTATAGATTTTAAGTTATGAATTTTCCAAGGTTTTATGTATTTAATACAGGATTAAGTGTTAGATAAATTTTTAATGAGTCTTTCATGCCAAAACAGAGGCACTATTTGATAGAGAATAATATTACAAAATTATAGGAACTGGAATGGTCCAATTTGGAGTTCATATGCATTTTCTATGGATTAAACAAGTTTTAATAATTATTTTTACATTAAAAATCAATTCTGAAATGAATTTCACTACCTCTGGTCTGAGCGCATGAAATCTGAAAAGCGCAGGGGCTAACCTGCAAAGGTTCCTAAGACTTAGGTCAACTCAGAACTGGACGACGGGTTGATTTCAGCAAAGTCCAGGGGTTCTTTTGAAACTTGACCACGATGAAGGGGTAAGACCTACTGTGGGCTGTCCGATCGAACACCCACGGTCGAGATTAGAATAACCCTAAAGCGAACCGGTATGCCACGCCATCCGTTGGATGGGGGATCCACGGTTTACATTTTAAATACACGCGGTCGCCCTGGATCCGTCCGATTTGAGATCGACGGCCCGAACGAAGGGGGTATCCCCGATCTAATCAGAACCGTTCGTCAATAGATCAATGGCCCAGGCCTAACTCAGCTGCACACGCCCAACTTCGGCCACCGGGGTAGTTCTACGCGGCGGTGCCATCGCCGGTGTTCCGCCATTAGCGCCCCTAGCTCACAACCTTCGCTCGGAATACTACTAAATGAATAGTATAACATTGCGAACGCGTTGGTAAGGTTCTTACCGGAATCTGAGCGGTGTTCCGCCCGGTCCGCGGCACACAGCGGAGATGCAGCGACGGCGACGAATCCACCCAGTCACGATGCACAGCAACACCCGCCGAGGCCACGAACACGCTCCCAGAGATCCCGCACAACACCCCAACCTCACGCCGAGGCCCCAACCACGGCGCCAAGAGGTCTTTGACGGTGGTCGAACTTCGCTCCTCCGCTGCGCGCGATGAATTGCAGACGATAGGGTGCAAATGGTTTGAACTCGGGTGAAGGACTCGCCATGAGATGCGCCTTTATTCCCCCCCCCCCCCCCGTACCAGTGGAATCGGAGATGTGGCCAACTGGCGTCGGAAATCGGGGAAAGGAGCTCGCCGCGGATCTCGCGTCGTTAGTTGACGGGCAGAACGAAGGGATGACAGGTGGGTCCGTTTTGTCACAGGCACACGGTCAGCGCGCCGACGCGGTATCGCAGCTGGCAAATGGGCCCCGCGGCGCAGTGACAGGGGCGCGCCAGGTTGGTTCCCTCAGTGGGCCGAATTGGAGTACTGAGGCCCATGAGCTTCCATCATCTTTTCTTTTTCTGATTTCCCTTTTCTTTCTTATATTTTGAGTTTCAAATTTGAATTCGAATTTTATGGTGAGTTTCACCTTTGAGTAAATGTACAAATTCAAATCTTAATATAGGAATAATATATTTTATTATATATATTTTTATTCTATATTTTTTTCACATAGTATTCCCTTTCTTCTTTTTCAAACTCTAGAATTTCTTTTAGGATTTAATTTCCCATTGGAGTATTAACATACTTATTATTATATATTTACTATATTTTTATATCATCACAAAATGCACACAAAGTAAGATCCAGCATGATGCACAGGTTAATTATGTGTTCTTTATTGTATTTAACCACTTTTAACTAGTGTTGATCACCTGTAATGAATAGTAGAGGCCACACTATTGAGATTATCTCTATTCTCTTTATTCCACTTTTGAGTATTACAAATCCTACCCCCCTTAAAAATAATCTCGTCCTCGAGATTTAAGGTGATCTAGGGAAAAGATGGGGGAAGTCTATGCGAAGCTCTTCTTCTCTCTCCCACGTAGCTTCATCTTCTCCGTGGTGACTCCATTGTACTTTGCACATTTTTATCACCATATTTCTTGTCACTCGAGTCAGAGTGTCCAGAATCTTGATAGGGTACTCAGCATAAGTCAGGTCATCTTTAACACTAAGGTCTTCCATTGGTAGCTGCTCCTCAGGTACCCTGAGGCAATTCTTTAGCTGAGACACATGAAATACATCATGTACATCTGACAGATGGTCGGGTAACTTCAGTTGATATGCAACTTCTCCCACTCGCTTTAAGATCAAGAAAGGTCCAATGAAGCGAGGGGACAACTTTCCTTTAACTTTAAATCTCCTCATACCTCGGATTGGTGACACCTTCAGATACACGTGATCACTCTCCTTAAACTCCAGTAGTCTTCTTCTATTATCAGCATAACTCTTTTGCCTGGATTGTGCAATCATCAAATTTTCTCTTATCATTCGAACTTGTTCTTCTGCCTCTTGAATAAGCTCAGGTCCAAAGAACTGTCTTTCTCCAGTCTGATCCCAATACAGTGGAGTCCTGCACTTTCTACCATATAAAGCCTCGAATGGTGACATCTTCAAACTGGCCTAATAGCTATTATTATAAGAAACTCAGCATAGGGTAAACTCTTCTCCCAACTGCCACCATGCTTAAGGGCACAAGCTCTTAACATATCTTCTAGCACTTGATTAGTCCTCTCTGTCTGTCCATCAGTCTGAGGATGGTAGGCTGAACTAAAATTCAACTTTGTATCCAAGCTCTCATGCAACTTCTTCCAAAATCGAGAAGTAAACTGTGATCCTCGATCAGACACGATCTTCTTAGGTACTCCATGTAGACAAACTATCCGAGTCATATACAATTCTGCTAGCTTGGCTCCCGTATAATTAGTCCTCACAGGTATAAAATGAGCTACTTTTGTCAATCTGTCCACAATTACCCAAATAGAGTCATATCCTGCTGGAGTGCGGGGTAGTCCAACAATGAAATCCATACCAATTTCTTCCCATTTCCACTCGGGAATCTTAAGTGGGTGCAATAGTCCAGCGGGTCTTTGATGTTCGGCCTTGACTCTTTGACACAAATCACACTTAGCCACATGTGCAGCCACATCTCTTTTCAATCCATACCACCAATACTTTTGCTTCAAATCCTGATACATCTTAGTGCTACCAGGGTGGATTGAGTAATCAGAATCATGAGCTTCTTTCAATATAGTCTCATGAAGGCTTTCAATATCAGGAACACACATTCTGTCCTTAAACCATATAGTGCCTTGCTCATCCTCTGTGAATTCCGGAACTCGACCTTCCGTAATAAGATCCTTGATCTCTTGAATTTTAGCATCACCAACCTGACCTTTACGAATCTCTTGCTCCAAGGTAGGTTCCAACTCAATGGTAACTCCTTCAGTGTGAGTAACAATCCCCAGGTTGAGCCTCTCAAAATCTTTTGCTAATTCATCAGGTAGCTGGACAACAAAAGCGGAGTGAACATGCTCCTTCCGACTCAAGGCATCTGCAACCAAATTTGCCTTGCCCGGATGATAGTGAATCTCCAAATCATAATCCTTAATGAGCTCCAACCAACGGCGTTGCCTAAGGTTGAGATCCTTCTAAGTGAATATATACTTCAAACTCTTATGATCCGTATATACTTGGCACTTAGTTCCCATAATGTAGTGTCTCCAAATCTTAAGTGCATGCACAACTGCTGCCAGCTCTAAATCATGAGTGGGGTAGTTCAATTCATGTTTCCGCAACTGACGAGATGCATAGGCAATCACGTGTCCTGCTTGCATGAGCACACATCCCAATCCTTGGCCACATGCATCACAATAAATGTCAAATCCCTTCTGTAAGTCTAGCATAACCAATACGGAGGTGACATCAATCTCTCCTTCAATTGATCAAAGCTTTCTTGGCACTTCTCATCCCACTTAAATTCTTTTCCTTTCTCCAGAAGCGAGGTCATAGGCTTGGAAATCTTAGGGTACGTTTGGTTGCAATAACATGACGGGATGGGATGGGACGATCCATCAAATTAGGTTGTTTGGTTCTGAGTCAAGGGTTGGGACGAAACTATTCCAGTGTTGTCCCCTGTTGTCCCTCAAAATTGGAGGGACGACAGAGGACGCTAGGGGACATCCCTGTCCTAGCTGACCCGCAACCAAACGCACCATTAGAGAATCCTTCAATAAATCTTCGATAATATCCTGCTAGCCCCAAGAAACTCTGAATCTCAGTAACTGTAGTGGGCACTCTCCACTCCATTATCTCCTTCACTTTAGCAGGATCCACTGCTATTCCTCCATTAGAAATAATATGACCAAGGAATGGCACCTTGTCAATCCAAAACTCGCACTTGCTGAACTTGGCATAGAGCTGATTATCTCTTAGCTTCTGTAGCACCAACCTTAGATGTTCTTCATGATCACTTTCACTCCGAGAATAGATAAGAATATCGTTGATGAACACCACGACGAATCTATCCAAATACTCCATAAACACCTTATTCATCAAATTCATGAAATAAGCTGGTGCATTGGTTAATCCAAATGACATAACAGTGAACTCGTATAATCCATATCGAGTCGAGAAAGCCGTCTTAGGAATATCTGATGGTCTAATCTTCATTTGATGGTATCCCGATCGGAGATCAATCTTCGAGAATACCCTGGCTCCTCTCATCTGATCGAACAAATCCTCAATGCGGGGTAACGGGAACTTGTTCTTCACTGTAACATCATTAAGTGATCTATAGTCCACACACATCCTCTGGGATCCATCCTTCTTCTGTACAAATAGAACCAGTGCTCCCCAAGGTGAGGAACTCGGACGAATGTAACCAGCCTCTTGTAACTCCGCCAACTGCTTCTTCAACTCCTTTAACTCCTCTACAGACATTCTATATGGCCATTTAAAAATAGGGGCAGTTCCAGGTAGGAGATCAATAACAAACTCAACTTCTCTATCAGGTGGCATCCCTGGTAACTCCTCTGGAAAGACATCCGGGAAATCTCTAACCACCCGGATGTTGTCACCAACAAACTCCTCAGGTATAAAGAACGTTGCACGTTTGGATGAGGTGGTTACTGCAATATTAACTTGAAATGTTTCTCCTTTAGGACTAGTGAGGTCTATAGTACCTCTACCACATGCTATAATGGCCTTTGCCTTCCTTAACCATGACATACCAAGAATCAGATCTATAATGCTGGCCTCTAATATTATAGCAGTAGCTCCAAATTCTCTTCCCATAATGGTTAATGTCAATCTACGTGTCATTTGATTCGCCTCAATAGGCCCTTTAGGTGTGATTACTATCATTGGTTTTCTCATGTTTAGCAGGGGTATCTCATTAGTGTTGGCGTATCGAGGAGACATGAATGAATGTGTAGCACCAGAATCAAACAATATGGTTGTAGGAATTGCATTAACATAAAACATACCTAGTACGATGTCAGCACCATCAGGAGTATCATCAACGCTGACTTGATTCACCCTGGCTATAGAATATCCCTTGCCAGGAGTCTGTTGCTTGTTCTTAGCTGGTGTACCAGAATTTCCCATCGGACAAGCATTAGCATAGTGCCCAATCTGACTGCACTTGAAGCATGTAGGGCCTGTCTTCTGTCCTGTGGGCCTCGTCGGGGTGCCAGTGGGAGTAGCCTGACGAGTAGGGGGTGTACGTGGAGACCCCTGTGGAGCATACTGAACTGGGCGTGGTCCTCCTGGTCGAGTCGGTGTACCCTATGGTGGAACGTAGCGGGGACGAACACTGCTGCTACCCTGTCCTTGTGAGATAGCCTTCCTCTTCAAATCACCCAGTTGAACACGCTTGTGTTCAATAGCAAGAGCCTTATCCAGTAGCCTCTGAAATGATGGAAAGGTGTGTGCAACTAGTGCATACTGCAGGGGTCCATTAAGTCCTTCAATAAAATGCTCCTGCTTCCTCTCATCCTCAGCAACTTCCTCCGGAGCATATCTCGACAGCTGAATAAATTTATCTCTGTACTCGCTGACCGACATGTTGCCTTGCTTCAATGACAGAAACTCCTTCTTCTTGATCTTTATCATACCAGCTGGAATATGGTAGTTCCTGAACTGTGCACTGAACTCTACCCAAGTAATAGTGTCAGCAGCATCATGGGCAGCAGTATAAGAATCCCACCAGTCAGCAGCGGGACCTTTCAGACAACCTGAGGCATAAAGAACTTTCTCCCTGTCTGAGCATTGGGCAATGTTGAGCATCTTCTCAATTGCTTTCAGCCAATCATCTGCATCTAGTGGATCTGGCGAGCTGGCGAAGGTCGACGGCTTATGGCTCATAAACTCCCGGTGCTTATCACGTGGTGGAACAGGTGGTGGTGGTGGAGGCAGTGGCACTTGTTGCTGTTGTTGCTGTTGTTGTTGCAGTTGCTGTTGTTGCGCCCTCCTTTCCTGGCGTATCTCCTCTCGCTCCTGGCGCAACTCCTGGCGTATATCTTCTCTTTCCTGACGCATCTCCTGGCGTTCTTGCTGCATCTGGGCACGCATATCAGCCATAGTGTCCGCCATTTGCTGCATCACCGCCATCTGAGCTGCAATCAGTGGATCAACTACGCCTGGTGGAGGATTAGGAGGATTCATCTCTGCTGGCTGTGGCCGAGGTTGTCTATATATCCTTCGAGTGTGTCGATTAGGAGGCAAATCAATTCCACCACCCCTCCTGGTATTGACCATCTGAGTTAGATACATATGGTAAGAGAGAGTAGTAGACAAGGCAGTAATTACGAATCATGTTACTTTGGGGAATTTATTAGCTAAGCAGATTAATGTTTTACCTACCATAGCTAATTCATTACCTTATAGTGGTACATACTAAGATGTCCATATATAATATTTCAATCAATCAAAGAAGCAAATCAGACATTTATCATCAGAACAATCAAACAACATTTTTTTAAAAAAATAGAGAAAATAGTTTTGGTTTGGTCTTAGGCCTCCTATCTCTTAAAATGTCATAGAGGTAGGGATTCCAAGGTTTGAAATCCATCTTGTCTTAGAATAGAGAAGATAAGAATGATCAGAGTAGAACAGTAGAAGGTGAGACAGGATGAAGATAAGTGTAGAAGAAATCAGAGTAAGGTAAGTTTAGAAGGATTCAGAGTAAGGTAAGTAGGTAAGGGTTTTGTCCATTTCTATCTAGGTTTCGTCCTACAGTCAACATTTGCTCTGATACCACTTCTGTCACACCCGGTTTTAAGGAACAAAGCCGGGTGCATCTCATACATGCGCCAAAGAAGACAACATATATAATAACATAGTGTATAGAGATAAATGTCATAAAACATCAGAGTACTTATTACATAGCTGAAGACTTGATACAAAATAAAAGAATAAACATAAAACGAACTAAGGATCGTCGGCGCAAATGTCAACTGAGAAACGCCACCTAGATCAGATCATAATCCTCGCCTTATGGCTCCTCCTGAACCACCTGCTCTTCTCCTGTGGGGGGTGTGAGACAGCAAGAGTGAGATCATATACGTTCATAGCTCAACAAGTCGTGGGGAATAATGTGGCATGAACTCACCAAAGGTGGGAGTTCATGAAGTGTAAGGCTGATCAATGAAATAAAGGTTGTAGCTGAGCATTGCTTTTATAAGTTGGTCAAAATTTTATTAGCAATTACTAAATGCAAGTAAATACCAAACCATAGTAATAATAAGTAAAAAGTAATAATAAAATAATCCCAAATGCAATGATATGACAAGTTAAGTTTAGGTTCCATAAGTTAATCATGTGAGTGTCCGAGCCGCTCATGACCGTGAGCACGGCTAGTATACCAGTTTTACACTCTGCAGAGGTTGCGCATCTTTACCCACAAGTCATGTTACCCATTTGCCATGGAGTTGATCAGACCCCATACACCTCTACCAAGGAAGCGAGGCAGGGTACCACTACGAGGCCTTTACAAAGTTCCACTAGCTTCAGACTACCCGCTACAGTTCATAGGAAGCTCCAGTGCAGGAATCCCTCACCTGACCGCCATCGCAGCAAAATCAACCCAAGGACCTCCCTACACTGACCACTCCCCTACTGCCCTTGCCCCTTTCGAGTAAGGTAGCCATCCACTAGCTTTCCTAGTTAATCAGCCAAGGGTGTCCCGTTAAACCCTTGTGGTAGCACTGTTTTCCCGGGTGGTTCTCCATGTTCCCATTAACATAATGATCTTAACATGAACAGTAGAGAATAAAACAGATAATAAAAAGTATAACAATGAATGATGATTATCTCTATATCCAAAGCGACATAAAGCAATATCATGTACTACCCAAAAGTTTAGTAGTAAAACCAGTGGTGAAACAAGGTATAAAGATAGTCAAAATCTAGGGTATCCTGTTGGGTCCCATCAAAATTAACCTATGCAAATCATTATGATTAATAAGAACATGAATGGGAAAAAGGAAGTGATCAAGGGCACAACTTGCCTTCAACGAGCTCCTGCTCAGCAGTCTCTACCAGCTGAACCCCGGAATCCTCTGTAGCTTGCTCGTCTACTCGCATCAATATAATACATACATGGTATAGCAAAAATTAACATCACAACAAACATGTAAATAAAATACACAGTAATAATCTAGACATTAAACTAAGATCACAGGAACTGGAATCATTAAATTTGGAGTTATAGATTTTAAGTTATGAATTTTCCAAGGTTTTATGTACTTAATACAAGATTAAGTGTTAGATAAATTTTTAATGAGTCTTTCATGCCAAAACAGAGGCACTATTTGATAGAGAATAATATTACAAAATTATAGGAACTGGAATGGTCCAATTTGGAGTTCATATGCATTTTCTATGGATTAAACAAGTTTTAATAATTATTTTTACATTAAAAATCAATTCTGAAATGAATTTCACTACCTCTGGTCTGAGCGCATGAAATCTGAAAAGCGCAGGGGCTAACCCGCAAAGGTTCCTAAGACATAGGTCAACTCAGAACTGGACGGCGGGTTGATTTCCGCAAAGTCCAGGGGTTCTTTTGAAACTTGACCACGGTGAAGGGGTAAGACCTACTGTGGGCCGTCCGATCGAACACCCACGGTCGAGATTAGAATAACCCTAAAGCGAACCGGTATGCCACGCCATCCGTTGGATGGGGGATCCACGGTTTACATTTTAAATACACGCGGTCGCCCTGGATCCGTCCGATTTGAGATCGACGGCCCGAACGAAGGGGGTATCCCCGATCTAATCAGAACTGTTCGTCAATAGATCAATGGCCCAGGCGCTAACTCAGCTGCACACGCCCAACTCCGGCCGCCGGGGTAGTTCTACGCGGCGGCGCCATCGCCGGTGTTCCTCCATTAGCGCCCCTAGCTCACGACCTTCGCTCGGAATACTACTAAATGAATAGTATAACATTGCGAACGCATTGGTAAGGTTCTTACCGGAATCCGAGCGGCGTTCCGCCCGATCCGCGGCACACAGCGGAGATGCAGCGACGGCGATGAATCCGCCCAGTCACGATGCACAGCAACACCCGCCGAGGCCACGAACACGCTCCCAGAGATCCCGCACAACGCCCCAACCTCACGCCGAGGCCCCAACCACGGCGCCAAGGTCTTTGACGGTGGTCGAACTTCGCTCCTCCGCTACGCGCGATGAATTGCAGACGATAGGGTGCAAACGGTTTGAACTCGGGTGAAGGACTCGCCGCGAGATGCGCCTTTATTCCCCCCCCCCGTACCAGTGGAATCGGAGACGTGGCCAACTGGCGTCGAAAATCGGGGAAAGGAGCTCGCCGCGGATCTCGCGTCGTTGGTTGACGGGCAGAACGAAGGGATGACAGGTGGGTCCGTTTTGTCACAGGCACACGGTCAGCGCGCCGACGCGGTATCGCAGCTGGCAAATGGGCCCCGCGGCGCAGTGACAGGGGCGCGCCAGGTTGGTTCCCTCAGTGGGCCGAATTGGAGTACTGAGGCCCATGAGCTTTCATCATCTTTTCTTTTTTTGATTTCCCTTTTCTTTCTTATATTTTGAGTTTCAAATTTGAATTCAAATTTTATGGTGAGTTTCACCTTTGAGTAAATGTACAAATTCAAATCTTAATATAGGAATAATATATTTTATTATATATATTTTTATTCTATTTTTTTCACATAGTATTCCCTTTCTTCTTTTTCAAACTCTAGAATTTCTTTTAGGATTTAATTTCCCATTGGAGTATTAACATACTTATTATTATATATTTACTATATTTTTATATCATCACAAAATGCACACAAAGTAAGATCCAGCATGATGCACAGGTTAATTATGTGTTCTTTATTGTATTTAACCACTTTTAACTAGTATTGATCACCTGTAATGAATAGTAGAGGCCACACTATTGAGATTATCTCTATTCTCTTTATTCCACTTTTGAGTATTACAGATATGAAAAATAACAGTTTGTTCCTTTTTACTCTATTATGTCCTCCTGTCTTTGTCGTGCGTTTCCAGCATGTCGTGGATGAAGTTTAGACGCTACTTGAGCGAGGTTCTGAACCTGAGCCCTCGACCCCTAGGATTCTGCAGTAGGTTCGTACCGTCGGTGCTCTACCAACATCTATTGCGCATGTCGAGACCACCAAGCTCTACCACGGCGTGCCACGGTATCGATGAGGCATGGTTTGACGCCTAGGTCTAAGCAGCTCCATGTGGAACAAGAGCATCTGAAGGCCCTTTCCCTCTGACTATTGTTTCTCCCCATGAAGCACCATAAGGAAACCCTACCTGAACAAATAGACAAGTATAGAAGACAATGCTTATGGAGGGGATCATAAATCAACGCAAAAAAACCACCACAAGAAGCATGGGGATAGCTTCCAAACCAAAAACACAAAGTGCTTGGGGATCCTTAACCTCACTGCACAGAATGAAGCTTTGCTCATGAAAAATCTTCATAAAATGCTCAACATACTAGATATTCCATGGGTGAAAATCGTCTGAGAAAACCATTATAAGGGAGGAGCAGCGTCGTCTGAGAAAATAAACAAGATCCTTCTTGTGGAGGGGTATTCTAAAATCACTGAACACATATAAGAAACTATCTATGGTGACAATTGAGGATGGGAGAACTATGCAATTATGGTTTGATAAGTGGGATGATAAGATTCATGCAGAGGCATACCCAGAATTAATGTCATATGTTGTTCGCAAAGAAATAACTCTATTACAGGCAAAAACCACTACGATGCCACAACAGATGTTCCACACGCCAATGTCCTCGGAAGCTTTTCAACAATATCAAGTACTTATATCCTCCCTGCAAAGATAGACAATCACTGCCCAAGCCGACAAGTGGATGTATATCTCGGGCACTCCGAAATTCTCGTCGCAAAATGCAGACAAGAACATAATAGAGGTGGCCCTAGCTCATCCCATGTATAGGTGGTTGTGGAAATCAAAGTGCAAGCCTAAACAATATGTTTTCTTTTTGTTACTACTGAAAGATAGATAGAACACCAAATCATTGCTCGAGAGGAGGGGCATGGATCTTGATTCAATCACATGTGAAAACTGCATTAGGCAAAGTTCTTGAAATGGAGTTTTGCAAAGAGATGTTGGCAAGCAATTGGGATCATATCTCCCCGCACCTCGAAACAATATACAGCGGTGACCCGAATGAGACTTCAACTGACAAAGTCATGGAAGATGGAGCCATTATGACCATGAGCTAGTGCATATGGGAGTGTAAGAACAACTGGATTTTCAAAATAACCTACCAATGCAACAATAGATGTGTGCATATAGATGTTCCAAAAAGAAATGGTGCTACTGTACTACAGGATGAAGCCCATGCATGGTGAACAGATCCAGAGTTGGTTGCAACAGCTGTAGAAATGATGTAGGCTATATACAAATCTCTAATCTCCGCCCTCTAATGTAATTTGTATATAACTTTCTGATCAATTATTAAAAAATATTGTACAATAAAATGCTCCAAAAAAGGAATCCCTACTAGATTTTTTAGGCTGAGACAAGAATGGCCTCTATTTCAACCTATTGTTTCGATATTTCTATGACGATTCATGATTCCAACAAGATGTTTAGATATTTCTAGTATGTTCCCTTGTTGCATGATTTACAGTTCCATTAACTTTTTATACTTGACTTTTTCGCAAATACAACATCATTATAGAGATAACAATCATTTTTAACAAAATCTTAATTTTCTAGAGCTGGAGCTAGGTTAAGCCAAACATGTCAAAATATTGTTAAACTCTAGAGTAGAGCTTCTCCATGGTGGTATAACACCCCGAAATCCACAAACATCCTAGAATGCTACAAAACTACACCTCTAACATTCGTATATAAAATTTTGACAGCATCTTCTTTGAAAATTGCACAAACGAGAAAGCAACAAAGTATAAATAGATATCATGATTAGAAAACATAATCGACATTAATAATCTGCTAGCAATGAGAAGACAACCATAACTAAATTAACTAGTGCGCACAACTAGTTAGAAACAAACATCCTTTGGCAAGAAGCTTCTAATTAAGTCATGACTGCGCCTAAGCAGCGTTATTATGAGAGTGAAGGTGGATGTGCTGCTACTTCCCACTTCCCTGGATGAGCAACAAGCACCTATATTGAGTAATGCAAGAGTGAGATGAAACATCTCAGCAAGCAAATTGTTTTGACGAGATATTTAAACCACAAATTGAATTAATCAACATTTTAAAAGAATCACAACTAAGATCAGAAATACTTGGAGATATAGAACTCAGTAGTCCCAATATAACCAATACCATCTCATTTCCTCGAACAACCACCATAGGTTCTATAACACTTCTCTGCGTCAACAAAACCTGCAAATATCACTTCAATGTATGCATAGGAATGCGAAGTGTAGGTACTCTGTCTTCATACCTCTGAAGGTATAAAACCACATCATCTGCAAATATCACTTCAATGAATGCATATGAATGCAATGCATATGTCCTCTGCCTTCATATCTCTAAGGGTATGAAGCCGTATCGTACCTCTCCTCGGGCAACGTACGATGCTAAGTTGTACCGGTACGGTCGGACCATAGGTCATGACCCAACATCAGATGCAAGTGAATCATGCAATGTATATGGCATGCTGAATTTATCAATATACTTCACTTCCTTCACATACAATACAACCTCAAATAATACTTCATTTACCTTCAGATACAATACCAACCTCAAATAATACTTCATTTACCTTCAGATATAATACCAACCTCAAATAATACTTCATTTACCTTCAGGGGTGTGAATTAATCTCATGAGTAATACTCGAATCATAATCAACATCAATATATGATTGAGCATCAGTATAATGCTAGCAAGTAAAGCGTCACCATAGAGTCCAATTATGAAAGAATCCAATACTTCTGAATATTAGAGTGTAAGTAATAGAAATAACTGGTCAGAACAGAAGCAACCACCGCTACATTCACTTGCCTTCATCGAAGAAGAAGAAATATACTAGGCATGATCTGGAGTGTAGCCACCTGCTAGAGGGCATAAAACTTAGTACAAATATTTCACAAATATTTACCAACAATCAACAAATCGCTCCTACACTTGAAACCAAGACTTGGTGGAAAACCTCCCACCGTGAACCACATGCCATACAGCAGCAGCGCTGTTTGTTAATTTTGTATCTTTAAAATTATAACAGTGGTGATATAAAACAAATAATCTAGGAGTATCTTCATAAAATACCCTACAACTTTGGTATTCAATGGATAATTAAATTCTGCCATCTAAAAGTTCTAAAACATCTAACAAGATAACTGACTGAATCTGTTTCAGACAGCAGCATAGTTAACTTCAAAATTCGATATCTCACAAACCACTCAACCAAAAATCATGAAATTCTACTGGCAGTAAGAATTTTTATCCCTCTACAGAAGTCTCCACAGTTAGAAGAGCCAATTTGGCCATTTACCTGATGAAACCTACCAGTGAACAGACCCGCTCATTTTTGTCAGGCAAACAGGAACAACCACAGTAAAACAAACATAACTGGAGTTTCATAATTCATATGAATGCAATTTTTAATAATCTGGAAAGATTATGAAATTATCTACAACTTTTATTACAAACCCAAGGTTGAATTCTGTTGATAAAATTGCCTAAATCTTAAGAGAACAGATTCTGTACAGAATTATGAGATTGAAAAACTGCTATAATAAAACTGCAATAACTTTCTGATCTGATGTCCGATTGAGGTGTTCTTCGCGGCCACAGAAAGATCTACAAATTATCTACGACTCATATATAGACTTTTCATTTTTTTAAGGCCACTAAGACCACGAAAAACTGGTATGAACAGAAACTATCGAATCTGCCATTTCAAAGAAAACTAAATTCGAGATCAAAACCTAACCCCACATCTAATCCAACCTCTAATCCTTTAATCCCCATGATCCACAACCTCCAATAGCACATACAGGGAGGAACAAGGATTTCATCCATACCTAGGGTTTTCCCCAGGAAAATCTTCAAGAAGATTTGGGGAAGAACATCTCCTTGATCCTCTCTTCCTCTCCAATTCAACGTGCTCCTCCTCTTCTCGATCCTTGCTGCGTGGGGGGATCTAGAGGGAGGAGGGAGCCATGGAGAGGGTAGGGGCGGCTGCCAATGGAGAGGAGAGCAAGAGAGGGAGGGGGGCGGCTGCAACCCAATTGGGGAGAAGGAGAGGTGGTGGCTAGGGTTGGGGAGGAGAGGGGGCTCCCATCCACCGGATCGAGATCAATGGCCCAAACTCGCTCTCCCCTTTGAGCTCCTAGCCCCAGCGGAAAAAATGCCAAAAGATCTACTATTTTCTGAGGAATGCCTCCTGAAACTCCAAACCCCAATGCCACAGAACATCAAAGAAAAGAGAAAAATTTGTTTAACTTCTTTTTAGAAAATTAGGGTATCACACTCTACCCCCCTTAAAAAGAATTCATCCTCGAATTCGACCACTCCAACAAAACATCCAAGGTACCCCATATAGCAGCACCATGCAAAACATGGGTCCATTATTGGACTTAATTAACACAAGAACTTCTACATCGACTAATTGTCTAAGGAAACTACAGCACCAGACATAAAGCTTGAACCAACATGTAATGAAGCTGAAACCAAGTCATAGATGCAATCAACACTACGATTTCACCACATCGAATTTGGATGCAGCCATACATCAGCATCATGTCTTAAAATGACACTCTTTTATGAAGGGGTAATAGGCACTAAGCACAACCTTTACCAACTTTAACAATTCATTTTAATTCAATGGTGAAACATCCACACCAGATGAATGTATAAGAAGATCAAACACCTCACCTCACAGCACCACAAAACAAGTAGTTCTATTGAAACAAAACTCCTAATCTTCCTAAACCTTGTTCTTGCCATAATGAAAAGATAATCATGTAATCTAACATACTTTGCACCCCACCAAAAGGGAGAAAATCTACAGAACTAATGGAGCAATAAAGCCGACAAGAAGCCAATAACATCTTGCGCGGCACAGTTCATCGAAGAAATGCCAAAAACTCTACATAGAGCACTGACAGCCCAACAACAACACAATACTTGCTTAACCCATGTCACTATACTTCATTCAACATCTCAACTAAGAAAAATATCCAACTAGTAAGGTTAACCTACACATAATATAAGTCTTCATCTACTGTAGTTCAGAAACTTACATTTCATTCTATCATATGATACACTCAAAGTACCAGACCTAAAGGGTCAATACTAACCTCGTAATCCTTCACACATTTGGCAAACATCTCAAGCTGATGTAAAAACCACATCATTTAGGAATAGGTGACTAACCACACAACCAACTCTAGGCTAGACAATGACGTCATTCAAACCAATAGATAAGTGGTCCAACAGTGGCTCCACAAACATGCATCGGGGAGAGAACCATCAGATCCTCAACGTATTAATACATAATCAATGGATCAAGAAAATCAAAGATTTTATTCTACAATTAGCATGACTAACATGCAACCACTTTAAACCACATATAGGCTTTGTGGCTACTAAAACACATGATAGAGGAGAGACATGTAAGCCATTCTAGCTATGTAAAGACTTCCCCCAAAATCCATATAAAAGTACCAATATTCATTTCTTTCAGAACTGGTTTCTCGACATAAACAATCATTCTTTGCAAAAATAGTTGGAGCTATCCACCAACCGCCCAACAACTTAAATTCAAATTAATGGTTACCTTGTAACCCAAAACACGCAATTCACACTCCTCTTAGAAACATCCTCAATCAAGCATATATAACAATATTATTGTAATAAAACTTAACCACGAAAAACATGTTGAAAACAACATAGGCATACCTGTATATCACCAGCATAATAGCAACTTCAATCTCACAAAAGACCAGCGATATCAATTGCATTAATAAAACAATATCAAAATTTAGAAATGAATTATATCAGGCATTAAGTCATAAACAACTTACCACATCACCGTAAAGGAATAGGGAGGGTGAAATTATTTCATCTGCACTTCAAAGACATTAACATATTAGAGTGTAAGCAATAGAAATAACAGGTCAGAACGGAAGCAACCACCGCTACATTCACTTGCCTTCAACGAAGAGGAAGAAATGTACTAGGCATGATCTGGGATGTAGCCACCTACTAGCGGGCATAAAACTTAGTACAAATATTTCACAAACATTTGCCAACAATCAACAAATCGCTCCTACACTTGAAACCAAGACCTGGTGGAAAGCCTCCCACCCTGAACCACATGCCATACAGCAGCAACGCTGTTTGTTAATTTTGTATATTTAAAATTATAATAGTGGTGATATCAAACAAATAATCTAGGAGTATCTACACAAAATACCCTACAACTTCGGTATTCAATGGATAATTAAATTCTGCCATCTATAAGTTCTAAAACATCTGACAAGATAACTGACTGAATCTGTTTCAGACAGTAGCGTAGTTAACTTCAAAATTCGATATCTCACAAACCACTCAACTAAAAATCATGAAATTCTACTGGAAGTAATAACTTTTATCCCTCTACAGAAGTCTCTATAGTTGGAAGAGCCAATTCAGCTATTTACCTGATGAAACCTACCAGCGAACAGACCCACTCATTTTTGTTAGGTAAACAGAAACAGCCACAGTAAAACAAACATAACTGGAGTTTCATAATTCATATGAATGCACTTTTTAACAATCTGGAAAGCTTATGAAATTATCTACAACTTTTCTCACAAACCCAAGGTTGAATTCTGTTGATAAAATTGCCTAAATCTTAAGAGACCAGATTCTGCACATAATTATGAGACTGAAAAACTGCTATAATAAAACTGCAATAACTTTCTGATCTGATGTCCGATTGAGGTGTTCTTCACGGCCACGGAAAGATCTACAAATTATCTACGACTCATATAAATACTTTTCAATTTTTTGAGGCCACTAAGACCACGGAAAACTGGCATGAACAGAAACTGTCGAATCTGCCATTTCGCAGAAAACTAAATTCGAGATCAAAACCTAACCCCACATCTAATCCAACCTCTAATCCTTTAATCCCCATGATCAACAACATCCAAAAGCACATAATTACAGGGAGGAACAAGGATTCATCCATACCTAGGGTTTCCCCAAGAAAATCTTCAAGAAGAGATGGGGAAGAACATCTCCTTGATCTTCTCTTCCTCTTCAATTCAACGTGCTCCTCCTCTTCTCGATCCTTGCTGCGTGTGGAGGATCTAGAGGGAGGAGGGAGCCATGGAGAGGGTAGGGGGCGGCTGCCAATGGAGAGGAGAGCAAGATAGGGAGGGGGATGGCTGCAATCCAATTGGGGAGAAGGAGACGGGGCACTACAAGAAACTAATAAAAGTTCGTGGGAGAAGGAGAGGAGAGCCTGCATTGAATGGAAACTAAGAAATACGAGCCATTCAATCGTGCAGGAGTTAGGTTGATCAACTTCATAAAAACTGGTTAAAGTTAGGTGGCCCTTGCAGTAAGTAGTAGGACAGTTCCACAACAAACAAGAGTTGCGCTTAAATACTGGCGTGAACTGACTTGTTAAAAGAAGCGCAAAGAGCATGAAACCATAGATTATCATTGACGAATGTATGTAGTATGCTGCCTGTCCATCCATACCAAATGTTCCCAAGTAGAGGTACTTGTTCCCAAAGACTCGCCCAATCCGTGCCTCCCACCTCCCGTTGTGGTGATGCCTAGACCATCAAAGCAACAAGAACATGAAAAAAATACATCCATTCTTTTAGCTTATTGAAGGCGTGCATCCTGATCCTTGAAGAATGATGCACTCACTGGTTTCACAAACAGTTTTAGTAGTAGTCTGTTGTGCATGCAGTTCAGAGCTGGCATTTTCTAGGCGCACAGAAGAACAATGCCAGGTGGGTGATGAGTCATGCATGACATGGCTGGCATGTGTGATGTGCCACAGGCCCGCCGAGGTGATGCGTGTGCCTCTGACGTTATAGGTTACAGGTGGACCTCATCTTGTGCCGTGTCTGTCACCCAATGCAACTAGAGAACGCCGGTGTGAGTCAGTGTGCCTGCAGCCTGGACTAGACAACATTTCACAATCCAGTCAGACATCCATTTTTTTGCCAGGTGTGTTCCATCATTCCATGGTCAGTGCATGTGCTGATTGAGCTAGCAGATTATACACCCTACATGAATGGGGAGATCCTACTAGTAGCAAAGCAACTAGTGACCACTGAGAGGATTTAAATCTAACACTAGGTGATCAATCGAGATGTAGGTGCTGGAATCAAGATTAGCACATAGTAACATAGTAGAATAATATAAGCTTATTGTATTTGCAGATGTATAGTGCTCAGATGGGATCTCAAATGGGACCCCAGTTCACCCGTCCGTCACAATCTGGACAGACACCAAACACCAATGAAACACAGTTATAGTTTTGTAGTATATTTACTTTCATTTACAATTATAATCATGCATCGTTTTATTTGGTTATAGGGTTCTGAGACCAGACAAGGAAACCCACATATGGACATACAGTGGTCGATGCCCCCTAGAGGTCAGATTCTTCCTCCTCCACAACCAGGTATGGGATATTGGCCGCCACCACCATAGGGATATCCTACACATCCAATGGGGCCTTAGGGACGCCCCCATGGCCAACACAGCCACTTCCGTGACCAGCGGTACGTTCCTAAATTTAATGCTAGTTGATTTCAATGCTAGTTGATTTTTCGAATATACTTAGTTGGGGTCTTAAACGTTGATACCATTTTTCCACAAACTCAGTTACTTGGGGTCTAAAACGATGGTACCATTTTCCATAAACTCGGTTAGGTTTAAGTTAATTTGACACTGACAAAATCTAGGATAAGACAGCTAGTATGGCCAAAGACTTATGTCGTTGTGCTTTCAATCTGTTGACTGGTGCCTTTGTCATATTGAGCTAGTTCTCAATTCTCACCTACCTGAGCTCTTCAATCCTTTTACAAGGTTGGACATAGATCCATCACATGCATAATTCGTCGTCGCTTGCATAAGGTTAACACAACTTGGAGCGTCTAATTATATTATATCTGTATGAAAAGTATGAGCTTTATTAATGCCCAGAGCTCTCGCCTTTAATAGAGACCAGCAAGAAGGCTGGACTTTGAATGCTTGGTCCTTGTCCTCCCAAATAATACTATTTGTCCAACAATAATATCCTTTACATCTTCTGTAGGGACAATAGTTACCAACAGGGATGCTGTTTGAGTTCAGTGGATGGCTGGATGTACTAGCTGGTTCTAGCTAGCTAGCTGCATGCTACTATGCTAGTATGACCATGCATGTTTGGTAGCTGGAGCCTGGAGATATAGTAGTATTATTAGGTAACTGATGAAAAGACCATTAATTAACTGATGAAAAGTCGCTGTTTGGTAGCTGTTTGGTAGAATGGACATTTGCAGATGGCCACGACAGTTAATGGCAAATGGCCACGATAGTTAATGGCAAATGGCCACGTACCCATAACTATTAAATCTGCAAATGGCCACGACAGTTAATGGCTATATACATGGTCTCTCTATGAGGAGAGACCATTAATTAACTGATGAAGCATGTAGGCACGGGTAGCAGAGACTTTTCTTGTCCTGAATAACTAAGCAGCAGTAGGCATGGTTTCATAAAATGAGTAACCAGTACTCTAAAATCAGATTCATTTTCAGCGCTAGCTAGATTTTTTTGTGCTTTTGTTGGATTTGCGGATCAGACCTCTTTTCTAATCAGCCGGGAGCTGAGAGTGAGTAAGTAAGCAATCTTCTAGAAGTGTAAGTTTTCATCTACCTGGGCAAGATATATATATATATATATATATATAATTGCTAGTGCTGGCTACAATTTATATATCGACCAATGCAAGAATGAATATATATAGGTTGTAGATGATCTTCTTGGTTCAGCTGTTCTTGCACGCATAATTAATATCTTTGTGTACTTGTGATTTAATGCCAGTTGTATATTTATGAGAATTTTGGTTTATTTTGTCGGATTCCGGCTCTCATCAAGTGACTCCTCCCCCTCACGATAACTTTGCGGACAGATGTCTCAATTCTAGTGCTGGAGCTACGAACAACAATTCGATGTCCTGATCGAGAGCGATGGAGCTAATGTTTGAACTTGTGTATTTGAACTTGTGAACTACAAATGTGAACTATGGATGTGAACTTATGTGAATTTGTGAATTTATGTATTTGGACTTAATTATGTGAATTTGTGAACTTATGTATTTGGACTTGTGTGAATTTGTGATATGAACATATATCCATGTGTTTGAAATCTGTATTGTATGTGATATTTTGTGTTGCATGTGATATTATGTGTGTCTAATTTTTCATTTCTGTATTTTTTATTTTTTTCTGGAAAAGAGTTAAGAACGTGGGTACCGTCGAACTTAATGGGCAGCCCTCGCCGACCCACGCAGGACCCATAAGTTCGATGGCCACGTGGCCCCGTCGAACTTAAATGTAAGAACGTGGGTGCCGTCGAACTTATGGGAAAAAATTCGACGGCCCCCGTCGAACTTAAAAACCCACATTCTTAACCTTAAGTTCGACGGTACCCACGTTCTTAATGTTAAGTTCGACGGTACCCACGTTCTTAACCTTAAGAACGTGGGGGCCGTCGAACTTACTTCTTTAAGTTCATCCAAAAATCGACGTCGGCTATATTCATCGGTAAACCCACGTTCTTACGGTAAGTTCGATGGCTTATTACATTAAGTTCGACGGTTTTTCACCCACGTTCTTTAACCAGTTTCTTATAGTGGGGGAGGCTAGGGTTGGGGAGGAGAAGAAGGCTCCCATCCACCAGATCGAGATCAATGGCCCAAACTCGCTCTCCCCTTTGAGCTCCCGCCCCAGCCAAAAAAATGCCAAAAGATCTACTGTTTTCTGAGGAATGCCTCCTAAAACTCCAAACCCCAATGCCACAGAACATCAAAGAAAAGAGAAAAATAAGTTTAACTTCTTTTCATAAAATTGGGGTATCACAGGTGGTGTTGGTAGAGTAGAGCTAGAGTTAGTGGAGCAGAGCAGTCCCAAACACCCCCTAAGTCTGTCAGTCGAAGTAGTGGAAGCAAGCTCGACTAGGGCAGCCAATGGAGATAGCTTGGATCACCCCCAATCAATATTGTCTAGCTCCTACTCCACAAATTTAACCACTCCCATCTATCCATGATTTGCATGCTCAAAACAAGGGTGCACAAGGAAAAGTATCATCGAATGTTACTTCACAGTTCTCCACAATACTATTAGTCTCAAGGTTAAGTATACAATAATCTCGAGAATGTAAAGCATAACCAAGAAAAATCATGTCGGCAGACCGTGACTCAAATTTCTCCAAGTTATCCTATTTCAGTACAAAGCATTTACAGCCAAACGCCCTAAAAATGGCTTACCTTGGGTGGTCATCCAAATCAAAACTCATAAGAAGTTTTGCTTAAGAAATATCAAAGAATAATGTGATTGGACACATGACAAGATGTGTTGATCGCTTCGGCCCAAAACTTTCTAGAAGTCCTATGCTCATCGAGCGTTGTCCTAGCCATCTCAATAAGGGTCCAATTCTTGAGTTCAACAATGCTATTCAGTTGAGGTACATATGGAGAGGAAAACTAATGCTCAAGACCCAAAGCAGCACAAAAGGTCTCAATATGAGTATTATTGAATTTTGTTTCATTGTCACATTGAATCACTCTCATGGCATTCTTTGGAAACTCATTTTTGCATCCAAAGAATCGAGCATGAGAGAAAGCATCATCCTTCGCCTACAAGAAAAACACCTACGAATAGCAAGAAAAGTCGTCAACAATCACCAAAACTTACCACTTCCCCCCAAGTGAGTAAACCATAACTGGACCAATTGTGTCTATGTGTAGCAACTTGCTGGGTTACTTAGTTATAACCAAGGTGACAAGGGGTGAGAAGTGGCAACCATCTTTCCATGACGACAAGGATAATAGACAAGATCTTTCTCATATTTAAACTTGGGCAATCCTTGAATGAAGCCAAGTGAGCTTAATTAAGCTAAAAGATCAAAGATCAAATGACCTAATCTCTTATCCCACATCCAAATATGAGGAAGATTCTACTATAAGACATCGAGAAGGGCCAATAGAACGGGAAAATAGCACAAAAACGAGTCCAAATGGGGAATCCAACAAACAAGATCTCCTTTTCCATCCAAAACATGAGAAAGACCCTTCTTAAAGCACACTTCATAACCATCCTCAAGGAATTGTAACCGAAAACAAATTAAAATGTAAATTGAAAACCAAAGCAACATCAAATTGAAAACCAAAGCAAAATCCTTGAAAACAAAGCACTCATTCACCCAAATGGTGCCATGAGAGAGAACCTTACCGCTAGAATTATCCACAAAAGTTATGTACTCCTTACTGATCATGGGGTTAAAGCTAGACAACCATCTATTGCTTCTAGTAATGTGGTGTTGGGGGGCTTCTATGCCGAAGATCACTTGTTTAACATGTTGCTTCGGCATAAACAAGTGTATTTTAGGAACATTTCCACTAGCAGACGAAGCTAACCTTCGACCAAAGCAGTGTACAAAGAAGCTTCATCTACGAGCAAGTAGCAAACATGGCAGTCGAAGGCGATAAATTCGGACACAAGCCAAAGGGGAAGCTACCAAACAACAAAGGCTGAGACCCGTGAAGCCGAGGACAGAGAAAATACGTTATTGTCCTGGTATCATTTGTAAACAGTGTATGTAAAACCATGGTGGGCATTATTGTAATGCTGTACAAAGGTGGTTCATCTTCCCTATAAATAGATGAACAGTGCCCTATATAAAGCACCTTTTTGAGGGCCATAGCTTCGTGTTGCTTAGCCTTCAAAGAACCTTAGTACCACCTTCTATCGAGGAGCCGAAGGTATGCTTGTAAATTTATCTAGTATAATGCGAGATGGAATGAAAATGCTAAGGCAAAAAAGATGAGTTCCCATACACCATTGTGTTGTGTTATTCCATTACACAATTTTTCATTTACATTTCCACCTGAAGTCCTTTGTCCTTCGCATTAACACTTTATAGAAGTGTTAAGCTCAGGACGAAGGTCCTCATTCCTAACTTGTGTTGCCTTGATTCTCAACGCCTTTTGGGGGTTGAAATCAAGTATCCAACATGTGGCACAAATAGCTAGAATCCTTGAGCCACATGTTCTCTAGACCTCTATTATACATTAATAAAAGAACAAGGGATGAGCAAATGGCACAACACTAGGGTTAGTAAACTCTGAAGAATACTAGTGTTGTGATATTTGCCCATAAAAAGTGTTTAGAAAAAACATCAAACATCTTCAGTCCCATAGGGGCATAGTTATCACCATGAGAAGGAAATCATGGTCCACTAAAGCCATTGGATTTTTGGTCACATTGCATATGACCAACACCCCATTGGGCACATCCACCATGTGGTCTCACTGATTGAGGCTTAGGAACCTGAGGCCAAGCACCTCTAGGCCTAGCCACACACCTCTGAATATAAGGGATATGCACACCATGAGAAGGGTGATGCATGTTCTAACTGCTCACCTCAAAATCCTCACACTCATCTCTCTTCCTCTCTAAGCAAAACATGATCAAGTGACCATCCCTCTTGCAATAATCGTAGTGGTACATCACTTCTCTCTTAGGTGTAGTCTTTTTGTAGGAATGGGTCATCTTGGATGATTGTGGTGCTCTAGGAAAGGGGGTCACTAGAGATGTCTAGAAAGGTGATAAGTGGGTTCTTAATATGGTTAGGTTTCAGACCCCACACTTGTTTTTTAGGTGGGTCTCTTGGAGGTGTGCAAACACTCTATCCCTCATAAATGGGGTGGCATTTTTTGGTGTAGTGAATTTGATAAAATGGCCAATGGTTGTAGGTTTCTATGAAGGTACCAAGCTAAAGCACTCACTAACCTTATCGTAACAAGTGTAACTCCCATCCCTAGCAGCAAAGCCTAACCCCGGTTCACTAATTCCCCTCCTAAATTGGCTACCATCATGCCTAATTGGGGCTCACTGCTAGACACACAACTCAAGACTAACCAAAGGTATGTGTTTTCTTCCTTGGTCTTGTCTTGTTATGACTGCAAGACTCAAAATTGGTGTACAAAACCTCACATAGCGCACACTAAGTAGGTACAAGTGCAATCACTGAGCTAGCCTTTTGAAGCAAGACTATCCTAGCATTCTTGTCCACTAGCTCAGTCTACAACTAGGACAAGTCTGATATGCATCAAACAAGCTAAAACTAGATCTTAACTCATCACACTCATGTAGCAGGGTAGCATACATGGCCTGCATTATGGTAATGTTTGACATGTGAAGAGCGCACTCATTACACTTAGTCTTATTAAACACCTCCATAGAAGCTCCAATAGAATCAAGCTGCTTAGGTGTGGCCTCATACTTGCACTTGTACTCTCTCCTCTCAAGAGTTGCAAGCCTAAGTAACTTGTTTAGATTAGCCAAAGCAATAGTCGGCTCATCTACATCAACGGTGAGATCATCGGTTGAAACTAATACCTCGGTGGTGGAATCATCACCAATGTCCTTGCCATCGCCACCCATTGTTCCCTCATCAAGTGCAATGGTGCATTGGCCTCCTATAACATTGATGAAGAAATAGAGTCCATTGACCTTATTCTCGACCTATCTCTCAAGCTCGTCTTCGCTAGAAGAAGAAGAAGTGTCGTCGGAGTCATCGTCAAGGTCACTAAGGGAGGCGAGGAAGATGTGTTCCTTGATTTTGGCCTTGTGGAGGTACTTCTACTTGAGCACCTCCTTGTCTAACCTCCACTTGATTATTGGACATGTACTCACACTTTCCCTTGCACTCACCAATGTGGTGGTCGCGCTTGTCGACCTCCAACTTGCTCTTCATATTGCAGTAGTTGGCGATAAATTGGTTGGGGTCTCCATAGTTGAAGCAGCCATCCTTGACCCTGCCATGCCACCGATTCATGTAGTTGTTGTGGAACTGCATGAAGCGACTAGAAACAAGTGGCAGCTCCTCATCCCCAAGGCACTCAACTTGCTCCTCTAAAATATATAGCAAAGAGGACAAATCAAATAGAGGAGGTGAAGGATTAGAGGAAGAACCCCCTCCAAAGATAAGAGCCAAGGTGGGTGCGCCATGGTTCTCAATCTTGGCCCAAGTCTAGTGATCAATCTCTATGAACATGAGCATAGTGAAAAGCTCATCCATAGTGATGTTCTCATAGTTGGACGATTCTATGATCGATGGGACATTCACCTTCCAAACCCTCCAATCTAGAGCATATAGTAATTTGAGTGCTCTCTCATGATTATCATAGGGCAGCTACGCTTTGTTTGAGCTCATCTTGTTGACAATTGATTGAAAGCGAGAAAACAAAGAATTGATGGTCTCTTTAGTCAATTGCACAAAGTTCTCATACTCTCGACATTAGGTCTCAAAGAGTCCGGTTTTCACATTATTATTACCCTCACGGGGCGTTTGGATCCCTTCATTTTAGAGGAATTGGAATTCACTTAATAAAGTAACTTATTTAGTTTGGAATTTGACATTCCACCACTTTCTAAAGTTCAGATATAAGTCTATCTCAAATTCATGGGGTGGAGGGTGGGAAATGATTTTATGCATTACTAGAATTGGTTTCTAATCTATAACTTACATGACACTCTTCGTCTCACTTCCCTATAGTAAAAATGTAGCACATAAATATCTCCGACATCTTGCTAATAATAGTATACAAATATATTTTGCATAAAACCGAATTAGCTTAATTGATATATTTGTAGCACATAATTAAACTTCTCACCTTTGGGGGAGGTAACAACAACTCTTGGTCTGGTCCCACTGAGTTGTAGTGATCCATCAAAATGAATTGTCCAGTAATCCAAATTTTTGTTTTGACAAGGACATATATCTCGATCTATTTGGCAACAAAGTTGCCGGGAGCTTGAGCTTTAATGGTTGTGCATGGCTTGAAGAAAATATCATAAACTCTAAGTTCAATCACCCACTTAGCAAGTCAGCGAGTAACGTCTTTATTATGTAAGACTTCTCTAAAGGTAGATGAGGTGTGCACTTCAATTTGATGTACATGAAAGTAATGAAGCAGCTTTTGTGGGAGGTGATAAGTAATCCACATGCCAACTAGATAATATGAAAATGTCTTAGTGATGAAGTATAGTAGGAAACGTGTTGGCTTGATGTAATCCTAAGTCTTCCTTTCCACCACCAATGTTGTGCTCACAACGTGCATCATTGCCTAGATGTATACTAGGATTGACTAGGATAGGTGAACTCATTAGGTACTCCTTAAGAAGCTTGAAGAAAAGTAGCCCCTAGATGCTAAGTGTAGATATGAATCTGCTTAGAGATGCCAAGCACTCTGTCAACTTCTAGATATCATAGAGACAACTCAGTGGACCCATTCTAAGAATTGCACCAACCTTCTCTATATTTGCTTTGATACCCTTCTGAGAGACTAGATATTTAAATAATTTACCAGATGACACATTGAGAGTGTATTTTTCTAGATTGAGTTGGGGATGCTGAATTTTCTTAGGATTTTGAAAGTCTCTACCAGACTAGAGAATATATCCTCCTTGACCCGAGATTTGATGACAACATCATCCACATGAACTTCAATGTTTCTATGTAGTTGAGTTGATAGGCATTTTTGAATCCCTCTCTAGTATGTAGCTTCTGGATTCTTCATCCCGAATGGCATAGTTGTGTAGCAATACACATAAAATGAGGTGATGACCAAAGTCTTTATTTGATCTTCCTACTTTAATGTAATCTAATGATAGCGAGAGTAACAATGCAGAAAAGAGACTAGATCGTATAGAGACATAGAGTCTACAATCTAATCAATGCATGATAGTGAGAAGGGATACTTCAAAAATGCCTTGTTCAAGTCAGTATAATCAACACACATTATCCATTGTTTATTCTTTTTTTGAACTAGTATAGGATTAGGTACCCACTCATGATGAAGAAATTCTCCAATGAATGCTATGTCTAGTAACCAAGTTATCTCTTTCTTTATTACATCTCTTCTATCCTAAGCAAAACAACATAATTTTTGCTTAACGGGTATAGCAGTAGGACTCACATTAAGGGTTTTCGACCAACTCTCTTGGAACTTTTGGCATATCAAATGGCTTCCCAGCATTGATATTCTAGTTGTCCTAGAGAAAACTTGTGAGTGCATGTTCCTATTTTGGATCTAGGTTGGCCTTAATGTATCTAACCTTAGCAAAGCCATTAGGGTCCAACTATGTCTGCTTTGTAAGCTTGAACTTGTCCTGCAGTGAGGTTTCCTTCTATGGAGGTTCAAGGTCTTTACCCTTTCCTAACTCTATATGACTCAGCGAGAGCGCTTCTTTTAGACTATCACATTATGCCAGCATTACATGGGACTTGGCGAGACTACATCCTTATTGGTCATAGAGCTTTGAGTTACCACTGATGATGATCACCCCATTAGGACCTAATATTTTGAGGACCAGGTATGTGTAGTGTGGAATTGCCATAAACTTAGCAAGCTCTGGCATCCTGATGATTGCATGGTGAGTTCCATCGATGTTCACGGCCTCAAAGTACAGGAGTTTTCTATGGAAGTTCTTCTCGGCCCTGAAGGTAACATATAGAGTTATATTCCCAATGGAGTTGTGGACTTGCATGGAATAATGTCATAGAATGGCACATGACTCGACTTCAGAGATTTCTCTATCAGTCCCATCTTTCTAAGTGTCATGGTGAAGAGGATGTTCAAGCTGCTTCCACCGTTGATGAGAACTTGGTGGAGTGGTGCATCACCCATCATTAGGTTTGGTATAAGAGGATATCACCCTAGACATGGCACATGGTCAGAGTGATTAGATCTATCAAAAGTAATCGATACCTCTAACCAGTAAAGGAACTCTAGCACAACTAGCTTCACGGTGTAGACATCATGTGCTTCAAGCTTCTTCTTTCTTTTTAATAATACGAGTTAGGGCAACCAATGATGTACATGATATCCTACATAGGTTCTAGAAAATTGGCCCAACATTGTCGTTGGAGTCATTCTTCTCGGAAGTCTTGCTGCTTTCTAGCTTCTAGTCATCAGGCTTAGACTCTTTTGATAGTTTTTGTGAGAACCCCCTGAGTTGTCATCACTCCTAGGATGTATGTCGGATCTATAGATGGTAGATGCATCTCTGCTCCATAATGTTCTAGGATTTGTTGAAGTTTTCCTTCCTAGGGGGAGCATTGCTTCAGCGCTACCGAGTTCCTTGCTCGACTGCATCGATTCATTGTTTCGGTATGTGCTTCTAGCCCTTCTCTAGATCAGCCTTCTGCTCAACCTTACCCTTGTCCTTCTAAGACAAGGGCATGTTCTGCATTACTTTTTTCTCATGACATATTTATTATCCACTTGGAAGAGAGCAGATAGAATCATTGCAGCCGTTTGGATAAACTTCTGTGAGAATTCCTTGTCTCTGAGGCCCTTGCGGAAGATGTAGACTGTAGTTTCCTCTAACATGCTCGAGACATCAACCTTGACATCACGCCAGCACTTGATGTAGTTGCATAGGGTTTCATCCTCCTTTTGCATGATCTGCTCAAGATTGTACTACATCTTGTCCTTCTCACAGGTAAAGCCAAAGTTTTTGATGAATATACACTTGAGTTCTTCCCATGAGTCAACAGTGTTGGCAAGGAGGCCAAACAACCACTTCTTGATGTTGGACCCTAGGCACATGGATTTGTAACTTGTTATGATTGGGGGTCTCACCCAGTTGTTGTGTTGGAGAGCTGGTACACCCAGAGCCAATCTGATGGATTAGAGCGACCATCGTATGACTCGATTAGAGTGAAGCTCTTAGGCCAACTCACTTATCTCGATGGATATATGAAAGATTTTGCAATAGAGGCAAGGTATAGGGATGGGACCTTGTAGTATGAGTCATTGCAATCTGCCTTGTAGCCATCGTCGTCATGAAGTAGGCGTCTGTGAACGTACCTAGCTTGGTGTAGATAATTTCTGTTCGAATCGGCATGATAGTCTTGCTTGTGAGGAGTCCAAGTCCTATTGACACAAAATGGTGGTCGATTCCACTCTAGGCGACAGCGGGGAAAGATATTTCTGGGACATGCCCTCTCATTGAGTCTGGCTCTCGTGAGCGTGCCCTACCTCATTCTAGATTGGATCATCATACAACTGGCAACATCTTGAGTTAGTGTTGGAGCCCTAGGAGCCTCCAAGCACACCGCCTCATATGCCATCATTTTATGTATATTTTGTAGGTCATCATGAGCCTACACATTGTCCTAACAGAGTAGTGGAGTTATTCTCTCCAATGGGAGCATCGTCATCATGATGTTCTACGTCAGCATCGTGTAAACTTGTTGGCCTTAAAAGTCGACCATATAGATCTGATCATGGGTATATTGGCCACATCAGTGCAACTCTTCTTGGTGCCTCCATCTTCTTGATATCAAGTCATCATTGTTGCTGTCATGGCCGAAGGACTAGCCATCTTGGTGCCCAGAGTCCATCATGACTACGGACTGATCTCATGAGTAGTTGGAGTCCAAGTCCAAGTCAGAACTGGAATCAGAGTCGAAGCTCAGCCCAAACCCGACTCGATATTCAGACAAAGTCTAATCCAAAGTGTAGATTGGATTTATAGAAGCTTGCATGAAATACACAAGAGTCACTTGTTTTCGGGGCAAGCTAAAGATTCCCAAGCTCGTCGGTGATGAATTAGAAGGTTCTGAAGATGTCCCCTACTTGTGCAAAGCCCATGATTTCCATTAGATCTACTTTAATCATCATGATCCCCTACTTAGCACACCAAGTATCAAGGAAAATTCGATAGTGAATTATTGAGGTGGATCACAAGATCAAGAACTAAAGGTAAACACATAGTAGACTCAAGAATTTAGACACATTTAGGCTCTCAATGCAAGATAATACCATATGTCCTATATGTTGGTGGTTATTGCTTATGATTTGTTGATCTTCCCTCTTGGGGCGCCTCATCCCTACTTTTATAGTCTAAGGTGGGGTGGTCATAGGAAGGCTATCTAGTCTCTTATAGATAAGGATACATATTAGCCTAGCCAAGTCTTACTAGGACTCTTATTTATACCTTATCTTTACATTAAGATTTTCCTTATCATCCATACACTACTATATTTACATGGATAACAACCTTTTCTGCTCATCTGATAAGATCCTATGTATTTATCTTTCTCAGATGAGTTAGGTGTCCCTCTGACATGTAAGATGAGTCCTAGGATATCATAGTCGAGCCCTCAATCCCACCTATTAAGATCTTGTTCGTTGAAGTGTTCTTGGGTTCCCCAAGTATATATCCTTAACACTCCTCTCTAATGAGTCTACACATGAGGTGTTTGTGATTATATTCGAAGAAAAATAGGACTAACTTTGGCTTAACCAATATCTAGATTGGTTTCGTCGTTCCGCTACATTTCTCATTGCATTAAAGGTTGTCTGTCGACCATGAACGTACTAGCACTTGTCGGTGTGTGATCAAATCTCTTTCAATGTCAACACTATGAGCCTTATGCAATCTTCTATCTCTCACATGACATCTTATATTTTGTATCATGAGTTTTATTGTACATGATACCATATGAAAATCAATATTAGTGGCACCACCGTTTCGTATTTTCTCATGATAACCTCTATTTGTGCACTACCCCTCTATAATACCATCACCATGGATAGGGCTAGAAATATAGCTCATGTCTCGCAAGTTGGGTCAAGCTTAGAGTGACTTGGCTCATAGTGGCTTGCAAAGCTTAGAACCTATTTCTCAAGCTCATTGTTGGATTGAGCTGAGCCAAGCCAGCTCATGCGGCTCGTGAGCTGAGAAACAAACCTTTATCCCCATCTTGTCGCTATCTTCCTGCATGATTGCAAACCTAATCTCACAAGTTGCAATCATGTGCCATAATCTCGTTCTCGTCCTTGGAGCCACTACCCAAGGCTAACACGTCGACCCGTCGAGATGTCGACCACTGTCACACCTCACATGATCATGTGTGACACATCCATGAATCCACTCCCTCTATGCCTCCACCTGCATGGAGATTTATCCTCCGCCATCTAGCATGCCACCTCACAAAGATCAACACCACCTTCGACCACCATGAAGTCACCGCTCGCCAGCCTCCCACCTCACCTTATCACATAGATCTGGTGAGTGTAGTCTCTCAAAATGCTATTAGTAATCATTGAGATTTTTTTGATGTTGTAACCGAACTAAAAGAAAGTAGAACAATATAGAATAGAATACAACTTCTAAATCAAGTTAGTAGAATGTCAAGTCTTAAAGGCTGTAGATATGAGTCATGCAACAACGTTTGGTGTGGCTGAGAGATCTTGGCTAGAAACTCTTTTGGGTACCTTGTCTAGTAACTATTTTTTAGATGAAGAGCTTGATCTTACAGCATCGACAATCACAATCATTACGTTAAAATATACAAAGGTCTATCCCCTACACTATCCACTACTAAACTTGGTCGTCCTAGGGGTATTAGGCACTACAACCCCTAAAGGTACCTTGGACATAGTCTCATGAGTTGAGTGTAAGGTCCCTTTGAGGTAGGTAATTAAGTTCTAAGAAAACACTCTGATATAGGGCACAATGTGTTAAGAGTGGCTATGAACAAGGTTGTCTATAATAATTATCCCCATATGGGCGCCAGGAATACCATGTTCATGGAACTCAGTTATCAATGAAAAAATATCTCTATAAGGGTTTTAGAAGTACTAAGTTCATGAAACTCGTTCATCTATGAAAATATCCATGTAATGGTTTTGGAAGTACCAAGTTCATGAAAATCAGCCATCTATGAGGAGTATCCCAATATAAACATTGATCTGAAGCTAAGTTGAACATCGACTCAACTCAAGATTAATACCTTACTTGGGTGTCATCTATACATTGATACAATTGGGATGTTCATATTATACAATGATACCAAGTGTCACACCCGGATTTAAGGAACAAATCTAGGTGCATCTCATATGTGTGCCAAGGAAGAACAACACACATAATAACAGAGTGCATAGAGATAAATGTCACAAATATCATAAATGTACTTATTACATAGCGGAAGTCTTACAAAAATAAATGATAAAATAAAGCGAACTAAATATTATTCCCTGGCACCACAAAGCTGACTGAGAGACGCCACCTAGATCAAGTCAAATGCCTCAGTGTTGGGCGGCTCCTCTTCGACCACCTGTTCTTCTCCTGTGGGGGGGTGTGAGACAGCAAGAGTGAGCTCACATACGTTCATAGCTCAGCAAGTCGTGGAGAATAATGTGCATTAACTCACCAGAGGTGGGAGTTCATGTGAAGCGTAAGGCTGATCAACAAAATAGAGGCTGAAGCTGAGCATTGCTTTTATAAGTTGGTCAAAATTTTATTAGCAATTACTAAGTGTAAGTAAATACCAAACCTTAATAATAATAAAGAAAGTAATAGTAAAATAATCCCAAATGTGATGCAAATGTCAAATTAAATTTAAGTTCCATAAATTAATCATGTGAGGGTCCGAGCTGCTCATGACTGTGAGCACAGCTAGTATACCAGTTTTACACTCTACAGAGGTTGCGCATCTTTACCCACAAGTCATGTTACCCATCTGCCAAGAGACGACCAATCCCATACACCTCTACCGAGGAGGCGAGGCAGGGTAACACTACGAGGCCTTTACAAAGTTCCACTAGCTTCAGAAATCCCGCTACAGTTTATAGGAAGCTCCAGTGCAGGAATCCCTCGCCTGACCGCTATCGTAGCAAAATCAACCCAAGGACCTCCCTACACTGACCACTCCCCTACTGCCCTTGCCCCTTTTAGGTAAGGAAGACATCTACAAGCTTTCCTAGTTAATCAGCCAAGGGCGTCCCTTTAAACCCTTGTGGTAGCACTGTTTTTCCGGGTGGTCGCTCCATGTTCCCATTAACATAATAATCTTAACATGAACAGTAATAATAAAAAGATAATAAAAGAGTAATCATGAATAGTATATCTCCATACCCAAATCCACATAAAGCAATAGTAGGTACTACCCAAAAATATTTCAGTGGTGAACAAGGTATAAAGATAACCAAAACTAGGGTGAACTAAAGGATCCCATCAAAATTAATCTATGCAGATCATTATAATTACTAAGAACATGGCTGGGAAAAAGTAAGTGATCAAGGGCACAACTTGCCTTCAATGAGCTCCTGCTCAGCTACTTCTATCTGCTGGGCCTCAGGATCCACAGTAGCTTGCTCGTCTACTCGCATCAATACAATACATACATAGTATAGCAAAAATTAATATTGCACCAAACATGTAAATAAAATACACAATAAAAATCTACACATTAAAATAAGAACCTGGGAACAGGAATCATTAATTTTGGAGTTATGGATTTTGAATTATGAATTTCCAAAGGTTTAATGTGCTTTGTACAAGATTAAATAGGATATAAATTTTAATGTGACTTTCATGTCAAAATAGAAGCATTAGGTGATGAACAATAATATTACAAAATTATAAGAACTGGAATGGGTAAATTTGGACTTAGTATGAATTTTCTAGGATTTAAACAAGTTCTAGGAATTATTTTTATATTAAAAACTCATTTCTGTAATTAATTAATCAATCCCTCGGATCACTGGACCGCGCGCACTATTACAAAACAACCCAGGGCTTCTGTGTAAAACGCCCGAGACACAGGATGTAGACTCTCGATCGCGGGTTTATTTGTTATAACATCGAGGGCTCTTTTGCAATACGTCAGCCGCGAAGGGGTAAGATCTATTATGAGCCATCTGATCGAACTACCACAGTCGAGATTAGACTATCCCTATGACAAACTGGTATACCACGTGAACCACACAACACCAGATCTGCGGTCACGATTTAATTAAGCCCTAGATCTAATCCTGCGCATTCGTCAGACATCCTACGGTCTGGATCGACTCACGCGAAGGGGGTAAATGCTACTTCTAATCGCAGCCATCCATTAAAAGATCAACGATCCGCGTAGCTTCTTCTACCCCTGACGGATGAATACGGCCGCGCCGTCAGGATCCCATGGCGGAGACAACACCGGAGCACACCGGAGTTGTGGTAATTCTCCCACTGGTGTACTATCCTCCCAACCATAAGGTGCTACGCGCGGAGGAGATGATAGCAAATTCAACAGAAGGGTTCTTACCGATGATTGGGCAACGATGAGGTCTGGCCATGACGTGGGGCGAATCAGGGTGAAGGTTGAACTCCGACGAGCGATTGCCTAAGTCTACGAGGTTTCCCCGACCAAGGATTCACGTGCCCGAGATCCCACGTTGTCTTGTAGTTCCCCAAGACTCCACAAGCTTGCAATCCGACGGTGGCCGACACTCTCTCTATGACGGAGCTCTCCTGGGCGGCATGAAAACCTCAAATCCTGGTGGCTGGGTTGAGGAGTGGATGAGGCGGTCAAGTACCCACGATTTATACACCCACGCGCGGACGTGAGATGCGGTTAGGGGGTTGCCACGACCCGAGATCCACGCGAGGTCCACCATTCACGCACGATCTGTTGCGGAGTTGCGGCGGAAGGGATGACAGCGCGGGTCCCGCCCGACCGCGTGCACGTGTGTACCTGAGGAACGGGGCCCACGGGCAGTGGCCCGATGAGCGCGAGCGTGGGTGACGTGAGATCGAGACGCGGATGCACGCAATTTCTGGCGACGATGACCCACACACCAGCGAGTCAAGGCGAGCAGTGCGCGTGGCAGAGGAGGCATCTGGCGAGCTGGTGTAGTAGAAAGGGAGGTGGGCCGAGGTAGATTGGGCCCAGTACGCGCTGGTTCATTCTTTTTTTTCTTTTTTATTTATTTTCTATCTTTTGATTTCAGATTTAAACTCCTTCCTAAATTTAAAAATCGAGAATTTGAATTCCATTTTATGTTGAGGATTTCACACGGTAATTGAGCACATAAAAAGAAATACTAACATGAAGGAATATATTTATTCATGTATATTTTTCTTTGCATATTCTTTTCCCTTTCTATTTTATTATCTTTTTCTTATTTCTCTTTCTCTCTTTTCTCAATCTTCTAGGGTTTCCTTTAGAACTCAAATTCCAATTTAAGTATCAACAAATTTCCTTTTACATTATTTTTACATTACCACAAAATGCACATACAATAAAACCTCAACATGATACATATTCCATTTTAGTATCATTTGTTTTAATTCATCTCTAAATCTTATGTATGCCCTTTTTATGATGCAAATGAGGCACATAAAATAAGGAATTCACTATTTATTCGTCGTATAAAATTTTGAGTATTACAAATCCTACCCTCTTACAAAGAATCTCGTCCTCGAGATTTAAGAAGATCTAGGGAAAAGGTGAGGAAAATCTATGCGAAGCTCTTCTTCTCTCTCCCAAGTAGCTTCGTCTTCACCGTGGTGACTCCATTGCACTTTGCACATCTTTATCATCTTATTTCTCGTGACATGAGTCAGTGTATCAAGAATCTTGATGGGATACTCAGCATAAGTCAGATCCTCTTGAACACTAAGGTCCTCCATTGGTAGCTGCTCTTTAGGTACCCTGAGACATTTCTTCAGCTGAGATACAAGAAAAACATCATGAACATCCGCAAGATGATCCAGTAACTCCAATTGATATGCCACCTCTCCCACTCGCTTAAGAATTAGGAAGGGTCCAATGAAGCGAGGGAACAACTTTCCTTTGACTTTAAATCTTCTCATACCCTGGAGTGGTGACACCTTCAAATAGACATAATCACCCTCCTTAAACTCTAGCAGTCTTCTCCGGGTATCAGCATAGCTTTTCTGCCTTGACTGCGCAGCTCTCAGATTCTCCCTTATTTGATGGACTTGTTCTTCTGCTTCTTGTATAATCTTAGGCCCAAACAACTGCCTTTCACTAGTTTGATCCCAATACGTGGAGTCCTGCACTTTCTGCCATATAAAGCCTCAAACAGTGACATCTTCAAACTGGCCTGGTAGCTATTGTTATAAGAGAACTCCGCATAAGGCAAACTCTTATCCCAACTTCCACCCAGGTATCTTAAGCGGGTGTAGTAAACCAGCAAGTCTTTGATGTTCCGCTTTCACTCTCTAGCAAACATCACATAGAGCAACATGTGAAGCAACATCCTTCTTTAGCCCATACCACCAATACTTCTGCTTCAAGTCCTGGTACATCTTATTACTACCAGGGTGGATAGAATAAACTGAGTCATGTGCTTCCTTCAATATGGTTTCCCGAAGACTATTGATATCAGGAACACAGATCTGATTCTTGAACCATACAGTGCCTTGCTCATCCTCCGTGAATTCTGGACCTCTACCTTCTGTAATCAGATCCTTAATCTCTTGAATTTTAGCATCACCAACCTGACCTTTCCAAATTTCTTGCTCTAAGGTAGGTTCCAATTCAATGGTTACTCCTTCCGTATGCGTAACAATTCCCAGGTTGAGCCTCTCAAAATATTTTGCTAATTCATCTGGTAGCTGGACAACAATAGCGGAATGAACGTGCTCTTTCCGACTCAAGGCATCTGCAACCAAATTTGCCTTGCCTGGGTGGTAGTGAATCTCCAAATCATAATCCTTAATAAGCTCCAACCAACGGTGTTACCTAAGGTTGAGATCCTTCTGAGTGAATATGTACTTCAAACTCTTATGATCCATGTATACTTGGCACTTAGTTCCCATAATGTAGTGTCTCCAAATCTTAAGCGCAAGCACAACGGCTGCTAGTTCCAAGTCATGAGTGGGGTAGTTCAACTCGTGTTTCCGCAACTGAGGAGACGCGTAGGCAATCACATGTCCTTCTTGCATGAGCACACATCCTAATCCTTGGCCACATGCATCACAATAAATGTTGAATCCCTTCTGTAGATCTGGCATAACCAACACTGGTGGCGACATCAACCTCTTCTTTAATTTATCAAAGCTTTCTTGGCACTTCTCATCCCACTTAAATTCTCTTCCTTTCTCCAGAAGCGAGGTCATAGGCTTAGCAATCTTAGAAAATCCTTCAATAAACCTCCGATAATATCCTGTAAGTCCCAAGAAACTCCAAATCTCAGTAACTATAGTGGGCACTCTCCACTCCATTATCTCCTTAACTTTAGCAGGATCCACTGAAATTCCTCCATTAGAAATAATATGACCAAGAAATGGCACCTCGCCAATCCAAAACTCGCACTTGCTAAACTTGGCGTAGAGTTGATTATCTCGTAGCTTTTGTAGCACCAACCTTAGATGTTCTTCATGATCGCTTTCACTCTTAGAATAGATAAGAATATCGTCGATGAACACCACGAAGAATCTATCCAAATACTCCATAAACACCTTATTCATAAAATTTATAAAATAAGTTGGTGCATTGGTTAATCCAAATGACATAACAGTGAACCCATATAATCCATATCGGGTTGATAAAGTCGTCTTAGGAATATCCGATGGTCTAATCTTCATTTGATGGTATCCCGATCGGAGATCAATCTTCGAGAATACCCTAGCACCTCTCATCTGATCAAATAAATCCTCAATACGGGGTAATGGATACTTGTTCTTCACAGTAACATCATTAAGTGATCTATAATCCACACACATCCGCTGTGATCCATCCTTCTTCTGTACAGATAGTACTGATGCTCTCCAAGGTGAGGAACTCGGACGAATGTACCCTGCCTCCTGTAACTCAGTTAACTGCTTCTTAAGTTCCTTTAATTCTTCTACAGACATCCTGTAAGGTCGCTTAGAAATAGGAGCAGTCCCAGGTAAGAGATCAATAACAAACTCAACTTCCCTATCTGGTGGCATCCTTGGTAACTCCTTTGGAAAGACATCCGGAAAATCTCTAACCACACGGATGTTGTCACCAACAAACTCCTCAGGTATAAAGTATATAGCCCGTTTGGAAGAGGTGGTTACTGCAATTTGAACTTGGAACGCTTCTCCTTTAGGACTAGTAAGTTCTATAGTACCCCTACCACATGCTATAATGGCCTTTGCCTTACTTAACCATGACATACCAAGGATCAGATCTATACTACTGGCCTCTAATATTATAGCAGTAGCTCCAAATTCTCTTCCCAGAATTGTTAATGTCAATCTACGTGTCATTTGATTCGCCTCAATAGGCCCTTTAAGTGTGATTACTATCATTGGTTTTCTCATATTTAGCAGTGGTATCTCATTTGTGTTGGCATATCGAGCAGACATGAAAGAATGTGTAGCACCAGAATTAAATAATATGGTTGCAGGAATGGCATTAATGTAAAACATACCAAGTACGATGTCAGCACCATCAGGGGTAGCATCAACGCTGACTTGATTCACTTTGGCTATAGAATATCCCTTGCCAGGAGTCTATTGCTTGTTCTTAGCTGGTGTACCAGAATTCCCCATCAGACAAGCATTAGCATAGTGCCCAATCTGACTGCATTTGAAGCATGTAGGGCCAGTCTTCTGTCCTGTAGGCCTCGTCGGGGTGCCAGTGGGAGTAACCTGACAAGTAGGAGGTGTCTATGGAGACCCCTGTGGAGCGTACTGAGCTGGGCGTCGTCCTCCTCCTAGACGAGTAGGTGTACCCTGTGGCGAAACATAGCGGGGACGAACACTGCTGCTACCCTGTCCTTATGAGATAGCCTTCCTCTTCAAGTCTCCTAGTTGAACACGCTTGTGTTCAATAGCAAGAGCCTTATCCAGCAGCCTCTGAAATGATGGAAATGTGTGTGCAACCAGTGCATACTATAGGGGTCCATTAAGTCCTTCAATAAAGTGCTCCTGCTTCCTCTCATCCTCAGCAACCTCATCCGGAGCATATCTCGACAGCTGAATGAATTTATCTTTGTACTTGCTGACAGACATGTTGCATTGCTTTAATGACAGAAACTCCTTCTTCTTGATCTTCATCAATCCAGCTAGAATGTGGTAGTTTCTAAACTGTGTACTGAACTCTGCCCAAGTAATAGTATCAGTAGCATCATGGGCAGCAGTATAAGAATCCCACCAGTCAGCAGCAGGACCTGTCAGACGACCAGAGGCATAAAGAACTTTCTCCCGGTCTAAGCATTGGGTGATGTTGAGCATCTTCTCAATTGACTTCAACCAATCATTTGCATCAAGTGGATCTGGTGAACTGGTAAAGGTTGGTGGCTTATGGCTCATAAATTCTCGGTGCTTATCACAAGGTGGAACTGGTGGTGGTGGAGGAGGCAATGATACTTGTTGTTGTTGCTGCTGTTGTTGTTGTTGTTGAAATTGTTGTTGCGGCTGCTGTTGCGCCCTTCTCTCCTGGCGTATCTCTTCTCACTCCTGGCGCAACTCCTGGTGTATCTCTTCTCTTTCCTGGCGCATCTCCTGGCGTTCTTGCTGCATCTGAGTCCGCATATCTGCCATAGTATCCGCCATTTGTTGCATCATCCTCATCTGAGTTGCAACGAATGGGTCAACTCTGCCTGGTGGAGGATTAGGAGGATTCATCTCTGCTGGTTGTGGCTATGGTTGTCTAAATATCCTCCGAGTGTGTTGTCTAGGAGGTAAATCAATTCCACCACCCCTCCTGGTATTGACCATCTGAGTTAGATACACATGGTAAGAGAGAATAGTAGACAAGGCAGTAATTACGAATCAAGTTACTTTGGGGGATTTATTAGCTAAGCAGATTGGTAAGTTACCTACTAAAGCTAATTCTTTACCTTGTGGTGGTAAATGCTAAGATGTCCGTATATAATATTTCAATCAATCAAAGAAGCAAATCAGACATTTATCATCAGAACAATCAAACAACATTTTAAATAAAGAAAATAGTTTTGATTTTGTCTTAGGCCTCCTATCTCCTAAAAAGATCATACATGTAGGATTCCAAGGTGTGAAATCCATCTTGTCTCAGAGCAGAAAAAGTAAGAATGATTAGAGTAGAACGGTAGAAGGTGAGACAGGACCAAGATAAGTGTAGAAAGAATCAGAGTAAGGTAAGTAGGTAAGGGTATTGTCCATTTCTATCTAGATTTCGTCCTACAGTCAACATTTCCTCTGATACCACTTCTGTCACACCCGAATTTAAGGAACAAATCCGGGTGCATCTCATATGTGCACCAAGGAAGAACAACACACATAATAACAGAGTGCATAGAGATAAATGTCATAAATATCATAAATGTACTTATTACATAGCGGAAGTCTTACAAAAATAAATGATAAAATAAAGCGAACTAAATATTATTCCCTGGCGCCACAAAGTTGACTGGGAGACGCCACCTAGATCAAGTCGAATGCCTCAGTGTTGGGCGGCTCCTCTTCGACCACCTGTTCTTCTCCTGTGGGGGGTGTGAGACAACAAGAGTGAGCTCACATACGTTCATAGCTCAACAAGTCGTGGGGAATAATGTGCATGAACTCACCAAAGGTGGGAGTTCATGTGAAGTGTAAGGCTGATCAACAAAATAGAGGCTAAAGCTGAGCATTGCTTTTATAAGTTGGTTAAAATTTTATTAGCAATTACTAAGTGTAAGTAAATACCAAACCTTAATAATAATAAAGAAAGTAATAGTAAAATAATCCCAAATGCGATGCAAATGTTAAATTAAATTTAAGTTCTATAAATTAATCATGTGAGGGTCCGAGCTACTCATGACCGTGAGCACGGCTAGTATACCAGTTTTACACTCTGCAGAGGTTGCGCATCTTTACCCACAAGTCATGTTACCCATCTGCCAAGAGACAGCTAATCCCATACACCTCTACCGAGGAGGCGAGGCAGGGTAACACTACGAGGCCTTTATAAAGTTCCACTAGCTTTAGAAATCCCGCTACAGTTTATAGGAAGCTCCAGTGCAGGAATCCCTCGCCTGACCGCCATCGCAGCAAAATCAACCCAAGGACCTCCCTACACTGACCACTCCCCTATTGCCCTTGCCCCTTTTGGGTAAGGAAGACATCCACTAGCTTTCCTAGTTAATCAGCCAAGGGCGTCCCATTAAACCCTTGTGGTAGCACTATTTTCCCGGGTGGTCGCTCCATGTTCCCATTAACATAATGATCTTAACATGAACAATAATAATAAAAAGATAATAAAAGAGTAATCATGAATAGTATATCTCCATACCCAAATCCACATAAAGCAATAGTAGATACTACCCAAAAATATTTCAGTGGTGAACAAGGTATAAAGATAACCAAAACTGGGGTGACCTAAAGGATCCCATCAAAATTAATCTATGCAGATCATTATAATTAATAAGAATATGGCTGGGAAAAAGTAAGTGATCAAGGGCACAACTTGCCTTCAATGAGCTCCTGCTCAGCTACTTCTATCTGCTGGGCCTCAGGATCCATAGTAGCTTGCTCGTCTACTCACATCAATACAATACATACATAGTATAGCAAAAATTAACATTGCACCAAACATGTAAATAAAATACACAGTAAAAATCTACACAATAAAATAAGAATCTAGGAACAGGAATCATTAATTTTGGAGTTATGGATTTTGAATTATGAATTTCCAAAGGTTTAATGTGCTTTGTACAAGATTAAATAGGATATAAATTTTAATGTGACTTTCATGTCAAAACAGAGGCATTAGGTGATGAACAATAATATTACAAAATTATAGGAACTGGAATGGGTAAATTTGGACTTAGTATGAATTTTCTAGGATTTAAACCAGTTCTAGGAATTATTTTTATATTAAAAACTCATTTCTGTAATTAATTAATCAATCCCTCAGATCACTGGACCGCGCGCACTATTACAAAACAACCCAGGGCTTCTGTGTAAAATGCCCGAGACATAGGATGTAGACTCTGGATCGCGGGTTTATTTGTTATAACATCGAGGGCTCTTTTGCAATACGTCAGCCGCGAAGGGGTAAGATCTATTGTGAGCAGTCCGATCGAACTACTGAAAGGGAAATGTGCCCTTGGGCCATTTCTAAGTATTTTGGTGATTGAGTGCCAACACATGTGCTTAATTGTGAATTTATGTACATGGATGAACAAGGTGCAAATCATGAGATAAAGGTATGTTTCTAAGACTTAGTACATTTGTTTTGTGGACTAACATATTTGTCTAAGTGTTAGAAACAGAAAGAAGAAAAAGAGAAAAGGGGAGAGAAAGACTTGGCTGTGTGCAGCCAAGGCTCAGCTCGGTCTGGAGCACCGGACTGTCCGGTGTGCACCGGACAGTGTCCGGTGCGCCAGGCCTACTCGGCGCGAACTGGCCGCTCTCGGGAATTCGCCGACGGCGTACGGCTAAAATTCACCGGACTGTCCGGTGAGCCAATGGTCGGCCAGGGCCAACGGTCGGCCGCGCAATCCGCGCGGGACACGTGGCCGAGCCAACGGTCGGAAGACGGCACCGGACTGTCCGGTGTGCACCGAACTGTCCGGTGCGCCAACGGCTCTCAGATCTCCGCCGGTCTGCAACGGTCGGGAAGCGCTGGATAAGGAAAGAAATCGGTCACCGGACATGTCCGGTGTGCACCGGACTGTCCGGTGCCCCCGACGACAGAAGGCAAGGATGGCCTTCCGGATTTGCTCTCAACGGCTCCTAGCTGCCTTGGGGCTATAAAAGGAGCCCCTAGGCGCATGGAGGAGACACACAAGCAACTCTTGAGCATTCTTGATCATCCACACAAGTTCTTTGCGCATTCGTTTGTGATTCTAAGTGATTCGAGCTCTGTTCTAGTGTGAACTCTGAGATAGTCATTCGAGCTCGAGTTTTGGCCGTGTGTGTGCGCTTTTGTTGTGGATTTGTGTGTGTTGCTTCCCTCCCTTACTCTGTGCTTTCTTTGTGATCATATACTTGTAAGGGCAAGAGACTCCAATTTGTGGAGATTCCTTGCAAACGGGATAGTGAAAGGAAAAGCAAAACACCGTGGTATTCAAGTGGGTCTTTGGACCGCTTGAGAGGGGTTGATTGCAACCCTCGTCCGTTGGGACGCCACAACGTGGAAGTAGGCAAGCATTGGCTTGGCCGAACCACGGGATAAACCACCGTGTCACCTCTGTCTTGATCTCTTGTGGTATTGTGTTTTGTTGAGACTTCACCTTAGCCACTTGGCAATAATCGTGCTAACACATAACAAGTTTTTGTGGCTTAAGTTTTTACAGGATCACCTATTCACCCCCCCCCCCTCTAGGTGCTCTCAATTGGTATCAGAGCCGTTCTATTCACAAAGGGACTAACCGCCCGAATAGATGGATCCTAAGGGGAAGGGTATTGTGATCAACGACAAAGAAAAGGAGACCTTCGTCAACGAGCCGAAGGACGACAAGCCTACCGACTCCGGCTCGGGCCATAGACGAAAGGAAGGGAAGAAGAAGAAGACGAGGCGTATCAAGGAGATCATCTACTACGACGATAGTGATGAATCCACTTCTTCCCAAAAGGACGACGACAACGACTACAGGAAGACGGTCAATTCGAACTTTTCATTTGATTATTCCCATATTCAACATAGTTCGAATTCGCATTTGCTTTCCATTCCTCTTGGCAAACCTCCACACTTCGATGGGGAGGACTACGGATTTTGGAGTCACAAAATGCGTAGTCACTTATTCTCTCTCCATCCTAGCATATGGGAGATTGTGGAGAACGGAATGAAATTCGATAGCTCGGATAGCCCTATGCTTACAAATGAACAGATTCATAAAAATGCACAGGCTACTACTGTTCTCTTAGCATCTTTGTGCAGGGAAGAGTACAATAAGGTGAGCGGCTTGGACAATGCCAAGCAGATATGGGACACCCTCAAGATCTCTCACGAGGGGAACGACATCACCATGCTCACCAAGATGGAGTTGGTGGAGGGCAAGCTTGGACGGTTCGCCATGATAAGGGGAGAGGAGCCAACTCAGACGTACAACCGGCTCAAGACCCTTATCAACAAAATAAGGAGCTACGGAAGCACGCGTTGGACGGATCACGATGTCGTCCGCCTAATGCTCAGGTCTTTTACCGTACTTGATCCTCATCTCGTGAACAATATTCGTGAGAATCCCAGGTACACGATGATGACGCCCGAGGAAGTGCTTGGAAAATTCGTAAGCGGGCGGATGATGATCAAGGAGGCAAGATACGTCGACGAAGCGTTGAATGGTCCGATCAACGAGCCGCAACCCCTTGCTCTCAAGGCAACACGAAGCAAGGAGGCGCTACCTAGCAAGGTGGCACAGATTGAGGCGGCCGGACTTAATGATGAAGAAATGGCTCTCATCATCAAAAGGTTCAAGACGGCGCTAAATGGTCGCAAGGGGCAGCCAAGCAAGACCAAAGCCAAGGGGAAGCGCTCATGCTTCAAATGCGGTAAGCTTGGTCATTTTATCGCTAACTGTCCCGATAATGAAAGTGACCAGGAAAAGGGGAACAAAAGAGAGAAGAAGAAGCAATACAAGAAGGCAAAGGGCGAGGCGCATCTAGGAAAGGAGTGGGACTCGGATTGCTCCTCCTCCGACTCCGACAACGAAGGACTCGCCGCCACTGCCTTCAACAAATCGGCTCTCTTCCCCAACGAGCGTCTCACTTGCCTTATGGCAAGGGAGAAGAAGGTGAGTACTCAAGACTCCACTTATGCTTCTTCTAGTGATAGTGAGTCTAGTGACGATGATGACATAGATTATTCTTGCTTGTTCAAAGGCTTAGATAGATCTAAGATAGATAAAATCAATGAATTGATTGATGCTTTGAATGAAAAGGATAGGCTTTTAGAGAAGCAAGAGGATTTATTGTATGATGAACATGATAAGTTTATAGAGGCACAAAAATCATATGCTTTAGAAGTGAAAAGAAATGAAGTGCTTTCTAGTGAAATATCTTCTTGTCATGAAACCATTGCTACTTTACAAAGTGTTAACCATGATTTAAATGCTAAATTAGAAGTAACAAATAAATCTAAGTCTTGTGTTGAAAATGTTACAATTTGCACTAGGTGTAAGGATTTTGATGTTAACACTTGTAGCAAACATTTAGTTTCAATTTCAAAACTAAAAGATGAAGTGGCTAGTCTTAATGCCCAACTTAAGACTAGCAAGAGTGAAGTTGAAAAGATAAAATTTGCAAGGGATGCCTATACAATTGGAAGACATCCCTCAATTAAGGATGGGCTTGGCTTCAAGAGGGAAGCCAAGAACTTAACAAGCCATAAGGCTCCCATCTTCGTCAAGGAGAAGGGGAAGGCCCCGATGGCTAGTAATGCTAAAAAGAATCATGCTTTTATGTATTATGATAGGAGACATGCTAGAAATGCTTATAATCATTTTGATTCACATGTTTATGATTCTCATGCAATGTTTGCTTCTAGTTCTTCTTATAATCATGGTAGAGATATGTGTAGGAGAAATGTTGTACATATGCCTAGGAGAGATATTGCTCATGTACCTAGAAAGAATGTTATTCATGCTCCTAGGAAAGTAGTGAATGAACCTTCTACCATTTATTATGCTTGTAATGCTCCCTTTGCTATTTGTAGAAAGGGTAAGAAGGTAGTTGCTAGGAAATTAGGGGCTAGATGCAAGGGAGATAAATCTTGCATTTGGGTCCCTAAAGACATTTGTGCTAACCTTGCAGGACCCAACATGAGTTGGGTACCTAAGACCCAAGCCTAAATTTTCCTTGCAGGTTTATGCATCCGGGGGTTCAAGCTGGATTATCGACAGCGGATGCACAAACCATATGACGGGGGAGAAGAAGATGTTCACCTCCTACGTCAAGAATAAGGATTCCCAAGATTCAATTATATTCGGTGATGGGAATCAAGGCAAGGTAAAAGGGTTAGGTAAAATTGCAATTTCTAATGAGCATTCTATCTCAAATGTATTCTTAGTGGAGAGTCTTGGATATAATTTGCTATCTGTTAGTCAATTATGTCAAATGGGATATAATTGTTTATTTACAAATGTAGATGTGTCTGTCTTTAGAAGATGTGATGGTTCACTAGCTTTTAAGGGTGTACTAGACGGCAAGCTTTATTTAGTTGACTTTGCAAAAGAAGAGGCCGGTCTAGATGCATGCTTAATGGCTAAGACTTGCATGGGCTGGCTGTGGCATCGCCGCTTAGCACATGTGGGGATGAAGAACCTCCACAAGCTTCTAAAGGGAGAACACGTGATAGGTCTAACAAATGTTTATTTCGAAAAAGATAGACCTTGTGCAGCTTGTCAGGCAGGTAAACAAGTAGGAGGAGCACATCACAGCAAGAATGTGATGACCACGTCAAGACCTCTGGAGCTGCTGCATATGGACCTCTTCGGACCCGTCGCCTATCTAAGCATAGGAGGAAGTAAGTATGGTTTAGTTATTGTTGATGACTTTTCCCGCTTCACTTGGGTGTTCTTTTTGCAGGATAAGTCTGAAACCCAAGGGACCCTCAAGCGCTTCCTCAGGAGAGCTCAAAATGAGTTTGAGCTCAAGGTGAAGAAGATTAGGAGCGACAACGGGTCCGAGTTCAAGAACCTTCAAGTGGAGGAGTTTCTTGAGGAGGAAGGGATCAAGCACGAGTTCTCCGCTCCCTACACACCACAGCAAAATGGTGTGGTAGAGAGGAAGAACAGGACGCTAATCGATATGGCGAGGACGATGCTTGGAGAGTTCAAGACCCCCGAGTGCTTTTGGTCGGAAGCCGTGAACACGGCTTGCCACGCCATCAACAGGGTCTATCTTCACCGCCTCCTCAAGAAGACGTCATATGAGCTACTAACCGGTAACAAACCCAATGTATCCTACTTTCGTGTTTTTGGGAGCAAGTGCTACATTCTAGTAAAGAAAGGTAGAAATTCTAAGTTTGCTCCCAAAGCTGTAGAAGGGTTTTTATTAGGTTATGATTCAAATACAAAGGCGTATAGGGTCTTCAACAAATCTTCGGGTTTGGTTGAAGTCTCTAGCGACGTTGTATTTGATGAGACTAATGGCTCTCCAAAAGAGCAAGTTGTTGATTGTGATGATGTAGATGAAGAAGATGTTCCGACGGCCGCTATACGAACCATGGCAATTGGAGACGTTCGGCCACAGGAACAGGATGAACGTGATCAACCTTCTTCCTCAACGACGGTGCATCCCCCAACTCAAGACGATGAACAGGTTCATCAAAAGGAGGCGTGTGATCAAGGGGGAGCACAAGACGATCAAGTGATGGAGGAAGAAGCGCAACCGGCACCTCCAACCCAAGTTCGAGCGATGATTCAAAGGGATCATCCCGTCGACCAAATTTTGGGTGACATTAGCAAGGGAGTAACTACTCGATCTCGATTAGTTAATTTTTGTGAGCATTACTCTTTTGTCTCCTCTATTGAGCCTTTCAGGGTAGAGGAGGCCTTGCTAGATCCGGATTGGGTGTTGGCCATGCAGGAGGAACTCAACAACTTCAAGCGCAATGAAGTTTGGACGCTGGTGCCTCGTCCCAAGCAAAATGTTGTGGGAACCAAGTGGGTGTTCCGCAACAAACAGGACGAGCACGGAGTTGTGACAAGGAACAAGGCTCGACTTGTGGCAAAAGGTTATGCCCAAGTCGCAGGTTTGGACTTTGAGGAGACTTTTGCTCCTGTGGCTAGGCTAGAATCCATTCGCATCTTGCTAGCATATGCCGCTCACCATTCTTTCAGGTTGTACCAAATGGATGTGAAGAGCGCGTTCCTCAACGGGCCAATAAAGGAGGAAGTGTACGTGGAGCAACCCCCTGGCTTCGAGGATGAGCGGTACCCCGACCACGTGTGTAAGCTCTCTAAGGCGCTCTATGGACTTAAACAAGCCCCAAGAGCATGGTATGAATGCCTTAGAGATTTCTTACTTGCTAATGCTTTCAAGGTTGGGAAAGCCGATCCAACTCTTTTCACTAAGACTTGTAATGGTGATTTGTTTGTGTGCCAAATTTATGTCGATGACATAATATTTGGTTCTACTAATCAAAAGTCTTGTGAAGAGTTTGGCAGGGTGATGACGCAGAAATTCGAGATGTCGATGATGGGCGAGTTGAACTACTTCCTTGGGTTCCAAGTGAAGCAACTCAAGGACGGCACCTTCATCTCCCAAACGAAGTACACGCAAGATCTGCTGAAGCGGTTTGGGATGAAGGACGCCAAGCCCGCAAAGACTCCGATGGGAACCGACGGACACACCGACCTCAACAAAGGAGGTAAGTCCGTTGATCAAAAAGCATACCGGTCAATGATAGGATCTCTACTTTATTTATGTGCTAGTAGACCGGATATTATGCTTAGCGTATGCATGTGTGCTAGATTTCAATCCGATCCTAAGGAGTGTCACTTGGTGGCGGTGAAGCGAATTCTTAGATATTTAGTCGCTACGCCTTGCTTCGGGATCTGGTATCCAAAGGGGTCTAACTTTGACTTGATTGGGTACTCAGATTCCGACTATGCTGGATGTAAGGTCGATAGGAAGAGTACATCGGGGACGTGCCAATTCTTAGGAAGGTCCCTGGTGTCATGGAACTCTAAGAAACAAACCTCCGTTGCCCTATCCACCGCTGAGGCCGAGTATGTTGCCGCAGGTCAGTGTTGCGCGCAACTACTTTGGATGAGGCAAACCCTCAGGGACTTTGGCTACAATCTGAGTAAAGTCCCACTCCTATGTGACAATGAGAGTGCTATCCGAATAGCGGAAAATCCTGTTGAGCACAGCCGCACAAAGCACATAGACATCCGGCATCACTTTTTGAGAGACCACCAGCAAAAGGGAGATATCGAAGTGTTTTATGTTAGCACCGAGAACCAGCTAGCCGATATCTTTACCAAGCCTTTAGATGAGAAGACCTTTTGCAGGCTGCGTAGTGAGCTAAATGTCTTAGATTCGCGGAACTTGGATTGAAATATAGCATACATGTATTTATGCCTTTGATCATGTTCATTCTGCACTTTGTTGCTTATTATGGTGCTCAAGTTGTACAAACACTCCCTGGACCTCACAAGTCCGTTGCAAAGTGATGCACATGTTTAGGGGGAGATGTGTTGCAACTTGACCCTTTGAGACTAACCATATGCTTGAGTTTGTTTGATTTAGTCTCAAAGGAGAATTGAAAGGGAAAAGGTGGACTTGGATCATGCAAGACTTCCACTGCACTCCGATGAGAGGGTAACTTATTCCAAGTCCATCTCTGAACTCTTATTGCCATTTGCTCTTAATTGAAGATTTTGGTGAGGCAATGGGGTTAAAGGGCCACAATTGATCCCGTTTTGGTGCTTGATGCCAAAGGGGGAGAAAATAAAGGCCAAAGCAATAAATGGATCAGCTACCACTTGAGAGATTTTGAAAATAGTAGAATAGAGTTTTTGATTTGTCAAAATTCTTAAGTTGTCCCTCTTGTCAAAAGTTGGCTTCTTGTGGGGAGAAGTATTGATTATGGGAAAAAGGGGGAGTTTTTGAAATCCTTGATCAATCACTTTTTGAATGACTCTCTTTATGCTTAAACATGTGTGTTTAACTTAGAGATAGAGATTTGTGTTTGATTTGCAAAAACAAACCAAGTGGTGGCAAAGGATGATCCATATATGCCAAAATTGATTCAAAATAAATTTAAGTGTTATTTGAATTGAGTTTGCACTTGTTCTAGTGGCTTTATGTTGTGTTGGCATAAATCACCAAAAAGGGGGAGATTGAAAGGGAAATGTGCCCTTGGGCCATTTCTAAGTATTTTGGTGATTGAGTGCCAACACATGTGCTTAATTGTGAATTTATGTACATGGATGAACAAGGTGCAAATCATGAGATAAAGGTATGTTTCTAAGCCTTAGTACATTTGTTTTGTGGACTAACATATTTGTCTAAGTGTTAGAAACAGAAAGAAGAAAAAGAGAAAAGGGGAGAGAAAGACTTGGCTGTGTGCAGCCAAGGCTCAGCTCGGTCTGGAGCACCGGACTGTCCGGTGTGCACCGGACAGTGTCCGGTGCGCCAGGCCTACTCGGCGCGAACTGGCCGCTCTCGGGAATTCGCCGACGGCGTACGGCTAAAATTCACCGGACTGTCCGGTGTGCACCGGACTGTCCGGTGAGCCAATGGTCGGCCAGGGCCAACGGTCGGCCGCGCAATCCGCGCGGGACACGTGGCCGAGCCAACGGTCGGAAGACGGCACCGGACTGTCCGGTGTGCACCGGACTGTCCGGTGCGCCAACGGCTCTCAGATCTCCGCCGGTCTGCAACGGTCGGGAAGCGCTGGATAAGGAAAGAAATCGGTCACCGGACATGTCCGGTGTGCACCGGACTGTCCGGTGCCCCCGACGACAGAAGGCAAGGATGGCCTTCCGGATTTGCTCTCAACGGCTCCTAGCTGCCTTGGGGCTATAAAAGGAGCCCCTAGGCGCATGGAGGAGACACACAAGCAACTCTTGAGCATTCTTGATCATCCACACAAGTTCTTTGCGCATTCGTTTGTGATTCTAAGTGATTCGAGCTCTGTTCTAGTGTGAACTCTGAGATAGTCATTCGAGCTCGAGTTTTGGCCGTGTGTGTGCGCTTTTGTTGTGGATTTGTGTGTGTTGCTTCCCTCCCTTACTCTGTGCTTTCTTTGTGATCATATACTTGTAAGGGCAAGAGACTCCAATTTGTGGAGATTCCTTGCAAACGGGATAGTGAAAGGAAAAGCAAAACACCGTGGTATTCAAGTGGGTCTTTGGACCGCTTGAGAGGGGTTGATTGCAACCCTCGTCCGTTGGGACGCCACAACGTGGAAGTAGGCAAGCATTGGCTTGGCCGAACCACGGGATAAACCACCGTGTCACCTCTGTCTTGATCTCTTGTGGTATTGTGTTTTGTTGAGACTTCACCTTAGCCACTTGGCAATAATCGTGCTAACACATAACAAGTTTTTGTGGCTTAAGTTTTTACAGGATCACCTATTCACCCCCCCCCTCTAGGTGCTCTCAACTACCACGGTCGAGATTAGACTATCCCTATGACAAATCGGTATACCACGTGAAGCACACAACGCCAGATCTGCGGTCACGATTTAATTAAGCCCCAGATCTAATCCTAGCATTCGCCAGACATCCTACGGTCTGGATTGACTCACGCGAAGGGGGTAAATGCTACTTCTAATCGCAGCCATCCATTAAAAGATCGACAATCCAGGTAGCTTCTTCTACCCCCGATGGATGAATACGGCCGCGCCGTCAGGATCCCACGGCGGAGACAACACCGGAGCAGACCGGAGTTGTAGTGATTCTCCCACTGGTGTACTATCCTCCCAACCGTAAGGTGGTACGCGCAGAAGGGTTCTTACCGGTGATTGGGCAATGATGAGGTCTGGCCGCGACGTGGGGCGGATCAGGGTGAAGGTTGAACTCCGACGAGCGATTGCCTAAGTCTGCGAGGTTTCCCTGACCAAGGATTCACACGCCCGAGATCCCATGTTGTCTTGTAGTTCCCTGCGACTCCACAAGCTTGCAATCCGACGGTGGCCGACACTCTCTCTACGACGGAGCTCTCCTGGGCGGCGTGAAAACCTCAAATCCTGGTGGCTGGGTTGAGGAGCGGATGAGGCGGTCAAGTACCCATGATTTATACACCCACGCGCGGACGTGAGATGCGGTTAGGGGGTTGCCATGACCTGAGATCCACGCGAGGTCCGCCATTCACGTGCGATCTGTTGCAGAGTTGCGGCGGAAAAGATGACAGCGCGGGTCCCGCCCGACCGCGTGCACGCGAGTACTTGAGGAACAGGGCCCACGGGCAGAGGCCCAATGAGCGCGAGCGTGGGCGACGTGAGATCGATACGTGGATGTAATACTCCAAGTTGTATACCAAGAATAATAGAGAGTTATTCTCAATTTTGTATGTCTCATTTGCATCATGAAAAGAGCCTACACAAAATTTAAGAGGTTAATTCCAACAAATGATAAAACAATTTTGCATCATGTTGGAATTTTATTGTTTGTGCATTAAATAAAATAATAATGTTAATAATAATAATAAAACAATGATTCTAAAGGTTGAATTGATCCCTAAATTAAAATTTAGGGGTTTGAAAATAAGAAGAATAGGAAAGACATAGAAATACAAAAATATGAATATTCTTAGGCTTACTACTTTTTACTGTACAAATATAGTGTAAATGTGGTCACAAAATTTTGAATTTAAAACTTGGATCCAAATTGGATTAGAAAGTGGAGAAAAAGGAAGAAAAACAGAAAATATAAAAAAGAAAAGGATAAAAACGATACATGGGCCAACTGCATTCCATCCGGCCCACTCAGGAAAACACACCATGGCGGCCCAATTACCCACTCCCGCGGCGCCGACATGTGGGCTCCACTTGGCAGCCCCCTCCCGCGCCTACTGCCTTCGCTTACGCCGACACGCGGGACCGGCGTGTTTGACTCGCCGACACGCGGGACCCACCTGTCATCTCTTCGTTCTGCCGTCAACCAACGACGCGAAGGCCGCGGTGAGGATGTCGCGCACGACCCGTTCCGTCGAGCCTATAAGCTCAGGAGTTCCTTTCCCCCTCTGGACTGCAACACGCCCGTGAATTCCTCCCCCATCAAACGCTCCCAACGCCAGAACCCAAGCTGCGCGGCGCTCGGTAGAAATCAGCCACGCGTGACCGACGGGGGAATCGCGCCTGCGCCACCAATTGGTCTCGGTGTGTGGCTTCAGGGCGTTCGGTTGGCCATCGCGGACGTGCGGGTGGTCATCGGAGGAGTAGAAGGGCACCACAACTCCGGCAATTGCTCGTCGTCGCCGCGCTTCCATCTCCGCCCGCTGCTCACCGTGGACAGCTCGCTTGTGCCAACAATTCCCGGTAAGAAACCCTCGCCCAAACCCGCTTTCACATCCGCAACGTGTAGCAGAAGTTAATTTATGTTTGGAGCCCCCGAACCGGAGAATTGCATCGCCGGTGGTGAGCCTCGCCGCCGTCGGGCATTTGGGGGGAATTGGGCGGAGGAGGACGACGGGATGTGGACGGTTGATCAATGGATCAACGGTTCCGATCATATTGCGGGTTGGGTGATGTCTGAGCCATTGGATCGATCACGGGCGGTTCAGATTAAAGAACTGCGTACCGTTTCACTCAGGGCGATCATGGCCGTTAGATCTGGATCGGACGAGCAGAGTTAGATTTAGAGTAATAAAATCCGCACCGTAGATCTCTGATCCGAGGGGTAGCATTGCGTACCGGTTCGTTAAGTGATTCGATCTAATCGTGACCGTCAGATAGTGATCCTGCGGCCAGGATCGTTGGATACCCCTTCGGCCGGGTCGTTTTGCATAAGAGTCCCTGGACTTTGCGGAAATCAACCTGCGGTCCACCTGTATAGTGCGCTGAGTCTTAGAAATTCTTACCCGAAACCCCCTGTGTTTTACAGAAAATGAGGCCCGATCCAGAGAGTATTAGAAATCAGAAATTAATATCTGAAATTAATTTTTAGTGCATAAATAAATGTTAAAACTTGTTTAATTCATAGTAAATGCATATGAACTCCAAATTAGACCATTCCAGTTCCTAAATTTTCATAAAATTATTGTCTATCTATTTGTGCCTCTGTTCTGGCATGACAAACACATTAAAATTATTCTTTCACTTAATCTTGTATTAAATGCATAAAACCTTAGAAAATCCATAACTTAAAATATATAACTCCAATTTTGATGATTCCAGTTCCTGTGATCTTATTTTAATGTCTAGTTTATTACTGTATATTCTATTTGCATGTTTGATGTGATGTTAATTTATGCTATACCATGTATGTATTGTATTGATGCGAGTAGACGAGCAACCCACTGTGGAACCTGGGCTTCAACAAGTTGAAGTAGCTGAGCAGGAGCTCGTGGAAGGCAAGTTGTGCCCTTGATCACTTCTTTTACCTATTCATGTTCTTATTAATCATAATGATCTGCATAGGATAATTTTGCTGGGACCCAATAGGATGCCCTAGATTTTGACTATCTTTATACCTTGCTTCACCACTGGTTTTACTACTAAAGTTTTGGGTAGTACATGCTATTGCTTTATGTGGATTTGGGTATAGAGATATTCATCACTCATTGTTATACTATTTATTGTTATCTGCTTTATTCTTCCTTGTTCATGTTAAGATCATTATGTTAATGGGAACATGGAGAACCACCCGGGAAAACAGTGCTACCACAAGGGTTTAATGGGACGCCCTTGGCTGATTAACTAGGAAAGCTAGGGGAGGGCTACCTTACCCGAAAGGGGCAAGGGCAGTAGGGGAGTGGTCAGTGTAGGGAGGTCCCTGGTTGATTTTGCTGCGATGGCGGTCAGCCAGGAACCCTGCACTGGAACTTCCTATAAACTGTAGCGGGTAGTCTGAAGCTAGTGGAACTTTGTAAAGGCCTCGTAGTGGTACCCTGCCTCGCTTCCTAGGTAGAGGTGTATGGAGTCTGATCAACTCTGTGGCAAATGGGTAACACGACTTGTGGGTAAAGATGCGCAACCTCTGCAGAGTGTAAAACTGGTATACTAGCCGTGCTCACGGTCATGAGCGGCTCGGACACTCACATGATTAAATTATGGAACTTAAACTTAACCTGTCATTTCATTGCATTTGGGATTATTTTATTATTACTTTTACTTATTATTACTATGGTTTGGTATTCACTTACACTTAGTAACTGCTAATAAAATTTTGACCAACTTATAAAAGCAATGCTCAGCTTCAGCCTTTATTTCATTGATCAGCCTTGCACTTCATGAACTCCCACCTTTGGTGAGTTCATGCCACATTATTCCCCACGACTTGTTGAGCTATGAACGTATGTGAGCTCACCCTTGCTGTCTCACACCCCCCCACAGGAGAACAGGTGGTTCAGGAGGAGCCTCAAAGCGAGGAGTATGATCTGATCTAGGTGGCGTTTCTCAGTCGACATTGGCGCCGTCGATCCTTAGTTCGTTTTACATTTATCTTTATTTTGTAATAAGTCTTCCGCTATGTAATAAATACTCTAATGTTTTATGACATTTATCTCTATACACTCTGTTATTATATATGTTGTCTTCTTTGGCGCATGTATGAGATGCACCCGGCTTTGTTCTTTAAAACCGGGTGTTACAGAAGTGGTATCAGAGGAAATGTTGACTGTAGGACGAGACCTAGATAGAAATGGACAACCCTTACCTACTTATCTTACTCTGATTCATTCTACACTCACCTTACTCTGATTCATTCCATACTTACCTTATCTTGATCCTGTCTCACCTTCTACTGATCTACTCTGATCATTCTTACCTTTTCTACTCTGAGACAAGATGGATTTCAAACCTTGGAATCCCTACCCCTATGACAATTTTAAGAGATAGGAAGCCTAAGACAAAATTAAAACTATTTTCTCTATTAAAAATGTTGGTTGATTGTTCTGATGATCAATGCCTGATTTGCTTCTTTGATTGATTGAAATAGTATAGATGGACATCTTAGCATGTACCACTATAAGGTATTATATTAGCTTTAGTAGGTGACACACTAATCTGTTTAGCTAATAAATCCCCCAAAGTAACATGATTGTAATTACTGCCTTGTCTACTGCTCTTTCTTACCATATGTATCTAACTCAGATGGTCAATACCAGGAGGGGTGGTGGAATTGACTTGCCTCCTAACCAACACACTCGAAGACAACCTCAGCCACAGCCTGCAGGGATGAATCCTCCTAATCCTCCACCAGGCGGAGTTGACCCACTGGTTGCTGCTCAGATGGCGGTGATGCAGCAAATGGCAGACACCATGGCTGATATGCGTGCTCAGATGCAGCAAGAACGCCAGGAGATGCGTCAAGAAAGAGAAGATATACGCCAGGAGTTGCGCCAGGAGAGAGATGAGATACGTCAAGAAAGGAGGGCGCAACAACAGCAGCTGCAACAACAACTTCAACAACAGCAGCAACAGCAGCAAGTGCCATTGCCTCCACCACCACCACCAGTTCCACCTCGTGATAAGCACCGGGAGTTTATGAGTCATAAGCCACCTACATTCGCTAGCTCACCTGATCCACTGGACGCGGATGATTGGTTGAAGTCAATTGAGAAGATGCTGAATATTGCACAATGCACTGACCGGGAGAAGGTTTTATATGCTTCTGGATGTCTGACTGGTCCTGCTGCTGACTGGTGGGATTCTTATACTGCTGCCCATGATGCTGCGGATACTATTACTTGGGCAGAGTTCAGTACGCAATTCAGAAACTACCATATTCCAGCTGGTATGATCAAGATCAAGAAGAAGGAGTTTCTGTCGCTGAAGCAAGGAAGTATGTCGGTCAGCGAGTACCGCGACAAGTTTATTCAGCTATCCAGATATGCTCCGGAGGAAGTTGCTGAAGATGAGAGGAAACAGGAGCACTTTATTGAAGGACTAAATGGACCCTTGCAGTACGCACTGGTGGCACACACCTTTCCATCCTTTCAGAGGCTATTGGATAAGACTCTTGCTATTGAACACAAGCGTGTTCAACTGGGTGATTTGAAGAGGAAGGCTATCTCACAAGGACAGGGTAGCAGCAGTGTTCGTCCTCGCTACAGTTCACCACAGGGTACACCGACTCGACCAGGAGGACCACGCCCAGTTCAGCAATCACCACTGAGGACTCCACCTCCTCGACAGGCTACTCCCACGGGCACCCCGACGAAGTTTGCAGGACAGAGTCCGGGCACTCAATGTTTCAAGTGTGGGAAGATTGGTCATTATGCAAATGTCTGCCCACAGAGGATTGCTACTACTCCAGCTCAGAACAAGCAACAGACCCCTGGCAAGGGATATTCTATAGCCAGGGTGAATCAAGTCAGCGTTGATGATACTCCTGATGGTGGTGACCTCGTAATTGGAATGTTTTATGTTAATGCAATTCCTGCAACAATATTATTTGATTCTGGTGCTACACATTCATTCATGTCTGCTCGTTATGCCAACACAAATGAAATACCACTGCTAAATATGAGAAAACCCCTGATAGTAATTACACCTAAAGGGCCTGTTGAGGCGAATCAAATGACACGTAGATTGACCTTGACCATTATGGGTAGAGAATTTGGAGCTACTGCTATAGTATTAGAGTCGAGCAGTATAGATCTGATCCTTGGTATGTCATGGCTAAGAAAGGCAAAGGCCGTTATAGCATGTGGTAGAGGTACCATAGAACTCACTACCACTAAAGGAGAAAGATTTCAAGTTAATATTGCAGTAACCTCCTCATCCATGCGTGCAATGTTCTTTATGCCTGAGGAGTTTGTTGGTGACAACATCCGGGTGGTTAGAGATTTTCCGGATGTCTTTCCAGAGGAGTTACCAGGGATGCCACCTGATAGAGAAGTTGAGTTTGTGATTGATCTCTTACCTGGAACCGCCCCTATTTCTAAACGGCCATATAGAATGTCCGTAGAGGAGTTGAAGGAACTGAAGAAGCAGTTGACGGAGTTACAAGAGGCTGGTTACATTCGTCCAAGTTCCTCACCTTGGGGAGCACCGGTGTTATTTGTGCAGAAGAAGGATGGATCGCAGCGGATGTGTGTGGATTATAGATCTCTTAATGATGTTACGGTGAAGAACAAGTATCCGTTGCCCCGTATTGAGGATTTATTTGATCAGATGCGAGGTGCAAGAGTATTTTCGAAGATTGATCTCCGATCCGGTTACCATCAGATGAGGATTAGACCATCGGATATTCCCAAGACGGCTTTCTCGACTCGATATGGATTATATGAGTTTACGGTTATGTCATTTGGATTAACCAATGCACCAGCATATTTCATGAATTTGATGAACAAGGTGTTTATGGAGTACTTGGACAGATTCGTCGTGGTGTTCATCGACGATATTCTTATCTATTCTAGGAATGAAGGTGATCATGAACAACATCTGAGGTTGGTGCTACAGAAGTTACGAGATAATGAGCTCTACGCTAAGTTTAGCAAGTGTGAGTTTTGGATTGACAAGGTGCCATTCCTTGGTCATATTATTTCTAATGGAGGAATAGCAGTGGATCCTGCTAAAGTGAAGGAGATTATGGAATGGAGAGTGCCCACTACAGTTACTGAGATTCGGAGTTTCTTGGGACTCGCAGGATATTATCGGAGATTTATTGAGGGATTCTCTAAGATTGCCAAGCCTATGACATCGCTTTTGGAAAAAGGAAGAGAATTTAAGTGGGATGAGAAGTGCCAAGAAAGCTTTGATCAATTGAAGGAGAGATTGATGTCACCTCCAGTATTGATTATGCCAGATCTACAGAAGGGATTTGACATTTATTGTGATGCATGTGGCCAAGGACTTGGATGTGTGCTTATGCAAGAAGGCCATGTGATTGCCTATGCATCTCGTCAGTTGCGGAAGCATGAATTGAACTACCCCACTCATGATTTAGAGCTGGCAGCAGTTGTGCATGCATTGAAGATTTGGAGACATTACATTATGGGAACTAAGTGCCAAGTGTACACGGATCATAAGAGTTTGAAGTATATATTCACTCAGAAGGATCTCAACCTCAGGCAACGTCGTTGGTTGGAGCTTATTAAAGATTATGATTTGGAGATTCACTATCATCCAGGCAAGGCGAATTTGGTTGCAGATGCCTTGAGTCGGAAGGAGCATGTTCACTCCGCTTTTGTTGTCCAGCTACCCGATGAATTAGCAAAAGATTTTGAGAGACTCAACTTGGGAATTGTTACACACACTGAAGGAGTCACCATTGAATTGGAACCTACCTTGGAGCAAGAGATTCGTAAAGGTCAGGTTGGTGATGCTAAAATCCAAGAGATTAAGGATCTAATCACGGATGGTCGTGTTCCGGAATTCACGGAGGACGAGCAAGGTACCATATGGTTCAAAGATCGGATATGTGTTCCAGAGATTGATAGCCTCCGTGAGACTATATTGAAAGAAGCCCATGATTCTGATTATTCTATCCACCCTGGAAGCACTAAGATGTATCAAGATTTGAAGCAAAAGTATTGGTGGTATGGACTGAAAAGAGATGTGGCTGCTCATGTGGCTAAGTGTGATGTATGTCAAAGAGTTAAGGCCGAACATCAAAGACCCGCTGGACTGTTGCACCCATTGAAGATACCCGAGTGGAAATGGGAAGAAATTGGTATGGATTTCATTGTTGGACTACCCCGCACTCCAGCAGGATATGACTCTATTTGGGTAATTGTGGACAGATTGACAAAAGTGGCTCATTTCATACCTGTGAGGACTAATTACACGGGAGCCAAGCTAGCAGAATTGTATATGACTCGGATAGTTTGTCTACATGGAGTGCCTAAGAAGATCGTGTCTGATCGAGGATCACAGTTTACTTCTCGATTTTGGAAGAAGTTGCATGAGAGCTTGGATACAAAGTTGAATTTTAGTTCAGCCTACCATCCCCAGACTGATGGACAGACAGAGAGAACCAATCAAGTGCTGGAAGATATGTTAAGAGCTTGTGCTCTCAAGCATGGTGGCAGTTGGGAGAAGAGCTTACCCTATGCTGAGTTTTCTTATAATAATAGCTATCAGGCCAGTTTGAAGATGTCACCATTTGAAGCTCTGTATGGTAGAAAATGCAGGACTCCACTGTATTGGGATCAAACTGGAGAAAGACAGTTCTTTGGACCTGAGCTTATTCAAGAGGCAGAGGAACAAGTTCGAATGATAAGAGAAAATTTGAGAATTGCACAATCAAGGCAAAAGAGTTATGCTGATAATAGGAGAAGACTACTGGAGTTTAAGAAGGGTGATCATGTCTACTTGAAGGTGTCACCACTTCGTGGTATGAGGAGATTTAAAGTTAAAGGGAAGTTGTCCCCTCGCTTCATTGGACCTTTCTTGATCTTAAAGCGAGTGGGTGAAGTTGCATATCAACTAGAGCTACCCGATCATCTGTCAGATGTACATGATGTGTTTCATGTGTCTCAGCTAAAGAAGTGCCTCAGGGTACCTGAGGAGCAGCTACCAATGGAGGACCTTAGTGTTCAAGAGGATTTGACTTATGCTGAATACCCTATCAAGATTTTGGACACTTTGACTCGAGTTACAAGAAATAAGGTGATAAAGATGTGCAAAGTTCAATGGAGCCACCACGGTGAAGATGAAGCAACTTGGGAAAGAGAAGAAGAGCTTCGCATAGATTTTCCCCATCTTTTCCCTAGTCCTTCTTAAATCTCGAGGACGAGATTATTTTTAAGGGGGTAGGATTTGTAATACTCCAAGTTGTATACCAAGAATAATAGAGAGTTATTCTCAATTTTGTATGTCTCATTTGCATCATGAAAAGAGCCTACACAAAATTTAAGAGGTTAATTCCAACAAATGATAAAACAATTTTGCATCATGTTGGAATTTTATTGTTTGTGCATTAAATAAAATAATAATGTTAATAATAATAATAAAACAATGATTCTAAAGGTTGAATTGATCCCTAAATTAAAATTTAGGGGTTTGAAAATAAGAAGAATAGGAAAGACATAGAAATACAAAAATATGAATATTCTTAGGCTTACTACTTTTTACTGTACAAATATAGTGTAAATGTGGTCACAAAATTTTGAATTTAAAACTTGGATCCAAATTGGATTAGAAAGTGGAGAAAAAGGAAGAAAAACAGAAAATATAAAAAAGAAAAGGATAAAAACGATACATGGGCCAACTGCATTCCATCCGGCCCACTCAGGAAAACACACCATGGCGGCCCAATTACCCACTCCCGCGGCGCCGACATGTGGGCTCCACTTGGCAGCCCCCTCCCGCGCCTACTGCCTTCGCTTACGCCGACACGCGGGACCGGCGTGTTTGACTCGCCGACACGCGGGACCCACCTGTCATCTCTTCGTTCTGCCGTCAACCAACGACGCGAAGGCCGCGGCGAGGATGTCGCGCACGACCCGTTCCGTCGAGCCTATAAGCTCAGGAGTTCCTTTCCCCCTCTGGACTGCAACACGCCCGTGAATTCCTCCCCCATCAAACGCTCCCAACGCCAGAACCCAAGCTGCGCGGCGCTCGGTAGAAATCGGCCACGCGTGACCGACGGGGGAATCGCGCCTGCGCCACCAATTGGTCTCGGTGTGTGGCTTCAGGGCGTTCGGTTGGCCATCGCGGATGTGCGGGTGGTCATCGGAGGAGTAGAAGGGCACCACAACTCCGGCAATTGCTCGTCGTCGCCGCGCTTCCATCTCCGCCCGCTGCTCACCGTGGACAGCTCGCTTGTGCCAACAATTCCCGGTAAGAAACCCTCGCCCAAACCCGCTTTCACATCCGCAACGTGTAGCAGAAGTTAATTTATGTTTGGAGCCCCCGAACCGGAGAATTGCATCGCCGGTGGTGAGCCTCGCCGCCGTCGGGCATTTGGGGGGAATTGGGCGGAGGAGGACGACGGGATGTGGACGGTTGATCAATGGATCAACGGTTCCGATCATATCGCGGGTTGGGTGATGTCTGAGCCATTGGATCGATCACGGGCGGTTCAGATTAAAGAACTGCGTACCGTTTCACTCAGGGCGATCATGGCCGTTAGATCTGGATCGGACGAGCAGAGTTAGATTTAGAGTAATAAAATCCGCACCGTAGATCTCTGATCCGAGGGGTAGCATTGCGTACCGGTTCGTTAAGTGATTCGATCTAATCGTGACCGTCAGATAGTGATCCTGCGGCCAGGATCGTTGGATACCCCTTCGGCCGGGTCGTTTTGCATAAGAGTCCCTGGACTTTGCGGAAATCAACCCGCGGTCCACCTGTATAGTGCGCTGAGTCTTAGAAATTCTTACCCGAAACCCCCTGTGTTTTACAGAAAATGAGGCCCGATCCAGAGAGTATTAGAAATCAGAAATTAATATCTGAAATTAATTTTTAGTGCATAAATAAATGTTAAAACTTGTTTAATTCATAGTAAATGCATATGAACTCCAAATTAGACCATTCCAGTTCCTAAATTTTCATAAAATTATTGTCTATCTATTTGTGCCTCTGTTCTGGCATGACAAACACATTAAAATTATTCTTTCACTTAATCTTGTATTAAATGCATAAAACCTTAGAAAATCCATAACTTAAAATATATAACTCCAATTTTGATGATTCCAGTTCCTGTGATCTTATTTTAATGTCTAGTTTATTACTGTATATTCTATTTGCATGTTTGATGTGATGTTAATTTATGCTATACCATGTATGTATTGTATTGATGCGAGTAGACGAGCAACCCACTGTGGAACCTGGGCTTCAACAAGTTGAAGTAGCTGAGCAGGAGCTCGTGGAAGGCAAGTTGTGCCCTTGATCACTTCTTTTACCTATTCATGTTCTTATTAATCATAATGATCTGCATAGGATAATTTTGCTGGGACCCAATAGGATGCCCTAGATTTTGACTATCTTTATACCTTGCTTCACCACTGGTTTTACTACTAAAGTTTTGGGTAGTACATGCTATTGCTTTATGTGGATTTGGGTATAGAGATATTCATCACTCATTGTTATACTATTTATTGTTATCTGCTTTATTCTTCCTTGTTCATGTTAAGATCATTATGTTAATGGGAACATGGAGAACCACCCGGGAAAACAGTGCTACCACAAGGGTTTAATGGGACGCCCTTGGCTGATTAACTAGGAAAGCTAGGGGAGGGCTACCTTACCCGAAAGGGGCAAGGGCAGTAGGGGAGTGGTCAGTGTAGGGAGGTCCCTAGTTGATTTTGCTGCGATGGCGGTCAGCCAGGAACCCTGCACTGGAACTTCCTATAAACTGTAGCGGGTAGTCTGAAGCTAGTGGAACTTTGTAAAGGCCTCGTAGTGGTACCCTGCCTCGCTTCCTAGGTAGAGGTGTATGGAGTCTGATCAACTCTGTGGCAAATGGGTAACACGACTTGTGGGTAAAGATGCGCAACCTCTGCAGAGTGTAAAACTGGTATACTAGCCGTGCTCACGGTCATGAGCGGCTCGGACACTCACATGATTAAATTATGGAACTTAAACTTAACCTGTCATTTCATTGCATTTGGGATTATTTTATTATTACTTTTACTTATTATTACTATGGTTTGGTATTCACTTACACTTAGTAACTGCTAATAAAATTTTGACCAACTTATAAAAGCAATGCTCAGCTTCAGCCTTTATTTCATTGATCAGCCTTGCACTTCATGAACTCCCACCTTTGGTGAGTTCATGCCACATTATTCCCCACGACTTGTTGAGCTATGAACGTATGTGAGCTCACCCTTGCTGTCTCACACCCCCCCACAGGAGAACAGGTGGTTCAGGAGGAGCCTCAAAGCGAGGAGTATGATCTGATCTAGGTGGCGTTTCTCAGTCGACATTGGCGCCGTCGATCCTTAGTTCGTTTTACATTTATCTTTATTTTGTAATAAGTCTTCCGCTATGTAATAAATACTCTGATGTTTTATGACATTTATCTCTATACACTCTGTTATTATATATGTTGTCTTCTTTGGCGCATGTATGAGATGCACCCGGCTTTGTTCTTTAAAACCGGGTGTTACAGTGGATGCACGCAGTTTCTGGCGACGATGACCCACACACCAGCGAGTCAAGGCGAGCAGTGCGCGTGGCAGAGGAGGCGTGTGGCGAGCTGGTGTAGTAGAAAGGGAGGTGGGTCGAGGTAGATTGGGCCCAGTACGTGCTGGTTCATTCTCTTTTTTTCTTTTTTTTATTTATTTTCTATCTTTTAATTTCAGATTTAAACTCCTTCCTAAATTTAAAAATCGAGAATTTGAATTCCATTTTATGTTGGGGATTTCACACAGTAATTGAGCACATAAAAAGAAATACTAACATGAAGGAATATATTTATTCATGTATATTTTTCTTTGCATATTCTTTTCCCTTTCTATTTTATTCTCTTTTTCTTATTTCTCTTTCTCTCTTTTCTCAATCTTCTAGGGTTTCCTTTAGAACTCAAATTCCAATTTAAGTATCAACAAATTTCCTTTTACATTATTTTTACATTACCACAAAATGCACATACAATAAAACCTCAACATAATGCTTATTCCATTTTAGTATCATTTGTTTTAATCCATCTCTAAATCTTATGTATACCCTTTTTATGTTGCAAATGAGGCACATAAAATAAGGAATTCACTATTTATTCCTCGTATAAAATTTTGAGTATTACACCAAGTGTTTCAATAAAGTCTTACAAAGCTTAACTTGGCCATAATACAATAAAGAACTAAAGAAGAGGCTCTATCTAATGAGATGTTTTAGATGCAACAAACTTGACTTCCTTCAGAGGCCTTCAATTTTGTTGTCTGAGCAGTCTAAAGTGAAGCCTTCTTGAATTCTTGGTAATTTCATACCATAGTAATGAGGGAGAGAAATACCCAAGGTAGAGCTGCTAGCCTCTATCATCCTAGCCTAACCTAAGTCACGGACATGCCCAAGAAGCCTCTATAGTCTGCAAATCAGTTAGGCCTTTTCGAGCATCAGACTCGTAAACCATGTCATCATGGATTTTATAAGGACCTTATTACCTTTGAGTTCTTGTTGGATAACTATAAGACGAAGGAAATGTAAAGACACACTAGAATCTAGAAATAAGGAGTGATAGTTGACTTACTCTTCTTTGCCAAGGCAGTGTCCTTAGCTTTATTGCCAAAATTTGATTTCTTAGCCAGAACTTTTTCTGTGGCTCTATCTTGATCTACACTATTCTTGCAAGCAGTCAAACATTTCTCCATATCAGCACCTTTTGTCTTCTAATATTACTTTCACATCTTGAAGACCCTAGAGTACCTTAGGCGTGATGCCACTAGCTTTTGAAAGCTATACACAAAAGTCAGATATTTGAAACATAAGAGACTCAAAATCAACTAGAGGACTTGGCTACATACCTTCCAACTCAACCGAATTAGCCTCAAGCCAATCTCGTAAGGACTCGATTGTTTATTTGCTTAGAGTTGTACTTCTTATCTTGTTCAAGGTTGAGCCTAGTGGACTCACATGTTTGCAATTTCTTCTAAGTTAGCATTTGAAGAAGGGACTCCTCTTCTAACTCATTTAGGATCTCATAAAGGCAATATTATCAAAGGCAGAAATTCACAAGATAAGTGGAGACATGCTAACATACTTGCTACAGTCGAGGGAACTCGGCCACATATTGACAGGCTTTTTGAAGCTGACGTAGGTCTCTAGCTAAATCAATATTTCCCATCATGTGCTTCTAGAACTTCCTAGAGAGCTAATTTTGAGCTATCTCTAAGATGAGTTCCCTAATGTCCTGATGGCCTTCTTTAATTATTGGTCTATAAAAGTCACATTGGTCATGAATTACGCAAGAAAGAAATTCAAGATGTTGATTGAAAGAGACAATTACCAATGGCTTGTTTTGTTAGGGTTTTTCCTATACTTGATGGGGCAACAACACTTTATGCACCTGGTATTGCTTGTTTAGGATTGCCTTCACATAGCGTTGTAGGCTTAGGATGTTTTTCTTCAGGACCAAGTCCTTAGGGGCTCCGGTGGACATGGCACCAGTTGGCACACTAGTGACCGAATACTTCTCTTATAGGACAAAACATATGTTGTCCTTTGGCAATTCTGTTGCTTTGCTAACAAGATCAAGAATTACACTCACACTCTTCTTATGAAAGGAATATTGGATAATTAGAAGATGTACCTTGTTGATCACTTGAGTCTTTCTCAGGTTTAGAACTAGCAATTGAGTCATCATGAGTTTTGTCCCAGTGATAGAGCTACAGAAAGGTCATCCTTCTCGTTGTTGTCAGCATAGTCTACTCTGAGTTGTCCCCTTGTGTATGAGGAGGTATATCGATGTAGATGTTTGATCGGTTGCATTTGGATCGACGAGGACTTGGAGCAGAAGGTGGAGGTAGATCATCATATTCTTCATCATTATCATCAAAATCATTGACCCAAACCACTCTTCTCTTTTTAGTCTCCAGAGGAGGACTCTGCTTGGTGGTGGTTATTGAAGGTATGAGGGCTTGTTTAGCATGCTGCCCAAGATGGCTAGGACCCGCTTCATCATCATCTTTTATCACCCAAGTAGGACTCCACAAAGGTAAATAATGTCCCAACATTTGTTCAATATGAATAATTCTCTAAACAAGATTGATGACTTCAAGACAAGTAAAAGTGAAAGAGTTATTGAAGATGCCTCATGACGAGGTTCTAGCAAAGAACATGTCTTTATCAAGCATCCTTCAGGGCAATCCCCAAAAGAAGAGAAGATCTATCAAAGCTAAGCCTTGGCATCTAGCTTGTTTATGGGCTCGGCCTTGGATCTAGAAGTATCAACATTTTTTGACATATTCCCATGCATAATTTGCCTTCTCACATAGAGGGGGACTTGGTTCTGAGTCCAATTACCAACTACATGAAGAGCCATGAGGCCTAGAGCTTTTAATTCATGGATACTATTCATTATTGAGAAGATAACATCAATGTGCTTTAGTAGAGGGTCTCTCATCCATTCATAGAGTGGTTTGAGAAGTTGGTGGCAGCAGAAGAGAACTCTAGGGCAAAGGTCTCTAAGGGAAGTTGAAGAGACAAATGTGAGAGCTTCTAGAAACAAAGGGTAAAAGTTGATGGCTCGTGGAAGCTAAAGCACCATAAGGTATTATCTTTTATAAGCGATTGAGGAAGCTAAAGCAACATAGAATTATGGAATTTGAAGCATCACACTAATAAAGTGGCCGAGTCCTAAGCTCTAAACTGAGCCTCTAGACTCAAGGGTTGCAGGAATGAGCTAGGGACTCGGTCAAGGACAAATCAGCACAAACATTATAATTCAAATATTATTCTAGAAGATTTATAAAAAGAGTATCGTATGAGTGAATCAATTACTCGACCAAGCGATACTTAGGGGCTACTATCAATAATATGTACGATAGGTACCCAAATCAAGCTCCACGAAGAAGAGCCTAAACAAAAGGGCCCATAGGCTTGACAACAAGCCCAGGGACTCTGCGATCAAGAACGTAGGGAGCCCAAAATCTTGGGGGTTCTAGAAGAGCAAATATGGCAAAGACCTCATCAGAATAAGAAATATGTCCAAGATCTCAACATATAAGGAAGATACACTTGTAAACAAAGAATCTAACTCATATACAACTCAGTATCGACTCAATTATGTCACTAACGTAATAAATGATTTGGTGCCTACCATGTAATTGTCGTCCCTCCTTGGAATATAAAAGCAGTCGGGAGCCCCCTTGAGGCATCACATCACAGCATTCAACAATAGATCCACCACACACAAAACATAGGGTATTATCTCACATTAAGAGCTCAAACTTGTAAAATTCCTAGTATCTTATGTGCCTTTACCTTCAGCTTTTGATCTCATGATGCATCGTGTATAAACACTATTGAATAATCATCAACACCAATGATAATGGAGATGGGAAAGATTTAGTAAATAAAAGGCATAGAGGGGTGAAGATACCAGTTAAGGTTAAGAGAGGCAACAAGAGCAAATCTAAGGTTTTAGGATTTTGATAAGATGAGTGTGCCAATATGTCCAATAAGGAGAATCCACTATTAAAGGCAAAGTGCAAGTTGAGGCATATGAAGAATTATGGCAACACTACGGGAGAAAGTGCCATCAGTGCTAGTGGGGAACTGACTATAGTACTAGATTTCCAACTGGTACTAAGCAACTGAAACTAATGGCACTAATCTTTAGTCCTAGCTACATAAATTGGTACTAAAGACGTGCCTTTAGTATTAGTTCTTGGCTTGAACCGATAATGAAAGTCATCCTTTAGTATAGGTTTTTGCCATGAACCGATAGTAAAGAGAGACTTTTAGTACCAGTTCGAGCTAAGAACCATTACTAAAGTGCCTTTTTATTTTACATATTTATAAATTGATATTGATGAATATTTAATATATATTAATCTATGTACATACAAATGTACAAGCAAGTAATATAGAAATATATAAAAATAGTAATATGTGTATATTAGTATATACAAATAAATAGTAATAGTAGTTGTTGAATTGCTTCGATCTTTTCCAAAGAGAGTAGTTCCTTACTTCATCTTTAGAAAAATCATTGGCAAAAAGCATTAATAATAAGTGTTATTTTATTAAATTCAAAGCCAAGAAACTTCATTAAATCCAAAGGTAGTAGTTCATTACTTTATTCTTGAAGTATTCCTTCACCTCAATGTTGTACCAACATAAATTGTAGATAAATTAGCCCTTAGCATATGCAATGAAAAGTTACATCCAATTGAAACATCACTCGTAGCCATAACGTCAAGTTTACTAGAACATCACTCATAAACCTAAGGGCTAGTTTATTTATTGGAACATCACTCATAGCACACAAACTAGTTTACTGAAACATCACTCATTCCTAAGAGCTAGTTAGATGCACTATTCATTGCCTTCCTAAGGGCCAGTTCATGATTCACCTTTACATCGGCACTACCAATAGGACAATAGTGACAAGGAGGCAAAGTGACATGCAGACAACTTGCTATGGGCTCCACCTCATCACTAGTGATAGTGACAAGGGAACAAGTTGGTGTACCGACATCCCTTAGCCGCAAACTAACCCTTAGCACAAGGAATAAAACAAATATATTCAACTGGAACATCACAATTAACTCTAAGGGCTAGTTTACTAGAACATCACTCATAATACATCACTTATTGCCCTAAGGGCTAGTTAGATGTCTCTTCGTATTTTTTACCTTAAGGGTTAGTTCATGATTCAACTTCTCCTTCATTTTATGGCCATCCATATTAGCATGATTCATATGAAAAAATATAAAAAAAAATAAGGTTTAATGTTCAGCTCAAGTATAATGATATCCTTGTTAAAATAACCCTAAACCCAAATACTTTGAGTCATGATCCTAAACTCTAAATGATGTGGCATTATGGATAACAAGAAAAAACTTGGACAAACATCACTTTCTATATATCAAGCTTGTCAGTGTGTGTAAGAAACACAAACTCTATACCAAAGATACACAAGAATAATGCTACTAGTTGAATAGACTAGAATAATGGTATAACAAAGCTTCAATTTTTGATGTGTTCGCAGGGGGTCATGGTATCACTGTTGCATGTGATGGCAAGTTGTCCTCGAACCATGTGGCGGTGCAGTGAGAGAGGGCTCAACGAGCTCACAAATGAGAAAATCTTAGGAAAGGCTGAATATATAGAGGGAACTTTAGTACTAGTTTTAACAAAAAAAATCAGTACTAAAGATCAATTTAGTACAAGTTCATACAAAGAACTAGTAGTGAAGATTTCAGGAAAAAAACAGTTAGTACCGGTTCTTTGTCGGGCGCTGTGGCCTGTGAGATTCGAACTTACAACGTCCCTCTCACGCATTACTCTCCCTAACACTTCACCCCTATCTCATGTGTGCCTATATTATGTTTTACTTCCCCATATATTATAAAAAACATAGTGTAAATTGATTATTTGAGGTACTAAATGAATTCAAATGAAAAACTTGTCAACTATAAAGTTGCCTAACCTTTTGAGATCTACACTTCCATTTTGGTAGTTTCTTCATCTGAGGTCGTTTATAAAATTTAGTTTTCTAGTTTGAAAACTTCAAACGTATTTTTCTATGATAAGATGAATTTAAATCAAAAAGTTGTCAACTACAAAGTTTCATAACTTTTCTAGACCTACAACTTACATTTTGTTGGTTTTTCCATCCGATGTCATTTGAAAATTTTGAATTTTAACTGGGCAGTGAGGTTGAACTCAATGATGCGTTTATCTATACATTGTCACTAATGTATATGTATTATCGACTTTGATTTATAGGGTGTTTGGTTTGAGGATTGAGCTAGTCCATCATCTTACTCCTCACTTTTATGTTTGGTTTGTGGAATGGAATGTGTTGATCCATCACCAACTCATTCCTCATAGTTAGTTACTTAGTACTAATATAAGAAATGGGGTCATCCCACCAAATTTGAGGAATTGATCCATAATGCACCACCTCATTTTCGACGGAGTGATTTCTCAAACTAAACACCCTCTTAAATACACGTGAAGCTAGCAACGTATTTATATATACACGTCACTAATGTTAGAATGGAGGTCTGTGCACAGTTATTAGTGACACGTTTTTAGAAAAGTCGTCACCATGAAAAATTAGTGTTTCTAGCTAGTGGTTCAGATCTTTCTATTATTATAGGGGTGTTTGAAAGCACCAAAGCTAATAGTTAGCGGCTAAAATTAGCTAGAGACATCCAAACATTCTAGCTAAAGGTTCAGTTATTAGCTATTTTTAGTAAATTAGTTAATAGTTAGCTAGCTAATTCCATTAGCAATTTTTTAGCCAATTAGCTATTAGCTCTAGTGCATTCAAATACCCCTTATGTCCTAAAAATTATAATCATGTGCAGGTCAAATTAATTGCCAAGATAATCATAGTTCATGAGCCGTTTAAAATAGATGAGTGTGTGCTAGCCATCGATCAAATTAAAGACACACACTTACATGTACACAATCGCAACGGTGTGATATTTTTGACCGGATGTAAAAAGAGAGAGAGACAAAACCACGGGATTATTAGTCGTTCGTCGTGTCGTCCTCCGGCGCCATTTGGTTCCCCAACCGAAATTGACTTCCTTGACCTCAGTGGTCAGTGCCTTTCCTAATGAACCTCCGCTATCACGTGGATGCTCATGCACAGTTACTGGTCTACCCCTCCCCTCCTTTGCCCGACGTCATACAACGCGGCGCCTGAAGCTGCTGGCCCACCGTCTCAGTTTCATGCGGCCCTTTCCACTTTCCCATTGGTCCACACACACCTTCTTTTTTCTAATTTATTTATTTATTTATTACTATTTTGTGCAGCCGGAAGCCCGGAAGTCCAAGTCCGTCAGCTTTGGCTTCTTTTGCGTGTAGCCTTGACCCTAATTGACACAAGTAACCATAAAGCCCAAAACCTTCTTCTTCGTCCTTTCCATGGAGACGAAACCGGAGCCGCACCGCCAGAACCACGTCCGCCACGAGGAAGCCCAGGAGGGAGAGCAGGCAGCAATCATGGAACACGGCGCTCTCTCGCTGCAGCGCGGAGTCACCAACTTGTTCGGCAGGCGGCACGACGAGGAGCAGGCGGTCGGCCGCCGGGGCGAGATCAGGGAGGTGGACTTCTTCTCGAGGGTCTCCTCCAGACCCCGGGACCAGGACGGCGGCGGCGGCGGCGGCGGCGGCTGGCGCGGGGTGCCCGGAGGCGGACGTGACGACGTCAACGTGAGTCTCCGCGGTATCGATCGATCGTCAGCGACTGGCCGAGGCTCTTGCGGATTGCTGAAATCAGGCGGCGGTATTGTATGATTCCTTTTTGAATTGATCAAGTCTAGTGCTTGTTCGTGCAGATCGAGCTCGACCTGCTGACCACCACCACAGCTGCCACGACCTGCGCCGGCGACGAAGTGATGCAGACCAAAAATCAAAAGGTTGGTTCATTTCCGTTCGAATTCATCTTTCTCCGAAGATCTCCCCCCTTCTTCTCGCCGCCGTTTGTTGGATTTTTTGATATATTATTTTGTATATCATATATACCTATATATGTGTGTAGATAGAGGCTTCAGCTGTGGAAGCGGAGCTCAGGCGGGTAGTGGAGGAGAACCGGCGGCTGCGCGGCATACTGGAGGAGCTCACCCGGAGCTATGGCGCGCTGTACCAACAGCTTCTCCTGGTCACGCAGGGGCAGCACCACCCACATCGACTGCATCCTGCCGATCTCATGATCAATAGGCCATCACTGGCTCATGTAAGTGCTGTTTTATATGGCCGATCTCCCCAGCGTGTCTTCTTTTTCGGTCTTATTTCCTTTAATTGTTGGCGTGTATTCTTTTTCGTTATTTACTTCCTTTAATTGTTGCCTACTGCCTGTATTTTTGATTTCAACGTTGAATGGGTTTCAAATTCCTAATTCAACTTTTCAATTGCTCAATTACTACTAGCATCATCACGTTATCTGAGTCCGCATCAATTGCGGGATTACTACTAGCACCACACGTTAGCTGATCCATCTGAGTCCGCATCAATTGCGCAGTTTTTAAATTCGCTTCTTGTTCGCAATATATATATTAGACCTATTATATGCTAGAGAAATATATTTGCTACCGAGAGAGATTCTTCAAGATGAAGATCCGTGCAATAATGTACAGTAGTCCACAGCTAAATTAATTTGCGTGCGTGCACGCACTTCCATGGTAAGATCCTCGTCAAATTAATCATGTCACATGAGCTTATGAATGCCTCAGTGTAGTTTACTCGATTTGATTCTTCCATCATATAAAAGAGTATCCTAGTCGAATAGTATAGTCAAGTACTGATATGATAGACACTGCACATATATAGGAGCATCGGAAACAGCTAGCGGATAGTACTCACCCTCTCGCAACCTGGTCTAAGTGTGGCCATCCCCCCCTCCCATGAAGTCCGCTCTAGCATTTCGAGGCTACAAATCGGGTCTATGAACAGACTCTTTTCTCATTTTTTTTTTCTTTTTTTCCCCTTTCGCGCTATCCCCGTGTTCTTGTTCTGTAGAATTCACGAGGCATCGTTGCTCACCATCCGCGCGGCCGTTTCACGCTCGATCCGGCCTTCCCTCCCGCCACCACCACAAAACGATAGTACCAGACCAATATTTCATCCAAACTGAGCACCTGAATCAGCTGCTAGCATTATACGCACACAGCATCTAATTTGAATATTTTGGTTTTCGGCTATGGTCTTTTGTTTCTGGGACCGGCACATACATACAGTGACACTAATTATTATGAATAATACACAGCGACTGGTACACACCTTGCTCTCTCATGTGATCGATGATCTGTACTGCTGCTACCAGTAGTAGTTAGCATGTGCTAATCCCATGCACGAACGCTTTCAGTTGCTTGCTGGCTTTAAATTTCCTCTTTGACTAATTAAACAATTGGCACACACGTACGTACGAACGTGTCCATCGCCACCAAATCTGGATGCAGACCCACCTGACCACCACCGCGGCCTCGCAGTACAGCGCGTCCACTCGGCTGCTGCTGGAGGCGCGCGCGTCGTCCTCCGCCACGGCGCAGCCGCGTGCCGTCGAGGACGAGGTTGTTAGCGGCGCCGGGGTCGTCGAGGCGTCGCCTTCGCTGAGCAATGGAGGAAACAACGACAACGACGCCGCGGCCGACGGCAAGAGGAAGACATCTCCACCGAGAGAGAATGGCGAGCAGGCGGCGGCGTCGTCGGAGCTGCCGGGCCGGAAGGCGAGGGTGTCCGTGCGCGCGCGGTCGGAGGCACCGATGGTAACAGCTTAATTTGGTTCCTGCTTTGTTAGATCTGCTTAATTGCTTATCCAATGTACATAATGATATTTTTCATGATTTGCTACTGTGGTACGTACGTGCTGCGATGTATATGACATTATTATTTTTGGGTCTAACTGTAGATTAGCGACGGGTGTCAATGGAGGAAGTACGGGCAGAAGATGGCCAAAGGTAACCCATGCCCGAGAGCATACTATCGGTGCACAATGGCTGTGGCATGCCCCGTGAGAAAGCAGGTAATGATAGACGCACAAACCTATCCATGCAACAATTGGCATCATTGTATTACTTCTATAAATAACACAAAGGACAACCATAGTACGTCCACAGCATGATTATTCTGCATCGACTAAACATTGAAATAGACTGCATGCATGCATCTGTAAATAAACATTGAAACGGAGATCAAATTCCGCGTTTTGGACGACACTGTTTTGTTTCATCACATACTCTACATGGATTGTTATAATAGATGTACTGCTAGTAACATCTCTGCCATGTATGCATGCATGCATGCTTACGTGACGGCATGCAAATGCATCAAAAATCAAAGCTAGCTCTAGCGCGCGGCTGCATGGTGGTATCATATCATGCATGATTGTACTTTGGATGTACTAATATGTGGAATGCACATTCAGGTGCAACGGTGCGCCGAGGACAAGACAATCCTCGTGACGACTTACGAGGGCCATCACAACCACCCGCTGCCGCCGGCGGCCACGACCATGGCGAACACCACGTCCGCCGCGGCTGCCATGCTCCTCTCCGGCCCGGCCACCAGCCGCGACGGCGCGGCTGCCCTCCTCGGCCACCCGGCGGCGGCGCTGTTCCACCACTCCAGCAGCATCCCCTACGCGTCCACCATGGCCACGCTCTCCGCCTCCGCGCCGTTCCCCACCATCACCCTCGACCTCACCCAGCAGGCGCCCGGAGGCCTGCTGCCCCACGGGCTCCATCGCCCGCCCGGAGGAATCCACCCCGTGGTGGCCGCCCCGGCGGCGATGCCGTTTCCGGCACCATCGCCGCTGGCGATGTTCCTTCCGCAGAGAGCGCCCACGGTGCCGACCGGGCTGCCGGTCGCGCGGCAGCAGCAGCAGCAGTCGGTGATGGAGACGGTGACTGCAGCCATCGCCGCCGACCCCAACTTCACTACGGCGCTTGCGGCGGCCATCTCGTCGGTCATGGCAGGAGCAGCGCATCAGGCTCAGCAGCCTACTCCACGTGAGAGCAACTTCATCGGCATCGCCGGGGATGAGGCCAACGGCGGCAGCGCGGGTGCCGCCACAGCAGGTCCGACGACGACGGCAGCCGGAGCACATGCGGCGCCCGGCGGATCGCCTCGGTTCGCGACGCAGTCCTGCACCACGTCCACAACTTGAGGGAATTGATTGAGTACGTACGTGCAGAGTTTGGCGCTGTCACAGATCATCCATCTGCTGCACTACTTCGACTACGACTGTTTGTAAAATTGATGAGTATATTATGTTTATTATGCACAGAAATGAGATATACCGAACCATACTTGTTGTACTATGTACAGATGAAAATTGGAAATATACAGTAGTTTTAGCTGAATTAATTAGGCGCGCACATTAATGTTGTCCTTTCGAAGTAAAGAATTGTGCAAAGATGAATAAGAAAATGAATTAATGGTCAAATTGATTTGGAATAAACTGTAGACGTACTGGGGACCGCCGCCCAAGTCATAAACCGTCCAAAGCTAACGGTCCATGGAGGGCGACGACCGAGGCTTCGACCTTCGTACGTAGAAACATGCATGATTGGGTTGAGGTCTTGTGTTACTTAAGTCGACGGCGCCGGCGCCTAATCTGTTGACTGAGAGAGAGTCGGGGTAATATTGACGCCGCTCGCTCTTCAAGCAGCACGCGGTCTCCAACTTGACTTCAGCATCGTCCCCATGGATGCACGACATGGTTGGACAGGTACCTGCTTTGCACATATCACCAAAGGTCATACAATGAAAAGTTATCAGCTAGTTGAGTTTCGCACACCTCCTAGCCCATTAGTTGCCTAGCTCAGTGCAAGAACCATTTGGGTATCATAGGTTGGGTATCTCCATGGTCCATGGAACCCACAAGTCTTCTCCACACGAAGTTGGATTTTCATGAAGCCTTTTTTTTGGAGCCCTCCATCTCATAGTGCCATCTTTACTTGAACTTCCAACTCAAATATCGTTGACCTCGTTCGCTCTAATATTAGACAACCACATCACAAATATGGTTGATGTGATCTCGCAAAGTTACATTTTTCTAGTGCATAACAATGCTGAACACAAGCACCACGCCATAGTGGCAAGAGGTATGATGATGAAGACTTGGTCTGATCTTTTAATAGGTATGATAAGTTCAATTGATGGAGAACTCGACAATCACAATCTAGGCTATTAATCAAGTATGGTTCTAATCTCTACAGCTGCTACGCCACAGCTTCATTGGTTACCAAACATGCACAACACAATTGGCCTCACCAGGAAGACTTTTCCTGCATTGTAGTTGAAGAACATAAATTAGAATGTAATATGAAATTGCAAATATACGTGAATTATGGCAAACTAATGGGCTCATGTATTGAATCGATGGGACTAATTGAGACAATTAAATAAGAATAAGAACATTGGCTTTTAAAGTGTTACAAGAAGGTTTGAATCATAAGAAAAACTAGAACTCCACCAAACCAAAACCCTAATGTGTGTGGTGACTACAGATTGTAAGGTCTTATAAAGCCCCTAGTGATCTCAAAGATGATGCACGACCAAATAGACCAAAATATGGTGTGCAACACCCTAAAAATTCCTTGATGCCCACCTATTTTGATGGTTTCTATTGACCGATGTCACACCCGGTTTCATAAGTCAAACCGAATGCTTGTTTAATTTTGTCATTATGTAATTCATGTGATTGATCATATGATTAGAATTTCTACTATCTCCTAACTGAGCTTCTATCCTTGTGATTGATCCAATACCTTGTAACAATGCTTCTCTAATTTTGTCATTGTATAATTCATGCATAGTGTTCTTAGATGGTAAAAATCAAGAGGATGATGGGTATCGATTTGTAGAGCAGCACATCTATGTGTTGTATTTAAAAATTATGTTGTTTTTGTTAAAAAAAAATTTGCTCATACTTTGTTGTGGTGACAATGTAATGAATAAAGTGTGGAACAACTTGTTGTATACTTAAGTACTTCTTTTAATGTGATGTGAACTTGTTGTGAGTTGTAGTAACCCTTTCTATCTATGTGATCCTAGATGAAGTACAAATTTAGTGATTTGAGTTTATTATCTAACTCATAGTAGTAATGTAAGACTGCTTAGTTATTAGCTGACCATTTTAAGGAGGAGATCTTAACAAGTGTTGTCCAAGTTTGATGTATATGGTTGGTGAAAGTTGCCTAGAGGGGGGTGAATAGGCGAAACCTGAAATTTACAAACTTTAAACACGCACTAAGGCCGGGGTTAGCGTTAGAATTAAATCGTAGTACGAAAGATAGTTCTCCTTGCTTAGAGTTGCTCAATCAATGCAGATAACGTTTGGGAACAAACTCAAAACAATATGAGCAAGGGAACTTTTAGAGAGAGGAAAGAGGGGAAACAAATCAAGTGAAGGTCAACAAGTGAACACGGTGATTTGTTTACCGAGGTTCGGTTCCAAAGAACCTAAACTCCATTGAGGAGGCCACAAAGACCGAGTCTATTCCAACCCTTTCCCTCTCTCAATCGGTCACACAGATCGGTCGAGACTTCTCCTTAATCACTTGGGTCACTAAGACCCTGCAAGGATCACCACACACTTAGGTGTCTCTTGCTAGCTTTACAATGCACTTAGAGAATAAGAATGAGAAGGAGAAAGCAATCCAAGCAACAAGAGCAACAAAAGAACACAAAACACCCTCTCTCAAGTCACTAAGCAATTGAGTTGATTTGGAAGCTTGGAGAGGATTTGATCTATTGATTGTGTCTTGGAGTGTAGTCTTTTGCTCTTGTATTGAATGTTGAGTTCAGAAAACTTGGATGGCTTGAATAGAGGTGGTTGGGGTGTATTTATAGCCTCAACCACTATTCTAGTCGTTGCTGTTGATGGCGCACTGGACATGGCACTGTTCAGTGTCCGGTGCGTGCCATGTCAGCTGCCCATTGGGGTTTGGAGCGGTTGACCATTGAAGTTTTTTGTCTTCTAGCTGGATCGGACAGTCACCGTACATGTCCGGTGCGTCCTGACATCGCTGCTCTGACTTCTGACTGTGTACTATTCACTTCTGTAGTCGACCGTTGCGCGCAGGTGACCGTTGCTCCGTTGGCTCACCGGACACTGTCCGGTGCACACTGGACAGTCCGGTGAATTATAGCGGAGCGCCTCTTAGAAAACCCGAGAGTGGCCAGTTTGTTGGTGCCTTGACTTGGGCACCGGATAGTGTCCGGTGCGCCACTAGCAGCACCATTCCTAGTCTTTGCTCCAAACTTGGTTGAGTCCCCAACTTAATTTTTTCTTGGTTTATATTGAACCTTATGCACCTGAGATAAATGTTATCTAAGCAAACTAGTTAGTCTATGTGGTTTGTGATGGACGTCAAACACCAAAATCTATTATGGGAAATGTTTTAAGCTCATTTCCCTTTCAATCTCCCCCTTTTTGGTGTTTGATGCCAACACAAACCAAAGCAAATATAAAGTGTAAAAATGTAACTAGTTTGCAATTATGATAGATGTGCGCAGGTTACTTAGATTTAAACCAATTGAAAGACTTTCTACATAAGTCTAAGTAAATGTGATTGCTTTCTTCTATTGTGACATTTTAGACCACATATGCACCACTTAGCTTATTTTTGCAAATCTTTTGGAAAAGTCTTTTCAAATTCTTTTGCAAATAGCCAACGGTATAAGAATATGATTTCCAAAAAGTACTTTCAAGATTTTGAAAATTCTCCCCCTATTTCAAATGCTTTTCCTTTGGCTAAATAAAAGCTCCCCCTGAAGAAGTTCTCCCCTTAGCTGTCAAGAGGGTTTTTGAAACAGATACCAGTTGAAATAACTTTTAAATTTGAAAATGGTGGTGTGGTCCTTTTGCTTTGGGCCTACTACTTTCTCCCCCTTTGGCATTAATCGCCAAAAACGAAGAAACTTGAGAGGCCTTTGAATTCTCCCCCTTTGGGGCCTAATTTATCCCCTTTTGATAAGAGATATGAGTGAAAGTTTATACCAATTGAGATGTTTATGAGTAAGGCAAAGGATAAATGATACTGTCAGAGTTGGAGTGGAAGCCTTGCCTTTGCCGAAAACTCCATTTTCCTTTCAATCTAAGACTAATCATAGAGGTACACTTGAAAGCACATTAGTTTTAGCCTTGGCACAAGAAGAATAAGAAATTTGCATTTGTACCAAATGAAAGAGACATGATCAAGGTATATAAATTAGCTATGTGTACAATGTTTCAATCAAAGTTTTGAGAATCTAAGATGTTTAGCTCATTTCTAAGCTTGCTAAAAGTCTTTTCATCTAGTGGCTTGGTAAAGATATCGGCTAATTGGTTGTGGGTGCTAACATAAGCAATTTCGATATCCCCCTTTTGTTGGTGATATCTCAAAAAATGATACTGGATGTCTATGTGCTTAGTGCGGCTGTGTTCAACAAGATTATTGAAAGTCGCCTAGAGGGGGGTGAATAGGCGAAACCTAAAATTTACAAACTTTAAGCACACACTAAGGCTAGGGTTAACGTTAGAAATAAATCGGAGTTCAAAGGATAGTTCTCTTTGCTTAGAGTTGCTCAATCAATGCGGATAACGTTTGGGAGCAAACTCAAATCAATATGAAGAAGGGAACGTTAGAGAGAGGAAAGAGAGGAAACAAATCAAGTGAGAATCAATGCAAGTGAACACGATGATTTGTTTACCAAGGTTCGGTTCCAAAGAACCTAGTCCCCGTTGAGGAGGCCACAAAGGCCGGGTCTATTCCAACCCTTTCCCTCTCTCAATCGGTCACTCAGACCAGTCGAGGTTTCTCCTTAATCACTTGGGTCACTAAAACCCCGTAAGGATCACCACACACTTAGGTGTCTCTTGCTAGCCTTACAAAGAATAAGAATAGAAAGGAGAAAGCAATCCAAGCAACAAGAGCAACAAAAGAACACAAAACACCCTCTCTCAAGTCACTAAGGAACTGAGTTGATTTGGAGGCTTGGAGAGGATTCGATCTATTGAATGTGTCTTGGAGTGTAGTCTTTTGCTCTTGTATTGAATGTTGAGTTCAGAAAACTTGGATGCCATTGAAGGAGGTGGTTAGGGGTATTTATAGCCTCCAACCACTTCCTATTGTTTTTGCTGTCGATGGGCACACCGGACAGTCTGGTGGTCCACCGTACATGTATTGTTCACTGTCCGGTGCGTGCCACGTCAGCACACACGTTGGGGTTTAGAGCAGTTGACCATTGGAACCTTTTGTCCTGTAGCTGCACCGGACAGTCCGGTGCCACACTGGACATGTCCGGTGTGCTCTAACTTCTCTGCTCTGACTTCTACCGCGCACTATTCACTTTTGGCAGTCGATTGTTGGCGCTAGGTTACCGTTGCTCTGTTGGCTCACCGAACAGTCCGGTAAATTATAGTGGAGCGTGCCCTGCGAAAACTCGGGAGTGGCCAGTTCAAGTGGAGCTTGGCCTAGGGCACCGGACACTGTCCGGTGCGCCACTTGCAACACACTCTCAAGTTTTTGCTCCAAATTTATTTGAGTCCCCAACTTAATTTCTTTCTTGGTTTGTGTTGAACCTTTTGCACCTGTGATAAAAGACATCTTGGCAAACTAATTAGTCCACATGGTTTGTGATCGATGTCAACCACCAAAATCGATTATAGGAAATGATTAAGCCCATTTCCCTTTCAATCTCCCCCTTTTTGGTGATTGATGCCAACACAAACCAAAGCAAATATAAATTGTAGAAATGTAACTAGTTTGCAATTAAGATTGATTTGCATAGGTCACTTAGATTTAAACCACGTGATTGCTTTCTTCTGTTTAACATTTTGGACCACATTTGCACCACTTGCTTGTTTTTTAAAATCTTTTGAAAAATCTTTTCAAAATCTTTTGCAAATAGTCAAAGGTATAGGAATATGATTTCTAGAAGCATTTTTAAGATTTGAAATTCCTCCTCATGTTTCAAATGCTTTTCCTTTGACTAAATAAAAGCTCCCCGTGAAGAGATTCTCCCCTTAGCTTTAAAGAGGGTTTTTGAAATGATTTTCCCTTTTTGAAACAGATACCAAATGAAATTATACCAATTGAAATGTTTTATACTTATTGATATTTTGAAACCAAATAAGATACCAATTGAAAATTTTGAGATTAACTGAAATACCAATTGAAATAATTTCTTCCTTTAGCTTTTTTGAAAATTTGAAAATGGTGGTGTGGTCCTTTTGCTTTGGGCTTAATACTTTCTCCCGCTTTGGCATTAATCGCCAAAAACGGAGAACTTGAGAGCCCTTTGAATTCTTCCCTTTTTGGGGCCAATTTTCTCCCCCTTTGGTAAAAGAAATATGAGTGAAGGTTTATACCAATTGAGAGTTTCCTGAGTAACGACAAAGAATAAATGATACCGTCAGAGTTGGAGTGGAAGCCTTGTCTTTTCCGAATACTCTATTTCCCTTTCAATGTGAGGCTAATCATAGAAGTATACTTGAGAGCACATTAGTCTTAGTCTTGATACAAGACTGAATAAGAAAGATGCATTTGTACCATATGAAAGAGGCATGATCAAAGGCATATAAATGAGCTACGTGTGCAATGTTTCAATCAAAGTTCCGAGAATCAAGTATATTTAGCTCATTCCTAAGTTTGCTAAAGGTCTTTTCATCTAGTGGCTTGGTAAAGGTATCGGCTAATTGGTTGTGGGTGCTAACATAAGCAATTTTGATATCCCCTTTTGTTGGTGATCTCTCAGAAAGTGATACTTGATGTCTATGTGCTTAGTGCGGCTGTGTTCAACGAGATTATCCGTCATGCGGATTGCACTCTCATTATCACATAGGAGAGGGACTTTGCTCAATTTGTAGCCATAGTCCCTAAGGGTTTGCCTCATCCAAAGTAATTGTGCACAGCAAAGGCCTGCAACAATATACTCGGCTTCGGTGGTGGAAAGAGCGACTGAGTTTTGTCCCTGATGTGCTCTTCCTGTCTATTTTACACCCAGCATAATTGGCATCGGAATACCCAATTAAATCAAAGGTAGATCCCTTAGGGTACTAAAGCCCAAACTTAGAAGTGTAAACTAAATATCTCATGATTCTTTTCATGGCCCTAAGGTGGATTTCCCTAGGATTTGCCTAGAATCTTGCACACATTCATACGGAAAGCATAATATCCGGTCGTTAAAGCACATAAATAGAGTAAAGATCCTATCATCGACCGGTATACCTTTTGATCTACGGATTTACCTCCCATGTCGAGGTCGAGATGCCCATTTGTTCCCATGGGTGTCTTGATGGGTTTGGCATTCTTCATTCCAAACTTCTTAAGTGTGTCTTGAATGTATTTAGTTTGGCTGATGAAGGTGCCCTCTTGGAGTTGCTTAACTCCCCCATCATAGACATCTCGAATTTCTATATCATAATCCTACTAAATTCTTCACAAGCTGACTTGTTAGTAGACCCAAATATAATATCATCAACATAAATTTGGCATATAAACAAGACTTTAGCAACTGTTTTAGTGAAGAGAGTAGGGTCAACTTTACCAACTTTGAAGCCATTGGTAAAAGTTCCCTTTGCCCGGGAACAGGATCTGGATGTCGCCTAGAGGGGGGTGAATAGGCGGATAAAAATTATCACTTTAACACTGCAATTCTTACTCTACTCGAAGGCTGGATCGCAGTGGAATGAAGGACCCTTCGAGTAGGTTGCAGCGAAATAGAAGTTCCTGTCTTGGAAATACCCTACACTTCAAATATCGCTTGTACCACAAATAAGTATTGAAGTGCAGATATAAACGAGTTAGTAAGACAGAGAATCAATACACAACATAGAGCAGAGCACACAGACGCAGGGATTAATCTCGAGGTTCGGCCAAGCCTGAAATGCTTGCCTAGTCCTTGTTGTAGTTAGCCACACCTGGGCTTGGAGTCTATTTCAACTCCTTCCTCCGTTTTCTCAGATCTGTCAGTATGACAGATAGAGCCTTCCACTATGTTGATGTTGGTTACAACAATGCCGCGTCTGCTTACAATCTTCTTGACAGCACTCCGGCAGAGTAACGATACGCTCAAGACCTTGCTCTAGCTCTTAGCAACACTTCTCCACTCTCTCAAGGCTTATAGCTTTGCCTCTACACAAACTAGAGAGATATACACGAGAGGGAGAGAGAGAATCGATCTGAGTGATGTATACAATTGTTGGCTGCACTTGTGTATTTGTTGGAGGCGCCTAGGGGTCCCTTTTATAGACCAAGGGGCCTAGGAGCCGTTGGAATCCTTTTAGAAGGTAATATTTGCTTTCTGTCGGGTGGCGCACCAGACAGTCCGGTGCACCATCGGACAGGTCCTGTAGCATGTCCGGTGCGCGATCTTCTTCCAAATCTGGCTCAGCTGACCGTTGCAGCAACGGTCGTATTGGCTCATCGGACACTGTCCGGTGCACACCGGACAGTCCGGTGCGCCAACTAACCGTTGGCTCAGGCCACGCGTCGCCCGCTGATTGTGCTGCCGACCGTTGACGCAGTCGACCGTTGGCTCACCGGACAGTCTGGTGCACCACCGGACAGTCCGGTGAATTATAGCCGTACGCCGCCAAACTTCTCCTGAGAGCGGCCTGTTCATCGGAGTTCAGTCTGGCGCACCGGACACTGTCCGGTGCACCATCGAACAGTCCGGTGTGCCAGACTGAGCTGAGTATTGGCTGTACACAGCCAAGCCTTTTGCATCTCTTTTCTTTTCTTCTTTTCTCTATTTCTAACACTTAGACAAATATATTAGTACAAAAAAACCAATGTACTAAGTCTAGAAACATACCTTCTCTTTGATTTTCACTTCTTTAGCATTTGGCATGATTGAGATTGATGTTGGACTCATAAATCATCAAGTCAGCTTGACTTGATCTAGATTGACATTTCTGAGCTCCAACATCCTGCAAAAGTCACATAGAATATCTCCAAACTAGGAACAACCCAAACTAATGATTAATATGCACTTAGCTCTTTTGGGCTGCTTCCAGTTCTGGTTTTGACATTGGTTCTCCTTCCAGTGACCTTGTTCACTTTTTAAGCTTGGTCTTGAGCCTTATGACTTACACCACATCATTGTAGATGTTTCCCCATTGGTTGTAAGTCATGTCCTTATGTAGTGTCCCTTGATGCACCATAACTCTTCTTAACTCGATCAACCTTGATTCTGCAAGTCTTCTTCTTTACCCCTAGCCTTGGGTTCCTGGTCTCCTTGACTTTCTCCCATGCACTCGGTACCTCGAAGTTCTTCTTGCTTCCATCCTTGGCTTGATCAGTTTTCTCCAAGTTATGCACATCAAGTCTCACTTAAGCAATGTCCATCTTTCTTGTGATGTTCATTGTCTATAGATAATTCCGTCTTTGGACCATCACACCTGTTTACTTGTTTTGAACCCTATTAGCTTTGCATTCAGCACCTGTTCAACACTTAGCACACTCGTTAGTCCTTTAATTGGGTTGTCATCTAAACACCAAATCCCACAAGAGAGCTTTCAATCTCCCCCTTTTTGGTGATTGATGACAATACAATTAAAGCTTACATAAGAGTAAGAATTTAAGCACAAATTTTGAATTCAAAGTTTATAGAATGCTCCCCCTAAATATGTGCTTACATTAAAAATCTTAACTTTGGCCTTATATGCCAAATTGCACATACTTAGGCTAATTTGAAGCATTACTACACCTTAGCACCTGTGGGATGCATTGTGTCAATAATTAAACCGTGATGCGTGTAACACATACATGCACATAATCAGAGTTAAGCACCAATTTAATGGATATACCACAGGAATATCAACCTACCACTATTCACCTTTAAGATACCAATTTAAAGCAATTTTAAAGCACCATAACTACATGAATATTTATTACAGGATAAACACAATAGATGCCAATTAATTCATATCAATAGATGCCAATTAATTCATATCAACGGAAGCACTAGTTTTGCATCATCACCATATAATACAACAAGAAACATCTGATAACAACAAGAAGCATATGATAAGAATTATCAATAACACAAACTAACACATACTTCCTTAAGATCAAAGGAACTCAAGGAAACCTAAGCTTTAATGCACAAAATTCTCCCCCTTTGACATCAAACACCAAAACCATATTCAAGCAAGAACATAGGATGATGTCAAGGGACAGCAGGGTATTTAGTAGGTAAAATACAATACACTAACATTACTCCCCTTACACATTAAACATACGCAACACAAGCATTGGAGGAAAATTAAGATACAAATACGCAAAAGGTCAACACTTCCTTTTGTACCTTTACCCTGTTGTGATGTACTTTCCATCTTGAGAGTTTAATCTCTAGGAAGCTCCTTCACATTTGTGCCTGATCCTTTATCCTGACCTTTTCTTGTTGCTAAGACACCAGACTTAGAACAAGTTATAGTATTGTGGCACAAGATGAAGCTTCTATTCTAGTGATTACCAGAAGATATCAATTGAAGCACACTACCAAGGCTACTAATTAAAAAATCATTATTGTCATAGCTCCATGATATTTAAAAATAAGCATCTAGTATAACCAAATATTATAGAGCATGAGCAATCTATAAATATGCAATTACTCACAACTTAAGATACCAAATACTTGACTTATGGAGGTACCCAAGTCCTGATTGCTCCATTTCTTGCTCATCTTCCCTTTTCCACCTTGAGACTATATAGGATCACTCAAGAAATAGTTAGTCTTAATTAAAAGACACAAGTTATGTGTGCTCCCCCTAATGTTGTGCATCAAGTATTTGAATGACTTGCACCTTGCACATTCTAGCATCCTCAGAACTAGAGGGAATCACAACATTCCTTGATCTAGGCATAATATATCAATTGCATCACAAAGAGATACCAATTGAATAGATGTCATAATACAACAATGCATGCCTCAAGGAGTATAACATTTTACAAGCAACCTAGGCATGCTCCACACATGATGATCATTGCACCACATATACCAATTGAAAACGACAAGATCATATATATAAAGCGCAATGTCTAAGCACACCATGATTAAGAAGGTTTCTTAGGTACACCAAAAGAAACAACATTTTAAAGTAAAGAGCACCTAAGCCAAGATACTACCAATTCAGAGGCAAGAACATAGCTGTGATCACAATGAATGGAACTTCAAGATATTTAATGAAATTGCATAGTTCCATTCTCCATACCTTTGCCTTTTACCTGAATGCCATGAGATTCATTCTTTTAGGTAGTGTGGAGTGAGAGCACCTGTTGTCACCAATTTAGGGCTCCTTTTGCTCATGCACCTCATAGCTTAAGAGGGTGCATTGGAGACACAACATGGATTTCTTGTTTTGGTATACACAGAGTACCAAGACAAGGTAATCATGTGAACATGGACTAAACAAAGCTATCATGCTTGCACATAGGTTGATCATTAAAAACCACATAGCATGACTTACAGAAATATACAGGTTTATCCACATACACAAAGAGAGTTAATCATGGTAGATATATCTAATGAAATGCTACCCATTGAATAATTCAATATATATAACCTATAAAGCACATAACCATGATTGAGCATGCATCATTATGATCTTGGAATTCATGAATAATTGAAAGGTATTCAACACAGGCAATCTCAAAAGCATAACTACTCCAAGGATTGGTAGCACAACAATCCATCTTAAGAGCACTACTGATTGGCACTAATGTTTTTAAGGTACCGTCTTTTGGAGAGCAAGTTGCAAATTCTCATCAAGGTCCTTTGCTTGATTCACCAATAATGATCAAAGACCTCTACAACTTATCTAACTTGAGATGAACATGGGATTAGTATTGCACAATAATTCAACCTTGGGTTAATAAATAGACAATAGAGATTAACAGCTTAAGCATAGAGTTTGAATTAACCATCTTAAGCTCCTCCATGGTCTCCAGTCCATCTCGAGGCACCTGCATGATCTAGTTGACACAGTTTGGTACCCATCTCGGGATGGGTCCATAACGATCATCCAAAAAAGCCTTTGGTACCCAAATAGCAATTGTGCTAGATCTAGGTGATCTCATTACTGATCTAGCACAAGTGTATGGTTTGGGTCTCCTAAGCGAATAAGATTGAGATAAATTTACTTGCTTAGGAACCTTATCCTTTTACATACCTTGGATAGATGACCATGCTCACCACACATGTAGCAGAAGCGTCGCTTAACTCGACATGACGCTTGCTGTTTGACTTCTTTCTTGGTGGGGGTCATCCCGGAGAGTGCACATGCTTGATTTTTCATGAGTGGACATGAAGTGATCATATGATCCATGTCATTGCATCCGAAGCATCTTCTCATCCCTTTATTCTTGTCATTGTATGGACACGACGCAATGAGGTGTCCTAACTCATTGCACTTAAAGCATCTCCTTTTTCCTCTTCTCTTTTTGCTCTTGGAAAACATAGAGAGATGATCAGTGCAAACAACATGACTAATTGAATCTTTACCTTTTTCTTTGTTCATGTTGATTGCTCCACTTATTGCTTTAGGAACTTCTTTCTCGCGGAGTTTGACCCTTGCTTCGGTTCCTTCTTCCTCAAGCTTATTCACCACATGTTTGTAAATATCTTGAGCAAGTCAAGCATGGCGTCTTCTTCTCAACTGTCTTTGTTTCTTGTTCCTAAGCAACTTTCTTTTTGACCCTGTAGCTTGATGCTTATTCAAAAGTTGGCTTTCTTTTGAGAAACAGGGGTTAGCACATGGTGATATATTATCTAAATTCGCACGTGTGCAAGAATGAGATTCACATGAGTTTAAACTAGTAATTACTACTTCATGAGCAATATCGAGCATGATATGGTCATCAACTAATTTATTATGAGAATATGACAACATATCATACTTTTCACCTAGAGCAAGCTTTTCTAAATTTAGCAACTCTACTTGCCTTTCAAGAATGACATTTTCCATTTTAAGTTGAGCAACACAAGATAAATCATTATCATTATTTCTTTGCTTAATTAAAACTAAATCATACCTTTGGACCAAATCATCATGAGAGCACTTTAGCTCCCCATGTTCTTTGGTCATCTTCTTCAAGCTGTTGTTGGTTTTGATTAGAGTCTCCTCTAGCCTAAGAAGCGTCTCGCCTTGTTCCTTGTTCCTTCTCAACAGCTTAACCAAGAGCGCTTTGTCTTCTTTGTTAAGATGGGTGTAGAAACGGTGAATCTCCTCTTCTTTCACATCGTTGGTCTCATTTTCCCTGTCATTATTATCAGTGGAAGCAAAACAGGAAAATGTACCTTGCGATGATGTAGACTCCCCATCCTCATATTCCTCCTCATCATCGCTTTCATCTCCACTCTCATTATTAGCAAGAAGACATGTATAACTAGTGGAAGACAAACCTGTCGGTGAGGTGGATTCATCGTTTGGTTGCCATCGTTTTTCTTCTCCCTTTGAAAGGTTAGTACTACCAGCAATAGAGGGAGCAGAAGCAGTGCATATGGACTTAAAAAATTTCAACTTAATTTTAGTCCATAGATCATGAGCATCAACAAATAAGTCACTATCACTACAAATGATGGCAAAATAGACACCTCTAGAAAGTGAGTCAACTAAGATGTTGCAAGCATGGTGATTGAGAGATAGACATCTTAGTTCATCATTAGAAGGATTTTGACTAAAATTGGAGGGAAAAATACTTCTACTAAAGATCTGTCTCAAATCAGGATCAATATGCATGAAAGCATTATATATAGAGACAGACCAGGATTTATAATTAGAACCATCACCTAAAAGAAGTTCTACAGTTACCTCTTGTGACGAAATCGTCGTCTCCGGACGGCTAAGCCCACACTGGAGAGGCCTAGCTCCGATACCAATTGAAAGTTCCCTTTGCCCGGGAATAGGATCTGGATGTCGCCTAGAGGAGGGTGAATAGGCGGATAAAAATTATCACTTTAACACTGAAATTCTTACTCTACTCGAAGGCTGGATCGCAGTGGAATGAAGGACCCTTCGAGTAGGTTGCAGCGGAATAGAAGTTCATGTCTTAGAAATACCCTGCACTTCAAATATCGCTTATACCACAAATAAGTATTGAAGTGCAGATATAACGAGTGAGTAAGACAGAGAATCAATACACAACATAGAGCAGAGCACACAGACGCAAGGATTTATCTCGAGGTTCGGCCAAGCCTGAAATGCTTGCCTAGTCCTCGTTGGATTTAGCCACACCTAGGCTTGGAGTCTATTTCAACTCCTTCCTCTGTTTGCTCAGATCTGTCAGTATGACAGATAGAGCCTTCCACTATGTTGATGTTGTTTACAACAAAGCCGCGGCTGCTTACAGTCTTCTTGACAGCACTCCGGCAGAGTAACGATACACTCAAGACCTTGCTCTAGCTCTTAGCAGCACTTCTCCACTCTCTCAAGGCTTATAGCTTTGCCTCTACACAAACTAGAGAGATATACACGAGAGGGAGAGAGAGAATCGATCTAAGTGATGTATACAATTGTTGGCTGCACTTGTGTATTTGTTGGAGGCGCCTAGGGGTCCCTTTTATAGACCAAGGGGCCTAGGAGCCGTTGTAAATCCTTTTGGAAGGCAATATTTGCTTTCTGTCAGGTGGCGCACCGGACAGTCCGGTGCACCATCGGACAGGTCCTGTAGCATGTCTGGTGCGCGATCTCCTTCCAAATCGGGCTCAGCTGACTGTTGGAGCAACGTCGTCTTGGCTCACCGGACACTATCCGATGCACACCGGACAGTCCAGTGCGCCAACTGACCGTTGGCTTAGGCCACGCGTTGCCCGCTGATTACGCCGCCGACCGTTGACGCAGTCGACCGTTGGCTCACCGGACAGTCCGATGAATTATAGCCATACGCCGCCAAACTTCTCCGAGAGCGGCCTGTTCACCGGAGTTCAGTGTGGCGCACTGGACACTGTCCGGTGCACCACCGGACAGTCCGGTGTGCCAGACTGAGCTAAGTCTTGGCTGTACACAGCCAAGCCTTTTGCATCTCTTTTCTTTTCTTCTTTTCTCTGTTTCTAACACATAGACAAATATATTAGTACACAAAAACCAATGTACTAAGTCTAGAAACATACCTTCTCTTTGATTTTCACTTCTTTAGCATTTGGCATGATTGAGATTGATGTTGGACTCATAAATCATCAAGTCAGCTTGACTTGATCTAGATTGACATTTCTGAGCTCCAACAACCTGCAAAGGTCACATAGAATATCTCCAAACTAGGAACAACCCAAACTAACGATTAAGATGCACTTAGCTCTTTTGGGCTGCTTCCAGTTCTGGTTTTGACATTGGTTCTCCTTCCAGTGACCTTGTTCACTTTTTGAGCTTGGTCTTGAGCCTTATGACTTACACCACATCATTGTAGATGTTACCTCATTGGTTGTAAGTCATGTCCTTATGTAGTGTCCCTTGATGCACCATAACTCTTCTTAACTCGATCAACCTTGATTCCGCAAGTCTTCTTCTTCACCCCTGGCCTTGGGTTCCTGGTCTCCTTAACTTTCTCCCATGCACTCGGTACCTCGAAGTTCTTCTTGCTTCCATCCTTGGCTTGATCGGTTTTCTCCAAGTTATGCACATCAAGTCTCACTTAAGCAATGTCCATGTTTCTTGTGATGTTCATTGTCTATAGATAATTCCGTATTTGGACCATCACACCTGTTTACTTGTTTTGAACCCTGTTAGCTTTGCATTCAGCACCTGTTCAACACTTAGCACACTCGTTAGTCCTTTAATTGGGTTGTCATCTAAACACCAAAACCCACAAGAGAGCTTTCAATTGGTGATAAGTAAGTCTCTCAGGCATTCATACCATGCTCTTTGGGCTTGCTTGAGCCCATAAAGCGCCTTTGAGAGCTTATAAACATGATTAGGATACTCACTATCTTCAAAGTCGAGAGGTTGCTCAACATATACCTCTTCCTTGATAGGGCCATTGAGGAAGGCACTCTTCACGTCCATTTGATACAGCTTAAAGCCATGGTAAGTAGCATAGGCAAGTAATGTACGAATTAACTCAAGCCTAGCTACGGGTGCATAGGTTTCATCGAAATCCAAACATTCGACTTGCGAATAACCTTTTGCAACAAGTCCTGCTTTGTTCATTGTCACCACACCATGCTCATCTTGTTTGTTGCGGAATACCCATTTGGTACCTACAACATTTCGATTAGGACGTGGAACTAAATGCCATACCTCATTCCTCATGAAGTTGTTGAGCTCCTCTTGCATTGCCACCATCCAATCCAGATCTCTTCGTGCATCCTCTATCCTGTATGGCTCAATAGAAGACACAAAAGTGTAATGTCCACAAAAATGAGCAACTCGAGATCTAGTGGTTACCCCCTTGTGAATGTCACCAAGTATAGAGTTGACGGGGTGATCTCTTTGAATTGCTTGGTGGACTCTTGGGTGTGGTGGTCTTTGATTTCGAATCTCTTGATCATCTTCCTTGTCTTGATCATCCTCATCTCCCCTTTGATCAATGTCCTCCTCCTATGGTGGCTCATCATCTTGATCTTCATCCTCTTCTTCTTGAGCCTTATCCTCATCTTGAGTTGGTGGAGATGCGTGTATGGAAGATGATGGTTGATCTTGTGCTTGTGGAGGCTCTTCGGATTCTTTTGGACACACATCCCCAATGGACATGTTCCTTAGTGCGACGCATTGAGCCTCTTCATCATCTAGTTCATCAAGATCAACTTGCTCCACTTGGGAGCCATTAGTCTCATCAAACACAATGTCACAACAAACTTCAACTAATCTAGTGGACTTGTTGAAGACTCTATATGCCCTTGTGTTTGAGTCATAACCAAGTAAAAACCCGTCTACTGCTTTAGGAGCAAACTTAGAATTTCTACCTCTCTTAATGAGAATATAAAGCATTTGCTCCCAAAAACTCTAAAATAAGAAACATTGGGCTTTTTACTGGTGAGGAGTTCATATGATGTTTTCTTGAGGATTTGGTGAAGATATAACCAGTTGATGCAGTAGTAGGCGGTGTTAATCGCCTCCGCCCAAAACCGGTCCGGTGTCTTGTACTCATCAAGTATGGTCCTTGCCATGTCCAAAAGAGTTCTATTCTTCCTCTCTACAACACCATTTTGTTGAGGTGTGTAGGGAGAAGATAACTCATACTTGATGCCCTCCTCCTCAAGAAATCCTTCAATTTGTAAATTCTAGAACTCCGTTCCATTGTCGCTTCTAATCTTCTTGATTCTCAATCCAAACTCATTATGAGCCCGTCTCAAGAATCTCTTTAAGGTCTCTTGGGTTTGAGATTTTTCCTGCAAAAAGAATACCCAAGTGAAGCGAGAACAGTCATCCACAATAACAAGACAGTACTTACTCCCGTTGATGCTTATGTAATTGATCGAGTCGGATAGGTCCATGTGGAGTAGCTCAAGTGGCCTCTCAGTTGTCATGATATTCTTGTGTGGATGATGAACTTCAACTTGCTTCCCTGCTTCACATGCGCTACAAATCTTGTCTTTCTCAAAATAAACATTTGTTAGTCATAAAATGTGCTCTCCCTTTAGGAGCTTGTGAAGATTCTTCATCCCAACATGGGCAAGTCGGCGATGCTAGAGCCAGCCCATATTAGTCTTAGCAATTAGGCAAGTGTCTAGTTCAACTTTGTTATCATTAAAATCAACTAAATATAGCTGATCATCTAACACTCCCTTAAGTGCTATTGAATCATCACTTCTTCTAAAGATAGTAACACCAATATCAGTAAAAAGACAGTTGTAGCCCATTTTACATAGTTGAGAAACAGAAAGGAAATTGTAGTCTAAGAAATCTACAAGAAAAACATTGGAAATGGAATGGTCAGGAGATGTAGCAATTTTACCCAAACCTTTGACCAAACCTTGATTTCCATCCCTAAATGTGATAGCTCTTTGGGGATCTTCATTTTTCTCATATGAGGAGAACATTCTTTTCTCCCCTGTCATGTGGTTTGTGCACCCACTATCGATTATCCAACTTGATCCACTAGATGCATAAACCTACAAAACAAATTTAGGCCTTGTTCTTAGGTACCCAAACGGTATTGGGTCCTTTGACATTAGAAACAAGCACCTTGGGTACCCAAACACAAGTCTTGGGACTCTTGTGTTCCCCCAACATATTTGGCAACTACTTTTCCTGATTTGTTAGTAAGCACATAATATGCATCAAAAGTCTTAAATGAAATGTTATGCTCCTTTGATGCACTTGCAATTTTCTTTTTGGGCATTTTGATATGAGTGGAATGCCTAGAGCTAGAAGCCTCATTTTTATATATAAAAGCATGATGAGAAACATTATGAGGTTTTCTAGCATGAATTCTCCTAATTTTGTGCTCAGGATAGTTCTCAGGATATAAAATGTAACCCTCTCTATCCTGAACCATGGGGGCCTTACCCTTAACAAAATTAGATAGTTTCTTGGGGGCATTAAGTTTGGTGTTGCTTTGGCTCCCTTGTTGGAAGCCAATACCATCCTTAATGCTAGGGCGTCTCCCATTATAAAGCATGCCTCGTGCAAATTTAAATTTTTCATTCTCTAACTCATGCTCGACAATTTTAGCATTTAATTTAGCTATGTGATAATTTTGTTGTTTAATCATGGCAAGGTGATCATTAATAGCTTTAATATAACATCTCTACATCTAGTGCAAATGGTGACATGCTCAACAGTAGATGTAGATGGTTTGCAAACATTCAATTCTTCTATCTTAGCATTTAAACTAGCATTCTCATCTCTAAGACAGGAAATCGAATCATTGAAATGCTAAGCTCTTTAGATAAGTTTTCTCATTTTTGTACTTCTAGAGCATAAGCATTTTTCAACTTAACAAATTTTTTATTTTCCTTAACGAGCAAGTCCTCTTGGCATTCCAAGAGATCATCCTTCCTGTTAATGGATTCTATCAATTCATTTATTTTCTTATTTTGATCTTTAGTAAGGTTGGCAAAAAGAGAACTTAAATCATCTTCATTATCACTAGAGCTACCTTCATCATCAGATGTAGTATATTTGGGGTATATCTAGAATGTACCTTCTTCTTCTTGCTGTCCTTAGCCATTAGGCACTTGTGGCCGACGTTGGGGAAGAGGAGGCCTTTGTTGATGGTGATGTTGGCGGCATCCTCGTCGGTGGAGGAGTCGGTGGAGCTCTCGTCGGAGTCCCATTCCCGCCCCATGTGCGCCTCGCCACCCTTCTTCTTGTAGTGTCTATTTTTCTCCATCTTTTTCTTCCCTCTCATGTTGTCGTCTCTGTCACTATCACTTGTATATGGACATTTAGCGATAAAATGACTGGACTTACCACACTGGTAGCACACCCTCTTGGAACGGGGTTTGTAGTCTTTCCCCTTCCTTTGCTTGAGGATTTGTTGAAAACTCTTAATGATAAGAGCCATCTCCTCGTTGTCGAGCTTGGAGGCGTCGATTGGAAGTCTACTTCGTGTAGACTCTTCCTTCTTCTCTTCCGTTGCTTTGAATGCAACAGGTTGCACCTGGAGTGTGGAGGTGGCGCCTTGCTCCAAGTTGACAATATGTTTGGAGTCTTCGATCATAAGTTCAAAGCTCACAAACTTGCCAATTACTTCCTCGGGAGACATCTGCTTATATCTAGGATCCTGTAACACCCTGAATTTGGGGGTATAAAATTTCTTTCTAATTACCTACCAAATTCAGGTGTTACTCTTCTCTCTCTAGTTTCTCTCTCTCTTTTTGTTTTTGGCAGAATTAGCTTAATTAGTGAGGGATTAATTATTTTATTTTGTCAAAACAATATGAGTCATGAAATGTTGCATCATGCTGAGCTCCAAATATTCTTTGAAATGTTGCACAAGTTTGATTTGTTTTGAATTTGAAACTCGATTTGAATTTTAATTGAAAACCATAGACAAAATAAATAGAAAAGCATTAGAAATTCCCTAGAAAACAGAAAACCTCATTTTAGCCCAAGTCGGCCCAGCAGGCCTAGCCCCTCGCGCGCGCCCGCGCCTGTGTGCCCTCAGCCCTTGACAGGCGGACCCCGCCTATCGGCGCCAGTATGCGCCCACGTTCTTCTCTCCCTCTCTCTCCCACTCGCTGCCAGTGGGGCCGATCTGACGGCACTGATTCCCTCGCGCTCGCGCCCATTCTCTCCCACTGTCCGGTGGACCCTTTCCGTCAGTGTTGACCGCCCGTTCACTGATCCCCCCTCGCTGCCCTGTGGACCCCAGCCGTCAGCCCCCTCCGCTTCCCTAACCTCTAGGGATGAAAACGGGACGAATACAGCCGGATACAGGGTCATCCCATATCCTACCCTAATGTATTTATCTCGGATACGGGACTAGATACGGGTAGTTAAGATTGGAGACGGATATAGGATGAGATCGGGTAATAATCCGGGCGGGTAAGAAACGGATAACAGATACTACTCGGGTAGGTACCAGATAATTGTCGGGTAGTTCGTTCCGATGATATTAATTGTCCAGCCATCCAACAAATACATAAATTAAGCAATACATAATCATGTATATGATAGATCAAATGTAGGAAAGGAAACCAATAAAATTGACATCATGCAGTTCAAAGTTACTAATCACGAGGACATTGTAGAACCAACACCACAATATTAAAAATTCATAAAATATTCTAGTTTCACTAAAAAATTGCAAATAAGTTACAAAAAATAATAAACATTTTATACGAAGATAACAAGTCCTCGTATGAAAATGATAAAATAAAGTATTGATTATGTTGAAACTTGGATACTTACAGTGATTTCACATGTAACTCATACAAATAAGTGAAAGTGAAATGGAAGAAACGCGAACATCTTATATATCTTATGATCCAAATATTTTTTATGGTTATATATGAACATATGTTATGTCTCCGTAAACTTTCATGATTTTTTGAGGCTATTTATACATCTATTAATTTCTTGTCATAGAAAATCATCAAAATACAATTAAATCCATAAAATAATGTAGCATCGATCGAAAATTGCAAATAAGTTACCAATACTAATAAATAGTCTCTACAAAGATAACCTTAAGTTCCTATGTGGAGATAACATTAAGTCCCCCCACATAAAAATGATAAAGTATATTAATTTGATATAAATTTGGACATTGTTTCAATGATTTTGGCCTAAAGATATGTTTAAACAAAAATTTGATGTATTACAAAGTTATAGATCTCTTCGAGCTCTACAATTTTCATATAAACTTTATCTTCATTTGATTTCATATGTAAAAGTTATGATTTTATAACTATATTATTATGCAGGAAATGACAAAACGGGTACCCGAATTCCGGGTACACGTATTCGACCCGACTATCCGGGTATTTACCGAGTAGTCCTCGCTCCGTATCCGACTCGAATCCGAAGCTTCAGTATCCGGGTATTACCCGTATCCGTCCCGAATATAAAAATATCCAAATCTGTATCCGAAAAAACGGGTATTTGCCCATCCGTATCCGGTACCTGACGGGTATACGTGAGCTGTTTTCACCCCTACTAACCTCTCACCCACGCCCCTGCCGTGGACGCGCCCACGTCCGCGCAATCCTCGGCCACCTCCACGCGCCCTCACCCCTTTAGGGCCCACGCCCTGCTCGCCCACTTCCCCCTGCTCACTTGCGCCCTCAGCCGAGCACTCTCACCCTCTCTCTCGCCATGCGCGCGCGCCCAGGTAGCTCTGTCGCAGCTCACCAAAGCCTGTCGTCCGTTCTGCGACCGCCGTCGAGCCCGCACCATGTCTGTTGCCTCGGTGAGTTCTGCCTCACCGTCAGCTACTTGAGACACCCCTTAGTTCACCCCAAGCACCCCTGGTCCGTCCGGTCCGCACTTAGCCTTTTCCCTGCGTAGGTCAGAGTTCACCGCCGCCACGATTCTTCGACGTCCGACCAACCGGAGTCTCCCCGAGCCACGCCAAGTCACCTTGAGTCCCGTCCCGAGGTGAGATGTCCGCCCCCACACTCAATTTCTCCCAATTCCCCCTGGTATTGGCCAATTTGGCTTCACCGATGATGGCCGTGCCGGTTCGCCATGCCCACGCGGTGACCAGCTGTTTTTAGCCAGATCCCGTGCCCCTGTGCTAGCCCATAGTGTTCCTCTTGCCCTACTGTAGCTAGCTCAGGCCTTAGCGTGCCTTAGACCTCCTCTCCCCGGCCGGAATTGGAATTGTCCGACCCGCCCGGAGCACCTTCCCTTCGTCGTTCTTCCTTCTCTGGTCCCGTTCTTGCGGCCGGTAGTCTGCCAGTGTGTTTGTCAAGCCCTCTGGACCCGTTCTAGCCCTCTTCGGTGACCCTAGCCTACCCAGTGACCGCATCTGCCTCGCCTTCGGCGACCTCGCCGTTGTAGAGGAGGCAACGCCGTCCACCAAGTAGTTAAGCCCCGCGCGCCCCATCGCAACTGTCCGCCCCTGATCCAACGGCTCAGATCCGTAGATAACGGTTCGCGCCCGCGTGCTCTGCCTCTGGGTCTCGCCAGTTAGGGCCCATGCCCCCTGGCGTTGGGCCCGACTAGTCAGCCCGCCTTCCCCTCTGGTCGCTAACACCCGTCCCCAACTGCCAGCACTCGTTGCGCGCCCACGCGCGCATCCGCGGGATCTGATCTTGGCCGTTGATCTATGGTCTGATGGTTGAGATCGTCTGATACCCTTCGCGTGTACTTTTACTTAAGAGGCCCTCGGGTTTTAGAGAATTAACCCGTCCTCCTGAGTTTTAGTGCGCAGACCCCAGGTTTTTTTAAACAAACCCCTGACCTTTTAAATAATCACAGAATTAGGCTTAGTTTCATATTTTAAACTTCAAAACTTGTATATTTGATATCCTTTTCATATGAACTCCAAATTTAGTGGTTCAAATTGCAAAATGTTCATAGGAATATTCTCTATTCAAATAAATTATATTCATCCATAGTCTGTGTACTCTAATTTTTGGTCTAAACTATAGGATAGTTTGTGTTAATTTATCTATTTAAGAAAATAAATAAAAAGGAAAACCTTAATTGTAATTAGATGTTTAATGTTGTGGGATTGATAAAATGTTGTGTATAAAGTTACTCATGTTGTAATTTTGTGTCCCAACAAAATTAGTTGAACTAAGCTATGTGATCCATAATCACTGATCTCTAATTATATTAAACCCTAACATTTAAGTCTATCCTTCTATGTTCATAATGTCTTGTTAAACTAGTGTATACTTGATTGTACATGTTTGGTGTGTTGTTCATTTGTACTTTATGAAAGTCTCCTAGAGGGGGGTGGATAGGTGGAAACTGATATTTACAACTTTAAACACACTACAAGCTGGGGTTAGCGCTAGAATAAAATTCGAGTCCGGGAGAGAGGGGAAAACTAATCAACCAAGAAAATAAAGTGGATGACACGGTGATTTGTTTTACCGAGGTTCAGTTCCAAAGAACCTAGTCCCCGTTGAGGTGGTCACAAAGACCGGGTCTATTTCAACCCTTTCCCTCTCTCAAACGGTCACTTAGACCGAGTGAGCTTTCTTCCTTGATTTCTCGGGTCACTTAGACCCTGCAAGGACCACCACATAATTGGTGTCTCTTGCTTTGCTTACAAGGCTTTGAGAATAAGAATGAGAGAAAGAAGAAATCCAACCAAGCAATAAGAGCAACAAAGAAACACAAGAACGATCCTCTCACAAGTCCTATAACACTAGAATTGAATTGGGGACTTTGATCGGATCGGTGGTTTTGATTTGTGTCTTGGAGTGTTGAACTTTGCTCTTGTATTGAATGGAGAGTGATGAATGCCTAGATGGTTGCAGTGGAGGTGGTTGGGGGGTATTTATAGCCCTCAACCACCAAAATAGCCGTTGGGGGTGGCTGCTGTCGATGGGCGCACCGGACAGTCCGGTGCGCCACCGAACACTGCCCGGTGCGCCAGCCATGTCACCCAACCATTAGGGTTTTGACGCAGTCGACCGTTGGAGCGCTGACTTCTGGTGGCACCGGACAGTCCGGTGCCGCACCGGATAGGCACTATTCACTTTCCAGTGCGCCTCTAACCTCTGCTCTGACTTCTGCCGCGAACTGTAGCTCTGTCAGGGGCACTGTGCAGTCGACCGTTGCGCTGGTAGCCGTTGCTCCGCTTGGTGCACCGGACAGTCCAGTGGCACACCGGACAATCCGGTGAATTATAGTGGAGCGACGCCTGAGAAACCTGAAGGTGAAGAGTTTGGACTTGTACGGTCCTAGTGCACTGGACACTGTCCGGTGGCACACCAGACAGTCCGGTGCGCCAGACCAGGGCACACTTGGGTTTCTTTGCTCCTTTCTTTTGAACCCTAACTTGATCTTTTTATTGGTTAGTGTTGAACCTTTATGCACGTGTAGAATATATAATCTAGAGCAAACTAGTTAGTCCAATTATTTGTGTTGGCCATTCAACCACCAAAATCATTTATTGGAAAAGGTTAAACCCTATTTCCCTTTCAATCTCCCCCTTTTGGTGATTGATGCCAACACAAATCAAAGCAAATATATAAGTGCAGAATTGAACTATTTTGCATAAGGTAAGTGCATAGGTTACTTGGAATTAAACCAATTTATACTTTTACTAGATATGCATGGTTTGCTTTCTTTTATTTAACATTTTGGACCACGCTTGCACCACTTGTTTTGTTTTTGCAAATTCTTTTGGAAAGTCTTTTCAAAATCTTTTTGCAAATAGTCAAAGGTATATGAATAAAATTGCGAGAAGCATTTTTAAGATTTGAAAATTTCTCCCCCTGTTTCAAATGCTTTTCCTTTGACTTAAACAAAACTCCCCTAGATGAAATTCTCCTCTTAGTTTTCAAGAGGGTTTTAATAGGTACCAATTGAAACTTATACTTGGCATGCTTTTGAAAATGTATCAATTGAAAATCAACATACCAATTTGAAATATATCAACTAAAAATTTTCATCATAAGATACCAATTGAAAAGACAAACATAAATCATCATTTCAAAATTTTTTGAAGTTTGGTGGTGCGGTCCTTTTGCTTTGGGCATAATATTTCTCCCCCTTTGGCATTAATCACCAAAAACGGAGACTTTGAGAGCCCTTTTTAATTTCTCCCGATTGGTACAAGTAAATATGAGTGAAAGATTATACCAATCGAAGAGTGGTATGGAGTGATGGCAAAGGGTAAATGATACCATAGAGTAGAGTGGAAGCCTTGTCTTCGCTGAAGACTCCATTTCCCTTTCAATCTACGACTTAGCATAGAAATATACTTAAAAATACATTAGTCGCAGACATAAAAAGAGATATGATCAAAGGTATATAAATGAGCTATGTGTGCAATGTTTCAACCAAAATTCCGAGAATCTAGAATGTTTAGCTCATTCCTAAGTTTGCTAAAGGTTTTCTCATCTAATGGCTTGGTAAAGATATCGACTAATTGTCCTTTGGTGCTAACATAAGCAATCTCGATATCCCCCCTTTGTTGGTGATCCCTCAAAAAGTGATACCAAATGTCTATGTGCTTAGTGCGGCTGTGTTCAATGGGATTATCCGCCATGCGGATTGCACTCTCATTATCACATAGGAGAGGAACTTTGCTCAATTTGTAGCCATAGTCCCTGAGGGTTTGCCTCATCCAAAGTAATTACGCATAGCAATGGCCTGCGGCAATATACTCGGCTTCGGCGGTAGAAAGGGCTACTAAGTTTTGTTTCTTTGAAGCCCAAGACTCCAGGGATCTTCCCAGAAACTGATAAGTCCCTGATGTGCTCTTTCTATCAATTTTACACCCTGCCCAATCGGCATCGGAATATCCTATTAAATCAAAGGTGGATCCCTTGGGGTACCAAAGTCCAAACTTAGGAGTATAAACTAAATATCTCATGATTCTTTTGATGGCCCTAATGTGAACTTCCTTAGGATCGTATTGGAACCTTGCACACATGCATACGGAAAGCATAATATCCGGTCGAGATGCACATAAATAGAGCAAAGATCCTATCATCGATCAGTATACCTTTTGATCTACGGATTTACCTCCCGTGTCGAGGTCGAGATGCCCATTTGTTCCCATGGGTGTCTTGATGGGTTTGGCATCCTTCATCCCAAACTTGTTAAGAATGTCTTGAATGTACTTTGTTTGGCTGATGAAGGTGCCCTCTTAAAGTTCCTTGACTTGAAATCCTAGAAAGTACTTCAACTCCCCCATCATAGACATCTCGAATTTCTGAATCATGATCCTACTAAACTTATCTTCAAAGCCAGGAGGTTGCTCAACATAGACTTCTTCCTTGATTGGTCCATTGAGGAAGGCACTTTTCACGTCCATTTGATAGTGCTTAAAGCCATGGTAAGTAGCATAGGCAAGTAATATACGAATTGACTCAAGCCTATCTACAGGTGCATAGGTTTCACCAAAATCCAAACCTTCGACTTGTGAATAACCCTTGGCTACAAGTCGGGCTTTGTTCCTTGTCACCACACCATGCTCATCTTGCTTGTTGCAGAATACCCATTTGGTACCTACAACATTTTAATTAGGACGTGGAACTAAATGCCATACCTCATTCCTCGTGAAGTTATTGAGTTCCCCTTGCATTGCCAACACCCAATCCAAGTCTCTTAGTGCATCCTCCACCCTGTATGGCTCAATAGAGGACACAAAAGAGTAATGTTCACAAAAATGAGCGACTCGAGATCGAGTTAATGCCCCCGTATGAATATCACCGAGAATGGAGTTCATGGGGTGATCTCTTTGAATCGCTTGGTGGACTCTTGGGTGTGGCGGTCTTTGACCCTGTATTTCTTGCTCATATTCCTTGTCTTGATCAACTTCATGTCCCCCTTGATCATTGTCCTCCTCTTGCGGTGGCTCATCCTCTTGATCTTCATCTTCATTGTTTTGAGCCTTATCCTCATCTTGAGTTGGTGGAGATGCTTGCATGGAAGATGATGGTTCATCTTGTGCTTGAGTGGGCTCTTCGAATTCCTTAGGGCACACATCCCCAATGGACATGTTCCTTAGCGCGACGCACGAAGCCTCTTCATCATCTAGCTCATCAAGATCAACCTGCTCCACTTGGGAGCCATTAGTCTCATCAAACACAATGTCACAAGAAACCTCAACTAATCCAATGGATTTGTTGAAGACTCTATATGTGTAGCACTCGAAAATCTTGACTTGAGATTTGGGGGAATCCTTTAGAGAGAAATAATAATAATAAATATAATCATCAAAATAGGTGCTCTTGAAAAAAAAACTGAGTCCTAGAATTCACCCTCTGTGAAGTAAACACTCATAATAAAATAAGATTAGCTAATCATATCATAATGAAGATTAGACAATAGAAAGTTCTATCAGAACAAAGGGATATGAACTTCGAAATATACCTTTGACCATCCGAAATAATATACAATTGAAATAAATGTGATGTATATTTCATGTTAAAAGCATTATCTAAAATAAAATAACAATAATAAATAAAGTAACTAAATATATTAATAAAATTGTTGAACATCATATTGGAGTTATATTGGTGCACTAAACTTGAACTTAAATTTAGGACAGATTTGAATTCAAAACTGAGATGAAAAGAGAATAGAATGGAAAAAAAAGGGCTACCTGGGGCTCGATTCTGCTCAGCCAGCCCACCTCAGCTTGCCAGCCCAGTATCCGCGCCGCACACATCTGTGCCACTGCCGGCCGGGGCCCACTCGCCAACATCTTTCCCTTCTGCGGTGCCCCTGTACGCGCGTGCCTGACTCAGCTGACTGAATGTGGCCCTGTCTGTCATCTCTCTTTCCTCTTCGTTGTAAAACGCGAACGAATTCCGTGGGGATCTCAACGGAATCGGGAGTGTGGTTCCGCCCACCCGGGATTCTTGTGCCTGGATCCGCTTTCCTCGCATGGGCTGCACCTACTACCTGGTGGGGCTGACCTGTTAACCTTTCTTCCCCCGTGACCGTCGTCCGCCACATGTTCAACAGATTTCTGTTGGCGAAGATCATGCTGGCTCACCTAGGAATCCTACCAACTGGATGCCTTTGTGCTCCTATAAATTCCTGGCTGCCGCGACCCGCTTCCCATTGCGATAAGGAGCCGGAGCGCTACTCGGCTAGAAACCAGGAGACCGCCACGCCGCCGTTGTCAACCGCACGGCCAGCAACCACACGGTCTCTTCAGTGGGTCTTGGGTGTGGCGGAACCGCCCGAATTATTCCAACTTAAGTGCCTAAGTCCCGCCTTAGAGGCTAGACCACACTTAAATAGGAATAAACCGTCAGTCCCTCGGATCTAGTCCGATAAAGCCACTTAACCAGGATCGAATACCACTAGCTCACTCGAAGGTGAGGCACAGAGAAATACAATAAAACATAATACCACAAATTTAAGGAGTATCATTAGTGATTACATTATCGGAGTTTCAGGAATAATAACCATAAATTTTAATGCAGCGGAAAAGACTAACGGAGAAAACCGAGTAACATGGCGAAGCCTGGCCACGCTACTCCTCCTGGTTCTCTCCTGCGGAAGAAGTAACCCACTCGACCGTCTATCCCGGTGGCAGGGATGGAGGCCGAGTCACACCATCAACCAATCATCCTAAGGAGTACATGCAAAAATTGTGCCACAAGCAAGGCTGAGTATACTAATACTCAGCTAGACTTACCCGGTGTGAGGAGTCTACTCCTCTACCTCTAGACATGCAGCTGTTTGGCTGTGGGGTTTGGTTGCCAAAAGCACTAGCTGAGTTTCTAAATCAAGATTTTAACTTTGTCAAAATTAGGTGTGACTCTCTTAAGGCTAAAAGTGTACTATCTACTCATACATAGTAGCAAGCATTTTTAGCAATCAATATCTTGTATTATCTCAACACAGTTCCACTTGTTACTCAATGTAGCAGCATGGATCAAGCAGTCTCATTAGCTGCGAGAAGCAGACTATTCGAATCGAGTTTTTATCCTTGCAAGGTAAACCTAAACACACGACGTGGCGAGGCACTCCGTCCCCACACACATCAACCGTCCCCATTGATTCCCTGGCAACAGATCAGGACTCACCGCCTTGGCGTACAATGCCTCACTGACCCCGACTGGCCGTCGTGCAGTGACCGCACTTGTACCCACCATAACCGGAATGGGAGACCACGTCTCAGGTCGCGTGAGGGGGTATGTCTGCGGGCAGGTTCACTCAGGTACTAGGCTTACCGATTTACCATATTTCTCGGTATGTGTTTAGTACGTTCAAACGCTTGACACACGGTACCACACCTTAATCCTTACTCCAAATTTTATCCCGTAGACAACCAATCCCCATGGATTGTTGCCCACAAACCAACACTTTTATGATAAGAAAGTGGATACAGCCAATTCCTGATCTCGCGCGAGTGCTAGAAAAATCACTCGACTTCTACCGAGATCCTAATTAATAAAGCAGCTACTCGACCTAGCATACTAGTATCCATCTCAAAAGGGAATCCTGAGTTCATGCAACTAAGGTTCCAAACAACTTCCTACACTTAAGTGCACAGTACAAGCCTACAAACATTAAGTATAGTAAAATAGCATATATAAACGGTTATGCATAAAACCGGGGCTTGCCTTTAATTTAACCCCTAGATAGTGTTTGCTGGGGGAGGTACTCGCTTGGCGGGCATCCACTGGTTATGTCCATTCTTCAGGTCGTCCACCATGGCATCTTGTGGTTGGCACCACATCACTGGCTCGATCATCATCTCTCGCTCCTATATGAGATGCAAGATGCATATGTATGAATATAATGAAAGTAGCACAAGATACTTTAAGTACACGCTAGCGAATTAAACACTAAGTAGCGAGACATCACAAGCAACTACACACACTAGCGTTAGCTAACTACATATCATCGAGCACACAATGTTAACACCACAAAAAGATGACAAACATTTTGTATATTTACGCAACACAACTACGACCCCATAAGTACAAGCGTTTATTAAATTTGCTACGGCTTTTTATTAGTTCTTCTATTTATCACACAAAAGCATCCAACACAAGTTTAACCGATGACATAGGCATCAATGTCTATGGAAATTCTATATCACAATCAACTAAAGAAGAAACATATAAAACAATACACACATGTCATCTCTAGCTCAGCTATGGCAAGTCTACATTACTTAATAGCAAACCAAACATTTTTAGCGACAAGGGTGAACTAAACAATCAAAAGCGCATTAGCAGAATTTTTGGACAGCAATACAGCAGTCACTTGTTTCAGTCATAACTCACAAGATATTTAACCAAAAATAGTAAACTAGGATTTTCTGGAAAGCTTAAAAAGTGCTTTACAACTTTGGTATTTTCATCACAACATGATTCAACACTTAGCAAGGTCAAAACGTGCTAATACAACAGCGCTGTCCAGATTTGGACAGATTCAGGTTAGCAACTTCAAAAATTCACAACTGAAAATTCAGACATCCAAACAAGGTGATTCTAGACTTTCTGAAAAGCTAATTAAATGTTCTACAAATTATTTATAAATATCCCAGGGTGATTCAATATTTAACTAAGCGTAAACATCACTAAAAGACCTTGCTGTCCAGAACTGGACAGATTCAGTCTTCATAATTGAAACATTCATAACTTAAGCTTCAGACCACCAAAAAGAGTGATCCAAGACTTTTTGGAAAGTTTGGCAAAAGTACTACACAACTTTTATAATCACCAAGAGGTGATTCCAGGTTTAACTAAATCAAACATTTAAGTCTTCGAAATCTGTTCTGTCAGTGGACAGAACACAACAAGCAGTTTGTAAAATTCATAACTCTTAAACTATCAGGCCTGTAGTTATGAAATTTTAACACAAGCAAGACCAGAAAAACGTCTACAACTTCCTTATAATCGACAAGGACTGATTCTAACATTACATTAGGCAAACAATGCAGTTTCTGAAATCTGTACAGAATTTGGGCAGATTCAGTTACTGAATTTGTAAAAAAGCATAACTCCTAGGCGATCAGACCTATGGCTGTCAAATTTTAACACAAGTTAGATAATAAAGTTATCTACAACTTTCTTGTGGCCACCAATAACTTATTTCAACATTAACTTAAGCAACCATTGTAATTTCTGAAATCTGTTCAGAAATTCGACAGATTCAGGTGCTGGGCTTGCGAAAAACACAACTCCTAAACGATCAGGTTTATGGCCGTCAAATTTTTGTACAAGCAAGATAATCATGTTATCTACCACTTTTCTATAGCACATATTTACAGAAAACACAATTTAGTTCATCAAACCTACAGCACAACTAAAACAGCGCATGCAGTCCAAAACAGCAATCAATAAATTTCAGCTCACATATAATTCAAGAATTGCCGCGTTCTAAGTACTTGAACCATTCTAACACTTTACCATTCGTTAGAGTTGAATTAATTAAATGAGGACTAACAAGTAGACTTACAAATTTTACCCAAAGCATTCAGTGCACTAAAATTACCACATCCATTTAACGACGCATCCTCTACGATAATCAATATCGAAGCGCTTTTTATCCAATAGTTTGCAATTTAACTTAGACATCACATGAGCACTAATACTTTTCATTCATGACCATAACCATACACATTTAGACCATAGCAAGCAATTCATCGCGACTACGAGCTTAACTAAGTCATCTAACAATTCGGCTAACTAGAGCAACAATATAGGCCGCTATACGTCATACACGTCGGCTAGTCTATTATTATCGAAATCCGAGACACAACATGTATATAACAATCACTTAACGTAATTGACTCCTGCTTAACACGAGTTGGCTAATCACAGTAGAAGACCTAGCGAACCATTTTAGACATTGTAACTCAAGAACATGGGTTGGAGCCGATTGCTCAGTGTTTCTCAACCATTGCTCAACTTGAACTAGTTAACACACAAGTCACCTAAATAGCTCATTTTTGGGGTCTATCGTGGAGGCATTTACACATGGCGTAAAACTCCATAAGACTACATTTGCTACTGGCATCAACAATATCTACCGACCTATTATTTACCATACGAACGCAGTTACACGCCGCCTACTAGTTTTTAACACAATCCTCATATAGCTCGGAATTCCAACTACTCACTAACAATAAATCACGCATGACCACTACCACATCGACCGATTAATTTATTTGGACATCGCCTAGCGTACCACGAGTACCCCACATTTTGACTCGACATATAAACATAGAGGAAACGATGACTACTTCGGCATGTCACCACCTCTCTATTTAAGCAAATACAATTTCCACCTACAACGACTGAACATTCGTGTCGAGCACACCTTATGTTACCTTGTCTCGCATACAACCATGTTGTGGCATGCACTCGAGACACTTCAACCAATGCGGCGCGACCACTAATATATGAACTCCGATACTCATGTTTTAATAATTCATCCTCTACGCAACTAGCATTTTCTAACTACTCGTCACATCAATAAATATATTCCCTATATAATCATGAATTCCATCACATTGCATAAAACAATTACACTTTTCGCATAACCACATATCGATACATTTCCCAAAACAAAAGCCACATTTTGTAACTTAGTTTTTCGCATCAAACAACGCATCGCATATTTTTCCTACCAAGATATAAAAACATCCGAGTTCTTCTCTACTTCTTTTTCTTTCGCCACAAAATTCAATTCATACCAACACAATTTTTAAACATGCACCACATCGACCAAAACATAATTAGACAACTACAAATCGCATATATCACATAACCTTTGTTCTCCAATCGCAAACACGATCCTACCAACGTGTATAGCCAAAACATATTACACACGTCCACATATATACATGCACTGCCCGACATCAATCAAAGCATACGTATTATAAACTATAAATCAATCAACCTGAACGAGTCGTGACTAGGCGTGTGGGCTGTCCACATGGCTCGGTATTTCGTCGAACGGGCAAGGCACGACGTCGACCACTTGCTGCAAAAACACACAATTTGTTGGCGGCAGTTCATCGAACATCACACACATCGGAAAATAAACATCGAAAACAGCGGGGGTTTCTCACCACGGTTTTCGACGGCGTCGCGGATGGGCTGCGCAAAACAGTGAGCACACGGCGGGCGTCGACGGCGTGCTGCTCACTACTCAACACCCCACTTGGACAGATCGCCGAACACGTGGCACGCGCGCAGCGCTAGCAGCGAGGAAGCCAGGGAAGGTGTCGGGGCTGCAGGAACAGCGGCGTTTCGCCGAGGGGCTGCGCAGCGAGGGGATGTGGGGCGAGCTGTCGCTGTTTTGTGGGGAACAGAGGAGGAGCAGGGGAGGGCGTCGGGGATCCGCTGCTGTGCGCACGCAGGGGCTTGGGGGAGGGAGATGCTGCGCAGAGCTGCTATTTTTCGGATCGAAGAACTGGGCGCAGGGAACTCGGACGCCATGGACAGGTGGAAGTGTGCAGGCTGCTGCACGGCTGTGAAGACAGGGAGGGCACCATTGGAGGGGACGTGCAGGGTTGCCGGATTCCTGTGCGCCCAACTAGAAAAGCAGGGGGAGGTGCCACGGACGGACATGGAAGGGAGCAAGGAGGTTGTGCTCGAGCCGACCTCCATGCCTGCTGCCGTGGGGAGCTTCTGTAGGGGAGTTCGGCTAGGGGCAAGCAGGGAGGAAGATAAACAGACGCTGGCTGCCGCTGCGCAAGGAAGGAGCAAGGGGGCGCCACGCCATGGCTGCTGGGAGCGGCTGGAGCAGGCTTGCGCAGAGGAGGAAGGGATGGACGCCATGGCTGTTGGCTTGCTCCCTGCTGGCCGCCGTGGGGAACCAGGGAGGAAGAAGCTGACGCCTGCTGTTCTATCGTGTAAGAGAAGGAGAAAGGAGAGGGCTGGTTTGGGCGGCTAGGGGTGGGAGTGCAAAAATTGCCAAGTGAGCACCCCTATTTATAGAAGAAGCCCTAGGGTTAGGGTTCCCAAGTGGGCCAAATGGGCTGGGTTTTAAATGGGCTTGGCCCAAAACGTGTAATTCGGGCTGCGCTAAATATTTTCCGGAAAAATTCTCGTGCGAATTTCGTCGGTACGCAAAACAGAGTGAACGAGAGTTCGGACGATCGGGCGAATGAGCGATTAATTTCAGCCGAGAGTCTGATTTGGATTCTCTCGGAAATAATTTCCCTATGCGTGATTCGAAAATAAAATGCCTCGGGATACGACCAGCTTTCGGATTTTTAGCCGGAGAAATCGGATCGTGACATTTTAAAATCACAGTTGATACGGGGTTTTGAATTCGGTTCGGACATGAGATATTTGGCCGAGTCGAGTAAGGATTAATTAGAGGACGACATATTGAGTATTCCGTCTGAGAGTACGGAGTCGGATTAAAATAGCCAGACATCGATCGGGGTCCGAGGAATTAGACTCGAGCTCAAATCAGATGATAGTCGTCGAGAGTTTGATTTAAAGAGCTTCCGATGAGATTTAAAATTCGATAATGATCTTCGAGTCTGCATGAGTTCCGAGAATTAAAAGTTTTAACACGCTCCGAAATTGGCTGTTTCTCGCGATCGATTAACTCTGAATTCGGTGAACTTCCGAGAGAAAGCCTGATAAACAGAGATAGGCACGATCGAGAAATAGAAATTTTTACTGAGCATCCGAGATTAGGATTAATCTTCCGACATAACACGAAATAGACACCTGGGGTGTCACAGCCTTCCCCCCTTAAAAAGAATCTCGTCCCGAGATTCGGATGAGGATCTTTAAGGGTGGAGAAGCATGTAACTCCCAGGCTGGAGATAGATGCAAATTCAGGAGATGGTATTTGACAAGATAATGAAGATAGATTTGGATAGAATATCGCGGCATAATGAGACAAAATGCAGCGATCACTCTGAGAGAATCTTCATCAAAGATAGCATATCGGTGTAGTTCCATAATGGATCATGGCTATTAACCGCGATACCAGCGCGTGCCGAGAAGCTCGACCATGTGTGCACCATAGTAGGCTCCCGGTCTCGTCGCGGCACCATCAGTCGTTAGTCATGACACCATTACCGAACGTAACCAATGAAATCCACATAGCAAATATAGATGGAGCCTATGAGAGTATGGCTCGGAAAATAAGAATGTGATCGGAGTTGAAGCAGAGATTGCTGGCAAAAGAGCATCATATGAGAATTTTCTTCAACTCAGAAAATTATTTTATGATCATCATGGAGATTATTAGGCCAGAGATTAGTACGAGATTTGATATGAGAAGGAACCAACCATGAGATCAAGATTGATGAGTTTTTAGAGACCTGAGAGAACTAAAGTCAACGGCATAATCCATTGAACCAAATGTATCCACTGCTTAGAGATAAAATCGATAAAACAGCGTCATGATCCTCAGAGAAGGGGGTATGAGAATGATCAGGAAAGAGAGGTTTAGGCGAGATCAACATCCGATACTTGAGAACAGGTTATAGCAGATAACCAGATAACGGGGCAGATTCAATGAAGGATCAGAGGTTCAGATGATAAGGTCACAACATGATTCACAAGGAAAAAGATCACTAGATCCATGCGAAAGGAGAGGTAGGCAACAAGATCAGCTGGATGGTCAACAGGAATGCTATGAGGTTTTAGGGGCAAGGATTTATGGAAGAAAACATGGCTTGGTCATGGTTTGCACAACTAGACAACAAACGATGTTTTTTTTACATAACCACGTGCACAAGGAAGTTTCGGTTTGGCTAGTGGTTAAGTTATGGGGGTCTACAGGTTGTGTAGGTGTAATGTCAAGGATAAAACACACAAGGGCTAGAAAATACCAACACAAGCAGGTGATTTGTTTTTTTTAAAGGTTTCACTAGGGAACCACTAGATTATTTGGGGAAGGGGGTCTTTTCACGAGCAGGACAGACAACATTTTTTTTAGAGGCAAAATGGACTGAACAACTATCGTACCTTCTAGAAAGCAAGGCAAAAGAAACACATATCACGACCTAGTCAAGACTTACCAATCCGATACAAGGTAAAGCATTTCTTATAGTTCCTAACATAGCAGTACTTCACATTATTCACAAGTTTTTATTATCGGAATAAAGGTGAGAGAAGCATGTTGATCCACAAGAGACAATTATAATGCGACAATCATGATGCATGCTCATTCTAGTCGTCTTCTCAGACCTAACTAATTTTTCGGATGCTTCTACAACGTCCTGCTAGTAGCAATAGTAGCCTTTATGGCCTATATAAATAGCCACCTAGCTACCCATCTATTTCCTAAGGCTTCACGTCCTAGGTCTATCCTTATCGTCCTGATGTCTATCCAACTTTGGTTTCTAAGCAAATTTTACTTTTAAAAAAGGTTGGTAATCATGACTTATTGACTTCTCTGTACTGGTATTCGCTCCGATACCAGCTGTGGCGGAACCGCCCGAATTATTCCAACTTAAGTGCCTAAGTCCCGCCTTAGAGGCTAGACCACACTTAAATAGGAATAAACCGTCAGTCCCTCGGATCTAGTCCGATAAAGCCACTTAACCAGGATCGAATACCACTAGCTCACTCGAAGGTGAGGCACAGAGAAATACAATAAAACATAATACCACAAATTTAAGGAGTATCATTAGTGATTACATTATCGGAGTTTCAGGAATAATAACCATAAATTTTAATGCAGCGGAAATGACTAATGGAGAAAACCGAGTAACATGGCGAAGCCTGGCCACGCTACTCCTCCTGGTTCTCTCCTGCGGAAGAAGTAACCCACTCGACCGTCTATCCCGGTGGCAGGGATGGAGGCCAAGTCACACCATCAACCAATCATCCTAAGGAGTACCTGCAAAAATTGTGCCACAAGCAAGGCTGAGTATACTAATACTCAGCTAGACTTACCCGGTGTGAGGAGTCTACTCCTCTACCTCTAGACATGCAGCTGTTTGGCTGTGGGGTTTGGTTGCCAAAAGCACTAGCTGAGTTTCTAAATCAAGATTTTAACTTTGTCAAAATTAGGTGTGACTCTCTTAAGGCTAAAAGTGTACTATCTACTCATACATAGTAGCAAGCATTTTTAGCAATCAATATCTTGTATCATCTCAACACAGTTCCACTTGTTACTCAATGTAGCAGCATGGATCAAGCAGTCTCATTAGCTGCGAGAAGCAGACTATTCGAATCGAGTTTTTATCCTTGCAAGGTAAACCTAAACACACGACGTGGCGAGGCACTCCATCCCCACACACATCAACCGTCCCCATTGATTCCCTGGCAACAGATCAGGACTCACCGCCTTGGCGTACAATGCCTCACTGACCCCGACTGGCCGTCGTGCAGTGACCGCACTTGTACCCACCATAACCGGAATGGGAGACCACGTCTCAGGTCGCGTGAGGGGGTATGTCTGCGGGCAGGTTCACTCAGGTACTAGGCTTACCGATTTACCATATTTCTCGGTATGTGTTTAGTACGTTCAAACGCTTGACACACGGTACCACACCTTAATCCTTACTCCAAATTTTATCCCGTAGACAACCAATCCCCATGGATTGTTGCCCACAAACCAACACTTTTATGATAAGAAAGTGGATACAGCCAATTCCTGATCTCGCGCGAGTGCTAGAAAAATCACTCGACTTCTACCGAGATCCTAATTAATAAAGCAGCTACTCGACCTAGCATACTAGTATCCATCTCAAAAGGGAATCCTGAGTTCATGCAACTAAGGTTCCAAACAACTCCTACACTTAAGTGCACAGTACAAGCCTACAAACATTAAGTGTAGTAAAATAGCATATATAAACGGTTATGCATAAAACCGGGGCTTGCCTTTAATTTAACCCTTAGATAGTGTTTGCTGGGGGAGGTACTCGCTTGGCGGGCATCCACTGGTTATGTCCATTCTTCAGGTCGTCCACCATGGCATCTTGTGGTTGGCACCACATCACTGGCTCGATCATCATCTCTCGGTCCTATATGAGATGCAAGATGCATATGTATGAATATAATGAAAGTAGCACAAGATACTTTAAGTACACGCTAGCGAATTAAACACTAAGTAGCGAGACATCACAAGCAACTACACACACTAGCGTTAGCTAACTACATATCATCGAGCACACAATGTTAACACCACAAAAAGATGACAAACATTTTGTATATTTACGCAACACAACTACGACCCCATAAGTACAAGCGTTTATTAAATTTGCTACGGCTTTTTATTAGTTCTTCTATTTATCACACAAAAGCATCCAACACAAGTTTAACCGATGACATAGGCATCAATGTCTATGGAAATTCTATATCACAATCAACTAAAGAAGAAACATATAAAACAATACACACATGTCATCTCTAGCTCAGCTATGGCAAGTCTACATTACTTAAGAGCAAACCAAACATTTTTAGTGACAAGGGTGAACTAAACAATCAAAAGCGCACTAGCAGAATTTTTGGACAGCAATACAGCAGTCACTTATTTCAGTCATAACTCACAAGATATTTAACCAAAAATAGTAAACTAGGATTTTCTGGAAAGCTTAAAAAGTGCTTTACAACTTTGGTATTTTCATCACAACATGATTCAACACTTAGCAAGGTCAAAACGTGCTAATACAACAGCGCTGTCCAGATTTGGACAGATTCAGGTTAGCAACTTCAAAAATTCACAACTGAAAATTCAGACATCCAAACAAGGTGATTCTAGACTTTCTGAAAAGCTAATTAAATGTTCTACAAATTATTTATAAATATCCCAGGGTGATTCAATATTTAACTAAGCGTAAACATCACTAAAAGACCTTGCTGTCCAGAACTGGACAGATTCAGTCTTCATAATTGAAACATTCATAACTTAAGCTTCAGACCACCAAAAAGAGTGATCCAAGACTTTTTGGAAAGCTTGGCAAAAGTACTACACAACTTTTATAATCACCAAGAGGTGATTCCAGGTTTAACTAAATCAAACATTTAAGTCTTCGAAATCTGTTCTGTCAGTGGACAGAACACAGCAAGCAGTTTGTAAAATTCATAACTCTTAAACTATCAGGCCTGTAGTTATGAAATTTTAACACAAGCAAGATCAGAAAAACATCTACAACTTCCTTATAATCGACAAGGACTGATTCTAACATTACATTAGGCAAACAATGCAGTTTCTGAAATCTGTACAGAATTTGGGCAGATTGAGTTACTGAATTTGTAAAAAAGCATAACTCCTAGGCGATCAGACCTATGGCTGTCAAATTTTAACACAAGTTAGATAATAAAGTTATCTACAACTTTCTTGTGGCCACCAATAACTTATTTCAACATTAACTTAAGCAACCATTGCAATTTCTGAAATCTGTTCAGAAATTCGACAGATTCAGGTGCTGGGCTTGCGAAAAACACAACTCCTAAACGATCAGGTTTATGGCCGTCAAATTTTTGTACAAGCAAGATAATCATGTTATCTACCACTTTTCTATAGCACATATTTACAGAAAACACAATTTAGTTCATCAAACCTACAGCACAACTAAAATAGCGCATGCAGTCCAAAACAGCAATCAATAAATTTCAGCTCACATATAATTTAAGAATTGCCGCGTTCTAAGTACTTGAACCATTCTAACACTTTACCATTCGTTAGAGTTGAATTAATTAAATGAGGACTAACAAGTAGACTTACAAATTTTACCCAAAGCATTCAGTGCACTAAAATTACCACATCCATTTAACGACGCATCCTCTACGATAATCAATATCGAAGCGCTTTTTATCTAATAGTTTGCAATTTAACTTAGACATCACATGAGCACTAATACTTTTCATTCATGACCATAACCATACACATTTAGACCATAGCAAGCAATTCATCGCGACTACGAGCTTAACTAAGTCATCTAACAATTCGGCTAACTAGAGCAACAATATAGGCCGCTATACGTCATACACGTCGGCTAGTCTATTATTATCGAAATCCGAGACACAACATGTATATAACAATCACTTAACGTAATTGACTCCTGCTTAACACGAGTTGGCTAATCACAGTAGAAGACCTAGCGAACCATTTTAGACATCGTAACTCAAGAACATGGGTTGGAGCCGATTGCTCAGTGTTTCTCAACCATTGCTTAACTTGAACTAGTTAACACACAAGTCACCTAAATAGCTCATTTTTGGGGTCTATCGTGGAGGCATTTACACATGGCGTAAAACTCCATAAGACTACATTTGCTACTGGCATCAACAATATCTACCGACCTATTATTTACCATACGAACGCAGTTACACGCCGCCTACTAGTTTTTAACACAATCCTCATATAGCTCGGAATTCCAACTACTCACTAACAATAAATCACGCACGACCACTACCACATCGACCGATTAATTTATTTGGACATCGCCTAGCGTACCACGAGTACCCCACATTTTGACTCGACATATAAACATAGAGGAAACGATGACTACTTCAGCATGTCACCACCTCTCTATTTAAGCAAATACAATTTCCACCTACAACGACTGAACATTCGTGTCGAGCACACCTTATGTTACCTTGTCTCGCATACAACCATGTTGTGGCGTGCACTCGAGACACTTCAACCAATACGGCGCGACCACTAATATATGAACTCCGATACTCATGTTTTAATAATTCATCCTCTACGCAACTAGCATTTTCTAACTACTCGTCACATCAATAAATATATTCCCTATATAATCATGAATTCCATCACATTGCATAAAACAATTACACTTTTCGCATAACCACATATCGATACATTTCCCAAAACAAAAGCCACATTTTGTAACTTAGTTTTTCGCATCAAACAACGCATCACATATTTTTCCTACCAAGATATAAAAACATCCGAGTTCTTCTCTACTTCTTTTTCTTTCGCCACAAAATTCAATTCATACCAACACAATTTTTAAACATGCACCACATCGACCAAAACATAATTAGACAACTACAAATCGCATACATCACATAACCTTTGTTCTCCAATCGCAAACACGATCCTACCAACGTGTATAGCCAAAACATATTACACACGTCCACATATATACATGCACTGCCTGACATCAATCAAAGCATACGTATTATAAACTATAAATCAATCAACCTGAACGAGTCGTGACTAGGCGTGTGGGCTGTCCACATGGCTCGGTATTTCGTCGAACGGGCAAGGCACGACGTCGACCACTAGCTGCAAAAACACACAATTTGTTGGCGGCAGTTCATCGAACATCACACACATCGGAAAATAAACATCGAAAATAGCGGGGGTTTCTCACCATGGTTTTCGACGGCGTCGCGGATGGGCTGCGCAAAACAGTGAGCACACGGCGGGCGTCGACGGCGTGCTGCTCACTGCTCAACACCCCACTTGGACAGATCGCCGAACACGTGGCACGCGCGCAGCGCTAGTAGCGAGGAAGCCAGGGAAGGTGTCGGGGCTGCAGGAACAGCGGCGTTTCGCCGAGGGGCTGCGCAGCGAGGGGATGTGGGGCGAGCTGTCGCTGTTTTGTGGGGAACAGAGGAGGAGCAGGGGAGGGCGTCGGGGATCCGCTGCTGTGCGCGCGCAGGGGCTTGGGGGAGGGAGATGCTGCGCAGAGCTGCTATTTTTCGGATCGAAGAACTGGGCGCAGGGAACTCGAACGCCATGGACAGGTGGAAGTGTGCAGGCTGCTGCACGGCTGTGAAGACAGGGAGGGCACCATTGGAGGGGACGTGCAGGGTTGCCGGATTCCTGTGCGCCCAACTAGAAAAGCAGGGGGAGGTGCCACGGACGGACATGGAAGGGAGCAAGGAGGTTGTGCTCGAGCCGACCTCCATGCCTGCTGCCGCGGGGAGCTTCTGTAGGGGAGTTCGGCTAGGGGCAAGCAGGGAGGAAGATAAACAGACGCTGGCTGCCGCTGCGCAAGGAAGGAGCAAGGGGGCGCCACGCCATGGCTGCTGGGAGCGGCTGGAGCAGGCTTGCGCAGAGGAGGGAGGAAGGGATGGACACCATGGCTGTTGGCTTGCTCCCTGCTGGCCGCCGTGGGGAACCAGGGAGGAAGAAGCTGACGCCTGCTGTTCTATCGTGTAAGAGAAGGAGAAAGGAGAGGGCTGGTTTGGGCGGCTAGGGGTGGGAGTGCAAAAATTGCCAAGTGAGCACCCCTATTTATAGAAGAAGCCCTAGGGTTAGGGTTCCCAAGTGGGCCAAATGGGCTGGGTTTTAAATGGGCTTGGCCCAAAACGTGTAATTCGGGCTGCGCTAAATATTTTCCGGAAAAATTCTCGTGCGGATTTCGTCGGTACGCAAAACAGAGTGAACGAGAGTTCGGACGATCGGGCGAATGAGCGATTAATTTCAGCCGAGAGTCTGATTTGGATTCTCTCGGAAATAATTTCCCTATGCGTGATTCGAAAATAAAATGCCTCGGGATACGACCAACTTTCGGATTTTTAGCTGGAGAAATCGGATCGTGACATTTTAAAATCACAGTCGATACGGGGTTTTGAATTCGGTTCGGACATGAGATATTTGGCCGAGTCGAGTAAGGATTAATTAGAGGACGACATATTGAGTATTCCGTCTGAGAGTACGGAGTCGGATTAAAATAGCCAGACATCGATCGGGGTCCGAGGAATTAGACTCGAGCTCAAATCAGATGATAGTCGTCGAGAGTTTGATTTAAAGAGCTTCCGATGAGATTTAAAATTCGATAATGATCTTCGAGTCTGCATGAGTTCCGAGAATTAAAAGTTTTAACACGCTCCGAAATTGGCTGTTTCTCGCGATCGATTAACTCTGAATTCGGTGAACTTCCGAGAGAAAGCCTGATAAACAGAGATAGGCACGATCGAGAAATAGAAATTTTTACTGAGCATCCGAGATTAGGATTAATCTTCCGACATAACACGAAATAGACACCTGGGGTGTCACATTGGGTGTTCACCGTGACGCGCGATTATACTCGAGGGGCTAGTCGCGCGGAATTGGCCGTCGTGTGCTCGGCAATTTCTCGCCGAGCAGTACCCCTGCTGAGCAGCCGCCGCGTACCGAGGACCGCTTCGCCAGCTCGGCTATCTCCGGTGAGTCCCCGACTAACCGAATTCCCTTACTCCCTAGTGCGTGGAAAACCATGTTAGACTCCGTATTAGTTTCTTGGCCGCTGTTAATTTCTCGCTGGCGTCCTTGCCTCCTTTGGATTCGACAGTCCTCCGTGGGCAGGGTAGTCCGCTGCCATGCGCCGGTTGGTTGCATGCCCGGGGCGTTTGCTCAAGCGCTGGGGACACGCGAATGTGGTGGCCAGGCACAGAAGTCGACTGGTGTGGGTGAAATCGCTCGCCGGACTCCCACAGAGCCATTGTTCCGCCCTCCTCCGTGGGCAGACTTGACCACGACATCATCGCTGGTGAGTCCTCCACCCAAGACCCAAGTAGTCATCATGTCCCGGGGATCATGTAGCACCAGTTATTGCAGCGGGTGGGGGCGGAATCGCGCGGACCCTATGCGCTAGTCAGGGCGCCGCCGCATGGGCGCTGTGCACCGCTGCGTTGACAGCCAGGGGTGGAAGAAGGTGGACACCCATTGGATATAGAGCCAGCGGATAAGATTAGATCGTGGGGCATTGTGGTGTGGGTGCCGTTGGATCGGCATTGTGCGGCTAGGATTAGAAGACTTCATACCCCTTCGCACGGTTGATAGCAGCTGTATGATTTTGATCCGAGGGCCTCGGCTACTTAAAATCGGGACCGTCAGTCTCTGATCCGAGGGACGTCATCGCGTAACATTTTATAATAGATAAGATCTAATCGTAGCCGTCCGCTGTTGATCTTGCGGCCATGAACCTTCCATACCCCTTCAGCCGAGTATGTTTGCAAAAGAAACCCCAGACTCCTTTATAATCAACCCGCCGTCCTAGCGCAGGTATTCTAAGTCTTAGGAGTTATTGCGCAGAAGACCCTAGGCTTCTGGAAAATAGTGTCCCAGTCCAGAAAATTATAAATCCCAGAAAAAAATTTAGAAATTGATTTTGGGTTTAAAATAATGGCAGAAACTCATTTTATTCATAGAAAATTCATACTAACACCTTTTTAGTCCATTCCAGTTCCTATAATTTTATAATATTATTGTTTATCAATTAGTGCCACTTTTTTGACATGAAACCTATATTAAATTAGATCACCTAATTAATCTTGTACAAAACACATGGAATCTTCAGAAAAATCATAACTCCTTCGTCTTAATTCCGAATTTACTGGTTCCAGTTGCGTTAGTCTCGTATAAATATTTACTACGCAGTAACAACATTTATTATACCATGTCTCATACTTTTATAATTAGATATTTATTTATCCTATGTTAATTAGATTAACTTCTTTAATATTAATATAGTATTCTAACTTTATGGTTATGATTTAACTAGATAATCTTTAATCAAATAAGGACTTAGATTAAAGTTGAGATAATTATTTATAGAATAATTTCTCATATGATCTATACCAACCAATTTATAATATAAGTTTAATATTTAAATCACGTAGAGCTTTTATAGATCATAACTCCTTACCCATAACTCCGATCTTAGTAGAGCTCGATCCCGTGATCTCGTAGCTTTGCGTAGATCATTATTATTCAATTTGTTTTCATGTTTGGTGTGATGTTGATTTTGTCTATACCATGTGTGTTTGTATTGCTACGACAAGCGCGAGGTTTTGAGGATCTGAAGAATCACCCTGGTAACTAAAATCTCAAGTGCCAGGCAAGTTGTGCCCTTGATCACATTTGTTACCCAATAATGTTCTTTATAATCACTTATTCAATGCATAGGTTTAATTTGATGGGACCCAATAGGTCACCCTAGTTTGTTTATCCTGTTTACCTTGTTTACCCTGAATCATTTGGGTAGTTTTGCTATTGCTTTATATGGCTTTGGGATAATATTTCATTACATCCATGTTCCAATTATTCTGTTATATTTATGTTCATGATAAGATCATTATGTTAATTGGAACATGGAGCGACCACCCGGGAAAACAGTGCTACCACAAGGGTTTAATGGGACGCCCTTGGCTGATTAACTAGGAAAGCTAGTGGAGGTCTTCCTTACCCGAAAGGGGCAAGGGCAGTAGGGGAGTGGTCAGTGTAGGGAGGTCCTTGGGTTGACTTTGCTGCGATGGCGGTCAGGCGAGGGATTCCTGCACTGGAGCTTCCTATAAACTGTAGCGGGATTTCTGAAGCTAGTGGAACTTTGTAAAGGCCTCGTAGTGTTACCCTGCCTCGCTTCCTTGGTAGAGGTGTATGTGATTCATGACCCCTTGGCAGATGGGTAACACGACTTGTGGGTAAAGATGCACAACCTCTTCAGAGTGTAAAACTAGTATGTTAGTCGTGCTCACGGTCATGAGCGGCTCGGACCCTCACATGATTAATATATGAAACCTAAATTCAATTTGTCATGTGCATTTGCATGGGATTATTTATTAATTTTGTTCTATTATTTATTATGGTTTGGTATTTACTTACACCTAGTAATTGCTAATAAAATTTTGACCAACTTTAAAAGCAATGCTCAGCTTCAACCATTCTCTTTGTTAAGCCTTACACTTCATGAGCTCCCACCTTTGGTGAGTTCATGCCACATTATTCCCCACAACTTGTTGAGCGATGAACATGTGTCCCCACAACTTGTTGAGCATGCACATCGCATTTATATATGTTAATAGGATTATATCTACACAAATGTTTTTAAATTAATATTTATTTAGTATAAACACGATATCTGATAGCGATTCTCGCGTGTTGCTGCACGCTGAATCACGTGCATTTCGCGCGTCGTGCTGCTTCGTGCGTCGTTCACGTGTTGTCTGCACGTTGTTCGTGCGTGATGTGCTCGTGGTCGCGTGCTGGTTCGTGCACGTTCGCACTCGTCGCGCTCGCTGTTTCGTGTGTCGTCAGCGTGCTAAGTCATGCGTGTCCGTGCGTCGTTTGCACGGGGTCATGCTGGTTCACTCATCATAAATCCATCTCGCTTAGAATCTCTATTTTAATTAAATTATTTAATTAACTGACATTTGTTAGTGTAGCCTATTAATCAAACTGACTGATGTATAATATTTATGTTTGATAATGTTGAACTAAAAGTTATAGTTAATACTTGTTTAGCGATAACGTGCTAATCTCTCAATCGTGGCTTCGAGTTCGACGTATCTTTCCCTCATGTGACCGTAGCATCGAGCTCTATTTTATGTTGCATGTCTTTTATGACATTTTATCTTGTATAGTGTAATGTTCTTATGCATATTGTCGGGGACCATAATTAGGGGTACCCTCAAGACGCCTAATTCTCAGCTGGTAACCCCCATCAGCATAAAGCTGCAGAGGCCTGATGGGTGCGATTAAGTCAGGGATCAGTCCATACGAGCGACTCGATCACGCCTCGCCCGAGCCTAGCCTCGGGCAAGGGCAGCCGACCCCGAGGGGTTTCCGTCTCGCCCGAGGCCCCCTTTTAACGGCGGACACATCTCCGGCTCGCCCGAGGCCTTGCCTTCGCTAAGAAGCAACCCTGACTAAATCGCCGCGCCGACCGACCGAGTCGCAGGAGCATTTAACGCAAAGGTAGCCTGACACCTTTATCCTGACACGCGCCCCCCGGCAGAGCCGAAGTGACCGCCGTCACTTTGCCGCTCCACTGACCAGTCTGACAGAAGGACAGCGCCGCCTGCGCCATTCCGACTGCAGTGCCACTTGACAGAGTGAGACTAACAGGCAGTCAGGCCTTGCCAAAGGCGCCATAGGAAGCTCCGCCCGACCCAGGGCTTGGACTCGGGCTAAGGCCCCGGAAGACGGCGAACTCCGCTCTGCCCGACCCAGGGCTCGGACTCGGGCTAAGGCCCCGGAAGACGGCGAACTCCGCTCCGCCCGACCCAGGGCTCGGACTCGGGCTAAGGCCCCAGAAGACGGCGAACTCCGCTCCGCCCGACCCAGGGCTCGGACTCGGGCTAGGCCCCAGAAGACGACGAACTCCGCTTCGCCCGACCCCAGAGGTCGGACTCCGCCCTGGCCTCTGCCGAACGACCTCCGCCTCGCCCGACCCAGGAGCTCGGGCTCGGCCTCAGCCATGAAAGACAGACTCGACCTCGGCTTCGGAGGAGCCTCCACGTCGCCCGACCTAGGGCACAAGCCCGCCACGTCAACAGGAAGCGCCATCATCACCCTACCCCGAGCCGACTCGGGCCGCAGAGAACAAGACCGGTGTCCCATCTGGCTAGCTCCGCCAGATAGGCAATGATGGCGCCCCGCTAGCCCCGTGACGACGGCGGCTCTCGGCTCCCTTACGGAAGCAGGGGGACGTCAGCAAGGACCCAACCGCTCCGACAGCTGTCCCTCCGCCAGGCTCCGTTGCTCCTCCGACAGCCACGACACCACACCAGCTGGGTGCCAAGATCCCTCCGGCTGCCACATTGGCATGTACTTAGGGCGCTAGCTCTCCCCCGCTAGACACGTAGCACTCTGCTACACCCCCATTGTACACCTGGATCCTCTCCTTACGCCTATAAAAGGAAGGACCAGGGCCTTCTTAGGGGAGGTTGGCCGCGCGGGGACGAGGACGGGGCAGGCGCTCTCTTGGGGCCGCTCGCTTCCCTCACCCGCGTGGATGCTTGTAACCCCCTACTGCAAGCGCACCCGACCTGGGCGTGGGACGAACACGAAGGCCGCGGGATTTCCACCTCTCTCACGACCCGTCTCCGGTCACCTCGCTTCCCCCCCCCCTTCGCGCTCGCCCACGCGCTCGACCCATCTGGGCTGGGGCACGCGGCACACTCACTCGTCGGCTTAGGGACCCCCCGGTCTCGAAACGCCGACAGTTGGCGCGCCAGGTAGGGGCACGCTGCGTGTTGACGAGCAGTTTCCCGTCAAGCTCCAAATGGGCAGTCTCCAACGACCTCTCCAACCCAGGACGGTGCTCCGTTTCGGGAGTCTCGAGTTCATGTCTCTCGACGGTAGCTACGACATGATACTCCTTCCACCGCCGCGCGACGACGACAATGGCGGTCGACAGCCCGCCCGCCGGCGGCGGAATCGACGACGTCTTCCCCGCGTGGTGGAAGAACAACATTCGAGCTCGCCCCGTCCTCTCCCCCGCCATCGGAGGAGGAGGCGGGGCAACCAAGGCCGAGCGGGAGGCAGCGCTCCATCGGCTGTCGAGCGAATCGATGTCCCCAGCGCCCCAACAGAGGGCGCGTCGGGCGTCGACCTCACGTTTGAGACGAAGGCGAGCGCCGTCCCCCCCGCGACATGCCAATCCCGAGCAAGTGGACGACGCCAGCACGCTCACGGAGGGCCTGCAGGACGTCTCCCTCGTACCCAAGACGACGGCGCAATCAGTCCCCGATGTGACTATGTCGCTCCTCGTCGACCAAAAGGTACTGACTGATTCCCATCCTACGTCATTTCGACTCGGCCTCAACCCGCCTAGCGACCTCGCTTTGGCGGGCGCTCACGTTGAGGCGAGTGCAACCTCTCTGGGGTTTCGTATGCGGTCGCCTTGGGACCGATTGACGGACGTCTCGACCTACGGGCCCTCTGGGTCCGAGGAAGATGACGATCCCAGCGTCTGTTGGAATTTCTCTGGATTTGGCAACCCCAGTGCCATGCAGGACTTTATGACCGCATGTGACTACTGCCTCTCCGACTGTTCCGACGGCAGCCGCAGCCTTGACGACAAGGACTGCGGCCCAAGCCGCGAATGTTTCCACGTCGAGCTAGGGGATCCCACCGAAGGCAACCATCTCGGCATGCCGGAGGACGGTGATCTCCCTAGGTCGGTGCCTCGCGCCGACATCCCGCGAGAGCTAGCTGTGGTCCCCGTTCCGGCGGGGGGTCACGACCCACAGCTCGAGCAAGTCCGCGGGGCGCAGGCCAGGCTTGACAAGGGAGCAGGAGCGCTCGAGTCAATCCGCCGGGACGTCGGGCAGGTATGGGCGGGCCAACCCCCGGCCGGAGAAATACGTCCCCTGCCCCAGGGTTTCCAGCACCGCGTCGCCAATGATGTCAGGGACAGGCCACCACCCGCATCCAGCGGGGTCGGTCAGAACCTGGCAGCCGCAGCGATGCTCCTCCGCGCGATGCTAGAACCATCAACCACCGAGGGTCGGCGAATCCAGGGAGAGCTCAAGAATCTCCTGGAAGGCGCTGCGGCCTGGTGGGCCGAGAGCTCTGCCTCCCGAAGGTAGGGGTACCCCTCGGAACCTCATGCCGCGACTTCCCGATTCATGCGGGAAGCCTCGGTCTACACCGGGCGCACGCGCAACACCGCGCCTGCGGCCCTGGGCCACCTCGGCAACGAGCACCATCGTCGCGACCGTCGAGCCCACCTCGACGAAAGGGTGCGCCGAGGCTACCACCCCAGGCGTGGGGGACACTACGACAGCGGGGAGGATCGGAGTCCCTCGCCCGAACCACCCGGTCCGCAGGCCTTCAGCCGGGCCATCCAGCGGGCGCCGTTTCCGGCCCGGTTCCGACCCCCGACTACTATCACAAAGTACTCGGGGGAAACGAGGCCAGAATTGTGGCTCGCAGACTACCGCCTGGCCTGCCAACTGGGTGGAACGGACGACGACAACCTCATCATCCGCAACCTCCCCCTGTTCCTCTCCGACACTGCTCGCGCCTGGTTGGAGCACCTGCCTCCGGTGCAGATCTCCAACTGGGATGATTTGGTCCAAGCCTTCACCGGCAATTTCCAGGGCACGTACGTGCGCCCCGGGAATTCCTGGGACCTCCGAAGCTGCCGGCAACAGCCGGGAGAGTCTCTTCGGGACTACATCCGGCGATTCTCGAAGCAGCGCACCGAGCTGCCCAACATCACCGACTCCGATGTCATCGGCGCGTTCCTTGCCGGCACCACCTGCCGTGACCTGGTGAGCAAGTTGGGTCGCAAGACCCCCACCAGGGCGAGCGAGCTGATGGACATCGCCACCAAGTTCACCTCTGGCCAGGAGGCGGTCGAGGCCATCTTCCGAAAGGACAAGCAGCCCCAGGGCCGCCCGTCGGAAGAGGCTCCCGAGGCGTCTACTCCGCGCGACGCCAAGAAGAAAGGCAAGAAGAAGTCGCAAGCGAAACGCGACGCCGCCGACGCGGACCTTGTCGCCGCTGCCGAATACAAGAACCCTCGGAAGCCCCCCGGAGGTGCTAACCTCTTCGACAAGATGCTCAAGGAGCCGTGCCCCTACCATCAGGGGCCCGTCAAGCACACCCTCGAGGAGTGTGTCATGCTTCGGTGCCACTTCCACAAGGCCGGGCCACCCGCAGAGGGTGGCAGGGCCCGCGACGACGACAAAAAGGAAGATCACCAAGCAGGAGAGTTCCCCGAGGTCCGCGACTGCTTCATGATCTACGGAGGGCATGCGGCGAATGCCTCGGCTCGGCATCGCAAGCGAGAGCGTCGGGAGGTCTGCTCGGTGAAGGTGGTGGCGCCAGTCTACCTAGACTGGTCCGACAAGCCCATCACCTTCGACCAAGCTGACCACCCCGGCCACCTGCCGAGCCCGGGGAAATACCCGCTCGTCGTCGACCCCATCATCGGCGACGTCAGGCTCACCAAGGTCCTGATGGATGGGGGCAGCTGCCTCAACATCATCTACGCCGAGACCCTCAGGCTCCTGCGCGTCGATCTGTCCTCCGTCCGAGCAGGCGCCGCGCCCTTCCACGGGATCATTCCTGGGAAGCGCGTCCAGCCCCTCGGACAGCTCGACCTTCCTGTCTGCTTCGGAACGCCCTCCAATTTCCGAAGGGAGATTTTGACGTTCGAGGTGGTTGGGTTCCGAGGAACCTACCACGCGGAATTGGGGAGGCCATGCTACGCGAAGTTCATGGCCGTCCCCAACTACACCTACCTGAAGCTCAAGATGCCGGGCCCCAATGGGGTCATCACCGTCGGCCCCACGTACAAACACGCGTTCGAATGCGACGTGGAGTGCATGGAGTACGCCGAGGCCCTCGCCGAGTCCGAGGCCCTCATCGCCGACCTGGAAAACCTCTCCAGAGAGGTGCCAGACGTGAAGCGACACGCTAGCAATTTCGAGCCAGCGGAGACGGTTAAGGCCGTCCCTCTCGACCCCAGTGGCGACACCTCCAAGCAGATCCGGATCGGTTCCGGGCTCGACCCCAAATAGGAAGCAGTGCTCGTCGACTTTCTCCGCGCAAACGCCGACGTCTTTGCGTGGAGTCCCTCGGACATTCCCGGCATACCGAGGGATGTCGCCGAGCACTCACTGGATATTCGGGCCGGAGCCTGACCGGTCAGGCAGCCTCTGCGCCGATTCGACGAGGAGAAGCGCAGAGTGATAGGCGAGGAGATCCACAAGCTAATGGCAGCAGGGTTCATCAAAGAGGTATTCCATCCCGAATGGCTTGCCAACCCTGTGCTTGTGAGAAAGAAAGGGGGGAAATGGCGGATGTGTGTAGACTACACTGGTCTCAACAAAGCATGTCCGAAGGTTCCCTACCCTCTACCTCGCATCGATCAAATCGTGGATTCCACTGCTGGGTGCGAAACCCTGTCTTTCCTCGATGCCTACTCAGGGTATCATCAAATCAAGATGAAAGAGTCCGACCAGCTCGCGACTTCTTTCATCACGCCCTTCGGCATGTACTGCTATGTCACCATGCCGTTCGGTTTGAGGAACGCGGGTGCGACGTACCAGCGGTGCATGAACCATGTGTTTGGCGAACACATCGGTCGCACGGTCGAGGCCTACGTCGATGACATCGTAGTCAAGACAAGGAAAGCCTCCGACCTCCTCTCCGACCTTGAAGTGACATTCCGGTGTCTCAAGGCAAAGGACGTCAAGCTCAATCCCGAGAAGTGTGTCTTCGGGGTGCCCCGAGGCATGCTCCTGGGGTTCATCGTCTCTGAGCGGGGCATCGAAGCCAACCCGGAGAAGATCGCAGCATCACCAGCATGGGGCCCATCAAGGACTTAAAAGGTGTACAGAGGGTCATGGGATGTCTCGCGGCCTTGAGCCGTTTCATCTCACGCCTCGGCGAAAGAGGACTGCCTCTGTACCGCCTCTTAAGGAAGGCCGAGTGCTTCACTTGGACCCCTGAGGCCGAGGAAGCTCTCGGGAACCTGAAGGCGCTCCTCACCAAGGCGCCTATCTTGGTACCCCCAGCTGATGGAGAAGCCCTCTTGGTCTACGTCGCCTCGACCACTCAGGTGGTTAGCGCCGCGATTGTGGTCGAAAGGCAAGAAGAGGGGCATGCATTGCCCGTTCAGAGGCCAGTTTACTTCGTCAGCGAGGTGCTGTCCGAAACCAAGATCCGCTACCCACAAGTTCAGAAGCTACTGTATGCAGTGATCCTGACGAGGCGAAAGTTGCGGCATTACTTCGAGTCTCATCCGGTAACTGTGGTGTCATCCTTCCCCCTGGGGGAGATCATCCAGTGCCGAGAGGCCTCGGGCAGGATCGCAAAGTGGGCGGTGGAAATCATGGGCGAGACAATCTCGTTCACCCCTCGGAAGGCCATCAAGTCCCAGGTATTGGCGGACTTCGTAGCCGAATGGGTCGACACCCAGCTGTCGACGGCTCCGATCCAACCGGAGCTCTGGACCATGTTTTTCGACGGGTCGCTGATGAAGACGGGAGCCAGCGCGGGCCTGCTCTTCGTCTCGCCCCTCGGAAAACACCTACGCTACGTGCTGCGCCTCCATTTCCCGGCGTCCAACAATGTGGCTGAGTACCAAGCTCTGATCAACGGATTGCGAATCGCCATCGAGCTAGGGGTCCGACGCCTCGACGCTCGCGGCGACTCGCAGCTCGTCATCGACCAAGTCATGAAGAACTCCCACTGCCGCGACCCGAAGATGGAGGCCTACTGCAATGAGGTTCGGCGCCTGGAAGACAAGTTCTACGGGCTCGAGCTTAACCACATCGCCCGACGCTACAACGAGACTGCGGACGAGCTGGCAAAAATAGCCTCGGGGCGAATGACGGTTCCCCCGGACGTCTTCTCCCGGGATCTGCACCAACCCTCCGTCAAGATCAACGACACGCCCGAGTCCGAGGTACCCTCGGCCCCTGAGGGCGAGGCGCTGCGCATCGAGGAGGAGCGGAGCGGGGTCACGCCTGATCAAGATTGGCAGACCCCGTACCTGCAATATCTCCGCCAAGGAGCGCTACCCCTCGACCAAGCCGAGGCTCGGCGGGTAGCGCGAAGCGCCAAGTCATTCGTCTTGTTGGGCGATGAGAAGGAGCTCTACCACCGCAGCCCCTCGGGCATCCTCCAGTGATGCATCTCCATCGCCGAAGGTCAGGAACTCCTGCAAGAGATACACTCGGGGGCTTGCGGCCATCATGCAGCGCCTCGAGCCCTCATCGGGAACGCTTTCCGGCAAGGCTTCTACTGGCCGACGGCGGTGGCTGACGCCACTAGAATTGTCCGCACTTGCGAAGGGTGTCAATTCTATGCGAAGCAGACCCACCTGCCCGCTCGGGCTCTGTAGACGATACCCATCACCTGGCCCTTCGCTGTGTGGGGTCTGGACCTCGTCGGCCCTCTGCAGAAGGCGCCCGGGGGCTACACACACCTGCTGGTCGCCGTCGACAAATTCTCCAAGTGGATCGAGGTCCGACCCCTGAACAGCATCAGGTCCGAGCAGGCGGTGGCATTCTTCACCAACATCATCCATCGCTTCGGGGTCCCAAACTCCATCATCACCGACAACGGCACCCAGTTCACCGGCAGAAAATTCTTGGATTTTTGCGAGGATCACCATATCCGGGAGGACTGGGCTGCCGTAGCTCATCCCATGTCGAATGAGCAAGTAGAGCGTGCCAACGGCATGATTCTACAAGGGCTCAAGCCTCGGATTTACAACGACCTCAACAAGTTCGGCAAGCGATGGATGAAGGAACTCCCCTCGGTGGTCTGGAGCCTGAGGACAACGCCGAGCCGAGCCACAGGTTTCACGCCGTTCTTCCTGGTCTACGGGGCCGAGGCCGTCTTGCCCACTGACCTGGAATACGGCTCCCCGAGGACGAGGGCCTACGACGATCAAAGCAACCAAGCTAGCCGAGAAGACTCGCTGGACCAGCTGGAAGAGGCTCGGGACAGGGCCTTACTACACTCGGCGCGGTATCAGCAGTCCCTGCGACGCTACCACGCCCGAGGGGTCCGACCCCGAGACCTCCAGGTGGGCGACCTGGTGCTTCGATTGCGGCAAGACGCCCGAGGGAGGCACAAGCTCACGCCCCCCTGGGAGGGGCCATTCGTCATCGCCAAAGTTCTGAAGCCCGGAACGTACAAGCTGGCCAACAGTCAAGGCGAGGTCTACGGCAACGCTTGGAACATCCAACAGCTACGTCGCTTCTACCCTTAAGATGTTTCCAAGTTGTTCATATACCTCGCACCCACGCAAAGTTTAGTCAACAAGGAAGGGTCGGCCTCGCCTCGGCAAAGCTCGACCCTCCCTCGGGGGCTAAAAGGGGGGAAACCCCCTCTGCGTCAAAATTTTCCTCGAAAAAAAATCTCTTTTACCAGAATATCTTTCGTGCTTTTTGACTACTTCGAAAAGTGGGTCCTAGAAACGACGGAGTACACGTAAGCAGTCAAGGCTGACCGAGCCGAGGGACTCCTACGCCTCCGGGATACGGATACCTCACTCATCACCTTCTGCGATAAGTAACTCGCGTTCGGATAAAGTGGCTCCGCGGATCGAACAAGTCTTTACGTTTGGAAGCCCTTCTGCCGAAGCGATCCTTCGAGCCTTCTCGACCGAGTCGGCGACAGGGCCTCACGGACGGGTGAAAGTACGCGTAAGCGGCAAGGCCGACCGAGCCGAGGGACTCCCACGCCTCCGGGATACGGATACCTCACTCATCACCTTCCGCGAGAAGCAACTCTCGCTCGCACTAACATCCCTATTACCAACAAAAAGTCCAGATACTCGAAACAAGAGGAAAAGAGACGCAGCTTTACAACGCAGCGAGGGTGTGTGTTCTGGCCTCGACGGCCGCACAAGGCACACGCCACAAGACAATCTAATCCTGCAGGCTCCGGTCTTGACGCTGGAAGGGGGCAGCAACACCCTCGGCATCGACGGCACCTTCGGCGAGGCCCGACCTAGCCTCGGACGGCGACGCGGTCCGAGGTTCTCCGCTCTGAAGGACGACGTCATCACCACGCCCGGGCAATCGCTCCCAGGGACTTCTCCGGGAATCCGGCCCGAGCAGGCGGCTCAGCCGGTCACCCCTGGGGCCTCGGCCAACCATCTTCCGAGGGCGCCAGCCCGGTCCGAAGCCTCGGCAGATCAACTCCGACGTCGATCCTGCCAACGGACAACCCGGCTAGGCTCCGGCCGACCAAGTTTCATTTTCGAGCCAACTCCGCCCCTGTTCATGCTAATATCGCTACCCCTGGCCTCGGCTCGTCGAAGAGCGGCCGAGGGGTCTCTTTAACTAAGCTAGAGGAACCTCGGACAGCAAGGCCGACCGAGCCGAGGGACTCCTACGCCTCCGGGATACGGATACCTCACTCGTCACCTTGACACAGGGCGACTCATGCTTGGTGAAGCGGTTCAGATAATCAGCAGACGAGTCTTAGTGCTCAGAAATGAGGAAAAGCACGGCTCCGTGCCGAAGTTACATACATGTTCAGGCCTCGACAGCCGCAATGAACAAAAAACTCTGGCATTCGAAGTGCCATTACAAACAGAACTCCGGTTCCCCCTCCGCAGGTACGAACAACCCCACTCGATAGGGGTGGGCCTGCGGAGCAACAGAAGACCGACGAACGGCTTGTCATCGCCCGCCCTAGCAGCGGCGACGATGAAGACTTCTGTCCCGGGGGGGCCGAACAGCAGCAGCGATGACCTCAGGGCGGATGCTGCTGCCAGGAGGCCCCCGCCCATGCCCAAACTCGAGAGGCAAGGATGGGCAGAAGGCCGTAGAGTTGGAGGTCGGTCCGTGGCCAGCCTTGGCTATCGCGCCGGTGGAAGAACCTCTTCCCGCTGCCGTGGAAGACGCCGGCGCCGTGAGCGGCTCCGAAGCCACTCGCGTCCGAAGGCCAGGAACGCTGCAGATGCCAGCGCCATGGACGACAACCGCTCCTCCCTCCGATCACTGAGTGAAGGAGCGGGCCGCCGCCCACGCGGGGGCCGACCTCAACTCGGCACACTCCCCTCCCCAGCCCTGGTGATGAAAATCCTTGAGGCTGAGGGAGGGGCAGAGGCTGCAACCCGGCTCGCCTTCCCCCGCCATCAAGCCGGAGGTCACTGCCTTAGGTGACCGCCGGTGGAGGGGTGCAGCCGGGCTGCATGATGAAAATCCTTGAAGCCGAACGATGGCCGAAAGGTACCAACTCCCACGGAGTTGCGTTCCTCCAACGACGGGGCGAAAAGACGCCGGTTTCCCCCATCCGGGGGCTTGGAAGGCGGAAAGATGCGGTGCATAAGGGAGCAAGAAGACATGGTCGCCTTACGAAAGGGGTCGCCCTCCTCTTAAAGGCGACTCTCCCTGCTTGCACCCCCCAACCGTCACGGGCTGAGTCTTCTCCAACACGCTCCAAAGCCCTCCCCTGCGACGCGGGGGCTTTGTCCCGCATGTCATGCAGACCGGCTCCGAGCAGAAGAAGCCAAACCGCCGCGCATGGTGCACGCAACCGCCCAGCGGTTACAAGTGACCCTCCACTTTTGCCCAGACCAACGGGCGAAAGGGGCGGGCAGCCATGCAGGCGGCATGCAACCGCGCCAAGTGGACGCGCCTCTCCGACTCCCGACACGCCAGCATGGAGGCCCAGGCCCACGCGTCGCGCGACCGGCGCGCCGGATGCTGCATGCAAGCAACTATACCACTTGCGCCACCACCGCGCCTCCTCGATTGCGGAACCAATACCGCGACTCGAGGCGACCCAGCGCGCGACCCAGCAGCGCCAGCCTGACGCAGCGGTCAACGCGGTCAAAAGTGGGCCGGCAGTAATGTCGGTGACAGGCGCGCGGGAGCAGCGGTCACGTCGTCAGCCAAGCTCACGTCCCATCCGGGGGCAGCAAGAGAACCCCCTCTCACTGCGTGAAGACAGCGCGCCCGTGATCCGTTCCTCGAACGGCTCGCGCACGCGCAACGGCCACCCTGCCAACTACTCGCCCCGTCGCATTAACTCCGCGGCTGGACAGGCGGCGCTTCTGGCAGGAGCAGCAGGCGACGCTTCGCCTTCGCCGAAACAACCGCGCCAAAAAAAAGGTACGTCGCGTCGTTCGGTTTCGTATCCTTTTTCCTTTTTTCCTCTTTCTCTATCTCTTGCGACAGGGACCGGGAAAGGGGGATACCCCGAAAGGGATCCTTCCCCGTGAAGGAACTAGGCTCCGAGCCTCCTTACTGATCAGGGGTTCGAAGGCTGGCCCCCCGAAGGGTTCAACAGCCGCCTCAGGTCGCGTGGGCCCTACACCCACTACTGGTCAGAGGTTCGAAGGCCGGCCCCCCGAAGGGTTCCACGGCCGCCTCAGGCTACTCGGGCTCCACGCCCATTACTGATCAGGGGTTCGAAGGCTGGCCCCCGAAGGGTTCACAGTCGCCTCAGACACCGAGCGAGGGATGACCAGGGGTACGTTCGATACATAACCGAGGCTCGGGCTGCGCTCCCGAGGTACCCTAGGACATTTCCGAGACCAGCGGGAGCGATCTTGTAACGGAATCCCATCGAAGGGAGGCATCGAGCCCTCGGACCCCGTCGCCAGGGGACCGGGTCCGGCAGATCACCCGCAGGTACTTTTGGGCGTGCCTCTGGGCCCCTAGCCGACCCCCAACGAACGGGGCACGGACGTCCACTCGGATTACCCGCTTGCAGCTCACCGGAGACACCATGTTCGGTGCCCATCGAGGGTAACATGGCGCTCTGCCCCCCCTCCTCCTTGCGGAAAGGCGACGTAGGGGCGTATGTAAAAAAGCCGAGTCTGTCCCTGATCGCCCTCTCGCCCTGTGCGGAGGCTCGGGGGCTGCTCTCGCAAACCCGGGTCCGGCCGAACCGTTGACAGCGTCAACATACCAGCCCGAGAACTTGGGCCCCGACCGTGCACCCGGGCTATGGCCAGTTCGCATGAGGGAACCACCAGACCAGCCGAAGCATTATGCAAGGCATTAAGACCTCGACGGAGTGAAACCACTCCTCCGAGGCCTCGGGGGCTACACCCGGCGGGTGCGCTCGCGCGCACCCACCGGAACAAAATGCAACCGAGAAAGGCTGGTCCCCTTGCAAAAAAGTGCGACGAAAGCCTCCAAGCGAGTGCTAACAATCCCTTTGAGGCTCGGGGGCTACTGTCAGGGACCATAATTAGGGGTACCCTCAAGACGCCTAATTCTCAGCTGGTAACCCCCATCAGCATAAAGCTGCAGAGGCCTAATGGGTGCAATTAAGTCAGGGATCAGTCCATACGAGCGACTCGATCACGTCTCGCCCGAGCCTAGCCTCGGGCAAGGGCAGCCGACCCCGAGGGGTTTCCGTCTCGCCCGAGGCCCCCTTTTAACGGCGGACACATCTCCGGCTCGCCCGAGGCCTTGCCTTCGCTAAGAAGCAACCCTGACTAAATCGCCGCGCCGACCGACCGAGTCGCAGGAGCATTTAACGCAAAGGTAGCCTGACACCTTTATCCTGACGCGCGCCCCCCGGTAGAGCCGAAGTGACCGCCGTCACTTCGCCGCTCCACTGACCGGTCTGACAGAAGGACAGCGCCGCCTGCGCCATTCCGACTGCAGTGCCACTTGACAGAGTGAGACTGACAGGCAGCCAGGCCTTGCCAAAGGCACCATAGGAAGCTCCGCCCGACCCAGGGCTCGGACTCGGGCTAAGGCCCCGAAAGACGGCGAACTCCGCTCCGCCCGACCCAGGGCTCGGACTCGGGCTAAGGCCCCGGAAGACGGCGAACTCCGCTCCGCCCGACCCAGGGCTCGGACTCGGGCTAAGGCCCCGGAAGACGGCGAACTCCGCTCCGCCCGACCCAGGGCTCGGACTCGGGCTAAGGCCCCGGAAGACGGCGAACTCCGCTCCGCCCGACCCAGGGCTCGGACTCAGGCTAAGGCCCCGGAAGACGGCGAACTCCGCTCCGCCCGACCCAAGGCTCGGACTCGGGCTAGGCCCCAGAAGACGACGAACTCCGCTTCGCCCGACCACAGAGGTCGGACTCCGCCCTGGCCTCTGCCGAACGACCTCCGCCTCGCCCGACCCAGGAGCTCGGGCTCGGCCTCGGCCATGAAAGACAGACTCGACCTCGGCTTCGGAGGAGCCTCCACATCACCCGACCTAGGGCACAAGCCCGCCACGTCAACAGGAAGCGCCATCATCACCCTACCCCGAGCCGACTCGGGCTGCAGAGAACAAGACCGGTGTCCCATCTGGCTAGCTCCGCCAGATAGGCAATGATGGCGCCCCACTAGCCCCGTGACGATGGCGGCTCTCGGCTCCCTTACGGAAGCAGGGGGACGTCAGCAAGGACCCAACCGCTCCGACAGCTGTCCCTCCGCCAGGCTCCGTTGCTCCTCTGACAGCCACGACACCACACCAGCTGGGTGCCAAGATCCCTCCGGCTGCCACATTGGCATGTACTTAGGGCGCTAGCTCTCCCCCGCTAGACACGTAGCACTCTGCTACACCCCCATTGTACACCTGGATCCTCTCCTTACGCCTATAAAAGGAAGGACCAGGGCCTTCTTAGGGGAGGTTGGCCGCGCGGGGACGAGGACGGGGCAGGCGCTCTCTTGGGGCCGCTCGCTTCCCTCACCCGCGTGGACGCTTGTAACCCCCTACTGCAAGCGCACCCGACCTGGGCGCGGGACGAACACGAAGGCCGCGGGATTTCCACCTCTCTCACGACCCGTCTCCGGCCACCTCGCTTCCCCCCCTTCGCGCTCGCCCACGCGCTCGACCCATCTGGGCTGGGGCACGCGGCACACTCACTCGTCGGCTTAGGGACCCCCCGGTCTCGAAACGCCGACACATATGTATATGTTTGTTTGCTTGTGTATGTTCGTCTTCGCTTCGCATTGCGATTAGATCGCGATTCGTTTCGGAGCTTTGGGGAATCGACGGTCAAGCTTTGGCGACCAAGTGATCGAACTCTTCGAGTTCTGCGAGATCGAAGACCCTGAGCATCTGTTTGGTGAAGGCAAGTGTCCTCTGACCCATTATGTCCCATTTACTTTATAATTCACTGTCCCGCATACTATGAACAACCTAAGGATTGACTAGCTTTCTATCTACCTGGTCCTTGATTACCTTTTGGGCTACTATGGTTAGATTCATGCTATTGCTTTACTTTAATCAATGAACATGATGTGAACACTTATGATACGACGTTGCCATTATGATTATGATGTTGGACTGGTGATACTTTAGGGGGCTCGAGCGGTTTCTCGTGTGCCTCTCCGTAATGACCTGTTCGTTGGATGACCGCCCGGGAAAACAGTGCAACCATGAGGGTGGAATGGTACGCCCTTAGCTGAATAATTAGAGGAACTGGGGTGTAGTTCGCTTCGCCGTCATGCCATTAATGGGGCTCGGTGTATGTAGCTCGCTCTGCCAAGGTTGGTTCGCCCCTTGGGGAGGAGTGCGGTGCATTTAGGAAACCTAACGGGCGGCTACAACCTCGGGGAATCTTTGTAAAGGCTACATAGTGAGACCCTTCCTATTCACCTTGGTAGTGTTTAAGGGTTTGATCGGCCCGAGGCAAGAGGGAATCACGACTTGTGGGTAAAGTGCGCAACCTCTGCAGAGTGTTTGAAAACTGATATATCAGCCGTGCTCGCGGTTATGAGCGGCCAAGGGAGCTCCATTGATTAGAGATACTTGATCAGAGATGGTTTGGCTACAAATGATGATGAGGAGGATGGTTATGATTATGCTTATGGTAATGGTAAGTGGTATTCTTTCCGTTTGGAAAGGGTACTTTGGGTTAATAACTTGGGTTAATGCTAAAACCTGGCTTTCTACTAGTAATAATAACCTGACCAACTAAAAGCAACTGCTCGACTTAACCCCACATAAAGCTAGTCCACTTCAGCCAAACAGGACATTTGCTGAGTACGTTGATGTGTACTCACCCTTGCTTTCACAAAACACCAGGTTGCCTTTGGTGCAATCTATGCTCAGGTAAAGAAGAAGGCATCGAGGCGGATCTCTAGGAGTTCCAGGACTTCGATGAGTTCAAGGATTAGGCTAGCGAGCTCCCTCAGTCAGCTGCCTGTGGTGGGTTGTTTACGTTGGCTACATTTCGAATCTGTGTACTTTGATTTATATTATGTAAATGGCTCTAGTCTGTAATATTATTACTTACTCTTTATTGTAATTTGAAGCATTGTGCTATGATGAGTCATTTATGTAATCGCTGTGTACGTGAATTGCTGATCCTAGCACGTATATGGTTCGCACGTTTACCTTCTAAAACCGGGTGTGACATAAGTGGTATCAAAGCCGTGCTGACTGTAGGACCGTTGACCTAGAGTAGCATTGGCCGTTTTAAGGACTTATTGACTTTTACTTCACCCCATCCTTGATGTTGTTTCAAAATATTAGTCACCTCGACTAATTCTATGTTGTGCTTCTATATGCCCCCTTGCCAAAAGTATTTTATTCTAGTATGGTCTATACTTCTCTCAATCCATTAGATCTGATCTCACTCTTGTGCTTGCGACATATTTGTAGATGACCCTAACCATAGCCTTTTTTGTCTTTTGGGATTCTTTCCTCTTCCATCATTAAGTTGCTACCATTTGGCGAACTCTAGTCCTTTGATATTAACATACTCATATCCCTGAATTCTTTAATACTCTTGTTTCAAATACTTGCCTCTAAATTTCTACTACCTACTTAAACATTTCAGTTTATATGTCCATGATCTTCCTGTCTTTTGAGACCCTTTCATCTTCTGTTGTTAAGTCACTATCTTTCGGCAATTTCTTGTCTCTTGGTATTAGTATGCTCATCTCCTTGAAATCTTTCATACTCTCATCTTTTTATGCTTACCTTTATATCCCAAGGTCTGTTTAAGATATTTCATTTTACATGCCCTTGACCACCCTTGTTTCTCGATGATCCATGAGCATTCATTTTATTTTGCACATCCTTGGTGATCTCGTTAATTCCTTGTAACTTCCCTCGGTAATGAATTTTTACTTCAACTCTTCCGTCGGAACCTCACTTATCTTATCCTTGATTGTTTTCTCCACCTCGTCACTTTGCGTGTCTTGCCTTAACTCTGTCCATGGATTATGCTTTTCATCATTATCACCCTTGCCCTTATCACCTCTATATCTTACTTTGATGTTTATCTTATTCCGGCCCTTTTAAATCCCATCTTTTCCATCTCAATCTGAGAGTTGTATGTTTTACCTATTTTTCTCTTGGACGTATCATCTTCTTTGTCGCTTGCGAGTTTTTAACTCCATCCTTTGCCTACTTTTGTTTGTTATCACCTTTACCTTTCCCATCCCTCGACCATACCTTTGTGATTATATTATGACCATTATCTAAAATCTCTGGTCTCCTATCTCAATCTGAGAGCGGTGTTTTACTTATCTCACCCTTGGCAATATCTTCTTCTTTACCGCGTGTAAGCCTTGATGTAACTCCATTCTTTGTTGAACTCATACCACTGACTCTTCAATGTCTTAATCTTTTCTCTCATACCCTTGTCTGTTATCACCTTTAACCCTTGCGATATTGAGGTCTTCTACCTAAATGCTCACCTTGAACCTGTCCTTTAAAAGTCTCCCCTTTCCTTCAACCCAGTTTGAGAGCTGTGAGTTACCCATCTCTTCCTTGATTTCTTTTTCACTCCTTATCGTCTTACAAGTTTTGTCTTAATACCATCCTTTCATGTGTTTTTATTTGCTATCACCCTCACCTTGTCGTCCATCGACCTTGCCTTGATACTCATCTTTATTTCTACTCTTTAAAAAAAATCTCCTCTCCCCCACCTCATTTGAGAGTGGCAGTTTACCTATCTGGCCCTTGGACAGACCCTTTTCTTTTCCATTTGCAGGTCCTATTTTAACTCCATCCTTTGTGGTACTTATATCCTCTGTTCTTATGCTCATTTATCTCCTCTCTTACATTCTTGTCCGTTATCACCTTAATATCCATACCCTTACACGCTTAATTTGAACCTACATTTTAAAGCCTCCTCTTTTCTGTCCCTGTTCGAGGGTAATGCCTCACCCACTTCACCATTGATTGCTTCCCCTTCTTTGACGCCTTGCAAGTTTTGTCTGAAATACACCACTTCATGTTTGTTTGTCTATTATCACCTTAACCCTTGTCATTCCTTGATCTTTACCTTGATGCCTATCATGTACCCGTATTTTAAAGCCCCCTCTCCCATTTCAGTTCAAGAATGTTGTCTTACCGCTCCCTGCTCTTGTTCGTTCCCTATTCCTCTATCGTGTTGCAAGTGTTGTTTTAACTCGATCTTCTGGTGTGCTTTTCCTTGTTACCTCATGTACCTTTGTAATCTCTAAATCATTCCATGATACTTATCTTATGCCTACCTTTTGAAATATCATCCTTCCCATCTCGATTTGAGAATGGTGTTTTACCTATCCTGACCTTGGTTGCATTCTCTCCCTGTCAGTTTTAATCCTTGCTTTAGCTTCATCCTTTATTATGCTCATGCCCCTATCGTGCATGCCTTATCATTCCCCTTGCCTTTCGAAGGCCTTAGAGTAGTTTCCCCTTTGTAAGGAAAGACCACCATCTAGTTAACATTAACGTGTAGCCACGATATGTTTGTTGTTGTATGCTTGTGCTGTGTGTCTTTGTGTTATGACTGATTTGCTTTTTCGTGATGAGTGTTGATGTGTTGTGGCCCCTGGTCCGCAATGACATCAGTTTACTAGGTGAGTGCCATAGAGTTAGGTAGCTGGGTGCTCTCTCTTTTCTCTCTTTAATCCATCTATACTTGCCTTTTGTATCTGTACCCTTCCCTCTTGCACCTGTCTGGTTGGCATCCTACAACCTCTCTTAATCAGTCAAGATCGGAGTCAGCAGCATCTTCATCAAGTGCATATCAACGCTCCTGTTAAGAGGGTTAGCCGCTAACCCCAATGAAGACAATGCGATCAACATCAACCAACAAGATCAAAGTGGCGCAGCGAAAGCGTGTGTGGGTCCTAACCCACAGGTCCGGAAGATCCTCAAGAATTGCATCAATCAGTCTCAGGCATCTACAGGTCAAGGCAACTAATCCACAAGTCAAGCCAGCGGAGTTAAAGCTGGGTTAGAAGAAGCTATGAAAGGCTAATGAACCAATCTCATTTTCTTGCTAGCCTCTTCTTGAATCTCGAGGACGAGATTCTGTTAAGGGGGTTAGATTTGTAACACCCTGAATTTGGGGGTATAAATTTTTTTCTCTAATATCCATCAAATTCAGGTGTTACCTTTATCCTCCTCTTCCTTTTTGCTCTTTTCTTTTCATTTCAATGTAGTAGGAGCATTTGGATGTCGTGTATTAATAAAACCCTAAGGGTATGATGGTTGTTGCATCATACTGGAATGCATTTATTTTTCTATTTGGCATATTGTTGCGATATGTATTCATTTAATTTGTAGCTCTTTCTATGTATAAATATGATTAGAGAGAATAGAAACAAAAGAAAGAGAGAAAATAAAATAAATAAATAAATAAATAAAAAGGAAATCAGCCCTCTCCTTCAGCCTTTCAGCCTACTCGCGGCCCACTCCCGCACGGCCTGCCTAGCGCGCAGCAGCCTCGCCCACGCCCCCCGCTGCCCTAGCACGCTACACGCGTGCCCAGCCACCTAGTGCCGCCATCGCTCGTGCCTGCATGCCCGTCTGCGCACGTCGCGCTCGCCCAGCCTCGCCGTTCGCCTAGCACGCAGGCGCGCTCCCCGCCGCGCCATAGCTGCTGCCGCTCGGGCCCACCGGTTAGCTTGACCTTCTCCAACTGCCAACCCGCGCTGGACGCCCATGTCGCCCTCACCTCCAGCCTGCCCCGCGCGGCACTCACCCACGATGCCGAGGAACCCGCCCCCACTTCGCTCAGTTCTTAAGCCCAAGAGCAACTTCCTGCAGCGCAGTCGCATAGCAGTCGGTGAAGCCCCTCACTGCCCTCACCCTGCTGCCGCGGCCAATCCTCTCCCCCTGCGCGCGCTCACGGTGCCAGACCGCGGAATCGTCGTAGCTCGCTCCCTTCTCTGCCCGTTGAACTTCATCATCTTCTCTGGTGAGCTCGCTTGTTCTTCCTCTGTTTACCATCACTGTGTTCTCATGTGAATGTCGTCATGGAGAGGGTCTTACGCGTGCCGTCGCGCCTCACGGCCCTGCGCTGTGCAGCGCCAATCCCTGTGCCGGCACTTGCCGCCTGCCGCGTTGCTCGCCTTTAGCACCGGCGCGCGTGCCCTGCTCCCTAGCCGTGGCTCTCCAGCGAGCCCCTGTGCAACCCTGTCCATCCGCCGCCGTTAGCCCCGCTCACCGGCGAGCCGTCGATGCTGCTCCTGGCCAACGCTTTCCGTCCCTCATGCAACATGCAAAGGTGTTTCGCATGCGACATCCAATCTCCAACCTCCACACGATCAACTTGTGGGCCCCATCCGCATGCACATCGCATGCAACCCGAAAGCAAAAACACCCCCGCGTTGCGCATTTGGAAAATGTCTTCCCCCACATGCATGGCCATGTGGCAATTTTCTATTAGTCATTGGCTGCGAGGGATCCTTTGTGGCTACCCTCCTTGTGGTCCTGGTTGTGGCCATTTTCCAACTAATAGAATCGTGCCACGTCATCGTCGTTAATCCACGATTAATATTTGATTACTTTTGAGTTATAAACCTGATTTATTCCGTTCTATTCGCGATAGATTCGTATTAGCGTAGTACACCTCTTAATACTAATGTTTCACCATTAAACATGTTTTTATATAATTAATTAAATGTTAGCTGAATTAATGTTGTTAAATTAGCTCTCTAATCAAACCTAATTAGTAGCTTTTAACTTGCCCCTTTTAAATAAATGCTGACAGGGTCAGTACTAAATTGGATGTTTTTGTTTAATAATTGTATAGTATAAACACTACATCTATTTAATGATTTTTGTGTGTCATTCGCGAGTGCCGCAGTGTTGTTCCCACGCTTGTATCGTGCGCCTTGCCGTGCACTGTTCACGTGTATCGCGCATTATCCGAGCGCGAGATTAAATCATTCGCTTATAATCACTCATGTTAGTAACATTATTTCGTCGCGATACACGTTTTAATTAATTAGTTGATTATTTATTTATCCGAGTTATTAAAGCAGTAGTTTACTTAAACTATTTTATAGTTTTAGTCGCGCTTTATTTATATATGTAATAGGATTATATCTACACAAATGTTTTTGAATTAATATTTATTTAGTATAAACACGATATCTGATAGTGATTCTCGCGTGTTGCTGCGCGCTGAATCGCGTGCCTTTCGCGCGTCGCGCTGCTTTGCGCGTCGTTCACGTGCTGTCTGCACGTTGTTCGTGCGTGATATGATCGTGGTCGCGTGCTGGTTCGTGCGCGTTCGCACTCATCGCGCGCGCTGTTTCGTGTGTCGTTAGCGTGCTAAGTCGCGCGTGTCCGTAAGTCGTTTGCACGCGGTCGTGCTGTTTCACTCATCATAAATCCATCTCGCTTAGAATCTCTATTTTAATTAAATTATTTAATTAACTGACATTTGTTAGTGTAGCCGATTAATCAAACTGACTGATGTATAATATTTATGTTTGATAATGTTGAACTAAAAGTTATAGTTAATATTGTTTAGCGATAACGTGCTAATCTCTCAATCATAGCTTCGAGTTCGACGTTTCTTTCCCTCGTGTGACCGTAGCGTCGAGCTCTATTTTATGTTGCATGTCTTTTATAATATTTTATCTTTTATGGTGTAATGTTCTTATGCATATGTATATGTTTGTTTGCTTGTGCCTGTTCGTCTTCGCTTCGCGTTACGATTAGATCGCGATTCGTTTCGGAGCTTTGGGGAATCGTCGGTCAAGCTTTGGCGACCAAGTGATCGAACTCTTCGAGTTCTGCGAGATCGAAGACCCTGAGCATCTGTTTGGTGAAGGCAAGTGTCCTCTGACCCATTATGTCCCATTTACTTTATAATTCACTGTCTCGCATACTATGAACAACCTAAGGATTGACTAGCTTTCTATCTACCTGGTCCTTGATTACCTTTTGGGCTACTATGGTTAGATTCATGCTATTGCTTTACTTTAATCAATGAACATGATGTGAACACTTACGATATGACATTGCCATTATGATTATGATGTTGGACTGGTGATACTTTAGGGGGCTCGAGAGGTTTCTCGAGTGCCTCTCCATAAGGACCTGTTTGTTGGATGACCGCCCGAGAAAACAGTGCAACCATGAGGGTGGAATGAGATGCCCTTAGCTAAATAATTAGAGGAACCAGGGTGTAGTTCGCTTCGCCGTTGTGCCGTTAATGGGGCTCAGTGTATGCGGCTCGCTCTGCCAAGGTTGGTTCGCCCCTTGGGGAGGAGTGCGGTGCATTTAGGAAACCTAACGGGCGGCTATAGCCTCGGGGAATCTTTGTAAAGGCTACATAGTGAGACCCTGCCTATTCACCTTGGTAGTGTTTAAGGGTTTGATCGGCCTGAGGCAAGAGGGAATCACGACTTGTGGGTAAAGTGCGCAACCTCTGCAGAGTGTTTGAAAACTGATATATCAACTGTGCTCGCGGTTATGAGTGGCTAAGGGAGCTCCATTGATTAGATATACTTGATCAGAGATGGTTTGTCTACAAATGATGATGAGGAGGATGGTTATGATTATGCTTATGGTAATGGTAAGTGGTATTCTTTACGTTTGGAAAGGGTACTTTGGGTTAATAACTTGGGTTAATGCTAAAACCTGGCTTTCTACTAGTAATAATAACCTGACCAACTAAAAGCAAATGCTCGACTTAACCCCACATAAAGCTAGTCCACTTCAGCCAAACAGGACATTTGTTGAGTACGTTGATGTGTACTCACCCTTGCTTTCACAAAACACCAGGTTGCCTTTGGTGCAATCTATGCTCAGGTAAAGAAGAAGGCGTCGAGGCGGATCTCCAGGAGTTCTAGGACTTCGACGAGTTCAAGGATCAGGCTAGTGTCCTCCCCCAGTCAGCTACCTGTGGTGGGTTGTTTACGTTGGCTACGTTTCGAATCTGTGTACTTTGATTTATATTATGTAAATGGCTCTAGTCTGTAATATTATTACTTACTCTTTATTGTAATTTGAAGCATTGTGCTATGATGAGTCATTTATGTAATCGTTGTGTACATGAATTGCTGATCCTGGCACGTACATGGTTCGCATTCGGTTTACCTTCTAAAACTGGGTGTGACATGGTGTGACTTGGCCTACCACCCTGCCACCGGGTTGGACGGTCGAGTGGGATGCCGCTCCGATAGGAGAGGAGCAGAAGGACTAGTGGGCTAGGCCTTGCCCAATTCCTCGATACCGACGACACCGATTATTCGCTGCATTTTATCTTATGAACTATTTTAGTTTAATTGAGAAACTCCGATTCATGTAATAACTCCAGTACTTTAATTTGAGGTTTTCCTGTTTTATTGTGTTTCCTCTGTGACTCACCTTCGAGTGAGTATGTGGTATTTGATTCTGGTTAAGTGGCTTTATCAGACTAGATCTGAGGGACTAACGGGTTATTCCGATTTAAGTGTGTTACGGCCCTTGAGGCGTGACTTGGGCACTTAAGCTGGAATAATTCGGGCGGTTCTGCCACAGCTGGTATCGGAGAAAATACCACCACAGAGGGGGACAATAAACCATGAATACCAATTTTCAAAAGTTTAAAACTTGCTTAGAAACTAGTATGACTCGTCAGGACTAGACCGCTAGACCTAGGACGAAAGGCCTTAGGGATAGAGGGAGAAATATGTGGCTAATTAAGTAGGCCATGTTGGCCAGTATTTAGATTTTTAAAGGATGCCCTAGGAGCACCCTTTTATTTGGAGAGGAGACGTTATTTTCAGCATGCATGCATTACAAAATTAAAAGGATTAAGAACTAAAGAAGTAAAAATTTGAGCTAATTCGCTTCCTTTTTAAACCACTCAGGCTCTTTTATTTTCTTCCTTCCACCATAATCTTTACATCTGATCCACTTCCACAAATGAATTCACCCACCCCCACCAGTGGAGGAGACACTCGTTTCAGCTCTAACTTACTTTCTCACGATGGCTTTCCTTCCATCTTGTGGGAAATGCTTAACTCCGCCGGTTACCCTACGCCCCCTTTGTAGATGGTGCAGTTGTACGAGGAGCATCGGGTACCTCGTTGCCGAGTCTGGCTAACTTTGGAGGCTCAACCCCTTCAGCACGGTTGGCGTTCTCTTGACTCCAAGACGATTGGATTCAGGACAGATGACACCACTGAAGCAGCAGCCATGAAGACTCTGACGACTTTCTGTGGCTACCATCCCTTGGAGATGGTGATGGACCCCTTGGGATCTTCCCTGCTGAGAAGAAGGATGACCCCATGTGGTGTAACCATGTGAGCCATGCGAAGGATGCGTGGGCAATGTATCCTGACTTGGTTGGGAGGGTCACTGTTCAGTGCATGAGTGCGCTATACCGCCTTTAGACCCTGTAGAGCTACGCCATGGCACATCTTGCTAACATCGCTCAAACCACCAAACTCACCCTCGATAGCCGAGAAGACTTTGTGGTCGACTTGTCCTCCGAGTTGGTGGAGAAGGACCTATAGGTGGAAAGGCTGAGCCAGCACATTGCCACCTTGGAGCAGCCGGTGGAGATCCGAGACAACACCATTGATGTCTTGGAGAACCAGCTCCATGATGTGCAGTGGGAACTCGAAGAAGCTAATGACCACCTGGACATGCACCACTTAGAGATGGAGGCCAATGAGGCCAGAAGCGAGGGAGAAGAGGCTCCCAAGGAGATAGGACCAGCCCCTAGTGCCAACAGGACTACCTCTGCGATGCCCCCGTCACCTGCATCCAGTGTTGCTTCCACTGCTTAGGGTTGATCAGTCGTTTTGATGCTTTAGGCGGATAGAAACCTACGCAAGCTTAGCAATGACAGATCTTGGACTAGGCTTACGGGTCCTTTCCCCTAATTGATGTAACCCTTGAGAACTTTTGAGATCTGTGGGATGTTGTAACCATGTTATCTTCATTCAAACTTAATGTATGATTATGGCATTTTCTTCCATATGAGATAATAGCATGTTGTTCGAAAATTGTGATAACGATGGCGACAATCTCTATTTCCAGATGGTAGCTAGGCAGTGTCGCGGGCATAACGAGCAAGTTCCCCCACCACCTCCTCTAGCTCCCACAGTGCAGGAGCTAATGGCCCAGCAGAATGAGATTCTGCGATAGCTCTTGCAGCGCCAGCCCCACCCTCAGCAGTATGGTGGAGGCCAGCCACAGCGACCTCAGGCAGCAGCAACCTACCAGGAGTTCCTGAGCACGCAACCACCCTTGTTCACCAAGGCAGAGGATCCATTGGATGCCGACGTGTGGCTATGCGTCGTGGAATCCAAGTTTCCCCTCCTCACGGGAGACTGCCCTGATGATACGAAGGCTCACTTCGCCGCATAGCAGCTTCGTGGCCCTGCTCGGACTTGGTGGGACCACTTCCGTGCTATGCTACCTGCTAATCGTGAAGTGTCTTGGGAGGAATTCAAGACTGCTTTCAGAGGGCACCACATCCTAGCTGGAATCCTTGACCGCAAGCTGAATGAGTTTCTGGCACTCAATCAAGGAACCCGCACGGTATTGCAGTACACACAGGCCATCAACGACCTGTGCCAGTATGCAGGTTATCATGCTGATTCCGATGAGAAGAAGAGAGACTGCTTCCGCAGGGGTCTCAACACCAAGCTACGGGAACGCCTCAACACTGTCCGGGCTGATAGCTTCAATGAGTTGGTCAACCTGGCCATCTCCCAGGAGGATTGTATTGTAGCTCACCGGGCAGAGAAGAAGAGAAAGGCACCAATGGCAGCACCATCTGCTTAGGCCCAGAGATTCAGGATTGTTTCTCACAATAAGAGTAGGGGATTTCAGCAGTAGGCAGGCAGATGGGTGATCAGGCCACCTCAGCAGCAGCAGTCGGCACCCACTCGTTTTCCAGCTCCCGCTCCAAGGAACAATCAGCCTCCACAGCAGCAACAGTTCTGCCAGGGCAATGGGAACAAGTGCTTTACTTGTGGCAATGTGGGCCACTATGCCAAGAATTGCCCAAGAAATCAGTAGAGGCAGATGCCAGCACCAAATCAAGACAAGGGAAGAAAGCAGAAGGTATAAGTCAAGCAAGGGAAGCTCAACTTCACTACTCTGGAGGAATTACCTGAGGGAGCCCCCATCATGACTGGTATCTTTTCAGTTTATAATCAACCTGTTTTGATTCTGGTGCATCTCATAGTTTCATTAGCCAAAAGTTCAGTGCTAAATGTCAACTGCCTTTCTATCACACAAAAGGGTCATTTATGATAGCCACACCTGGAGGTAAAATTGCAACTAATCAATTAAACCAAAGTGTGCCTATTCAACTAGGGAGCCACATTATCAAAACCACCCTTCTTGTTTTAGGTTTGGAAAATGTGGATATTATTCTCGGAGCTAATTGGATGACCCTACACCAAGTAGTCTTGATGTAGCCAGCCGCATCGTGGAAATCAATTCCCCATTCTGTGGGAGTTTCACCTTGTTTTTGCCCAGTCAAGATTCTACTCAGTCATGTGCATTTGCTATGACGGAGTTACCTCTGAAGAAGATTCCAGTGGTCTGTGAGTATGGAGATGTCTTTCCTGATGAATTGCTAGGAATGACACTAGACCGGGATATTGAATTCACCATCGAGTTGCAACCGGGAACGACACCTATTTCCAAGAGGCCTTACCAGATGCCACCCGCTGAGTTGGCAGAATTGAAGAAGCAATTGCAAGAATTGCTGGACAAAGGCTTTATTCGCCCAAGTACTTCGCCTTGGGGATGTCCAGCCTTGTTTGTAAAGAAGAAAGATGAAAGCTTGAGGCTATGCATAGATTACCGCCCCCTTAATGCGGTGACTGTCAAGAACAAGTATCCTTTGCCTCGTATTGATGTTCTTTTCGATCAGTTGGTCGGAGCCAAGTGTTTTCCAAGATAGACCTTCGCTCTGGCTACCATCAGATCAAGATACGAGCAAGCGATATTTTGAAGACTGCTTTCTCAACTAGATATGGGTTGTATGAATTCTTGGTGATGTCATTTGGGCTGACCAATGCACCAGCATATTTCATGTATCTGATGAATTCTGTTTTCATGCCCGAACGGGACAAATTCGTAGTGGTTTTCATCGACGATATCTTGGTGTACTCAAAGAACAAAGAAGAACATGCCAGGCATTTGCATGTAGTACTTCAACGTTTGCGAGAGCACCATCTTTACGCCAAATTGTCAAAATGTGATTTTTGGCTAAAGGAGATCAAATTCTTGGTCACACTATCTCTCAGGCAGGTATAGCTGTTGATCCTGATAAGGTGCAAGAGGTGATGAACTGGAAGCCGCCAACGACTGTCCGTCAGATTTGAAGTTTTCTAGGATTAGCTTGTTATTACCGAAGATTCATTCCGGATTTCTCTTGAATTGCGAAGCCCATAACGGAATTGCTGAAGGAAGAAGCCAAGTTTGTTTGGGGTCAGAAGTGCGAAGATGCCTTCCATGCATTAAGGCAACATCTGACCACAGCACTGGTGTTAGCGCAACCCGACAGGAGCAAGCCATTTGATGTGTATTGTGATGCCTCTGGCACTGGACTAGGTTGTGTCTTGATGCAAGACAACCGAGTCCTTGCTTATGCATCAAGAGCCCTCAGGCCTCATGAGCAGAATTATCCCACTCATGACCTGGAGTTGGCAGCCGTGGTCCATGCATTGAAAATGTGGAGACACTATTTGATGGGAACCCACTGCAACATCTTCACTGATCATAAGAGCCTTAAGTATATCTTTACTCAGGCTAATCTCAACATGAGACAGAGAAGATGGCTAGAGCTGATCAAGGACTATGACGTGGAGGTACATTATCACCCAGGAAAGGCCAATGTGGTAGCAGATGCCTTGAGTCGGAAGTTGCAATGCAACTGTGTTACGATGGATTCTCGCATTGACACCTTGTGTGATGAGTTGAGCAAGATGAAGATTGAAGTGATTCCTTCTGGTGCTTTGTCTCACATTTCCGTTGAGCCAGCTTTGCAAGACTAGATCATCATGGCCCAACTCAGTGACAAGGGAGTGCAAATTATTAAGGAGAATCTCCATCAGAAGACCGAGAAGTATAAATGTTTCTGCCAAGATGGTAAGGGTATATTGTGGTTTGAAAACAGATTGGTGGTTCCTAAGAATAAGGATCTCAAGAAGAAAATCTTAGATGAGGCCCATCTCTCCAAATTCTCCATGCATCCAGGGAGCACCAAAATGTACCATGATCTGAAGCCCTTGTATTGGTGGACCAGAATGAAGAGGGAGATAGCCCAATATGTATCGGAATGTGACACCTGTCAGAGGATAAAGTCAAGCCACTTGAAATCAGCTAGAGCTTTGCAACCCCTATCTATACCTTCGTGGAAATGGGATGACATCAGCATGGATTTCATTGTGGGTCTGCCCAACACCTCTCGTCGTCATGATTCGATTTGGGTTATTATGGACCGACTGACGAAAGTGGCACATTTTCTCCCAGTGCACACCACTGATAAGGCTCAAAGGTATGCAGAGTTGTACATTGACCGGATCGTGCGTTTGCACGAATTGCCCCAAACCATTGTTTCTGACCGAGGAGCCCAATTTGTTGCCAAATTTTGGGAGCAACTGCAAGAGTCTTTGGGAACCAAGCTAATCAGAAGTTCAGCTTACCACCCACAGACTGATGGTCAGACCAAGAGGGTGAATCAAATTCTTGAAGATATGCTGAGAGCTTGTGCGATCGATTGTGGCAAGAACTGGGATAAGCACCTCTCCTTGGTAGAGTTTGCTTATAACAATAGTTATCAATCCAGCTTAGAGATGGCACCCTTCGAAGCTCTCTATGGGAGAAGGTGTAGAACACCCCTCAATTGGTCTCAGCCTGGAGAAAGAGAAGTTTTCGGACCTGACTTAGTGACTGAAGCCGAAAGGAAGGTCAAACTAATCAAGAAGAATCTAGAAGCTGCTCAGGCCAGGCAGAAGAGTTACCATGATAAAAGAATGAAACCTCTCCAGTTCAAGGTGGGAGATTTCGTATACCTGAAGGTATCACCCACCAAGGGAATGCAGAGATTCGGGATCAAAAGCAAGTTAGCCCCTAGTTACATTGGACCTTATGAAATCATAGAAGCATGTGGACTCATGGCATACAAATTGAAGTTATCTCCAAAAATGTCTGCCGTCCATAATGTGTTCCATGTATCCCAGCTGAAGAAGTGTGTTCAATTGCCGACTGAGATCATAGCAGAACTAGAATTGGAGATAGAGCCAGATCTATCATACCAAGAGTACCCTTCCAAGATTCTGGATTGCAAAGAAAGATCAACTCGGGCTAAATCGATCAAGATGTATAAGATCCAATGGAGTAATCACTCAGAGGAAGAGGCTACTTGGGAGACTGAGGAATTCCTGCGTTCCAACTTCCTCGATTGCCTACTTGAGGAAATTGGTACGTAATCATGCCTAACCCCTCCCCCTGCCCTTCGAATCTAAATTTCAGTAAAATAATCTTGAATAGGAAAGAGTAAATTGTAAAACAAGAATTAAAAGGACTTCCTTCTAAAGTTGCAAAGAGAATGACATTCGAAGAGCAGTTTGTCTTAATAAATAAAGCACCCACTTCAAGTAAGTCTCACCCTTCGCTTCACCCCGGGAGGACTCCGACCCGAATCTCGGGACGAGATTCCTTTAAGGGGTGAAGGCTGTGACACCCTAGTGTCACCTAGGGTTCCTTAAGCTAACTTAAACCATTGTCACATGTGAACCAAATAGAGGCATGAACATCAAAAACTAATAATCAAGGTTTAAAGTGAGTCTTTTCATCGTAAGAAATTCTCCTAATCATATTAAGAATCTCAAGGTAAGAAGAACTCTCAAACCCTAATTAACCCAAAGTGAACCATTAAGCACATAAAAGGGAATTCAGGAAAAGACTTGGGAAAAATACAAGATTTTGGTAAGAACCAAATAACAAAGTTTTAATACACTAAATGACCAAAAAAACATAGTAAGAAAGTTTGGCCATTTGGTTTTTCCAAAATCCCCAAATCAGCCCTTGAATCAAGGTCCTATGGGGAAATTCAGAATCCTAAATTTCAGAACCCTTTTTCAAGATCAAATGCGTTCCCTATTTTCCAAAACTCGAAACCAAAAAGTCCAAATATCAAAGTAGTGCCAAATTTCCTTGAACACACTCTGGAAAAATTTGAACTCAAACCAAATTCGTTTGGCACGGTTTTGGCACCGTTTGACCTCGCGACCCAGCTATGTGACACTGCCATCTTGGTGATGCTACAACTCTCTGTCCCTAGCCTAAAACCACGTGACGTCCACACATAAACGACAAAGCACAGTCAGGGGAACAAATCCTTCACAGTGATCTTGCCCAAATTCGCGAAGATTTGTGCCCAATCGGAGTTAGAACTCGGGTAGAAGCAACGGTTCCACGTGTTCGATCGTGGCTGACATACCCGGTTCACGCCCGTTCGTGCACCCGCGCGTGCTCGCCGGTCCACGACTGCCCGTGCACCGTGTCGTGCCTATAAAGCCGCCCCAGGCCTCGACCGTACCTCCCCGCGCGCTCTCAAGTCCTGCCCGAGCCAAAGTTCACCGGACTTCGCCTCGAGCACGCTGCGCCACCGCCCGCCATCACCACCTGAGCCTCGGCCACCGTGGCCAGCTCCCTCCAGTCACTAGAAAAACGATTATTAGAATTATGAAAACAATTTCAAAATTGTTAAGAAAAATTCAGTGGACTTGTAACCACTAGAACCCCACTACAAAAATGATAAACACCTCAGTCCATCATTTTAATTAGGGTAAACAAATAGAACTTCATATTGAGCCATATTCCAATTAAATCATAAGTAAGCCAAAAAGTGTGCAACAGTGGGCAAATAAATTTTTACTAGATCAATAATGAAATAGGCCACCAGAGAAAAATGCAAAACCCAATTGAAAGCAAAATGATGTTTGATAATTGTTGGGACTATGCTTCGTCGCCGAAGGTCTTGTAGGAATAAGCGGTTTTCAGCTGAAGCTGTCTGTACGTAATGCCGAAGGGTGTCGCCCATGAAGCTTCAGAGTCACAAACCGACTTAAAGATAGAATGACCTTTTAGTCCATAAGAGTTTGAGTCATTGTTGTAAACTTTTATGAGGGGCATGATTGTAATATCTCACAGGCTGCGCCCTGTGCCTATAAACAGATGAACAGTACCCCCGTACTGTTCACGCTGACTTGTATTCGCTCATGCGTCACGCTTATACCTTTACCCTCTATCAAGCCGAAGGTACATATGTAATTCAATATTATTATTATTCATTCATGATCATATAATAAAAGATATATTAATGTTGTCATATGATTATTCATGTTATTTCTCATGTTTCATATGCTTCGTATTTCATTAATATATGTTGTGATGATGAAGGTATGTCTTTCATGACCTTCGTCCGAAGATCGTTATATCCTTAGGGAAATAATGCTTCGAAGGACGAAGGGCATTAACATTTAACATTTTGTGTTGCCTTGCTCTTAATTCATAGCATTTGAGAACAAGTCCCCAACATTGGCGCCCACCTCCGGTGAACTCACTTCCACCTTTTTTTTGAGCTGATGGCTTCGTTCAACGATCAAGCTGGAGCTGCTCCGGCTCCGAAGCTGCTACTCCCGATAACAGGCGGTTCATGTTCAGAGCCAGCCAACAAGAAGCAGAAGAAGGAAGCACAGAGAAGGGTACAGCATGTTGGGGTGCAAGGACCCTTCATCAAGTCGAGATGGTCTCACATTCCTATTACCTTCTCCCAAGAGGACCTTCAACTCAAGGATTACCCACACAACGATGCCATGGTTATCTCTTGTGTTATCAAAGGATTTCTGGTCCACAATGTCTTAGTTGATACAGGCAGTGCAGCTGATATCATATTTGCTAAGGCCTTCAGGCAAATGCAAGAGCAAGAAGATAAGATTCATGATGCTACGCACCCTCTCTGTGGCTTCGGAGGAAGACAGATTGCAGCACTGGGCAAGATCACCATGTCAGTGACCTTCGGGTTCATCAACAACACTAGAACTGAGCAAGTTGTGTTTGACATTGTTGACATGGAATACCCTTACAATGCAATTAATGGTCGTGGCACCCTCAATGCTTTCGAAGCAATTCTTCATCCTGCCTATCTTTGCATGAAGATACCTTCGGATCAAGGACCCATCGCTATTAATGGAAGCCAGGAAGCTGCCAGAAGGGCCGAAGGAAACTGGACTGACTCAAAAGCAATCCATAACATAGATGGAGCTGAAGCTTGTGAACAGTACAAATTCAGAAGGGAGAAAGCAGCTTCAACAGATCAGCCGAAGCCCATGCTCTTATGTGAGGACATAGCAGAGCAGAAGGTGCTGTTGGGCTCTCAATTATCCGAAGAGCAGGAGAAAACCTTGATAAGGTTTTTGTTCAACAACAAAGATGTTTTTGCATGGTCAGCCAATGACCTCTGCGGAGTAAATAGGGATGTTATTGAACACTCGCTCAATGTTGACCCATCCTTCAGACCCAGAAAGCAGAGGCTTCGGAAAATGTCTGATGATAAGGCCGAAGGTGCTCGTAATGAAGTCAAAAGACTCCTTAGTGCAGGAGTTATCAGAGAAGTAAAGTACCCAGAATGGCTAGCTAACATTGTTATGGTAAAAAAGGCCAATGACAAGTGGCGAATGTGTATCGATTTTACAGATCTCAACAAGGCTTGTCCGAAGGACGAATTCCCATTGCCAAGGATAGACTCTTTAGTTGATGCAGCAGCTTCTTCAGAGCTCATGAGTCTGCTAGACTGTTACTCAGGCTATCACCAAATCTAGATGAAGAAGGAAGATGAGCTGAAGACTAGCTTCATAACCCCAAGTGGCACATATTGCTATCTTCGGATGCCTGAGGGGCTCAAAAACGCTGGAGGAAGTTTCAGCAGAATGACTGCGAAGGTTCTCCAGTCTCAGATAGGCAGAAATGTGCTAACTTATGTTGATGACATCATTGTAAAAAGCACGAAACAGGAAAATCATATTGCTGATTTGCAGGAGACCTTCGCCAGTTTCAGACAAGCTGGCTTAAAGTTGAATCTAGAAAAATGTGTCTTCGGAGTAAAGAAGGGGAAATTTCTTGGATGCTTGGTTTCAACAAAGGGAATTGAAGCTAATCCAAGTAAAATTGAAGCTATACTTCGAATGGAGCCACCAACTACAAAAAAGGGGGCCCAAAGATTAACAGGGAGGTTGGCATCTCTTAATAGATTTATATCCAGATCAGCAGAAAGAAATTTACCATTCTTCGAAGTGCTGAAATCAGCCGAAGTCTTTCAATGGGGACCAAGCCAACAAAAAGCCTTCGAGGAACTGAAGCAATATCTGATAGATTTAACAACATTAACTCCACCAACGCCAGGGGCTCCTTTGTTATTATATGTGGCAGCTTCGCACTCAGCGGTAAGTGCAGCACTTGTCCAAGAGAAGCTTGATGGCCAAGTCAAGAAGCAGGTCCCAGTGTATTTTGTATCTGAAGTTCTTAGTATATCAAAGAAAAACTATACAGAATTAGAGAAGGTGTTATATGCTGTTTTGATGGCATCCAGGAAGCTTCGGCACTACTTTCAAGCATACAATATTGTTGTTCCTTCTTCGCAGCCGTTGAAGGATATTATGAGAAATAGAGAAGCTACTGGGCGAATTGGAAAATGGGCTGCAGAGCTCAATGAATTTTGCATTGATTATGTGAATAGATCCTCGATCCAGTCCCAGACGTTAGCAGACTTCATTGCTGACTGGACGCCAGGGGCTCAGGATGAAGAAACAAATAAAGATGCCGAAGTTTGGACAGTGTTTTGCGATGGTTCTTGGGGAACCTTCGGGGCAGGAGCAGCTGCTGTGTTGGTCTCGCCATCCAAAGTTAAAACTTGTTATGCGGCAAGACTCGATTTCAGTTGTACAAACAATATTACTGAGTACGAAGCCTTGCTTTTGGGTCTTCGGAAGCTAAAAGCAATGGGAATCAGAAGGGCCATTCTTAAAACTGATTCCCAAGTTGTTTCGGGTCATATCGACAAGAGTTGCAAGGCTAAAGATCCGAAGCTTGAAAGATATCTAGACATGGTTCGAAGAGTTGAAGCTTCTTTCGAAGGATTTTCTGTCAAAAATATCCCTCGAGGACAAAATGAGCATGCTGATTTGCTAGCTAAGTCAGCAGCATAGGGGCTGCCTTTACCTTCGGATGTGTTCTTCGAAACAATAAAGGCACCTTCAGTGGAACTCCTTGAAAGAGCAGTCCTCAATATATCTCCTGTTTATAGCGAAAATTGGAGAACTGAGATCATCTCTTACCTTCAGGGTAAATTCCTTTCAGATGACGAAGCTTATAACAGAAGGATAGAGGCAAGAGCTCGTCCATATGTCATGATAGAAGGGGAGTTGTACAAGCATGGAGTTTGCGCTCCGCTACTCAAGTGTTTATCTAGAACCGAAGGTATAGAGTTGATGAAAGAAATACATGCAGGCCTGTGTGGATCTCACATTGGATCTAGGCCGTTACTTGGAAAAGTTTTCCGCCAAGGGTTTTATTGGCCGAAGGCAGCTTCGGATGCAGCGGAATTAGTTCAAAAGTGCGAAGGCTGTCAGAAATGTGCAAGAGATCAAAAACAACCTTCGTCCTTAACACATCTCATACAACCCATCTGGCCATTGCAAAGGTGGGGCCTTGACTTGTTAGGTCCATTACCACCGGCCCAAGGGAACTTAAGATATGTTGTAGTGGCTGTGGAATATTTTTCTAAATGGATTGAGGCAAAGCCTTTAGCCACAATAACTTCGGCCACTGTCCAAAAGTTTTTCTGGTAGAATATTGTTTGTCGTTTTGGGGTACCAAAGGCCATCACTGTAGATAATGGAACACAATTCGACTCCGAAGCTTTCAGAGATTTCTGTGATCAAATTGGTACGAAGATCCATTTTGCATCAGTCAGGCATCCGGAGTCAAATGGGCTCGTTGAAAGAGCCAATGGCATTATAATGACAGGAATAATGAAGTTAATCTTCAATCAACCCAGGGGAAAGTGGCCAGATCAGTTAACCAAAGTGGTGTGGAGCCACAATACAACAACATCAAGGTCTACAGGCTTTACTGCATTCAAGTTATTATTCGGTGACGAAGCAATAACTCCGGAAGAAGCTAAAACTGGATCAATAAGAGTAGTAGCTTCGGCAGAATCAGGTTCTGAAGATGCTTATTCTGTGGAAAAAGATGCTTTAGAAGGGATCAGGCTTCAAGCTGTGGAGAATATCAATAAATACCAAGCCGAAACAGTCAAATGGCGAGATAGAAAAGTTCGGCTAAAGAATATTGAGTCAGGACATTTGGTGCTTCGGAGAGTGGCCAACCCAGACACAGTGGGCAAGTTACAGTTGAAATGGGAGGGACCTTTCTTAGTAGCATCTTCGTCAAGACCCGGTTCATACAGATTGAAGGATATGGACGGCAACGACATTCCTAGATCTTGGAATGCGGATGAGCTTCGGCGATATTATGTGTAACTTGATGTAACTTTTTATGTCTTTTCTTTTCATGGCACCCTTTTCCTTTCTAAAGGGGGAGAAAGGTTTTTAATGGGGCCATCATATGTAATTTCCTTTTTTAGTTCTATAAGAGCAAAATCCCCCAAGGAATGTAAATGTAAAAGCTGAGAACGCACCATTGAGTGCCGAAAAGTAAAAAGCGAAGAAGCTCCAAAGTCGTTCCTAAGGGAATGCAGAGCTTACAGCGAAAAGTCAACGCTGATTCCGCCAAAAGTAAAAGGCGAAGAAGCTCCAAAGTCGTTCCTAAGGGAATGCAGAGCTTACAGCGAAAAGTCAACGCTGATTACGCCGAAAGTAAAAGGCGAAGAAGCTCCAAAGTCGTTCCTAAGGGAATGCAGAGCTGATGTGTGATTGTTTCTAAGGAAATAGGGTATGGCTGAGGGTATGGCTTCGGATATGTGTTTGGACATTCATTCGCACATCACATTACATCATAGCATTTGCATTCATAAACATTCATCGAGGCATATGTAGGATAATCATCATCATGGCATAAGTGGTTGCTTCGGCATAAGAGAAGAGCTTCTTCGCGTACAAAAAGGAGAGCTTCGGAAGAAAGGGAAATGTTGTTTTCTATGCTTCGCTGTGTACGAAAAGAAAGGAAGGTGTTTTTTCGCCTTCGGCTCAAAAAAGATAATTTCGTCCACAACAAAGCACTTCACATACATTAATAGAAGGGTAAGAGCATAATACAAGGTATGAACAGAACTCATTGAAGACAAGTTTAGTTACATTTACACAAGTTATCTCAAAAGTTTCCTGAGTCTGTCTACAGTCTACTCCTACTTAATCTTCGAGGGATTTAAGCTTCGGCGTCACTCTTTTTAATCATCGACTTCGGCTTCGTCATCCTACATGAATTAAGTTGTTGTAAGTCAAAATCGAGCTTGAAGGAAGAGGTAAGCACAAGGTATGATCTCTTACTGGTTCAAGATGACTCCGAGCTTCATCTCCAGCCTTTTCTCGCCCGCCTTTTGTCCATATCATTTTTATAAATCTATTGGAAATACTTCGGGCGAGATCAGGGATGTTATCTAGGATTGATGGTGATAAAGTGAAATTGGGCCTATTGACAATCTTTCCATGGTCGCAGCCAGCTTTTAGGAAAGCTGCAGCAGTGCCCCGAGAAGCTACCCAGGCACAGAAGTCACCGTGCCCAGCTATAACTTCGTCGAGCTCGTCAATTTCACCCTCAATATGTTCGAAGGTCTTCTGTAAATCTTCAGCTGAGGGGGTGAATTTCTCACTGCTGGCTCCAACTGACTTAAAATTTTTCTTAGTCGTTGAATGCATTTGTTGCTAAATTCCAAACATTTTTTCTTGAAGGTCCGCCAATAGTTTTTTCAAATCTGAATTTTGTTGAGCTTCGGCTTCAAGTTTTGCATTAAGTTCTTGCTTTTCTTGTTCAAACTGCTCAGATTGGCAGAGAAGCTTCGTGTTCAGTTCTGTTATTTTTGCTTTGGCTTCCGCCAATAAACCTTCAGTTGCCTGGAGCTCAAAGTTTTTCTTCTCAATAGCAGCTGATTGCTCCTTTATTTTGTTTTCTAAATTTTCAATTATAACTTCGTGTTTCTTGTCTTCAAAATCTTGCTGCATTTTCAAGGCTTTGCTCAACAGCATACTCTGCACGAAAACAACCTTCGTTAGACATGTTTTCATTATTAAAAACAATATAAGTTAAGGGAAAAGTAGTTCACCTTGAAATTGGAATAAAATAAACTACCAACGATATGTTGTCGTCGGTAGCGGCTAATGTCCGTTTCTAGCTTCGGAAAACCGATACTCTTTGACAGAGTACTGATAACTTTGGCTCCAGTTTGGTTTCGGATACAATCTAATTTTTCATCATCAATACCTCCGAAGAGGAGTGCTCCTGGTTTGTACCCGCAAGATTTGGCATACTCTTTAAGCTCTTCTATTTCGGGTTTTGACAATTTTTCTCCAACTAAATTTTGAAACATGAAGGCTTCGTTCTCTGAAGCTTCGTCAGCAATTTCCTTTCCTTTCCCCGACGCTGCGGCCGCGACCTCTTCGGCGGCAGTGGTAGCTTCTTCTGTGGCCATGTCTAGCAGTATTTTGTCGATGTGTTCGATTGTGCTTTCTAGGTTCACATCTTCAATTGAGGCAGCTTCGGCAGCCGCGACCTCCGAAGGTGTGATCTCAATATCTGTTCTTTCCTCAGCCGCTGGTGTCTTCTGAGCCGAAGCTCTTGGTGGTGTCTTGTCAATGACCTTTGTCACAGTGATAATTCTTTGTTTCTTTGCTTTAGTCGTTTTCTTCGTTTTTTCGGGCTCCTTTTCCTTCTAAAAAAACTTTGTCTGTTGAGGCCCCAATGGACTTAGCTTCGCAGGCAGGGATTCAGTCATTACCTTCAAAATTTCCTCCACGTCAGTGGCAGAGGGTGATGCGGGGGTCTCTTCTTTGTCAGATATTTTTTGCTTCGGAGAAGACGCTTTCCTCTTCTTCGGAATTCTCTTCTTTGATGGTTCTTTCTCATCTTCATTTAAGGCTTCAGTTGTCCTTTTCCTTTTCTGGCCCCCGACACCTTTGTTCAGATTTTCATAGTCAGGGTATTCAAAACCCAGGGCGTCCAGCACTCGATTCAGTCTTTGCTTCGGACGGGTGCCGAAGGCCGCAGTCATCAATTGATCTTCTTTTTTGGAGTAATTGCCAAGTATTTCATTGCACATTACTTCAATTGTATCCAGCCACTCTTGGCAAGGTGTTTTAAAGTATTTCTTAAACTTGAAATAGTAAGGTAAACGCACAAGTTCACCTTCTTTCTTCTCCTCCTTTAGCTTCGGCATTTCCCATTCTTTTAAACTAGGAAAAACCTTGAAAGCCAAAAACTCATGAACCAGGTCTCTTGTACTGATATGCTCTGCAATAATTCTGAATTCATTCAATGCCTGTTGTGTTGGACCTTCTAGTGTCATGTTGCAGCGAGGTCGGGTTTCTCCGAAGATTAGTTCGAGTGGACTTTGCACAAGCTTCTCCTTGTCGTCATCAACCTTGACATAGAACCACTCCGACTTCCAGCCTGCTGCCCATTTGCTCCGGTAGCTAATTACAGGAAACTTTGTGGTTTTCCGATAAGCAAAATTATAGCAACCAAAATTGTCATGCAATCCATCTTTTCTAGCCTTCGTCTGATAGTGCAGTTCGTGAACTCGACAAAAGCTGTCTGCAAATGGCTCCACCGCTTGGCTTCGGAGGGCCCAGATATAAACGCTAAGCCTAACGATAGCGTTAGGAGTTAACTGATGAAAGTAGATACCAAACCTCTTCAGTACCTCTGCAATAATCTCATGTAGGGGGAATCTTAATCCAGCCTTTAGAAAGCTCTTGAAAATGACAATTTCATCCTTCTCCGGCTTTGGGGTAGTCTCTTCTCCCCCGAAGCGTAATAGCTTCTTCTGATTCTCATTGAAAAAGCCCGACTTTACCATTTTGGAGAGATCAGCCTTCGAAACAGTAGACTTTCCGAAGTCCAAGTGGCTGGGCTTGCTTGGCATGGCAATACGATAATCGTCTTCGGGATCAGTTTCCTCAATATCTTCTTCTCCTGCTTCGGCAATTGCTTGTTCTGCCTGTTCTGCATCATCACTGGGGATCTTTTCCGAAGTTACCAGTCCGGACCTTTGCATCGCTTCGGAGATGGGAACAGTCTCCGAACCTTCAACTTCGCCCCCCTCACGCTCAACCCTAGCGGTAGATCGCACTCTGGCCATTTAATTCTGAGTTTGTGGAAATTAAATACTTTTTTCTTCCGAAGTTTTTCCTTCTGACGAAGCAGGCTTCAAGTTGGAGCTTCGTTCGATTCCGAGAGTCTAGCTTCGGCGATGGTTAAAAATTTTGGCAGCAAAACAGTGCAAATAGCAATGAATGCTGTGGTAACTTCACACCTACTCGTCTGTTTATATAGTACTGCAGGTAAGAAGGCGAACCGCCAGGATTTTTACACCAGGCGGACACCCGCTTGCACTCGCCGCGTGGTGGACCGCAGAGACAAACAGTAACTCTGCAAGGTGGGACCGATACGCGATGGGAAACTGAATCGTTTCTCGACAATGAGCTCGGGGAAGGTGTTTTTCGGACCTTCGGCTCCCCGAAGCTTAAGAGACTTTTTTCACGGATCAAGCTCGTTACGAAAAACGATCTAGCACCGCGAAAGGGCTACTGTTGGGACTATGCTTCGTCGCCGAAGGTCTTGTAGGAATAAGCGGTTTTCAGCTGAAGCTGTCTGTACGTAATGCCGAAGGGTGTCGCCCATGAAGCTTCAGAGTCACAAACCGACTTAAAGATAGAATGACCTTTTAGTCCATAAGAGTTTGAGTCATTGTTGTAAACTTTTATGAGGGGCATGATTGTAATATCTCACAGGCTGCGCCCTGTGCCTATAAATAGATGAACAGTACCCCCGTACTGTTCACGCTGACTTGTATTCGCTCATGCGTCACGCTTATACCTTTACCCTCTATCAAGCCGAAGGTACATATGTAATTCAATATTATTCTTATTCATTCATGATCATATAATAAAAGATATATTAATGTTGTCATATGATTATTCATGTTATTTCTCATGTTTCATATGCTTCGTATTTCATTAATATATGTTGTGATGATGAAGGTATGTCTTTCATGACCTTCGTCCGAAGATCGTTATATCCTTAGGGAAATAATGCTTCGAAGGACGAAGGGCATTAACATTTAACATTTTGTGTTGCCTTGCTCTTAATTCATAGCATTTGAGAACAATTCCACAACAATAATACCCATTGCTAATACTTCATGAAAAAGGCCATTTAATCCAAATAATTCCTACCATCCTTCCCTTAAGCAAAATGTTGCCAAACTTCAGAATGATTGGTCTTGCACAAAGAAGAAGATATAAAAAATTGGAAATCTGTTGTTTGATATTTTTCAAATATAGTGGTAGTAGAAAGCACCCCTTTGGCTAGAAACTTTAGAAAATCATAGTAAAATAACTAATAAGTATTAGTAGCTAAAATTTTGTACGAAGTCATGTCATAACATCTAAATTCCAGCAAAAATATGTCTTAGAGAATAACCCACTGTTAAAAAGGAGTTGTAGTTCAAAACACCCCCTCTGCCCTAATATTTGATAATTTTATACAGAGAGAACCCCTCACTTTTTGAACCCCAAATTTTGAGACAGAAACTTATACACCAGTAAAAAGCCACGGTAATTTTTGTAGAATTTTTGGAAATTTATTAAGCTAGCTTGTAGTTCAAACCCACCTTAAAAGCATAAAAGAAATAGAAAGGAAGAGAGGAAAAATAAACCTCGCTCCAATAAGTTCAACTAGAAATCTTGATAAATTCTCACTAAGATATTAAAAGGAAATCAGTGGAACACCAAAATGTACTTACCGCTTAGTTTAACTAAGCTTGACCCTAAATTGCTAAGTATACCCCAAGAACCTTCAAGTAGCAAAAGTGAGCCCTACCTTATTAAATTGATCATTCTTCGCCCAAGTTTAATTGCTAAATTGCATATCATACTATGCATGTATCTTACTCATTGCATTCTTTAGATTGCAATCTCGCTGACGGAGACTACACGCTCATCCCTGAGCAAGGAGCTGTCCACGGGGAAGACTAGGAGCAAGCTCCCGAGACTACCAGCGAGGATCTCTCTGCAGCCCCAGCTATTGAAGGCAAGCCCCGGTTTTATGCATAACCGTATCTATTTATGCTACTTTACTACACTTAATGTTTGTAGGATTGTAATGTGCACTTAAGTGTAGGAGTTGCTTGAAACCTCTAGTTGCATGAACTTAGGATTCCTTTTTGAGATGGATACTAGTATGCTAGGTCGAGTAGCTGCTTTGCTAATCAGGATCTCGGTAGAAGTCGAGTGATTTTTCTAGCACTCACGTGAGGTCAGGAAATTGACTGTATTCATCTTGATAACGGGATCTATAATGGTCTATGGACTTGGATCCAGGGAGGATTCCTTGTCCATGAGACGGGAAAAAGGAATTAAGGATTAATGTGTGGATACCTGAGTCAAGCTTTTGAACGTACTAAACACATGTCTGGAAATATGGTAACCGGTAAACCTAGTACCTGAGTGAAGCCGGGCGCGGACTTTATCCCTCATGTGACCTAAGACTGGGTCTCCCATGCTAGCTATGGTGGGTACAAGTGCGGTCACTGCACGGTGACGGCCGGGGTCAGTGGAGCATTGTATGGCAAGGCGGTGAGGCCTGGCCGCGAAAGGGGAATCAATGGGGACGGTTGACGTGTGTGGGGACGGAGTGCCCTGACATGTCGTGTGTTTAGGTTTACCTTGTAAGGCTAAAAACTTGATTCGAATCGTCTGCTTCTCGCAGCTAATGAGACTGCTTGACCCCTTGTACTACATTGAGTAAGAAGTGAAATGAGGTTACATGAGATAACTTGTTGTATGTACTAAATGCTTGCTATCATGTATGCTTAGAAGGAGCAAACTTAGTTAAGATAATGATGCTAGAAATTGAAAAGCTAAATTTTGATTTTAGAATACAACTAGTGCTTTTGGCAAACCAAACCCCTCAGCCAAACAGCTACATGGTCTAGAGGTAGAGGAGTAGACTCCTCACACCAGGTAAGTCTAGATGAGTATTAGTATACTTAGCCTTGCTTGTGGCATAATTTTTGTAGGTACGCTTTAGGACATGGATGATGGTGTGACTTGGCCTACCACCCTACCACCAGTTTGGACGGTCGAGTGGGATGCCGCTTCGATAGGAGAGGAGCAGGAGAAGTAGTGGGCTAGGCCTTGCCCAATTCCTCGATACTGACGACACCGATTATCCGCTGCATTTTATCTTATGAACTATTTCAGTTTACTTGAGAAACTCTGATTCATGTAATAACTCCAGTACTTTAATTTGAGGTTTTCCTGTTTTATTGTGTTTCCTCTGTGACTCACCTTCGAGTGAGTATGTGGTATTTGATCCTGGTTAAGTGGCTTTATCAGACTAGATCTGAGGGACTGACGGGTTATTCTGATTTAAGTGTGTTACGGCCCTTGAGGCGTGACTTGGGCACTTAAGCTGGAATAATTTGGGCGGTTCTGCCACAATATTAGTCTTAGCAATTAAGCAAGTATCGAGTTCCACTCTATTGAAATCAACTAAGTATAGCTGACCCTCTAATACTCTTTTAAATGCTACTGAATCATCACTTCTTCTAAAGACAGTAACACCTATATATGTAAAAAGACAGTTGTAGCCCATTTTACATAATTGAGAAACAGGAAGCAAATTGTAATCTAAAGAATCTACAAGAAAAACATTGGAAATGGAATGGTCAGGTGACATAGCAATTTTACCAAGACCTTTGACCAAACCTTGATTTCCATCCCCGAATGTGATAGCTCTTTGGGGATCCTTGTTTTTCTCGTAGGAGGAGAACATTCTTTTCTCCCCAGTCATGTGGTTTGTGCATCCGCTATCTATTATCCAACTTGAGCCCCGGATGCATAAACTTGCAAAACAATTTAGGCCTTGTTCTTAGGTACGCAAACGGTCTTGGGCCCTTTCACATTAGAAACAAGCACCTTTGGTACCCAAACACAAGTCTTGGAGCCCTTGTGTTTGCCCCCAATATATTTGGCAACTACTTTGCCTGATTTGTTAGTTAAAACATAAGATGCATCAAAAGTCTTAAATAAAACATTAGGCTCATTTGATGCAGTAGGAGTTTTCTTTTTAGGCATTTTAACATGTGTAGAATGCCTAGAGCTAGATGCCTCATTTTTATACATAAATGCATGGTGAGAAACAGAATGAGACTTCTTAGCATGAATTCTCCTAATTTTGTGTTCGGGATAACCAGCAGGATATAAAATATAGCCCTCGTTATCCTGAACCATGGGAGCCTTGCTCTTAACAAAATTAGACAATCTTTTAGGGGCATTAAGTTTGACATTGCTTCCCTATTGGAAACCAATGCCATCCTTAATCCCAGGGCGTCTCCCACTATAAAGCATGCTTCTAGCAAATTTAATTTTTTTCATTTTCTATCTCATGCTCATTGACTTTACTAGTTAATTGAGCTATATGATCATTTTGTTGTTTAATTAAAGCAAGGTGATCATGAATAGCATCAATATTAACATCTCTACATCTAGTGCAAATAGAAGCATGATCAACAGTAGATGTAGATGGTTTGCAAGCATTTAATTCATCAATCTTAGCATGTAAAATAGCGTTCTCATTTCTAAGACTGGAAATAGCATCATTGCAAACATTTAAATCTTTAGCCTTGGAAATTAAGCTAGCATTTTTAGTCCTAAGGCTAGAAATAGATTCATTCAATTTTCAATCCTAGCAATTAAACTAGCATTTTCATTTCTAAGATTGGTAATTGAATCATTACAAGCACTTAATTTCTCAACCTTAGCATTTAAACTAGCATTCTCAGTTCTAAGGTTAGAAATAGTGTCATGGCAAATGCTAAGCTCTTTAGTCAAGTTTTCACATTTTTCTATCTCCTGAGCATAAGCATTTTTAACTTTAACATGCTTTTTGTTTTCCTTAATAAGGAATTCCTCTTGGCTATCCAAGAGTTCATCCTTCTCATGAATAGAACCTATTAATTTATTCAATTTTTCTTTCTGTTGCATGTTAATGTTGGCAAAAAGGGTAAGCAAATTATCCTCATCTTCACTAGAGCTACCCTCATCACTAGATGTTGTGTATTTAGTGGAGGCTCTAGATTTTACCTTCTTCCTTTTGCCGTCCTTTGCCATGAGGCACTTGTTGCCGACGTTGGGGAAGAGAAGTCCCTTGTTGATAGCGATGTTGGCGGCATCCTCGTCGGAGGAGGAGTCGGTGGAGCTCTCATCGGAGTCCCATTCCCGACACACGTGGGCATCGCCACCCTTCTTGTAGTACTTCTTCTTCTCCTTCTTCCTCCCCTTCTTGTCGTTATCCCTGTCACTATCACTAGACATAGGGCATTTAGCGATAAAATGACCAGGCTTACCACATTTGTAGCACACTCTTTTGGAGCGGGGTTTGTAGTCCTTCCCCCTCCTTTGCTTGAGGATTTGGCAGAAGCTCTTAATGATGAGCTCCATCTCCTCATTGTCGAGCTTGGAGGCATCGGTGGGGAGCCTACTTGATGTAGACTCTTCTTTCTTCTCCTCTGTCGCTTTGAATGCGACGGGTTGCACCTCGGGTGTGGAGGTGCCGCCTTGCTCCAAGTTGACTATTTGTTTGGAGGCTTTGATCATCAATTCAAAGCTCACAAATTTTCCTATAACCTCCTCGAGAGACATTAGCTTATATCTAGGATCACCACGTATTAATTGAACTTGCGTAGGATTGCGAAAAACGAGTGATCTTAGAATAACCTTGACCATTTCATGGTCATCCCATTTGGTGCTCCCGAGGTTGCGAACTAGATTCACCGAGGTCTTGAGCCGGTTGTACATGGCTTGTGGCTCCTCTCCTTGGTTGAGGACGAGATGACCGAGCTCCCCCTCGATCGTCTCCTATTTGGTGATCTTGGTCACCTCATCTCCCTCATGTGCGGTCTTGAGCACGTCCCAAATCTCCTTGGCGCTCTTCAACCCTTGCACTTTATTATACTCCTCTCGACATAGAGAGGCGAGGAGTATAGTAGTGGCTTGGGAGTTGAAGTGCCGGATTTGGGCGACTTCATCCGAGTCGTAGCCTTCATCCCCCACGGATGGTACCTGCGCTCCAAACTCAACAATGTCCCATATACTTGCGTGGAGTGAGGTTAGGTGATGCCTCATTTTATCACTCCACATACAATAATCTTCACCATCAAAACATGGTGGTTTTCCTAATGGAACGGAGAGTAATGGAGTGCGTTTCGAAATGCAAGGATAGCGTAGGGGTAACTTACTAAACTTCTTGCGCTCATGGCGCTTAGAAGTGACGAATGCGGCGTCGGATCCGGAGGTGGATGGTGACAAAGAATCGGTCTCGTAGTAGACCACTTTCTTCATCTTCTTCTTGTCGCCACTCCGATGCGACTTGACTCGTGGAGGTTATTCCTCCCTTCCTTTGGCGCCGGACTCCTTTGATGGAGCCTTCCCATGGCTTGTGCCCATTTCCATCTCCCTCTTGGCAGATCCTCCCGACATCACTTCGAGTGGTTAGACTCTAATAAAGTATCAGGCTTTGATACCAATTGAAAGTCGCCTAGAGGGGGGTGGATAGGCGGAAACTGAAATTTACAACTTTAAACACACTACAAGTCGAGATTAGCGTTAGAATAAAATTCGAGTCTAGGAGAGAGGGGAAAACAAATCAACCAATAAAATAAAGAGGATGACACGGTGATTTGTTTTACCAAGGTTCGGTTCCAAAGAATCTAGTCCCCGTTGAGGTGGTCACAAAGACCTGGTCTCTTTCAACCCTTTCCCTCTCTCAAACGTTCACTTAGACCGAGTGAGCTTTCTTCCTTGATTTCTCGGGTCACTTAGACCCCGCAAGGACCACCACATAATTGGTGTCTCTTGCTTCGCTTACAAGGTTTTGAGAATAAGAATGAGAGAAAGAATAAAGCCAACCAAGCAACAAGAGCAACAAAGAAACACAAGAACGATCCTCTCACAAGTCCTAAAACACTAGAATTGAATTGGGGACTTTGATCAGATCGGTGGCTTTGATTTGTGTCTTGGAGTGTTGCACTTTGCTCTTGTATTGAATGGAGAGTGATGAATGCTTGGATGGTTGGAGTGGAGGTGGTTGGGGGATATTTATAGCCCTCAACCACCAAAACAGCCGTTGGGGGTGGCTACTGTCGATGGGCGCATCGGAAAGTCCGGTGCGCCACCAGACACTGTCCGGTGCGCCAGCCACGTCACCCAACTGTTAGGGTTCTGACACAGTCGACCGTTGGAGCGCTGACTTCTGGTGGCACCGGACAGTCCGGTGCCGCACCGGACAGGTGAGAGCACCTAGAGGGGGGGGTGAATAGGTGATCCTGTAAAAATCAAACACTTGTAGCCACAAAACTTGATTAAGTGTTAGCTCAATAGAATCAAGTGGCTAAGGACCAAGCTCTTGTGAAACACAATGGTCACGAAGAAAACAAGCACAAGAGACACGGTGATTTATCCCATGGTTCGGCCAAGTATAGTACTTGCCTACTCCACGTTGTGGCGTCCCAATGGACGAGGGTCGCAATCAACCCCTTTCAAGTGATCCAACGATCAACTTGAATACCACGGTGTTTTCCTTTCTTTTACTATATCCCGTTCGCGAGGAATCTCCACAACTTGGAGCCTCTCGCCCTTACAATTGATGATCACAAAGAAGCACGGAAGTAAGGGAGGGGAGAGCAACACACACAAGACTCAAAGCACGAACACAAACACGCACACAAGCCACAACTTGAGCTCACAACACAATGCAGGGAGTTCTCTACTCAACTAGAGCTCAAGTCACTTATCACAAAGAATCAAATGCGCGAGAATGGAGTCTTGGTGCTTAGAGATGATCAAAGAATGCTTAGGTGACTCCTCCATGCGCCTAGGGGTCCCTTTTGTAGCCCCAAGGCAGCTAGGAGCCGTTGGAGGCAATCTAGGAAGGCAATTCTTGCCTTCTGTCTGGTGGCGCACCGGACAGTCTGGTGCACCACCGGACAGGCACTGTTCATTGTCCGGTGCAGATCGCCTTCCTAAAATGGCACAGCCGACCATTGCAGAATTGTAGCCGTTGGTGCACCGGACACTGTCCGGTCCACACCGTACAGTCCGGTGCCTCCTGCCGACCGTTGGAGCGGGCCACGCGTCGCCCACGGATTTGGCGGCCAACCGTTCCGCTGACGGCTGTTGGCTCACCGGACAGTCCGGTGCACCACCGGACAGTCCGGTGAATTATAGCCGTACGCCATCGACGAATTCCCGAGAGTGGCCAGTTCGCCTAGAAGCCAGCCTGGCGCACCGAACACTGTCCGGTGCACCACCGGACAGTCCGGTGTGCCAGACTGAGCTGAGTCTTGGCTGCTTCGAGCCAAGTTCTTTTCTTCTTCTCTTTTCTCTGATTCCAGCACTTAGACAAATATATTAGTACACAAAACCAATGTACTAAGTCTAGAATCATACCTTTGCTTTGATTATCACTTTTCTCTTGATTTAGCACAAGAGGGCTCATTTAAATGTGTTGGGCACTTAATCACCAAAACATAATGGAAATTGCCCAAAGGCACATTTCCCTTTCAATCTCCCCCTTTTTGGTGATTTATGCCAACACATCCAAAAGCAATGCAAAACATGCAACATCGATTCAAATTGAAGACCAAATTGTTTTAAACTCTAATTTGGCATATTTGGATCATTCTTTGCCACCACTTGGTTTGTTTTTGAAAATCAAAATCATTTTCCTATCTCTAAGTCAAACACACATGTTTAGACACAAATAGAGATATTCCAATTTAAAAGTTGATGAGTGCCAAAAACTCCCCCTTTTTCTCATGACCATTAATTCTCCCTGCCAGAGACCGAATTTTGACAATAAGAGTATTTTGACAAAGCAAAAGTTCTAACTCTACTATTTTCAAAATTCTCAAGTGGTAGCTGATCCATTTGCTTTGGCCTTAATTTCTCCCCCTTTGGCCTTAAGCACCAAAACGGGATCATTATTGGCCCTTAAACCCCATTGCCTCACCAAAACCGCCAATTAAGAGTAAAAAGGCAATAAGAGCATGGAGATGAACTTGGAGTAAATTACCCTCTCATCGGAGTGCAGTGGAAGTCTTGCATGGTCCAAGTTCACCTTTCCCTTTCAATCCACCTTTGAGACTAAAATAAGTAAACTCAAGCACACGGTTAGTCTCAAAGGGTCAAGTTGTAGCATTTCTCCCCCTAATTATGTGCATCATTCACACATGGACTTGTGAGGTCCGGGGATCCCTTGCACAACTTGAGCACCATAAATGCATAAAGGAACATGATCAAAGACATAAAACACATGTATGCTATAGATCAATCCAAGTTACGCGAATCTAAGACATTTAGCTCACTACGCAGCCTGCAAAAGGTCTTTTCATCTAAAGGTTTGGTAAAGATATCGGCTAGCTGGTTCTCGGTGCTAACATAAAACACTTCGATATCTCCCTTTTGCTGGTGGTCTCTCAAAAAGTGATGCCGGATGTCTATGTGCTTTGTGCGGCTGTGTTCAACAGGATTATCCGCCATGCGGATTGCACTCTCATTGTCACATAGGAGTGGGACTTTGCTCAGATTGTAGCCAAAGTCCCGGAGGGTTTGCCTCATCCAAAGTAGTTGTGCGCAACACTGTCCTGCGGCAACATACTCGGCCTCAGTGGTGGATAGGGCAACAGAAGTTTGTTTCTTAGAACTCCAAGACACTAGTGACCTTCCTAAGAATTGGCACGTCCCTGATGTACTCTTCATATCAACCTTACATCCAGCATAGTCGGAGTCTGAGTATCCAATCAAGTCAAAGGTAGACGTAGACCCCTTTGGATATTAGATCCCGAAGCAACTAAATATCTAAGAATTCGCTTAACGGCCACAAGGTGACACTCCCTTGGGTCGGATTGAAATCTAGCACACATGCATACGCTTAGCATAATATCAGGTCTACTAGCACATAAATAAAGTAGAGACCCTATCATAGACCGGTATGCCTTTTGGTCAACGGACTTACCTCCTTTGTTGAGGTCGACATGTCCGTCGGTTCCCATTGGAGTCTTTGCGGGCTTGGCATCCTTCATCCCAAACCGCTTGAGCAAGTCTTGTGTGTACTTCGTTTGAGAGATGAAGGTGCCATCCTTGAGTTGCTTCACTTGGAACCCAAGGAAGTAGTTCAACTCGCTCATCATCGACATCTCGAATTCTATGTCATCACCCTGCTAAACTCTTCACAAGACTTTTGGTTAGTAGAACCAAATATTATGTCATCAACAAAATTTGGCATACAAATAAGTCACCATCACAAGTCTTAGTGAACAGAGTTGGATCGGCTTTCCCAACCTTGAAAGCATTAGCAATTAGAAAGTCTCTAAGGCATTCATACCATGCTCTTGGGGCTTGCTTAAGTCCATAGAGCGCTTTAGAGAGCTTACACACGTGGTTGGGGTACCATTCATCCTCAAAGCCAGGGGTTGCTCCACGTACACCTCCTCCTTGATTGGCCCGTTGAGGAATGCGCTCTTCACGTCCATTTGGAACAACCTGAAAGAATGGTGAGCGGTATAGGCTAACAAAATGTGAATCGACTCTAGCCTAGCCACAGGAGCAAAAGTCTCCTCAAAGTCCAAACCTGCAACTTGGGCATAACCTTTTGCCACAAGTCGAGCTTGTTCCTTGTCACCACCCCGTGCTCGTCCTGTTTGTTGTGGAACACCCACTTGGTTCCCACAATGTTTTGCTTGGGATGTGGCATGAGTGTCCAAACTTCATTTCGCTTGAAGTTGTTGAACTCTTCCTGCATGGCCAACACCCAGTCCGGATCTAGCAAGGCCTCTTCTACCCTGAAAGGCTCAATAGAAGAGACAAACAAGTAATGCTCACAAAAATTAGCTAGACGTGAGCGAGTAGTTACTCCCTTGCTTATATCACCCAAGATCTGGTCGATGGGATGATTCCTTTGAATCGTCACTCGAACTTGAGTTGGAGGGGCCCGTGGTGCTTCTTCCTCCACAACTTGATCTTCTTGTGCTCCCCCTTGATCACGCGCCTCCTCTTGAGGAACCTGTTCATCATCTTGAGTTGGGGGGGTGCACCATCGTTGAGGAAGAAGGTTTATCTTGCTCTTGGTGTTCCTTTGGTCGCACATCTCCAATCGCCATGGTGTGAATTGCGTCTGTTGGAACATCATCTTCATCTACATCATCAAGATCAACTTGCTCTCTTGGAGAGCCATTAGTTTCATCAAATACAACGTCGCTAGAGACTTCAACCAAACCCGATGATTTGTTGAAGTCTCTATACGCCTTTGTATTTGAGTCATAACCTAGCAAAAAACCTTCTATAGCTTTGGGAGCAAGTTTGGAATTCCTACCTTTTTTCACTAGTATGTAACATTTACTCCCAAATACACGAAAATAAGACACGTTGGGTTTGTTACCGGTTAGAAGTTCATATGACATCTTCTTGAGGAGGCGATGAAGGTAGACCCGGTTTATGGTGGGGCAAGCTATGTTCACAGCTTCCGACCAAAACCTCTCGGGCATCTTGAATTCTCCAAGCATCGTCCTCACCATGTCTATAAGCGTCCTGTTCTTCCTCTCTACCACACCGTTTTGTTGTGGTGTGTAGGGAGCAGAGAACTCGTGCTTGATTCCTTCCTCCTCAAGAAACTCCTCCACTTGAAGGTTCTTGAACTCGGACTCGTTGTCGCTTCTAATATTTTTCACTTTGAGTTCAAACTCGTTTTGAGCTCGCCTGAGAAAGCGCTTGAGGGTCCCTTGGGTTTCTGATTTATCCTGCAAAAAGAATACCCAAGTGAAGCGGGAAAAATCATCAACAACAACAAGACCATACTTACTTCCCCCTATGCTGAGGTAGACGACGGGTCCGAAGAGGTCCATGTGAAGTAGCTCCAAAGGTCTTGAAGTGGTCATCACGTTCTTGCTGTGATGAGCGCTTCCCATCTATTTGCCTGCTTGACAAGCTACACAAGGTCTATCTTTTTCGAAAAACACATTTGTTAGACCTAACACATGTTCTCCCTTTAGAAGTTTGTGAAGGTTCTTCATCCCAACATGTGCTAGACGGTGATGCCATAGCCAGCCCATGCTAGTCTTAGCAATTAAGCATGCATCTAGATCGGCCTCCTCTTTCAAAAAATCCACTAAATAGAGTTTGCCATCTAGTACACCATTAAATGCTAATGAACCATCACTCCTTCTAAAGACAGACACATCAACGTTTGTAAATAAACAATTGTATCCCATGTGGCACAATTGACTAACAGACAGCAGATTATAGCCTAGTGACTCTACTAGAAATACATTAGGGATAGAGTGCTCATTTGTGATGGCTATCTTGTCTAAGCCTTTGACCTTGCCTTGATTCCCATCTCCAAATATGATTGTATCTTGGGAATCCTTGTTCTTGATGTAGGAGGTGAACATCTTCTTCTCCCCCATCATGTGGTTTGTGCACCCGCTGTCGATAATCCAGCTTGAGCCCCTAGATGCATAAACCTGCAAGGCAAATTAGGCTTGGGTTTTAGGTACCCAACCCTTGTTGGGTCCTACAAGGTTAGTTATAATAGTCTTTGGGACCCAAATGCAAGTCTTGTCTCCCTTGCATTTGGCTCCCAACTTCCTAGCAATCACTTTCTTATTCTTACAACAAATTGCAAAAGAAGTATTGCAAGCATGGTAAATTGTAGAAGGTTCATTACGTACTTTCCTAGGCGTATGAACAACATTTTTCCTAAGAATATTTTTACCATGCACAAAAGAAGAACTTGAAGCTATCATAGCATGTGAATCATAAGCATAACTCCGATGAGCATTTCTAGAAAATTTTCTATCATTATAGATGAAAGCATGATTCCGTTGAGCACTATTTGCCATAGGGGCCTTCCCTTTTTCCTTGGCGGAAATGGAAGCCCTTTGACTTGTTAAGTTCTTGGCTTCTCTTCGAAAGCCAAGTCCATCCTTAATAGAGGGGTGTCTACCGACAGTGTAGGCATCCCTTGCAAATTTTAGTTTGTCAAAATCTACCTTGCAAGTCTTAAGTTGAGCATTAAGACTTGCAACTTCATCATTTAGTTTAGTAATGGATGCAAGATGTTCATTACAAGCATTAACATCAAAATCCTTGCACTTTTTACAAATAATGACATGTTCCACACTTGAACTAGATTTATTAGCTACTTCTAACTTAGCATTTAACTCATCATTAACACTCTTCAAACTAGAAAAAGACTCATGGCAAGCAGAAATTTTAGAAGATAAAATCTCATTCCTTTTAGTTTCTAAAGCAAGAGATTTTTGTACACTAATAAACTTATCATGTTCTTCATACAATAAATCCTCTTGCTTTTCTAAGAGTCTATTCTTTTCATTTAATGCATCAATCAATTCATTGATTTTTTCTACCTTGGCTCTATCTAAACCTTTAAATAAATTAGAATAGTCTACTTCATCATCACTAGAATCTTCATCGCTAGAAGTAGTATATTTAGGAGTTTCTCGAACACTTACCTTTTTCTCCTTTGCCATTAGGCAAGTATGGCGCTCGTTGGGGAAGAGAGACGACTTGTTGAAGGCTGAGGCGGCGAGTCCTTCGTCGTCGGAGTCGAACGAAGAGCAGTCCGAATCCCACTCTTTGCCAAGGTGTGCCTCGCCCTTCGCCTTCTTGTAGGACTTCTTTTTCTCCCTCTTCCCGCTCTTTTCTTGTCCCTGGTCACTATCATTATCGGGACAGTTAGCAATAAAGTGACCAGTCTTACCACACTTGAAGCAGGAGCGCTTTCCCTTTGTCTTGCTCTTGTTGGGATGCTCCTTGCGTCATTTTAGCGCCGTCTTGAATCGCTTGATAATGAGGGCCATTTCATCCTCGTTTAGCCCGGCCGCCTCAACTTGCGCCACCTTGCTAGGTAGCGCCTCCCTGCTGCTTGTTGCTTCGAGAGCAACGGTTTGAGGCTCGTGGATGGGCATTGGGCCATTCAATGCCTCATCAACGTATCTTGCTTCCTTGATCATCATACGCCCGCTTACAAACTTTCTGAGGATTTCTTCGGGCATCATCTTTGTGTACCTAGGATTCTCACGGATTGAATTCACAATATGAGGATCAAGAACAGTGAAGGACCTGAGCATAAGTCAGACGACATCGTGGTCCGTCCATCTCGTGCTTCCATAGCTCCTGATTTTGTTGACCAGGGTCTTGAGCCTGTTGTATGTTTGCGTTTGCTCCTCTCCCCTGATCATTGCGAACCTCCCTAGTTTGCCTTCCACCAACTCCATCTTGGTGATCATGGTGGCGTCGTTCCCCCCATGAGAAATCTTGAGGGTGTCCCAGATTTGCTTGGCGTTGTCCAAGCCGCTCACTTTATTATACTCGTCCCTGCACAAGGATGCTAGCAAAACAGTGGTAGCTTGTGCATTTTTATGGATTTGCTCATTAATGAAAATGGGGTTGTCAATACTATCAAAAAGCATTCAGTTTTCAACAATCTCCCAAATACTTGGATGGAGAGAGAATAGGTGACTACGCATTTTGTGACTCCAAAATGGGTAGTCTTCTCCATCAATGTGTGGAGGTTTCCTGAGTGGAATTGAAAGTAAATGAGCATTGGAATTAAATGGAATACGAGAATAATCAAAAGAAAAATTCGAATTAACCGGTTTCTTTTTCTCATTGTATTCGTCGTCTCTTGGGGAAGAAGAAGACTCGTCGCTGTCGTAGTAGACGATCTTCTTGATGTGCCTCTTCTTCTTCCCGTCCTTCTTCTTATGACTCGAGCCAGAGTCCGAGGGCTTACCATCTCTTGGCTCGTTGACGATGGACTCCTTTGTCTTGTCATTGACCACCATCCCCTTTCCCTTAGGATCCATCTCTTCGGGCGATTAGTCCCTTGTGTGAAGGCAACGACTTTGATACCAATTGAGAGCACCTAGAGGGGGGTGAATAGGTGATCTTGTAAAAATCAAACACTTGTAGCCACAAAACTTGATTAAGTGTTAGCTCAATAGAATCAAGTGGCTAAGGACCAAGCTCTTGTGAAACACAATGGTCACGAAGAAAACAAGCACAAGAGACACGGTGATTTATCCCGTGGTTCAGCCAAGTATAGTACTTGCCTACTCCACGTTGTGGCGTCCCAATGGACGAGGGTCACACTCAACCCCTTTCAAGTGATCCAATGATCAACTTGAATACCATGGTGTTTTCCTTTCTTTTACTATATCCCGTTCACGAGGAATCTCCACAACTTGGAGCCTCTCGCCCTTACAATTGATAATCACAAAGAAGCACGGAAGTAATGGAGGGGAGAGCAACACATACAAGACTAAAAGCACGAACACAAACACGCACACAAGCCACAACTTGAGCTCACAACACAATGCAGGGAGTTCTCTACTCAACTAGAGCTCAAGTCACTTATCACAAAGAATCAAATGCGCGAGAATGGAGTCTTGGTGCTAAGAGATGATCAAAGAATGCTTGAGTGACTCCTCCATGCGCCTAGGGGTCCCTTTTATAGCCCCAAGGCAGCTAGGAGCCGTTGGAGGCAATCTAGGAAGGCAATTCTTGCCTTCTGTCGGGTGGCGCACCGGACAGTCCGGTGCACCACCGAACAGGCACTGTTCATTGTCCGGTGCAGATCGCCTTCCTAAAATGGCATAGCCGACCGTTGCATAATTGTAGCCGTTGGCGCACCGAACACTGTCCGGTGCACACCGGACAGTCCGGTGCCTCCTACTGACCGTTGGAGCGGGCCACGCGTCGCTCGCAGATTTGGTAGCCGACCGTTGCGCTGGCGACCGTTGGCCCACCGGACAGTTCGGTGAATTATAGTCATACGCCACCAACGAATTATCGAGAGTGGTCAGTTCGCCAGAAGCCAGCCTGGCGCACCGGACACTGTCTGGTGCACCACCGGACAGTCCGGTCTTGGCTGCTTTGAGCCAAGTTCTTTTCTTCTTCTCTTTTCTCTGATTCCAGCACTTAGACAAATATATTAGTACACAAAAACCAATGTACTAAGTCTAGAATCATACCTTTGCTTTGATTATCACTTTTCTCTTGATTTAGCACAAGAGGGCTCATTTAAATGTGTTGGGCACTTAATCACCAAAACAAAATGAAAATTGCCCAAAGGCACATTTCCCTTTCAACAGGCACTATTCACTGTCCGGTGCGCCTCTGATCTCTGCTCTAACTTCTGCCGCAAACTGTAGCGTTGTCAGGGGCACTGTGCAGTCGACCGTTGCGCTGGTAGCCGTTGCTCCGCTTGGTGCACCGGTTAGTCCGGTGGCACACTGGACAGTCTGGTGAATTATAGCGGAGCGACACCTGAGAAACCCGAAGGTGAAGAGTTTGGACTTGTACGGTCCTGGTGCACCAGACACTATCCGGTGGCACACCGGACAGTCCAGTGCGCCAAACCAGGGCACACTTGGGTTTCTTTGCTCCTTTCTTTTGAACCCTAACTTGATCTTTTTATTGGTTAGTGTTGAACCTTTATGCACCTGTAGAATATATAATCTAGAGCAAACTAGTTAGTCTAATTATTTGCGTTGGGCATTCAACCACCAAAATCATTTATAGGAAAAGGTTAAACCCTATTTCCCTTTCACTTTCCAAATGAATTGAATGTATGATCATTTTATTTAGACAATGAGCAGCTCGTGGTTCCAGAGTGTGTTGCCGAAGATCTTCCTGAGCAACAACCTGGTGAAGGCAAGTGTCCTCTAACCTATTATGTCCTATCTATTTTATAACTCACCGTCCCGCATTACATTATTGAAAATTAAGGATTGACTAGTCTGTATTTACCTTATCCTTGTTTACCTTTTGGGTTACCATGGTTAGCTTTATGCTATCGCTTTACTTTAATCAATGAACACGATGTGAATCTTATGATACGATGATATTACCCCGATGATGTTCTTGTGATACCTTAGGGGACTCAAGCTTTTTCTTGAGTACCTCTCCGTAAGGACCTGTTTTGGGCATGACAACCCGGGATAGCAGTGCAACCATGAGGGTGGAATGGGACGCCCTAAGCAGATTAATTAGAGGAACCAGAGGAGTAGTTGGCTTCGCCGTAGGGCCGTCAACAGGGTCCGGGCACAGTACTTGCTCTGCCAAGGCTGGTTGTAGAGGTTCTTGATTTGTTTTTGTTAGTCACCCTTCCTTTGGGGAGAGGTACTGTGTTTATCAAACTAGAGAAACCTAACAGGCGGCTATAACCTCTGGGGAATTTTTGTAAAGGCTACATAGTGAGACCCTGCTAGGTCACCTTGGTAGTGATCAATGGGGAGGCTAGATCCTCGGGAAGAACGGGAATCACGACTTGTGGGTAAAGTGTGCGACCTCTGCAGAGTGTTAGAAAACTGATATATCAGTCATGCTCATGGTAAAGAGTGGCCTTGGGATCCTCTTTGATTAGAAGAACTTTGGTTACTTTTATGATGATGATTAATGATGATGGTATAAATATGATCTCTGGTATTTCCTCTTGGAGGGAGTGCTTTTGGGTAATAACTGGGTTGATACTAAAACTTGGCTCCACTTGTAGTAATAAATACTTGACCAACTAAAAGCAAGTGCTTAACCTTAACTCCATATACAGCTAGTCCACTTTAGCCAAACGAGACATTTGTTGAGTACGTTGATGTGTACTCACCCTTGCTTTACAAACCACCCCACCCTAGGTTGTCCCCACTGTGCTCAGTGCTCAGGAGGAGATGCTAGCAACATGGAGGACTTTGAGGAGTTTTAGGACTACGATAAGTTCTAGTTTATTTTTAGTGGCAAACCCCCAATCAGCTGCCTGTGAAGGCCTTATCTTCTACGTTTCGTATTTCCGCACTTTGATGTTAATGACTATGTTATAGACTTAGTGAATGTCTTGGACATCTTGTTGTAATAAAGTACTTTTTCGCCATTTACTTTGAGCATTGTGTGATGATGTCCAATTATGTAATCGTTGTGTATGTGAGTTTCTGATTCTGGCACGTACATGGTTCGCAATCGGTTTACCTTCCAAAACCGGGTGTGACATAAGTGGTATCAAAGCCTTGCTAACTGTAGGACCGCTAACCTAGACTAGAATGGTCGCCCTAAGGACTATAGAACCCTACTCTTACAACTTGACCATAGAGACTGCATCGTCGCCTGCACGAGAAGCAGGAGCGCCAACACCAGGAGTAGGAGCAGGAGCAGCAGGACTCCTCCCTCGCCTTAGCAGGAGGTGGAGTCTGGGAGGTAGCCTTCCCCTGCCCCTCAGCCAGAGATGCCCCTTGTATCACCATAGGGCATCCCGGCTACTGGAGGAGACCCTTATGGAGACGGAGATGACGACGACACCGGAAGCAGATCAAGCCACAACATGGAGCTCTCGGAGGAGCAGGAGCTGGAGAGATGGATCGCTAGACCCATCACTCGCGACGCCGCTTGCGGGTGTCACTTCCACGACGCTCTCGACAGCTTGCTGCGTCAGGTATTCGACCGACACACATGGTCCATCGAGTACCGTTATGTAGCCTACCAGCATCGTCGCGTGTTATACCTGGACTAGTGGGAGGCTACTTGCTTGGTGCACTGTCCAGACAATGATCTTCGGGGTGTAGAGGCCTTCTTAGAGCATTATTCTATCACTGAGAGGGATACTACTGAGGCAGCCATGCAAGATGCAGCACGACGTGCACTTTCGCAGTATTGCTCGTTGTTCAGCGGGGTAGCTGATGGCCTTGACCTAAAGTACTACCCTCGTCGCTCGACCGGCAGTGCTAGAGGTGTGATTGCCTCGCCTGTTGGTGAAGGCAATCCTAGGCTGAACAGCATCGTCAACCTGGTTCGTCGTGCTCAACACCGAGTGGACCACGCCCTTGACGAGTTGGGCAAGGTTTAGGCGGAGGTTGCGGAATTGCGTGCTGAGTGCGCAGCACGCCACTATCTGGATGGTGGTTCTCCCGCCCCTGTCGGGATTCAGCACCCTTATCGTTCACCGCCCCGTGGTCTCTTCGATTACGGTACCCCTGACTGCATGACCCAGATAGATTTAGATCCATAGATCAACAGAGTCGGAGTCTGTAATAATGCTTAATTCGATATCTTAGTCTTAGTCAGTCTTAGTTAGAGTTAGGTTGCTTATTGGTTTTTGATGTTGTCATGATGAACCTGTAATGAAGTTGGATCTTTGTAATGATTGTCATCGAGGTGTGGGTATCCCCTACCACTTGGTGTAGTTATTAATAAAGTCAGTTATCTAGTTGGGTAATCCCTTTATTTCCACTTTCCTCTTTATCTGAGAAGCTGTCAGTAAAGATGATCAAGTGTTTAGTGCTATGAAGATTTCCATATATCTTTTCTTATGCTGAAAGACTGTAGAGTCAGATCTAATTTGTGTGTGCTTTCTATAGATGTCTGAGAACTGGCGTAGAGGTGCAAGGCATGCTCAGCCAGAATAGCAGGCACCCCGAGAGGAGGCAACTTAGCAGCAGCAGTTGCCACCGCCACCCCTGGTGACCGTTGAGCAGATGTTCTTGATGTAGACCCAAGCAGTCCAAGCAATTGGTCAGACCCTAGCAGCAATGCAGTAGGTACAGCAGCAGCCATCCCCACATCAACCTCAAGTGCAAGTTCAGATGCCTCAAGTGCCTAGAGACAAGCGGGCAGAATTCATGAGGGGCCATCCCCCTGTCTTTGCCCATTCTGCTGATCCCATGGACGCTGAAGATTGGTTGCATGTTGTGGAGCATGAGTTGCATACTGCCCAATGCAACGATCGTGAAAAGGTTATTTATGGTCTCCTTCTGCTAAGGGGAGCAGCACAGTCCTGGTGGGAGTCTTACCTCGCCACCCATGCCGACCCTAAAGCCATCACCTAGGAGGAGTTTAGGGACAACTTCCGTCGCTACCATGTGCCTGAAGGACTGATGATAGAAAGGAAGGAGGAATTTCTGGCTTTGAAGCAAGGTCCCCTGTCTGTCAGTGAGTACAGGGACAAGTTTCTGTAGTTGTCACGCTACACCCCAGAAGATGTCAACAGAGATGCTAAGAGGCAGTACCATTTTCTGAGAGGATTGGTTGACTCCCTTCACTACCAGCTAATGAACCACAGTTTCCCCACCTTCCAGCACTTGATCGATAGAGCAATCATGACCAAAAGGAAGCGTCGGGAGATGGAGGACAGGAAACACAAGATTGGTGGTTCTCAGGCCGGGAGTAGTGGTCGCCCCTCTACTCAAGCAACCCACCCTAGCACTTCAAGCAAGGTCACCCTCAACCTCAAGGTCACTAGCATCAGCATTAGCATCAGCACCAGTATAAGAGGAAGTTTTCTCAGTAGTAGCAGCAGTACCGTCAAAGCAATTAGTAGGGAGGAAATCAGTACCAGCGTCAGAACAACTAGGCAGCTCACCTTCCTGCCCCAGCAACCAACCAGAACAATTAGGCAACTCCATCTCAAGTAGGACGTCGCGCATGCTTCTATTGTGGGGAACAAAACCACTGGGCGAAGCCCTATCCGAACAAGGCAACTCAGCAGTCGCCTAGCAGTCAATACCCCAGCAAGACAAGGAGCAACACAGCAAGCACCAGGAGGTCGTGGTCAGGCTTACAACCGTGGAAAGGTGAAGCACCTAGAGGCTGAAGCAATCCAGGATGCTCAGGACGTGGTAGTAGGTATGTTTCCAGTCAAATCCCATCCAGCAAAAGTATTATTTGACACTGGTGCCACGCATTCTTTTGTTTCTATATCTTGGGTAGAAGCACATAACATCCCCTAGAACCGATGATTCCACTTTTAAGAGTTAATTTAGTTAGGGGAAAAGTTTAGTCCGATATGATTTGTCCGAATCTAAGGATTGAAATAAGGGGGGATAGACTTCCCCGCTAACCTTGTAGTAATGGGTACTCAAGGGTTAGATGTCATCCTAGGGATGAATTGGCTACACAGAAACCACGCCACTGTCAGTTGTGACAACCCATCCGGAAAAGGAAGTAGTAACTAAATTGTACTTGCCTGAACTAGAAGAAGGAGCCTGTCACCATTTATTAGTAGATGACAAGGAGGCCAATCCAATTGAGGATATGAGAATTGTGTCGGAATTCCCCGACGTGTTCCCTAAATAGTTACCAGGCATGCCACCTAAAAGGAAAGTTGAATTTGTCATAGAGCTTATCCTAGGCACCACCCCTATATCCAAGAGAGCCTATCGAGTGTCTGGACCAGAATTGGTGGAACTCAAGAAGCAAATTGATGAATTGTTAGAGAAAGGCTACATCAGACCAAGTACCTCACCTTAGGCAGCCCCAGTGCTATTTGTGGAGAAGAAGGATCATACGAAGAGGATGTGCATTGATTACAGATCTTTGAATGAAGTCACTATAAAGAACAAGTACCCCCTGCCCCGAATCGAGGACTTATTCGATCTGTTGAGAGGAGCCATTGTGTTCTCAAAGATAGATCTGAGATCAGGTTACCATTAGCCTAGAATCCAACCTTCAAATATACCGAAGACAGCATTCAACACCAAGTATGGACTATATGAGTTCATGGTTATGTCATTCGGTTTGACAAATGCACTAGCTTACTTCATGTACCTGATGAACAGTGTGTTCATGGACTACCTTGATCAGTTTGTAGTGGTGTTCATTGATGATATTCTTGTATATTCCCAGAATGAGCAAGAGCATGAAGAACACTTGAGGAAGGTACTTCAGAGGCTGCAAGATTGTCAGTTGTATGCCAAGCTTGGCAAGTGCAAGTTTTGGATCAGCGTAGTTCTGTTCTTGGTCATATTATAAACTGAGATGGACTAGCTGTGGATCCAAAGAAGGTAGCAGTGATTCTGGACTGGAAAGCACCAAAAGATGTCCGAGGAATCAAGAGTTTCATCGGAATGGTCGGTTACTACCAATGTTTCATTGAATGTTTCTCCAAGATTGCCAGGCCAATGACAGCCTTGCTGGCAAAGAAGGTTGAGTTCAAGTGGACCCCCGCGTGGCAAGAATCATTTGAGATGTTGAAGCAGAAGTTCACAACAGCACCGGTATTGGTTGTGCCAGATGTTCACAAGCCGTTCTCAGTATATTGTGATGCTTTGTACACCGAACTGGGATGTGTGTTAATGCAGGAAGGGAAAGTAGTGGCATACTCGTGCTGAAAGTTGAAGGTTCATGAGAAGAATTACCCCACTCATGATCTAGAGCTAGCAGCAATGATTCAGGCACTGAAGACCTAGAGACACTATTTATATGGGCAGAATTGTGATATCAACATGGACCACAAGAGCCTCAAGTACATATTTACTCCATCAGAGCTAAACATGAGGCAGCGAAGATGGCTAGAGTTGATCAAAGACTATGAGCTAGAAATACATTATCACCCAGGCAAAGCAAATGTGGTTGCAGATGCTTTGAGCAGAAAGAGTCAAGTCAATATGTTGGCTGCTCACCCGATGTTGTTCGAGCTACCAAAGGAATTCAACAGATTGAGTCTCGGATTTCTGAATAACACTCAAGGAGTGACAGTCGAGCTGGAACCCACTTTAGAGAAGGACATCAGGAAAGGTCAGAAAGACAATGAGATCTGGCAGCTAATCATAGATGGGAAAGATCTAGATTTCCGTGAAGATGCTGAAGGAGTGGTATGGTTCAATGATAGGCTGTGCGTTCCCGACATCAAATCGATCTAGGAACTGATTCTCAAGGAAGCTCATGAGACAACATATTCTATACACCCTGGTAACGAGAAGATGTATCAAGACCTGAAGAAAAGATTCTAGTAGTACGGTATGAAAAGGGAGATAGCAGAAGTATGTTGCCAGATGCAACAGTTGTCAGAGGATCAAGGCAGAACATCAGAGGCCCACAGGTTTGTTGCAGCCATTGCAAATTCCTCAATGGAAATGGGATGATATTGGGATGGACTTTATAGTCGGTCTGCCCCGCACTCGAGCTGGTTATGACTCCATCTGGGTAGTAGTGGACCGTTTAACAAAAGCGACTCATTTCATACCAGTCAAGACCACCTATAACAGTGCAGTGTTGGCAGAATTATACATGTCTCGGATTGTGTGCTTGCATGACATTCCAAAGAAGATAGTATCAGATAGAGGCACCCAATTCACTTCTCATTTTTGGCAGCAGCTACATCAGTTCAGCTTATCACCCACAGACAGATGGTCAGACAGAGAGAACCAACTAGATTCTTGAAGACATGTTGAGAGCTTTGTGCTTTACAAGACAAGTTAGGTTGGGACAAGAGGTTACCATATGCAGAATTCTCCTACAACAACAGCTATCAGGCCAGTCTGAAGATGTCACCATTCCAAGCACTTTATGGGAGGAATTGCAGAACTCTGTTGCATTGGGATCAACTCGGCGAAAGGCAGGTGTTCGGTCCAGATATTTTGCTTGAAGCTGAAGAGAATATCAGAATGGTTTGAGAGAATTTGAAGACAGCACAGTCCAGACAGCGAAGCTATGCTGACATCCGAAGAAGAGAACTGAGTTTTGAAGTGGGAGACTATGTTTACTTGAAAGTGTCACCCATCAGAGGAACCAAAAGGTTTGGAGTCAAAGGCAAGCTAGCACCTCGATATATCGGACCATACCAGATTCACGCAAGACGTGGAGAAGTGACATATCAACTCAGCTTACCAGAAAATCTGTCAGGAGTGCATGATGTATTTCATGTGTCTCAGCTAAAGAAATGCTTGCGAGTACCCGAAGAGCAGTTGCCAATAGAGGACCTTGAAGTTCAAGAAGTTCTGACTTATATTGAGAAACCAACTCAAATTCTGGAGACAGCAGATCGGGTCACTCGGAGGAGCATTATCTGGATGTGCAAAGTCAAATGTGGCCATCATTCAGAAGAAGAAGCAACCTAGGAAAGAGAAGGTGATCTGAGAGCCAAGTACCCTGAACTCTTTGCTAGCCAGCCCTAAATCTTGAGGGCGAGATTCTTTTAAGGAAGATAGGTTTGTAACACCCTAAATTTGGGGGTATAAAATTTCTTTCTAATTACCTACCAAATTCAGGTGTTACTCTTCTCTCTCTCTCTAGTTTCTCTCTCTCTCTTTTTCTTTTTGGTAGAATTAGCTTAATTAGTGAGGGATTATATATTTTATTTTGTCAAAACAATGAGTCATGAAATGTTGCATCATGCTTGAGCTCCAAATATTCTTTGAATTGATGCACATGTTTGATTTGGTTTGAATTTGAAACTTGATTTGAATTTGAATTGAAAACCATAGAGAAAATAAATAGAAAAGCATTATAAATTCCATAGAAAATGGAAAAACCTCATTTTAGTCCAAGTCGGCCCAGCAGGGACATGAGGACCCCGCCTATCGGCGCCAGTCCGCGCCCACGTTCTTCTCTCCCTCTCTCTCTCCCGCTCGCTACCAGTGGGGCCGATCTATCGGCGCTGATTCCCTCGCGCTCGCGCCCATTCTCTCCCACTGCCCGGTGGACCCTTTCCATCAGTGTTGACCGCCCGTTCGTGGATCCCCCCTCACTGCCCAGTGGACCCCACCCGTCAGCCCCCTCCGCTTCCCTAACCTCTCGCCCATGCCCCCACCATGGACACGCCCACATTCGGGCAATCCTCGGCCACCTCCACACGCTCTTGCCCCTTTAGAGCCTGCGCCCCACTCGCCCACTTCCCCCTGCTCACTTGCACCCTCAGCCGAGCAATCTTGCCCTGCGCGCGCGCCCAGATAGCTCCACCGCAGCTCACTAAAGCCCGTCGTCCATTCTGCGACCGCCGTCGAGCCTGTGCCGCGTCCGTTGCCTCGGTGAGTTCTGCCTCACCGTCAGCTACTTGAGACACCCCTCAATTCACCCCCAGCACCCCTGGTCCAAATGGTCCACGCTTAGCCATTTTCCTGCGTAGGTCGGAGTTCACCGCCGCCGCGATTCTTCGACGTTCGGCCAACCGCAGTCTCCCTGAGCCATGCTAAGTCACCCCGAGTCCCATCTCGAGGTGAGATGTCTGCCCCCACACTCAATTTCTCCCAATTCCCCCCAGTATTGGTCAATTTGGCTTCGCTGTTGATGGTCGTGCCGGTTCGCCGCACCCGCACGGTGACTAACTGTTTTAGCCTAATCCCGTGCCCCTGTGCTAGCCCATAGTGTTCCCCTTACCCTGCTGTAGCTAGCCCATGCCTTAGCACACCTTATACCTCCTCTCTCCGATGGGAATTCCTCGTCGGAAATGTCCAAACCGCCCGAAGCACCTTCCCTTCGTCGTTCTTCCTTCTCTAGTCCCGTTCTTGCGGCCGGTAGTCTACCAGTGTGTTCGCTAGGCCCTCTGGACCCATTCTAGCCCTTTCTAGCAACCCTAGCCTACCTGGTGACCGCATCTGCCTCATCTTCGGTGACCTCGCCGCCGTGGAGGAGGCAACGCCGGCCACCAAGTAGTTAAGCCCCGAGCGCCCTATCGCAACCGTCCGCCCCTGATCCAACGGCTCAGATCCGTGGATAACGATTCGTGCCCACGCACTCTTCATCTGGGTCCCGCCAGTCAGCGCCTGCGCCCCCTGGCATTGGGCCCGTGTCACACCCGGGTTTTAGGGGTCCAAAAACCAGCGCGAAATAATCACCAGGTGTGCTAGGACCAAGTCTCACACATATGATGAATATTGGTACAGAAACAAATGTCACATCTTTACTATATAATAAGAGTTCTATACAAAATAAATAAATAAATAATTACATCATAAGGAGAAAACGATCCAGCAACCCAAAGTTGACTGGGGACGATGGCCTAGACCTCTCACGAACTCATCACAGCATCCTCCACGTGCCTCATCCTGCGGTACCTGTTCTTGACCTATGGGGGTGTGAGATAGCAAGAGTGAGCTCACATACGTTCATCGCTCAACAAGTTGTGGGGAAATATGTGCATGAACTCGCCAAAGGTGGGAGCTCATGTGAAGTGTAAGGCTTACCAAAGAGGATGGTTAGAGCTGAGCATTGCTTTTAAAGTTGTCAAAATTTTATTAGCAATTACTAAGTATAAGTAAATACCAACCCAATTAAGTAGTAGAACAAAAGTGATAACAACACTCGAAATGCAATGCATATGACAAACTGAATTTAGTTCCATAAATTAATCATGTGAGGGTCCGAGCTGCTCATGACCATGAGCACGGCTGATATACCAGTTTTACACTCTGCAGAGGTTGCACATCTTTACCCACAAGTCGTGTTACCCATTTGCCACGGGGTTGATCGAACCCCATACACCTCTTCCAAGGAAGCGAGGCAGGGTACCACTACGAGGCATTTACAAAGTTCCACTAGCTTCATAAAACCCGCTACAGTTTCTAGGAAGCTCCAATGCAGGGACCCCTCGCCTGACCGCCATCACAGCAAAATCAACCCAAGGGCCTCCCTACACTAACCACTCCTGTTGGGGGCCTTCGGCTCCCGAAGGTCCTCAAAAACATAGTTTGACAATATTTTCCAAGTGTAATATGTGAATAGGCACCTTCAGAACAGGCACCTTCGGAGTCAGGTCGCGAATATACAAGAGCATGGTTAAGACGAAGCTTGACTGGAATGAAAAACGATCATGACGAAGGATAAGACGATCACGAAGCTATGTGCAGAAAGGCTTCGGCACAATAACAGAAAAGAGGAACCGACTTAAAGATGAAAAGCCAAATTGGACCTCGAAGAATTACTATAGTTATTGATAAATGTAAAGGGCATCAATGTAATTTTACACGGGCTGCGTCCCGTGCCTATAAATAGGTGAACAGTACTCCCATACTGTTCACGCTGACTTGGCATACGCTATTTCGCATCACGTTTGTACCTTTACTTTACATCAATCTGAAGGTACATTTGTAATTCGTTTTTATGAATTTAATAATGGAAATATATCGATGATAATGCTGGTATTATTACTCGCACATTATATATAGTTGCTCTGTTTAACCATTTATCAACTTAACGAAGGTCTTTTCTTTCGTAACCTTCATCCGAGATTCATTATACCCGAAGGGATATACTGTTTCTAAGGACGAAGGAGTTCGACATTTAACACGTTTATGTTGTCTTGTTCTTAATTCATAGCATTTGAGAACAAGCCTCCAACAACTCCTCTACTACCCTTGCCCCTTTCGGGTAAGGTAGTCCTCCACTAGCTTTCCTAATTAGTCGGCCAAGGGCGTCCCATACCACCCTTGTGGTAGCACTATTTTCCTGGGTGGTCGCTCCATGTTTCAATTAACATAATGATCTTATCATGAACGTACAATAAATAACAAACTGATAATAAAAGTATGATCATGAATAATGTGTATCTCCATACCCAAAACCACATAAAGCAATAGCAAGTACTACCCAAAAAATTCAGTGGTAAACAAGGTATAAAGATAGTCAAACTAGGGTAACCTATTGGCTCCCATCAAAATTAACCTATGCAGATCATTATGATTAATAAGAACATGACTGGGTAAAAGAAGTGATCAAGGGCACAACTTGCCTGGGACTCGAGATTCCATGTACCAGGATGATCTTCAGATTCTCAGGACCTCACAGCTATTCATAGCAATACAAACAAACATGGTATAGGAAAAATTAACATCACACTAAACATAAGCACAAACTGTATAATAATATTCTACGTGATGCTACAAGATCGTAGGTTCGAGAACGACTAAATCGGAATTGTGGTTATAAAGATATGATTTTCTGAAGTTTTAGGTGATTAAATGATAATAATATATTCTATGCTATAAATCATGTGAGAAATATATAAAAATAACTGATTCAACTTTGGGCTAAGTAATAACATAATCCTATTCCAGTAAAATTAAAGATATTCTGAATTGAAACACTATATTAACATGTTAACCCAATAAACATAGGGTGAACAAATTAGTTAACTATTTTGAGAACATGTTATATGATAAAATAATGTTACTAAAGTGTAGACAATTTTATTACGAGGCTAGCGCAACTGGAACGGGTCAATTCGGAGTTAAAACGTGGAAGATATGCATTAAATAAGATTTAGGATCACTTAATACTAATTTTACTAGCCAAGGATCAATTTGTAAATTTCCAAGACATAAACTGAATTACTTTTACACTCCCCTAGATGGCGGATTGATTCTGATAAAAAAGAGGGCTCTTTAGCAAATTACCGAGGTCCAAGGGTTATCCATCACTAGGGGTCGTTCGATCTGTTTTTAACGCCCCAGATCAGATCCACAAAGTCGTTAACCAGAATCCAGTGTCAGTGGTCAGATCTCGATCCAATGCTCAAGATTAAAGGATCCCGCGATCTAATCTCGGCCAACAGATCCGAGATCAATGGCTATGCTTTTCAATCACGATGGGGTATTTGAGATTCAATCGTGAGCGCTCATCACCGGATCGATGGCCAGGGCCGTTTCTCCCACGCACGATCCAGTTCACGCCAGAACGGGGCTACGGCATGCCTGGCCACGGTGGCAGGCCCACCGACGAGCGGTGGCTACTGCAAGGCTATGGATGAGATGAGTCTTTGACTGATGGCTTGATGTGTTATGGTGGCATGTATTTATATAGGCTAGGAGGTAAGCGGTTACATGATAGATCTAATCTAGTACTTATCTATTACACCCATATCCTATATATTAGGAACTCTAACAAACTCGAACCCAAATCTTTTACATGATAGATCTAATCTAGTACTTATTGTTACAATCCTATCTTATCTATTAGGAACTCTAACTTATATCTTTTATTGCAATAATATTGTTGTTAATTTAAACTAATCATATTAGACCTTCAATTTAAATAAATCTTAGAATATATTTTTATTTAAATTTTAAAATTAATAATTTATTTGGGTGTTACACGCGAGTTGAAAGGAGTATTTTCTTAAATATCTTATTGCGATATCCTAATTTGTATCGACTTTACCTAAAGGACGTCGTTTACAAACAAACCAACCAACATACATCAATCCATTATATTAGCTTGTATTTTTAATTTATGCTTTCTATTTTAAATTTAAATTTCAAGTCTAATTTAGAGCTAAGTTAAATTTTCTATTTCAAGCATAAATTGCAACAAACAAAAACTCAACATGATTTATGCAAAGCATTTTTATTAAATAATTTATCCATTTAAGCAAATGAAAATTAGTAGGAATAATTCATGTAAATTGTTTTACAATAATAATTATTAAAGAAAATAATTCAAACATATAGCCATATTTTATAAGTACAATAAAATAAATTTATAATATTCACATATTTATTTAAAAGGATATAATTTCTAATGTAAAATCTATATTAAGAGATAGTTTAACTTAATTCTTTTTTGGCGAATAAATCTTTAACACAAAGGGTGGCTCACATAAGAATCTTTTAGGTAATCTATTATTTGAAAACACATTTATTTAAAACATGAAATGAGTTTTTATAATTTATCCAGAATAGGATTTTGGAGTGTTACAAATCCTACCCCCTTAAAAATAATCTCGTCCTCGAGATTAGTAAGAAAGGGATGTAAAAAGCCTTATTTATAGTTTAGCTTTTAGTTTCTAATTAGTTTAAGAATAAGAAGTTTCATGTTAATTAGAAAGTGATTAGGAAAGCATGGGTATCTTCTATGCCTAGCCACTTTTAGGCAATATGAGATTTGGTTAGAGCAAGGATAGATGATGGTAAGAAGTACTGGGTAACGAAAGACTTCATCCTGGTGGGTGGATCATGACTACTTTCGCGTTTCACAATCTAGTTGACTCTTTTATCCTTTGCTAATGAGGTTAATCTCTTTCCATCTTGGGTATTGGTGTCTCCATCCGAGTTAGGAACATGTAGTTAATATAGCTGGGATACATGGGTAGGTCAAAATCTTGTTTATCAATAGGTTAGAATAGATGGATTATGTAACCTATTAGGAGTGCATGGCCGAGTTGGTCTAGGGCACTAATTTAGGATTTACTAAATTAGGTGAAAAAAGGTTTTTTAGGTGTAGAGTTCAAATTAGCTAAGCGGTCTATCTTACTAGTATTAGTAATCTGGGTTAATCAATTCTAACCTTTAGATAGGAGCAAGAGAATGAATTAGATAAGAGATCTAGATTAGATTAGATTTAACTAGGTCTGATTTGAACATATTAGATCACATTAGTTTTCATTAGATTGGATGGGACCTAGATTAGATTGGTATGACTTGATTAGAATAGATGATATTTAAGTAATTTGGATTAGATCATGGTTGTTACTCTAGGATGAGATAAGCAAAGTCATTAGGACAAGATGAATCTATTAAGATAAGATAGAATCTTTCAAGATAAGATGAATCTATAGAGCTAGATATATTTTAATGAGGAATAATCTAAGTTGTCGAGTTATCTTATAAACATTTTTACGCCTATATGTATATGCAGATGCAATTGTGGATATTACTCCACAATTCATCAAACTCAATCAAAGAACCAAATCAGACAGGTATCATATGGACAATCATTCAAGCATATAGATACCTACCAAAACTAGTTTTGTTTTTGTTCCTAAGATTAGGTTTCCTATTCCTAAAAGTCACTTTAGGTACATGATTTCAAAGTGTGAAATCCACTTTTGTCTTTAGAAGAGAAAAGGTAAGAGTAATCAGAGTAAGGCAGCAATATATGAGAAAAGATTAAGAAAAGTTTAGAAAGAATCAAAGTAGCAAAGGTAAGTAGGTAAGGGTTATCTAGTTCTATCTAGGTTACGTTCTACAGTCAACATTGCTCTGATACCACTTCTGTCACACCCGGGTTTTAGGGGTCCAAAAACCAGCGCGAAATAATCACCAGGTGTGCTGGGACCAAGTCTCACACATATGATGAATAGTGGTGCAGAAACAAATGTCACATCTTTACTATATAATAGGAGTTCTGTACAAAAAAACCGGCGCGAAATAATCACCAGGTGTGCTGGGACCAAGTCTCACACATATGATGAATAGTGGTACAGAAACGAATGTCACATCTTTACTATATAATAGGAGTTCTGTACAAAATAAATAAATAATTACATCATAAGGAGACAATGATCCAGCAACCCTATGTTGATTGGGAGACGACGGCCTAGACCTCTCACGAACTCATCACAGCATCCTCCATGCGCCTCATCCTGCGGTACCTGTTCTTGACCTATGGGGGTATGAGACAGCAAGAGTGAGCTCACATACGTTCATCGCTCAACAAGTTGTGGGGAAATATGTGCATGAACTCGCCAAAGGTGGGAGCTCATGTGAAGTGTAAGGCTTACCAAAGAGGATGGTTAGAGCTGAGCATTGCTTTTAAAGTTGGTCAAAATTTTATTAGCAATTACTAAGTATAAGTAAATACCAACCCAATTAAGTAGTAGAACAAAAGTGATAACCACACCCGCAATGCAATGCATATGACAAATTGAATTTAGTTCCATAAATTAATCATGTGAGGGTCCGAGCAACTTGTTGGGCTTTGTTCCTAGTCACCACACCATGCTCATCTTGTTTGTTGCTGAATACCCACTTGGTACCTACAACATTTTGGTTAGGACATGGAACTAAATGCCACACCTCATTCCTCGTGAAGTTGTTGAGCTCCTCTTGCATTGCCACCACCTAGTCCAGATCTCTTAGTGCATCCTCTATCCTGTATGGCTCAATAGAATACACAAAAGAGTAATGTTCACAAAAATGAGCAACTCGAGATCGAGTGGTTACCCCCTTGTGAATGTCACCAAGTATGGAGTTGATGAGGTGATCTCTTTGAATTGCTTGGTGGACTCTTGGGTGCGACAATTTTTGACTTTGAATTTCTTGATCATCTTCCTTGCCATGATCATCTTCATCTCCCCCTTGATCAATGTCCTCCTCTTGAGGTGGCTCATCGTCTTGATCTTCATTCTCTACTTCTTGAGCCATGTCCTCTTCTTGAGTAGGTGGAGACGCTTGTATGGAAGACGATGGTTGGTCTTGTGCTTGTGGGGGCTCTTCGAGTTCTTTTGGACACACATCTCCAATGGACATTATTGGGGACTTGTTCTCAAATGCTATGAATTAAGAACAAGGCAACACAAAAATAGGTTAATGGTTAATGCCCTTCGTCCTTCGAAGCATTATGTCCCTAGGGAAATAACGATCTTTGGACGAAGGTCATGAAGGACATACCTTCATCATCACAGTATATATTAATGAAAGACGAAGCATATGAAACATGAGAAATAACATGAATAATCATATGGCATCGTTGATATATCTTTTTTATATAATCATGAATGAATAAGAACGATATTGAATTACATTTGTACCTTCGGCTTGACAGAAAGTAAAGGTGCAAGCGTGATGCACGAATGAGTATTAGTTAGCATGGACAGTGTGGGGGTACTGTTCACCTATTTATAGGCACAGGGCGCAACCTGTGTGAAATTACATTCATGCCCTTCATGTTCACTATTGACTTAATAACAATCTATCGAGGACTAGATAGCCTTTTCCCCTTTAAGTCGGTTCCTTTTTCTGCCACTGAGCCAAAGCTTTCTTGTGCGTAGCTTCGACGCTGGTTCAACCTTCGTTCCGACCCTGCTTTCCATATTGTGTTCAGCTTCATCCCGAGTCCAAAGGTTCTTGTACATATTTTACGCTCGGGAAACATTGTTAATCATGTTTTTGAGGACCTTCGAAAGACGAAGGCCCCCAACAGTAGCCCCTCGCAATATTAATTTGTTATAACAACGAATTCAGACTATGACGTGAACGAAAGCCTTAAGCCGAAGGTCCAAAAAACACCTTCCCTTTTGCTAAAATAGCAACAATCAATGACAGTTGGGGCCCTCCAAGTTGCAGCGTATTTGGCGTATAAATATGAACTCCCACAGGCAGCATTTGATACGCTGTTCCTGCCATTTGCATTATTTTCTCAAACTCTTAGCTCTTGCTCACTAGTGCTTGCTAGATTTTCAACCTTTTTGAGCTTTGGTTAAAAGACGCGTTTCACGATGTCTAGGGAGAGGATGACGGAGGAAAAGAAAATAACTACAGAAACGAAGCCCACTAAAGAGACGAAGGTGTTAGTAGAAAAGAAAACCGCGGATCCTTTTATCGCCGGGTTTGTTGAATCTATGTCAAGAACAAACACAGAAAAGATTACTAAAGAGATTTTGGAAGGTTTGTCTGAAGATACTGATGACAGTGATAGTTATGATGTGGAGAGTGGAGACGAAGATTCTAAAGATCGACCCTGGCGACCAAGCCATACAGTCTTCGGGAAATCGACTATCAAATAGGGTCATCTTGACAATATGAGAGGAAGGTACTTTCACGATATGTCTATTATGAGAGTTGGTGGAGACAATACGGCCCCTACCCCTGAGGAGAATGAAGTTGTTATCTACCGAAGCTTTTTTAAGGCTGGTCTTCGGTTCCCTTTAAGCAAGTTTGTAGTTGAAGTGCTGAAGATATTCCAGATCTTCCTTCATCAGATTACCCCCGAAGCTATAATGAGGATGGGGATTTTTGTCTAGGCAATAAGAAGCCAAGGGCTGGAGCCGAGCGTGAAGTGCTTCTACAGCATGCACGAGCTCTTGTATGAGACGAAGGCTACTGGTAAAGAACAGTATCACAACAACTTCGGTTGTTATGGATTTATCGCTCGCCCCAACGCAAGCCACGCGGTGCCAACATTCTGGAAGAGATGGCCCGGAGCCTGGATGGAGGAATGGTTTTATGTGAAGAATGATTTAAAGGCAAGGGAAGACATTAAAGAGATCATCCAGCACCCCATCTAGTCCCGCTTCGGCCTCCGAAGACCGAAGGTGGAAATTGATGACGCTGTCGAAGCGTGTCAGAGGGCTTTTAGCACTGTTTGCTCCTTCATTGGCACAAGAGATTTGATTCAAGAACATATAGCCTTCAGGGTATGGCCGCTTGTGGAAAGCTGGGAAATGCCGAAGGAGACCACCACTGATTCTAGTGATGGTGGTCTGGTCCGACTGAAATATACTTTCAGATTTAGGGAGAAGTTTGATGAGCCAAACGACGATTGGCTGAAGTGTATTGAAGCTACCAGCGTTGAGCTGCTTGGAGCTTACTCCAAGGCCAAAGATAATGCTCTGTCCGCAGCCTTCAGAGGTCAGGGGAAGAAAAGACTGAATAGGGTTTTTGATGCGATCGGCTTCATATACCCCGATTATCACTACCCGCTGCGAGGGCAAGGGAAAAAGAGGAAGATTGCTGCTTCGGTCATCCCAGCTGAGCCTGTGCCGAAGAGCAAAAAGGTGAAGGTTCTAACCCACCGGCCATGCTATATTGAACCAGCCGTAGTGCCTGAGTTCGGCATAGGGTCCTTCTCAGCAGCCGAAGCAATAGAAACTGCTGCAGTTGCATAGAGCACTGAAGAGGCGACCGTAATGCCGAAGGTACCCATAGCCGAGCCAGCTGAGGCTAAGGTTAATAGGGCTGAAGAAGTGCCAAAAATTCCAAGCCCTCCGACAGAGACAAAACTGACGAAGGTGCAAAAGGCTTCTGCTACAACTCCAAGAGGAGGAGGATGGTCAACGTGCTGGATGCTATGCTAGAAACTACGAAGGCTTTAAGTCCTACTACTACAAAGAAAGTTGCTAAAACTACAAAGACGCGGGCCGAAGTCAAAACTGGGCAAGCAGAAACCAAAGTTGCGCAAGCTCAAACTGAAGCCGAAGCTGGGCCTTCAGTGCCCACCAAGATGGAGCTTGCTGAGCCTAAGGAAAAAACGACAGAGCGCATTGTGTCTGAAAAATCGAAACTCCTGCTCCCGAAGCTTCGAACAAAAGCATTGAGTACATCATTTGCCATGCTTCGGGAAAAGAACTATCCTAAGAAGAAATGCTAGAAGCGCGACACTACGCCCAAAAATTGAAATATCCGAAGGGGGCGTTAGTGTTCAATGGTAGTGGCGAAGAAGATTTTTTGTACTGTCTCCCGGATAATAAAGAAATATCCGTTTGCCGGGAGATAGGTAAGAGCATCGGATTCCCAAAGCTGGAAGACGGCCTTTCGATTTTATCGAAGGATGAACTTGCTGACAGCCTAGCATACAATAGTATAAAGGTATAAATGTTTATTTTTAAGTTGGAAACTAGCATATTTTATTATCATACTTAATTCTTTCCTCTTACTTACAGGGCTTGATTCTTAGCAATGCCCTGAGGGCATAGAAGAATATTGAGGATGAAAGCTATACAATGGCTCTGAATAACCTTCGTTCCGAAGTTATTGAATTAAGAAACGAAGGTCTGGAGAAAGACAAAATATTAATTTCATTGATAAATAAAGTAAAGGAAGACGAAGCTAACTATAAAGCTCAGGCCGAAGCCCAAAAACGGAAATTGAAGATCTTCGGAGGCAACTGGCCGAAGCTAAGGAAAAATGCGTAGTCGCTCAAACTAATCAAGAAATCAGCGAATATTGGAAAAATTATCTAGAGAAAAATGTTGAAGAACTTCACATGTCCAAGGAGAGATGCTTTGAGAAGTCTTTGGATTACGTGAAGAAAATAAAAACTAGCTTCGCCAAAGTGGGTGCCTATTCTACTGAAGAAAACTTCATGAGAGGCGACCCCGAAAGTGTTGTTGAATGGATAAGTGGAGAAGCCAAAACCTTCGAAGAAATTTTGAGTGATCGCGGGGATGTTTGCGCATTTTTCGGTGCGCGGGGAATTTTAGCCATCTTGGAGAAGGCTGGATGCGACCATATTAAAACCATGGCCCAGATCGAAGCTGCCTTCTCCGTAGATGATACAAAGGATCCTTCAGCTGAAGCAACCTTGATGGGTGCAAAATTCTATAATGATGTCTGGGTCAATGGTGGCTGAGAGATGGCCCTTGAGATTATAAAGAAAAGTGAAAAAGACACTCATGACGCCCGAGTAGAAGCAAGACAAGCTGAAGAAGCTGCAGAGCGCGAAAAGCGTATATGTAATATTTTTTGGTTTTCAGCTTTGGCATTTGTTTTTGTGGCTTCGGACTAATTAATTTTTTCTACTTCAGCTGAATTATCTCCGCCGCCAGAACCGTTCGACCCCCTAGCTAATCCAAAAATGAAAGAAGCGCTGGATATCATAAACGTGGCTGAATCCATTATCGATGAAGTCATCAACAAATTGTTGAACGAAGTTGCAGAGAAAGTCCTTAAAGAGGGATAGATTTTATTGTAATAAACACTTTGAAAAGCTTGATGTATGTAACAAATGAAGGACGATTAAATTTCTTCCATGACAGAAATATGTGATATCTGGAGTATGTAATGCTAAATTCAATATGTAAATTATTGCAGTTTGTTTCTTTGCGATGCATGAAATTTACACATGTACCGTTTTTGAGCCTTCAGCGAAAAAACACCTTCCCTTCTTTTCATGCTTCGTAAAGAAAAAGATCCATGCTTCGTAGAGAAAGATATCCTTGCTTTGTAAAGAGAGATCCCTTCTTGTAACAGAACTGATAAAATTGTATTTTCCAAAGCTTACTTTGTGCCTTAGCACATTTTCATTTTGGCGAAGCATTTTCCGAAGATTAGCTCCATATTCGATTCTTGTGTCTGTTGATGCAATATGATGCATGATGTATGATATGACATGATGCAAAATGATGGGAATGCCGAAGACACATAGCCACACGCCCATACACAAAACTCTGCATCCCCTTGGGAATGACTATGGAGTCTCTTTGCCGTTTATTTTTTGGCTTTACCGTTTATTTTTCGGTATAAGTTCTGCATCCCCTTAGGAATGTCTTTTGAACTTCTTCGCCTTCTATTTCAGTGGTATAAGTTCTGCGTCCCCTTGGAACGACTTTTGAACTTCTTCGCCTTCTATTTCGGCGGTATTTGGCTCTGCATTCCCTTAGGAACGACTTTTGAGCAGAAAACTTACACTGCGCTCCTTAGGAACGACTTTTGGTAGTTTCATCAGTTTTGGCTCTGCATTCCCTTAGGAATGACTTTTGAGCAGAAAACTTACACTGCGCTCATTAGGAACGACTTTTTGTAGTTTCGTCAGTTTTGGCTCTGCATTCCCTTAGGAACGACTTTTTGTGCTTCGTAAATCTGTGACGAAGATATATTTCATTCTGATAGAAGCAAAATCATTACAAGAAATTAAAACTAAGTTTTCACGGCTTGTTCCTTATTCAAAAATAAAAAATAATGTAAAATGTAAAAGTATTCAAGAAGCAGGATACTACTTAGTATATGTGCTTTGATTCTGGTACAGTACTATTGACTGTACGAGCTTCGGACTCCTCCCTGAAGTCACGTTGTTGTTGGGAGTGTTGGAGCCCTTCTGGCTGCTGGCTTTGGGAATAAGTAGGTTGCAGTGGTGGTGGCGGTGGAAGCTAAGGCCAAGAAGCTTGTGAATGGCTTGTCGAAGCAACAGAGGCTGCAAGTTGATTGCCCACGTATTCTGGTATGTAAGGAGAGTGGCACGAAGCAGTGTGTAAGACCTGCTTCGGCTGATTCTGCCGAGCTTCTGCTTCGGCAATTTCTTTTTGCTTTAGAATAGTAATTTGGCACATTCTTTTAGTGTGGCCCTTGTCCTCACCACAGAATAAACAATAAATTTTCCTGGGTTGATCCCCATATCTTCCTCTGAAGCCCCTGCCGCCTCTGCCCCTTAGAGCTGGTGGCCTGAAGGAGCTTTACTGTTGTCCCAAAGACTGTGATGTGTGTTGTGGCCTCTAAAGCTGAGTTCCTTTGTCATCATTCTAGCTAGAGCTGTGGATTGATCTGACATGCCTAGGGTGGATTCTTCCTTCGAAGCCCCTAGTCATCTCAGAGAATCTGTAAGCTTCTTCCCTTCTTTGGCGGATGTCGTTGTCCGCCTGGATGTACTCATCCATTTTCTGAAGCAGCTTCTCCAGAGTCTGGGGGGTTTCCTGGCGAAGTATTGGGTCGTAGGCCCTGGCCGAAGGCCCTTGATCATTGCCTCAATGACGATCTCATTGGGCACTGTGGGTGCTTGTGCTCTGAGTCGCAAAAACCTTCGGACATACGCCTGAAGGTATTCCTCATGGTATTGTGTGCACTGGAACAAGGCCTGAGCTGTGACTAGCTTCGTCTGAAAGCCTTGAAAACTGGTGACCAGCATGTCCTTTAGCTTTTGCCATGACGTGATCGTCCCTGGCCGAAAAGAAGAATACCATGTCTAGGCCACGCTTCGGACTACCATGACGAAGGATTATTCCATGACTGCAGTGTTGCCCCCATACAAAGATATAGTTGCTTCGTAGCTCATCAGAAACTGCTTCGGATCTGAGTGCCCATCATACATGGGGAGCTGAGGTGGCTTGTATGATGGGGGCCATGTTGTAGCCTGCAGTTTTGCTGATAGAGGAGAAGCATCATCAAAAGCAAAATTTCCATGATGGAAATCTTCATACCAATCATCATCATTGTAGGAATTGTCTTGACGAAGCTCTCTCTGTGAAGGTCTTCGGTCCTGGTCATCTTGAGTGAGATGACGCATTTACTCAGCAGCTTCATCAATCTTCCTCTGTAATTCGGAGAGACGAAGCATCTTCTCCTTCTTCCTCTGGACCTGTTGATGAATAGCTTCGAGGTCCCTTATCTCCTGGTCCAGCTTGTCCTCCTGGAGTGTTGGACTTGTAGCCTTCCTCTTTTGGGTTCTAGCTTCGCGCAATGTGTCCTAGTTGACATCCAGTGGCTGCAGTGCAGCCCCTGGCGCTGTTATCTTCTTCGGTGTCATGACGAAGGTTGATGCTTTGCTGAAGTTTGTGGAAGTGAGTACACCGGAGGTGGGCGTCAATGTTGGGGACTTGTTCTCAAATGTTATGGATTAAGAATAAGGCAACACAAAAATAGGTTAATGGTTAATGCCCTTCGTCCTTCGAAGCATTATTTCCCTAGGGAAATAACGATCTTTGGACGAAGGTCATGAAGGACGTACCTTCATCATCACAGTATATATTAATGAAAGACGAAGCATATGAAACATGAGAAATAACATGAATAATCATATGGCATCGTTGATATATCTTTTTTATATAATCATGAATGAATAAGAACGATATTGAATTACATTTGTACCTTTGGCTTGACAGAAAGTAAAGGTGCAAGCATGACGCACGAATGAGTATTAGTTAGCGTGAACAGTACGGGGGTACTGTTCACCTATTTATAGGCACAGGGCGCAGCTTGTGTGAAATTACATTCATGCCCTTCATGTTCACTATTGACTTAATAACAATCTATCGAGGACTAGATAGCCTTTTCCCCTTAAGTCGGTTCCTTTTTCTACCACTGAGCCGAAGCTTTCTTGTGCGTAACTTCGGCGCTGGTTCAACCTTCATTCCGACCCTGCTTTCCATATTGTGTTCAGCTTCATCCTGAGTCCAAAGGTTCCTGTACATATTTTACGCCCAGGAAACATTGTTAATCATGTTTTTGAGGACCTTCGAAAGACGAACGCCCCCAACAGACATGTTCCTTAGCGCGACATACGGAGCCTCTTCATCATCTAATTCATCAAGATCAACTTGCTCTACTGAGAGCCATTATTCTCATCAAACACAATGTAACAAGAAACTTCAACTAATCCAGTGGACTTGTTGAAGACTCTATATGCCCTTGTGTTTGAGTCATAACCAAGTGAAAGTCGCCTAGAGGGGGGTGAATAGGGGGAAACTGAAATTTACAACTTTAAACACAACTACAAGCTGGGGTTAGCGTTAGAAATAAAAACGAGACCAAAAGAGAGGGGGAAACAAATAAACCAAAGAAATAGAGCGGATGACTGGTGATTTGTTTTACTGAGGTTCGGTTCCAATGAACCTAGTCCCCGTTGAGGTGGTCACAAAGACCGGGTCTCTTTCAACCCTTTCCCTCTCTCAAACGTTCACTTAGACCGAGTGAGCTTTCTCCTTAATCAAATGGGTCACTTAGACCCCACAAGGACCACCACACAATTGGTGTCTCTTGCTTTGATTACAAGTGCTTGAAGAACAAGAATCGGAAGAAGAAAGCGATCCAAGAACAAGAGCTCAAAAAACATGAGCAAAACTCTCTCTCTAGTCACTAGGTGTTTGGAGTGTATTTGGGACTTGGAGAGGCTTTGATTCTTTTGAATTGTGTCTTGTATTGATTGCACTAGCTCTTGTATTGAATGAGATGTCTGAAAAACTTGGATGCTTGGAGTGGTGGTGGTTGGGGGGTATTTATAGCCCCAACCACCAAACCAACTGTTGGGGAGGCTGTCTGTCGATGGGCGCACTGGATAGTCCAGTGCGCCATCGGACAGTCCAGTGCGCCAGCCACGTCACCCAACCGTTAGGGTTCTGACGGTTTCGACCGTTGGAGCACTGACTTCATGTCGCACCGGACAGTCCGGTGCCACATCGGATAGGTGCTGTTCACTGTCCGGTGCGCCTCTAACGCCTTCTCTGACTTCTGCGCGCACTGTTCAACGCACTGTTCACACTTTTGCAGACGACCGTTGCACTGTTAGCCGTTGCTCCTCTTGGTGCACCGGACAGTCCGGTGAATTATAGCGGAGCGGCGCCTGAGAAACCCGAAGGTGAAGAGTTTGAGTCGATTTCCCTTGGTGCACCGGACACTGTCCGGTGGTGCACCAGACACTGTCCAGTGGCACACCAGACAGTCCGGTGCGCCAGACCAGGGTTCTCTTCGGTTTCTTTTGCTCTTTTCTTTTGAACCCTAACTTAGATCTTTTTATTGGTTTGTGTTGAACCTTTGGCACCTGTAGAATACATAGTCTAGAGCAAACTAGTTAGTCCAATTATTTGTGTTGGGCATTTCAACCACCAAAATTTAGGAAAAGGTTTGACCCTATTTCCCTTTCAATCTCCCCCTTTTTTGGTGATTGATGCCAACACAAACCAAAGAAAATATATAAGTGCATAATTGAACTAGTTTGCTTAAGGCAAGTTCAAGGTTGCTTGGAATTAAACCAATTTATACTTTCACTAGATATGCATGGATTGCTTTCTTTCTTTTAACATTTTGGACCACGCTTGCACCACTTGTTTTGTTTTTGCAAATTCTTTTGGAAAATCTTTTCAAAGTCTTTTTTGCAAATAGTCAAAGGTATATGAATAAGATTTCGAGAAGCATTTTCAAGATTTGAAATTTTTCTCCCCCCTATTTCAAATGCTTTTCCTTTGACTTAAACAAAACTCCCCCTGTATGAAATTCTCCTCTTAGTGTTCAAGAGGGTTTTATCAATATGAAAAAGATTTAGATACCAATTGAAAAAAAAATCTTTGAATATATATATCAAATGAAAATTTTGAAATTGGTGGTGGTGCGATCCTTTTGCTTTGGGCTTAATAATTCTCCCCCTTTGGCATTAATCGCCAAAAACGGAGCCGTTTGAGAGCCCTATTATTTTCTTCCTGTTGGTATGAGTAATAAGAGTGAAGATTATACCAAAAGTGGAGAGTGGTGCGGAGTGACGGCAAAGGTAGATAATACCGATAGAGTGGAGTGGAAGCCTTGTCTTCGTCGAAGACTCCATTTCCCTTATGGCTTAGCATAGAAATTCACCTGAAGACACATTAATCGTAGACTTAAAAGAGATATGACCAAAAGTATATAAATGCGCTATGTGTGCAAAGTGTCAATCGAAGTTCCGAGAATCAAGAATGTTTAGCTCATTCCTAAGTTTGGTTAAGGTTTTCTCATCTAATGGATTGGTAAAAATATCGGCTAGTTGTTCTTTGGTGCTAACATAAGCAATCTCGATATCCCCCCTTCGTTGGTGATCTCTCAAGAAGTGATACCGAATGGCTATGTGCTTAGTGCGGCTGTGTTCAATTGTGTCGGGGACCATAATTAGGGGTACCCTCAAGACTCCTAAATCTCAGCTGGTAACCCTCATCAGCACAAAGCTGCAAAGGCCTGATGGGTGCGATTAAGTCCAGGATCGGTCCATTCGAGGGACGCGATCACGCCTTGCCCGAGCCCAGCCTCGGGCAAGGGCAGCCGACCCCGGAGGATTCACGTCTCGCCCGAGGACCCCCTCCAGCAACGGACACACCTTCGGCTCGCCCGAGGCCCAGTCTTCACCAAGAAGCAACCTTGGCCAAGTCGCCACGCCAACCGACCGAATTACAGGGGCATTTAATGCAAAGGTGGTCTGACACCTTTATCCTGACGCGCACCCTCCAGTAGACAGAGCCGAAGTGACCGTAGTCACTTCGCCGCTCCACTGACCGGCCTGATAAGGGGACAGCGCCGCCTGCGCCGCCCCAACTGTTGTGCCACTCGACAGAGTGAGGCTGTCAGCAACCAAGTCCGGCCTCAGGCGCCATAGGAAACTCCGCTTCGCCCGACCCCAGGGCTCGGACTCGGGCTCAGCCCCGGAAGACGACGAACTCCGCTTCACCCGACCCCAGGGCTCGGACTCGGGCTCAGCCCCGGAAGACGACGAACTCTGCTTCGCCCGACCCCAGGGCTCGGACTCAGGCTCAGCCACGGAAGACGACGAACTCTGCTTCGCCCGACCCCAGGGCTCGGACTCGGGCTCAGCCCCGGAAGACGACGAACTCCGCTTCGCCCGACCCCAGGGCTCGGACTCGGGCTCAGCCCCGGAAGACGATGAACTCCGCTTCGCCCGACCCCAGGGCTCAGACTCGGGCTCAGCCCCAGAAGACGACGAACTCCGCTTCGCCCGACCCCAGGGCTTGGACTCGGGCTCAGCCCCGGAAGACGACGAACTCCGCTTCGCCCGACCCCGAGGCTCGGACTCGACCTCGGCCTTGGGAGACAAACTCGACCTCGACCTCGGAGGAGCCTCTGCCTCGCCCAACTCAGGGCTCGGACCGACCACGTCATAGGAGGCGCCATCATTACCCTACCCCAAGCTGACTCAAGCTACGGGGGACAAGACCGGCGTCCCATCTGGCTCGCTCCGCTAAACAAGTGATGATGGTGCCCCGCATGCTCTATGACGATGGCGGCTCTCCGCCCCCTTACGAAAGCAAGAGGACGTCAGCAAGGACTCGACAGCCCCGACAGCTGTCCTTCCACAAGGCTCCAGCGCTCCTCCGACGGCCACGACACCACATGAACTGGGTGCCAAAACCTCTCCGGCTGCCACGATGGCATGTACTTAGGGCGCTAGCTCTCCTCCGCTAGACACGTTAGCACACTGCTACACCCCCCTTGTGCACCTGGATCCTCTCCTTACGTCTATAAAAGGGAGGTCCAGGGCCCTCTTACAGAGGATTGGCTGCGCGGGGAAGGACGGGACGGCGCTCGCGCAAGGCCGCTCGCTCCCTCCCACGTGGACGCTTGTAACCCCCTACTGCAAGCGCACCCGACCTGGGCGCGGGGCTAACACGAAGGTCGCGGGTTCCACCTCCCACGCCTGTCTCCCTCCGGCTTCTTCCCCCCTTCGCGTTCTGTCTCGCGCCGACCCATCTGGGCTGGGGCACGCGGCGACAATTTACTCGTCGGTCCAGGGACCCCCCCGAGGTCGAAACGCCGACAGTTGGCGCGCCAGGTAGGGGCCTGCTGCGTGTTGACGAACAGCTTCCTGTCAAGCTCTAGATGGGCAGTCTCCAGCAACCTTTCTAGCCCGGGACAGTGCTCCGTTTCGGGAGTCTTGAGTTCATGTCCCTCGACGGCAGCTATGACATGATACTCATTCCCCCACCGCGCGACAGCGACAATGGCGATCGACAACCCGCCCGCTGGCGGGGAAATCGACGACGCCTTCCCCACATGGTGGAAGGACGACATTCGGGCTTGTCCCGTCCCCTCCCCTGCCGACGGAGGAGGAGGTGGGGCAACCAAGGCCAAGCTGGAGGCGACACCTCGTCGGCTGTCGAGTGAGTCGACAGCGCCGGCGCTCCAACGGGGAGCGCGTCGGGCATCGACCTCGCGTCTGAGACGAAGACGTGCGCCGTCTCCCCGCAACACACCAACCTCAAGCAAACGGACGACGCCAGCACACTCGCGAAGGACTTGCTGGGCGTCACCCTCGTACTTGAGACGACGGTGCAGTCAGCCCCCGACGTGACTTTGCCACCACCCATCGACCAAGAGGTACCGACCGATTCCCATCTCGTGCCTTTTGGATTCGGCCTCGACCCACCAAGCGACTCCGCTTCGGTGGACATTCTCATAGAGGCGAGTCCAAACCCTCTGGGGTATCGTATGCGGTCACCCTGGGACCGGCTGACGGCCGTCTCGACCTACGGGCCCTCGGGGTCCGAGGAAGATGGCGAGCCTGACTTCTGTTGGGATTTCTCCGGACTTGGTAACCCCAGTGCCATGCGGGATTTCATGACCGCATGCGACTACTGCCTTTCCGACTGTTCTGATGGTAGCCGCAGCCTCGGCGACGAGGACTGCGGCCCAAGTCGCGAATGTTTCCACGTCGATCTAGGGGGTCCCGACAAAGGCAACCATCTTGGTATACCGGAGAGCGGTGATCCCCCTAGGCCTGTGCCTCGTGTTGACATCCTTCGGGAGCTAGCTGTGGTCCCCGTCCCGGCGGGGGGTCATGACCCACAGCTCGAGCAAATCCGTGAGATGCAGGCCAGGCTCGACGAGGGAGCAGGAACACTTGAGCCGATCCGCCGGGACATCGGGCAGGAATGGGTGGGCCAACCTCCGGCCGGAGAAGCGCGTCATCTCCCCCAGGGCATCCAGCACCGCATCACCGACGATGTCAGGGTAAGGCCGCCACCGGTTTCCAGTGGGGTCGGCCAAAACCTGGCCGCAGCAGCAATACTTCTCCGCACGATGCCGGAGCCATCAACCACCGAGGGGCGGCGTATCCAGGGAGAGCTCAAGAACCTCCTGGAGGATGCCGCGGTCCGATAGGCCGAGAGCTCCACCTCCCGAAGGCAGGGGTACCCCTCGGAACCTCGCGCCACGACTTCCCGATTCATGCGGGAAGCCTCGATCCACACCGGGCGCACGCGCAACACAGCGCCTGCGGCCCCGGGTCGCCTCGGCAACGAGCACCATCACCGCAACCGTTGGGCCCACCTCGACGAGAGGGTGCACCGAGGCTACCACCCCAGGCGTGGGGGACGCTATGACAGCGGGGAGGATCGGAATCCTTTGCCCGAACCACCCAGTCTGCAGGCTTTCAGCCGCGCCAAACGATGGGCGCCGTTCCCGACCCGGTTCCGAACCCCGACTACTATCACAAAGTACTCGGGGGAGACGAGACCGGAACTGTGGCTCGTGGACTATCGGCTGGCCTGCCAACTGGGTGGAACAGACGATGATAATCTCATCATCCGCAACCTCCCCCTGTTCCTCTCCGACACCTCTCGAGCCTGGCTGGAGCACCTGCCTCCGGGGCAGATCTCCAACTGGGACGACCTGGTCCAAGCCTTCGCCGGCAATTTCCAAGGCACGTACGTGCGCCCTGGAAACTCTTGGGATCTCCAAAGCTGCCGCCAGCAGCCGGGAGAGTCTCTCCGGGACTACATCCAGCGATTCTCGAAGCAGCGCACCGAGCTGCCCAACGTCACCGATTCGGATGTCATCGGTGCGTTCCTCGCCGGCACCACTTGCCGCGACCTGGTGAGCAAGCTGGGTCGCAAGACCCCCACCAGGGCGAGCGAGCTGATGGACATCGCCACCAAGTTCGCCTCTGGCCAGGAGGCAGTTGAGGCCATCTTCTGGAAGGACAAGCAGCCCCAGGGCCGCCCACCGGAAGATGTTCCCGAGGCATCAACTCAGTGCGGCACCAAGAAGAAAGGCAAGAAGAAGTCGCAAGCAAAACATGACGCCGCCGACGCGGACCTTGTCGTCGCCGCCGAGTACAAGAACCCTCGGAAACCTCTCGGAGGTGCCAACCTCTTCGACAAGAAGCTCAAGGAGCCATGCCCCTATCATCAGGGGCCCATCAAGCACACCCTTGAGGAGTGCGCCATGCTTCAGTGCCACTTTCACAAGGCCGGGCCACCCGCGGAGGGTGGCAAGGCTCTCGACGACGATAAGGAGGAAGATCGCAAGGCAGGAGAGTTCCCCGAGGTCCGCGACTGTTTCATGATCTACGGTGGGCAAGTGGCAAACGCCTCGGCTTGGCACCGCAAGCAAGAGCGTCGGGAGGTCTACTCGGTAAAGGTGGCGGCGCCAGTCTACCTAGACTAGTCCGACAAGCCCATCACCTTCGACCAGGGCGACCATCCCGACCATGTGCCGAGCCTGGGGAAATACCCGCTCGTTGTCGACCCCATCATCGGCAACGTCAGGCTCACCAAGGTCCTCATGGACGGAGGCAGCAGCCTCAACATCATCTACGTCGAGACCCTCGGGCTCCTGCGGATCTATCTGTCCTCGGTCCGGACGGGCGCTGCGCCTTTCCACGGGATCATCCCCGGGAAGTGCGTCCAACCCCTCGGGCAACTCGATCTACCCGTCTGCTTTGGGACACCCTCCAATTTTCGAAGGGAGACCCTCACGTTCGAAGTGGTCGGGTTTCGAGGAACCTACCACGCCGTGTTGGGGAGGCCATGCTATGCCAAGTTCATGGCCGTCCCCAACTACACCTACCTCAAGCTCAAGATGCCGGGCCCCAACGGGGTCATCACCATCGGCCCCACGTACCGACATGCGTACGAATGCGACGTGGAGTGCGTGGAGTACGCCGAGGCCCTCGCCGAATCCGAGGCCCTCATCGCCGACCTGGAGAGCCTCTCTAGGGAGGCGCCAGACGTGAAGCGCCACGCCGGCAACTTCGAGCCAGTGGAGACGGTTAAGTCCGTCCCTCTCGACCCCTGCAACGACGCCTCCAAGCAGATCCGGATCGGCTCCGAGCTCGACCCCAAATAGGAAGTAGTGCTCGTCGACTTCCTCCGCGCAAACGCCGATGTTTTCGCGTGGAGTCCCTCGGACATGCCCGGCATACCGAGGGAAGTCGTCGAGCACTCGCTGGATATCCGAGCTGGAGCCCGACCCGTGAAGTAGCCTCTGCGCCGATTCGACGAAGAAAAGCGCAGAGCAATAGGCGAGGAGATCCACAAGCTAATGGCGGCAGGGTTCATCAAAGAGCTATTCCATCCCGAATGGCTTGCCAACCCAGTGCTTGTGAGAAAGAAAGGGGGGAAATGGCGGATGTGTGTAGACTACACTGGTCTAAACAAAGCATGTCCGAAAGTTCCCTACCCTCTGCCTCGCATCGATCAAATCGTGGATTCCACTGCTGGGTGCGAAACCCTATCTTTCCTTGATGCCTACTCAAGGTATCACCAGATCAGGATGAAAGAGTCCGACCAGCTCGCGACTTCTTTCATCACACCCTTCGGCATGTACTGCTATGTTACCATGCCGTTTGGCTTGAGGAATGCGGGTGCAACGTACCAGCGGTGCATGAACCATGTGTTCGGCGAACACATTGGCCGAACGGTCGAGGCCTACGTCGATGACATCGTAGTCAAGACAAGGAAAGCCTCCGACCTCCTTTCTGACCTTGAAGCGACATTCCGATGTCTCAAGGCGAAAGGTGTAAAACTCAATCCCGAGAAGTGTGTCTTCGGAGTCCCCCGAGGCATGCTCTTGGGGTTCATCGTCTCCGAGCGGGGCATCGAGGCCAACCCGGAGAAGATCACGGCCATCACCAGCATGGGGCCCATCAAGGACTTGAAAGGCGTACAGAGGGTCATGGGATGCCTCGCGGCTCTGAGCCGTTTCATCTCGCGCCTCGGCGAAAGAGGCCTGCCTTTGTACCGCCTCTTAAGGAAGGCCGAGTGCTTCGCTTGGACCCCTGAGGCCGAGGAAGCCCTCGGGAACCTGAAGGCGCTCCTCACGAACGTGCCCATCTTGGTGCCCCCCGCTGCCGGAGAAGCCCTCTTGATCTACGTCGCCGCTACCACTCAGGTGGTTAGCGCCGCGATTGTGGTTGAGAGACGAGAAGTGGGGCATGCATTGCCCATCCAGAGGCCAGTCTACTTCATCAGTGAGGTACTGTCCGAGACCAAGATCCGCTACCCACAAATTCAGAAGCTGCTATATGCGGTGATCCTGACGCGGCGGAAGTTGTGACACTACTTCGAGTCTCATCCGGTAACTATGGTGTCATCCTTCCCCCTGGGGGAGATCATCCAGTCCCGAGAGGCCTCGGGTAGAATTGCAAAGTGGGCGGTGGAGATCATGGGCGAGATGATCTCGTTCGCCCCTCAGAAAGCCATCAAGTCCCAGGTCTTGGCGGACTTTGTGGCCGAATGGGTCGACACCCAGCTCCCAACAGCTCCGATCCAACCAGAACTCTGGACCATGTTTTTCGACGGGTCGCTGATGAAGACGGGGGCAGGCGCGGGCCTGCTCTTCATCTCGCCCCTCGGGAAGCACCTACGCTACGTGCTCTGCCTCCACTTCCCGGCGTCCAACAACGTGGCTGAGTACGAGGCTCTGGTCAACGGGTTGCGAATCGCCATCGAGCTAGGGGTCCGATGCGACTCGCAGCTCATCATCGACCAAGTCATGAAGAACTCCCACTACCGCGACCCGAAGATGGAAGCCTACTGCGATGAGGTTTGGCGCCTGGAAGACAAGTTCTACGGGCTCGAGCTCAACCACATCGCCCGACGCTACAACGAGACTGCGGACGAGCTGGGTAAGATAGCCTCGGGGCGAACAACGGTTCCCCCGGACGTATTCTCCCGAGACCTGCATCAACCCTCCGTCAAGACCGACGACACGCCCAAGCCCGAGAAGGCCTCGGCCCAGCCCGAGGCACCCTCGGCTTAGTCCGAGGCGTCCTCAGCTCAGCCCGAGGCACCCTCGGCTCAGCCCGAGGTACCCTCGGCCCCCGAGGGTGAGGCACTGCGCGTCGAGGAGGAGCAGAGTGAGGTCACGCCTAATCGAAACTGGCAGACCCCGTACCTGCAATATCTCCACCGAGGAGAGCTACCCCCCGACCGAGCCGAAGCTCGGCGGTTGGCACGGCGCGCCAAGTCGTTCGTCTTGCTGGGAGATAAGAAGGAGCTCTACCACCGCAGCCCCTCGGGCATCCTCCAGCGATGCATTTCCATCGCCGAAGGACAGGAGCTCTTACAAGAGATACACTCGGGGGCTTGCGGCCATCACGCAGCACCTCGAGCCCTTGTTGGAAACGCCTTCCGACAAGGTTTCTACTGGCTGACGGCGGTGGCCGACGCCACTAGAATTGTCCACACCTGCGAAGGGTGTCAGTTCTACGCGAGGCAGACCCACCTGCCTGCTCAGGCTCTGCAGACCATACCCATGACCTGGTCGTTCGCTGTGTGGGGTCTGGACCTCGTTGGCCCCTTGCAGAAGGCACCCGGGGGCTACACGCACCTATTGGTCGCCATCAACAAATTCTCCAAGTGGATCGAGGTCTGACCCCTAAACAGCATCAGGTCCGAACAGGCGGTGGCGTTCTTCACCAACATCATCCATCGCTTTGGGGTCCCGAACTCCATCATCACCGACAACGGCACCCAGTTCACTGGCACAAAGTTCCTGGACTTCTGCGAGGATCGCCACATCCGGGTGGACTGGGCCGCCGTGGCTCACCCCATGACGAATGGGCAAGTAGAGCGTGCTAACGGCATGATCCTGCAAGGGCTCAAGCCGCAGATCTACAACGACCTCAACAAGTTCGGCAAGCGATGGATGAAGGAGCTCCCCTCGGTGGTCTGGAGTCTGAGGACGACGCCGAGCCAAGCCACAGGCTTCACACCGTTCTTTCTAGTCTATGGGGCCGAGGCCATCTTGCCCACAGACTTAGAATACGGTTGCCCGAGGACGAGGGCCTACGCCGACCAAAGCAATCGAGCTAATCGAGAAGACTCACTAGACCAGCTGGAGGAGGCTCAAGACACGGCCTTACTACACTCGACGCGGTACCAGCAGTCCCTGCGACGCTACCACGCCCGAGGGGTTCGGTCCCGAGACCTCTAGGTGGGTGACCTGGTGCTTCGGCTGCGACAAGACGCCCGAGGGCGGCACAAGCTCACGCCTCCCTGGGAAGGGCCATTCGTCGTCGCCAAGGTTCTGAAGCCCAGAACATACAAGTTGGCCAACAGTCAAGGTGAGGTCTACAGCAACGCTTGGAACATCCAACAGCTACGTCGCTTCTACCCTTAAGATGCTTCCAAGTTATTCGTACACCTCGTTCACACATAAAGTCTGGTTGTCAAGGAAGGGTCAGCCTTGCCTCGACAAAGCCCGACCCTCTCTCGGGGGCTAGAAGGGGGGAACCCCCTCTGCGTCGAAATTTTCCTCGAAAAAAGAAAAAAAACTTTTCTGCCAGAATGCCTTTCGTGCTTTTCGACTACTTCGAAAGTGGATCCTGAAAACGACGGAGTACACGTAAGCAGCCAAGGCTGACTGAGCCGAGGGACTCCTACGCCTCCGGGATACGGATACCTCACTCATCACCTTCTGCGATAAGTAACTCACGCTCAGATAGGTGACTCCGTGGACCGAACAAGTCTTCACGCTCGAAAGCTCCTCTGCCGAAATGATTTTTCGGGCCTTCTCGACTACAACGGCGACAGAACCCTATGGGCGAGGCCGACCGAGCCAAGGGATTCCTACGCCTCCAGGATACTGATACCTCACTCATCACCTTCCGTGAAAAGTAACTCTCGCTCGGACAAACAAGTTTGTTACCGACAAGTAAGTCCAGATACTCGAAACAAGAGGAAAAGGGACGCAGCTTTACAACACGACGATAGTGTGTTTGGGCCTCGGCGGCCGCAGAAAACATACACATACTACAAGACAACCTGATCCTGCAGGCTCGGACGTCGACAGATGAAGGGGGCAGCAGCACCCTCGGCGTCAACTACACCTTCGGCGGGATCTGACCTAGCCTCGGACGGCGATGCGGTTGGAGGATCTCCACCCCGTAGGACGACAGCAGCACCACGCCCGGACCAGCGCCGGCGAGGTCTTCTTCAGGAATCCGGCACGAGCAGACGGCTCGGCCGGCCACCTTGAAGCCTCAGCCAGCCGTTCCCCGAGGACATCAGCCCAGCTTGTGGCCTCGGCAGCTCAACTCCGGCCTCGGTCCTGCCAGTGGATGACCCGGCCAGGCTCCGGCCGACCAAATCTTCTTTTCGAGCCAACTCTGCCTCTGTCCGTGCTAACACTGCTACCTTCGACTTCAGCTCATCGAAGAGCAGCCGAGGGTTCCTTTAACTGAGCAAGAGAAGCCTCGGACAGCAAGGCCGACCGAGCCGAGGGACTCCTACGCCTCCGGGATACAGATACCTCACTCGTCACCTTTGCACGAGGCGACTCACGCTTGGTGAAGCGGTTCAGATAATCGACAGGCGAGTCTTAGTGCTCGAAATGAAGAAAAAACACGGCTCCGTGCCGAAGATACATACACGTTCAGGCCCCGACAGCCGCAATGAACAAGACACCGGCACTCAAAGTGCCATTACAAACGGAACTCCGGTTCCACCTCCGCAGGTACGAACAACCCCACACGATAGGGGGGCCTGCGGAGCAACAGAAGGCCGATGGGTGGCTCGCCGCCGCCCGCTCCGGCAATGACGACGACGACTTCTGCTCCGAGGGGCCGAACAGCAGTAGCATTGACCTCAGGGCGGATGCTGCTACCATGGGGCCCTCGCCCACTTCCTCACTCGAGAGGCAAGGACAAGCAGAAGGCCGTAGAGTTGGAGGTCGGCCCGGAGGCAGCACCGGCTATCTCGTCGGCGGAGAAACCTCTTCCGGCTGCCGTGGCGGAAGGCAGCGCCGGAAGCGGCTCCGAAGCCGCTCGGGTCAGAGAGCCGGGCACGCGGCAGCTGCCAGCGCCACGAACGGCGAACGCCCTTCCCCCTGATCACTGAGGGGAGGAACGGGCCGCTGCCCGCGCAGAGACCGACCCCAACTCGGCGCACTCCCCTCCCCAGCACTGATGATGAACATCCTTGAAGCTGAGGGAGGGGCAGAGGCCGCAGCCCGGTTCGCTTCTCCCCACCATCGAACTGGAGGTCACCATCTTGGGTGACCACCGGTGAGGGGATGCGGCCGGGCTGCCTGATGAAAATCCTTGAAGTCGAACGATGGCTGAAAGGTACCAACTTCCTCGAAGTTGTGTCCTGTTGGGGGCCTTCGTCCTCCGAAGGTCCTCAAAAACATGATTTGACAATGTTTTCCAAGTGGACTATGTGAACAGGTGCTTTCGGATTCAGAACTATGAATATGAAGTACGGTCAGGACGAAGCCTGAACCAGACGAAGGACGGGCTGATTACCAAGCTCTGCGAAGGGTGGTGCACAGCCGAAGCTATGCGCAGGGAAGCTTCGTCGCGATAGCAGAGGGGGGAACCGACTTAAAGATGAAAAGACTACGTGGACCTTAACAGATTTCCATAAGTCATTAAGAAATGTAATGGACATGGATGTAATTTTACGTGGGCTGCGTCCCGCGTCTATAAATAGGTGAACAGTATTCCCGTACTGTTCATGCTGACTTGGCATTCACTTTTGCGTCACGCTTGTAATTTTACCTTCTCTCAGGACCGAAGGTACATTTGTAATTTAAAATCATTTCTATCTTTCCATGATTAATAGAAATGATTTTATGATGATGTTCATATCATATTTCATGCTTTATATAAATCCTTCGTCATTACTTGTTACGTTTACGAAGGTATGTCTCTTATGACCTTCGTCCAAAACTCATTATTTCCCGAAGGGGAATAATGTTCCGAAGGACGAAGGACTTTAACATTTAACATTTTTTATGTTGCCTTGTTCTTAACTCTTAGCATTTGAGAACAAGTCCCCAACATTGGCGCCCACCTCCGGTGAACTCACTTCCACTTCGAGTTTTTTTTTTGAACACCTTCGGAAGCTATAGACCTTCGCTATGGCACCGAAGAAAGCTTCAGCGGCTGGGGCTGCAGCACTACAACCACTGGACCCCAACCAGGAGACCGTCTCTCTTCGGGAGGCCCGAAGCCAGAAGAGGAAGGCCGTCAGCCCGACGCTTCAGGAAGATGAACTAGACCAAGAAATCAGGGATATGGAGATGCTTCATCAACAGGTGCAGAGGAAAAAAGAGAAGATGGCCAGGCTAGCTGAGCTGCAAAGGCAGATAGACGAAGCTTCTGAAGAAGTCCGTCATCTTACCCATGATGAGCAAGACCGAAGGCCTCAACAAAAAGACCTTCGTCAGGAGGGTTTCTTCAACGAAGATGACTGGTATGAAAATTTCCATCATGGAAATTTTGTTTTCGATGATGCTTCTCCTCTGTCTGCTGAGCTGCAGGCTACACCTTGGCCTTCGTCCTATAAGCCACCCCAGCTTCCCATGTTTGATGGCCACTCAGACCCGAAGTAGTTCTTGATGAGCTACGAAGCAACAGTGTCTTCGTATGGGGGCAATGCTGCAGTCATGGCAAAGTCTTTCGTCATGGCCGTCAGGAGTGTTGCTCAGACCTGGTATTCCTCCTTCGACCAGGAACTATCACCTCATGGCAGAAGCTGAAGGATATGTTGTTAACTAGCTTTCAAGGATTTCAGACGAAGCCGGTCACTGCTCAAGCCTTGTTCCAGTGCACTCAGGATCATGAAGAATACCTTCAGGCATATGTTAGAAGGTTCTTGCGTTTGAGGGCGCAGGCACCAACGGTGCCCAACGAAATTGTCATCGAAGCCATGATCAAGGGGCTTCGTCCTGGACCTGCAGCACAATACTTTGCTAGGAAGCCTCCTCAGACTCTGGAGAAGCTGCTCCAAAAGATGGACGAGTACATTCGTGCAGATAATGACTTTCGCCAAAGAAGGGAGGAGGCCTTCAGATTTTCTGAGATGACTAGGGGTTTTGGAGGAAGATTTTATCCGAGGCATGTCAGGTCCATCCACAACTCCACTCAAAATGATGACAAGGGGAGTCAGCAGAACAGGCCGCAGTGCTCCTCACAGGCTTCGGGGCAACAGCAAACTTTCTTCCGGCCACCAGCTCCAAGAGGCAGAGGCGCCAGGGGCTTCGGCGGGAGATTTGGAGATCAACCAAGTAGGATATTTTGCTTATTCTGTGGTGAAAACAAGGGCCATACCACCAGGATGTGCCATGTCACCATCCAGAAACAAAAGGAGCTAGCAGAAGCTGCAGCGCAACAGGGCCAGCCGAAGCAGGTCATGCATACTGCTTCATACCATCAGCCTTACATCCCGGAATACGTGGGCAACCACCCTGCAGTTTCCGTAGCTTCGGCAAGTCAACCTCAAGCTTCATGGCAACAGCCCCCGCCTCCACCTCCGCTGCAACAAGGCCAACAGCCAGAAGGGAGCCAATATGCTCCGCACCAAAGGGATCTCAGAGAGCAATCTGAAGCTCGCACAGTCAACAGTACTGTGCCAGAGTCGAAGCACATTTACTGACAGATATCCTATTTTGATAGCAGTCTTTTCCATTCAAGTTCTATTTTCTGTGTAATAAAGAACATTTCAGTTTTCATATGACAGTTTCGTGGTTGGTTATGAGGAAAACCTATTTTCTCCACAAGCTTAAGTTGCTGAAGCTTAAAAATTTGCGGTAACAAGGACCTTCGAATTATTAAAAATCCTTCGAAGCAGCAAAAAGTCGTTCTAAGGAACGCAGAGTAAGTTGCCGAAGTTATAAAAAGCCGTTCCAAAGGGAGCGCAGTGTAAGTTTTTAGCTCCAAAGACGTTCCTAAGGGAATGCAGAGCTTATACCGTCTAAGTAAAAGGCGAAGAAGCTCCAAAGACGTTCCTAAGGGAATGCAGAGCTTATACCGTCTAAGTAAAAGGCGAAGAAGCTCCAAAGACGTTCCTAAGGGAATGCAGAGCTTACGAATAAATTTTGTGTGTGTCTTCGGAACAAATGTCATTTGCATAACATAACATCATCACATCATTTTGCATAACATAAGCATCATACATCATATTGCATTTGGCAAGAGAAGGGGACACAGTATCAACCTTCGAAAGGATGCTTTGAGAAAGTGACATCGAAATTGTATAGCTTCGGAATACAGCTTCGGAGAATATTTTTACGAAGCATGGACGAGTTTTATCAGAGCAATATCGAAATTGTATAGCTTCGGAGAATGTTTTCACGAAGCATGGATGTGATTCATCAGAATAATTTTAACGAAGAATGTCTTCTTCACGAAGCATGAAAAGAAGGGAAGGTGTTTTTTCGCCGAAGGCTCAAAAATGGTATGTATGTAGAGTTTCATGCATCGTAAAGAATTGAATAATGAAAAGAGACTTGTATATTACATTCAAATGTACAAAATGTTACATAGATCACACTTTAAATGTTTTTCCTAAATAGCATCTAGTCTTCTCTTAATACTGCTTCGGCGGCCTCATTTAGAAGTTGATCAACAACTTTATCCATGATAGCTTCGGCCATTTGCTTAATTTCGTCATCCCCTTTTGTATGAGGGTCAGCGAGCGATCCAGCAGGTTCTGAGGGAAGAGAACACTTCTACATTACTATTGCAAATCGCGAACAAAGTTTGAAATAAAAGTTACAACACAATAAGAACGACTAATTAATACCTAATTTCCCTTCGGGCTCTGTACTTCTTTCGGCAGCTTCTGCCACTTTCCTTGCATCATGGATGCCTTTTTCACTTCTTTGAATTATTTCTTGCGCCATTTCTCGGCCGCCATTGTCCCAGATATCAGTAAAGAATTTACCGCCAACCATGCTTGCTTCGGTCGATGGATCTTTAATGTCTTCAGAGGACAGAGCAGCTTCGGACTGAGCTAAAGATTTTATATGTTCACAACCTTTTTTCTCCAGAACAGCAGCAACTCCTCTGGCACCTGAAAAAGCGCAGATGTCACCGCGGCTGCTCAGGATTTCCTCGAAGGCTTCTGCTTCGTGACTGATCCAATCCAGTGGACCTTTGGGATTGCCTCTCGGAAAATTTTCTTCACTAGAAAAGGCGCCAACGCTGGCGAAGCTGGATTTTATCTTTTTGACGCATTCTACAGATTTAACATAGCATTTCCTCTGAGATGCACGAAGCTCCTTAACACTTAATTCCAAATTATTGACCATATGATCACTAAGTTCTCGTTTTGTTTCCTCAAGCACACGTTCCTCTTTAGCTCTGGCCAGCTGTTTCTGAAGATCTTTAATTTCACGCTTTTGGGCTTCGGCCTGGGTTTTTGAAGCAGCTTCGTCCTTCTTTACCTTATCTACCAGTGTAAGCAGAATTTTATCCTTTTCCAGAGCTTCGTTTCTCAGTTTGATAACTTCGGAGCGCAAATTGTTGAACGCAATCTCATAGCTTTCATCTTTGGCGCTCTTTTGGGCTCTTAATGCGTTGCTTAGAATCAAGCCCTATACGAAAAAGAATCCATATAAGAATAAAGGAATGAATTACGTATTAAAAAAAAAGTTTTTTCAAGCGCTTAATTCCCGTACCTTCAGGCTATTGTACGCAAGACTGTCTGCGAGATCCTCTTTCGTCATGGCACATAATCCAGCTTCGAGCTTCGGGAAACCTATACTCCTGGCCATCTCTCGGCAGACAGATAGTTCTTTGTTATCAGGCAGGCAGTATAGGAAGTCATCTTCATTTGTCCCATTGAATATTACTGCCCCCTTCGGATATTTTAGCTCTTTCGCATAATGGTTGGCTTCATAAGTTTCTTCTTTAGATAATTTCTTCCCCGAAGCATGTCGTATGATGTAATCGCATATGCTGGCAGGAGCTTCGGGGATGGCAGTGTCAATTTCTTCAACTAAAACTGGTTCTGATATTTTTATTGTTTCGGCTTCCAAAGGTTGCTCCTTGGAGGGCTCTGAAGGCCCAGCTTCAGCTCCAGCTTGTTGCGTCGAAGCTTCAGTAGACGCTTCAGCAACTTCAACAGTCTTTTTTGGAGTTGTGCTTGAAGACTTAATTGTCTCCAAGACATCTAGTACGTTCACCATTCTTTTTCTTTTTGGGGTCACCGATGGGCCCTTTTGGTTTTTTATTGCTTCAACATTTACCGAAGGACTTAAGATTTCAGACATTTTTGGCTCTTCAACCTTCGGTTTCTCTGCTTTTTCCGCTGAAGGCGCTTCAGTCTTTTCTTCCATCTTCGGCACTGGAGCTGGTTCGGTAGCTTCAGAGGCCAAAGAGACTTCACCAATAAATTCTGGCACTGTGGCCGGCTCAATAAAACGCACTGGGTGGGTGAGCACCTTCATCTTTTTCCTTTGCGGCACTGGCTCACTGGTAGCACTTGTCGTAGCCTCTGCCGCGGTAGAAGTATTTTTTCTTTTGCGACTCAATACCGGATAGTGGTAGTCAGGGTACACAAACCCGACTGCGTCAAATACCCGGTTGAGCCTCTTCTTTTTTCGGCCTCCGAAGGCTGCTGATAACGCAGTGTTCTCAGCCTTCGAATATGCCCCAAGCAGTTCGTCACTTAATGTTTCAATGCTTTTCAACCAGTCATCATCAGGTTCAACAAATTTATCTGCATATTTGAATGTGTACTTCAGTCTGACCAGTCCGCCTTCGTCGGACTCTTTGATGGTCTCCTTCGGCATTTCCCACTTTTCTGCAAGTGGCCATACCCTGAAGGCAATGTGCTCTTGGACCAAGTCCCTCGTCCCAATAAAAGAGCAGATTACCCCGAAGGCCCTTTGGCATTCCTCGGCCGCTTCATCCATTTCAACCTTCGGCCTTCGAAGTCCGAAGCATTGCCAGATGGGGCGCATAATGATACTCTTGACATTTTCTTGCGCTGTTAAGTCATTCTTTACATAGAACCATTCAGTCATCCAGGATCCGGGCCACCTCTTCCGAAAGGTCGGCACAGGGCAGCTTGACCCGGAGCGGGCACCGAAGCTGTAGCACCCAAAGTTGTTGTGATATTGTTCTTTTCCCCAGGGCTTCGTCTCATATAATAACTCATGAATGTTGCAGAAGCTTTTAGCATTTGGTTCCAAACCTTGGCTTCTCGCAGCCCACACAAACACCCCCATTCTTATGATGGCTTCGGGAGTAATTTGATGCAGGTAGACTTGAAATGTCTTTAGTACCTCAACAACAAAGTTGCTTAGGGGGAATCAAAGCCCTGCCTTGAGAAAGCTTCGGAAGATAACGACCTCATCTTCTTCGGGGGTGGGAGAAGTTTTTTCCCCAGCATCAGCTCTCACAATAGATATATCTCGAAAATACCGCCCCCTCATATTATCAATATGACTCTGCTTGATAGTGGTTTTCCCAAAAACTGTGTGGCTTGGTCGCCACGGTCGATCTTCGGCCTCTTCCCCACCACTTTCTACATCAAAACTGTCGCTGTCATCAGTATCTTCGGACAGACCTTCAAGAATTTCCTTGGTGATTTTCTCTGTATTGGTCTCCGCCATCGCCATAATGAACCCCAAGTTCTTCTCTTCGTCAAGACTCATCTTCGTCTCAGCAGCGACCTTCTTACCTTCAGACATCTTCGGAAGCGCTAAAAAACTGTTTCCAAGACCGAAGCTTCAAAATCAAAAAGATCAGCAAATCTTAGTGCACAGGAGCTAAAAATTTAGTGGGCCGAAGCAGATGGCAAGTGTGCGTACCAAATAAGTTTGCGGTATGATCTTATTTATATCCCCGGGGCGGTGAAAATTGAAAGACCCCGCTTGTCAGTGAGTGTTGCTATTCTAGCAAAGGGAAGGCGTTTTTTTCGGACATTCGGCTCAGGGCCTTCGTCCATTTCGCAATCTGAATTTATCATTGACAAATTAATATTGCGAGGGGCTACTGTTGGGGGCCTTCGTCCTCCGAAGGTCCTCAAAAACATGATTTGACAATGTTTTCCAAGTGGACTATGTGAACAGGTGCTTTCGGATTCAGAACTATGAATATGAAGTACGGTCAGGACGAAGCCTGAACCAGACGAAGGACGGGCTGATTACCAAGCTCTGCGAAGGGTGGTGCACAGCCGAAGCTGTGCGCAGGGAAGCTTCGTCGCGATAGCAGAGGGGGGAACCGACTTAAAGATGAAAAGACTACGTGGACCTTAACAGATTTCCATAAGTCATTAAGAAATGTAATGGACATGGATGTAATTTTACGTGGGCTGCGTCCCGCGTCTATAAATAGGTGAACAGTATTCCCGTACTGTTCACGCTGACTTGGCATTCACTTTTGCGTCACGCTTGTAATTTTACCTTCTCTCAGGACCGAAGGTACATTTGTAATTTAAAATCATTTCTATCTTTCCATGATTAATAGAAATGATTTTATGATGATGTTCATATCATATTTCATGCTTTATATAAATCCTTCGTCATTACTTGTTACGTTTACGAAGGTATGTCTCTTATGACCTTCGTCCAAAACTCATTATTTCCCGAAGGGGAATAATGTTCCGAAGGACGAAGGACTTTAACATTTAACATTTTTTATGTTGCCTTGTTCTTAACTCTTAGCATTTGAGAACAAGTCCCCAACATGTCCCTCCAACGACAAGGCGGAAGGATTGCGGGCGTTCCCCATCCGGGGGCTCGGAAGGTGGAAAGACACGACGTATAAGGGAATGCGAAGACATGGTCGCCTTTCAAGGGGGTCACCCTCCTTTTAAAGGCGACTCTCCCCACTTGCGTCCTCAGCCATCGTGGGCTGAGTCTTCTCCGACACGCTCCAAGGTCCTCCCCCTACGACACGGGGGCTGGGCCCCACACGTCATGCAAGCTAGTCCAGGGCAGAAGGAGCTAAACCGCCGCGCGCAGCGCATGCAACTGCCCAGCGGTTACAAGCATTCCTCCACTTTCGCCCAGACCAGCGGGTGAAAGGGTGGACAGCCATGCAGTCGGCACGCAACCGCGCCAAGTGGGCGCACCTCTTCGACTCCAACGCGCCCAGCATGGAGGCCTAGGCCCACACGTCATGCAACCGGCGCGCCGGTTGCTACGTGCGAGCAACTGCACCGCCCCTCGCGCCACTACCACGCCTCCTCGACTGCGGAACTAGTACCGCGACTCGAGGCAACCCTGCGTCTGACCCAACAGTGCCAGCCTGGCGCATCGGTCACGGGCCGGTCAGCCGCGGGAGAAGGCGCGACGGTCGATGCGGCCACAAATGGGCCGGCAGTAATGGTGGTAGCAGGCGGGCGGAAGCAGCGGTCACATCGTCAGCCAAGCTCACGTCCCCTCGTGGGACAGCGAGAGAACCCTCTCCCACATCGTGAAGACGGCGCGTCCGTGTTCCGTTCCTCGAATGGCCCGCGCACGCGCAACGGCTGCCCCGCGAACCACTTGTCTCGTCACATTAACTCTGCGGCGGGACATGCGGCACCTTTGGCAGGAGAAGCGAGCGACGCTTCGCCTTCGCCATAATGACCGCGTCAAAAAAGGTACGCCACGTCATTTCGATTTCGTGTCCTTTTCCTATTTCTCTCTCTTACAACAGGGACCGGGAAAGGGGGATACCCCGAAAGGGATCCTTCTCCGTGAAGGAAACGGGCCCCGAGCCCCCCTACTGATCAGAGGTTCGAAGGTTGGCCCCTCAGAAGGGTTCAACAGCCGCCTCAGAGCGCTCGGGCTCCGCGCCCACTACTGGTCAGAGGTTCGAGGGCCGGTCCCTCGGAAGGGTTCAACGGCCGCCTCAGGCCACTCGGGCTCCGTGCCCACTACTGATCAGGGGTTCGTAGGCTGGCCCACGAAGGGTTCACAGCCGCCTCAGACACAGAGCGAGGGATGACCCCGGGTACGTTCGATACATAACCAAGGCTCGGGCTACGCTCCCGAGGTACCCTAGGACATTTCCGAGACCAGCGGGAACGATCTTGTAACGGAATCCCATCAAAGGGAGGCATCGAGCCCTCGGACCCCGTCAAAAGGGGACCGGGTCCGGCAGATCACCCGCAGGTACTTTTGGAGCGCGCCTCCGGGCCTCTAACCGACCCCTAACAAATGGGGCACAGGCGTCCACTCGGATTACCCGTCAGCAGCTCACTGGAGACACCATGTTCGGCGCCCTCCAAGGGCAACATGGCGCTTTCCCCCCCTCCTCCTTGCGGAAAGGCGATGCAGGGGCGTATATAAAAAAGACGAGTCTGTCCTTGACCGTCCTCTCGCCCTGTGCGGAGGCTCGGGGGCTGCTCTCGCAAACCTGGCTCCGGCCAATCCGTTGACCGCGTCAACATACCAGCCCGAGAACTTGGGACCCAACCGTGCACCCGGGCTACGGCCAGCTCGCATGAGGGAACAACCAGACCGGCCGAAGCGTTGCAAAATACATTAAGACCTCGAAGGAGTCAACCCACTCCTCCGAGGCCTCGGGGGCTACACCCGGCGGGTGCGCTCGCGCGCACCCACCGGAACAAAACGCAACCGAGAAAGGCTGGTCCCCTTGCAAAAAAGTGCGACAAAAGCCTCCAAGCGAGTATTAACACTCCCTTCGAGGCTCGGGGGCTACTGTCGGGGACCATAATTAGGGGTACCCTCAAGACTCCTAAATCTCAGCTGGTAACCCCCATCAGCACAAAGCTGCAAAGGCCTGATGGGTGCGATTAAGTCCAGGATCGGTCCATTCGAGGGACGCGATCACGCCTCGCCCGAGCCCAGCCTCGGGCAAGGGCAGCCGACCCCGGAGGATTCACGTCTCGCCCGAGGACCCCCTCTAGCAACGGACACACCTTCGGCTCGCCCGAGGCCCTGTCTTCACCAAGAAGCAACCTTGGCCAAGTCGCCACGCCAATCGACCAAATTACAGGGGCATTTAATGCAAAGGTGGTCTGACACCTTTATCCTGATGCGCGCCCTCCAGTCGATAGAGCCGAAGTGACCGTAGTCACTTCGCCGCTCCACTGACCGGCCTGACAAGGGGACAGCGCCGCCTGCGCCGCCCCGACTGCTGTGCCACTCGACAGAGTGAGGCTGTCAGCAACCAAGTCCGGCCTCAGGCGCCATAGGAAACTCCGCTTCGCCCGACCCCAGGGCTCGGACTCGGGCTCAGCCCCGGAAGACGACAAACTCCGCTTCACCCGACCCCAGGGCTCAGACTCGGGCTCAGCCCCGGAAGACGATGAACTCCGCTTCGCCCGACCCCAGGGCTCGAACTCGGGCTCAGCCCCAGAAGACGACGAACTCCGCTTCGCCCGACCCCAAGGCTCGGACTCGGGCTTAGCCTCGGAAGACGACGAACTCCGCTTCGCCTGACCCCAGGGCTCGGACTCAGGCTCAGCCCCGGAAGACGACGAACTCCACTTCGCCCGACCCTAGGGCTCAGACTCGGGCTCAGCCCCGAAAGACGACGAACTCTGCTTCGCCCGACCCTAGGGCTCGGACTCGGGCTCAGCCCCAGAAGACGACGAACTCCGCTTCGCCCGACCCCGAGGCTCGGACTCGACCTCGGCCTTGGGAGACAGACTCGACCTCGACCTCAGAGGAGCCTCCGCCTCGCCCAACTCAGGGCTCGGACCGACCACGTCACAGGAGGCGCCATCATTACCCTACCCCAAGCTGACTCAGGCTACGGGGACAAGACCGGCGTCCCATCTAGCTCGCTCCGCTAAACAAGTGATGATGGTGCCCTGCATGCTCTATGACGACGGCGGCTCTCCGCCCCCTTACGAAAGCAAGAGGACGTCAGCAAGGACTCGACAGCCCCGACAGCTGTCCTTCCACAAGGCTCCAGCGCTCCTCCGACGGCCACGACACCACACGAACTGGGTGCCAGAACCTCTCCGGCTGCCACGATGGCATGTACTTAGGGTGCTAGCTCTCCTCCGCTAGACACGTTAGCACACTGCTACCCCCCCCTTGTGCACCTGGATCCTCTCCTTATGCCTATAAAAGGGAGGTCCAGGGCCCTCTTACAGAGGGTTGGCCGCGCGGGGAAGGACGGGACGGCGCTCGCGCAAGGCCGCTCGCTCCCTCCCGCGTGGACGCTTGTAACCCCCTACTGCAAGCGCACCCGACCTGGGCGCGGGGCTAACACGAAGGCCACGGGTTCCACCTCCCACGCCTGTCTCCCTCTGGCTTCTTCCCCCCTTCGTGTTCCGTCTCGCGCCGACCCATCTGGGCTGGGGCACGCGGTGACAATTTACTCGTCGGTCCAGGGACCCCCCCGGGGTCGAAACACCGACAAATTGGTTTAACTGTCATGCAGATTGCACTCTCATTGTCACATAGGAGAGGGACTTTGCTCAATTTGAAGCCATAGTCCCTAAGGGTTTGCCTCATCCAAAGCAATTGCACACAACAATGGCCTACGGCAATATACTCGGCTTCGGCGGTAGAAAGAGCTATTGAATTTTGTTTCTTTGAAGCCCAAGACACCAGGGATCTTCCCAAAAACTGACAAGTCCCTGATGTGCTCTTTCTATCAATTTTACACCCTGCCAAATCAGCATCTGAATATCCTATTAAATCAAAGGTTGATCCCTTGGGGTACCAAAGACCAAACTTAGGTGCATAAACTAAATATCTCATGATTCTTTTCACGGCCCTAAGGTGAACTTCCTTAGAATCGGCTTGGAACCTTGCACACATGCATACAGAAAGCATAATATCCGATCGAGATGTACATAAATAGAGTAAAGATCCTATCGTCGACCGGTATACCTTTTGATCTACGGATTTACCTCCCATGTCGAGGTCGAGATGCCCATTGGTTCCCATGGGTGTCTTGATGGGCTTGGCATCCTTCATTCCAAACTTGGTAAGTATATCTTGAATGTACTTGGTTTGGCTGATGAAGGTGCCCTCTTGGAGTTGCTTGACTTGAAATCCTAGAAAATACTTCAACTCCCCCATCATAGACATCTCAAATTTTTGAATCATAATCCTACTAAACTCTTCACATGTAGATTTGTTAGTAGACCCAAATATGATATGATCAACATAAATTTGGCATACAAACAAATCATTTGCAATGGTTTTAGTAAAGAGTGTAGGATTGGCTTTTCCGACTTTGAAGCCATTAGTGATAAGAAAATCTCTTAGGCATTCATACCATGCTCTTGGGGCTTGCTTAAGCCCATAAAGCCCATAAAGCTCAACATAGACTTCTTCCTTGATTAGTCCATTGAGGAAGGCACTTTTCACGTCCATTTGATAAAGCTTAAAGCCATGGTAAGTAGCATAGGCAAGTAATATGCGAATTGACTCAAGCCTAGCTACGGGTGCATAGGTTTCACCGAAATCCAAACCTTCGACTGTGACGGAACCTCCCAAGTTATTAGACCCACCTACAGTTGTCCTTGTCCAACGGACCTTAGACAACCCTATAGATGCTTCTAATCACTTGACAAGTTCAGTATCTGATTCCTTTCTTTGCCCAAGAGCGTTTCACCCGTCACGCAGATATTACAACACATCGGAGGAACGGATATGCGGAAGCAGTTACAGCAACTTATTTTATATTAAAGTATAGAAAGAGTACTAATATTACAGACCAGTAGAATATAAGAGTGCTGGAGTAATATTATTACACACCTGGGAGGCAAAAACCCCTCCCGAATATCATTAAAAGTTCTTAAAGGAGGACACTACCTCCCGAGGCTTCAATCCTGGTTTTCTTCCTTAGGCACCACCTTGGAACAAAAGCAACAAAAATTTGCTGCCTCCTCACCTACAACAACATGGGTTCGAAAACCCTGAGTACGAAGTGTACTTTCGCAAGTCTTACCCGTCAAAATAAAAGACTCTCAAGGATATGCTGGCTTGAGGGAGTCAAGGTACGGCTTAATCAATAATCAAGACTATGTTTGCAAAAATGCTTACTAATAGTGGATCCCTAAAAATCCAGTTTTATTAGCAAGTTAAGTTATTACCTAAATCTAGAGTTCTTTCTACCCTAGTTCAAGCACTTGGCCTATGCTAGCCATTTTCTTATCAACCCCTCTTGTTTACTGGAATGCTACGTGTAGGGCAGTGACCAAATCTTCATATCCGAGAAGTAACAGCGATCCGAATCGATTAATACCTAGCTGGGGATCTCCAACCACATGACATATGTAGCACTTAACCCTTGCATATGTCAACTCGCCACCGGGGTTCTTAAGACTAGATCAGGTTCATGCCAACCGAGAGCACAAATACACCACCGTCCAGCCTCTTGCCACGGAGGGTACACGCTACTCTCACCATCTCTCCACTCCCATTGTGTGTTATCTTATTCTGGTATTAGTCTGCCCGAGGCCAAGCTTACTCATGATGAGGCATGTGACCAGTTAAAGGGTCCTCGATCATCAAGCCTACATCGACAAGGTCCTTAATCGACTCAAACGGAGACATTACACCGAGACTCTCTTCTCATGCAAGTCACCTGCCCAGTCTCAGCTTTATCATTTCAAACCCAAAGTTTGGTACCTGGCAGAGGTACATCTTTTCCGATGTTGAACCCATCACGGCCATGATGGATCCACCATTAAGTTTTATTTTGAAAACATCCCATCCCACTTGAAGCATCATCTTTTGTCAAAACAAATAATTTTGTTTTTCTAGAGCAAGACTAAGCATAAGAAAAACCTTTTTATAAAACAGGGGATCAAGGATAGGTAATCAAATTCTCAAGGAAGGAAATGCATCAATTTGTTTAGCACACAACTCCTATCACCTAATGCATCAAACAAGGTGATAAAGATTTTAAAACAGCAAGGAGGTGGTAAATGCATCTGGGCTTGCCTTGTGTTATAGGTGAGTCGGGCTCTGCTCCACAGATGTCAAAATAAAAGCAGTTCCCGGCCAGTGGGTCTTCAGGTGGTGGTGGTGTAGCTCTTGCTTCTTCAGCTTCTATTTCTTCCTCGTTTTCTATATAGAACCATATATAATCATGAATGCTTATGTAATGCTTATGAAATGCAGTAATAGGAATGGTTTATTAAGTTGTATCTTGAGTACAACTTTCCTTCACGGTACTCCAGGAAACTAGGGTTTTTGAAGTCAGAACATTAGTTCATAGGGCAGGCATTACTAGGAGAGTAGGGTTTTGGGGCTTAGGCATCAAACAATGTCCAAATCATGCCAAACTTTACCTAAGGCTTCTAGACGATATTTAAAGCTTATCTAAAAAGTTTAGTGATTTTTGGAGATATTAAACAATTTCTAAAATTCTAGGAATTTAGACTTTGGCTATTATAAATACTCCATAATTCCCTATTTGGACTAAAAATCATACTACTATTTTTATTAAATACTATAGAAAATTAGGAACCTAGCAAAATTAGTCTTGCATTTTTAGCATTTTTCTACAATTTTCTAGAAATTATCTAACCTAGGCAGAAAAAGAAAAAGGAAAAGAGCCAACAGTCTTGGGCTGAATCTGGCCCGAGCCGTCCCAGTCAAGGCAGAACGCGCCCGCGTGCCGACTTTGCAAAGAAGACCTCGACCTTTTAAACAACTCGAAAGAGTCTGCGGTACTATTTGTTTCAGTCGCTGACGTTTGCAAATAAACCCTCGTGCTTTTATTTCTTCACAACCCGAGGTCCACGACGTCGCACGGCGAAGAACCGAGCTCCGGCAAACCTGTGGCGGTCAAGATAAGCAATGGCCAGTGCCCTAACTTGGTTGAACCCTAATTCAACACCTAACGAGTGTTTCCCCTCGATCAATTTCACAGTTCGAGCTCTAAATTACTCTGTCCACGGCGGCAGTGCAAACAGCGGATGAGCACGGGTGTTCCTGGCGATCTAGGGCAGTCTAGCTTAACCGAATGGGTCAAGGAGCATCAGTAGAACCTAAGGATACTGAAACGGAAGAGCAGAGAGCATGAACCAACCTGAAATGAGCTAGCCACGGCGAGGTCACTATGAGCGGTGTTTCGGACCGTTTTGGGGGAAATCCCAAATTGGGGCTATCTGGTGAGTAATTAGAGGCACGAGCGGGTGGATTGGATGCTTGAATACCTAACAAAGCCAAGGGTGTGCTCAATTTATAGGACCCTTGAGCGGTGGCTTGTGAATTTGAAGGAGACACGCGGCGGCCGGAGAGGGGGAAGAGTACTGGCGTAAGCGATTGGTGGCATTTACCGTGGCGGGCTCACCAGCGATGACCGGATGTGCTAGAGCGAGTCACTACGATGAAGCACAGCCTCTAGGCACGTGTCATCCAAGCGGGAGGCAGCAAACTCTAGTGAACTTATCTGAATTCGGTCGTGAGCCAAGTGGACACAGCGGCCGGGCGGAACAGTGCCTTAAGCTCAATAGCGATGAAGATCTTTCCACCCCGAGGCGTTATCCGGGCACTAGTGAGAATGAATCACCTCGGCGGCGTAAATCCACGCGCGGGGGTCGCCGGCGACAAGTTCACTGAACCGGCAGATCTTTGCGGTTACTGTACCATCAAGAACTTCTTCAGTCAGCTTGACAGAGCGAATGGCAGGGAGATTTGCTCCAAATTTCATGCAGTGACTCGATCATCTCACTATATCAAAGTTGTAGCTTAACAAACCAGCTTCAACTTTGTTACAATGTTCACCATCAAATAGTCACAGGATTTCACTCAAAATCGAGCTCTAAGTTCATCCAACTTCACTGTTACTGAAAATTCAGACCTAAGGCTGACTGACAGCACAACTTTGAGCTTCTTTTTCTCCAAACTTTGTATGTAATCAAAGCATAGTTACTTAAGCAAAGTTGTTCTCCTATTATAGCTCTAGACTTTTGATGTGTTGACCCTAGGCAAATTCCTAATATTTTAGAACTACAGAGCTCCAAAGTTAGCCTTGTGCACTGAATTTCAGACTTAGCCATATGAGAGGAATTGAGTGGCTTTTTGCAAATAAGCCCATTTCACATCTTTTGACTTGGAAACCCTAATAAATGTGAACCATATGCTTTAGGGTAACCTAATTCCTTGGTTTTTGCACTTAGGTCCAAAAGTGTGCAAAATTTACATATAACCCCCTAGGGTTTCTATTTGGGGTTTTCAGTGGCCTTTTTAGGGTTTCTAGCACTTCTAGGGTTTGAATGCCACTCAAGTCCATTAATGGGGATATCTTATGTTTATTTCTCATGAGTTTTGAAGTTTTCTCCCACTTGGGCTTTATTGACACTTCCAAGCCTAGTTTAGGGTTAAGTACCCTGCTTTAGGGTTTTACCCATGACCAGTCTCATCAATACAACTTGTTTGAAATTTTTGCCTAGTGAATGCATTCTAAGTGTAACAATCACATGATATGATAATGCTCATGATGTCATGCTCAAGTTTTAGTGGTAGTAACACCAGGGGTGTTACATCAACTTGTGAATAGCCCTTGGCCACAAGTCAGGCTTTGTTCCTTGTCACCACACCATGCTCATCTTGCTTGTTGCGAAAAATCCACTTGGTTCCTACAACATTTTGGTTATGACGTGAAACTAAATGCCATACCTCATTCCTTGTGAAGTTGTTGAGTTCCTCTTGCATTGCCAACACCCAATCCGAATCTCTCAATGCATCTTCCACCCTGTATGGCTCAATAGAAGACACAAAAGAGTAATGTTCACAAAAATGAGTGACTCGAGATCGAGTTGTTACCCCCTTATGAATATCACCGAGGATGGAGTTCACGGTGTGATCTCTTTGAATTGCTTGATGGACTCTTCTATTACAACAAGTGTACATATCTTATAATTTACATGAAGCTAAAAAGCCTGGGAAATTCTTTTCTAAAAAGTCTTGAGTTTCCCAAGTGGCTTCATCTTCCATGTGTTGGTTCCATTGTATCTTATAAAACTTGAGAGTTCTCCTTCGGGTAATCCTGTCCCAGTCAAGGCAGAACGCGCCCGCGTGCCGACTTTGCAAAGAAGACCTCGACCTTTTAAACAACTCGAAAGAGTCTGCGGTACTATTTGTTTCAGTCGCTGACGTTTGCAAATAAACCCTCGTGCTTTTATTTCTTCACAACCCGAGGTCCACGACGTCGCACGGCGAAGAACCGAGCTCCGGCAAACCTGTGGCGGTCAAGATAAGCAATGGCCAGTGCCCTAACTTGGTTGAACCCTAATTCAACACCTAACGAGTGTTTCCCCTCGATCAATTTCACAGTTCGAGCTCTAAATTACTCTGTCCACGGCGGCAGTGCAAACAGCGGATGAGCACGGGTGTTCCTGGCGATCTAGGGCAGTCTAGCTTAACCGAATGGGTCAAGGAGCATCAGTAGAACCTAAGGATACTGAAACGGAAGAGCAGAGAGCATGAACCAACCTGAAATGAGCTAGCCACGGCGAGGTCACTATGAGCGGTGTTTTCGGACCGTTTTGGGGGAAATCCCAAATTGGGGCTATCTGGTGAGTAATTAGAGGCACGAGCGGGTGGATTGGATGCTTGAATACCTAACAAAGCCAAGGGTGTGCTCAATTTATAGGACCCTTGAGCGGTGGCTTGTGAATTTGAAGGAGACACGCGGCGGCCGGAGAGGGGGAAGAGTACTGGCGTAAGCGATTGGTGGCATTTACCGTGGCGGGCTCACCAGCGATGACCGGATGTGCTAGAGCGAGTCACTACGATGAAGCACAGCCTCTAGGCACGTGTCATCCAAGCGGGAGGCAGCAAACTCTAGTGAACTTATCTGAATTCGGTCGTGAGCCAAGTGGACACAGCGGCCGGGCGGAACAGTGCCTTAAGCTCAATAGCGATGAAGATCTTTCCACCCCGAGGCGTTATCCGGGCACTAGTGAGAATGAATCACCTCGGCGGCGTAAATCCACGCGCGGGGGTCGCCGGCGGCAAGTTCACTGAACCGGCAGATCTTTGCGGTTACTGTACCATCAAGAACTTCTTCAGTCAGCTTGACAGAGCGAATGGCAGGGAGATTTGCTCCAAATTTCATGCAGTGACTCGATCATCTCACTATATCAAAGTTGTAGCTTAACAAACCAGCTTCAACTTTGTTACAATGTTCACCATCAAATAGTCACAGGATTTCACTCAAAATCGAGCTCTAAGTTCATCCAACTTCACTGTTACTGAAAATTCAGACCTAAGGCTGACTGACAGCACAACTTTGAGCTTCTTTTTCTCCAAACTTTGTATGTAATCAAAGCATAGTTACTTAAGCAAAGTTGTTCTCCTATTATAGCTCTAGACTTTTGATGTGTTGACCCTAGGCAAATTCCTAATATTTTAGAACTACAGAGCTCCAAAGTTAGCCTTGTGCACTGAATTTCAGACTTAGCCATATGAGAGGAATTGAGTGGCTTTTTGCAAATAAGCCCATTTCACATCTTTTGACTTGGAAACCCTAATAAATGTGAACCATATGCTTTAGGGTAACCTAATTCCTTGGTTTTTGCACTTAGGTCCAAAAGTGTGCAAAATTTACATATAACCCCCTAGGGTTTCTATTTGGGGTTTTCAGTGGCCTTTTTAGGGTTTCTAGCACTTCTAGGGTTTGAATGCCACTCAAGTCCATTAATGGGGATATCTTATGTTTATTTCTCATGAGTTTTGAAGTTTTCTCCCACTTGGGCTTTATTGACACTTCCAAGCCTAGTTTAGGGTTAAGTACCCTGCTTTAGGGTTTTACCCATGACCAGTCTCATCAATACAACTTGTTTGAAATTTTTGCCTAGTGAATGCATTCTAAGTGTAACAATCACATGATATGATAATGCTCATGATGTCATGCTCAAGTTTTAGTGGTAGTAACACCAGGGGTGTTACATCAACTTGTGAATAGCCCTTGGCCACAAGTCAGGCTTTGTTCCTTGTCACCACACCATGCTCATCTTGCTTGTTGCGAAAAATCCACTTGGTTCCTACAACATTTTGGTTATGACGTGAAACTAAATGCCATACCTCATTCCTTGTGAAGTTGTTGAGTTCCTCTTGCATTGCCAACACCCAATCCGAATCTCTCAATGCATCTTCCACCCTGTATGGCTCAATAGAAGACACAAAAGAGTAATGTTCACAAAAATGAGTGACTCGAGATCGAGTTGTTACCCCCTTATGAATATCACCGAGGATGGAGTTCACGGTGTGATCTCTTTGAATTGCTTGATGGACTCTTCTATTACAACAAGTGTACATATCTTATAATTTACATGAAGCTAAAAAGCCTGGGAAATTCTTTTCTAAAAAGTCTTGAGTTTCCCAAGTGGCTTCATCTTCCATGTGTTGGTTCCATTGTATCTTATAAAACTTGAGAGTTCTCCTTCGGGTAATCCTGTCCTTTTGATCCAAGGCTCGAATAGGATGTTCTGAATATGTCAAGTCTAGTTCTAAGGCAACATCTGTTATTTCAACGGTTCAATCTAGAACCCGAAGAACTTCTTTAGTTGGGATACATGGAACACATTGTGCACTGCATACAAGGTTTCGGGCAATTGGAGTCGATAGGCCACTGCCATATGAGAGGAATTGAGTGGCTTTTTGCAAATAAGCCCATTTCACATCTTTTGACTTGGAAACCCTAATAAGTGTGAACCATATGCTTTAGGGTAACCTAATTCCTTGGTTTTTGCACTTAGGTCCAAAAGTGTGCAAAATTTACATATAACCCCCTAGGGTTTCTATTTGGGGTTTTCAGTGACCTTTTTAGGGTTTCTGGCACTTCTAGGGTTTGAATGCCACTCAAGTCCATTAATGGGGATATCTTATGATTATTTCTCATGAGTTTTGAAGTTTTCTCTCACTTGGGCTTTATTGACACTTCCAAGCCTTGTTTAGGGTTAAGTACCCTGCTTTAGGGTTTTACCCATGACCAGTCTCATCAATACAACTTGTTTGAAATTTTTGCCTAGTGAATGCAATCTAAGTGTAACAATCACATGATATGCTAATGCTCATGATGTCATGCTCAAGTTTTAGTGGTAGTAACACCAGGGGTGTTACATCAACTTGTGAATAGCCCTTGGCCACAAGTCAGGCTTTGTTCCTTGTCACCACACCATGCTCATCTTGCTTGTTGCGAAAAACCCACTTGGTTCCTACAACATTTTGGTTATGACATGGAACTAAATGCCATACCTCATTCCTTGTGAAGTTATTGAGTTCCTCTTGCATTGCCAACACCCAATCCGAATCTCTCAATGCATCTTCCACCCTGTATGGCTCAATCGAAGACACAAAAGAGTAATGTTCACAAAAATGAGTGACTCGAGATCGAGTTGTTACCCCCTTATGAATATCACCGAGGATGGAGTTCACGGTGTGATCTCTTTGAATCGCTTGATGGACTCTTCTATTACAACAAGTGTACATATCTTATCATTTACATGAAGCTAAAAAGCCTGGGAAATTCTTTTCTAAAAAGTCTTGTGTTTCCCAAGTGGCTTCATCTTCCGTGTGTTGGTTCCATTGTATCTTATAAAACTTGAGAGTTCTCCTTCGGGTAATCCTGTCCTTTTGATCCAAGACTCGAATAGGATGTTCTGAATATGTCAAGTCTAGTTCTAAGGCAACATCTCTTATTTCAACGGTTCAATCTAGAACCCGAAGAACTTCTTTAGTTAGGATACATGGAACACATTGTGCACTGCATACAAGGTTTCGGGCAATTAGAGTCGATAGGCCACTGGTCCACATTGTTCAAGAATAGGAAAAGGACCAATGTACCAGGGTGCAAGCTTCCCTTTGTCCCTGAAACGTGATACACCCTTCATTGGTGAGACTTTCAGGTAGACATAATCTTCAACTTGAAAGTACAAGGGTTTGCGTCGTTTGTCTGCATACTTCTTTTGGCGAGCTTGGGCTTTCTTTAAATTATATATAATTCATTGAACCTTCTCTTCCATTTCTTTCACCATATTAGGCCTGAAAAACCATCTTTCTCCTGGTTCAGACCAGTTTAACGGAGTACGACACCGTCGCCCATACAAAGCTTCAAAAGGTGCCATTTTGATGCTCTCTTGATAGTTGTTGTTGTATGAAAACTCCGCCAATGGTAAACAATCATCCCATTTCTGTAGGAATTCCAGAACACATGCTTGCAACATGTCTTCAAGTATTTGGTTCACTCTCTCAGTCTGCCCACTAGTTTGCGGATGACAGGCCAAATTGTGGAGCAACATGGTACCCAAGGATTTGTGAAGTTCTTCCCAGAATTTGGATACAAATTGAGGTCCACGATCCGACACTATTGTCTTCGGAACACCATGCAAACTAAGAATACAGCTGATATACAGTTCCGCATATGCGAGTACTGGATACTTTACTTTAACTGGGAGAAATTGGGCGATCTTTGTAAGTCGATCAATGATAACCCAGATGGAATCAAACCCTTTTGGTGTCCTAGATAATCCCACAATGAAGTCCATGCTTATGTCTTCCCATTTCCAAGTTGGGATGGGTAAAGGTTGCAATGGACCAGCAGTTTTCATATGTATGGCCTTGACACGTCTACAAGTGTCACATCTCGCCACATAGCATGCAATTTCGATTTTCATCTTGGTCCACCAATAATGTTTCTTTAGATCATGATGCATCTTGGTGCTCCTGGGATGAATAGAATAGCGACTAAGATGTGCTTCGCCTAAAATTTGCTGGCGGACTTCATCATTCTTGGGCACAACTATGCGGTTGTTAAACCATACAACGCCTTGATCATCTTTTCTGAAACAGTTTGCCTTATCGGCCGCTATTTTCTCATGAATGTGTTTCATACCCTCATCGCTTCTTTGTGCATCAATTATCCTTTGTACAAGAACCGACTCAAGCTTCAAGTGATTTAAGGTTCCATGTTGAATCATTCCCAGGTTCAACTTCTCCATTTCTTGGCATAATGTAATGTCAGAAGTCTTCATCATAAGACAATGACAAGAAGTCTTGCAACTTAGTGCATCTACCACTACGTTGGCCTTGTCTGGGTGATAATGAATTTCTAATTCATAGTCCTTAATCATCTCAAGCCATCTCCTCTGCCTCATATTTAGCTCTGACTGGGTAAAAATGTACTTTAAGCTTTTATGATCTATATAGATATGACAGATATTCCCCAGCAGATAATGTCGCCATATTTTCAGGGCATGAACCACAACAGTTAATTCTAGGTCATGAGTTGGATAATGGTCCTCATGCCGGCGCAATTGTCTTGAAGCATATGCTATAACTTGGCCCTCTTGCATTAAGACACAACCTAAACCACTGCCTGATGCATCACAATACACATCAAAAGGCTTTTCAATGTTTGGTTGAGCTAATACTAGAGCAGTGGTCAATAATACCTTTAGCTGCTCAAAGGCTTCATTGCATCTTGAGGACCAGTTAAATCTTGTAGTTGGCTTCACAAGCTTGGAAAATTCGGGATGAATCGGCGGTAATAGCCAGCCAGTCCAAGGAAACTTCAAACCTAATGTACAGTGGTTGGTGGTTTCCACTCTAAAATATCCTTGACTTTGCTGGGATCAACCGCAATCCCCTTGGCGGACAATACGTGTCCCAGAAATTGAATTTCCTCCAGCCAAAATGCGCACTTGCTGAACTTAGCATATAGTTGATGTTCCCTTAAGCGCGTTAATACGATCCACAGATGCCGAGCATGCTCCTCTTCATTCTTGGAATAAATCAAGATATCATTAATGAAGACCACTAGAAATTTTTCCAACTCGGGCATGAATACCGAGTTCATCAGATATTCGAAAGACATAACCAAATATTCGAATAATCGGTACCGCGTAGTGAATGCGGCCTTGGGTATATCTTCGGGTCGGATACGGATCTGATGATAGCCCGACCTAAGGTCAATCTTGGAAAATACCTGAGCTCCGGTAAGCTAATCAAATAAGATATCAATCCGGGGAAGAGGGTACTTGTTCTTGATTATGACCTCATTAAGGGCTCTATAATCCACGCACATTCGAAGCGTTTGATCCTTCTTCTTGACAAAGATTGCTAGACAACCCCAAGGTGATGAGCTAGGTTGGATGAATCCCTTCTCTAGTAGGTCTTGTAATTGTGTCTTGAGCTCTGCCAACTCATTCGGAGGCATTTGGTACGACCTTCTAGAAATAGGAGCCGTATCGGGCTTCAATTCAATCACAAATTCTACATCTCTTTCTGGAGGCAATCCAGGCAGATCTTCCGGAAATACGTCCGGAAATTCACATACTATCGGAATATCTTGGATTTCTGGTATAATGGCTTCATAAGCTCTACTAAATGGTTTAGCTAGAATGGCTACAAGGATGGACAAGAGAACCTCTTACTGGCCATAGCTCAACCTGATGGTTCTCAGATCAGTGTCGAGGATAGCTTTGTGCTGGGCTAACCAATTCATGCCCAGAATTACATCAATATCTTGGCCTTTCAGAACGATCATGTTTGTGGGAAAGTCCCGTTCAGCCAATGTTACGGGCACATGGAAAGCCACTTCTTTAGTGAATATTTGTCCCCCAGGCGAATGAATTATAAACCCTTCCCTTGATTTGATGCAGGGAATGCAATATTTTTCCACAAACTTCTTGCTTATGATTGTATGCGAAGCACCAGAATCAAAGAGAATGACTGCAGGGTGATTAGCCAAGAGGAACGTACCCATCATAACCGGCTCTCCCTCCAGTGTAGTGGCCACTTGTGTATAATAGATTCGCCCAGTTTTCTACATATTCTTGCCCGCTGCATTATTTGTCGTGTTTCCCTTGCCTTGGCTTGAACTCCCTGGGTTCTGCTGATTATTAGAGTTGTTCCGCCTCGGATATGGGCAGTCTTTGATGAAATGTCCAGACTTCCCACAATTGAAGCAGCTCGTTGTAGAGCTAGGGAGGGCGGGGAAATGAGCACCAGGGACACTCGGCTGAGTTGTTGAAGTGGGGGCAGTGGCAGGGCGGATGAAAACAGGCTATTTAAAGGTATAGTAGGGTGGACGAGGTGAAGAACGGTTTTGATTGAAAGGTCGGATCACCAACCTTTGTTGCTTTTTAGGCCCCTAGTTGGACCTGTCACCTCTGAAACCCTTTGACTTCCCTAGGCCTGTGTGCTTAGCTTCAACTGCCAGCGCTGTGTTGACAGCCCTGCCGTAGGAGAGATCAAGACAGGTGGCCATCTTTCGTTGTAGCCGGTCATTGAGGCCTCGCATGAAGCAGTTCTTCTTTTTCAGGTCAGTATTGACCTGATCAATTGCGTACTAGGACAAATGGTTGAATTTATTGAGATACTGCATAACAGTATCTCCTCCTTACTTGAGTCTCATGAATTCCTCTTGCTTCATATGGAGCACTCCTTCTGGAATGTACTGCTCACGAAACACCAATTTAAATTCGTCCCATGTGACTTGATGTCCGGCAGGCTGAATGGCCATATAATTTCCCACCACGTACTGGTAGGGCCTCTTAGTTGCTGAGCCATGAACAACGGCTTCTGGGTCTCGATGCAGCGGATGAGCCCAAATTTCTGCTCAATGACACGTACCCATTCGTCAGCTTCGAGAGGGTCTTCGGCTTTAACGAATAGTGGAGGACGGGTTTCCGAGAAATCCAAGTATGAAGTTTCGTGGGGTCCTTGCGGATAAGACCCCCCGCCTTGTTGCTGAAGTTGCTGTCCTGCCATTTCTTGTAGGAAGCAGGTGTTATCAGCGGTCGCGGTGATCAACGCAGCGGTAGCCTCGACCAATGTGGGTGGTACCAGTGGTGGATTGGGTGTATCTTCTTGACCACGAGATGTTCTCGCGCCGTCATGTGCACGAGTTCTGGATGGCATCTGAAGCAAAGAAATATTTGGGACAAATATACCATGCTAACATATACCATCATTTTACATTACCAAGATGTAATGATACAGACTCAATTGTACAACATGACTTCACTACCTATATTACATTAGTACTATATCTAACTTATACTACTCCTAGTATTTATCGTCCTTAGTGGCTTCGCTGTAGGTTGTAGGGGACCGTTCGTCAGCCAGGTTCATAGAAGGAGGGGGCTTGAAAGGGTCCAATTCCCCACCAAGCGCTTCACCTGCTGTTCCAGAAGGTCAGGCTCCCATTCCGATAGGGTCGGCAGGTACGTCTGGGTGCAGTCACGAATACAATTCATGAACTTCCTCATGTAATGTATTACAGTACACCTGCAAGTTGTCAACGGCCGTGCTAAGCTCCTCCACACGGGCTCGAGCTTTGGCTTCTCGGTCCCAAGCAATGGAACGTGATTTGACAGCCCAATCGATTGCCAAGTCCCGTTCAGCAAGCTCGTCTTGAAGATGTCGGACGTCATCCCTTAACTCATTTATATGCTGATGTCACACCCGGTTCCAGGGGGTAGAACCAAGTGCATAGCATATGTGTGCCAAGATCCATTTCCACACATATGATGACGTCGCAAGTGTAATATATCAAAAGACAATGCAATAAATGCGTGAAGAGAGTAGAATACTTTATTACATCATCTAAAACATTGTATCTTTAACAAGTATCACATCAAAGTAAAGTGGAATTTAAATAACAGGGGCAATCTCCCACAGGAAGATGACCAGCGCATCGTTAGACTTAGAATTCGTCGTCGATAAAATCTCCATCAAAGTCTCCAGCATCACCCTCTGATCAAAATATTAGCAAGGGTGAGCTCACTTATGGTCGGGGCTCAGCAAGTGGGGGAATTAATGCAGGTATAACAAGGTGATGCTAAGGTTGAGCAGTAAGCATTTTAGTTGGTCAACATTTTATTAACAACACCTGTCTTCCTAATAAGTGTGATTCCCAAATATCCCATTTAAACAAAGGAATATGAATATAACAAAAACACTTAAGTGAAACCACTTAAGCAAATCGTTGGCAGATCATCGGATCTCAATTTAATTCCATCTTCAAGTTCAATTATCATGTGAGGAGTCTAGGTCGCTCATAACCGGGAGCATGGCTGATATATCAGTTTTACACTCTGCAGTGGTGGTACAACTTTACCCACAAGCCATGTATCCCATCTAGCCTGGGTTGATCGGACCCTTAAACACTGCCGAGGTGAATGGCTAGGGATCCATTATAAGGCTTTCACAAAATACACTTAATACGAAGCAACCCGCTAAGGTTTCTAAAGACGATGGTGGTGGCCCCCTGGGTGAGGTACCTTAGCCAAGAATACGTCCCCATGTTAACATGGGCTGCCAGCACCTACCGCTCTCCCTCTTGCCTATATTTCAGGTAAGGTTGCCAGGCACTAAGCATATAAAGCTAATTACCAAAGCCAGAGCCATGATAGCACTCATGGTTGCACTGTTATCCTGGGTGGTCACTCCATGTTCCAATTAATATGAAATAATATCGTTTTAACCATCAGGTTAATGTCATAATTGTCAATTTCAATTTTGGAACATTAATACCAATTAATGAGTGACATTAAAATCATTAAGTTGAGCGGTAGCACAAATTTGTAAAGCTTAATAATTTCCCAAGGTAAACAAGGAAAACAGTTGGTAAATCTAGGAAATCCTTAGTTAGGTAAAACCCATCAAATTATGTAGTATATCAAAAGTAAACATTATTATATGCAATGATTGGGTACAAAAAGAATATGTAGAGGGAGAATCCACTTGCCTTGCTCAAACGTGTCTTGTGGTTCGTCTTCGAACGTATTCGAATCCTCTACCACACAGTCGGCTTCTAATAGAGTCGCACATCGCACATACAAAAATAAAACAAACACCAATAAATAAACACACACCATTAGATAAACATACACCATTACATACACATTAACGCATCACACTTATCACATCTTAAATACGTCCTAATCGCGTAAATACTTATTAATTCAATTATAGCTATTATTCTGAGTCCTAAATGATGAATTTATGAGTGGGTGCAATAAACACAGTTTTAACTAATATTAATACGTATTAACATCCTTAATGAAAATAAATAGTACTTATTTAGACTAATAGATTTTATCTTTTTATTTCTAGCTAGAATTATTGAGTATAGCCAAAAATAAATTTAATATCCTAAAAATCCATATAAATTACTAATTGGACTTTTTCTTACACAAGCGAGGTTATTTTGACATAAACAAGTATTTTGCTTACTCTAAAAAAAATTAAGTGCTAAATTTGCGAACATGTTTATTTGGCTAGTAAACATCTATTTTCCATACTACCGGTGGTATTTTTCTTCTTTCTTTCTAAAAGAAAATATTAATAAAATAATTGGAGCTAAATCATTTAAAATCCTATAATGACATGAATTCTATACTATTTTCTAAATCCATTAAAATGAACCTATGACTACAATTCTCCAAATAGTTTTTAAAGTTCATTGTAACCAAATTTAACTACAAAAATTCCTATCCATTTTTTTATCACCAACGTGTGACTACTAAATTCTCGTCATATTTCTCTAATCCAAAAATCAACGCATCGATTAACATGAATTATCACGGTGCACTAATAATCGCATATCTCTACCAAAAATTCTATAACGCACATACACATGAATTGCGGATCACACGTGTTCATATTACAACGAACTAAATATACAATTCATGAATTAAATCAAAAGTAATTTATAAAATATTTTGGGTCATCTTCAACCTTGAGTTCGCACGTGTGACGGGGAGAGTTCGACGGGGGTTCGGCCGGGTGGAGAAGAGCAGGGGCTCGACTTAGGACGGCGGATGGCGTAGCTCCGGCGAACTCCACGGGCTCCGGCGGTAACGAACTCTGGCGACGGCGGTGGTGGCTCTAACGGCGAGGAGAGTGAGAGAGAGATGGGGGCGAGCTTGGGTAGGGAGAATGGAGAGACTCGCTGCCCTTTTATAGAGGGAGGGGAGAAGGAGGGTCGGCCAGGGAGAGGAATCAATGGGTGGCGGTTCAAGGCTGCCGTTGATGGCGTTCATCAATGGGAGAGGTAATGAGGAAGAGAAACGGACCAAATCAAGCACCATTAACGCGGTGGCGAATGGACGGCGGGCTTGGTGCATGGACGCGCGGCGTGGGCAGGACTCGGTGTCGCGCGTCGGACATAGCCGGCTCGGGGTCGCGGTCGGGCTGGGGCTCGCGCGCTGCTCGCGGACGGCGTGTGGGCTGGCGCGCGCGGCGGCAGAGGCGCGGCATCGCGCGGGCGTGGCTGGCGGCGCGGTGGGCATCGCGCGCGGGGAGTGCAGGAGGCCGGGCGTGGCGCGCATTAGGGTTAGAAGATGGGCCCCTAGTGGGCAGGTTTAGATTAGGGTTTTTTCTTTTTTTTCTTTTTCCGAAATACATTTTTAGATAGCTCAAAAATTCATAAAAATTCACCAAAACTATTTATAAATAAAATATTTGTTTTTAGATTAATAATTATTATATTATTTAATTATTATATTATTCACTAGGATTTTCTTTTAAAAAGAATTGCTATAAACATCCGATCATCAAACTTGTGCATACAAAGAAAACTGATTCAAAATGCAAATAAATAATTAAACACTTAAAAAAATTATTACCATAATTAACAGAATTTATTATGTGTAGTTGATGGCTTTTATTGTGTTACAAACCTACCCCTCTTAAAAAGAATCTCGTCCTCGAGATTAAGAAACTTCCGAGAATAACTGAGGAAATTCTGCATAAGACAAACTTTTATCCCAGCTTCTACCATGCTTTAGAGCGCAAGCTCTTAGCATATCTTCCAACACTTGGTTTATTCTTTCCGTTTGCCCATCCGTTTGTGGATGATAAGCTGAACTAAAATTTAGCTTGGTATCCATGGACTCATGTAGTCTTTTCCAAAAGCATGAGGTAAACTGGGTTCCTCGATCTGATACGATCTTCTTCGGTACTCCATGTAGACAAACAATCCTCGACATGTATAACTCTGCTAACTGGGCTCCTGAGTAAGTTGTCTTCATAGGTATAAAGTGTGCCACTTTAGTCAACCTGTCTACTATGACCCATATTGAATCATAGCCATCTTGAGTACGGGGTAGTCCAACTATGAAATCCATACCGATTTCTTCCCATTTCCATTCAGGTACCTTGAGGGGTTGTAGCAATCCTTCTGGTCTTTGGTGTTCGACTTTAACTCGCTGACACACGTCACATAATGCAACATGAGTAGCAACATCTCTTTTCAATCCGTACCACCAATACTTTTCCTTAAGATCTTGGTACATCTTTGTACTTCGAGGGTGAATAGAGTAAGCTGAATCATGAGCTTCTCTCAAAATAAGTTGACATAGGTGTTCGATTTCCAGTACACAGATTCTTTTCTTAAACCATATTGTTCCTTGATCATCTTCCGTGAAATCTGGGGCTTTCCCAAACTAATTTGCGTCTTAATTTCTTTGATTTTCTCATCAGACTCTTGTCCTTTACGAATCTCTTCTTCTAAAGTAGCTTCAACTTCCATAATTGTTGCTTCTACATTATTGAGCAATCCAAGGTTGAGTTGTTCCATTTCCTAGCACAATTCCTGTGACATCAAATGAGTAGTGATGTTGTTCACTTGACCCTTACGGCTCAAAGCATCAGCCACTACATTTGCTTTTCCTGGGTGATATTGTATTTCCAAATCATAGTCCTTGATCAACTCAAGCCACCTTCTCTTTCTTAGGTTGAGTTCCTTCTGAGTGAATATATATTTCAAGCTTTTGTGATCCGTGAAGATTTTGCACTTGTTTCCAATCATATAGTGCCTCCATATCTTCAAAGCATGCACTACGACAGCTAGTTCCAAATCATGCGTAGGATAATTCTTCTCATGCTTTCTCAACTGCCTTGAGGCATAAGCTATCACTTTTCCTTCTTGCATTAGCACACATCCAAGTCCAAGGTGTGATGCATCGCAATACACATCAAATCCCTTGTGGATGTCTGGCATTACCAATATTGGTGCAGTGGTTAACCTTTTCTTGAGTTCTTCAAAACAATTCTGGCAAGCTTCATCCCATTTGAACTCTTTACCTTTCTCCAGTAGAGAGGTAAGAGGTTTCACTAACTTGGAAAAACCTTCAATAAATCTTCTATAGTATCCTGCCAATCCAAGAAAACATCTGATCTTGGATGCATCCTTTGGTTGCTTCCAATCCAGTATCTCACTTATCTTTCCTGGGTCCACTTTAATTCCACCATCGGTAACGATATGTCCTAGGAAAGCAACTTCCTTAAGCCAAAAATCACACTTCGAGAACTTTGCATATAGTTGGTTGTCACGAAGCTTTTGTAGGACTAGCCTTAGATGATCTTCATGTGTTTCTTCATTCGGAGAGTATATCAGTATGTCGTCAATGAATACGACCACAAACTGATCCAGATATTCCATGAATACTTTATTCATCAAGTTCATAAAGTATGCTGGTGCATTAGTCAATCCGAACGACATGACCAAAAACTCATATAATCCATATCTTGTCGTGAAGGCTGTCTTCGGTACATCTTCTGCTCAAATCTTTAACTGATGATATCCTGATCTCAGATCTATCTTCGAGAATATCTTAGCTCCCTTCATTTGATCGAATAAATCTTCAATCTGAGGTAGTGGGTATTTATTCTTGATGGTTACTTCATTCAAACTTCTATAATCAACGCACATTCTCCTCGAACCATCCTTCTTGTTCACAAATAGAACTAGGGCTCCCCAAGGGGATGAACTTGGGCGAATGAAACCTTTTTCTAGTAATTCTTCTATTTGTTTCTTTAGTTCTACTAAATCCTTGACATCCATTCTATAAGGTCTTTTCAAAATAGGTGCGGTTCCGGGTAATAATTCAATAGAAAACTCTATATCACGGTCAGGTGGCATACCTGGTAATTCCTCCGGAAATACGTCTAGGTATTCGCACACTACCTTGATATTTTCCAAGGGCTTTTCTTCTAAGTGATTGATCACTGTCTTTTCTTTTGCATCTGTTGACTTATCTATGTTAACTTGGATTCTTTCACCTTAAGGACTTGTCAACATAATTGTTCCATTGGCACACTGTATCACTCCATCACAACTTTTCAACCAGTTGCATCTGAGAATCACATCAATACCATTGGATCCTAGGACCACTGGGTTGACTGAAAAATCTATTCCTTGAATCTTGAGGCTAACATGGGGGCATGAGTGTGTGGCCTTCATGTCACCTCCCGGTGAACTAATATGTAATATCTTCTTAAGAGGGTACTTCGGTATTTTATGTTTTTCCACAAATGACTCAGTTATAAAAGAATGCGATGCTCCAGAGTCAAATAAAACTGATGCAGGTATGGAGTTAACAAGGAACATACCATACACTATGTCGGCATCCTCAGGTACTGCTTCTGCGGTGACGTGATTGACCCTTCCTCTACTCTGGTTCTGCAAGGTCTTGTTCTGAGCAGATCCACGAGCGGGGGTGTTCTGGTCATTTCTCTGGTTATTGTTTTTCTGGGGTGTCTGCTGGTTGCGCCTTGGGCAGTTGTTAGCATAGTGGCCTAGCTCACTACACTTGAAAGAGCCATTGGGTTGGACTGGTGCGTTGTTGCTTCTGGCTTGCGTGTTACTAGCGCCACCTTGACAGTTCTGTGAACTCCCACTAGACCTCTGGTTAGCCTGGGAGTTGCTCCTTTGTTGGTTCTAATTTTGATTATTTCTCTAGCCTTGCTGTCTAGAGCGTTGCACTTGATAATTGTTTCCGCCTTGATTTCAAGAGCGGAACTGTGAACCTTGAGCGTTGTTCGGGCGGGTGTTCCTACTGGACAGACCTTGAAATTTTCTTTTGTGGTCAGATAATTCCTTTCTTTTGCTTTCAAGGCCAATTTCCTTGTTCAGCAGTGTCTGGAAATTGGGGAAAGTATGACTCTGAAGTTGGTAATTCAGAGGTCCAATTAGTCCTTCCAAGAAACGCTCTTGGAGCTTCTCATCTGTATCCACTTCTTCAGGGGCATAGTGTGAAAGCTAAGTGAAGCGATCACGATACTCGCTGACAGTCATATTCCCTTGAGTAAGGGAAAGGAATTCTTTCTTCTTCAACTTCATAATTCCCGAAGGAATGTGATGAGCGCGGAAGTTCTCTTGAAACTCCTGCCAAGTTATTGTATCTGCGTTGGGATGTGCCGCTGTGAAGGCATCCCACCAGTCAGACACAGCTCCCTCGAGTCTTCCCGAGGTGTAAAGACCTTCTCCCGGTCGTTGCACCGAGTGATGTCAAGCTTCTTTCCAATGACCTTGAGCCAGTCATCGGCATCCAGAGGATCAACCGCATGAGAAAATGTCGGCGGGTGATGACTCATGAAATCCTGGTGCTTATCTCTGGTCGGGGGGTGCATACTGCTGTTGCTGCTGATGTTGCTGATTCTGCTAGTTCTGCTGAATTTGTTGAACAGCCGCAGTGAGTCCTTGCAGAATCTGCATCTAGGCGGCGATGAACTGCTCCATGTTGGGATTTGGTGGTGTGGTGGTATCTATTGACCACGCTGGTTCCGGTTGTTGTTGGGTCCTTGACGTGCGTTCACCATCTGATTGGTTAGGAAGTGAACATCTTAGATGAGTGAAGAGTAGAAAAGATTCTAGAGGGGAATATCCTAAGTTTATTATATTTTTTATATGCTCTTATGGCCATCATTCCATAAGACCATTGCACTCAAACAAAAATCCAACTCAAACATGTCAATCAACACCATCACATGGTTGTTATTTATTAATAAGATAACTTAAAAGAGTATCATCATCTGACGCAGAAACTAACTTATTACATCATAACATAAAACACCTAAAGCAGCCTAGTGACGGATCTAGGCTCCCCAGAGCGCAGCCTCTTGCGAGGAGGAGACAACGCCATGGCGGGGACCTGGGCTTCAGGCGGATCTAGTCCTTGCAGTTGGGCTTCCAGGGCTGCAATCCTAGCATGGGCATTCTCCAACTCCAAGTGCACCCTAGAGAGATCCAGGGTGGCACTGTCCAAGTCAGTGTTGAGACCGGCCAGTACACCAGCTAGGGTGTTGAGGCGATCCTCACCAGCTTCACCTAGGACAATGCTGGTCTGACTTCCTCCACTCAGACGCTGAGGAAGATGCCTGAACCTCGTGTTCTACAGCTGCTGCCGGTAGGTGTGGCTGAGCGACCACAGGGTCCGACGGGCAGCATCGCTGACCGAGGCAGCATAGGTGGACAGTGGTGTCAAGGACTCGTGAGCAGACAGAGTCCTGAATCCTCTATCCCCTGCATCCATCACCCTGACGTGGATGCGAGTGATGTAGTAGCAAGCCTGAGGAGGCTCGCTCACTCGCCTTATTTTGTACAGGGGGCGGACATAGGTGCCTAGCGCGTGCAGCACTTCTTGCAGCAGGTTGGGGAAGTGCCCCGTCTCGAACATTGATGTGTAATGTTCGACAACATGCCCAAACCCCATGAAGTAGTCCTGCTGGGCGTAGTCAGCTTCCTCGTTGACTTGTTCGTCTTCTCCTTCTTCGTCATCGTCATCCTCGTCATCGTCGTCCCCAGAGTCGTTGGGGTCCTCGCCTCCGGGTGCAGGTGCTTGGACAGCTGGTGCAGGCGGTGCCGATGTCGATGACCTAGCTGCGAAGGCCAGGGACTCTGCCAACGGGGTGGGGGTCGGCAGCTGTTCCTCTGAGCTATCCTCCAAGATGACTCCGTTCTCCACTCGAATGTGAGGGAGATCCACCAGAACCTCCTCTACTACCACTAGGTAGACAGGGATTTGCCGGGGCGGAGGCGCGTAGTTGGTGTTGATGCGGGTAGTTTGGAGAGTACGAACCATCTACAAGAGAAGAGTCAACTCAGTTGAAATTTTAAAGAGCTAAGGCTAATAAAATAATTTGTAAGAGTGAAATTAGCAAGTTTTGAACAACTAGGCTTTCCATTTCTAACTAATCTAACGACCTAGGGTCAACATAGCTTTGATACCACTTCTGTCACACCCGGTTCCAGGGGGTAGAACCGAGCGCATAGCATATGTGTGCCAGGATCCATTTCCATACATATGTTGACGTCACAAGTGTAATATATCAAAAGACAATGCAATAAAGGCGTAAAGAGAGTAGAATACTTTATTACATCATCTGAAACATTGTATCTTTAACAAGTATCACATCAAAGTAAAGCGGAATTTAAATAACAGGGGCAATCTCACATAGGAAGATGACCGGCGCATCGTTAGACTTAGAATTCGTCGTCGATAAAATCTCCATCAAAGTCTCCAGCATCACCGTCTGATCAAAATATTAGCAAGGGTGAGCTCACTTATGGTCGGGGCTCAGCAAGTGGGGGAAAAATTAATGCAGGTATAACAAGGTGAGGCTAAGGTTGAACAGTAAGCATTTTAGTTGGTCAACATTTTATTAACAACACATGTCTTCCTAATAAGTGTGATTCCCGAATATCCCATTTAAACAAAGGAATATGAATATAACAAAAACACTTAAGTGAAACCACTTAAGCAAATCGTTGGCAGATCATCGGATCTCGATTTAATTCCATCTTCAAGTTCAATTATCATGTGAGGAGTCCAGGTTGCTCATAACCGGGAGCACGGCTGATATATCAGTTTTACACTCTGCAGAGGTGGTACAACTTTATCCACAAGCCATGTATCCCATCTAGCCTGGGTTCATCGGACCCTTAAACACTGCCGAGGTGAATGGCTAGGGATCCATTATGAGGCTTTCACAAAATACACTTAATACGGAGCAACCCGCTAAAGTTTCTAAAGACGATGGTGGTGGCCCCCTGGGTGAGGTACCTTAGCCAAGAATACGTCCCAATGTTAACGTGGGCTACCAGCACCTACCGCCCCCCTCTTGCCCATATTTCAGGTAAGGTTGCCAGGCACTAAGCATATAAAGCTAATTACCAAAGCCAGAGCCATGATAGCACTCGTGGTTGCACTATTATCCTGGGTGGTCACTCCATGTTCCAATTAATATGAAATAATATCGTTTTAACCATCGGGTTAATGTCATAATTGCCAATTTCAATTTTGGAACATTAATACCAATTAATGAGTGACATTAAAATCATTAAGTTGAGCGGTAGCACAAATTTGCAGAGCTTAATAATTTCCCAGGGTAAACAAGGAATACAGTTGGTAAATCTATGAAATCCTTAGTTAGGTAAAACCCATCAAATTATGTAGTATATCAAAAGTAAACATTATTATATGCAATGATTGGGTACAAAAAGAATATGCAGAGGGAGAATCCACTTGCCTTGCTCAAACGTGTCCTGTGGTTCGTCTTCGAACGTATTCGAATCCTCTACCACACAGTCGGCTTCTAATAGAGTCGCACATCGCACATACAAAAATAAAACATATACCAATAAATAAACACGCACCATTACATAAACATACATCATTACATACACATTAACGCATCGCACTTATCACATCTTAAATACGTCCTAATCGCGTAAATACTTATTAATTCAATTATACTTATTATTGTGAGTCCTAAATGATGAATTTATGAGTGGGTGCAATAAACACAGTTTTAACTAGTTTTAATACGTATTAACTTCCTTAATGAAAATAAATAGTACTTATTTGGACTAATAGATTTTAACTTTTTATTTCTAGCTAGAATTATTGAGTATAGCCAAAAATAAATTTAATATTCTAAAAATCCATATAAATTACTAATTGGACTTTTTCTAACACAAGCGAGGTTATTTTGACATAAACAAGTATTTTGCTTACTCTAAAAAAATTTAAGTGCTAAATTTGCGAACATGTTTATTTGGCTAGTAAACATCTATTTTCCATACTACCGGTGGTATTTTTCTCCTTTCTTTCTAAAAGAAAATATTAATAAAATAATCGGAGCTAAATCATTTAAAATCCTATAATGACATGAATTCTATACTATTTTCTAAATCCATTGAAATGAATCTATGACTACAATTCTCCAAATGGTTTCTAAAGTTCATTGTAACCAAATTTAACTACAAAAATTCCTATCCATTGTTTTTATCACCAACGTGTGAATACTAAATTCTCGTCATATTTCTCTAATCCAAAAATCAATGCATCGATTAACATGAATTATCACGGTGCACTAATAATCGCATATCTGTACCAAAAATTTCATAACGCACATACACATGAATTGCGGATCACACGTGTTCATATTACAACGAACTAAATATACAATTCATGAATTAAATCAAAAGTAATTTATAAAATATTTTGGGTCGTCTTCAACCTTGAGTTCGCACGTGTGACGGGGAGAGTTCGACGAGGGTTCGACCGGGTGGAGAAGAGTAGGGGCTCGACTTCGGACGACGGATGGCGTAGCTCCGGCGAACTCCACGGGCTCCGGTGATGACGAACTCTGGTGACGGCGGCGGTGGCTCTAGCGGCGAGGAGAGTGAGAGAGAGAGATGGGGGCGAGCTTGGGTAGGGAGAATGGAGAGACTCGCTGCCCTTTTATAGAGGGAGGGGAGAAGGAGGGTCGGCCAGGGAGAGGAATCAATGGCCGGCGGTTCATGGCTGTCGTTGATGGCGTTCATCAATGGGAGAGGTAATGGGGAAGAGAAACGGACGAAATCAAGCACCATTAACGTGGTGGCGAACGGACGACGGGCTTGGTGCAGGGACGCGCGGTGTGGGTGGGACTCGGTGTCGCGCGTCGGACACAGCCGGCTCGGGGTCGCGGTCAGGCTGGGGCTCGGGCGCTGCTCGCAGCGTGGACGGCGTGTGGGCTGGCGCGCGCGGTGGTAGAGGCGCGGCTGCCTGGACGCGGCATCACGCGGGCGCGACTGGCGGTGTGGTGGGCATCGCACGCGCGGGGAGTGCAGGAGGCCGGGCACGGCGCGCGTTAGGGTTAGAAGATGGGCCCCTAGTGGGCCGGTTTAGATTAGGTTTTTTTTTCTTTTTTTCTTTTTCCGAAATACATTTTTAGATGGCTCAAAAATTCATAAAAATTCAACAAAACTATTTATAAATAAAATATTTGTTTTTAGATTAATAATTATTATATTATTTAATTATTTTATTATTCACTAAGATTTTCTTTTACAAAGAATTGCTATAAGCATCCGATCATCAAACATGTGCATACAAAGAAAACTGATTCAAAATGCAAATAAATAATTAAACACTTAAAAAATTATTACCATAATTAACATAATTTATTATGTGTAGTTGATGGCTTTTATGGTGTTACAGCTGACCATCTTCAACCCACACCTGGTTTCTGTGACGTAGCTCCATTCGAAGCTGCTCCACCTGGGCTTCTAAGTCTCCAATGGGGTCATTACTGCCACTGCTGCTCTCCTCATGCCTTAGAGCCAGCTGGTGCCGAGGTACACCAATCGATCCAGTGGACTTACGCGCGGTTTTCTTCGTGCGTGGTGGCATATCTCTATAAGGGGGAAAACTTTTATTAGTATAGTTTTTTATCATGATGCATGCATAATTATAGAATCAATCTTAGTTGATTCACAACCTTCTATACATTGCACTCTACTATCTGGTCTTAATATAAATACTTCAGAAGGTAGTTAGATAAGAAGGAAAGAAATTTTCTTAGATAAATCTTTGAAAATTCTTTTTGAAATGGCTCATAGTATCTACAGAGATGGGCTTCGCTCCGATACCAATTGTGACGGAACCTCCCAAGTTATTAGACCCACCTACAGTTGTCCTTGTCCAACGGACCTCAGATAACCCTATAGATGCTTCTAATCACTTGACAAGTTCGGTATCTGATTCCTTTCTTTGCCCAAGAGCGTTTCACCCGTCACGTAGATATTACAACACATCGGAGGAACGGATATGCGAAAGCAATTACAGCTACTTATTTTATATAAAAGTATAGAAAGAGTATTAATATTACAGACCAGTAAAATATAAGAGTGCTAGAGTAATATTATTACACACCCGGGAGGCAAAAACCCCTCCCGAATATCAGTAAAAAGTTCTTAAAGGAGGACACTACCTCCCGAGGCTTCAATCCTGGTTTTCTTCCTTAGGCACCACCTTGGAACAAAAGCAACAAAAATTTGCTGTCTCCTCACCTACAACAACATGGGTTTGAAAACCCTGAGTACGAAGTGTACTTTCGCAAGTCTTACCCGTCAAAATAAAAGACTCTCAAGGATATGCTGGCTTGAGGAAGTCAAGGTAAGGCTTAATCAATAATCAAGACTCTGTTTGCAAAAATGCTTACTAATAGTGGATCCTTAAAAATCCAGATTTATTAGCAAGTTAAGTTATTACCTGAATCTAGAGTTCTTTCTACCCTAGTTCAAGCACTTGGCCTATGCTAGCCATTTTCTTATCAACCCCTCTTGTTTACTGGAATGCTACGTGTAGGGCAGTGACCAAGTCTTCATATCCGAGAAGTAACGGCGATCTAAATCGATTAACACCTAGCTAGGGATCTCCAATCACACGACATATGTAGCACTTAACCCTTGCATATGTCAACTCGCCACCGGGGTTCTTAAGACCAGATAAGGTTCACGCCAACCGAGAGCACAGATACACCACCGTCCAGCCTCTTGCCACGGAGGGTGCACGCTACTCTTGCCATCTCTCCACTCCCATTGCGTGTTATCTTATTCTGGTATTAGTCTTCCTGAAGCCAAGCTTACCCATGATGAGGCATGTGACCAGTTAAAGGGTCCTCGATCATCAAGCCTACATCGACAAGGTCCTTAATCGAATCAGACGGAGACACTACACTGAGACTCTCTTCTCGTGCAAGTCACCCACCCGATCTCAGCTTTATCATTTCAAACCCAAAGTTTGGTACCTGGCAGAGGTACATCTTTTGTGATGTTGAACCCATCACGGCCATGATGGATCCACCAACAAGTTTTATTATGAAAACATCCCATCCCACTTGAAGCATCATCTTTTATCAAAACAAATCATTTTGTTTTTCTAGAGCAAGATTAAGCATAAGAAAAACTTTTTTATAAAACAGGGGATCAAGGATAGGTAATCAAATTCTCAAGGAAGGAAATGCATCAACTTGTTTAGCACACAACTCCTATCACCTAATGCATCAAACAAGGTGATAAAGATTTTAAAACAGCAAGGAGGTGGTAAATGCACCGGGGCTTGCCTTGTGTTATAGGTGGGTCAGGCTCTGCTCCACAGATGTCAAAATAAAAGCAGTTCTCGGCCGGTGGGTCTTTAGGTGGTGGTGGTGTAGCTCTTGCTTCTTCAGCTTCTATTTCTTCCTCGTTTTCTATATAGAACCATATATAATCATGAATGCTTATGTAATGCTTATGAAATGTAGTAATAGGAAAGGTTTATCAACTTGTATCTTGAGTACAACTTTCCTTCATGGTACTCCAGGAAACTAGGGTTTTTAAAGTCAGAACAGTAGTTCATAGGGCAGGCATTACTAGGAGAGTAGGGTTTTGGGGCTTAGGCATCAAACAATGTCTAAATCATGCCAAACTTTACCCAAGGCTTCTAGATGATATTTAAAGCTTATCTAAAAAGTTTAGTGATTTTTGGAGATATTAAACAATTTCTAAAATTCTAGGAATTTAGACTTTGGCTATTATAAATACTCCATAATTCCCTATTTGGACTAAAAATCATACTACTATTTTTATTAAATACTATAGAAAATTAGGAACCTAGCAAATTTAGTCTTGCATTTTTAGCATTTTTCTACAATTTTCTAGAAATTATCTAACCTAGGCAGAAAAAGAAAAAGGAAAAGAGCCAACAGTCTTGGGCTGAATCTGGCCTGAGCCGGCCCAGTCAAGGCAGAACACGCCCGCGCGCGCGTGCCTGCGCGCCGACTTTGCAAAGAAGACCCCGACAAAGAGTCTGCGGTACTTTTTGTTTTAGTCGCTGACGTTTGCAAATAAACCCTCGCGCTTTTATTTCTTCACAACCCAAGGTCCACGACGTCGCACGGCGAAGAACCAAGCTCCGGCGAACCTGTGCTGGTCAAGATAAGCAATGGCCAGTGCCCTAACTTGGATGAACCCTAATTCAACACCTAACGAGCGTTTCCCCTCGATCAATTTCACAGTTCGAGCTCTAAATTACTCTGTCCACGGCGGCAGTGCAAACAGCGGATGAGCACGGGTGTTCCTGGCGATCTAGGGCAGTCTAGTTTAACCGAATGGGTCGAGGAGCATCAGTAGAACCTAAGGATACTGAAACAGAAGAGCAGAGAGCATGAACCGACCTGAAATGAGCTAGCCACGGTGAGGTCACTATGCGTGGTGTTTCGGACCGTTTTGGGGGAAATCCCAAATTGGGGCTATCTGGTGAGTAATTGGAGGCACGAGCGGGTGGATTGGATGCTTAAATACCTAACAGAGCCGAGGGTGTGCTCAATTTATAGGACCCTTGAGTGGTGGCTTGTGAATTTGAAGGAGACGCGCGGCGGCCGGAGAGGGGGAAGAGTACTGGCGCAAGTGATTGGTGGCATTTACCGTGGCGGGCTCACCGGCGATGATCGGATGTGCTAGAGCGAGTCACTACGACGAAGCACATCCTCTAGGCACGTGTCATCCGAGCGACAGGTAGCTAACTCCAGTGAACTTATCTGAATTCGATCGTGAGCCAAGTGGACACGGCGGCCGGGCGGAACAGTGCCTTAAGCTCAATAGCGGTGAAGATCTTTCCACCCCGAGGCGTTATCCGGGCACTAGTGAGCAAGAATCACCTCGGCGGCGTGAATCCACGCGCGGGGGTCGCTGGTGGAAAGTTCATTGAACCGGCAGATCTTTGCGGTTACTATACCATCAAGAACTTCTTCAGTCAGCCTGACAGAGCGAATGGCAGGGAGATTTGCTCCAAATTTCATGCAGTGACTTGATCATCTCACTATATCAAAGCTGTAGCTTAACAAACCAGCTTCAACTTTGTTACAATGTTCACCATCAAATAGTCACAGGATCTCACTCAAAATTGAGCTCTAAGTTCATCCAACTTCACTGTTGATGAAAATTTAGACCTAAGGCTGACTGACAGCACAACTTTGAGCTTCTTTTTCTCCAAACTTTGTATGTAATGAAAGCTTAGTTACTTAAGCAAAGTTGTTCTCCTATTATAGCTCTAGACTTTTGATGTGTTGACCCTAGGCAAATTCCTAATATTTTTAGAACTACAGAGCTCCAAAGTCAGCCTTGTGCACTGAATTTCAGACTTGGCCATATGAGAGGAATTGAGTGGCTTTTTGCAAATAAGCTCATTTCACATCTTTTGACTTGGAAACCCTCATAAGTGTGAACCATATGGTTTAGGGTAACCTAATTCCTTGGTTTTTGCACTTAGGTCCAAAAGTGTGCAAAAGTTACATATAACCCCCTACGGTTTCTATTTGGGGTTTTGAGTGGCCTTTTTATGGTTTCTGGCACTTCTAGGGTTTGAATGCCACTCAAGTCCATTAATGGGGATATCTTATGATTATTTCTCATGAGTTTTGAAGTTTTCTCTCACTTGGGCTTTATTGACACTTCCAAGCCTAGTTTAGGGTTAAGTACCCTGCTTTAGGTTTTTACCAATGACCAGTCTCATCAATACAACTTGTTTGAAATTTTTGCCTAGTGAATGCATTCTAAGTGTAACAATCACATGATATGCTAATGCTCATGATGTTATGCTCAAGTTTTAGTGGTAGTAACACCAGGGGTGTTACATCGACTTATGAATAGCCCTTGGCCACAAGTCGGGCTTTGTTCCTTGTCACCACACCATGCTCATCTTGCTTGTTGCGGAAAACCCACTTGGTTCCTACAACATTTTGGTTAGGACGTGAAACTAAATGCCATACCTCATTCCTTGTGAAGTTGTTGAGTTCCTCTTGCATTGCCAACACCCAATCCGAATCTCTTAATGCATCTTCCACCCTGTATGGCTCAATAGAAGACACAAAAGAGTAATGTTCACAAAAATGAGCGACTCGAGATCGAGTTGTTACCCCCTTATGAATATCGCCAAGGATGAAGTTTACGGGGTGATCTCTTTGAATCGCTTGATGGACTCTTGGGTGTGGCGGTCTTTGATCCTAAACTTCTTGCTCATCTTCCTTGTCTTTATCATTGTCATCTCCCCCTCAATCATTGTCCTCCTCTTGAGGTGGCTCATCCTCTTGATCTTCATTTTCATCATCTTGAGCTTGATCCTCATCTTGGGTTGGTGGAGATGCTTGCATGGAAGATGACGGTTGATCTTGTGCTTGTGGAGGCTCTTCGAATTCCTTAGGACACACATCCCCAATGGACTTGTTCCTTAGCACGACGCATGGAGCCTCTTCATCATCTAGCTCATCAAGATCAACTTGCTCCTCTTGGGAGCCATTAGTCTCATCAAACACAATGTCACAAGAAACCTCAACTAATCCGGTGGATTTGTTGAAGACTCTATATGCCCTTGTGTTTGAATCATATCCTAGCAAAAAGCCTTCTACAGTCTTAGGAGCAAATTTAGATTTTCTACCTCTTTTAACAAGAATAAAACATTTGCTACCAAAGACTCTAAAATATGAAACATTGGGCTTTTTACTAGTTAGGAGTTCATATGATGTCTTCTTGAGGGTTCGGTGAAGGTAGAGCCGGTTGATGGAGTAGCAGGCGGTGTTAATTGCCTCAGCCCAAAACCGGTCCGGAGTCTTGTACTCATCAAGCATGGTCCTCACCATGTCCAATAGAGTTCTATTCTTCCTCTCCACTACACCATTTTGCTGAGGTGTGTAGGGAGAAGAGAACTCATGCTTGATGCCCTCCTCCTCAAGAAAGCCTTCAATTTGAGAGTTCTTGAACTCCGTCCCTTTGTCGCTTCTTATCTTTTTTATTCTCAATCCGAACTCATTTTGAGCCTATCTCAAGAATCCCTTTAAACTCTCTTGGGTTTGAAATTTTTCCTGTAAAAAGAATACCCAAGTGAAGCGAGAATAATCATCCACAATAACCAGACAGTACTTACTCCTGCCGATGCTTATGTAAGCTATCGGGCCGAATAGATCCATGTGGAGTAGCTCAAGTGGCCTGTCAGTCATCATGATGTTCTTGTGTGGATGATGGGAACCAACTTGCTTCCCTGCTTGACATGCGCTACAAACCCTGTCTTTCTCAAAATGAACATTTGTTAGTCCTAAAATGTGTTCTCCCTTTAGAAGCTTGTGAACATTCTTCATCCTAACATGGGCTAGTCGACGATGCCAGAGCCAACCCTTATTAGTCTTAGCAATTAAGCAGGTATCGAGTTTAGCTCTATCAAAATCAACTAAGTACAGCTGACCCTCTAATATTCCCTTAAATGCTACTGAATCATCATTTCTTCTAAAGACAGTAACACCTATATCCGTAAAAAGACAGTTGTAGCCCATTTTACATAATTGAGAAACAGAAAGCAAGTTATAATCTAATGAATCTACAAGAAAAACATTGGAAATAGAATGGTCAGGAGATATTGCAATTTTACCAAGTCCTTTGACCAAACCTTGATTTCCATCCTCGAATGTGATAGCCCTTTGGGAATCTTGGTTTTTCTCATAGGAGGAGAACATCCTTTTCTCCCCTGTCATATGGTTTGTGCATCCGCTGTCTATTATCCAACTTGAGCCCCCGGATGCATAAACCTGCAAAACAATTTAGGCCTTGTTCTTAGGTACCCAAACAGTCTTGGGTCCTTTGATGTTAGAAATAAGCACCTTGGGCACCCAAACACAAGTCTTTGATCCCTTGTGTTGGCCCCAACATATTTGGCAACTATTTTGCCTGATTTGTTAGTCAGCACATAAGATGCATCAAAAGTCTTAAATGAAATAATTGGCTTACTTAATGCAGTAGGAGATTTCTTTTTAGGCATTTTAACATGGGTAGAATGCCTAGAGCTAGATGTCTCATTTTTGTACATAAAAGCATGATGGGAAATAGAATGAGACTTCCTAGCATGAATTCTCCTAATCTTATGCTCAGGATAACTAGCAGGATATAAAATGTAACCCTCGTTATCCTGAGCCATGGGAGTTTTGCCCTTAACAAAATTAGACAATCTTTTAGGGGTAATGAGCTTGACATTGCTTCCCTGTTGGAAACCAATGCCATCCTTGCAGATGCTAGGGCGTCTCCCATTATAGAGCATGCTTCTAGCAAATTTAAATTTTTCATTTTCTATCTCATGCTCATTAATTTTAGTATTTAGTTGAGCTATGTGGTCATTTTGTTCTTTAATTAAAGCTAGGTTATCATGAATAGCATCAACTTTAACATCTCTACATCTAGTACAAATAGAGACATGATCAACACTAGATGTAGAGGGTTTGCAAACATTTAATTCATCAATCTTAGCATGTAAAATAGCATTCTCATCTCTAAGATTGGAAACAAAAGCATTGCAAACATTTAAATCTTTAGCCTTTGAAATTAAACTAGCATTTTCAATTTTAAGGCTAGAAATTGATTCATTCAATTTATCAATCTTATCAATCAAACTAGCATTATCATTTTTAAGATTGACAATTGAATCATGACAAACATTTGATTTTTCAACCTTAGCAAGTAAATTACCGTTCTCATTTCTATGGTTGGAAATGGTGTCATGGCAAATGGTAAGCTCCTTAGTTAAATTTTCATTCTTTTCTGCTTCCTGAGCATAAGCATTCTTTACCTTAACATGTTTTTTATTTTCCTTAATAAGGAATTCCTCTTGGCTATCCAAGAGTTCATCCTTCTCATGAATGGCACCTATCAATTCATTTAGTTTTTCCTTTTGTTGCATGTTAAGGTTGGCAAAAAGACTAAGCAAATCATCCTCATATTCACTAGAACTATCCTCATCACTAGATGTTGTATATTTAATGGAGGCTCTAGATTTTACCTTCTTCTTTTTGCCGTCCTTTGCCATGAGGCACTTGTGGCCGACATTGGGGAACAGGAGGCCCTTGTTGATGGCGATGTTGGCGGCGTCCTCGTTGGAGGAGGAGTTGGTGGAGCTCTCATCGGAGTCCCATTCCTGGCATACATGGGCATCGCCGCCCTTCTTCTTGTAGTATCTTTTCTTTTCCTTCCTCTTTCCCTTCTTGTCGTCGCCCCTGTCACTATCACTAGATGATGGACATTTAGCAATAAAATGACCGGGCTTAACACACTTGTAGCACACTATCTATGTCGAGAGGAGTATAATAAGGTGCAAGGGTTGAAAAGTGCCAAGGAGATTTGGGACGTGCTCAAAACCGCGCATGAGGGAGATGAGGTGACCAAGATCACCAAGCGAGAGACGATCGAGGGGGAGCTCGGTCGATTCATCCTCAACCAAGGAGAGGAGCCACAAGCCATGTACAACCGGCTCAAAACCTTGGTCAACCAAGTGCACAACCTCGGGAGCACCAAATGAGATGACCATGAAATGGTCAAGGTTATTCTAAGATCACTTGTTTTTCGTAATCCTACACAAGTTCAATTAATTCATGGTGATCCTAGATATAAGCTAATGTCTCCCAAGGAGGTTATAGGAAAGTTTGTGAGCTTTGAGTTGATTGAAAGGGAAATAGGGTCAAACCTTTTCCTAAATGATTTTGGTGGTTGAAATGCCCAACATAAATAATTGGACTAACTAGTTTGCTCTAGACTATGTATTCTACAGGTGCCAAAGGTTCAACACAAACCAATAAAAAGATCCAAGTTAGGGTTCAAAAGAAAGGAGCAAAAGAAACCGAAGAGAACTCTGGTCTGGCGCACCGGACTGCCCGGTGTGCCACCGGACAGTGTCCAGTGCACCAGGGGAAATCGACTCAAACTCTTCACCTTCGGGTTTCTCAGGCACCGCTCCGCTATAATTCACCGGACTGTCCGGTGTGTCACCGGACTGTCTGGTGCACCAAGCGGAGCAACGGCTAACAACGTAACGGTTGTCTGCAAAAGTGTGAACAGTGCATGAACAGTGCGCGCAGAAGTCAGAGCATGCGTCAGAGGCGCACCGGACAGTGAACAGCACCTGTCCGATGCGGCACCGGACTGTCCGGTGCGACATGAAGTCAGTGCTCCAACGGTCAAAACAGTCAGAACCCTAACGGTTGAGTGACGTGGCTGGCACACCAAACAGTGTCCGGTGGCGCACCGGACTGTCCGGTGCACCCATCGACAGATAGCCTCCCCAACGGTTAGTTTGGTGGTTGGGGCTATAAATACCCCCCAACCACCACCACTCCAAGCATCCAAGTTTTTCAGACATCTCATTTAATACAAGAGCTAGTGCAATCAATACAAGACACAATTCAAAAGAATCAAAGCCTCTCCAAGTCCCAAATACACTCCAAACACCTAGTGACTAGAGAGAGAGTTTTGCTCGTGTTTTTTGAGCTCATGTTCTTAGATCGCTTTCTTCTTCCCATTCTTGTTCTTCAAGCACTTGTAATCAAAGCAAGAGACACCAATTGTGTGGTGGTCCTTGTGGGGTCTAAGTGACCCATTTGATTAAGAAGAAAGCTCACTCGGTCTAAGTGACCATTTGAGAGAGGGAAAGGGTTGAAAGAGACCCGGTCTTTATGACCACCTCAACAGGGACTAGGTTCATTGGAACCAAACCTCGGTAAAACAAATCATCGTGTGATCCACTCTATTTCTTTGGTTGATTTGTTTTCCCCTCTCTTTTGGACTCGTTTTTATTTCTAACGCTAACCCCGGCTTGTAGTTGTGTTTAAAGTTGTAAATTTCAGTTTCCGCCTATCCACCCCCCTCTAGGCGACTTTCACCAAGTAAAAAGCCTTCTACTGCTTTAGAAGAAAATTTATAATTTCTACCTCTCTTAATAAGAATAAAGCATTTGCTCTCAAAAACTCTAAAATAGGAAACATTGGGCTTTTACCGGTGAGGAGTTCATATGATGTTTTCTTGAGGATTCGGTGAAGATATAACCGGTTGATGGAGTAGCAGGCGGTGTTAATTGCCTCCGCCCAAAACCAATCCAGTGTCTTGTACTCATCAAGCATGGTCCTTGCCATATCCAAAAGTGTTCTATTCTTCCTCTCCACTACACCATTTTGTTGAGGTGTGTTGGGAGAAGAGAACTCATGCTTGATGCCCTCCTCCTCAAGAAATCCTTCAATTTGTGAATTCTTGAACTCCATACGATTATCGCTTCTAATCTTTTTTATTCTCAATACAAACTCATTTTGAGCTCTTCTCAAGAATCTTTTTAGGGTCTCTTGGGTTTGAGATTTTTCCTGCAAAAAGAATACCCAAGTGAAGCAAGAATAATCATCCACAACTACAAGACAAAACTTACTCTCGTCGATGCTTATATAAGCGATCGGGTCGAATAGGTCTATGTGGAGTAGCTCAAGCGGCTTGTCGGTCGTCATGATGTTCTTGTGTGGATGATGAACTCCAACTTGCTTCCCTGCTTGACATGTGCTACAAATATTGTCTTTCTCAAAATGAACATTTGTTAGTCCTAAAATGTGTTCTCCCTTTAGAAGCTTGTGAAGATTCTTCATCCCAACATGAGCAAGTCGGCGCCAGAGCCAACCCATATTAATCTTAGCAATTAAGCAAGTGTCTAGTTCAGCACTATTATCATTAAAATCAACTAAATATAGCTGACCATTTAACACTCCCTTAAATGCAATTGAATCATCACTTCTTCTAAAGACAGTAACACCAATATCAGTAAAAAGACAGTTGTAACCTATTTTGCATAATTGAGAAACTGAAAGCAAGTTGTAGTCTAAAGAATCTACAAGAAAAACATTGGAAATAGAATGGTCATGAGATATAGCAATTTTACCCAAACCTTTGACCAAACCTTGATTTCCATCCCTGAATGTAATCGTTCTTTGGGGACCTTCATTTTTCTCATATGAGGAGAACATCCTTTTCTCCCCTGTCATGTGATTTGTGCACCCGCTGTCGATTATCCAACTTGATCAACTGGATGCATAAACCTACAAAATAAATTTAGGCCTTGTTCTTAGGTACCCAAACAGTCTTGGGTCCTTTGACATTAGAAACAAGCACCTTGGGTATCCAAACACAAGTCTTGGGACTCTTGTGTTTGCTCCCAACATATTTGGCAGCTACTTTGCCTGATTTGTTAGTTAGAACATAAGATGCATCAAAAATCTTAAATGAAATGTTATGCTCATTTTATGCATATGCAATTTTCTTTTTAAGCATTTTGATATGAGTTGAATGCCTAGAGCTAGATGCCTCACTACTATACATGTAAGCATGATGAGAAATAGAATGACGTTTTCCAGCATGAATTCTCCTAATTTTATGCTCCAGATAGTTTTTAGGATATAGAATGTAACCCTCTCTATACTAAACAATGGGAGCCTTACCCTTAACAAAATTAGAGAGTTTGTTCTTGTAGGCATTTAGTTTGCTTTGGCTCCCTTGTTGAAAGCCAATGCCAACCTTAATGCTAGGGTGTCTCCCATTATAAAGCATGCTTCGAGCAAATTTAAATTTTTCATTTTCTAACTCATGCTCGACAATTTTAGCATTTAACTTAGCTATGCGATCATTTTTTTAATCATAGCTAGGTGATCATTCATTGCATCAATATTAACATCTCTACATCTAGTGCAAATGGTGACATGCTCAACAGTAGATGTAGAAATGTTGCAAACATTCAATTCTTCTATGTTAGCATTTAAGCTAGCATTTTCATCTCTAAGACAGGAAATTGAATCATTGCACATACTAAGCTCTTTGGATAAATTTTCACATTTTCTACCTCTAGAGCATAAGTATTTTTCAATTTAACAAATTTCTTATTTTTCTTAACGAGCAAGTCCTCTTGGCATTTCAAGAGATCATCCTTCTTGTTAATGGATTCAATCAATTCATTTATCTTTTTCTTTTGGTCCTTGGTAAGGTTAGAGAAAAGAGAAGTTAAATCATCTTTATTATCACTAGAGCTACCCTCATCATCGGATGTAGTATATTTAGGGTATCTCTAGAATGTACCTTCTTCTTTTTGCCGTCCTTAGCCATTAGGCATTTGTGGACGATGTTGGTGAAGAGAAGTCCTTTGTTGACGGCGATGTTGGTGGCGTCCTCGTCGGAGGAGGAGTCAGTGGAGCTCTCATCGGAGTCCCATTCTCGCCCCATATGCGCTTCGCCACCCTTCTTCTTGTAGTATCTCTTCTTCTCCATTTTCTTCTTCCCTTTTCTTGCCGTCGTCCCTGTCACTGTCACTCGTATATGGACATTTTGCTATAAAGTGACCAGACTTACCACACCTATAGCAAACCCTCTTGGAACAGGGCTTGTAGTCCTTCTCCTTCCTTTGTTTGAGGATTTGCTGAAAGCTCTTAATGATAAGGGCCATCTACTCATTGTCAAGCTTGGAGGCGTCAATTGGGAGTCTACTTGATGTAGACTCTTCCCCCTTCTCTTCTGTTGCTTTGAATGCAACCAGTTGCACCTCGGGTGTGGAGGTGGCGCCTTGCTCCAAATTGACAATGTGTTTGGAGTCTTTGATCATAAGTTCAAAGCTCACAAACTTGCCAATAACCTCCTCAGGAGACATCTATTTATATCTTGGATCTCCATGGATTAGTTGCACTTGAGTGGGATTACGAAAAACAAGAGATCTAAGAATAACCTTGACCATTTCATGGTCATCCCACTTGGTGCTCCCGAGGTTGCGCACTTGGTTGACCATCGTTTTGAGCGAGTTGTACATTGCTTGTGGCTCCTCTCCTTTGTTCAGGATGAATCGACCGAGTTTTCCCTCAATCATTTCACGCTTGGTGATCTTGGTCACCTCGTCCCCTTCGTACGCCGTTTTGAGGACATCCCAAATTTCTTTGGCATTTTTCAACCCTTGCTCCTTATTATACTCCTCTTGACACAAGGAGGCGAGAAGTATAGAAGTTGCTTGAGAATTAAAATGCCTTATTTGGGCGGCCTCATCCGAGTCGTAGTCCTCATCGCCCACCTGTGGTGCCTGCGCACCAAACTCAACAATATCTCATATGCTTTCATGGAGTGAGGTTAGATGGTGCCTCATTTTATCACTCCACATACAATAATCTTCACCATAAAAATATGGTGGTTTGCCTAGGGGTACAGAGAGCAGAGGATCGCGTTTTGGAATGCGAGGATAGCGTAGAGGCATCTTACTATACTTCTTGCGCTCTTGGTGCTTTGAAGTAGTAGACTCGGCGCCGAAAGTGGAAGGTGATGAAGAGTCGGTCTCGTAGTAGACCACCTTCTTCATTTTCTTTTTGTTCTTGTCACCCTTCCTATGTGACTTGATGGAGGAAGCAAATTCCTCATTGTACTTATCACCGGACTCTCTTGACGGAGTCCGTTCATTGTTCTTCCTTCCTGAGCCTTTGGCCTTGTCGCTAGTGACTATCTCCCTCTTGGCGTGATCTCCTGACATCACTTCGAGTTGTTAGACTCTTAATGAAGCATAGGGCTCTGATACCAATTGAAAGTCGCCTAGAGGGGGGGTGAATAGGTGAAATCTGAAATTTACAAACTTTAAACACGCACTAAGGCTGGGGTTAGCATTAGAAGTAAATCGGAGTATGTGTTGGTGGCTTGTTCTCAAATGCTAAGAGTTAAGAACAAGGCAACATGAAAGTGTTAAGTGTTAAAGTCCTTCGTCCTTCGAAACATTATTCCCCTTCGGGAAATAATGAATTTCGGACGAAGGTCATAAGAGACATACCTTCGTAAATATAACAAGTAATGACAAAGGAGTTATATAAAGCATGAAATATAATATAAACATTATCATAGAATCATTTCTATTTTATTAACATGGGAAAATAGAAATGATTTCAAATTACAAATGTACCTTCGGTCCTGAGAGAAGGTAAAAAGTACAAGCGTGACTCAAAAGCAAATGCCCAGTCAGCGTGAACAGTACGGGAGTACTGTTCATCTATTTATAGACGCGGGACGCAGCCCACGTAAAATTACATTCATGTCCATTACATTTGTCAATGACTTATGGAAATCTGTCAAGGCCCACGTAGTCTTTTCATCTTTAAGTCGGTTCCCCTTTCTGCTATCGCGACGAAGCTTCCCTGCGCACAGCTTCGGCTGTGCACCATCCTTCGTGGAGCTTGATAATTAGCTCGTCCTTCGTCTGGTTTAGGCTTCGTCCTGACCATACTTCATGTTCATGATTCTGAGTCCGAAGATACCTGTTCATATAATCCACTTGGAAAACATTGTCAAATCTTGTTTTTGAGGACCTTCGGAGGACGAAGGCCCCCAACAGTAGCCCCTCGCAATATTAATTTGTTAATGATAAATTCAGATTGCGATATGGACGAAGGCCTTGAGCCGAAGGTCCGAAAAAACACCTTCCCTTTGCTAGAATAGCAACATTCACTGACAAGCGGGGTCTTTCAATTTTCAACGCCCTGGGCGTATAAATAATACGATACCGCAAACTTATTTGGTACGCACACTTGCCATCTGCTTCGGCCCACTACACTTTTAGCTCTTGTGCACTAAGATTTGCTAATCTTTTTGATTTTAAAGCTTCGGCCTTGAAAACAGTTTTTTAGCGCTTCCGAAGATGTCTGAAGGTAAGAAGATCCCTGCTGAGACGAAGCTGAGTCTTGACGAAGAGAAGAACTTGGGGTTCCTTATAGCGATGGCGGAGACCAATACAGAGAAAATCACCAAGGAAATTCTTGAAGGTTTGTCCGAAGATACTGAAGACAGCGACAGTTTTGATGTAGAAAGTGGTGGGGAAGAGTCCGAAGATCGACCATGGCGACCAAGTCACACGGTTTTCAGGAAAACCACTATCAAGCAGAGTCATATTGATAATATGAGGGGGCGATATTTTCGAGATATATCTATTGTGAGGGCTGATGCTGGAGAAAAGACTTCTCCCACCCCCGAAAAAGATGAAGTTGTAATCTTCCGAAGCTTTCTCAAGGCTGGGCTTCGATTCCCCCTAAGCAACTTTGTTGTTGAGGTACTGAAAACATTTCAAGTCTACCTTCATCAAATTACTCCCGAAGCTATCATAAGAATGGGGATGTTTGTCTAGGCTGCGAGAAGCCAAGGTTTAGAACCAAATGCTAAAAGCTTTTGCAACATTCATGAGTTGTTATATGAGACGAAGCCCTGGGGGAAAGAACAATATCACAACAACTTTGGGTGCTACAGCTTCGGTGCCCGCTCCGGGTCGAGCCGCCCTGTGCCAACCTTTCGGAAGAGGTGGCCCGGAGCCTGGATGACAGAGTGGTTCTATGTAAAGAATGACTTAACAGCGCAAGAAGATGTCAAGAGTATCATTATGCGCCCCATCTGGCAACGCTTCGGACTTCGAAGGCCGAAGGTTGAAATGGATGAAGCGGCCGAGGAATGCCAAAGGGCCTTCGGCGTAATCTGCTCTTTCATTGGGACAAGGGACTTGGTCCAAGAGCACATTGCCTTCAGGGTGTGGCCACTTGCAGGAAAGTGGGAAATGCCGAAGGAGACCATCAAAGAGTCCGACGAAGGCGGACTGGTCAGACTGAAATACACATTCAAATATGCAGATAAATTTGTTGAACCTGATGATGACTGGTTGAAAAGCATTGAAACATTAAGTGACGAACTGCTTGGGGCATATTCGAAGGCCGAGAACACTGCGTTATCAGCAGCCTTCGGAGGCCGAAAAAAGAAAAGGCTCAACCGGGTATTTGACGCAGTCGGGTTTGTCTACCCTGACTACCACTATCCGGTATTGAGTCGCAAAAGAAAAAATACTTCTACTGCGGCAGAAGCTACGACGAGTGCTACTAGTGAGCCAGTGCCGCAAAGGAAAAAGATGAAGGTGCTCACCCACCCAGCGCGTTTTATTGAGCCGGCCACAGTGCCAGAATTTATTGGTGAAGTCTCTTTGGCCTCTGAAGCTACAGAACCAGCTCTAGTGCCGAAGATAGAAGAGAAAACTGAAGCGCCTTCGGCAGAAAAAGTAGAAAAACCGAAGATTGAAGGGCCAAAAGCATCGGAAATCTTAAGTCCTTCAGCAAATGTCGAAACAATAAAAAACCGAAAGGGCCCATTGGTTACCCCAAAAAGAAAAAGAATGGTGAACGTACTAGATGTCTTGGAGACAATTAAGTCTTCAAGCACAACTCCAAAGAAGACTGCTGAACTTGCTGAAGCGTCTACCGAAGCTTCGAAACAACAAGCTGAAACTGAAGCTGGGCCTTCAGAGCCCACCAAGGAACAATCTTTGGATACCGAGAAAATAACAGAACCAGCTTTGGTTAAAGAAATTGACACTGCCGCCCCCGAAGCTCCTTCCAGCACATGCGATTACATCGTGCGACATGCTTCGAGGAAGAAATTATCTGAAGAAGAGATTTACGAAGCGAATCACTATGCTAGAGAGTTAAAGTATCCGAAGGGGGCAGTAGTGTTCAATGGGACAAATGAAGATGACTTCCTATACTGCCTCCCTGATAACAAAGAATTATCTGTATGCCGGGAGATGGCTAGAAGTATGGGTTTCCCAAAGCTCGAAGCTGGATTATGCGCTATGACGAAGGAAGATCTTGCGGACAGTCTTGCGTACAATAGCTTAAAGGTATGGGAATTAGACGCTTGAAAAAAAAATTTATTACGTAATTCATTCTTTTATTCTTATATAGATTCTTTTTCGTATAGGGTTTAATCCTAAGCAACGCATTAAGAGCACAAAAGAGCGCCGAAGATGAAAGCTACGAAATTGCGCTCAACAATTTACGTTCAGAAGTTATTAAACTGAGAAACGAAGCTCTAGACAAAGACAAAATTCTGCTTACATTAGTAGACAAGGTAAAAAAGGACGAAGCTGCTGCGAAGGTTCAGGCCGAAGCCCACAGACGCGAGATTAAAGATCTTCAGAAGCAACTGGCCCGGGCGAAAGAAGAACGCATACTTGAAGAAACAAGACGGGAATGTAGCGACCAATGGGCTGATCATTTGGAAGCAACCGTGGAAGAGCTTCGGTCCTCCAAGAAAAAATGCTACGAAAAATCCATGGAATGCGTAAAGAAAATTAAAACCAGCTTCGCCAGCGTGGGCGCATTTTCCAGTGAAGAGAATTTCTCAAGAGGTAATCCCGAAGGTCCACTGGAATGGATTAGTCACGAAGCAGATGCCTTCGAGGAAATCCTGAGTAGTCGTGGCGACATCTGCGCTTTTTCGGGCGCCAGGGGAGTTGCTACTGTCTTGGAGAAGAAAGGTTGCGGGCATGTAAAATCTTTAGCTCAGTCCGAAGCTGCCTTATCTTCCGAAGACATCAAAGACCCCTCGGCCGAAGCAAGCATGGTTGGTGGCAAATTCTTTACTGATGTCTGGGACAACGGCGGCCGAGAAATGGCGCAAGAAATCATTCAAAGGAGTGAAAAAGGCATCCATGATGCTAGGAAAGTGACAGAAGTTGCCGAAGGGCAAACAGGTATTAATTAGTCGCTCTTGTTGTGTTGTACTTTTTATTTCAAACTTTGCTCGCGGTTTGTAATAGTAATGCAAAAATATTCTGCTTCCTCAGAACCTGCTGGACCATCTGTTGACCCCCACACAAAAGAGGATGACGAAATCAAACAAATGGCCGAAGCTATCATGGATAAAGTTGTTGAACAACTTCTAAATGAGGCCGCCGAAGTAGTATTAAGAGAAGACTAGGTGTTATTAGAAAAAACATTTAAAGTGTGATCTATGTAATATTTTGTACATTTGAATGTAATATACAAGTCTCTTTTCATTATTCAATTCTTTACGATGCATGAAATTCTACATACATACCATTTTTGAGCCTTCGGCGAAAAAACACCTTCCCTTCTTTTCATGCTTCGTGAAGAAGACATTCTCCGTTAAAATTATTCTGATGAATCACGTCCACGCTTCGTGAAAACATTCTCCGAAGCTGTATTCCGAAGATTATCATTGTATTCCCTCGTGACTTTACACAATTTTCACTTTCTCAAAGCGTCCTTTCGAAGGTTGATACTGTGTCCCCTTTTGCCAAATGCAACATGATGTATGATGCTTATGCTATGCAAAATGATGTGATGATGTCATGTTATGCAAATGACATTTGTTCCGAAGATACACACAAAATATATTTGTAAGCTCTGCATTCCCTTAGGAACGTCTTTGGAGCTTCTTCGCCTTTTACTTAGACAGTATAAGCTCTGCATTCCCTTAGGAACGTCTTTGGAGCTTCTTCGCCTTTTACTTAGGCGGTATAAGCTCTGCATTCCCTTAGGAACGTCTTTGGAGCTTCTTCGCCTTTTACTTAGGCGGTATCAGCGTTGACTTTTCACTGTATGCTCTGCATTCCCGTAGGAACGTCTTTGGAGCAAAAAACTTACACTGCGCTCCCTTTGGAACGGCTTTTTGTAACTTCGGCAACTTACTCTGCATTCCTTAGAACGACTTTTTGTTGCTTCAAAGGATTTTTAATAATTCGAAGGTCCTCCTTGTTACCGCAAATTTTTAAGCTTCAGCAACTTAAGCCTGTAGTTAAGCTTCAGCAACTTAAGCCTGTAGAGAAGATAGGTTTTCCTCATAACCAACCACGAAACTATTATATGAAAACTGAAATGTTCTTTATTACACAGAAAATAGAACTTAAACGGAAAAGACTGCTATCAAAGTAGGATATTTGTCAATAAATATGCTTCGACTCTGGCACAGTACTATTGACTGTGCGAGCTTCAGATTGCTCTCTGAGATCCCTTTGGTGCGGAACATATTGGCTCCCTTCTGGCTGTTGGCCTTGTTGCAGCGGAGGTGGGGGCGGGGGCTGTTGCCATGAAGCTTGAGGTTGGCTCGCCGAAGCTACGGAAACTGCAGGGTGGTTGCCCACGTATTCCGAGATGTAAGGCTGATGGTACGAAGCAGTATGCATGACCTGCTTCGGCTGGCCCTGTTGCGCTGCAGCTTCTGCTAGCTCCTTTTGTTTCTGGATGGTGATATGGCACATCCTGGTGGTATGGCCCTTGTTTTCACCACAGAATAAGCAAAATATCCTCCTTGGTTGATCTCCAAATCTTCCGCCGAAGCCCCTGGCGCCTCTGCCTCTTGGAGCTGGTGGCCGGAAGAAAGTTTGCTGTTGCCCCGAAGCCTGTGAGGAGCACTGTGGCCTGTTCTGCTGACTCCCCTTATCATCATTTTGAGTGGAGTTGTGGATGGACCTGACATGCTTCGGATAGAATCTTCCACCGAAGCCCCTGGTCATCTCAGAAAATCTGAAGGCCTCCTCCCTTCTTTGGCGAAAGTCATTATCGGCACGAATGTACTCGTCCATCTTTTGGAGCAGCTTCTCCAGAGTCTGAGGAGGCTTCCTAGCAAAGTATTGAGCTGCAGGTCCAGGACAAAGCCCCTTGATCATGGCTTCGATGACAATTTCATTGGGCACCGTTGGTGCCTGTGCCCTTAAACGCAAGAACCTTCTGACATACGCCTGAAGGTATTCTTCATGGTCCTGAGTGCACTGGAACAAGGCTTGAGCAGTGACCGGCTTCGTCTGAAATCCTTGAAAGCTGGTTAACAACATATCCTTCAGCTTCTGCCATGAGGTGATCGTTCCTGGTCGAAGGGAGGAATACCAGGTCTGAGCAACACTCCTGACGGCCATAACGAAAGACTTTGCCATTACTGCAGCATTGCCCCCATACGAAGACACTGTTGCTTCGTAGCTCATCAAGAACTGCTTCGGGTCTGAGTGGCCGTCGAACATGGGAAGCTGGGGTGGCTTATAGGATGGAGGCCAGGGTGTAGCCTGCAGCTCAGCGGACAAAGGAGAGGCATCATCGAAAACAAAATTTCCATGATGGAAATTGTCATACCAGTCATCTTCGTTGAAGAAGCCCTCCTGATGAAGGTCTTTTTGTTGAGGCCTTCGGTTCTGCTCATCATGGGTAAGATGACGAACTTCTTCAGAAGCTTCGTCTATCTGCCTTTGCAGCTCAGCTAGCCTGGCCATCTTTTCCTTTTTCCTCTGCACCTGTTGATGAAGCATCTCCATATCCCTGATCTCTTGGTCTAGTTCATCCTCCTGAAGCGTCGGGCTGACGGCCTTCCTCTTCTGGCTTCGGGCCTCCCGAAGAGAGACGGTCTCCTGGTTGGGGTCCAGCGGTTGCAGTGCTGCAGCCCCAGTCGCTGAAGCTTTCTTCGGCGCCATAGCGAAGGTCTATAGCTTCCGAAGGTGTTCAAAAAACTCGAAGTGGAAGTGAGTTCACCGGAGGTGGGCGCCAATGTTGGTGGCTTGTTCTCAAATGCTAAGAGTTAAGAACAAGGCAGCATGAAAGTGTTAAGTGTTAAAGTCCTTCGTCCTTCGAAACATTATTCCCCTTCGGGAAATAATGAATTTCGGACGAAGGTCATAAGAGACATACCTTCGTAAATATAACAAGTAATGACAAAGGAGTTATATAAAGCATGAAATATAATATAAACATTATCATAGAATCATTTCTATTTTATTAACATGGGAAAATAGAAATGATTTCAAATTACAAATGTACCTTCGGTCCTGAGAGAAGGTAAAAAGTACAAGCGTGACTCAAAAGCAAATGCCCAGTCAGCGTGAACAGTACGGGAGTACTGTTCATCTATTTATAGACGCGGGACGCAGCCCACGTAAAATTACATTCATGTCCATTACATTTGTCAATGACTTATGGAAATCTGTCAAGGCCCACGTAGTCTTTTCATCTTTAAGTCGGTTCCCCTTTCTGCTATCGCGACGAAGCTTCCCTGCGCACAGCTTCGGCTGTGCACCATCCTTCGTGGAGCTTGATAATCAGCTCGTCCTTCGTCTGGTTTAGGCTTCGTCCTGACCATACTTCATGTTCATGATTCTGAGTCCGAAGATACCTGTTCATATAATCCACTTGGAAAACATTGTCAAATCTTGTTTTTGAGGACCTTCGGAGGACGAAGGCCCCCAACAGTATGAAAGATAGTTCTCCTTGCTTAGAGTCGCTCAATCAATGTGGATAACATTTGGGAGCAAACTCAAAACTATATGAGCAAGGGAACTTTTAGAGAGAGGAAATAGGGGAAACAAATCAAGTGAAGATTAACAAGTGAACACGATGATTTGTTTACCGAGGTTCGGTTCCAAAGAACCTAGTCCCCATTGAGGAGGCCACAAAGGCCGGATCTTTTCCAACCCTTTCCCACTCTCAATCGGTCACACAGACCGGTCGAGGCTTCTCCATAATCACTTGAGTCACTAAAACCCCGCAAGGATCACCACACACTTAGGTGTCTCTTGCTAGCTTTACAAAGCACTTAGAGAATAAGAATGAGAAGGAGAAAGCAATCCAAGCAACAAGAGGAACAAAAGAACACAAAACACTCTCTCTCAAGTCACTAAGCAATTGAGTTGATTTGGAAACTTGGAGAGGATTTGATCTATTGATTGTGTCTTGGAGTATAGTCTTTTGCTCTTGTATTTAATGTTGAGTTCAGAAAACTTGGATGGCTTGAATGGAGGTGGTTGGGGTGTATTTATAGTCCCAACCACTATTCTAGCCGTTGTTGTCGATGTCAGCTGCCCATTGGGGTTTGGAGCGGTTGACCGTTGAAGTCCTTTGTCTTCTAGCTGCACCGGACAGTCCGGCGGCACACTGGACATGTCCGGTGCGTCCTGACATCGTTGCTCTGACTTTTGACTGTGTATTGTTCATTTTTGCAGTCGATCGTTGTGCACAGGTGACCGTTGCTCCGTTGGCTCACCGGACACTGTCCGGTGCACACCGGACAGTCCGATGAATTATAGCGGAGCGCCTCTCAGAAAACCCGAGAGTGGCCAGTTTGTTGGTGCCTTGACCTGGGCATCAGACAATGTATGGTGCGCCACTGGTAGAACCATTCCTAGTCTTTGCTCCAAACTTGGTTGAGTCCCCAACTTAATTTCTTTCTTGGTTTATGTTGAACCTTATGCACCTGAGATAAATGTCACCTAAGCAAACTAGTTAGTCTACGTGGTTTGTGATGGATGTCAAACACCAAAATCGATTATGGGAAATGTTTTTAAGCTCATTTCCCTTTCAGTTGGTAACATTACCATTACAAATAGCATTCCACTATAAAAAAGAAAAACTAGTAAACCTACTAGTAGCAAGTATAACTCTATGCTCTTCAGATTTTAAATGAGAATTACATTTCTACTAACAACAAAGTCCCAATCTATGTATGCCTCGGGATCAAAAGAACAAACAAAAGCAAACATTTTAAATTGATCTACTTAAAGAAGGGGGCATTATTACCACAATAGATATAACCTCCCATATAACAACAATGTTGGCATTATGTTTCCCACACCAATGTGTTGCATGTTGGATGACATGCGTCAGAATTACCATCATTATTATATTTCCATAGTCTTCATCCTTCAAATCCTCATTGGCAACATCATCATTATGTCAATGTCATTGTGGTTCAAGTTGTCATTCCTTAGCATCTTCAGTTTCTTTACCAAAGTGTCAAGAGTTTACATGATACATGAAGCCTCCCATCAGATAATGTGCACTTGTTGTTAATAAGCTTTTGGAGCATGACCTTTCACACACACTAAAGTTAGTGAGAGAAACTTTATCTTTGGTCCCTTTACTTGACATTTTAGTAGAAAAAAGAAGACAAACAACTCAGAAGTGTCTTACCCTGGCCTTACAAGTGTTTTTACCAAATGAAATAGGAGGTGCAATTGATAACTAATTGTGATACTTGTCAAAGAGCTTGAAGATATGTCACACCCAGATATTAGGAAGTCCAAACCCGGGCACGAAATAATCACCAAGTGTGCTGGGAACAAGTCTTACACATATGATGACTCATGGTACAGAAACGAATGTCATAACATTAATATATAACGGAGTTCTGTACAAAATAGTTAAATAATTACATCATATGAAGACAACGGTCCAACGACCCAAAGTTGACTGGGACACGACGGCCTAGACCACTCACAAACTCATCACAGCATCCTTCCTACGCCTCATCCTGCGATACTTGTTCTTGACCTGGGGGATGTGAGTACAGCAAGGGTGAGCTCACATACGTTCATCGCTCAACAAGTTGTGGGGAATAATGTGCATGAACTCACCAAAGGTGGGAGCTCATGTCAAGTGTAACGCTTACTAAAGAGGATGGTTAAAGCTGAGCATTGCTTTTAAAGTTGGTCAAAATTTTATTAGCAGTTACTAGATATAAGTAGATACCAACCCAATTAAATAAGATATCAATATTAATAACAACACCCACAATGCAATGCAAATGACAAATTGAGTTTAATTCCATAAGTTAATCATGTGAGTGTCCGAGCCGCTCATGACCGTGAGCACGGCTGATATACCAGTTTTTACACTCTACAGAGGTTGCGCATCTTTACCCATAAGTCGTGTTACCCATTTACCACGAAGTTGATCAGACCCCATACACCTCTACCAATGAGCGAGGCAGGGTACCACTACGAGGCATTTACAAAGTTCCACTAGCTTCAGAAAACCCGCTACAGTTTCTAGGAAGCACGGTATAGGAATCCCCTATCTGAAAAGCCATCGCAGCAAAATCAGCCCGAGAACCTCCCTATACCGACCACTCCCCTACTTCCCTAGCCCCTTTCGGGTAAGGTAGTCCTCCACTAGCTTTCCTAATTAGTCAGCCAAAGGCGTCCCATACCACCCTTATGGTAGCACTGTTTTCCCGGGTGGTTCTCCATGTTCCAATTAACAATATGATCTTATCATGAATAATAATTAAACAACAATATAATTGGAACATGATCATAATAAAACATTAGTTTCCCAAAACCAGGTAGAGAAATAGCAAATCTACCCAATAATTCATCTGTTTGCAAGGTGGGGGAAAATAATGCTAGAGAAACCTATTGGGTCCCATCAAATTAACTTGAGCATGTCACAGTGATTAATAAAAACATTATTAGGTAGAGAAAAAGTGATCAAGGGCATAGCTTGCCTGGGACTCGAGATTCCAAGTATCAGGATGATCTTCAGATTCTTGTGACCTCACTGCTATTCATAGCAATACAAACAAACATGGTATAGGCAAAATTAACATCACACCAAACATGAGAACAAACTGCATAATAATATTCTATGTGTCGCTACGAGATCGTGGGTTTGAGAACAACTAAATTCCGAGTCATGGTTGAAGAGAGATGGTTTTCAAAAGATCTATGTGATTAACCAATTAGATTTTAGGTTTTATGTTGATTTTATAAATCTTATGCTAAAGATATTAAAGAAATAACTTTAATCTACATTATATTAAAGTAGAAATCATATTATAATCATAGACTAGCCTTGATGATTAATCAACTAACATAAGTTAAATAAATATCCCATTTTAAAGGTATGTGGAATAATAAAAAATAATGTTTTTAATGTGTAGACAATTTTATTACGAAGTTAACGCAACTGGAATGGATTTAATCGGAGTTGAGACACAAAAGTTAGGAATTTATGAAGTTTTGGGGTTTAATTTATATAAAAATCATTTTCTGATTTTTATTTATTAAATCAGAGACCCAGATTGTACTGCGTACACCATTTATAAATTCTCTAGGGTCTATCCTACAAAAACCAGGGCCTCACTGTAATAGTTTTAACACTATTCTGGACTGCGTGTTGAATACTGGAAACCAGGGGGTTTCTTTTATAAAACTACACGGTCGAAGGGGGTATCGTGGAGCCACAGTCGTTGGATCTTGCATCAAGGGCTACGATTATATCAGCGAACCGGTACAATGTCTCGGCCATCAGATCACCGATCTACGGCACGAATTATACCACCGAAAGGGTATCCCTAAGATTTAATATGAGCCGCCCGCGCGAGATCAAACGGCCACGATTTATTTACGCTTGAGTCAATATTGACCACCCGATCAGATCCAATGGCCGGATTTAGACACGTGAAGGGGTACCCAGACGTCTAATCTTAGCCATTCCAGACCAAATCAATGGCGCTCGCCTATTTTCTTCCTCTAGTCGCATCCACAGCGGCCCACCGGCCTCCCCACGGTGGTGGACATTATCGACGCCAGCCACTACACTCCCTGGTGCCCGATTACCTACCGTGTCTGGTGCTATCCAATGAGGAGTAAACGACAAACTCGGTCAAAGGCTACTTACCGATGATTACGCAGTCCGAAGCTCCATTCATGCCAGGGCGCGGCTCCGCGGTGACACCACACACTGACGAGGAATTCCTTCGAGCAAAGGTAAGCCAAGCGCTCGTGGTCACCTCCCGCAGACTCCATGTGTGCAAGGGAACCCCAGAATATCCCGCTAGTGATAGCTTGGGCGTGGCACACACAGATCATTGGCGACGACGGCACCCCTGGTTACCGGTGTTTCATGCTCCCAGATCACAGTGGGGGGGAGGGTTCGACCGGATTGGATGAGAAGCAGGACCCGCCTTCGGTTTGGTTATATATGCCGAAGCCAAGGATCCCTAGCCCAGCTGGATTTTGCCCGCGGGGGTAGTTGTAGGTCAACGACCGTGAATCTCGCTCGATCCGGTTTCAACTAGATGAAGCTTGAGGAGACCAGGCCCCACATGGTAGTGACACGGAGGGGAGGCAGGACCAAAGGTGCGGGCAGGTGACTTCTACTGGCTTGGCCCCATGAGTCAGTGACAGAGGACTAGGCACGCGCGAGTTATGAGTCCATGAAGGCTGACAGCCCGGTCCCAGGTGTCAGCGACGGGAGACAACTAGGCTAAGGAAGGCTAGAGTTGGGTCGAGCCAAAGAAAGAATCGGTCCAAGATGAGTATAGGTATTCCTTCTCTTTTTAATTTTGTTTTCCATTTTCAAATCCTAGTTTTCAAACCAAAGTTCAAATCCAACCAAAGTTTAATTACCAAACTTCAAAATACACAAGCAACAAAATTTCAACATGAGATGCAAGGCAAAAGTTTATTTATTTATTGTTTTATTTATTTGGATAAATGCTCCTAAATGTTCTATTAATGGAAGGAATATCAACCCAAATGATTTGAAAATCTTTGTTCTTGTTTTTTTGTAGATTGCTATTTGAGAATTCAAATCTGAATTACCATTTTGTGTGTGTAGTTTACTTGATAGTGAATTAATATTATTTACTTATTTACTTTTAGGAGAGGTTAATATCTAACCAAGCATAACTTTGATTCAAGGATTTTCTTTTCTAATTATATAATTCACGAGAGGGATAAATCATTTTAGCAAATAGATTGGAAGGCTGCCAATTATTCCTTTCTAGATTTCAAACTAAATTCCAATCTCTAAAAGTTTTATGTTCTATCAATATTTTTGTATAGCCTACCATTAATTTTAGGTGAACATAACTTTAAAAGTGAGGAACCCACATTTAAGAGACATCATTATTCTTAATTATTGAGAGAAACTTTTATAACTCCCAAAATAGGATTTTAGGTGTTACAAGATAATAGTTAAATGGGGACCCATACTTGGTGAGAAGAATGTGGAGGTTAGAAAAGCATAATATAGTGAATTAATAATAGTCAAAATATGTTAGAGAAAGTAAATATATATATCCAAAGTACTAGTCATGGCCACTAGTGTAAGTTGTGCTCTAGACATAGAATAAAAGGCTAAAATATTGTACCAATAAAGTATTCATAAAGAGAAGCAAAAGAGTATTTGTTATAAAACTTTGATTTTCACAATTTTTGTTTTGTTTCTGCCTCTTTCTATTCTATTTTAGGAGTGTAAGAGTCACTCACAAATCACCAATAAAAACAATATAGAAAAAGAAGCAAGGAAAAAATTTAGAGCTAAAATAAGGTAAACTGGAAAAAATAGGATTTTAGCTTCTAGGGTTAGTCCGAGGGCCTAAATAATCATATTTTCGGTCAAACCCTAACAAAGCAATGTGTCGTAGCATTTTTTTCATGCTAAAACCTTTAAATCATCTCTCATGGATGTGATAGTTGCATAGAGGGGGGTGAATAGGCAACACCTTTTCAGCACTTAAAAACAAACTGGATCCCAAGTTAGAGGTTATAGCGAGAGATAATCAAATTGCAGAGGTAGAAGGGAGAGAGAAGCTCACTTGGACTTGTTGCTCTTATAAATATAAAATTTACTTAGAAAGCAACTCAAGTGATTTAAATAAAAGTCTAATCAAGAGAACTTAGAGAGGGAGAGAAAGAAGAACAAATCGCAAGCAAATGCAAAAGACTCACAAAGAGAAACAAGCGATTTATTTGATCGGAGTTTAGTTCCAAAGAACCTACGTCTCCATTGAGGTGTCCCTAAGGATAGGGTCTCTTTAAACCCTCTCAAGCGATCTCAACGATCAAGCTTGAGCCCTCGAATCTTGTATGGTGAGAGACAGAGTCTCCACAAGGAAATCCATAACCCGGAGCGTCTCGCTAGCCTTTACAATAGAGAATCACCAACACAAGAGTAAGCACACAGCAACACAACACCACAAATGTAGATCACAAGAGTACACTCTCTAGAATGGCTATCTCTACTCAAATGGGGTGCTTGGATTTCTCGAAATGGTTTGAAGGTGTTGCATAAGTGTTTGGGAATGAAGCATAGCTCTAGTGGTGACTGATGTGTCGAATGGACTATTTTGAGGGTATTTATAGCCCCAAACCCCCTCAAAGAATTGTTGGATTAATTGCTGAAATTCTGCTTTGAGGGCTATTTTGAGGGCTTTACATTCTCACTCAATTGTGATCCAAAGCCATGCAAGTGAGTGGAGTGTGTTTCTTAGCTCTCAAGGGATGTGTTTTGAGTTTGGTTTTGGTAATTAAGTGACACCCTAGATGGACTATATTTGTTTGATCTGAGATACATAGGTTATTAGTCCATAGATACACTAGGGAGAGCAGTATGAGCCAAGGTGGTCATGTGGCTTGTTTATGTTGCTATGCTAAACTAATGTGATGAAAGAGCTCATTTTATATGATATATTACATGGTGACATGTGGCTAGAAGGAGAAGATCAAGAGACATAGATTAGCCAAGAAAGACTAGATTACTAGTGTTAAAGCAAGTCAAAGGCTTAGGTGAGATGAGTCTTGTGATGGTGAAGCTAGAGCAAGGACTTGGCGTAGATGAACGAGATGCAATGGTAAACAGGAAGTGAGAAGTAGCGATTGATAACCAATAAGGCCATATAATGACATGAAGTGGATCATATCATTCAAGGGAGATCAATCTAAGTTTTCATTTGTGTTGTTGATCAAGTAGCTTGAAGGATGGTGAAGGAACTTCGTGCTATGAACTATGATAAAAGGTAGCATAGATAGGTTTCTTCAGATGACATGAAGTGGATCAAGTCTCTTGATGTTTGTTTTAATTCTTAGATGACATCCTAGTTTTTGTTTGTCCTTTATGGCAAAACCTTTGGGTTGAGTCATGTAGACATTTTCATCTAATTCACCATTAAGGGATGTTGTCTTTACATTCACCTAATGCAACATTGAATCATAATGTGTGACAAGCACCATAATTATTCTAAAAGAGTCTTTTACCAAAATAGGTGATAAGGTATCATTATAATTGAGTCTTCTCTCTAAGTGAAGGCTTTAGCTACAAGCCTTGCTTTGAATCTTTCTACATTCCATTTGGAGTCATGTTTCATCTTACAGACCCATTTACATCCTACTATTTTGTGTCCCTTAGAAATTTCTACTAAGTCTCAAACCTTATTATTACTCATTGACTTCATTTCATCCTCCATGTCCTTAAGCCACATGGACGAGTCAGTACTTCCCATGGCTTCCACAAAAGAGGTAGGATCACCCTTGGCATATATATCCCCACTCATATAAATTACACCTTTGCTTTCATAAACATCATAATCATTGGAAATCCCTGATTTCCCATTCCTTTGAGATCTTCTAAGATTCATTGAATAGGTTCACTACTTTCCATATGAGGCTACTTGGGCTCCTCATCTATAAGGGAAGTGACCATGGGCGCCATGGTTGGGGACTCGGAGACACTCATTTCTCCATTGGAAAGACCATCAAGAGGTGCCATAACAGCATGTGCCACGACTACAATAGGTACCAAGAAGAAGGGCTCAAAATCATTAGAATTGGGGCACAAACCCACTTATTAGCAAGGCCAATCTCTTAGGGTACCATGCTCCCCTAATCATAATATCATCTAAAAACACGGTTTGTCTCGTTTCCACAAACTTAGTATGTCTATCAGGATAGTATAAACGATATCCCTTTGATCTTTCTAGGCAGCTAATGAAATGGTAGCTTACTATCTTGGAGTCTAACTTTCTGATATTTAGGTTAAATATCTTACCTTCTACTAGACAACCTCATATATGCAAAATGATTTAGTGAGGGTTTCCTTCTAGTTCATCATTCATATGGTGCTTTAGGAGCCAACTTATTGGGAACTCTATTAAGGATGAGCAGTGGTTTTTACTGGGAACCCTTACTGCCTTCATTGGTTATCATCCGCTAGGTAAATCTCACTTCGCCATTTACTTCTCTATGTGTGTTAGTTACGGTTAGTGTTTCAGGAAACTAGGGAAAAGTGGTAATGGTTCTATGTCACAGTTTCTACTTGCTTCTTAATGAATGAATTTGAGACTTTGAGGGGGTTTTCTCATGTTTTTCTCTAAATGGAAGGTTTTTTAACATGTAGGGTTAATGTCTGGGTACCAACCTTAGCTCTAGTACCACTGTGAGGTATAATATAAACTTGCTCACAAACCTTAGCCACTAGATGTGTTAGAACATGGTTTATACCTTCGGGGTTGGACTGCATGAAGTTCGACTAGGAGGTGGTAAGGTAGAACATCGGCGACGACATTTCCTTAACTAACCATGTAGAGAGATAAATTAGATCTTACGAGTGGTGTATTGGAAAGGAGGTTACGAATAATGTTAGTTCATGTGTCAGCCCTCTCCATATTAATATATATGGTGTAAAAAAGGTTGCAACTATAAAGTTATTGTGCCCCTAATCAAGGCGTGGGAGTTTGATCACAGTTCGGTACTTTGATCGAACCGGATTAGATCAACCTAACACAACCTAGAGCTCATAGAAAGGTTGTCCAAGTAAAAACGACAGTTAACAAACTATAAAGTGACTCTACAATAAGTTTTTGGTAAATAAATTTTATTAGTTGTATCGAATATCTCTTAGCAAAAAAACATAACTATAGAAGATAAAACTCATATAATGAGAGACAATGTTGTATCTTTTATTTGTAACTTCGTGTTGCTCTTGATTATTTATTTATTTATTGCCTACAGACCCCGCTCAAACTTTTCATTTACCACTAGAGACTGTTAAAGAGACAACGTAAAGCTATGTTCAGCAGAGCATATATATGACTATACAAAACAATATTTTACACTATAAACTGTACTATTTACATAGTAAGATTTGAAATAAAGTAAGATAGAGAAATTGTTGAAGATAGCCTAAACCCGCACCACTTACATGCATTAAGCCGGCAAAGAGTGGTCATGCATTAAGCCGGCAAAGAGTGGTTGCGGCCGGCACCCTTGCTTGCAGGCAGTCCGCAGCCTGCGCTACTTTAGGCCATGTTCATTTTATCCCTAAACCATATAGATTAAAAGAGATTGAGAAGAATTTTGAATTGTAGGGGATTTGATCCCTTCATTCAATATGGATTTATAAAAAACGAACAGGTACATGTCAGCGGCCACTTGTTGCCCCCGGGTATCTTCGCTAGAGATGGCAATGGGTACCCGCAACCCGATACCCGATGGGTATTTACTCTATTAGGGTATGCATATGGGCTAAATATTCTACCCGTGGGTCTGTTATTGGGCAACAATCTTCACCCAATGGGTAAACGGGTATTATAACGTTCCGCCTTCACCCATACCCGTTAACCCGTGGGTATAAAATACCCAATATAAACTTAGCTCAAGCATGAACTTTGACTTTAGTGATCCATCTGTTTTACTATTTAACAACCTTTTAGGTCATAATGTCATAGAAGGCTTAACAACAATTTAATGACTATGTAATGGAACACGTAATGTGCTATGTAGTACTATCATAGTGTTACTACTTTATCCAATTATCTTTGGTGTGTTGAATGGATGGTTAAATGATGCTAGAAATTTTGTAATGGTATTTAGATGGATATACTTAACATTTGTATCATATAATATTTTGATAGATGTTTAGCTTTTATGGGTATGGGTGACCCGATGGGTGACCCATACCCACATGGGTATGGGTACGGAGGTAAATCCATACCCGCTAGTGTATATGGGTAACCCGATAGGGTTATTTTTGTGTCGTGGGTATGGGTAGTAATACCCGGTGGGTATTTACCCATTGCCATCTCTAATCTTCGCCCACTATACAAATTCAAACTGACACACGGGCTCACAAGTTGCAGCGTTCGCGCCTGCAAAGAAAATGTTTTTCTTATAGAACGCGTAAATGGAGCTGCAGCTTTGACACAACCCAAAGTAATCCACTGCCACTTTGATGTATTTGTGATCAATGCGATCGGTAACCAGCAATCAATCTACAGCAGCTGTAAATATCCTTATATTCCAGATTATTCTGAGGTTACAGCAGCTCCCAAAATGTGAGAGAAGACAACATGCCAGGGCATTATTGTTACTTACACTGAACGCCAAATACAACACATGTCAGTTCCTGGCGGTACACTACATTCATCAACGTCACGATCACGAAGCCGTACTGGCTGCGCTGATCCGGTCCACACCTAAGTAGTCGGCCACAGCGCCTTCAGGTGGATGCTACCTGGCTGGAAGGTCATTACACCTAAGCTTCTTGCTGTAAACATAATCGTGGAAAAAAAACATCAGACATAGGAGAATTTAAATCAGATAGAAAAATCAGGTATTAGTAAATACTGAGGGCATCAACCAACAATTAGCTTGTCGGCATAGTGGCAATCACTGCCAGATTAAAATGCTTACCACTATAGTTGTCAGTGTGAAGTAAGCAATAGGTGTGTGAAATTGAGCATCCATGCGTCATGCTTTTCAACTATGGGCTGTGGGACTATGTCTGGTGACATGCAGGAGAGCCAATTTATTTCATTTGGTGAATCCAAGACGAAGCATACCTCTAAACAGCATATGCAATACACCAATATGATTCATTTATGGAGTGTTTGGTTTGAGGAATGAGCTACTCCATCATCTTCTCACTCCTCACTTCTTTGTTTGGTTTGTGGAATGAAATGAGTAGATCCATCACCACCTCATTCCTCATAGTTAGTTAGTTACTAATATGAGAAATGAGGTCATCCACTAAATTTGAGGATCGGACCCATGATGCATCATCTTATTTTGGATGGAGTGATTCCTCAAACCAAACACCCCAGTGTTGCCACTTCGGCATTGGTGTGTGCTCCCAATAATGGATAGTGGAAACCAATAGAAATTGGAAGGCATACACAAGAAATAAGAGTTCAATATCTATAGGTATAACGATCTGATTTCACAGTAAATGGCCCTAACTGTTAAGTGTGTGAAGCATTTAGTTACAATACTCTTAAAATTAAACTACCTGTTCTTATATTCTAGTTCTCAGATTCACTTATCCTTCTCTTAAGATTCGTTCGCAACTTCTAATCTGACATGGCCTATCCACACAGGAAACCATCCAAAAAAAGCAACATCACGGGACCATTTAAGAAATGATCAAAACCAAACGTTTTTCAAAGGGAATTTAAGATTTCAAACCTTCTTAGTTTTCAAGAAAATTGAGTGCAGAAGCTCCTTATTCTCTAGGTGCTAGCAAAGGTACTTGCTCAATATGGAGATGATTCCATAACTTAAGCTTTAGTAGGATACAGGGTCTCAAACCGCGAATCAGACACCTTGACATACAGCATAAATTCATTCACAAAATCATAAAACTTTTAATGTGAATCTTGGGCAAACCAAAGTCTATATCCCTCACAGTATGCACAAAGCGATGTCTATATCCCTCAGGGCATGCACTGATATGGCCCAGCCGCATAGAGTTTATTTTAGGAAACACTGAGTTGATTGGCTGTGATTATTTGGTAGCAAATAGTCCCTTTTTGTAATGATAGCATTAGTTACCTTATTGAGCATTATACGGCTCTATAGTTTCTATGATTAGGAAAGAGATTGTGGGGAAATAAAAGGGAGAAAGGCAGAAGAGAAAAGGGACATTCTTGTTCCACAAATTCCAGTCTCAGGCGTCGCCGACGATAAACGGCCGGTGGTTCCGTCAACCGCTACCATAGGTCGCCGGCGAGCTATCCCGGTGCCGCCCTAGCCTACTCGATCTGGGCTGCGGCCTGGAACTCGTTCCTATCAACGGGAACACCCATATCAACTGGTATCAGATTCAGGCGGTTCTGGTGCATCCCTTCCCATGGCTTCCGCTGAGGATCGCGTGGGGCATCTGGAGGCATCGGTCGCGCAACTGGCGGTTGCTGTGCAGGACATCCAGTCCAACATAGCAGAGCTCGCCAAGGTTGTCGCCGACTCAGTGCAGCTGACGGGTGGCGAGGCGTCGGGGGTGGACGGCCGGCACCGTCCTCAACAGCAGGGACGCCGAGACGGACGAGACGCCGACGCGATGGGCGGTGAGCGTGGCGGTCGTCGCGGGTTTCCACACGCGCCCCGTTACGACTTGCCGCTGTTCGATGGGTCGGAGGACCCATTGCTGTGGCTGCGTCAGTGCGAGCGGTATGGGCGGTTGCATGACATTCCAAGGGAGGAGTGGGTGCAGATGGCCGGCATGCATCTGCGCGGCGAGGCTCAGGAGGTTTTGGACAATTGGGAAACTGAGGATCAATTCATTTCTTGGCCGGAGTTCTATGACACCTTCTTGCAGCGCTTCACACGGCATTCAACCTCGGGACCGCTGGGAGATCTGGCCAATTTGAAACAGCACAACAGCCGAGCAGACGTATATGCAAGGGAGTTTCAGCGACTTCTTGCCCGCACACCAAGGTTGTCTCGGCAGGATCAGATCGAGCTCTTTACCGCGGGGTTATCGTCCACCCTCGCGGACGAGGTCCGTCGGTATCGCCCCCGGGACTTGGCTGACGCCATGGGTTTGGCTCGTGAAGCAGAACGGCAGGAAGATCTCTTTCTTGCCAAGGTGGCCCAGGCCACGCGGTCACGCGGGTCTCGTAGCACATCTTGGGCATCAGGCACCGATCCATCGGCAAGTAATCGGGCGACGGCGCCGTCATCCAGTGCCCTCCCGGTGGCGCCTGGGGGATCCAAGCTGGAAGGGGGTCGAGCGTTGACGACGGCTTCACAGACTTCAGGGACTGTTCCCACTGCTCCACCATATCGTCGTCGTCTCAGTCCTGCAGAAATGTCTGACCGAAGGGAGAAGGGTCTCTGTTATAACTGTGATGAGGTTTACTCGCGTGGACATCGTTGTCAGCGCCTGTTCCATTTGGAAGTGCTCAGCGAGGGTGAAGAGGATGATTCACTGGAGGAGGAACCAACCCTATCTGCTATAGCCATGAAGGGTCTGAAGGCCAGTCGCACTATGCAGGTCATTGTAGTCATGGGTGGACAACGTCTGGTGGGCTTAGTGGATAGTGGTAGCACCCATAACTTTATTAGTAGCCATGCTGCTTCTGTGGTGCAGATCACACAATCGTCAGGGACTGGACAGCAGGTGCAGGTAGCCAATGGCGCTCGGTTGCCATGTCTTGGGCGGTTGAAAGATGTCCAGTTCTGCATTCAAACTCACATCTTCTCAGACTCCTTTTTGGTGATTCCCTTGGAAGGTTTTGATGTTGTTTTGGGGGTGCAGTGGCTGCAGAAATTGGGTGATATCAACTGGAATTTTGATTCCCTCCAAATGGCCTTCTCTTTGGATGGGGGCCACGTGAGTTTGCAGGGCATCACACCTCATGGGCGGCCAGTACATCTGAACAGTCTTGTAGTGGGTAGAGACCCTCGGTTGTAGGAGATCTTGACTGCATTTGATGATCTGTTTCAAGAACCGCAGGGCCTGCCGCCCTCTCGTCAGTGTGATCATCGCATCTGTTTGAAGGAAGGGTCTGACCCAGTGGTGGTAAGGCCGTATCGCTATCCCCACCGCCAGAAGGATGAAATTGAGCGTCAGTGCACCGACATGTTGGCACAAGGTATTATTCGGCCCCGTCGTTCTCCATTCTCTTCACCTGTGCTTCTAGTTCGCAAGGCAGATGGTTCTTGGCGGTTTTGTGTGGATTATCGTGAACTGAATGCCACAACTATCAAAGACAAATTCCCAATTCCGGTAGTGGAAGAACTGCTTGACGAGTTGCATGGGGCTATATATTTCACCAAACTTGATTTAAGATCGGGCTATCATCAAGTCTGTATGCATGCTACAGATGTGGAGAAGACGGCATTCCGCACTCACCATGGGCATTTTGAATTTCTGGTTATGGCATTTGGCTTGTGTAATGCCCCTTCTACCTTTCAGGCCTTAATGAATGAGGTGCTCTCTAAGTTCCTTCGCAAATTCGTGTTGGTTTTCTTCGATGATATTCTTGTATACAGCCCCTCCTGGGAGGATCATCTGCAACATCTTTCTTCAGTTTTGGCTCAACTCCGTCATCATCAATTATATCTGAAACAGTCCAAGTGTGCTTTTGCTCAAGCAACAGTGGGTTATCTGGGACATGTCATTTCAGCAAAAGGTGTGGAAGCTGACCCAAACAAGATTCAGGATGTGGAGCGATGGCCTATTCCCATGTCAGTGGCAGATATACGGAGTTTCTTGGGTTTAGCGGGGTATTACCGGCGCTTCATTCATCATTATGCATCGATCGCAGAACCTCTCACTACTCTTCTTCGCCGTCAACAATTCCACTGGTCTGATGAGGCGGCAGCAGCCTTCCAGCGCCTGAAGCATGCTCTCCAAACTGCTCCAGTCCTCCGTCTTCCAGACTTCAATATTCTTTTTGTGGTTGAATGTGACGCCTCTAGTACGGGGGGGATTGGAGCAATGCTACAACAAGAAGGGCATCCAGTGGCTTATTACAGCCGTAAACTAGCAGATCGACATGTGAAGCTTGCAGCTTATGAAAGGGAATTAATTGGGTTATCGAAGGCTATTCGTCATTGGCGGCCATATTTGTGGGGGCGCCCCTTTGTTGTTCGCACTGATCATGCAAGTCTGAAATTTTTACTTGATCAAGCTTTGGTGACTCCGCCGCAACAACACTGGCTCAGCAAGTTAATGGGGTTTGATTTCTCGGTGGAATACAAACCAGGACGGGCTAATGTGGTCGCGGATGCGCTGTCTCGCATCCATGACCCACTGGGCACATGTGCCGCTATTTCATCCCCTACTGTGCTGTCAAGGGAGGTATGGGAATCAGAACTGAGGAAGGATCCGACCATTCAGCAGCGTGCTGCCCAACTTCTCACCACAGACCGGGGTCTTGAGGGAGTGCCCAATGGTAGTCTCTGGTCAACCCATGGGGGTCTTGTCTTCCGCAAAGATCGGTTGTTTATTCCAGCAACATCACCTCTTCGGCCCCAAGTGGTGGCTGCTTATCATGATGTGACTCATGAGGGAGTGCATAAAACATTACATCGTATTAAGCAAAGTTTCTTTTGGGAGAATCTGCGTCGGTCTGTAGAAGAGTATGTCCAGAATTGTCTTGTTTGTCAGCAGCATAAAGCAAGCACTCTAGCGCCAGCTGGCCTTCTGCAACCCTTGCCAATACCTCATCATATTTGGGCTGATATCTCAATGGATTTTGTGGTTGGTCTCCCAAAGTCTCAGGGGAAGACGGCTTTGTTGGTGGTGATGGATCGATTATCAAAATATGGCCATTTTATTGCCTTCAAGCGGCCTGCTACAGCCTCGGTGGTTGCTGATATTTTCTTTGACCAGATTGTGAGACTACATGGGATGCCAGAGTCAATCGTCTCCGATCGGGATCCAGTGTTCACTAGTTCCTTTTGGCAAAATCTTTTCAAGCGTTGCGGCACACAGCTCCTCACTTCTTCCTCTTATCACCCTCAGACGGATGGCCAGACAGAGGTGGTTAATCGTATTATTGAGATGTATCTTCGCTGCCTAGCTGCCGAGAGGCCCTCCACTTGGGTCCACTGGTTACCATGGGCTGAATTTTGTTACAACTCCTCCTATCATTCTGCTCTCAGACTGACTCCCTTCGAATTGGTGTATGGCCGCAAACCCCCTCCAGTGGTTCCTTACAGCCAAGGCTCTACCCTTGTGGATGCGGTTGATAGCCAGCTGGTGGATCGTGATGCCTTATTGGATAGAGCTCGTCATCACTTGTTGACTGCCCAGAACAGGATGAAACAGCGTTATGATCTCCATCACCGTGAGGTCTCTTATGCTGTGGGTGATTGGGTGTGGTTAAAGCTCCAAAGTCATCGTCAACTCTCGGTTCGCCCGGATCACTATCACAAGTTGGCGCCCAGATTTTTTGGACCTTACCAGGTGGTCAGTCAAGTGGGCAACGTGGCATATCGTCTCGCCTTACCAGCAACAGCTAAAATACATGATGTATTTCACGTCTCCATGCTGAAACCTTTCAAAGGGCCTCCTCCATCCACCACACCAGACCTTCCTGAAGATGTATCCTACCCCTCTCCAGAATTTGCACAACCAACTCCTCACAAGATACTGGCTCAACGCTTTGTTCACGGGCACCGGCAGTTCTTGATTCAGTGGACCGGACAGGATCTTGAAGAAGCTACTTGGGAGGATGCTCTGGACTTCCGTCGGGCGCACCCAGATTTCAAGCTTGAGGACAAGCTTGCTGTCGAGGGGGGGAGTATTGATATGGCCCAGCCGCATAGAGTTTATTTTAGGAAACACTGAGTTGATTGGTTGTGATTATTTGGTAGCAAATAGTCCCTTTTTGTAATGGTAGCATTAGTTACCTTATTGAGCATTATACGGCTCTATAGTTTCTATGATTAGGAAAGAGATTGTGGGGAAATAAAAGGGAGAAAGGCAAAAGAGAAAAGGGACATTCTTGTTCCACAAATTCCAGTCTCAGGCGTCGCCAACGATAAACGGCCGGTGGTTCCGTCAACCGCTACCATAGGTCGCTGGCGAGCTATCCCGGTGCCGCCCCAGCCTACTCGATCTGGGCTGCGGCCTGGAACTCGTTCCTATCAATGGGAACACCCATATCATGCACAAAGCGATGCTTATATTCCAATAACTTTGTAAATCATTACCATATTATAGACAAACTTTTATGAAACAAACAAAATGTTGTGTGAATACAATCCTAAACTGCACAAATTTCCAATAAGAAATAGTGAAATACAAACAAATATACATGGCACTGAACTAACCTGCATGCATTTTACACTCTTTGAAAAGCAACAAGTTAACAATCAGAAGCAGCTGCTTTCATGTCCAAAAAATGATAACTGAGAACATCTTATATTACACTAAAACAAGAAAAGACATCAATTGTTCAGAAAAAAAATTATCATGACTCTCAACTAACTTGGAAGTTATTGACTCACCACATTTTCACAAGCTAAAAAATGATTATGCATAGGTAGGGAGCATCCTAAACACAAACCTGTGTAGTATAGCAGTTTGAAAACAAACCATGGATAAAGGGAAAAGTGTCATGCAGTTGCTACAGATGTGTCAACGTCGTAGTTGACATTGTTTTCAAGTCATCCAACTAATCACGGTTAGTCGTCTAGGTCGCCTGGAAGGGCACGATCAGGATCAGTGACCCGATCAGGTGTCCTCCTCGTCCTGGCGTCCAACTAATCATCGACCCAGAGCAATTAGTCATCCGATTAGGCGAGAAACTGACCAGGTTTTACTGGGCTAGGGTTTTATTTGTGGGCTTCTATTTTTGGCCCGTCTACAATAGAGTAAAAGGCACAGCCGCCGCCCCCTCAAAACCCTCTCAACGCTTCTGTTTCCCAGCACCGGCAGCTGCTCGGTCTCCTCTCCAAATCGCTAGCAGCAGTTCCTGTTCACCATCCTGAGATGAACTCCTCATCTGAATGTTCACCCCACCCCCCACCCCCCCCCCCCCACCCCCTGTTAACTCTTTGCTCTTCATTTTCTTATCTGCTCGTCAGTATTTGGCTTCCTTTCATTTCTGTTCTTTGGCACCAAACACTGAATTTGCATATGGAGGACTGGCATATGAACTAAAAAGCTAAGCAAAGAGTTAGAAGACTCTGTTGTTCAGCATTTGGTTGAGAGAAAAACTGGAGTGAATTTGCAGCAGTAAGTACAATTTTTGTTGGTTCAAATGGAGCAATATAACTCGCTATTGCTTGTTGATTTCGTGTATGTCCATACAAAGAAGAGGAACCGACTAGAGAACCAGAGGCTAAATAAATTGGTCTATGCAAGCTACAACAGGAAGATGGAAAATAGGTTTGCAAATCTAAGAGAGATAGGTTTCAAGGGAAAGAGAAGCAACCCGCTGGTGCTTCAAAAGTTTGTGGGAAAATGAATGGGTTGAAGAGTCTGTTGAACCTGATGGTGATAACAACCTATGGGTGCCATGGATGATGCGTTAGGTGCACAGGGTCTCCAGGGCAGAAATTTGCCTAGGACTGCTGTTGCAGGTGCTGGTTCCTCTTCTCATCCACAAATGACCTATGTTAGGACTTAAGACAAGGAAACATTCAAGAAATACAACAGCTCAAGATATTGGTGAAGAAGATGACAGCGATCATTAAGAAGATGCTCCTGCTACAGCTGAACAACAAGTACAACCAGAAACAGCAAGAGCAATAGACCAGGATGAACCTGAATCAGTTGGGAGACGCATTTCACTTGGATGAAGATATGCCGCTCTAGATCACTAGTGAGTGTGTATTTGCTTGTTTAGATGAAGATCTTATTTACATTCAGTATTGCAGTATTGAACTTGGCATGAATATTCAGTTTCAGAGTTTCAGTATTGCCTATTTGCCTTTGTGTACTTTGTACTATATATATACACCAGGACCGATTAGTCGTCCTAATCATGATTAGGCACCTGGTCGGTTCCCTGGAACAACCAGCAAAACATCCGACATGAAAACTATGTCAGATAGAATTTCTTTATGCATTCTTCATATGTAATACTTGCTTAATGTTTCACTAAACATGTGTTGCAGCAGTAACAGTCATCAACATTAGCTACGTTAAAGTTCTTACGGTCTAGAAACAGTATTCATAAGAATATCTTCTCACATTAACTTAATATCTTTGTACAAGCATGCCTTCTCAAGGAAACAAGGACTATCACCAAAATAACAGAACCGCATAAAGTGTTCCTAGTATCATCTATTAAAATATAAATTAACCTGATTAATCATTAACAGAAGAACCCAAGACAGCCAACAAAGAAAATTAAGGGACTAAATATGCAAGTATTTTCAACTGAGAGTGTACCTTCTCAGAAGGCCGCAACTTGTTGCTGGTGAACCCTTCAGAAACAAGTTTATTGACAACATCCCTCAGTCTCTCATAGTCCTCTGTGACATTGTAAACCTGGTGTGAGATCCTCACATACCCTGTCACTGGATCACCATTTTTATCCTTTGTCATCTCCTGTCCTTCCACCCTTCTTGAGTTGTAGTATACCGGCACCTCCACCTGGAAATCCTTTCTCAACATTGTCCTCACTCTCATTGCATCATCATCACTCTCAACGCCAAGGCAACCAGGCATCCCCACCATAACCATGCTACCACACAGTTCCGGAGGTGAGCCAAGAAAAGTCCCCCATGCCTCAGCAAGCATCCTACCCATCTCAATAACTTTCTCATGATTCCGGTTTCGTATAGCCTCAATTCCACCCTCAAATCGATTCACAAAATCTATAGCCTCGGACACAACAAGCTGGGCACTGTAATCCCGCGTTCCAATCCATCCGCTCTCCATAGGCAGCCCATTCCCATACTCATGGGACACAACAGGGTGATGGAGTTGGGAGGCTATCGGGTCATCCTTGCGAGTATGCAAAAAGGCCACAGCAGGGGGGCAAAAGAACCACTTATGAAGGTTGCTTGTATAGAAATCGGCTCCAATGTCGCGCACGTCCACAGGCACCTGCCCAATAGAGTGGGCAGCGTCAACAAATACCTTGTCAACGCCCTCTTCTCGACAGATGGCGACGAGCTCCTTGACTGGGATGACGACACTGGGCATGGAGGTAATGTGGTCGATGACTGCGAGCCTGACCCTACGCCCTCCTTCCTTGGCGACCGCGAGCGCAGCACGGAACTCGGCAATGATTGCGTCGGCCGAAGCGACGGGGAATGGGAGGGGCACCTCGACGACGGTGGCCCCCGCGCGCGCGACGTACGCGTGGATGGACTTCTTGACCGCACCATAGGCGTAGTGGAGCATCAGCACCGCATCCCCGCGCGCGAAGTGACCCTCGGCGAAGCTCCAGGCTGCGTGCTGCAGGACGATGGCGGCGGCCGTGGTGGCGTTATCGACGAGGGAGACCTCGGAGACGTCGCCAGCGCCCACCACCTCGGCGACGGCGGCGCGCGAGCGGAGGAGGCCCTGCTGGAGAACGTGGAAGTAGAAGGCGTCGGGCTGCGCGAGGAAGAGGCGCTGCCAGTGGGCCTGCGCGGCGAGGACCGAGGCCGGGCAGCAGCCGAAGCTGCCGTTGTTGATGCGCGCCACGGCTGCGTCGTGGTGTGCGAACTCGACGCGGATCTCGGCTACCGAGATCACCGCCCGCGGGCGCTTCGACGGGGACGGGCCGTTGCCGTGTCCGTTGTCGTTGCCGTGCCCATTCACGGCCGCGGCCGCGTCGTCAGGGGCCGGGTCCGACGCCATCGCCGGTGCGCTAGGGTTGGCTGGCCTGGATGGGGGAAGAGAGAGGCAGAATGGAGAGTGATACGAGACAGACAGTGCGCGTGCCTGTTGAGGATGGATCAGGGTCGCCACTCGAGGCGGTCCGCGACGGGCCGGATTTGGGCCTCCCAGGTTCCTCAGCCGTTCGCCTGCGTCGTCTGCTGCGTGGACGGGCGCGGCGAGGGTCCCACGGCCCATCGACTGCGAAACGGCCGAAAGGCCGTAGAAAACAGGAGGCCACGCCTGCAACCGGGGTGCGGCACCCACGACGAGTCTACGACATCGCTGATGGTTTGTTTGGGCGAGTATTCATCTAGTACACATGGATCGAAAGGGACTAGTCGGTTGCTCGTGTGTTATGATGGTTCATACAGTATCCACATAAATTATTTACCAAAAAAATCTTAAGATTTTTTATTGATTATCTCTGCTCTTCGCATAATTTTTTTTGATTTGACTAACCGAATCGACATAGTGGTAAAGGAAAGGCCATGTAGACAGACGATGCTGAGCCATCGAATGGGTACCATAGTCAGCAAATCAAGGACCCCTATCCCTCGCTCCACACTTCTAAGGTTTCGTAGAGCATGAAGGGAAGGGAAGATGCAGTCATACATGTTCGTTGCCGGAGAAGGACACGACGAAGACATGGACATATACCGCTAGATACATACAGAGAGAGAGAACGCAAGCGGAGAAAGAAGCCAGTCAGAGCAGCTTCAAACCGAGAGGCACCCGCACCAGGCGTCAGTCCGAAAAGAGTGAAAGAATGCGAGTGCCTTCCAGCCCTGGACCCGCCGAGGCGACACAATACCACCACCAACTCCGTAGCATATGCCGACTGCTGCCGCGCTACGAGCCTTGGTTGTCCAATATCTCAGATCTAGACTCGTCTTTGCCAAGATAACCTAAGCGTGGTAGACGCCATCGTATCCTCCTCAGCAGCACGCACGAAGAAAAGCCATGAGTAAGATCGACTCGCCCGTACCCGCGTCGATGAGCATTGGTCGGCTCACGGCTGTGACCGTGGGCAGGGGCAGCAGGTCGGGGAGGAAGAACATGGCGAAAGACGGGAAAACGAATGGGACGTCCGACGACGGCGAAAACGATGGTGCATGCATGCTGTGAAAACACCCTCGTGGACGTGCAATAGCCACTACGCGGGTCGGTATTGGTGTCGGGGCTGTTGTCGGACGAATACGGGGAGGAGGCGCCTGCTCCCACGTCCTCTGCCGAGAATGGATGGCGTGGAGGCGGAGGCATGAGGGGATAGACAAAAGAAGCAGGATGACGAACGAGGTGACGACAACTGAGGCGAGGACCATCATTATCGTGTGGAGGTATAGATGGTCAAATGGGTCGTGTCTGGCGGTCTGGTCCAGGGCACGACCCATTTAATAGTGCCTAGGCCAGCCCGACACTATCGTCGTGTCGTGCTTGGGCCGTAGCCTCGGCCTGTAGTGCTGATCCGGCTCGGCACGATTATATTTTTTATTTTATAAAACTCGTATATACATATATACAATTTATATTCAATATTAAAAATAATTAACCATGATGTTCTATTAAATGGCTTCACTTTGTGGCTCTTGCCCTTCTTCCATCAAGGCTAGGGTTCGAACCTCACCTCCTTCGCCACTTTTTTTTAATATTTTACGCTAATTTAACCACTCGACTGGCTAACGGGCCGGACGTGGAGGTTGTGTGCATGGAGGGATGCAGCAGGTTAATTTAAGATAGATGTAAGGGGTTATTTGTAAAAATATGACGTAGGACGACCGTTGAAACTGGTGCTTTAAGTATAGTAGAGATTAGTCGGTTGTCCGTGCGTTGCGACGGCTCACAGCAATACCCACGTAAATTATCTATCAAAAAGATCTTAATATTTTTATTAATTGTCTCCGCTCTTTGCATATTTTTTATTTGACTAACTGATGTTATTGTTTACTTCATCCAATATGTTTTGGTATAACACAGCCAATAAAGTGAGTGATTAGAAAAGAGTTCATAACGACTAACTAAACAAACAGAGATTATAGAATAACATAATTCCATCATACAGATACCAAATAATAGGAAGTTTGTGAGCTCATGTTTCTAAAATAAGTCACATGAACTCAAACTTATAAAAAAGATACATCAAAGTATGAAGTGTTTGCTAAAGTCAGGCATCAATAAAAACTTGATACGCTCCATACAAATTATGGTACTTCGTAGCAATTACTAACGATTAAAACCAATAAATAATCTTTCCTTTTTACTATTAGTGTGACAAATTATTGCTGCTCCATCCAATTCAGCAACCTCAAACAACATGGAGTCCATTGTGCCAATGTGGTCTCAGAAACGAGCTAATGCATGCAAGAGCCAAGAACACAAGGGATGAGCACCCTGTGGTAGTGTCCGCATGGGTCTCAAAATCCTAACACATATTTTGCAGGATCCATGAGCCATCATCAGAAGAAAACAAACCATGTATAGACAATAAATAAAGTATTAACACACACAAATTATGTTCAGTCCTTAGCACAACAAAAAACTAACACCCAAAACAACAGAGGAACAACACAATAATTTTTGCAATGATAGAAGGATGGGTGACAGGTACATAGAAGTGGTAGAAGTATACCGAGTCGACACATGGTAAGGGAAAGGCCATGTAGACAGGCGATGTCGAGCCATCGAACGGATACCATAGGCAGCAAATCAGGGACCCCCATCCCTCGCTTCCCCCACTTCCAAGATTTCGTAGAGCAGGAAGGAATGGAAGAGGTGGGCATACATGTTCGTTCCCAGAGAAGGACACGACGTGGATCTGGGCATCTGGAGGCGACATAGGTAGTATACCGCTAGATTCATATAGGGAGAGAGCACGCAAGCGAAGAAAGAAGCCCAACCGGAGCAGCTCCAAACCGAGAAGCATCTGCGCCAGGCGTCAGTCCGAGAAGGGCGAGAGAATGTGGGTGCCTTCCCTGCCCGGGACCCGCCGAGGCAACATAACACCTCCACCAACTCCATAACATATGCCAACTGTTGTCGTGCTATGGGCCTTGGTTGTCCAATATCTCAGACTTGGACTCTTCATCGACAAGATAACCTAAGCATGACAGTGCCACCGTGTCCTCCTCGGCGACATGCACGGAGAAAGGCTAGCAGCAAGACTGACTCGCCCTGTTCCCGCGTCGACGAGCGTCGGTCAGCTTGCGACTGCGACCGTGGGCAGGGGTAGTAGGTTGCGGAGGAAGAGCAGGGTGAAGGCCGGGAAGACGAACGGGACGTCTGACGACGGCCAAAATGATGGTGCACGTATGCTGTGAAACGTCCTCATGGATGTGCAATAGCCACTACGCGGGTCATTGTCAGGACTGGTGCCGGACGAATACGGGTAGGAGGCGCTTGCTCCCATGCCCTTTGTCGAGAATGGGGTGGCGCGGAGGTGAAGGCATGAGGAGAGAGAGAAAAGAAGCAGGATGACGAACGAGGTGGCGGCAACTGAGGCGAGGACCATCATTATTGTGAGGAGGTATAGATAACCAAATGGGTCGTGTCTGGCGGGCCGGTCCGAGGCATGGCCCATTTAGTAGTGTCTGGGCCAGCCCGACACGAGCGTTGTACCATACTTGGGCCGTAGCCTCGGGCCATAGTGCTGGCCCGACCCAACACGATTATATATTTTTATTTTACAAAAAACCATATATATATACAATTTATATTCAATATTAAAAACACTCGAGTATGATATTCTACTTGTTAGATGACTTTACCCAGTGTCTTCCGTTCTTCTTCCATCATGGTGTGGATTCGAACCCCACCTCCTGCATTGCTTTTTAACATTTTACGCTGATTTAACCAAATGGCCCGACGGGCTAACGTGTCTAGGCCGGAGCTACGGCCCGTCGGCATTGGGCCTAGCGGGCCCGTGTTGGGCCACGGTTTGGCCATTTATATGCGGATGTGTGGTTTGGGACGTGGAGCTAGTTGCGCAGAGGAGACGGACGTGCAACTGGTTAATTTGAAATAGAAATAGATGTGAGGGGTTATTTGTAAAAAGATGACGAGGAACGACTGTTGAAACTGGTGCTTTAATATAGTAGAGATAGAGATAGAGATAGAGAAGAGATAGAGATTAAGATATAAATTAAACTAATTTACACCTAATCTACCTCAACTCATATTTATTAGGGTGAATACTAGTCTATCCAAACATAGCCTGAACGACGTTTGGTTGGTTGGTTTTCTTCTTTGACTTGAAAACAAGGAGACTTTTCAGTGACAAACTCTGTGCTCATTTCCTAGTGTAGTATCCAAACATATTTATTAGTTTGAATATGCCTCACTTCCTAGCGTAGTATTCTATTACAATTGGACTTAAACAAATATGATTTAACGTTTTGAGTTACCTATCACATTAAAAATATGTAAACCAAACAACACCTTAGACTTAACTCACAAAACAAAATTAGTTAAAGAAAAACTTAAAAACAAAATTACAAATAGGTGTAGCAACAAAACATTGCTTGTATGTTTGGATGAGTTAGACATATTAATTGGGCTAAAATAGCTTAAATTAGTTGGGATTATATAGCTAGCTAGGTAATAGCTAATCAAAAGTTTGGGTAAAAATAGCATATCTATTAGCTCTCTTGTTGATACACTGTGGTTTTTTAGCTCTTCTTAATTCTAAACTTGTCCTGAGAGCATAATTGATTGGTCATATTTAGCATTTGGTTCGACCATGGCCATGGGATACATTAGTTGATGTTTGGTTGGCTACAACAGGGATAAAGCCTTGTTGTGCACGTGTAAGGGTGCCCCTTCCAGCAAAACAAAAATGGATTCCATCTCTAGCGAGCTAGGGTCACACATGAGGCACCAGAAGATAGAGATTGGTGCAAGACGAGAGGTCAACCAAACAACATCTCATTGTGGCTTGCCTAAATAAACAGGCTCCTCCGGTGAGCGCAACATAGCTAGCTACTAGGGGCCTGGCTGGCTTGTGCAGTCGTGACTAGGGCCGGAAAAAAGCTCAAGCTCGACGGGCTGACTCAGGCTCGTAGCAGCTCAGCTCGGCTTGAACCGACTCGACGCTCAGAACGAGTCCGAGCCGAGCCGAGCCTGTTTTTGTGGCTCGTGAAAAGAGCGAGCCAGCTCGGCTCGGTTCGCTGCAGCTCGCGAGCTGGCTCGTGGCTCCACCCAACAACAATTTGTTACATAAAATCATAGTGAGTTGACAATTAATTTATGTTATTTGAGATTACTATACAAAATTAATCTATTATCTATATTATATTAGTGATATATCTATTTTACTAATTTAAAATATGTTATTTAAAATATTTTTAAGATTTTATATTATAATTTAGAGAGCAGATCTACATTTATGGGTAGGCTCGTTGGCTCGGCGAGGCGGGCCGAGCCTCTCTTGCAAGCTCGCCAGATGGGTGAGCCGAGCTCGGCTCGTTGCATGAACGAGCCGCAGCGAGCCGAGTCGAGCCTCGGCTCGTTTCCAACCCTAGTCCTGATTGTCAAGGGAAGGGAACCAATCGCGCCCAACTAAGCTTGACTCAACTATAAATTTATCATACTCTTAATGGTTTGTTCGGTTAGGGATGTATTGAGAGAATTAAGAGGAGATTAAACCTCTTTCTATTCAATTTTGAATAGGAAGCGATTTAATCTCTCTTAATCCCCTCTAATCTATCTGCAACCGAATAGGGCCTAATGAATGGATAATAAATAGAGAAAAGTGTTTTTCTGTTGTAAGTCATGTGATCCTCGAAAGTTTTTCTACTTTTTCACACTTGAATTTTTTCATGCTACCTCCCTCGTCCTACCCTCCTCACCAACTTTGACTAAGTATGGACGTATGGTTAAGGATATCAAGATTTACTTTAGGGATGGTTTCGTGATAAAGAGATTGAAGAGAAAATAAACTAATTTTTCCTCAATCTCCATCAATCCATCTCTCTGGTTACCAAACTAGCCCTTAGGTTTAGAATTTTTCGGATTTGATGATTTAGAATGAGACTATAAGGAGGAAAGATAGTTCGGGGTTAGTAGTTGAAATGATGAATATAAGTTTTGGCCGAGGAAACACTCTTTCACGGATAATTGGTGCTCAAAAGTAAAATGATCAAAAGTAAAAGCAAGCTTATGTGGAAGCAACTAGTAACAAATGGAAAATGTTAAAGGCTGACTAGTAGTGTAGCACTATGCGATAAATGATAGTCACTGCTCAATTATTAAAATTGGTTGCTTTGGACACGACACTGATAGAGTATCACTGCCGGTGATTACTTCACGACAATGATAGATGCATAACATATCATCTCTACTACTCTATATGTCTCTAACGTGGGCGTCCACATGCTTCACCATGCCCCGTCTGCGCGGACCACGCCTTCACTCGCGATGCCCTTGCCCTGCTCGCGTCCGCCGCCACGACCGCTGTGTCATCCCCGCCTTCCCCCCGCTCGTCCCCTCCGGTCATCCCGCCTCCCCCACGCCGCACACACCCCACCTCTGTCATACGCGCCCCGCTCGCCTGAGATCTGCTGCAACAGACGATGTCTCCCCCGCGATACCACACCCCCACCTCGGCGCACCCCCTCGCCCCCGTCTTCGAAGAGGTCGTGACCCTGCCACCATCCTCAGTGCCACCACCTCGCCCCCGTCCTCGGAGCCGTCGTCTCCCCCCATCCTCGGACCAGCATACACCATCTCGTCCTCGCTCGATGGCAACAAGGAGGAGGATGGATCCACGAGCACCCCGAGATCTGTTGCTGCCACTCCCACGCAGCTCTTGCTCGCAAGATTTGTGTGCGGGTTGATGGCCTCCTCGGTGAGATCTCGCCATCCGCGCTCTGCTCCATCGGCGGCGTGCCCCTGCTTGCCCTCACCTGCCTGCCCTTTCCCCCCGCGCGCATGGAACAAGGCCATGCCCCCGCGGCCCCGCCTGGCCCCTCGCTCGCGTGCGCATGGAACCAGGCCGTGCCACCGCCTACCCTCGCACGCGCATGGAACCACCCATCCCCTACCGTCCATGCCCACATAGCACATCAGCGAACCTCTCAGCCATGAAGCACGGGACGCGGCCAGCGCCGCACTCGCGCTCGGCGACAAAGTCAGTCGCCTTGGCAACTGATGATGGCAGCTCTAGCATGCGGTCATCACTGTCAACCTGCCCTACGAGGTCGAGGAGGGAGAGGGAGCAGGACATCATGCCCCTGGCGACCCAGGCGCCAAGGTGGAAGGTGCCGGCGAGGAGGTCCTTCTCCCTCACTTTTTGATTTTTTGCATTAGATTAGACCTTTTTCTTAGGAAGTTGTATCTGCTAGAAGAACTATGAATTGACATGTTGTCAAAGTCTTCGCTTCCCATGAAAATGCATACTCTCAAGGTATGTGTCGACACCGTGACCCGTTCAGATCCTACATACTCCAACATCAGTCATTTGGCCCTCCTGTGATTTGGGGCTCAGTGTCCTATTAATATCACATGCAGAGACCTTCCCTTATGGGGTCTGATAGTTGCAGATCTCGAATCTCAGACAGGCATTGCCCAGCGCAGCGCAGGTGTACCAACTCCTCTACTTCACTGAACATGTTCATCTGTAAGGCTTTCACTTGCTTTGTGAGGTCCTCATTTGTATGCCCCAAAACAGTGGCTGGCTGAATTATTCTTTCTTTTGTTTATGTGCCGATGTCATTTCATTAGTTATGTATGAATTGGAAATACGCAATGGTGCTTCTATGAAAAATGCATGTAGACTTGTTCTGACTGTGCCAAGGATCTGAAGGTGTGTCCCATATGCTAGAGGGCGATCTCCACACGACTGAAGCTCTACAGAAACACCATCAGTTGAAGGGGGGTGGCAGGAAGACTGTAAAACTACTTTGTCTGGTGGGTTACTTTTAGTATTTGAATGTGGGGATTTTGAAATGGGAATTTAGGCGCTATGGGATCAGGTTCCTGTTTCCCATCTTATGGTTAAGGAAACAACCAAATCTATACGCGTGAGCATTAGGTGTTTGTTACATGGGCCTAAACTTCTACTGAAAGAGTTTGAGGATTTGTAGTCTTCAGCACCCTTGGAATGTTAAATCCATTAACCTATGATGAAAAAAGGTAGGCCTTGGAGAGTGAATTCGGTTCTTATTTGAAACGTGCATGTTGTGTCAGTACACTAATAATTTTGAATGCCAGGTTGTACTTTTTATGAAGATCCAAAATTTATTGGACCAAAGCTTCAGCTTGCAATAGCCGGTAAGCTCTAATCATATTTCATGGTCAACATAGTTGATTCATTAACTCATTATGTGCTGAAGAACTGACTGAATTTAGTAAAATTGTAGACCTGCATATTGTACATCTTCATGAGCATGTTGATACATAGTATGCAAGATCTAACTACTCAAGGTACGAGTACACATGTGTTGGTAGAGCTACATTTTAGTGCATGAGAAGTCTGATGAGCTACTCAATCTTAACAAAGTTTTATACTATAACAAGTGTGTGGTTCACTTACTTTGAAGATGATAAGAAACAAGATGCTCCACTTACATCAGACGGTTTGTTTTTTCTTCTTCTTAGACAGACAGTACGATCAGGAGACGTTGAAGTCGAAGGACAACATTTTCAGATAATAATGACAAGCAGTTCTTTTTTGCATATATATGTTGAAAAAAGGCCCGTGAAGCCCGCATTGCTCGTATCATTTTCATGCACGTAAAAGAGGATGTGTAGGCCGTCATTGCCATGTTATTTTTGCTTGGTATAGACCTGCAGTGCTATCACCGAGGTCACTAGGCTATATGCTTATTTGAAGTCCAAGAAAAAGGGGAAGTAGCTATAATCACGGCTGAGAGAATCATGTATACCAGAATATATATTCAACACTTGAAAGAATCGATGATAAACCATCATATTTTAGCTGAACCAAATTACTAGTGCAAATGAAACTGTGGAGCTGTATTCTGGTAAAGGAATGTAACCATCCATAGAGCAAATGAGCATAGTCATAATCAGTTGGAGGGGGTGATTCAGGCTGTTGGAGGAGGTGAGGGACTTGAATTTCTACATGCATTCACTTGTTATAGTTGTTGAGCTACTAAAGATGCAAACATTGTGTATTTACATATATTGTTGTACTGGAGCAAATCTTTGTCCACTGGAAAAGGTTGCGGTTAACAGTCACCAACAACATGTCACCCTAATGCTTGAGCATGGGAGATGCAGCCAGAGTTCTAGGCCACTTTATGTAACACCCCTGGTGTTACTGTCACTAAAACTTGAGCATAACACCATGAGCATTAGCATATCAAGTGTTTGTCACACCTAGAATACATCCACTAGGTAAAAAGTTCAAATAAGTTGTACTGATATGACATGATGTGTGGTGAACCCTAGAGTCAAGTACTTAACCCTAGATTTGGGATTATGGATATAAGGGAAGCCCAAACATGTGAAAACTTCAAAAGATATGAGAAATGATCATAGGATGTCACATTTAATGAACTTTGATAGCACCAAAACCCTAAATATGTCAAAACCCTAAAAAGACCCCTAGAAAACCCTAAATTGAAACCCTAGGGGGCTATGTGTAAATTTTGTACACTTTTGGACCAAAGTGCAAAAACCAAGGTATTAGGGCACCTCAAATCATATGTTTCACACATTTGAGGGTTTGCAAATCAAACCATGAGATTTGGGCTTATTTGCAAAAAGTCACTCTATACCTCTCATGTGTCTAAGTCCCAAAATCAGTTGAATAGGGCTGACTTTGGAACTCTGTATTTCTAAAAATACAAGGAATTTGCCTAGGGTCAACACATCAAACTTATAGAGCTATCATAGGAGTACAACTTTGCTTATGTGATTAAGCCTTGATCACATGCAAAATTTGGAGTAAAGTGAGGACAAAGTCGGGCTGTCAGTTAGCCCTAAGTCTGAATCCTTATTAACAGTGAAGTTGGATGAACTTAGAGCTCGATTTTTAGTAAGATCCTGTGACTATTTGATGGTGGACGCTATAACAAAGTTAGAAAGGGATTATAGGGTAACAATTTCCTTGCTGGCCGAAGATCGAGTTGTTACACAAAAATTGAAGAACGAAGCACTACAAATCGCTCTGTCAGAACCACTGATGACTAGCGCGATGGTACAGTGATTGGATCAGATCGCCTAGTTCAGTGTACCTCGCCGCCGGTGATCCTGCGCCGTGATCGTCGTCGCCGTCGCGATTCGTGCTCAGTGGAGTGCAAATAACTCTTAAGGGTAAGAAATATCACATCGTGGATGAACTCAGGCCACTATTCTGCTCCGGCCACCATGTCCGCCTGACTCACGTCCAATTCAGATAAGATCGCCGGAGTCGGTCGCCTATCGACCGCGCGCCACGTGCTTAGGCACCTTACCACGTCGTAGTAACTCGTGTTTCGCCTATCCGTTGATCGCCGGTGAGCTCGCCACGGTATAAGCCACCTATTCCTTGCGACAGTACTCTCCCCTCTCTCCGGCCGTCACCACGCCATCTCCAATTCATGGGCCACCGCCCCCAGATCCTATAAATTGAGTGTGCCATCAACTCCGCTAGGTAGTCAAGCACCCAATCCATCAACTCGTGCCTCAAATCATCCATGAGAGCTCGCTAATTTGAAACTTTCCCCAAATCGGTCCAGAGCACCGCGCTGAGTGACCTCGCCGTGGCCAACGCGTTACAGGTCTGTTCACACCCCCTGTTACCTCGTTTCAATGCTCTGATATGCCCGTAATGCTTCCCGACCCAGCCAATTGAGCTAGGACCCATTGGATCACCGGGAACGCTCCATGCTATCCTTTGATCGCGCTGTCACCGTGGGCAGTGTGATTAAGAGCTCAAACCTTGCAATTAATTGAGCGAAAATGGTCGTTTAGGGTTGAATTTGGTGTCAATCAAAGGGAAGAGCTAGTCGTTGCCTATTCTGGCCAGTACGAGCTCGCCAGAGCTCATCCTATCGCCGTTCGCCGTCAGGGATCGCGAGTTGTAAAGAATAGAAAGGGGAGGGGCCTATTCGAAAATGTCAGTGACACAACTAAATAGTGCGCAGGGCTCTTCACCAGTTATTCAAACCGCTGAGGGCCTCTGTTCAAATCTGTCGTGCAGGCGCGCGCACGCGAGCGCGTTCTGCCTGTACTGGGCTGGCTCGGGCCAGATTGAGCCCAGTACTGTTGATACTTTTTCCTTTTCTTTTTCTACCAGACTTTGGAAATCCATAGCAAATTCTAGAAAAATGTTAAAAATATGAGATCAATTTTGTTAGACTCCTCAATTTCTATATTATTTAATAAAAATAGTTTTTGGATTTTTAGTATTTAAAAGGGCTTAAACCTATACCTCTGGAATTTTAAAAATTATTTAGTAACTCCAAAAATCACCAAACTTTTTGGATAAGCTTTAAATGATATTTATAAACCGTGGGTGAAGTTTGGTATGATTTGGACAATGTTTGATACCTAAACCCCAAAACCCTAATCTTCTAAATAGTGCTTGCCCTATGAAATAAAATACTAACTCCAAAAACCCTAGTTTCCTGGAGTACCATGAAGGAAAATTGTATTCAAGATACAATTTGATAAACCTTTTCCATTACTGCATTTTCATAAGCATTACATAAGCATTCATGGTTATATGTGGTTATATATAGAGAACGAAGAAAAAATAGTTGCTGAAGAAGGAGTTACACCACCACCACCTGAAGACCCACCTGCGGGGAACTGCTTTTATTTCGATATTTGTGGAGCAGAGCCCGACTCTCCTATAACACAAGGCAAGCCCCGGTGCATTTTGCCACCTCCTTGCTATTTTAAAATTTTTCTCACTTGCTTGATGCATTAGGTGTTAGGAGTTGTGTGCTAAACAATTAATGCATTTCCTTCCTTGGAAAATTTATTACTTTTCCTTGATCACCTGTTTTATTAAAAGGTTTTTCTAATGCTTAGTCTTGCTCTAGAAAACAAAATGTTTTGTTTTGACAAAATATGATGCTTCAAGTGGGATGGGATGTTTTCAAAGATAAAACTCGATGGTGGATCCATCATGGCCATGATGGGTTCAACATCGAAAAAGATGTACCTCTGACAGGTACCAAACTTTGGGTTTAAATGTTAAAGCTGAGACCGGGCGGGTGACTTGCACGAGAAAAGAGTGCCGGTATAGTGTCTCCGTCTGAGTCGATTGAGGACCGTGCTCGATGTGGGCCTGCTGACCGAGGACCCTTTAACTGGTCACATGCCTCATCATGGGTAAGCTTTGCCTCGGGCAGACTAATACCAGAATAAGACAACACGCAATGGGAGTGGAGAGATGGCGAGAGTAGCATGTACCCTCCGTGGCACGAGGCTGGACGGTGGTGTATCTGTGCTCTCGGTTGGCGTGAACCTGATCTGGTCTTAAGAACCCCGGTGGCGAGTTGACATATGCAAGGGTTAAGTGCTACATATGTCATGTGATTGGAGATCCTCAGCTGAGTATTAATCGATTCGGATCGTCGTTACTTCTCGGACATGAAGACTTGGTCACTGACTTACACATAGTTTCTAGTAAACTAAAAGGGATGATAAAAGATGGCTAGTTTAGGCCAAGTGCTTGAACTAGGATAGAAAGAACTCTAGATTCAGGTAATAACTTAACTTGCTAATAAAACTGTATTTTTAAGGGTCCACTGTTAGTAAGCATTTTTGCAAACAACGTCTTGATTCTTGATTAAAGCCTTTTCTTGACTCCCTCCAAGCCAACATATCCTTGAGAGTCTTTTATTTTTACGGGTAAGACTTGCGAAAGTACACTTCGTACTCAGGGTTTTCGAACCCATGTTGTAGGTGAGGAAGCAGCAAACTTTTGTTGCTTCTGCTCTAAGGTGGTGCCAAAAGAAGAAACTCAAGAGTGAAGCCTCAGGAGGATGTTGTCCTCCTTCTAAATGTTATACTTTTATGTGGGAGGTGTTTTTGCCTCCCAGGGTTGTAATAATAGTACTTCTGCACTTTTATATCACTGGTCTGTAATAATAACGCTTGTTGGGGGCCTTCGGCTCTCGAAGGTCCTCAAAAACATAGTTTGACAATGTTTTCCGAGTGTAATATGTGAACAGGCACCTTCGGAGTCAGGTCACGGATATACAAGAGCAGGGTTAAGACGAAGCTTGACTAGAATGAAAAACGATCATGACGAAGGATAAGACGATCACGAAGCTATGTGCAGAAAAGCTTCGGCGTAACGACAGAAAAGAGGAACTGACTTAAAGATGAAAAGCCAAATTGGACCTTGAAGAATTACTATAGAGTTATTGATAAATGTAAGGGGTATCAATGTAATTTTACAAGGACTGCGTCCCGTGCCTATAAAGAGGTGAATAGTACTCCCGTACTGTTCACGCTGACTTGGCATACGCTTTTTTGCATCACGACTATACCTTTACTTTCCATCTATCTGAAGGTACATTTGTAATTTGTTTTTATGAATTTGGTAATAAAAATAAGTTGATGATAATACTCGTATCATTACTCGTGTTTTATATATGTGTGCTCCTTTTTACCATCTATCAATCATACGAAGGTCTTTTCTTTTGTAACCTTCGTCCAAGATTCATTATATCCGAAGGGACATAATGTTTTTAAGGACGAAGGAGTTTAACATTTAACACTTTTTATGTTGCCTTGTTCTTAATTCTTAGCATTTGAGAACAAGTCCCCAACAACGCTCTTTCTATATTTTAATATACATTAAGTTACTGTAATTGCTTCCACTTATTCGTTCCTCCGATGTGTTGTAATATCTGCGTGACGGGTGAAACGCTCTTGGGCAAAGAAAGGATACAGATACCGAACTTGTCGAGTAATTAGAAGCATCTACAGGGTTGTCCGAGGTTCGCTAGACAAGGACAACTGTAGGTGGGCCTAATGACTTGGGAGGTTCCGTCACAGCTGGTATTGGAGCGAAGCCCATCTCTTCAGATATTATGAGGCATTTCAAAAAGAATTTTTAAATACTTATCCAAGAAAATTTCTTTCGTTCTCACCTTGCCATTTTCTGAAGTACTTATCTTATAAGACCAGGGAACATAGTGCAATGTATAGGAGGTTGGGAGTCAACGAAAGTTGATTCCGTAATTATGCATGCATCATGTTTAAAAACTATATTAATAGAGTTTTACCCCTTATGGAGATATGCCGCCGCGCATGAAGAAAACCGCGCGTAAGTCCACTGGACCTATTGGCGTACCTCGGCATCAATTGGCTCCATGACATGAAGAAAGCAGCAGCGGCAGTAACGACCCCATTGGAGACTTAGAAGCCCAGGTGGAGCAGCTTCGGACGGAGCTACGTCACTGAAACAGGGTGTGGGTAGAAGATGGTCAGCGTATGAATGAGTTAAGAGCTGACGTCAGATGTTTGCAAGACGAGCTTGCTGAACGGGATTTGGTAATCGATTGGGTTGTCAATTCACGTTCGATTGCTTGGAACCGGGAAGCTAAAGCTTGGGCTCGCGTAGATGAGCTCAGTACGACTCTTGACAACTTGTAGGTATATTGTAATACTCTGCATGAGGTAGTGCATGAGCTGTATGGCCGACTACACCCGGACGTGCCCACTGATGTTGCTGCAACAGAAGCTGGACCCTCTGGAACAGCAGGCGAAGGACTTGGTGGGGAATTGGACCTTTTCAAGCCCCCTCCTTCTATGAACCTAGCTGACGAGTGGTCCCCTACGACAGATACTGAAGCAACCAAAGACGATAAAAACTATAGTAGTATAGTTTAGATATAATACTAATGTAAATAGGTAATAAAGTCATGTTGTACAATTGAGTCTGTATCATTACATCTTGGTAATGTAAAATGATGGTATATATCGGCATGTTATATTTTTCCCAAATGTTTCTTTGCCTCAGATGCCATCCAGGACTCGTGCGCATGACAGTGCAGGTACTTCCCATGGTCGGGAAGACACGCCCAATCCACCGCCTATACCGCCAACATTGGCCGAGGCTATCGCTGCCTTGGTCAATGCGACCGCCGACAACACCCGCTTTTTACGTGAAATGGCGGGAAATCAATTCCAGCAACCTAGCGGAAGGGCTTATCCGCAGGGACCGCGTGAGACTTCATATCTGGATTTCTCTGAAACGCGTCCCCCACTCTTTGTTAAATCTGAAGACCCTCTTGAAGCCGACAAGTGGATAAGGGTTATAGAGCAGAAATTTGGACTAATCCACTGTACCGAAACCCAGAAGCTGTTGTTCGCTGCCCAACAATTAAGGGGCCCTGCTAGTACCTGATAGGGAAATTATATGGCAATTCAACCAGCCGGACATCAGGTCGCGTGGGATGAATTTAAGTTAGCATTTCGTGAGCACTATATCCTAGAAGGAGTGCTACACATGAAACAGGAGGAATTTATGCGACTCAAACAAGGAGGAGATACTGTCATGCAGTATCTCAACAAGTTTAATCATCTATCCCAATATGCAATTGATCAAGTAAATACTGACCTGAAAAGAAGAATTGCTTCATGAGAGGCCTCAACGACCGGCTTCAAAGAAAAATGGCCACCTACCTAGATCTCTCATACAGCAAGGCTGTCAGCACGGTGCTGGCAGTAGAAGCTAAGAACACAGGCCAAGGAAAATCGAAGGGATTCGGAGGTGAAAAGTCCTATCAGGGACATGAAAAGTGACCAAGGTTGGTAATCCAACCTTTCAATCAAAACCGTTCTTCACCTCGTCCACCCTCCTACCCATTTAAATAGCCTGTCTTCATTCGCCCTGCTACTACCCCCATTTCTACAAGTCAGCCGAGTGCCCCTGTTGCTCGTTTCCCCGCCCTCCCTAGTTCCTCAACTGCCTGCTTCAACTGTGGGAAGTCTGGTCATTTTATCAAAGACTGCCCATATCCAAAGCAGAATAAGTCCAACAATCAATAGAACTCAGGGAGCTCAAATCAAGGCAAGGGAAACATGGCAAATAATTCAGCAGGCAAGAATATCAAGAAAACTAGGCGAATATAGTACACTCAAGTAGCCACTACATCGGAAGGAGAGCCGGTTATGATGGGTACGTTTCTTGTGGCCAATCACCCAGCAGTCATTCTCTTTGATTCTGGTGCTTCGCAAACATTCATAAGCAAGAAATTCGTGGAAAATATTGCATTCCTTGCATTGAATCAAGGGAAGGGTTTATTATTCATTCGCCTGGGGGACAAATATTTACTAAAGAAGTGGCCTTCAATGTGCCAGTAACATTGGCTGAACAGGATTTCCCCACCAACATGATTGTTCTAAAAGGACAAGATATAGATGTAATTCTGCGCATGAATTGGTTAGTCCAGCACAAAGCTATCCTCAACACTGACTTAAGAACCATCAGGTTGAGCTATGGCCAGGAAGAGGTTTTCTTGTCCATCCCTATAGCTGTCCTAGCCAAATCTTTTGGATGGGTCTGTGAAGCTATCATACCAGAAATCCAAGATATTCCGGTAGTATGTGAGTTTCCGGACGTCTTTCCTGAAGATCTGCCTGGATTACCTCCGGAAAGAGATGTAGAGTTTGTAATTGAATTGAAGCCTGGTACGACCCCTATTTCTAGAAGATCGTACCAAATGCCTCCAAATGAGTTGGCAGAACTCAAGACTCAATTACAAGATCTACTAGAGAAGGGATTCATCCGGCTCAGTTCATCACCTTGGGGATGTCCCGCAATCTTTGTCAAGAAGAAGGATCAAACGCTTCGGATGTGTGTGGACTACAGACCCCTTAATGAGGTCACCATCAAGAATAAGTACCCTTTTCCCCGGATTGATATCTTATTCAATCAGCTTACCGGAGCTCGGGTATTTTCCAAAATTGACCTCAGGTCAGGCTATCATCAGATCCATATTCGACCCGAAGATATACCCAAAACCGCATTTACAACGCGGTATGGATTATTCGAATATTTGGTTATGTCCTTCGGTTCGACAAATGCTCCTGCCCACTTCACATATCTAATGCACTCGATGTTTATGCCCGAGTTAGACAAATTTGTGGTGGTCTTCATTGATGATATTCTGATATATTCCAAGAATGAAGAGGAGCATGCTACACATTTAAAGATCGTATTAACACGCTTAAGGGAACATCAATTATATGCTAAATTCAGCAAGTGCGCATTTTGGCTGGAGGAAATCCAATTTCTGGGACACATATTGTCTGCAAATGGGATTGCAGTTGATCCCAGCAAGGTCAAGGATATTCTAGAGTGGAAACCACCAACCACTGTACATCAAGTGCAAAGTTTCCTTGGACTGGCTAGCTATTATCGCAGATTTATCCTAGACTTCTCCAAGATTGTGAAGCCAATCACAAGTCTATTGAAGAATGATACCAAATTCAACTGGTCCTCGAAATGCAACGAAGCATTCGAGCAGCTGAAGGTATTATTGACCACTGCTCCGGTATTAGCTCAACCGGATATTGAAAAGCCTTTTGATGTGTATTGTGACGCATCGGGCAGTGGTCTCGGATGTGTCTTAATGCAAGAGGGACAAGTTATAACATATGCTTCAAGACAGTTGCGTCGGCATGAGGAACATTATCCAACTCATGACTTAGAATTAGCTGTTGTGGTTCATGCCCTTAAAATATGGCGTCATTATCTACTGGGAAATATCTGTCATATATATACAGATCATAAAAGTTTGAAGTATATTTTTACCCATTCAGAACTAAATATGAGGCAGAGGAGATGGCTTGAGTTGATTAAGGATTATGAATTAGAAATTCACTATCACCCAGGCAAGGCCAACATGGTGGCAGATGCACTAAGTCGCAAGGCTTCTTGCCATTGTCTTGCAATCAAGACTTCTGGCATCACATTATGCCAATAAATGGAGAAATTAAACCTGGGAATGATTCAACATGGAACATTAAATCAATTGAAGCTTGAGTTAATTCTTCTGCAAAAGATTATTGATGCACAAAGAAATGATAAGGATATGAAACATATTCATGAGAAAATAAAAGCTGGTAAAGCAAACTGTTTCAAAAAGGATGATCAAGGCATTGTATGGTTTAATAACCGCATAGTTGTGCCCAAGAATGATGAAGTCCGCCAGCAAATTTTGGATGAAGCACATCTTAGTCGATATTCCATCCATCCTGGAAGCACTAAGATGTATCATGATTTAAAGCAACATTATTGGTGGACAAAAATGAAGATTGAAATTGCACGCTATATGGTGAAATGTGACACCTGTAGACGTGTCAAGGCCATACATATGAAAACTGCTGGTCCACTACAATCTTTGCCTGTCCCAACTTAGAAATGGGAGGACATTAGCATGGACTTCATTGTGGGATTACCCAGAACAACAAAAGGGTTTGATTGTATCTGGGTTATAGTTGATCGACTTACCAAGATAGCCCATTTTCTGTCCGTCAAGACGGATCACCCAATTGCTGTCTATGCTCAAATATATGTTGCTCGTATTCTTAGTCTACATGGAGTTCCCAAGACCATAGTGTCGGATCGCGGACTGCAATTTGTATCCAAGTTTTGGAAAGCACTTTATGAGTCCCTGGGTACTAAGTTGCTCCACAGTTCAGCCTATCATCCTAGACAAGTGGACAGACTAAGAGAGTGAACCAGATACTTGAAGACATGTTACGGGCATGCGTTCTGGAATTTCCACAAAAATGGGACGAATGTTTACCATGGGTAGAATTTTCGTATAATAATAGTTATCAAGAAAGTATCAAGATGGCACCCTTTGAAGCATTGTATGGACGACGGTGTCGTACTCCATTAAATTGGTCTAAACCAAGGGAAAGACGATTTTTTAGGCCTGATATAGTTAAAAAAAATGGAAGAAATAGTTCAACGAATTATACATAACTTAAAAGAAGCTCAAGCTCGACAAAAGAGTTATGCAGACAAGCGACGCCAACCCTTATACTTTCAAGTTGAAGACTATGTTTACCTAAAAGTATCGCCAATGAAGGGTGTGTCTTGTTTCGGTGTAAAAGGAAAGCTTGCACCCCGACACATTGGTACGTTTCCTATTCTTGAAAGATGTGGGCCAGTGGCATACCGACTCCAACTACCCGAAACATTGTCTGCATTGCATAATGTATTCCATGTGTCCCAATTGAAGAAGTGTCTTCGGGTTCTAGGTCAAACCATTGAAGTGATGGATGTTACCTTAGAACCAGACTTAACATACTCGGAACATCCTATTCGAGTCCTAGATCAAAAGGACAGGGTTACCCAAAGGAGAACTCTCAAATTCTATAAGATACAATGGAACCAACACATTGAAGATGAAGCTACATGGGAAACCCAAGACTTTTTAGAAAAGAATTTCCCAGGATTTTTAGCTTCATGTAATTTGTGAGATATGTACAATTGTTGTAACAAAGAAGTAAACCCCATACCACCCCCTCCTACCTTGTACAAGAAATAAGGAAATAAAAATATGACGCGTTTCCTTTTCCATTACTTGCCCTAGTACTTTAATCTCGGGACAAGATTCTTTTATGGGGGGAAGGATGTAACACCCCTGGTGTTACTGTCACTAAAACTTGAGCATAACATCATGAGCATTAGAATATCATGTGTTTGTCACACCTAGAATACATCCACTAGGTAAAAAGTTCAAATAAGTTGTACTGATATGACTTGATGTGTGGTGAACCCTAGAGTCAAGTACTTAACCCTAGATTTGGGATTATGGATATAAGGGAAGCCCAAACATGTGAAAACTTCAAAAGATATGAGAAATGATCATAGGATGTCACATTTAATGAACTTTGATAGCACTAAAACCCTAAATATGTCAAAACCCTAAAAAGACCCCTGGAAAACCCTAAATTGAAACCCTAGGGGGCTATGTGTAAATTTTGTACACTTTTGGACCAAAGTGCAAAAACCAAGGTATTAGGGCATCTCAAATCATATGTTTCACACATTTGAGGGTTTGCAAATCAAACCATGAGATTTGGGCTTATTTGCAAAAAGTCACTCTATACCTCTCATGTGTCTAAGTCCCAAAATTAGTTGAATAGGGCTGACTTTGGAACTCTGTATTTCTAAAAATACAAGGAATTTGCCTAGGGTCAACACATCAAACTTATAGAGCTATCATAGGAGTACAACTTTGCTTATGTGATTAAGCCTTGATCACATGCAAAATTTGGAGTAAAGTGAGCACAAAGTCGGGCTGTCAGTCAACCCTAAGTCTGAATCCTCATTAACAATGAAGTTGGATGAACTTAGAGCTCGATTTTTAGTAAGATCCTGTGACTCTTTGATGGTGGACGCTATAACAAAGTTAGAAAGGGATTATAGGGTAACAATTTCCTTGTTGGCCGAAGATCGAGTTGCTACACAAAAATTGAAGAACGAAGCACTACAAATCGCTCTGTCAGAACCACTGATGACTAGCGTGATGGTACAATGATTGGATCAGATCGCCTAGTTCAGTGTACCTCGCCACCGGTGATCCTGCGCCGTGATCATCGTCGCCGTTGCGATTCATGCTCAGTGGAGTGCAAATAACTCTTAAGGGTAAGAAATATCACATCGTGGATGAACTCAGGCCACTATTCTGCTCCGGCCACCATGTCCACCTGACTCACGGCCAATTCAGATAAGATCGCTGGAGTCGGTCGCCTATCGACCGTGCGCCACGTGCTTAGGCACCTTACCACGTCGTAGTAACTCATGTTTCGCCTGTCCGTTGATCGCCGGTGAGCTCGCCACGGTATAAGCCACCTATTCCTTGCGACAGTACTCTCCCCTCTCTCCGGCCGTCACCGTGCCATCTCCAATTCACGGACCACCGCCCCCGGATCCTATAAATTGAGTGTGCCATCAACTCCGCTAGGTAGTCAAGCACCCAATCCATCAACTCGTGCCTCAAATCATCCACGAGAGCTCACCAATTTGAAACTTTCCCCAAATCGGTCTAGAGCACCGCGCTGAGTGACCTCGCCGTGGCCAACGCGTTACAGGTCCGTTCACACCCCATGTTACCTCGTTTCAATGCTCTGATATGCCCTTAATGCTTCACAACCCGGCCAATTAAGCTAAGACCCATTGGATCACCGGGAACGGTGCATGCTATCCGTTGATCGCGCTGTCACCGTGGGCAGTGTGATTAAGAGCTCAAACCTTGCAATTAAGTGGGGGGAAATGGTCGTTTAGGGTTGAATTTGGTGTCAAGAAAAGGGAAGAGCTAGCCGTTTCCTATTCTGGCCAGTATGAGCTCGCCGGAGCTTGGCCTGTCGTCGTTCGCCGTCAGGGATCGCGAGTTGTAAAGAATAGAAAGGGGAGGGGCCTGTTTGAAAATGTCAGTGACACAACTAAATAGTGCGCATGGCTCTTCACCAGTTATTCAAACTGATGAGGGCCTCTGTGCAAATCCGCCATGCAGGCACGCGCACGCGGGCGCGTTCTGCCTATACTAGGCTGGCTCGGGCCAGATTGAGCCCAGTACTGTTGATACTTTTTCCTTTTCTTTTTCTACCAGACTTTGGAAATCCATAGCAAATTCTAGGAAAATGTTAAAAATGTGAGATCAATTTTGTTAGACTCCTCAATTTCTATAGTATTTAATAAAAATAGTTTTTGGATTTTTAGTACAAACAAGGAATTATGTATTATTAAAAGGGCTTAAACCTATACCTCTAGAATTTTAGAAATTATTTAGTAACTCCAAAAATCACCAAACTTTTTGGATAAGCTTTAAATGATATTTAGAAACCGTGGGTGAAGTTTGGTATGATTTGGACAATGTTTGATATTGTTGGGGGCCTTCGTCTTCCGAAGGTCCTAAAAAATATGATTTAACAATGTTTCCCAAGTGTAATGTATGTACAGGTACCTTCGGACTCAAAATAAAACTGTACACAATATGAAAAGCCTGATCGAGACGAAGGTTGATGCTGCTCCGAAGCAATGCGCAAGGGAGCTTCGACTCAGCGGTAGAAAAGGAGCCGACTTAAAGGGGAAAAGGCTATCTAGTCCTCGTTGGATTGTCCTTAAGTCAATAGTAAACATAAAGGGCATGAATGTAATTTTACACAGGCTGCGCCCTATGCCTATAAATAGATGAACAATACCCCGTACTATTGACGCTGACTTGTATTCACTCGTGCATCACACTTGGACTTTTGCCTTCTGTCAAGCCGAAGGTACAAATGTAATTCAATATTATTTATGTTTATACATGATAATATAATAAAGATATATTAATAATGTCACATGATTATTCACGTTGTCTCTTATGTTTCATATGCTTCCTCTTTCATTGATATATACTATGATGATGAAGGAACTTCCTTCATGACCTTCGTCTGAAGATCATTATATCCTAAGGGAGATAATGCTTCGAAGGACGAAGGGCATTAACCTTTAACATTCTGTGTTGCCTTGTTCTTAACTCATAGCATTTGAGAACAAGTCCCCAACATTGGCGCCCACCTCCGGTGAACTCAATTGACCACCTTCGGCAAGCTGTGACCTTCGTCATGCCGCAAAAGAAAACTTCTTTAGGGCTAGGGGCTGCACTGCAGCCACTAGACGTCAACCAAGACACACTGCACGAGGCTCGAACTCAAAATAGGAAGGCTACAAGTCCAACACCCTAGGAGGAGGAGCTGGACCAGGAGATAAGGGATCTCAAAGCTATCCACCAACAGGTCAAAAGGAAGAGAGAGAAGATGCTTCATCTTTCTGATCTACAGAAGAAGATCGACAAAGCTGCTGAAGAAATACATCATTTCACTCAAGATGACCAGGACCGAAGACCTCCACAAAGAGAGCTTCGTCAAGACAATTCTTACAATGATGATGATTGGTATGCCGATTTCCATCATGGGAATTTTTCTTTTGATGAAGCTTTTCCTCTATCAGCAGAACTACAGGCTACCCCATGGCCCCCATCATACAAGCCACCTCAGCTCCCCATGTATGATGGGCACTCAGATCCGAAGCAATTCCTGATGAGTTACGAAGCAACTATATCTTCGTACGGGGGCAATACCGCAGTCATGGCGAAGTCCTTCGTCATGGCAGTCCGAAGTGTGGCTCAGACATGGTACTCTTCTCTTAGGCCAGGGACAATCACGTCATGGCAGAAGCTTAAGGACATGCTGGTCACCAGCTTTTAAGGGTTTCAGACGAAGCCAATCACTGCTCAGGCTTTGTTCCAGTGCACTCAAGACCATGAGGAGTACCTTCAGGCATATGTCTGAAGGTTCTTGCGCCTCAGAGCACAAGCGCCTATGGTGCCTAATGAAATCGTCATTGATGCCATGATCAAGGGTCTTCAGCCAGGGCCTACGGCTCAATATTTCGCCAGAAAACCCCCCTAGACTGTGGAGAAGTTGCTTCAGAAAATGGATGAGTACATCTAGGCCGACAATGACTTCCAGCAAAGAAGGGAAGAAGCTTACCGATTTTCTGAGATGACTAGGGGCTTCGGAGGAAGAATCCACCCTAGGCATGTCAGATCAATCCACAGCTCCAGTCAGAACGATGACAAAGGAGGCCAGTTTCAGAGGACACAACACAGCTCGTAGTCTTCAGGACAACAACAAAGCTCCTTCAGACCACCAGCTCAAGGGGGCCGAGGCGATAGGGGCTTCGGAGGAAGATATGCGGATCAGCCCAGGAAAATCTATTGCTTATTCTATGGTGAGGACAAGGGCCACACTACAAGAACATGTCAGATCACCATTCAGAAGCAAAAAGAAATTGCTGAAGCAGAAGCTCGGCAGAATCAGCCGAAGCAGGTCCTACATACTACTTCGTGCCATTCTCCTTACATACCAGAATATGTGGGCAATCAACCTGCAGCTTCTGTTGCTTCGGCAAGCCATTCACAAGCTTCCTGGCCTCAGCTTCCACCGCCACCACCATCGCAACCAGCTTATACCCGAAGCCAGCAGCCAGAAGGGCGCCAGCATTCCCAACAACAACGTGACTTCAAGGAGGAGTCCGAAGCTCATACAGTCAACAACACTGTACCAGAATCAAAGCACATATATTGAGCAATATCCTGCTTTTGAAATACTTTTATTCTCTATGCCATTTTTGCTTTCTGTATAAGGAACAAGCAATGAAAACTTAGTTTTAATTTCTTGAAATGATTCTATCCTTACTAGAATCAAACATATCTTCTTCATAGATTTACGAAGCTCGAAAGTCGTTCCTAGGGGAATGCAGAGCCAAAATTCACGAAGCTACAAAAGTCGTTCCTAAGGGAGCGTAGTGTAAGTCTTGCTCAAAAGTCGTTCCTAAGGGAATGCAGAGCCAAAATTCACGAAGCTACAAAAGTCGTTCCTAAGGGAGCGCAGGGTAAGTTTTCTGCTCAAAAGTCGTTCCAAAGGGAATGCAGAGCCAAATACCGCTGAAATATAAGGTGAAGAAGTTCAAAAGTCGTTCCTAAGGGGATGCAGAACTTATACTGCCAAAATAGAAGGCGAAGAAGTTCAAAAGACGTTCCTAAGGGATGCAGAACTTATATCACCGAAATAGAAGGTGAAGAAGCTCAAAAGACGTTCCTAAGGGGATGCAGAGCTTGTGTGTTCTAGTGTGGGTTTGTGGCTGTATATCTTTGGCATCCTCATCATTTTGCATCATATCATCACATCATTTCGCATAGCATTACATCATACATCATACTGCATTATCAACACAAGAATTGAATACGAAGCCAATCTTCGGCAAATGCTTCGTCAAAATGAGAATGTGCTAAGGCACGAAGTAAGCTTCGGGAAATACAGTTGTACCAGCCTTATCATAAGAAGGGGTCTTTTTCTTTACGAAGCATGAAAAGAAGGGAATGTGTTTTTTCGACGAAGGCTCAAAAATGGTATGTGAGTAAATTTCATGCATCGCAAAGAAATAAATTGCAATAATTTACATATTCGATTCAATGTCGTATACATCAAATGTTACACAGTTTCATTACAAAAAAGAGGTCTAATCTTCCTTTATTAATTTTATACATCAAGCTTCTCGAAGTGATTATTACAATAAAACCTATTCCTCTCTAAGGACTTTTTGTGCAATCTCGTTCAGTAATTTGTCGACGACTTCGTCGACAATAGATTCAGCCGTGCTTATGATATCCAATGATTCCTTCATCTCTGGATCAGCTAGGGGATCGTACGGCTCCGGTGGTGGGGATAGTTCAGTTGAAATAGGTAAACACATTTAGTTCGAAGCCATAAAACAAGTTCCGAAGCTAAATAATCAAGAAACAGTACCAATACGCCTTTCATGTTCTACAGCTTCTTCAGCTCGCTTTGCTTCTACCCGGGTGTCGTGGGTGTCTTTTTCACTCTTTTTAATAATCTCATGAGCCATCTCTCGGCCACCGTTCACCCAGACATCGTTATAAAATTTCTCGCCAGTAAACTTGCTTCGGCTGAAGGATCCTTCATATCATCTACGGAGAAGGCAACTTCGGCCTGGGCTATGGCTTTAATGTGATCACATCCGGCCTTCTCCAAGATGGCTGAAATTCCTCGCACACCGGAAAACGCGCAGACATCCCCACGATCACTGAAAATTTCTTTGAAGGTTTCGGCTTCTCCACTTATCCATTCAATGACGCCCTCGGGGTCGCCTCGTATGAAGTTTTCTTCAGCAGAGTAGGCACCCACTTTGGCGAAGCTGGTTTTCAATTTCTTCACACAATCCAAGGATTTCTTGAAGCACCTTTCCTTGGACTTGTGAAGTTCTTCAACATTTTTCTCTAGATAATTTTTCCAGTACTCGCTGATCTCTCGGTTGGCCTATGCGAGCGCACAATTCTCTTTAGCTTCGGCCAGCTGTCTCCGAAGATCTTCAATTTCTATTTTCTGGGCTTCGGCTTGAGCTTTATAATTAGCTTTGTCTTCCTTTACTTTATTTACCAAAGAAATCAAAATTTTATCTTTCTCTAGACCTTCATTTCTTAGTTCAATCACTTCGGACCGAAGGTTGTTAAGAGCCATTGTACAACCCTCGTCTTCGGTGCTCTTCTAAGCCCTCAAGGCATTACTATGAATTAATCCCTATAAAGAAGAAGAAAGAATTGAGTATAACAATAAAATAGAAACTTTGTTTCTAACTTCAAACTTAATTTTTATACCTTTATGCTATTATATGCGAGGCTGTCAGCAAGATCATCCTTTGATAAGACCGAGAGGCCTTCTTCAAGCTTAGGGAATCCCATACTCTTAGCTATCTCCCGGGAAAAGGATATTTCTTTGTTATCCGGGAGACAGTACAGGAAATCTTCTTCGTTACTACCATTGAACACTAAGGCCCCCTTCGGATATTTCAATCTTTGGGCATAGTGTCTGGCTTCTAGTATTTCTTCTTAGGATAGGCTCTTCCCCGAAGCATGTTGAATAATGTAGTCAGCATTTTCGTTCAGAGTTTCGGGAGCAGGAGCTTCGATTTTTTCAGGTGCAATCTCCTCTGCCGTTTTTCCTCAAGCGCGACAGGCTCCGTCTCGATGGGCACTGAAGGCCCAGCTTTGGCTTTGGCCTAAACTTTCATAGCTTCGACAATTTTCTTAGGGGCAGGGCTCAGGGCCTTCGTAGTCTCTATAACAACGTCTAATACGCTGGCCATCCTCCTCTTGGGAGTTGTGGCAGGAATTTTTTGCATCTCTGGCAAATTTGCCTCTGTTGGTGGGCTCAGGATTTCTGGCGCTTTTTTCACCTTTTCCACCTGTGGCTCTTCAACCTTATCATCTTTAGCTTCGGCTGGCCCGATTGTAGGCACCTTCGGCACTACAATCGGCTCTCCAGTACTCTGCACAATCGGAGCAGCTTCCTTGGCGTCGGCAGCTGAAGAGGTCCCCGCATCAAATTTAGGCACCACGGCCGGTTCAATGTAACGCGGTCGGTGGGTCAGAACCTTTATCTTTTTGCCCTTTGGCTCAGCTGCAGTGGCTGAAGCGGCAGTCTTCCTCTTTTTCTCTTGCCATCGTAGCGGATAATGGTAATCAGGGTATACAAAGCCAATAGCATCAAATACCCTGTTTAATCTTTTCTTGCCCCGACCTCTAAAGGCTGCGGACAAAGCATTATCTTCGACCTTGGAGTATGCTCCAAGCAGCTCATCACTAGTAGCTTCAACGTACTTCAACCAATCGTTGTTTGGCTCATCAAACTTCTCCCTAAATCTGAAGGTATACTTCAGTCGGACCAGACCACCCTCATTAGAATCGACGGTGGTCTCCTTTGGCATATCCCAGCTCTCCACAAGTGGCCATACCCTGAAGGATATATGCTCTTGAATCAAATCCCTTGTGCCAATGAAGGCACACACAGTGCTGAAAGCCCTCTGACATGCTTCGGCATTGCCATCAATTTCTACCTTTGGCCTTCGGAGGCCGAAGCGAGACCAGATGGGTCGCTGAATGATTTCTTTAATGTCTTCCCTTGCCTTTAAATCATTTTTAACATAAAACCACTCCCCCATCTAGGACCCAGGCCATCTTTTCCAGAATGTTGGTACCGGGTGGCTTGCATTAAGACGAGCAATAAATCCATAACAACCGAAGTTGTTGTGATACTGTTCTTTGCCAGTAGCCTTCGTCTCATACAAGAGCTCGTGCATGCTGCAGAAGCACTTCGCGTTCGACTCCAGCCCTTGACTCCTTACAGCCCAGACAAAAATCCCCATCCTAGTTATAACTTCGGGTGTGATCTAATGAAGGAAGATCTGGTATATCTTCAGCACCTCAACCACAAACTTGCTTAAAGGGAACCGAAGACCAGCCTTAAAAAAGCTTCGATAGATAACAACCTCATTTTCCTCAGGAGCAGGGACGATGTTGTCTCCACCAACTCTCATGATAGACATGTCACGAAAGTACCTTCCTCTCATGTTGTCAAGATAGTTAATAGTCGATTTTCCGAAGATAGTATGGCTTGGTCGCCAGGGCCAATCTTTAGAATCTTCGTCTCCACTTTATACATCATAACTGTCACTGTCATCAGTATCTTCAGATAAACCTTCTAGTATCTCTTTAGTAATCTTCTCTGTGTTTGTTTTTGACATAGACTCAATGAACCCTGCGATTAAAGGATCCGCAGCTTTCTTTTCTTCAAACAACTTCGTCTCCTCAGATAGCTTCGTCTCCATAGTCATCTTTTCCCAGACATGGTGAAAACACGTCTTTAAACCAAAGCTCGAAAAGCTTGAAAATTAGGCGAGAGCTAGTGAGAAAGAGCTAAAAAGTTTGAGAAAATAGCGCAAATAGTAGAAATGTCGTATCAAATGTTGTCGGTGTGGGTTCATATTTATACACCCAGTGCTTTGCAACTTGGCGGACCCCATCTATCATTGGCTATTGCTATTCTAGCAAAGGGAAAGTGTTTTTTCGGACCTTCGGCTTAAGGCCTTCATTCATGTCGTAGTCTGAATTCGTTGTTATAACAAATTAATACTGCGAGGGGCTACTGTTGGGGGCCTTTGTCTTCCGAAGGTCCTCAAAAACATGATTTAACAATGTTTCCCAAGTGTAATGTATGTACAGGTACCTTCGGACTCGGAATAAAACTGTACACAATATAAAAAGTCTGATCGAGACAAAGGTTGATGCTGCTCCGAAGCTACGCGCAAGGGAGCTTCGGCTCAGCGATAGAAAGGAACCGACTTAAAGGGGAAAAGGCTATCTAGTCCTCGTTGGATTGTCCTTAAGTCAATAGTAAACATAAAGGGCTTGAATGTAATTTTACACAGGCTGCGCCCTGTGCCTATAAATAGATGAACAGTACCCCTTATTATTGACGCTGACTTGTATCCACTCGTGCGTCACGCTTGGACTTTTGCCTTCTATCAAGCCGAAGGTACAAATGTAATTCAATATTATTTCTGTTTATACATGATAATATAATAAAGATATATTAATAATCTCACATGATTATTCATGTTGTCTCTTATGTTTCATATGCTTCCTCTTTCATTGATATATACTGTGATGATGAAGGTACTTCCTTCATGACCTTCGTCTGAAGATCATTATATCCTAAGGGAGATAATGCTTCGAAGGACGAAGGGCATTAACCTTTAACATTCTGTGTTGCCTTGTTCTTAACTCATAGCATTTGAGAACAAGTCCCCAACAGATACCTAAACCCCAAAACCCTAATCTTCTAAATAGTGCCTGCCCTATGAAATAAAATACTGACTCCAAAAACCCTAGTTTCCTGGAGTATCGTGAAGGAAAATTGTATTCAAGATATAATTTGATAAACCTTTTCCATTACTACATTTTCATAAGCATTACATAAGCATTCATGGTTATATGTGGTTATATATAGAGAACGTAGAAGAAATAGTAGTTGAAGAAGAAGGAGTTACACCACCACCACCTGAAGACCCACCTGCCCGGAACTACTTTTATTTCGATATTTGTGGAGCAGAGCCCGACTCTCCTATAACACAAGGCAAGCCCCAGTGCATTTTTCCACCTCCTTGCTATTTTAAAATTTTTCTGACTTGTTTGATGCATTAGGTGTTAGGAGTTGTGTGCTAAACAATTGATGCATTTCCTTCCTTGGAAAATTTATTACTTTTCCTTGATCACCTATTTTATTAAAAGGTTTTTCTAATGCTTAGTCTTGCTCTAGAAAACAAAATGTTTTGTTTTGACAAAATATGATGCTTCAAGTGGGATGGGATGTTTTCAAAGATAAAACTTGATGGTGGATCCATCATGGCCATGATGGGTTCAACATCGAAAAAGATGTACCTCTGACAGGTACCAAACTTTGGGTTTAAATGTTAAAGCTGAGACCGGGCGGGTGACTTGCACGAGAAAAGAGTCTCGGTGTAGTATCTCCATCTGAATCGATTGAGGATCGTGCTCGATGTGGGCCTGCTGACCGAGGACCCTTTAACTGGTCACATGCCTCATCATGGGTAAGCTTTGCTTAGGGCAGACTAATACCAGAATAAGACAACACGCAATGGGAGTGGAGAGATGGCGAGAGTAGCGTGTACCCTCCGTGGCAAGAGGCTGGACGGTGGTGTATCTATGCTCTCGGTTAGCGTGAACCTGATCTGGTCATAAGAACCCCGGTGGCGAGTCGACATATTCAAGGGTTAAGTGCTACATATGTCGTGTGATTGGAGATCCTTAGCTGAGTATTAATCGATTCGGATCGCCGTTACTTCTTGGACATGAAGACTTGGTCACTGACTTACACGTAGTTTCCAGTAAACTAAAAGGGATGATAAAAGATGGCTAGTATAGGCCAACTGCTTGAACTAGGATAGAAAGAACTCTAGATTCAAGTAATAACTTAACTTGCTAATAAAACTGGATTTTAAGGATCCACTGTTAGTAAGCATTTTTGCAAACAACATCTTGATTCTTGATTAAAGCCTTTCCTTGACTCCCTCCAAGCCAGCATATCCTTGAGAGTCTTTTATTTTGACGGGTAAGACTTGCGAAAGTACACTTCGTACTCATGGTTTTTGAACCCATGTTGTAGGTGAGGAAGCAACAAAATTTTGTTGCTTCTGCTCTAAGGTGATGCCAAAAGAAGAAACTCAAGAGTGAAGCCTCGGGAGGATGTTGTCCTCCTTTTAAATGTTATACTTTTATGCGGGAGGGGTTTTTGCCTCCCAGGGTTGTAATAATAGTACTTCTGCACTTTTATATCGCTGGTCTATAATAATAAGGCTCTTTCTATATTTTAATATACATTAAGTTACTATAATTGCTTCCGCTTATTTGTTCCTCCGATGTGTTGTAATATCTGCGTGACGGGTGAAACGCTCTTGGGCAAAGAAAGGATACAGATACCGAACTTGTCGAGTGATTAGAAGCATCTACAGGGTTGTCCGAGGTCCGCTAGACAAGGACAACTGTAGGTGGGCCTAATGACTTGGAAAATTCCGTCACACTTTACCCTCATTTCTTGCAGAAGAACCTGACCTGCTTTACACCTTAACAGAAGATAAAACTGTGTACTACGCCTCAAAAGGAGGTGAGTTGGGAGGAAATGACAACAATCTTTTGCCTTCTTTTGTGCATTAGTGGGTTTGAAACAACGGTAATTATTATTTTACCAAACCTTGCTACTATATATTGCTGTTAACCATTATTCCATTAAGATGTACTCGCGCCGTCCAAAAATAGTAGCCGTTTTAGCTCTTATTTTTTTTATGTCTGTATTAAGATAGATGATGATAAATCTAGACACATACATCAAGTAATGAATGAACTCATTAATTATTTAAAATGAATTTTAATTTGGGATGAAGGGAGTACGAACAACTGTTAACCATCAGTTCCTTATTCATAATGTTTGTTCGACATCAGTTCAATCTATTTAGGTCTTATAATAATATTACGTATTTATATCGTTTTGTATCTATGTTTAATCATGGATTTTGTCGTCACCATTATAATCACGCCGCCCATTGAAAGGGCCCTGAGCGTTGGAGGCTCGTCAATTTGTGTTCCGTAGCATCGCACGGGCACATACCTAGTTCGTGATTGAAGCCAAGATTCAACACCTATTACCGTCACTTCGCGGGTTAAACCACCAGTGGTAGGTTTTTATAAAAAAGCATAGTTTTTATATTATATCATTTGAAAGATAAACTTTATACCAAAATTATTGAGTTCAAACAGATCTACAATTTTGTAGTTGATTATTCTTAATCTAAGATGGTTTACAAGTCCAAATATTTAATATAAACTCTTAGATTTGACTTGAGATGATAAACAATATCAAATGAGATAAACTCAACATCAATGTCATAGTACTCAAGGAGATCTACAAATTTGCAATAATTTTTTGTTTGAGAAGTAATTTTTAGAGCAACTACAAAAGACTCTCTATATTCTTTCTAATTGATACGAATTATGAATGGCAATGGGTTGGGTTCGGGCGGGTGCACCATGCGTGGACCCTGACCCGAAACTGAAACCTGACCAGAACCCGAAAATTATAACGGGAAAAGCTAGCGAACTCGACGGGGACCCAAAACCCATCAGGGCCCTGAAACTCGCCTACAAAACACCCAAAACCTGGGCAAAAACTCACGGTAACATACTAAACTATTTTTGGCTGCTGATTTTCTGAGAAACAAAAATTTTTTTCATTGGACAACAGTTGCGGCTGCACTTGCATACTTTCTACTGTTGTGCACTTGTAGACTTGCCAAAAACTCACTTGCAGACCAGAGCACCAGGTTGAGAATTACCATACAAGCTGAAAACTAGACTATAAACTCAAATATTGTCCAGTAAACTCAAATACTCAATCAGTGAAAACTTAGAGAAAAAACTCCTACAAGGAAACAAGCGACTCTGTCACTATGAACAACCTCAAAACAGAGAATAGACTTGAGTTGTCCAAATCCAGCATAATCGCACATCCATTAGCTTAGTTGTCTGCCTCCTCCTCTTCAAGACACTTATTGCATCGAATAAGGTGGATTGAGGTCCTATAATCAGAAATTGATCATGCCTTAGTGCTGCAACATTCTAGGAAATATACAAAATAATGACATAGCTATATATTAGATTAATTACCTAGCATATGTGAGCGAGACCAAGCTTGCATACACATAAGAGCTTCTATCATTGAAGGTGCAAGCCTACTACAATGTGGACTAATGATCCTCCCACTAGTACTAAACACTGACTCTAATGCCACCGATGTCACAGGAATAGCAAGAACATCTTGTGCAATCTTGCGCAAAGTTGGGTATTTGAGCCCTGCATGCCACCACCATTGGATTATATCCAAATCTTGAGTCCTAGGAAGTAGTGGCTCTTCTAAGTACAAATCCAACTCTATCCGCACATATGTGGAGGTCATAGATGGTTGCTTCGACATATAATCATCAAAAGTGTCAATCCAATCTTCATCTACTACCATAGTAGAAGCATCGCTTGTCCTAGTTTCAACACCATATGTTGTGGCACTATCCTCCATAATGTCTTGATATTCTAAAAACCAAATTGTACATCAAATCTTTCACTTTATCGACAACCTCCACAACTATACTTTCAAACCCATGAATTTTAAGGAATAGGGCATTCAACAAGTGTATTTTATATCTAGGATCCAAGATAACAGCAACAACCATCAAACCATGTACATCTAACCAATATTTGTTGAACTTCTCTTCCATTTTAGCAGACATTTCTTCCACTTTAGGGTTATCACTATATTTCCACTTTCTAATAGCCAAATAAATATTGGTGATATTGGGAAAGAAAAGGTTTGTTGTGACATAGGTAGTGTCTGATAGTAGATTAGTTACATCATAGAACATCTTAAGTTTGTCACAAAGGTCTCTAGCAAACTTCCAATCTTCTAGAGTTGGAACAGATGGAGCATGTGAAAATCTTGTGTTTCCTTTTGACTTTACTTGAGAAGTTCCCTAGCGCTTAGATAAACATTGTTAGCACATAAAACAATTGACTAAGTGCTAAAACCGTACCTTTATTACTTCATTTCAAAACGATTTGCAATATGTGTATACTCAAGCCCACAAAGTGCTTTTCTCTACAAAATAGGTTAGAGCCCGAACACAAGTACTAGAAACATTGCAATGTACCTATGCAATATATTTAAAAGTGCAAACCTCACACTTATACCATTTTACATCAAGTTGCACATTTGGATTCATGATTGTGCTCTTCTGGACTTGATTTTCCTCACTTTGCTTTGAATGAACCTATGATCCAACTCATATAAAGATGGTTAGTCCATTGTGGTGTGTTGAGTACTTAATCACCAAAATAACTAGAAATGGCCTAAGGGCACATTCCCCTATCAAGATTGTGGGAGCTCCTACTTGTAAGCTTGAGATGTAGAAGTTTCTCAACAAAGTTAATTATTTGCGGAAGCTTATTTCTAACCTTGCCAAGAAAGTTGATCTTTTACTTCTATTCTTCGGCTCAAGAATAATGTTAATTTCACTTGGGTCAGAACAACAACATGCTTTTGATCATATTAAGGACTACTTATCTTCGATTCTGGTACTAAAAGCACCGAAAAGTGGGTTTCCTTTTAGGTCATATATTGCAGCTGAAGTTGAAGCCATTGGAATTGTTCTGACTCAAGAGACCAAAGGAAAGGAGCATGCTATAACATATTTGAGTCGACGGTTCATGTATGCTGAAACAAGGTACACAACTTTATTGAGAATTTATGCATATGATTGTTTTATGCATGCACCAAACTTAGATATTACTTATTTTCTAGCTCTTGTATTGTTTCTTGTCAAACCAATCTGATCAAGTATATGTTGCAAAACCCGATCATGAGTGGTAGAATTGGTAAATGGGCTTACACACATATAGAGTATGACTTGGCCTATGAGTCTTTGAAATCTATGAAAGACATGTTATAGCTCATTTCATCGCAAAACATTGGTTTGATAATTCTTCTGAGCTAGATATATCATATACCATTACTCTCTAGGCTTTATGTTTTGATGGATCATTTACAACTAGGTATGTACCCACGCGTTATGACGGAAGTAAAAAATGTATGAAACATAGATATGAAACTACAAACATCACTATGATATGCAAAATCAGTGTGGCAAACATTATCAATATTGCACAAATTATTTCTATAGAGTCAATATAGAATTTTTAATGACAGACAAATGAAGTCGTTGTCAAAAATCTTAGCAACTGTCACATTTGTTCAAGTGATCCAGGAGTACAGAAACGAAGGCATTCTGATCATAGAAACTTAGTCATACTTCTTGGTTTCTGCAGTCATGAAGATGAGAAATTACTTATCTTGGAGTACTTACCTAACAAAAGCTTACATGCTTTCCTTTTCGGTATGTTCTAACTAACGTTTGCATACTGAACCAATTTGTTCAAGTGTATCATAGTGGGTGACACCTGGTAGTGTGTTCACAAAAATCTTTGAAGATGTTACAAGAAAATCTTTGCTTGATTGGTGAGTCTAGTTCAAAACAATTAATGGTGTTGCAAGAGGAATGCTTTATCTTCACCAAGATATCAGTTTTTGGTACAACCAGGATTTATAGTTGAAGTGAGCAACAAGAAATACAACACGAGTTGTTGAAACATTGTAAGTAACTCATCCATAGCTCTAGCTTAACATGGTGAAGTATTAAAGTTTTACTAATTGGAAAGATTGGAAAGGTTTTGCACACCCTAACAGCTAGGTGTCTATCTTTCGTCCATAGAGGTGAACAACTCTGCGAATCCAAGACGCCTTGTAGAGATGCTTGTGTGTTATCGAGACTTGCAACAAATGAAGAGGTTGCACCGTTGATGAAGTGGCTGTTGTCCTTGAATGCATGTCATCTCTTCAAAGCCTGAGGCTGGGCCATCTTGTGCTTGAGGATATCTAGAGGAGCGGTCGAGCACCTTCATGGTTACGCTCTCTCGGGTCTTGAGTTGACAAATCCTCCTATATTAAATAAGCTAGACCATTAGAATCACGGTAAACTGCATCACAAGATTTTTTTATTTGCAAAACCAAAAAACATGTAGATAAAACAATGTTGAATAGTATTACACTAATACTATCATTTTCACTTTTCAAAGTGGAAATAATGTTACAGCAACTCATGTTTAAGAAAAGTGATTAGCTGCCTAAGACCCGTCAGTTTTTGAAGAGTGATCAATTGCAAGATTCCAACAAGCGGGATGAGAAGAAAAACACGAGGGACAAATAATTTTCTAGCAAGTGCATTCATTTAGAAATGGTCAATGATTAGGTATATAGTTGAAACATCTAGATTGTTGGTAACAAAGTAGCCGAGTAATGAAAGGAGCAAAAATATTTATAAGCATAGTGTACAGTATTGAAACACTTGTACAACACAGCTAACAAGGGAACCGAGTAATGAACATTTACTTTAAATAGATTGCTGGTAATTGAAGGCGTGCTCACCACACCTCTGCTCCTTTTGTGGCGCCAAGTGGCACAGACATTGCAGCAACCGAAGCCTGTTCATGGCACCAAAAAAAATGGGGGCAAGTTAGCACCTTTGTGCATTATTTGCAATAGAAGGCACAAGTTTACAGCACAAAAATTTCACACAGATGTAGATATAAATATGAAAGCCTAAGAAACATGATGAGCATTCAACTGACATGATGTGTGCCTTATAGAGATAGCATTACTCATATTTTTCGGACTACATGTGAGTGTTAGTCTTGTTTCTGTACTTGAAACAAACAATTGAGTTTTGATAGACTTACCATAGGTCTAGTTTGTCAGGACCTCCTTGTAGACGATGTTCTTGGTGCATGTCCCACAACCTACGGTGGGGTTCTTTCTTACACCCTTCCTCGACCTCTTCTTCCCATCGACGGCTGGGATGGCAAGTATCTTTATGTTCGATCGGATTATCGCTCTAGAGAGAGCAACATATAGTTGGCCATGAGAGAACACTGGTTCGGGCAAGTACACGCCAACATTGGGAATAGTCTGACCCTGTGCTTTGTTAATCATCATTGCAAAACTAATTCATACATGAAACTGCTTTCTTTTGAACTGGAAAGCGAACATCTCTTCATCGGAGGGACACAGAGGTATACACGACATGAAAATCTGTTTTCTAGCGTGCTGACCTAGTACAATTTCTGTGTCAATGCTATTTCTTTGGAAATCACAAACGACCAACCTGATGCCATTGAAAAGTCCATTCGCAGGATCTATATTCTGAAGCAATATAATAGGACATCCAATCTTGAGCTTCAAAACATGTGGTGGCAACCCATTAGGCGTTAGTGTGTTTAGAAACTCAGGTGGGTAGCAGTTATGGGGATCATCCATGGCGCTATCGAAACTATGGTACACCATGTGCTCCCCTTGAAAACGATCGATTATCTTAGCATTTATCATATCCACCTAGTCGTTCCATGTTGACAGTATCGCCCTTGAAGTGATGTAGGTCGAATCAGACATATTTTCGTTGAGATTTGGGAAAACAAAGTCTATTAGGTTGTCAAGATTGCTGTCACTCCCACTATAAGGCACACATACATCTTCAGGAAGACAGATGTCGCCATCACTATTTGTGTCCTTAGTACCACCGCCTACGCGCAACAAATACTCCCCAAACCAAGGGTCATTTTTTGCCCTCATATTGGTAACAAGCTTTAAGTGGGACATGGACTCCCATAGGTAAGACATCCGCAGCGAAGAAGCGATCACTTGAGCCCTTGACCCTTTACGAACAACAGGCAAGACCTGTCTGAAATCTCCACCAAAGACAATGGTTTTACCACCGAATGGTAGTCTGAGACAACCCATTATATCGTGCATGCTATTGTCCAGTGCCTCCACGGCTTGTCTCTTAGTCATAGAAGCCTCATCCCAGATAATGAGAGATGCTTTCCGTAGCAACTCTGTGGTTCCACTCTGCTTCGTGAAGCTACATACAACGCTGTAACACCTCGAATTTCGAGTTGAATTTTTTTCTTCTCTGTCGCTCGCTAAATTCGGGCGTTACCTCTCTTTCCCCATTTCTTTTCGCTAAAACCCTACCCATTTCCAAAACTCTAGGTCGTATAATAATAATAACCCTAGAAGTATTTTACTTAGTTGTTGCATCATGCCGGATCATGCATTTTTGCTGATTGATTGAGGGGGGTTGTGAATCATGCAGTCTAGTGATGAATTAGAGCTAAAACAAGAAAAAAATAGAAAAAAGGAAAAACCCTCCCTGCGTCCTGGGCTTGCTCGGCGGCCCGCTCGCTGGCCTCGGCCCGCGGCGGACGCGCGCCCGCGGCCCAGCTCTCCCCTTTCCCCCCGCGCGGCCCGCGAAAGCCCCCCCTCGACTTGGGTTGTCCGGCTGGCGCACGGCCCAGCCGCCCCAACGGCTCGCCCGCTCCTACCGCGTGCGCGCGCGCTGGGCAGTTGCCCAGCCGCCGCCGCCCCCCGGTGGGGCCCACCTGTAGGTCTCTGGGGAGTCGCCCCCTGTTCATCTTCTCTCTCTCCCACGACGCGCGTTCTTCTCTTTCCCTCGCGCAAATCGCTCACCCGACGCCTCTCTCTCTTTCCCCATCGCCTAGCCACGGGAGAACCGCCGCCCCTGCACCTGGCCGTGCCGCCGCTCCTCGAGGTGAGGCCATCCCGCTCCCCTTTCCCCCGTCCCTTTCCTCTCCGTTCCCGGCATGGCGCGGCACCCATCCGCCATGGCCGGCACGCGCGCCCCACGCGGTCTGCGGCTCGCCTGGCGTGGCGTGCCCGCCCGCGGTCCCGGCGCAGGCGCCCCTTCGCGCGGTCCGCGGCTCGTCCGGCGTGGCGCGCCAACCCGCGACCTCGGCGCGGCTCGCGGCAAGGGTGCCCGCCTGCGTCCGCCGGCGTCTCGGCGTGGCCCCGGTGTCCTGGCCAGCGGCCCTGGCGCCTGCCCCGACCCTCTCCCTCCCCTACTGGCACGCCCAGCGTGGCCCGCGGCCTCGGCTTGCCCCGGCCCCCGGCGCGGCGCGCTCTACCCCGATTCAGCCCTGCGCGCGCGGCCTGCTCGCGTCTGTGGCGCGGCGCGGCCCTTGGCGTGGCGCGCTCGCTGCTTGCGTCCGTGGCGTGGCCCCCGGCGTGGCGCGCTCGCTGCTCACGTGCTGCTCGCGGCGCGCGTTCATGCGCGTAGCTCAGCGCAGCGCGACCTGCTCGCGGCGCGCGGCTAACGCGATAACTCGCTCGCTCGCTTGCCCGCGCAACGCTTAAACGTCACACTCAGTCATTTTCCCTTTACGTGTAAATTATCACGCGATGATGCTCTGCACCATTTAAAAGTGTTAGTAGTAATTGAACTGTATCAAGAAGCGGCACATTAACTAAGAGTGGAATTAATTATGCTTAGATGATAACCATCTTTACACCTATATTGAATATCGGCTAGTATAACCACGTGTTATGAAGTAGTTAAGCTTATTCTTTCACTTAGCATGAGTTTAGCGAGTTGTCGATAATAATAAGGGTTATGTTATTCTTACTACTTATACGGTCGTAAACTGCTAACCATATGTCGGATATGTGACTATTGGATTTATCTCTTTGTATGGTGTATTGTTTACTTTCTGATTTGAGATGTGAATGTATGGTTGTGTTTCGCATAGATAACGGTCTGGTCAAAGAATCCAAAGAACAGACAGGAGAAGCCCCTGAGCAGCAGCTGGTTGGTGGAGGCAAGTGTCCCTTGACCTATCTCTGTCCTATACATTCTTTAATTCACCTCCCGCATTTCACAGTTATACCTAAGGATTGACTAGCTTTTGTTATCCATGTCCTTGTTTACCTATTTGGGTTGGATTATTATTGCTTAGTCTTATGCTATTGCTCAACTCTAATCAATGAACATGATGAGAATTATCAATGATACGCTGTTTCCCCTCTTTTATTATAATGTTATACTTGTGACCTTCAAGGGGGCTCGAGCGGTTTCTCGAGTGCCTCTCCGTAAGGACCTGTTCGTTGGATGACCGCCCGGGAAAACAGTGCAACCATGAGGGTGGAGTGGGACGCCCTTAGCTGAGTAATTAGAGGAACCGGGGTGTAGTTCGCTTCACCGTCGTGCCGTCAATGGGGCTCGGTGTATGCAGCTCGCTCTGCCAAGGTTGATTTGTCCCTTGGGGAGGAGTGCGGTACATTTAGGAAACCTAACGGGCGGCTACAACCCCGGGGAATCTTTGTAAAGGCTACGTAGTGAGACCCTGCCTACTCACCTTGGGAGTGTTCAAGGGTCCGTACAACCTAAGGCAAAAAGGGAATCACGGCTCATGGGTAAAATGTACAACCTCTACAGAGTGTTAGAAAACTGATATATCAGCCGTGCTCGCGGTTATGAGCGGCCAAGGGAGCTCCAGTGAGGAAGGCGTGCTCAGCAGGAGCAGGCAGCTCAGTCCTGGTGGGAGTCTTATCTCGCCACCCATGCCAACCCCGACACCATCACCTAGGAAGAGTTCAGAGGTAGCTTTCGTCAGTACCATGTTCCTGTAGGTCTGATGATAGTGAAGAAGGAGGAGTTCCTGGCCCTCAACCAAGGGTCATCGTCTGTCAGTGAGTACCGGGACAGGTTCCTGCAGTTGTCTCGCTATGCTCCTGAAGATGTCAACACCGACACCAAGCGACAGTATCGTTTCCTGAGAGGCTTGGTCGACCCTCTACAGTATCAGCTGATGAATCATACCTTTTCGACATTCTAGCACCTGATTGACAGAGCAATCATGATAGAGAGGAAGCGTAAAGAGATGGAGGATCGTAAGCGCAAGATCAGTGGACCCCAGCCTGGAAGCAGCAATCGCCCTCGTTTCTCAAGCAATCAACCTCAGCAGTTCAGGCAGAACCAGCGTCCACCCCAACATCAGCAGTTCCAAAGGCAGTATCCTCAGCACCAGTATCAGAATCGCCAGAACATTCAGTCAGGAGGAGGTCAGTTCCAGAGGCAGAATCAGCAGGCACCTCGTCTTCCTGCCCCAGCAAACCAGCAGAACAATCAGGCAACACCTGCTCAGGTTGGAAACAGAGCATGTTTCCACTGTGGAGAGCAAGGCCATTGGGTGATGTAGTGTCCAAAGAAGGCAGCCCAACAGCAGTCAGGCCCTAATGCCCCAACAAAGCAGAATGTGTCTCAGCCTGGAGCAGGCAACCGCTCTCAGCCGCGCTACAATCATGGGAGACTGAACCACTTAGAGGCTGAAGCAGTTTAGGAGACCCCCGGCATGATAGTAGGTATGTTTCCAGTCGACTCCCATATTGTAGAAGTGTTATTTGATACTGGAGCAACGCATTCTTTTATTACTACATCATGGGTAGAAGCACATAATCTTCCAATAACTACCATGTCAACCCCCATTCAAATTGACTCAGCCGGTGGTAGAATTCGAACCGATAGCATTTGTTTGAATGTAAGAGTGGAAATAAGGGTGATAGCGTTTCCCGCTAACCTCATAGTAATGGGTACTCAGGGAATAGATGTCATCCTAGGGATGAATTGGCTAGATAAGTATCAGGCAGTTATCAATTGTGATAAGAGGACAATCAAGTTGGTGTCCCCACTAAGAGGAGAAGTGGTGACCGAGTTAGTCCCGCCTGAGCCGAAGAAAGGAAGTTGTTATCAGATGGCTGTCGATAACAGTGAAGCAGACCCAATTGAGAGCATCAAGGTTGTGTCCGAGTTCCCAGATGTGTTTCCAAAGGACTTACCAGGTATGCCACCAGAGCGGAAAGTTGAGTTTGTTATAGAGCTTCTTCCTGGAACCGCCCCCATCTTTAAGAGAGCTTATAGGATATCCGGACCAGAGTTGGTTGAACTCAAAAAGCAGATTGACGAGCTATCAGAGAAAGGTTACATCCGACCAAGCACCTCGCCTTGGGCCGCCCCTGTCTTATTTGTGGAGAAGAAAGATGGCACCAAAAGGATGTGTATCGATTATCGAGCTCTGAATGAGGTCACCATCAAGAACAAGTACCCTTTGCCCAGAATAGAAGATCTGTTCGACCAGTTGAGAGGAGCCATCGTGTTCTCTAAGATAGATCTGAGGTTAGGTTATCATCAGCTCAGGATCCGACCTTCAGACATTCCAAAGACGACATTCATTACCAAGTATGGGTTGTATGAGTTCACTGTGATGTCTTTCGGTCTAACAAATGCACCAGCTTTCTTCATGAACTTGATGAACAATGTATTCATGGATTATCTTGACAAGTTTGTGGTGGTATTTATTGATGATATTCTGGTATATTCTCAAAGCGAAGAAGAACATGCAAGTCATTTAAGGATGGTATTGCAGAGATTGCGAGAGCACCAGTTGTATGCAAAGTTGAGCAAGTGCGAGTTCTGAATCAGTGAAGTCCTGTTCTTGGGTCACATAATCAACAAACAAGGATTGGCTGTGGATCCGAAGAAAGTGGCAGACATTCTGAACTGGAAAGCGCCAACGGATGCTCGAGGAATCAAGAGCTTCATTGGAATGGCCGGACATTATCGGCGATTCATTGAAGGGTTTTCGAAGATTGCGAAACCAATGACAGCTTTGCTAGGCAACAAGGTTGAGTTCAAGTGGACCCCGAAGTGTCAAGAGGCTTTCAAAGCGCTGAAAGAGAAGTTGACTACAGCGCCTGTCTTAGTCTTGCCTGATGTGCACAAGCCCTTCTCGGTGTATTGCGATGCTTGTTACACTGGTTTGGGATGTGTGTTGATGTAGGAGGGAAGAGTTGTGGCTTACTCGTCCCGATAGCTGAAGGTTCATGAGAAGAATTACCCAATCCATGACCTAGAGTTGGCAGCAGTGGTTCACGCACTAAAGACATGGAGGCACTATCTGTATGGATAGAAATGTGATGTTTACACCGACCACAACAGTCTGAAGTACATATTCACTCAGTCAGAGCTGAATATGAGGCAACGAAGATGGTTAGAGCCGATCAAAGACTATGAGTTGGAGATTCACTACCATCCAGGCAAAGCGAACGTAGTGGTAGATGCTTTGAGCAGGAAGAGTCAAGTCAATCTAATGGTCGCTCGTCCGATGCCTTATGAGTTGGCCAAAGAGTTTGACAAGTTGAGTCTCGGATTTCTGAATAATACGCGAGGAGTCACAATTGAGTTGGAACCTACCCTGGAGCGAGAAATCAAAGAAGCACAGAAGAATGATGAGAAGATCAGTGAAATCTGGCGACTGATTCTAGATGGCAGGGGCAAAGATTTTCGGGAGGATGCAGAAGGTGTGATATGGTTCAAAGACCGCTTGTGCGTTCCCAATGTCTAGTCTATTCGAGAATTGATTCTAAAGGAAGCTCATGAGACAGCTTATTCGATACACCCTGGTAGTGAGAAGATGTATCAGGATCTGAAGAAGAAATTCTGGTGGTACAAAATGAAGAGGGAAATTGCAGAGCATGTGGCTATGTGTGATAGTTGTCGGCGGATCAAGGCAGAGCACCAGAGACCAGCTGAATTGTTGCAACCGTTGCAAATTCCTCAGTGGAAATGGGATGAAATCGGTATGGATTTCATAGTCAGATTGCCTCGCACTCGAGCCGGCTATGATTCCATTTGGGTAGTAGTGGACCGCTTAACCAAGTCAACCCACTTCATACCTGTTAAGACCAACTACAGCAGTGCAGTATTGACAGAATTGTACATGTCTCGGATCGTTTGTCTTCATGGTGTGCCAAAGAAGATAGTGTCAGACAGAGGAACGCAGTTCACCTCTCATTTCTTGCAGCAGCTGCATGAAGCCTTGGGTACACATCTGAATTTCAGTTCCGCCTATCATCCACAGACAGATGGTCAGACCAAAAGGACCAATCAAATCCTTGAAGACATGTTGAGAGCCTGTGCGTTGCAAGATCAGTCTGGATGGGACAAGAAGTTGCCTTATGCAGAGTTCTCCTATAACAATAGTTACCAGGCCAGCTTGAAGATGTCACCATTTCAGGCGCTTTATGGAAGGAGTTGTAGAACTCCGTTGCAATGGGATCAGCCTGGAGAAAAGCAAGTGTTCGGGCCAGACATTCTGCTTGAAGCTGAAGAGAACATCAAGATGGTTCGAGAGAATCTGAAGATAGCGCAATCAAGGCAGCGAAGCTATGCAGACACAAGAAGAAGAGAGCTGAGTTTTGAGGTTGGAGACTTTGTCTATCTGAAAGTGTCACCGATCAGAGGAGTCAGAAGGTTCAGAGTCAAAGGCAAGCTAGCACCCCGCTACATTGGTCCGTATCAGATTCTCGCAAGGCACGGAGAAGTGGCCTATCAGCTCAGTTTGCCAGAAGGCTTGTCCGCAGTGCATGATGTCTTTCACGTGTCTCAGTTGAAGAAGTGTTTGCGTGTGCCAGAAGAGTAGTTGCCAGTTGAAGGTCTTGAAGTCCAGGAGGACTTGACCTACGTTGAGAAGCCAACGCAAATCCTTGAGACCGCAGACAGAGTCACCCGAAGGAAGACCATCAGAATGCGCAAAGTCAGATGGAATCATCATCTGAGGAAGAAGCAACCTAGGAGAGTGAAGATGATCTGATGGCCAAGTACCCTGAGCTCTTTGCTAGCCAACCTTGAATTTTGAGTTGAATTTTTTTCTTCTCTGTCGCTCGCTAAATTTGGGCGTTACCTCTCTTTCCCCATTTCTTTTAGCTAAAACCCTACCCATTTCCAAAACTCTAGGTCATATAATAATAATAACCCTAGAAGTATTTTACTTAGTTGTTGCATCATGCTGGATCATGCATTTTTGCTGATTGATTGAGGGGGTTTTGAATCATGAGGTCTAGTGATGAATTAGAGCTAAAACAGGAAAAATATAAAAAAGGAAAAACCCTCCCTGCGTCCTGGGCTCGCTTGGCGGCCCGCTCATGGCCTCGGCCCGCGATGGACGCGCGCCCGCGGCCCAGCTCTCCCCTCCCCCCCCCCCCCGCGGCCCGCGAAAGCCCCCCCCCCCTCGACTTGGGCTGTCTGGCTGGCGCACGGCCCAGCCGCCCCAACGGCTCGCCCGCTCCTACCGCGTGCGCGCGCTGGGCAGTTGCCCAGCCGCCGCCGCCCCCTCGGTGGGGCCCACCTGTAGGTCTCAGGGGAGTCGCCCCCTGTTCATCTTCTCTCTCTCCCACGATGCACGTTCTTCTCTTTCCCTCGCGCAAATCGCTCACCCGACGCCTCTCTCTCTTTCCCCATCGCCCAGCCGCGGGAGAACCACCGCCCCTGCACCTGGCCGCGCCCATGAGGAGATAATGCTTTGGATGGATGAAGGTCCTTAATGTTTAACAATTTCGTTGCCTTGTTCTTGATTCATAGCATTTGAGAATAAGTGACCAACATTGGCACCCACCTCCGGTGAACTCACTTCCATAATTGCGACAATGGCTTCGCAAGGCAACCAAGCTGTGGCACCTTCGGCTACGAAGCTAGTGCTCCCAATCTCAGGCGGCTCAAGTTCTGAACCAGCCAATAAGAAGAAGAAGAAGGAAGCACAGAGAAGGGTACAACTTGTTGGAGTGCAAGGATCCTTCATCAAGTCCAAATGGTCTCATATACCAATCACCTTCTCCCAGGAAGACCTTCAGCTCAAGGATTATCCTCACAATGATGCAATGGTCATATCTTGTGTCATCAAGGGGTTCCTGGTCCACAATGTCCTAGTAGACACAGGTAGTGCGGCAGACATCATCTTTGTGAAGGCTTTCAGGTAAATGCAAGAGCCGAATGACAAGATACATGATGCAACGCACCCCCTCTACGGCTTCTAAGGAAGACAGATCGTGGCGATCGGCAAGATAACTATGTCGATCACCTTTGGCTATGTTCACAACACAAGGACATAATAGATTGTCTTTGACATTGTCGATATGGAGTACCCCTACAATGCAATTATTGGTCGAGGGACGCTAAACTCCTTCGAAGCAATACTCCACCCAGCATATCTTTGCATGAAGATACCTTCTGACCAAGGGCCTATCACTGTACATGGAAGCTAAGAGGCTGCCAGGAGAGCCGAAGGGAACTGGACGGATTCAAAGGCCATCCATAACATAGATGAAGTCGAAGCTCATCAACAATTCAAGCATAAAAGAGAAAAGGCTGCTTCAGTAGATCAACCAAAGCTCATGCTTTTGTGCGAAGACATAGCCGAGCAGAAGGTACTGTTGGGATTCCAATTATCTGATGAACAAGAGAAGACTTTGTTGAAATTCCTGTTCAATAACAAGGATGTTTTTACTTGGTCAACCAATGATCTCTGTGGTGTCAATAGAGATGTCATTGAGCACTAACTCAATGTAGACCCGACCTTTAGGCCATGAAAGCAGAGGCTTTGGAAAATGTTCGATGATAAAGCCGAAGGCGCACGAAACAAAGTAAAACGGCTTCTGAGTGCCGGTGTTATCAGAGAAGTAACATACCCAGAGTGGCTGGCCAATACTGTGATGGCAAAGAAAGCTAATGGAAAATGGAGAATGTGCATCGACTTCACAGATCTCAACAAGGCATGACCGAAGGATGAATTCCCATTGCCAAGAATAGATTCCCTTGTAGATGCAGCGGCTACTTCAGAGCTTATGAACTTATTGGACTCCTACTCAGGCTATCATCAAATTTGGATGAAGAAGGAGGATGAGCCTAAGACAAGTTTCATAACCCCTAGCGGGACCTATTGCTACCTTTGGATGCCTGAGGGGCTCAAGATTGTTGTAGGAAGCTTCAGCAGGATGACTGCCAAAGTCCTTCACTCCCAAATTGGCATAAATGTACTAACATATGTTGATGATATCATAGTAAAGAGCACAAAGCAAGAAAATCACGTTGCTGATTTGCAAGAAACATTTGCTAACTTCAGAAGAGCCAATCTTAAACTAAATCTAGAGAAATGTGTCTTCGGAGTGAAGAAGGGCAAATTTCTTGGTTGCTTGGTATCAACAAAGTGTATCGAAGCTAATCCAAGTAAGATAGAAGCTATACTTCGGATGAAGCCACCAAAGTCAAGAAAGGGTGCCTAGAGGTTGACAGGGAGGTTGACATCATTGAACAGATTTATTTCAAGATCAGCAGAGAAGAACTTGCCCTTCTTCGAAGTGCTGAAGTCAGCGGAAGTCTTTCAATGGGGACCAACTCAGCAAAATCCTTCGAAGAATTGAAGCAGTACTTGATAGAGCTGACAACCTTAACTCCACCTTCGTTAGGAACTCCATTGTTGTTGTATGTAGCTGCTACCCACGCTGCGGTTAGTGCAGCGCTGGTGCAAGAGAAGTAGGATGGCTAGGCAAGAAAACAAGTGCCAGTGTACTTCATTTCCGAAGTACTTAGTGCATCAAAGAAAAATTATACAGAGTTAGAGAATATACTATATGCTGTATTAATGGCTTCCAGGAAGCTTCGACATTACTTCCAACCATACCATATCATTGTACCTTCTTCACAACCCCTCAAGGACATAACGAGAAATAAAGAAGCCACAAGAAGAGTTGGAAAATGGGCTGCAGAATTGAACGAATTCACTGTCGATTTCGTTCATAGATCTTCGATCCAATCCCAAGCGTTAGCAGACTTCATTGCTGATTGGACGCCTAGGGCTCACTACCAAAGCCTGGATAGTATTTTGTGATGGGTCCTAGGGAGCCTTCGGCGTAGGAGCAACTGCTGTTTTAATTTCACCATCAAAAATCAAAACATGCTATGCAACAAGATTAGACTTCACCTACACAAATAACATTGCAGAGTACGAAGCCCTTCTCTTGGGGCTTCGAAAGCTTAAGGCAATGGGAATAAGAAGGGCAATACTCAAATCCGACTCACAACTCATCTCAGGACACATTGACAAAAGTAGCAAAGCAAGGGACCCAAAGCTAGAAAAATATCTGGATGCAGTCCGAAGGATGGAAGCCTCTTTTGGAGGTTTCTCTGTAAAAAACATACCGAGAGGAGAAAACGAGCACACAAATTTGTTAGCCAAATTAGCGGCACAAGGGCTTATGTTACCTTCGGAAGTGTTCTTTGAAATAATAAAAGCACATTCGGTCGAGCTTATGGAAAGGGTAGTGCTCACAATCTCACCAGTGCACAGTGAAGATTGGACGACTGAGATCGTATCTTCCCTCCAGGGCAATTGCCTTTCGGATGACGACGTTTACAATAAAAGAATGGAAGCAAGAGCATGAACTATGTAATTATAGAGGGGGAATTATACAAACAAGGAGTCTACTCTCCATTGCTCAAATGCTTGTCCAGAGCCGAATGTCAAGAATTGATGAAGGAGATACATGCAGGATTGTGTGGAGCTCATATTGGGTCTAGGCCTCTGCTGGGGAAGGTTTTCAGACAAGGATTTTACTAGCCAAAGGTAGCTTCGGATGCAGCAAATTTGGTTCAAAAATGTGAACATTAGTAAAATTGCGCCAGAGACCAGAAACAAACTTCATCTTTAACCCAACTGATACAACCTACTTGGCCACTGCAAAGGTGGGGCCTGGATTTGTTAGGTCCACTTCCACTAGCACAAGGCAACTTGAAATATGTTGTAGTGGCAGTGGAGTACTTATCTAAGTGGATCGAAGCAAAGTCCTTAGCTACAATAACTTCGGCCACAGTACATAAATTCTTTTGGCAAAATATTGTTTGCCGCTTTGGTGTGTCGAAGGCTATCACGGTGGACAACAAAACTCAATTCGATGCTGAAACATTCAAAACCTTTTGTGACCAGATTGGTACAAAAATACACTTTGCATAAGTGAGACATCCAGAGTCAAATGGATTGGTAGAAAAAGCAAACGGAATCGTAATAACAGGAATAATGAAGTCAATTTTCAACCAGCCCAAAGGAAAGTGGCCAGACGAATTAATAAAGGTGGTGTGGAACCACAACACCGTCGTTTCAAGGTCAACAGGATTTACTCCATTCAAGCTTCTGTTTGGTGACGAAACAATAACACCGGAAGAAGCAAGAAGGGGCTCAATAAGGATCCTTGGCTTTGATAGAAGATGAAGAGGGTTGCAAAATAACAAAAGAGACCATAGAAGGGACTAGGCTCCAAGCAGTAGACCACATCAATATGTACCAGGCTGAAACAATCAAATGGCGCGACCAGCAAGGTAAAATTGAAGAATATCAAGCTGGGACATTTGGTGCTTCGTAGAGTGGCCAACCCAGATACAGTGGGGAAGCTTTAGCTCAAGTGGGAAGGCCCCTTTTTGGTGGTATCTTCGTCGAGTCCTGGATCTTACAGGCTGAAAGACATGTATGGTAATGACTTACCAAGGTCTTGGAATACGGATGAGCTTCGAAGATATTACGTGTAAACTATGTAATTTTCTTATTTTTTTCCTATGGCACCCTTTTCCTTTCAAGAGGGGAGAAAGGTTTTTAATGGGGCCGTAGGTTGTAATTTTCATTTTTTGTGTAGCCTTGTGCAATACAAGGGCCAAATTCCCCCACATATAAAATGTAAAATCTGGGACTACACCGTTGAGTGTAAAAGCCATGAAGAAGCTCAAAAGTTGTCCCTAAAGGGATGCAGAGCTAAGATGTCACCTAAGAGGTGAAGAAGCTCCAAAGTCGTTCCTAAAGGGACACAGAGTAAGTTACGAAGCTCCAAAGTCGTTCCTAAGGGAATGCAGAGCTAAAATGCCACCTAAATCAAAGGTGAAGAAGCTCCAAAGTCGTTCCTAAGGGGATGCAGAGCTTAAATGCCACCTAAGTAAAAGGTGAAGAAGCTCCAAAGTCATTCCCAAGGGAATGCAGAGCTTAAATACCACCTAAGTAAAAGGTGAAGAGACTCAAAAGTCATTCCTAAGGGGATGCAGAGTCTGGGTGAGTTTCATCACATCATCTTTTGCATTCATACAGACATACATCAGATATTCGTAGGCTCATCATCATCATGACATAAAGCACAGACATTAATAGGAAAACAGGAGATGACTGTCTTCAAAGAAAAAAATATTTTGAAGATGCTTCGTGTTGGGGCCATGCTTCGTTGCGCCGAAGGTCTTACACGAAGAGGCAGCTTCGGCTGAAATTGTCCCCAGGAGATGGCCGAAGGTTCCTTTTTATGGAGCTTCGGCGTTACAAACCGACATAGAGATAGAATGACCTTTTTATCCATAGAGGTCTAAGTTAATGTTGTAAACTTTTGTAAGGGGCATAATTGTAATTCGTCACAGGCTGCGTCCTGTGTCTATAAATAGATGAACAGTACCCCTGTACTGTTCACGCGAACTGGTCATTTGCCTTCGCATCACACTTGTATTTTTGCCTTCTTCAGGACCGAAGGTACATTTATAATTTGAAGTCATTTATATTTGTTCATGATAATAAAAATGAAGATGATTCTATGATAACATTTAAATGTTTATTTCATATCTCATAATTTATATAAATACTTCGTCCCTCGTTATTATGCTTACGAAGGTACGTCCTTCGTAACCTTCGTCCGAAATGCTTTATATCCCGAAGGGATATAATGTTCTGGAGGACGAAGGACTTTAACACTTAACATTTTCTGTGTTGCCTTGTTCTTAATTCTTAGCATTTGAGAACAAGTCCCCAACATTGGCGCCCACCGTGGGTGAACTCACTTCCACTTTTCTGAGCTGATGGCTTCGTTCAACAATCAAGCTGGAGCTCCTTCGGCTTCGAAGCTGGTGCTCCCGATAACAGGCGGTTCTTGCTCAGAGCCAGCTAACAAGAAGCAGAAGAAGGAGGCTCAGAGAAGGGTGCAGCATGTTGGAGTGCAGGGACCCTTCATCAAGTCAAAATGGTCCCACATTCCAATTACTTTCTCTCAGGAAGACCTTCAGCTTAAGGATTATCCTCACAATGATGCCATGGTTATCTCTTGCGTAATCAAAGGATTTCTGGTTCACAATGTCCTAGTTGATACAGGCAGTGCAGCTGACATTATATTTGCTAAAGCCTTCAGACAAATGCAAGAGCCCGAAGACAAGATTCATGATGCCACGCACCCTCTTTGTGGCTTCGGAGGGCGGCAGATCGTAGCACTTGGGAAGATTACCATGCCGGTAACCTTCGGATTTGTTAACAACACAAGGACTGAGCAAATTGTGTTTGATATTGTTGACATGGAGTATCCTTACAATGCTATCATTGGCCGTGGTACTCTTAATGCCTTCGAAGCAATTCTTCACCCAGCTTATCTTTGCATGAAGATACCTTCGGACCAAGGGCCTATTGCTATTCATGGAAGCCAGGAAGCTGCTAGAAGGGCCGAAGGAAGCTGGACTGATTCCAAAGCAATCCATAACATAGATGGAGCTGAAGCTTGTGAACAGTACAAATTTAGAAGGGAGAAAGCAGCTTCAGCAGATCAGCCGAAGCCCATGCTATTGTGTGAGGATATATCAGAGGAGAAGGTGCTGTTGGGCTCGCAATTATCTGAAGACCAGGAGAAAACCTTGATAAGGTTTTTATTCAACAACAAAGATGTTTTTGCATGGTCAGCCAATGATCTCTGTGGAGTAAATCGGGATGTTATTGAACATTCGCTCAATGTTGACCCATCCTTCAGACCCCGAAAGCAGAGGCTTCGGAAAATGTCTGATGACAAGGCCGAAGGGGCTCGCAATGAAGTAAAAAGACTCCTCAGTGCAGGAGTTATCAGAGAAGTGAAGTATCCAGAGTGGCTAGCTAACACTGTTATGGTGAAGAAGGCCAATGGCAAGTGGAGAATGTGTATCGATTTCACAGATCTCAACAAGGCTTGTCCGAAGGACGAATTCCCGCTGCTAAGGATAGACTCTCTAGTCGATGCAGCAGCTTCTTCAGAGCTCATGAGTCTCCTGGACTGTTACTCAGGATATCATCAAATCTGGATGAAAAAGGAAGATGAGCCGAAGACTAGCTTCATAACTCCAAGTGGCACATATTGCTATCTTCGGATGCCTGAGGGGCTCAAGAATGCTGGAGGGAGTTTCAGCAGAATGACTGCGAAGGTTCTCCAGTCTCAGATAGGCAGAAATGTGTTGACTTATGTTGATGACATTATCGTAAAAAGCACGAAGCAGTAAAATCATATTGCTGATCTGCAGGAAACCTTCGCCAGCTTCAGACAAGCTGGTCTGAAGCTGAATCCAGAAAAATGTGTCTTCGGAGTAAAGAAGGGTAAATTTCTCGGATGCTTGGTTTCAACAAAGGGAATCGAAGCTAATCCAAATAAAATCGAAGCTATACTTCGAATGGAGCCACCAACCACAAGAAAGGGAGCCCAAAGATTGACAGGAAGGCTGGCATCTCTCAACAGATTTATATCCAGATCAGCAGAAAGAAACTTACCATTTTTCGAAGTGCTGAAGTCAGCTGAAGTCTTTCAATGGGGCCCAAGTCAACAAAAAGCCTTCGAAGAGCTGAAGCAATACTTGATAGATCTCACAACATTAACTCCACCAACGCCAGGGGCTCCTCTGTTGTTATATGTGGCAGCTTCGCACTCAGCAGTAAGTGCGGCACTTGTTCAGGAGAAGCTTGATGGCCAAGTCAAGAAGCAAGTTCCAGTGTATTTTGTATCTGAGGTCCTTAGTGTCTCAAAGAAAAATTATACAGAGCTGGAGAAGGTATTGTATGCCGTTTTAATGGCATCCAGGAAGCTTCGGCATTATTTTCAGGCATACAACATTATTGTTCCTTCTTCGCAGCCGTTGAAGGACATCATGAGAAATAGAGAAGCTACTGGACGGATTGGAAAATGGGCTGCAGAGCTCAATGAATTTTACATTGACTATGTGCATAGATCTTCGATCCAGTCTCAAGCATTGGCAGATTTCATTGCCGACTGGACGCCAGGGGCTCAGGATGAAGAAGCAAATAAAGATACCGAAGTGTGGACAGTGTTTTGTGATGGCTCTTGGGGAACCTTCGGAGCAGGTGCAGCCGCTGTGTTGGTCTCACCATCCAAGGTTAAAACTTGTTTTGCAGCAAGACTTGACTTCAGCTGTACAAACAATATTACTGAGTACGAAGCCCTGCTCCTGGGCCTTCGGAAATTAAAGGCAATGGGAATCAGAAGGGCGATTCTTAAAACTGATTCCCAGGTTGTTTCGGGTCATATTGACAAAAGTTGCAAGGCCAAAGATCCGAAGCTTGAAAAATATCTAGACACGGTCCGAAGGATCGAAGCCTCCTTCGAAGGATTTTCTGTCAAGAATATTCCTCGAGGACAAAATGAGCATGCTGATTTGCTAGCCAAGTCTGCAGCACAGGGGCTGCCGTTACCTTCGGATGTGTTCTTCGAAACAATAAAGGCACCTTCAGTGGAGCTCCTTGAAAGAGCAGTCCTCAACATATCTCCTATTTACAGCGAAGATTGGAGAACTGAAATAATCTCTTACCTTCAGGGTAAGTTCTTTTCAGATGACGAAGCTTACAATAAAAGAATAGAGGCAAGAGCTCGTCCATATGTCATGATAGAAGGGGAATTATACAAACATGGAGTTTGCACTCCGCTGCTCAAGTGCTTATCTAGAGCCGAAGGTATAGAGTTGATGAAAGAGATACATGCAGGCCTGTGTGGATCCCACATCGGATCCAGGCCGCTACTTGGAAAAGTGTTCCGCCAAGGATTTTATTGGCCGAAGGCAGCTTCGGATGCAGCGGAATTAGTTCAAAAGTGCGAAGGTTGTCAAAAATGTGCAAGAGATCAAAAGCAACCTTCGTCTTTGACACAGCTGATACAACCCATCTGGCCGTTGCAAAGGTGGGGCCTTGACTTGTTGGGTCCATTACCACCGGCCCAAGGGAATCTAAAATATGTTATAGTAGCTGTGGAGTATTTTTCCAAGTGGATTGAGGCGAAGCCATTAGCCACAATAACTTCGGCCACTGTCCAAAAGTTTTTCTGGCAGAATATTGTTTGTCGTTTCGGGGTATCGAAGGCCATCACTGTAGATAATGGAACGCAGTTTGACTCCGAAGCTTTCAGAAATTTCTGTGATCAAATTGGAACGAAGATCCATTTTGCATCAGTCAGGCATCCGGAGTCGAATGGGCTCGTTGAAAGGGCCAACGGCATTATAATGACAGGAATAATGAAGTTAATCTTCAATCAACCCAGGGGAAAGTGGCCAGATCAGTTAATCAAAGTGGTGTGGAGCCACAATACAACAACATCAAGATCTACAGGCTTTACCCCATTCAAATTATTATTTGGTGACGAAGCAATAACTCCGGAAGAAGCTAAAGCTAGGTCAATAAGAGTAGTAGCTTCGGCAGAATCAGGTCCCGAAGATGCTTGCCTTGTGGAGAAAGATGCTTTAGAGGGGATCAGACTTCAGGCCGTGGAGAATATCAATAAATATCAAGCTGAAACAGTCAAGTGGCGAGATAGAAAGGTCCGGCTAAAAAATATTGAGCTGGGTCACTTGGTGCTTCGGAGAGTAGCCAACCCAGACACAGTGGGCAAGCTACAGTTGAAATGGGAAGGACCATTCTTAGTAGTATCTTCGTCAAGGCCTGGATCATACAGGTTGAAGGACATGGATGGCAACGAAATTCCAAGATCTTGGAATGCGGATGAGCTTCGGCGATACTATGTATAACTTGATGTAATTTTTTATGTTTTTTCTTTTCTTTTTCATGGCACCCTTTTCCTTTCTAAAGGGGGAGAAAGGTTTTTAATGGGGCCATCATGTGTAATTTCCTTTTTAGTCTTATAAGAGCAAAATCCCCCAAAGAATGTAAATGTAAAAATTGAGAACGCACCATCGAGTGCCGACACTGAAAAGGTGAAGAAGCTCCAAAGACGTCCCTAAGGGGATGCAGAGCTCACAGCGAAAAGTCAACGCTGGTTCCGCCGAAAGTAAAAGGCGAAGAAGCTCCAAAGACGTTCCTAAGGGAATGCAGAGCTTATACCGCCTAAGTAAAAGGCGAAGAAACTCCAAAGACGTTCCTAAGGGAATGCAGAGTTTATACCGTCTAAGTAAAAAGACGAAAAAGCTCCAAAGTCGTTCCTAAGGGAATGCAGAGCTGATGTGTGGTTGTTTCTAAGGAAATAATGGCTGAGTGTGGCTTCGGATATATGTTTTGGACATTCATTCGCACATCACATTACATCATAGCATTTGCATTCATAAGCATTCATTCATAGCATTTGTGTTCCTAAGTGGTTGCTTCGGCAAAAAGAAGAAGTGGTTTTATATGTTTTGTGGTGTACAAAAAAGAAAAGCTTCGGCAAAAAGAAGAAGTAGTCTTTTATGTTTTGTTATGTACAAAAAAGCAAAGCTTCGGCAAAAAGAAGAAGTGGTCTTTTATGCTTTGTTGTGTACGAAAAGAAGGGAAGGTGTTTTTTCGCCTTCGGCTCAAAATACTGATTTCGTCCACATCAAAGCGTCTCAATAAAGGGGTAAGAATATATTACAAGGTATGTACAAAGTTCCTTGAGAACGGTTTAATTGTATTTACAAAAAGTTGTTACAAATTTTCCTGAGTTTTTCCTAGCCTACTCCTACTAATCTTCTTCAGGCTTCCGCTTCGGCGGCATATTCTTTAATCACCTTCAGCTTTGTCATCCTGCAAGAATCCAGGTATCCCGAGTAAAAATCAAGTGTGAAGGAGAAGGTAAGTACAAAGTATCATTTCTTACTAGTTCAAGATGACTTCGAGCTTCGTCTCCAGCCTTCTCCCGCCCGCCTTTTGTCCATATCATTTTTATAAATCTATTTGAGATGCTTCGGGCGAGGTCAGGTATATCGTCCAGGATTGATGGAGACAGGGTGAAGTTGGGCCTGTTGACGATTTTTCCATGCTCGCAGCCAGCCTTCAGGAACGCTGCAGCGGTACCCCGAGAAGCTACCCAGGCACAGAAGTCACCGTGCCCGGCTATAACTTCGTCAAGTTCTTCAATTTCAGCTTCAATATGATCGAAAGCTTTTGGTAAATTTTCATCCGAAGGGGTAAACTTCCCGCTGCTGGCTCCAACTGAGTAAAAGATCTTCTTTAATTGTTGGATACAATTGTTGCTAAATTTCAAGCATTTGTCTTGAAGGCTTGCTAATGATTTCTTCAAGTCTGAGTTGGTTTGGACTTCGGCTTCAAGTTTTGAATCAAGTTCTAGCTTCTCTTGTTCAAATTGTTTTGATTGGTGGAGAAGTTTCGAATTTAATTCTGCTACTTTGGCTTCAGTCTCTGCCAGCAAGCCTTCGGTTGATTGAAGTTCGAAGTCTTTCTTTTCGATAATAGCTGATTGTTCTTTTATCTTGCTCTCTAAATTTTCAATTATAGCTTCGTGCTTCTTATCTTCTAGATCTTGCTGCATCCTTAAGGCTTTGCTTAGAAGCATGCTCTGCAAATAAACAACCTTCGTTAGAGAACATTGTCATTATTAAAAAACAATAGAAGTTAGAAAAAAGTTGTTTACCTTGAAATTGGAATAAAATAAGCTGCCGACGATATGTTGTCGTCGGTAGCGGCTGATATCTGTTTCTAGCTTCGGAAAACCGATACTCTTTGATAGAGTACCGATGACCTTAGCTCCAGTTTGGTCTCGGATGCAGCCTAATTTTTCATCGTCGATGCCTCCAAATAGAAGAGCTCCTGGCTTGTATCCGCAAGATTTGGCATAGTCTTTAAGCTCTTCTATTTCGACCTTCGACATTTTTTGCCCAACTAAGTTTTGAAATATGTAGGCTTCGTCGTCCGAAGTATCTTCGGCTATTTCTTTTCCTTTCCCAGGCACTGTGGCCATGGTTTCTTCACCAGTGGTGGCAGCTTCTTCTGCAGCCATGTCTATCAAAATTCTGTCGATGTCTTCAATGGTAGTCTCTAAATTCATATCTTCGACTGGAGCGGCTTCGGTAGCCGCGACCTCCGAAGGTGCGACTTCGACGTTTGTTGTGTCTTCAGCAGTTGCCGTTTTCTGAATTGACGCCCTCGGCGGCGTCTTATCGATAACTTCGGTCACTGCAATAATTCTTTGCCGCTTTGGTTTGGTTATCTTTGTTTGTTCCGGCTCTTCCACCTTTCGAAAAAGCTTCGTCAGTTCAGGCCCTAATGGACTTAGCTTTGTGGGCACGGGTTCAGTCGTTACCTTTAAAATTTCCTCTACGTCGCTGGTAGAAGGTGGTGTGGGGGTCCCCTCTTCTACGGATAATTTTCGCTTCGGAGTTGATATTTTTCTTTTCTTGGGAATTTTCTTCTCTTTTGTTGATCTTTCTTCATCCTTGTTCAGAGTTTCGGTCACTCTTTTTCTTTTTTGGCCCTCAGCGCCCTTGCTCAACTGCTCATAGTCAGGGTACTCGAAGCCCAGGGCATCAAGCACTCGGTTCAGCCTTCGCTTCGGACGGGTGCCGAAGGCTGCTGTCATCAGTTGATCTTCTTTTTTCGAGTAATTTCCAAGAATTTCATTACACATCACCTCAACTGTGTCCAGCCACTCTCGGCAGGGCTTCTTAAAGAATTTCTTGAATTTGAAGTGATAAGGAAGCCGGACAAGTTCCCCCTCCTTCTTCTCCCCCTTCAACTTTGGCATTTCCCATTCTTTCAGAATAGGGAAGACTCTGAATGCCAAGAATTCTTGAACCAGATCCCTGGTACCGATATGCTCTGCAATAATTCTGAATTCATCCATTGCCTGTTGTGTTTGACCCTCTGGTGTCATGTTGCAGCGGGGTCGGGTTTCTCCGAAGATCAGCTCGAGTGGACTTTGCACAAGCTTCTCCTTGTCGTCATCAACCTTGACATAGAACCATTCTGATTTCCAGCCTGCTGGCCATTTGCTTCGGTAGCTGATTACAGGAAACTTTGCGGTTTTCCGGTAGGCAAAATTGTAGCAACCGAAGTTATCATGTAGCCCATCTTTTCTGGCCTTTGTTTGATAATGTAATTCATGAACTCGACAGAAACTGTCGGCAAATGGCTCCACTGCTTGGCTTCGGAGGGCCCAAATATAAACGCTAAGCCTAACGATAGCGTTAGGAGTTAACTGGTGAAGGTAGATACCAAACCTCTTCAGTATCTCCGCAATAATCTCGTGAAGAGGGAATCTCAGCCCAGCCTTTAAAAAACTCTTGAAGATGACAATCTCGTCCTTCTCTGGCTTCGGGGTAGTTTCTTCTCCCCCGAAGCGAAGTAGCTTCTTCTGATCTTCGCTGAAATAACCTGCTTTCACCATCTTGGCGAGATCAGCCTTTGAAACAGTCGACTTTCCGAAGTCTAGGTGGCTGGGTTTGCTGGGCATGGCAATGCGGTAGTCATCTTCGGAGTCGGTTTCTTCAATGTTCCCTTCTCCTTCGGCAGTTGTCGGGTTTGCTTCGGTAGCGGGCATTTCTTCCGCAATAACCAGTCCGGAACGCTGCATCGCTTCGGAGATGGGCACAGTATTCGAACCTTCGGCTTCGTCTCCTTCACGTTCAACTCTAGCAGTAGATCGCACTCTGGCCATTTGATTCTGAGTTTGGGGAAGTTAAAACACTTTTTTCTTTTTCCTTTTTTCCGAAGCTTTCCTTTCTGACGAAGCAGGCTTCGAGGCAGACCTTCGTTTGAGTCTGGGAATCAAGCTTCGGCTACAGTTAAAAATTTTGGCAGCAAAACAGTACAAATAGCAATGAATGCTGTGGTAACTTCACACCTACTCGTCTGTTTATATAGTGCTGCAGGTAAGAAGGCGAAGCGGCAGGATTTTTACACCAGGCGGGCAGTCACTTGTACTCGCTGCGCACTGGACCGCAAAGATCAAACAGTAACTCTGCAAGGTGGGACCGACACGAGCTCGGGAGTTGAATCGTTTCTCGGCAACGAGCTCAGGGAAGGTGTTTTTTGGACCTTCGGCTTCCCGAAGCTTGAGAGGATTTTTTTTTCACGGATCAAGCTCGTTACGAAAAACGATCTAGCGCCGCGAAAGGGGCTACTGTTGGGGCCATGCTTCGTTGCGCCGAAGGTCTTACACGAAGAGGCAGCTTCGGCTGAAATTGTCCCCAGGAGATGGCCGAAGGTTCCTTTTTATGGAGCTTCGGCGTTACAAACCGACATAGAGATAGAATGACCTTTTTATCCATAGAGGTCTAAGTTAATGTTGTAAAGTTTTGTAAGGGGCATAATTGTAATTCGTCACAGGCTGCGTCCTGTGTCTATAAATAGATGAACAGTACCCCTGTACTGTTCACGCGAACTGGTCATTTGCCTTCGCATCACACTTGTATTTTTGCCTTCTTCAGGACCGAAGGTACATTTATAATTTGAAGTCATTTATATTTGTTCATGATAATAAAAATGAAGATGATTCTATGATAACATTTAAATGTTTATTTCATATCTCATAATTTATATAAATACTTCGTCCCTCGTTATTATGCTTACGAAGGTACGTCCTTCGTAACCTTCGTCCGAAATGCTTTATATCCCGAAGGGATATAATGTTCTGGAGGACGAAGGACTTTAACACTTAACATTTTCTGTGTTGCCTTGTTCTTAATTCTTAGCATTTGAGAACAAGTCCCCAACACTTCGTATCAAATGAAACTACGTTGTATATGAAGGTGCTTCGTCTCAAATGAAATCTAGTTGCATATGAAAATGCTTCGATGTGAACGAAAAGAAGGGAAGGTGTTTTTCACCTTCGGCTCAAAAAGGCTAGCATTTATTTCGTCCACAGCAAATCAGTTCACACATGAAGCAAAAGGTAAAATGGTAATACAAAATATTTACAAATGTTTACAATAATTTATTCATTGTCAATTGCAACTTTTTGTCATATGGTACAAAGGGTTTCCAAGTGTTTCTACAGATGACTACAAAGGGTGATTCTAAGGTCTTCTTCAGTATTTTAGAACTAGCTTCGGCTCATCGACCTTTGGTACCATCATTCTATAGAATAACAAAGTGCAAGGTAATAAAAAATCTAATAAGGAAAAATCAAGGTAAAAGAACAAAGGTAAGGTCCCATACTATGTTAAGCAGTTTTCGGGCTTCGTCTCCAGCCAATTCACGCCTGCCCTTAGCCCAAATTTAGGTAATAAACCTGTTCCCTATGCTTCGGGCTCCGGTTGGAACATCAACCAGATCTGATGATGAAAGATTGCAATTCGGCCTGTTGACAGCTCTCACGTGATTGCATCCAGCTTTTATGAAGGCGGCAGCTGTACCACGAGAAGCTACCAGCGCACAGAAGTCTCCAAGGCCGGTTATAACTTCGTCAAGGACATCAACCTCCTTTTCAATACGTTCGAGTGCTCCGGGTATACCTTCGACAGCGAGGTTGGTTTCCTCAGATGCAACTCCAACTGAATTGAAAATGCTTCTCAACCGAGCGGTGCATTGGCTTGCAAACTCGAAGCATCTCTCCTTCAGAGCCCTCAGCGCATCACTAAGCTTCGTATTTTTCTCAGTCTCAACCTTAAGTGTTGCTTTCAAAGCTTCGTTTTCCTAGTTGAATCGACTAGAGTTTTCCTTCAAAAGTGCCTGAGCATATGCCAGTTCTTTACCCAACTCCTTGTTTTGAGCTTGTGCTTCGGCAAGGGACCCTTCGACTGAACACAACATTTCGTCTTTTTCCTTCAAAGAGTCTTCGAGTCTTTGACCTTATCTTCTAAATCTTTGATAATAATTTCGTTCTTCATGTCCTCATCATCTTGTTGCATTTTTAAAGCTTTGCTCAGCAACATACTCTGCAAAAACGAACTCGAAATTAAAAATATTTAAGCTTATACGAACACATCAGTGGTAACTTGTAGAAGGGTTCTTACTTTAAAGTTGGAATAAAACAGGCTGCCTATGATGTGTTGCCGCCTGTAGTAGCTGATATCCTTCTCAAGCTTCGGGAAGCTGACACTCTTCGACACGGTACCTATAATTTTTGCACCAGCACGATCGCGGATGCAACCCAGGATTTCTTTGTCAACCTCGCCAAAGAGTACCGATCCAGGCTGGTAGCTGCACGAGATAGCAAATTCCTTCAACTCTGCCATATCCTCTTCGGAAAGCTCTTGGCCACCCAGTTGCCGTAGGTCGAAGTCTGCTTCTTCCGAAGAGATTTCCTCAGCCTTTTCCCTTTGTCTGAAACTTCTTTGGCCACCTCCTTCTCCATAGCCACGTCTGATATAATTTTGTCAATTTCGGACATGGTGGCTGTGAGACCTTCGCCTTTAGTTACAATGGCAGCTTTGGCATCTATAGATTTGACAGTCTTGTTTGCCGAAGCTGGAGGTGGGGTTTGCTCAATCACCTACGGTATGTTCATCATACGTCGCTTTTTCTGGCCCCCGTCTCTTCCATCTGTAGCCGAAGGGATTTCCTTTTTCTGTAAAAGGTTTGTCAGTTCTAATCTCAGAGGACTTAGCAACTTGAATGGTGGGGATTCAGTCATTACCTTCAAAATTTCTGACACTTCGGAAGCAGAAGGTGAGGGAGGGCTCATAATTTTCTCTGGCACATCATGCACCTTCGGCTCCAACGTTGTTTTCATTTTCTTCAAAGCCTCCTCGTCTTCCTTCACAAACCGGGCAGCTTGCCTGCTCAAAATGCTGACAACTCTTTTTCCTTTTTTCTTCCCCGACCCCTTCGTAAAGTCCGTCATAATCCGGGTACTCGAAGTTCAGGGCATCCATTACCTGATTTAACCTTCGTTTCGACCGGGTGCCGAAGGTAACAATCATTAGTTGATCTTCTTTCTTTGTGTAATTCCCAAGAATTTCATTACACATGGTCTCTATCATCTCTAACCATTCAGTACATGGTTTCTTGAATTGCTTCTCAAATTTGAAGCGGAAGGGGAGTCGAACAAGTTCATATTTCTTTCCCCCTTCCTTCTTCTTCGGCGTCCCCTAGCCGCTAGAGGTTGGAAAAGTTTTATTCGCCAGGTATTCCTGCACTAAGTCCCTAGTGATAATTTCAATAGCCACCACTCTGAATTCGACTTCGGCTAGATAGCATGGGGAGCCGAGTTGCATATTGCACAATGGCCTTGTCATCCCAAAGCTCAACCTCAGAGGACTCATAACCATATCCATGAGTTTTTCCCTCTTCTTTTCATTAGCTTTCACGTAGAACCATTTGCTTGTCCACCCGGTCGACCACTTGGTGCGGTAGCCGATCACTGGGGCCTTGGTGTCCTTTCGGTATGCAAAATTATAACATCCAAAGTTCCTGTGAAGACCATCAGCTCTAGCCTTCATCTGATAGTGCAACTCATGCAATCGGCAGAAACCTTCGACATTAGCACTTTTGCCCTTGCTTCGGAGAGCCCATATGTAGACACTCAGCCTGACAATGGCATTCGGTGCGAGCTGATGAAAATATATTTCAAACCTTTTCAAATCTTCTCCTATTATATCATATAGAGGAAACCGAAGCCCTACCCTGAAGAAACTTTTAAATACAACAACTTCATCCTCCTTCGGTTCTGTAATCACTTCTTCGCTAGCAAAGCAAATGAGTTTACTCTCACCTTCCCCAAAATAGCCTAGCTTCTTCATCATAACCAGGTCCTCTTCTGATACGGTAGATTTTCTGAATTCAATATGGTTTGGTTTTGATGGGCTTAAAATACTGTTGTCTTCTTCATTTTCATCATCACTTCTGTCAATTACAGTCTGCTCAGCCAACGCAGTTTCACCTTCGGCAATAGCTCCTTCCGACACAACAAGACCCGATCGCCTCATCACTTTTGATATTGGCGCTGTTTCTGTCACTTCAACCTCATCTCCCTCACAGGACACCCTAGCAGTGGATCTAACTTGGGCCATTTGAAGTGTTGCAGTTTCTTAAGACGAAGCTAACTTCAAATGACAAAGACCATGTTTGGAAAATGCAATCCACAAAGCTTCGGCTTTGGTTAAAAATTTCAACAGCACAACAGTGCAATGGCAATGAATGCTGTTGTAGCTCCTCACTGAAAGTCGCCTAGAGGGGGGTGAATAGGCGTAATCTGAAATTTACAACTTTAAACACACACTACAAGCCAGGGTTAGCGTTAGAACTAAAATTAAGTCCGAGAGAGAGGGGAAAACAAATCAAATGAGAATCAAGCGAATGAACACGGTGATTTGTTTTACCGAGGTTCGGTTCCAAAGAACCTAGTCCCCGTTGAGGAGGTCACAAAGACCGGGTCTATTTCAACCCTTTCCCTCTCTCAAATGGTCACTTAGACCGAGTGAGCCTTCTTCCTTAATCTCATGGGTCACTAAGACCCTGCAAGGACCACCACATACTTGGTGTCTCTTGCCTTGCTTATAAAGCACATGAAAATAAGAATGGAAAAGAAGAAAGGCAATCCAAGCGACAAGAACTCAAATGAACACAAAAATCTCTCTCTCACAAGCCACTAAGTGTTTGGAGTGAATTTGGGACTCAGAGAGGATTTGATCTTTTGTATTGTGTCTTGGAGTGAATGCAAGAGCTCTTGTATTGAATGTGATATTCAGAAAACTTGGATGCTTGAAGTTGTGGTGGTTGGGGGGTGTTGGGGGCCTTCATCTTCCGAAGGTCCTCAAAAACACGGCTAACATGTTTTCCAAGTATAATATATACACAAGGACCTTCGGCCTTGGGATGAAGCTATACACGATATGAAAAGCATAGTTCAGGAGAAGGATGAACTAGTTCCGAAGCTACCTATGGAGAAGCTTCGGCTTAGCAGTGAAAAATGGAACCGACTTAATGGGGAAAAGGCTGTCTAGTCCTTGATAGATTATCCTTAAGACAATAATAAATGTCAAGGACATGAATGTAATTTTACACAGGCTGCCGCCCTGTGCCTATAAATAGATGAACAGTAGCACCGTACTGTTCACGCTGACTTGTATTCACTCGCACGTCACGCTTGGATTTTTACCTTCTGTCAAGCTGAAGGTATAAATGTAATTCGATACTGTTCATGTTTATTCATGATAATATAATAAAAATGTTCTGATGATGTCATATAGTTATTCATGTTATTTTCCATGTTTCATATGCTTCTACTTTCTTTTTTATATACTGAGATGATGAAGGTACGTCCTTCATAACCTTCGTCTGAAGACCATTATATCCTAAGGGAGATAATGCTTCGAAGGACGAAGGTATTTAACCATTAGCATTTTGTGTTGCCTTGTTCTTAACTCATAGCATTTGAGAACAAGTCTCCAACATTGGCGCCCACCTCCGGTGAACTCATTTGACCACCTTCGGCAAGCTGTGACCTTTGTCATGCCGCCGAAGAAAGCTTCAAGGCTAGGGGCTGCACTGCAGCCACTGGACGTCAATCTGGAAACACTGCATGAAGCCAAAAATCAAAAAAAGGAAAGCTACAAGTCCAACGCCTCTGGAGGAGGAGCTAGACCAAGAAATTAGGGACCTCAAAGTAATCAATCAGCAAGTTCAAAGGAAGAAGGAGAAGATGCTTCGTCTTGCTGATCTTTAGAAGAAGATCGACGAAGCCGCTAAGGAAATGCGTCATCTCACCCAAGATGACTAGGACCGACGACCTCAACGCAGAGAGCTTCGCCAGGACAATTCCTATGATAATGACGAGTGGTATGATGATTTCCATCATGGAAATTTTGCTTTTGATGATTCTTCTCCTCTATCTGCAGAACTGCAGGCTACACCATGGCCTCCATCATACAAGCCACCCCAGCTCCCCATGTATGATGGGCACTCAGTTCCGAAGCAGTTTCTGATGAGCTACGAAGCAACCATATCTTCATATGGGGGCAATACCGCAGTTGTTGGGGGGTCTGCTTCATCGCCGAAGGTCCTTTGAGAAGAAACACCTTCGAAAGATCAACACAGAAGCGAGCATAGCGTGAAGGTACGTGCCGAAGGTCGCTTCCAGGGAGCTTCGGCATAGCGACATGCCTTGATACGAAGGGTTGCACCGACTTAAAGATGAAATGATCAATCGACCCATGGTAATTTGTGTCATGATTGTAACTAGCTGTAAAGGACATAAATGTAATTTCGACCGGGCTACGTCCCATGCCTATAAATAGGTGAACAGTACCCCTGTACTGTTCATGCTGACTGGTATTTGCTCGTGCGTCATGTTGGTACTCTTGCCTTCTGTCGAGCCAAAGGTACAAATGTAATTCGTTATTGTTCTTATTCATTTATGATTATACAATAAGGACATCTAAATAAAATCAAATAATTATTCATGTTACTTCTCATGTCTCGTATGCTTCTTCTTTCATCAGTATAAACTCTGATGATGAAGGTATGCCCCTCATGACCTTCGTCCGAAGATCGTTATATCCTAAGGGAAATAATGCTTCGAAGGACGAAGGTCATTAACCATTAACTTCGTTTTGTGTTGCCTTGTTCTTAATTCATAGCATTTGAGAACAAGTCCCCAACATTGGCGCCCACCTCCGGTGAACTCACTTCCACTTTTGAGCTGATTGCTTCGTTCAGCAACCAAGTTGTAGCACCTTCGGCTACGAAGCTGGTGCTCCCAATCACACGTGGTTCAAGCGCAGAGCCAGCCAACAAGAAGCAGAAGAAAGAAGCACAGAGAAGGGTGCAACATGTTGGGGTGCAGGGACCCTTCATTAAGTCCAAGTGGTCCCACATCCCAATCACCTTCTCCCAGGAGGATCTTCAGCTCAAGGATTACCCCCCACAATGATGCTATGGTCATATCTTGTGTCATCAAGGGGTTTTTGGTCCATAATGTTCTGGTTGACACAAGCAGTGCAGCGGATATCATATTTGCTAAGACCTTCAGACAAATGCAAGAGCCCGAAGATAAGATTCATGATGCTACACACCCTCTTTGCGGCTTCGGAGGAAGGTAGATTGTAGCACTCGGAAAAATCACAATGCCAGTGACCTTCGGCTTCATTCATAACACAAGGACTGAACAAGTTGTTTTTGACATTGTTGACATGGAGTACCCATACAATGCAATCATTGGCCGAGGGACACTCAATGCTTTCAAAGCTATACTTCATCCAGCATACTTATGCATGAAGATACCTTCGGAGCAAGGGCCCACTGCTATCCATGGAAGTCAAGAGGCTGCCAGAAAAGCTGAAGGAAATTGGACAGATTCAAAGGCAATCCATAATATAGATGGAGCCGAAGCCTGTGAGCAGTATAAATACAAAAGAGAGAAGGCTGCTTCGGCGGATCAGCTGAAGCCTATGCTCCTATGTGAAGACATAGCAGAACAAAGGGTATTGCTGGGGTCTCAGCTATCTGAAGAACAAGAGAAGACTTTGCTAAGATTCTTATTCAACAATAAAGATGTCTTTGCTTGGTCCACCAATGATCTTTGTGGTGTCAACAGAGATGTCATTGAACATTCACTCAACATGATCCATCCTTCAGGCCAAGAAAACAAAGGCTTCGGAAAATGTCTGAAGACAAAGCTGAAGGTGCTCGGAATGAAGTAAAGAGACTTCTTAGTGCGGGTGTTATCAGAGAGGTGAAATACCCAGAATGGCTAGCCAACACTGTTATGGTGAAGAAGGCCAATGGTAAATAGAGAATGTGCATTGATTTTATAGATCTTAACAAGGCTTGTCCGAAGGACGAGTTCCCATTGCCAAGAATAGACTCTCTAGTAGATGCAGCAGCTTCTTCAGAGCTCATGAGTTTGCTGGACTGTTACTCAGGCTACCACCAAATTTGGATGAAGAAGGAGGATGAGCCGAAGACTAGCTTCATAACCCCCAGCGGCACATATTGTTATCTTCAGATGCCTGAGGGGCTTAAAAATGCTGGAGGAAGCTTTAGCAGAATGACAGCCAGGGTCCTTCATTCCCAAATAGGCAGGAATGTGCTGACCTATGTCGATGATATCATAGTCAAAAGCACAAAGCAAGAAAATCACATTGATGATCTGCAAGAGACATTTGCTAATTTTAGGCAAGCTGGCCTGAAATTAAATCCAAAAAAGTGTGTTTTTGTGGTGAAAAAGGGCAAGTTCCTTGGTTGTCTAGTATCAACGAAGGGAATTGAAGCCAACCCAAGCAAAATTGAAGCTATCCTTCGGATGGAGCCGCCAAGCACAAAGAAGGGGGCCCAACGGCTGACAGGAAGGCTAGCATCATTAAGCAGATTCATATCCAGATCAACAGAAAAAATCTGCCATTCTTTGAAATACTGAAGTCAGCCGAAGTTTTTCAATGGGGTCCGGCCCAGCAAAAAGCTTTCAAAGAGCTAAAACAATACTTGATCGATCTAACAACACTAACTCCACCTTCGCTAGGGGCTCCATTGCTCTTATATGTGGCAGCTTCGCACTACGCAGTTAGTGCAGCTCTGGTACAGGAGAAGCTAGATGGCCAAATCAAAAGGTAGGCTCCAGTCTATTTTGTCTCTAAAGTTTTAAGTTTGTCAAAGAAAAACTATAAAAAATTGGAAAAGGTGTTGTATGCTGTGTTAATGGCCTCCAGGAAGCTTCGACATTATTTTCAAGCATATCACATGATTGTTCCTTCGTCATAGCCTCTGAAGGACATAATGAGGAACAGAGAAACTACTGGAAGGATTGGAAAATGGGCTGTGGAGCTTAACGAATTTACTATTGACTATGTGCATAGATCCTCAATTTAGTCTTAGGCGTTAGCAGACTTCATCGCTGATTGGACGCCAGGGGCTCAGGAAGAAGAAATAAACAAAGACACCGAAGCTTGGACAGTGTTCTGTGATGGTTCTTGGGGAACCTTCGGTGCAGGAGCGGCTGCTGTCCTACTTGTGCCTTCAAAAGTTAAAACATGTTATGCAGCAAGGCTTGACTTCAGTTACACAAACAATGTTGCTAAATACGAAGCACTTCTGTTGGGGCTTCGGAAGTTGAAGGCAATGGGAATAAGAAGGGCCATTCTTAAAACTGATTCTCAAGTCATTTCTGGTCATGTTGACAAAAGTAGCAAGGCCAGAGACCCGAAGCTTGAAAGATATTTAGACACGATTCGAAGGCTCGAAGCTTCTTTCGAAGGATTTTCAGTCAAAAATATTCCAAGAGGGGAAAATGAGCATGCTAATTTGCTAGCCAAGTCAGTGGCATAGGGGCTCCCACTACCTTCGGAAGTATTTTTTGAGACAATAAAAGCACCTTAGGTTGAACTTATGGAGAGAGCAGTGCTTACAATTTCCCTAGTACATAGTGAAGATTGGAGGACAGAAATTATATCTTTCCTCCAAGCCAATTGTCTTTGGATGACGAAGCTTACAATAAGAGAATGGAAGCAAGGACAAGACCATATGTGATAATAGAAGGGGAATTGTACAAACATGGAGTCTGTTCTCCACTCGTCAAGTGTTTATCCAGAGCTGAAGGTTTGAATTGATGAAGGAGATACATGCAGGTTTGTGTGGATCTCATATCGGGTCTAGGCCCTTGCTGGGAAAAGTGTTTAGACAAGGATTCTACTGGCCGAAGGAAGCTTCAGATGCAGCAGAGCTAGTTCAAAAATGTGAAAATTGTCAAAGGTGTGCAAGAGACTAGAAACAACCTTCATCTCTCACCCAGCTGATATAGCCCACTTGGCCATTGCAAAGATGGGGCCTAGATTTGTTAGGCCCACTTCCACCAGCACAAGGTAATTTGAAATACGTTGTGGTTGCTGTAGAATATTTTTCCAAGTGGATTGAAGCGAAGCCTTTGGCTACAATAACTTCAGTTACAATCCAAAAATTCTTCTAGCAAAATATTGTTTGTCGCTTCGGCGTGCCGAAGGCTATAACTGTGGACAATAGAACACAGTTTGATGCTGAAACATTCAAGGATTTTTGTGACCGAATTGGCACGAATATTCATTTTGCATCAGTCAGGCATCCGGAGTCAAATGTGCTGGTGGAAAGAGCAAATGGCATTATTATGACAGGAATAATGAAGCTAATCTTCAATCAGCCCAGAGGAAAGTGGCCAGATGAGCTGATTAAAGTGGTGTGGAGCCACAATACAACCATATCAAGATCAATAGGATTCACACCCTTCAAACTATTATTTGGTGACGAAGCTATAACTCCAGAAGAAGCTAAAGCAGGGTCAATAAGAACGGTAGCTTCGACAGAAGACGAAGCTTATTATCACATTGCAAAATATACTATAGAAGGGATTAGACTTTAGGCTGTGGAGAACATCAATAAATATCAAGCCAAGACAATAAAATGGTGCGACAGAAAAGTTCGGTTAAAAAATATTAAGCCAAGGCATTTGGTACTTCGGAGAGTGGCCAATCCAGACACAGTAGGTAAATTGCAACTGAAATGTGAAGGACCTTTTCTTGTGGTATCTTCGTCGAGGCCCGGTTCTTACAGATTGAAGGACATGGACGGCAACAACATTCCTAGATCTTGGAATGCAGATGAGCTTCGGCGATATTATGTGTAATTTGATGTTATCTTTTTTCATTTTTTCTATGGCACCATTTTCCTTTCCAAAGGGGGAGAAAGGTTTTTAATGGGGCCATAGCTTGTAATTTTTTCCTCTCTTATTTAGCTCCACGAGAGACAAATCTCCCAAAAAGAATGTAAAATGTAAAATCTGGGTATGCACCATCGAGTGTAGAAAAAGAAAAAAGCAGGGAGAAGCTCAAAATTCGTCCCCAAGGGGATGCAGAGCATGACAAAGCTACAAAAAGTCGTTCCTAAGGGAGCGCAGTGTAAGTTTTCTGCTCAAAAGTCGTTCCTAAGGGAATACAGAGCCAAATACCGCTGAAATATAAGGCGAAGAAGTTCAAAAGTCATTCCTAAGAGGATGCAGAACTTATACCGCCGAAATAGAAGGCGAAGAAGTTCAAAAGATGTTCCTAAGGGGTTGCAGAACTTACACTGAAAAATAAACGGTGAACACCGAAAAATAAACGGTGAAAAAAGCTCAAAAGACGTTCCTAAGGGGATGCAGAGCTTAAGATGGAAAAGATGTTTCTAAGGAGATGCAGAGTTCGGATGTGGCTTCGTATACGTGTATTTGGACATTCATTTGCACATTACGTCACATCATTCATTGCATTCATATACATTCATTTAGACATTCGTAGGATCATCATCATCATAACATAGAATACAAACAGATGCTTTAGCTCTGATGGCAAGGCTTCGATGAAGTATAAAAGAAGCAAAGTTATGCTTCGTTGTGTACGAAAAGAAGGGAAGGTGTTTTTCGCCTTCGGCTCAAAAATACAATTTTCGTCCACATCAAAGCAATTCATACAAGGACGGAAAAGGTAAAAATATATTACAAGGTATGAACAAATTTACAAGAGCAATGTTTCATTCTTAAATTACAATATCTTCTACAAAGATAATATAAATTTTCTAGAGCTTTTTGCAGCAGCTTCATCAGTATCCATCATGCTTCGAATCATTGACTTTCGGCTTCGTCATCCTGTATATAACAAAGTGGCGTAAGGTAAATAGAAATCTCAGGAGAAGGTAAACAACAGGTACAAGTTTAATACCGGCTTGAGATGACTTCGAGCTTCGTCACCAGCTAAGTTTCGCCCACCCTTTGTCCAAATTTGTGTTATAAATCTATTTCCAATGCTTCAGGCCAGGCTGGGGATGTCAGTCAAGTTTGTTGGTGATAAGATGAAGTTTGGCCTGTTTACGATCTTCCCATGCGTGCAACCAGTATTCATGAAAGCTACCACTATGCCGCAAGAAGCTAGCAGGGCACAGAAGTCACCATGCCCAGCTATAACTTCTTCAAGCGCCTTAACTTCGCTCTCAATATGTTCAAAGGTGCTTGGCAGGTCTTCAACTGAAGGTTCCAATTTTTCAGAACCAGCACCAACTGAATTGAAAACCTGCTTCAGCCGTTGCACACACCGGTTGCCGAAGTTTAAGCATTTATCCTGAACCTCTTTCAAAGATTTCTGCAAATTCGAACTTTTTTCAACTTTGGCTTCAAGCTTCACGTTAAAATTCTTCCTTTCTTGCTCGAAACTTTCGGATTTTAGGAGGAGTTCACTATTTAATCTAGCAATTTCGGCTTGGGCCTCTGCCAGTGAACCCTCCATTGTTTGAAGAACAAAATCTTTCTTTTCAAGAGCAGCTTCATGATCTTTGATTTTACTTTCTAAGCCTTCAATTATAACCACATTTTTCTTATCTTCGAGGTCTTGTTGCATCCTCAAGGCTTTACTTAGAAGCATAATCTGTGCAAAATAACCTTCATCAGAAATCTTTGCTTCATCGTAAAAAACAATAAAAAAGTTAAGGAAAGAACATTACCTTAAAATTAGAATAAAATAAGCTGTCGACGATATGTTGTCATCGGTAGCTGCTGATGTCAGCTTCGAGCTTCGGAAAACCAACACTCTTCGACAGAGTGCTGATAATCTTTGCTCTAGTCCGATCTCGAATACATCTCAAGGCTTTTTCGTTAATTCCGCCGAAGAGCATGGCCCCTGGCTAGTAGCCACAGGATATAGCATACTCCTGCAGCTCCTCTTTTTCAGCCTAGGATAATTCTTGACCAACTAAATTTTGAAAACAGAAGCCTTGATCTTCTGAAGTATCTTCAGCAATTTCTTTTCCTTTTCCTGGCACTGCGGCCATGGTTTTTTCTCTGATTGCAGCGGTCTCTTCTGAAGCCTAGACTCTCTCTATAGCCGTGGCAGCCTCTTCTGCGGCCAAATCCAAGAGCACTTTATCAATATCAGATAATGTACTTTCTAGGTTGACAGCTTCGGCAGTTGCAACTTTGGCAGAAGCAACAACTTCGGCAGCTGGTGTTATTTTTGACGCTGAGGGCGGCGGTGGCGTTTCTTCAATAGCTTGCATAACAGTAACAATCCTTTGCCTTTTTTGCCCAACCGTCTTCTTCACTGCCGAAGGCTCGTCCTTCTTCTGTAGAAGCTTTGTCAGTTGCGGCCCCATTGGACTTAGCATCTTGATAGGTAAGGATTCGGTCATTACCTTTAAAATTTCTTCTACTTCGGTAGCAGAAGGTGTCAAAGGAGCTCCCTCTTCTATCTCAGCCACCTTTGGCTCTGGAGTTGCAGTTTTTCTTTTCTTCGAAGTAGCCACCTTTGGCTCAGGACTGGATTTTCTCTTTTTCAGAGCTTTTTCGTCCTCCTTATCCATCCTAGCAGCTTGTCTGCTCATAACACTGACAACCCTCTTTCTCTTTGGTCCTTCGGCACCCTTGCTCAGTCATTCATAGTCAGGGTATTCAAAGTTTAAGGCATCCATTACCCAATTCAATCTTCGTTTTGTTTGGGTGCCGAAGGCCACAGTCATCAGTTGATCTTCTTTTTTCGTATAATTGCCCAGAATTTCGTTGCACATAGTCTCAATCATTTCTAACCATTCCTGGTAGGGCTCTTTGAATTGTTTTTCAAACTTGAAGCGATACGGCAATCGAACAAGTTCACCCTTTTTCTTTGTCCCTCTCAGCTTCGGCGTACTCCATTCACTCAATGTTGGAGATACCCTGTTCGCCAAGTATTCTTGCACTAGATCCCTAGTGCTGACATGTTCAGCCACCACTCTAAATTCTGCTACAGCTAGCTGGCACGGTAACCCTGGTTTCATGTTACACAGGGGTCTGGTCATCCCGAAGCTTAGGCTCAGTGGGCTCATGACCAGCGTCTTCAGCTTCTCCCTCTTCTTCTCGTCAGCCTTGATATAAAACCACTCACTTTTCCAGCTAGTTGGCCATTTGGTCCGATAGCTCAGGACCGGGGCCTTCGTATCCTTATGATACGCGAAGTTATAACAGCCAAAATTTTCGTGAAGCCCGTCCTCTCTGGCCTTCATCTGGTAATGTAGCTCATGCACTCGACAAAAAGCTTCGGCATTTGGGTTCATCCCCTAGCTTCGAAGGGCCCAGATGAAAATACTGAGCCTAACGATGGCGTTAGGGGTCAGCTGATGAAGAAATATTTCATAATTATCCAAAATTTCTCCAATTATCTCGTTCAGCGGAAACCGTAATCCTACTCTGAAAAAACTTTTGAAAACTACCACTTCGTCATCTTTCGGTGTCAGAATGGTTTCTTCCCCAGCAAAATGAATCAACTTCTTCTCGGCTTCTCTGAAGTAGCCCAGCTTCATCATCATGGGCATATCTGCTTCAGAAATAGTAGATTTTTCAAAATCCAAGTGGCTGGGTTTTGACGGGATCAAAATACTATAATCCTCTTCTTCTTCTTTGTCAGCGATTTCTTCCTCGACATCTTGTTCAGTTTCGGCAGCAGGTGCACCTTCTTCAATGGCTCCCTCTATAACAACCAGTCCCGATTGTCTCATCACTTCAGAGATCGGAGCAGTCTTGGTGGCTTCGGCCTCCTCTCCATCACGGGTCACTCTCGCAGTTGAGCGTACTCTGGCCATCTGATGTTAAATTTCTGGTAGTTCTTATGAAGTTGATGTTTTTTCACAGTTTTTTGACGAAGCTCTCTCTTTTGCCGAAGCTAATCCACAACGATGGCTTGCTCGAAAATGCAGCGAAAAAGCTCCGGCTATGGTTAAAATTTTCAATAGCACAACAGTGCAATGGCAATGAATGCTATGGTAACTTCACACCTACCCGTCTGTTTATATAGTGATGTAGGTGAGAAGATGAATCGCCAAGTTACCCGCACCCGCTGAACAGTTACCCGCACCCGCTGAACAGTGGACCACCTGGCGCTTGGGAGGAGAATCACCAGACCGTGCGTACCCGCCGCATGATGGGCCACATCGCGTTTGGAATATTTTAATCGTTTCTCGACAACAAGCTCATGGAAGGTGTTTTTCGGACCTTCGACATTCCGAAGCCTTGGAGATATTTTCACGGATCAAGCTTGTTACGAAAAACGATCTAGCACCACGAAGGGGCTACTGTTGGGGGTCTGCTTCGTCGCCGAAGGTCCTTTGAGAAGAAACACCTTTGAAATATCAACATAGAAGCGAGCATAGCATGAAGGTACATGCCGAAGGTCACTTCTAGGGAGCTTCGGCATAGCGACATGCCTTGATACGAAGGGTTGCACTGACTTAAAGATGAAATGACCAATCGATCCATGGTTATTTGTGTCATGATTGTAACTAGTTGTAAAGGACATAAATGTAATTTCGACCGGGCTGCGTCCCGTGCCTATAAATAGGTGAACAGTATCCCTGTACTGTTCACGCTGACTGGTATTTGCTCGTGCGTCACGTTGGTACTCTTGCCTTCTGTCAAGCCGAAGGTACAAATGTAATTCATTATTGTTCTTATTCACTTATGATTATACAATAAGGACATATAAATAAAATCAAATAATTATTCATGTTACTTCTCATGTCTCGTATGCTTCTTCTTTCATCAATATAAACTGTGATGATGAAGGTATGCCCCTCATGACCTTCGTCCGAAGATCGTTATATCCTAAGGAAAATAATGCTTCGAAGGACGAATGTCACTAACCATTAACTTCTTTTTGTGTTGTCTTGTTCTTAATTCATAGCATTTGAGAACAAGTCCCCAACAGCAGTCATGGCGAAATCCTTCGTCATGGCAGTCAAGAATGTTGCGCAAACCTGGTACTCCTCTCTTTGGCTAGGAACAATCATATCATGGCAGAAGCTAAAGGACATGCTGATCACAAGTTTCCAAGGGTTTTAGACAAAGCCGGTTACTGCTCAAGCTTTGTTCCAGTGCACGCAGGACCATGAAGAATACCTCCAGGCGTATGTCCGAAGGTTCTTGCGTCTGAGAGCACAAGCACCCACAGTGCCCAATGAAATTGTCATTGAGGCCATGATCAAGGGTCTTCAGCCAGGACCTATGGCTCAATACTTCGCCAGGAAACCCCCTAAGACTCTGGAGAAGTTGCTTCAGAAAATGGATGAGTACATCCGGGCCGATAATGATTTCCACCAGAGGAGGGAAGAAGCTTACAGGTTTTCTGAGATGACTAGGGGCTTCGGAGGATGAATCCACCCTAAGCATGTCTGATCAATCCACAACTCTAGTTAGAGTGATTACAGAGGAAGCTAGTTTCAGAGGCCACAGCACAGCTCACAGTCTTCAGGGCAGCAGCAAAGCTCCTTCAGGCCACCAGCTCCAAGGGGCAGAGGCAGCAGGGGCTTCAGAGGAAGATATGGGGATCAACCCAGGAAAATCTATTGCTTGTTCTGTGGTGAAGACAAGGGCCACACTACAAGAACATGCCAGGTCACCATTCAGAAGCAAAAAGAGATTGCCGAAGTAGAAGCCCGGCAGAATTAGCCAAAGCAGGTTTTACATACTGCTTTGGCTACTCTCCCTATATACTAGAATACGTGATTAATTAACCTGTAGCTTCTGTTGCTTCGGCAAGTCATTCACAAGCTTCCTGGCCCCAGCTTCCACTGCCACCACCATTGCCACTTACTCATACCCGAAGCCAGCAGTCAGAAGGGCGCTAGCACCCCCAACAGCAACGCGACTTCAGGGAGGATTCCAAAGCTCGTACAGTCAACAACACTGTACCAGAATTAAAGCACATATACTGAGGAATATCCTACTTTTGAAATACTTTTATCTTTTATGCCATTTTACTTTCTGTATGAGAAACAAGTAATGAAAAACTTAGTTTCAATTTCTTGTAATAATTCTACCTGCACCAGAATGAAATATATCTTCTTCATAGATTTACGAAGCTCGAAAGATGACTCTTAAGCGAACGAAGTAAATTTCGAAGCTCAAAAGTCATTCCTAAGGGAATGTAGAGCCGAAAATTGACGAAGTTACAAAAAGTCATTCGTAAGGGAGCGCAGCGTAAGTTTTGTGTTCAAAAGTCGTTCCTAAGGGAATGCAGAGCCAAAATTGACAAAGCTACAAAAAGTCGTTCCTAAGGGAGCGCAGTGTAAGTTTTCTGCTCAAAAGTCGTTCCAAAGGGAATGAAGAGCCAAATACCGCCGAAATATAAGGCGAAGAAGTTCAAAAGTCGTTCCTAAGGGGATGCAGAACTTATACCACCGAAATAGAAGGTGAAGAAGCTCAAAAGTCGTTCCTAAGGGGATGCAGAGCTTAGACTCAAAAGACGTTCCTAAGGGGATGCAGAGTCTTTCGTGTATCAGTGTGGGCGTATGTGTGGGTGTTAAAGCATCAACATATTGCATCATATCATCGCATCATTTAGCATAGTGTTGGGGACTTGTTCTCAAATGCTATGAGTTAAGAACAAGGCAACACAGAAAATGTCAGACGTTACAATCCTTCGCCCTTCGAAGCATTATTTCCCTTGGGATGTAATGATTTTCGGACGAAGGTTGTGAAGGGCATACCTTCATCGACATAACATATAATGATGAAGAAAGAATCATATAAAACATAAAAGATAATATAAACAGTCATATATTATTATCAGCTCATTCCTATTTTATTACTATGGAAAAATAGAAATGATAACAAATTACAAGTGTACCTTCGGCTTGAAAGAAGGTAAAAGTACAAGCGTGATGCGAAAGCAAATACCAAGTCCACGTGAACAGTACGGGAGCACTGTTCATCTATTTATAGGCGCAGGACATAGCCCATGTAAAATTACACCCATGTCCTTTACATTTGCTAATAACTCTATAGTAACCCATCGAGGTCTGAATAGCCTTTTCATCTTTAAGTCGGTTTCCTTTTCTGCTATCATGCCGAAGCTCTTCTGTGCAAAGTTTCGGCTCCGCGCCATCCTTTGTATTCCTTTTGTGCTTCTTCACACTGTGGTTTCAACTCAAGTCCAAAGGTACCTGTTCATGCATTATACTCCAGAAACTTTGTTAAATCATGTTTTTGAGGACCTTCGAAAGCCGAAGGCCCCCAACACATAGCATCACATCATACATCATATCGCATCAACAGAAAGATTGAATACGAAGCAAATCTTTGGAAATACTTCGTTGAATGAAAATGTGCTAAGGCACGAAGCAAGCTTTGGGTGACAATTCTATCAGATCTGCCCTAGAAGGGGCTTCCTTCTTTACAAAACATGAAAAGAAGGGAAGGTGTTTTTTTCGCCGAAGGCTCAAAAAGTGGTATGTGTGTATGTTTCATGCATCGCAAAGAAATAAATTACAACAGCTTACATATTCGATTCAATGTTTACATATGTGACGGAACCTCTCAAGTCATTAGGCCCACCTACAGTTGTCCTTGTCCAACGGTCCTCAGACAACCCTGCAGGTGCAAGTTTGGTATCTGCTTTTCTTACCTTTCCTAAGAGTGTTTCACCCGTCACACAGACATTACAAGCATCGGAGATACGAAAATGCGGAAGCAGTTACATAAACTTACCTTTATTTAAAAGTAAGATAGAGTTATAATATTACAGGCTAGAAATATAATGTACGAATGCTGAGTATTATTATTACAAACCATGGGAGGCAAAAACCCCTCCCGATAAGTAAAAGTTTTATGGAGGATCCTTTCCTCCCGCAGCTTTACTCCTGTTGTTCTTCCTTTGGTACCACCTTTGAATAGAAGCAACAAAAGTCTGTCGCTTCTTCACCTAAAAACAATAGGGAATTAAACCCTGAGTATGGAATTACATAGCAAGTCTTACTCGACTAAACAAAAGACTCTCAAGGGTATGCTGGCTTGAGGGAGTCAAGGTAAGGCTTAACAATAATCAAAGACTCTATTTGCAAAAATGCTTACTAAAAGTGGATCCTTAAAATCCAATTTTACTTGTCAGGTTAAGTTAGGTTACCTATATCTAGAGTTCTTTCTATCCTAGTTCAAACACTTAACCTGCACTAGCCAATTTCTTAACAACCCTTAATTTTTACTAGAGTTCTACGTATAGGGCAGTGACCAAGCCTTCATAACCATGAAGGTACAGCGATCCGAATCGATTATACTCAGCTGAGGATCTCCAATCACACGACATATGTAGCGCTTAACCCTTGCATATGTCAACTCGCCACCGGGGTTCTTAAGACCAGATCAGGTTCATGCCAACCGAGAGCACAGATACACCACCGTCCAGCCTCTTGCCACGGAGGGTACACGCTACTCTCGCCATCTCTCCACTCCCATTGCGTGGTATCTTATTCTGGCCTTAGTCTGCCCGAGGCAAAGCTTACCCATGACGAGGCATCTGACCAGTTAAAGGGTCCTCGGTCATCAAGCCTACATCGACACGGTCCTTAATCGACTCAGACGGAGACACTACCCCGAGACTCTCTTCTTGTTCAAGTCATCCGCCCGGTCTCAGCTTTATCATTTCAAATCCCAAAGTTTGGTACCTGGCAGAGGTACATCTTTTTCGATGTTGAACCCATCATGGCCATGATGGATCCACCATCAAGTTTTATTTTCAAAAACATCCCTCCCACTTTGCAACATCATCTTTTGTAAAAACAAAACATTTTGTTTTGCTAAAGCAAGACTAAGCATAGGAAAAACTTTTGGTAAAACAGGGATTCAAAGGAAGGTAATCAAATTTAAGGCAGGAAATGCAGGAATTGTTTTAGCAATCAACTCCTATCACCGAATGCATCAAGCAAGTGAGAAAGAGTTTAAAAGAATCAAGGAAGTGGCAAATGCACTAGGGCTTGCCTTGGTTTACAGGTGAATCAGGCTCGGTCCCGCAGATGTCAAAATAGAAATAGCTGTCCGCCTGATGTCCCTCAGGTGGTGGTGGTGAAGTCTTCTCTTCTTCTACTTCAACTTCTTCCTCGTTTTCTAAATATAACCATACATAATAATGAATGCCCATGTAATGCTCATGAGAGTGCAAAGATAATAAGAGTTTATTATCTAAAGTCTTGAATACAATTTTCCTTCACGGTACTCTAGAGAATTAGGGTTTCTAGAGTCAATATAGGAATTCAAAGGGCAAGGGGTAGGGTTTTGGGTTCTAATTATCAAACAAGCTTCAAATCATACCAAACTCTACCCAAGGCTTCTAAATAATATATAAGGGTCATCTAAAAAGTTTGGGGATTTTTGGGATTATTATCTAATTTCTAAAAATCTAGAAATAAGGTTTTAGGCTATTTTAAATGCTTCAAAATTCCCTATGTGACTTAAAAATCATGAAACTGTTTTTATTAAATTCTATGGAAAATTAGGAATCTAGCAAAATTGGTTTGACATTTTTGGGATTTTACTACAATTTTCTAGAATTGTTTTTGCTTTGGTGGAAAAAGAAAAAGAAAAAGGATAAACAGTCTTGGGCCGAAACCAGCCCAGGCGGCCCAAACTCGGAGGAAAACGCACACGCCCGCGCCCGCGCTGCAGACTTTGCAAGAAAACCCCTGGCGTTCTGGTTAACTTGAAGTGGGGTCGCGGCACTATTTGACTGAGTCGCTGACACTTACGAAAAGACCCTCCCACTTCTATTTCTTTACAGCGTGCAGTCCCCGATGGCGAACGACATTGAGCCGCGCTCCAGCGAGCTTATACCGGCCATTAAACTCGATGACCGGCGCCCTACTTTGGTGGAGATCGAATCCAAGGCTTAACGAGGGTTTCCCCTCAATCAATTTTACTAATGGCGCTATGAATCGATCGGTCCATGAAAACAGCGCGGACACTCGAATAGGTATTGCGTTCTCGGTGATTAGGGGGGACTTACCGTAATTGGGTTGGTCGAGGAGCATCAGGGAAGCACACTAATGCTGAAACAAGGCAGCAAAGAGCATGAACAGACCTGGAAGTGGCTGACCACGGCGAGATCAACTCACACGGTGTTCTTGAAGGTTTTGGGGGAAATCCGAAATTGGAGCTTGCTAGTGATCTACTGAGGGTAATACTGGGTGGCTGGGTACGTGATGGTCTTGCAGAGCTCACGGTGGCTTCAATTTATAGAGGCCGATCGCAAGCACAACGAATTTGAGCGGTGGAGCATGATCGGTAAAAACAGGATGAGTCACTGGTGGCCACGCAACGTGGCCTTTATCGTGCCGGCTCCTCCGGCAATCACCGGATATGCGTAGCACGGTTAGCCACGATGTGGTAAAGTGTCTGGACACACGGCGGACGATAGTGATGGCTCAACGGCGGCGAGATCCTATCCCGAGTGATCGATGAGCAAGGGGGTACGACGAATCTTATCTGTGCCTGAGCCCGAGCTAATCCAGTGCCGAGATTTTCACTCCATCGTGCTTATCCCCTTTCCCGCGAACACGAATCGTAGCGACGGCGAGAATCATAGCAGAGAGATCGTCGACGGTGAATGGCTGGGCAGTCGATCTGTTTCAGTACTGTACCATCGCGAGGCTCATTCAGACAGTCTGTTAGTCTATGTTTAGGCCGAATTTTCTCTCAATTTTCTATGGCATCTCACCCAAAGCTCTGTAGCAAAGTTGTAGACCAATGATCCAGCTACAATGTTGCCATAACAACTATAGCCAAATTCCTACTAGATCATGCTTATATTCGAGCCCTAACTTCATGCCACCTCACTGTCAGGCCAAATTCAGTTTCTAGACAGCTTGACAGTCAATTTTTGGGTGTACTTTTCTCTAATTTCTTCATAACAACCATGCTTACCCTCTTAAACAAAGTTATTCCCCTTAGATTGGTTTACAATATTGATGTGGTGACCTAGGGCAAAAACCTTATAATTTGAAAGTTATAGGACCTCAAAGTGGAGCTACTTACACTGATTTCAGACTTAGCCATTTGGTTAAAAAAAGGGTGTTTTTGCAAATAGGCCCAAAACTTAGGGTTTAACTTGCAAATTCACATATTTGTGAACCATATGACTTAAAACACCTTACTTTAATAGTTTTTGCACTTTAGCCCAAAAGTGTACTGATTTTGCACTTAGCCCCCTAGGGTTTAGGTTTAGGGTTTTCCAGGGTCCTTTTTTGGGTTTTTGGTATTTCAGGGGTGTGAATGTAATTTAGGTCCATTCTTAGTAACATTTTATGTCTATTTCACTTAAGCTTTAGGGTTTTCTCTATTTGGACTTTGTTTTACCCTTCTAATCCCTATCTAGGGTTAAGTTCCCTACACTAGGGTTTTGTTTGCAAAATGTCATCTCAATATAACTTGTTTGAAATTTTTGCCTAGTGAATGCATTCTAGGTGTATCAAGCATATGAGATGTCCATGCTTATGATGTTATGCTCAAGTTTTAGTGACAGTAACACCAGGGGTGTTACATCCTTCCCCCCATAAAAGAATCTCGTCCCGAGATTAAAAGTCCTAGAGCAAGTAATGGAAAAGGAAACGTGTCATACTTTTATTTCCTTATTTCTGGTACTAGGCAGGGGTGGTAGGGGCTCACTCCTTTATTACAACAATTATATACAAATCACAATTTACATGAGGCTAGAAAGCCTGGGAAATTCTTTTCTAAAATGTCTTGAGTCTCCCATGTAGCCTCATCTTCTAAATGTTGGTTCCATTGTATTTTGTAAAACTTGAGAGTTCTTCTTCGGGTAATTCTATCCCTTTGATCCAAGACTTGAATAGGGTGTTCTGAATATGTCAAGTCTGGCTCTAAGGCAACATCTGTTACTTCAATGGTTTGATCGGGAACCCGAAGACACTTCTTCAGTTAAGACACGTGGAACACATTATGTACAGCAGACAAGGATTCGGGTATCTGAAGTCGGTATGCCAATGGCCCACATTGTTCAAGGACAAGGAAAGGACCAATGTATCGAGGTGCAAGCTTTCCTTTTACCTTGAAACGTGTTACACTCTTCATTGGGGAGACCTTCAGATAGACGTAATCTCCCACAAGAAAGTACAAGGGTTACCGTCGCTTGTCTGCATAACTTTTCTGACGAGCTTGAGCTTTCTTCAGATTATGAATTATTCTTTGAACTTTTTCTTCTGTCTCTTTTACCATATCAGACCTGAAGAAGTACCTTTCACCTGGTTCAGACCAATTTAACGGAGTACGACATCGTCGTCCATATAAAGCTTCAAAGGGTGGCATCTTAATGCTTTCTTGATAGCTATTATTATACGAGAACTCCGCTAATGGTAAACAATCATCCCATTTCTGTGGGTATTCCAGAACACATGCTCATAACATGTCTTCAAGTATCTGATTTACCCTCTCAGTCTGCCCACTGGTTTGCGGATGATAGGCCGACCTGTGGATTAATTTAGTACCCAAGGACTTGTGAAGTTCTTCCCAGAATTTGGATACAAATTGAGATCCACGATCTGACACTATAGTTTTTGGAACACCGTGCAAACTGAGATTATGAGCAATGTACAGTTCTGCATATGCAATTACTGGATATTTTACTTTGACTGGAAGGAAGTGGGTGATCTTTGTAAGTCGGTCAATGATAACCCAAATGGAGTCAAAGCCTTTTGCTGTTCTGGGTAATCCCACAATAAAGTCCATACTAATATCTTCCCATTTCCATGTTGGTATTGGTAGAGATTGTAATGGACTAGCAGTCTTCATATGTATGGCTTTGATACGTCTACAAGTGTCACATTTTGCCACATAGCGTGCAATTTTAACCTTCATCTTTGTCCACCAATAATGTTGTTTTAGATCATGATACATCTTAGTGCTTCCGGGATGAATAGAATAGCGACTAAGATGTGCTTCATCTAATATTTGTTGGCAGATTTCTTCATTCTTTGGCACAATTATGCGGTTGTTGAACCATACAATGCCTTGATCATCTTTTCTAAAGCACTTGGCTTTTCCGGCTTCTATTTTCTCACGGATGTGCTTCATACCTTCATTATCTTTTTGGGCATCAATTATCTTTTGTAAAAGGATTGACTCAAGCTTTAGCTGATTTAGAGTTCCATGCTGAATCATTCCTAGGTTTAAATTTTCCATTTCTTGGCATAACGTAATGTCAGAAGTTTCCATTGTAAGACAATGACAAAAGGTCTTGTGACTCAAGGCATCTGCCACTACATTAGCTTTGTCTGGGTGATAATGAATCTCTAGTTCATAATCCTTAATAAGCTCGAGCCATCGCCTTTGTCTCATATTAAGTTCTGTCTGGGTGAAGATATACTTCAAACTTTTATGATCTGTATAAATGTGACAGATATTACCCAGCAGATAATGACGCCATATCTTTAGGGCATGAACCACTGCAGCTAGCTCCAGATCATGAGTTGGATAATGTTCCCCATGCCGGCGCAACTGCCTTGAAGCATAAGCTATCACTCGGCCTTCTTGCATTAAAACACAGCCGAGACCACTGCCTGATGCGTCACAATACACATCAAAGGGCTTTTCAATATCCGGTTGAGCCAATACCGGAGCAGTGGTTAATAATACCTTCAATTGTTCAAAGGCTTCATTACACTTTGAAGACCAATTAAATTTAGTATCATTCTTCAATAAACTTGTGATTGGTTTCACAAGCTTGGAAAAATCTGGTATAAATCGGTGGTAATAGCCAGCCAGTCCAAGGAAACTTCGGACTTGATGTACAGTGGTTGGGGGTTTCCACTCCAAAATATCCTTGACTTTACTGGGATCTACCGCAATCCCCTTGGCAGATAACACATGTCCCAGAAATTGGATTTCTTCCAGCCAGAACGCGCACTTACTGAACTTAGCATACAATTGATGTTCTCTTAAGTGCGTCAACACGATCCGTAAATGCTGAGCATGCTCCTTTTCATTCTTGGAATATATTAAGATATCATCTATGAAGACCACCACGAATTTGTCCAACTCGGGCATAAATACCGAGTTCATCAGATAAGTGAAGTGGGTAGGAGCATTTGTCAGTCCGAAAGACATTACCAGGTATTCAAATAATCCATACCGTGTAGTGAATGCGGTCTTTGGTATATCCTCGGGCCAAATACGGATATGATGATAGCTCGATCTGAGGTCAATCTTGGAGAATACCCTTGCTCCAGTTAGTTGATCAAATAGAATGTCAATCCGTGGAAGAGGGTACTTATTCTTGATAGTGACCTCATTGAGGGGTCGATAATCCACACACATCCGCAATGTTTGATCCTTCTTTTTGATGAAGATGGCTGGACAACCCCATGGTGACGAGCTTGGCCGGATGAATCCCTTCTCAAGTAGATCTTGCAATTGGGTCTTGAGTTCTGCTAGCTCATTTGGAGGCATTCAGTACGATCTTCTAGAAATGGGAGCCGTACCGGGCTTCAACTCAATTACAAATTCTACATCTCTTTCTGGTGGCAATCCAGGCAAATCTTCTAGAAAGACGTCTGGGAACTCACATACTACCGGAATATCTTTGAACTCCGGTATGACAGCTTCATATACTCTGCCAAATGGTTTAGCTGGAATGGCTATGGGGATAGACAGAAGAACTTCTTCTTGGTTATGACTCAACTTGATGGTTCTTCGATCAGTGTTGAGGATTGCTTTATGCTGGGCCAACCAATTCATGCCCAAAATTACATCTATGTCTTGGCCTTTCAGAACAATCATATTAGTAGGAAAGTCCCGTCCAGCCAATGTTACGGGCACTTGGTAAGCCACTTCTTTAGTAAATATTTGTCCCCCAGGCGAATGAATTTTAAACCCTTCCCTTGATTCATGGTATGGAATGGAATGTTGCTCCACAAATCTCTTGCTTATGAATGTATGTGAAGCACCAGAATCAAAAAGAATAATTGCAGGGTAATTGGCCACGAGGAACGTACCCATCATCACTGGTTCACCTTCCGGTGTGGTGGCCACTTGAGTGAAATAAACTCATCCAGTTTTCCTTGTATTCTTGCCCGCGGTACTGGTTGTCTCATTTCCCTTGGAACTTCTGGAGCTTTGTTGATTATTTTATTGATTCTGCCTCGGGTATGGACAGTCCTTAATGAAATGCCCGGACTTTCCACAGTTGAAGCAGTCGTTGATGAGCTTGGAAGAGCAGGGAAACGAGTGCCAGGGGCACCCGGCTGATTTGTAGCAGTGGGGCAGTGGTTGGACGGATAAACACTGGTTGCTTCAATGGGAAGGAGGGTGGGCGCGATGGAGAACGATTTGGATTGAAAGGTTGGATAACCAACCTTTGCCTTTTCTTGGGGCCCTGATTGGGCCTGTTGCCTCCATTCCCCTTGGATTTTCCGGATCCTGCATATTTAGCTTCAACTACCAGCGCTGTGCTGACAGCTCTTCCGTAAGTAAGGTCGATGCAGGTGGCCATCTTTCTTTGCATTCGATCATTCAAGCCTCTCATGAAACAATTCTTCTTCTTTATGTCTGTGTTGACTTGATCGATTGCATGTTGGGATAAGTGATTAAATTTATTGAGATACTGGGCAACAGTATCCCCGCCTTGCTTAAGCTTCATGAACTCCTCCTGCTTCATATGGAGGACTCCTTCCGGTATATAATGCTCTCTAAATGCCAACTTAAACTCATCCCAAGTGATCTGATGACCGGCCGGCTGAACGGCCACAAAGTTTCCCCACCACGTACTGGCAGGGCCTCGCAGTTGTTGGGCTGCAAACAGGGGCTTTTGAGTTTCTGAACACCGAAGTAGCCCGAATTTTTGTTCAATGATGCGGATCCATTCATCCGCCTCTAACGAATCTTCTGCTTTGACGAATAATGGAGGGCGTGTTTCAGAGAAATCTAGATAAGATGTTTCACGGGGCCCTTGCAGATATGCTCGCCCGCCTTGTTGTTCGAGTTGTTGACCTGCCATCACCTACAGGAAGCGGGTATTGTCTGTTGTAGCGTTTACCAAGGCAGCGATGGCCTCGGCAAGTGTCGGGGGTACTGGAGATGGATTCGGCGTCGCTTCCCTCCCACGGGAGGTACCAGCCCCATCCTGAGCGCGAGTCCTGGAAGGCATCTGAGGCAAAGAACATTTGGAGCAATATGATATGCCATACAAACCATCCATTTCACATTACTTAAAAAGGTAATGTTACAGACTCGTACTTACAATAGGATTACACCACCTATTACACAATAGTACTACTTCTATACTATACTATTCCTGCTTTTTGTCACTCTGGGTAGCCTCACTGTCAGGCGTAGGAGACCATTCGTCGACCAGCTTCATAGAGGGAGGGGACCTAAAAGGTCTAGCTCACCACCCGGTGCTTCTCCCGCTACTCTAGAAGGTTCGGCTTCCATCTTGACAGGATCCGCAGGGACGTTCGGGTGCAGTTGCGAGTACAGTACATAAACTTCTTCATGTTGTGTGTTGCAATAAACCTGCAAGCTATCCACAGTTGAGCTAAGCTCTTCCACTCGGGCTCGAGCTCTAGCTTCCTTTGCCCAAGCTAGTGAACGAGAGTTCACAGCCTAGTCGAGCGCTAGATCCCGATCCGCTAGCTGGTCTTGCAGTTGGCAGATGTCTCTTCTTAATTCATTGATTCTTTCGCCATCCGTGACCCATATGTCATTCCTGCGTCGGAGTTCTGATTGAAGCTGATTAACTTGAGCTTCTAGATCCCCGATTGGATCGTTACTACCGCTACTGCTGTCGTCATGTCTCGGGGCAAGTTGATGACGAGGTACGCCAATCAACCCGGTTGACTTGCGTGCAGTCTTTCTTGTACGTGGCAGCATTTTTCTAAGGGGGAAATCTTATTAGCATAGTTTTTAGCATGATGCATGTGCAATTACAGAATCAACCTTAGTTGATTCACACCTTCTACACATTGCACTCTTCCTATCTCGTCTTTAAAATAAACTCTTCAGAGATACTTAGGTAAACTCATAGTATCTGCAGAGATGGGCTTCGCTCCGATACCAACTGTGACGGAACCTCTCAAGTCATTAGGCTCACCTACAGTTGTCCTTGTCCAACGGACCTCAGACAACCCTGCAGGTGCCCCTAAATCACTTGACAAGTTCGGTATCTGCTTTTCTTACATTTCTTAAGAGCGTTTCACCCGTCATGCAGACATTACAAGCATCGGAGATACGAAAATGCGGAAGCGGTTACATAAACTTACCTTTATTTAAAAGTAAGATAGAGTTATAATATTACAGGCCAGAAATATAATATACGAGTGCTGAGTATTATTATTACAAACCATGGGAGGCAAAAACCCCTCCCGATAAGTAAAAGTTTTATGGAGGATCCTTTCTCCCGCAGCTTTACTCCTGTTATTCTTCCTTTGGTACCACCTTTGAACAGAAGCAACAAAAGTCTGTCGCTTTTTCACCTGAAAACAATAGGGAATAAAACCCTGAGTATGGAATTACTCAGCAAGTCTTACCCGACTAAAGAAAAGACTCTCAAGGGTATGCTGGCTTGAGGGAGTCAAGGTAAGGCTTAACAATAATCAAAGACTCTGTTTGCAAAAATGCTTACTAAAAGTGGATCCATAAAATCCAATTTTACTTGTCAGGTTAAGTCAGATTACCTGTATCTAGAGTTCTTTCTACCCTAGTTCAAACACTTAACCTGCACTAGCCAATTTCTTAACAACCCTTAATTTTTACTGGAGTTCTACGTATAGGGCAGTGACCAAGTCTTCATAACCGCGAAGGTATGGTGATCCGAATCGATTATACTCAGCTGAGGATCTCCAATCACACGACATATGTAGCACTTAACCCTTGCATGTGTCAACCCGCCACTGGGGTTCTTAAGACCAGATCAGGTTCACGCCAACCGAGAGCACAGATACACCACCGTCTAGCCTCTTGCCACGGAGGGTACACGCTACTCTCGCCATCTCTCCAATCCCATTGAGTGGTATCTTATCCTGGCCTTAGTCTGCCCGAGGTAAAGCTTACCCATGACGAGGCATGTGACCAGTTAAAGGGTCCTCGGTCATCAAGCCTACGTCGACACGGTCCTTAATCGACTTAGACGGAGACACTACCCCGAGACTCTCTTCTCGTGCAAGTCATCCGCACGGTCTCAGCTTTATCATTTCAAATCCCAAAGTTTGGTACCTGGTAGAGGTACATCTTTTCCGATGTTGAACCCATCATGGCCATGATGGATCCACCATCAAGTTTTATTTTCAAAAACATCCCTCCCACTTTGCAACATCATCTTTTGTAAAAACAAAACATTTAGTTTTGCTAAAGCAAGACTAAGCATAGGAGAAACTTTTGTAAAACAGGGATTCAAAGGAAGGTAATCAAATTCAAGGCAGGAAATGCAGGAATTGTTTTAGCAATCAACTCCTATCACCTAATGCATCAAGCAAGTGAGAAATAGTTTAAAAGAATCAAGGAGGTGGCAAATGCACCGGGGCTTGCCTTGGTTTACAGGTGAATCAGGCTCGTTCCCATAGATGTCAAAATAGAAATAGTTGCCTGCCTGATGTCCCACAGGTGGTGGTGGTGAAGTCTTCTCTTCTTCTACTTCAACTTCTTCCTCGTTTTCTAAATATAACCATACATAATAATGAATGCCCATGTAATGCTCATGAGAGTGCAAAGATAATAAGAGTTTATTATCTAAAGTCTTGAATACAATTTTCCTTCACGGTACTCTAGAGAATTAGGGTTTCTAGAGTCAATATAGGAATTCAAAGGGCAGGGGGTAGGGTTTTGGGTTCTAATTATCGAACAAGCTTCAAATCATACCAAACTCTACCCAAGGCTTCTAAATAATATATATGGGTCATCTAAAAAGTTTGGGGATTTTTGGGATTATTATCTAATTTCTAAAAATCTAGAAACAAGGTTTTAGGCTATTTTAAATGCTTTAAAAGTCCCTATTTGACTTAAAAATCATGAAACTATTTTTATTAAATTCTATGGAAAATTGGGAATCTAGCAAAATTGGTTTGACATTTTTGGGATTTTTCTATAATTTTCTAGAATTGTTTTTTCTCTGGTAGAAAAAGAAAAGGATGAACAGTCCTGGGCTGAAACCAGCCCAAACGGCCCAAACCCGGAGGAAAACGTGCGCACCCGCGCCCGCGCTGCAGACTTTGCAAGAAAACCCGTGGCGTTCTGGTTAACTTGAAGTGGGTCGCGACACTATTTGACTGAGTCGCCGACACTTACGAAAAGACCCTCCCACTTCTATTTCTTTACAGCGTGCAGTCCCCGACGGCAAACGGCATTGAGCCGCGCTCTGGCGAGCTTATACTGGCCATTAAACTCGATGACCGGCGCCGTACTTTGGTGGAGATTGAATCCAAGGCCTAACGAGGGTTTCCCCTCAATCAATTTTAATAATGGCGCTATGAATCGATCGGTCCATGGAAACAGCGCGGACACTCGAATGGGTATCGCATTCCCGGTGATTAGGGGGGACTTAGCGTAATTGAGTTGGTCGAGGAGCATCAGGGAAGCACACTAATGCTGAAACAAGGCAGTAGAGAGCATGAACAGACCTGGAAGTGGCTGACCACGGCGAGATCAACTCACACGGTGACGAGATTTTCACTCCATCGTGCTTATCCCCTTTCCCGCAAACACGAATCGTAGCGACAGCGGGAATCACGGCGGAGAGATCGTCGACGGTGAACGGCTGGGCAGTCGATCTGTTTCAGTACTGTACCATCGCGAGGCTCATTCAGACGGTCTGCCAGTCTATGTTTAGGGCGAATTTTCTCTCAATTTTCTATGGCATCTCACCCAAGGCTCTGCAGCAAAGTTGTAGACCAATGATCCAGCTACAATGTTGCCATAACAACTATAGCCAAATTCCTACTAGATCATGCTTATATTCGAGCCCTAACTTCATGCCACCTCACTGTCAGGCCAAATCCAGTTTCCAGACAGCTTGACAGTCAATTTTTGGGAGTACTTTTCTCTAATTTCTTCATAACAACCATGCTTACCCTCTTAAACAAAGTTATTCCCCTTATATTGGTTTACAATATTGATGTGGTGACCTAGGGCAAAAACCTTATAATTTGAAAGTTATAGGACCTCAAATTGGAGCTTCTTACACTGATTTCAGACTTAGCCATTTGGTTACAAAAAGGGTGTTTTTGCAAATAGGCCCAAAACTTAGGGTTTAACTTGAAAATTCACATATTTGTGAACCATATGACTTAAAACACCTTACTTTAATAGTTTTTGCACTTTAGCCCAAAAGTGTACTGATTTTGCACTTAGCCCTCTAGGGTTTAGGTTTAGGGTTTTCCAGGGTCCTTTTTAGGGTTTCTGGTATTTCAGGGGTGTGAATGTGATTTAGGTCCATTCTTAGTAACATTTTATGTCTATTTCACTTAAGCTTTAGGGTTTTCTCTATTTGGACTTTGTTTTACCCTTCTAATCCCTATCTAGGGTTAAGTTCCCTACACTAGGGTTTTGTTTGCAAAATGTCATCTCAATACAACTTGTTTGAAATTTTTGCCTAGTGAATGCATTCTAGGTGTATCAAACATATGAGATGCCCATGCTTATGATGTTATGCTCAAGTTTTAGTGACAGTAACACCAAGGGTGTTACAATATACATCAAATGTTACATAGTTTTGTTACAATAGAAGCCTAATCTTCCTTCAATTGTTCCATACATCAAGCATTTCAAAATATTATTACAATAAAATCTATTCTTCTCTAAGGACTTTTTCTGCGACTTCGTTCAATAGTTTATCGATGACTTCGTCGATAATGGAGTTCGCCATGCTTATAATATCCAGTGCTTCCTTCATCTCTGGATCATCTAGGGGATTGTACGGCTCCGGTGGTGGGGATAGTTCAGCTGTAGTAGGTAAACTGTTAATTCGAATCCACAAAGCAAGTATTGAAGCCAAAAATCAAAAACAATACCTATGCGCCTTTCTCGTTCAGCAGCCTCTTCAGCTCGCTTTGCTTCTTCCTGGGCGTCATGGGTGTCTTTTCATTCTTTTTTATAATTTCATTGGCCAGCTCTCGACCACCGTTCACCTAGACATCAGAATAAAACTTCCCGCCCACTAAAGTTGCTTCGGCTGAAGGATCCTTCGTATCGTCAATAGAGAAGGCAGCTTCGGCCTGGGCTATAGCCTTAACATGATCACATCCGACCTTCTCCAGAATAGCTGTGATTCCTCAAGCGCCGGAAAAAGCACAAATATCCCCGCGATCATTCAAGATTTCCTCAAAGGCTTCAGCTTCTCCACTTATCCATTCAATAATGCCTTCGGGGTCGCCTCGGATAAAATTTTCTTCAGAAGAGTAGGCGCCCACTTTGGAGAAGCTAGTTTTTAATTTCTTCACACAATCCAAGGTTTTTCAAAACACTTTTCCTTGGATTCATGAAGTTCTTCAACATTTTTCTCTAGCTTATTCTTCCAATATTCACTAATCTCTTGGTTAGCCTGTGCGAGTGCGCAGTTCTCATTAGCTTCGGCCAGTTGTCTCCGAAGGTCTTCAACCTCGGCTTTTTGGGCTTCGGCCTAAGCATTGTACTTAGCTTTGTCTTCCTTTATTTTACTCACCAATGAAATCAAAATTTTGTCTTTCTCTAGACCTTTGTTTCTCAGTTCAATCACCTCTCAGCGAAGGTTGCTGAGAGCTATTGTACAACCTTCGTCTCCGGCGCTCTTTTGTGCCCTCAAGGCATTACTAAGAATCAAGCCCTGCAAAGAAGAAGAAAGAATTGAGCATGTCAATAAGATACTTCATTTCCAACTTCAAAGTTAACTTCTATACCTTTATACTATTGTACGCGAGGCTATCAACAAGATCATCCTTCGACATAACCGAAAGGCCTTCCTCAAGCTTCGGAAATCCCATACTTTTAGCTATCTCCTGACAAACGGATATTTCTTTGTTGTCCGGGAGACAGTACAGGAAATCATCTTCGTTAGTGCCATTGAACACTAAGGCCCCCTTCGGATATTTTAATTTTTGGTCGTAGTGTCTAGCTTCTAAGAGTTCTTCGTTAGATAATGTTTTCCCCGAAGCATGTCGAATAATGTAATCAACATCTTTGGCCGAAGCTTCGGGGGCATGAGATTTTGCTTTTTCCATCATATCTTGCCCTGCTACCATGCCAGTATCTGAAGTCTGTTGCTCAGCTTTATCTTCAGGCACGATAGCCTTCGTCTTAAAGGGCACTATAGGCCCAGTTTTGGCTTCGGCCTGGACCTTGGCAACTTTGGCAACTTTCTTAACAGGAGCAGGGGTCAAGGCTTTCGTAGTCTCCATGATAGCGTCTAGCACGCTAGCCATCCTCCTTCTCTTGGGAGTTGTGGCAGGAGCCTTCGTCATCTTCGGCAATTCTGCCTCTCCCGATGGGCTCAAAATTTTTGGCATCATTGTTTTCCCTAATTCTGACTCTTCGACCGTATCATTCTTAGCTTCGGCTGGCCCGACTGTAGGCACCTTCGACATTACAATAGACTCTTCAGTGCTCTGCACGATGGAAGCAGCTTTTTTGCCTCGGCAGTTGAAGAGGTCCCTTCGCCAAATTCAGGCACTACGACCGGTTCAATATATCGCGGCTGGTGGGTCAGAACCTTCATTTTCTTGCCCTTCGGCACAGCAGTGGTGGCCGAAGTGATAGTTTTTCTCTTCTTCCCTTGCCTTCGCAGCGGTAGTGATAATCAGGGTATATGAAGCTGATTGCATCAAATACCCTATTCAATCTTTTCTTCCCCAGGCCCCCGAAGGCTGCGGACAAGACATCATCTTTGGCCTCAGAATATGTCCCGAGTAGCTCGTCGCTGGTAGCTTCAATGCATTTCAACCAGTCATCATTTGGTTCATCAAACTTCTCTCTAAATCTGAAGGTATACTTCAATCGAACTAAGCCATTTTCACTGGATTCAGTAGTAGTCTCCTTCGGCATATCCCAGCTCTCCACAAGTGGCCACACCCTATAGGCTATGTGCTCTTGGACTATATCTCTTGTGCCAATGAAGACGCAAACATTGCTAAATGCCTTCTGGCATGCTTTGACGTCACTTTCAATAGTGACCTTCGACCTTCGAAGGCCAAAGCGAGACCAGATGGGGCGCTGGATAATCTCCTTGATGTCTTCCCTTTTAATCAGATCATTTTTAACATAAAATCACTCTTCCATCCAGGCCCCAGGCCACCTTTTCCAGTACGACGGCATCGGGTAACTTGCATTTGAGCGGGCAATGAACCCGTAACAACCGAAGTTGTTGTGGTATTGTTCTTTGTCGGTAGCCTTCCTCTCGTATAAAAGCTCGTGCATATTGCAGAAGCACTTTGCGCTCGGCTCCAGCCCCTGGCTTTTTATAGCCCAGACAAACATTCCCATCCTAATTATACTGAAAGTCGCCTAGAGAGTGGTGAATAGGCGGAATCTGAAAATTATAAACTTAAAGCACAACTACAAGCCGGGGTTAGCGTTAGGATAAAAACCGAGTCCAAAAGAGAGGGTGAAAAACAAATCAAAATCAAATGAAGCGGATGACATGATGATTTGTTTTACCGAGGTTCAATTCTTGCAAACCTACTCCCCGTTGAGGTGGTCACAAAGACCGTGTCTCTTTCAACCCTTTCCCTCTCTCAAACGGTCACCTAGACCGAGTGAGCTTTCTCCTTAATCAAATGGGTCACTTAGACCCCTACAAGGACCACCACAACTTGGTGTCTCTTGCCTTGATTACAAGTTGCTTGTAGAACAAGAATGAGGAAGAAGAAAGCGATCCAAGAACAAGAGCTCAAAGAACACGAGCAAAACTCTCTCTCTCTCTCTGGCCACTATTTGTTTGGAGTGGAATTGGGACTTAGAGAGGCTTTGATTCTATTGAATTGTGTCTTGTATTGATTGCACTAGCTCTTGTATTGAATGAGATGTCTGAAAAACATGGATGCTTGAAGTGGTGGTGGTTGGGGGTATTTATAGCCCCAACCACCAAACCAACCGTTGGGGAGGCTGCCTATCGATGGGCGCACCGGACAGTCCGGTGCGCTAGCCACGTCACCCAACCGTTAGAGTTCTAACGGTTTCGGCCATTGGAGCTCTGACATCTTGGGGCACCGGATAGTCCGGTGCCGCACCAGATAGGCACTATTCACTGTCTGGTGCGCCTTCTGGCGCTGCTCTGACTCTGTGTGAACTGTCCGCGCACTATTCACACGCACTGTTCACTTTTGCAGACGACCGTTGGCGCTGGTAGCCGTTGCTCTGCTTGGTGCACCGGACAGTCCGGTGGCACACCGGACAATCCAATGAATTATAGTGGAGCAGCTCTCCAGAAACCCGAAGGTGAGGAGTTCAGACTGTACGGTCTCTAGTGCACCGGACACTGTACGGTGGTGCACCGGACAGTCCGGTGCGCCAGACCAGGGCACACTTCTGTTTTCTTTTGCTCCTTTCTTTTGAACCCTAACATTGATCTTTTTATTGGTTTGTGTTGAACCTTTGGCACCTGTAGAATAAATAATCTAGAGCAAACTAGTTAGTCCAATTATTTGTGTTGGGCATTTCAACCACCAAAATCATTTAGGAAAAGGTTTGACCCTATTTCTCTTTCATATAACTTTGGGGGTAATCTGATGAAGAAAGATATGGAATATCTTCAATACCTCAACCACAAATTTGCACAGTGGGAACCGAAGGCCTGCCTTCAGGAAGCTTTGGTAAATAACAACTTTGTTTTCCTCAGGAGCAGGGGCAGTGCTGTCTCCTCCAACCCTGACAATAGACATGTCACGAAAATATCTCCCCCTCATGGCGTCAATATGACTTTGTTTGATGGTCGATTTTCCGAAGATAGTATGGCTTGGCCGCCAGGGCCGATCCTCAGAACCTTCATCTCCACTCTCTGCATCATAACTATCACTGTCATCAGAATCTTCAGACAAACCCTCCATTATCTTTTTAGTAATTTTCTCTGTATTCATCTTTGCCATAGACTCATAAAACCCAGCAATGAAAGGATCCGCAACTTTCTTCTCTTCATATAGCTTCTTCTCCTCAGTAAGCTTCTGCTCAGCCATTTTTTCCTCAGTCATCTTCTTCTCCTCAGACATGGAGCAAGCACATCTTTAAACTAAAGCTCGAAAAACAAGCAATAGTTGATAAGCAAGAGATAAAAATTTGAGAAAATAACGCAAACAGCAGAAATGGCGCATCAAATGTCACCGCTGTGGGTTCCTATTTATACGCCGAGCGCTTTGCAACTTGGTGGGCCCTGTTTGTCATTGACTCTTGCTATTCTAGCAAAGGGAAGGTGTTTTTTCGGACCTTCGGCTTAAGGCCTTCGTTCATGTCGCAGTCTAAATTTATTAATTAAACAAATTAATACTGCGAGGGGCTACTGTTGGGGTTCTTCATCTTTCGAAGGTCCTCAAAAACATGGCTAACATGTTTTCCAAGTATAATATATACACAGGGACCTTCGGCCTTGGGATGAAGCTGTACACGATATGAAAAGCACAGTTCGGGAGAAGGATGAACCAGTTTCGAAGCTACCTATGGAGAAGCTTCGGCCTAGCAGTGAAAAATGGAACCGACTTAAAGGGGAAAAGGTTATCTAGTCCTTGATAGATTATCCTTAAGACAATAATAAATGTCAAGTGCATGAATGTAATTTTACACAGGCTGCGCCCTGTGTCTATAAATAGATGAACAGTAGCACCATACTGTTCACTCTAACTTGTATTCACTCGCACATCACGCTTGGATTTTTACCTTCTGTCAAGCCGAAGGTATAAATGTAATTCGATACTGTTCATGTTTATTCATGATAATATAATAAAAATGTTCTAATGATGTCATATAGTTATTCATGTTATTTTCCATGTTTCATATGCTTTTAATTTCTTTTTTATATATTGAGATGATGAAGGTGTGTCCTTCATAACCTTCGTCTGAAGACCATTATATCCTAAGATAGATAATGCTTCGAAGGATGAAGGTCTTTAACCATTAACATTTTGTGTTGCCATGTTCTTAACTCATAGCATTTGAGAACAAGTCTCCAACAGAGGGTATTTATAGCCCCTAACGACCAAGGCAGCCGAGTCCAGTGCACCACCGGACACTCACTTATCAGTGTCCGGTGCGCCGCCACGTCACCCAACCGTTAGGGTTCTGGAGCAGTTGACCATTGGCGCCTTTGTCTTCTTGTGGCACCGGACAGTCTGGTGGTGCATCGGACAGTCTGGTGGTGCATCGGACAGTCTGGTGGTGCATCGGACAGTCTGGTGCCCCTCTGACCCGCTGCTCTGACTTCTGCCGCAGTACTGTGCTGCAATGTTCATCCGTCAGGGTCGACCATTGGCGCGAGTTAGCTGTTGCTAAGCTGGCACACCGGACAGTCCGGTGGCACACCGGACAGTCTGGTGAATTATAGCGGAGCGCACCTGTGTTTTCTCGAGAGTGGCTGCTTCGGATTTGTACGGGCATGGTGCACCGGACACTGTCCGGTGGCACACCGGACAGTCCGGTGCGCCAAACCACAGCACACTCAAGTCTTTGCTTCGGTTCAATTTAGTCCCTAACTTGAATCTTATATTGGTTTGTGTTAAACTTTATGCACCTGTAATACATGAGTTCTAGAGCAAACTAGTTAGTCAATTTGTTTGTGTTGGACATTCAACCACCAAAATTAATTGTAGGAAAAGGTTAACCCTATTTCCCTTTCAATCTCCCCCTTTTGGTGATTGATGCCAACCCAAACCAAAGCAAATAATAAGTGCAGAAATGAACTAGTTTGCATATGGTAAGTGCATAGGTTACTTGGAATTAAACCAATTGATAATCTCACTAGATATGAATGGATTGCTTTACTTTTATTTAACATTTTGGACCACATTTGCACCACTTGATTTGTTTTTGCAAATTCTTTTGGAAAATCTTTTCAAGGTCTTTTTGCAAATAGTCAAAGGTATATTAATAAGATTGTAAGAAGCATTTTCAAGATTTGAAATTTCTCCCCGTGTTTCAAATGCTTTTTCCTTTGACTAAATAAAACTCCTCCTGAATGAAAATCTCCTCTTAGCTTTCAAGAGGATTTTTGAAATACATTCCAATTTCGAATATTGAAAAGATACCAATTGAAGGATTAATTGTAAATTAGATACCAATTGAAATTTTATTTTCACAACTTAAGTGAAGCATAAATACTAATTAAGAAATACCAATTAACACTTGATTTCGAAAATTTTTGAAATGGTGGTTTTCACACCGGTTTTGGAAGGTAAACCGAATGCGAACCATGTACGTGCCAGGATCAGAAATTCATGTACACAGCGATTACATAAATGACTCATCATAGCACAATGCTTCAAATAACAATAAAGAGTAAGTAATGATATTAAAGACTAGAGTCATTTACATAATATAAATCAAAGTGCACATAATAGAAACATAGCCAACGTAAATTAACCCACCACAGGCGGCTGACTGGGGGAGGTCGCTAGCCTAATCCTCGAACTCGTCGATGTCCTGGAACTCCTGGAGATCCGCCTCGACGCCTTCTTCTCTACCTGAGCATAGATTACACCATAGGCAACCTGGTGTTTTGTGAAAGCAAGGGTGAGTACAAATCAACCTACTCAGCAAATGTCCCGTTTGGCTGAAGTGGACTAGCTTTATGTGGGGTTAAGCTCAAGCAGTTGCTTTTAGTCAGTCAAGTATTTATTATTAGTGGAAGCCAAGTTTTATCATATAACCAACCCATGAACCATTTCCTCATCGAGGAAACATCATTATCATCATCGAGACAAAATAATAAATAGAACCATTGTATATCAAACCATCTGTATCTCTAATCAAAGAGGATCCCAAGGCCACTCATAACCGTGAGCATGACTGATATATCAGTTTCATTCCCTCTGTAGAGGTCACACACTTTACCCACGAGTCGTGATTTCCTTTCTGCCCGGAGAGAGCTACTCTCCATTGACCACTACCTAGGTGGCCTGGTAGGGTACCACTATGTAGCCTTTACAAAGACTCCCCTGGTGCATAGCTGCTCGTTAGGTTTCGCTAGTCGTACAAACGCAGTACACCTCCCCAAGGTGGGTGCCTAACAAAACCAAATTGAATGAACCTCTGCACCCCCCCCTTGGCAGAGCGAGCACTACGCCCCGGCCCCATTGATGGCCCTCAGGCAAAGCCAACTATACCCCCAGGTTCATCTAATTAATCAGCTAAGGGCATCTCATTCCACCCTCATGGCTGCACTATTATCCCGGATGGTCACTCCATGAACAGGTTCTTACAGAGAGGTACTCAGGGAAAATGGCCTGAGCCCCCTAAAATATCACAATATCATAATCGTGATAACATCATTGTATCATAAATAATCATATCATGTTCATTGATTAAGTTAAAGCAATAGCATAAAGCTAACAATGATGACCCAAAAGGTAAACAAGGATAAGGTAAATACAGACTAGTCAATCCTTAGGTTTTAATAATATAATGCGGGATAGTGAATTATAAAGTAAATAGGACATAATGGGCCAGAGGACACTTGCCTTCCCCAAACAGATGCTCAGGGTCTTCAACTTTGTAGAACTTGAAGAGCTTGATCACTTGGTCACCAATGCTTGATCTTCGATTCCTCGAAGCTCAAAAATGGATCGCAGTCTATTCGTGACGCGCAACGAATACAAACATGCACAAACAAACATATACTTGCATAAGAACATTACACCATACAAGATAACATATTATAAAAGCAAGCAATATAAAATAGAGAGCACTTCTGTAGTTACGTGATGAAAAGAACCGCGATAATCGAAGCTTCGGTCGAGGGGTTAGCGTTGTTGGGACCATGCTTCGTCGCCGAAGGTCCTGCAGGAAGAAACAGCTTCGGCTAAAGCTGCTTATGCATGATGACCAAAGCTACCACTCATGAAGCTTCGGTGTTATAGCATGCCCGAAGATGAAGGATCGAACGGACTTAAAGATAGAATGACCTTTCAGCCCATAAGGGTCTGAGTCATTGTTGTAAACTTTTATAACGGGCATGATTGTAATTCCTTACAGGCTGTGTCCTGTGTCTATAAATAGTGAACAGTATTCCTTTACTGTTCACGCATTCCTGTAATTGTAAACGCATTCCTGTAATTGTAAACGCATTGCCCGGGAATTGTTATCTGTCGAGGAGAAGGTATACATGTACTTATATGTTCTGACATTTTTACGTTCATATAATAAAATATGTAAATAATGTTACTTATTTTTGTTACATCTATCTTTAATGTCTCATGTTTTATATATTATTTCATATTATTTCGTAAGTTTAATCACGAAGGTATGACCTTCGTGATATTTCACTCATGGTCTTCGTCCGAAGTTCATTAAATCCTTGGGGAAATAATGCTTCAGCGGACGAAGGGCATTAATATTTAACATTTTATGTTGCCTTGTTCTTAATTCATAGCATTTGAGAACAAGCGGCCAACATTGGCGCCCACCTCCGGTGAACTCACTTCCACTTTCCTGAGACAATGGCTTCGTTCAAGAACCAAGCTGGAACTGCTTCGGCTCCGAAGCTGATTCTCCCGATAACAGGCGGTTCATGCTCAGAGCCGGCTAACAAGAAACAGAAGGAGGCACAGAGAAGAGTACAACATGTAGGGGTACAAGGACCCTTCATCAAATCAAGATGGTCTCACATCCCAATTACCTTTTCTCAAGAGGATCTTCAGCTCAAGGATTACCCACACAATGATGCCATGGTTATTTCTTGTGTGATCAAAGGATTTCTGGTCCATAATGTTTTGGTTGATACAGGCAGTGCAACAGATATCATATTTGCTAAGGCCTTCAGACAAATGCAAGAGCCTGAAGACAAGATTCATGATGCTACACACCCTCTTTGTGGCTTCGGAGGGCGGCAGATTGTAGCACTTGGTAAGATTACCATGCCAGTAACCTTCAGATTCGTCAACAACACAAGGACTGAGCAAACTGTGTTTGACATTGTTGACATGGAGTATCCTTACAATGCTATCATTGGTCGCGGAACACTCAATGTCTTTGAAGCAATTCTTCATCCAGCATATCTTTGCATGAAGATACCTTCGGATCAAGGACCTATTGCTATTTATGGGAGTCAGGAAGCCGCCAGAAAGGCCGAAGGGAATTGGACTGATTCAAAGGCAATCCATGACATAGATGAAGCCGAAGCTTGTGAGCAGTACATGCATAGAAGGGAGAAGGCTGCTTCGGCCGATCAGCCGAAACCCATGCTTTTATGCGAAGATATCGCAGAGCAGAAGGTGCTGCTGGGATCTCAATTGTCTGAGGAACAAGAGAAAACCTTGATAAGATTCTTGTTCAACAACAAAGATGTTTTTGCATGGTCAGCTAATGATCTTTGCGGAGTTAACAGGGATGTTATTGAACATTCGCTTAATGTTGATCCATCCTTCAGACCCAGAAAGCAGAGGCTTCGGAAGATGTCTGATGACAAGGCCGAAGGTGCTCAAAATGAAGTGAAAAGACTTCTCAGTGCTGGAGTTATCAGAGAGGTAAAATACCCAGAATGGCTGGCTAACACTGTTATGGTAAAAAAGGCCAATGGTAAATGGAGGATGTGTATCGATTTTACTGATCTCAACAAGGCCTGTCCGAAGGACGAGTTCCCGTTGCCAAGGATAGATTCCTTAGTTGATGCAGCAGCTTCATCAGAGCTTATGAGTCTGCTGGACTGTTATTCAGGCTATCATCAAATCTAGATGAAGAAGGAGGATGAGCCGAAGACCAGCTTTGTAACCCCTAGTGGAACATATTGTTACCTTCGGATGCCTAAGGGGCTCAAGAATGCTGGAGGAAGCTTCAGCAGAATGACAGCGAAGGTTCTTCAGTCTCAGATAGGCAGAAATGTGTTAACTTATGTTGATGATATCATTGTAAAAAGCACGAAGCAAGAGAATCACATTACTGACCTCCAGGAAACCTTCGCTAATTTCAGACAGGCCGGTTTAAAGTTGAATCCAGAAAAATGTGTCTTCGGGGTGAAGAAAGGGAAATTTCTTGGCTGCCTAGTTTCAACAAAAGGGATTGAGGCTAATCCAAATAAAATCGAAGCTATCCTTCGAATGGAGCCACCCAGTACAAAGAAGGGGGCTCAAAGATTGACAAGAAGACTGGCATCTCTCAACAGATTCATATCTAGATCAGCAGAGAGAAATTTACCATTTTTCGAAGTGCTGAAGTCAGCCGAAGTTTTTCAATGGGGACCGGTCCAGCAGAGAGCCTTCGAAGAGCTGAAGCAATATTTGATAAACCTAACAATGCTAACTCCACCAACGCCAGGGGCTCCTCTGTTGTTATATGTGGCAGCCTTGCACTCAGCGGTAAGTGCGACACTTGTCCAGGAGAAGCTTGAAGGGCAAATCAAGAAGCAAGCTCCAATATACTTCGTATCTGAAGTTCTTAGTTTATCAAAGAAAAATTATACAGAATTGGAGAAGGTGCTATATGCTGTTTTGATGGCTTCTAGAAAGCTTCGGCATTATTTCCAAGCATACAATATAATTGTCTCTTCTTCACAACCATTGAAGGACATTATGAGAAATAGAGAAGCTACTGGAAGGATTGGAAAGTGGGCTGCGGAACTTAATGAATTCTGCATTGATTATGTACACAGATCTTCGATTCAGTCCCAGGCGTTAGCTGACTTCATTGCTGACTTGTACGCCAGGGGCTCAAGTAGAAGAGGCAAATAAAGATGCCGAAGCATGGACAGTATTCTGCGATGGTTCTTGGGGAACCTTCGAAGCAGGAGCAGCCGCTGTGTTGGTCGCACCCTCCAAAGTTAAAACTTGCTACGCAGCAAGACTTGATTTTAGCTGCACAAATAACATTGCTGAGTACAAAGCTTTACTTTTGGGTCTTCGGAAGTTAAAGGCAATGGGAATCAGAAGGGCGGTTCTCAAAACTGATTCCCAGGTTATCTCTGGTCATATTGATAAGAGTTGTAAGGCAAGAGACCCGAAGCTTGAGAAGTATCTAGATACTGTCCGAAGGATTGAAGCTTCCTTTGAAGGGTTTTCTGTAAAAAATATTCCTCGAGGAGAAAATGAGCATGCTGATTTGCTAGCCAAGTCAGCAGCACAGGGGCTGCCCTTACCTTCGGAAGTATTTTTTGAAACAATAAAAGCACCTTCGGTTGAACTTCTTGAAAGGGCGGTCCTCAACATATCTCCTGTTTATAGTGAAGACTGGAGAACTGAGATTATCTCTTACCTTAAGGCTAATTTCCTTTCAGATGACGAAGCCTATAACAAGAGAATAGAGGCAAGAGCTCGTCCATATGTAATAATAGAAGGGGAGCTGTACAAGCATGGTGTCTGCTCTCCGTTACTCAAATGTTTATCCAGAGCCGAAGGTATAGAGTTGATGAAGGAAATACATGCAGGCTTGTGTGGATCTCACATCGGATCTAGGCCTTTGCTGGGAAAAGTTTTTTGCCAAGGATTTTATTGGCCAAAAGCAGCTTCGGATGCAGCGGAACTAGTCCAAAAGTGCGAAGGTTGTCAGAAATGTGCAAGAGATCAAAAACAACCTTCGTCTCTAACTCAGTTAATACAACCCACTTGGCCGTTGCAAAGGTGGGGCCTTGATTTGTTAGGTCCGCTACCACCAGCACAAGGAAATTTAAGATATGTTGTAGTGGCAGTGGAATATTTTTCTAAATGGATTGAGGCAAAGCCTTTAGCCACAATAACTTCGGTTATGGTTCAAAAGTTTTTCTGGCAAAACATTGTTTGTCGCTTCGGAGTGCCGAAGGCTATCACTATGGACAATGGAACACAATTTGACTTCGAAGCTTTTAAAGAATTTTGTGACCAAATTGGCACAAAGATCTATTTTGCGTCAGTTCGACATCCGAAATCAAATGGACTAGTTGAAAGGGCTAATGGCATCATAATGACAGGAATAATGAAGTTAATATTCAATCAGCCAAGGGGAAAGTGGCCAGAAGAATTAATTAAAGTGGTATGGAGCCACAACACAACAGTATCAAGGTCAACAGGTTTTACACCATTCAAATTGCTGTTTGGTGATGAAGCAATAACCCCAGAAGAGGCTAAGGCAGGATCAATAAGAACAGTGGCTTCGGCAATAGACGAAGCTGATTGTTCTGTGGACAAAGATGCTATAGAAGGGATCAGGCTTCAGGCTGTGGAAAACATCAATAAATACCAAGCCGAAACAATAAAATGGCGTGATAGAAAGGTTCGGTTGAAGAACATTAAGCCAGGACATTTGGTGCTTCGAAGAGTGGCCAACCCAGACACAGTGGGCAAACTACAACTAAAATGGGAAGGTCCCTTTCTGGTAGTATCTTCGTTAAGACCCGGTTCCTACAGATTAAAGGATATGGACGGCAACGACATTCCTAGATCATGGAATGCGGATGAGCTTCGGCGGTATTATGTGTAACTTGATGTAATCTTTTCTATTTTTTATTGTTGTTTTAGTTTTTCCTTATGGCACCCTTTTCCTTTCCAAAGGGGGAGAAAGGTTTTTAATGGGGCCACAACATGTAATTTTTCTTTTCCTTATTTCAATTCTATAAGAGTGATATCCCCCAAAAATGTAAATGTAAAAGCTGACAACGCAACATCGAGTGCAATGGAAAAAGAAAAGAAGGAGAAGCTCAAAAGTCGTTCCCAAGGGAATGCAGAGCTTACAGCGAAAAATAAACGCTGATTCCACCGAAAGTAAAAGGCGAAGAAGCTCCTAAGGGAGGCTTACAGCGAAAAATAAACGCTGATTCCGCCGAAAGTAAAAGGCGAAGAAGCTCCTAAGGGAGGCTTACAGCGAAAAGTCAGCGCTGATACACCGAAAAGTAAACGGTGAAGCTGAAAAATAAACGGCAAAAAGATTTGAGTCATTCTCAAGGGAATGAGGGCTATGATTATGGTTTTTTGGATGTACATTCAAGTAATCATTTGCACAATGCATTACATCATGACATTTGCATTCATAAACATTCATTTAGACATATATAGGATCATCATCATCGTATCATACAGAAAAGGCAAATGCTTTGGCTATGAGGAAAAAACTTTGGAGAAAGAGGAATTTTTCATGCTTCGTTGTGTACGAAAAGAAGGGAACGTGTTTTTCGCCTTTGTCTCAAAAGTAAAGTTTCGTTCGCAACAAAGCAGATTGTACATGGATAAAGGAGAAACGATATATTATAAGGTATGCACAAATTTACATTAGTTTTTTCCACAATTATATTACAAAGATCTCTTCAGAATTTTTTGTAGGAAAGTCTTTTACAGCAACTGTTAAGCTTCAGCCCGTCATTCTTCAGCTTCATCATCCTGCATATATTAAAGCAGAATAAGAAAGGTGCAGATTTCAAGAAGAAGGTGAAAGTAACGAGTATGAGTTACTCACCGGCTTAAGGTGGCTCCGAGCTTCGTCACCAGCCATTTTTCGCCCGCCATTTACCCAAATCTGAGTCATAAATCTGTTCCCAATGCTTCGGGCTAGGCTTGGGATGTCAACTAAATATGCTGGTGACAAGCTAAAGTTTGGCCTATTTACAATTTTTCCGTGCGTACAGCCAGCCTTCAGGAAAGCGGTGGCTGTGCCTCGAGAAGCCAGCAGGGCGCAGAAGTCAGCATGCCCAGCAATAACTTCGTCAAGTGCATCAACCTCGCCTTCAATGTATTCTAGGGTGCTGGGTAGGTTTTCAGCTGAAGGTGTAAATGTATCAGAGCTGGCTCCAATTGAGTGGAACACATCCTTCAGCCGCTGCACGCATCGGCTGCCGAAATTTAAGCATCTCTCCTGAAGCTCCTTCAATGATTTTTGCAAATTTGAATTCTTCTCGATTTCGGTCTTGAGATTTGCTTCGAGGCTCTTCTTTTCCTGCTCAGATTTTTCTGACTTTTTGAGTAATTCATTGTTTAACCTGTTATTTTTTGCTTGGGCTTCAGCCAATGAACCTTCCATAGAATGGATGACGACGTCCTTCTTTTCCAAGGCAACTTCATGATCTTTAACTTTGATTTTAAGATCTTGAACAACGGAGTCTTTTTCCTTCAGAGCAGCTTCGTAATTTTTGACTTTGCTTTCTAGATCCTTGATAGTAGCTTCGTTCTTTTCATCCTCAAGATCTTGTTGCATTCTCAACACTTTACTTAGAAGTATACTCTGCCAAAACAACCTTCGTCAGAAAACAACTTAATTCAAAATAAAAAATATATAATAATAAAAATCGAGACTTTTTTACATTGAAATTAGCATAGAGCAAGCTACCGGTGATATGCTGTCGCTGGTATCTGCAGAGGTCTGCTTCAATCTTCGACAAACCAACGCTTTTGGAGAAGGTCCTAACAACCTTGGCCTCGGTTCGGTTCCGAAGGCATCTCAGCTTCCCTTCATTAACTCCACCAAATAGCAGAGACCCTGGTTTGTATCCACAGGATATAACATATTTCTTCAGCTCTTCTTTTTCAGCGTCTGACAACTCTTGTCCAAGTATATCTTGAAAATTAAAATCTTCTTTTTCCAAAATGTCCTCAATCTGTTCTTTTCCTTTTTCTGTTGCCATGTTCACTGTAACCACAGCAGTTTCTTCTTCAGCCATTCTTAGAAGCATATTGTCAATATCTTCAAGTGTAGTTTCCAGATTAGGATCTTCGTCGGTCCCGGTTTCGGCCCCGGTGGCTTCGGCTCCGGTGGCTTCGGCTCCTCCGGTTTCGGCTTCGGCGGTTTCGGCTTCGATGGCTGTGGGATCGGCAGTGACAATTTTTGACGCCGAGGTCGGTGGCGGTGTCTGATGAATGACATCAGCCACTTGGATAATTCTTCGGTTTTTCGGCTTTGCGAGACTTTCTGCTGCCGAAGCTTCTTTGCCCTTCTGAAAAAACTTCGTCAGTTCCGGCGCCAGCGGGCTTAGCTTGACAGGCAAAGGTTCAGTCATTACCTTCAGAATCTCTTCCACTTCGGCAGCAGAAGGTGTCGCAGGAGGTTCCTCCTCCTGGGCCGATGTCTTTGGTTTTGGAGATATATCATTTCTTTTCCTTGAAACAGCTACCCTCGGTCCAGGGCTCAGTTTTTCAGAAATTCCTTTTTCCTTTTTGGCCAATTTCGTGTTTTCTTTGTCCAGGGCGCTGGCAATCCTCTTTCTCTTTGGGCCTTCGGCATCTCCGCCTAGTTGCTCGTAATCAGGGTAATCAAAATTCAAAGCATCTAGCACACGATTTAATCTTCGCTTCGGACGAGTGCCGAAGGCTGCAGTCATCAACTGATCTTCTTTCTTAGAGTAATTTCCGAGGATATCGTTGCACATTATCTCGATTGTATCCAGCCATTCTTGGCAGGGCTTTTTAAAGTGTTTTTTAAACTTGTAGTAATATGGCAATCGAACAAATTCTCCCTTTTTCTTGTCTCCCTCCAGCTTCGGCATCTCCCAATCCCTCATTGTTGAAAACACTTTAAAAGCCAGAAATTCCTGCACCAAGTCTCTAGTGCCAATATGATCTGAAATCACGCGAAATTCAGCCAAAGCAATTTGGCTCGGGCTTCCACTTATCATGTTGCATCGGGGCCTCGTTTCTCCGAAGGTTAGCTCTAGTGGACTCTGGACCAATTTATCTTCATCTTTATCAACTTTAACATAAAACCACTCAGATTTCCATCCGGCTGGCCATTTGCTTCGGTAGCTTATCACTGGAAACTTTGAAGTTTTGCGATAAGCAAAGTTGTAACATCCAAAATTCTCATGAAGACCATCTCCTCTGGCTTTAGTCTGATAATGTAGTTCATGGACTCGACAGAAACCTTCATCGAACGGTTCCACTCCCTGGCTACGAAGGGCCCAAATATAAACACTTAATCTAACAATAGCGTTAGGGGCTAGCTGATGAAGGTAAACCCCAAACTTCTTCAACACATCAGCAATCATCCCATTCAAAGGAAATCTTAATCCTACTTTAAAGAAGCTTTTGAACACAACCACTTCATTCTTTTCCGGCTTCGGAGTAATCTCCTCCCCGCCAAAACGAACCAGCTCCTTTTTTGTTTCACTAAAGTAGCCCAGCTTCACCAATTTTGGAAGATTAGCTTCAGAGATGGTGGACTTTCCAAAGTCCAAATGACTAGGTTTGCTTGGCATCCCGCAGTTGTACTCATCTTCAAAATCAACTTCTTCAACATCAGCGTGCGTTGCTTCGGCAGCAGGTGTGTCTTCTGATGGAACCAGCCCGGAACACCTCATCGCTTCAGAAATCGGAACAGTTTCAACGGCTTCGGTCTCGTCTCCATCACGCTCAACCCTAGAAGTAGAGCGAATTCTGGCCATTTGATTTTAAATTTTCTTGAAAAAATTCTTTGGAAGTCAATAACCTTTTTTCCGAAGCTATCCTCGTGATGAAGCACAAACCAAACTGAAGCTTCGTTTTGAATGCAAAAATCAAGCTTCGGCTATGGTTAAATTTTTGGCAGCAAAACAGTGCAATAGCAATGAATGCCGTGGTAACTTCACACCTACCTGTCTGTTTATATAGTGCTACAGGTAAGAAGGTGAATCATCAGGATTTTTTCACCGGGCAAACAGTCACTCGCACCCACTGCACGGTGGGCCGCAACAACCAAGAAGGTGAACCTGCATGATAGGACCGCTCCACGCTCGAAAACTGTATCGTTTCTCGGCAACGAGCTCAGGGAAGGTGTTTTTCGGACCTTCGGCTTCCCGAAGCTTAAGAGACTTTTTTCACGGATCAAGCTCGTTACGAAAAACGATCTAGCACCGCGAAGGGGCTACTGTTGGGACCATGCTTCGTCGCCGAAGGTCCTGCAGGAAGAAACAGCTTCGGCTAAAGCTGCTTATGCATGATGACGGAAGCTACCACTCATGAAGCTTCGGTGTTATAGCATGCCTGAAGACGAAGGATCGAACCGACTTAATGATAGAATGACCTTTCAGCCCATAAGGGTTTGAGTCATTGTTGTAAACTTTTATAAGGGGCATGATTGTAATTCCTTATAGGCTGTGTCCTGTGTCTATAAATAGTGAATAGTATTCCTTTACTGTTCACGCATTCCTGTAATTGTAAACGCATTCCTGTAATTGTAAACGCATTGCCCGGGAATTGTTATCTGTCGAGAAGGTATACATGTACTTATATGTTCTGACATTTTTACGTTCATATAATAAAATATGTAAATAATGTTACTTATTTTTGTTACATCTATCTTTAATGTCTCATGTTTTATATATTATTTCATATTATTTTGTAAGTTTAATCACGAAGGTATGACCTTCGTGATATTTCACTCATGGTCTTCGTCCGAAGTTCATTAAATCCTTGGGGAAATAATGCTTCAGCGGACGAAGGGCATTAATATTTAACATTTTATGTTGCCTTGTTCTTAATTCATAGCATTTGAGAACAAGCGGCCAACAAGCGTTTTTACACTAAACAAGTATAACTATAACCTTTAATTCAACATTATCAAATATAAATTATATCTACTTTTTAGTTTCGCTTAACCTGTTACACTAGCAGCTGTTAGTTGGACCAATAATTTAATTAAAGCGAGAAATTTTAAGCGAGGCGAATTTACAACGAGCGAAATAACACGACAGCGTGCGAACGACACGCGGATACGCGCGACATAGCACGCTGACGACACACGAAACAATGCGTGCGACCAGCGCGAATGACACGCGAATCAGCATGCGGCCACGAGAACATCACGCGCGAACAGCGCAGGCAGTGCGATGACGTGTGATAAATAACGAGATTACACTAAACAAATATTAATTAGAATATTAGTTCGGTATAATTATAATTACATGAATTGAGAGTATCATATCAAATATAAATTAAAACTACTACATAGCTTTGACTATCTTACTATTTTAATAGTGGACGATTAAACAAATAGTTAATTAATTGACATTGAGTGATTATAATCGAACGGTTTAATATCGCGCGCGGACAGCGCGCGACACGCGAAACAACACGTGTGACATGCGTGAATGACGCGCGAAAAGCGCGACACAGCGCACAACACGCGCGCGACACACGTGAACAACGCGCGCGACACAAGCGAAGGAGTACTGCGGACAGCGCGCACGGCAACGCGTGACCAATGCGCAGCAATGCACACTACACGTAAAAACGACGCGTGCAAACGGCGCGCGACAACGCGTGCGAACAGCACGCGCAACACTCGCGAACGACACATTGAAGCACGAACGATGCCGCTCGCAAACAACAACAAACAAATAATTAATTAAAAGTATTTAAGCTGATATTAATCAAGTTAATTAACATTTATATTTATAAAAGCATGAGTTAAAACTATAAATTATTGTTAACTAAATTTTATCTTAATAGTCAATGGACAAACTAACAATTAATTAAGAAAATAAAACATGCATCATGACGAAGTAATATTTTTAATGTGTAGACGACATTATTACGAAACTAATACAACTGAAACAGATCGAAACGGGTAATTAACGCAAGAAATATGGAATAATTACTAAATCACGGATTATTGATGTGTCGCACACTGATTGGCTGAAACTTAGTCACGGATGACCACAAATACCACGGACGAAAGTGTAGGGCGATTTTGCATTAGCTGGGATCGTACCGCATGCAACAACACCGAATCTGCATGTCGTGCATGCGATGGGGCCACAGTGGTTTCCTCAAACTCACGGAAGGGAATAGTGGGAGTGAAAAACGCATGCAGGTGGGGCCCACGCTTGACGTCCAGCACTACGTGACGTGCGCGCAAAAGGAGGAGCCCACAGGCAGTTCTCATGCGCGCGAGCGAAGGTGGTTTTTTCCTAGGAATCATGTGCATAGACTGTTTCTCCTTCCTCCTGGTGCCCGACGACCGCAGGGGAGGGGATGACGCTGGATGGACAGGGCTGCACAGGGGCTCACCGGAGTGGAGGGCGGGGTGGCAGTTCGCAAGGATGGGCGCACAACAGTGTCTACAGGGCTAGGCGCGAGGTGCCGTGGCGCGGCGTAGGTGTGACTCCGGCAGCAGGCGCTACAGCGCAAAGAGCACACGACCATGGTGGCTTTGGGTGAAGGAAACAAAGAGACAAAGAACAGAGAAGGAAAAGGGATGAGAAAGGAAGATGCTCACCGGAAAAGACCTTGCAGGAGGAAGAGCAGCGACGACCACTTCCTAGGTGACGAGGGCGTAACTCGTGAAGCAGTAGGAGAAGTGGTCCGGGGACGCGGAAGCAGCAGCAGGGCGCCTGCACATATATATATATATATATATATATATATATATATATATATATATATATATATATATATATATATATATATATATATATATATATATATATATATATATATATATATATATATATAAGGAGGGGTTAGGAAGTTGCGGCTCCATCCGAGTCAGGGGCACGGAGTAGATAAAGGTCCACGGCGAGCGTGAACGTCGAGGGGATAGCTCGACACAAAAAAGGAAGGGAAAGAAAAGAGAGAAAAGCTCACCAGTACGGGGGAAGTGGAGCTTTGTCGACTAGCCTAGTACGGCGGCTTCGACGTAGCTCCAGGCGCGGTGGCGAAGACGCAGATGCGGCACGAACAAACGACGGGGCCGGGCGAGGTGTCTCCTAGCGTGGCATGACATACGCAAGGAGTGGGAGGGGGCGGCACGCGGTTTGGGGAAGTGGGGAGGTCGAGTGGGTACCGAGAGCATGAATAAGAGCGTCGAGTAGGCGGTTGTCGGAATCTACGCCGATGTGGGTGGCTTGTGCGACATATGCAGTTGTGAGAGCGAGGGAGGAGGTGACATATGGGATATCTGAGTACAGCGCGATGAGGCGTGGCAAGATTGTTGATGGTATATACGAAGGAAGGCGCTGGGGTGGCCGGGGGTAGACGGAGTCGTAGCAGACGCGAGTGGAATGTCGTTCGCAAGGAGGAGATACATATATATTATCGAGTTTTTAGAATATTTCAGTTTTTACAAATATTAAATTTTAGGGGCTGAAATAATATCAGAAAAATCTGAATTTCATATTTAATTCCTAAAAATGATCTGATGGTTCCAAAAGTTCCTAGAAACATCCTCGAGATATTTTAACATGATGCAAAAATCTGTCGCACTCATAAACACTATGCAACGACATGAATGCAACAACCAAAGAGCCTCTAGGGCTTATTCCACTAGGTTTATGCCAACATAAAACAAAATAATTCTCCATTTTTATGAAAAAGAGAAGGAAAGTAAAGAAATGAGAGAGTAACACCTGAATTTGGTGGATATTGGGAAAAATTTATACCCCCAAATTTAGGGTGTTACAAATTTAACCCCCTTAACAGAATCTTGCCCTCGAGATTCCAGAAGAGGCTAGCAAGAAAATGAGATTGGTTCATTGATCTTTCATAGCTTCTTCTAACTCAGCTTTGGCTCTGCCTGCTTAACTTGTGGATTGGATGCTTTGACCTTCAGATGCTTGAGACCGATTGATGCAATTCTTGAGGATCTCCTGGACCTGTGGGTTAGGACCCACACATGCTTTCGCTACGCCACTCTAAACCTGTTAGTTGATGTTGATCGCATTGTCTTCATTGGGGTTAGCGGCTAACCCCCTTAACAGGAGCATTCATGCAAACTTGGCGAAGATGCTGTCGACTCTGATCTTGACTGGTTAAGAGAGGTTGTAGGATGCCAACCGAACAGGTGCAAGAGGGAAGGGTATAGATAGAAAAGGTAACCATGGATGGATTAAAGAGAGAAAAGGGAGAGCGCCCAACTACCTAATTCTATGGCACTCAACTAGTAAACTGATGCCATTGCGGACCAAAATCCACAACACATCAACACTCATCACAAAGAAGCAAATCAGTCATCACACAAAGACAAACAACACAAGCATACAAAAACATACATCTCGTTGCTATACGTTCCTTTTAATTAAATGGTGGTCTTCCTTGAAAAGGGAATAGCTACTCTCTAAGGTTGTTGAAGGAGGACGAGAAGAACAAGACGTGCAGGATAGGGGCATGAGCACAATAAGGGGTGGAGTTAAAGCAAGGATTGTAATCTACAAGGGAGATAATGCAACCAAGGGTAGGGTAGGTAAACACCATTCTCAAATCGAGATGGGAAAGATGATAATTCAAAAGGTAGGCATAAGATAAGCATTATGGAAAGATCTAGTGATTACAAAGGTACAAGAGGTAACAGGCTAAAGCACACCAAAAGATCGAGTTAAGACAAGACTTGCAACGCGACAGAGGAATAGGGAACGAACAAGAGCGGGGAGGGGTAAGAGAACACTCTTGAACTGGAATGGGAGAGGGGGCTTTAAAATGCAGGGACATGATAAGCATCAAGGTAAAGATCAAGAGATGACAAGGGTTAAGGTGATGACGGACAACCACACAACTAAGGAGGTACTTTAGACAAAACTTGCAAGGCGTCGAAGAAGCGGGGAGTCAATGATGAAATCGATGAGGCATTATCCTTGAACAAGGATGGAAAAGAGGAGGCTTCAAAGGGTAGGTTCAAGGTAAGCAAGAAGGCAAGGGCATAGATTTCACGAGGGTTTTAAAGGTGATAATGGACAAGGATATAGGAGAGTAGGTAAATAGGCATAAGAACAAAGGATATAGGTACCACAAAGGATGGAGCTAAGACAGGACCTGCAAATGGAAAAGAAGAGGGTGCGTCCAAGGGCCAGATAGGTAAACTGCCACTCTCTAATTGAGGTGGAAGGGAGGAGATCTTTGAAGATAGGACTAAAGATGAGTGTCAAAGCAGAATCGATGGATGACAAGGTGATGGTGACAACAAATAAGACACAACAAAGGATGGAATTAAGACAAAACTTGTAAGGCGACAAGGAGTAAAAAGAAATCAAAGGAGAGATAGGAAACTCACAGCTCTCAAACTGGGTTGAAAGAAAGGGGAGGCTTTTAAAGGATAAATTCAAGGTGAGCATTTACGTAGAAGACCTCAATATCGCAAGGGTCAAAGGCGATAACAGACAAGGGTATGAGAGGAAAGATAAAGGCATTGGAGAACCAGTGGTATGAGTACAACAAAAAATGGAGTCACGTCGAAACTTTCATGCATTAAAGAAGAGGATACTGCCAAGGGTAAGAATAGTAAAACACCACTCTCAAATTGGGATAGGAGATTGGAGATTTTAGATAACAGACATAATGTAATCACCAAGGTATGGTCGAGAGATGGGAAAGGTAAAGGCAACACTAAACAGAAGCACAACAAAGGATGGAGTTGAAAACTCACAAGCGTCGAGGAAGAGGATACGACCAAGGGAAGATAGGTAAAATACAATTTGAAAATTGAGATGGAAGAGAGAAGGTTCTAGAGGATAGGTATAATATAAACATCAAGGTAAGATATAGAGGTGACAAGGGTAACGATGATAATCATGAAAAGCAAAACCAAGGATAGAGTTAAGGCAAGCCTAGCGAAGTGGCGAAGTGGAGAAAACAATCAAGGGTAAGATAGGTATGGTTCCAACAGAAGAGTTGAAGTAAAAAATTCATTGCCGAGTAGAGTTACAAGGAGACAACGAGATCACCAAGGATATGCAAAGTAAAATGACCGTTCATGGATCATTAAGAAACAATGGTGGTCAAGGACATGTAAACTGAAATGTTTTAAACAGACCATGGGATATTAAGATAAACATACATAAAAATATAAGAGTATGCAAGACCCCAAGGACACGAGCATACTAAAACCAAGGGAATAGAAATTGCCGAAAGATAACGACCTAACAACAGAATAGGGAGAGGTCTCAAAAGACAAGAAGGTTATGAACATATAAACTGGATTGTTTAAATAGGCAATAGAGTTTTCATAGGTAAGTATTTGAAACAAGAGTATTGAGGAATCTAGGGGTACGTGCATGTCAACAACAAAGGACTAGAGTTTGCCAGATGGTAGCATTTTAATGACGAAAGAGGAAAGAATCCCAAAAGACAAGAAGATTATGGTCAGTGGGCATCTACAAAGATGTCGCAAGCACAAGGATGAGATCAGATCTAATAGATTGAAAAAAGTATAGACCATACTAGAATAAAATACTTTTGGCAATGGGGCATATAGGAGAACAACATAGAATTAGTCGAGGTGACTAATATTTTGAAGCGGAATCAAGCATGGGGTGAAGTAACAGTCAAATAGTCCTTAAAACTGCCAATGCTACTCTAGGTCAGCGGTCCTACAGTCAGCAAGGCTTTGATACCACTTATGTCACACCCGGTTTTGGAAGGTAAACCGAATGCGAACCATGTACGTGCCAGGATCAGAAATTCACGTACACAGCAATTACATAAATGACTCATCATAGCACAATGCTTCAAATAACAATAAAGAGTCAGTAATGATATTAAAGACTAGAGTCATTTACATAATATAAATCAAAGTGCACATAATAGAAACGTAGCCAACGTAAATTAACCCAGCACAGGCGATTGACTGGGGGAGGTCGCTAGCCTAATCCTCAAACTCGTCGACGTCCTGGAACTCCTGGAGATCCACCTCGATGCCTTCTTCTCTACCTGAGCATAGATTACACAAAAGGCAACCTGGTGTTTTGTGAAAGCAAGGGTGAGTACACATCAACGTACTCAGCAAATGTCCCGTTTGGTTGAAGTGGACTAGCTTTATGTGGGGTTAAGCTCAAGCAGTTGCTTTTAGTCAGTCAGATATTTATTATTAGTGGAAGCCAAGTTTTATCATATAACCAACCCATGAACCATTTCCTCATCGAGGAAACATCATTATCATCATCGAGACAAAATAATAAATAGAACCATTGTATATCGAACCATCTGTATCTCTAATCAAATAGGATCCCAAGGCCGCTCATAACCGTGAGCACGACTGATATATCAGTTTCATTCCCTCTGTAGAGGTCGCACACTTTACCCACGAGTCGTGATTTCCTTTCTGCCCGGAGAGAGCTACTCTCGATTGACCACTACCTAGGTGGCCTGGCAGGGTACCACTACGTAGCCTTTACAAAGACTCCCCTGGTGCATAGCTGCTCATTAGGTTTCGCCAGTCGTACAAACGCAGTACACCTCCCCAAGGTGGGTGACTAACAAAACCAAATCGAATGAACCTCTGCACCCCCCTTCTTGGCAGAGCGAGCACTACGCCGCAGGCCATTGTTGCGCACAATTGCTTTGGATGAGGCAAACCCTTAGGGACTATGGCTACAAATTAACCAAAGTCCCTCTCCTATGTGATAATGAGAGTGCAATCCGCATGGCGGATAATCCCATTGAGCACAGCCGCACTAAGCACATAGCCATTCGGTATCACTTTTTGAGGGATCATCAATAAAGAGGGGATATCGAGATTGCTTATATTAGCACCAAAGAACAATTAGTCGATATCTTTACCAAACCACTAGATGAGAAAACTTTTACCAAACTTAGGAATGAGCTAAACATTCTTGATTCTAGGAACTTTGATTGATCCTTTGCGCACATAGCTCATTTATGTACCTTTGATCATATCTCTTTCATTTGCTATGACTGATGTGTGTTCAAGTACATTTCATGCTAAGTCATAGATTGAAATGGAAATGGAGTCTTCGGCGAAGACAAGGCTTCCACTCCACTCTACCGGTATTATTTACCCTTCGCCGTCACTCCGCACCGCTCTCCACTTTGGTATAATCTTTCACTCATATATTGTTTGCCAAAGGAGGAGAGAATTTCATAAGGGCTCTAAAGACTCCGTTTTTGGCGATTAATGCCAAAGGGGGAGAGAGTATTAGCCCAAAGCAAAAGGACCACACCACCATGCCAATTTCAAAATTTTTCGAAACAAGTTTAAGTTTTTAAATGTTTTCCAATTAGTATTCCTCTAAGAAATTCTATCTCAATTAGTAAAACCCTATTGAACACTAAGAGGAGAATTTCATTAAGGGGGAGTTTTGTTTAGTCAAAGGAAAAGCATTTGAAACAGGGGGAGAAAATTTCAAATCTTGAAAATGCTTCTCGAAATCTTATTCATTTACCTTTGACTATTTGCAAAAGGACTTTGAAAAGAATTTCCAAAAGAATTTGCAAAAACAAAACTAGTGGTGCAAGTGTGGTCCAAAATGTTAAAAGAAAGAAAGCAATTCATGCATATCTTATGAAAGTTTAAATTGGTTTAATTCCAAGCAACCTTTGCACTTACCTTATGCAAACTAGTTCAATTCTACACTTATATATTTGCTTTGGTTTGTGTTGGCATCAATCATCAAAAAGGGGGAGATTGAAAGGGAAATAGGGTCAAACCTTTTTCTAAATGATTTTGGTGGTTGAATTGCCCAACACAAATAATTGGACTAACTAGTTTGCTCTAGATTATGAGTTCTACAGGTGCCAAAGGTTCAACACAAACCAATAAAAAGTCCAAGATAGGGTTCAAAAAGAAAGGAGCAAAAGAAACCGAAGGTTGCCCTAGTCTGGCGCACCGGACAGTGTCCGATGCACCACCGGACAGTGTCCGGTGCACCAGGGTGGATCAACTCGAACTCGCCACCTTCGGGTTTCTAGAAATGCCACTTCGCTATAATTCACCGGACTGTCCGGTGTGGCACCGGACTGTCCGGTGTGCCAGCGGAGCAACGGCTACAGCGCAACGGTCGACTCCAAAGGAAACCTGTAAAAGCGCTACAGTGCACAAACAGTGCGCGCAGAGTCAGAGCAGGCGCCAGAAGGCGCACCGGACATTGAACAGTGACTGTCCTGTGCACCACCGGACTGTCCGGTGGCCTAGGCTGACAGAGCTCCAACGGTCGAACCCTAACGGTTGGGTGACATGGCTGGCGCACCGGACTGTCCGGTGTGCCCATCGACAGACAGCCTCCCCAACGGCCATTTTGGTGGGTGTGGCTATAAATACCCCCAACCACCACACTTCAAGGCATCCAAGTTTTTAGCCATTGCATTCAATACAAGAGCTCTAGACTTAACTCCAAGACACAAACAAGAGATCAAATCCTCTCCCAAGTCCAAGATCACTCAAAACAATTAGTGACTAGTGAGAGAGAGATATTTGTGTTCATTTGAGTTCTTGTCGCTTGGATCGCTTTTCTTCTTCCTCTTTCTTGTTCTCAAGCAACTTGTAATCAACGCAAGAGACACCAAGTTGTGGTGGTCCTTGTAAGGGGGTCTAAGTGACTCGTTGATTAAGGAGAAAAGCTCACTCGGTCTAGGTGACCGTTTGAGAGAGGGAAAGGGTTGAAAGAGACCCGGTCTTTGTGACCACCTCAACAGGGAGTAGGTTTGCAAGAACCGAACCTCGGTAAAACAAATCACCGTGTCACACTCTTCATTTGCTTGTGATTTGTTTTCGCCCTCTCTTTCAGACTCGCTTTTATTTCTAACGCTAACCCGGCTTGTAGATTGTGCTTAAAGTTTATAAATTTCAGATTTGCCTATTTACCCCCCTCTAGGCGACTTTCATAAAGTAAATAGGATATAATAGGTCAGAGGACACTTGCCTTCACCAAACAGATGCTCAGGGTCTTCAACTTTGTAGAACTCGAAGAGCTTGATCACTTGGTCGCCAATGCTTGATATTCGATTCCTCGAAGCTCGAAAATGGATCGCAGTCTATTCATGACGCGCAACGAATACAAACAGGCACAAACAAACATATACTTGCATAAGAATATTACACCATACAAGATAACATATTATAAAAGCGAGCAATATAAAATAGAGAGCACTTCTACAGTTACGCAAGGAAAAGAACCGCGATAATCGAAGCTTCGGTCGAGGGGTTAGCGTTTTTACACTAAACAAGTATAACTATAACCTTTAATTCAACATTATCAAATATAAACTATATCTACTTTTTAGTTTCGCTTAACCTGTTACACTATCAGTTGTTAGTTAAACCGGTAATTTAATTAAAGCGAGAAATTTTAAGCGAGGCGAATTTACGACGAGTGAAACAACACGACAGCGTGCGAACGACACGCGGACACGCGCGACATAGCACGCTGACGATACACGAAACAGTGCGTGCGACCAGCACGAATGACGCGCGAATCAGCACGCGGCCACGAGAGCATCACGCGCGAACAGCGTAGGCAGTGCGACGACGTGTGATAATCGCTAACAAATAATGAGATTACACTAAACACGTATTAATTAGAATATAAGTTCGGCATAATTATAATTACATGAATTGAGAGTATCATATCAAATATAAATTAAAACTACTACTTAGCTTTGACTATCTTACTATTTTAATAGTGGATGATTAAACAAATAGTTAATTAATTGACATTGAGTGATTATAATCGAACGGTTTAATATCGCACGGACAGCGCGCGACACGCGAAACAACACGTGCAACATACGTGAACGACGCGCGAAAAGCGCGACACAGCGCACAACACGCGCGCGACACACGCGAAGGAGTACGCGGACAGCGCTCATGACAACGCGTGACCAACACGCAGCAATGCACACTACACGTAAAAACGACGCGTGCAAACGGCGCGCGACAACGAGTGCGAACAGCACGCGCGACACTCGCGAACGACACGTTGACGCGCGAATGATGCCACGTGCAAACAACAACAAACAAATAATTAATTAAAAGTATTTAAGCTGATATTAATCAAGTTAATTAACATTTATATTTATAAAAGCATGAGTTAAAACTATAAATTATTGTTAACTAAATTTTATCTTAATAGTCAATGGACAAACTAACAATTAATTAAGTAAATAAAACATGCATCATGACGAAGTAATATTTTTAATGTGTACACGACATTATTACGAGACTAATACAACTGGAACAGATCGAAACGGGTAATTAACGCAAGAAATATGGAATAATTACTAAACCACAGATTATCGACGTGTCGCACACTGATTGGCTGAAACTTAGTCACGGATGACCACAAATACCATGGACGAAAGTGTAGGGCGATTTTGCATTAGCTGGGAACTGGGATCGTACCGCATGCAACAACACCGAATCTGCATGTCGTGCATGCGATGGGGCCACTGTGGTTTCCTCAAACTCACAGATGGGAATAGTGGGAGTGAAAAACGCCATGCAGGTGGGGCCCACGCTTGACGTCCAGCACTACGTGACGTGCACAAAAGGAGGAGCCCACAGGCAGTTCTCATGCATGCGAGCGAAGGTGGTTTTTTCCCAGGGATCATGCGCACAGAATGTTTCTCCTTCTTCCTGGTGCCCGACGACAGCAGGGGAGGGGACGGCGCTGGATGGACAGGGCTGCACAGGGGCTCGCCGGAGTGGAGGGCGGGGTGGCAGTTCGCAAGGATGGGGCGCGCGACAGAGGCTGCAGGGCTAGGCGCGAGGTGCCGTGGCGCGGCGTAGGCGTGACTCCGGCAGCAGACGCTATAGCGCAAAGAGCACACGACCATGGTGGCTTTGGGTGAAGGAAACATAGAGACAAAGAACAGAGAAGGAAAAGGGATGAGAAAGGAAGATGCTCACCGAAAAAGACCTTGCAGGAGGAAGAGCGGTGACGACCACTTCCTAGGTGACGAGGGCGTAACTCGTGAAGCAGTAGGAGAAGTGGTCCGGGGACGCGGAAGCAGCAACAGGGTGCCTGCATATATATATAGATCGATAGATAAAGGAGGGGGTGAGGAAGTTGCAGCTCCATCCGAGTCAGGGGCATGGAGTAGATAAAGGTCCACGGCAAGCGCGAACGTCGAGGGGATAGCTCGACACAAAAAAGGAAGGGAAAGAAAAGAGAGAAAAGCTCACCAGTGCGATGGGGAAGTGGAGCTTTGTCGACTAGCCTAGTACAGTGGCTCCAACGTAGCTCCAGGCGTGGTGGCGAAGACACGGATGCGGCACGGCAAACATCGGGGCTGGGCGAGGTGTCTCCGAGCGCGGCACGACATACACAAGGAGTGGCAGGGGCGGCGCGCGATTTGGGGAAGTGGGTAGGTCGAGCGGGTGCTGAGAGCTTGAATAGGAGCGTCGAGTAGGCGGTTGTCGGAATCTACGCCGACGTGGGTGGCTTGGGCGACAGATGCAGTTGCGAGAGCGAGGGAGGAGGTGACATATGGGATATCTGAGTACAGCGCGATGAGGCGAGGCAAGACTGTTGATGGGGTAGACAAAGGAAGGCGCTGGGGTGGCCGGGGGTAGACGGAGTTGTAGCAGACGCGAGTGGCATGACGTTCGCAAGGAGGAGATACATATATATTATCGAGTTTTTAGAATATTTTAGTTTTCGCAAATATTAAATTTTAGGGGCTGAAATAATATCAGAAAAATCTGAATTTCATATTTAATTCCTAAAAAAATGTTCTGACGGTTCCAAAAGTTCCTAGAAACATCCTCGAGATATTTTAACATGATGAAAAAATCTTCCGCACTCATAAACACTGTGCAACGACATGAATGCAACAACCAAAGAGCCTCTAGGGCTTATTCCACTAGGTTTATGCCAACATATAACAAAATAATTCTCCATTTTTACGAAAAAGAGAAGGAAAGCAAAGAAATGAGGGAGTAACACCTGAATTTGGTGGATATTGGGAAAAAATTTATACCCCCAAATTCAGGGTGTTACAGTGGTGGTGCGGTCCTTTTGCTTTGGGCCTAATATTTTCTCCCCCTTTGGCATTAATCGCCAAAAATGGAGACTTTGAGAGCCCTTAGTATACTTTCTCCCCCATTGGTAAAAGAAATATTAGTGAAAGATTATACCAATTTGAGAGATTTGTGGAGTGACGACAAAGGGTAAATGATACCGTTAGAGTTGAGTGGAAGCCTTGTCTTCGCCGAAGACTCCATTTCCCTTTCAATCAACAACTTATTATAGAAATACACTTGAAAACATATTAGTCGTAGCCTTGGTACAAGAATAATAGGAAATATGCATTTATACCAAAGTGAAAGAGACATGATCAAAGGTATGTAAATGAGCTATGTGTGCAATATTTCAATCAAAGTTTCGAGAATCAAGTATATTTAGCTCATTCCTAAGTTTGCTAAAGGTTTTCTCATCTAGTGTCTTGGTAAAGATATCGGCTAATTGGTTATTGGTGTTTACATAAGCTATTTTGATATCCCCTTTGTTGGTGATCTCTCAGAAAGTGATACCGAATGTCTATGTGCTCAGTGTGGCTGTGTTCAACGGGATTATCCGCCATGCGGATTGCACTCTCATTATCACATAGGAGAGGGACTTTGCTCAATTTGTAGCCATAGTCCCTGAGGGTTTGCCTCATCCAAAGTAATTACGCACAACAATGGCCTGCGACAATGTACTTGGCTTCGGCGGTGGAAAAGCTACTAAGTTTTGTTTCTTTGAAGCCCAAGACACCAGGGATCTTCGTAGAAACTGACAATTCCTTGATGCGCTCTTTCTATCAATTTTACACCCTATCCAATCGGCATCAGAATATCCTATTAAATCAAAAGTGGATTCCTTGGGGTACCAAAGCCCAAACTTAGGAGTGTAAACTAAATATCTCATGATTCTCTTTACAGCCCTAAGGTGAACTTCCTTAGGATCGGCCTAGAACCTTGCACACATGCATACATAAAGCATAATATCCGGTCGAGATGCACATAAGTAGAGTAAAGACCCTATCATCGACCGGTATACCTTTTGATCTACAGATTTACCTCCCGTGTCGAGGTCGAGATGCCCATTGGTTCACATGGGTGTCTTGATGGGTTTGCCATCCTTCATTTCAAACTTCTTAAGTATGTCTTGAATGTACTTTATTTGGCTAATGAAGGTGCCATCTTGGAGTTGCTTTATTTGAAATTCGAGGAAATACTTCAACTCCCCCATCATAGACATCTCGAATTTCTGTATCATGATCCTACTAAACTCTTCACAATTTGATTTGTTAGTAGACCCAAATATGATATCATCAACATAAATTTGGCATACAAACAAATCTTTTGCAACAGTTTTAGTAAAGAGAGTAGGATCGAGTTTTCCGACTTTGAAGCCATTAGTGATAAGGAAATCTCGCAGGCATTAATACCATGCTCTTGGGGCTTGCTTGAGCCCATAAAGCGCCTTTGAGAGTTTGTAAACATGATTAGGGTACTCACTATCTTCAAAGCTGGGAGGTTGCCTCAACATAGACCTCTTCCTTGATTGGTCCATTGAGGAAGGCACTTTTCACGTCCATTTGATAGAGTTTAAAGCCATGGTAAGTAGCATAGGCAAGTAATATACGAATTGACTCAAGCCTAGCTACGGGTGCATAAGTTTCATCAAAGTCCAAACCTTCGACTTGTGAATAACCTTTGGCCACAAGTCGGACTTTGTTTCTTGTCACCACAGCATGCTCATCTTGCTTGTTATGGAATACCCATTTGGTACCTAAAACATTTTGATTAGGACATGGAACTAAATGCCATACCTCATTCCTCATGAAGTTGTTGAGTTCCTCTTGCATTGCCAACACCCAATCAGGATCTCTTAGCATCCTCTACCCTGTATGGTTCAATAGAGGACACAAAAGAGTAATGTTCACAGAAATGAGCAACTCGAGACCTAGTGGTTACCCCCTTATGAATGTCACCAAGGATGGAGTTGACGGGGTGATATCATTGAATTGCTTGGTGGACTCTTGGGTGTGGCGGTCCTTGACCCTCTATTTCTTGCTCATCTTACTTGTCTTTATCATCATCTCCCCCTTGATCATTATCCACCTCTTGAGGTGGCTCATCCCCTTGATCTTCATGTTCATCATTTTGAGCCTGATCCTCGTCTTGAGTTGGTGGAGATGCTTGCATGGAGGATGATGGTTGATCTTGTGCTTGTGGAGGCTCTTCAGATTCCTTTGGGCACACATCCCTAATGGACATGTTCCTTAGCATGACGCATAGAGCCTCTTCATCATCTAATTCATGAAGATCAACTTGCTCCACTTGGGAGCTGTTGGGGCGAAGGCAAAGGCGCCACCCTTCGTCGAAGCCTTCGCTGCAGCAGCTGAGCTAACAGAAACAAAACAGGCAGGGACACCCTTCGCTTCTTCTGCACCAGACGAAGACTGGCGACAAAGGGCATCCCACAGTGCGGCCTCGTCCAGCTCGGAGGCCCACGTGCAATCCGGCCCATTGTAACGGGCCCCGCGTGGCCGCCGTGCGTTACGGGCCTAGTTTGTAAAAGCATTCCTGTAATTACGGTCTGTAACCCCGCTTTATGGGAATATTCTAGGGATAACCTAGGTAGCTGAGGGCACATGCGTCCTTAGCTCAAGGCACTGCGCACTCAGGTACCTATAAATACCCCTGCACAGTGCCCGTGAGAGGCCAGATTAACAGAGCTTTTGCCATCTAGCGCGAGTGCCCTGTTGACGTCACTGTTCACCCTTGTTGGATCCCCTTGCAACTGAGAGCAAGTTCCAACATTTGGCGCCCACCGTTCGTGCTACGAGAAAACCACCCGCGATGGCACCCAAGAGAGCTAACCCGAAGGCTGACGAGGCTGCGAAGGCAGCACTGCTCGCCGCAAGAAAGGGCAAGGCCCTCGCCCTCACCCAATCCACCCACCAAGAGGCCACTGAAGATGATGTCCCTCGCGCATGCGAAGACGACACCCTTCGCACCTGCGACCCTGAGGGACAACCGCAGCCACCCTCAGGCTTCGCACCACCGGAGGGCGCGGACCTCGCCGAGGACGGTGAAGTCCTCGGCGTCTCAGCAGAAGAACAGCTACAGCTGCGCGCCCTGCGCCTCAAGAACCGCAATCTCCAGAGGCAGAAGGAGATACTGGAGGCCAAGCGCCAGCGTGTGTCCGCACTAGCCAAAGTGTGGCAAATGATACGCGACGAAGAGCACAAGGCCCAAGAACTCGAGCGGGAGATTGCGCTGATGCAGCGCGAAGGCCACCTCGGCCTGCAGCACGAGTCACCCCTCCAGCAGCGCGTACAACTCGAAGACACACGCGAAGGCCACCCTGGCCTGCACCACGGGCCACCCCTGCAACACCGTGCGCAACCAGAGGACCCGCGTTTCCCCCAACGCGACCACACCTTCCCGCACGCCGCGCCATTCCAAGGGGTCAACTATCTCGATGAGCGAAGTCCCCTGGCGCCACACCTGCAAGTGACGCCGTGGCCGGCTAACTTCCGGGCAGGGACCTATCCCAAGTACAACGGCAGCACCGACCTGGCTCAATACATAATGAGTTATCAGGTCGCCGTTGCATCGTCCGGAGGGGACGACGCCACAATGGCGAAGTCTTTCATCATCGCCCTCGAGGGCCCCGCACTCACCTGGTTCACCAGGTTGCCTCCGCTGTCCATTGATTCCTGGAGAAGTCTCCGGGACAAGTTCCTGCTCAACTTCCAAGGGTACCGCCCAGACACCGACGCCCTGGCCGAACTTTCGCTCTGCAAGCAGCTAGAAAAGGAGACTCTGAGGGAGTATTACCGCAAATTTTTAACACTCAAGTCACAGCTACCCTCAGTCGATGACCAGATTGCCATCCACTACGCTATCAGTGGCCTTCGCGCCGGCGTCCATTACAGCCACTGCATCAGAGATCCGCCAAAGAACCTCCAAGAGTTATATCAGCTGTTTGAAAAGTACGCCAGATCCGAAGAGCTCCACCAGCGCAAGATTGAGTCCCAGAGGAAGCCAAAAGATGCTCCACAGTCCAGCCGCACGTGGACAAGGACTCCGCAGCCAGACTCCGGTCGAGACGGCCGCAATCAGCAGCAAGTGCACAACATCGCCAACCAGCATCCCGCTGCTGACCCCCCTCATCGCCAGGAATATCCCCCCTAGGGCCGCGGAAACGGCACTCGTGGCAGGGGCCGAGGGCGTGCGCAGCCGCCGCGCCGATTCTACTGCCTCTTCCATGGCGAAGACTGCGCCCACCAAACCAAAGACTGCCCCAAAACGAAGGCTACCAGAGATAGAATGGCACGGGCGCAGCCAACCGACAACCCCAGAATTGTCGCGCACAATTACCAGCAACCCCCTCCACCATATATCCACGCTCCCGCCCCGCATCCACCGCATCACGCTTACCAACACCATCAGGAAGTACAAATCGTACCTCCTCCACCCCCACCACCACACCAGCAACATCAAAACATCCCCCATGCCCCAAAGCAGGAAGACTTCGTCGATCAACCATATCGCGGAGTCATCCACATGATAACTGGGGGGTCCAGCACCGACTTCGACACCAAGCGACAGAAGCGGGACCACTACCGCAGCATCAACCATGTCGCCGTCACGGGCCCAGTCGTGCAGACAAAGTGGTCCCACATACCGCTAACCTTCGACGCACGGGACGTCGACTTGCGCAGCGCCCCCCACTGCGACGCCATGGTTATCAATTGCAGCGTGGCAGGCTGGGACCTGCACAAGGTCCTCGTTGACAACGGCAGTCAGGCGGACATCATCTTCCTCCACGCCTTCGATCGCATGGGCATAAGCCACAACCTGCTTAAGCCTTCGGACAACCCGTTGTATGGCTTCGGCGGCAAGGGCACCTTCCCCGTCGGCAAAATAGAGCTGCCTCTCTCCTTCGGTGTAGCACCCAATGCCCGAAGCGAGCAAATAACCTTTGCACATTGTGGACATGGTATATCCTTACAATGCCATCATGGGCCGGGGCTCCATCAATAAGTTCGAAGCAGCCATTCACGGACTGTACCTATGTATGAAGATACCAGGTCCGTTAGGCATCATCATAGTCTTCGGCAATCAACAGACTGCGCGTAACATAGAGCGGGACTTCATGCCCGGTCAAAGAAACGTGCACTGCCTCACGGCCCAACGCGAGGTCCCCGCGCCTGCTAGCCCAACCAATAAGCAACACGACAAGGCGCAGCTGCACAGCAACGACGGGACCAAGACTGTCCCCCTCGACCAGGCCACGCCCAGGCAGACAGTCATTATCAGCGAAGACCTTACTTCGCATGAAGAAGAAAAGCTCCTCTGCTGCCTGTCCAAGAACAAAGATGTCTTCGCCTGGTCGGCCCTCGATCTGGTCGGGGTCAGCCGTTCAATAATTGAGCACAGTCTGGGAATCGACCCTTTGGTACGGCCGAAAAAGCAGCGGCTTCGCAAGATGTCCGACGAAAAGACGGAGGCCGCCAAGGCAGAGGTGCACCGCCTCCTGGAGGCCAAATTCATCGAGCCGGTGGCTTACCCCACATGGCTCTCCAATGTCGTGATGGTGCAGAAAAAGAGCGGGAAGTGGCGAATATGCATCGACTTCACCAGTCTCAATAAAGCCTGCCCAAAGGACAATTTCCCGTTGCCGCGGATCGACAAAATAGTCGATAGCGTGGCCGAATGCGAGGTCATGTCCCTCCTCGATTGCTTCTCCGGTTACCACCAGATATACATGAAGGAAGAAGACAAGGCCAGCACTAGCTTTATAACACCCTTCGGCACATATTGCTTCATCAGAATGCCGGAGGGACTCAAGAACGCCGGGTCCACCTTCTCCAGGCTTACCAAAACAGTGCTCGAAGGGCAGGTTGGCAGAAACATATTCACATATGTAGACAACATTGTCGTCGCCAGCAAGAGCAAGGAGGACCACCTCGCCGACCTCGCCGAAACATTCGCGAACATGCGAGACGCACAACTCCGCCTAAACCCGGAAAAGTGCGTCTTCGGCGATCGCCAAGGCAAAATATTGGGCTACCTGGTATCACACCGCGGCATCGAGGCCAACCCAACCAAGATTCAGGCCATCTTGGACATGACGCCTCCGCAGTCCGTCAGGGACGTCCAGCGCCTGACAGGCAGATTGGCCGCTCTCAACAGATTCATCTCTAGGTCCGCCGAGCGAAGTCTCCCCTTCCTCAAGACACTCCGTGGTGCAAAAGACTTCGCGTGGGGACCAGAGCAGGCGGCGGCCTTCGCCTCATTAAAACAGTACCTGACAGAGTTGGCCGTCCTTACCAGCCCCCGACACCTCGCTCCCCCTGCTGCTCTACGTCGCGGCTTCGCCACATGCGGTCAGCGCGGCACTAGTGCAGGAGTAGACTGTCGAGGGCGTGGTCCGGCAGTGCCCCGTGTATTATGTCTCCGAAGTGCTGACACCGTCCAAGTGCAACATGACAGAGCTGGAGAAGATTGCCTATGCAGTCATCATGTCGTCGTGCAAACTGCGCCTATTACTTCGAAGCATTCAAGGTCCGAGTCACCTCAAACAGGGGACTCGGCGAATTATTCAGAAACCCGGAGGCGTCGGTGAGGATTGCCAAGTGGGCAGCCGAACTCTCCGGCTACCACATCTGCTTCGAGCCCAGGACGGCTATCAAGTCTCAAGTCCTGGCAGACTTCGTTGTCGACTGGACTGGGCCAACAACACAGCCAGATCCGTCCGCAGAGAAGACTTGGACGATCCATTGCGACGGCGCATGGTGCCATGCGGGGGCAGGCGTCGCTGCAGTCATCACCTCACCAGTCGGGGTCAAGCACAGATATGCAGCACGACTCAACTTCAATCTCGAATCCGACAGATGCACAAATAATATAGCAGAATACGAAGCAGTCATCCTCGGCCTCCGCAAGCTAAGGGCCCTCGGAGTCACCACCTGCATCATCAAAACAGACTCCAAGGTAGTTGCCGGCCAAGTCGAGAAAGATTATGCAGCCAAGGACCCCGCGCTCATGCAGTACCTCACAGCCATCCAAAGTCTCGAGAGGCAGTTCAAGGGGTTCACCTTGCAGCATGTGGATCGGGCCAAGAATGAGGAGGCCGACGCATTGGCCAAGGCCGCCGTCCAGGGGCGAAACTCTGCCCTCCGACGTGTTCTTTCATGTCATCGGCACGCCAGCAGTCCGGAGCCCTGAAGGGCTCCAAATAACCAATGACAGCGAGGGCCACCGCACAGTCAACCTTATCATGACCGAAGACTGGCGGGCACCCATAACCCTGTTCCTGCAGGGGTATTATCATCCAGCCGACATCAGTGAGGCCAAGCGTCTTAGACATCGAAGCCGAGACTTCGCACTGATTGAAGGCCAACTCTACAAAAAAGGGGTCAGTCAGCCAATGCTTAAGTGCGTCACCGAAGCCGAAGGCATGCAGATTCTACGTGAAGTCCACAGTGGCACGTGCGACTCACACGCAGGGACGAGGGCCCTAGCTGCTAAGGTGATCCGCCAGGGCTTTTACTGGCCCGCAATGATCTGCGCCGCAAATCGGGTCACACGGTCCTGCGAAGCCTGCCAGAAGTTTTCTCCTCGGTCAGGCGGCCCCTCGCAGTATACAAAGCTGATCGCCCATACATGGCCTCTCCAGCGCTGGGGCCTCGACATTGTCGGGCCCCTGCCCACCGCTCAGGGGAACCTTAAGTTCGTCTTCGTCGCGGTCGAGTACTTCACCAAATGGATCGAGGCGCGGGCTGTTTCTACAATAACATCAAAGACTGCCCAAAAATTCTTCTGGCAGAACATCGTTTGCCGCTTTGGAGTATCGTCCGAACTAACAGTTGACAACGGCAAGCAGTTTGACAACCAAGACTTCAAGGATTTTTGTTTCTCCATTGGCACCAAGCTTGCCTTCGCCTCAGTCTATCATCCGCAGTCCAACGGGGTCGTGGAGCGCGCCAACGGGAAAATCTTCACCGCTATCAAGAAAATGCTCCTTGATGAAAAAAAGGGCAGATGGACCGATTTGTTACCTGAGGCAGTCTGGGCACTAAACACGACTGAGTGCAGGGCGACCAGGTTTACTCCCTTCCGCCTTCTATACGGATCGGAGGCCATGACCCCGCAAGAAATAAAGCACGGGTCCCGCGAACAGTTCTGTCAGCCGTCCCCGATGTGGACGAGCCAACTTCAAAGGATCTCATCGACGGAGACCGAGTCTTCGCCCTACAGGCCCTGAACAAATACCACGCCCAGACCAAAGCATGGCGCGACCACTCAGTCATCCCGAGGGAGTTCAGCGAGGGGGACCTCGTACTCGTTCGAACAGCTCGGACGGAGTCCAAGGGCAAGCTGGAGCCCAGGTGGGAGGGCCCCTTCATAGTCAAGACAAAAGCTTCCCCCAACGCTTACAGGCTCACAACGCCAAACGGCGAGGACCTAGAGCACTCCTAGAACATCGACAACCTCCGCAAATTTTTTGTTTGATTCCTCAGGGCTGTCTTCGCCCTTGTAATTCGTAGAAACAATCTTGTACCGGCCCACACTCTTTTCCTCCCGGGGGGTGAGGTTTTTAACGAGGCGGAGCCATGTAATATATGTGTGAAACATCCCCCACAAAGACATGCGTCGAAAAAGACCGTGACGACGGTCTTCAACATTCGACCAACACGAGGTAACCGCGAGGCTAAGCGCTAGCCACCCTCGCGTGCGACAAATCCGCGCAGAAGTCGCCTAAGGGTGCAGCCGGATTAGCACAACAAGTGCGAAAAAATCGAAGTCTATCACGAAGACTATCCGCGCAGAAGTCGCCTAAGGGTGCAGCCGGATTAGCACAACAAGTGCGGAAAAATCAAAGTCTATCGTGAAGACTATCCGCGCAGAAGTCGCCTAAGGGTGCAGCCGGATTAGCACAACAAGTGCGAAAAAATCGAAGTCTATCGCGAAGACTATCCGCGCAGAAGTCGCCTAAGGGTGCAGCCGGACTAGCACAACAAGTGCGAAAAAATCAAAGTCTATCACGAAGACTATCCGCGCAGAAGTCGCCCAAGGGTGCAGCCGGACTAGCACAACAAGTGCGAAAAAACCGAAGCCTACCGCACAGACTGTCCGTGCAGAAGACACCTAAGGGTGCAACCAGACTAGCACAACAAAGGCAGAAACGACAACATCAAACCGTCCACGCCAAGACCAACTATAATCACACCAACACAGCACAACAAAACAAACCAGACAAAGTACACAATGCCTTCGCACACATATACAAGCGAGGGCACACAACTTCATCATACAAGCCTCTACATATACAAGCGAGGGCACCACACTCTACATCGGCTCAACCTTAGGAATAATTCCCATCTCCCAATAATTAAATAACATTATCCTAAGCTCCTCACCCGCCAAAAGACTTCGCAGTTCCCCTTCACCTGTATTCTCGGCGGCCGGCAAAGACAACAGTTCCTGCCGGCCAGCCCCACTCACACGAAGCCGAGCCCCCTCCGCCCCACTAACTCTACGTTTCGCAACTGCCCTTCGTCGCCGTCGCCCGGTGCTAGGACCTGGCACATCTCCTGCGTCCGCGGCGTGCGGCGAAGCCTCCGCCGCAGCCACATCCAAGGCCGCGAAGTAGTCCAAGTCCTCCGATGACTCCTCAGTCCACTCAATCGAGCTCCCAGAGTCAGCACAATCAAAAAACTCAGATGCCGACCCACCACATTCATTACCATCTTCCGCGGTCGAAGCCGCCAAAAATTTAGTAGTAGCGGTTGTGTGCGCAGGCCCAAAATCTTGAACCTGCGCAGCAACCAAAATTCAGTAACATGTACAAATTTCCCCAACCCTCTACACCCACTACGCCACCTGCGACGGCCCTGACGTTGCGGGAGCCTCCGCCGTTGGCTCCGCCGTTGCTTCCGCTGTTATCTCCGCCGCCACCGCTGCGGGATCTTAAGCACTCGGCGCAGCAGCTGCGGAAGCATCAGGCGCGCCTTCAGCGACCTCTGGGGGCAGGTCTTCGCCGGCCGCAGCGGCTGCGGGGGCACCCGACGCGTCCCCCGCAGTCTCCGGGGTCGGCTCCAGGGCGACCCCAGACACGGCCTCCGCCGGGGTCGACTCCGGGTCAGTCAGCATGCTGTTCAACGCCCCGAAGTCGTCGACCCTCTCGCCACGCGCCGCCTAAGCCAAAACACACAAAATTCATCAAACACACACACAGCCTACGTCCAACAAATACCAAATAAGCGAAAACGTTACCTGAGCCCTCGCCGTCTCGGCACGCTCCCTGACCACCTCACGACCGTGTGGACCCCACAGCCGGTCGAAGATAGCTCCAGCGGATTCCTTCACTACGGGGTCCTCAACCTTGAAGATATCTTGCTCAAAATCTTCTTCGACTTGGTCGAAGACCTCGAAGTGCCGGCACCCTTCGCGGGAGAGCGCGTTCATCGCCCCCTCGCAGGTGACCAGGGAGGCATACGCCATAAACCCCTCCACGACAGTGGGGAGCGCCTGCAACTCCTCCTGTACCCACTCTAGGCACCGAAGTCCGGGCTCTCGGTCCGGCACTTCGAATTCACCGGTCCCCGCGCCCAGGCCACGGTATGTATCTACAAGCAGTTGGCGCGTCTGCTCTGCCTCCGCGCGTGAAGCGGCCTCAGCCCCCTTCACGCGGCTCTCCAGGGCGGTGAGCCGCTCCTGCAGCTGCTCGGCGCGCTCCCTGGCAAGGTTGCCCTCCGCCCGTGCCAGGTTGGCCTCCACCTGCGCAGCCTGCGCCTTGACAAGGGCCTCGTTGGTCTCCCTCCTTTCCCCCGCCAGCTGGCGCCGGAGGGCGGCCTTCTCGTCCTCCAGGGTGGCCACCTTGTCCGCCAGCTTGCGACACTTGCTGTCGGCGGCCGATTTTTTACGGACGGTGTCAGCATGTTGTGTCCGAAGTCTTTCGACTTTGGCAGCCACAGCTGCCGTGAGGGCCCCCGACGCAGTGCGGCTGGCGAAGTCAGCCACCTGCAGAGCAATCGTAAGACCGCGGCCCCAGCAAGTCGGAGAAAAAAAGGGACGAAGTCCAACTCAGCGGACCTGACGTAGCGCCTCCGTCACCTCCATCAGCCGGCGGGACGCAGCGCCCGCCTCATCCATGACAACCGCGAGGGCCGACGCCTCGCCTCCGGCGCTAAGAGCCCCGCCCTTCGCCTTCGGCACTGCGGCAGCCGTCGTGGTCGCCGCGGCAGGCGCAACCATAGCAAGTTGGCCTTCGCCCGACCCTGCAACGTACCAACGAACCAATAAAAAAAACAATAAAGCCAACGACTTACCACCGAGATAGTCGTCCACACTAATATCGGTGACGAAGTCGGCGACACGTTTGCCCGCCAACGGCAACGCTCGGGCCGCCTTCGCGACCTCCGCCACTCCGCTGGACGGTGGCACCGCCTTCGCCGATTTCGAGCCTCCGGCGCCTGCCGTTGCCTCCGGCGCCTTGCTAGATGCAGGGACGCCCGACTTCGCCGCTAGCGGCGGCCGGCCTCCGCCGGGGGCCACAGCCTTCGCAGCCCCCCGCTGCCTCTTCGGCCTGGCTTCAACGAGCCTGACAGTCTCCTGGCGCTTCTGTGCAGCTCCCTGGCGATCCTTGTCCATCACTGCTGACACAACAGCAGCAATATTCCGCCCGTAAGGAAATACCCTCCATTCACGAACCATGCGAGATGTAAAAAAGTCCTCGCCAGCCGCGTGGGGGACAGGAACATTCCTAGGCCAACAACCCCCGGTAACCCTCAGCATCCGAGCCGAAGACTCTCGGAGCTCGGGCGAAGACATCCTTTCCCCCGGGGCCGCGCACGTCCTCATCAACTCTCTAGCAAAACCATCAGAAACCCCAAGTCCTCCCATAGCAGTACCTAATTTTCTCTTTTTAGAGGATGGGGCGGCCGCCGGCGCAGGGTCGTCTCCGGTCTCCACCGCCGGTTTCTTCCCACGGCGGTCCACATCGTCTTGACCAGGGTAGCCGTCATATGGCAATTGATTTAATTCAAAAACCCTGTTCAAGCGGTCATTCGACCCGCGGATATCCCAGCTGCGCTGGCCCTCTGTCCTCGGCACGTAGCGTCCAACAAGCCGCACCGCCCCATCCTCCGCCTCACGCACAAAGGCGGCCGAATCGCGGTTTTGCAGATTCAGGGCGAAGGCGGGACTCCGCACCACCCTTCCGCCATGAAAAGGCATCTGGCGAGGGCATACTTCGCCCAACGCCCAGCCATGCGCCAAGGGCCACACCCCGTACGCCACAAATTCTTCAACCAAGTCGCGCCCACTGCTCATGCCGGCGGCGCACCGAAGAGCCCCTTCATCCACATCCTCCTCCGCCACTTCAAAGTGCGGGTACGCTGAGTAAAAATGAGAACACATCGCGGACACGGGGAGTCCCTCATGGCCTTCGACGGTACCCTCAGCAACGTAAAACCAAAATTCATTCCAGTTGCCCCACTTGTTGCGGGCGCAAGGAACCAACTCGACTACCTGCATCGTGGTTTTGCCGGTCTTCGGCGTGAATGTGCAGGATCCAAACTGAGCAACTTCGCCTCCAATCATCCTCTTCTGCCAATGCAAACAATAATACTTCGCAAAAACTTCCACCGATGGCTGTCTGCCGTACGAAGTCGTCGCCCAGACATACTTCGACAGAGCCACTATGGCATTCGGTGTCAGCTGATGTATTTGAACGTTGAACCTGCGCAGGACTTCGCCAACAAATCGATGCGCAGGCAAGCGGAGTCCGGCGGCGAAGAACGCCTCGAAAACGACCAACTCGCCCTCTGGCTCGGGGACTTCCTCCATCCCCGGGACTCGAGCAACTCCGCCGCCGAAGTAACCCAACCGCTGCATATCTTGCACGCGGGCCGACGACATCCGCGATACGCCAAAATCAACAGAATCGCCGGCGCGCAACTCCTCCGCCATTAAACTACTCAGCGTCTCCTCAGACGAGGCGGCGGCCGGCGGCGAGGGAATGACCGGCGGTGTAGCAGCAGCGGAAGAAGACGAGGACGGCATCGCTACGTACCGTCGGCGGTGGCGGGCGGTCTGCTTCACTCGAGCCAGATCTCCGGCGAACAAGAGCACGGCGGGCAGACGAGCAGCAAGACGGCGGAAAGGGCGGCTAGGGTTTTCGCGGAGCGCAGAAGGTGAAGTTCAAAAAGCGCCGACCCCCGCCCCCTTTTATAGACAGGGCGCGGCTCTTCGGGAAACCCGCAATCCAACAGGGCGCGGCGCTTCGGGAAACCCGCAATCCAACAGTACGCCGTCAATCAACTGTCATATCAAAAACCCCCGTGGAACCACTTCGAGCGAGGGCAGCGTCTCCGCCATCTAACGACGTCTTCGGCACCAGGTGACTTTGTCGAACCGGTCCCTCGGAGGGCAAATGTTGGGGCAAAGGCAAAGGCGCCACCCTTCGCTCGAAGCCTTCGCTGCAGCAGCTGAGCTAACAGAAACAAAACAGGCAGGGATACCCTTCGCTTCTTCCGCACCAGACGAAGACTGGCGACGAAGGGCATCCCACAGTGCGGCCTCATCCAGCTCGGAGGCCCATGTGCAATCCGGCCCATTGTAACGGGCCCCGCGTGGCCGCCGTGCGTTACGGGCCTAGTTTGTAAAAGCATTCCTGTAATTACGGTCTGTAACCCCGCTTTATGGGAATATTCTAGGGATAACCTAGGTAGTTGAGGGCACATGCGTCCTTAGCTCAAGGCGCTGCGCACTCAGGTACCTATAAATACCCCTGCACAGTGCCCGTGAGAGGCCAGATTAACAGAGCTTTTGCCATCTAGCGCGAGTGCCCTGTTGACATCACTGTTCACCCTTGTTGGATCCCCTTGCAACTGAGAGCAAGTTCCAACAGGAGCCATTAGTCTCATCAAACACAATGTCATAAGAAACCTCAACTAATCCAGTGGATTTGTTGAAGACTCTATATGCCCTTGTGTTTGAGTCATAACCAAGTAAAAAGCCTTCTACAGCCTTAGGAGCAAATTTAGATTTTCTACCTTTTTTAATAAGAATAAAACATTTGCTTCCAAAGACTCTAAAATATGAAATATTGGGCTTTTTACCGATGAGGAGTTCATATGATGTTTTCTTGAGGATTCGATGAAGATATAACCGATTGATGGAGTAGCAAGCAGTGTTGATTGCTTCCGCCCAAAACCGGTCAGGTGTCTTGTATTAATCAAGCATGGTCCTTACCATATCCAGTAGAGTCCTATTCTTCCTCTCTGCTGCACCATTTTGTTGAGGTGTGTAGGGAGAAGAGAACTCATGCTTGATGCCCTCTTCCTCAAGAAAACCTTCAATTTGTGAATTCTTGAACTCCGTTCCATTATCGCTTCTTATCTTTTTTATTCTTAATCCAAACTCGTTTTGAGCCCGTCTTAAGAATCCTTTTAAGGTCTCTTGGGTTTGTGATTTTTCCTGCAAAAAGAATACCCAAGTGAAGCGATAATAATCATCCACAATAACTAGACAGTACTTACTCCCGCCGATGCTTATGTAAGCGATCAGGCCAAATAGATCCATGTGGAGTAGCTCGAGCGGCTTGTCCGTTGTCATGATATTCTTGTGTGGATGGTGGATTCCAACCTACTTTCCTGCTTGACATGCGCTACAAATCCTGTCTTTCTCAAAATGAACATTTGTTAGTCCTAAAATGTGCTCTCCCTTTAGAAGTTTGTGGAGATTCTTTATCCCAACATGGGCTAGTCAGCGATACCAGAGCCAACCCTTGTTAGTCTTAGCAATTAAGCAAGTGTCTAGTTCAGCTTGATTAAAATCAACTAAGTATAGCTGACCCTTTAGCACTCTCTTAAAAGCTATTGAATCATAACTTCTTCTAAAGACAGTAACACCTATATCAGTAAAAATACAGTTGTAGCCCATTTTGCATAATTGAGAAACTGAAAGCAAATTGTAATCTAAAGAATCTACAAGAAAAACATTGCAAATAGAATGGTCAGGTGATATAGCTATTTTACCCAAACCTTTGACCAAACCTTGATTTCCATCCCCGAATGTGATAGCTCGTTGGGAATCTTCATTTTTCTCATAGGAGGAGAATATCTTTTTTCCCCTGTCATGTGGTTTGTGCACCCGCTATCGATTATCCAACTTGAACCACCGGATGCATAAACCTACAAAACAATTTTAGGCCTTGTTATTATGTACCCAAACAGTCTTAGGTCCTTTGACGTTAGAAACAAGCACCTTGGGTACCCAAACACAAGTCTTGGAGCTCTTGTGTTTGCCCCCAACATATTTGGCAACTATTTTGCCTGATTTGTTAGTTAAAACATATGAAGCATCAAAAGTCTTAAAAGAAACACCTTGGGTACCCAAACACAAGTCTTGGAGCTCTTGTGTTTGCCCCCAACATATTTGGCAACTATTTTGCCTGATTTGTTAGTTAAAACATATGAAGCATCAAAAGTCTTAAAAGAAACATTATGCTCATTTGATACAGCAGGAATTTTCTTTTTAGGCAATTTAACATGAGTGGTATGCCTAGAGCCAGAAGCCTCATTTTTATACATGAATGCATGATGAGAAACATTATGAGGTTTCCTAGCATGAATCTTCCTAATTTTGTGTTCGGGATAGTTTGCAGGGTATAAAATATAGCCTTCATTATCCTGAACCATGGGAGCCTTGCCCTTAACAAAATTAGACAATCTTTTAGGGGCAATAAGTTTGACATTGCTCCCCTGTTGGAAACCAATGTCATCCTTAATGCCAGGGCGTCTCCCATTATAATGCATGCTACGAGCAAATTTAATTTTTTGATTTTTGAGCTCATGCTCGACAATTTTAGTAGTTAATTTAGCTATGTGATCATTTTGTTGTTTAATCATAGCAAGGTGATCATCAATAGCTTCTACATTAATATCTCTACATCTAATACAAATAGAAACATGATCAAAAGTAGATGTAGAGGGTTTGCATGCATTTAATTCCTTTATCTTGGCATTTAAAATAGCATTCTCATCTCTAAGACAGGAAATAGAATCATTGCAAATATTCAACTTTTCAATCTTAGAAATTAAATTAGCATTTTCAGTTCTAAGACTAGAAATTGAATCATGGCAAATGCTAAGCTCCTTAGATAACTTTTCACATTTTTCTACTTCCTGAGCATAAGCATTTTTCAACTTAACAAATTTTTTGTTTTCTTTAATGAGGAAGTCCTCTTGGCTATCCAAGAGTTCATCCTTCTCATTAATGGCCTCTATTAATTCATTTAATTTCTTCTTTTGGTCCATGTTAAGGTTGGCAAATAAAGACATTAAATTATCTTCACTATCACTAGAGCTACCCTCATCACTAGATGTTGTGTATTTAGGGGTGGCTCTAGAGTGTACCTTCTTTTTCTTGTCGTCCTTAGCCATGAGACACGTGTGGCCGACGTTGGGGAAGAGGAGACCCTTGTTGACGGTGATGTTAGCGGCGTCCTCGTCAGAGGAGTCGGTGGAACTCTCATCGGAGTCCCATTCCCGACATATGTGGGCATTGCCGCCCTTCTTCTTGTAGTATCTCTTCTTCTCCTTCTTCTTCCCTTTCTTGTCGTCGTCCCTGTCACTTTCACTAGAAATAGGACATTTAGCAATAAAGTGACCAGACTTACCACACCGGTAGCACACCTTCTTGGAGTGGGATTTGTAGTTCTTCCCTCTCCTTTGCTTGAGGATTTGGCGGAAGCTCTTGATGAGGAGCACCATTTCCTCATTGTCGAGCTTGGAGGCGTCGATGGGAAGCCTACTTGATGTAGACTCCTCTTTCTTCTCTTATGTCGCCTTGAATGCGACGGGTTGCACCTCGGGTGTGGAGGTGGCTCCTTGCTCCAAGTTGACAATATGTTTGGAGTCTTTGATCATTAGCTCAAGGCTCATAAACTTGCCTATCACTTCCTCGGGAGACATTAGTTTATATCTAGGATCCCCACGAATTAATTGCACTTGAGTAGGATTGCGAAAAACAAGGGATCTTAGAATAACCTTGACCATTTCATGGTCATCCCACTTGGTGCTCCCGAGGTTGCGCACTTGGTCACCATGGTTTTTAGCCGGTTGTACATTGCTTGTGGCTCTTCTCCTTTGTTGAGGACAAAACAACCGAGCTCCCTCTCGATCGTCTCCCGCTTGGTGATCTTGGTCACCTCGTCCCCTTTGTGCCGTTTTGAGGACGTCCCAAATTTCCTTGGCGGTCTTTAACCCTTGCACCTTATTATACTCCTCTCAACATAGAGAGGCGAGTAGTATAGAAGTTGCTTGGGAGTTAAAGTGCCGTATTTGGGTGGCCTCGCCCGAGTCGTAGTCCTTGTCCCCCACCTATGGTACTTGTGCTCGAAATTCAACTATGTCCCATATGCTTTCGTGGAGTGAGGTTAGATGATGCCTCATTTTATCACTCCACATGCAATAATCTTCACCATCAAAATATGGTGGTTTGCCTAGGGGAACGGAAAGTAATGGAGCACACTTTGAAATACGAGGATAGCGTAGGGGCATCTTACTATACTTCTTGCGCTCATGGCGCTTAGAAGCTGACGGACGAGTCGGAGCTTGATGTGGAGGGTGACAATGAATCGGTCTCGTAGTAGACCGCCTTCTTCATCTTTTTCTTGTCACCTCTCCGATGCGACTTGGAGGAAGAGGATTCCTCCTTGTGTTTGTTGCCAGACTCCCTTGAAAGGGTTCTCCCCGAGCTTGCGGAGTTGTCACCAGTCATGATCTCCCTCTTGGCGTGATCTCCCTCTTGGTGTGATCTCCCGACATCACTTCGAGTTGTAAGCCTCTAATGAAGCACCAGGCTCTGATACCAATTGAAAGTCGCCTAGAGGGGGGTGAATAGGTGTAATCTAAAATTTACAACTTTAAACACACACTACAAACCGGGGTTAGCGTTATAACTAAAATCAAGTCTGGGAGAGAGGGGAAAACAAATCAAATGAGAATCAAGCGAATGAACACGGTGATTTGTTTTACCGAGGTTTGGTTCCAAAGAACCTAGTCCCCGTTGAGGAGGTCACAAAGACCAGGTCTATTTCAACCCTTTCCCTCTCTCAAACTGTCACTTAGACCGAGTGAGCCTTCTTCCTTAATCTCACGGGTCACTAAGACCCCGCAAGGACCACCACACACTTGGTGTCTCTTGCCTCACTTACAAAGCACTTGAGAATAAGAATGGAAAAGAATAAAGGCAATCCAAGCGACAAGAACTCAAATGAACACAAAAATCTCTCTCTCACAAGCCACTAAGTGTTTGGAGTGAATTTGGGACTCGAAGAGGATTTGATCTTTTGTATTGTGTCTTGGAGTGAATGCAAGAGCTCTTGTATTGAATGTGATATTCATAAAACTTGGATGCTTCAAGTTGTGGTGGTTGGGGGTATTTATAGCCCCCAACCACCAAGGTAGCCGGTGGGGAGGCTACTGGCTATGGGCACACCGGACAGTCCGGTGCGCCACCGGACACTCACTGTTTAGTGTCCGGTGCGCCGCCACGTCACCCAACCATTAGGGTTCTAGAGCAGTTGACCGTTGGCGTCTTTGCCTTCTAGTGGCACCGGATAGTCTGGTGGTGCACCGGACAGTCCAGTGCCCCTCAGACCCGCTGCTCTGACTTCTGTCGTGGTACTGTGCTGCACTGTTCATCCGTTAGAGTCGACCATTGGCGTGAGTTAGCCGATGCTCTGCTAGCACACCGGACAGTCCAGTGAATTATAGCGGAGTGTGCCTGTGTTTTCCCGAGAGTGGCTGCTTCGGATTTGTATGGGCATGGTGCACCAAACACTGTCCGGTGGCACACCGGACAGTCCGGTGCGCCAAACCACAACACACTCAAGTCTTTGCTCTGGTTCAATTTAGTCCCTAACTTGAATCTTTTATTGGTTTGTGTTGAACTTTATGCACCTGTAATACATGAGTTCTAGAGCAAACTAGTTAGTTAATATGTTTGTGTTGGACATTCAACCACCAAAATTAATTGTAGGAAAAGGTTAACCCTATTTCCCTTTCACTCACCAACTTGTCCGCTTATATAGTGCTGCAGGGGAAGAAGGCAGACCACCAGACCATCTACACTGACTGAGCGGTGGACCGGCCGATGACTCGGAATATTTAAATCGTTTTTCGACATGAGCTCAGGGAAGGTGTTTTTCGGACCTTCGGCATTCCGAAGCCTTTGTGTTTTTCGCGGATCAAGCTCGTTATGAAGAAACAATCTAGCACCGCGAAGGGGCTACTGTTTGGGGTCTTCTTCTCTACCGAAGGTCCTCAAGACAAAAACACCTTCGGCAAGATAATACAAAGGCTCGCTGAAGCTATCATCAACCACGGCTTTGCTTCTCAAGACGAAAACTTTGTGTACAAGCAATGTTGCAGAATGCCGAAGCTCAATAGCTTCGGCTCGAACCAAGCAAAGAAATAAAAGACTAAATAGACCTTATTAGCTTTAGTTGCTTGTAAATGAGCGTTTAAGGGTACGAATGTAATTTTATCCGGGCTATGTCTCATGCCTATAAATAGATCAACAGTAACCTCGTACTGTTCATGCTGGATTGTATTCACTCTCTCGCACCCACACCTTCGAGCAAGCCGAAGGTATCAATGTAATATTAACATTGTTGATATTCATTTCTGTTTTATGGAATATAAGAGTAAATCAATTAATGAGATGCAGTTATCATATTTATCCTTTCACATTCCTACTCACATATTAAATGATGAAGGTATGTCCTTCTTGACCTTCGTCTAGCGATGCTTTATGCCCATGAGGAGATAATGCTTCGGATGGATGAAGGTCCTTAATGTTTAACAATTGTGTTGCCTTGTTCTTGATTCACAGCATTTGAGAACAAGTGACCAACATGCCCTATGTGTCGCACGGTATGCATCCACTTCATCCATGGATACACCAACCTTTGGGATATTTGCATGCCATCCAAGTTCACCTCTAGGGAAGAATAGTGGATACGATAGTGCATCGTAGCATCCGTGGTATGAGCGGATGCCAAGGCTTGACCTATCCTTCCCATGTAGCATAACACTCTTACTGAACTAACCTCGCCGTTCGCTCCCCTCGATCCATACGGCGGCCACCTCAGAAGCGAGAGGCGTGTTATATGTCTTCTGGTTCAACATCTGGTCAAGGTTCAATGTGATATGATAGCCATCAAGGTTCTCAACATGGCCCCTGGGTGCTCGGAGTACGTGTTTCCATGGAGTATGCCAACTATCTGTTTAATAACCGCTTTGTCTTTCTGAAGTTGCTCTTCACGACACTTACGGTACCGATGCTCAAGACTAGGATCATCATCATAAAAACAAAGCTCTAGATGTTTATGCTCCGACCCACCTTCCTTACCGAATGACTTGATATTGTGGTACATCATGCCTTGTGCTCGGAACGTGTATATACCAGAATCTCCCACATTAGTAGTCATACTATCGAGGCAACAATATAGGGAAGTGAAAGATAAATGACCATTAAAAACCTAATGTTATCACAAAAGTGCTTAGCATCAGAATCTGCACTATCCCACAACCTCCTGAGGTGGGGAGGTGTATCCAGTGGTGCTAGCTCAACCTTCCCACCATGACAGCAAAACCCAGGTGGCTCATACTCAAACTTCTTCGCAGTGCAATAACCGTAGTCAGGAACATGCTTCAACATATGTGTTTCTTTAGGGAGGTTATTATATACCTTCTCATACTGGTCAGGAACATCAGTGCCAGTAGATTCATGTTGAGTACCATCGATCTCGATGTCCTCGTCAGTCTCTTCATCTGATTTTTTTGGAAAACAACGACAAGACATGTGTATTTATATAAGCCTTGTTGTCATAATAAAAATTAACATATGTACATTGGCCAGCGAATATGTATCCCTCGTCATCATCATCATCGTCTCTCAATATGACATCATCATCATCATCATCTGGATTGTGAAAATATGAGCCACGTAAAAGACAAAGGCGTTCAGAGTGGGGAAATATGTAATCTAAATAAAGATTTTTAACATTTACAATTGGAAATGACCCTTGGCTTCGCTTGTGTATGCTCCACCCCACTTCCTTATTCGGTTATGCCTACACTTCCATTTGTAGGCAAGGTAGCGCCTTGGCATGGAACCGTAGATTGTGCTGATGGAAACACACGTTTAGTCTAACTACATGCTATCACCATCGTGCAAGATCCATTTAAGATTGGATAGTAATTACCATTGTTGTTGATCTCAGCGTCACTGATAGTATCACCATTCGAAGTAGTCACGTTCCTTGCAATGGATGCTTGAAATTGCTAGTTTCGACGGGCTAAGATAGCTTGTCTTTCCCCACGCGGAACATGATGTTTACGTCTTATTGCTTCAATAGACATATCAAATGAACCGACAACCTCGGTCTATGTTGAAGCTGGCAGGAAAGGTGTCCTGACGAATTCAGGGATAACCTAGTTGCAGGCGGTAACAGAGGATGCATCAGGTTCTGTTGCATCTGTTGTAGGTTGTACAACCTCAGGGCTATATGTTGGGTCCTCCATGGCGATGGACGCATGATTAAAAGTGTCAGCCTTCAGTACTCTATGTTTTCTCATGTACTCTATCTTTACCTCTTTCGCTTCGGTGTCTGATTATACAACCTAAGGAGTTCAAGCCTATACTCCCTCACGCCTATACCCGGTTCCCCAATGACACCAACAGATCCATGCACAGTGACTAGAATAAGGCATGTCTAGGTTCAATCGCTTGAAATCTGCTGTTTTTTGCTTATTTTTAGTAAAGTGAACAGTCATGTACGTTGTGTCAGAAGGTCTGTCGTTGCGACATAGTCGTTTGACCAGAATGTCTCATTTCGATGCAGCCAGTCGCTATCATCATCTGGATCTATGTTTACTTTTTTGTCTCCATCTACAAAATATGAATACAATTACTTTCCAATTGTAGGTTTATGCACAGACATATTTAATTTAAATTTGACGGGTTTCATCACCTCTTGACACACTGGGCATCACATTTTGTCCCTTATTTCGTTGACGCATTTCATGACGCTTGTTATTGTACTCATTCCTTTGTTCAACAAATGTTGCACACCTTTCTCTATCCCTTTGCCTCTTTCGTTCGATAGAATTACCACTCGATGGAGTGTTTTTAATAGGACCTATCATAATCATCCTAGGCATTAGCCAAATCAACAGTAGTATAAAAGGCAGCAACAATTCAATGAAAATTATGATTGTTATAATATACCTGTAATGTCATGTGTTGCTAAATTTGTGAGATCAATGGTGCTATAGTTATTTGGAAAGCTAACTGCGAATCACGATGAAAACCAAAATATATAGGATTAATGCATACAAATCAACAGTAGGATCTATTAAAATTTTTGGTAAAATGTTCGTATACCTGAACCAAGATGCACATCTCCACTTATTTCAAGGTTAACCGCCTCACGTGTTTGCTTCGTATTAATGTCTTCTTCATTTAATTACCAATATAGAAAAGGTACATGTCAACTATGATTTGTAGGGACATGTAGGTATAACAATTACGAAATTTAATTTGCATCACCTGTAGATGACTCAGGCTTTATCGGTAGTCCTTTATTTCGTTGACGTGCTTCACTGCACTTCCTATTTTTCTCATTCTTTTGTTCAACGGACATCATGGCATAGTGTTCCTTATCCCTTTGCCTCTTACGTTCATTAGCATCGAGTATTGGTACAAGCGAGTTTGATCCATTTTGATCACCTACAATGTAACTTTTTGTATTAGTGTTCCCCTACTGTTCACACTCATGGTTATGTTTCAATCATTAATTGACACGTGTGAACAAACTTTTACGTGTAATGATGGTGTTTGAGATGTCTGTGAATGGTGTGCGACCAACATTATGCCTCATTAGATTCGTTTCTGTTGGTTCTTCGTTTTCACATCAAAAAATCTACTAGTGACAATGGGATGGTTTAGTTAGTTTCACACATAATCCTATGCATATTGTCAGCAGGTATCAGTTTGTACACATTTTTTACGAGAAACCTATATGTTGTTGTTACACAGTTTTACACAATTTATACAGTTCTCTAGCACACCAAGGTTCACATAATGTTGTAACATAACAAACATGTTCATAGTCAGCGAAAATATCAATGTCTGATGTGTTCTTTTTTCGTCTTCACAATTTATAGTTGAGAAGAAAAATTGCATTCTCTTTTATTGCAATGCATTGACATGTGGTTAGTTTAATTATTTGTTCGGTCTTCTGAACCATTGCACTCACGTTTCTATTTCGAATGTATGGGCAAGGTATCATAACAGCAATACGTATGTATGAAGAGCAAAGCTATGATTTTATTTCATACATAATCCAGACCAAGCTACAAGTCATTGTGACTATTGATTTGATACATAATTATAAAATCCCCACTATATAACAAGCTAAGACACGTTTGAGTTCGGTATCACAGTTGCCAAATAAGCTCGTCTTCTCTCTAGATATATGTTGATTAAATAAGTCTTCGGATTTTGGATCAAGGAGCGTCGAATTGCTGCAATTTATAGTAAATGATATGTAAGAACATGATTACTTAATTATAAATTTTAACTTATTGCAAGAACCACTCACTCTGCAGCCGATGTGTCGTGTGATGATCTGAATCAAAATGAATAGTGCTATGGTCCGAGGTTTGCAAGCATCCTATATTGTTATAAGTATAGTATAGTATAGTATAGTATAGTATAGTATAGTATAGTATAGTATAGTATAGTATAGTATAGTATAGTATAGTATAGTATAGTATAGTATAGTATAGTATAGTATAGTATAGTATAGTATAGTATAGTATAGTATAGTATAGAATTATTAATAACCATGATAATTGAGTACATGTCGAAAGATTTTAGGTACATGAGAAATTACTGTGTAGGCGTGTAGCTTGTTATGACATAGCATAGTTCCGATAATAATGCTTTTGTTATCTCTAGCTAACACCCACCATAGAGCATTTTTTTGCAACAGGTCAGACCATATTCCCACGACAATTATATCCCACCTATAAATAAATTATTTATTGTTTGAATAGAACCTAGCAAATGTGTAATTTTTTTTTAAAAAAAACATGTAGCTATGAATCAGTGATCTGGAATCCATTCATATGGCCTCTTTGTAAGGTCTTCTATCGATGTGCTCTAATAGCACCAAATGAATAACTATTCCAATTACATCTAAGCCATTCACATGAGATGAGTTAAATTTGAATAATTTATATGGGTTAGTCGGTATAAGTATAATCCATAAAGAAAGATAGGTTGTTACCTACAAACCTCTTATGAGGTTGTTCGATGACCTCATGAAATGACATCAGATGTTTTGGATACGGCAGGAACTGAATTGGCATGTTGAATGGCTCCACAACAGTAGGTGTTGCCAGTGTCAATTCTAGGCTATGTCCAAAATTCCAAAATTGCCATGCCCCCCAGTTTACACATAAGGCCACTACATACAATGTATATGTAGATCCTTGTTGGAGTAAAGTGTCAAATCGCTGGACATTATCATTGTCGGCGTTTCGAGACCGGGGGGTCCCCGAGCCGACGAGTGAGAGTGTCGCGTGCCCCAGCCCAGATGGGTCGAGCGCGTGGGCGAGCGCGAAGGGGGGAAGAGAGAGAGCGAGAGGTCGGTGGCCGGAGCCAGGTCGTGATGAGGGAGACGGAGATTCCCGCGGCCTTTCGTGTTCGCCCCGCGCCCAGGTCGGGTGCGCTTGCAGTAGGGGGTTACAAGCGTCCGCGCGGGTGAGGGGAGCGAGCGGCCCCAAGAGAGCGCCTGCCCCTGCCCTCGTTCCCGCGAGGCCAACCCTTTCTAAGAAGGCCCTGGTCCTTCCTTTTATAGTCGTAAGGAGAGGATCCAGGTGTACAAAATGGGGGTGTAGCAAGGTGCTACGTGTCTAGCAGGGGAGAGCTAGTGCCCTAAGTATATGCCAAGGTGGCAGCCGGAGAGATCTTGGCACCCAGCCGGTGTGGTGTCGTGGCTGTTGGAGGAGTAACGGGGCCTGATGGAGGGACAGCTGTTGGAACAGCTGTGCTCTTGCTGACGTCTCCCTGCTTTCGTAAGGGAGGCGAGAGTCGCCGTCGTCATGGCCTAGCGGGGCGCCATCATTGCCTATCTGGCGGAGCTGGCCAGATGGGACGCCGGTCTTGTTCTCTGCGACCCAAGTCGGCTCAGGGCAGGGTGATGGTGACGCTTCCTGTTGACGTGGCGGTCTTGTGTCCTAGGTCAGGCGGCGTGGAAGCTCCTCCGAAGTCGAGGTCGAGTCTGTCCTGCATGGCCGAGGCCGAACCTGAGCTCCTGGGTCGGGCGAGGCGGAGGCCGTTCGGCAGAGGCCAGAGCGGAGTCCGAGCCCTGGGTCGGGCGAAGCGGAGTTCGTCGTCTTCCGGGGTCTTAGCCCGAGTCCGAGCCCTGGGTCGGGCGGAGCGGAGTTCGCCGTCTTCCGGGGCCTTAGCCCGAGTCCGAGCCCTGGGTCGGGCAGGAGCGGAGTTCGCCGTCTTCCGGGGCCTTAGCCCGAGTCCGAGCCCTGGGTCGGGCGGAGCGGAGTTCGCCGTCTTCCGGGGCCTTAGCCCGAGTCCGAGCCCTGGGTCGGGCGGAGCCTCCTACGGTACCTCTGGCGAAGCCTGGTCGCCCGTCGGTCTTACCTTTTGCGTTAAATGCCCCGGTGACTTGGTCGGTTGGCGCGGTGATTCAGTCAGGGTTGCCTCTCAACGAAGGCAAGGCCTCGGGCGAGCCGGAGATGCGTCTGCCGTGAAAAAGGGGCCTCGGGCGAGACGGAAACACCTCAGGGTCGGCTGCCCTTGCCCGAGGCTAGGCTCGGGCGAGGCGCGATCAAGTCGCTCATATGGACTGATCCCTGACTTAATCAAACCCATCAGGCCTCTGCAGCTTTATGCTGATGGGGGTTACCAGCTGAGAATTAGGCGTCTTGAGGGTACCCCTAATTATGGTCCCCGACAGTAGCCCCCGAGCCTCGAAGGGAGTGATAACACTCGCTTGGAGGCTTTTCGTCGCACTTTTTTGCAAGGGGACCAGCCTTTCTCGGTTGCTCTTTGTTCCGGTGGGTGCGCGCGAGCGCACCCGCCGGGTGTAGCCCCCGAGGCCTCGGAGGAGTGGTTTCACTCCTTCGAGGTCTTAATGCCTTGCGCAATGCTTCGGCCGGTCTGGTAGTTCCCTCATGCGAACAGGCCGTAGCCCAGGTGCACTGTCGGGGCCCAAGTTCTCGGGCTGGTATGTTGACGCTATCAACGGTTCGGCCGGAGCCGGGTTTGCGAGAGCAGCCCCCGAGCCTCCGCATGGAGCGAGAGGACGATCAGGGACAGACTCGACTTTTTTACATACACCCCTACGTCGCCTTTCCGCAAGGAGGAGGGGGGGAGAGCGCCATGTTACCCTCGATGGGCACCGAACATGGTGTCTCCGGTGAGCTGCAATCGGGTAATCCGAGTGGACGTCCGTGCCCCGTTCGTTGGGGGTCGGCTAGGGGCCCGGAGGCACGCCCAAAAGTACCTGCGGGTGATCTGCCGGACCCGGTCCCCTGGCGACGGGGTCCGAGGGCTCGTTGCCTCCCTCCGATGGGATTCCGTTACAGAGTCGTTCCCGCTGGTCTCGGAAATGTCCTAGGGTACCTCGGGAGCGCAGCCTGAGCCTTGGTTATGTATCGAACGTACCCCTGGTCATCCCTCGCTCGGCGTCTGAGGCGACTGTGAACCCTTCGAAAGGCCAGCCTTCGAACCCCTGATCAGTAATGGGCGCGGAGCCCGAGTAGCCTGAGGCGGTCGTGGAACCTTTCGGGAGGCCGACCTTCGAACCCCTGACCAGTAGTGGGTGTCGAGCCCACGCGATCTGAGGCGGCTGTTGAACCCCTCGGGGGGCCAGCCTTCGAACCCCTGATCAGTAGGGAGGCTCGGAGCCTGGTTCCTTCACGGGGAAGGATCCCTTTGGGGGTATCCCCTTTCCCGGTCCCTGTTGCAAGAGATAGAGAAAGAAGGAAAAGGGAAAAAAGGATACGAAATTGAACGACGTGGCGTACCTTTTTTGGTGTGGTCGTTTTGGTGAAGGCGAAGCATCGCCAGCTGCCCCTGCCAGAAACGTCACCTGTCCAGCCGCGGAGTTAATGCGCCGGGGTAAGCGGTCGGCGAGGCTGCAGTTGCGTGCGCGAGCCGTTCGAGGAACGGCTGTTTTGCTTTGCGTTTTTTGAACCCTGCGTCCGGTTCGGGCGGTACGTTGGAACCGTCTTGACCTTGGTCTTTATGTACCCCGGAGAGGGTCCGGTGACGGTTCTCGACTCCGCTTCTCGCCTCCCTCTCAGGTTTTTTGCAGCCTGAGAGATCTAGCCAGGAAAAGAAAACCGCCCTCCCCTGTCCTTCGCGCCGCCACCCTTTCTGCCTTGGCGATGGCCGACCGGGTGACCATCATCCCGCCGCGTGACCCGTGGCCCTTCTCCACGGTGACGGCGGGTGATCTGGAGGACCTCGTCGGCGAGGGTTTGCTCCGCCCTATCACCGATGAGCAGCGGCCGGAATGGATTCCCCCCGCGGGCGGAATCGCTCCATCCCCTCCGCCGGGGTATGTCGTGAGCTTCATCTCCTTCCATGAGCGGGGATTTGGTGTGCCGTCGAGCCGCTTCATGCGGGCTATCCTGTTCCATTACGGGGTGGAACTGCACAACCTCACTCCCAACTCCATCGCGCAGGCCGCTATCTTTGTAGCGGTGTGCGAGGGGTATCTGGGGATCGCCCCCCATTGGGATTTGTGGACTCATCTTTTCTTCGCCGAGCTTTTTGCTTCGCCAACGGGGGAGAGGAAGGTCCGTGCAGCGGTGCGGGCCGGCGGCTGCACCCTTTTGTTAAGGCAGTCGCGGTCGTTGCAGTATATACCTGCTGTCCTCGCATCCTCAAACAAGGGTTGGCAGCGCCGGTGGTTCTACCTCCGGAATGACGGAGAGTTGCTCCCGCCGTTCTCTCAGCGGGTCGTCACCGCCGCTCCTGACGCCTGGCGCCACGGGACTCCACACGAGAGGCAGAGGAACCTCGAACCTCTTCTCTAGGCCCTGAAGGCGTTGCGGGAGGGAGGACTCACCGCCGCAGGAGTGGTTGCCGCCATCCACCGCCGGAGGGTGCTCCCCCTGGCGGAGCGGCGGCTGTCGCTTTGGGAGATGACCCAGGAGGCCGACTGGGAGGGGTCACGGATGTCCCCTGATCCTCTTCCCCACGACGCCCTCCACTGGCGGGTGTCGGCCGCGATGGGGAAGCCAGACCCCCACGCCTTCTCCCAGCCTCGAATGCGCCCCGACCAGGGGTGCGTCGCTCTGGTGAGTGTTCGCTCCTTCCTTCTTCATATACTGGGTTGCTTCTGGTTCTTACGATTGGGTTTCTTTCCCCCTCCTTTTTAGGAGGTGGGACGGCACAAACCCTCCCTGCCGCGGGTCCCGGAGGACGCGGTGGGGCGGGCGGCGCGGCGGGTCGCCGCGGAGGAGGAGAAGAAGAAAAAGGATGCGGAGAAGGCCCGGGCCCGCAGGCGGAGGCGGGCCCGGGACGCCCTGGAGAAACGCCGTCGCCAGCAGGAGAGGGAAGGACTTCCCAGGGAGCTGTCGCCGGAGACGTCCGACGATGACGACGACGACGATGACGACGAAGAGGAGGAGGACGACATGGCCGCCCGTCTCGGCCTCAGCCCCGGCTTGGGGTGTGGCCGGGAGCCGTCGAGTCAGCCCCCGAGCGGGCCGACGTCGTCGGTTCCTGGAGCCGAGGCGCCGGATCCCCGACCTGAGGGGCGGGGGCAACCCGAGAGGGTTCTTGACCCCTCGGCTGGAGGAGCTGACGCGACTCCAGGGAGCCGGGCCGAGGGGTCCGTTCCTCGGGAACCGTCGCCCGCACCGGCAGCATGGGGGAGCGGTCCTCAGGTTGCCATGGCGGCGGCTGGGCAGTCCGCCTCCCGGGCGTCATGGGCGTCCCAGGCGAGGGCGGCGCCGGAGCTGTTGGCGAGGCGGACCTCGGCGGTGGTTCCAGGAAGCGGGAGCCAAGAGACCTCCCCCCAGGCACAGTGGATCATGGTCCGGAGCGGGTAGGTACCTTGGAATGTCTCCGTCCCGGCGCTTCATTCATACGTCTGGGCCGTGATTTTCCCTTTCTTGTTTTTTCCAGCAAGCGGAGCCATGGCCCTACCGACCTGGCGCCTCGGAAGGCCCTCAAGACGGCGTCGGTCCAGGCAGCTGGCGCCACCTCGGGCCCCGCCGCTCAGCCGACCCTTTCGCAGGGCGCTCCGCCGCACGGGGCTCAGGCGTCGCATGTTCCGGGGGAGCAGGTCCCCGAAGCGGGCTCCTCTGCCGAGGTGGCCATCGTGATCGGGGAGGCGGCCGGCGCCGACGCGGTCCCGAGCTCGCCTGCCGTGTCGGCCATGCCGGCGTCTGCCGCTACCGCAGTTGGCACCGTCCCAGTTGGAGAGCGTACGGTTGCCGCCGGCGTCGAGACGGCCGCAGCGTCGGCGCCCGGAGCCTCAGAAGAGGTGGGCGCGGACGCGCAGTGCTTCCGGGCGGGCGGCAGCCTTGTCGCTGTGCGGCGGAGCCCCGAGGCCCGAGGCCAGTTGCTCCGATTCCGGACCCGCGAGGCTTCGGGCCCTATCTTCGTTCTTGACGACGAAGAGGAGGACCAGTCCTGGGACGAGCTCCGCAAGCGTGCGAAAGCGACGGTGGGGTTGCTCCGATCGTCGCTGGAGGTTCTCTGCGGGGACGTCCCCAAAATCCTCCAGGTAATGGTTTCAGGCATACCTTCTCCCTTCTGCGAGCGAGGCGTTCGTCGTGATGCCTTGCTTTCCTTTCCAGGATCTGACGGACCGGAGCGCCGCCAAGTCGTCGTTCATCCGCCGCGAGGCCGACGTCTGGGGCTTGCTGCGGTCCCTGAGGACTTCACTTGCCGGGGCTACCGCGCGCCTTTCTCAGCAGGTCGCTAAGATAGCGGACCTCCAGTTGCTCTGTGCCGACCTGAGGGCCGAGGCGGCGGTGGCGCGCACGGAGGTGCTTCAACAGCGGTCGGAGCTCGCCCAGGTTGCCGAGGAGCGGGACCAAACTCGGGGCCGGGCCGCCGAGGCTGAAAGCCGGGCCAAGACCCTCGCGGCCGATCTGGCCGCGGCCCAGGTCGCGGCCTCGGAGCAACGCGTCCGAGCCGGAGGTGCGCCTCAGTCCGTCCTCGGTTCTCATTCTTGTCCGTTTCTTCCGCTTGAGTTTGAGGTCTTTCTTCTGGTTGTTCGCAGAGCTCGAGTCTGCTCTTGACGAGTCTGCCAAAGCGCTCGCCGAGGCGCTCGCTGGAGCTGCTGAGCAGAGGGAGGTCGATCTCGCGGCCATGTCCGAGGCCATCTCGAAGGTCTATCGGACCCTTGGTCCCGGCGACGTCCCTTCAGGAAGCTCTCCCCAAAGCCGTCTTCAAGCCCTAGGTGATTACGCGCGCGGTAAAGTCCGCGGGGCGCTACACCACGGCGTCAGGCGGGCCTTCGCCGTGCTCGCTTCCCACTACGTCGTGGACTTGGAGCGGGTCAGTGAGGGGTATTGCCTTCCTGACGAAGACGAGGCGGCCCTGGCGGAAGTTCAGCGGCTCGACGCGGTCGCTGCGGGTCCGAGTGCGGCGCTGGCGACCGTCTTCGAAGCGGAGATTCTTCCTCCTGCGCCGCCGCCGGAAGCGGAGGTGGATCTTACCGACGGCGGGGGTGGAGCTGAGGGCGCGGCGCCTTCCCAAGGCGACGCCTGATTTTTGTTGGGACAATTTCTGTTGGATGTGCGATTTGCCGCGGCCACCGAGGCCTGGACATTTTACTTCTCTTCCGTGAAGTCATGCTCCTTTTCGTTTCGATTTTCGCGCCTGGCCCGAATTGTCGACAACAGGGTGATTTCCCGAGCTGGGTCCTTTTTCGTGGCAGGCGACGAGTGAGGTGTCCCTAGCCCGGAGGCATAGGTGTTCCCCAGCTCAGTCGGTCTCGCCATTTACTCGTACCCAAGTTCGCTCCTCGGGACCCTGCTTCTGACGCATCCGGGAGAACGCAAAAAACCCTTCTTGACCGAAAAAAAGAATTTCTTTGACGCGGAAAGGTACGTCCAAACTCGACGAGAGGGGTTCCCCCTTTTTAGCCCCCGAGGGAGGGTCGGGCTCTGCCGGGGCGAGGCCGACCCTTCCTTGATGACTGATTCTCATGCGTGAGTGGGGAAAGGGCGCAGCCCCCGGGTGTCATTCGCGCAGAGGCCATTTGGCGAGTCGGGCTCCTGCCCGGATATCCGGCGAGTGCTCGGTGACATCCCTCGGTATGCCGGGCATGCCCGAGGGACCCATACGCAAAAATGTCGACGTTTGCGCGGGGAAAGTCGACGAGTACTGCTTCTTATTTGGGACCGAGCCCAGAACTGATCCGGACCTGCTTGGAGGCGTCGCCACTGGGGTCGAGAGGGACGGCCTTGACCGTCTCCGCTGGCTCGAAGTTGCCGGCGTGTCGCTTCACGTCCGGCACCTCTCGAGAGAGGCTTTCCAGGTCGGCAATGAGGGCCTCGGACTCGGCGAGGGCCTCGGCGTACTCCACGCACTCCACATCGCATTCGAACGCGTGTTTGTACGTGGGGCCGACGGTGATGACCCCGTTGGGGCCTGGCATCTTGAGCTTTAGGTAGGTGTAGTTGGGGATGGCCATGAACTTAGCGTAGCATGGCCTTCCCAACACTGCGTGGTAGGTTCCTCGGAACCCGACCACCTCGAACGTCAAAGTCTCCCTTCGGAAGTTGGAGGGCGTTTCGAAGCAGACAGGAAGGTCGATCTGCCCGAGGGGCTGGACGCGCTTCCCAGGGATGATCCCGTGGAAGGGCGCAGCGCCTGCTCGGACGGATGACAGATCGACGCGCAGGAGCCTGAGGGTCTCGGCGTAGATGATGTTGAGGCAGCTGCCCCCATCCATCAGGACCTTGGTGAGCCTGACGTCGCCGATGACGGGGTCGACGACGAGCGGGTACTTCCCCGGGCTCAGCACGTGGTCGGGGTGGTCGTCCCGGTCGAAGGTGATGGGCTTGTCGGACCAGTCTAGGTAGACTGGTGCCGCCACCTTCACCGAGCAGACCTCCCGACGCTCTTGCTTACGATGCCGAGCCGAGGCATTCGCCGCATGCCCTCCGTAGATCATGAAGCAGTCACGGACCTCGGGGAACTCTCCTGCTTGGCGATCTTCCCTTTTGTCGTCGTCGTGAGCCCTGCCGCCCTCTACGGGTGGCCCGGCCCGGTGGAAGTGGCGCCGAAGCATGACGCACTCTTCGAGGGTGTGCTTGACAGGGCCCCTGATGGTAGGGGCACGTCTCCTTGAGTGCCTTGTCGAAGAGGTTAGCACCTCCGGGGGGCTTCCGAGGGTTCTTGTGCTCGGCGGCGGCGACAAGGTCTGCGTCGGGAGCGTCGCGTTTCGCTTGCGACTTCCTCCTGCCTTTCTTCTTGGCGCCGCGCGGAGTAGACGCCTCGGGAGCATCTTCCGACGGGCGGCCCTGGGGCTGCTTGTCCTTTCGGAAGATGGCCTCTACCGCCTCCTGGCCGGAGGCGAACTTGGTGGCGATGTCCATCAGCTCGCTCGCCCTGGTGGGGGTCTTGCGACCCAACTTGCTCACCAGGTCACGGCAGGTGGTGCCGGCGAGGAACGCGCCGATGACATCGGAGTCGGTGATGTTGGGCAGCTCGGTGCGCTGCTTCGAGAACCGCCGGATGTAGTCCCGAAGAGACTCTCCCGGCAGTTGCCGACAGCTTCGGAGGTCCCAGGAATTCCCGGGGCGCACGTACGTGCCCTGGAAGTTGCCGGCGAAAGCTTGGACCAGATCCTCCCAGTTGGAAATCTGCCCCGGAGGCAGGTGCTCCAACCAGGCACGAGCAGTGTCGGAGAGAAACAGGGGGAGGTTGCGGATGATGAGGTTGTCGTCGTCCGTCCCACCCAGCTGACAGGCCAGGCGGTAGTCCGCGAGCCACAATTCCGGTCTCGTTTCCCCCGAGTACTTTGTGATAGTAGTCGGGGGTCGGAATCGGGTCGGGAACGGCGCCCGCCGAATGGCTCGGCTGAAGACCTGCGGACCGGGTGGATCGGGCGAGGGACTCCGATCCTCCCCGCTGTCGTAGCGTCCCCCACGCCTGGGGTGGTAGCCTCGGCGCACCCTTTCGTCGAGGCGTGCCCGACGGTCGCGATGAGGGTGCTCGTCGTCGAGGCGGCCCGGGGCCGCAGGCGCGGTGTTGCGTGTGTGCCCGGTATAGACCGAGGCTTCCCGCATGGGTCGAGAAGTCGCGGCACGAGGTTCCGAGGGGTACCCCTGCCTTCGGGAGGCAGAGCTCTCGGCCCGCCGGGCCGCAGCGCCTTCCAGGAGATGCTTGAGCTCTCCCTGGATTCGCCGACCCTCGGTGGTTGATGACTCCGGCACCGCGCGGAGGAGCATCGCTGCGGCTGCCAGGTCCTGACCGGTTCCGCCGGATGCAGGTGGCAGTCTGGCCCTGGCATCGTTGGCGATGCGGTGCTGGAGATCCTGGGGCAGGTGACGTATTTCTCCGGCCGGGGGATGGCCCGCCCATACCTGCCCGACGTCCCGGCGGATTGCCTCGAGCGCTCCTGCTCCCTCATCGAGCCCGGCCTGCGCCCCGCGGACTTGCTCGAGCTGTGGGTCGTGACCCCCCGCCGGAAACGGGGACCACAGCTAGCTCCCGCGGGATGTCGGCGCGAGGCGCTGGCCTAGGGAGATCGCCATCCCCCGGCATGCCGAGATGGCTGCCTCCGGAGGGATCCCCTAGCTCAACGTGGAAACATTCGCGGCTCGGGCCGCAGTCCTTGTCGTCAAGGCTGCGGCTGCCGTCGGAACAGTCGGAGAGGCAGTAGTTGCATGCGGTCATGAAGTCCCGCATGGCACTGGGGTTGCCAGATCCGGAGAAATCCCAGCAGATGCTGGGGTCGTCATCTTCCTCGGACCCAGAGGGCCCGTAGGTCGAGACGCCCGTCAATCGGTCCCAGGGCGACCGCACATGAAACCCCAGAGGGGTTGCACTCGCCTCAACGTGAGTATCCGCCAAAGCGAGATCGCTAGGCAGGTTGAGGTCGAGTCGAAATGACGAAAGATGGGGAGCAGTCGGTACCTTTTTGTCGACGAGGAGCGACGAAGTCACGTCGGGGGCTGACCTTGCCGTCGTCTTGGGTACGAGGGCGACGTCCTGCAGGCCCTTTGTGAGCGTGCTAGGCGTCGTCCACCTGCTCGGGGTCGACGTGTCGCGGGGGGACGACGCTCGCCTTTGCCTCGAACGCGAGGGTGACGCCTGGCGTGTCCTCCGCTGGGGCACTGGGGATGTCGATTTGCTCGACAGCCGTCGGAGCGCAGCCTCCCGCTCGGCCCTGGTTGCCTCGCCTCCTCCTCCTCCGACGGCGAGGGAGAGGATGGGGCGAGCTCGAAAGTTGTCCTTCCCCCACGCGGGAAAGACGTCGTCGGTTCCGTCGCCGGCGGGCGGGCTGTCGACCGCCATTGTCGCCGGCGCACGGTGGTGGAAGGAGTACCATGTCGTAGCCGCTGACGAGAGACATGAACTCGAGGCTCTCGAAACGGAGCACCGTCCCGGGTTGGAGAGGTCGTTGGAGACTGCCCATCTGGAGCTTGACGGGAAACTGCTCGTCAACACGCAGCGTGCCCCTACCTGGCGCGCCAACTGTCGGTGTTTCGAGACCGGGGGGTCCCCGAGCCGACGAGTGAGAGTGCCGCGTGCCCCAGCCCAGATGGGTCGAGCGCGTGGGCGAGCGCGAAGGGGGGAAGAGAGAGAGCGAGAGGTCGGTGGCCGGAGCCGGGTCGTGACGAGGGAGACGGAGATTCCCGCGGCCTTTCGTGTTCGCCCCGCGCCCAGGTCGGGTGCGCTTGCAGTAGGGGGTTACAAGCGTCCGCGCGGGTGAGGGGAGCGAGCGGCCCCAAGAGAGCGCCTGCCCCTGCCCTCGTTCCCGCGAGGCCAACCCTTTCTAAGAAGGCCCTGGTCCTTCCTTTTATAGTCGTAAGGAGAGGATCCAGGTGTACAAAATGGGGGTGTAGCAAGGTGCTACGTGTCTAGCAGGGGAGAGCTAGTGCCCTAAGTACATGCCAAGGTGGCAGCCGGAGAGATCTTGGCACCCAGCCGGTGTGGTGTCGTGGCTGTTGGAGGAGTAACGGGGCCTGATGGAGGGACAGCTGTTGGAACAGCTGTGCTCTTGCTGACGTCTCCCTGCTTTCGTAAGGGAGGCGAGAGTCGCCGTCGTCATGGCCTAGCGGGGCGCCATCATTGCCTATCTGGCGGAGCTGGCCAGATGGGACGCCGGTCTTGTTCTCTGCGACCCAAGTCGGCTCAGGGCAGGGTGATGGTGACGCTTCCTGTTGACGTGGCGGTCTTGTGTCCTAGGTCAGGCGGCGTGGAAGCTCCTCCGAAGTCGAGGTCGAGTCTGTCCTGCATGGCCGAGGCCGAACCTGAGCTCCTGGGTCGGGCGAGGCGGAGGCCGTTCGACAGAGGCCAGAGCGGAGTCCGAGCCCTGGGTCGGGCGAAGCGGAGTTCGTCGTCTTCCGGGGTCTTAGCCCGAGTCCGAGCCCTGGGTCGAGCGGAGCGGAGTTCGCCGTCTTCCGGGGCCTTAGCCCGAGTCCGAGCCCTGGGTCGGGCGGAGCGGAGTTCGCCGTCTTCCGGGGCCTTAGCCCGAGTCCGAGCCCTGGGTCGGGCGGAGCGGAGTTCGCCGTCTTCCGGGGCCTTAGCCCGAGTCCGAGCCCTGGGTCGGGCGGAGCGGAGTTCGCCGTCTTCCGGGGCCTTAGCCCGAGTCCGAGCCCTGGGTCGGGCGGAGCCTCCTACGGTACCTCTAGCGAAGCCTGGTCGCCCGTCGGTCTTACCTTTTGCGTTAAATGCCCCGGTGACTTGGTCGGTTGGCGCGGTGATTCAGTCAGGGTTGCCTCTCAACGAAGGCAAGGCCTCGGGTGAGCCGGAGATGCGTCTGCCGTGAAAAAGGGGCCTCGGGCGAGACGAAAACACCTCAGGGTCGGCTGCCCTTGCCCGAGGCTAGGCTCGGGCGAGGCGCGATCAAGTCGCTCGTATGGACTGATCCCTGACTTAATCAAACCCATCAGGCCTCTGCAGCTTTATGCTGATGGGGGTTACCAGCTGAGAATTAGGCGTCTTGAGGGTACCCCTAATTATGGTCCCCGACAATCATGTATGAAATTGCTTCGATTCTTGATCCCTAGACATTTTAGAATGCAGGTCGTATAAGTAATATTTTTACATGACTACATTGACTTTATTTTAATGTTTGTTGAAGTGACTCGCAGTGATGTCTTGTACAATGAAATGTTGGTTATCTTGGCATCTAGGAAACTTAACGACTATTCTAACAAAGACACTCTTTAATTTTGGTAAGCCAATGACTTCAACGTCATCAAATAACATGAAACTACATGAAACACGAGCTTTAGATTAGTTGGCCCACGCATATAGGTGTGACAAGTTTAATGTGTACTTACGGAGACTCTGAAGGAATGGGAGATACGACCGCAACCGTCCTATTTTGGTTAAGTGTAGACGGTGACATTGATCTTTTTAGTATCGATGATATATTGATCATAACACCATTAAAAGAACCATAAAACTATGAGAAGCATTATATAACATATCACAAATAACACAAATATCATATCTACAAGGATATTTTCTTAGTAAACACAGGTAAACTGGTTTTGTGCATGCAACAACTGGTTTTGTGCACGCATCAAAATTAAAAACAAATAAGTTTGTTTTTACCTAGCAGACTTAAGTTAGTCGTTTATAGTTGAATCTCTTCACCTGAGGTTCAAGACAGATAAGTTGGTTGTTACCTAGCAGACTCGGTTTTTAGTTGGTTGTTACCTAGCAGACTTAGTTTTTAGTTGGTTGTTACCTAGCGGACTTAAGTTACCTAGCGGAATTGAAAACAATGTCGATCTCTCTATATAGTAGGATTTAAGAGGGAAGGTAATTGCCTTCATCAATTATAGTGAAAAGCTAGTGATTTAAGTTCTGAATTTACATATCTAGTTAGATACTAAAAACTATGATGAGAAGCAACAACTAATACAATAAGTAGTTTTTTCCTATATACTGGTGGGTTTATGTAAGTAGTTTTTTCCTACAAGTCCTACAAGGTTACAATATATTATATATTCTACAACCTGACAGGCTAATATAATGTTTTGAAAAAAAATAAAAAGCACATAAATTAAACTTTACACGATTGTGTAATACATAATGGAACAAAAACTGAAAATACTAACCTTACAAGATACGCAAGGATAGTTTGCATGAGCTTGAAGCAACCCACCAAAGGAACAGAAGAAAACCACCAGCTGATATCCCCTAAACAGCAACATATGTTAATAACTTTGAAAGCATTGATGCAGCATTATCCCTACACTCATTTTTAGTAGTGTTCAGATCATTTGAACTGGTCAGCTACCACACTCATTTTTAGTAGTGTTCAGATCACTTGAACATCAGTTGAATGCCAAATAGAAGTGTTTATCTATCAGATGAATAGAGCAAGTGTATTCCTACAAACTAATACTTGCGTGGGTAACCACTACTGAAAAATTCAGTTTAATTTTGTAACAGATTAAACCTGAACTGCACAATAACCATGCGTGTGAAATTGGAAACTTCAACTACGCAAACTTAATAATCATGCGTGTCTGCGTACAATATATTACGTATTCTACAACCTGATAGGCTAATATAATGTTTTGAAAAAACTTAAAAACACATATATTAAACTTTACACGATTGTGTAATACATACATGGAACAAAAAATGAAAATACTAACCTTACAAGTTTGTTCACTATTTGTTGGGGGCTTGTTCTCAAATGCTAAGAGTTAAGAACAAGGCAACACAGAAAATGTTAAACATTAAGGTCCTTCGTCCTCCATCACATTATATCCCTTCAGGATATAAGGAACTTCGGACGAAGGTTACGAAGGGCGTACCTTCGTAATCATAATAATGAAGGACGAAGTATTCATATAGATCATGAGGCATAAAGTAGACATTTAAATGTTAACATAAAATCATTTCCATTTTTACTAGCATGAACGAATGTAAATGATTCTAAATTACAAATGTACCTTCGGTCTTGAGGAAGGTGAGAGCACAAATGTGATGCGAAGGCAAAAATAACAGGTTCGCGTGAACAGTACAGAGGTACTGTTCATCTATTTATAGGCACAGGTCGCAGCCTGTGACAAATTACAATTATGCCCCTTACAAAAGTTTACAACATTGACTCAGACCTATATGTATAAAAAGGTCATTCTATCTCTATGTCGGTTTGTAACGCCGAAGCTCCATGAAAAAGGGACCTTCGGCCATCTCCTGGAGACGACTTTAGTCGAAGCTGCTTCTTCGTGTGAGACCTTCGGCGCACCAAAGCACGACCCCAACAGTAGCCCCTTTCGCGGTGCTAGATCGTTTTTCGTAACGAGCTTGACCCGTGAAAAAAGCCTCTTCAGCTTCGGGAAGCCGAAGGTCCAAAAAAACACCTTCCCTGAGCTCGTTGCGGGGAAACGATCCGACATTCCGAGCGCGTGCCAGGCCCACCTTGCAGAGTCACTGTTTGATCTTTGCGGTCCACTGCACAGCGAGTAAGAATGACTGCCCGCGTGGTGCAAAAATCCTGCCGCTTCACCTTCTTACCTGCAGCACTATATAAACAAACGGGTAGGTGTGAAGTTATCACAGCATTTATTGCTATTTGCTCTGTTTTGCTGCCAAAATTTTCCACCATAGCCGAAGCTTAAGTCTCAGAATCGAACGAAGGTCCATCCCAACGTCTGCTTCGTCAGAAAGAAGAGCTTCGGATAAAAGAAAAAGGAAAAAAGTTTCTGACTTCCCCAAACTCAAAATTAAATGGCGAGAGTACGATCTACTGCCAAAGTTGTACGTGAGGGGGACGAAGCCGAAGGTTCGGATACCGTGCCCATCTCCGAAGCGATGCAGCGTTCCGGTCTACTGACTGCGGAAGAAATGCCTGCTGCTGAAGCAAACCCAGCAACTGCCGAAGGAGAAGAAGAAAACATTGAGGGGACTGACTCCGAAGATGACTACCACATTGCTATGCCCAGCAAGCCCAGTCACCTGGATTTTGGGAAATCTACTGTTTCAAAAGCTGATCTTTCGAAGATGGTGAAAGCAGGTTATTTCAATGAAGATCAGAAGAAGCTACTCCGCTTCGGGGGAGAAGAAACCACCCCGAAGCCAGGGAAGGATGAGATTGTTATCTTCAAGAGCTTTTTAAAGGCTGGGCTTAGATTCCCTCTCCACAATATTATTGCGGAGATACTGAAGAAATTTGGTATCTACTTTCATCAATTGACTCCTAACGCCATCGTTAGGCTCAATGTTTATATCTGGGCTCTCCGAAGCCAAGCTGTGGAACCATTTGCCGACAGCTTCTGCCGAGTTCACGAATTACATTACCAAACAAAGGCCAGAAAAGATGGGCTACATGATAATTTCGGTTGCTATAATTTTGCCTACCGGAAGACAACAAAGTGTCCTGTCATCAGCTACCGAAGCAAGTGGCCAGCAGGTTGGAAATCTGAGTGGTTTTATGTAAAAGTTGATGAAGACAAAGAAAAATTGGTACAAAGCCCCCTGGATTTAATCTTCGGAGAGACAAGGCCACGATGCCGCATCGGCGATCTAGAAGGTCCCACCTGGGCTGCTCTAGGGTGAATTTGAAATTATTTCAGAACATATTGGCACCAGGGATCTAGTTCAGGAGTTCTTGGCATTCAAAGTTTTCCCTACTCTAAGAGAGTGGGAAATGCCGAAGCTGGAGGGAGAGAAGAAGAAGGGTGAGCTCGTCCGGCTTCCCTATCACTTCAAGTTTAAGAAGTACTTCAAAAAACCCTGCAAAGAGTGGTTAGACACGGTTGAGGTGATGTGCAACGAAATCCTGGGGAATTACTCCAAAAAAGAGGATCAATTAATGACAGCGGCCTTCGGTGCCCGACCGAAGCGAAGACTGAACCGAGTGCTTGATGCCCTGGGCTTCGAGTACCCAGACTATGAGCAGTTGAACAAGGGTGCCGAGGGCCACAAAAGAAAAAGAGTAGCCGAAACTCTGATCAGGGATGAAGAAAGACCAGCAAAGGAGAAGAAAATTATCAAGAAAAGAAAAATATCCACTCCGAAGCGCAAATCACCCGAAGAAGAGGGGTCCCCCACACCGCCTTCTACCAGCGACGTGGAGGAAATTTTAAAGGTAATGACTGAACCCATGCCCACGAAGCTAAGTCCATTAGGACTCCAACTGACGAAGCTTTTTCAAAAGGTGGACGAGCCGGATCAAACGAAGATAAACAAACCCAAACGGCAAAGAATTATGTCGGTAACTGAAGTTATCGACAAGACGCCGCCTAGGGCGTCAATTCAGAAAACAGCAGCTGCTGAAGGTACAGAAATTGTCGAAGGCGTAGCTTCGGAGGTCGCGGCTACTGAAGCCGCTACAGCCGAAGATACAAACTTAGAAACTACTATTGAGGACATTAACAAGATTTTGGAAGTCATAGCTGCAGAAGAAGCTGGTGCTACTGCTGAAAAAACCATGGCCACAGTGCCTGAGAAAGGAAAAGAAATAGCCGAAGAAACTTCGGACGACGAAGCTTATTCTTTCCAGAATTTAATTGGGCAGAAACTGACGAAGGACGAAATAGAAGAACTCAAAGACTATGCCAAATCTTGCGGCTACAAGCCAGGAGCCCTTCTATTTGGAGGAGTTGATGACGAAAAATTGGGCTGCATTCGAGACCAAACTGGAGCTAAGGTAATCGGTACTCTATCAAAGAGTATCGGTTTTCCGAAGCTAGAGACAGACATCAGCCGCTACCGACGACAACATATCGTCGGCAGCTTATTTTACTCCAACTTCAGGGTAAACAACCTTTTCTCTGGTTTTTATTGCTGTTAACAATGAAAATGTTACTAACATAAGTTGTTTCTGTACAGAGCATGCTACTGAGCAAAGCTCTGAAGATGCAACAAGACTTGGAGGACAAAAAGCACGAAGCTATAATTGAAAACTTAGAAAGCAAAATAAAAGAGCAATCTGCCATCATTGAAAAGAAAGACTTCGAGCTCCAATCGACCGAAGGCTTGCTGGCTGAGACTGAGGCTAAATTATCAGAGTTGAATTCGAAGCTTATCAATCAATCAAAACAATTCGATCAGGAGAAGCTAGAACTGAATTCGAAGCTTAAAGCCGAAGTCCAGACCAGCTCAGAGTTGAAGAAAACATTAACAAGCCTTTAAGACAAATGCTTGAACTTTGGCAATAATTGTATTGGACGATTAAAGAAGATATTTTACTCTGTTGGAGCCAGCAGCGGGAAATTTAACCTTTCGGCGGAAAATTTACCCCAGGCCTTCGATCATATTGAAGCTGAAATCGAAGAGCTTGACGAAGTTATAGCCGGGCACGGCGACTTCTGTGCCTGGGTAGCTTCTCGGGGTACCGCTGCTGCATTTCTGAAGGCCGGCTGCGAACATGGAAAAATTGTCAACAGGCCCAACTTCACCTTATCTCCAACAATCCTGGATGATATGCCTGACCTCGCCCGAAGTATCTCCAATAGATTTATAAAAATGATATGGACAAAAGGCGGGCGGGAGAAGGCTGGAGACGAAGCCCGAAGTCATCTTGAACCAGTAAGAAATGATATTTCGTACTTACCTTTTCCTTTGGGCTTGATTTTTACTCACGATTCCTTGATTCATGTAGGATGACGAAGGTGAAGATGATGCCTAAGATATGTCGCCGAAGCTGTCGCCGAAGCTGAAGCTTAATGAAGATTAGTAGAAGTGTGCTATAGAAAAACTCAGGATAATTTTGTAACAACTCTTGTAAATAGAATTAAACTGTTCTTCAAGGAACTTTGTACATACCTTGTAATATATTCTTACCCTTCGATTGAGTTGCTTTGATGTGGACGAAATCAGTATTTTGAGCCGAAGGCGAAAAAACACCTTCCCTTCTTTTCGTACACAACGAAGCATAAAAACAATTCTTCTTTTTGCCGAGCAACGAAACTTTTCTCTTTTGTACACAACATCTCATAGCATAACAAATCATAAAAACGCACTTCTCCGAAGCTTTTCTTTTTCATGATGAATCATAAAAAACCACTTCTCCGAAGCTTTTTCTTTTTTGCCGAAGCAACCACTTGGGAACACAAATGCTATGAATGAATGCTTATGCATGCAAATGCCATGATGTAATGTAATGTGCGAATGAATGTCCGAAGCGTATGTCCGAAGCCACATTCTCAGCCATTACTTGCTTAGAACCAACCACACATCAGCTCTGCATTCCCTTAGGAACGACTTTGGAGCATCTTCGCCTTTTACTTAGGCAGTATCAGCGTTGACTTTTCGCTGTAAGCTCTGCATCCCCTTAGGGACGTCTTTGGAGCTTCTTCGCCTTTTACTTAGACGGTATAAGCTCTGCATTCCCTTGGGAACGACTTTGGAGCTTCTTCGCCTTTTACTTTCGGCGGAATCAGCGTTGACTTTTCGCTGTGAGCTCTGCATCCCCTTAGGGACGTCTTCGGAGCTTTTTCTCTTTTTCAGTTTCGGCACTCGATGGTGCGCTCTCAGCTTTTACATTTACATTCTTTGGGGGATTTTGCTCTTATAAATCTAAAAAGGAAAATTACATATGATGGCCCCATTAAAAACCTTTCTCCCCCTTTAGAAAGGAAAAGGGTGCCATGAAAAAAGGAAAGAAAAAACATAAAAAGTTACATCAAGTTATACATAGTATCGCCGAAGCTCATCTGCATTCCAAGATCTTGGAATTTCGTTGCCATCCATGTCCTTCAGTCTGAATGAACCAGGCCTTGACGAAGATGCTACTAAGAAAGGCCCTTCCCATTTCAATTGTAACTTGCCCACTGTATCTGGGTTGGCCACTCTCCGAAGCACCAAATGCCCTGGCTCAATATTTTTTAGCCGGACCTTTCTATCCCGCCATTTGATTGTTTCAGCTTGATATTTATTGATATTCTCCACAGCCTGAAGCCTGATCCCTTCTAGAGCATCTTTTTCCACAAGACAAGTATCTTCGGCACCTGGTTCTGCCGAAGCTACCACTCTTATTGATCCAGCTTTGGCTTCTTCTGGAGTTATTGCTTCGTCACCGAATAATAACTTGAATGGGGTAAAGCCTGTAGCCCTTGATGTTGTTGTATTGTGGCTCCACACCACTTTAGTCAATTGATCTGGCCACTTTCCCCTTGGTTGGTTGAAGATTAACTTCATTATTCCTGTCATTATGATGCCGTTGGCCCTTTCAACAAGCCCATTCGACTCCGGATGCCTGACTGATGCAAAATGGATCTTCGTTCTAATTTGATCACAGAAATTTCTGAAATCTTCGGAGTCGAACTGTGTTCCATTATCTACAGTGATGGCCTTCGGCACTCCGAAGCGACAGACAATGTTCTGCCAGAAGAATTTTTGGACAGTGGCCGAAGTTATTGTGGCTGACGGCTTCGCCTCAATCCACTTGGAAAAATATTCCACAGCTACTATAACATATTTCAGATTGCCTTGAGCCGGTGGTAATGGACCCAGCAAGTCGAGGCCCCACCTTTGCAATGGCCAGATGGGCTGTATTAGCTGTGTCAAAGTCGAAGGTTGCTTTTGATCTCTTGCACATTTCTGACAACCTTCGCACTTTTGAACCAACTCCGCTGCATCCGAAGCTGCCTTCGGCCAATAAAACCCTTGGCGAAAAACTTTTCCAAGCAAGGGCCTGGATCCGATGTGGGATCCACAGAGGCCTGCATGTATCTCCTTCATCAACTCTATACCTTCGGCCCTAGACAAGCACTTGAGCAGCGGGGCACAAACTCCATGCTTGTATAACTCCCCTTCTATCATGACATAAGGACGAGCTCTTGCCTCTATCCTTTTATTATAAGCTTCGTCATCTGATAAGAAGTTACCCTGAAGGTAAGAGATTATTTCAGTTCTCCAATCTTCACTGTACACAGGAGAAATGTTAAGGACTGCTCTTTCAAGTAGCTCCACTGAAGGTGCCTTTATTGTTTCAAAGAATACATCCGAAGGTAGCGGCAGCCCCTGTGCTGCAGACTTGGCTAACAAATCAGCATGTTCATTTTGTCCTCGAGGGATATTCTTAACAGAAAATCCTTCGAAGGAAGCTTCGATCCTTCGGACCATGTCTAGGTATTTTTCAAGCTTCGGGTCTTTAGCCTTGCAACTTTTGTCAATATGACCCGAAACAACCTGAGAATCAGTTTTAAGGATCGCCCTTCTAATCCCCATTGCCTTTAGTTTCCGAAGACCCAGGAGCAAGGCTTCGTACTCAGCGATATTATTTGTGCAGCTGAAGTCAAGTCTTGCTGCATAGCAAGTTTTAACCTTGGACAGTGAAACCAAAACAGCAGCTGCACCTGCTCCGAAGGTTCCCCAGGAGCCATCGCAAAACACTGTCCATGCTTCGGCATCTTTATTCGCTTCTTCGTCCTGAGCCCCTGGCGTCCAGTCGGCAATGAAATCTGCCAATGCTTGAGACTGGATTGAGGATCTATGCACATAATCAATGTAAAATTCATTGAGCTCCGCAGCCCACTTTCCAATCCGGCCAGTAGCTTCTCTATTTCTCATGATATCCTTCAACGGCTGCGAAGAAGGAACAATGATATTGTATGCCTGAAAATAATGCCGAAGCTTCCTGGATGCCATTAAAACAGCATACAACACCTTCTCCAGCTCTGTATAATTTTTCTTTGAGACACTAAGGACCTCAGATACAAAATATACTGGGACCTGCTTCTTGACTTGTCCATCAAACTTCTCCTGAACAAGTGCCGCACTTACTGCTGAGTGCGAAGCTGCCACATACAACAACAGAGGAGCCCCTGGCGTTGGTGGAGTTAATGTTGTGAGATCTATTAAGTATTGCTTGAGCTCTTCGAAGGCTTTTTGTTGACTCGGGCCCCATTGAAAGACTTCAGCTGACTTCAGCACCTCGAAGAATGGTAAGTTTCTTTCTGCTGATCTGGATATAAATCTGTTGAGGGATGCCAGCCTTCCTGTCAATCTTTGGGCCCCCTTTCTTGTGGTTGGTGGCTCCATTCGAAGTATAGCTTCGATTTTATTTGGGTTAGCTTCGATTCCCTTTGTTGAAACCAAGCATCCAAGAAATTTGCCCTTCTTAATCCCGAAGACACATTTTTCTGGGTTCAGCTTCAGACCATCTTGTCTGAAGCTAGCGAAGGTCTCCTGCAGATCAGCAATATGATTTTCTTGCTTCGTGCTTTTTACGATGATGTCATCGACATAAGTCAACACATTTCTGCCTATCTGAGATTGGAGAACCTTCGCAGTCATTCTGCTGAAACTGCCTCCAGCATTCTTGAGCCCCTCAGGCATCCGAAGATAGCAATATGTACCACTTGGGGTGATGAAACTAGTCTTCGGCTCATCTTCCTTCTTCATCCAGATTTGATGATAACCTGAGTAGCAGTCCAGGAGACTCATGAGCTCCGAAGAAGCTGCTGCATCAACTAAAGAGTCTATCCTTGGCAGCGGGAATTCATCCTTCGGACAAAGCCTTGTTGAGATCTGTGAAATCAATACACATTCTCCACTTGCCATTGGCCTTCTTCACCATAACAGTGTTAGCTAGCCACTCTGGATACTTCACTTCTCTGATAACTCCTGCACTGAGGAGTCTTTTTACTTCGTTGCGAGCCCCTTCGGCCTTGTCATCAGACATTTTCCGAAGCCTCTGCTTGCGGGGTCTGAAGGAAGGATCAACATTAAGCGAATGTTCTATAACATCCCGATTGACTCCACAGAGATCATTGGCTGACCATGCAAAAACATCTTTGTTGTTGAATAAAAACCTTATCAAGGTTTTCTCCTGGTCCTCAGACAACTGCGAGCCCAACAACACCTTCTGCTCTGCTACATCTTCACACAATAACATAGGCTTCGGCTGATCCGCTGAAGCTGCCTTCTCCCTCCTGAACTTGTACTGTTCACAAGCTTCAGCTCCATCTATATTATGGATTGCCTTGAAATCAGTCCAGCTTCCTTCGGCCCTTCTAGCAGCTTCCTGGCTTCCATGAATAGCAATAGGCCCTTGGTCCGAAGGTATCTTCATGCAGAGATAAGCTGGGTGGAGAATTGCTTCGAAGGCATTAAGAGTACCTCGACCAATGATAGCATTGTAAGGATATTCCATGTCAACAATATCAAACACAATTTGCTCAGTCCTTGTGTTGTTAACAAATCCGAAGGTTACCGGCATGGTAATCTTCCCAAGTGCTACAATCTGCCGCCCTCCGAAGCCACAAAGGGGGTGCGTAGCATCATGAATCTTGTCTTCAGGCTCTTGCATTTGTCTGAAGGCTTTAGCAAATATGATGTCAGCTGCACTGCCTGTATCAACTAGGACATTGTGGACCAGAAATCCTTTGATCACGCAAGAGATAACCATGGCATCATTGTGAGGATAATCCTTAAGCTGAAGGTCTTCCTGAGAGAAGGTAATTGGAATATGAGACCATTTTGACTTGATGAAGGGTCCCTGCACTCCAACATGCTGCACCCTTCTCTGAGCCTCCTTCTTCTGCCTCTTGTTAGCCGGCTCTGAGCAAGAACCGCCTGTTATCGGGAGCACCTAGCTTCGAAGCCGAAGCAGCTCCAGCTTGATTGTTGAACGAAGCCATCAGCTCAGAAAAGTGGAAGTGAGTTCACCGGAGGTGGGCGCCAATGTTGGGGGCTTGTTCTCAAATGCTAAGAGTTAAGAACAAGGCAACACAGAAAATGTTAAACATTAAGGTCCTTCGTCCTCCATCACATTATATCCCTTCAGGATATAAGGAACTTCGGACGAAGGTTACGAAGGGCGTACCTTCGTAATCATAATAATGAAGGACGAAGTATTCATATAGATCATGAGGCATAAAGTAGACATTTAAATGTTAACATAAAATCATTTCCATTTTTACTAGCATGAACGAATGTAAATGATTCTAAATTACAAATGTACCTTCGGTCTTGAGGAAGGTGAGAGCACAAATGTGATGCGAAGGCAAAAATAACAGGTTCGCGTGAACAGTACAGAGGTACTGTTCATCTATTTATAGGCACAGGTCGCAGCCTGTGACAAATTACAATTATGCCCCTTACAAAAGTTTACAACATTGACTCAGACCTATATGTATAAAAAGGTCATTCTATCTCTATGTCGGTTTGTAACGCCGAAGCTCCATGAAAAAGGGACCTTCGGCCATCTCCTGGAGACGACTTTAGTCGAAGCTGCTTCTTCGTGTGAGACCTTCGGCGCACCGAAGCACGACCCCAACACTATTGATACGTAGCGATAGTTTGCATAAGCTTGAAGCAACCCACCAAAAGAACAGAAGAAAACCACCAGCTGATATCCCCTAAATAGCAACATATGTTAATAATTTTGAATGCATTGATGAAGCATTATCCCTACACTCATTTTTAGTAGTGTTCGTATCATTTGAATAGGTCAGCTACCACACTCATTTTTAGTGGTGTTTAGATCACTTGAACATCAGCTGAAGGCCAAATGGAAAGACGATATTATAGACTGCCCCCGCCAAACAACTGCCCACACGCCCGCCGCGACCCGTACGCCGTGACCCCCGCCCGTCGCCAACCGCCCACCGCGATACGCCCGCCGCGAACCCCGCCGCAAACCCCACCCGCATGACCGCCCGCCCGCCGTGAATTCCCTCCCGCAACGCCTGCGGTGAATCACGCCGCGCGAACTGCCCGCCCCGCACGCCCGCCGCCCGCCGCGACCCGTACGCCGCGACCGCCGCCTGTCGCCAACTGCCCGCCGCGATACGTGTAACACCCCTGGTGTTTATATTCTGCTCGACAACAAGTATGGATTTAAGCACAATAGCAGTGGATAAAACGGATGCTAAATTCTAATCATCTTCGCTTATCGCGATTTTAATATTGCATCTGTTTCTGTCTATTTAGACTCTTCCTAAGTCTTCACGAAATTTGGAACGTAATTGTTCCAAAAATTTGCGAGTCCTGTGCCTAATTAAAATATATCGAGTTTGGTGTCGTTTTCATTTCGATAATCTAAACAGCTAAAAAGGATTCATGAAGCTTTTGGATTATCGAATCTTCGTCGCTCGCGAATTTTGAACTGTTCAAATCACGCGCGTAAGTGAATACGAAAATCAGAAGACTTCTGATTTTATGAACAATTTGGAGCCCGCGCTGTCTGAACAGAACAATGCGCCAGCTGATTAAGTGAATCGTTCCTCTCAGCATGTGATCGTTGGCGTTAGATCAAATGATCGATCACTGGTGAGGATCGTAAAAATTAGACGGAACTAAATAACAGTCTCTCTGTCTTACTCTGTTTCGTCTGTCGCGAGTTCGACATCATTTTTATTTATCCAGGCTCTTCCTAAATTTTCGTGATGTTCGGAACATAGTTGTTCCAAAAATTGGTGTGTCCGGTGATTATTTAAAATTCATCGCTCGCACAAATACGAATTTGGAAATTGAGGTCGGTCCTCCGATTTCATCCCAAATAGATTCAACGGAACTCGACAACTAAAGTCTTTGGTGCAAAATAATTAGGATCCTGCGTTGTCCGAAAGAAATCTTGCGCGAGGTTGATAATCATGAGTTATTTGGTAGTATATCGTTCAAAGCAGATAAAGGTAAGTAGAGCCGAACTCGGATAAGTGCTAATCGGTTTGGCTTCGAAATCAGTCGTGATTAAAATATCAAAGTCAAAATTGTCTTGATCCCGACGATTTATATCTCACTCAAACCTTAATTCTTGGACTAAGATTTATATTCATATTCATATTTTCGTTTTCAAAAAGAAAGAGAAGAAAACAAAAAATATCTCTAGAGAATATTCTACCGCACACCTGATGTTTTACTTCTTCACGCGCTCCCATCATTATCCTCTCCTCAGTTAGCTTCTAGGCGCTCATCTCCTGGGAGAAAAAAATCCCACCGTCGTTCTCTCTCTCGGTCTCGGATATTTACCTGGACATCGTTCGGATTTCTCGTTCTCAGTCTCCCTCTCCCTGATATTCTCCCTCGCGGCGTCTCCAGCTCTCTCCAGCTCCATCCATGGCGTACTAGAGCCCCAGCTCGGCCTCTAGCTACCTGCGTGCGTCCTCTCCTGGGACCTTCCCCGCCTTCCTTTCTTCCAGCTCGCGCAAGTCTTCTGCGCGGCCTCCTGCTCGCCGGTCGTGCAGCTCGCCCATGCCACCCAGTCGCCCTTCCCTTTGCTCCTTCCTCTCATCTCCGTCCCCAGCTCGCCGGCCGGCCGCTCGACCCCATCAGTCCCTGCGTGCCGCGCGCTGCTCCCTAGTGCTCGGCCTACTTCTCAGCTCACCCAGCCGGAGTGTCCTGCTCGTCCTCCTGCGTTGCGCTCCCTCGCTGTCCACGCCGTCGAAGCACCCCGAGCCGTGCATTCCTCTGTCCGGACCACCAGCATCCAATTCCAGTCTTCTCGCCAATGAAGTACAGTCGCTACGCCTTGCGTCCTCGCCACATCCGTGAAGCTGTCGTGGAGTTCCGGTTGTTTCTCTTTGCGTCGTGTGTACAGCACGCCGTCGTCTTCGTGTTTTTAGCAAGCCCCTGCGTAGTGCTCGTGCTCGCCATCCCCTGCTCAACCTTGTCGTTGAGCTTCGCCTTGCCAGTCGTCGTTCTTTACTCAGCAAGGTTTCGTTCTAAATTGCGCCGCCCTTCAAGTTCGCGTCCTTGGCAGACTCGCACCCTCCTTGTCGTGTCTGCTCGTCCATGCTGTCGGCCCGTACGGACACGGGTCCCGCTAGAGTCGCGCTGCCGTCGATGCAATGCGGGATTGGCTCTCTACTCTGCCCAGCTCGTCAACATCCCTTGTGTCGTCAGAGTTTGGATAAAGTAGCAAATCCCGCGTGGTGCTCACCACGTGCTCGACGTAATTGTCGGGGACCATAATTAGGGGTACCCTCAAGACGCCTAATTCTCAGCTGGTAACCCCATCAGCATAAAGCTGCAGAGGCCTGATGGGTTTGATTAAGTCAGGGATCAGTTCATACGAGCGACTCGATCGCGCCTCGCCCGAGCCTAGCCTCGGGCAAGGGCAGCCGACCCTGAGGTGTTTCCGTCTCGCCCGAGGCCTCCTTTTTTGCGGCAGACGCATCTCCGGCTCGCCCGAGGCCTTGCCTTCGTTAAGAAGCAACCCTGACTAAATCACCGCGCCGACCGACCGAGTCGCAGTGACATTTAACGCAAAGAGTGAGGCTGACGGGCAGCCAAGCCTTGCCAAAGGCCCCGGAAGACGGCGAACTCCGCTCCGCCCGACCCAGGGCTCGGACTAGGGCTAGGGCCCCGGAAGACGGCAAACTCCGCTCCGCCCGACCCAGGGCTCGGACTCGGGCTAAAGCCCCGGAAGACGGCGAACTCCGCTCCGCCCGACCCAGGGCTCGGACTCGGGCTAAGACCCCGGAAGACGGCGAACTCCGCTCCGCCCGACCCAGGGCTCGGACTCGGGCTAAAGCCCCAGAAGACGACGAACTCCGCTCCGCCCGACCCAGGGCTCGGACTCCACCCCGGCCTCTGCCGAACGACCTCCGCCTCGCCCGACCCAGGGGCTCGGGCTCGGCCTCGGCCATGCAGGACAGACTCGACTTCGGCTTCGGAGGAGCCTCCACGTCGCCCGACCTAGGGCACAAGACCGCCACGTCAACAGGAAGCGCCATCATCACCCTACCCCGAGCCGACTCGGGCCGCAGAGAACAAGACCGGCGTCCCATCTGGCTAGCTCCGCCAGATAGGCAATGATGGCGCCCCGCTAGGCCCATGACGACGGCGGCTCTCAGCTCCCTTACGAAAGCAGGGGGACGTCAGCAAGGGCCCTACCACTTCAACAGCTGTCCCTCCACCAGGCTCCGTTGCTCCACCGACAGCCACGACACCACACCAGCTGGGTGCCAAGATCTCTCCGGTTGCCACCTTGGCATGTACTTAGGGCACTAGCTCTCCCCCGCTAGACACGTAGCACCTTGCTACACCCCCATTTGTACACCTGGATCCTCTCCTTACGCCTATAAAAGGAAGGACCAGGGCCTTCTTAGAGAAGGTTGGCCTCGCGGGAACGAGGGCAGGGGCAGGCGCTCTCTTGGGGCCGCTCGCTCCCCTCACCCGCGCGGACGCTTGTAACCCCCTACTGCAAGCGCACTCGACCTGGGCGCGGGACGAACACGAAGGCCGCGGGATCTCCGCCTCCCTCATCACGACCCGGCTCCGGCCACCTCGCTCTCTCCCCCCTTCGCGCTCCGCCCACGCGCTCGACCCATCTGGGCTGGGGCACGCGGCACACTCACTCGTCGGCTCAGGGACCCCCCGGTCTCGAAACGCCGACAGTTGGCGCACCAGGTAGGGGCCTGCTGCGTGTTGACGAGCAGTTTCCCGTCAAGCTCCAGATGGGCAGTCTCCAACGACCTCTCCAACCCGGGACGGTGCTCCGTTTCGGGAACCTCGAGTTCATGTCTCTCGACAGCGGCTACGACATGGTACTCCTTCCACCGCCGCGCGGCAGGCGACAATGGCAGTCGACAGCCCGCTCGCCGGCGGCGGAATCGACGACGTCCTTCCCGCGTAGGGGAAGAACAACATTCGAGCTCGCCCCATCCTCTCCCTCGCCATCGGGGGAGGAGGCGGGGCAACCAGGGCCGAGCAGGAGGTTGCGCTCCGTCTACTGTCGAACGAATCGACATCCCCGGTGCCCCAACGGAGGACGCGTCGGGCGTCACCCCCGCGTTTGAGGCGAAGGCGAGCGCCGTCCCCCAGCAACACGCCAACCCCGAGCAGGTGGACGACGCCAGCACGCTCACGGAGGGCCTGTGGGACGTCACCCTCGCACCCAGGACGACGGCGCGATCAGCCCCCGGTGTAACCTCGTCTCTCCTCGTCGACAAAAAGGTACCGACTGTTCCCCATCCTTCGTCATTTCGACTCGACCTCAACCCGCCTAGCGACCTCGCTCTGGCGGGCACTCACGTTGAGGCGAGTGCAACCCCTTTTGGGTTGCGTGTGCGGTCACCTTGGGACCGATTGACGGGCGTCTCGACCTACGGGCCCTCTGGGTCCGAGGAAGATGACGACCCCAGCATCTGCTGGGATTTCTCTGGATCTGGCAACCCCAGTGCCATGCGGGACTTCATGACCGCATGCAACTACTGCCTCTCCGATTGTTCCGACGGCAGCCGCAGCCTTGACGACAAGGACTGCGGCCCGAGCCGCGAATGTTTCCACGTCGAGCTAGGGGATCCCTCCGGAGGCAGCTGTCTCGGCATGCCGGAGGATGGTGATCTCCCTAGGCCGGCGCCTCGCGCCGACATCCCGCGGGAGCTAGCTGTGGTCCCCGTTCCGGCGGGGGGTCACGACCCACAGCTCGAGCAAGTCCGCGGGGCGCAGGCCGGGCTCGACGAGGGGGCAGGAGCGCTCGAGTCGATCCGCCGGGACATCGGGCAGGTATGGGCGAGCCAGCCCCCGGCCGGAGAAATGCGTCACCTGCCCCAGGGTCTCCAGCACCGCATCGCCAACGATGTCGGGGACAGGCCGCCACCCGCATCCGGCGGAACCGGTCAGGACCTGGCAGCCGCGGCGATGCTCCTCCGCGCGATGCCGGAGTCATCAACCACCGAGGGTCGGCGAATCCAGAGAGAGCTCAAGCATCTCCTGGAAGGCGCTGCGGCCCAGCGGGCCGAGAGCTCTGCCTCCCGAAGGCAGGGGTACCCCTCGGAACCTCGTGCCGCGACTTCCCGACTCATGCGGGAAGCCTCGGTCTACACCGGGCGCACGCGCAACACCGCGCATGTGGCCCCGGGCCATCTCGGCGACGAGCACCCTCATCGCGACCGTCGGGCCCGCCTCGACGAAAGGGTGCGCTGAGGCTATCACCCCAGGCGTGGGGGACACTACGACAGCGGGGAGGATCGGAGTCCCTCGCCCGAACCACCCCGGTCCGCAGGTCTTCAGCCGGGCCATTCGGCGGGCGCCGTTTCCGACCCGATTCCGACCCCCGACTACTATCACAAAGTACTCGGGGGAAAGAAGACCAGAATTGTGGCTCGCGGATTACCGCCTGGCCTGTCAACTGGGTGGAACGGACGACGACAACCTCATCATCCGCAACCTCCCCCTGTTCCTCTCCGACACTGCTCGCGCTTGGTTGGAGCACCTGCCTCCGGGGCAGATTTCCAACTGGGAGGATTTGGTCTAAGCTTTCGCCGGCAACTTCCAGGGCACGTACGTGCGCCCCGGGAATTCCTGGGACCTCCGAAGCTGTCGGCAACTGCCGGGAGAGTCTCTTCGGGACTACATCCGGCGGTTCTCGAAGCAGCGCACCGAACTGCCCAACATCACCGATTCCGATGTCATCGGCGCGTTCCTTGCCGGCACCACCTGCCGTGACCTGGTAAGCAAGCTGGGTCGCAAGACCCCCACCAGGGCGAGCGAGCTGATGGACATCGCCACCAAGTTCACCTCCGGCCAGGAGGCGATCGAGGCCATCTTCCGAAAGGACAAGCAGCCCCAGGACCGCCCGTCGGAAGATGCTCCCGAGGCGTCTACTCCGCGCGGCGCCAAGAAGAAAGGCAGGAGGAAGTCGCAAGCGAAGCGCGACGCTGCCGACGCAGACCTTGTCGCCGCCGCCGAGCACAAGAACCCTCGGAAGCCCCCCGGAGGTGCCAACCTTTTCGACAAGATGCTCAAGGAGGCGTGCCCTTACCATCAGGGGCCCGTCAAGCATACCCTCGAGGAGTGCGTCATGCTTCGGCGCCACTTCCACAGGGCCGGGCCACCCGCAGAGGGTGGCAGGGCCCGCGACGACGACAAAAAGGAAGATCACCAAGCAGGAGAGTTCCCCGAGGTCCAGCGACTGCTTCATGATCTGCGGAGGGCATGCGGCGAATGCCTCGGCTCGGCATCGCAAGCGAGAGCGTCGGGAGGTCTACTCGGTGAAGGTGGCGGCGCCAGTCTACCTAGACTGGTCCGACAAGCCCATCACCTTCGACCAGGATGACCACCCCGACCACGTGCCGAGCCCGGGGAAGTACCCGCTCGTCGTCGATCCCATCATCGGCGACGTCAGGCTCACCAAGGTCCTGATGGATGGGGGCAGCTGCCTCAATATCATCTACGCCGAGACCCTCAGGCTCCTGCGCGTCGATCTGTCCTCCGTTCCGAGCAGGCGCTTGCGCCCTTCCACGGGATCATTCCTGGGAAGCGCGTCCAGCCCCTCGGACAGCTCGACCTTCCAGTCTGCTTCGGAACACCCTCCAACTTCCGAAGGGAGACTTTGACATTCGCAGTGGTCGGGTCCCGAGGAACCTACCACGCAGTGTTGGGAAGGCCAGGCTACGCGAAGTTCATGGCCATCCCCAACTACACCTACCTGAAGCTCAAGATGCCGGGCCCCAACGGGGTCATCACCGTCGGCCCCACGTACAAACACGCGTTCGAATGCGATGTGGAGTGCGTGGAGTACGCTGAGGCCCTCGCCGAGTCCGAGGCCCTCATCGCCGACCTGGAAAACCTCTCCCGAGAGGTGCCGGACGTGAAGCGACACGCCGACAACTTCGAGCCAGCGGAGACGGTTAAGGCCGTCCCTCTCGACCCCAGTGGTGACACCTCCAAGCAGATCCGGATCGGTTCCGGGCTCGACCCCAAATAGGAAGCAGTGCTCGTCGACTTTCTCCGCGCAAACGCCGACGTCTTTGCGTGGAGTCCCTCGGACATGCCCGGCATACCGAGGGATGTCGCCGAGCACTCGCTGGATATTCGGGCCGGAGCCCGACCGGTCAGACAGCCTCTGCGCCGATTCGACGAGGAAAGGCGCAGGGTGATAGGCGAGGAGATCCACAAGCTGATGGCAGCAGGGTTCATCAAAGAGGTGTTCCATCCCGAATGGCTTGCCAACCCTGTGCTTGTGTGGAAGAAAGGGGGGAAATGGCGGATGTGTGTAGACTACACTGGTCTCAACAAAGCATGTCCGAAGGTTCCCTACCCTCTACCTCGCATCGATCAAATCGTGGATTCCACTGCTGGGTGCGAAACCCTGTCATTCCTCGATGCCTACTCAGGGTATCATCAAATCAAGATGAAAGAGTCCGACCAGCTCGCGACTTCTTTCATCACGCCCTTCGGCATGTACTGTTATGTCACCATGCCGTTCGGGTTAAGGAACGCGGGTGCAACGTACCAGCGGTGCATGAACCATGTGTTCGGCGAACACATTGGTCGCACGGTCGAGGCCTACGTCGATGACATCGTAGTCAAGACAAGGAAAGCCTCCGACCTTCTCTCCGACCTTGAAGTGACATTCCGGTGTCTCAAGGCGAAGGGCGTCAAGCTCAATCCCGAGAAGTGCGTCTTCGGGGTGCCCCGAGGCATGCTCCTGGGATTCATCGTCTCCGAGCGGGGCATCGAAGCCAACCCGGAGAAGATCGCAGCCATCACCAGCATGGGGCCCATCAAGGACTTAAAAGGTGTACAGAGGGTCATGGGATGTCTCGCGGCTTTGAGCCGTTTCATCTCGCGCCTCGGCGAAAGAGGCCTGCCCCTGTACCGTCTCTTAAGGAAGGCAGAGTGCTTCACTTGGACTCCCGAGGCCGAGGAAGCTCTCGGGAACCTGAAGGCGCTCCTCACCCAGGCGCCCATCTTGGTACCCCCAGCTGACGGAGAAGCCCTCTTGGTCTACGTCACCGCTACCACTCAGGTGGTTAGCGCCGCGATCGTGGTCGAAAGGCAAGAAGAGGGGCATGCATTGCCCATTCAGAGGCCGGTTTACTTCATCAGTGAGGTGCTGTCCGAAACCAAGATCTGCTACCCACAAGTTCAGAAGCTGCTGTATGTAGTGATCCTGACGAGGCGAAAGTTGCGGCATTACTTCGAGTCTCATCCGGTAACTGTGGTGTCATCCTTCCCCCTGGGGGAGATCATCCAGTGCCGAGAGGCCTCGGGACGAATCGCGAAGTGGGCGGTGGAAATTATGGGCGAGACAATCTCGTTCGCCCCTCGGAAGGCCATCAAGTCCCAGGTACTGGCGGACTTCGTAGCCGAATGGGTCGACACACAGTTGCCGATGGCTCCGATCCAACCGGAGCTCTGGACCATGTTTTTCGACGGGTCGCTGATGAAGACGGGAGCCGGCGCAGGCCTGCTTTTCGTCTCACCCCTCGGGAAACATCTGCGCTACGTGCTACGCCTCCATTTCCCGGCGTCCAACAATGTGGCTGAGTACGAAGCTCTGATCAACGGGTTGCGAATCGCCATCGAGCTAGGGGTCCGACGCCTCGACGCTCGCGGCGACTCGCAGCTCGTCATCGACCAAGTCATGAAGAACTCCCACTGCCGCGACCCGAAGATGGAGGCCTACTGTGATGAGGTTCGACGCCTGGAAGACAAGTTCTACGGGCTCGAACTTAGCCACATCGCCCAGCGCTACAACGAGACTGCGGACGAGCTGGCAAAGATAGCCTCGGGGCGAACGACGGTTCCCCCGGACGTCTTCTCCCGGGATCTGCACCAACCCTCGGTCAAGGTCAGCGACGCGCCCGAGCCCGAGGCGCCCTCGGCCCCGTCCGAGGGGACCTCGGTCCAGCCCGAGCCATCCTCGGTTCAACCCGAGGATCCCTCGGCCCCCGAGGACGAGGCGCTGCGCATTGAAGAGGAGCGGAGCGGGGTCGCGCCTGATCGAGATTGGCAGGCCCCGTACCTGCAATATCTCCACCGAGGAGAGCTACCCCTCGACCAGGCCGAGGCACGGCGGGTAGCGCGACGAGCCAAGTCGTTCGTCTTACTGGGCGATGACAAGGAGCTTTACCACCGCAGCCCCTCGGGCATCCTCCAGCGGTGCATCTCCATCGCCGAAGGTCAGGAGCTCCTGCAAGAGATACACTCGGGGGGCTTGCGGCCATCACGCAGCGCCTCGAGCCCTTGTCGGGAACGCTTTTCGGCAAGGCTTCTACTGGCCGACGGCGGTGGCTGACGCCACTAGAATTATCCGCACCTGCGAAGGGTGCCAATTCTATGCGAAGCAGACCCACCTGCCCGCTCAGGCTCTGCAGACGATACCCATCACCTGGCCCTTCGCTGTGTGGGGTCTGGACCTCGTCGGCCCTCTGCAGAAGGCGCCCGGGGGCTACACGCACCTGCTGGTCGCCGTCGACAAATTCTCCAAGTGGATCGAGGTCCGACCCCTGAACAGCATCAGGTCTGAGCAGGCGGTGGCGTTCTTCACCTACATCATCCATCGCTTCGGGGTCCCGAACTCCATCATCACCGACAACGGCACCCAGTTCACCGGCAAAAAATTCTTGGATTTTTGCGAGGACCACAACATCCGGGTAGACTGGGCTGCCGTAGCTCATCCCATGTCGAATGGGCAAGTAGAGCGTGCCAACGGCATGATTCTACAAGGGCTCAAGCCTCGGATTTACAATGACCTCAACAAGTTCGGCAAGTGATGGATGAAGGAGCTCCCCTCGGTGGTCTGGAGCCTGAGGACGACGCCGAGCCGAGCCACGGGTTTTACGCCGTTCTTCCTAGTCTACGGGGCCGAGGCCGTCTTGCCCACGGACCTGGAATACGGCTCCCCGAGGATGAGAGCCTACGACGATCAAAGCAACCAAGCTAGCCGAGAGGACTCGCTGGACCAGCTGGAAGAGGCTCGGGACAGGGCCTTGCTACACTCGGCGCGGTATCAGCAGTCCCTAGCGACGCTATCACGCCCGAGGGGTCCGACCCCGAGACCTCCAGGTGGGCGACCTGGTGCTTCGGCTGCGGCAAGACGCCCGAGGGAGGCACAAGCTCACGCCCCCCTGGGAAGGGCCGTTCGTCATCGCCAAAGTTCTGAAGCCCGGAACGTACAAGCTGGCTAACAGTCAAGGCGAGGTCTACGGCAACGCTTGGAACATCCAACAGCTACGTCGCTTCTACCCTTAAGATGTTTCCAAGTTGTTCATATACCTCGCACCCACGCAAAGTTTAGTCAACAAGGAAGGGTCGGCCTCGCCTCGGCAAAGCCCGACCCTCCCTCGGGGGCTAAAAGGGGGGAAACCCCCTCTGCATCAAAATTTTCCCCTGAAAAAAGGATCTCTTTTACCAGAATACCTTTCGTGCTTTTTGACTACTTCGAAAAGCGGGTCCTGGAAACGACGGAGTACGCGTAAGCAACCAAGGCTGACCGAGCCGAGGGACTCTTACGCCTCCGGGATACGGATACCTCACTCATCACCTTCTGCGATAAGTAACTCGCGTTCGGATAAGGTGACCCCGCGGATCGAACAAGTCCCTACGTTCGGAAGCCCTTCTAGTCGAAGCGATTCTTCGAGTCTTCTCGACCAAGTCGGTGATAGGGCCTCATGGACGAGTAAAAGTGCGCGTAAGCGGCAAGGCCGACCGAGCCGAGGGACTCCCACGCCTCCGGGATACGGATACCTCACTCCTCACCTTCCGCGAGAAGCAACTTTCGCTCGGACAAGCGTCCCTGTTACCGACGAAAAGTCAAGATACTCGAAACAAGAGGAAGAGAGACGCAGCTTTAACACGCAACAAGGGTGCGTGTTCCGGCCTCGACGGCCGCACAAAGCACACACGACAAGACAATCTGATCCTGCAGGCTCGGGTCTTGACGCTGGAAGGGGGCAGCAACGCCCTCGGCGTCGACGGCGCCTCCGGCGAGGCCCGACCTAGCCTCGGACGGCGACGCGGTCCGAGGGTCTCTGCTCCGAAGACGACGTCATCACCACGCCCGAGCAATCACTGTCAGGGACTTCTCCGAGAACCCGGCCCGAGCAGGCGGCTCAGCCGGTCACCCCTGGGGCCTCGGCCCACCATCTTCCGAGGGCGCCAGCCCGGTCCGAAGCCTCGGCTGATCAACTCCGACGTCGATCCAGCCAACGGACAACCTGGCTAGGTTCCGGCCAACCAGGTTTTATTCTCGAGCCAACTCCGCCTCTGCTCATGCTGATATCGCTACCCCTGGCCTCGGCTCGACGAAGAGCGGCCGAGGGGTCTCTTTAACTAAGATAGAGGAGCCTCGGACAGCAGGGCCGACCGAGCCGAGGGACTCCTACGCCTCCGGGATACGGATACCTCACTCGTCACCTTGACACGGGGCGACTCATGCTTGGTGAAGCGGTTCAGACAAACAACAGGCGAGTCTTAAGTGCTCAAAAATGAGGAAAAAACACGGCTCCGTGCCGAAGTTACATACATGTTCAGGCCCCGAAAGCCGAAATGAACGAAAAACCCGGCACTCGAAGTGCCATTACAAGAGGAACTCCGGTTCCCCCCCCCCCCCGCAGGTACGAAGGCCTGCGGGGCTGCAGAAGACTGACGGGCGACTCGCCGCCGCCCGCTCTGGCCACGGCGACGACGGCCCCCACTCCGGACGACCGAACTGCAGCAGCGCAGGCCTCGGGGTAGGCGCCGCTGCAGCCTTGCCCTCGCCCACGCCGACGCTCGAGGGGCGAGGACAAGTACAAAGAGCCGGAGGCCTGAAGTGCGGATGGTGGCGGTAATCCCGTCGGTGACGGGGACTTCTCGAACCGCCTCCGCCTCGGCACCGACGGCAGAAGCCATCAGCCTAGCGGCAGATCCCCACTCAAATCCTCCCAGATGAGTGGGACACCGGCCCCCGCGTAAAGGCGCCGCCCTGGTGCAAAGGCAGGACCACCCCAGAACACGAACGTCGCCCTAGCTGCGCGCGGCGTCTAGGGTGGACCTCCCGTGTACACGGCGCGGCAGCCGCCCCCCAGCAGAAGGGGCTGCCGGAGCCGAGCCAGCGGACCCGACACGCTGGAGGTGACGACGTCCGCCGCCGATCCACCCCACGCTGTCGAAGTCCGGGCCGCCCGCAGGGCCAGTGAGCGCCCTCTCCCTTGAACGTCGTGGGAGAGGATGGCCCACGGACCCGTGCGGGAGGCAGAGCGCCGGCTCAGTCCGGCACCCACCCCAGCGAGGATGATGAACATCCTTGAAGCTGAGGGTGGGGCCTAGATCGCAGTCCGGTTCGCCCCTCCCCACCCGGGAGCTGGTGGTCACCAGTCTCGGGTGACCCCCAGCGGAGGGGAGCAACCGGGCTGCATGATGAAAATCCTTGAAGCCGAACGATGGCTGAAAGGTACCAACTCCCACGGGGTTGCTTTCCTCCAACGATGAGGCGAAAAGACGGCGGTTTCCCCCATTCGGGGGCTTGAAAGCTGGAAAGACACGAGGCATAAGGGAGGAAGAAGGCGTGGTCGCCTTACGGAAGGGGTCACCCTCCTTTTAAAGGCGACTCTCCCTGCTTGCGCCCCCAACCGTCGCGGGCCGAGTCTTCTCCAGCACGCCTCCAAAGCCCTCCCTTGTGGCGCAGGGGCTGGGTCCCGCATGTCATACAAGATCGGCTCCGAGCAGAAGAAGCCAAACCGCCGCGCACGGCGCACTGCAACCACCCAGCAGTTACAAGCGGCCCTCCGCTTTGGCCCAGGCCAACGGGCAAAAGGGGCAGGCAGCCATGCAGACGGCATGCGACCCCGCCAAGTGGCCGCGCCTCTCCGACTCCTAACCTGCCAGCGCGGAGGCCTAAGCCCACGCGTCGCGCGACCGGCGCGCTGGGTGCTGCATGCAAGCAACTACACCACTTGCGCCACCACCGCGCCTCCTCGATTGCGGAACCGATACCGCGACCCGAGGTGACCCGGCGCACGACCCGGCAGCGCCAGCCTGACGCAGCAGTCAAACGCGATCAAAAGTGGGCCGGCAGTAATGACGGTGGCAGGCGCGCGGGAGCAGCGGACGCGCCGTCAGCCAAGCTCACGTCCCATCCGGAGGCAGCAAGAGAACCCCCTCTCACGGTGTGAAGACGACGCGCCCGTGACTCGTCCCTCGAACGGCTCGCGCACGCGCAACGGCGGCCTCGCCAACTACTCACCCCGGCGCATTAACTCTATGGCTGAACAGGAGGCGCTTCTGGCAGGAGCAGCTGGCGACGTTTCGCCTTCGCCAAAACGACCACACCAAAAAAGGTACGCCACGTCGTTCAAATTCATATCCTTTTTTTCCCTTTTTTCTCTTTCTCTATCTCTTGCAACAGGGACCGGGAAAGGGAATACCCCCAAAGGGATCCTTCCCCGTGAAGGAATTAGGCTCCGAGCCTCCTTACTGATCAGGAGTTCGAAGGCTGGCCCCCCGAAGGGTTCAACAGCCGCCTCAGATCGCGTGGGCCCGACACCCACTACTGGTCAGAGGTTCGAAGGTCGGCCTCCCGAAAGGTTCCACGATCCGCCTCAGGCTACTCGGGCTCCGCGCCCATTACTGATCAGGGGTTCGAAGGCTGGCCCCCCGAAGGGTTCACAGTCGCCTCAGACACCGAGCAAGGGATGACCAGGGGTACGTTCGATACATAACCAAGGCTCGGGCTGCGCTCCCGAGGTACCCTAGGACATTTCCGAGACCAGCGGGAACGATCCTGTAACGGAATCCCATCGGAGGGAGGCATCGAGCCCTCGGACCCCGTCGCCAGGGGACCGGGTCCGGCAGATCACCCGCAGGTACTTTTGGGCAGTGCCTCCGGGCCCCTAGCTGACCCCCAACGAACGGGGCACGGACGTCCACTCGGATTACCCGATTGCAGCTCACCGGAGACACCATGTTCGGTGCCCATCGAGGGTAACATGGCGCTCTCCCCCCTCCTCCTTGCGGAAAGGCGACGTAGGGGCGTATGTAAAAAAGCCGAGTCTGTCCCTGATCGCCCTCTCGCCCTGTGCGGAGGCTCGAGGGGCTGCTCTCGCAAACCCGGCTCCGGCCAAACCATTGACAGCGTCAACATACCAGCCCGAGAACTTGGGCCCCGACAGTGCACCCAGGCTACGGCCTGTTCGCATGAGGGAACCGCCAGACCAGCCGAAGCATTACGCAAGGCATTAAGACCTCGAAGGAGCGAAATCACTCCTCCAAGGCCTCGGGGGCTACACCCGGCGGGTGCGCTCGCGCGCACCCACCGGAACAAAATGCAACCGAGGAAGGCTGGTCCCCTTGCAAAAAAGTGCGACGAAAGCCTCCAAGCGAGTGCTAACACTCCCTTCGAGGCTCGGGGGCTACTGTCGGGGACCATAATTAGGGGTACCCTCAAGACGCCTAATTCTCAGCTGGTAACCCCCATCAGCATAAAGCTGCAGAGGCCTGATGGGTTTGATTAAGTCAGGGATCAGTCCATACGAGCGACTCGATCGCGCCTCGCCCGAGCCTAGCCTCGGGCAAGGGCAGCCGACCCTGAGGTGTTTCCTGTCTCGCCCGAGGCCCCCTTTTTTGCGGCAGACGCATCTCCGGCTCGCCCGAGGCCTTGCCTTCGTTAAGAAGCAACCCTGACTAAATCACCGCGCCGACCGACCGAGTCGCAGGGACATTTAACGCAAAGAGTGAGGCTGACGGGCAGCCAAGCCTTGCCAAAGGCCCCGGAAGACGGCGAACTCCGCTCCGCCCGACCCAGGGCTCGGACTAGGGCTAGGGCCCCGGAAGACAGCGAACTCCGCTCCGCCCGACCCAGGGCTCGGACTCGGGCTAAGGCCCCGGAAGACGGCGAACTCCGCTCCGCCCGACCCAGGGCTCGGACTCGGGCTAAAGCCCCGGAAGACGGCGAACTCCGCTCCGCCCGACCCAGGGCTCGGACTCGGGCTAAGACCCCGGAAGACGGCGAACTCCGCTCCGCCCGACCCAGGGCTCGGACTCGGGCTAAAGCCCCAGAAGACGACGAACTCCGCTCCGCCCGACCCAGGGCTCGGACTCCGCCCCGGCCTCTGCCGAACGACCTCCGCCTCGCCCGACCCAGGGGCTCGGGCTCGGCCTCGGCCATGCAGGACAGACTCGACTTCGGCTTCGGAGGAGCCTCCACGTCGCCCGACCTAGGGCACAAGACCGCCACGTCAACAGGAAGCGCCATCATCACCCTACCCCGAGCCGACTTGGGCCGCAGAGAACAAGACCGGCGTCCCATCTGGCTAGCTCCGCCAGATAGGCAATGATGGCGCCCCGCTAGGCCCATGACGATGGCGGCTCTCAGCTCCCTTACGAAAGCAGGGGGACGTCAGCAAGGGCCCTACCACTTCAACAGCTGTCCCGTCCACCAGGCTCCGTTGCTCCACCGACAGCCACGACACCACACCAGCTGGGTGCCAAGATCTCTCCGGTTGCCACCTTGGCATGTACTTAGGGCACTAGCTCTCCCCCGCTAGACACGTAGCACCTTGCTACACCCCCATTTGTACACCTGGATCCTCTCCTTACGCCTATAAAAGGAAGGACCAGGGCCTTCTTAGAGAAGGTTGGCCTCGCGGGAACGAGGGCAGGGGCAGGCGCTCTCTTGGGGCCGCTCGCTCCCCTCACCCGCGCGGACGCTTGTAACCCCCTACTGCAAGCGCACCCGACCTGGGCGCGGGACGAACACGAAGGCCGCGGGATCTCCGCCTCCCTCATCACGACCCGGCTCCGGCCACCTCGCTCTCTCCCCCCTTCGCGCTCCGCCCACGCGCTCGACCCATCTGGGCTGGGGCACGCGGCACACTCACTCGTCGGCTCAGGGACCCCCCGGTCTCGAAACGCCGACAGTAATGGCAGAATCGGAAATCGTAGCATGTGCTCGTGGCTTTCAAGATGTATTAAATTACTGGTGAACTGTCATCACTCTCACTTTTCGTTTTAATATTTCTCGTCAGTTTGGTATACTTGCACTGTTAATGTGGGCTGGTGACATGCACGTAAATCGCAATAGTGAATTAGTGCCAGAATAAAATTTGATCGGGTAGAATAGTGAAGTCTAGTACGTCGCTCGTCACGTATTTAGTGTTATGCGCGGACCGGGAAAAGTCGTTGATTTCGTGGATTCAAGTAGGATTTTAGTATGGCGAGTCGATTTGTTATTCCTGTTGGTCGCATTGTGTGATAGATTAAATAAATATGTGTGGTACGAAATAAAATTAAAATAGTTCCTTGTAAGCAAAATGGTATACTTAATAATGCAAGGGATAAGTTTAGCATTTAATTAATTAGCTGATGAGTTGTGTTTAGGCTAATTATGTTTAATGTGTATAGTTGGTTGTTCGTGATGTTTGCGTTAGGTTCGTTTAATTTAGAGAAGCGTAATTATTGCGCTTAGTGATAGGTCGATAACTAGTGTTTCCGTATAAAATGGTACAGCGTCTCGCCGCTAGGTGTTTAATTCGCTGTCGTGTAGCATTATTTAGGTTTATGATATTCCTGTTTATGTGCATTCATGTGCATTATGCAAATCATTTAGGTACGATAACTAACCACGTGATGCAGAGGACCAGAACTGAGTCGGCCACAAGATGCTGGAAAGCGTGAGCTTCTCCGCAAGATAATGTTGATGGATTAACCCGAAGATAGATGGACGAAGCAAGTATCGGAACAACGGCTGATCGTCAAGTGATCGTCGGCTAACAAACACTAACGTAGTGTTTATTTCAGGCAAGCCCCGGTGCATGCAACCCTTCCTTGTGTTTTTAAATTATTTTTAAACACTTTAAGTCTAGTGAATGTGCATTAGGTTTATAGGAGTTGCTTGGAAACCCTTTGATGCATTGGCTACCTTGAAATCCATTCCTTTTATAGATACTTCTGGCGAAGTATCAAAATATGATTTACAAAAAAATGCTTAGCCCTGCTTTTAAGCAGATAGAGTTTGTCCTTTGCACTTATGCCTAGCTTAGGTTTATCCTGAGGAAGGATGGCTTCTACCTGCAAGAATATTTTCATTGGGAGCATGGTGGGATCTTACTGCAAAGTTCCCTATAATGCTCTTTTCATTCTTAGGAACACAAAACAATCCTAAAGATGGAAGTACTTAAATCAGGACTTGGGCTAGGAACAGGTGATGCTCCACCCAGGTTAATTAAGGATTGGATGCGTATGTAGGCCTGTATGATCAAGGACTATCTTAACTGGCCACATGCCCTAGATATGGATAGGGTAAGCCTGAACCCGGCTATTCCATACATGAAAAGACAACCGCGCACTGGGCGTGGGAGATGGTGGGAGTAGCGTGTACCCTCCTGGCTGGAGGCTGGATGGAGGAGTACTGTGCTCCCGGGTAGCGCGGACCGGTTCACGTTGTGGAGGATCTATGGGAACGGTTGACATATGCAAGGGTTAAGTGCTACATATGTCGTGTGGTTAGACATCCTTAGCTGAGTAAATCGATTCGGATCGTCGTTATATCCCCGAACAGTAGAGACGATCACTGACCTGCAACCTTGGTCAGTATGTAAACATTATGAGTAAAAATGATGTTGTATTGATGAGATGGTGAAATTAGACTAGGTGCAACTAGAGTCTATTAATATTCAATCTGGCGTTAAAATATTGAAAGTAAGGACTCACTTTAGTAAGCTATTTCTGCAAAGGTATCTAAGTTGATTCTTGCTAAGAGCCTCTCCTTGATTCTTAAATCCAACATATCCTTGAGAGTCTTTTTCCTTAGTCGGGTAAGACTTGCGAAAGTACACTTCGTACTCAGGGCTTTGTCCCATGTTGTTTGAGGTGAAGAGCCTACGGAGCTTTGCTACTTTTGTGCAAAGGTGGTTCCCAAGCAGGAGGAAGAACCGAAAATAGAAGTGTGTTGCTGTGGATGGTGCTAAGTGCCGGTGGGCTCGGCCTTCTTATACGTCTAAGTACCTCTTCTATACCTCTTATTGAGGATGGTCACTTAAGCTAGCATATATTTCAAAACTATAATACTTTATAACAGTTCAAAGTTATTTCTCTGAATCACTTTTGTAATCACTCCGATCATGTACATTGTAAAACTTGATGTAACTTGTAAAATTTGGTAATAAGATTTCCGCTGCAAAATGTTGTTGTGTGATTTATGTTTACTCAATCCTGTGGTCCTGGTTGTAAGTGGTTTATCCGAGGTCCTTGGGGCACTCGGACAGATCCTGTATGTTATCTGGTGCACATGCATAGCCATTTGAGGTCTTTGAGACAAGGGCAGGTGCATGTGGGCCCAATAACTTGGGAGGTTCTGCCACAGCTGGTATCGGAGCAAGATTAAGTATTTACAGTCACATACATATTTTCAAAACAAAATTTTTGGTTTTAGAAAACCTATTTTCAACTAAACACATTATTTGGCTTTGAAAAACAGTTTTGAAAAACTATAATGCTAGCGCCATCCTCTATTAAGCCCTAAACTAAGGAGTATCAGGTGGCTTATTTGAAAACCTTAACCCACAACCGAGGGTATTGCATACATGTGTAATGTTATTTTTGAGGCCATTTAGTTTTGAATGGATCGACGTTCAGGTAAGGTGAGATGTGAGAGCATGACCGAACAAACTGTCGGTCTAGGGGAGAGTATAAAAGGCGCTTGATTATATACATGTTCTACATATGTATATATGAAGGTTGCGATGTGGAGTAATTACTTTTCTGGGAATTCAGTACCCCATGGATGTTTATGAGTATACAAACATGGGAATACTGAGAAGTGTAATGTATTTGCAACGACGCACCTACGCTCAGGTAAGAAGGTGAGTTACCATAATGAGTTGCCCTATGGTTAAAGTGTGGCAACGGTGCCTATGCGTGGCTCGGCGCTTAATGATGGGCTGGCCTCCATATAGAAATATATGGAGTTAAACTATGATAAACTGTCATGTGTGAAATGCATCATTGGAAACTGGGTTGTGATGGATTTTTCTGCAGGTACACTAACTTCGAATCCGTATGTGTAGCTGACGACTAGAAAAATACCGTGAGAGTCGCAAGTATGCCACCGATATAGAACGTTATTGCCACATTAGATTGGCAAAAAAATAGTGAGGACGAATAAGACGAGCATACATCCTGATTGTTGCATTGTGTTTGTCACCTATACATCCAAAATGCTCCTCTCATCTATATTCTAGTAAACAGTGATAGTGGATAATGTGGTGTAATGATGTATTATAAACTTCGATGAAATAGCTGTCCTCCATTCTTTAGGTGATATGTTTAGGTGTTATACGTGTTTACTCTTATGCTTGTGTGTTGATAGAATGCTAGTGACTTGTTTGGTTAAACACAAAATTAGGATATGTTCTTATTTAGGTAACCATGACCTAAAGTTGAATTTTCCATTATCACTCCATGACCAAACACATACAAATAAATGCTTAGAAAATTTCTTTGCTGGACCTAAAGTGTACTCAGGCTTAAAATAAGAATCTTGAGTCATATTTCCATCTTAGACCATGCCCTTGTTCAATTGGCACAAGCTGATGTCCCTTATCTAGTTTGCCTGTTCTTAAGAATCGCCATGTTGCTTTATCAACCTAACCTAGGAAGACATGTCTGATCAATTTCTTTAGTTTGATGCATTTGGTTTCTTCATATCTATCGAAGGCATACCAACTTAATCTTATGATTGTTTTCCCTCCGTATCTAATTAGATACTAATCCTTGACTTGTGATCTTTGCGATGGGCATAGAAATATGCTTGGGGCTGAATTAACAGTCTCCCATCGTACTCCTTTCATCAAGTTTAGGCTATGGCCATGTCTTGTTCATTTCATCGGGCCATGATCTATTTGACTCTCTACTTGTAACCGTTTTGACAGGTAGAGTCTCTTTGTATATTGTCACCCTTGCTCAACCTATTGGTGTGGCGCGAGATTTCTTATTGGTTATGTCTGGTAATGGCGTTATGACTAAAATTGAAGATGCTGCGCCAAAACCGAGGGCCTCCTGTGGGTATACACACAAGGTTGTGCTGCTCGGTACACGCTAGTATCACAGTTGGTAGTCATAATCCATTATGAGATTATATCAATATGTTACCTCTACACAAATTGTTCTTACCACGTGAGATTCATTATTGGTGCCAGTTTTGTAATGGTGTCATGGTTAAGGACTTATGGTACCGCCGCGAAACTGAGAGCCCCTTATGAATGTACACACAAGGTTATGCTGCTTGGCGCATGCGGGTATTGAAGTCTCTGGCTATGATCCATTATGGAACTACACTGATATTTTATTTTCCGTGGACCTTGCTTTGAAACGATTTCGGTGTTGTTTGTCAAAGTGATCAAGCAACATCTATCATTTTTGCTGGATCAAAAGGGGCATACCACTTTTATGTGGTTTCTTTTCTTTTGATCTTGGTAGTGACTACTCATACAAATTCCCTTTACATCCTTTCTTGTAAAGGTGAAGCCTTGGAGCTTTTTAGTGTTGGAAAACAACTGATTAGCTCTCAAATTGGAGATTGACTTCCCATGCTGCTGAAATATAGGAGTTTGTTCATTCGCTCTCTTATTAATCCCTATATTCCTTAACCAAGTGGATAATTCATCTCGCATGAAGAAACAAAAGAACAACCTGACCAAATGAATTTCTACCCAAATACATGATCTCCTATTAGCAAATGTGAACTCTCAACCCTTGGCTTACCGATGGTACAGAGAGGACCTGCTCAATGTCAAAAGTAGTTCAACAAGTTGGTTTTACTAACTTGTAACTGCCCAATGAACAAAGGTTGAGTTTAGAGATCGTTTTATCGAGTTGTCTAAACTCACTTTTGTACAACCCCTCTAAAGGAAGTACTTATAAGAATCAAGATTAAGTCGGCTAATGACCCCCTAATTATCATTCTAGCCATACCTCGATCGCTTCACGTGTGCTTTTCCAGCATGTGAGATCAAGTCGAGCCATGCCTAGTGCTTGATAACATGGATTAGACGCGAAGTCTGCATCTACAGATTCCATCGCTGGTGATTTTTCGAATATATATAATTTTTCTCGGACTTGGATTCTCTGACTAACACGAGTTAACAGTGATGTTATTCGACATTCACACCCGTCTCATGTGCTATGAATTTACTGTGACCACTTGTTGGTAAACCTCTTTCTATGTGTTTTACCCAAGAGGTTGCAACTGATTCTGTTTGGGAAAAATTGCGTATTTGCCGCTCGCCCAACAGACTCAGATAGTACAGTGTCATCAGAAAAAGCAAACTGCGCACATGGAACCTTATGTGTTCTTCTGGCAGACATTGTCTCTATTGGTCGACATCTCTAAATTAGCTATGGCAATACATGTTATGTCCACTAGAGAAACAACATTTGAGGCGCTCGTCTTCGCTCAGAACTGCCTTATGATTACCGCTGATATGGACGTGGGTTACATGCTTCTCTACTCTTAGAAGTCTTTCGCTTCGAATCTCGGGACGAGATTCTTTTAAGGGGGAAGGGCTGTAACACCCCTGGCGTTTATATTCTGCTCGACAACGAGTATGGATTTAAGCACAATAGCAGTGGATAAAACGGATGCTAAATTTTAATCATCTTCGCCTATCGCGATTTTAATATTGTATCTGTTTCTGTCTATTTAGACTCTTCCTATGTCTTCACGAAATTTGGAACATAATTATTCCAAAAATTTGCGAGTCCTGTGCCTAATTAAAATCTATCGAGTTTGGTGCCGTTTTCATTTCGATAATCTAAACAGCTAAAAAGGGTTCATGAAGCTTTTCGATTATCGAATCTTCATCGCTCGCGAATTTTGAACTATTCGAATCACGCGCGTAAGTGAATACGAAAATCAGAAGACTTATGATTTTATGAACAATTTGGAGCCTGCGCTATCCGAACAGAACGATGCGCCAGCTAATTAAGTGAATCGTTCCTCTCAGCATGTGATCGTTGGCGTTAGATCAAATGATCGATCACTGGTGAGGATCGTAAAAATTAGACGGAACTAAATAACAGTCTCTCTGTCTTAATCTGTTTCGTCTGTCGTGAGTTCGACATCATTTTTATTTATCCGGGCTCTTCCTAAATTTTCGTGATGTTCGGAACATAATTGTTCCGAAAATTAGTGCGTCCGGTGGTTATTTAAAATTCATCGCTCGCACAAATACGAATTTGGAAATTTAGTCCGGTCCTCTGATTTCATCCCAAACAGATTCAATGGAACTCGACAACTAAAGTCTTTGGTGCAAAATAATTAGGATCATGCGTTGTCCGAAAGAAATCTTGTGCGAGGTTGATAATCATGAGTTATTTGGTAGTAAATCGTTCAAAGCAGATAAAGGTAAGTAGAGCCGAACTCGAATAAGCGCTAATCGGTTTGGCTTCAACGAAATCAGTCGTAGATTAAAATATCAAAGTCAAAATTGTCTTGATCCCGATGATTTATATCTCACTCAAACCTTAATTCTTGGACTAAGATTTATATTCATATTCATATTTTCGTTTTCGAAAAGAAAGAGAAGAAAAACAAAAAAAAATATCTCTAGAGAATATTCCACCGAACACCTGATGTTTTACTTCTTCACGCGCTCCCGTCGTTATCCTCTCCTCAGTTAGCTTCTAAGCGCTCATCTCCCGGGAGAAAAAAATCCCACCGCCGTTCCCTCTCTCGGTCTCGGATATTTACCTGGACAGCGTTCGGATTTCTCGTTCTCAGTCTCCCTCTCCTTGATATTCTCCCTCGCGGCGTCTCCAGTTCTCTCTAGCTCCATCCATGGCGTATTAGAGCCCTAGCTCGGCCTCTAGCTACCTACGCGCATCCTCTCCTGCGACCTTCCCCACCTTCCTTTCTTCCAGCTCGCGCAAGTCTTATGCGTGGCCTCATGCTCGCCGGTCGTGCAGCTCACCCATGCCGCCCAGCCACCCTTCCCTCTGCTCCTTCCTCTCATCTCCGTCCCTAGCTCGCCGGCCGGCCGCTCGACCCTATCAGTCCCTGCGTGTCATGCGCTGCTCCCTGGTGCTCGGCCTGCTTCTCAGCTCACCTAGCCGGAGTGTCCTGCTCGCCCTCCTGTTTTGCGCTCCCTCGCTGTCCACGCCGTCGAAGCTCCCCGAGCCGTGCTTTCCTCTGTCCGGACCACTAGCATCCAATTCCAATCTTCTCGCCAATGAAGTATAGTCGTCGCGTCTTGCGTCCTCGCCGCATCCGTGAAGCTGTCATGGAGTTGCGGTCGTTTCTCTTTGCGTCGTGTGCACAGCACGCCGTCATTTTCGTGTTTTTGGCAAGCCCCTGCGTGTGCTCGTGCTCGCCATCCCCTGCTCAACCTAATCGTCGAGCTTCGCCTTGCCGGTCGTCGTTCTTCGCTTAGCAAGGTTTCGTTCTAAATTGCGCCGCACTTCAAGTTCGCGTCCTTGGCGGACTCGCACCCTCCGTGTCGTGTCTGCTCGTCCATGCTGTCGGCCCGTACGGACACGAGTCTCGCTAGAGTCGCGCTGCCGTCGATGCAACGCGTGATTGGCTCTCTGCTCTGCCCAACTCGTCAACATCCCTTGTGTCGTCGAAAAAAATCCTGAGAGTTTGGATAAAGCAGCAAATCCCGTGTGGTGCTCACCACGTGCTCGACGTAATGGCAGAATCAGAAATCGTAGTTGTGCTCGTGGCTTTCAAGACGGATTAAATTACTGGTGAGCTGTCATCGCTCTTGCTTTTCATTTTAATATTTCTCTTTAGTTTGGTATACTTGCGCTGTTAACGTGGGCCAGTGTCATGCGCGTAAATTGTAGTAGTGAATTAGTGCCAGAATAAAATTTGATCAGGTAGAATAGTGAAGTCTAGTACGTCGCTCATCACGTATTTAGTGTTATGCGCGGACCGAGAAGCGTCGTTGATTTCGTGGATTCAAGTAGGATTTTAGTATGGCGAGTCAATTTGTTATTCCTGTTGGTCGCATTGTGTGATATATTAAATAAATATGTGTGGTACGAAATAAAATTAAAATAGTTCTTTGTAAGCAAAATGGTATACTTAATAATGCAAGGGATAAGTTTAGCATTTAATTAATTAGCTGATGAGTTGTGTTTAGGCTAATTATGTTTAATGTGTATAGTTGGTTGTTCGTGATGTTTGTGTTAGGTTCGTTTCATTTAGAGAAGCGTAATTATTGCGCTTAGTCATAGGTCGATAACTAGTGTTTTCGTATAAAATGGTACAGCGCCTCGCCGCAAGGTGTTTAATTCGCTGTCGTGTAGCATTATTTAGGTTTATGATATTCCTGTTTATGTGCATTCATGTGCATTATGCAAATTATTTAGGTACGATAACTAATCACGTGATGCGGAGGACCAGAACTGAGTCGGCCATAAGATGCTGGAAAGCGTGAGCTTCTCCGCAAGATAATGTTGATGGATTAACCCAAAGATAGATGGACGAAGCAAGTATCGGAACAACGGCTGATCGTCAAGTGATCGTCGGCTAACAAACACTAACGTAGTGTTTATTCCAGGCAAGCCCCAGTGCATGCAACCCCTTCCTTGTGTTTTTAAATTATTTTTACACACTTTAAGTCTAGTGAATGTGCATTAGGTTTATAGGAGTTGCTTGGAAACCCTTTGATGCATTGGCTACCTTGAAATCCATTCCTTTTATAGATACTTCTGGCGAAGTATCAAAATATGATTTACAAAAAAATGCTTAGCCCTGCTTTTAAGCAGATAGAGTTTGTCCTTTGCACTTATGCCTAGCTCAGGTTTATCTTGAGGAAGGATGGCTTCTACCTGCAAGAATATTTTCATTGGGAGCATGGTGGGATCTTACTACAAAGTTCCCTATAACGCTCTTTTCATCCTTAGGAACACAAAACAATCCTAAGGATGGAAGTACTTAAATCGGGACTTGGGCTAGGAACAGGTGATGCTCCACCTATGTTAATTAAGGATTGGATGCGTATGTAGGCCTGTATGATCACGGACTATCTTAATTGGCCACATGCCCTGGATATGGGACAGGGTAAGCTTGAACCCGGCTATTCCATACGTGAAAAGACAACCGCGCACTGGGCGTGGGAGATGGTGGGAGTAGTGTGTACCCTCCTGGCTGGAGGCTGGATGGAGGAGTACTGTGCTCCCGGGTAGTGCGGACCGGTTCACGTTGTGGAGGATCTGTGGGAATGGTTGACATATGCAAGGGTTAAGTGCTACATATGTCGTGTGGTTAGAGATCCTCAGCTGAGTAAATCGATTCGGATCGCCGTTATATCCTCGTACAGTGGAGACTTGATCACTGACCTGCAACCTTGGTCAGGATGTAAACATTATGAGTAAAAATGATATTGTATTGATGAGATGGTGAAATTAGACTTGGTGCAACCAGAGTCTATTAATATTCAATCCAGCGTTAACATATTGAAAGTAAGGACTCACTTTAGTAAGCTGTTTCTGCAAAAGTATCTAAGTTGATTCTTGCTAAGAGCCTCTCCTTGATTCCTAAATCCAGCATATCCTTGAGAGTATTTTTCCTTAGTCGGGTAAGACTTGCGAAAGTACACTTCATACTCAGGGCTTTGTCCCATGTTGTTTCAGGTGAAGAGCCTATGGAGCTTTGCTACTTTTGTGCAAAGGTGGTTCCCAAGCAGGAGGAAGAACCAAAAATAGAAGTGTGTTGCTGTGGATGGTGCTAATTGCCGGTGGGCTCGACCTTCTTATAAGTCTAAGTACCTCTTCTATACCTCTTATTGAGGATGGTCACTTAAGCTAGCATATATTTCAAAACTATAATAATTTATAACAGTTCAAAGTTATTTCTCTGAATCACTTTTGTAATCACTCCGATCATGTACATTGTAAAACTTGATGTAACTTGTAAAATTTGGTAATAAGATTTCTGTTGCAAAATGTTGGTGTGTGATTTGTGTTTACTCAATCCTGCGGTCCTGGTTGTAAGTGGTTTATCCGAGGTTCTTGGGGCACTCGGACAGATCCTGTTGAGTTATCTGGTGCACATACATAGCCGTCTGAGGTCTTTGAGTCAAGGGCAGGTGCATGTGGGCTCAATAACTTGGGAGGTTCTGCCACAATATGCTCGCCGCGAACCCTGCCGCGACCCGCTACAAACCCCGCCCACACGACCGCCCGCCCGCCCGCCGTGAATTCCCTCCCGCAACGCCCACGGCGAATCACGCCGCGCGAACCGCCCGCCCACCCTGCACGCCCGCCGCGACCGCCACAATCCGCCCGCACGCCGCCAGCCATGTCGTGACAGCTCCGCGAAATCTGTCGTCGCCGCGAACGCCCGCATGCCCCGCACGCCCTCGTGCGGTTCGCCATGACCTCAATACCCAGCGCGCAGCCTCGAGCAATCCGCCAAACAACCGCCACGAAGGTGCCAACATGATCTCCATACAAGCCACAAACAACTGCACCTGCTCAATCCCTTGATCAATCCCCTGCTCGATCCCGGGACCCTTCATTTCCCCGCCCTGCTCCCTTCATTTCCAAGCCTCCCCCCTTCATTCCCACGCCAGAAATTGGAACTCATTGATTCCACTCGTTCGTGTCCTTCACTTTAGGTCCTGTCCCTCGGTGTGGTCAGTACTCCATACTGTCGGGCAACAAAGCTTACACTTGTTCACTTATTATGACGGTTCACCAGGGCCTCTTTCCTCCTCCCTTTTCTGCTCACTCATAGGGGTCCAGACCCTCACAAAGGGGGAGGGAGTCGACTGAACATCTCAGCCATTAGCAGGAATTTCGCCTGCATCCCGTCCCCAATTCTTGTTCACCCCGGATGAGCGGAAGGCCCTGAAGCTTGAGTTGGGATTATGTTAATGTTAATGCATTGGACTATTTTACAATTTAGTTTTAAATATTTTTCAAATGATAAAAGGTTTTGATGGAGCCAGCCGTATTGAACCGTGAAAGAGTTGCATTGGACAAGAAAAACAGGATGCCTATATAAGTTATATTATAAACAATAGTTAACACAAGATTTCGCTATCAAATTTATGAACGTTATTTAGTCGCATGTTTAATATAGCTTCTGTTTGTTCGACGACTAAAGCGATGAAGATTTTTATGGGCTACAACGGAAGTATAGTATTGTCGCTCGAGTTCAAGTTAAATTCCCGATGGAACCACGTTATCGTGACAGGCAACATTACATTTTGTCTGACATCAATGTAAGACAACACCTCTTTAAGTTTGGTGCTTGTGGCACCTGTTTTTTGGTCTTATTATGTATAAATTATTATGCACTAACATTTTATTAAATAATTTGTATGTCGTCGCAATGCGCGGGCATGAGACTTTATGCATATGTTTTTTTGCATTGAAAATATATTTTCTTCAAGTTTGTGATTGTGCTACATTTTTCTGCTTTTACTTCGACTATATGTCAATGTGCCACAAAAAATATCGTGTTTCATCAACTTATGATGGAGTCCGCTCAATTGTTTCTTGAATATACTTTTTTTAGAACCAAATTGAATTTTACAAGGTGGAATATTGATTGGGAAAAGGTGGGATGCTGACTGGGAAAGCGCTACTCCCTTGTATGAATTGCGCTACTCCCTTGTATGAATTAGTTGGTCGATGATTTTGTTTTCATCCTTTTGGTTTTCTTGACATCAGTTTGTTCATTGGGGAGCACATAGGTGGAATGATGATTAATGTTTCTGCATATTAATGTATTTTATTATAACATGTTGCCATCGTAACAACGTACGGGCATATAGCTAGTCATTTGAATAGGTCAGCTACCACACTCATTTTTAGTGGTGTTCAGATCGCTTGAACATCAGCTGAAGGCCAAATGGAAGTGCTTATCTATTAGAATACCAAGCAAAAACACTATGAATAGAGCAAGTGTATTTCTACAAACTAATACTTGCGTGAGTAACCACTACTGAAAACTTCAATTTAATTTTGTAACAGATTAAACCTCAACTAAACAATCATGTGTGTCTACGTAGTATTCATATTTCATATGACTGGCCAACTAATCTAAAGGAGTGTTCAGATCACTTGAACATCAGTTGAAGGCCAAATGAAAGTGCTTATATCTCAGAATACCAGACAAAACACTATGAATAGAGCAAGTGTATTTCTACGTCATTAATAAAGTTGTTCAGATCTTTTTCGGTAGGGAGTTATATGTGTTTGTGTAGAAGAGTACCAGGCAAAAAAATTTGAATTGTTAATTGTATTTCTACAAACTACTACTTGCGTGAGCAACCATTACTAAAAACTTCAATTTAATTCAATTTAAATATGGCACACATGGGATCACATTTCATGATTCATGGCAGATCAGTGCAAGAAGTAAGAACAATGCAATGTTAAACTTAACAACGCAATCCCTAACTTATCTATAAAATTAAAAGGTGGCATCGACAGCCTACAACTCAAGCAGCTCCAGTTCTCACACAGACACACAACAAAAAATAAGGATTGGGATGTACTTAGGACTCACCGGATGAAATGGAAGGCACGCACACAGGAACTAGACGTTTAGGAGGATGCGAAGAGGATGAGCGGAGGATGAGCGGAGTGTGACTGGATCTACGCAACACTGCCAAAATGGTGTGGATCTCCCAAGATTCCATATTTCCCTCCACCCAGTGTTTCCAAATTGATCATGGAACGACGATCGCTGATCGCGGGCGCAAATCTAGTGCATGTCACCCATCTGGGTTTAGCGGCAGCCGTGGGCGAGATTGGAGATCCCGGATTCGAGGCGGGGCATGGCCAGGAGCGGCAACCACGTCTGGGATTGCCAGTGCATGTCGCCGATGTGGCCTCCCCCGTAGCCGCGTCTGGGATTGGAGATCTCGGATTCAAGTCGAGGCAAAACATGGCCTAGAGCGGCAACTGCGTGCGGGCTTCTGGGGCAAGCGTTCATGTAGCAGATGCGGGTGTAGGGGATCCGAGGCGGGGCATGGCCAGGATTCTGCCGGCACCGTTGTGTGGTAGGCGAGGCATGGTGTGGGCATGGCCGGGTATGCGAGGCGATGTTTGGGCGGCCGGTGCATGATAACTGTACGGGGGAGGCAAGACGAGGGCAGGAGTTACTTGGTGGGCCAGTATGGCAGTGATAGGGAGGTGGGGGCATGGACGCATCGAGCGCCCACAGTCCATGCTTAATTAGTAGTAGGGATAGGGATGAAGGACAAGGGATTGACATCGTGCTTGTTTCACCAAGGAATGCCACTTTTGACTGATCTAGCTAATTAAAAGCTTATTGCACTAATAATCAAGCCAAACATGAAGGTCTCTTATTGAAAGGGAAATGTGTTCTTGGGCCATTTCTAAGTATTTTGGTGATTGAGTGCCAACACAAGTGTCTTTGTGTTAACCTATGTAAAATGGTGGACAAAGTGCAAATCTTGTCAAAAGGTATGTTTCTAGACTTAGTACATTGTTTTATGTACTAATGTATTGTGTCTAAGTGCTGGAAACAGGAGAAATTGAATTGGAAATGAGATGGCTTTGTTCAGCCAAAGTTTGCTCAGTCTGAGTGCACCGGACAGTGTCCGGTGCGCCAGGCTGGCTCTGGCGAACAGGCTGCTCTCAGGACTTCGACAGCGGTGTACGGCTATAATTCACCGGTCTGTCTGGTGGTGCACCGGACTGTCCGGTGAGCCGATCACAGGCGAACTCGTCGCTCTCGGGAGATGATTAACGGCGTACGGCTAAAATTCACCGGTCTGTCCGGTGGTGCACCAGACTGTCCGGTGAGTTAACAGTCAGCCGGGGCAACAGTCGGCCGAGGATTCTGCGCGTGATGCGTGGCCGAGCCAACGGTCACATTGGTGCATCGGACTGTCCGGTGCGCCAACGGCTCTCAATCTGCAACGGTCGGCTTTGCCAAATAAGGAAGGCTATCTGCACCGGACAGTGTCCGGTGGTGCACCGGACTGTCCGGTGCGCCAGTCGACAGAAGGCAAGATCTGCCTTCCAGGATTGCTCTCAACGGCTCCTAGCTTCCTTGGGGCTATAAAAGGGACCCCTTGGCGCATGGAGGAGTACACTAAGCATTCCTTGAGCACTCTTGATCACTCACACTCCATTCTTGCGCACTTGTTCGACATTCTAGTGATTTGAGCTCCGTTCTAGTGTGCTAGTCTCTTGAGCTTAAGTCTGGGTCTTGTGTGTGCGTATTTGCTGTGATCTTTGTGTCTTGTGTGAGTTGCTAATCCCTCCCTTGCTCCGTGCTTCTTTGTGAACTTCAAGTGTAAGGGCGAGAGGCTCCAAGTTGTGGAGATTCCTCGCAAACGGGATTAAGAAAAGCAAAGCAAAACACCGTGTTATTCAAGTGGGTCTTTGGACCGCTTGAGAGGGGTTGATTGCAACCCTCGTCCGTTGGGACGCCACAACGTGGAGTAGGCAAGCGTTAGTCTTGGCCGAACCACGGGATAACCACCGTGCCATCTCTGTGATTGATATCTTTGTGGTTACTGTGTTTTGTTGAGACTCCTCTCTAGCCACTTGGCGATTATTGTGCTAACGCTTAACCAAGTTCTTGTGGCTTAAGTTTCAAGTTTCACAGGATCACCTATTCACCCCGCCCCCTCTAGGTGCTCTCACTTATTCGATTGGGAGCTCTTAGACTATATGGGGGTAAAGCATGTGAAATTATTTAGTGATTCTCAACTTGTTGTCCAATAAATTTTAAGAGAATATTAATGCTAAGATGGTGTTTTCAATTATTATCTCAAAAGGTGTTGGGACATAATACACTCTTTTGATGAATTTGACATTTGACACATATCTAGAGCTGAGAATTCCAAAGCTAATGACTTAGCACAGGAAGCTTCAAGTTATCGAATAACCTAGGGGAAATTCCATGTTTTTGAAAATCTGATAGTCAAAGTTCTACCAGGTCACTAGATTCTGGACCGTCTAAGTGGAAACATCAGACCATCCGCAATAGTATCAAACCATCCCGTCGATGTCACTAGACTGTCTAACACCAACAACAACATCGCCTTGGTTGACTCATCTAATACTACCGCTAATGTGGTTGATTAGAGAATGCCTTTGGTTGCATACCTCTATAATCCACATATTAGGACAAATAAGAATATTCGATGAATGACTTTTAAATATGTTATAATTTGTTGGGACGAAGGCGAACACGCCACCCTTCACTCGTTGTCTTCCACCTCGCATTGCGCAGACGAAGACTGCATCTGCAAGACCCGCTGGATAGGCCAAGGGCGCGGACCAGACGGAGGCCTGTTCGACCCCCTTCGCTCCGATGAGACAAGACGAAGGCCCCACCGAAGACCTGTGGACCTCTCCCACACCACGGAGAGAGGCCCACGTACGGTTCGTCCCACAAAGATGGGCCCCACGTGGACATGTGTGGATTGGGCCGTGTCTGTAATAAAGCATACCATAATGATTGTCTATAACCCCCCCCCCCACTCGTGGGAATATTCTGGGGATAAACTAGGTACTCGAGGGTCTAAATGTCTTTGATAGGGACACGCAGCCCCTTAAGCACCTATAAATACCCCCTCACTGTGCCCAAGCATGGAGAGATGAACGTGGCTTTTAACATCCTGTGTGAGCATTACAAACTCTCTCCCCAATTTCCCTGTTGGATAAACCTATCTTCAAAGGCAGGTTCCAACATTTGGCGCCCACCATTCGTGCGACAAAAAAACAACCCGCGATGGCCCCCAAGAGAGCAACTTCGAAGGCTGCCGCATCCATTAACGACACAGCGAAGGCAGTACTCCTAGCAGAGAAGAAAGGCAAAGCCATCACGGACACCACCCCCTAAGAGGCCTTCGAAGACAACGCTGTCAACAGCAAGAGACAGCGCCAGGATCACCCCACCCCCGACGGCACTGTGCGCACCTGCAGTTCCGAGGGCACACCATAAGCACCACCACCAGGCTTCGCTCCGCCAGAGGGCGAAGACACTATAGAGGATGAAGAAGTCATCGACATCTCGGCTGAAGACCAGCTGAAGCTATGAGTTTTGCGCATCAAAAACAACCACCTGCAGAAGCAGAAAGAAATCCTCGAAGCCAAGCGCCAACGAGTCACCATGCAAGCCAAGGTGCGTCAAATGATACAAGATGAGGAGCAGAGAGCTCAGGAGCTAGAACAAGAGATCACGCTCATGCAAGGCGAAGGCCAATACAACCTGCAACATGGACCCCTCGAGCCGCCAGCGCCTCTCCAGCAATACACTCAAGCCGGAGACCCATTCCAACCAAGCGTGGCCCCTTCATTCCACCAGCTGTCGCTTTCCAGGGGATCAACTATCTCGACGAGCGAAGTCCTCTGGCTCCACAGCTCCAAGCATCACCCTGGCCCACCAACTTCAGGGCCAGTACTTACCCCAAATACAATGGCAGCACCAACCCGGCTCAGTACATCATGAGCTACCAGGTCACTGTCACATCATCCGGAGGGGACGATGCCACCATGGCCAAGTCCTTCATCATCGCACTCAAAGGCTCGGCCTTGACTTGGTACACCAGGTTACCGCCACTGTCCATCGAGTCCTGGAAAGGGCTTCACGACAAATTCCTGCTCAACTTTCAAAGGTACCGACCCGACACAAATGCCCTAGCCAGGTTATCCCTCTGCAAGCAGCATGAAAAGGAAACCCTTCGCGAATATTACAGAAAATTCCTGACACTCAAATCGCAACTGCCATCAGTTGACGATCACATAGCAATCTGTCGGGGACCATAATTAGGGGTACCCCCAAGGCTCCTAATCTCAGCTGGTAACCCCCATCAGCACAAAGCTGCAAAGGCCTGATGGGCGCAATTCTGGTTAAGGCTCCGTCCACTCAAGGGACACGATCTCGTCTCGCCCGAGCCCAGCCTCGGGCAGGAACGGAAGACCAAGGCAGATTCACGCCTCGCCCGAGGGTCTCCTCAAGCAACGGGCACACCTTCGACTCGCCCAAGGCCCAGCTCGGGCAGGCTTCACGGAGAAGCAACCTTGGCCAGATCGCCTCGCCGGCCGACCGGATCGCAGGAGCATTCAATGCAAGGATCGCCTGACACCTTATCCTGACGCGCGCTTTCCAATCGACAAGGCCGAAGTGACCGCCGTCACTTCGTCCCTCCACTGACTGACCTGATAGGAAAACAGCGCCGCCTGCACCGCTCCGACTACTATGCCACCCGCCAGGTGAGGCTGACAGCAACCAAGTCCAGCCTCGGGCGCCATAGGAATCTCCTCCTCGCCCGACCCCAGGGCTCGGACTCGACCTCGCCTCGGACGACGATCTCCACCTCGCCCGACCCTAGGGTTCGGACTCGACCTCGCCTCAGACGATGATCTCCGCCTCGCCCGACCCCAGGGCTCGGACCGACCTCGACTCCGGAAGAAGGTCTCCGCCTCGCCCGACCCCCGGGGCTTGGACTCAGCATCGACCTCGGAGGAGTCACCACCTCGCTCGGGCCGACCACGCCACAAGAGGAGGCCATCATTATCCTACCCCTAGCTAGCCCAGGCTACGGGGAACAAGACCGGCATCCCATCTGGCTCGCCCCGGTAAAACAAGTAATGATGGCACCCCACGTGCTCCATGACAACGGTGGTTCTCAGCCCCTTATGGAAGCAAGGATACGTCAGCAAGGATCCGAAAGCCCCGATAGCTGTGCTTCTACAGGGCTCAAGCGCTCCTCTGATGGCCACGACGCCACATGAACAGGGCTCCAACACCTCTCTGACAGCCACGTCGGCACGTACATAGGGCTCTAGCTCCTCTCTGCTAGACACGTTAGCACACTGCTACACCCCCCGTTGTACACCTGGACCCTCTCCTTACGCCTATAAAAGGAAGGTCCAGGGCTCTCATACAAAAGAGGTGGCCGCGCGGGAGAACTGGGCAGCCTAACGCCCCCTGTCTCTCTCTCTCCCTCGCGAACGCTTGTAACCCCCTACTGCAAGCGCATCCGCCCTGGGCGCAGGACAACACAAGGCCGCGGGTTCCCCCTCACTGTTTCTCCCCCCATGTGTCTCCATCTCGCGCCGACCCATCTGGGCTGAGACACGCAGCGACAATTTACTCGTCGGTCCAGGGACCCCTCGGGGTCGAAACACCGACAGTTGGCGCGCCAAGTAGGGGCCTGCTGCGTGTTGACGAACAGCTTCCCGTCAAGCTCCAAATGGAGAGTCTCCAGCAACCTCTCCAACCCAGGACGAAGCTCCGTTTCGGGAGTCTGGAGTTCATGTCCCTCGACGGCAGCTACGACATGATACTCCTTCCTCCGCCGCGCGACAACCACAATGGCGGTCGTCAGCCCACCGGCGGCGGAATCAACAACGTCTTCCCCGTGTGGCGGAAGAACAGCATCCGAGTCTGTCCCGTCACCTTCCTCGTCGATGGGGAAGGAGGCGGGGCAATCATGGCCAAGCAGGAGGCAGCGCCTCGTCGGCTATCGAGCGAGTCGACGACACCGGCGCCCCAGCGGGGGACACGTCGGGCGTTGACCTCGCGTTTGAGACGAAGACGAGCGTCGCTTCCCGCAACACGCCAACCCTAAGCATACGACGGGCGACGCTAGCACGCTCGCGAAGGACTTGCTAGGCGTTAGCCTCGTACCTGAGATAACGGTGCAGTCCGTCCCCGACATGACTTCGTCACCGTCCGTCGATCAAGAGGTACCGTCTGTTTCCCATCCAGTGCCTTTTAGATTCAGCTTCGACCCACCAAGCGACCCCGCTTCAGTGGACGCTTTCATAAAGGCATATCCAAACCTCCTGGGGTACCATATGTGGTCAACCTAGGATAGATTGACAGCTGTCTCGACCTACGGGCCCCCGGGCTCCGAGGAAGACGACGAGCCTGACTCTGGTTGGGATTTCTCCGGGCTCGGTAACTCTAGTGCCATGCGGGACTTCATGACCGCATGTGACTACTGCCTCTCTGATTGCTCCGATGATAGCCACAGCCTCAGCGACGAGGACTGTGGCCCAAGTCATGAATGTTTCCACGTCGATCTAGAGGGTCTCGACGAAGGCAACCACCTTGGTATGCCGGAGGACAGCGATCCCTCTAGGCCTGTGCCTCGCGTTGACATCCTTCTGGAGCTAGCTATGGTCCCAGTCCCTGCGGGGGGTCAGGACACACAGCTCGAGCAAATCCGCGAGATGCAGGCCAGGCTCGATGAGGAAGCAGGACAACTTGTGCAGCTCTAGTAGAACATCGGGCAGGAGCGGGCAGGCCGAGCACCGGCCAGAGAAGTGTGCCATCTGGCCCAGGACGTCTAGCGCTGCATCACCGACGATGCTAGGGCAAGACTGCCCCCGGCTTCTAGTGGGGTCGGCTAGAACCTGGCTGCAGCAGCAATACTACTCCGAGCGATGCCGGAACCATCCACCACCGAGGGGCGGCGTATCCAGGGAGAACTCAAGAATCTCCTGGAGGATGCCACGGTCCGACGGGCCGAAAGCTCTGCCTCTCGAAGGCAAGGATACCCCCCGGAGCATCGCGCCGCGACTTCCCGATTCATGCGGGAGGCCTCGTTCCACACCGGGCGCACGCGGGACACAGCGCCTGTGGCCCCGGGCCGCCTCGGCAATGAGCACCATCGCCACGACCGTCGAGCCCACCTCGACGAGAGGGTGCGCCGAGGCTATCACCCTAGGCGTGGGGGACGCTACGACAGCGGGGAGGATCTGAGCCCTTCGCTCGAACCACCTGGTCCGCGAGCTTTCAGTCAGGCCATACGACGGATGCCGTTCCCGACCCGGTTCCGGGCCCCGACTACCATCACCAAGTACTCGGGGGAAACGAGGCCTGAACTGTGGCTCGCGGACTACCTACTGGCCTGCCAGCTGGGTGGAACAGACGATGACAACCTCATCATCCGCAACCTCCCCCTGTTCCTCTCCGACGCCGCCCAAGCCTAGCTGGAGCATCTGCCTCCTGCGCAGATCTCCAACTGGGACGACCTGGTCAAAGCCTTCGCCGGCAACTTCTAGGGCACATACATGTGCCCTGGGAACTCCTGGGATCTCCAAAGCTGCCGCCAGTAGCCGGGAGAATCCCTGCGGGATTACATCCGGTGATTCTCGAAGCAGCGCACCGAGCTGCCCAACATCACCGACTCCGATGTCATTGGCGCGTTCCTCGCCGGCACCACTTGCCGCGACCTGGTGAGCAAGCGGGTCGCAAGACTCCCACCAGGGCAAGCGAGCTGATGGACATCGCCACCAAGTTCGCCTCTGGCCAGGAGGCGGTCGAGGCCATCTTCTGGAAGGACAAGCATCCTCAGGGGCGCCAGCCGGATGATGCCCCCGAAGCGTTCGCTCAGCATGGCACGAGGAAGAAGGGAAAGAAGAAGTCGCAAGCGAAACGCGACGCCGCCGACGTAGACCTTGTCGCCGCCGCTGAGCACAAGAACCCTCGGAAACCTCTCGGAGGCGCCAACTTATTCGACAAGATGCTCAAGGAGTCGTGCCCCTATCATCAGGGTCCCGTCAAGCACACCCTTGAGGAGTGCGTCATGCTTCGGCGCTACTTCCACAAGGCCGGGCCAACGGCGGAAGGTGGCAGGGCCCCCGACAACGACAAGAGGGAAGCTCACAAGGCAGAGGAGTTCCTCGAGGTCCATGACTGCTTCATGATCTACGGTGGGTGGGTGGTGAACGCCTTGGCTCGGCACCACAAGCAAGAGCGCCGGGAGGTCTGCTCGGTAAAGGTGGCGACGCCAGTCTATCTAGACTGGTCCGACAAGCCCATCACCTTCGACCAAGACGACCACCCCGACCGCGTGCCGAGCCCGGGGAAGTACCCGCTCGTTGTTGATCCCGTCATCGGCAACGTCAGGGTTACCAAGGTCCTCATGGACGGAGGCAGCAGCCTCAACATCATCTACGCCGACACCCTCGGGCTCCTGCAGATCGATCTGTCCTCGATCCGGGCCGGTGCGGCGCCCTTTCACGGGATCATTCCTGGGAAGCGCGTCCACCCCTTGGACAACTCGATCTGTCCGTCTGCTTCGGGACTCCCTCCAACTTCCGAAAGGAAACCCTCACGTTCGAGGTGGTCGGGTTCTGAGGAACCTACCATGCAGTGCTAGGGAGACCATGTTACGCCAAGTTCATGGTCGTCCCCAACTACACCTACCTCAAGCTCAAGATGCCGGGCCCCAACGGGGTCATCACCGTCGGCCCCATGTACCGACACGCGTACGAATGCGACGTGGAGTGCATGGAGTACGCCGAGGCCCTCGCCGAATCCGAGGCCCTCATCGCCGACATGGAAAACCTCTCCAAGGAGGTTCCAGATGCGAAGCGCCACACCGGCAACTTCGAACTAGTAGAGGCGGTTAAGTCTGTCCCTCTCGACCCCAGCAACGATGCCTCCAAGCAGATCCGGATCAGCTCCGAGCTCGACCCCAAATAGGAAGCAGTGCTCGTCAACTTTCTCCGCGCGAACGCCGAGGTTTTTGTGTGGAGTCCCTCGGACATGCCTGGCATACCGAGGGAAGTCGCCGAGCACTCACTGGATATCCGAGCTGGAGCCCAATTCGTGAAGCAGCCTCTGCGCTGATTCGACGAAGAAAAGCGCAGAGCCATAGGCGAGGAGATCCACAAGCTGATGGCTGCAGGGTTCATCAAAGAGGTATTCCATCCCGAATGGCTAGCCAACCCTGTGCTTGTGAGAAAGAAAGGTGGGAAATGGCGGATGTGTGTAGACTACACTGGTCTAAACAAAGCATGTCCGAAGGTTCCCTACCCTCTGCCTCGTATCGATCAAATCGTGGATTCCACTGCTGGGTGCGAAACCCTGTCATTCCTCAATGCCTACTCAGGGTATCACCAAATCAGGATGAAAGAGTCCGACCAGCTCGCGACTTCTTTCATCACACCTTTTGGCATGTACTGCTACATTACTATGTCATTCGGTTTGAGGAATGCGGGTGCGACATACCAAAGGTGCATGAACCACGTGTTCGGACAGCACATTGGTCGAACGGTCGAGGCCTACGTCGATGACATCATAGTCAAGACGAGGAAAGCCTCCGATCTCCTCTCTGACCTTGAAACGACATTCAAGTGTCTCAAAGAGAAAGGCGTAAAACTCAATCCCGAGAAGTGTGTCTTCGGAGTCCCCTGAGGCATGCTCCTGGGGTTTATCGTCTCCGAGCGGGGCATCGAGGCCAACCCGAAGAAAATCGCGGCCATCACCAACATGGGGCCTATCAAAGACTTGAAAGGAGTACAGAGGGTCATGGGATGCCTTGCGGCTCTGAGCCGCTTCATCTCACGCCTCGGCGAAAGAGGCCTGCCCCTGTATCGCCTCTTAAGGAAGACCGAGCGCTTCACTTGGACCCCCGAGGCTGAGGAAGCCCTCGGGAACTTGAAGGCGCTCCTTACAAGCGCGCCCATCCTGGTGCCCCCCGCTGCCGGAGAAGCTCTCTTGATCTACATCGCCGCTACCACTCAGGTGGTCAGCGCCGCGATTTTGGTCGAGAGACGAGAAGAAGGGCACGCACTGCCCGTCCAGAGGCCGGTCTACTTCATCAGTGAGGTACTGTCCGAGACCAAGATCCGCTACCCGCAAATTCAGAAGCTGCTGTACGCGGTGATTCTGACACGGCGAAAGTTGCGACACTACTTTGAGTCTCATCCGGTGACTGAAGTGTCATCCTTCCCCCTGGGGGAGATCATCCAGTGCCGAGAGGCCTCGGGAAGGATCGCAAAGTGGGCGGTGGAGATCATGGGCGAGACAATCTCGTTCGCTCCTCGGAAGGCCATAAAGTCCCAAGTCTTGGCGGACTTTGTGGCTGAATGGGTCGACACCTAGCTACCAACAGCTCTAATCCAACCAGAGCTCTGGACCATGTTTTTCGACGAGTCGCTGATGAAAACAGGAGCAGGCGCGGGCCTGCTCTTCATCTCACCCCTCGGGAAGCACCTCCGCTATGTGCTGCGCCTCCATTTCCCGGCGTCCAACAACGTGGCCGAGTATGAGGCTCTGGTTAACGGGTTGCGCATCGCCATCGAGCTAGGGGTCCGACGCCTCGACGTTCGCGGCGACTCGTAGCTTGTCATCGACCAAGTCATGAAGAACTCCCACTACCGCGACCCGAAGATGGAAGCCTACTGCGACGAGGTTCGGCGCTTGGAGGACATGTTCTATGGGCTCGAGCTCAACCACGTCGCTCAACGATACAACGAAACTGCGGACGAGCTGGCTAAGATAGCCTCGGGGCGGACAACGGTTCCTCCGGACGTGTTCTCCCGAGACCTACATCAACCCTCCATCAAGACCGACGACACGCCCGAGTCCGAGAAGGCCTCAGCTTTGCCCGAGGCTACCCTCGGCCCAGCCCGAGGCACCCTCGGCTTAGCCTGAGGCACCCTCGGCCCCCGAGGGTGAGGCACTGCGCATCGAGGAAGAGCGGAATGGGGTCACGCCTAATCGAAACTAGCAGACCCCATACCTGCAATATCTCCACCGAGGAGAGCTACCCCTCGATAGAGCCGAAGCTCGGCGACTGGCGCGGCACGCCAAGTCGTTCGTCTTGCTGGGTGACGAAAAGGAGCTCTACCACCATAGCCCCTCAGGCATCCTCCAACGATGCATATCCATCGCCGAAGGTCAGGAGTTTTTGCAAGAAATACACTCGGGGGCTTGCGGTCACCACGCAGCACCTCGGGCCCTCGTGGGAAACGCCTTCCGACAGGGTTTCTACTGGCCGACCACGGTGGCCGACGCCACTAGGATTGTACGCACCTGCCAAGGGTGTCAATTCTACGCAAAGCAGACCCACCTGCCCGCTCAGGCTCTACAAACAATACCCGTCACCTGGTCGTTTGCTGTGTGGGGTCTGGACCTCGTCGGTCCCTTGCAGAAGGCACCCGGGGGCTTCACGCACCTGCTGGTCGCCATCGACAAATTCTCCAAGTGGATTGAGGTCCAACCCCTAAACAGCATCAAGTCCGAACAGGCGGTGGCGTTCTTCACCAACATCATCCATCGCTTCGGGGTCCCGAACTCCATCATCACCGACAACAGCACCCAGTTCACTGGCAGAAAGTTCCTGGACTTCTGCGAGGACCACCACATCCGGGTGGACTGGGCCGCCGTAGCTCACCCCATGACGAATGGGCAAGTAGAGCGTGACAACGACATGATTCTATAGGGGCTCAAGCCGAGGATCTACAACGATCTCAACAAGTTCGGCAAGCGATGGATGAAGGAACTCCCCTCGGTGGTCTGGAGTCTGAGGACGACGCCAAGCCGAGCCACGGGTTTCACGCCGTTTTTTCTAGTCTATGGGGCCGAGGCTATCCTGCCCACAGACTTAGAATACGGCTCCCCGAGGACGAGGGCATACGACGCCCGAAGCAACCAGACAAACCGAGAAGACTCACTTGACCAGCTGGAAGAGGCTCGGGACATGGCCTTACTACACTCAGCGTGGTATCAGCAGTCCCTGCGACGCTACCACACCCGAGGGGTTCGGTCCCGAGACCTCCAGGTGGGCGACTTGGTGCTTCGGCTACGACAAGACGCCCGAGGGCGCCACAAGCTCACGCCTCCCTAGGAAGGGCCGTTCATCATCGCCAAGATTCTGAAGCCCGGAACATACAAGCTGGCCAACAGTCAAGGCAAGGTCTACAGCAACGCTTGGAACATCCGACAGCTACGTCGCTTCTACCCTTAAGATGTTTGCAAGTCGTTCATATACCTCGTTTACGTACCCAAACAAAGTCTAACCTTCAAGGAAGGGTCAGCCTTGCCTCGGCAAAGCCCGACCCTCCCTCGGGGGCTAGAAGGGAGGGAACCCCCTCTGCGTCAAAAATTTTTCCTCGGAAAAAATCTTTCTGCCTGAACATCTTTTCGTGCTTTTCGACTACTTCGATAGTGGGGTCCTGAAAACGACGGAGTACACGTAAGCAGGCAAGGCCGACCGAGCCGAGGGACTCCTACGCCTCCGGGATACGGATACCTCACTCATCACCTTCTGCGATAAGTAACTCACGCTCGAATAAGGGATTCTGCTGTCCGAACAAGTCTTAACGCTCGAAAACTTCTTCTGCCAAAACGATTTTTCGTGCCGTCTCGACTATATCGATAACAGAATCCTACGGACGAGTAAGAGTACATGTAAGCAGGCAAGGCCGACCGAGCCGAGGGACTCCTACGCCTCTGGGATATGGATACCTCACTCATCACCTTCTGCGATAAGTAACTCAAGCTCGGATAAACGATTCTGTTACCGACAAACAAGTCCTGATACTCGAAACAAGGGGAAAAGAAACACAGCTTTACAACATGACGACGGTATGTTTTGGCCTCGGCGGCCGCAAAAAACGTACGCACGCTACAGACAAACTGTTCCTGCAGGTTCAGACGTCAGCAGGGGGAGCAGCAGCGCCCTCGGCATCGACTCCACCTTCGGTGGAATCCGACCCGGCCTCGGACAGCAACATGGTCGGAAGATCTCCACCTCGAAGGAAGATGTCAGCACCGCACCTGGGCCATCACCGCCAGGGTCTCCTCCAGGAACCCGGCCCAAGCAGACGGCTGGACCGGCCGCTCCATAGCCTCAACCAGCAGTCCCCCGAGGACACCAGCCTGGCTCATGGCCTCGCCAGCCTGACTCCAGGCTTGGTCCCGCCAGCGGACGACCTGGCCAGGTCCCAGCCGCTACTGCAACGCCTCGTCGGCCTGGGAAGTCCCCTACTCCTGGGCTGACGAAGTTTCTTCTCCAGCCAACTCTGCCTCTGTCCATGGCTCCATGCTGACGCCGCTGCCTCCGGCTTCGGCTCGTCGTAGAGCAGCCTAGGTTTCCTTCACTAAGCAAGAGGAGCCTCGAGCGGCAAGGCCGACCGAGCCGAGGGACTCCTACGCCTCCGGGATACGGATACCTCACTCGTCACCTTCCGCACAGGGCAACTCACCCTTGGTTAAGCGGTCCAGCTAGTCGACAGGTGAGTTCTGGTGCGCAAAATGGAGAAGAAACACGGCTTTACGCCCAAATACACAAATGTTCAGGCCTCGACAGCCACAATGAACATACGCCAGCACTCAAGGTGCCATTACAAACGGGACTCCGGTTCCGTTCCTGCGGGTACGAACAACCTCCACACTAGGAGGCCCGCGGGACGACAAACTCCAAGCGGCTCACCGCCGCCCACTCTGACAGCAGCGGCAACGACCTCCGTCCTGGGCGGCAAGACAGCTGCAGCAACAGCTTCCGGGCAGACGCTGCGGCAGAAAGGCTCTCGCCCACGAAGGACGAGAACCAGCCATTCAAGCCGCGGGGACGGAGGTCCAGGGGTGCAGGCGGAGTTGGCAATCTCGTCGGCAGAGAAACCTTCTCCAACTGCCACCACCTCAACACAGCAGCAGCGGGCGCCGGGCGCCCCAAAGCGCACCGGCAGGTCCTCGCTCCCGCCCTCGCCGAGGCCGCCCTAGAACATGAGCACCGCCCTCGCGGCGCACGGCGTGGTGGGCAACCCTCTAGCGCGGCTGTTGGCACGAGGAAGACCTGGACGTGGCTGGCCCATACGCGGCGCAACCATCGCTCGGACAGAGGATGGAATGCTGCACCCTGGCAGGGCAGCAGCAGTTCGTCTTCCCCGGCATGGCTGAAGGAAGCCTCCGCGGGGCTGGAGGATGCCTTTCTCCCCCAAACGCCGGGGGAAGAAAAGGGTTACCGACCCACACGGAGGCAACCTCCCACTCAGTGCGCTCCTCCGCCTCAGCCCGGATGACGAAAATCCTTGAAGCTGAGGGCGGGGCGGAGGCCGCAGCCCGGCTCGCTTCTCTCCACCAAATTGCCCATTGGTGGGGGAAAGCAGCCGGGCTGCCTGACGAAAATCCTTGAAGCCGAGCGATGGCTGAGAGGTACCAACCTCCACAAGGTTGCGCTCCTTCCACAACGAGACAAAGACAACGTGGGTGCTCCCCATCCGGGGGCTCGGAAGGCGGAAGGATGCGACGCATGAGGAAAGTGTGAAGCCATGGCTACCACCCAGGAGGTCGATCCCTTTTTAAAGGCGACTCTCCCCGCTCGCGTCCTCAAGCCGTCGCGGACTAAGTCTTCACCAACACGCTTTGAGGTCCTCCCCCTACGACACGGGGGCTGGGCCCCATGCATCGTGCGAGCTCCCCTAGGACAGAAGAAGCCAAACCGCCGCGCGCGGAGCGTATAACCGCCCAGCGGTTACATGCATTCCTCCGTCTTCGCCTAAACCAGCGGGTGAAAGGGCGGACCGCCATGCAGGCGGCATGCAACTGCACCAAGGGGGCGCACCCTTTCGACTTCGACGCGTCCAGCATGGAGGCCCAGGCCCACACTTCATGGAACCGGCGTGTCGGTTACTACGTGCAAAAAACTGCAGCGCCACTTACGCCAGCGCCGTGCCTTCTCGACTACGGAACCGGTGCCGCGACTCGAGGCAACCCTGCGCATGGCCCAGCAGTGCCAACTAGGCACGCCGGTCACTGGGTCAGTCAGCCGCGGGAGAAGGCGCGACGGTCAACATGGCCAAAAGTGGGCCGGCAATAATGGCGGTGGTAGGTGGGCGGAAGCAGCAGTCAAATCGTCTACAGGCTCACGTCCCCTCCTGGAACAGCGAGAGAGCTCCCTCCCACGGCATGAAGACGACACGCCCGTGTTCCGTTCCTCGAACGGCTCGCGCATGCACAACGGCTGCCCCGCGAATCACTCGTCCCATCGCATTAACTCTGCGGCAGGACAGGCAACACCTTTGGCAGGCGAAGCGGGCGACGCTTCACCTCCGCCATAATGACCGCGTCAAAAAAAGGTGTGCCACATCGTTCAATTTCGTATCCTTTTCCTCTTCCCCTTTCTCTCTCTCTTGCTACAGGGACTGGGAAAGGGGATACTCTGAAAGGGATCCTTCTCCGCGAAGGAAGCAGGCCCCGAGCCCCCTTACTGATCAGAGGTTCGAAGGCTGGCCCCTCGGAATGGTTCGACAGCCGCCTCAGAGCACTAGGGCTCCGCGCCCACTACTGGTCAGAGGTTCGAAGGCTGGCCCCTCGGAAGGGTTCGATAGCCGCCTCAGGCCACTCGGGCTCCACGCCCACTACTGATCAGGGGATAGTAGGCTGGCCCCCCGACAGGTTCGACAGTCGCCCCAGAGCATGCAGAGTGAGGGATGACTCTGGGTACGTTCGATACATAACCAAGGCTCGGGCTACACTCCCGAGGTACCCTAGGACATTTCCAAGACCAGCAGGAACGATTCTGTAATGGAATCCCATCAGAGGGAGGCATCGAGCCCTCGGACCCTATCGAATGGGATCGGGTCCGGCAAATCACCTGCAGGTACTTTTGGAGCGCGCCTCTGGGCCACTAGCCAACCCTTATCGAACGGGGCACAGGGCGTCCACTCGGATCACCCGTTAGCAACTCACTGGAGACACCATGTTTGGCGCCCACCGAGGGCAACATGGCGCTTTCCCCCCCTCCTCCTTGCGGAAAGGCGATGCAGGGGCGTATGAAAAAAAGCCGAGTCTACCCTTGACCGTCCTCTCGCTTTGTGCAGAGGCTCGGGGGCTGCTCTCACGAACCCAGCTCCGGCCAAACTGTTGACAGCGTCAACATACCAGCCCGAGAACTCGGAACCTGACTATGCACCCGGGCAACGACCAGTTCGCATGAGGGAACAACCAGACCGGCCGAGCCATCACGAAAGGCATTAAGACCTCGAAGGAGTCAAACCACTCCTCCGAGGCCTCGGGGGCTACACCCGGCGGGTGCGCTCGTGCGCACCCACCGGAACAAAATGCAACCGAGAAAGGCCGGTCCCCTTGCAAAAAAGTGCGACAAAGCCTCCAAGCGAGTATCCACACTCCCTTTGAGGCTTGGGGGCTACTGTCGGGGACCATAATTAGGGGTACCCCCAAGGCTCCTAATCTTAGCTGGTAACCCCCATCAGCACAAAGCTGCAAAGGCCTGATGGGCGCAATTCCGGTTAAGGCTCCGTCCACTCAAGGGACACGATCTCGTCTCGCCCGAGCCCAGCCTCGGGCAGGAACGAAAGACCAAGGCAGATTCACAGCCTCGCCTGAGGGTCTCCTCAAGCAACGGGCGCACCTTCGACTCGCCCAAGGCCCAGCTCGAGCAGGCTTCACGGAGAATCAACCTTGGCCAGATCGCCTCGCCGGCCGACCGGATCGCAGGAGCATTCAATGCAAGGATTGCCTGACACCTTATCCTGACGCGCGCTTTCCAGTCGACAAGGCCAAAGTGACCGCCGTCACTTCGTCCCTCCACTGACTGACCTGACAGGAAAACAGGGTCGCCTGCGCCGCTTCGACTGCTGTGCCACCCGCCAGGGTGAGGCTGACAGCAACCAAGTCCAGCCTCGGGCGCCATAGGAATCTCCGCCTCGCCCGACCCTAGGGCTCGGACTCGACCTCGCCTCGGACGACGATCTCCGCCTCGCCTGACCCTAGGGCTCAGACTCGACCTCGCCTCAGACGACGATCTCCGCCTCGCCCGACCCCAGGACTCGGACCCGACCTCGACTCCGGAAGAAGGTCTCCGCCTCACCCGACCCCCGGGGCTCGGACTCAGCATCGACCTCGAAGGAGTCACCACCTCGCTCGGGCCGACCACGCCACAAGGGGAGGCCATCATTACCCTACCCCTAGCTAGCCCAGGCTATGGGGAACAAGACCGGTGTCTCATCTGGCTCGCCCCGGTAAAACAAGTAATGATGGCACCTCGCGTGCTCCATGACAATGATGGTTCTCAGCCCCTTACAGAAGCAAGGATACGTCAGCAAGGATCCGACAGCCCCGATAGCTGTGCTTCTACAGGGCTCAAGCGCTCCTCCGACGGCCGCGATGCCACATGAACAAGGCTCCAACACCTCTCCGACAGCCACGTCGGCACGTACATAGGGCTCTAGATCCTCTCTGCTAGACACGTTAGCACACTGCTACACCCCCCCGTTGTACACCTGGACCCTCTCCTTATGCCTATAAAAGGAAGGTCCAGGGCTCTCATACAAAAGAGGTGGTCGCGCGGGAGAACGGGCAGCCTAACGCCCCCTGTCTCTCTCTCTCTCCCTCGCGAACGCTTGTAACCCCCTACTGCAAGCGCATCCGCCCTGGGCGCAGGACAACACGAGGCCGCGGGTACCCCCTCACTGTTTCTCCCCCCTTGTGTCTCCGTCTCGCGCCGACCCATCTGGGCTGGGACACGCAGCGACAATTTACTCATTGGTCTAGGGACCCCCCAGGGTCGAAACGCCGACACAATCCAATACGCCATCAGTGGTCTTCGGGTGGGCGTCTTGTACAGTCATTGCATCAGGGATCCGCCCAAGAACCTACAGGAGCTATACCAACTGTTTGAGAAGTATGCCAGGTTCGAGGAGCTCCACCAACGCAAGGTTGAATCTCAGAGGAAGCCCAAGGACCCTCCGCAATCCAGCAAAACTTGGACCCGACCAGCATAGTCAGACTCCGGCAGGGACAATCACAATCATCAACAGGTGCACACCATAGCCAATCAGCACCCAACTGGAGAGGCCACTCATCGTCAGGAATACCCTCCTCAAGGCCGCGGCGGCGGCGCAAGAGGAAGAGGTCGAGGATGGACACAGCAGCCACGAAGATTCTATTGCTTGTTTCACGGCGAAGACTACGCGCATCCCACAAGGGATTGTTCGGAGACTAAGGAAACCAAGGATAGAATGTCTAGAGCTCAACCAACTAATAACAAGCGGGTCGTCATGCACACTTACCACCACCAACAACCCTACCACAACGATCAAATCCAGCATCAACCGAACCATGCTTACCAGCACCACCAAGAGGTGCAGGTTCTACCACCATCGCCTCCACATCACCCAAATCCTCCACACCACAACCACCCACCGCAAGCACCCAAACAAGAAGACTTCGCTGAGCCACCATATCGTGGAGTCATCCACATGATCACTAGGGGATCCAGCGTGGACTTCGACACAAAGCGACAGAAGAAGGACCATTATTGAAGTGTCAACCACATCGCTCTCACTGGCCCAGTGGTGCACACAAAGTGATCCCATGTACCGCTCACCTTCGACGCCAGGGATGTCGACCTGCGCAGCGCTCCACATGCAGACGCCATGGTGATTAACTGCAGGGTAGCAGGCTAGGATCTACACAAAGTGCTGATTGACAACTGCAGTCAGGCCGACATCATTTTTCTGCACGCCTTCGATGTTATGGGAATCAGCCACGACCTCCTCAAGCCTATAGATAATCCCCTCTACAGATTCGGCGGCAAGGGCACTTTCCCCTTTGGCAAGATAGAGCTCCCCCTGTCATTTGGCGTAGCGCCCAACGCGCGGAGCGAGCAGGTCACGTTCGACATCGTCGACATGGTCTACCCATACAACGCTATAATGGGGCGTGGCTCGATCAACAAATTTGAGGCAGCCATTCATGGGCTCTACCTCTGCATGAAAATCCCAGGCCCGTAGGGCATGATCACTGTCTACGGCGATCAGTAGACAGCACACAATATCGAAAGAGACTTCATGCCAGGGCAATGAAACGTACACTGCCTCACGTCAGAGCGCGAAGGTTTTGAGAGCAAGCACCTAGTCAAAGACGAAAAAGTCACCGCCCAGCTCCAAAGTAACGACGGGACGAAGGCGGTACCCCTCAACCCAGCAACGCCAAAGCAAACAGTCATAATCAGCGAAGACCTGACATCGCAAGACGAGGAAAAACTCCTTTCCTGTCTTTCCCGTAACAAGGATGTCTTTGTCTGGTCTGCCCTCGATCTAGTCGGGGTCAGCCGCTCCATCATCGAACATAGTCTAGGCATCGACCCCTCGGTGCACCCAAAAAAGCAGCAGCTGCGGAAAATGTCCAATGAGAAAACGGAGGCAGCCAGGGCTGAAGTGCACCGCCTGTTGGAAGCCAAATTCATCGAACCAATCGCTTATCCGACATGGCTCGCCAACGTTGTCATGGTATAGAAGAAGAGCAGCAAATGGCGCATGTGCATCGACTTCACGAGCCTCAATAAGGCGTGCCCCAAGGACAATTTCCCTTTGCCATGAATCGACAAAATTGTCGACAGTGCAGCAGGCTGCGAAGTCATGTCCCTCCTAGATTGCTTCTCGGGCTACCACCAGGTTTACATGAAAGAGGAGGTCGTACTGTTTCGTACGGATGTCTGAGGGACTCAAGAACGCCAGCTCAACCTTCTCTCACCTCACCAAGAAGGTCCTTGAAAACCAAGTAGGCCACAATATCTTCACTTATGTAGACGACATTATCGTTGCAAGCAAAAGCAAAGATGACCACCTAGCCGACCTCATAGAGACATTCACCAACATGCACGATGCAAGACTCCGGCTCAACCCAGAGAAGTGTGTCTTCGGGGTACGCTAGGAGAAAATACTTGGTTGCCTGGTATCACACCGGGAAATCGAAGCCAACCCAACCAAGATCCAAGCAATTATCAACATGGCACCTCCGCAGTCCACCAAAGATGTCCAGCGACTGACAGGAAGATTGGCGGCCCTGAACAAATTCATCTCCAAGTCTGTCGAGCGAAGCCTGCCCTTCCTCAAAACATTGTGTGGGGCGAAAGACTTCATTTGGGGCCCAGAGCAGGCAGCGGCCTTCGAGTCGCTCAAACAACACCTATCCGACTTAGCAACCCTGACAAGTCCTCGTGGCCTCACACTGTGTAGTCAGGGCATCATTAGTCCAAGAGCAGGACAGAGATGGCAAAAACCAACAGTGCCTGGTGTACTACGTCTCCGAAGTCCTAACAACTTCCAAGTGCAATATGACCAAGCTCGAGAAAATCTCATATGCAGTGGTCATGGATTCGCACAAGCTACGACACTACTTCGAGGCATTCAAAGTACGAGTCACTTCGGACAGGGGTCTAGGAGAATTATTCAGGAACCCAGAGGCATCCACAAGAATTGCAAAATGGGTAGCAGAACTGTCCGGGTACAACACCATTTTTGAGCCCAGAACAACAATCAAGTCGCAAGTCTTGGCAGACTTCATCGTCGACTGGACAGGACCCGTGGGGCCCCAGCAAGAGCACACAGAAACAATTTGGACCATCCACTGTGATGGCACATGGTGTCATGTGGGGGCAAGCGCCACAACGATTATCACATCACCCGTTGGGGTCAAGTATAGATACATCGTGCGCCTCAACTTTTCTCTAGAGTCCTGACAGGTGCACCAACAACATAGCAAAATACGAAGCCATCATCCTGGATCTCCGCAAGCTACGGGCCCTCGGCGTCACCACATGCATCATCAGAACAGATTCCAAGGTTGTCGCTGGTCAGATCGAAATGGAGTACTCAGCAAAAGAGCCTGTGCTGATGCAATACCTCACCACCGTCCGTGGCCTCAAAAAACAATTCAAGGGTTTCACCCTACAACACATCGAGCGAAACAAGAATGAAGAGGCCGATGCATTGGCCAAAGCAGCAGCCAAGGGTGAGGCCCTGCCCTCCGACGTGTTTTACCATGTCATCGGCACACCAGCCGTCCACAATCCCGAAGGCTTACAGATATTGCAAGACGTCGATGGTCACCGAATCGTCAACCTCATAATGGCCAAAGACTAGCAGGCCCCAATAACACTATACCTCTAGGGCCATTACCATCCATCCAATCGCAATGAGGCCAAAAGCCTGAAACACAGAAGCAGGGACTTCGCAATAGTCGAGGGCCAGCTATACAAAAAGGGTATCAGTTAGCCCATGTTGAAATGCATAACCAAAACCGAAGGCCTAGAGATCCTCCGTGAAGTCCATGGCGGAACCTGCAGGTCACACTCAGGACCCAAGGCATCGCACGCACCTGGCCACTTCAGCGATAGGGGTTGGACATCGTCGGGCCACTGCCTATGGTGCAAGGGAACCTAAAATTCACCTTCGTCGCCGTCGAATATTTTACCAAATGAATCGAAGACAGAGCAGTCGCCACGATAACATCAAAGACCGCGCAAAAAATCTTCTGGCAAAACATCGCGTGTCGGTTCGGAGTCCCATCCGAGCTAACAGTTGACAATGGTAAATAGTTTGACAACTAGGATTTTGGGGAATTCTGCAGTTCCATCGACACCAAGGCAGTGTTCGCCTCTGTCTACAACCCACAATCCAACGGTGTCGTTGAACGCGCCAACGGACAAGATCTTCGGAGCCATCAAGAAAAGGCACCTCGACAACAAAAAGGGCAAATGGGTAGACTAATTACCCGAAGTCATATGGGCGCTGAACACAACAGAATGCTGAGCAACCGGGTTCACACCTTTCCGCCTGATGTACGGATTCGAGGCAATGACACCGCAAGAATTAACGCACGGATCCCCCGAACAAACCAATTAGCTGTCCCCGACGTCGATGAATCAACCTCCAAAGATCTTATTGACGGAGACCGTGTCCTTGTCTTGCAGGCCCTAAACAAGTATCAAGCCCAGACTAAGGCATGGCGTGACAACAGTGTTGTCCCAAGAGAATTCAGCGAAGGGGACTTAGTACTCATAAGGACCACCAGAACAGAATCTCGGGGCAAGCTAGAGCCGAAGTGGGAAGGGCCATACATAGTCAAGACAAAGGCATCCCCAAACGCTTACATGCTAACAACATCATCTGGCGAAGACTTAGAGCATTCATGGAACATAGATAACCTCCGTAAATTCTTTATTCAAGATCTAAGGCCTAAGCGCCTTTGTAATTCTTCAAACAATGTCACTCAGGCCCGCACTCTTTTCCTTCCGAGGGGTGAGGTTTTTAATGAGGCGGAGCCATGCAATATACTGCCAAACGCCCCCGCAAAAAATCCAGCCAGCATCATGTGTCAAAAAAGACCGCATCGACGGCCTTCGACATTCGACATACAAAACAGTCACCGCAAGAGGCATCCTAGACTACCCTCGCGTGCGACACGCCCAAGCCAAAGCCGCCCAATGGTGCAGCCAGACATGCACAATAAGTGCGCGACATCACCCTAAGAGTGTGAAGTCTTTACTGTAAGACAAATCTGAGCAAAAGCCGCCCAAGGGTGCAGCCGAACATGCACAATAAGTGCGCGACATCACCCTAAGGGTGCGAAGTCTTTACTATAAGACAAATCCGAGCAAAAGCCACCCAAGGGTGCATCCAGACATGCATAATAAGTGTGTGACATCACCCTAAGGGTGCGAAGTCTTTACTATAAGACAAATCCGAGCAAAAGCCGCTCAAGGGTGCAGCCGGACATGCACAATAAGTGTGCGACATCACCCTAAGGGTGTGAAGTCTTTACTATAAGACAAATCCGAGCAAAAGCCACCCAAGGGTGCTGCCAGACATGCACAATAAGTGCGCGACATCACCTTAAGGGTGCAAAGTCTTTACTATAAGACAAATCCGAGCAAAAGCCGCCCAAGGGTGCAACCGGACATGCATAATAAGCGTGAGAAATTAGCCTAAGGGTGCGAAGTCTATACTATCCGAAACAGCCGAACAAAAGCCACCTAAGGGCGCAGCCGAGGACACGCCAGAAGCGTTCGATATCGCCCGCGGGAAGCGAGGTCCCCATCCCATCCAAGTACCATGCCAACACGATTACAAGTCAGTACAATCTCACAACAAGCGCAGCACGCGGTCTCGTCATAGTTTACATACACAAAGCGAAGGGTCCATCAGCCACATTGCACAATAATACAAATCACATTTTGTTGCCCTCCCTCTCTATTGCGAATCGGGGGAGGGCAGCGTTTTCACTCACTATCACAACACGGGAGCGAGGCCAACAAACATGCTACATCGACTCAGCCTTCGAAATAAGACCCGCCTCCCGAAAATTAAACAACATCATCTTTAACTCTTCGCCTTCAAACAGATTTCACAAATCCCCTCCCCAATACACGCCCCGGACGTCGAGGATAGTAAATCGTGTTGGCCGCCCTGATCTAGTCGAAGACGGGATCGTTCCATACCCTTTCGACAATGCCTCCCACTTCACGACATCCCACCAGCACTACGCTTCGACACCACATTTCGCTGACGGTGGTCTTCGGCTATCACCCCAACCGGGGGAGCAAACTCTTCGCGCAGCTCAGCCTACGGCAAGGACTCTGCTGCGGCCAAATCCAATGCAGCAAAATAATCTAAATCTTCATCAGAAGACTCCTCAGTCCATGAAAACGGGCTCCCAAAATCATCCCCGTCCGATGACCACGACTCAGTTTTAGAACCAGACGCATTTCCATTAACGGGCATCGCATTCGCAGCCACCACAAAATTAGTATCAACATCAATGAGGGTTGCTTGCACAGGCCCAGACGTCAGAACCTGCGCAGCAACCGACCTTCAGTATTCACAAAAAGAAACCTTAAACCCAATGACCCTAACACGACCCCGCCACCTACGAAGGAGCTGCTGTCGCTGCAGGGTCTTCGTCGGCCGGGGCAAGCGCCGTCGCAGGGTCTTCGCCCGGGCTGGCTTGAGGCGACGATTGCTCTTCAGCCCTTGTCCCCGCGTCCTCTATCTAGGTAGCTTTCAAGGCCGTCGAAGTCCTCAGCCTCTTCATCGTTCAGCATCTACAAAACACAGCAAAAAATTCAAAAAAAACATGCTCTGGTGCTCGGTCGGCCCTCTCCCAGACAGTGTCGCGGCCGTACAGGCCCCCACATCCTATCATAAAGCGTCCCGGCGGACTGCTTTAGCACCTCAGTCTCTGACCTGGAAGATCCCGTGATCGAAGTCCTCAGTTACCCAATCAAAGACTTCGAAATGCCTACATCCCTCATTGGACAAGGCATTCGTAGCCCCCTCGCTGGTAACGAGCGAGGCGTAGGACATGAGACCGGTTGCGATGGATGGGAGCGTCTCCAGCTCTTCCTACAGCCACCCAAGGAAGCGGAGGCCCACCTCTTCGCCGGATTTGTCAAACGAGGCGGTTCGCGCCGAGCTGACGGTACGCGTCAATGAGCAACACGTGCGCTCGGTCGACCCCAGCATGGGTGGAGGCCTCCGTCTTGTCAAAGTAGCCACGCAAGCTCTTCAGCCCCGACTCCGCGTTGGTGGCGCGCTTGAGGGCAAGGCTGGCCTCGGCGCGGGCAGCTTGGGCTTCAGCGCATCCTTTTTCCTCGCCCTCCCTCTCCTCCGCAAGTCGACGGCTGAGGTCGTCTTTCTCCGCCTCTGCCGCCGTTAGCTTCTCCAGCAGGTTACAGCTTCTGTTCTCCGCCGCCGACTTGTCTCTGACAGCCTCCGTATGTTGCGTTCGGAGGCGCTCGATCCTCCCCTCAAGTCGACGCCTCTCGACAAAGAACTCTGAGGTTAGCGCCCCCGAAGCAATGCGCTCGGTGAAGGTAGCCGCCTATCACAGGAACTGTCAAAGTAGAGCTACGGAAGCGATACAGTTCCGAAAAAAGAAAAAAAATCGTCACACTCACATGTTTCAGCTGCTGCGCAACTGAGGTGCCCACGTCCTTTGTGACGGCGGCCGAGGCAATCTCGCCGTTAGCGAAGAACCTGGACCACGGGTCCTGCGAGGACCCCACGCTGCCCCTCGCCACGATCGCCACGACCGTCGGGCCGGCTGACTCCGCCGTTGGGACAACAGCCAGTTGCTCGGACTCTGCCCCTACACCATGGCCAAGTCAGAAATACAAATTTCGCAAAAAAAAGTCAGACACTCACCAGTAGGAGCCAGTCCCATGTGGGCGTCGAACATTGTGACCCCACCCACAAGGTAGTCGTCCAAGGAAAGCTCTGTGGAGACTTTGGTGACCACCATCTTCGCCTCAGCAGCGCGCGGTGGCGAGGGAGGCCTTCGTTCATGTGTGGGTGCGGCAGGTGGAGGCATGTTGGCGCTAGGGGCGGCAGGCTTCGCGCTCAGCCGCACCATCTTCGCCTCACGCCTCGGGTCCACCATCCTGGCGAACGCCCGGCGCTTCCGCGGCGCATCTTGGCGATCCTTCTCTATCACTGCCGATACAACAGCACCAACATTCCGTCCGTAAGGGAAAATCTTCATCTCACGAGCTAATCGAGACGTAAACATGTCTTCGCCGGCTACCCGGGGTATCAGAACATTCCTAGGCCAGCGACCTCTAGTAACCTCCAGCATTCACGCAGAAGATTCCCGGAGCTCGGGCGAAGACATCGTCTCCCCAGGAACCGCGCATGTCCCCAGCAAGTCCACAACGAAACGATTGGAAGCCCTCAACCCCTCAGCTGTTGTACCTAATTTCCTCTTCTTGACGTCCGCGCCTAGAGCCTTGTCCCGTGAGGGGCCCTCGTCGGCCGTTGGCCTCGCCTATTTCCCTCGGTGGACAGCAACATCGGCATAGTTGTCCCCCGGTTAGCCAGCATATGGCAAACAGTTCAACTCAAAAACGCGGTTCAACCTGACATTTGAACTGCGGATATCCCAACTCCTCAGTGTCTCCGTCTTCGGAACATATTTTCCTACAATTTTCGCGGCCTCTGCCTCCACTTCACGCACAAACGTGGCTGCGTTGCGACCACACAAATCCACCATGAAGGATGGACTTCGCACCAGCTGACCGCCAAGGGTAGGCATCCGGCGAGGGGTCACTTCGCCCAATACCCAGCCATGCGCCAAAGGCCACACCCCGTAGGCGATAAACTCCTCCACCAAATCACGCCCGCTACTTAGGTGGGCAGCATGTCGAAGGTCCCCTTCGTCTTCGTCTTCCTCCGCCACCTCGAATCAAGGGAACGCCACATAACAGTGTGAGCACAGGATGGCCGGAGGCAGACTCGGCAAGCCTTCGACATCACCAGGAGCCACATAGAACCAAAAATCCCACTAATTACCCCATTTGTTCCTAGCGCAAGGGACTATCTCCACAATCTCAGCCGAAGTCTTTCCAGTCCTCGGCGTGAAGGTGCATGATCCAAATTGGGCTATTTTATTCCCTATCTTCCGCTTCTGCCAATGCAGACAATAAATCTTGGCGAAGACCTCCACAGATGGCTGCCCGCTGTAGGAAGTAACTGTCGAGACATACTTCGCAAGTGCCACCACTGTGTTCGGCATCAGCTGGTGGACTTGGACCTCAAATCGTCGCAACACCTCCACCACGAACCGATGTGTTGGGAGGCGAAGACCGGCAACAAAAAAGCCTCAAAAACTATCAATCGCCTTCAGGCTCGAGGATTTCCTCCGCACTTGGGGCCCGCTTGACACCGTTACCAAAGTAACCAAGCCGCTGCATCTCTAGCACGTGGCCCGAGAAAATCCTTGATGTACCAAATACCATAGTGTGGCTGGCTGCAACTCAATCACCGCCAAATCACTCAAGGTCTCCTCGGACGACGGCGTGGCCGGCTGATGCACTCGCAGCAGACAAGGAAGAAGACATTGCAACGTACCATCGGCGGCGGCGCGCGGTCTGCTTGATGCAGGCAAGATTTCCGGCGTAGAGCGAGCAAGGAGGGCAGACGAGCAACTGAAAGAAGCTAGGGTTTCTGCAGCGCAAATGCAAGTAGGAAACGGTCTCAACCGAGGTCGGCTATTTATAGGCGCGACGCGACACCTTGGGAAACCCGTAGTCCAACAGTAACACATCCATCAACGGTCATATTTCAAAAACCCCCACAGGACCACTTCGAGCGAGGGTAGCGTCTTCACAATCTCATGGTGGTCTTCGGCACCAGCTGACTTAGTCGAACTGGTCCCTCGGAGGGCAAATGTTGGACGAAGGCGAACACGCCACGTACCCTTCGCTTGTTATCTTCCACCTCGCATTGCGTAGAGGAAGACCGTGTCCGCAAGACCCGCCAAAAGGCCAAGGGCGTGGACCAGACGAAGGCCTGTTCGACCCCCTTCGCTCCGATGAGACAAGATGAAGGCCCCGTCGAAGACCCCTGGACCTCTCCCTCACCACGGAGAGAGGCCTGTGTACGGTTCGGCCCACAAAGCTAGGCCCCGCGTGGACATGTGTGGATTGGGCCGTGTCTGTAATAAAGCATATCGTAATGACTGTCTGTAACCCCCCTCATGGGAATATTCTAGGGATAAACTAGGTACACGAGGGTCTAAATGTCTTTGACAGGGACAGGCAGCCCCTCGAGCACCTATAAATACCCCCGCATTGTGCCCAAGCACGGAGAGATGAACGTGGCTTTTGACATCCTGTGTTAGCATTACAAACTCTCTCCCCAATTTCCCATTGGATCAACCTGTCTTGAAAGGCAGGTTCCAACATAATCGATGATGAACTTTATCGCCAAACTCCTAATGATGTTTTGCTTAAGTGCTTGGGCCCTGATGATTCTACATTAGTATGGCTGAAGTACATGAAGGTATTTGTGATACCCATCAATTGGCTCCAAAGATGAAGTGGCTTTTGAGAAGATCTGGTTTCTATTGTCCTGATATGACAACCAATTGTTTTACAATAAAGGTTGTCAAGTGTGTCAAAAGTTTGGTGTTTTACAATTGGTGTTTTCCATCGAACTACACCATATTATCAAACTTTGGACCTTTAGGCGATGGGGTTTGGACTTTGTAGGAGATATTCATCCTTCATCATCGAAGGGGCATCGGTTTGTGCTAATCTCCCTAGACTATTTCACCAAGTGGACAAAATTCATTGCTCTAAAAATATGACACACAGGGAGGTAATTGAGTTTGTGACTGAGCATATTATTCATAGACTCGGTATTCCATAGATCTAGCTATGGATAAGGGGACTTCTTTTATGTCAAAATAGGTATTTGAGTCTACTGAAATTATATAAGATTAAATTACTCAAATCCTCTCCATATTATGCTCAAGCCAATGGTTAAACTGAGTTAAGTAATAGGAAATTAATTAGCCTTATCAAGAAGAAGATATCTAATCATGCTAGGCATTGGCACAAGGTTTTATCTAAGGCTTTATTGGCTCATAAAATATCTAAGCATTGTGCTACTAAAGTCTCTCCTTTTGAGCTTGTGTATGGACAAAAAGTTGTTTTGCATGTGGAGATAAGCCCGAATGCCATCAGGCAAAATGATCTAGCTGTCAGTGACTATCATAATCTAATGATGGATAATATAGATGAGGTGACTGACAAGAGATTGATGGCTCTAATGAAGATTGAGAAATACATGATCATAGTCGTCAAAGCCTACAACAAGAAAGCAAAGGCCAAGCCATTCCAAGTAGGAGATTTAGTTTGGAAGATGATCTTACCATTAAGGAGCAGTGACCGAAAGTTTGACAAGTGGTCCCCAAGCTAAGAACGGCCTTATAGAGTTACACATGTGATCTCCGGTAATGCATATATGTTACAAACGTTGCAAGGTGATGAGCTATCCAAGGCATTTAATGGTTGTTTCTTGAAGAAATATTATCCTAGTGTATGGCAAGATGCTTAGAGAACCAATGGTTTCACATTGAGTTGTTTACAACTTGTACTAGTTGTTTTTGGATCGCTTAACTTCCCCAAAAGGCTAGGGCATGTGTTGAGCACTAGATTTGGCATGTAGAGACGATCAGATGGTCAGGCCATGCGGTTTGGATAGTTCGTGTCCCGGACAGTCCACATGAGTAGCCCAGACGGTCCGTGTTCCTTGTCTAACAAGGGCTAGCATCAACAATGGCTTTTTATAGGGCATGGGCTAAAAGACCTTACCGGGTATTCGGCTCCCTGGCTTCTATTTGAGTGTTCCCTTCGAGGCTCCCACTAAGGCCCTGTTCGTTTTGTGCCAATCCATAGGGATTGAGGGTGATTAAATCCTCTACAAGTCAAAATCCTCTCCAATCCCTTCCAATCTTCCTCAATCCCTATGGTTTTGGGATCAAACGAACATGGCCTAATTGGAGCCATGACATCACATCCAGCGAAGGAGGCACAATATGGCACCTTCTCTTTCCTTTTTTGGGACCTTCTGAGGGCTAACTTTCTCTTTTTCTAGCGCAAATATAATGACCTTACTTTCGTGAGAGCCCCATCCGGGCGTATTCCTTCTTCGGCTCGACCCAAGGCAACTGTGGCGATCTCAGGGGATGATGGGTGAAATCCTCCCCTGAGGGTGTTAGTGATTTTATGAAGGTTTCCCACGATGGAGCACGAGCAGCCTCAGCGAGGTCGGGATGTATACGGGGTGGATCTCCTTCCATTCTCCATGTGGTTATGGTCTGTGAGTGAGCCACCATCTTCCCCTCATTAGGGGATCGGGAGAAATCTAACTTCAAGACTGGAGTCGGATGGCGCTGGGCATTCGGGGCCCGAGGCCTCTATGCGGTGGTCAGTTTTCTTGGGGAGACAGGGGACTTTTGCCATTGTTCGTGAGGCGACCGCTGAGGTGGAGACCGGATCAGGATTTGAAGCCGAAAGGGTGGTGGAGGCCCCTAATCCATGCCTGAGGCGGAGTGTGGTCTCATAAGAGCATCTCCAACAATGCCTCAAACTAGTGCCTCAAATTGAAATATGGGGCTCTACACAGGAAAAACTACTCCAACAGTGCCAATTTCATAAAATTTTGTCAAAAAAAAACTATAGGGCACCCTCTCAAGTGACTCAAATATACTACACCGTAGTGGGCTGCCCTATAATCTATATTTGGGGCTTTACTGTTGGAGCAGGGTGTTTTGTTGGTGCCCTAAATTCTATAAAATATACTTATTTTCAAATTATAGGGCATTTTTATAGGTCACGTTGTTGGAGATGCTCTAGGGGCCCAATCGGATCCTATTTGGGTACCGCTATCAGAAAGCGGCGCTGAGGGCTCTTTGTCAAAACCTTCCACATAGAGTAAGACTTGTGTACTTTCCTCATCATTTATCAGCTTTTCCAGGTTTCGACTGCCTTACAGGATTTTTGTTTTCGCTAGCAGAAGTGCTAGAGGAGCTTTCGCGCGAGGAGGACTATTTGCAGGCTCTTGACGCTGAGCACGCTAGTCTGTGCGCAACTATTGATATCATGTGTGGCTATCTCAGGATTCCACAGTTGGATGAATCGTTCACCCCAACCTCCCAGATGGCACTTATCAATGGTAGCATTTGTAAATTGGAGGCTGACACATTTCGGCTCGAGGTCAACCACGCCTTGGTCATCACTCGGTCTCATTATGAGGACTTGATCAAGCTAGATCAAGTGTGTCTCGGATATGCTAACGAATGACAAGACGACAAGCTTGAAGACCTAGATATGTCGGTTGAGCCCTTTGCCCAGCGCCTGGCAGATAGTTATATTGATTTTGTGTTCCCTAAAAAGAAATGACATGGGTCATTTTTTCAAAAGATTTGTAAGAATAGAATAATTTTATAAATGTTGTCAAGGTTTTGCGCTCCTTGCTCTGTTTTGTCCCTATTAACGGTCATCCTATCGAAATGGGCATCGCAACTTCCTAGGACTCCCGATTCCGCTGGTGACAATCGTCGTAGCCTCCGAGCCATAGGCGTTTGCAGTCCGACTAGCTTCCTCGAGGGGACATTTCGTTTGCATTGTAAGTCCCTGATACCGTAAAATAAGAAAACTCAGAATAATCATTTTTGTAAGGAAGAATAACATAGTTGGTTTATTGGTGGGGGCCCCGCCCATCTCTCCGTTGATTCCCTTGCTGTCCATCCCATGCCTATGGCATTCGACGTGTCGCCTACCCTGTTAGCTACTAGGAGAGAGAGAGCCAGGCTTAGGCCAGGGCTCGTTACCCCTTTCCTATGTCTGACACTGTGAACAATTTTGAACCCACATTTCATAGATGGTTATCAAGGAATTACAAGAGGAGTGTGAACCCACTCCTATCGAGAGCTATCGAGGATTCTTAGTGGTGACATTACGCTTGTCAATTCCTCCAGCTCCTGCAGTGTGTGGCACCCCATTTCACTGGTGCCGTTAGCGACTGTGGCGGAACTGCCCAAATTATTCCGACTTAAGTGCCTAAGTCCCACCTTAGAGGCTAGACCACACTTAAATGAGAATAACCCGTCAATCCCTCGGATCTAGTCCGACGAGGCCACTGACAGGATCAAGTATCACAATCTCACTCGAAGGTGAGTCACAGAGCAAATACAATAAAGCATAAAACCATACATTAATGAGTATCAAATTATTACATCACCATCGGAGTTTTGCAAAAGTAGCCATCATTGTTCGAAGTGCAGCGGAATAAAGCTAATGATAGATAAATGGAGGGATGGGGAAGCCTGTCCCATCACTCCTCATGCTCCTCCTCGGCCGAGGCAGGGTCCCACTCGACAGTCCAACCCGGTGGCAAGACGGACGGCCAAGTCACTCCAGCAACCATGTCCTCCAGAGAACCTGTAAAATTATGCCACAAGCAAGGCTGAGTATACTAATACTCAGCTAGACTTACCCGGTGTGAGGAGTCTACTCCTCTACCTCTAGACATGCAGCTGTTTGGCTGTGGGGTTTGGTTGCCAAAAGCACTAGCTGAGTTTCTAAATCAAGTTTTTAACTTTGTCATATTAAGTGTGACTCTCTTAAGACTAAAGATGTACTATCTACTCATACATATTAGCAACATTTTTAGCAATCAACATCTTGTATCATCTCATCATAATTCCACTTGTTACTCAATGTAGCAGCATGGATCAAGCAGTCTCATTAGCTGTGAGAAGCAGACGATTCGAATCGAGTTTTTAAACCTTGCAAGGTAAACCTAAACACACGACATGTAGGGGCACTCCGTCCCCACACACATCAACCGTCCCCATCGATTCCCTGGCAACAGATCAGGGCTCACCGCCTTGGCGTACAATGCCTCACTGACTCCGACTGTCGTCGTGCAGTGACCGCACTTGTACCCACCATAACCGGAATGGGAGACCACGTCTCAGGTCGCGTGAGGGGATATGTCTGTGGGCAGGTTCACTCAGGTACTAGGCTTACCGATTTACCATATTTCTCGGTATGTGTTTAGTACGTTCAAATGCTTGACTCACGGTACCACACCTTAATCCTTATTCCAGTTTTTATCCCGTGGACAACCAATCCCCATGGATTGTTGTTCACCAACCAGCATCATTATGATAAGAAAGTGGATACAATCAATTTCCTGACCTCGCGCGAGTGCTAGAAAAATTACTCGACTTCTACCGAAATCCCTGTTTAATAAAGCAGCTACTCGACTTAGCATACTAGTATTCATCTCAATGGGATTCCTGAGATCATGCAACTAGGGTTTCAAACAACTCCTACACTTAAGTGCACATTCAATCCTACAATCAATAAGTGTAGTAAAATAGCATAAATAACAGGTTATGCATAAAACCGGGGCTTGCCTTCCAAGGCTGTGGCAGGCAGATCCTCTGGTGCAGGCTCTGGTGCTGAATCCGGGGCTACCTCCTGAGCAGCTCCTTGCTCCGGCACGAGGACATACTCTCCGTCAGCGAGGTTACAGTCTATCGAAATGCAATGAATATTTATGTCATGATTATGCAGGATTTAATAACATTATACTAAGGAAGAAGAACTAAGTTAATCCGCAACTTAGGGTTTCTTGGTCATACGTGGCTTTTAGTAGTTTATGCTTATCACTCTAGGGTTAGGTTTTCTTAAGGATAAGCATAGTGGATTTGTAATTTCCCTTATATACTTTAGTCGACAATTTACAAGGGTTTTAGGGTCACACTAATTTCCATCATATTCTTTTCCCCTGCTTTATTTTCTATTTATGAATTTTAGTGTGGGTTTGAACTACAACAGTGATTTCAAAATTTTCAAAAATTTGGTAAAAATTACAGTGGCTTGTTATTGGTCAATGTAGTCTGTTCTAGGAGTTTGAGGTTCAAAATAAAAAGGTTATGCTTTGGACAAAAATAACAAAAGTTGTGTAATTGGGCCACTGTACACTACAACTCTTAACTAGAGGTAGGTTCTGCCCTGAGGGTTATTTTTGTTGGCATCTAACAGTAATAATAAGCTTTTGTGCCAAAAATCTCAGAAAGTTTATTGGTGGTTATTTAGTTGTGATTTTCTAAAGTTTTATGTCAAAAAGGTGCTTATAACTAACTTGTTATTTGAAACATATCAAACAACAGATTTTGTATTTTTCCTATGTTTATAATAACAAAACATTAGCTATCCCAAGGGTTGGGGTGTTTTCCCCTTGGGGTTATTTTTGTAGGGTTTTTCTAAGTTTTCCTTGTTTTCCTAAAATAAAAAGTATCCCATTTATTTTATACTAAACCAGGGTATCATAGATTTTTCTAGTGAACTACACCGAATAAGTGTCCTAACAAAAATAAGAGTGCCCTCTGGTTCATTATTTAAATCACCTTTTCTATTTTTCTTAACCTTAAGCATATTGTAAAATAAATGACAAAAACTAACTTAATGGGTTGGACAGAGAAGTTTAGCATTTTTAAACAGGTCAGTAGGTGGACATAAGCTTCTCCAAATTTTTCCAACCTTAGTCAAATAGTGTAACCATTTTTAATCCTATTATTTAGCTTTTGGTCAAAACAATAATTAAATCAGAACCCTAAAGTTTTCTGTAGTACATAGGGGTTTTATATTTTTCCTAAGCAGTTTACATTATTTAAGATCTAACAAAATTGGTTTGACTAAATTTGGACGAATAAAACAGAAGTTATGAATTATTCAAGTTCTGTTCAAAATTTAAATCAGATTTAATAAAGGTTTCCTGGAAAACTACTTTGCGTCGAGGACCCTGGGTTTAATCCAAATCAATCCACTCAAGTCTACCCCTGCGCCACTATTCATTCGAGTCACTGACATTTCACAAAACCCCCCAGGCTTCTTTCCTTCTCCCCTGCCGTCCTTCCCTAGATTTAAACAGTACCCGCGAGAAAGAAAAGGGTGGCGCGGCTTACTGGCGGCGGGAGAGGTCCGGCGAGGGGCGGGATTGGCTCGGGGAGGCTCTGGCGGTCACAGCGATGTACGGCTCGACGGCGGGGATGGCCGGAATCGCTCGGTCCACGTGCGCAGGCGGGTAACTTCGTCGGCGGCGGGTGTGCCGGCCAAATCACGGCGATCTAGTTCAATCCATTGGCACGGTGAGCTTCACGGGGCGATGTAGAGGCTAGCTGTGCCTTGAATCGGAAAATGGCGTGGTGGCTTACCCGGTCTACGCTCGCCGGCGGTCGGAGGGAGTCCGGCGACCGTGGACTGGCCCCTCCGGCGAAGCAGACTTCGATTCCTCGCTCGAGGAGCTTCACCGAGGTGTGCTCAGTCGTCTCCGAGGGTCGGACAGGGTTGGGAAAGGCTTGGTTGGCCGGTCTACGGCGGCAGGGGCTCGGGTGGCCGCGGACACGCCGTGCACGGGTAAACGACGGTGAGATTGAGCTCCGGTGAGGTTGAGTGTGCGCGGAAGGGTATGGTCGACGCCTGAGTGGGCTTTATAGGCGCGGGCGCGGGCCATGACGTCGGCTGGCCTTTGGCGCGACGCGGGGCGCGCGCGGGCGTGCTCTGGCATGCACAGAGCGCGTCGAACACGTGTAGGTTTTCTTCTGCCCATGTTCCACAGCTCGCCCAAGTCGCAAGCGTGCAAATCTTGGCAAAAATCCGGCGCGAGTCTTTTCCTGGCACCTAGGGCTGTCTCTCATCCGTGAGTCGCCATGGTAGATATGCCCTAGGTAGGGAGATCTTTGGACGCCAAATCAGGTATGTCTCTCTTCCCACCTCGCGACAAAAACAATGCCAAGGCATGTCAAACGTCAAGGTCTCGGGCTCAACTTTTTCCAGTGGGTGCCCTAGGTGGTATGCCACATTTTTGGTATAGAACTTAGGTGGTTTTGATGCCATCTTCAAGGTGAACACGGTTGATCTTTAGATTAGGTGTAGTTTTTGACTTAGAGAGAATTTGAGAGCTCTAGCTCTTTCTCTACTTAAGGAAGGGATTTGGGTTTTTTCAAGGGGTCTTTTTGCAACATTTCCTGCCCATATTTGCTGGTTAAAAAGTTACTTAAAGTTTGGTTAAAGATTAACTCATGATTTGCACATTTGCTTATCTTCCCCCCCCCCTCTCAACCATGGTTTTGGGAGATAGGGTTCAAGAGAGGTCTAGGGTTTACTCTCCTCTTGCCCAAGGTAGTAAGTGCACAAAAGCTTGAGTGATGCTCTTAGGTTATTAACAATCTTGATTAACACATGGTCTCCAAGGTTCTTATGTTCTTCTCAAGTTTCTACCACATGTGATCACAGTCATCAGTGCATAGATGTGCTCTAGCCATGGTAACACCTGAGGTGTTACAGCCCTCCCCCCTTAAAGGAATCTCGTCCCGAGATTTTAGGCAGAGTCCTCTAGAGGGTGCTACGAAGGCACGTTGATGGGCTACTCCTTCTTATACTCAAGTTTCTCTTGTTAACTGCTCTTCGAATGTCATTCTCTTTGCAACTTCAGAAGGAAGCCCTTTTTAAGTTAAAAGCACAACTTAGACTATCCTTGTTATCTAAGTTTTTCTTATAATTATTTTCAAAGGGCAGGTGGGGGTGTGGGGTTTTGAGTTACGCACCGACTCTTTTGGGCAGAAAGTCGGGGAAGCGAGAGCGCAGAAAATCCTTAGTCTCCCATGTAGCTTCTTCTGCTGAATGGTGACTCCACTGAACCTTATACATTCGGATTGACCTTGCCCGTGTTGATCTCTCCTTCTGATCCAATACCTTGATGGGGTACTCTTGATAGGACAAGTCTGGTTCTATCTCAATGTCCGGTTCAGGTAGCACTTCAGTGGGTAGGCGAACACATTTCCGCAGCTAAGATACATGGAACACATCATGAACAGCTGACATGCTAGGTGGCAACTTCAATTGATAGGCTACGGGTCCACAAGCTTCCTTGACCTCGTAGGGTCCAATGTAACGAGGAGCTAACTTGCCCTGAATCCCGAATCTCTGGACACCCTTGGTGGGTGACACCTTAAGATAGACATGGTCTCCTACTTCAAACTACAGAGGCTTCCGCCTCTTGTCATGATAGCTCTCTTGCCTGGCCTGAGCAGCTTCTAAGTTTTTCTTGATGATTCTGACCTTTGCCTCTGCTTCAAGTACCAAATCTGGCCCAAAAATTTCCCTCTCTCCCGCTTGAGACCAATTCAGCGGGGTCCTACACCTTCTCCCATATAAGGCTTCAAAGGTGCCATCTTTAGACTGGACTGGTAGCTGTTATTATACGAAAATTCTGCCAAGGAAAGACACTTGTCCCACTCCTTTCCGTAGTGTAGTACACATGCCCTTAACATGTCTTCCAAAATCTGGTTTACCCTTTCTGTCTGGCCATCTGTTTGGGGATGGTATGTTGAGCTTCGTATTACATGGGTCCCAAGTGATTCCTGCAATTGTTCCCAAAATTGTGCCACAAATGGTGCTCCTCTATCCGATACTATAGTCTTTGGCATCCCGTGCAAACGAACTATCTGGTCAATGTATATCTCTGCATACTTCTCTGTCCTGTAGGTGACTGGGTGGTGTGTACTGGCAAGAAGTGAGCGGTCTTGGTCAACCTGTCCACAATAACCCAAATGGAATCATGGTGCCTGGAGGTATTGGGCAATCCCACGATAAAGTCCATGCAAATGTCCTCCCATTTCCAAGATGGTATGGGAAGGGGTTGCAAAGGGCCTGCTGCCTTCAAATGACTAGCTTTGATCCTCTGGCAGGTGTCACACTCGGATATGTACTTGGCAATTTCCCTCTTCATTCTAGTCCACCAGTATAAGGATCTGAGGTCATGATACATTTTATTGCTACCTGGGTGCATGGAGAATTTTGAAAGGTGAGCTTCATCCAGTATCTTCTTTTTGAGCTCAGGGTCCTTGGGAACAACCAATCAATCTCCAAATCATAAAATTCCCTTACTGTCCTGACGGAAGCACTTGTATTTTTCTGCCTTCTGCTTGATCATGTCTTTGATAACCTGAACACCCTTATCCTCAATCTGGGCCCTGACTATTTGCTCTTGCAATGTGGGCTCCACCGAGATATAACTTAGGGCACCTGAAGAAACAACTTCCAGGTTCAGCTTGCACAATTCATCACATAGGGTGGTGACTCTTGCATCCATGCTCATACAATTGCACTGGGCCTTTCTGCTCAAGGCATCTGCCACAACATTGGCTTTGCCAGGATGGTAATGCATTTCCAAATCATAGTCCTTGATTAACTCCAACCATCTCCTCTGCCTCATATTCAAATATGCCTGAGTAAAAATGTATTTGAGGCTCTTGTGATCAGTGTAGATGTTACAGTGAGCTCCCATCAAGTAGTGTCTCCATATCTTAAGAGCATGAACCACAGCTGCCAACTCTAGATCATGTGTAGGGTAGTTCTGCTCATGGGGCCTGAGTGCTCGGGAAGCATAAGCAATTACTCTGTTGTCTTGCATTAGTACACATCCCAATCCTGTACCAGAAGCATCACAATAGACTTCGAAGGGCTTGGTGTTATCAGGTTGAGCCAGCACTGGGGCTGTTGTCAAATGCTGCCTCAGAGTATGAAAGGCATCTTCGCACTTCTGGCTCCAATCATATTTGGCTCCCTTCTTCAATAACTCAGTCCTTGGCTTGGCAATTCTGGAGAAATCCGGAATGAATCATCGATAATATCCTGCCAATCCCAGAAAGCTCCGGATCTGCCGTACTGTAGTAGGAGGTTTCCAATTCATTACTTCTTGTACCTTCTCAGGATCAACTGAGATCCCATCCTGAGAAATTGTGTGACCCAAGAATTTAATCTCCTTCAGCCAGAATTCACATTTGGACAGCTTGGCATACAACTAATGGTCACACAGCCTCTGAAGTACAGTATGCAAATGTTTGGTGTGCTCGGCTTCATTCTTGGAATAGACCAGAATATCATCAATGAAAACGACCACAAATTTGTCCAGCTCTGGCATGAATACTGAGTTCATCAGGTACATGAAATAAGTCGGGGCATTGGTCAACCCAAAAGACATTACCAAAAACTTGTAAAGCCCATATCTGGTGGAGAAGGCCGTCTTGGGAATATCACTGGCACGGATCTTGATCTGATGATAACCTGAGCGAAGATCTATCCTTGAAAACACTTTGGCTCCCACCAATTGATCAAACAAGACATCAATACGGGGCAGTGGGTATTTGTTCTTGATAGTCACCGCATTGAGAGGGCGGTAGTCAACACACATTCTCAAACTCTCATCCTTTTTCTTCACAAATAAGGCAGGACTTCCCCATGGCGAAGTACTTGGGCGAATGAACCCCTTGTCCAACAATTCTTGCAGTTGCTTCTTCAATTCTGCCAGTTCCGCGGGAGGCATCCTATAAGGTCTCTTGTAGATAGGAGCAGTCCCGGGTTGCAATTCAATTGCAAACTCAATGTCTCTGTCAGGTGGCATTCCTGGCAATTCATCCGGAAAAACATCTGGGTAGTCACAGTTTACTGGGATATTTTCCACTGGGGATCCTATCATAACGAAGGCACACGAACGGGTACAACCCTGGTCGGGCAAATATAGTGTGGTTTCACCACAGGTCGGTGAGTGCACTTCAATGGCCCTAGCTGCAATGTCAATCACTGCCTGATGTTTGGTCAACCAGTCAGTTCCCAATATGATATCCACACTATCCAATCCCAAGATAAGAAGGTTGGTTTTAATTATCAGACTACCAAACTTTATAGGCACATTCTTACTGATTTGATTGGTGACAATCCTGCCTCCTGGTGTTGAAATTGTGATACCCCCATGGGTGTGATGAAAGGGCAATTGACACTTGACACTAAATTTGGCACTAACAAAGCTATGTGATGCACCAGAATCAAAAAGAATAATAGCAGGATAATTCAAAACTGTAAAGATACCAGTCATGACGGGTGCTCCCTCTGGAATATCAGCCATGGTGGTGAAGTTTAGCCTGCCCTGCCTCACTTGCACCTTCTGTCTCTGCCTTGATTCTGATTAACATTCTGCCCATGCCTCTGCTGGTTCCTGGGGCAATTCTTGGCATAATGTCCGGTGTTGCCATATGTGAAACACCTGTTGTCATTTGCCTAGCGATACTGCTGCTGCTGCTGATTGTTCCTCTGAGCTGGAAACTGGATGCGGTTGGGTGCCTGCTGCTGCTGCTGTGGTCGGATCACCCATCGCCCTTGCTGTTGCTGAGGTCCCCTGTTCTGAGTGTCAGACACAATCCTGAAACGTTGTGGCTGAGCTGAAGGTCCTGCCACAGGGGCCTTCCTCTTCTTTTCTACCTGACGAGCGGTGATACAGTCCTCCTGGGAGATGGCCATGTTGACCAACTTATTGTAGCTGTTGGCCCTGACGATGTTGAGACGGTCACGGAGCTTAGTGCTGAGCCCCATTCTGAACCTGTCCCTCTTCTTCTCATCCGTATCTGCGTGATATCCAGCATACTGGCACAGGTCATTAAAAGCCTGAGCATACTGCAACACTGTTCTGTTGCCCTGAGTAAGTGCCAGAAACTCGTTGAGCTTTCGGTCCATGATGCCAGCTGGAATATGGTGTCCCCTGAAAGCTGCCTTAAACTCTCTTCAATCCACTTCATGGTCAACTGGTTGCATAGCGAGATAGTGGTCCCACCATGTTCGCGCGGGTCCACGAAGCTGCTGAGTGGCGAACCTGACCTTAGTTACTTCGGAACAAACTCCATTGAGTAGTGGGAATTTAGATTCCACTACCCTCAACCATACATCCGCATCAAGTGGGTCCTTTGCCCTGGTGAACAACGGAGGCTGGGTACTGAGGAACTCCTGGTAGGTAGCTGCCGCGGGGTGACGCTGATGGTCTCCACCACCATAATGCTGAGGTGGTGGCTGACGCTGAGCTAGCTGCCTCAAGATCTCATTCTGCTGAGCCATTAGCTCCTGCAGAGTGGGAGGCGGTGGCGGCGGTGGAGGAACGCGCTCATTCTGGCCACGACGCTGTCTCCTGGCCATCTGAAAAATCACATATATACTTAATACCATATCTCCAAGTTCAAGGTTTAATCGCGGTGAAGAAGTCAAAGGCGAACTGATAGATTCCGATATAAACAAAAAGGATTTCAAAAGGCATAAACTTTCCTTCCAAATTTAAAACTAACAGCATCCATCAACCATGCTTCCAAAAGAGTTTATCATGATTACATCAATGGCCCTAAAAGACTCAACTCTATCTAGCCTAGTACCCCAAGGGTGCAAAAGCTAAGCTAGCTGCAAGGAGTCCCACCATTACCGACTTCTAGCTCTACCCCTGATACCTAGTGAGTGAACGAGGCAACGCTCGACTCGGGGGAAGGTGGCCTCCCGGAGCCAGCAGTGTCCACACTGGAAGCAGGCTCCTCCCCTCCCTCAATGTCGACGTCCTCGTTAGCCTCCACATCCTGGATCTCCTGGTGATGCATATCCAAGTGCTCATTGGCCTCGGCAAGCTGCTGCTGGGTATTGATGAGCTGATCCTCGAGAACCTCGATGGTGTTCTCCCTTGTCCCCACTAATTCCTCCAGCTCTTGGATCTCATCTGATAAGTGCTCCACTTGTAAGTCCTTTTCCACCATCTCTTGGGACAAATCAACCACAAGCTCCTCTCTGTTGTCCAAGGTGATCTTTGTTGCCTCCAATAATGCCATCAGATGGGACATCCCCTCACCACGCATCACTTGTAGACGGTACAGGGCATTCATGCACCGTACGGTCAAGTGAGCCGTCTGACCTGGGTAGATAGCCCAGATGTCCTTGGCATGCTCCACCCGATCCTTCCACATTGGGTCGTCTTCCCTTTCTACGGGGAACAAGCCAATGGGGTGGGTAGACAGCTCTAAGGGGTGGAATCCACAGAACGTGGTCAACCCGTGCAGAGCAATCGCCTCGATCGTGTCCTTAGCCCGGTATCCAAAGGACTCAGAGTCCAGTGAACGCTAGCCTGGCTGTAGGGGATGAGGCTCCAGGGTCATCCTCACCCTACAGCGGGGCACCCGATGCTTCTCGAACTGCTGCACCGCGTACTGGGGAGGTGTCATGTAACCAGCTCCCTGAGGTACCTCTCACAAAATACGGGGAAAACCCTCTCGTGCAAGCCCGTCAGTGTGGGACAGTGCATTCCCGTCGTTTGAGGATCCGTGGGAAGTCATCTGCGTACGGTTAAGCGTAAGTCAAAGAAAAAGAATTATAAAAAGAAAGGGAAACGCAACTCAGTCTCTCTCTAAATATGACAATGGTACTGTGGTACTTAGCTGGTCATTATTTTGCATTAAAGTCTTTACTCAATTATCTATTTATTTATTTAAGAATGCATGCATGCTCGCCCTGAATGACCTCACATCAATATACAGGGAATAGGGAAGGACTCCCATCCCTTATAGTAGCCCGTAGGGCTTAATCACTTAGCCACCTAGCTACCCCTCTATCATCCTAAGGCTTCATGTCCTAGGTCTATCCTGATCGTCCTACGATCTATCCAACATTCGTTTCTATCAAGTTTTACTTCGAAAAGGATGGTATTTATATTTTATTGACTCCTCTGTGGTGGTACAAGCTCCGATACCAGCTATGGCGGAACTGCCCGAATTATTCCGACTTAAGTGCCTAAGTCCCACCTTAGAGGCTAGACCACACTTAAATGGGAATAACCCGTCAATCCCTCGGATCTAGTCCGACGAGGCCACTGACAGAATCAAGTACCACAATCTCACTCGAAGGTGAGTCACAAAGCAAATACAATAAAGCATAAAATCATACATTAATGAGTATCAAATTATTACATCACCATCGGAGTTTTGCAAAAGTAGCCATCATTGTTCGAAGTGCAGTGGAATAAAGCTAACGATAGATAAATGGAGGGATGGGGAAGCCTGTCCCATCACTCCTCATGCTCCTCCTCGGCCGAGGCGGGGTCCTACTCGACAGTCCAACCCGGTGGCAAGACGGACGGCCAAGTCACTCTAGCAACCATGTCCTCCAGAGAACCTGTAAAATTATGCCACAAGCAAGGCTGAGTATACTAATACTCAGCTAGACTTACCCGGTGTGAGGAGTCTACTCCTCTACCTCTAGACATGCAGCTGTTTGGCTGTGGGGTTTGGTTGCCAAAAGCACTAGCTGAGTTTCTAAATAAAGTTTTTAACTTTGTCATATTAAGTGTGACTCTCTTAAGACTAAAGATGTACTATCTACTCATACATAGTAGCAACATTTTTAGCAATCAACATCTTGTATCATCTCATCATAATTCCACTTGTTACTCAATGTAGCAACATGGATCAAGCAGTCTCATTAGCTGTGAGAAGCAGACGATTCGAATCGAGTTTTTAAACCTTGCAAGGTAAACCTAAACACACAACATGTAGGGGCACTCCGTCCCCACACACATCAACCGTCCCCATCGATTCACTGGCAACAGATCAGGGCTCACCGCCTTGGCGTACAATGCCTCACTGACCCCGACTGCCGTCGTGCAGTGACCGCACTTGTACCCACCATAACCGGAATGGGAGACCACGTCTCAGGTCGCGTGAGGGGATATGTCTGTGGGCAGGTTCACTCAGGTACTAGGCTTACCGATTTACCATATTTCTCGGTATGTGTTTAGTACGTTCAAACGCTTGACTCACGGTACCACATCTTAATCCTTATTCCAGTTTTTATCCCGTGGACAACCAATCCCCATGGATTGTTGTTCACCAACTAGCATCATTATGATAAGAAAGTGGATACAATTAATTTCCTGACCTCGCGTGAGTGCTAGAAAAATCACTCGACTTCTACCGAAATCCCTGTTTAATAAAGGAGCTACTCGACTTAGCATACTAGTATTCATCTCAATGGGATTCCTGAGATCATGCAACTAGGGTTTCAAACAACTCCTACACTTAAGTGCACATTCAATCCTACAATCAATAAGTGTAGTAAAATAGCATAAATAACAGGTTATGCATAAAACCGGGGCTTGCCTTCCAAGGCTGTGGCAGGCAGATCCTCTGGTGCAGGCTCTGGTGCTGGATCCGGGGCTACCTCCTGAGCAGCTCCTTGCTCCAGCACGAGGACGTACTCTCCGTCAGCGAGGGTACAGTCTATCGAAATGCAATGAATATTTATGTCATGATTATGCAGGATTTAATAACATTATGCTAAGGAAGAAGAACTAAGTTAATCCGCAACTTAGGGTTTCTTGGTCATACGTGGCTTTTAGTAGTTTATGCTTATCACTCTAGGGTTAGGTTTTGTTAAGGATAAGCATAGTGGATTTGTAATTTCCCTTATATACTTTAGTAGACAATTTACAAGGGTTTTAGGGTCACACTAATTTCCATCATATTCTTTTCCCCTGCTTTATTTTCTATTTATGAATTTTAGTGTGGGTTTGAACTACAACAGTGATTTCAAAATTTTCAAAAATTTGGTAAAAATTACAGTGGCTTGTTATTGGTCAATGTAGTCTGTTCTAGGAGTTTGAGGTTCAAAATAAAAAGGTTATGCTTTGGAAAAAAATAACAAAAGTTGTGTAATTGGGCCACTTTACACTACAACTCTTAACTAGGGGTAGGTTCTGCCCTGAGGGTTATTTTTGTTGGCATCTAACAGTAATAATAAGCTTCTGTGCCAAAAATCTCAGAAAGTTTATTGGTCGTTATTTAGTTGTGATTTTCTAAAGTTTTATGTCAAAAAGGTTCTTATAACTAACTTGTTATTTGAAACATATCAAACAACAGATTTTGTATTTTTCCTATGTTTATAATAACAAAACATTAGCTATCCCAAGGGTTGGGGTGTTTTCCCCTTGGGGTTATTTTTGTAGGGGTTTTCTAAGTTTTCCTTGTTTTCCTAAAATAAAAGGTATCCCATTTATTTTATACTAAACCAGGGTATCATAGATTTTTCTGGTGAACTACACCGAATAAGTGTCCTAACAAAAATAGGAGTGCCCTCTGGTTCATTATTTAAATCACCTTTTCTATTTTTCTTAACCTTAAGCATATTGTAAAATAAATGGCAAAAACTAACTTAATGGGTTGGACAGAGAAGTTTAGCATTTTTAAACAGGTCAGTAGGTGGACATAAGCTTCTCCAAATTTTTCCAACCTTAGTCAAACAGTGCAACCATTTTTAATCCTATTATTTAGCTTTTGGTCAAAACAATAATTAAATCAGAACCCTAAAGTTTTCTGTAGTACATAGGGGTTTTATATTTTTCCTAAGCAGTTTACATTATTTAAGATTTAACAAAATTGGTTTGACTAAATTTGGACGAATAAAACAGAAGTTATGAATTATTCAAGTTCTGTTCAAAATTTAAATCAGATTTAATAAAGGTTTCCTGGAAAACTACTTTGCGCCGAGGACCCTGGGTTTAATCCAAATCAATCCACTCAAGTCTACCCCTGCGCCACTATTCATTCGAGTCACTGACATTTCACAAAACCCCCTAGGCTTCTTTCCTTCTCCCCCGCCGTCCTTCCCTAGATTTAAACAGTACCCGTGAGAAAGAAAAGGGTGGCGCGGCTTACCGGCGGCGAGAGAGGTCCGGCGAGGGGTGGGGTTGGCTCGGGGAGGCTCTGGCGGTCACAGCGATGTACGGCTCGACGGCAGGGATGGCCGAAATCGCTCGGTCCACGTGCGCAGGCGGGTAACTTCGTCGGCGGCGGGTGTGCCGGCCAAATCACGGCGATCTAGTTCAATCCATTGGCACGATGAGCTTGACGGGGTGATGTAGAGGCTAGCTGTACCTTGAATCGGAAAATGGCGCGGTGGCTTACCCGGTCTACGCTTGCCGGCGGTCGGAGGGAGTCCGGCGACCGTGGACTGGCCCCTCCGGCGAAGCAGACTTCGATTCCTCGCTCGGGGAGCTTCACCGAGGTGTGCTCAGTCGTCTCCGAGGGTCGGACAGGGTTGGGAAAGGCTTAGTTGGCCGGTCTACGGCGGCAGGGGCTTCGGGTGGCCGCGGACACGCCGTGCACGGGTAAACGACGGTGAGGTTGAGCTCCGGTGAGGTTGAGTGTGCGCGGAAGGGTATGGTCGATGCCTGAGTGGGCTTTATAGGCGCGGGCGCGGGCCATGGCGTCGGCTGGCCTTTGGCGCGACGCGGGGCACGCGTGGGCGTGCTCTGGCGTGCACAGAGCGCGTCGAACACGTGTAGGTTTTCTTCTGCCCATGTTCCACAGCTCGCCCAAGTCGCAAGCGTGTGAATCTTGGCAAAAATCCAGCGCGAGTCTTTTCCTGGCACCTAGGGCTATCTCTCATCCGTGAGTCGCCATGGCAGATATGCCCTAGGTAGGGAGATCTTTGGACGCCAAATTAGGTATGTCTCTCTGCCCACCTCGCGACAAAAACAATGCCAAGGCATGTCAAACGTCAAGGTCTCAGGCTCAACTTTTTCCAGTGGGTGCCCTAGGTGGTATGCCACATTTTTGGTATAGAACTTAGGTGGTTTTGATGCCATCTTCAAGGTGAACACGGTTGATCTTTAGATTAGGTGTAGTTTTTGACTTAGAGAGAATTTGAGAGCTCTAGCTCTTTCTCTACTTAAGGAAGGGATTTGGGGTTTTTCAAGGGGTCTTTTTGCAACATTTCCTTCCCATAATTTCTGGTTAAAAAGTTACTTAAAGTTTGGTTAAAGATTAACTCATGATTTGCACATTTGCTTATCTTTCCCCCCCCCTCTCAACCATGGTTTTGGGAGATAGGGTTCAAGAGAGGTCTAGGGTTTACTCTCCTCTTGCCCAAGGTAGTAAGTGCACAAAAGCTTGAGTGATGCTCTTAGGTCATTAACAATCTTGATTAACACATGGTCTCCAAGGTTCTTATGTTCTTCTCAAGTTTCTACCACATGTGATCACAGTCATCAGTGCATAGATGTGCTCTAGCCATGGTAACACCTGAGGTGTTACAGCGACGTCTAACTTTTGGGGGGTAGAGATCATGAGGGACGAGCTACCTTCATTCCCCACATTGCTAGGGTCCGATCTTGGTACTCGTCAGGGAGCTAGGGTCCGAGCTTGAGTCCGAGCAGAGGGCGTCGAAAATAAGGTCTCCACCGCCATCGACCATCCCCACAAACTCCAAGTCATCGATAGTAGGGACATGGTCGTGGAGCACAAGGGCCACGTTCACCCCCGGGGCATGACGTAGATGGGTGGAACTGCCTCGAGGATGTCGCCGGAGCCATCAAGGGGTTGACCCTCCTTCGCTGTAGAGCATATAGGACAAGAAGAAGTCCCACAGATAATCGTATGATGGATCAAGTCCCATTTGGACCATGATCTGTTGTCTTATCTTGTCGCCCACAGAGGGCGAGGTTGACTCTTGCATCTCATCTCTCCTCTACCCTGACCATCTCCCCTTCGTTGTTGAGGACAAAGTCAAGGCTCCCAAAACGGATGGTTGTTGGGGGTTGGGTTCAGATGGCGTCACGATCGGCCATCCGAAGCTTGGAGAAGAAGACATTGAGAACGCACAAGTCCCCTACCTTGCACGCCAACTATCGGGTTTCGTACCAACTCCGACAAATAAATTTGTATGTGCGGTTCTGGGTTCGGATGGTGTGCTCAGTGGATGCAAGATTTATATTGGTTCGGGCAGAATGTTCCTACATCTAGTCTTCGTTGGCTTGTGCTACTGACACCTTATTGCTCAATGCTTGTAGTAGGGGTTACAAGCGAGCGAGAGAGAGAGGAGCTCCTAAGTCTCTTATGCGTGGTGATATCTACGGACTGTGAATCTGGTCTTCTCTATCTAGCTAAGCCTTGGGCATCATGGCGGTGTGCTCCTCGACATTGTCCTCTGTAGTCCTCCGTGTCTCTTGTCTCTGTGTTCATGTGTGTTTTTCCCTCTGTTCATCTCTAGGCTGACCCTCCCTTTTATATACTAAGGAAGGAGCTATTATGTCGTGGTAGAAAGATGTGTCCTACCTTGGTAAAATCGTGTTTGTCGGTGTGTGTCTTGGTCATCTAAGCTTCTCTGGCCATGCTCTTTAAGACTAGCTACGATTGGGTGGCGAGGAGCTCCAGCATCATCATTACTCTCTTTGTGCCACGTCGACCTTGGCTTTGTAGCCTGGGGCTCAGTGTGGCTCGTCATGCTGTGGACCCTGTAGATTGCCAGAGCACTCAGGCCTAGGCTCGATAGGTCATGAGTTGGTCGCAGGCCTAGAGGCCCGTAGGTCATGAGTGGAAGGAGGACCGACTCCCCTGCTATGGCTTGGCGCCAGACATAGTTAATGTGGCCAGTCATTTATGGCAGGCCAGCCCTAGGCCTAGCTCAAAATACACTCGATTGGCTTGCTCTCGGTTTGCCCAACACCCCTTCTAGCCTCGCCTGATCCTAGGCTTCATGCCTCGGGACTATTCAGGACGGGTCCTTCCGGGGTAGATGCTTCCTGCGTTCTCCTGCTAACTTGTGGGCTAGGGGCCCGAGGATCTTTTTCCCCGACAATTCTCTGAACCGATCGAAGTAGAACAAGTAAACAATATCTGGCATTACTATGACAAGAGTATCTAAGTGCACTACTACATTGATCTATGTTTGAATAAATATCTCATTTAAAACAAGATTTAGTTACATGATATATAAAAATCGTAGCAACGTATGAGTACCTAACTAGTTAGGAAAGAAATGTGTTTTTTCTTGTTCCAACAGCTCCTCCATCCTTCCTGCAAAATTTTTGCGTCCCCCGTTCGCCTCCTTTACACCCGTATATTTGCGTGTGAGCGATGTCTCCCCAATCCACACGTGCAAGCATATTCTTCTCCACTGCTAGTGGCTCCCGATGAGTACGCTTGCGTGGGGGCGCTACCCATGCGAGATCACCATGTTAAAGAAACCTTTCTTGGGCCAGGAAGGCCCATGTGGCACATATGCCTGAAACCCTAGTTTTTGTCTATAAATAGAGAGGAGATCCCCATATCATGTAACCTTGGACAGCAGCACCATACAGTAATAAAGAATCAGTCCCTCTCTACACTCTTGTCTCCTTGTGTTCTACTATTATTCAGTTAAGGAGCCCTTGGACTACACTCGGTAGCAAGGGGTTCTTAACACGTTATCAGCACCTAGCTCTACAAAGGAGAGCAAGAAAAGGAAGTAAAAAAGGTACTGAACTGTTGGAGACTTGTTCTCAAATGCTAAGAATTAAGAACAAGGCAACACCAAGATAGGTTAATGGTTAATGCCCTTCGTCCTTCGAAGCATTATTTCCATAAGGATATAATGATCTTCGGACGAAGGTTATGAAGGACGTACCTTCGTCATCACAGCATATATATATAATGATGATGAAAGACAAAGTATATGAAATATGAGAAACAACATGAATAATCATATGATATTATTAATATCTCTTTTTTATTATCATGGGTAAACAGAAATAATATTGAATTACATTTATACCTTCGGCTTGATAGAAGGCAAAAATCCAAGCGTGACGCACGAGCGAATACCAGTCAGCCTGAACAGTACGGGGGTACTGTTCATCTATTTATAGGCACAGGGCGCAGCCTGTGTGGATTTACATTCATGCCCTTTACAAATAGTTACAATCATGACACAGATTATCATGGGCCGATCGGTCTTTTCACCTTTAAGTCGATGCTACCCTTCGTCTCAAAGCGTGTTATTATGCCAAAGCTCCCTAGATGATAGCTTCGGTGTTGCTTCTGTGTTGATCGTCTGAAGGTGTTTCTTCTTGCAGGACCTTCGGCGATGAAGCAGATCCCCAATAGTAGCCCCTTCCCGGTGCTAGATTGTTCTTTGTAATGACCTTGATCCGTGAAAACATCACCGAAGCTTCGGAATGCCGAAGGTCCGAAAAACACCTTCCCTAAGCTCGTTGCCGAGAAACGATTAAAATATCCCAAGCGCAAGAGATGGTCCGCCATGCAGCGGGTATGCACGGTCTGGGGATTCTCATCCCAGGCGTCGGTTGGTCCACCGTTCAGTGGGTGCGAGTAACTGTTCAGCGGGTGCGGTTACCTTGGCGATTCACCTTCCCACCTGCAGCACTATATAAACATACGGGTAGATGTGAAGTTATCACAACATTCATTGCTATTGCACTGTTGTGCTGTTGAAAAATTTAACCATAGTCGAAGCTTTTTACTGCATTTCCGAGCAAGCCAGTATTCTGGATTAGCTTCGTCAAAAGACTACAAAAAAACAATCAACTTCGTAAGAATCTGTAAGAAAATCATTAAATGGCCAGAGTACGTTCAACTGCAAGAGTGACCCGTGACGGAGAGGAGGCCGAAGCTACCAAGACTGCTCCAATCTCCGAAGTGATTAGACAATCGGGACTAGTTGTGACAGAGGGAGCCATTGGAGAAGGTGCACCTGTTGTCGAAACTAAACAAGACGTTGAGGAAGAAATTTCTGACGAGGAAGAAGATGAGGATTATAGTATTTTGATCCCGTCAAAACCTAGCCACTTGGATTTTGAAAAATCTACTGTTTCTGAAGCTGATATGCCCATGATGATGAAGCTGGGCTACTTCAGAGAAGCCGAGAAAAAGCTGATTCGTTTTGCTGGGGAAGAGACTACTCTGACACTGAAAGATGATGAAGTGATGGTTTTTAAAAGTTTTTTCAGAGCAGGATTACGGTTTCCACTGAATGAGATTATTGGAGAAATTTTAGCTAATTATGAAATATTTCTTCATCAGCTGACCCCTAACGCCATTGTTAGGCTCAGTATTTTCATCTAGGCCCTTCGAAGCCAGGGGATGGACCCGAATGCCGAAGCTTTTTGCCGAGTGCATGAGCTACATTACCAGACGAAGGCTAGAGAAGACAGGCTCCATGAAAAATTTGGTTGCTATAACTTCGCTTATCGCAAGGATACAAAGGCCCTGGTCCTGAGCTATCGGTCCAAGTGGCCAACTGGATGGAAAAGCGAGTGGTTTTATGTTAAGGCTAATGAGAAGAAAAGGGAGAAGCTGAAGAAGCTGGTCATGAGCCCACTAATCCTAAGCTTCGGGATGACTAGACCCCTGTGCAACATGAAGCCAGGGTTACCATGCCAACTAGCCATGCCAGAATTCAGAGTGGTGGCTGAACATATCAGTACCAGAGATCTAGTGCAAGAATACCTGGCAAACAAGGTATCTCCAACATTGAGTAATTGGAGCATGCCGAAGCTGAAAGGATCAAAGAAGATGGGTGAACTTGTTCGATTGCCCTATCGCTTCAAGTTCGAGAAGCAATTCAAAGAGCCCTACCAGGAATGGTTAGAAATGATTGAGACAATGGTTAGAAATGATTGAGACTATGTGCAACGAAATTTTGGGCAATTATACGAAGAAAGAAGATCAACTGATGACTGCGGCCTTCGGCACCTGAACAAAACGTAGGCTGAATCGAGTAATGGATGCTTTAAACATTGAATATCCTGATTATGAACGATTAAACAAGGGCGCCGAAGGGCCAAAGAGAAAGAGGATTGTTAGTATTATGAGTAGACAAGCAGCTAGGATGGTAAAGGAGGACGAAAAAGCTCTGAAAAAGAGAAAATCCAGTCCCGAGCCGAAGGTGGCTACTTCAAAGAAAAGAAAAACAGCGACTCCAAGGCCGAAGATGGCTGAAATAGAAGAGGGAGCTCCTTCGACACCTTCTGCTGCTGAAGTAGAAGAGATTTTAAAGGTAATGACTGAACCCCTACCTATCAAGTTGCTAAGTCCATTGGGGCCGCAAGTGACAAGGCTTTTACAGAAGAAAGACGAGGCTTCGGTAACAAAGAAGGCGGCTAGGCTAAAGAAGCGAAGGATTGTTACTGTTATGCAAGCAATTGAAGAAACGCCATCACCAGCTTCAGCATCAAAAATAACACCAGCTGCCGAAGTTGCCGCAGCTACCGAAGCTACACCTGCCGAAGCTACACCTACCGAAGCTACAACAGCTGAAGCCACGAACCTGGAGAGCACTTTATCTGATATTGATAGAATACTCTTGGATACGGCCGTGGAAGAAGCTGCTGCGGCCGCCGAAGAAGTCGTGGCCACTGTGCCTGAAAAGGGGAAAGCAGTCGCCAAAGATACTTCGGAGGAAAAAGGCTTTAACTTTCAAAATATAATTGGTCAAGAATTATCTAAGACTGAAAGAGAGGAGCTACAGGAGTATGCTATATCTTGTGGCTACCAACTAGGAGCGTTGCTCTTCGGTGGAATTAACGAAGAGAGCTTAGGATGCATCCGAGATCGGACTGGAGCGAAGGTTATCAGCACTCTATCAAAGAGTGTTGGTTTCCCAAAACTTGAAGCTGACATCAGTCGCTACCGACGACAACATATCGTCGGTAGCTTACTCTATTCAAATTTCAAGGTAAAAATTCTCCTTAAGCTTTTTTCATCGTTTTACGATGAAGGTGATTGCTGACAAAGATTATTTTACACAGAGTATGCTATTAAGTAAAGCCTTGAGGATGCAACAGGACCTCGAAGATAAGAAAAATGAGGTTATAATTGAAGGCTTGGAAAACAAAATCAAATATCACGAAGCTGCTCTTGAAAAGAAAGACTTCGTTATTCAAACAATGGAGGGTTCACTGGTAGAAGCCCAAGCCGAAATTGCCAGATTAAACAGTGAACTCTCCACAAAGTCAGAAAGCTTCGAACAAGAAAAACAGAGTTTTGACACGAAGCTTAAAGCTGAAGTCAAAAAGAATTCAAATTTGCGGAAATCATTGAAGGAACTTTAGGATAAATGTCTAGACTTCGGCAATCGGTGCGTGCAACGGCTGAAGCAGGTTTTCAACTTAGTTGGAGCCAGTTCTGAAAAATTTGAACCTTTAGTTGAAGATCTGCCCGGCACATTCGAACATATTGAGGGCGAAGTTGATGCACTTGACGAAGTTATAGTTGGGCACGACGACTTTTGTGCCCTGCTGGCTTCTCGCGGCACAGCTATTGCTTTCATGAAGACTAGTTGCACGCATGGGAAAATCATGAACATACCAAACTTCAGTCTGTCACCAGTGGATTTAACTGACATTCCTAGTCTGGCCCTGAAGTATTGGAAATAGATTCATAACTCAAATTTGGACGAAGGGTGGACGAAATTTAGCTGGTGATGAAGCTCGAAGTCATCTCAAGCCGGTACTGAACTTGCACATGTTGCTTATCTTTCGCTGATATTTCTATTTACCTTATACCGCTTTGTTATATACAGGATGACGACGCCAAAGGTGAATGATTCGAAGCTTTGACGGGTATTGATGAAGCTGCTGCAAAAAAGCTCTAGAGAAATTTTGAATTAACCTTGTAAAAGATATTATAATTTAGGAATCAAACACTGCTTTGTAAACTTGTCCATACCTTGTAATGTATTTTTACCTTTCCATCCATGTATGAACTGCTTCGATGTGGACGAAACTTGTATTGTTTGAGCCGAAGGCGAAAAACACCTTCCCTTCTTTTCATGCACAACGAAGCGTAAATTTGCTTCTTTTGTACTTATCGAAGCCTTGTCATTAAAGCCAGAGTGACTGTCTATATGCTTATAATATGATAATGATGATCCTACGAATGTATAAATGAATGTGTATGAATGCAATGTATGATGTGATGTAATTTGCAAATGAATGCCCAAACACGCTTACGAAGGCACACCCAGACTCTGCATCCCCTTAGGAACGATTTTGGAGTCTTCTTCATCGTTTATTTTTCGATGTTCACCGCTTATTTTTTGGTGTAAGTTCTGCATCCCCTTAGGAACGTCTTTTGAACTTCTTCGCCTTCTATTTCGGCGGTATAAGTTTTGCATCCCCTTAGGAACGTCTTTTGAACTTCTTCGCCTTATATTTCGGCGGTATTTGGCTCTGCATTCCCTTAGGAACGACTTTTGAGCAGAAAACTTACTCTGCGCTCTCTTAGGAATGACTTTTTGTAGCTTCATCATGCTCTACATCCCCTTGGGGACGACTTTTGAGCTTCTCCCTGCTTTTTTACTGCACTCGATGGTGCATGCTCAGATTTTACATTTTACATTTTTCTGGGGGATTTTGCTCTCATAGAGCAAAATAAGAAAAGAAAAATTACGAGCCATGGCCCCATTAAAAACCTTTCTCCCCCTTTGGAAAGGAAAAGGGTGCCATAGGAAAAAATGGAAAAAGATTGCATCAAATTACACATAATATCGTCGAAGCTCATCCGCATTCCAAGATCTAGGAATGTCGTTGCCGTCCATATCCTTCAATCTGTAAGAACCGGGCCTTGACGAAGATACCACCAGAAAAGGTCCTTCCCACTTCAGCTGTAGTTTGCCTTCTGTGTCCGGATTGGCCACTCTCCGAAGCACCAAATGCTCTGGCTTAATATTTTTCAGCCGAACTTTTCTATCACGCCATTTTATTGTTTTGGCCTGATATTTATTGATATTCTCCATAGCCTGAAGTCTGGTCCCTTCTATAGTATCTTTTGCTATGTGATAATCAGCTTCATCCTCTGCTGAAGTTGTTGTTCTTATTGACCCCGCTTTGGCTTCTTCTGGGGTTATAGCTTCATCACCATATAATAACTTGAACGGTGTAAATCCTATTGATCTTGATATGGCTGTATTATGGCTCCACACCACTTTAATCAACTCATCTGGCCACTTTCCTCTGGGCCGATTGAAGATTAGCTTCATTATTCCCGTCATTATAATGCCATTTGCTCTTTCGACCAGTCCGTTTGACTCCGGATGCCTAACTGATGCAAAGTGAACCTTCGTGCCAATCTGATCACAAAATTCCTTGAAAGTTTCAGCATCAAACTGTGTTCCATTGTCCATAGTTATTGCCTTCGGTACGCCGAAGCGACAAACAATATTTTGCCAGAAGAATTTCTGGACTGTAACCGAAGTTATTGTAGCCAAAGGCATTGCTTCAATCCACTTAGAAAAATATTCTACAGCCACCACAACATATCTCAAATTGCCTTGCGCTGGTGGAAGTGGGCCTAACAAATCCAGGCCGCATCTTTGCAACGGCCAGGTGGGTTGTATTAGCTACGTAAGAGATGAAGGTTGTTTTTTGTCTCTTACACATTTTTGACAGCTTTCACATTTTTGAACTAGCTCGGCCGCATCCGAAGCTACCTTCGACCAATAAAACCCTTGTCTAAACACTTTTCCCAGCAAGGGTCTAGACCCAATATGAGATCCACATAGACCTGCATGTATCTCCTTCATTAATTCAATACCTTTAGCTCTTGATAAACACTTGAGGAGTGGGGAACAAACTCCATGTTTATATAATTCCCCTTCTATTATAACATATGGCATCGTCCTTGCTTCCATTCTCTTATTATAAGCTTCGTCATCTGAAAGATAATTACCTTGGAGGAAGGATATGATTTTAGTCCTCCAATCTTCACTATGTACCGGAGAAATGGCAAGCACTGATCTCTCCATGAGTTCAACCAAAGGTGCCTTTATTGTTTCAAAAAATACTTCCGAAGGTATAGGGAGCCCTTGAGCCACTGATTTGGCTAGCAGATCGGCATGCTCATTTTCGCCTCTTGGAATATTCTTGACAGAAAAACCTTCAAACTGCATCCAGATATTTTTCAAGCTTCGGATCTCTTGCCTTGCTACTTTTATCCACATGGCTAGAAATGAGTTGAGAATCAGTTTTTAGAATGGCTCTTCTTATTCCCATTGCCCTTAACTTCTGAAGCCCTAACAGGAGTGCTTCATATTCAGCAATATTATTTGTACAACTAAAATCAAGCTTGACTGCATAACATGTTCTAACTTTTGAAGGTGCTACTAGGACAGCAGCCGCTCCTGCACCGAAGGTTCCCCAAGAACCATCACAGAACATTGTCCAAGCTTCGGCGTCTTTATTTATTTCTTCTTCCTGAGCCCCTGGCGTCCAATCGGCGATGAAGTCTGCTAACGCCTGAGACTGAATTGAGGATCTATGTACATAGTCAATGGTGAATTCATTAAGCTCTGCAGCCCATTTTCCAATTCTTCCAGTAGCTTCTCTGTTCCTCATTATATCCTTCAAGGGCTGTGACGAAGGAACAATTATGTGATATGCTTGAAAATAATGCCGGAGCTTCCTTGAGGCCATTAACACAGCATACAACACCTTCTCCAATTCTGTATAATTTTTCTTTGATAGACTTAAAACTTCAGAGACGAAGTACACTGGAGCTTGCTTTTTAACTTGGCCATCTAGCTTCTCCTGTACCAGCATTGCACTCACTGTAGAGTGCGAAGCCACCATGTATAAGAGCAACGGAGCCCCTGGCGCAGGTGGAGTTAATGTTGTTAAGTCAATCAAATATTGCTTCAGCTCTTTGAAGGCTTTTTGTTGAACCAGACCCCGTTGGAAAACTTTGGCTGACTTTAGTATTTCAAAAAATGGCAGATTTCTTTTTGCTGATCTAGATATGAATCTATTTAATGATGCAAGTCTTCCTGCCAGACGTTGGGCCCCCTTTTTTGTGCTTGGTGGCTCCATCCGAAGAATAGCTTCGATCTTGCTTGGATTAGCTTCGATTCCCTTTGTTGATACTAAATAGCCAAGGAACATGCCCTTCTTCACCCCAAAAACACACTTTTCTGGATTTAATTTCAGGCCAGCTTGCCTGAAATTGGCAAATGTCTCTTGCAAATCAGCGATGTGATTTTCTTGCTTCGTGCTCTTCACTATGATATCATCAACATAAGTCAGTACATTTCTGCCTATTTGAGAATGAAGGACCTTGGCTGTCATTCTGCTGAAGCTTCCTCCAGCATTCTTGAGCCCCTCAGGCATCCGAAGATAACAATATGTGCCACTGGGGGTTATGAAGCTAGTATTCGGCTCATCTTCCTTCTTCATCCATATTTGATGATAGCCAGAGTAACAATCTAGTAAACTCATGAGCTCCAAAGAAGCTGCTGCATCTACTAGGGAGTCTATTCTTGGCAATGGAAACTCGTCCTTCGGACAAGCCTTGCTAAGATCTGTAAAATCAATGCACATTCTCCATTTGCCATTGGCCTTCTTTACCATAACAATGTTGGCTAGCCATTCTGGGTATTTCACCTCTCTGATTACAACAGCACTAAGAAGTCTCTTCACTTCGTTCCGAGCACCTTCAGCTTTGTCTTCAGACATTTTCCGAAGCCTTTGTTTCCTTGGCCTAAAGGATGGATCCACGTTGAGCGAATATTCAATGACATCTCTGTTGACACCACAGAGATCATTGGCGGACCAAGCAAAGACATCTTTATTGTTGAATAAGAATCTTAGCATAGTCTTCTCTTGTTCTTCAGATAGCTGAAACCCCAGCAATACCCTTTGTTCTGCTATGTCTTCACATAAGAGCATAGGCTTCGGCTGATCCGCCGAAGCAGCCTTCTCTCTTTTGTATTTATACTGCTCACAGGCTTCGGCTCCATCTATATTATGGATTGCCCTTGAATCTGTCCAATTTCCTTCAGCTTTTCTGGTAGCCTCTTGACTTCCATGGATAGCAATGGGCCCTTGCTCCGAAGGTATCTTCATACATAGGTATGCTGGATGAAGTATAGCTTCAAAAGCATTGAGTGTCCCTCAGCCAATGATTGCATTGTATGGGTACTCCATGTCAACAATATCAAAAACAACTTATTCAGTCCTTGTGTTATGAACAAAGCTGAAGGTTACTGGCATTGTGATTTTGCCGAGTGCTACAATCTGCCTTCCTCCGAAGCCATAAAGAGGGTGCGTAGCATCATGAATCTTATCCTCTGACTCTTGCATTTGTCTGAAGGCCTTAGCAAATATAATATCCGCTGCACTGCCTGTGTCAACCAGAACATTATGGACCAAAAACCCTTTGATGACACAATATATGACCATAGCATCATTGTGGGGGTAATCCTTGAGCTGAAGATCCTCTTGGGAGAAGGTGATCGGGATGTGGGACCATTTAGACTTGATGAAGGGTCCCTGCACCCCAACATGTTGCACCCTTCTCTGTGCTTCTTTCTTCTGCTTCTTATTGGCTGGTTCTGAGCTTGAACCGCCTGTTATCGAGAGCACGAGCTTCGTAGCCGAAGATGCTACAACTTGGTTGCTGAACGAAGCTATCAGCTCAAAAGTGGGAGTACACTGGAGGTGGGCGCCAATGTTGGGGACTTGTTCTCAAATGCTAAGAATTAAGAACAAGGCAACACCAAGATAGGTTAATGGTTAATGCCCTTCGTCCTTCGAAGCATTATTTCCATAAGGATATAATGATCTTCGGACAAAGGTTATGAAGGGTGTACCTTCATCATCACAGCATATATAAATATATATAATGATGAAAGACAAAGTATATGAAATATGAGAAACAACATGAATAATCATATGATATTATTAATATCTCTTTTTTATTATCATGGGTAAACAGAAATAATATTGAATTATATTTATACCTTTGGCTTGACAGAAGGCAAAAATCCAAGCGTGACGCACGAGCGAATACCAGTCAGCCTGAACAGTACGGGGGTACTGTTCATCTATTTATAGACATAGGGCACAACTTGTGTGGATTTACATTCATGCCCTTTATAAATAGTTACAATCATGACACAGATTATCATGGGTCGATCGGTCTTTTCACCTTTAAGTTGGTGCTACCCTTCATCTCAAAGCGTGTTATTATGCCGAAGCTCCCTAGATGATAGCTTCGGTGTTGCTTCTGTGTTGATCGTCCGAAGGTATTTCTTCTTGCAGGACCTTCGGCGACGAAGCAGACCCTCAACATGAACTTATATATTTTATGCATTGTGCTCACTTGAAGTTCTATTTTTATTCTCTATTCGAGCACAAACAAACACATCCCCTAGCAGATTCTATCGTCGGCACGAAGCCGATGGGATGCACACGTGATTGTTGCTGATTTGAAATCGCCGATGCACACATCGATCAATCATGTGTGATAAACATATTTTATTTTACTCTATGAAAGATCAAATAGAAAAAACAAGAAACATAAATAGTGCTAACGTCGGTACCTTCGCACTAGCATGTAAACACACGCATCCTCTACGATCTCGCTGCTCCGGCAAGCGCGCACATAGGTGAGCAACAGCCACCGCTGCAACCACGCAGGCGTGGGCGTGCAGACCACTGCCGCACGGGCCGCGTGAGCACGGACGCGCCACCGCATCGCCGCTGTTGCACAGCCGCGCGGGTGCCACCACAGCGCCACTGCTGCAAAGCCGCCACGAAGCGTGGGTGTAGTCGCCTCGGCTAGACACCGGCCAAGCGCAGAGAAGAAAGGTTAAAAAAATAGAAGAAGAAAGATAAAGGAGCATAGAGGCGTTGGGTATAGGAAGAGTCCCAGCGCACGCGCACCTTAAATGCATTAGACGAAGCGCATGCGCCTCCACATGCATGTCAGGGCTCAAGCCTCGAGGCATGGTTGTATGGGCACCAACCCCCATTAAAAAATGGAAAAGAGGTTGCATGCAAGATGGAACCACTGTTTTAAGCTGCAGCATGCGTCTAACTCGATTTTTTAGCCATGTAACTCCTGCCACACTGCACGCACGCGTAGCCTAAAGCGCTTGTAGATAGTCAATTGAACTGTATTACTACTGCATCCTAATACATTTCAGTTTTCTGTATTTTTCCTAAAATAATATGAAGTTAAACACCCGAAGTTTACCTACTTGTGCAATTAAATTTATATATTGCACCCTTTATTTGAATTATTTTTTTATTTAATTGCGATCATTTATTTCATTTTATGAAATGATTACAAGAAGTAATCTAATTATGAAATTTATCACATGTAGATGACTGATATTGTGAGCCGTGAATTCGAGGTCTTGGCCCTGCATGGCCAAAACTACCTCACGTGGGCATCCGATGTTCAAATTGTGCTTGGAGGCAAGAAGCTCAAGGCTGCAATCAGGCTTAGCCAAAAAGATGAAGTGGCCACCGACGAGCAAAATGACCAAGCATTGCATTTTCTGTGGCATCATCTCTCGCCAACACTAAAGAATGAGTACATGTCAGAGAGAAAGGCAAGCAACCTCTAGAATGCATTGTAGCAACATTTTGAGAGGTTAAAGTACACAATCTTGCCCCAAGCACAGCAAGACTGGGCTCGCCTTAGATATGCTGACTTAAAAACTGTGGGAGAATACAATGCAGCATTGCACCGAATATGCACCAAATTATCTCTTTGCGGTAAGGTGATAACAGATGAGGATAAGATTGAAAAAACCTTGTCTACCTTCCACCCAAGCACCATCCAATCTGCTCGCAACTATCGACAAGACGCATACAAGCAGTATAGCGATCTTATCGATATAATGCAAGTAAATGAGGCACAAGATGATGCTTTGAAGACGAACTTCAATGCTTATCCAAATGGAAAGGGCATTAGCACTGAAGTTAATGTTGCCTCGTACAAGATAAGAAAGCCTATCCAGAGAAAGAGAGGCAAGCATGGTGCTGGCAAGGGAAAGAAAGAAACAACAGTCAATCCCATCAATGCTCACAGAAAGAAAACAAGCAAAGAGAAGCCACAACATAAGCCATACGGACTTCAAGACCAAACATGCTACAAATGTGGCGTGTGGGGACATTGGTCTAAAATATGCCAATCACCAAAGCATGTCATAGAAGCATACAAGGCAAAGAACATGCACAAATAGAAACCTGAGGCCCACTTCACCATGGCAACCAACAATGAAGCCATGGAAGAAGACCCTACACTTGAATCATTTGGCATGCCTCTTGATCTTGCAAGTGCTGTGAAGATGATTGCCACCGAAGAGAATACCTCCACAGCTCTAGTGGAGGCTTACAACTATGCCTTCCTTGATTCCATTTGAGTGCTTGCATACACATTTATTTTCATTAGAGCATAAATTATGGTCTGTAAGCTCTATGAGAGCATTATCTTTATTTCATGAATGTTGAACTATTTGAATTTACTATGCAATATTTCCCTAATTATAATTACTAATTGCAATAATTTTATTATGAAAGGTCTATAGAGGATATATGTATTGTCGACAGTGGCACGACAAATACCATTTTAAGGGAAACAAAATACTTTCACACGATCATGAAGAACGTTGGAAGTATTACAACAATCGCCGAAAGCAATCCAAGTGTAATAGGCTCCGGTAAAGCCACAATTACACTCCCGATGGGTACTCAAATCGAAATCAAAGAAGCACTATTGTACCCCGAATCAACCAGAACTCTCTTGAGTGTTAGGGACATTTGTGCAAATGTTTTTCATGTAGAAACCACAAAGGAAAATGGTAAGGAATACCTATGCATCATAAAGTATGGGGAATATGACAAATAAGTCATAGAAAAATTCCCATCGCTAGAATCAGGGTTATATTATACTAAGATTAGTGCACTTGCAGTGTACACTTCCCTAAAGACGATGTTTAGACATTCTGAATTATTCTCTCTATGGCATTATTGACTAGGGTACCCTGGTCTTAGAATGATGAGAAATATCATCAATAACTCACAAGGACACTGTATAAATGTGAAACACTTCCCAAATCAAGAAGATTTTGTGTTCCATGGATGTGCCATGGGAAAATTGATAATGAGACCATCCCCTTTGAAAGTAAATAATGAAATTACCGCCTTCTTGGAACGAATCCAGGGAGACATTTGTGGTCCAATTCAACCACTTTTGGTACCTTTTCGGTATTTTATGGTCTTAATTGATGCATCCTCGAAGTGGTCGCATGTATACTTACTATCAACTCGAAACCATGCATTTGCAAAGTTGATCTCGCAAATCATCCAGATTAAAAATACTTTCCCTGATCACCGAATAAAGTCCATCAGAATGGATAATGCTGGAGAATTTACCTCTAAGGCATTTAATGATTATTGTACCGCATCGGGAATTGCAGTTGAGCACTCTGTGCCTCATGTTCATACTCAAAATGGACTAGTTGAAGCTTTGATTAAAAGAATCAAGCTAATTGCTCGACCACTCTTGTAGAGTTGTAACCTACCCAACACATGTTGGGGCCATGCCGTCCTGCACACAACAGCACTTATCAATTTCTATCCATCGGCATACAACATTCACTCACCAATGCAACTAGTGCAAGGAGTCATCCCAAAAATCTCTCATCTAAGAAAATTTGGATGCATGGTATATGTACCTATACCACCTCCACAACGAAGTGCATTGGGTCCCCTCCAGAAAATAGGGATATATATTGGATATGAGAGTGCATCCATAATTAAACACCTTGACCCAATGACTGGAGAATTGCATATGGCCCGATTCGCCGACTATATTTTTGACGAGGATAATTTCCCATCATTAGGGGGAGGAAAAGAACCTTTGGATGAGAAATGCCGAGAAATTATATGACAATCCATGGGAATCCCCGCTCATGGCCCTCGCACCAAAGAAGCAAATCTAGAAGTTCAAAAGATAATCGATTTGCAAAACTTAACAAATGAACTGCCTGATCATTTTTGTGATTTGAAGAGCGTGGTTAAGTCGCATGTTCCTGTACGGAATGCACCAGAGAGGGTTGAAATACCAAAGAAAATAGAAGGTATACTCGATCCTGTTTAGAGGCCTCATAACAAAAGGACAGGAACTCTGGCTTCTCAAACCCCAAGTACTCGGAGATGTCCGAAGAAAAGAGGGCAAGAGGACTTGCCACAACCGATCACAGAAATGCCCCAAAGCAAGAAGGGGAGCCAAACGAGACCTGGCACCGGGAAGGAACATATGAAGATAAGCATTCCGGACTTGAACCTTTCTGTAGAAGAAATCGCCAACCCAAACATGTGCACACACAAAGGCGATGAAAAACTAAAGGAACTCGCTCCCACAACAAGAAGTAGCAGGGAAATGCAAGAAGAAATGCTATCAGCATCCGAATTGTCACCAGACCATAGCAACCGAGAGCCATCCGCCGCTGTGGTCCGCATCATCGCCGTAGTGGAAGACGTGGACCGCCCAGCACGAATCCTTACTCATCGCGATCTTGGTTTGCGGCTCGGGGCGTCACCTTGGCGTGCTGTTCGTGTGTGGCCCTCCCAGGAATTGGACCGTATTGGTGTGTGGCCAATTGCTCATCGTAGTTTCGCGGGGTTGTGGCATAGGCTATCGCGGAACCGTGGGCTGTCGTGGCGGGGAATCGTGCTGCTTAATCACTGGTGAGTTCCACCATCACATATTTGCCTTGTGTCATCCTATGTTTTGCTCGCGGCCATTCGTGGTGTGGTGCCCCTGGGCATCTACGCCCAACACCGGCGGGTCAGTCATCGTGGGCGCTAGTGCCTTTGCCCTAGGCGACCTGAGGAAGGAGATGACGGTCAGTCGTTGGATCGGATGAGAACAGTTGAAATTAGAAGGAAGATAGCGTCTAGCCCTGGCCATTGGATTGATCTGCAACGGTCACGATTGAGTTTAAGGACAATGGGCGCGTGGCCGTTGGATCAGTCACCTGCGGTGTAGATCAGACGACCGCATAACTCTTCGTTACTGGTAATCTTGGTCGTTTGATCATGATCCTGTGGTCATATCGCGCTACTGGTGCACGTAAGGGTATGATCTAATGTCGATCGTCTGATGGTGAACCGACGACTGATATTGCGTACCACTTTGCAATCTAATCTAGGCCCTTGATCTCAGATCGTGCGGCCAGAAACAACCCACACCCCTTCAGCCGAGCGAATATGCAAAAGAGCCCCTGTGTTTTAGTGGAAATAACCCGCCATCCCTGTATGCATAAAAATCATTACTACCAGGTCCCGAAATTTATAGGAATAACCCTGACCTTTATCAAAATTGATGAAACCATCCATCCATGCATAAAATTATATAGGTTTATGCTACAAAATGATGTCAGTATAAAACTTAATCTAGAAATCTGGTTAATTCATATCTCTCACATTATAACTCCGATTTCATCCATTCAAGTTGCGTTAACTTTATAATAAAATCTACTACGCACTAACAAACCTTATTTTGTCATATCCCATAATTTTATAGTTAGATAATTATTTAGCCTATATTATAGTAGAGTAACCCTTGTCAAAGTAATTTGACTATAACTATAAGTTTACTAGAAGATGACCTCTAACCAAGTAATAACCTAGATTACATTTGAGTTAGTTATCTCTTTAATATCCTTTCTCATATAGTATATTTTCTCATGTGATGTATAATCACCAATTTATAATAAAAGTTTAATATTTAATCACATAGATCTTCCATAAACCATATCTTTTTAACCGTAACTCTAAATTTAGTGATTCTCAAGCCCACGATCTCGTTACGACGCATAGATTATTATTACACAATTTGTTCTTATGTTTGGTGTGATGTTAATTTTGTCTATACCATGTTTGTTTGTATTGCTACGACTAGCAGTGAGGTCACGAGAACCTGAAGATCATCCTGGTACCTGGAATCTCAAGTCCTAGGCAAGTTGTGCCCTTGATCACTTCTTTTTACCGAGTCATGTTCTTATTAATCATAATGATCTGCATAGGTTAATTTTGATGAGACCCAATAGGTTACCCTAGTTTGACTATCTTTATGCCTTGTTTACCACTGAACTTTTGGGTAGTACTTGCTAGTGCTATATGTGGATTTGGGCATTGAGATACACATTATTCATTATCATACTTTTATTATTAGTTGTTATTCACTGTTCATGATAAGATCATTATGTTAATTGGAACATGGAGCGACCACCTGGGAAAATAGTGCTACCACAAGGGTGGTATGGGACGCCCTTGGCTGACTAATTAGGAAAGCTAGTGGAGGACTACCTTACCCAAAAGAGGCAAGGGCAGTAGGGGAGTGGTCAGTGTAGGTAGGTCCTTGGGTTGATTTTGCTGCGATGGCGGTCAGGCGAGGGATCCCTGCATTGGAGATTCCTAGAAACTGTAGCGGGTTTTCTGAAGCTATTGGAACTTTGTAAAGGCCTCGTAGTGGTACCCTCCCTCGCTTCCTTGGAAGAGGTGTATGCGGTCCGATCAACCCCATGGCAAATGGGTAACACGACTTGTGGGTAAAGATGTGCAACCTCTGCAGAGTGTAAAACTAGTATATCAGTCGTGCTCACGGTCATGAGCAGCTCGGACCCTCACATGATTAATTTATGGAACTAAATTCAATTTGTCATATGCATTGCATTGAGGGTGTTGTTATCACTTTTGTTCTACTACTTAATTGGATTGGTATTTACTTATACTTAGTAATTGCTAATAAAATTTTGACTAACTTTAAAAGCAATGCTCAGCTTTAACCATTCTCTTTGGTAAGCCTTACACTTCACATGAGCTCTCACCTTTGACGAGTTCATGCACATTATTCCCCACAACTTGCTGAGCGATGAACGTATGTGAGCTCACTCTTGCTGTCTCACACCCCCACAGGTCAAGAATAGGTACCGCAGGATGAGGCGCATGGAGGATGTTGTGACGAGTTCGTGAGAGGTCTAGGTCCTTGTCTCTCAGTCAACTTTGGATTGCTGGATCGTTGTCTCCTTATGATGTAATTATTTATTTATTTTGTACAGAACTCCTATTATATAGTAAAGATGTGCCATTTGTTTCTGTACCACTATTCATCATATGTGTGAGACTTGATCCCAGCACACCTAGTGATTATTTCACGTCGGGGTCTTGGTGCCCCGAAACCCGGGTGTGACGATTTGTCGTGAATCTGTTAGCAAGATACAGTGCGAAACCCACCAACAGACTTTGGAAAGGGATCAAGGACATCTTCCGTTACCTACAAGGAAGCAAGGATCTTGGTTTGTTTTATCGAAAAAATCAAGATCTGAATCTTATCGGGTACGCTGACGCTGGATACCTGTCTGATCCACATTCAGGCAAATCTCAAACTGGATATGTATTTCTTTGTAGAGAAACTGTAATTTCATGGAAGTCGTCAAAACAAACTTTGGTCTCGACTTCAACGAACCACTCAAAAATTATTGCATTGTATGAAGCCTCACGTGAATGTGCATGACTTCGAAGAATGATCAACCATATCCAATCTGCATGTGGGTTGAATATTGAGCAAACACCCACAATCATTTATGAAGATAATGCAGCTTGTGTTGCACAAGTTCAAATGGGCTATGTGAAAAGCAATCTTATGAAGCATATAAACCCCAAATTCTTCTATGCACATGAGCTACATAAGATGAATGAGATTAAAATATTGCACACTAAGTCATGTGAAAATCTCGCAGATATGTTCACAAAGTCACTCCCCGCGTCATCCTTTGAAAGATGCGTCCGAGGACTTGGAATGATGAGACTTAGAGAATTACAGATCTCAGCGGGAGAAACTTCACACACACCCAAATAAATCTTAAACGTAAATTTTAAGTACCCAAATAATATAGAAGATTAAATTGTTATATTGGGTGAATTGTACTCTTTTTCCCTTATGTGAGTTTTCATAAAAGTTTCTCACTAAAGTTTTTGATGAGGCAATTCGTGCGACATAGCAAGCGTGAGCTATATGCTCTTTCTCCAATTTTTCTCAATGGGTTTTTATGGAGTTTTGGGACATATGCATCTCGTGATATTGGGCCAACGGAGAGTGTTAAGAAACCTTTCTTGGGCCAGGAAGTCTCATGTGGTCTATATGTCTGAAACCCTAGTTTTTGTCTATAAATAAAGAGGAGATCCCTATATTATGTAATATTGGACAGCAGCATCATACAGTAATAAAGAATCAGTACCTTTCTACACTTTTGTCTCCTTGTGTTCTACTATTATTCAGTTAAAGAACCCTTACTGCATTAGGTAGCAAGAGGTACTTAACACACCATTCGGTTGATCTTCTTCTTTGCCGCTCACAGCCCTTGCATGCATAGGCACCTAGTCACGGTTTCATGCGTCGCGCACCGTAGTCACATGTAGGTCACAACCCCCTTATCCGTTCGCTCGCTCAAGCGACTGGCGCGACGCTCCACCCACTCTAGCTCCCGTGCAGCGGTTGCCATGGGCCATGGTCATGCCTGTGCTGTCATGCGGGCTATGGTGGTGCGTGGTGCGTCTGCACCTAGGTGCCCTCCCTGCTTCCCCTCTCAAGCAGTCACATGTCTACACTACAGTAAACTAACAAACATCCGACGGCCGCCTTATCTCTGACGGTTGTGTACGAGGCCGTCGGAGATAAGGTTATGTCCGACGGCCACAACGGGCGCTCGGAAATACGCTTATCTCCGACGGCCTCGTACACAGCCGTCGGAGATAACCTTATCTCCGACGGCCTCGTACACAGCCGTCGGAGATAAGGCGTTTTAACGAGGATCCGACCCACGCGCCGTTTCATTTTCACGCGCGCGCCTCCGTTTCTCTGCCCGTGTTCGTCGCCGCCGCGCGCCCACAGCCCGTCGACGACCACCGCCGGTCGTCCCGTCGCCTCGTGCTCCGGCCGGCGCCGCCCCGTGCTCCGCCCCGAGCTCCGGCCGTCGCCCCATGCTCCTCCCCGTGCTCCGGCCGCCGCCGCCGCCCCGTTCGCCGGTCGCCGCCGCCCCGTGCTCCGGGCGCCGCCCCGTGCTCCGGCCGCCGGCCCCATGCGCCCGCCGCCCCGTGCGCCCGCCACCGGCCCGTGCGCCCGTCGCCGGCCGGCTCCCCACGCCCGCTAAGTGAGCATCCTTAATTAACAATATTGTTTATTAAAATTGTATGCATGTATTAATGTATTTGATTAGAATTGTATGTATGAATGCATTTGATTGTTTAGTTTGTTATGTCCGACGGCCAAAATTTGATTACATAATTAAATTAGCTTGTTTTAGTTTATTTAGTGGTGCTTTAGATAATTTAAATTTTTAATTTCCAAGGGTAATTATTATACCCTCGGAAATAAGGTCATTTTATATGATTTGTCATCCATAACAATGTTATTTCGTATGTAATATTGTATTGTGGTTTATTAGTTTAATTATTTAATAATGCACGATGATTATAGTTAATCATAGTGTATCGTAGTGTGAACAAACGAAACCTAGGCATCACCCGTTTCGGCCCAACACACCTTACAAGCGACGCATGTGAGGTATGTTGGGCCGGAATTGTCCCTTTATTGGACAGCCTTGGGGTGACCGACAGAGTCTGTATTTATGACAAAAGCATGTGCTCCTGCTTAGTTTCGGCAGCATAACCTCTCTGTTCTCCAATTGCACCATTTTTAGGCGTGCGATTGGAGAACAGCGGGGTTATGCTGCCGAAATTTCGCACGACCACATGTCTTGTCATAAACACGGCCTCATTGGTCACTCCTGGGTGGGTTTAGGACCTATCCTTTCCTACAGATGTTGGGGCGTGATTTCTTCGTAAAAACGGATGGTCCGTGCATTACTTATCTAATTAAGTTAACGTCTCGTATCTAGTATGGAGGAGAATCGTCGATGGATGTATGAAGGTTGGAAGAAAAGAGGTGCTCTATCAAGTGAGTGGGTTGCCAAGACTGGTGCTTTTCTCGACCATGCTTTTGCTCGGTCAGAGACTGGAACCGATGTTAGGTGCCCTTGTAGCAAGTGTCGGAACATTAATTTCCTTGACAGGAGGACTATGTCGATACATATTTGCAAAAACGGTTATATGCCAGGCTATGAGGTGTGGGTGCACCACGGTGAGGACCCACCTACTCGTATTGTATCGGAAGTTCAGTCACATGAAGAGGAGGACTACGATAGGATGGAAGAGATGCTTGACGATGTACGCCATGAGCTTCTAACCGTCGATTCGGAGAACCCCGGTCAACCCGCCGAGTTTGAGGATCCAGCTACACCTGAGGTTCAGAAGTTCTTCGAGCTCCTTAAAGCTGCCGAAGAGCCGTTGCATGAGCACACAAAAGTGACCGTCCTTGTATTTGTGACTCGACTTATGGCTATTAAGTCTAAGTTTGCATTCTCAAACAACTGTTACAAGGAGCTTTTGAACTTGATCAGTGATGTACTTCCGGAGAATCACAAGATGCCAAAGGACATGTATCAGTCTAAAAAGCTGTTATTTGGCCTCGGTATGGACTACGAAAAAATCGATGTCTGTGAAAATAATTGTATGCTTTTCTGGAAGGAGACCGCAGGTGAGAAGGAGTGTACTGTATGTGGTGAGCGTAGATTCGTTCAGGTTGAAAACGATGATGGTTTGACCATGACTACGAAGATTGCACGTAAGCAGCTTCGTTACATGCCTCTTATACCTCGGTTGAAACGTTTCTTCATCTCCAAGAATATAGCCAGACACATGAGGTGGCACAAAGAAGGGGTACGTGAGAATCGAAATGTCATGGTGCACCCAGCTGATACAGATGCATGGAAGGCACTAGATGCTTTTGATTCCAGCTTTGCTGATGAAGTGCGGAATGTTCGCTTCGGTTTGGCAACAGATGGTTTCTCGCCATTCAATCTAACTGCAATGTCGTACTCATGTTGGCCCGTCTTTGCTGTTCCATACAACCTTCCACCAGCTCTTTGCATGAAATATGAATTTATTTTCTTGTGTCTTATAATACCTGGTCCGGATCATCCTGGAACAAAGATCGATGTGATGATGAGGCCCCTGATTGAAGAATTGAAAATTTTGTGGGAAGGAGTCGAGGTGTACGATTGTTACAAGAAACAGAAGTTCAACCTGAGAGCCGCGTTTTTATGGTCTATTAATGATTTTATGGCTTATGGTATCTTTGCTGGATGGAGTTGTCATGGGATTTTGACATGTCCGATATGCGTTGAAGACACTTCATGCTTTCGACTAAAGTTTGGTGGAAAGATATGTTACTTCGATTGCCATAGATGTTTTTTGCCAGAGGATCACCCGTTCAGGTTCGATAGGAACGCTTTTAAAAAGGACACGATTGTGACGAGGGGACCACCCAAGCGTCTAAGTGGTCCAGAGATTCTCGCGAGACTTAATGATTTGAAACTAAACAAACATGGAAATCGTTTTGAAGGTTATGGAACCGAGCATAATTGGACTCACAAATGTGGTCTATGGGAACTCCCTTATATGAAAGCCTTGATTCTAATGCATAACATTGATGTCATGCACCAGGAACGAAATATGGGTGAAAGCATTATCAGCACTTGCATGAATATCACTGACAAAACAAAAGACAACCCTAAGGCAAGGAAAGACTTGGCCTTAATCTGTAGAAGACCAACTATGGAGATAGGAGAGAATCAGAAGAAGCCACGTGCTCCTTTCAGTATTAAACCTAAAAGGAAGAAACAATTGATGAAATGGTTGAAAAACTTAAAGTTCCCAGATGGTTACGCCGCGGGCTTTAGAAGGTCTGTGAATTTGAAGACGGGCAAGTTTTCTGGGTTGAAGAGTCATGACTACCACATAATAATGAAAAGACTCCTTCCTGTTATGTTTCGTGGTTTTGTAAAAAATGATGTCTGGAAAGCATTAGCGGAGCTAAGCTACTTTTATAGGCATCTTTGTGCCAAAGAAATAAAGAAAGAGATGATGGAGAAGCTTGAGCAACAAATACCGATTTTGGTATGCAAACTTGAAAAACTATTTCCACCAGGTTTCTTCAATCCGATGCAACATCTACTTGTTCACCTACCATACGAAGCTAAGGTAGGAGGTCCTGTGCAATATAGATGGATGTATCACATCGAAAGGACACTAAAGAAGCTACGTGCAATGGTTGGTAATAAGAGACGAGTTGAAGGGTGCATCGCTGAAGAATTCAAATATAAAGAGATAGCATCGTTCACGGGCCTGTACTTTGCAGAGGAACACAATGTCAATGCCCATACGTTGCGGTATCATGTCGACGAGCCCCCTATCAGTGATATTGAAATTTTTCAATGGAGGGGCAAAACTGTAGGACCCAGCACAACATACTGTTTCACCAACGACGAATGGAAGACTGCTTTACTCTACATGTATAACAACATGGAAGAGATGAGTCAGTTTCTCCTGTAAGTGTAAACTTTATTTTAGTCATTGCCGCTAGAATTTTTGTTGTGAGACTAAAATGTTTGTTTCCTTGTACTAACAGGGAATTTGATTCTCAAAATTGCATCTCTGGCTGTGAACGTGACCAGATTCGTCGAGAGGGAAAAGATTGGGGACTTAATTTCTTGTGTTGGTTTCGAGATTATGTAGATAAAAATGACAATATACACCCGGACCTTCGACAATTATCCCTAGGAGCAGTAACTGGCAGACGTTATGGTCGGTATGATGTCAATGGTTTTAGATTCCGTTCCACAAGGTTCGAAGATGATCATCCTCTAGCAGCCACGACAAATTCCGGAGTTGTAACTAGAGCTGTCGATGATGAAGGGAAGGTGACTAATTATTATGGAGTCATTAATGATATAATCGAGTACAAGATTTTGGAGATAAACAACTCAAAGTGGTGTTCTTCGATTGTGATTGGTTTTCTCCAAATTTAACGCGAGAAAATCAATATGGCATGGTGGAAGTCAAACACAACGACAGATTAAAAGGCCACGACACTATAATCCTTGCCCACCAATGCGAGCAGGTGTATTATATGACATATCCATCTAAGAAAAAGGGTTTGGTTGATTGGAGGGTAGTGTACAAAGTTAATCCTCGTGAACGACTATATGCTCTTGGTGATGCTGGTTATGTTGAAAGTCAAATCGAGCACGAAGTGGGGGCTGCTGAGATTTTCCAAGATGAAGAACTTACAAGCACGTTTAATGTACAAACTGAAATGTTGGAAGAATCTTTATTAGGTGATCAAAATGATGTAGAGGTTCCTCCAAAACGAAAACGAGTGACGAGAAAGAAGAAAGCTACTTGGCATCCATTAAATCGACAAAAGCAACTAGATCCTGATTTTGATTACGATTACGATTGACGAGTATGGAACATGATTTTATTGCATATTTTATTATTTTATTGCATATTTTATGATTTTGTTGCATATTTTATTGTCGATTTATGTACTAACTTGTTGTTGTTAAAATAGGATGTCAAAGAAAATGAAGTCTTTTGCTCGTAGTTTGCTTGGGACGAGGAGTAGCTCGAGGAGCAGCTCGAGGGGTGAGGATTCAGTTTTTTAGGGCACAGGTTCTACCATGAGCAGACGGAGAGCGCTGGCAGAACATTTGCCTCCACAAGATGTAAGTTAGTTGTTAAATTACATTATTTGAGTTACTTAATATTGTATGATGTAAGGTATTTGTTTCATAGGATGCTGAAATTGAGGAACCAGTGGTAGAGGATCATGCAAGAGATGATGTTGAAGATGATGGTGGAGATAATGTGGGAGATGATGCTGGAGACGATGCTGGGGATTCTGGGGCTGGTGGAGATTCCGCAGCTGGGTCTGGAACTTCTCGAGTTAGGAGAATGAGGAAGCTGCATTTTGTTGGACCACCTCCAGAGCTTCCACCCGAATCTCGGGTTTTGATAAAGCCTAGTGGAAAGTGAGTGACATGTCTTTGCTTAAATGTTATTGAAAGTTATGTTTTAATTTCCACATTGTTTATACTATTTCCAGGTCTTAGATTGACGACTCGTTCACAGGCACAGGACACTACAGGCAGGTGAACATGGTCCTTGGTAATCTTGTTCGTCTGCACTGGCCTGGTGTTGTGACTTTGCCTACTGGCGAGTCTGTCCCCGCCACCACTTGGGAGCATTATCGCTATGGTGTCTATAGAACGTTTGGCAACACACAGGCACTAGTTTGGGATGCATTCTGGGTATGAATTATTTATACTATTTTAGTTATTCCATACATGTTTGCTTTTATGATAACACTAATTTTTTTGCAGAAACGGTACAAGTTGCCGGACGATGGATCATATGATATGAACGCTCGTTACGTGTTTGAGTATAACGCGAACGATGTCGTTGTAGATGCAATGTACTATGCACGAATTCAGGCTATAAAGGCATGGTACAGAGCAAATGCTGATGATCGACCGATGCCAAATACCAAGGCCGAGTGGTCATCAATTTACTTGACGGAGGAGCAATACCTAGAGGTAAACAGGTTCTTGCCTCTCAAATCGCACGAAGCCATGTATTTGCTTGCTTTATTTAAAAAATTTCATGTAGGTGTCGGTGCCGTGGATGGCCACCCGATCGGAGGGTTAACGGGCATTGTGCAGATGGTGGGCTTCCCCTGAGTTTCGTGCCATTTCCGAAAGGAACAGGGGAAACCGTGGGACCGAGTCGTTCCACAACTACAGTGATGATGGTCATGTGCGCTTGGCTAAGCGAATGGTAAGTCACAGTTTGTTGTAACTTTTGAATTACATAGAAATGTGTCATTGTAACTTTTATGTACAGGAAGTCAAATCCGGTCGTACGCCCACGGATGTGGAGGTGTATATGCAAGGGCATAGGGGTTCTGATCCTCAGAATCCTAATGTGTTATGCACTCAGACGGCCACCGACCGTCTAGTGAGTTTTTGATACTCTATTATGTGTTTGATATTGTTTGCAAGGGCATAGGGGTTATGCACTTATATTTGATATTGTTTGCCTCCAGGCTTCGTATGGGCAGGAGATGGTTCAACGCCATGGGCAGGAGTACGATTAGAGGAGCCAGCCAATTGACCCTCAGGCAGCATATGCTAGCGGAGGAGGACAAGCCCACGGACGGTGAGATTATTTGATTTGGATTACAAAATTGTCATCATATGCTTGCGATTCAACTGAGGCATGAGTTACTATACTAAGTGCATGGTTCACTCTTGTAGGTTGGGTATTTTTGATTCTACGATTGATTCCAGAGAGCTGAGACGCCGTGGACGACAGTCCACATCGTCGTCTTCACAGTCGTCCCGTTCACGATCATCCGCCCATGACATAGAGATGGCAGTGTTGTGTCAACAGGCAGAGTACCATCAATCAGTCTTGAGGGAACAATTGGAGTACCAGAGGCAACAATCTGAGTACCAGAGGCAAGAAGCCGAGTACCAGAAGAAGAGGGACGAGTATTATGCAAACCTCCAGGCCCAAAATCAAGCTCTTCTCTCGGTAAGCTGAAGTAACATTTTGTAGCTTAATTTGCAAAACACTTGATGTGTATCTTATTAGCTCAACAATGACTTGTATATAATTTGTAGCAACTAGCCCAACAAGCGGGCGTCCCGATGCCGACATATGGGATGCCGCCTCCGGAGTTTGCACTGCCAATGCCAATGTTGGCGCCTCCACCTCCGCCTCCGCCTCCGTCACAATTCCCTATGGTATGTACACATATGCGTGTGTGACATGTTCATAGATGTCTTATATGTTTAAATGAACAACTGAGTGGTTACTATTTCATGTGCTTGTGTTATAGGGATTCCAGACACCACCCGCTTCAGTTGCCGCACCTGGTGATGGGTCTGGTCAAGACGACACAACACATTCGTGGGTGAACAACCTTTTCAACACGCAGAGTCCAGCCGGAGGAGGTGGCTATGGATATGATTGATGTGTCGTGATGTTAATTTATGAAACACTTTGCAACACTTGTTTGTGAGACACAATGTCAGTTTGCAACAACCGTCGGACCTATATGTTGATGTTAAATTTGTGAATGTTAATATTTATGTGAGAATATTTGTGATTGTGAATACTTATTTGAATGTGTATACTTGTGATTGTGAATGTTAATGTGTATATGTGCATGAAATCTATTTTTGTTTTGTAAATGTCAGATTTTTTTAAAAAACAGAATTTTGTGTAAATTCTGTAATTTATTATGTCCGACGGCCTAGTGGTAACCGTCGGACATAAGACTTCATTATGTCTGACGGCCTAGCGCCGGGCCGTCGGATATAAGGCTTCATTATGTCCGACGGCCTAGCGCCAGGCCGTCGGACATAAGCCTGTGGGCCCCACAGGCTGACCGTTAAAACGGTTGCTGTGTATTACGTCCGACGGGCAGAGGCGGTCGTCGGACATAGCTTATATCCGACGGCAGCCGTCGGATATAACGTTATTTCTGACGAATTATCTCCGACGGCTTAAAGCCGTCGGACATTATCTATCTCCGACGGTTTTAGCCTTATGTCCGACGGCTTCGGCCGTCGGACGTTGTTCTATTTACTGTAGTGCTAGGACCCTGTCCACTGTCATACCTTGTTTTTTCTTGTTTTTCGTTGTGCTCCGCCTCTGGTGCTGCTTGCGCATGACAAGGAGGCACATTGCTTCTTCCACTGGCACCAGCTTAAGCCCGCGTGTACACTGGGACGACGTTTGTTGACATGTACGCCAAGTGTGGTCGCCTCAGATACACCCAAAAGGTGTTCGACATGCTGGAGCTTAGGAACATCACCACATGGAATGGAACTCGTTGGTTGCCAGATACGCGAATGTCGGATAGTTTGATCATGCGCTAGACCTTGTGGAGGAGACGAAGTGGAGCCCAAGGAAGGAAGAGAATTTTACAGAGTTAATTATTAGAGATCTGTTGTGGGAAGATAGTATTTTAGAGCATCTATTGTTATGCAAACAACTTCCTAATATGAATTTAAGGAGCATTCAAGAAAAACATTTCTCCAACAGTTATAAAAAGCAGTTTCCTAAATTTACAAACTCCCTATAAAAACTTAATTTTACCCCCGACATTTAACAACATCGTTGGGCTCCCTAAATCAACATTGGTGCTAAGTTAATCGCGAAAAGCATAACTACGTTTCATGCTGTCGTACCGTCCCACTGACCATAAATCGACCTCTACATGTCTTACAGCGCCACCGTTAAACAACCTCTTGCGTCGAAGCGCCGTTAGATCACGTCCCCTCCTATGCTACCTTCACGCCGTCGTCACGAGGACCTCTGTGCACGTCGTGTGCATGTCGTACTATCTAGTCTTCCATCGACAGTTTATACCTCCTAAGAGAAAACTATGACGCGCTATGTGTACAAACCTAAGAGATCCACATTGAAACTCTATGATTTCATGTGTAGTTCTCTTAGGTTTCTACACATAGTGTCTCACAACTTTGTCCAAACATTCTCAATTTTTTATCACAACCTGTACATATGATATCATGACACGTGGACAAGTTTCATGATTTTCTGACTTTGTTTGTGTTTTATACAATTTTTAAACATGTGGATGGCAAGTTCACGGTCATGTTTAGTGAGCATGTTGCTCGAAGTTTTCGGTCCGCTCCTGGAATTGGTCGTAACTTATGCTAAGTAACATGAATATCATTTTTTCATGCACGGTTTTCCAAGTTTCGAGTGACCTGCAGTTCAAATTTGAATTTTCCGAAGAAATTCAAATAAACGAACTAAATCTACTAGCTATTTCAAACACTGTTATAATTGCCCCAAAATGATACATGTAGGTCTACATAGTGTAGGAACATACCACAAAAAGTTTGGGAGACAAAATAAAAAAAAATACAACTGTACTTTGCCGAGTGTCAACTTGTTGACACTCGGCAAAGTATGCTTTGCCAAGTGCCCCTGGGTGGCACTCGGCAAAGAAGTTTAAATTAATCTTTGCCGAGTGCCCCTGGGTGGCACTCGGCGAAGAAGGCGCCTTTGCCGAGTGCCGCCGATCTAGCACTCGGCAAACCACGCCTTTGCCGAGTGCCGCCGATCTAGCACTCGGCAAACCATATTTTAAAAATAAAAAAAAATCTTTGTCGAGTGCCGCATCGCGGGCACTCGGCAAAGAACACAAACTTAACCAAACCGACGGCTTCTCCTTCTTCTCTCTCTCACTCACGCTCACTCGCTCACGCCGCCGCCCGCGCTCGCCGCCGACCCTGCGCCCGCCCTCGCCGCCGACCACGCGCGCGCCCCCGGCCCTGCGCCCGCGTGCCCGCTCGCCGCGTGCCCGCGCTCCGCCCGCGCTCGCCGCGCGCTTGCCGCGCCGCCGCCGCCGTCCCCGGAGCGCCGCCACCTAAATCGCCGCCGCTGCCTCGCCGCGCCCTGCGCCGCCGCCGACGTGCCGAGCTCGCCTGCGCCCGCCCGCGCAAGCCGCGCCCGCCCGCGCCCGTCGAGGCCGCCCGCGCCCGCCGCCGGCTCGCCGTGCCACCGCGAGCACCGCTCGTCGCGCCACCCCACTGCCGTCCTGCCGTACGCCACCGTCTCCCCCGCCCGTCACCGTCGTCTTAAGGTATAATTTTATTAAATTATGTATTAATGTTTATATTAATGTATTTATGTTTTATAGATTAATGTATTGATGTTTTATATATTATGTATTTCATAAACACATGTTTATATTAATGTGTTATATTATGTATTTCATAAACGTGTGGATATATGTGTGGATATATTGTCGGCCATCGTGCCGTTGATATATGTGTGGATGTCAGCCATTGTGTTGTCATTTTTATTTGCAGGTTTTGGAAACCTCCCCGTGCAGGGGAGGTGTTGCCGAAATTATACCTGCAACGATGACTGGTGCTGAAATTCGTCAACAGATAGATGGGCTCGTGGCCAATACAGAAGGTGGTTTTGTGGGATATGGTGAGCAGCATATGTGGACACATAAGTCTGGCTTGACTCGGCTCCCCTATTATGACGACCTGCTCCTTCCACACAACATTGACGTGATGCACACTGAAAAGAATCTTGCCGAGGCACTGTGGGCAACAATTATGGACATTCCTGATAAGTCAAAGGATAATGTGAAGGCAAGAGTGGATCTGGCAGCGTTATGTGATAGACCAAAACTAGAGATGAAGCCGCCAAGTGGCGGAAAGACGTGGAGAAGGCCTAAGGCCGATTTCGTCCTAAGCAGGGCCCAGAGGAAGGAGTACTTCAGTGGATCAAGATGTTGATGTTCCCTGATGGATATGCAGCTAACCTGAGTAGGGGGTGAACTTATCTACTATGCGAGTCTTAGGGATGAAGAGTCATGACTTCCACATATGGATTGAACGGATTCTTCCTGTGATGGTTCGAGGCTATGTCCCTGAGCATGTCTGGCTAGCGCTTTCAGAGTTGAGCTATTTCTTCCGTCAGCTTTGTGCAAAAGAGTTATCTTGGACCGTGGTTGCAGACTTGGAAAGATTGGCCCCCATGTTACTGTGTAAGCTTGACAAGATATTTCCACCCGGCTTCTTCAATCCAATGTAGCATTTGATTCTTCATCTCCCCTATGAGGCACAAATGGGGGGCCCATGCAGGGACGTTGGTGCTATCCAATCGAGAGATGTCTAAAGACTATTCGAAAGAAATGTAGAAATAAATGCAAAATCGAGGCTTCCATTGCAGAGGCATACATTCTAGAGGAGGTCTCAAACTTCACAACAACTTATTATGGTGACAAACTGTCGAGCGTGCATAATCCACCCCCTCGTTACAATGATGGCGACAATGAATCGAACCTTAGCATATTTCGAGGCCAACTCGGAAGCGCAAGTGGCTCGACCACCAAGACCCTGACACATGAAGAGTGGCGGCATATCATGCTATACATATTGACCAACCTTGAAGAGGTGACGCCATACATGGAACAATTTCTTCATGAATTCTGGCGTCGATCAAGGGACCCCACTCCATAGGAATATGACGCTCTTCTTAGAAAGGGTGCGAGAAATGGGTTGCCTGATTTCATTTCCTGGTTCAAACATAAGGTACGTGCTTAGTTTGTAAAAGAGATATGTCTTTAAACTCAATTTAGCGTCTTTTAACTTGTGAATACTTGCAGGGCCAAAGAGATCCGTCTATGAGTGCCGAGTTGAGACAAGTAGCCAACGGCTTTGCTTATAGGGTCAAGAAATATTCTGGGTATGACGTCAATGGATACCGTTTTCGCACAACACACTACGACAAAAGTCGGCCCAATCGGAAAACAACGTGTTCTGGAGTCTTTACGCCGGGCCTTGATAATGTCAATTATTTTGGACGAATCGAAGAAATATATGAGCTCAATTTTTATGGTTCCAAACCTCTTACTCTAGTGATATTCAAATGTCATTGGTTTGACCCTCAAGTGACGAGACGGACACATTCTAATCTCGGGATAGTCAAAATTCGACAAGATTCCACCTTAGCAGGAGACGATGTCTATATCGTGGCCCAACATGGCCACACAAGTGTATTATCTCCCATATGCGTGTCAAACGAAAGAACATCTTAAGGGTTGGGATGTTGTGTATAAGGTATCGCCGCACGGGAGGTTACCTGTTCCTAACGATGAAGATTACAACTTAGACCCGGACACATATGATGGAGAGTTCTTCCAAGAAGATGGGCTAGAAGGGCGATTTGAGATAGACTTAACCGAAGCTATCGGAATGGATGTAGATATTGAAATGGTTGTTGATGAGGAGGATGATAAGGTGCAAAATCATAATGACTTAGTAATCCTTGAAGGCAATGACATTAATGAGGAACTTGCGTCTTCCGATGGTGTTGAGATTGAAATGCTTGATAGTGATGATGAGAGTTATGATCCGGCTAACCCCGACACATATGAAGATTATTTTTAATCGATGTAATGCTATATGACTTTTTATTTCGCACTTGTTTTTAAATACATCTTTTTATATGTGCTTATTTGTTTACTCTTAATTGCAGGTTGTTGGACAAATATGGTGGGCGGTTTCCTGAGGAGGAGTAGGACGGCAGACGATGCAGAGCAGGCAGCGCAGCAGGACGAGGCAGAGCAGGCAGCGCAGCAGCAGGCGGCGCCTCAGGACGACGACGACCAGCAGCAGGACGACGACGACCAGCAGTAGGATGCCTCAGGTTCAGGCGGCTCTAGTTCAAGGAGCATCTACCTGTGAGGCCCCGCGAGTCTCTCGCCGTGTCCCATACTTCGGGACAGACGGCCGTTGATTCGGCCGGAAGGGGAGAGGTATGTAACTTTATGTTCTTCATTCTTGTTCATATTATGTGTTCAAAATTATAATATAAACTAATACTTATTATTTATCACTTGGACAGGTCTTGGACGGTTTTGGATTATGCTGGGGGTCATCGTCGCCCCCCCCCCCCAATAACATCCTCGGCCTGCTGTGCAGGGAACACTTCCCTGGACTTGTGGAGTACGCCAGAGTGACGGGCCCAGCCTTCACCTTCGACCACTACGCCGTTGCCCCCGATGCAGTAGACCGGGACGGCAGGGAATTCAATAACAAGGCGGAGCGGGTGAAGCAAGAGCTGTGGGTAAGTCTTAGTATAATGTAAAATATGTCACATTCGTTGTAAATTCTTGAAATAATGTATGGATACATCGTTTTTGTATGCAGGATTTCTTCAGATGCGATGTTGGATACGAGGCTAGGGCGGATGTGGTGGCCACCACGAGCTGTAAGAAGCTCGTCGTGGACATGCACTATGAGGCCCGCATCCAGGCCATCATCACCTACCACGGCTCCGTCCTTGGGGAGAAGGTGACCAAAACTCAAGCCCGAACCATGTCGTTGACCAGGGAGCAGTACCTGCAGGTAAAGTCATGCATGTTTGGTACCAGTACTCCATGCATGAATTTTATTTTATCTTCTGATATGCACTTTACGTGTTTACTTTGCAGATGATTCCACATTGGTGCGCCGCACATCCTCTGTGCTGGGAGCAGATGGTGGATAGGTGGTGTTCGGCTGAGTGGGACGAGGCGCACACAGCTAGCCGGGAACGGCGTTTGATGATGCAAGGCCCCTCCCACCACCAAGGCAGCCGGAGCCTGGGCCAATATGCCGAAGCATGGGTACGCCACCTTTTTTATTTAGATATATAGCACTAAGTTAGATATTATTTCTAACTATCTCGTTGGTTTTCGTTGCAGTCGGCGTCACATGGTGGCAGGCCTTGCTCCACCTTCTCGGCCTATGCTATGGCCCATAAGGGTAAGGCAACGTCCGACGTCACCTACAACCCAGATGACGGGCCCGAGGCCTACACCAACCCCGCCGTCTACAGCCGCCTCCATGACTACACCGCCATGGCGCAGGAGGTCCATGGCCCAGACTATGATCCGAGCACCGAGCCGATCGACACCGATGTGCTCATGAGGGTCAGAGGAGGCAAGAGACATGGGCGGTACTGGATTGCCGACGGGGCAATCGACTCGTCCTCCACTCCCACTCTGTCTCAGGTGAGAGCAAGGAGCACGGGCTCGAGTCCAGCCATACGACCTCGGCACGACAGCTCACAGCATCGCATACAGCAACTCGAGGTTAGTGCTTCTGTAACTCATCCTTTCTTGAGTTATATACCTTCTCTTTGAGTTACTATAACGTTGGCTTGTAATATTACAGACCCAACTAGAAGAAGAGAGGAGGGAACGTCAAGAGATGGAGGCGAGGATAATGGCGGAGCGGGTGGCGGCTGATCAGAGGATGGCGGAGATGTTCCAGTACATGCAGAGCCTTGGCGCCGCACAGGGCATCCCTCCGCCACCTCCATTGTTCCCTCCAGTTGACCCTACTCTCTTCCACACTCCTGTGAGTATCAAAATTGTAGTTAGATGTTTGTAATGCATCTGGTATAACACATGCAATCTCTTCTCTGTGCAGGGCCAATCTGGGGCGGCATCCAACAACCCTCCAGAAGGGTTCAGCCCAACGCAGACCCGGTCAAACCGCCCACCTCCATGAGTGTTGTGTTTTCATTGTTTTAGACTTCAGAACTTATGTATAATACTTATGTTTGTGTTTGATACTTATGTGAGAGCTTGCGACGTTTGAGACTTATGTTTGTGTTTAATACTTGTGTTGAACACTTATGTTTGTGATGGATATTTATGTTTGTGGTGACGGTTTTATGTTTGTGTTGGCTATTTATGTCTATGATGATATCTGTGATGTATATATGTGATATCTTCTGTTTGTGTGGATGGAATACAAAAAACAAACTAAAAAGGTATATGCTGGTCACTTTGCCGAGCGTAACACTCGGCAAAGAGCCTCTTTGCCGAGTGTCATGGTCATAACACTCGGCAAAGAGCACAGACCTGGGCACCAGCTTAGGTTCTTTGCCAAGTGTTATGTCGCTGGCACTCGGCAAAGAGGTCGTCTTTGCCGAGTGCCACACAGAACACTCGGTAAAGAACCTGACATGGGGACCCTCCCTGGCGGGTTCTTTGCCGAGTGTCCCACGCGGCACTCGACAAAGATGGGTTTTTTGCCGAGTGCTGCCCGGAAGACACTCGGCAAAGCTGACTTCTTTGCCGAGTGTCACAAGGGACACTCGGCAAAACCGCCGTCTCCGTCACCCGGCGCCGTAACGGCCGTTTTTCTTTGCCGAGTGCTGTCTGGCACTCGGCAAAGAGCTTTGTCGAGTGCCCGAGAAAAAGCTCTCGGCAAAGAAGGCTTTGCCGATGCACTGTTCGCCGAGCCTTCTTTGCCGAGTGTAACACTCGGCAAAGCATTTGCCGAGTGTTTTTAAGGCTTCGCCGAGTGCTTCAGGCACTCGGCAAAGCGATTGATTCCGGTAGTGGAGTTTCTCATGCATATATTCTCCAAAGATCAGGAGGTATGTTTAAAGCTTCAAGAGTTAGCCTTCCCTGCATGGAGCGCCAACAACCTTATCTTGTAGTGCATTAGAAGAAAAGCACTCTTTCGTCAGCGTGCAGGAAGGAAAACGCTATTTCTGCTGTTGCAGCTTCCCAACTGAGTGCAGGTACACAAACACAGAAACAACCCTGAAAACCAATACAACCTATTAAATTCAGACGGATTACAACTCTGGTCTAGTCAACACAAGTTGCAGTCGTGCTTCCATGAGCACTTAGTGAATCCAAGCAAGAACGCAAGAGACATGTGGAAGCCAAATAAGAAGACCGATACTGTTGTCGTCAAAAGCATTGTAACTAATGTTGAGTAAACCTGTGTGCATGAAACTGCACATTGTTAGCATATGGTGATATGAAAAGATTGTAAGATGCCTCACTCCATGGTGAGACATTTTGGTGAATCTTACCGATTCCTTTGGTATCAGTCTAGACACTGGAGTATTGGACTGGTGCACTATAGTTGTGGTGTTACTTTACTATCTTACTATCTAAAGATCCGAACAAAAATCCAAGCAGAAAACAGCAACACGTGTGAGATGATGTGATGTGCGTGTTCCAGCAGTTTTCTTAACTTGCGGGACTAACTCATATCCTACTAATGGCCCATGAATTCAAGATCTTTTTCCTCCCAGTTGCCACCCTGCAAACGGCACAACAAAACTTAGTTCACCAATAGTGGCGAAGATTCAAGAACCTCTGGATCTCCAACAACCTTCTTGTTTCCTTCCTTGATTAACCATTCACCTGAACACCACCACCACAAGTGGTATTTCAGTACAGGGACGTGACTAAGGCGTTGGCCTTAGAAATCTAATAAAACAAAACTACCTCTAGATTTCAAGCTTAGTTCGTACTCTACCCTCTTTGTGTTGTAAACTCTAACTATGAACGTCTGCCAAAAGAAACCAAGAGATTGCTTCAGCAAATATGGTCACAATTTAATGAGGGAAAAAATCCAGAGACAATAGAGACTATTCCTTACTTCTGGCTTAAATACAACCTAACAAAAAAACAGTAAAGCTAAAGAAACAGAACCCAATCCTGTTTTACATTGAGCCAATACAACAAACAGGTGGCTGGCACATAGGCATCACATGGCATGAGCACAGGAGCGTTTGGGACTCACCAGCAAGGCCACCCTAGCGGCGCCCACCTCCGGCTGCGCTTGGAGGCCGTCGTAGAACTGGTACTGGCTAGCGCCACTGCCTCCTCCCATCAGAGATCAACAGACGAGGTGCAAAAGCAAATAACACACGACGAGACTGTGACAGGGGAACGTACCTGGGCGAGCTCCTGTGCGAGTTAAACAGGCTATCATAACTTCACTATATGTCAATCAGGCGTTTCAGTTTGCAACAAAAACATAATATTAGAAACTATGGTGCCTTTTCTACCCTATTTAGACTTTTATGAACCTCTAATGATTTCAAGCTCACTACAAGCTCTGCTTTCAGCATATGATTTGCAAATGACAAGCTTCGACACGGTATATATTGCAAGCTGAAGTGTGATTTGATTAGAGTGTGCTTCCTATTGGTGGTCTCTATATCCTTCTGGAACATAATGGAAACATAATAGAATGACCTATAGGATGTCAATGACAGTTTAACTCAACCAAATGATTAGTTATGAAACAAAAAGGTCTGACCAATCGGGATGATGGAAGTGTTGGGGCGAAGGCAAAGGCGCCACCCTTCGCTCGAAGCCTTCGCTGCAGCAGCTGAGCTAACAGAGACAAAACAGGCAGGGACACCCTTCGCTTCTTCCGCACCAGACGAAGACCGGCGACGAAGGGCATCCCACAGTGCGGCCTCGTCCAGCTCAGAGGCCCACGTGCGATCCGGCCCATCGTAACGGGCCCCGCGTGGCCGCCGTGCGTTACGGGCCCAATTTGTAAAAGCATTCCTGTAATTACGGTCTGTAACCCCGCTTTATGGGAATATTCTGGGGATAACCTAGGTAGCTGAGGGCACTTGCGTCCTTAGCTCAAGGCGCTGCGCACTCAGGTACCTATAAATACCCCTGCACAGTGCCCGTGAGAGGCCAGATTAACAGAGCTTTTGCCATCTAGCACGAGTGCCCTGTTGACGTCACTGTTCACCCTTGTTGGATTCCCTTGCAACTGAGAGCAAGTTCCAACATTTGGCGCCCACCGTTCATGCTACGAGAAAACCACCCGCGATGGCACCCAAGAGAGCTAACCCGAAGGCTGACGAGGCTGCGAAGGCAGCACTGCTCGCCGCAAGAAAGGGCAAGGCCCTCGCCCTCACCCAATCCACCCACCAAGAGGCCACTGAAGACGATGTTCCTCGCGCCTGCGAAGACGACACCCTCCGCACCTATGACCCTGAGGGACAACCGTAGCCACCATCAGGCTTCGCACCACCGGAGGGCGAGGACCTCACCGAGGACGGTGAAGTCCTCGGCGTCTCAGCAGAAGAACAGTTACAGCTGCATGCCCTGTGCCTCCAGAACCGCAATCTCCAGAGGCAGAAGGAGACACTGGAGGCCAAGCGCCAGCGTGTGTCCGCACTAGCCAAAGTGCGGCAAATGATACGCGACGAAGAGCAGAAGGCCCAGGAACTCGAGCGGGAGATTGCGCTGATGCAGCGCGAAGGCCACCTCGGCCTGCAGCACGAGTCACCCCTCCAGCAGCGCGCTCAACTCGAAGACACGCGCGAAGGCCACCTCGGCCTGTAGCATGGGCCACCCCTGCAACACCGCGCGCAACCGGAGGACCCGCGTTTCCCCCAACGCGACCACACCTACCCGCACGCCTCGCCATTCCAAGGGGTCAACTATCTCGATGAGCGAAGTCCCCTAGCGCCACACCTGCAAGTGACGCCTTGGCCAGCTAACTTCCGGGTAGGGACCTATCCCAAGTACAACGGCAGCACCGACCCGGCTCAATACATAATGAGTTATCAGGTCGCCGTTGCATCTTCCGGAGGGGACGACGCCACAATGGCGAAGTCGTTCATCATCGCCCTCGAGGGCCCAGCACTCACCTGGTTCACCAGGTTGCCTCCGCTGTCCATTGATTCCTGGAGAAGTCTCCGGGACAAGTTCCTGCTCAACTTCCAAGGGTACCGCCCAGACACTGACGCCCTGGCCGAACTCTCGCTCTGCAAGCAGCTGGAAAAGGAGACTCTGAGGGAGTATTACCGCAAATTTTTAACACTCAAATCACAGCTGCCCTCAGTCGATGACCAGATTGCCATCCACTATGCTATCAGTGGCCTTCGCACCGGCGTCCTTTACAGCCACTGCATCAGAGATCCGCCAAAGAACCTCCAGGAGTTATATCAGCTGTTTGAAAAGTACGCCAGATCCGAAGAGCTCCACCAGCGCAAGATTGAGTCCCAAAGGAAGCCAAAAGATGCTCCACAGTCCAGCCGCACGTGGACAAGGACTCCGCAGCCAGACTCTGGTCGAGACGGCCGCAATCAGCAGCAAGTGCACAACATCGCCATCCAGCATCCCACTGCTGACCCCCCTCGTCGCCAGGAATATCCCCCCCAGGGCCGCGGAAATGGCACTCGTGGTAGGGGCCGAGGGCGTGCGCAGCCGCCGCGCCGATTCTACTGCCTCTTCCATAGCGAAGATTGCACCCACCAAACCAAAGACTGCCCCGAAACGAAGGCTACCAGAGACAGAATGGCATGGGCGCAGCCAGCCGACAACCCCAGAATTGTCGCGCACAATTACCAGCAACCCCCTCCACCATATATCCACGCTCCCGCCCCGCATCCACCGCACCACGCTTACCAACACCATCAGGAAGTACAAATCGTACCTCCTCCACCCCCACCACCACACCAGCAACATCAAAACATCCCCCATGCCCCAAAGCAGGAAGACTTCGCCGATCAACCATATCGCGGAGTCATCCACATGATAACTGGGGGGTCCAGCACTGACTTCGACACCAAGCGGCAGAAGCGGGACCACTACCGCAGCATCAACCATGTCGCCGTCACGGGCTCAGTCGTGCAGACAAAGTGGTCCCACATACCGCTAACCTTCGACGCACGGGACGTCGACCTGCGCAGCGCCCCCCACTGCAACGCCATGGTTATCAATTGTAGCGTGGCAGGCTGGGACCTGCACAAAGTCCTAGTTGACAACGGCAGTCAGGCGGACATCATCTTCCTCCATGCCTTCGATCGCATGGGCATAAGCCACAGCCTGCTTAATCCTTCGGACAACCCGTTGTATGGCTTCGGCGGCAAGGGCACCTTCCCCGTCGGCAAAATAGAGCTGCCTCTCTCCTTCGGTGTAGCACCCAATGCCCGAAGCGAGCAAATAACCTTTGACATTGTGGACATGGTATATCCTTACAATGCCATCATGGGCCGGGGCTCCATCAATAAGTTCAAAGCAGCCATTCACGGACTGTACCTATGTATGAAGATACCAGGACCGTTAGGCGTCATCACAGTCTTCGGCAATCAACAGACTGCGCGCAACATAGAGCGGGACTTTGTGCCCGGTCAAAGAAACGTGCACTGCCTCACGGCCCAGCGCGAGGTCCCCACGCCTGCCAGCCCAACCAATAAGCAGCACGACAAGGCACAGCTGCAGAGCAACGACGGGACCAAGACTGTCCCCCTCGACCAGGCCACGCCCAGGAAGACAGTCATTATCAGCGAAGACCTTACTTCGCATGAAGAAGAGAAGCTCCTCTGCTGCCTGTCCAAGAACAAAGATGTCTTCGCCTGGTCGGCCCTCCATCTGGTCGGGGTTAGCCGTTCAATAATTGAGCACAGTCTGGGAATCGACCCTTCGGTACGACCGAAAAAGCAGCGGCTTCGCAAGATGTCCGACGAGAAGACGGAGGCCGCCAAGGCAGAAGTGCACCGCCTCCTGGAAGCCAAATTCATCGAGCAGGTGGCTTACCCCACATGGCTCTCCAATGTCGTGATGGTGCAGAAAAAGAGCGGGAAGTGGCGAATGTGCATCGACTTCACCAGTCTCAATAAAGCCTTCCCAAAGGACAATTTCCCGTTGCCGCGGATCGACAAAATAGTCGATAGCGCGGCCGGATGCGAGGTCATGTCCCTCCTCGATTGCTTCTCCGGTTACCACCAGATATACATGAAGGAAGAAGACAAGGCTAGCACCAGCTTTATAACACCCTTCGGCACATATTGCTTCATCAGAATGCCGGAGGGGCTCAAGAACGTCGGGTCCACCTTCTCCAGGCTTACCAAAACAGTGCTCGAAGGACAAGTTGGCAGAAACATATTCACATATGTAGACGACATTGTCGTCGCCAGCAAGAGCAAGGAGGACCACCTCGCCGACCTCGCCGAAACATTCGCGAACATGCGAGACGCACAACTCCGCCTAAACCCGGAAAAGTGCGTCTTCGGCGTTCGCCAAGGCAAAATATTGGGCTACCTGGTATCACACCGCGGCATCGAGGCCAACCCAACCAAGATTTAGGCCATCTTAGACATGACACCTCCGCAGTCCGTCAGGGACGTCCAGCGCCTGACAGGCAGATTGGCCGCTCTCAACAGATTCATTTCCAGGTCTGCCGAGCGAAGTCTCCCCTTCCTCAAGACACTCCGTGGTGCAAAAGACTTCGCCTGGGGACCAGAGCAGGTGGCGGCCTTCGCCTCATTAAAACAGTACCTGACAGAGTTGGCCGTCCTTACCAGCCCCGACCCCTCGCTCCCCCTGCTGCTCTACGTCGCGGCTTCGCCACATGCGGTCAGCGCTGGCACTAGTGCAGGAGCAGACTGTCGAGGACGTGGTCCGGCAGTGCCCCGTGTATTATGTCTCCGAAGTGCTGACACCGTCCAAGTGCAACATGACAGAGTTGGAGAAGATTGCCTACGCAGTCGTCATGTCGTCGCGCAAACTGCGCCATTACTTTGAAGCATTCAAGGTCCGAGTCACCTCAAACAGGGGACTCGGCGAATTTTTCAGAAACCCGGAGGCATCGGTGAGGATTGCCAAGTGGGCGGCCGAACTCTCCGGCTACCACATCTGCTTCGAGCCCAGGACAGCTATCAAGTCTCAAGTCCTGGCAGACTTCGTCGTCGATTGGACTGGGCCAACAACACAGCCAGACACGTCCGTAGAGAAGATTTGGACGATCCATTGCGACGGCGCATGGTGCCATGCGGGGGCAGGCGTCGCTGCAGTCATCACCTCACCAGTCGGGGTCAAGCACAGATATGCAGCACGACTCAGCTTCAATCTGGAATCCGACAGATGCACAAATAACATAGCAGAATACGAAGCAGTCATCCTCGGCCTCCGCAAGCTAAGGGCCCTCGGAGTCACCACCTGCATCATCAAAACAGACTCCAAGGTAGTTGCCGGCCAAGTCGAGAAGGACTATGCAGCAAAGGACCCCGCGCTCATGCAGTACCTCGCGGCCATCCGAAGTCTCGAGAGGCAATTCAAGGGGTTCACCTTGCAGCATGTGGATCGGGCCAAGAATGAAGAGGCCGACGCATTGGCCAAGGCTGCCGCCAGGGGCAAAACTCTGCCCTCCGACGTGTTCTTTCATGTCATCGGCACGCCAGCCGTCCGGAGCCCCGAAGGGCTCCAAATAACCAATGACAGCGAGGGCCACCGCATAGTCAACCTTATCATGACCGAATACTGGCGGGCACCAATAACCCTGTTCCTACAGGGGTATTATCATCCAGCCGACATCAGTGAGGCCAAGCGCCTCAGACATCGAAGCCGAGACTTCGCACTGATTGAAGGCCAACTTTACAAAAAAGGGGTCAGTCAGCCAATGCTTAAGTGCGTCACCGAAGCCGAAGGCATGCAGATCCTACGTGAAGTCCACAGTGGCACGTGCGGCTCACACGCAGGGCCAAGGGCCCTAGCTGCTAAGGTGATCCGCCAGGGCTTTTACTGGCCCGCAATGATCTGCGCCGCAAATCGGGTCACACGGTCCTGCGAAGCCTGCCAGAAGTTTTCTCCTCGGTCAGGCAGCCCCTCGCAGTATACAAAGCTGATCGCCCATACATGGCCTCTCCAGCGCTGGGGCCTGGACATTGTCGGGCCCCTGCCCACAGCTCAGGGGAACCTTAAGTTCGCCTTCGTCGCTGTCGAGTACTTCACCAAATGGATCGAGGCGCGGGCTGTTTCTACAATAACATCAAAGACTGCCCAAAAATTCTTCTGGCAGAACATTGTTTGCCGCTTCAGAGTGCCATCCGAACTAACAGTTGACAACGGCAAGCAGTTTGACAACCAAGACTTCAAGGATTTTTGTTTCTCCATTGGCACCAAGCTTGCCTTCGCCTCAGTCTATCATCCGCAGTCCAACGGGGTCGTGGAACGCGCCAACGGGAAAATCTTCACAGCTGTCAAGAAAATGCTCCTTGATGAAAAAAGGGCAGATGGACCGATTTGTTACCTGAGGCAGTCTGGGCACTAAACACGACTAAGTGCAGGGCGACCGGGTTTACTCCCTTCCGCCTTCTATATGGATCGGAGGCCATGACCCCGCAAGAAATAAAGCATGGGTCCCCGCGAACAGTTCCGTCAGCCGTCCCCGACGTGGACGAGCCAACTTCAAAGGATCTCATTGACGGAGACCGAGTCTTCGCCCTACAGGCCCTAAACAAATACCAAGCCCAGACCAAAGCATGGCGCGACCACTTAGTCATCCCGAGGGAGTTCAGCGAGGGGGACCTCGTACTCGTCCGAACAGCTCGGACGGAGTCCAAGGGCAAGCTGGAGCCCAGGTGGGAGGGCCCCTTTATAGTCAAGACAAAAGCTTCCCCCTGCGCTTACAGGCTCACAACGCCAAACGGCGAGGACCTGGAGCACTCCTGGAACATCGACAACCTCCGCAAATTTTTTGTTTGACTCCTCAGAGCTGATTTCGCCGTTGTAATTCGCAAAAACAATCTTGTACCGGCCCGCACTCTTTTCCTCCCGGGGGGTGAGGTTTTTAACGAGGCGGAGCCATGTAATATATGTCTGAAAAATCCCCCGCAAAAACATGCGTCGAAAAAAGACCGCGACGACGGTCTTCAACATTCGACCAACACGAGGTCACCGCGAGGCTAAGCGCTAGCCACCCTCGCGTGCGACAAATCCGCGCAGAAGTCGCCTAAGGGTGCAGCCGGACTAGCACAACAAGTGCGAAAAAACCAAAGTCTATCGCAAAGACTATCCGCGCAGAAGTCGCCTAAGGGTGCAGCCAGACTAGCACAACAAGTGCGAAAAAAACCAAAGTCTACCGTGAAGATTATCCGCGCAGAAGTCGCCTAAGGGTGCAGCCGGACTAGCACAACAAGTGCGAAAAAACCAAAGTCTACCGCGAAGACTATCCGCGCAGAAGTCGCCTAAGGGTGCAGCCGGACTAACACAACAAGTGCGAAAAAAAACCAAAGTCTACCGCGAAGACTATCCGTGCAGAAGTCGCCTAAGGGTGCAGCCGGACTAGCACAACAAGTGCGAAAAAACCGAAGCCTACCGCACAGACTGTCCGTGCAGAAGACACCTAAGGGTGCAACCGGACTAGCACAGCAAAGGCAGAAACGACAACATCAAACCGTCCGCGCCAAGACCAACTATAATCACACCAGCACAGCACAACAAAATAAACCAGACAAAGTACACAACGCCTTCGCACACATATACAAGCGAGGGCACACAACTTCATCATACAAGCCTCTACATATACAAGCGAGGGCACCGCACTCTACATCGGCTCAACCTTAGGAATAATTCCCATCTCCCTATAATTAAATAACATTATCCTAAGCTCCTCACCCGCAAAAAGACTTCGCAGTTCCCCTTCACCTGTATTCACGGCGGCCGGCAAAGACAACAGTTCTTGCCGGCCAGCCCCACTCACACGAAGTCGAGCCCCCTCCGCCCCACTAACTCTATGTTTTGCAACCGCCCTTCGTCGTCGTCGCCCGGTGCTAGGACCTGGCACATCTCTTGCGTCCGCGACGTGCGGCGAAGCCTCCGCCGCAGCCACATCCAAGGCCGCAAAGTAGTCCAAGTCCTCCTCCGACGACTCCTCAGTCCACTCAACCGAGCTCCCAGAGTCAGCACAATCAAAAAATTCAGATGCAGATCCACCACATTCATTACCACCCTCCGCGGTCGAAGCCGCCAAAAATTTAGTAGTAGCGGTTGTGTGCGCAGGCCCAAAATCTTGAACCTACGCAGCAACCAAAATTCAGCAACATATACAAATTTCCCCAACCCTCTACACCCACTACGCCACCTGCGATGGCCCTGACGTTGTGGGAGCCTCCGCCGTTGCTTCCGCTGTTGTCTCCGCCGTTGCTTCCGCTGTTGTCTCCGCCGCCACCGCTGTGGGATCTTCAGCACTCGGCGCAGCAGCTGCGGAGGCATCAGGCGCGCCTTTGGCGACCTCTGGGGGCAGGTCTTCACCGGCCGCAGCGGATGCGGTGGCACTCGACGCGTCTCCCGCAGTCTCCGGGGTTGGCTCCAGGGCGACCCCAGACACGGCCTCCGCCGGGGTCGGCTCCGGGTCAGACAGCATGCTGTTCAACGCCCCGAAGTCGTCGACCCTCTCGCCGCGCGCCGCCTAAGACAAAACACACAAAATTCATCAAACACACACACAGCCTACATCCAACAAACACCAAACAAACGAAAACGTTACCTGAGCCCTTGCCGTCTCGGCCCGCTCCCAGACCACCTCGCGACCGTGCGGACCCCACATCCGGTCGTAGATAGCTCCGGCGGATTCCTTCACTACGGGGTCCTCAACCTTAAAGATATCTTGCTCAAAATCTTCATCGACTTGGTCGAAGACCTCGAAGTGCTGGCACCCTTCGCGAGAGAGCGCGTTCATCGCCCCCTCGCAGGTGACCAGGGAGGCATACGCCATAAACCCCTCCACGACAGTGGGGAGTGCCTGCAACTCCTCCTGCACCCACTCCAGGCAGCGAAGCCCGGGCTCTCGGTCCGGCACATCGAAATCACCGGTCCCCGCGCCTAGCCCACGATATGTGTCTATAAGCAGTTGGCGCGTCCGCTCTGCCTCCGCGCGCGACGCGGCCTCGGCCCTCTCCACGCGGCTCTCCAGGGCGGTGAGCCGCTCCTGCAGCTGCTCAGCGCGCTCCCTGGCAAGATTGCCCTCCGCCCGTGCCAGGTTGGCCTCCGCCTGCGCAGCCTGCGCCTTGACAAGGGCCTCGTTGGTCTCCCTCCTTTCCCCCGCCAGCTGGCGCCGGAGGGCAGCCTTCTCTTCCTCCACTGTGGCCACCTTGTCCGCCAGCTTGCGACACTTGCTGTCGGCGGCCGATTTTTCACGGACGGCGTCAGCATGTTGTGTCCGAAGTCTCTCGACTTCGGCAGCCACAGCCGCCGTGAGGGCCCCCGACGCAGTGCGGCTGGCGAAGTCAGTCACCTGCAGAGCAATCGTAAGACCGCGGCCCCAGCAAGCCGATAAAAAAAAGGGGGACGAAGTCCAGCTCAGCGGACCTGACGTAGCGCCTCCGTCACCTCCGTCAGCCGGCGGGACGCAGCGCCCGCCTCATCCATGACAACCGCGAGGGCCGACACCTCGCCTCCGGCGCTAAGAGCCCCGCCCTTCGCCTTCGGCACTGCGGCAGCCGTCGTGGTCGCCGCGGCAGGCGCAACCATAGAAAGTTGGCCTTCGCCCGACCCTGCAACGTACCAACGAATAAATCAAAAAAAATAAATATAATAAATAAATAAATAGAGCCAACGACTTACCACCGAGATAGTAGTCCACACTAATATCGATGGCGAAGTCGGTGACACGTTTGCCCGCCAACGGCAATGCTCGGGCCGCCTTCGCGACCTCCGCCACTCCGCTGGACGGCGGCACCGCCTTCGCCGGTTTCGAGCCTCCGGCGCCTGTCGTTGCCTCCGGCGCCTTGCTAGATGCAGGGACGCCCGATTTCGCCGCCAGCGGCGGCCGGCCTCCGCCGGGGGCCGCAGCCTTCGCAGCCCCCCGCTGCCTCTTTGGCCTGGCTTCAACGAGCCTGACAGCCGCCTGGCGCTTCTGTGCAGCTCCCTGGCGATCCTTGTCCATCACTGCTGACACAACAGCAGCACTATTCCGCCCGTAAGGAAAAACCCTCCATTCACGAACCATGAGAGATGTAAAAAAGTCCTCGCCAGCCGCGCGGGGGATAGGAACATTCCTAGGCCAACAACCCCCGGTAACCCTCAGCATCCGAGCCGAAGACTCCCGGAGCTCGGGTGAAGACATCCTTTCCCCCGGGGCCGCGCACATCCTCATCAACTCTCCAGCAAAACCATCAGAAACCCCAAGTCCTCCCATAGCAGTACCTAATTTTCTCTTTTTAGAGGATGGGGCGGCCGCTGGCGCAGGGTCGTCTCCAGTCTCCACCGCCGGCTTCTTCCCACGGCGGTCCACATCGTCTTGACCAGGATAGCCGTCATATGGCAATTGATTTAATTCAAAAACCCTGTTCAAATGGTCATTCGACCCGCGGATATCCCAGCTGCGCTGGCCCTCTGTCCTCGGCACGTAGCGTCCAACGAGCCGCACCGCCCCATCCTCCGCCTCACGCACAAAGGCGGCCGGATCGCGGTTTTGCAGATTCAGGGCGAAGGCGGGACTCCGCACCACCCTTCCGCCATGAAAAGGCATCTAACGAGGGCACACTTCGCCCAACGCCCAGCCATGCGCCAAGGGCCACACCCCGTACGCCACAAATTCTTCAACCAAGTCGCGCCCACTGCTCAGGCCAGCGGCGCACCGAAGAGCCCCTTCGTCCACATCCTCCTCCGCCACTTCAAAGGGGCAGGTACGCTGAGTAAAAATGAGAACACATCGCGGACACGGGGAGTCCCTCATGGCCTTCGACGGTACCCTCAGCAACGTAAAACCAAAATTCATTCCAGTTGCCCCACTTGTTGCGGGCGCAAGGAACCAACTCGACTACCTGCATCGTGGTTTTGCCGGTCTTCAGCGTGAATGTGCAGGACCCAAACTGAGCAACTTCGCCTCCAATCATCCTCTTCTGCCAGTGCAAACAATAATACTTCGCAAAAACTTCCACCGATGGCTGTCCGCCGTACGAAGTCGTCGCCCAGACATACTTCGACAGAGCCACTATGGCATTCGGTGTCAGCTGATGTATTTGAACGTTGAACCTGCGCAGGACTTCGCCAACAAATCGGTGCGCAGGCAAGCGGAGTCCGACGGCGAAGAACGACTCGAAAACGACCAACTCGCCCTCCGGCTCGGGGACTTCCTCCGTCCCTGGGACTCGAGCAACTCCGCCGCCGAAGTAACCCAACCGCTGCATATCTTGCACGCGGACCGACGACATCCGCGATACGCCAAAATCAACAGAATCGCCGGCACGCAACTCCTCCGCCATTAAACTACTCAGCGTCTCCTCAGACGAGGCGGCGGCCGGCGGCGAGGGAACGGCCGACGGTGTAGCGGCAGCGGAAGAAGACGAGGACGGCATCGCTACGTACCGTCGGCAGTGGCGGGCGGTCTGCTTCACTCGAGCCAGATCTCCGGCGAACAAGAGCACGGCGGGCAGACGAGCAGCAAGACGGCGGAAAGGGCGGCTAGGGTTTTCGCGGAGCGCGGAAGGTGAAGTTCAAAAAGCGCCGACCCCCGCCCCCTTTTATAGGCAGGGCGCGGCTCTTCGGGAAACCCGCAATCCAACAGGGCGCGGCGCTTCGGGAAACCCGCAATCCAACAGTACGCCGTCAATCAACGGTCATATCAAAAACCCCCGCGGAACCACTTCGAGCGAGGGCAGCGTCTCCGCCATCTAGCGACGTCTTCGGCACCAGGTGACTTTGTCGAACTGGTCCCTCGGAGGGCAAATGTTGGGGCGAAGGCAAAGGCGCCACCCTTCGCTCGAAGCCTTCGCTGCAGCAGCTGAGCTAACAGAGACAAAACAGGCAGGGACACCCTTCGCTTCTTCCGCACCAGACGAAGACTAGCGACGAAGGGCATCCCACAGTGCGGCCTCGTCTAGCTCAGAGGCCCACGTGCGATCCGGCCCATCGTAACGGGCCCCGCGTGGCCGCCGTGCGTTACGGGCCTAATTTGTAAAAGCATTCCTGTAATTACGGTCTGTAACCCCGCTTTATGGGAATATTCTGGGGATAACCTATGTAGCTGAGGGCACTTGCGTCCTTAGCTCAAGGCGCTGCGCGCTCAGGTACCTATAAATACCCCTGCACAGTGCCCGTGAGAGGCCAGATTAACAGAGCTTTTGCCATCTAGCGCGAGTGCCCTGTTGACGTCACTGTTCACCCTTGTTGGATTCCCTTGCAACTGAGAGCAAGTTCCAACAGGAAGCGACAAATAGAACCATATTTGCAGACGTAAAAGCGCAAAAGTAAAAATGATAGATCCTTCCAAACTTATATGCATAAGAGGTAAATTCAAATTAGCAATCCTGCTCATGAAGAAGGTACCTACTCGTCTTCATATAAAATGAGCAATCCAGGGTATATATTGCAAGCTGAAGTGTGATTTGATTAGAGTGAGCTTCATGTTGATGGTTTCTCTACCCTTCTAGAACACAATGGAAACAGATCAAAATGGCCTATAGGATGTCAATGACCATTTAACTCAACCAAATGAATAGTTATGAAACAAAAAGACCTGACCGATCAAGATGGTTGAAGCGACAAATAGAAATGAGCAATCTACTTCACCCTGCAATATGGGAGAAAATGTGTTGAGCAATACAAGGTATTTGGATACAGTAAATGTTGTAGTACTAAACTAAAGCGATCTGTGAAGATACAGTAGCAGGCATACTATGGTAGATAGATTTTACTAAGAAATAGTAGTCACCGAGGGATAACAATCTTTATTCATAAAAATCTTTTAAACACCAAGTCTAGATTACTGGCATAATTTGCAGTAAGGATAGGAAATATTTTTGACTTCACATTCTGCATATATTTTGCAAAACAAATATTGATAAGGTTTCCAAATAAAAGATGTGGATAAACCATAAATTTACTATATCTAGTGTTCTAGCAAATAAAAAAGATTACTGAAGTTTACTACTCTAGCTAAACGACCACTTGGTAAATATATATTGGTCTTATAGGAAGCCCCTTGCATTATGTGCCTCGTCTAGAGCACTTGGTGCATGTGTCCCAAGCTCCCAATTATCCGTCCATTCATAAAGCTACAAAAACTTTGATGAAAATTGAGCGATGGAGCCAAGGACCATTAGACTTAGATTGTGGCATGATAAAGCAAAAAAATCTCCTGTGCACAAAATGATTATGCCTGTATTGTGCTTGGTGCTTGTCTAGGATCATATATGCACAACACATCGCTGTATGAATGCTATCTTCATGCAAATCTTGTGATTTTTCGGTTCAAGAAAGCAACTTTCATTGGACTGAACCTCCTCCTACGCTTTTTAGAGTAAATCCAGTATGTCATAAAGGACTTATAGCAACGGATCCAATCAATACCCTTGCAGAAATAGCATTAGATGGCGCAATACTTACAAGAGGAAAACACATTAGACAGAAGCATAGAACCTAACAGTACTCACCAGTGATGAAGCAGTTGAACATCTTCTCAAGCGCCACGGAGAGGTCCTCGTAGCTGGAGTACATCTTGATGTCCACCATCCTGAGGTAGGGTGCACCGTCCATGCTGACCTTCACGTACATGGTCTGGGCTATGGACGTTGAAAGTCGCCTAGAGGGGGGTGAATAGGGCGAAACTGAAATTTACAAAGTTAATCACAACTACAAGTCGGGTTAGCGTTAGAAATAGAAATGAGTCCAAGAGAGAGGGCGCAAAACAAATCGCGAGCGAATAAAGAGTGAGACACGTGGATTTGTTTTACTGAGGTTCGGTTCTCGCAAACCTACTCCCCGTTGAGGAGGCCACAAAGGCCGGGTCTATCTCAACCCTTTCCCTCTCTCAAACAGTCCCTCGGACCGAGTGAGCTTCTCTTCTCAAATCAACCGGGGATAAAACTTCCCCGCAAGGACCACCACACAATTGGTGTCTCTTGCCTCGGTTACAATTGAGTTTTGATCACAAGAACAATTGAGAAAGAAAGAAGCAATCCAAGCGCAAGAGCTCAAAAGAACACAACAAATCTCTCTCACTAGACACTAAAGCTTTGTGTGGAATTGGAGAGGATTTGATCACTTGGGTGTGTCTAGAATTGAATGCTAAAGCTCTTGTAGATGGTTGGAAGGTGGAAAACTTGGATGACTTGAATGTGGGGTGGTTGGGGGTATTTATAGCCCCAACCACCAAACTAGCCGTTTGGTGGAGGCTATCTGTCGCATGGTGCACCGGACAGTCCGGTGCACACCGGACAGTGTCCGGTATGCCAGCCACGTCACCCGGCCGTTAGGGTTCGACCGTTGGAGCACTTACTGCTGGGCCCGCCTGGATGTCCGGTGGCACACCAGACATGTACTGTAGAGTGTCCGGCGCCACGACGCGCGTGGCTGACCTCTGCGCGCTCTGGCACGCATTTATTGCCGCTGCAGGTGACCGTTGGCGCCGAAGTAGCCGTTGCTCCGCCGTTACACTGGACAGTCCGGTGTACACCGGACATGTCCGGTGAATTATAGCGGACTAGCCGTTGATGGATTCCCGAAGCTGGCGAGTTCAGAGTCGCTTCTCCTTGGAGCACCAGACACTGTCCGGTGTACACCGGACAATCCGGTGAATTATAGCGTGGCAGCTCTGAGTTTTCCCGAAGGTGCGAAGTTTAGCATGGAGTCCCCTGGTGCACCGGACACTGTCCGGTGGTGCACCGGACAGTCCGGTGCGCCAGACCAGGGCAGCCTTCGGTTATCCCTTGCTCCTTTTGTTAAACCCTTTTCTTGGTCTTTTTATTGGCTTATTGTGAACCTTTGGTACCTGTAGAACTTATAAACTTGGGCAAACTAGTTAGTCCAGTTATTTGTGTTGGGCAATTCAACCACCAAAATCAATTTAGGAAATAGGTGTAAGCCTAATTCCCTTTCAATCTCCCCCTTTTGGTGATTGATGCCAACACAAACCAAAGCAAGTATAGAAGTGCATAATTGAACTAGTTTGCAAAATGTAAGTGCAAAGGTTACTTAGAATTGAGCCAATAAATATTACTTACTAGATATGCATGGATTGTTTCTTTATTTTTAGCATTTTGGACCACGCTTGCACCACATGTTTTGTTTTTGCAAATTCTTTTTGTAAATCCTTTTCAAAGTCTTTTTTGCAAATAGTCAAAGGTAAATGAATAAGATTTTGCGAAGCATTTTCAAGATTTGAAATTTTGTCCCCTTATTTCAAATGCTTTTCCTTTGACTAAAACAAAAACTCGCCCTCAAATAAATTCTCCTCTTAGTGTTCAAGAGGGTTTTTAAGATACTAATTTTTGAAGGTGCTACTTTCTCCCCCTTTAGAACACAAAGAGATACCAATTGAAAATCATTAGTTTTAAAATTAGGGTGGTGGTGCGGTCCTTTTGCTTTGGGCCAATACTTTCTCCCCCTTTGGCATGAATCGCCAAAAACGGATACTTAGAATGAAATATAGGCCCTTCACTAACTATTTTCTCCCCTTTGGCAAATAAAACATATGAGTGAAGATTATACCAAAGACGGAGAATTGCTCGGAGCGACGGCGAAGGATGATTAATAGAGTGGAGTGGAAGCCTTTGTCTTCGCCGAAGACTCCAATTCCCTTTCAATACACCTATGACTTGGTTTGAAATTCACTTGAAAACACATTAGTCATAGCATATATATAAAAGAGACATGATCAAAGGTATATTTATGAGCTATGTGTGCAAGATATCAAAAGAAATTCCTAGAATCAAGAATATTTAGTTCATGCCTAAGTTTGGTAAAAGTTTGTTCATCTAGTGGCTTGGTAAAAATATCGGCTAATTGATCTTTAGTATTAATGTATGCAATCTCGATACCCCCCTTTTGTTGGTGATCCCTCAGAAAATGATACCGAATGGCTATGTATTTAGTGCGGCTATGCTCAACGGGATTATCCGCCATGCGGATTGCACTCTCATTATCACATAGAAGAGGAACTTTGGTTAATTTGTAACCATAGTCCCGCAGGGTTTGCCTCATCTAAAGTAATTGTGCGCAACAATGTCCTGCGGCAATGAACTTGGCTTCGGCGGTAGAAAGAGCGACCGAATTTTGCTTCTTTGAAGCCCAAGACACCAAGGATCTTCCCAAGAACTGGCAAGTCCCCGATGTGCTCTTTCTATTAATCTTACACCCCACCCAATCGGCATCGGAAAAACCAATTAAATCAAATGTGGATCCCCGAGGGTACCAAAGCCCAAACTTAGGAATATAAGCCAAATATCTCAAGATTTGTTTTACGGCCGTAAGGTGAGATTCCTTAGGGTCGGCTTGGAATCTTGCACACATGCATACAGAGAGCATAATATCCGGTCGAGATGCACATAAATAGAGTAATGAACCTATCATCGACCGGTATACCTTTTGATCGACGGATTTACCTCCCGTGTCGAGGTCGAGATGCCCATTGGTTCCCATGGGTGTCTTGATGGGCTTGGCATCCTTCATCCCAAACTTGTTTAGAATGTCTTGAGTATACTTTGTTTGGTTAATGAAGGTGCCCTCTTGGAGTTGCTTCACTTGAAATCCTAAGAAATACTTCAACTCCCCCATCATTGACATCTCGAATTTTTGTGTCATGATCCTACTAAATTCTTCACATGTAGATTCGTTAGTAGACCCAAATATGATATCATCAACATAAATTTGGCATACAAACAAATCATTGTCAAGAGTTTTAGTGAATAAAGTAGGATCGGCCTTTCCGACTTTGAAGCCATTAGCTATAAGGAAATGTCTTAGGCATTCATACCATGCTCTTGGGGCTTGCTTGAGCCCATAAAGCGCCTTAGAGAGCCTATAGACATGGTTAGGGTACTCACTGTCTTCAAAGCCGGGAGGTTGCTCAACATAGACCTCTTCCTTGATTGGTCCATTGAGGAAGGCACTCTTCACGTCCATTTGGTAAAGCTTGAAGCCATGGTAAGTAGCATAGGCTAATAATATAGGAATTGACTCAAGCCTAGCTACGGGTGCATAGGTTTCACCAAAATCCAAATCTTCGACTTGGGAGTATCCCTTGGCCACAAGTCGGGCTTTGTTCCTTGTCACCACACCATGCCCGTCTTGTTTGTTGCGAAAAACCCACTTGGTTCCTACAACATTTTGGTTAGGACGTGGAACTAAATGTCATACCTCGTTCCTAGTGAAGTTGTTGAGCTCCTCTTGTATCGCCATCACCCAATCCGAATCTTGAAGTGCTTCCTCTACCCTGTGTGGCTCAATAGAGGAAACAAAAGAGTAATGCTCACAAAAATGTGCAACACGAGATCGAGTAGTTACCCCCTTATGAATATCACCGAGGATGGTGTCGACGGGGTGATCTCGTTGGATTGCTTGGTGGACTCTTGGGTGTGGCGGCCTTGGTTCTTCATCCTCCTTGTCTTGATCATTTGCATCTCCCCCTTGATTATTGTCGTCATCTTGAGGTGGCTCATCTCTTTGATCTTCTCCTTCATCAACTTGAGCCTCGTCCTCATTTTGAGTTGGTGGAGATGCTTGCGTGGAGGAGGATGGTTGATCTTGTGCATTTTGAGGCTCTTCGGATTCCTTAGGACACACATCCCTAATGGACATGTTCCTTAACGCGATGCACGGAGCCTCTTCATCACCTATCTCATCAAGATCAACTTGCTCTACTTGAGAGCCGTTAGTTTCATCAAACACAACGTCACAAGAAACTTCAACTAGTCCTGAGGACTTGTTAAAGACTCTATATGCCCTTGTGTTTGAATCATATCCTAGTAAAAAGCCTTCTACAGTCTTAGGAGCAAATTTAGATTTTCTACCTCTTTTAACAAGAATAAAGAATTTGCTACCAAAGACTCTAAAATATGAAATGTTGGGCTTTTTACTGGTTAGGAGTTCATATGATGTCTTCTTGAGGATTTGGTGTAGATATAACCAGTTGATGACGTAGCAAGCGGTGTTAACCGCCTCGGCCCAAAATTGATCCGGCGTCTTGTACTCATCAAGCATGGTTCTTGCCATGTCCAATAGAGTTCTATTCTTCCTCTCCACTACACCATTTTGTTGTGGGGTGTAAGGAGAAGAGAACTCATGCTTGATGCCCTCCTCCTCAAGTAAGCCTTCAATTTGTGAATTCTTGAACTCCGTTCTGTTGTCGCTTCTTATTTTCTTGATCCTTAAGCCGAACTCATTTTGAGCCCGTCTCAAGAATCCCTTTAAGGTCTCTTGGGTTTGAGATTTTTCCTGCAAAAAGAATACCCAAGTGAAGCGAGAATAATCATCCATAGTAACTAGGCAGTACTTACTCCCGCCGATGCTTATGTAAGCAATCGGGCCGAATAGATCCATGTGTAGGAGCTCTAGTGGCCTGTCAGTCGTCATAATGTTCTTATGTGGATGATGAGTGCCAACTTGCTTCCCTACTTGGCATGCGCTACAAATCATGTCCTTCTCAAAATGAACATTGGTTAATCCTAAAATGTGTTCACCCTTTAGAAGCTTATGAAGATTCTTCATTCCAACATGGGCTAGTCGGCGGTGCCAGAGCCAACCCATGTTAGTCTTAGCAATTAAGCAAGTGTCAAGTTCAGCTCTATCAAAATCTACCAAGTATAGCTGACCCTCTAACACTCCCTTAAATGCTATTGAATCATCACTTCTTCTAAAGACAGTGACACCTACATCAGTAAATAGACAGTTGTAGCCCATTTGACATAATTGGGAAACAGAAAGCAAGTTGTAATCTAAAGAATCAACAAGAAAAACATTGGAAATGGAATGGTCAGGAGATATAGCTATTTTACCCAAACCTTTGACCAAACCTTGGTTTCCATCCCCGAATGTGATAGCTCGTTGGGGATCTTGGTTTTTCTCGTAGGAGGAGAACATCTTCTTCTCCCCTGTCATGTGGTTTGTGCACCCGCTGTCGATGATCCAACTTGTGCCCCCGGATGCATAAACCTACAAAACAATTTTAGTTCTTGACTTTAGGTACCCAAACGGTTTTTGGTCCTTTGGCATTACACACAAGAACTTTGGGTACCCAAACACAAGTCTTGGAGCCCTTGTGTTTGCCCCCAACAAACTTGGCAACTACCTTGCCGGATTTGTTAGTAAGCACATATGATGCATCAAAAGTTTTGAATAAAATGTCATGATCATTTGATGCATTAGGAGTTTTCTTCTTAGGCAACTTAGCACGGGTTGGTTGCCTAGAGCTAGATGTCTCACCCTTATACATAAAAGCATGATTAGGGCCAGAGTGAGACTTCCTAGAATGAATTCTCCTAATTTTGCTCTCAGGATAGCCGGCAGGGTACAAAATGTAGCCCTCGTTATCCTGAGGCATGGGAGCCTTGCCCTTAACAAAATTGGACAATCTTTTAGGAGGGGCATTAAGTTTGACATTGTCTCCCCTTTGGAAGCCAATGCCATCCCATCCTTGATGCCAGGGCGTCTCCCACAATAGAGCATACTTCTAGCAAATTTAAACTTTTCATTTTCTAAGTTATGCTCGGCAATTTTAGCATCTAATTTTGCTATATGATTATTTTGTTGTTTAATTAAGACCATATGATCATGAATAGCATCAATATCAACATCTCTACATCTAGCACAAATAGACACATGCTCAACGGTAGATGTAGAGGGTTTGCAAGAATTAAGTTCAACAATCTTAGCACGCAAAATATCATTGTTATCTCTAAGATCAGAAATTGTAACATTGCAAACATCTAATTCTTTAGCCTTAGCGAGCAATTTTCCATTTTCAATCTTAAGGCTAGCAAGAGAAATGTTTAATTCTTCAATCTTAGCAAGCAAATCATCATTATCATTTCTAAGATTGGGAATTGAAACATCACAAACATGAGAATCAACCTTAGCAATTAATCTAGCATTTTCATTTCTAAGGTTGGCAATAGTGTCATGGCATGTGCTTAGCTCACTAGATAATTTTTCACATTTTTCTACTTCTAGAGCATAAGCATTCTTAACCTTAACATGCTTTTTATTTTCCTTGATTAGGAAGTCCTCTTGGGAGTCCAAGAGATCATCCTTCTCATGGATGGCACTAATTAGCTCATTTAGTTTTTCTTTTTGTTGCATGTTGAGGTTGGCAAAAAGGGTACGTAAATTATCCTCCTCATCACTAGCATTATCATCACTAGAGGATTCATATTTAGTGGAGGATTTGGATTTAACCTTCTTCTTTTTGCCGTCCTTTGCCATGAGGCACTTGTGGCCGACGTTGGGGAAGAGAAGTCCCTTGGTGACGGCGATGTTGGCGGCGTCCTCGTCGGAGGAGGAGTCGGTGGAGCTCTCGTCGGAGTCCCACTCGCGGCACACATGGGCATCGCCACCCTTCTTCTTGTGATATCTCTTCTTCTCCTTTCTTCTCCCCTTCTTGTCGTCGCCCCTGTCACTGTCACTAGAAATAGGACATTTGGCAATAAAGTGACCGGGCTTACCACACTTGTAGCAAACCTTCTTGGAGCGGGGCTTGTAATCCTTCCCCCTCCTTTGCTTGAGGATTTGGCGGAAACTCTTGATGATGAGCGCCATTTCCTCGTTGTCGAGCTTGGAGGCGTCGATGGGTTGTCTACTTGATGTAGACTCCTTCTTCTCCTCCGTCGCCTTGAATGCCACCGGTTGTGCTTCGGGCGTTGAGGAGGTACCTTGCTCGATGATTTTCTTTGAGCCTTTAATCATTAGCTCAAAGCTCACAAATTTTCCTATAACCTCCTCGGGAGACATTAGCTTATATCTAGGATCACCTCGAATTAATTGAACTTGTGTAGGGTTAAGAAATACGAGGGATCTAAGAATAACCTTGACCATCTCATGGTCATCCCATTTTTCGCTCCCGAGGTTGCGCACTTGATTCACCAAGGTCTTCAAGCGGTTGTACATGGCTTGTGGGTCCTCCCCTTGGTGAAGCATGAAGCGACCGAGCTCCCCCTCGATCGTCTCCCGCTTGGTGATTTTTGTCACCTCGTCTCCTTCGTGCACGGTCTTGAGTACGTCCCAAATTTCCTTTGCACTCTTTAACCCTTGCACCTTATTATACTCCTCTCGACTTGGAGAGGCGAGGAGTATAGTAGTGGCTTGGGAGTTAAAGTGGTGAATTTGGGCCACTTCGTCCGAGTCGTAGTCTTCATCCCCTATGGATGGTACCTGTACACCAAACTCAACAACATTCCATATGCTTGTGTGGAGTGAGGTTAGATGATGCCTCATTTTGTCACTCCACATATTATAATCTTCACCGTCAAAAACCGGTGGTTTGCCTAATGGAACGGAGAGCAAAGGAGTACGCTTTGAAATGTGGGGATAGTGTAGGGGGATCTTACTAAACTTCTTGCGCTCATGGCGCTTAGAAGTGACGGACGACGCGTCGAAACCGGAGGTCGATGGTGATGAAGAGTCGGTCTCGTAGTAGACCACTTTCCTCATCCTCTTGTGCTTGTCGCCTCTCCGATGCGACTTGTGGGAAGAGGATTTCTTCTCCTTCCCCTTCCCTTTGTTGGAGGAGTCTTTCTTCTCTTTCCTCTTGTTGCGGGACTCTTCCAATGAAGTCTCCCCGTGGCTTGTAGTGGGCTTGTCGCCGGTCTCCATCTCCTTCTTGGCGTGATCTCCTGACATCACTTCGAGCGGTTAGGCTCTAATGAAGCACCAGGCTCTTATACCAATTGAAAGTCGCCTAGAGGGGGGTGAATAGGGCGAAACTGAAATTTACAAAGTTAATCACAACTACAAGCCGGGTTAGCGTTAGAAATAGAAATGAGTCCGAGAGAGAGGGCGCAAAACAAATCACGAGCGAATAAAGAGTGAGACACGTGGATTTGTTTTACCGAGGTTCGGTTCTCGCAAACCTACTCCCCGTTGAGGAGGCCACAAAGGCCGGATCTATCTCAACCCTTTCCCTCTCTCAAACGGTCCCTCGGACCGAGTGAGCTTCTCTTCTCAAATCAACCGGGAACAAAACTTCCCTGCAAGGACCACCACACAATTGGTGTCTCTTGCCTCGGTTACAATTGAGTTTTGATCACAAGAACAATTTATAAAGAAAGAAGCAATCCAAGCGCAAGAGCTCAAAAGAACACAACAAATCTCTCTCACTAGACACTAAAGCTTTGTGTGGAATTGGAGAGGATTTGATCACTTGGGTGTGTCTAGAATTGAATGCTAGAGCTCTTGTAGATGGTTGGAAGGTGGAAAACTTGGATGACTTGAATGTGGGGTGGTTGGGGGTATTTATAGCCCCAACCACCAAACTAGCCGTTTGGTGGAGGCTGTCTGTCGCATGGTGCACCGGACAGTCCGGTGCACACCGGACAGTGTCCGATGTGCCAGCCACGTCACCCAGCTGTTAGGGTTCGACCGTTGGAGCTCTGACTGCTGGGCCCGCCTGGATGTCCGGTGGCGCACCAGACATGTACTGTAGAGTGTCCGGTGCGCCACGACGCGCGTGCCTGACCTCTGTGCGCTCTGGCACACATTTAATGCCGCTGCAGGTGACCGTTGGTGCCGAAGTAGCCGTTGCTCCGCCGTTACACCGGACAGTCCGGTGTACACCGGACATGTCCGTTGAATTATAGAGGACTAGCCGTTGATGGATTCCCGAAGCTGGCGAGTTCAGAGTCGCTTCTCCTTGGAGCACCGGACACTGTCCGGTGTACACCGGACAGTCCGGTGAATTATAGCGCGGCGGCTCTGAGTTTTCCCGAAGGTGCGAAGTTTAGCATGGAGTCCCCTGGTGCACCGGACACTGTCCGGTGTACACCGGACAGTCCGGTGCGCCAGACCAGGGCAGCCTTCGGTTATCCCTTGCTCCTTTTGTTAAACCCTTTTCTTGGTCTTTTTATTGGCTTATTGTGAACCTTTGGTACCTGTAGAACTTATAAACTTGGGCAAACTAGTTAGTCCAATTATTTGTGTTGGGCAATTCAACCACCAAAATCAATTTAGAAAATAGGTGTAAGCCTAATTCCCTTTCAGACGTAGCATCCTCCGTCGGTGCCTTGCTCCTAGAGGAGCTCGCGACGAGGGTGTTCTTTCGGTAGTTCTGCACGGGCGACCATCCCACCACCTGCGCTCTACACAAATTGACAGCATCGCATCAGTCAGCTCAGCCCGCGGTGGCGTACAAGTCCAACTCCGGGCCGAAACGGCAAGGCGCGCCTGCGAAGAATATCAAAGCGGGGTCTTACTTGGTGGCCGACGGTGAAGGCCTGCTTTTTGTTGGTAGCCCAGGCAGCGCCGAGGCGCTAGGCTGGGCCTAGGAAGGCGAGTTTGGCGGAGACACCAGCGGGCACCTTGGAGCCGGTCGGCAGCGGGCCGAGGGTGAGCGAGCAGGATCGATGCCTGTTCTCTAGTTGGATGTCTAGGCTCTCAAGGTCGACCTTGTTAGCACATAGGTAGGACTCGTTCTTCCACAACGACGACAATGCGTCGCTGGCGCTCGACGCCTGTTGGGGCCATGCTTCGTTGCGCCGAAGGTCTTACACGAAGAAGCAGCTTCGGCTGAAATTGTCCCCAGGAGATGGCCGAAGGTTCCTTTTTATGAAGCTTCGGCGTTACAAACCGACATAGAGATAGAATGACCTTTTTATCCATAGAGGTCTAAGTTAATGTTGTAAACTTTTGTAAAGGGCATAATTGTAATTCGTCACAGGCTGCGTCCTGTGTCTATAAATAGATGAACAGTACCCCTGTACTGTTCACGCGAACCTGTCATTTGCTTTCGCATCACACTTGTATTTTTTGCCTTCTTCAGGACCGAAGGTACATTTATAATTTAAAGTCATTTACATTTGTTTACAATAATAAAAATGCAGATAATTTTATGATAACATTTAAGTGTTTACTTCATATCTCATGATTTATGTGAATACTTCGTCCCTCGTTGTTATGCTTACGAAGGTACGTCCTTCGTAACCTTCGTCCAATATGCTTTATATCCCGAAGGGATATAATGTTGTGGAGGACGAAGGACTTTAACACTTAACATTTTCTGTGTTGCCTTGTTCTTAATTCTTAGCATTTGAGAACAAGTCCCCAACATTGGCGCCCACCTCCGGTGAACTCACTTCCACTTTTCTGAGCTGATGGCTTCGTTCAACAATCAAGCTGGAGCTGCTTCGGCTTCGAAGCTGGTGCTCCCGATAACAGGTGGTTCTTGCTCAGAGCCGGCTAACAAGAAGCAGAAGAAGGAGGCTCAGAGAAGGGTGCAGCATGTTGGAGTGCAGGGACCCTTCATCAAGTCCAAATGGTCCCACATTCCAATTACTTTCTCTCAGGAAGACCTTCAGCTTAAGGATTATCCTCACAATGATGCCATGGTTATCTCTTGCGTAATCAAAGGATTTCTGGTCCACAATGTCCTAGTTGACACAGGCAGTGCAGCTGACATTATATTTGCTAAAGCCTTCAGACAAATGCAAGAGCCCGAAGACAAGATTCATGATGCCACGCACCCTCTTTGTGGCTTCGGAGGGCGGCAGATCGTAGCACTTGGGAAGATTACCATGCCGGTAACCTTCGGATTTGTTAACAACACAAGGACTGAGCAAATTGTGTTTGATATTGTTGACATGGAGTATCCTTACAATGCTATCATTGGTCGTGGTACTCTTAATGCCTTCGAAGCAATTCTTCACCCAGCTTATCTCTGCATGAAGATACCTTCGGACCAAGGGCCTATTGCTATTCATGGAAGCCAGGAAGCTGCTAGAAGGGCCGAAGGAAGCTGGACCGACTCTAAGGCAATCCATAATATAGATGGAACTGAAGCTTGTGAACAGTACAAATTCAGAAGGGAGAAGGCAGCTTCAGCTGATCAGCCGAAGCCCATGCTATTGTGTGAGGACATAGCAGAGCAGAAGGTGCTGTTGGGCTCGCAATTATCTGAAGACCAGGAGAAAACCTTGATAAGGTTTTTATTCAACAACAAAGATGTTTTTGCATGGTCGGCTAATGATCTCTGTGGAGTAAATCGGGATGTTATTGAACATTCGCTCAATGTTGACCCATCGTTCAGACCCCGAAAGCAGAGGCTTCGGAAGATGTCGGATGACAAGGCCGAAGGGGCTCGCAATGAAGTAAACAGACTCCTCAGTGCGGGAGTTATCAGAGAAGTAAAGTATCCAGAGTGGCTAGCTAACACTGTTATGGTGAAGAAGGCCAATGGCAAGTGGAGAATGTGTATCGATTTCACAGATCTCAACAAGGCTTGTCCGAAGGACGAATTCCCGCTGCCAAGGATAGACTCTCTAGTCGATGCAGCAGCTTCTTCAGAGCTCATGAGTCTTCTGGACTGCTACTCAGGATATCATCAAATCTGGATGAAAAAGGAAGATGAGCCGAAGACTAGCTTCATAACTCCAAGTGGTACATATTGCTATCTTCGGATGCCTGAGGGGCTCAAAAATGCTGGAGGAAGTTTCAGCAGAATGACTGCGAAGGTTCTCCAGTCTCAAATAGGCAGAAATGTGTTGACCTATGTTGATGACATTATCGTAAAAAGCACGAAGCAGGAAAATCATATTGCTGATCTGCAGGAGACCTTCGCCAGTTTCAGACAAGCTGGTCTGAAGCTGAATCCAGAAAAATGTGTCTTCGGAGTAAAGAAGGGTAAATTTCTTGGATGCTTGGTTTCAACAAAGGGAATCGAAGCTAATCCAAATAAAATCGAAGCTATACTTCGAATGGAGCCACCAACTACAAGAAAGGGGGCCCAAAGATTGACAGGAAGGCTGGCATCTCTCAACAGATTTATATCCAGATCAGCAGAAAGAAACTTACCATTTTTCGAGGTGCTGAAGTCAGCCGAAGTCTTTCAATGGGGCCCAAGTCAACAAAAAGCCTTCGAAGAGCTGAAGCAATATCTGATAGATCTCACAACATTAACTCCACCAACGCCAGGGGCTCCTCTGTTGTTATATGTGGCAGCTTCGCACTCAGCAGTAAGTGCGGCACTTGTCCAGGAGAAGCTTGATGGCCAACTCAAGAAGCAAGTTCCAGTATATTTTGTATCTGAGGTTCTTAGTGTCTCAAAGAAAAATTATACAGAGCTGGAGAAGGTATTATATGCCGTTTTAATGGCATCCAGGAAGCTTCGGCATTATTTCCAGGCATACAATATTATTGTTCCTTCTTCGCAGCCGTTGAAGGATATAATGAGAAATAGAGAAGCTACTGGACGGATTGGGAAATGGGCTACAGAGCTCAACGAATTTTACATTGACTATGTGCATAGATCCTCGATCCAGTCTCAAGCATTGGCAGATTTCATTGCCGACTGGACGCCAGGGGCTCAGGATGAAGAAGCAAATAAAGATGCCGAAGTGTGGACAGTGTTTTGTGATGGCTCTTGGGGAATCTTCGGAGCAGGTGCAGCTGCTGTGTTGGTTTCACCATCCAAGGTCAAAACTTGTTATGCAGCAAGACTTGATTTCAGCTGTACGAACAATGTTGCTGAGTACAAAGCCCTGCTTCTGGGCCTTCGGAAATTAAAGGCAATGGGAATCAGAAGGGCAATTCTTAAAACTGATTCCCAGGTGGTTTCGGGTCATGTTGACAAAAGTTGCAAGGCTAAAGATCCGAAGCTTGAAAAATATCTAGATATGGTCCGAAGGGTCGAAGCCTCCTTCGAAGGATTCTCTGTCAAGAATATCCCTCGAGGACAAAATGAGCATGCTGATTTGCTAGCCAAGTCTGCAGCACAGGGGCTGCCGTTACCTTCGGATGTGTTCTTCGAAACAATAAAGGCACCTTCAGTGGAGCTCCTTGAAAGAGCAGTCCTCAACATATCTCCTGTTTACAGCGAAGATTGGAGAACTGAAATAATCTCTTACCTTCAGGGTAAGTTCCTTTCAGATGACGAAGCTTACAATAAAAGAATAGAGGCAAGAGCTCGTCCGTATGTCATGATAGAAGGGGAATTATACAAACATGGAGTTTGCGCTCCGTTGCTCAAGTGCTTATCTAGAGCCGAAGGTATAGAGTTGATGAAAGAGATACATGCAGGTTTGTGTGGATCCCACATCGGATCCAGGCCGTTACTTGGAAAAGTTTTCCGCCAAGGATTTTATTGGCCGAAGGCAGCTTCGGATGCAGCGGAGTTAGTTCAAAAGTGCGAAGGTTGTCAAAAATGTGCAAGAGATCAAAAGCAACATTCGTCTTTGACACAGCTGATACAACCCATCTGGCCATTGCAAAGGTGGGGCCTTGACTTGTTGGGTCCATTACCACCAGCCCAAGGGAATCTAAAATATGTTATAGTAGCTGTGGAGTATTTTTCCAAATGGATTGAGGCGAAGCCATTAGCCACAATAACTTCGGCTACTGTCCAAAAGTTTTTCTGGCAGAACATTGTCTGTCGCTTCGGAGTACCGAAGGCCATCACTGTAGATAATGGAACGCAGTTCGACTCCGAAGCTTTCAGAAATTTCTGTGATCAAATTGGAACGAAGATCCATTTTGCATCAGTCAGGCATCCGGAGTCGAATGGGCTTGTTGAAAGGGCCAACGGCATTATAATGACAGGAATAATGAAGTTAATCTTCAATCAACCCAGGGGAAAGTGGCCAGACCAGTTAACCAAAGTGGTGTGGGGCCACAATACAACAGCATCAAGGTCTACAGGCTTTACCCCATTCAAGTTATTATTCGGTGACGAAGCAATAACTCCAGAAGAAGCCAAAGCTGGATCGATAAGAGTAGTAGCTTCGGCAGAATCAGGTCCCGAAGATGCTTGCCTTGTGGAAAAATATGCTTTAGAAGGGATCAGGCTTCAGGCCGTGGAGAATATCAATAAATACCAGGCTGAAACAGTTAAATGGCGAGATAGAAAGGTCCGGCTAAAAAATATTGAGCCGGGACACTTGGTGCTTCGGAGAGTGGCTAACCCAGATACAGTGGGCAAGCTACAGTTGAAATGGGAAGGACCATTCTTAGTAGTATCTTCGTCAAGGCTCGGATCGTACAGATTGAAGGACATGGATGGCAGCGAAATTCCAAGATCTTGGAATGCGGATGAGCTTCGGCGATACTATGTATAACTTGATGTAATTTTTTATGTTTTTTCTTTTCTTTTTCATGGCACCCTTTTCCTTTCTAAAGGGGGAGAAAGGTTTTTAATGGGGCCATCATGTGTAATTTCCTTTTTAGTCTTATAAGAGCAAAATCCCCCAAAGAATGTAAATGTAACAGCTGAGAACGCACCATCGAGTGCTGAAACTGAAAAAAAGAGAAGAAGCTCCAAAGACGTCCCTAAGGGGATGCAGAGCTCACAGCGAAAAGTCAACGCTGGTTCCGCCTAAGTAAAAGGCGAAGAAACTCCAAAGACGTTCCTAAGGGAATGCAGAGTTTATACCGCCTAAGTAAAAGGCGAAGAAACTCCAAAGACGTTCCTAAGGGAATGCAGAGTTTATACCGTCTAAGTAAAAGACGAAGAAGCTCCAAAGTCGTTCCTAAGGGAATGCAGAGCTGGTGTGTGGTTGATTTTAAGGAAATAATGGCTGAGTGTGGCTTCGGTTACATGTTTTGGACATTCATTCGCACAACACATTACATCATAGCATTTGCATTCATAAGCATTCATAGCATCTGTGTCCTTAAGTGGTTGCTTCGGCAGAAAGAAGAAGTAGTCTTTTATGTTTTGTTATGTACAAAAAAGAAAAGCTTCGAAAGAAAGAAGAAGTAGTCTTTTATGTTTTGTTATGAACAAAAAAAGAAGAAGTAGTCTTTCATGTTTTGTTATGTACAAAAAAAGCAAAGCTTCGGCAAAAAGAAGAAGCGGTCTTTTATGCTTCGTTGTGTACGAAAAGAAGGGAAGGTGTTTTTTTTTTCGCCTTCGGCTCAAAATACTGATTTCGTCCACATCAAAGCGTCTCAGTAAAGGGGTAAGAATATATTACAAGGTATGTACAAAGTTCCTTGAGAAAGGTTTAATTGTATTTACAAAAAGTTGTTACAAATTTTCCTGAGTATTTCCTAGCCTACTCCTACTAATCTTCTTCAGGCTTCCGCTTCGGCGGCATATTCTTTAATCACCTTCAGCTTCGTCATCCTACATGAATCCAGGTATCCAGAGTAAAAATCAAGTGTGAAGGAGAAGGTAAGTACAAAGTATGATTTCTTACTGGTTCAAGATGACTTCGAGCTTCGTCTCCAGCCTTCTCCCGCCCGCCTTTTGTCCATATCATTTTTATAAATCTATTTGAGATGCTTCGGGCGAGGTCAGGTATATCGTCCAGGATTGATGGAGACAGGGTGAAGTTGGGCCTGTTGACAATCTTTCCATGTTCGCAGCCAGCCTTCAGGAATGCTGCAGCGGTACCCCGAGAAGCTACCCAGGCACAGAAGTCACCGTGCCCGGCCATAACTTCGTCAAGTTCTTCAATTTCAGCTTCGATATGATCGAAGGCTTTTGGTAAATTTTCATCCGAAGGGGTAAACTTCCCGCTGCTGGCTCCAACTGAGTAAAAGATCTTCTTTAATTGTTGGATACAATTGTTGCTAAATTTCAAACATTTATCCTGAAGGCTTGTTAATGATTTCTTCAAATTTGAGTTGGCTTGGACTTCGGCTTCAAGTTTAGAATTAAGCTCTAGCTTTTCTTGTTCAAACTGTTTTGATTGACCGATAAGCTTCGAATTCAATTCTGATATTTTAGCTTCGGTCTCAGCCAGCAAGCCTTCGGTTGATTGAAGCTCGAAGTCTTTCTTTTCAATGATGGCTGATTGTTCTTTTATCTTGCTCTCTAAATTTCCAATGATAGCTTCGTGTTTTTTGTCCTCCAAATCCTGCTGCATCTTCAGAGCTTTGCTCAGTAGCATGCTCTGCACAAAAACAACTTTCGTTAGTAACATTTTCATTATTGAAAGCAATAAAGGCCAGAGAAAAATTTCGTTAGTAACATTTACCTTGAAATTGGAATAAAATAAGCTGCCGACGATATGTTGTCGTCGGTAGCGGCTGATATCTGTCTCTAGCTTCGGAAAACCGATACTCTTTGATAGAGTACCGATGACCTTAGCTCCGGTTTGGTCTCGAATGCAGCCTAATTTTTCATCGTCCACACCTCCGAATAGAAGAGCTCCTGGCCTGTATCCGCAAGATTTGGCATAGTCTTTTAGCTCTTCTATTTCGTCCTCCGAAAGTTTTTGCCCAACTAAATTTTGAAATGTGTAGGCTTCGTCGTCCGAAGCGACTTCGGCTATTTCTTTCCCCTTCTCAGGCACTACGGCCATGGCTTTTTCAGCAGCAGCGGCAGCTTCTTCTGCAGCCATGTCTTCCAGAATTTTGTCGATGTTCTCAATAGTAGTTTCTAAGTTCACATCTTCGGCTGTAGCGGCTTCGGTAGCCGCGACCTCCGAAGGTGCGACTTCGACGTTTGTTGTGTCTTCAGCAGCTGCTGTTTTCTGAATTGATGCCCTCGGCGGCGTCTTATCGATAACTTCGGTCACTGCAATAATTCTTTGCCGCTTTGGTTTGGTTATCTTCGTTTGTTCCGGCTCTTCCACCTTTCGAAAAAGCTTCATCAGTTGAGGCCCTAAAGGACTTAGCTTCGTGGGCACGGGTTCAGTCATTACCTTTAAAATTTCCTCCACGTCGCTGGTAGAAGGTGGTGTGGGGGTCCCTTCTTCATCGGATAGTTTTCGCTTTGGAGTTGATATTTTTCTCTTCTTGGGAATTTTCTTCTTTTTTGGGGGTTGTTCTTCATCCTTGTTTAAAGCTTCGGCCGCTCTTTTTCTTTTCTGGCCCTCAGCACCCTTGTTCAGCTGTGCATAGTTAGGATATTCGAAGCCCAGGGCATCAAGTACTCGGTTCAGCCTTCGCTTCGGACGGGTGCCGAAGGCCGCTGTCATCAGTTGATCTTCTTTTTTCGAATAATTTCCAAGAATTTCATTACACATCACCTCAACTGTGTCCAGCCACTCTTGGCAGGGCTTCTTAAAGTATTTCTTGAATTTGAAGTGGTAAGGAAGCCGGACAAGTTCCCCCTCCTTTTTCTCCCCCTTTAACTTTGGCATTTCCCATTCTTTCAGAGTAGGGAAGACTCTGAATGCCAAGAATTCTTGAACCAGATCTCTGGTACCGATATGCTCTGCAATAATTCTGAATTCATCCATTGCCTGTTGTGTTTGACCCTCTGGTGTCATGTTGCAGCGGGGTCGGGTTTCTCCGAAGATCAGCTCGAGTGGACTTTGCACAAGCTTCTCCTTGTCGTCATCAACCTTGACATAGAACCATTTTGATTTCCAGCCTGCCGGCCATTTGCTCCGGTAGCTGATTACAGGAAACTTTGCAGTTTTCCGGTAGGCAAAATTGTAGCAACCAAAGTTTTCATGAAGCCCATCTTTTCTGGCCTTTGTTTGATAATGCAACTCATGAACTCGACAGAAGCTGTCGGCAAATGGCTCCACTGCTTGGCTTCGGAGGGCCCAAATATAAACGCTAAGCCTAACGATAGCGTTAGGAGTTAACTGGTGAAGGTAGATACCAAACCTCTTCAATATCTCCGCAACAATCTCGTGAAGAGGGAATCTTAGCCCAGCCTTTAAAAAGCTCTTGAAGATAACAATCTCGTCCTTCTCTGGCTTCGGGGTGGTCTCTTCTCCCCCGAAGCGAAGTAGCTTCTTCTGATCTTCACTAAAAAAACCTGCTTTCACCATCTTGGCAAGGTCAACCTTTGAAACAGTCGACTTTCCGAAATCTAGGTGACTAGGCTTGCTGGGCATGGCAATACGGTAGTCATCTTCGGGATCAGTCCCTTCAATGTTTTCTTCTTCTCCTTCGGCTGTTGTCGGGTTTGCTTCGGCAGCAGGCATTTCTTCCGCAACCACCAGTCCGGAACGCTGCATCGCTTCGGAGATGGGCACAGTATTCGAACCTTCGGCTTCGTCTCCTTCGCGTTCAACTCTGGCAGTAGATCGCACCCTGGCCATTTGATTCTGAGTTTGTGGAAGTTTTAACACTTTTTTCTTTTTCCTTTTTTCCGAAGCTTTCCTTTCCGACGAAGCAGATTTCGAGATGGACCTTCGTTAGATTCTAAGGATCAAGCTTCGGCTATGGTTAAAAATTTTGGCAGCGAAACAGTGCAAATAGCAATGAATGCTGTGGTAACTTCACACCTACTCGTCAGTTTATATAGTGCTGCAGGTAAGAAGGCGAAGCGGCAAGATTTTTACACCAGGCGGGCAGTAACTTGTACTCGCTGCGCAATGGACCGCAAAGATCAAACAGTAACTCTGCAAGGTGGGACCGACACGAGCTCGGGAATTGAATCGTTTCTCGGCAACGAGCTCAGGGAAGGTGTTTTTTGGACCTTCGGCTTCCCGAAGCTTGAGAGGATTTTTTCACGGATCAAGCTCGTTACGAAAAACGATCTAGCGCCGCGAAAGGGGCTACTGTTGGGGCCATGCTTCGTTGCGCCGAAGGTCTTACACGAAGAAGCAGCTTCGGCTGAAATTGTCCCCAGGAGATGGCCGAAGGTTCCTTTTTATGAAGCTTCGGCGTTACAAACCGACATAGAGATAGAATGACCTTTTTATCCATAGAGGTCTAAGTTAATGTTGTAAACTTTTGTAAAGGGCATAATTGTAATTCGTCACAGGCTGCGTCCTGTGTCTATAAATAGATGAACAGTACCCCTGTACTGTTCACGCGAACCTGTCATTTGCTTTCGCATCACACTTGTATTTTTTGCCTTCTTCAGGACCGAAGGTACATTTATAATTTAAAGTCATTTACATTTGTTTACAATAATAAAAATGCAGATAATTTTATGATAACATTTAAGTGTTTACTTCATATCTCATGATTTATGTGAATACTTCGTCCCTCGTTGTTATGCTTACGAAGGTACGTCCTTCGTAACCTTCGTCCAATATGCTTTATATCCCGAAGGGATATAATGTTGTGGAGGACGAAGGACTTTAACACTTAACATTTTCTGTGTTGCCTTGTTCTTAATTCTTAGCATTTGAGAAAAAGCCCCCAACAACGCCATCGCAGCCCGAGACCGGCTTCCGCCACCGCCGCTAGCTCGTCCTCCTCGTCCACCACGTTGTAAGACGGGGGGGGGGGGTCAGATGGGGTGGGGGATCTACGACATGGCGGCGTTGATCCTCGTTGGTAGATGCGATTCAGTGGAGAACAGGCGCGCAAGGACGGGGCGGGGTCCAGGGAGGTGAGGGCGCAAGAATGGTGGATTGACGCGATATCGAGGCTTAGGAGGCGAGGCTGGGCGGTGGGTAACGCACGACCGGGGTGGGGGCACGCCCTCGCCTGCGATTGGCGCAGGAATGGTAGAGCGGGGCGGGGTTTACGGACGCGGATCGAGGAATCACCTTCCATCGAAGTCGCGGGTGCCGTGATCCAGGGATGCAGGGCTGGCGGGTATAGCAGGCTGTTGGTGGAGGTCGTGGTTGGGAGGGCGAGGGCGGGCAGAGAGAGACGTGGTGAAGCCATGTGATGGACGCCCACGGTACCAACATATGGTATAGTAGAGATTAACAAATATTTACTATATCATTACATTAGCAAATCATAAAATAATTAGGTTTAATAGATTCGTCTTATTATTTAGTTTTTATTATATAATAAGTTTGTAATTAAATTATATTTAATACTTTTTTAAATAGCATCTAAACTTCTGATTTGATAGGTGCAGGAAAACGAACCGGCCATAATCAACTTTTGCTTGAGGGTTTAAAATAAGTTTTATCTATCTATCTTCTATCTTCTATATTATTTTTTTCCTTATTATTGACGGGAGCAACGCTGGATCCAGATGTGTCCACGTCATCATATTTCATTGTAGCCGTACGATCCTGGTTCAATGGTCAGAAAGTCATCCTACGAAGACGAATGACCTCCAGATAACGATGCCCTTGTCCAAGGGAACCTTCCAGACGAGCAGCAGAAAAAAAAGTCGCATCTTCGTCGCCTGTGGGTAGGGATGAAAGTGGTAATTCGAACTGTTAAACAAATTTAATATTTTAAAATAGATATATATATAAAATTTTATGTTGATCTTTTTTTATATTATCAAGCACATTAGTACAAATATGAATAAAATATTATATAAGTTGTTTTATGTATTATTTGCTCTCTACAACAAAAAAGTTGAAAAATTACTGAATTTGTTTCCGAATCCATACAGAAGTTTATATCTATTATTTGAGAAAATGTAAAATGAATTTAAGGTTTATCTTTTATGAATCTTAACAAGCTAGATGTTAAAAACAAGAATACAAATTTGTATTGTATATTCTATGTCATATTTATTTGTAATCAAAGAAAAAACTGATTATCAAATAAATACCGTTTCCAACCTTTTCATCCCGGGGCACCTTGTGCCTCTCGCTCTTGCTCCGTCTGCGGTTCCCCCGCGGCGACGACGCGTGCGAGCTGTGTCCCTCGCGTCGGTAGTGGTCATCCTCGGCTCTGTGCCTATGGTCGTTGACCACTCGAGGATCGAGTTCACGGGAGCACCAGAGCAGGAGAACGACGCCGTTATGCAGTACCTACCGTACCTGTGCGCCGAGGGACAGAAACGGGGTGGTGGCGTGGCCACCGGAGACCGTGATGACTGAGGATTATTGCGAGATGGGCACGAGCTCGTGCGGGGAGAAGTCAGCGCCTCAGCGGCGTCCTCGGACGACAGGACCAGCCGGAACGCCACTGCCTCGACGGCTAGCACGGTCAGCGAGAACAGGTCTGTCAAAATTTTCGGGTGTTTCTTCGGTCGTCAGGAGGTCAGCTTCCAGGAGGCCATTTTTCCTTTTGCTGCACTGCACTAAACGAAAACCCAATAGCAGGCAAAAGACATAAATATATCCAACGTCTAACAATTTTTCCTCCCATGATACACCTCCTGATGTTTAATCAGATACAATTTGTGCTCATTCATCTCAGTTGAGCACCCTATAAGATATAAAATTTGTGCTCATGTAAGGTCGACCGAATTTTTTGTATTTTAGCCATTTTTCGGAAAAAAATTCACGTTTAGATCTTAAAAAATTTTAATGTCATTTTTGGACCCTTTGCTCGGCGCCATAGCCTATGGCGCCGAAGTAACACAGCTCGGCGCCATAGGCTATGGCGCCGAGGTCGTGTTGCGTTGGCACAACACGGACGCGTGGCGTCGACGTGGAACTGAGCTCGGCGCCACAGATCTTGGCGCCGAGCTCGGTTGTGTTATTAAAATATTTGTTGCAAACATGAGCACAAAGCCCATCTAGCCCACTTGGTAGAGCACAAGGCTTCTAACCTTGTGGTCGTGGGTTTGCATTTTTATTTGTTTTTCTTTTGTTTATGTCACTGGTGTGTCCGCTCAAATTTATTTCTCGCCTAGATTTTTTTATCTTTGTCACTACTCATTTTTTAAATAACTCATTAGGTATATTTTTTCTTGGGTTTTTGCTGCCAGAACTCATTTTCTTGTGTCCGCTTTTGTGCTAAAATACAAAAAAACGGTCGATTCGACGAGCCTTTTTGAGCTCGCAATAGGAGGTGCACATAGCTCCGGATGGTTTGCCTTAATTTCAAAGAGAAAAGTGGCTCCGGATTTGTTAAAGACGATGCACATCTACCTGGCCAGATAAACTATATATGCACATCGTGACAAGGTTGCTGATCTTGTCACTGGCTTTATTGCTTTGCGGGCTTTACTGCACAGTGCACACGTTTATTTTTGGAAGCTAGGAAATGAGTTCGTGCATGGACGCTTTTGTGCTGGCAGCAAAACCCCAAGACAAAAAAAAATATGCCTAATGAGTTATTTTAAAAAAATGAGAAGTGGCTAGATAAAAAAATCTAGGTGAGAAATAAATTTGAACGGACACACCAGCGACATAAACAAAAAAAAACAAATAAAAATGCAAACTGTGGGGCTTGAGAACCCACGACCACAAGGTTAGAAGCCTTGTGCTCCACCAAGTGGGCTAGATGGGCTTTGTGCTCATGTCTGCAACAAATATGTTAATAACACAACCGAGCTCGGCGCCAAGATCTGTGGCGCCGAGCTCGGTGCCACGTCGACGCCACGCGTCTGGGTTGTGCCAACGCAACACGACCTCGGCGCCATAGCCTATGGCGCCGAGCTGTGTTACTTCGGCGCCATAGCCTATGGCGCCGAGCTGTGTTACTTCGGCGCCATAGTCTATGGCGCCGAGCAAAGGGTCCAAAAATGACATTAAAATTTTTTAAGATCTAAACGTGAATTTTTTTCCGAAAAATAGCTAAAATACAAAAAATTCCGTAAGGTCGAAAACCTGAAAGATCAGGTCGGGTTCCTCGTTGGGCACAGTGTTAAAAATTTTAGCTGTGTAGACTGTTACTTCTATATATCTAAAATAGTCATTTTTTTAGCTGTTTAGACGACAACTCGCGCAGGCCGCGAGTAACTTAGGCCCCGTTTGGTTACCCCAAACTAAAGTTTAGCCCCTGTCCAATCGAATGTTTGAACCTCCGTTTCGGGTATTAAATGTAGTCGGATTATAAAACAAATTTGTCAGCCGAAGATTAAAAGACGAGACGAATCTAGTCCAGTTGGTTGGGTCTATATTTCATACTCCTATTTGAAAGTCAAACGCTTGATGTGACCCGGGCTAAACTTTAGCAGGGGCAACCAAACACCCCCTTATTACTAGTTCTAAACAAAGTCGCTTTTCCTTATCTAATCAGCTTGCTTGAACGGTGGGCCACAGACTACGCAACCTTTTCCGATGGCTAAAGTACAAATTCCGTTCTGACGGAGGAAACGAACCAGCCAACCAGGGCCTTGAAAGTTCAAACGTTGTGGCCACATATAATCTCTCTTCCCTTCTGCCCACAGCGGATCCGTCAACAACTGGATGACGCATGCAATGACGCTAATTCCGTCCTGCATACCAGCCCAGCACGGTCTCCTCCTGCGACCAGTCCGACACGTGATCTCCGCCGCTCGCTTTGGCCAACGGGAGAGGGTACCATAAATACCAACCATTGTTCGACGCGTTCCCCTCCTGCACGCAACTTCATCTCGTCCTCCAAATCCAGGATGGCCGTCCTCCTTGAGACCTTGCCTCGCCGGTGAGCTACTTTTTTTTTCGATTTATCAGGAAATCCGTTTGCTTCATGTTGCGCAGGCTCAGGTCTGATTGCTGGATTCGGCATCTTACGGGCTTGAATAGAGCTGGGACTGGGAGAAAACAACAAACCCGCGTTGGATCCTGTATCGGTTAGTCCTTGCCTTGTTTTGTTTTGGTGGTCGAGCATCGCATGTTCTGCTTCTGGTTCCAGATCTGGCGAAATCGTGAAGTCGTCGTCGTTCGGTTCGGAGCGGATCTGAGGCGACGATGGCTGGAGGCGGCGGGATCTCTTGGTCTGCAGTCCTGCTCGATGGATGATGTCTCTGCGCTGATAATTATTGGATCAATTTCGATAATTATTAGTAGATCTATGAGATATGCCGCCTGGAAGAGGCGAGGTAAGCTGCAGCATGTAAAAAAGAGAAAAGATGTGACATCCTAGAGAAGGAGGCCTTTGCCATGATGGGTGCGCTCGCATGGCAGGCCAGGTAATAAAGATGATTATTGTGTGCCGGGGGAGGAGATCGCACGGGGGTTGATGTTTTTGGCCCCGGGTTCTCCTCCCTCATCTTGTTCCGTGTTCCTGTATCCGTTGCTTCCGCTCCTGTTGGTACGCTACGCACGCCGGATTTTTGCATCGAGCACGGAGATCTACATCAAAAACATGGAGCTACGACGCGATTCCCAAGGTACAATCGGTAATTATGTTCAAACAATTTTTAAGTCGTTCCGCGCTCCTTCTATTACGAGCAACGTTTTATATTCTGTGCTTGCTTAATAAATCGAAGAAATCCTGACACCAATCGAACTGATAATCCTGAAACGCACGTTAATACCGTTGACGTCCGTTTCACCCAGCTCGATTTTCAGTTCTGTAATAATAATTGAGAACTCCAATCAACATCACCAAACTGAGTTACTAATCGTCCCATGAGTCAGAAGTGTGCAAAAATTTAGGTCGGAGCTACACAAATTTTCATGCTGGTTCTGTTGAACAAGTGAATCTCCTATTTTGAAAAGGTCACTGCGTTTTTATTTCAGTCTATATTATATTTCTGTAATATTCAGTCTGGTCTAATTGCTTTCAGACTTAATGTTAGATAAATTGTTTACATTTTCTACAATTCAGTCTGGACTAATTGCTTTGGGACTAATGTTGGAGATCTCCATATGTATCTACGTCTATGCATTTTTTTATTTGTATTTATCATGTTGGTCAATAGGGATACTTGTTTCTTGTAAGTCTGTTAGCATGTTTGAACCATAGCAATTGGCGGACGTGTGTAGAGAAGGTTGCAAAACTGCAGTATGATGGATTCCACTATTCATCAACCGAAATCATGGCGCGCTTCAATCGTGGCTACGCTGATGGGAAACTGATCCGTTATGGCGTGCTTGAATCGTGGCTGTGGACATGTGTGGAACTCATTGGTTATAGTGTGCTTTGTTACCAAGGCTAAAGATTTTGTTACCAAGGTGATGCTGATGGAACTGATTGGTTACTTTGCCCTGTTGACTGTTTGAGAACGTACTGCCCAGGTTTACTCATACTTGCTGCTTTTTGACGGAACTGTATATACTGTTCGACAATTTATTTCTTGGCAGTTCAATTCATCCATTTAGAATTTCTAGGGGCACGAGAGCATGAGTTCCCCTGGAGATCAATTTCATGCTGCCTTTTTTTTTGCAAAGTTTCATATTCTATTTTAAATTTGATTAGGGCTACTTTGGGAACCTATTTTCCAAGGTTTCCCAAGCAAAATTACTTCATTTTTCTCTATTTTTCCAAGGTTTCCCAAGTAAAGTTAGTTCATTTTTCCAAGGAAAAATGAATTTCCAAAAGGGTTTCAAATCCATGGTGGGAATTGATTGCAGGAAAGGCGATGGCGATGGGTAAGTTGATACCGGTGGGTTGAGAATTAGACCATCATCAAAACAATATAATCTACACTACAAAAATAGTGCAAAAGGTGTTTGTAGTGACCTATAAATAATATAATCTATACTACAAAAATAGTGCAAAAGGTTGTTGTGACCATATATGGGTGAACTACTATATATATGGGTGAAAGTAGTATATTGCTATCTTTTTACATTGTAGATTGCACTATTTATAGTGACTATTTATAGTGTGCAGTTTGAATATAGGTGAATGTAGGTGAGCTTATGGTCTTAGTGCCTGTCAAGTTCATATATAATAGAGTTTTGCGATTAAATTATTTTTTGCGTCATAGAAATTCATAAGCATGAGTTTATCACATATATACAGCAGAATATTAACTAGAATATATTTAAAATTGGTTTCGTTCATATACTTGTATAATTTAACCAAGAACATAGGACAGAACTATAAGCCGTGACTTTATACCATTATATTAAACGTGATTGAAAATATTTAAATTGTTTTTCATTCTAATTGACTGCATTTTGTTTAAGTCTCAAGGGTGCCCGTGTTTTTCATCTAGGGCCTAAAATTGGGTGATTGAATCTCTAGCAAGTTAAAATCCACCGGAATTGACTGCATTTTGTTTGTCCTGTTTTCATCAATCCACCGGAATTGGGTGATTAAATCTCTAGCAATTTAAAATCTTTCTTAATTTGCTCAATATTTTTCACCGATCAATGAAGGCTTATAAATATATCATTTGATATTCGTTCTTTTGAATGGGTCTATTCACAGAAGGTTTGGTTGTGAACACGAATATTCAAATGATATATGTATACTTTTTAAAGATATTTTATGGTTATTAAATGTAGCTGCGTCTGCTCGTTTGAGGTGTGGATCTTTCCTCAGCACGGTGAGGTCATCCGTTTGACTGCTAGCCTAGGCGTGCTGTCTCGGATGGATGGTGGTTCAAATCCACCAAGATTCTTTAGTAGTCGGAACTTATTGCTCACCAATGAACTTACCATTGCTTTAGGATGTTTTATTTTTGTATATAGGCTTAGCCGGTTACGGCCTGTTTGGACCAGTTTATAAGAAACCGTATTTTTTTTGAAAATTGAGGTGATTCCAAATATCACTTTATAGACTTCCAAACAGCATCTTAGTTAAACAGGACCTTAACCTTGTTTAAACAGGACCTTAGTTTTGATATGGGGCCTGCACTTAGCCCCAGGCGGCGATCAAAATCAAACGTGTGGGATTTCTGATATTTGACTGATCTCTTGATATTTGACTAGGTCTGGTCGGCAGCAAACCAAACATGTACTATACTCAACGTCTTAGAGCAACTTCAATATTTCTTTAAAAAATAGTCCTTAAATAGATGTTTAGCAAGTTGGTAAGTTAATTTTGGAGCAACTTCAATATTTCTTTTAAAAAATAGTCCTTAAATAGATGTTTAGCAAGTTGGTAAATTTTGGAAGGTAAATTTGATTTGACTTTATTTATAGGGCCCATCTGTTTTAATTTAATCGGAGGACTCGGTACTTTGTGTTGCGCATGTAGACTCCCGTACAAACACTGTATAGTCGGGAGGACTCCCACAGCAATGAAGCCTCGCGACATCGTTTCTTCGTTCGCTAGTCGTTGAATCTGCAGCACCGCTGCAGGATTATTGGATGCAACGTCCTGAAACATGTGGAAGGCGCCCTGGTGGCGAGAATCTACAGGGAGTGGCGAAGGGGACCGGCTGTGAAAGGGGTACTCACGGCGTCGCGACGAAGAGAAGCGACGGCGCAAAGCGCTGTGAAAGGGGTACTCGCGGCGTCGCGACGAAGAGAAGTGACGGCGCAAAGCGCCCACTGGCGGTGCCGGGAGAAGATGTGGGGAACGAGATGAAAAGGTGGTGGGTATTAGAAGGCTGGGATAGAGACGATTCAGTGGGAAATTAGCGTAGAAGAAAAATAAAGAGAAAATTCTCTACAGGCCACCGAATGTTACCAAATTTCTCTACGACCCACTGGAAAACTCATCTGGCTGTATAAGTCACCGATTCGGTTTTTCGCTTCTCTCTGTGCCACTGCCGTCACTTCCGTTAGTTCCAAAGCCATGAACAGGTACAAAATTTTCAGATATGTCCATCCTACCCCTACCCACGCGGTGACTCTCCAGCTGTCCCAGACTCGCGGCCCAACTAGCGCGCTCGGCCTCCTCCGCGCGTTGACCCCGACGAGGCGGCGGCGCCCGAGTCCGCGCGCCTCGACCCTGACGCGGCGGCTCCCGAGTCCGCGCGCCTCCCCGACGCGGCAGCGGCGCCGGAGTCCGCGCGCCTCGACCCCGACACGGCGGTGGCGCCCGAGTCCGCGCGCCTCGACCCCGACGCGGCGGCGGCGCACGACCCCGGCGGCGGCGCACGACCCAGCACTGGCCCGGTCGGCGGCCTGACAGCTACCTCGACCCCACGCGGGAGCGGCCGTCGATCCCCTTTCCCCCTTCCTCGCATCCCGTAGCCATACGCGACGAGAAGGATGGGGTAGAGGTTTCGCAGTCCATGGCACCTCATCCAGAATGGCTTCCAGAAGGGTAAGAAGCTTAAATCTCACTGCGTTATGGTTGACCGTTTGCGTGTAATGGACGATTGTATGTAGACTCCATAGTTTTGAATGCCACTCTCTAGTTCTTGATGCCCTGTTCATCTGTAGGATGGACCCAAAAACAAGTTTCTACTTGGAAATGCGTCTCTTTGGTAACAACAGTAGAGCAGATTGCAGCTGGTACAGTTGCAGCACAGTTGTAGACTCAGATACTACGAATTTCAAAGACTTCGTTGATGATATATTGCACACCTATCCTTGTGTCCCAACGGAGGTAGTGAAGTTGTACTGACCAGGACCTAGTTGCGATGTTTGCTAAACATGATGCCACTAAAACCATTCGCTTGTCCATAGGGTATTTTGATGTGAGTAAGCCTGATGTTCCTATACCTGATTGGAGCTCCTCATCCAAACCAGCAGTTGGTGAGGCATCTAAATCTACCTTGAATGCTGCATCTGAAACAATTACTGCTGATTGTGTTCCCTCTGCCATCACCGTTGGTCAAACATCTAGCCAGCCTACTGAACCCAGCCAAAATGAGGCAGCTGACACTTACCTTATGAATCCACATCCTGAATATGAACATGTTGGAGTGGATGTTGAGGGGATGTACAGTGATGTTGATGTTGACATGTCTGACAAAGCAAAGCTTGGAAAGGATCATAAGGAGGAATATATCCCTAGCTCTGATTCAGATGAAGAAGATTCTGAGTATGATTTCTCTGATGATGAGGAGCACCAGGATCCAGTTCCACCTCATGAACCTGTACAAGTACACAATAACAATGATCCACCAATGAACGTGGGTGCAATTTATGCCAATATGAATGTTTTTAGGCTAGCTCTTGCGCAGCACTCAATCAAGCATGAGTTTGAATATGACATTGAAACGAGTGAACCAGGGAGATTCAGAGCACATTGTCGCGCCAAGTCTGAAGGCTGCAAGTGGAGGATCCATGCTTCAAAAATACAGGACGATGTATCAATTCAGGTAAACACCTACTTTTTGTGTGCAATCCCATATAATTAATGAGACATATTTATTAGTTGCTTGAGTTTTAATATGCAGGTGAAGGTGAACCCCCATATTCACTGATGCAGGCTTAGCTATATGCACTGATGCAGGGAAGTCAATTATGGAGAGTGTTACAGTTGTTTTCCCTAGTGCAGAACATAGAGAGTGCATGGTTCATTTAGTGAATAATTTCAAAAAAAGTTATCGTGGAAAGGTATTCGATGACAACTTGTGGCCAGCAGCATATGCATGGAATCCATATTACTTTGACAAGCATTGGAAAGCTATGGCTGAGGCCAAACCAGCAGCTGTGAAGTATTTGAGAGACAACCACAACAAGATTTGGACTAGGAGCCAATTCTCAACTTTGAGTAAAGTGGACTATGTGACAAACAATCTTGCAGAGAGTTGTAACAATTGGGTCAAGGGACACAAGGGCATGCATTTGGACTCTTTGTTGGATACACTAAGGCAAAAAATAATGGCCAAGTTTCACAAAAGAAGGAAACTAGGAGAGAAAATGCAAGGGAAGATCTTAGAACACATTGTTAAGAATCTTGCAGAGAGGAGTAGGAATCTAAACATGGATGTAACTGGAAGCTCTAATGACATAGGAGAGGTTTCATGGAGAGGTGGCTCTGGTTACAGGTATGCAGTCAACCTAAAGGAGAGGACTTGCACCTGTAGGGAGTGGCAGATATCTGGCAAGCCTTGTCTGCATGCAATAGCTATGATCACTTCAATTAGAAATGAGAAGTTAGAGGACTATGTGGATATGTACTTCTCAGTTGAAAAGTTTAGAAAAGCTTATGAGGGTATAATCCCTGCCTTGCCAGACAAGACTCAATGGCCTGAGTCTACTCATGGTTTTTTCATGCATCCTCCATTGCTCAAGTCTACGGCTGGTAGAAGGCAGACAAAGAGATTCAAGGGCTCTAGTGAGGGTACAAGTGGTAGAAAAGGCAGACACAGATGTCCAATTTGCAAGCAGCTAGGGCATCACTGGTACACATGCAAAGAGGGTGATCCAAATGATATTGCTGAAATGCTTGCTGCCAGGTACTCTACAATTTCCTTCATCTAGTTTTACTTCCATTTGTACACTCATATTATACTCACACATTTAACCATGCAGAGGTAAACCAAAGCCAAGGAAGAGGAAGCCCAAGGAACCTACTACTGAGGCAAGCGGAGTAGATGCCTCTACCGCATCTGGACTTGCCACAGTCAAGATGGTGTTCCCACCTGAGACAAATAGTGAGCTTGCTATTGTTCCTGCCAAGAAAAGGAAGAAAAATCCAGCAGCAACTACCTCTAATGGGATAAGGTGAGACATCTCAACTACATATTAAGCTATACGCGCTGCACGGTTAGCTGCACCAAAACTCATGTATGAATCCATTCTCTAGGATGTCAGGATCTGGTTCGAACCAAGTTGTTGTTGCTCCACTTGCTATTGTCCTCCCTTCTGAAGTACAATCAAAGGAGATTAAACAGAGCAAGGCCAAAGAGAAGAAGAAGAACATCAAGAACAAGATGGACAAAAAGAAGACAATACATGTTCCTCAACATAGTCCTGCAAACTGCACAAGGAGCAAGGGACAGGGCCAGCCAACACCTGACAGCCCAGCAATGAGTACTAGGAGCAAGAGAAAGCTTCAGATTTGATCTTGTGATAATGCCAGGCAACACTTCACGTTGTTCAGGCGACCTTTTGCCTAAGAACTTAAATCTATATTATTTTGGTACTGTCAAGACATGTTCTGTAATGGATGCTACTCCCTATGACTACTCTATTTAATATGTATGACTGCTCTATGTAAGATCATGTGACCTATGAATGTCACTTGCTACTTCCTATGAACTTAAATCTATTAGGTGGCTTTGATGGTTTTATTCCTATGCATTATTTGATTTGGCCTGAAGTAGTGTATGGACATAACACTGTTTTACTGTGTTTTGTTTGGAACAATTTCGCTTGGATTAATTTTGCTTGGATTCATTTTGGATGTCTACAGATCTGCTGATAATCGCAGCGTGCAGAGTGGCATAGAAAGAAATAAAAGTTTAGAGTCTCCTGGCCAAACAAGGGCAGTATTGTCTTTCCACACCAAACTTAACTGGCGTTACTGCTACTGTTGACGGCAGTGGCACAGAGAGAAGCGAAAAACTGAATTGGTGACTTATACAGCCAGATGAGTTTTCCAGTGGGTCGTAGAGAAATTTGGTAACATTCGGTGGCCTGTAGAGAATTTTCTCAAAAATAAAATGGTGGGACCTTACTTTCGGGAGTTAGAATAGTATAGCCACATTTAGAGAACAAATAAGGTTAATTATAAGTGACTAAATTTAAAAAGTTGATTTAGAGAATTGTTGGAGAGACGTTTTCAGCTAAACTCTCTAAAATAAGGAAGTTTTTTATGGAGTTGCTCTTACAATTTGCAGTTTAGAGAACAGAGAGTTTTTTGTTTTTGCTTAGTTCACATCTCTGTCATGGAAGTGGCTTCTCATTTTTGCCTAGACTCTTTATTTTACAAGAATTTCTTCCTAGATTTTTTTATGATCGACGAGATTTTACACTGAATCTTTTGTCAGAAAAAAATGCAAGAATTTCATATAATCCAGTTTATTTTTACTTTTTGATAATAAAATTTTTCTAGTAAAAAATGCTGTAGGGCCTAGGAGTTCTCTAATTTATAATTCATACCGAATTATCAGCAATCTCCGTTATAGAAGTGATGACTATATGTAGAAAACAAAAAAAGATGGCATTCACGTTTTCTAGAAGTGGTGATAATTTGAACTTTGGACGTACACTGACATGTTCCGTGCGAAATAGAGTTGAAAATGGTTTTGGAATTTTTTCGTTTTCGATTTTTTGACTGGATTTAACGATAACGATATTTTTCGAAATCGATTGTCGGAATTTTCTATCGAAATCGGTACAACCTTTTACCGATCGTTTTCTTCGGTTACCGAATTTAATCGGAATTTACCGATTTTAGATTTTAAAATTTTCCGAAGATATAAAAAACATAAGTATTTCAAAAATCTCTACTACTGCAATAGTAGTCTGCCCATTCTGTGTTCTGTGCCCATTCCGTGTTCTACCACCATTCCCTGTCCTGCCTTTCCGATTCACTCCTTCCCGCGCATAGTCCATTCTCATGTTTTGTCACCATTCTATATCTATCATTCTCATTCCTCCTCGCAAAGTCCATTCCCATTCCCCTGTACAGCCGATGTCTAGCTAAAATTAAAAAAAATATACATAGCCCTTACCTAGGATTCAAACTCATGACCTCTCAAGCAAATGCCATCAATAGCTATCCCTATACCACATGTATATTTATGTCTACATCTATAACAGGAAACACATCTACTACATCTCTTCCTAAACTCACCTGCTACCCTTGCACAATGTGTAGTAGTAGATAAGTATCACCGAGATTCTTGAATTACATTTTTGGATGGAGAGAGTAGTATTTAAAGAAGAGCCATGCATGCAATTTCTTTTGTTTGAATAATGTTTTCAACTTAAATTTCTTTTTTGCATGCGTGACATTTATTCTTCGTAATATTTTTTCCATAGATCTGACTTGTGAGTCATTTTTATAAACCAACGCCAAACATGAATCCTTGTTTCTTACTTGAAAATCTCAAACAAACACTATTAGCAGGAGGCACTCGCGTTGGAGTCGCTCATCGACGACGAGAAGAAACTTGGCGACTGCCAGTTCGACCTCTAGAAGTAGTCCTACGTGGTCGCATGTGCCGCTATGTACGACGAGCTCCGGCGCAGCCGTCGCTTGGACGCGGTGCAGAGCGGCTGCTCCGCACTGTCCATCGTCAAGCAGGGAGACCTCATGGTCGTCGCCAACGTCGGCGACTCTCGGGTTGTTCTGGGCACCACATTCGACGACGACGCCATCACGTCGTCCAGCTCATCGTCCACCTGAAGCTCAACCTGCCACGTAAGTCGCTACTGACCGGCCATGAATTCTTGTGCGCTGGGACGATGGTCGTTGCTGACGTTGTGTGAGTGTCCTCAAACATGATGTATGTAGAGGAGTAGCGCATCTGGTGGTGCAATGGCTAGGGGTACTACCTTGCTGATGAGCACGGAGTGCACTTCGTTTTACAGCCCAGCCAAGAGTCATCAGTACTCGTTATGTCGCGCGCGTTCGATGACTACTACATCGAAGACTGTGGCGTCATCTTGGTGCCGGAGGTGATGCAGAGGAGGACCGACAACATTGACCAGTTCGTCATCCTCGCCACCGTTGGGGTAGCTTTTATGCCGGCTTGCCTTTAATTCTCTTCGCAAATACACACACGTGCCTTTTTGTTTAAGCAAAAGCGTATAGTGGTACGTGTCTGATGACTAACGATGTACGAGAGAATTTCTTCCGGCATGTGTAGAACATGCTATCTAATGATGAGACCATGCAAATCGTGACATATATCGAAGTCTGTATGATACTGATGGTTACAATTTAGTGGTGAAATAGATATATTAAAATAACAAAAATTATGTATGGCCAGAATCACAAATTGATTATGAAATATTTTCTAATAATGGTATAACACACATTTTGTATATAAGTTATCATAGTATACTAGTATTATATATTTTCGTTGCAACGCACGGGCACTTAGCTAGTATAAAATAAAGTAGGCAGTCAAGGTCCATACTTCACTCCGGCCTAGTTGTTTAGAAGTTGCCAAGGAAGCTTGGCATGATGTCTTTATATAGAAAAATCTGTGGCTCATTCTATTATGCGCTCACCTGCTACATGTTGGCGTTGCCTGTATGGCGTTTGGCCAACACGCACGGCTGAAGTGGGCCGTCGCGGGTGGTTCTTGTGGCAGGAGCCAGGCAGGCTTGTGCTTACCGTGATATATATATACTAGGTGAGTACCCGTGCGTTGCAACGACAACATATAATACTATGATAAATTATGTACAAATGTGTGTTTCATTGTTATAGTACTATGTCCGTGCTTTGCACACAATCATATTTGATACCCATAAAAAATATATGTTCTATACACGTTTGGATCTTCTATACACATTTAGATCTCGAGATGTCTCATTCCCTCCAACGAAATAAGTCCAAGAAATTCTGTTTGAGGCCTAAATGACCTCAGAACAAATGTTTACATTCTGACAAATCTTTTTAAGATGCTAGAACATATTCGATCTTTAAAAAGAACCATAGATTCCAATCTGAAAAATTAGCTTGCTGGTATTGCCTTGCTCCACGGTCTCGTTGTCACCGCCACACAGGAACATCGGTCCCTCATAGCCGCCACAATACGCCCTCCCTACAACCGCGTGCACAACAACGCAACAAAACGGCCCGACATATAGCAATAAAAGACAGGACACCAGGACCAATTCCTAAATGAGCTCATTGTGCATTATGAATTTGGCAATGAAGATAGCAGATGACACCAGTAGTACTCATATACTGTAATTCCATTACGTTTGGGCAATGAAATTTGGATCGTCCATTGTGGGGAAAATATATTTTTTAAGGTTTCATGTGAACAAGTGTATACTCAGTCATCCAGGACACAATCAAAATCCTAGCCCACCATTTTATGTGGCACAATTCTGGAGAAACTACAGCTAAATTCTAGACAATGCCCCCACAAATATGCTAACTGCAAACACTAACAATGTATGTTCATTAAACTCTATATTACAGCACAAATCTGAATAATAACAGGTATACAATACTCACCCAACTCCTTTAGAACGGCTTGAGTTTCAGGCCATGATAAGACGAACATCAAGAACCTGGAAAAAGTTAACATAAACATTAGAAAAGAATCTTGAAGCTTGAGTTTTAAATTTCCTTGTGTGTTTGAATAGAGATTTCTTCGGCCTTGTCATCTCCTTCAATAGAGGTAACCTCTAGCCTATAATAATAGAAATAATTTTTAAGATTACAAATGTGAAACATCATACCTTTTATTCAGTTTAACTATTCAGTTAACATCATTGGTTGTGCGAGAAACTCTAGGCCAAAAACCGAACTCTGAAATTATGAAGAACTAAAAACAAACTAAACAGGGGTGTGACAGACTTCAAAAGCAGAGCAACACATACCGTCTTCCCCTTGGTTTTGCGAACATGGGCGTTTTGGCCATCAATTCAGTGCAAACCAAATTACCTGATATGAAATACCACATCCACATTTAAAAAGTACAAGCACATTTATTTTTCAGTTATTTCTAGCTCATAGACATTGGACCTATGACGTTTTTGCTCTGATGCAATCTACAATAATTGTCCTGATGTGATATGTTATGCATTGAAGTGAATACTTTGTAGACACAGTCAAGTCCTAGCATTAGCTCACCGCGAGAGTATCAGCCATTCCAGACTCCAGGAGCTCCTCCTAGGTAGCCTGCCTGGCATTGGGCGCAGGTATCCTCTTGAGCTCACTCTTGACATTGTTGAGGTCAGATTTATACTCCCTCAGCTTTGCAAGCAAACCAGCCTTAATGCTAGGCTGTAGGCTCCTTGCCTCCAGGTCCATCTTCCAAATCTGTAGATACAAAACAAAAACATAAAATTACTTTTCCCCCAACCCCCAAATTGAAGACTAAGAGCAACTCCAAGAGGCCACTTAATTTTTTCTCCCAAAACCTATTATTGGGGGTTGTTGAAAAACAAAATGTTGCTAAAAAGTGTAAAACCACATCAATCTCCTAATAAATGTCCCCTAAGATTTTTGAACCATCAACTGGGTCTATTGGACCACTACGTCCGTCAACCAGGCAAGACGCATTCAGTTTACAGCTTTCAACTATCGAAATGACAACTTCCAGATTCAATAAAAAAATTAAACTGCAGCTGTTGCACAAAAGGGAAAATTTCACTTCTTCATAATGATCTTTTCAAATTGACACAATTGTGGTTACTAAAGTGTGTTTACTTATTTTACTCTCACAGATACACAGGTTTGCTACTCAGTCATAAGACAAAATATGAAAACATAACATATAAAAAAAGGCCATGGAAACTAAAGGGATCTGTTGCACTGCACTAAAAAAGGGAATGCAAAATTAAGGGACATACTACAATGCACTTGTTCAACACTACCTTTGGTTGTCAATCACTTTGCTAATTTGATATAGCGCCGGATCCTAGAACTACTAAATACACAAATCGGAACCTACTAAATACATGCACCCAGCGCATTAGATCCTGGAACTCGATCAGACATGCCAATCTGGTCTGGTGCTTGTGCTCGATGGAGTGGTTCTGCTCCATGGAATGCACCTCACAACTCACTTCCACCGTTGAGGTCTTGTTCTTCGGTCATGGCCATCTGCCGTTGCCGAAGGAGACCTCCAACATCAGCTGGCACACCGGTCGTGGACGGTCCACTCCGCCGCCGCCCCTGCTTCCTCCCAGCACCGCCAAGAAAACTGTGCGCGGGGTTGATAGAATGCAGGAGATGGCTGCGAGGCATGGGAGACGATGGATTGGGGAAGAAATTTCGCCACGAAAATTTGCGGGACGCGAGAGCTCGGATGCGGGACGACTCAATTTTTGGGAGAAGTTAGGGGAACTGTTTGACGAGATATTTTCGGTTTTCAAACCTAAAACGAGTTTTGGGGAAGGTTTTCGTGGCCTTTTGGAGCTAATCTAAGGCACATAAACATCTCGCAACTCCATCAGAACACCAAAACTGCACCGACGGAAACGAAAAATCCCTAATCTCTGCTTTTCTACCCATTCCCCAAATGTCGTATGTCCCGTTAGCCAAGGGGATCCCAAAACAAAACGCGTCGCGGCATCTATTTACCAGCGATTCAGCTTCCTCAACGCCGGATTGGATCTCGGAGAGCTTCTGCTTCTTCCTCTCTGCGGATAGACCCAACGAAATTAGACCAAAACAAACGATCAACAAAAGCAGGTGTTCCAGGTGGCGCAGCTGACGCTCGGCTGCCTGGCCGGCGAGCCTCGCAGCCAGCCCTTTGATGAAGGAGGTGGTGGAGACGCTGGAGCATGTGGAGGCGATGAAGAGCCGGGCGCGCGACACGCGTACACCGCCCGGTTCCTGCCCCCCGACGACGACCATGGCGCTTCATCGACGGCCCACCTGCCCGGTCGCCCCGCCGCCGCGTCAGCGAGCGCGCTCAGCAGCTCCGTGACCCGCTCGTCGAACCGCGTGGCCATGGCGAGCGGCCCGGGGCCCGGGTTCGTGACGTCGACCGGGGGGGGGGGGGCGAGATTCGCGGCGGGGCGGCGGGGGAAGAGTGGAAGGACAGGTGGGGGTAGGGCAGGGGCTGGCACGAGGCGGCGGGGAAGGGTGCCTGCCTGCTTACATGCGCGTGCGTGGGATAGATCGGTAGAACCATGCACCAATCCGTTGTGTGGATGCCTACGTTAGAAACTTAAGTAGTAGTATTACCAATGAAGATAGCAGATGACACCAGTAGTACTCATATACTATAATTCCATTACGTTTGGGCAATGAAATTCGGATCGTCCATTGTGGGGAAAATATATTTTTTAAGGTTTCATGTGAACAAGTGCATACTCAGTCATCCAGGACACAATCAAAATCCTAGCTCACCATTTTATGTGGCACAATTCTGGAGAAACTACAGCTAAATTCTAGACAATGCCCCCACAAATATGCTAACTGCAAACACTAACAATGTACATTCATTAAATCTCTATATTACAGCACAAACCTGAATAATAACAGGTATACAATACTCACCCAACTCCTTTAGAACGGCTTGAGTTTTGGTCCATGATAAGACGAACATCACAAACCTGGAAAAAGTTAACATAAACATTAGAAAAGAATCTTGAAGCTTGAGTTTTAAATTTCCTTGTGTGTTTGAATTGAGCTTTCTTCAGCCTTGTCATCTCCTTCGATAGAGGTAACTTCTAGCCTATAATAATAGAAATAATTTTTAAGATTACAAATGTGAAACATCATACCTTTTATTCAGTTTAACTATTTAGTTAACAGCATCGGTTGTGCGAGAAACTCTGGGCCAGAAACTGAACTCTGAAATTATGAAGAACTAAAAAACAAACTAAACAGGGGTGTGACAGACTTCAAAAGCAGAGCAACACATACCGTCTTCCCCTTGGTTGCGCGAACATGGGCGTTTTGGCCATCAATTCAGTGCAAACGAAATTACCTGATATGAAATACCACATCCACATTTAAAAAGTACAAGCACATTTATTTTTCAGTTATTTCTAGCTCATAGACATTGGACCTATGACGTTTTTGCTCTGATGCAATCTACAATAATTGCCCTGATGTGTTATGTTATGCATTGAAGTGAATACTTTGTAGACACAGTCAAGTCCTAGCATTAGCTCACCGTGAGAGTATTAGCCATTCCAGACTCCAGGAGCTCCTCCCGGGTAGCCTGCCTGGCATTGGGCGCAGATATCCTCTTGAGCTCACTCTTGACATTGTTGAGGTCAGATTTATACTCCCTCAACTTTGCAAGAAAACCAGCCTTAACGCTAGGCTGTAGGCTCCTTGCCTCCAGCTCCATCTTCCGAATCTGCAGACACAAAACAAAAACATAAAATTACTTTTCCCCCAACCCCAAAATTGAAGACTAAGAGCAACTCCAAGAGGTCACTTAATTTTTTCTTTCAAAATCTGTTATTGGGGGTTGTTTAAAAACAAAATGTTGCTAAAAAAGTGTAAAACCACATCAGTCTGCTAATAAATGTCCCCTAAAATTTTTGAACCATCAACTGGGTCTATTGGACCACTACGTCCATCAACCAGACAAGACGCATTTAGTTTACAGCTTTCAACTATCGAAATGACAACTTCTAGTAAGACTTTAGATACTGAACACATATTCAATAAAAAATTAAACTGCAGCTGTTGCACAAATGGTAAAATTTCACTTTGTTATAATGATCTTTTGAAATTGACACAATTGTGGTTACTGAAGTGTGTTTACTTATTTTACTCTCATAGATACACAGGTTTGCTACTCAGTCATAAGGCAAAATATGAAAACATAATAGATAAAAAAAGGCCATGGAAACTAAAGGGATCTGCTGCACTGCACTAAAATAGGGAATGCAAAATTAAGGGACATACTACAATGCACTTGTTCAACACTACCTTTGGTTGTCAATCACTTTGCTAATTTGATATAGCGCGGGATCCTAGAACTACTAAATACACAAATCCGAACCTACTAAATACATGCACCCAGCGCATTAGATCCTGGAACTCAATCAGACATGCCAATCCGGTCTGGTGCTTGTGCTTGATGGAGTGGTTCTGCTCCATGGAATGTACCTCACAACTCACTTCCACCATTGAGGTCTTGTTCTTCGGTCGTGGCCATCTGTCGTTGCCGAAGGAGACCTCCAACATCAGCTGGCACACCGGTCATGGACGATCCACTCCGCCGCCGCCCCTGCTTCCTCCCAGCACCGCCAACAAAACTGTGCGCGGGGTTGATAGAACGCAGGAGATGGCTGCGAGGCGTGGGAGTCGATGGATTGGAGAAGAAATTTCGCCACAAAAATTTGCGGGACGCGAGAGCTCGGATGCGGGACAACTCAATTTTTGGTAGAAGTTAGGGGAACTGTTGGACGAGATATTTTCGGTTTTTGAACCTAAAACGAGTTTTGGGGAAGGTTTTCGTGGCCTTTTGGAGCTGCTCTAAGGCACATAAACATCTCGCAACTCCGTCAGAACACCAAAACTGCATCGACGGAAACGAAAAATCCCTAATCTCTGCTTTTCTACCCATTTCGCAAATGTCGTAAAAAAACATTGATTCCAAAAACCTCATTTTGGAGGCGGGTGAAAAAAAACATGCGTAAAAAAACTGTTGACGCCACAGCAGTATGCTAAAACGTGGACCCTTAAAAATTTGAAACGTACTAAAGTGGGCCAGCTCGTTGTAAATGGGCCTAGTGGCTGCTAAATCTTCAACTTCAGAATCCTGCGCTCTCGATTTCCAATTATTCTGTGCCTGCATGCGCCGCCGGAGACAAACCAGCATCTAGCACAGGCGTACATCGTCCAGCACAGGTATACATCCTTGGACACGAAGAATTACTCATTGTTTGTGCTCCACCAGGCATGCATTGGATTGCACTTCCTTCTTTTGGAGATTCAACCAGTGCTGACAGATATTGCTCCTCTGTACGTAGAGTTTTTTTTAACTTTACCGATTCTTTGAACGCACTGTTTGACGAAGTACGCAATGAGTCGACGAAGCCTTTCAATGCAATTGGTGTTGGATTCGTCATCAGATGATGACGACGATGAATTCTTTGTCTCTGTTACTCATATGGCCATGAATGCGGATGAGTCAGATAACGAAACAAAACATCGTGGTTCTACGAAAGGGCACCGAGTACTTCAGCGAGATAGACAAGCAGGACATCAGAGGTTGTATCAAGATTATTTTTCAGACGATCCTACGTATGGGCATAATTATTTTCGACGACGGTATGTCCCGCTATTGATTTTATTTGTACCCGTATTTTACAAATATTAATAGTACATATGAGTCCCATTAATGTTGACATGCAGGTTTCGAATGCGTCGTTCATTATTTGAGCGTATTTGGAAAGCCGTAGAACAACATGATTATTACTTTGTTCAGAAAAGGAACGCAGCCGGTACTCTTGGCCTTTCTAGTCTGCAAAAAATAACGGCAGCATTCCGGATGTTATCTTATGGAGTAGCTGCTGATGCTAATGATGATTATGTTCGTATAGGTGAGAGTACTACAATTGAGAGTCTGCGCAGGTTTGTTCATGCAGTTGTCGAGGTTTTTGGACATGAATATTTGAGATCGCCTAATGAAGATGATACTGCAAGATTACTGGCCACTGGAGAAAGTAGAGGTTTTCCTGGTATGCTTGGTTCGATAGATTGTATGCATTGGAGATGGAAAAATTGTCCTTCTGCTTGGCAAGGTATGTATACCGGGCATGTGCATGAGCCTACAATTATACTTGAAGCTGTTGCCGATAAAGATCTTTGGATTTGGCACGCTTTCTTTGGGATGCCTGGTTCGCACAATGATATCAACGTTTTGCATCGATCCTCATTATTTGCACGCCTAGCAGATGGTCAAGCTCCAAAGGTGAATTATACAATTAATAACAACGAATGCACAATGGGTTACTATCTTGCCGATGGCATATATCCCTCATGGGCTACTTTTGTGAAGACCATTCCAGAACCACACGGTAACAAGAAGAAATATTTTGCTACTGCTCAAGAAGCCTGTAGAAAGGACGTTGAACGAGCATTTGGAGTTTTACAATCTCGATTCGCAATCGTTAGGGGTCCAGCTCGATTTTGGGATGAGGACACCCTCGGACAAATCATGAGAGCATGTGTCATTATGCACAATATGATCGTGGAGGATGAGCGAGATGATGAACATGATATAAATTACGAAGGGGTGGGAGAAAAGGTTAGTACTTCTCATGAAGAAACACCAGAACTCGAGGAGTTCATACACAACTACAGGAAAATAAAAGATAAAGGTATTCACACTCAGCTTCAAGATGACCTCATTGAACACCTATGGCAACATCATCCAGATCTCTACAACTGATTATGTGTACCCTCTATTTTTTACTTGCAATAATTTGCACTGAAGTACTATTACTTATTCAATCACTACATGTTTTTATGATGTAAATTGAGGACAAACATGTGTGCTATCAGATAAAAAATGCTAATGAAGCCATATTTGCGATATCAGATCAATACTGCTATTGAAGCCGGACTGCTATTAAAGAATAAGGAAGACTGATTTCATAAGGACGAACACAAATATCAGATCAATATATGTGATTTCATATGTCTGTTCGAACACAAATTTTGGAGAAAAAACAATACAGAACCTGGTAGCAGTGACACAAATTTTGGATTAAAACAGAAACTTAAGTCTGTTCGAACACAACTCGAAAGAAAACATTGACACTGACACAACTATATCAGACAATTGGACTGCTAGCAGTGACACTGTACCACCTGGAACCTGCAAGTAGACATGTATTTGTGTACGTAAATTGCAGTCACTAGTAATAAGTAATTGAAAATCAAATCATTTGTACCTAAGCATCAGAAAGTTGGACCATAATCTTAGCCCGCAACCTCATGTAGTAGGTCTTTTGTTCTTCTGTCACTGCACTAAGATCCATAGTCATTATCCTCTCTTCGTCTCTTTGCTTCTGTAATTGAATCTCCTCTTTCCTCACCTCGACAAGTGCTTTTTCCGTGTTAACTCGATCGACTTCAAGTGCAAACGCTTTATTGAACCTCTCCTCTTTTTTCAGCTCTTTCTCAGCATCACTTTCTTTCTTTCCAACCCACAAATGTTCTATTGCAGCAGTCACACTTTTCTTCTTCTCTTGTAGCAGTGCTGCTTTAGCTTTTTTCTTCCCATTTGGCCTTGTCAATTGGTTATTCTCTATGACTTGAACTTGACATTCTTCAGTTTCATTTGGTGGTGTTCCATTAGCATCACCAACACGAGTGGTCTTCTGTCTCTTGTTTGAGGTTTTAGCAGCAGCCAAATCATCAACTTTAGCAAGCCATTTGGGTTGAATTCTCAGCTTATTCCAGCAGTGCATGAATTGAAAAGCTTTTTGATGTTCATCTTCAGACTTGTACAACGCACATGCCTGGGCAACCTGGCCAAAAGATTTGAATGCCTTAGGCAGACATACCAATGCTATTAAAGAAAATATGATATTGTACGGTGATTAATTACCATGTCTTGCATTGAAGTACCACTTTGACGTCTTAACTGAATCCTTGATAAACAACCACAAAACTTGTTAACACATTTCTGAATTGTCTCCCATCGGTGCATTAGAGAATTAACGGTACGTTGCGATTGGCATGGTTTATGTTCATTGAAGTACTCGTAGATACGAGACCAATACCTCCCAACTTTTTGATCTTTACCTACCACAGGATCCATACTAATATTCAACCAAGCTGAAACCAAAACTTCATCTTCTTGATCACTGAAATTTTTTGATCTCTTATGGTTTGGCCTCGACGTGGGGGCTGTTGGACCAACTTGCCTTGATTGTGACTGATTATCAGGACATGTGTTGCTATTAATATTGAAATCTCCTTCGATGTTTTCATCCAGCATCATATTAGAAAAGTATCCATCCCCTGGAACTACATTAAAACAAATGGTATTCTAAAGTCAAGGCAGGTTCCACTAAGGTAGACTATTCAGAACATATATGCTACATGGTAATTTCAAATGCAAGGGACAGAGACAACTGAACAAAATAAGCATAAATTGTTACTGACCACAATATGGTACTGAAAACAATATGCTTAATATATGCAGGTTCCACTAAGCAGTGAGAACTGAACAAAATAAGCATAAATTGATACTGCATATATGCTGCATATATTCAGTCTTGCATAAACACAATGAGTACTTCTGTTGGAGTGACAATTGAACATATATGCATGGCGATTATCAGTCTTGCAAAAATTAGAGACTAAATCAGATTCTGCACCCAAAGAGACTAAATCAACACCCTGTCTGTTCCTGCTCATATCTATCTACTCATTCCCACATTTAATGGTTGAAGCATTTCACATGCCTTATTAGTCTTCTATTTGTTCTTAATATACTGAAGCTACCGGGTTGGTCCCAAGCACACCACAAAGGGCTGGAGTTAGCTCCAATAATAGATCTGTCATTGTTCCCAGAACTAGCTCAGGAGGGGAGTTGGCTACGGACTCTACAAGTGATGCTGGTGATGTGGCACTTGTTCTTCGTAAGGTAATCCTGCTAGCGATTCTAGAAAAGAAAGAAATGATGTGGAACCTATTATTCCTAGAGCAAGGTCAAGACTGGAAATAGCCTCTGGTCTCATGCAGTTAAATAGAAGCAAGAACTAAGCAAGGAACTTCACAACCAATTCACTGTCACCAGAAAGCTTCGTACCTTTAGCCCCTAGGTCGAAGGATGCACAGAACTCCTCCCTGCCGCTGAACAAGGATGACGCTAACGGATCGGCGACGACTCTCGCACTTCCAGGCACACACGGACGGAAAGCTACTCCACCTCCACGCAAGGTACCTCCGCTGTCGAGGTCGAGTTCTCCGCTGTCAGTCACCTGCATTTGGGGGAATCTGCCGCCGAGGGAGTTCGCCGGCTCATTCGGAGGAGCAGATCCAGCAGGCCACGTCTCCAACTGCCAGTACTCGCCGCCGCATCGGCCGCCTCCTCCACCGCCGCTCAATCCTCCCTCGACGGTACCGTCGCCGCCGCTCAAGCCGAACGACATGGATGCTTCCCGCGCCCGTGTCCAGCTCCAACAGACCCTTGCGCGGGCAATTTTTCGCTGGAGTGGTAATTTCGCGCGCGCACTGGCGATAGGGGAGGAATCGCCGAGGCGAAAATATGCGGGGAGGTGGAGCTCGTATTCGGGATGAGATGGATTTAGGGACAAAATGAGTAGACTGTTGGAGTGCTGAAAACGTGAAGTTTTGCCAAAAAATACTTTTCAGGGTGTTTTAAGTGATCTGTTGGAGTTGCTCTAAGTCCCGTTAGCCAAGGGGATCCCAAAACAGAACGCGTCGCGACATCTATTTACCAGCGATTCAGGTTCCTCAACGCTGGATTGGATCTCGGAGAGCTTCTGCTTCTTCCTCTCTGCGGATAGACCCACCGAAATCAGACCAAAACAAACGATCAACAAAAGCAGGCGTTCCAGGTGGCGCAGCTGACGCTCGGCTGCCTGGCCAGCGAGCCTTGCAGCCGGCCCTCGATGAAGGAGGTGGTGGAGACGCTGGAGCGGGTGGAGGCGATGAAGAGCCGGGCACGCAACACGCGTACACCGCCCGGTTCCTGCCCCCGACGACGACCATGGCGCTTCGTCGACGGCCCACCTGCCCGGTTGCTCCGCCGCCGCGTCAGCGAGCGCGCTCAACAGCTCCGTGACCCGCTCATCGAACCGCGTGGCCACGGTGAGCGGCATGGGGCCCGGGTTCGTGACGTCGACCGGGGGGAGGGGGCGAGATCCGCGGCGGGGCGACGGGGGAAGAGTGGAAGGGCAGGCGGGGGTAGGGCGGGGGCTGGCGTGAGATCCGCGAGGGGTGAGATCCGGGGCGGCGGGGAAGGGTGCCTGCCTGCTTCCATGCGCGTGCGTGGGATAGATCGACAGAACCGTGCACCAATCCGTTGTGTGACGCCTACGTTAGAAACTTAAGTAGTATATATATATATAGTGTATTTTAATTGTTTATAATATCGAGTTGTTTGATTAACTAGCCATTTTTTAATATAGTTGGAGCAAGGAAAGGTTTATCTTTGACTATGTGAACTTAAACTTCTTAAAATATTAACTTATAATCTTTGTGAGCTTATTATATTGTGAGTTGTGTACTTTTGATACTTGTGATCTTTATTGTATTGTGAAGTTATTATATTTATATGTTTACCGATCGAATTTTAGATTTTGATCGTTACCGGCGTATTTTCTGTACCGAACTTTCGTTTCCGATGTTTCCGAAGTACCGATATTGTTTCCGTTTCCGGAGTTACCGTTTTCGATTTCATTTCTGATAAAAAATATGAAAACAGTAACGGTTTCAGTGTTTACCGATTGTTTCCGACCATTTTCATCTCTAGTGCGAAAGGCCATTCTCAATGGAAAGAGGAAAACACTGTTTCCAAAGCTATCATGTCAAAAAACACTAAATCTCTCGTATTTTTCTTTTTTAAATTGTATATTGTGTTATCTTTCGTTTACGTGACTTATTATTAATAAAAATGAAACTCCTATTAAGAATGACTTCATTTAGAGTAAAATTATAAAAAAATTACTAACATTTATGATATTAAGTACAATTATTATAAAATATATTTTTGTGTATAGTAAATCTACTTAAAGTTAAGATATTTGGAGTCTCTTTGGATCCAAATAAGTTCAGCCAAAGTAACTAAAATGACACATTTTTATTATTTTAGTCACTTTTAACTAGCTTCGAATGTGATTGAACTTTATTAACATTTGTTTTAGCACCTAAACAGGTTCTTAGATCATGGCTACTATTAACTAGCTAATAGGTCATAACTATTATGTAACTACTATTAACCATTATTAGGACTAGTTCATGAACTTCATTTTCTCAAGAAATTCCTATTTTTCTAAGAGAAAATGAACTAATTTTCCATGTGAAAATGTAAATCACTTGGATAAATGAGGTTTCCAAACTAATCCGTAATAAATTTTGCTCAAATAGTAAAATAGTACTATTATTAGCTACTAGAAAAATAGTGCTAACAATCAGTTAAACTATTAGCTACATGTATTTGGATTCAAGAAAATAATTATCGGTAGCTAATTAGTAATTACTATCTTTCTTGAACCTAGGTAGGATCATAATTAATATAAATCCTGTAATTTTTTAGAGAGCCAAGATAGGATCATAACTAACATAAATAATGTAGTTTATTTTTTTTGATAGACAGTACTAGGGCCTGTTTAGTTTCATTGTGCTAAACTTTAGCACCACTTAAAGAGATAAAGTGCTAATGTGTGTTAAACTTTAGCATTTTACTTTTAATATCTTTTAGTATATTTTAGCACTTGTATTTGGATTTACAAGAGCTAAAGTTTACTAAAGATGTAGTGCTAAACTTTAGCAGTGTGGAATCAAACATTCCCTTAGAGTGTACATAATAGGAACTGCACATTAGGCCTTATGCTGTCTTCAAGAACTAGCTTATTTCATTCTATATTTCAAACTTTACTCGACACATTAGACCTTAGGCTATCTTCAACAACTATCTTATTTCATTCTATATTTTAAACTTTACTCTGCAATCAGTATAATCCATAGTATAAATCTCTTATTTTACATGATCTGCTGTGGACAATCTTTACATGGATTGCACATGGACCTGAGACAACATTGGACGACATGTGAAACTTTCTTTGGACAATATTGGACAACATGAGAAAGCTAGAAGGAGCACAAAAAATTTGAATTCTACTTCTTTTCCAACATTGGATAATATGAAAATCCTAGAAGAAACATAGACATAGGATTCTACTTTTCCAGTTTTTTGTGGTACATAGAGCTTTATTAATTTGACATAATTATATTCATCGTCGAGCATTGTATCTAATTGTGCTAATTCATTTGCTGCTGAATTTTGCTTTGTTTTATCAGTTGAACCCTCCAACCAACCGAAGGCTACAGATGCTCCTATGTTTGGACGAGGGTGAGCATGAGCTTAGACTTGTCCTCGTTCGGTTTGCAACGTCTTGACAACCCTTGCGCAATCCGACTCCACTGTTAGACCGTTTGCAGCAATCTATCCATAGTTTGTCCAAAAGAATTGTTTTACACTGTTATATACTGTTATGCACTGTAGATTATATTGTTCGAAAAGTAGAGTTTGAATATATAGGTATGGAGATGAATAAACTGTCGTAGATAGTCTTAGAGGCACAACAGCATTCCACTGCAAGCCTTTGCCTCGACAACACATGCCATTTAAAATCACTTGTCATCTCTGCGAGTCTGCCTCGGCAGCACATGCCATGTAAAAATCACTCGCCAAAGTGATACTACCATCTTTTGCCACCGCCGTTCCCAACAACCCCTTGTGTTTGCTCCACAAAGGATCTACCTACATTTTACATTTTAGACTTGTGGCATGCTTTACCTTCATGGTCAATGGTGGATCTAGAAAAGAAATGCTATTGATGTCACTGTTATAGCTCTATTAGAACATATGTGATTACTTATTTATAAGTGCTATTTTCTCATACTTCTTAGATCTTTACTTGATGGTTGGTGATGGTTCAGCACCAGTATGCCACATAGGTTATGTGATGGCCAGATGATATTGTTTAGACTTGACTGGTGTATACTTATCAGGTTGTTATGTGTACTTTTTAGGCCTACTAGAATAGTATTTGACCCAAAGAGCAACATTCTATAACTGCACTATAATTTTGGATGTTTGGTTAGATGTACAAGGAAGGATGAAATGGGGCGGCCACATTTTTCTATAATGTTTGGATGGGGGTCATGCGGGGCCAGGTGAACAATAGAGCAATTTTCGGGGCGACGTGGTCCTAAAATATTGAGCGGACGGTGCCGCTCCCGCCCTTCTCGTGGTCCCAAAAACTAAGATGGCTACCCTCGCCCCTACCGAGCAGTGACAGCTGACCACCATCCAAACGAATCTAGGATGGTTCCATCCAAGTTCATCCCTTCTGTTGGAACCTGCCCTCCAAGACAGGTTGATCCAACGGGAAAGTAGAAAGAGAGTTTTCAAAGCTTAACACAGAATGCCAAAAGCCTCATTTTTTCTCCCCGTGCCTGGGCATAGTACGGAGGTATTTATAGGTACTCAAGGGGCCGCCTCCCCGTGTAAGACATTTAGACCCTCGAGTGCCTGGTTTATCCCCAGAATATTCCCACGAGGGGAGGTTACAGACAGTCATTACGGTAAACTTTATTACATACATGGCCCTAATCACACATGTCCACACGGGGCCCATCTCTATGGGCCGAATCGCACATGGGCCTCCTTCGGTAATGAGGGAGCGGGAGGTCCGTAGACTTCGGCAGGGCCTTCGTCTTGTCACACGAGAGCGAAGGGGGTCGAACAGGCCTCTGCCAAGGTCAGCGCCCTTGGCCTATTCTAGCGAGTTCTGAGGATTCAGCCTTCATCTGCGCAAGGCGAGGACAAAGTCGTCGAGCGAAGGGTGGCATGTTCGTCTTTGCCCCAACATTTGTCCTCTGAGGGACCACTTCGACTAAGTCAGCTGGTGCCGAAGATCGCCGTAAGATGGTGAAGACACTACCCTCACTCGAAGTGGTCCCACAGGGGTTTTTGAAATGTGACCGTTGATGGACGTGTTACTGTTGGATTGCATGTTTCCCGAGGCGGCGCGTCGCGCCTATAAAAAGCCGATCGTGACCGAGCCCGTTTCTGGCTTGCATTTGCGTAGTAGAAACCCTAACTTTCGTAAACTGCTCGCCTGCCCTCCTTGCTCTCCTGCTTCGGAAATCTAGCCCACATCAAGCAGACCGCGCGTCGCCGCCGATGGGACGTTGCAATGTCTTCTTCTTTGTCTGCGGCGAGCGCATCGCCGGTCGTGCCGTCGTTCGAGGAGACCTTGAGTGATTTGGCGGTGATGGAGTTGTAGCCTGGCCATACCATGGAGTTTGGTACTTCGAGGATTTCCTCGGTCCGCGTGCTGGAGATGGAGCGACTTGGTTACTTTGGTAACGGTGTCGGGCGGGCCCCGGGTGCAGAGGAGGTACCGGAGCCTGAAGGAGAGTTAGTGGTTTTTGAGGCCTTTTTTGTCACCGGTCTTTGCCTCCCGACACATCGATTCGTGGCGAAGGTGTTGCGAAGGTTTGAAGTGCAGGTCCACCAGTTGACGCCGAACGCTGTGGTGGCACTGGCGAAGTATGTCTGGGCAGTTACTTCTTACGGCAGGTAGCCGTCTGTGGTGGTCTTCGCCAAAAATTATTGCCTGCATTGGCAGAAGAGAAAAATAGGAAATAAGATAGCCCAATTCGGATCATGCACCTTCATGCCGAGGACTGGGAAGACTTCGTCTGACGTCGTGGAGATAGTCCCATGTGCTAGGAACAAATGGGGCAACTGGTGGGATTTTTGGTTCTATGTGGCTCCTGGTGACGTTGAAGACCTACCTAGCCTCCCTCCGGCCATTCTGTGCTCACACTGCTATGTGGCGTTTCCTTGATTTGAGGTGGTGGAGGAAGACGAGGACGAAGGGGCCCTTCGACTTGCTGCCCGCTTGAGTAGCGGGCGTGACTTGGTTGAGGAATTTATCGCCTATAGAGTGTGGCCCTTGGCGCATGGCTGGGTATTGGGCGAAGTGAGCCCCCGTCGGATGCCAACCCTGGGCGGCCAGCTCGTGCGAAGTCCTGCCTTTGTGGTGGATTTACGCAGTCGCAACCCGACCGCGTTTGTGCGTGAAGTGGAGGCCGAGGCCGCGAAGATTGTAGGAAAGTATGTGCCAAAGACGGAGACTCTAAGAAGTTGGGATATCCGCGGTTCAAATGTTAGGTTGAACCACGTTTTTTAGTTGAACTGTCTACCGTATGCCGGCTACCCGGGGGACGACGATGCTGATGCTGCTGTCCACCAGGGAAAAAGGTGATGACAACGGTCGACGAGGGCCCTTTGTGGGGAAAAGCGCTGAGCGCGACCGCCAAGAAGAGGAAATTAGGTACTGCAGCCGAGGGGTCGAGGGCTTCCGATCGTTTTGCTGCAGATTTGCTGGAGACTTGCACGTCTCCCGGGGAGATGATGTCTTCGCCTGAGCTCCGGGAATCTTCCGCGGGAATGCTGAAGGTTACCGGGGGTCGCTGGCCTAGGAATGTTCCGATTCCCCGGGCGGCCGGCGAGGATGTGTTTACATCTCGATTAGCTCGTGAGATGAAAATTTTCCCTTACGGACAGAATGTTGGTGTTGTTGTATCGGCAGTGATGGAGAAGGATCGTCAAGACACGCCACGGAAATGCCGGGCGTTTGCCAGGGTGGGGGACCCAAGGCGCAAAGTGAAAATGGCACGAGCGAGCGCGAAGCCTGCCGCCCTTGGCGCCAGCATGCCACCGCCTGCTGCGCCCACACATGAGCGAAGGCCTCCCTCGCCACCGCGCACTGCTGAGGCAGCGGTGGGGGCACCGAAGCTCCATGGATATTTCCGTGGACGACTACCTTGTGGGCGGAGTCGCGATGTTCGACGCCCACACAGGACGAGGTCCTGCTGGTGAGTTTTTTTGCGCGAAGTCTGCGTTTCTGACGTGACCATGGTGTAGGAGTGAAGTCCGGGCAACTGGCTGTTGTCCCAGCGGTGGTGACAGCTGGTCCGGTGGCCGCAATAACTGTGACGAAGGGGTCTTCGCAGGACCCTTGGTCCAAGTTTTGCGCCAGCAACGAAATTGCCTCTGTCGCCGCTGCGAAGGACATGGCCGCCTCAGTTGCACAGCAGCTGAAAGATGTGAGTGTGACTGGTGCTTTTGGATTTTTTTGTTCATAGCTCCGCTTTTCAACAGTCTTTGTGCCAGGCGGCTGCCTTCGCCGAGCACGTTGCATCGGGGGCGTTGATCTTGGAGTTTGTTGCCGAAAGGCGGCGACTTGAGGGAAGGATTGAGTGCCTCCGAACGCAACATACGGAGGTCGTCCGAGACAAGTCGGCGACAAAAAATAGGAGCCACAATCTGCTTGAAAAGTTGTCGGCGGCGAGTGCTGAATAAGAGGACCTCGGTCATCGGCTTGCGGCGGAGAGGGAGGACACAGAAAAGGCTCGTGCCGAGGCCCAAGCTGCCCGCGCCGAGGTCAGCCTTGCCCTCAAGCGCGTCACTGACGTGGAGTCGGGGCAGAGAAGCCTGCACGGCCATCTGGACAAAACGGAGGCCTCCACCCGCGCTGGGGTCGACCGAGCGCATGCGCTGCTCGTGGACGCGTACCGCCAGCTTGGTGTGCGAACCGCCCCCTTCGACACATCCGGCGAAGGGGTGGGCCTCCGCTTTCTCGGGTGGCCGCAGGAGGAATTGGAGTTGCTCCCATCCATCATGACGGGTCTCATGTCCTTTGCCTTGCTCATTACCTGCGAGGGGGCTGCGAATGCTTTGTCCTGTGAGGGATGCAAGCATTTCGAAGTCTTTGATCGGGCAACCGAGGACTTTGACCGTGACATCTTCTAGGTCAAAGACGAGGTACTAAAGCGGTCCGCTGGGGCGCTTTATGAGAGGATGTGGGGCCCTCACGGCTGTGTCACTGTCCGGGAGAGGTCCGACTGGGCGCTGGAGCAGGTGTGTAACATTTTTTTGTGTTGATGTTTTTCCTATTTCTGTAGATGATGAACGATGAAGAAGTCAACGACTTCAGTGGCCTGGAGAGTTCGGTGACCCAGGCAGAAGATGCGAGGACGGGGGCTGAAGAGCCACCGGTGCCACAAGCCGACCCTGGCGAAGAGCCGAAGACCCTGCAGCGGCGCTTGCGCCGGCTAGCAAAGACCCTGCAGCGGTGGCTGCTCCTTCGCAGGTGGCGGGGTCGTGTTAGGGGCGTTGGGTTTAGGGTTTTATTTTTGTGATACTGAAAGTCGGTTGCTGCGTAGGTTCCGACGTCTAGGCCTACACAAGCAACCCCTACTGATGTTGATATTAGTTTTGTGGCGACTGCGAATGCAGTGCCTGTTAGTGGAAATTCGTCTGGTTCTGAAGCTGAGTCTTGGTCATCAGACGGGGGTGATTTTGGGAGTCTGTTTTTGTGGACTGGGGAGACTTGGGATGAGGATTTAGATTATTTTGCTGCGTTGGATGTGGCCGCGGCGGAGTCCTTGCCGCAGCCTAAAGTGCGCGAAGTGTCTGCTCCCCCGACTGGGGTGATGGCCGAAGAGCACCACCGGTGAAAGGTGGTGACGAAGCACAATGTTGGCGAGATGTCGCGAAGTGGGAGGCGTCGACGGATGGGATGGAACGATCCCGTCTTCGGCTAGATCGGGGCGGGCAACGAGATTTGCTATCTTTGACTTCTGGGACATGTATTGGGGAGGGGGATCTGTGGAATCTTTTTGAGGGCGAGGAGTTGAAGATGATGTTGTTTAACTTTCGTGAGGCAGGCCTTATTCAGAAGGCTAAGCCGATGTAGCATGTTTCCTGTCCTCGCTCTCGTGTTGCGGTAGTGAGTGGAAACGTTGCCCTCCCCCGGCTCGCAATAGAGAGGGAGGGCAACAAGATGTGATTTGTGTTATTTGTGTAATGTGTCCGGCGGCTGTTCGCTGTATGTATGTAAACTGTGATGATATCGCATGCTGTGCTTGTTGTGATGTAGTTCCGATTTGTAATCGTGGTGGTGTGGCTCGTAAAATGGGATGGGGACCTCGCTTTCCACGACGATGTTGAACGCTTTCCGATCCGTTCGACCGCGCTGGATAGTATAGACTTCGCTAGTGCAGACTTCGCTGTTACCCATAGGGTGATGTCGCATATTTAAGTATGTCCATGTAATACCTAGTTTGTAATATATAATAAAAGAGGAGAAAAGTCATTTTCTATATTTTATGTGTGTGTTGAATCTACTTATCATCACATGTGAACACCATATTCAAAAACAAATAAATAATAAAAGATATGCCACTAAATTATGCATCATGCTAGAATTTTTATTGTGAGTGCATTATTTGTTATAATATAAAAATAACGTAAAAATAAATATGTTAAAGTCCAAAGTGGAATTTAATCCTAAAGGAAAATTCAAGAATTTAGAAAAAAAGAGAAGAAGAGAAATTACTATGTGAATAAAAATAAGTATAATATATATATATATATATATATTTACACAGAATTGAGTTTGTACATTTGACTCAAAGGTGAAGTTCATAACAAGATTCAAAATTCAAATGAAAAGAAAATGAATCAAAAAGGAAAAAAGAAACAAAAGAGATAAAAGCAAATTCGGTTACATGGGCCGAAATCGGACAGCGGCCCAGCTAGCTTAACCTCCACGCCCGACCCAACCGTGGACTCCGCGCACCTGCCGCCACTGTACCACTGGCCCCACACGCCAGCTGCTACGGTCTCGCGCCGTTTCAATTCACTGTCGCCTGGGTCCCACCTGCCATCGAGTCTGGCACCTTTGGTCATCAACCTCCGCCGCAACCACCGGACCACCACGAACGCCGCCATTGTCGTGTGTCCCGCCAGCTCGGGTGACCGTTTCTGCGGATAAAAAGCCAATGTGGCCGTGGACGAGCTGGGCGACCCTGAATCGGGGTGAATTTCACGCCGGTGTGCGCGGCAGGGCGGGATTGCCACCTTTCCGTGGTCGGCTCACTAGTGTGGACAATACCCGGTAAGAACACCTCACCCCGACCCGCCTTAATACCTGTTGCATGTGTACCGTTTTAATTGGGGTGTATTGCGCACAATTCGGAGGATTGCTCCGCCGACGGAAGACCTCGCCGCGGCGGCGTCCGCGCCGTGGTCTGGGTCACTGTCACATCCGGTTTTAGAAAGCAAACCGAATGCGAACCATGTATGTGCCAGGATCAGCAATTCACGTACACAACAGTTATATAACTGGACATCATCACGCAGTGCTCAAATAATAGCATAATAGGGTAATAATAGTCGATTACATCATGATGTCCAAGACATCCACATAGTCTTTAACAATAATCAAAGTGCGGAAAAGAAACGTAGATACACACGGCCTACACAGGCAGCTGACTGGGGGTTTGCCGCTAACCCATGCCTAGAACTCATCGAACTCTTGGAACTCCTGGAAGTCCTCCTCCACGACTTCATCTTCACCTGAGCAGTGGTTGCAACGCGGACAACCTGGGTGGGGGGGGGGGGGGTTTGGTGTGTAAAGCAAGGGTGAGTACACATCAACATACTCAGCAATATGTCCCGTTTGACTGTAGTGGACTAGCTTTATGTGGAGTTAAGTCAAGCAGTTTCTTTTAGTTGGCTAGGTTATTATTACTAGTAGAAAGCCAGGTTTTAGCATTAACCCAAGTTATTAACCCAAAGTACCCTTTCCACATGGAAAGAATACCACTTACCATTACCATAAGCATAATCATAACCATCATCCTCATCACCACCTGTAAACCAAACATCTCTGATCAAGTATCTCTAATCAATGGAGCTCCCTTGGCCGCTCATAACCGCGAGCACGGCTGATGTATCAGTTTCATAACACTCTGTAGAGGTTGCGCACTTTACCCACAAGCCGTGATTCCCTCTTGCCTCGGGCCGATCAAACCCTTAAACACTACCAAGGTGAATAGGCAGGGTCTCACTATGTAGCCTTTACAAAGATTCCCTGAGGCTGTAGCCGCCCGTTAGGTTTCCTAAATGTACCGCACTCCTCCCCAAGGGGCGAACCACCCTTGGCAGAGCGAGCCACATACACCGAGCCCCATTGATGGCACAACGGCGAAGCGAACTACACCCCAGTTCCTCTAATTATTCAGCTAAGGGCGTCCCATTCCACCCTCATGGTTGCACTATTTTCCCGGGCGGTCATCCAACGAACTAGTCCTTGTGGAGAGGCACTCGAGAAACAGCTCGAGTCCCCTTAAATGTCACAGTACCATCATCATAATCAAAAGGGAAAACAACATATCATAGATAATCTCATCATGTTCATTGATTAATGTGAAGCACTAGCATATAGCTAAGCCAAAATAACCTAACCAGAATAGGTAAACAAGGACAAGATAAACAGAAGCTAGTCAATCCTTAGGTACAAACTGTGTAAATGCAGGCAGTGAATTATAAATTGTATAGGACATAGATGGGTCAAGGGACACTTGCCTTCACCAACCGATTACTGCTCAGGGTCTTCACGTGCAACTCCTTCAGACTCCACCAACTGACCGTTATCTATACGAGTTCAAACATACATTCTACAAATTTAATACAAAAGAACAGTACACCATACAACAGAATGTAATAAATAAATAGACGTTCGACGTGGGGTTCACACCTACGACTAAGCGAGAAAGGGAAAGTAACGGTCGAGGCTACAGTCGAAGAGCGATCACGTCACCCGATTATAAATTAAAATACTCGTTTAAACAGAATAGTATTAATTTAGCCATCGCGTTTAGCATAGGGTAAAGTCATGTTCCATGTTTAATTATTATGAACAGATAAAGGTAAATTAAAAGAATTGTCGCGCGGCGAAATGCGCGACACAACACTTACATTGAATTAAGAAATAAACGACTCATCATGCGACGGAGCGTGCAACGAGACACTTGCATTAACTATAAAGAGACGTTAAGCGTCACGCGATGAAACACACGACAGCATACGTCATCTAAACTGAATTTAAAACGAAACGTCGCACAACTGGACGCGTGACGCCACACATTAAATAATCTAAAATTAAGACGAATCGTCGCACGACGAAGCGCGCGACACAGCTCATTAATAAAGACGAACTTAAAATGAATCATCGCGCGGCGAAGCGTGCGACGCAGCACATCGACTAAACTAAATTTTAAAATGGATTAAACTGAAAGTTGAACGTCGCGCAACTACGGTCGCGTGCGCGGGATCGCGCTGCATGTGCTGGGGGCACGCGAGCCACGCCGGGGAGGGGCGCGAGGGCCGCTGGGAGGGGCGCAAGCCACCGCGGCGCGAGACCGGGCGCGGGAAGCCGGGAGGGCGTGAGCCGCCGGGGAGGGGCGAGCCGCCGGGAAAGGGCGGGTCACTGGGGAGGGGCGCGAGGCCACGAGAGGCGAGCCGCCGGGGGCGTGGGCGCGCGGGGCCCGCAGGGGCCGTCGTCGGGGGGGGGGGGACAGGGAGCAGGGGGCGCGCGACGGGGAGAAGAAGGGGGCGCGTATGGAAGAAGAAAGGGGAGGGGGAGGGGAAGAGAGAGAGGGAGAGGGAGAGGGGAGGGGAGCTCACCTCGGGGTCCAAATCCGGCGATCGCCGTCTCCAAAACTTATGTCACCACGGGGGAGAGAGAGAGAGGTGGAGGAGAGGAGGTTGCTGCGCGGGAAAATCAAATGAGAGAAAGGGAGAGAAGGGAGGGGGGCGCGCGCATGGGGGAGGGGCAGGGCGTCGGGGGCGCGCGGGCCAGAGCGAGCCAGGCTAGGTCGGGCTGGGTCGGGCTGGGTCGCGTCGTGGGGCAAAAACCCACGACACGCATAACCATAGATCGGAATCCAATTCGGGAAACGAGACTAAGCAAAACACGCGATTAAACACGACATCAGACAAGAAATATGCCTCGGCATGATGCAACACCTATGACAACTTAGGTTTTTGTTCACACGCAATACAGACACCAGTCGCTATACTGCTTTGAAATTGGGAAGAAGGAGCAAAACGGGAAGAGAAAAGAGAGTAACGCCTGAATTTGGTGAGTAAAAAGAAGAAAAAATTCTACCCCCAAATTCAGGGCGTTACAGTCACCCGTGGGAGAAGATGAGTCATTGTCGTCTGATTCTTTTCGGACGACTGAGATTAGAAGGGGCGTACCCCTTCACGCTAGTTTGGATCCTGGCCGTTGGCTCCGAATCGTGCGAAGCGTATTAAATCGCGCGTGTTTTAGACTTGAGCCGTAGGATTGTGATCTGGCGGTCCGCATCGCGTACCAGTTCGGTATAAGTTAAATCTAATCTGAGCCCTCGAATGTGAATCGAACGGTCGTGATCAGCGTATACCCCTTTGGCTAGCATATTATGCAAAAGAGACCCCATGAGAAATAGATCTCAACCCGCCGTCCCTTCAGTGGGCTCTGTGTCTGGGGTGTCTTACACCGAGACCCCTGTGTTTTCTCTAAATAGTGCGCCCAGTCCATAGCTTTGAAAAAATCAGTTATTTAATTTTAGAAATTGATTTTTAATACAAAAATAAATGCTAGGACTTGATTAAATCATAGAAAATCCATTTTTAGTCCAAATTGATCCATTCCAGTTTCTAAAAATTTTGTAGTATTATTGTTTATCCTTAGAGTCTCTGTTTTGGCATGAAAACAGTAAGAAAATTTAATTCTCATTTAATCCTATTTCAAGCACATAAAACCTTTAGAAATTCATATCTTAAAATCTATAACTCCAAAAATTATGATTCCTGTTCCTAGGATTTTATTTTAATGTGTAGATTATTATGATGTATTTTGTTTACATGTTTGGTGTGATGTTAATTTTCTCTATACAGTGTGCTTGTTTGTATTGTGGCGAGTAGAAGAACTTGTGACTGAGGATCCTGGTGACCAGCAGATAGAAGTAGCTGAGCAGGAGCTCATTGAAGGCAAGTTATGCCCTTGACCACTTTTATACCCAATAATGTTCTTAATGTCATTATTCATGCATAGGTTTAATTTTGATGGGACCCGATAGGTCACCCTAGACTGTTTATCTCTTTACCTTGTTATCCCTGAATCACATGGGTAGTTTTGCTATTGCTTTACATGGTTTTGGTTAATATTTCATTATATCCATGTTCTAATTATTTTGTTATTCTATTTATGTTCACGTCAAGATCATTAATGTTAATTGGAACATGGAGCTTAACTTGAGAAACACGTGCCACCACAAGGGAGGAATGGGACCCCTTGGCTAACTAATTAAGAAAGCTAGTGGAAGACTACCTTACCCGAAAGGGGCAAGGGTAGTAGGGGAGTTGCATGCAAGGAGGTTCTCTGGTTGATTTTCCTGCGATGGCGGTCAGACCGGAGATTCTTGCAAGTGCTCTTCCCATAAACTGTAGCGGGTTTTTGGAAGCTAGTGGAACTTTGTAAAGGCCTCGTAGTGTTGCCCTACCTCGCTTCCTTGGTAGAGGTGTATGGGGCCCATACAACCCCATGGCAGATGAGTAACATGACTTGTGGGTAAAGGGTACAACCTCTGCAGAGTGTAAAACTGGTATACTAGCCGAGCTCACGGTCAAGAGTAGCTCAGGACTCTCGCATGATTAATTTATGGAATTTAAATTCAATTTGTCATTTGCATTGCATGGGATTATTATTAATTTTGTTCTATTACTTTTATTAAGGTTTGGTATTTACTTACATTTAGTAACTGCTATTAAAATTTTGACTAACTAATTAAAAGCAATGCTCAGCTTAAACCCCTATTGTTGATCAGCCTTACACACCACAAGAACTCCCACCTTTGGTGAGTTCATGCCCACTGGTTTCCCCACAACTTGTTGAGTTATGATCATGTGTGAGCTCACCCTTGCTGTCTCACACCCCCACAGGAGAAGAACAGGTGGTTCAGGAGGAGCCACACAACGAGGAGTTCGATCTGATCTAGGTGGTGTTTCCTAGTTGACTTTGGCGCCAAGGATGATCCTTAGTTTGTTTTATATTTATCTTTTATTTTGTAATAAGACTTCCACTATGTAATAAATACTCTGATGTTATTGTGACATTTATCTCTATACACTATGTTATTATATATGTTGTCTTCTTGGCGCATGTATGAGATGCACCTGGCTTTGTGCCCTCCAAGAATTTTTGGGCGGTCTTCGCTGTTATCGTGGAGACTGCCCTGGCCTCGATCCACTTGGTAAAATATTTGACGGCAATGAAGGTGAACTTTAGGTTCCCTTGAGCTGTAGGCAGTGGCCCGACGATGTCCAGCCCCCAACGCTGAAGCGACCATGTGTGGGCGATGAGTTTGGTGAATTGCGTAGGGTTGCCTGAGCGAGGAGAGAACTTTTGGCATGCTTCGCATGACCTGGTGACTCGGTTGGCCGTGCAAATTATCGCGGGCCAGTAAAATCCCTGATGAATCACCTTGGATGCGAGGGCCCTAGGTCCTGAGTGTGAGCCGTAGGTTTCGCTGTGAACTTCGTGGAGGATTTCTAGGCCTTCGGTTTCTGTTATGCATTTCAGCATAGACTAGCTGATGCCCTTTTTGTAAAGTTGGCCCTCGACTATTGCGAAATCCCTGCTCTTGTGTTTCAGTCGTTTGGCCTCATTGCGATCGGTTGGATGGTAGTGGCCATGGAGGTATAGTGTTATTGGGGTCCACCAGTCTTCGGCCACGATGAGATTAACAATTCGGTGGCCTTTGGCCTCTTGAGTTATTTGCAAGCCTTCGGGGTTACGGATGGTTGGTGTGCCGATGACGTGGTAGAACACGTCAGAGGGTAGGGCCTCGCCCTTGGCTGCTGCCTTGGCCAACAGATCAACCTCTTTGTTCTTGTTGTGGTCGACGTGCTACAGGGTAAAACACTTGAATTGTTTTTTGAGGCCGTGGACGACAGTGAGGTATTGCATGAGCACAGGTTCCTTTGCTGATTACTCATTTTCGATCTGGCCGGTGATGACCTTGGAGTTTGTTTTGATGATGCATGTGGTAACATTGAGGGCCCGTAGTTTGCGAAGTCCCAGGATGACGGCTTTGTACTCTGCTATGTTGTTAGTGCACCCGTCGGACTCTAAAGCAAAGCTGAGGCACATGGCGTATCTGTACTTGACGCCGGTGAGTGATGTGATAATCGCCACGACACCTGCCCCCGCATGGCACCATGCGCCATCGCAGTGGATGGTCCAGACTTTTTCTGAGTGTTCTTGCTGTGGCCTCTCAGGTCCTGTCCAGTCGACGATGAAGTCCGCTAGGACCTGTGACTTGATTGTCATTCTGGGCTCAAAGGTGATGTGGTACCTAGATAGTTCGACTGCCATTTTACAATTCTAGCAGATGCCTCCAGGTTCCTAAACAATTCTCCTAGACCCCTGTCCGAAGTGACCCATACTTTGAATGCCTCGAAATAGTGTCATAGCTTGCGCGAGGCCATGACCACTACGTATGAAATTTTCTCGAGTTCGGTCATGTTGCACTTGGAAGCCATGAGGACTTTGGAGACGTAGTACACTAGGCATTGCTAACTTTTGCCATCTCTGTCCTGCTCTTGGACTAATGCTACACTGACTGTGCATGGTGAAGCTATAATATAGAGAAGCAACAGCATCGAAGGGTCAGGACTTGTCAGAGTTGCTAAGCCAGACAGGTGCTGTTTGAGCGACTTGAAGGCCGCGGCCTGCTCTGGGCCCCAAACGAAGTCTTTCACACCACATAATGTTTTGAGGAAGGGTAGGGTTCGCTCAATGGACTTAGAGATGAATCTGTTTAGGGCCGCCAATCTTCCTGTCAGTCGCTGGATGTCCTTGGTGGACTGCGGAGGTGCCATGTTGGTGATCGCTTGGATCTTGGTTGGGTTGGCCTCAATCCCTCGGTGCGATACTAGGTAACCAAGTATTTTCCCCTGGCGAACTCCAAAGATACAATTCTCAGGGTTGAGCCGGAGTCGTGCGTCACGCATGTTGGTGAATGTTTCTGCGAGGTCGGCCAAGTGGTCCTCTTTGCTTTTTTTGGCGGCGACAATGTCGTCTACGTAGGTGAAAATGTTGTGGATGACTTGGCTTTCAATGACCTTCTTGGTGGGGCGAGAAAAGGTTGAGCCGGCGTTCTTGAGTCCCTCAGGCATTCGTATGAAACAGTACGTGCCGAAGGGTGTAATAAAGCTTGTGCTTGCCTTGTCCTCCTCTTTCATGTAAATCTGGTGATACCCCGAGAAGCAATCAAGGAGGGACATGACTTCGTAGCCTACTGCGCTGTTGACAATTTTGTCGATTCGTGGCAAGGGAAATTTGTCCTTGGGGCAAGCCTTATTTAGTCTTGTGAAGTCGATGCACATGCGCCACTTGCCACTCTTCTTCTACACCATGACCACGTTGGCGAGCCATGTTGGATAAGCGATTGGCTCAATGAATCTAGCTTCCAACAAGCGATGCACCTCGGCCTTGGCCGCCTCAGTTTTCTCATCGGACATTTTTCGTAGTCGCTGCTTTTTCGGGCACACCGAGGGATCGATACCCAGGCTGTGCTCGATGATGGAGCGGCTGACCCCGACCAGATCGAGTGCGGACCAGGTGAAGACATCCTTGTTTCAGGAGAGATAGGAAAGGAGTTTTCCCTCGCCTCGCGAGGTCAGGTCTTCACTGATTATTACCCTTTGCTTAGGTGTTGCTGGGTCGAGGGGTATCACCTTCGTCCCGTCATTGCTCTAGAGCTGCGCTTTGACTTTTTTGTCTTGGACTGGGTGATTGCTTTTGAAGCCTTTGTGCTTTGCTGTGAGACAGTGTATGTTTTTGCCCTGGAACAAAGTCCCTTTCGATGTTGCGCGCTGTCTACTGGTTACCATAGACGGTGATCACGCCCTGCGGGCCTGGGATTTTCATAAAGAGGTAGAGTCCATGAATGGCCGCCTCAAATTTGTTGATTGAGCCCCACCCCATTATGGCATTGTATGGGTAGACCATGTCGACAATGTCGAAAGTGACCTGCTCACTTCACGCATTGGGTGCTACACCAAATGACAGGGGGAGCTCTATCTTGCCGATGGGGAAAGTGGCCTTGCCGCCAAAACCGTAGAGGGGATTATCCGCAGGCTTGAGGAGGCTATGGCTTTTTCCCATGCGATCGAAGGCATGCAGAAAAATGATATCAGCCTGACTGCTGTTGTTGACCAGCACTTTGTGTAGATCCCAGCCTACTACCCTGCAGTTGATCACCATGGCGTCTACATGTATAGCGCTGCGCAAGCCAATGTCCCTGGCGTCGAAGGTGAGCGGTACATGGGACCACTTTGTTTGCACCACTGGGCTAGTAAGAGCGACATGGTTCACACTTTGGTAGTGGTTCCTTTTCTGCCGCTTTGTGTCGAAGTCTATGCTTGATCCCCCAGCGATCATGTGGATGAGTCCACGATATGGTGGCTCAGCGAAGTCTTCTTGTTTGGGTGCTTGCGGTGGGTGGTTGTGGTGCGGAGGGTTTGGGTGATGCAAAGGCGGTGGTGGTAGAACCTGCACCTCTTGATGGTGCTGGTAAGCATGGTTGGGTGGATGCTAGATTTGTTCATTGTGGTAGGGTTGCTGGTGATGGTAAGTGTGCACGATGACCCTTTGGTTGTCGGCAGGTTGTGCTCTAGACATTCTGTCCCTGGTGGCCTTGGTCTCCGGACAGTCCCTTGTTGGGTGCGCGTAGTCTTCGCCGTGAAATAAGCAATAGAATCTGCGCGGCTGCTGTGTTCATCCGCGGCCTCTTCCTCTTGCGACGTTGTCGTGGCCTTGGGGGTATTCTTGACGACGGGTGGGCTCTCTAGCTGGGTGCTGATTGGCTATGGTGTGCACCTGCTAATGATTGCGATTGTCCCGGCCAGAGTCTGGCTGTGCTAGCCTGGTTTAGGTTCTGCTAGACTGCGGAGGGTCCTCGGGCTTTCTCTGGGATTCAACCTTGCATTGATGGAGCTCCTCAGACCTGGCATACTTCTCAAATAATTGGTATAGCTCCTGTAGATTCTTGGGTGGGTCCCTGATGCAATGACTGTACAAGACGCCTGCCCGAAGACCACTGATGGTGTAGTGGATTGCTATGTGGTCATCAACTGATGGCAGTTGCGATTTGAGTGTCAGGAATTTCTTGTAGTATTCGCGAAGGGTTTCCTTCTCCTGCTGCTTGCAGAGGGATAACTCGGGCAGGGCGTCTGTATCGGGTCGGTACCCTTGAAAGTTGAGTAGGAACTTGTCGCAAAGCCCTTTCCAGGACTCGATGGACAGTGGCGGTAACCTGATGTACCAAGTCAATGCCGGGCCTTCGATTGCGATGATGAAGGATTTGTCCATGGTGGCATCGTCTCCTCCGGATGATGCGACGGCTACCTGGTAGCTCATGATGTACTGAGCCATGTCGGTGCTGCCGTTGTACTTGGGGTAGGTGCCGACCCTAAAGTTGGCGAGCCAGAGTGATGCTTGGAGTTGCGGAGCTAGAGGGCTTCGCTCGTCGAGATAGTTGATCCCCTAAAAAGCGGCGGCTGGTGGAATGAAGGGGCCGTGCTGTGGTTGGAATGGGTCTTCGGCTTGAATGTGCTGCTGGAGAGGTGCTGGCGGTGCGAGGGGTCCACGCTGCAGGTTGTATTGGCCTTCGCGTTGCATGAGCGCGATCTCTTGCTCTAGCTCCCAACCTCTCTGCTCCTCATCTTATATCATTTGACACACCTTGGCTTGCATGGTGGCAAGTTGGCGCTTGGCTTCGAGGATTTCTTTCTGCTTATGTAGGTGGTTGTTTTTGATGCGTAGAGCTCGCAACTTTAGCTGGTCTTCGGCTGAGATGTCGATGACTTCTCCGTCCTCTATGGTGTCTTCGCCCTCTGGCGGAGCGAAGCCTGGTGGTGGTGCTTGTGGTGCACCTTCGAAACTGTAGGTGCGTACAATGTCGTCGGGGGCGGGGTGGTCCTAGCGCTGTCTCTTGCTGTTGACAGCGTCATCTTCAAAGGACTCTTAGGGGGTGTTGTCCGCAAGGGCCTTGCCTTTCTTTTCTGCCAGTAGTGCTGCCTTCGCCGCGTCGTCAATGGGCACGACAGCCTTTGAAGTTGGTCCCTTGGGGGCCATCGCGGGTTGTTTTTTCGTCGCACCCATGGTGGCCGCCAAATGTTGGAACCTGCCCTCCAAGACAGGTTGATCCAATGGGAAAGTAGAAAGAGAGTTTGCAAAGCTTAACACGGAATGCCAAAAGCCTTGTTTTTTCTCCCCGTGCCTGGGCACAGTACGGGGGTATTTATAGGTACTCGAGGGGCTGCCTCCCCCTATCAAAGACATTTAGACCCTCGAGAGGCTGGTTTATCCCTAGAATATTCCCACGAGGGAAGGTTACAGAAAGTCATTACGGTGAACTTTATTACATACACGGCCCTAATCACACATGTCCACGTGGGGCCCATCTCTATGGGCCGAATCGCACATGGGCCTCCCTCGGTAATGAGGGAGCGAGAGGTCCATAGACTTCGGCAGGGCTTTCGTCCTGTCACAAGAGAGCAAAGGGGTCGAACAGGCCTTCGCCAAGGTCGGCACCCTTGGCCTCTTCTGGCGGGTTGTGAGGATTCAGCCTTCGTCTGCGCAAGACGAGGATGAAGTCATCGAGCGAAGGGTGGCGTGTTCGCCTTCGCCCCAACACCTTCTGCCAAGCAAAAATAGTAGTAATTGTTAGAGATGATCTTACCCCCAAATCAGAGATGACACAACCTCATCTTACTTTAACCTCAAACTAAACATATCCTTAAATGTCAGCACCAATAGTTGCGGTGCAATGAACACAACTTTTTGTTGGTTGATGGCACAACGCGTGAAGGAACAGGAATAGGTACAATTGAGGATGGTTTGGACAACATTCTATGGAACCAGATCAATTTACAACTGTTTGGTTCAGTTTTTTCCTGATGGGCTTTTCTAAGAATCTAGCTATAGGAAGACTATGGTTGTGGGAAGAATCTAACTATCATGGGGGGTTACTGTAAAGTAAGATAAATGAGTGCGTAGGGTTTAGGTTCTTGTAAGTGGCAAATTTCTACTATCACAACGTCTCGGTCGATTTTGTATTCACGTTGATTTTAGACAGTTTTCACCGGGGATTTTCATAAAAGTGGACTGAAAAGTTTGACGTTTGGTAGATTGCAGTAGCTTCTGGCGCCCGAAGGTAGAAAAAAGCGGAAACAAACATGCACAATATGTTACAAGCTAGCTAGCCCAAACAAAAAACGATCTTATCCATCTATGCTCGAAATAGATAAGGGGTTGAAAATGCTGAAACAAACATGACCTTAATGTAAGTCCTTATAACAAAAAAGTCACAGCCACATAATTTATTTCATGTTGTTTTTATTTATATATGCCTCTTGATTCTTAAGGCATTTATACTTATCCATATGTGAGATATAGCTAGGTTGAACTTTGCTTTCCTACTTATATCACACTTGTAAATTCATTTTTAGTAATTTAGTTTGTTATATAAAAATCATATGAAACAACCTCGACAACCTTTTCACCTTTTGAACTAATTATCACACTTGGTTTTGGAAGGTAAACCGAATGTGAACCATGTACGCGCCAGGGTTAGAAATTCACGTACACAACGATTACATAATTGGACATCATCACACATTGCTCAAAATAATATCGGAAATAAGTACTTTATTACATCACGATGTCCAAGGCATCCACAGAGTCATTAAGTTAAACCATCATCAAAGTGCTGAATGAAACGTAGTACGATAAGGGCTTCATAGGCATCTGACTGTGGATTTGCCACTAAACTATTTTAGAACTCATCGAAGTCCTAAAACTCCTATAAGTCCTCCATGTTGCCTTCATCTTCTCTTGAGCACTGGTTACAATAGGGACAACCTGGGGTTCGGTGTTTTTAAGAAAGGGTGAGTACATATCAACGTACTCAGCAAATGTCCCATTTGGCTAAAGTGGACTAGCTGTATGTGGGGTTAAGATTAAAGCAGTTGCTTTTAGTTGGTGAGGTATTTATTACTAGTAGAAAGCCAAATCTTATCAATAATCCCAAGTTATTATCCAAATGACACTCCCTCCAAGAGGAATTATCAAATACCATAAAGATAGTCATCATCATTAAGCATCATCCTAAAAGTATCTAGAGTAACTCTAATCAAAGGAGCTCCCAAGGCTACTCATATCCGTGAGCACGACTGATATACCAGTTTCTAATACTCTGCAGAGGTTGCACACTTTACCCACGAGCCATGATCCCTTTCTAGCCTGGGTTTGCAAGACCCTATCTTCACTACGGAGGTGAATGGTTAGGGATTAACTACGTAGCCTTTACAACGATTCCCCCGATGTGTAGTTGCCCGCCTTCAGGTAAACATAATCTCATGCCTCGAAACTTAGGTCTCTTCTTCTGGTGTCGACATAACTTCGCTGCCTGGACTGTGCTATCTTTATATTCTCCCAAACCATTCTGATATTCTCTTCGGTTTCAAGCAAAATATCTGGACCGAACACCTGTCTTTCGCTAAGTTGGTCCCAGTGCAATGGAGTTCGACAATTCCTCCCATAAAGTGCTTGGAACAATGACATATTTAAACTGGCTTGATAGTTGTTGTTGTAGGAGAATTCTACATAAGGTAGCCTCTTATCCCAACCTGACTTGTCCTGCAAAGCACATGCCCTCAACATGTCTTCTAGGATATGGTTGGTTCTCTCAGTCTGACCATTTGTCTGCGAGTTATAAGCTAAACTGAAATTCAGATGCGTGCCCAAGGCTTCATGTAGCTGCTGCCAAAAGTGAGAAGTGAACTGTGTTCCCTGGTCGGACAATATCTTTTTTGGAACACCATGCAAGCACACAATTGGGGACATGTATAACTATGCCAACACAACACTGATGTAGCTAGTCTTGACTGGTATGAAATGAACCTCCTTCGTTAAGCGGTCCACTACTACCTAGATGGAGTCCTAACTGGCTCGAGTGCAAGGCAAGTCGACTATAAAATTGAGAGCACCTAGAGGGGGGTGAATAGGTGATCCTATGAAATTCAACACTAAATAGGCAACACTTAGTTATGAAATGTTAGTGCAATTAAAACCAAGTTGCCAAAGTGTGAACTTTAGAAGAAAACCAATCACAAAGAAGATGGACACAAGACACAATGATTTATCCTGTGGTTCGGCTAATGCCTACTCCACGTTGTGGTGACCTCCTTCGGTCAAGGATTGCACTCAATCCCTCTCAAGTGATCCAATGATCAACTTTGAGTACCACGGTTATCTTCCTTAGTAGTCTTTTCCCGTTTGCGAGGAATCTCCACAAGTTGGAGCCTCTCGCCCTTACAATGTTTGATCACAAGAGACGCACAAGAGTAAGGGAGGGAAAGCAACACACTCAAGACTCAATTCACAGCACACACACGCACACAAGCCAAGGCTTGAGCTCAAAACACGGCGTAGAGAGTTCACAACTCAAACGGAGCTCAAACCTCTACACAACGATCCAAATGCATGGAGGCAGAGTCAAGGTGTCTTTGGATGTTCAGAGAATGCTTGGTGTACTGCTCAATGCGCCTAGGGGTCTCTTTTATAGCCCCAAGGCAGCTAGGAGCCGTTGGAGATCCAATTGAAAGGCAATTCTTGCCTTCTGTCGGGTGGCGCAACAGACAGTTCGGTGCACCACCGGACATGAACATAGTGCGCGATCTCCTTCCTTATCGGGCGAAGCCGACCGTTGGGTCTTCGGTCACGTTGGCGCACCAAACACTGTCCGGTGTGACCAATCGACCGTTGGCTTGGCCACGTGTCGCCCGTTGATCACGCAGCCGACCGTTGGAAGCGGACGTCGTTGGCTCACCAGACAGTCCGGTGCACACCGGACAGTCTAGTGAATTTTAGCCGTGGCGCCTTTGCTTTTTCCCGAGAGCGACGAGTTCGTCGCCGGGTGCTAAGCGCGGGCGCTGATTGCTCACCGGACAGTCCGGTGCACCACTGGACAGTCCGGTGATTTATAAGCACGTCGCCTACGCCGATTCCCGAGATCAGTGACTTTACTGTTGAACCAGCCTGTGCACCGGACAGTCCGGTGTGCCACAGGCTGATGCAAGTCTTGGGACAAACTTCTCCAATCCATTTCTACTTTTCTTGACAAGGTTCCTAGCACTTAGAGAAATATGTTAGTATTCAAAAACAATTTACTAAGGCTAGAAAACATACCTTGTTCTTTGATTTGCACTTCCCAACCACTTAGTGCACATTAACATAAAACCATGTGTTGGGCATCTAATCACCAAAACATTTATAGAAATGGCCCAAGGGCACATTCCCTTTCAATCTCCCCCTTTTTGGTGATTTATGCCAACACATTAAAAAGCAACAAAAAGTGCAACATTATTCTCAAAAGTGCAAATTTGAAGACCAAATTTTCTTACTCGGTATTTGGCATATTTGGATCACTTTTTCCACCACTTGGTTTATTTTCACAAATCAAATTCTTTTTCCTATCTCTAAGTCAAACACATTTGTTTAGGAAAATAGAGAGATATTTCAAGAGTAAAATTGATCAAGTGTCAAAAACTCCACCTTTTTCCCATAATCAAAACTCTCCCCCATAAGAGACCAAATTTTGCAATAAGAGGATTTTGGACAAAATACAAATTCTAACTCTACAAATTTTGAAATTCACAAGTGGTTGGCTGATCCATTTGCTTTGGCCTTAATTTCTCCCCCTTTGGCATTAAGCACCAAAACAGGATAACTTTTGGCCCTTTTAACCTTATTGCCTCACCAAAATGTCAAATAAGAGCAAAAAGGCAATGAGAGCATTAGTATGAACTTGGAATTATATACACGTATACCAGAGTGTAGTGGAAGTCTTTTCTTCGTCCAAGTTCATTTTCCCTTTCAATGTTCCTTCAAGACTACTTCAAGTGCACTCAAACAAACAAGTTAGTCTCAAAGGAGTCAAGTTGTAGCACATCTCCTCCTAAACATGTGCATCATTTGCATAAGGACTTGTGAGGTCCAGAGATGACTTGTACAACTTGAGCGCCTCAAAGAAGCAATAACTGATGTAAATGCTCAAAGTAACATGATCAAAGGCATAGAACACATGTATGCTATAGACCAATCCAAGTTACGCGAATCTAAGACATTGAGCTCACTACACAACCTAAAAAACCTTTTCTCATCTAAAGGCTTGGTGAAGATATCGGCTAGCTGGTTCTCGGTGCTAATGTGTTAAATATCGATATCTCCCCTTTGCTGGTGGTCTCTCAGGAAGTGATGTTGGATGTCTATGTGCTTAGTGTGGCTATGTTCAACAGGATTATCCACCAAGCGGATTGCACTCTCATTGTCACATAGGAGTGGGACTTTGCTCAGATTGTAGCCAAAGTCCCGGAGGGTTTGCCTCATCCAAAGTAGTTGCGCGCAACAATGTCCTACGGCAACGTACTCGGCCTCAGTGGTGGATAGGGCAACAGATGTTTGTTTCTTAGAGCTCCAAGACACCAGGGACCTTCTTAGAAACTAGCACGTCCCTGATGTGCTCTTCCTATCAACCTTGCACCTAGCATAGTCGGAATCAGAGTATCCGATTAAGTCAAAGGTAGACCCCTTTGGATACCAAATCCCAAAGCAAGGCATAGAAACTAAATATCTAAGAATTTGCTTAACGGCCACAAGGTGACATTCCTTGGGATCGGATTGAAATCTAGCACACATTCATACACTAAGCATAATGTCTGGTCTACTAGCACAAAGATAAAGTAATGAACCTATCATTGACCGGTATGCCTTTTGATCAACGGACTTACCTCCTTTGTTGAGATCTAGATGTCCATCAGTTCCCATCGGTGTCTTTGCGGGTTTAGCATCCTTCATCCCAAACCTCTTGAGAAGATCTTGAGTGTACTTCGTTTGGGAGATGAAAGTGCCTTCCTTGAGTTGCTTCACTTGAAATCCAAGGAAGTAGTTCAACTCGCCCATCATTGACATCTCAAATTTCTACATCATTACCCTGCTAAACTCCTCACAAGACTTTTGGTTAGTAGAACCAAATATAATGTCATCGACATATATTTGGCAAACAAAAAGATCTCCATCGCAAGTCTTCGTGAAAAGAGTGGGATCAGCTTTCCCAACCTTGAAAGCATTAGCAATTAGAAAATCTCTAAGGCATTCATACCATGCTCTTGGGGCTTGCTTAAGTCCATGGAGCGCCTTAGAGAGTTTATACACGTGGTTGGGATACCTATCATCCTCAAAGCCAGGGGGTTGTTCCACGTATACCTCCTCCTTGATTGGTCCATTTAGGAAGGCACTCTTCATGTCCATTTGGAACAACTTAAAGGAATGGTGAGCGACATAGGCTAATAAAATCCGAATTGATTCTAACCTAGCCACAGGAGAAAAGTCTCCTCAAAGTCCAAACCTGCGACTTGGGCATAACCTTTTGCCACAAGTCGAGCCTTGTTTCTTGCCACCACTCCGTGTTTGTCTTGCTTGTTGCGGAACACCCACTTGGTTCCCACAACATTTTGCTTTGGACGTGGCACCAGGCTCCAGACTTCATTTCTTTTGAAGTTGTTGAGCTCTTCCTGCATGGCCAACACCCAGTCCGGATCCTGCAAGGCTTCTTCTACCCTGAAAGGCTCAATAGAAGAAACAAATGAGTAATGCTCACAAAAATTAGCTAATCATGAGCGAGTTGTCACTCCCTTGCTGATATCACCTAGAATCTGATCAATGGGGTGATTTCTTTGGATTGTCGCTCGGACTTGAGTTGGAGGGGCCCGTGAATCTTCTTCTTCCATAGCTTGTTCTTCCTGTGCTCCCCCTTGATCCTGCTCCTTTTCTTGAGGTACCTGTTCATTGTCTTGAGTTGGGGGATGCACCATCGTAGAGGAAGATGGTTGATCTTGTTCCTGTAGTTCCTATGGTCGCACATCACCTATCGCCATAGTTCGCATTGCGGCCGTCGGAACCTCATCTTCATCTATATCTGAGAGCACCTAGAGGGGGGGTGAATAGGTGATCCTGTAAAACTTTAAACTTAAGCCACAGAACTTGGTTAAGTGTTAGCACAGATAATGCCAAGTGGCTAGAGAGGAGTCTCAACAAAACACAATAACCACAGAAAATCAATCACAGAGATGGCACAGTGATTTATCCCGTGGTTCGGCCAAGACCAACGCTTGCCTACTCCACGTTGTGGCGTCCCAACGGACGAGGGTTGCAATCAACCCCTCTCAAGCGGTCCAAAGACCCACTTGAATACCACAGTGTTTTGCTTTCTTTTCTTTATCCCGTTTGCAAGGAATCTCCACAAATTGGAGTCTCTTGCCCTTACAAGTATATGATCACAAAGAAGCACAGAGTAAGGGAGGGAAGCAACACACACAAATCCACAGCAAAATGCGCACACACACGGCCAAGAATCGAGCTCAAAAGACTATCTCAAAGTTCTCACTAGAACGGAGCTCGAATCACTTAGAATCACAAACGAATGCGCAAAGACTGAGTGTGGATGATCAAGAATGCTCTAAGGTTGCTTGGATATCTCCTCCATGCGCCTAGGGGCCCCTTTTATAGCCCCAAGGCAGCTAGGAGCCGTTGAGAGTAAATCTGGAAGGCCAATCTTGCCTTCTGTCGTCGGGGGCACCGGACAGTCCGGTGCACACCGGACACTGTCCGGTGCCCGATTTCTTTCCAAAAATGGCGCTGCCGACCGTTGTAGACCGTTGCAGATCTGGGAGCCGTTGGCGCACCGGACATGTCCGGTGCACACCGGACAGTCCGGTGCCGTCTTCTACCCGTTGGCTCGGCCACGTGTCCCGCGCAGATTGCGCGGCCGACCGTTGGCCCGGTCGACCGTTGGCTCACCGGACAGTCCGGTGCACACCGGACAGTCCGGTGAATTTTAGCCGTACGCCGTCGACGAATTCCCGAGAGCGGCTACTTCACGCCGAGCCAGCATGGCGCACCGGACACTGTCCGGTGCACACCGGACAGTCCGGTGTGCCAGACCGAGCTGAGTCTTGGCTGTACACAACCAAGTCTTTTGCACCTTTCTTCTTTTCTTCTTCTTTCTGTTTCTAACACTTAGACAAGTATATTAGTACACAAAACCAATGTACTAAGGCTTAGAAACATACCTTTACTTCATGATTTGCACTTTGTTCATCCATGGACATAAATTCACATTTAAGCACTTGTGTTGGCACTCAATCACCAAAATACTTAGAAATGGCCCAAGGGCACATTTCCCTTTCAATCTCCCCCTTTTTGGTGATTTATGCCAACACAACATAAAGCAACTAAAACGAGTGCAAACTCACTTCAAATAAAACTCAAATTTATTTTGATTCAATTTTGGCATATTTGGATCATCCTTTGCCACCACTTGGTTTGTTTTTGCAAATCAAACTCAAATCTCTATCTCTAAGTCAAACACACATGTTGAAGCATAAAGAGAGTCATTCCAAAAGAGATTGATCAAAGATTTCAAAAACTCCCCCTTTTTCCCATAATTACTACTTCTCCCCACAAGAAGCCAAAAGAGACAATAAAAGAGTTTTGACAAACCAAAAGCTCTACTCTACTATTTTCAAATTTCTCAAGTGGTAGCTGATCCATTTATTGCTTTGGCCTTTATTTTCTCCCCCTTTGGCATCAAACACCAAAACGGGATCAATCTTGGCCCTTTAACCCTATTGCCTCACCAAAAATCTTCAAATAGGAACAAAAAGGCAATAAGAGTATGAAGATGAACTTGGAAAAGTTACTCTTTTCATCGGAGTGCAGTGGAAGTCTTGCATGGTCCAAGTCCACCTTTTCCCTTTCAATTTTCCGTGGAGACTAAAACAACGAAACTTAAGTACATGGTTAGTCTCAAAGGGTCAAGTTGTAGCACAGCTCCCCCTAAATATGTGCATTACTTGCAAACAGGACTTGTGAGGTCCAGGGAGTGTTTGTACAACTTGAGCACCACAATAAGCAACAAAATGCAGAATGATCATGATCAAAGGCATAAACACATATATGCTACAATTCAATCCAAGTTCCGCGAATCTAAGATATTTAGCTCACTACGCAGCCTGCAAAAGGTCTTCTCGTCTAGAGGCTTGGTAAAGATATCGGCTAGCTGGTTCTCGGTGCTAACATGAAACACTTCGATATCTCCCTTTTGCTGGTGGTCTCTCAAAAAGTGATGCCGGATGTCAATGTGCTTTGTGCGGCTGTGCTCAACAGGATTTTCCGCTATTCGGATAGCACTCTCATTGTCACATAGGAGTGGGACTTTGCTCAGATTGTAGCCAAAGTCCCTGAGGGTTTGCCTCATCCAAAGTAGTTGCGCACAACACTGTCCTGCGGCAACGTACTCGGCCTCAGCGGTGGATAGGGCAACGGAGGTTTGTTTCTTAGAGTTCCATGACACTAGGGACCTTCCTAAGAATTGGCACGTCCCCGATGTACTCTTTCTATCGACATTACATCCAGCATAGTCGGAATCTGAGTACCCAATCAAGTCAAAGTTAGACCCCTTTGGATACCAGATCCCGAAGCAAGGCGTAGCGACTAAATATCGAAGAATTCGCTTCACAGCCACTAAGTGACACTCCTTCGGATCAGATTGAAATCTAGCACACATGCATACGCTAAGCATAATATCCGGTCTACTAGCACATAAATAAAGCAAAGAACCTATCATGGACCGGTATGCTTTTTGATCAACGGACTTACCTCCTTTGTTGAGGTCGGTGTGCCCGTCGGTTCCCATCGGAGTCTTTGCGGGCTTGGCGTCCTTCATCCCAAACCGCTTTAGCAGATCTTGCGTGTACTTCGTTTGGGAGATGAAGGTGCCGTCCTTGAGTTGCTTCACTTGGAACCCAAGGAAGTAGTTCAACTCGCCCATCATCAACATCTCGAATTTCTGCGTCATCACCCTGCTAAACTCTTCACAAGACTTTTGATTAGTAGAACCAAATATTATGTCATCGACATAAATTTGGCATACAAACAAATCACCATCACATGTCTTAGTGAAAAGAGTTGGATCGGCTTTCCCAACCTTGAAAGCATTAGCAATTAAGAAATCTCTAAGGCATTCATACCATGCTCTTGGGGCTTGTTTAAGTCCATAGAGCGCCTTAGAGAGCTTACACACGTGGTCGGGGTACCGCTCATCCTCGAAGCCAGGGGGTTGCTCCACGTACACCTCCTCCTTTATTGGCCCGTTGAGGAAAGCGCTCTTCACATCCATTTGGAACAACCTGAAAGAATGGTGAGCAGCATATGCTAGCAAGATACGAATTGATTCTAGCCTAGCCACAGGAGCAAAAGTCTCCTCAAAGTCCAAACCTGCGACTTGGGCATAACCTTTTGCCACAAGTCGAGCCTTGTTCCTTGTCACCACCCCGTGCTCGTCCTATTTGTTGCGGAACACCCACTTGGTTCCCACAACATTTTGCTTGGGACGGGGCACCAGTGTCCAAACTTCATTGCGCTTGAAGTTGTTGAGTTCCTCCTGCATGGCCAATACCCAATCCGGATCTAGCAAGGCCTCCTCTACCCTGAAAGGCTCAATAGAAGAGACAAAGGAGTAATGCTCACAAAAATTAACTAATCGAGATCGAGTAGTTACTCCCTTGCTAATGTCACCCAAAATTTGGTCGACGGGATGATCCCTTTGAATCACCGCTCGAACTTGGGTTGGAGGTGCCGGTTGCGCTTCTTCCTCCATCACGTGATCATCTTGTGCTCCCCCTTGATCACACGCCTCCTTCTGATGAACCTGTTCATCGTCTTGAGTTGGGGGATGCACCGTTGTTGAGGAAGAAGGTTGATCTCGTTCATCTTGTTCCTGTGGCCGCACTTCTCCAATCGCCATGGTTCGTATAGCGGCCGTCGGAACATCTTCTTCATCTACATCATCACAATCAACAACTTGCTCTCTTGGAGAGCCATTAGTCTCATCAAATACAACGTCGCTAGAGACTTCAACCAAACCCGATGATTTGTTGAAGACCCTATACGCCTTTGTATTTGAATCATAACCTAATAAAAACCCTTCTACAGCTTTGGGAGCAAACTTAAAATTTCTACCCTTCTTCACTAGAATGTAGCATTTGCTCCCAAATACACGAAAGTACGATACATTGGGTTTGTTACCGGTTAATAGCTCATACGAAGTCTTCTTGAGGAGGCGGTGAAGGTAGACCCTGTTGATGGCGTGGCAAGCCGTGTTCACGGCTTCCGACCAAAAACACTCGGGGGTCTTGAATTCTCCAAGCATAGTCCTCGCCATATCGATCAGCGTCCTGTTCTTCCTCTCTACCACACCATTTTGCTGTGGTGTGTAGGGAGCGGAGAACTCGTGCTTGATCCCTTCCTCCTCAAGGAACTCCTCCACTTGAAGGTTCTTGAATTCGGACCCGTTGTCGCTTCTTATCTTCTTCACCTTGAGCTCAAACTCATTTTGAGCTCTCCTTAGGAAGCGCTTGAGGGTCCCTTGGGTTTCAGACTTATCCTGCAAAAAGAACACCCAAGTGAAGCGGGAAAAGTCATCAACAATAACTAGACCATACTTACTTCCTCCTATGCTTAGATAGGCGACGGGTCCGAAGAGGTCCATATGCAGCAGCTCCAGAGGTCTTGACGTGGTCATCACATTCTTGCTGTGATGTGCTCCTCCCACTTGTTTACCTGCTTGACAAGCTGCACAAGGTCTATCTTTTTCGAAATAAACATTGGTTAGACCTATCACGTGTTCTCCCTTTAGAAGCTTGTGGAGGTTCTTCATCCCCACATGTGCTAAGCGGCGATGCCACAGCCAGCCCATGCAAGTCTTAGCCATTAAGCATGCATCTAGACCGGCCTCTTCTTTTGCAAAATCAACTAAGTAAAGCTTGCCGTCTAGTACACCCTTAAAGGCTAGTGAACCATCACTTCTTCTAATGACAGACACATCTACATTTGTAAAAAGACAATTATATCCCATATTGCATAGTTGACTAACAGATAGCAAATTGTAACCAAGAGACTCAACTAAAAACACATTGGAGATTGAGTGCTCATTAGAAATTGCAATTTTACCTAACCCTTTTACCTTGCCTTGATTCCCATCACCGAATATAATTGAATCTTGGGAATCCTTATTTTTGACGTAGGAGGTGAACATCTTCTTCTCCCCCGTCATATGGTTTGTGCATCCGCTGTCGATAATCCAGCTTGAACCCCCGGATGCATAAACCTGCAAGGCAAATTTAGGCTTGGGTCTTAGGTACCCAACTCATGTTGGGTCCTGCAAGGTTAGCACAAATATCCTTAGGGACCCAAATGCAAGTTTTGTCTCCCTTGCATTTTGCCCCTAACTTCCTAGCAATTATTTTCCTATCCTTTCTACAAATAGCAAAGGAAGCATTTAAAGCACAATAAATTGTAGAAGGTTCATTCACTACTTTCCTAGGAGCATGAATAACATTCTTTCTAGGCACATGATGAATAGTATTTCTCCTAGACATATTTCTACCATGCATATAGGAAGAACTAGAAGCAAACATGGCATGAGAGTCAAAATCATCATAAGCATTATAACTCCTATAAGCATTTCTAGTTTGTCTCTTATCATGGTACAAGAAGGCATGGTTCTTTTTAGCACTACTAGCCATAGGGGCCTTCCCTTTCTCCTTGACGAAGATGGGAGCCTTATGGCTTGTTAAGTTCTTGGCTTCCCCCTTGAAGCCAAGCCCATCCTTAATTGAGGGATGTCTTCCAATTGTGTAGGCATCCCTTGCAAATTTTAACTTATCAAATTCACTTTTGCTAGTCTTAAGTTGGGCATTAAGACTAGCCAATTCATCATTTAGTTTGGAAATTGAAACTAAGTGTTCACAACAAGCATTAATATCAACATCCTTACACCTAGTGCAAATTTCAACATGTTCAACACAAGAGTTAGATTTACTCGCTACTTCTAGTTTAGCATTTAAATCATTAATTTCACCTTTTAAAGAAGAAATGGTTTCATTACAAGTAGAAAGTTCATAAGAAAGCATTCCATTTCTTTTAACCTCTAGAGCAAGTGAATTTTGTGCACTAACAAATTTATCATGTTCTTCATATAAAAGATCTTCTTGTTTCTCTAAGATTCTATCCTTTTCATTCAAGGCATCAATCAATTCATTAATCTTAGCTATCTTAGTTCTATCCAATCCCTTGAATAGACTAGAGTAATCTATTTCATCCTCACTAGACTCATCATCACTAGAAGAATCATAAGCATTACGAGTGATTACCTTCTTCTCCCTTGCCATGAGGCAAGTGTGATGCTCGTTTGGGAAGAGGGCCGATTTGTTGAAGGCAGTGGTGGCAAGTCCTTCGTCGTCGGAGTCGGACGAAGAGCAATCCGAATCCCACTCCTTTCCAAGGTGTGCCTCGCCTTTGGCCTTCTTGTAAATCTTCTTGTTCTCTCTCTTCCCATTTTTCCGTTGCTCCTGGTCACTATCATTTTCGGGACAGTTAGCAATAAAATGACCAACCTTACCACATTTGAAGCATGAGCGCTTCCCCTTTGTCTTGGTCTTCCTTGGTTGCCCCTTGCGACCATTTAGCGCCGTCTTGAATCTTTTGATGATGAGAGCCATCTCTTCATCATTGAGCCCGACCGCCTCAACTTGCGCCACCTTGCTGGGTAGCGGCTCCTTGCTCCTTGTTGCCTTGAGAGCAATGGGTTGAGGCTCGTGGAGTGGACCGTTCAACGCGTCGTCGACGTATCTCGCCTCCTTGATCATCATCCGCCCACTTACGAATTTTCCGAGTACCTCCTCGGGCGTCATCATCGTGTACCTGGGATTCTCACGAATATTGTTCACGAGATGAGGATCAAGAATGGTAAAGGACCTTAGCATTAGGCGGACGACGTCGTGGTCCGTCCATCGTGTGCTTCCGTAGCTCCTTATTTTGTTGATGAGGGTCTTGAGCCGGTTGTACGTTTGGGTTGGCTCCTCTCCCCTTATCATGGCGAATCGTCCAAGCTCGCCCTCCACCAACTCCATTTTGGTGAGCATGGTGATGTCATTCCCCTCGTGAGAGATCTTGAGGGTGTCCCATATTTGCTTGGCATTGTCCAAGCCGCTCACTTTGTTGTACTCTTCCCTGCACAAGGATGCTAAGAGAACAGTAGTAGCTTGTGCATTTCTATGGATTTGTTCATTTATGAGCATAGAGTTATCCGAGCTATCAAACTTCATTCCATTCTCTACAATCTCCCAAATGCTTGGATGGAGAGAGAATAAGTGACTATGCATTTTGTGACTCCAAAATCCGTAGTCCTCCCCATCGAAGTGTGGAGGTTTGCCAAGAGGAATGGAAAGCAAATGCGAATTCGAACTATGTTGAATACGAGAATAATCAAATGAAAAGTTCGAATTGACCGTCTTTTTGTAGTCGATGTCGTCGTCCTTTTGGGAAGAGGAAGATTCGTCGCTGTCGTAGTAGACGATCTCCTTGATGCGTCTTGTCTTCTTCTTCTTCCCTTCTTTGCGTCTGTGCCCCGAGCCCGAGTCGGTAGTCTTGTCATCCTTTGGCTCATTGACGAAGGACTCCTTCTCCTTGTCGTTGATCACGATTCCCTTCCCCTTAGGATCCATCTCTTTGGGCGGTTAGTCCCTTTCTTGAAGAGAACGGCTCTGATACCAATTGAGAGCACCTAGAGGGGGGGGGGGTGAATAGGTGATCCTGTAAAACTTTAAACTTAAGCCACAGAACTTGGTTAAGTGTTAGCACAGATAATGCCAAGTGGCTAGAGAGGAGTCTCAACAAAACACAATAACCACAGAAAATAAATCACAGAGATGGCACAGTGGTTTATCCCGTGGTTCGGCCAAGACCAACGCTTGCCTACTCCACGTTGTGGCGTCCCAACGGACGAGGGTTGCAATCAACCCCTCTCAAGCGGTCCAAAGACCCACTTGAATACCACAGTGTTTTGCTTTCTTTTCTTTATCCCGTTTGCAAGGAATCTCCACAAATTGGAGTCTCTTGCCCTTACAAGTATATGATCACAAAGAAGCACAGAGTAAGGGAGGGAAGCAACACACACAAATCCACAGCGAAATGCGCACACACACGGCCAAGAATCGAGCTCAAAAGACTATCTCAAAGTTCTCACTAGAACGGAGCTCGAATCACTTAGAATCACAAACGAATGCGCAAAGACTGAGTGTGGATGATCAAGAATGCTCTAAGGTTGCTTGGATATCTCCTCCATGCGCCTAGGGGCCCCTTTTATAGCCCCAAGGCAGCTAGGAGCCGTTGAGAGTAAATCTGGAAGGCCAATCTTGCCTTCTGTCGTCGGGGGCACCGGACAGTCCGGTGCACACCGGACACTGTCCGGTGCCCGATTTCTTTCCAAAAATGGCGCTGCCGACCGTTGCAGACCGTTGCAGATCTGGGAGCCGTTGGCGCACCGGACATGTCCGGTGCACACCGGATAGTCCGGTGCCGTCTTCTACCCGTTGGCTCGGCCACGTGTCCCGCGCAGATTGCGCGGCCGACCGTTGGCCCGGTCGACCGTTGGCTCACCGGACAGTCCGGTGCACACCGGACAGTCCGGTGAATTTTAGCCGTACGCTGTCGGCGAATTCCCGAGAGCGGCTACTTCACGCCGAGCCAGCCTGGCGCACCGGACACTGTCCGGTGCACACCGGACAGTCCGGTGTGCCAGACCGAGCTGAGTCTTGGCTGTACACAACCAAGTCTTTTGCACCTTTCTTCTTTTCTTCTTCTTTCTGTTTCTAACACTTAGACAAGTATATTAGTACACAAAACCAATGTACTAAGGCTAAGAAACATACCTTTACTTCATGATTTGCACTTTGTTCATCCATGGACATAAATTCACATTTAAGCACTTGTGTTGGCACTCAATCACCAAAATGCTTAGAAATGGCCCAAGGGCACATTTCCCTTTCAATATCATCAAGATCAACTTGCTCTCTTAGAGAGCCATTAGTCTCATCAAATACAACATCGCTAGAGACTTCAACTAATCCTGATGATTTGTTGAAGACCCTATACGCCTTTGTATTTGAGTCATATCCTAGTAAAAACCCTTCAACGGCCTTGGGAGCAAATTTTGAATGTCTACCTTTCTTCACCAGAATATAGCATTTGCTCCCAAATACATGGAAATAAGAAACATTGGGTTTGTTACCAGTAAGGAGTTTGTAGGAAGTCTTCTTGAGCAGACGGTGCAGATAGAGCCGGTTTATGGCATGGCATGCTGTGTTCACAGCTTCCGACCAAAACCGCTCAGGCGTCTTGTACTCTCCAAGCATCGTTCACGCCATGTCGATTAGCGTCCTGTTCTTCCTCTCTACCACACCATTTTGCTGTGGTGTGTAGGGAGCGGAGAACTCGTGCTTGATTCCTTCATCCTCAAGATATTCTTCAACCTGGAGATTCTTGAACTCTGACCCATTGTCGCTCCTTATCTTCTTCACCTTTAGCTCAAACTCATTTTGAGCTCTTCTTAAGAAGCGTTTTAGAGTTCTTTGGGTTTTGGATTTGTTCTGCAAAAAGAATACCCAAGTGAAGCGGGAAAAATCATCAACTATAACAAGACCATACTTACCTCCCCCGATGCTGAGATAGGCAACAGGGCCGAATAGATCCATGTGTAGGAGTTCCAATGGTCTTGATGTCGTCATCACATTCTTGCTATGATGAGTGCTTCCTACCTATTTCCCTGCTTGGCACGCTGCACAAGGTCTGTCTTTCTCAAAACGGACATCGGTTAGTCCTAACACATGATCTCCCTTTAGAAGTTTATGAAGGTTCTTCATCCCAACATGTGCTAGATGGTGATGCCAAAGCCAGCCCATATTAGTCTTAGTGATTAAGCATGCATCTAGATCGGCATTCTCCTTTGAGAAATCAACTAAATAGAGCTTGCCGTCTAATACACCCTTAAAAGCCAATGAATCATCACTCCTTCTAAAGATAGATACATCAATATTTGTAAATAAACAATTGTAGCCCATATGACACAATTGACTTACAGACAATAAATTATACCCGAGCGACTCTACTAAAAACACATTTGATATTGAGTGCTCGGTCGTGATGGCTATCTTGCCTAATCCTTTAACCTTGCCTTGGTTTCCATCTCCAAAGATAATAGTATCCTGGGAATCCCTGTTCTTGACATAGGAGGTGAACATTTTCTTCTCCCCCGTCATGTGGTTTGTGCATCCACTGTCGATAATCCAGCTTGAGCCCCCGGATGCATAAACCTGCAAGGTAATTAAGATTGGGTTTTAGGTACCCAACTCTTGTTGGGTCCTACAAGGTTAGTTACAATAACTTTTGGAACCTAAATGCAAGTCTTGTCTCCCTTGCATTTAGATCCCAATTTTCTAGCAACTACTTTGGCATTCTTGCATAACAATACAAAAGAAGCATTACACATTTGATACATAGCAGTTGAACCAGTGTAAACTTTCCTAGGTGCACGAGAAACAGTATGATTGCGCCTAGGCCTACTCCTATCATGAACATATGTGGTACTAGAAGCAAACATAGCATGTGAATCATGATAAGTAGGTAAAGCAGCATGATTATAACATTTATCATGATGAGAAACTTTCTTGACATGAGCATAAAGATAAGCATGGTTCTTTTGATCATGTGAAGAACTACTAGCCATAGGAGCCTTCCCTTTCTCCTTGTTGAGAACAGAAGTGCTTTGGCTTGCTAGGTTCTTGGTTTCCTTTCGAAAACCAAGTCCATCCTTAATTGAGGGGTGTCTACCAACAGTGTAGGCATCCCTAGCAAATTTAAGTTTCTCATAATTATCCATGCAAGTCTTAAGTTGAGCATTAAGAATTACAACATCATTGTTTAACTTAGCAATAGTAGAGGCATGTTCATTACAAGCATCAACATCAAAGTCTTTACATCTATTGCAAATAACAACATGCTCTACACATGAACTAGTTTCATTTACTTTCTCTAGCTTAGCATTCAAATCATTATTTAAATTCTTTAAGCTAGAAATAGATTCATGACAGGTAGACAATTCGGACAACAGTTCATTTTTCTTAATTTCTATAGCAAGAGATTTTTGAACACTAACAAACTTATCATGTTCCTCATAGAGTATATCTTCTTGCTTTTCTAAAAGTCTATATTTTTCATTAAGAGCATCAATTAGTTCATTTATCTTATCTACCTTAGATCTATCTAGTCCTTTAAATAAATCACTATAATCTATCTCATCATTGGAAGATTCCTCATCGCTAGAAGAAGAATACTTAGGAGTATCTCGAATACGTTCCTTCTTCTCCTTCTCCATAATGCACGTGTGTCATTCGTTGGGGAAGAGCGAAGATTTGTTGAAGGCCGAGGCAGCTAGTCCTTCATCTTCAGAGTCGGATGAGGAACAGTCGGAGTCCCATTCCTTCCCGATGTGTGCTTCGCCTTTGGCCTTCCTGTAGTTTTTCTTCTTTTCCCTCTTCCCATGCTTCTCTTGTGCCTGGTCATTATCGTTATTGGGGCATTGAGCTATAAAATGACCAGTCTTACCGCATTTGAAGTAGGAGCGTTTTCCCCATGACTTGTTCTTGTTTGAGTACTCCTTGCGTCCTTTTAGTGCGGTCTTAAAGCGCTTGATGATGAGCGCCATCTCATCCTCATTGAGCCTGGCAGCCTCCACTTATGCTACCTTGCTAGGTAGCGCCTCCCTGCTGCTAGTTGCTTTGAGAGCAACGAGCTGCGGCTCGTAGACGGGAAGTGGAACATTCAAGGCGTCATCCACATATCTTGCCTCTTTTACCATCATACGCCCACTTACGAATTTCCAAGGATTTTCTCGAGCGTCATCTTGGTGTACCTGGGGTTTTCACGAATAAGATTTATAAGATGGGGGTCAATAACCATAAATGACCTGAGCATGAGTCGGATGACGTCATGATCCGTCCATCTTGTACTCCCGTAGCTTCGAATTTATTGACCAGGGTCTTGAGCCTGATGTAGGTCTGTGTTGGATCCTCTCCCCTGATCATCACGAACCTCCCCAGCTCGCCTTCCACCAGTTCCATCTTGGTAATCATGGTGGCGTCATTACCCTCGTGAGATATTTTGAGGGTGTCCTAGATCTATTTGGCGTTGTCCAAGCCGCTGACTTTGTTATATTCATCCTTGCATAGAGATGCTAGCAAAATAGTAGTGGCTTGGGCATTTTTATGAATTTGTTCATTGATAAGCACAGGGTTATCAATACTATCAAAGTGCATTCCATTTTCCACAATTTCTCAAATGCTAGGATGGAGAGAAAATAGGTGACTACGCATTTTATGGCTCCAAAATGAGTAATCCTCTCCATCGAAGTGTGGGGGTTTTCCAAGTGGAATATAAAGTAAATGGGCATTTGAATTGTATGGAATGTGGGAATAATCAAAGGAGTATTTTTGATTAACCGTTTTCCTTTTAGATGAGGAGTCATCGTCGTCGTCATCTGTCACACCCGGTTTTTAGAAGGCAAACCGAATGCGAACCATGTACGTGCCAGGATCAGTTATTCACGTACACAGCAGTTACATAACATGGACATCATCACACAGTGCTCAAATAGTATTAAAAGGGGAAATAATAGTCGATTACATCATACGTCTGAGACGTCCATATAGTTCTTACAATAAATCAAAGTGCGAAAACGAAACGTAGATAACGCGGCCTTCACAGGCAGCCGACTGGGGGTTGCCGCTAACCCACACCTAGAACTCGTCGTAGTCTTGGAACTCCTGGAAGTCTCCTTCCACAGCTTCATCTTCTCCTGAGCAGTGGTTGCAATGCTGACAACCTGGGGGGGGGGGGTTTGGTGTGTAGAGCAAGGGTGAGTACACATCAACATACTCAGCAAGCATCCCGTTTGGCTGTAGTGGACTAGCTTTATGTGGGGATAAGTCAAGCAGTTGCTTTTAGTTGGTCAGGTTATTACTTACTAGTAGAGAGCCAGGTTTTAACATTAACCCAAGTTATTAGCCCAATGTATCCTTTCCAAACGGAAAGAATACCACTTACCAATACCATAATCATAATCAGAACCATCAATCTCATTGCCACCTGTACCAAAGTATCTCTGATCAAGTATCACTAATCTCTGGAGCTCCCTTGGCCGCTCATAACCGTGAGCACGGCTGATATATCAGTTTCATAACACTCTGCAGAGGTTGTGCACTTTACCCATAAGCCGTGATTCCCTCTCTAGCCCGGGCTTGCAAGACCCTTATTCACTCCCAAGGTGAATGGCTAGGGATTCACTACGAAGCCTTTACAAAGATTCCCCGGGGCTGTAGCCACCCGTTAGGTTTCCTAAATGTACCGCACTCCTCCCCAAGGGACAAATCAACCTTGGCAGAGCGAGCCGCATACACCGAGCCCCATTGACGGCACGACGGCTAAGCGATCTACACCCCGGTTCCTCCAATTATTCAGCTAAGGGCGTCCCATTCCACCCTCATGGTTGCACTGTTTTCCCGGGCGGTCATCCATTGAACAGGTCCTTACGGAGAGGCACTCGAGAAACCGCTCGAGTCCCCTTGAAGGTCACAAATATGATCATAAATAAGAAGGGAAAACAGCGTATCATAGATAATCACATCATGTTCATTGATTAGAGTTGAGCAATAGCATCAGACTAAGCAGTAATAATCCGACCCAAATAGGTAAACAAGGACATGGATAACAAAAGCTAGTCAATCCTTAGGTATAAATGTGTAATGCGGGAGGTGAATTAAAGAATGCATAGGACAGAGATAGGTCAAAGGACACTTGCCTCCACCAACCGACTGCTGCTCAGGGGCTTCTCCTGCGAATTCCTCGGGCTCTTCGACCGGATCGTTCTCTATGCGATTGCAAGCATACATACATTCATCCATTCAAATTGGGAAACAAACAGTACATCATACAAGGGAACAAATAAAGTAAATATGCATCAAGTATGACATTCGATATCGCATTCATTATGATTAGAAAGAAACGGGAAAGGGTCTCGCAGGGGGGGTTAAAGCTTATGCACTAATGATTAGTTACAATTGGTTCTTAACAAAAGAATTCTGTTATATGCACTAATGGAAACTTAGTCATTTTTAGTTGATCAACATTGAACGAGATAAACAATTAACTATATATGAAATAACTAGCGTAACGAAATTCTAAATCAAGTTTCCTATTTCAATAACATGAACAATGATTAGCCTGCCTAAAATAAAATAAATAACAATGATAACAGAAAGTAAAATAAATAACTTGGGTTTCTCGAGTGCCGAGCTGGGCGGGGGCGGCCGAGTAGGGGCGCGCAGGGGCTGCCGAGCTGAGCGGCTGGGGGCGGCCGGGCCGGGCGGCTGGGCGCGGAGCAGGGGCGGCCGAGCGGCGGTTGGGCCGGCCAGGGGGCGGCCGAGCGGCAGGGGGAGAGGAGGGGAGAGGGGAGAGGGAGGGAGGAGGGGGGGCTCACCGGGGACGGGGACGGGCGAGCGACGGCGGCGGCTGTTGGGCCGGCGGCAGGGGGCGGCCGAGCTAGGGCAGGGGGGCGGCGGCGGCTAGAGGGAATGGGGGAGGGGGAGGGAGAGAGAGAGGGGTTGGGGGAAAAAGGAGGGGGCGGCTGGGCCACTTGGGCCCAAAAGGGGGGCGCGCGGGGGCGGCTGGGCCGGCTGGGGGCGGCTGGGCCGGCCAGGAGCAGCCCACGGCGCGGGAGAGAGAGAAGGGAGGAGAGAGAGAAAGAAAAAGAAAAAGAAAGAAAAGGTTTCTCTCATTTTCGAAATCCGATCTTCCTAGATGAATGCACTTGCACTTTCAAGCAGTCAAAGAATGCATAGTTCGGCATGGTGCATCAAACAACATAAAGCAATTTTAGGGTTTTTCTTTACACGGGAGTTCCAAACCGAATCCCGCTAACTTTGGAAAAGATCAAGGTCTAGCGAGGGGAAAAAGAAAAAGAAAAGGTAACGCCCGAATTTGGCGAGTGAAGAAAAGAAAAAAATTCAACTGCAAAATTCGGGGCGTTACATCATCCCTTGGTGAAGAAGAGGAGGCATCGCTGTCGTAGTAGATAATCTTCTTGATGCGCCTCTTCTTCTTCTCGTCCCTCTTCTTGTGACTTGAGCCTGAGTCAGTGGGCTTGTCGTCTCTTGGCTCGTTGAAGAGGGACTCCTCCTTGTCGTTGATTACCATTTACTTGCCCTTAGGATCCATCTCTTCGGGCGGTTAGTCCCTTAGATGAAGAGTACGACTCCGATACCAATTGAGAGCACCTAGAGGGGGGGTGTGAATAGGTGATCCTGTGAAATTCAACACTAAATAGCCAACACTTGGTTATGAAATGTTAGTGCAATTAAAACCAAGTTGCCAAAGTGTGAACTTTAGAAGAAAACCAATCACAAAGAAGATGGACACAAGACACAATGATTTATCCCATGGTTCGGCCAATGCCTACTCCACGTTGTGGTGACCTCCTTCGGTCAAGGATTGCACTCAATCCCTCTTAAGTGATCCAATGATCAGCTTTGAGTACCATGGTTATCTTCCTTAGTAGTCTTTTCCCGTTTGCGAAGAATCTCCACAAGTTGGAGCCTCTCGCCCTTACAATGTTTGATCACAAGAGAGGCACAAGAGTAAGGGAGGGAAAGCAAAACACTCAAGACTCAATTCACAGCACACACGCACACAAGCCAAGACTTGAGCTCAAAACACGACACAAAGAGTTCACAACTCAAACAGAGCTCAAATCTCTAACACAACGATCCAAATGCGTGGAGGCAGAGTCTAGGTGTCTTAGGATGTTCAGAGAATGCTTGGTGTACTGCTCTAGGCGCCTAGGGGTCTCTTATATAGCCCCAAGGTAGCTAGGAGCCGTTGGAGATCCAATTGGAAGGCAATTCTTGCCTTCTGTCGGGTGGCGCACCAGACAGTCTGGTGCACCACCAGACATGAACAGTAGCAGTCCGGTGCCCGATCTCCTTCCTTATCGGGCAAAGCCGACTGTCGGTGTTTGGGACCCGACCACGCACCCGGGGTTACCCCTCGAGGTGCTTTTGGGTAGGACGGTGTTGCTGATTGTAGCTCGATGGTTCGTGCTAGGCGCACGAGAGACGATAGACAATTTTCTATAGGTTTGAGCCGCTTGGAGAGGCATAATACCCTACTTCCTGGTGTGGATCTTTATGTGGTGGGTTACAGAGGAATTCTCTAGCATGAAGGATGCTAGAGGATGGAGCATATGTCTGATGAAATGACCTCCTTTTGATGGGGTGCCCCCTAGGCCTTATATATCCGACCGTGGGGCACTTACATGCGTGTACGATAATGATTTATGCCTAAGTAATAGTGAACCGACCGAACTTATCCTCCTACAATCTTGCCGACTTATTCTCACTTAGTTCCAATGTTCAAGGTAATTTTGCGGGGGAATCGGATCAGAGCTGTGGATAACACTCATAACCCTGCAAACCGCCTTGGCTCATGTTTGCTCATTCCCTGTGTCAGCCTGTTCTACCGGTGGTTCTCCCCTGGCCCACGAAGGGATGACCTTGCGAAACAATAGGCCCAAGGCCTTTTGCGAGGCCTTCCAGCCTTCTAGTGGACCCGGAGGATATCTGTCCCCCACAAGCCCCCAATCTTTGAGTTGATTTTGAAATAATCGGCCCAAAGATTCTAGGTCCAGCTTGAGGTTTTGATTTTCATTTTGGCAATGGGCACTTCGAGGATGTGCCTGTTGAATGTTGCTTCTGAACTCTGAATGACTCAGTAAAAAAACAATCTTCTGTTGTCCTCCTTTGGTACATTGAACGATCTTCGTTTCATGCCTCAGAAATCGGCACTCTGTCATCAGCTTATGCTTTAGAGATTAGCATTCTGTCCTTTGGAGTTAAGGATTCATTAGGTGCACCGGAGGTGCACCTAATGGGTGTAGCCCCTAATCTTTGAGTGGATTGCTGAAAATAATCCACTCAAAGATCTTCATCTCATGCTTTTAGGGATCCACATTTTATCTTCGTCTCATGCTTTAGAAATCAGCATTTTGTTTTCGTCTCATGCTTTAGAAATCAGCATTTTATCTTCTTCTCATGCTTTAGAAATCAACACTTTGTCTTTGTCTTATGCTTTTAGAACTCAGCATTTTATTCTCGTCTCATGCTTTAGAAATCAGCATTTTTTCTTCTTTTCATGCTTTAGAAATCAACATTTTGTCTTCGTCTCATGCTTTAGAACTCAGCATTTTTGCTTCCTCCATGCTCTTGTGAATTCAAACAATGCGGTCTGCCCATGCCCTGTTAGGTTTGAAATTTATTTGATCAGTGACGGATTGGACGTCTGGTAGATGGCTCTCGGCTGATCTTCACCTTGCTCTGTGCTTCAATGCTTCTGCTGACTAGACTTGTAGTTCAGTAGCTATATTTGGATTTCCTTTGATCTCTGCCGATATCTTCCTTCTGCCTCAATACATTCATTGTGTATACTGTATGGATGTGACTTGTTTATAAAATCTATTGAAAATTCCTAGCCGTCCACCCCCAATGGGTGTGACCAAGGAACATCTTGGTATGCAAAGCGTTTAGCACACTGTCCTGGAGTAGTAACTTGACGTGACTGCAGGGCATAATCATATCGCTTGGGCAGTTGACCTTAGTCCAAATGGTGTCGTGTTACGCGAAGCGGTGTCTGTTGCCTGACTCGTTTTCAGGCGGCTTGAATTGCTTATTGAATGTTTGCGACTGTTCAGAGGGTGTGGAAGGAAGTGGACGGTCACTTCTGCCCTCTATAAATAGCCTTCTTGCAACGTTGTTCTCTTCACCTTCCTTCGATCATCTGTTTCTTCTTTCCTGACTCCTTCTCCTCTGTTCGATCATGGGCAAGGACAAAAAGGGCCAAGGTTCGCCGCATCGCTCCAGCGACAAGCGGAAGCGCGAGCCGAGTCCTCCCTCAGAGGACTTTGGTGATTCTGAGTACTTGGGGGAGGAGTTTTCCTCTGAGTCCGAGGGGTTGCCGAAGTATGCTTCCCCTCGGTGTCGTCTGATGACTCAGACGATTCCTAGGGGATAGCTGCTGAGGTGTGGACGTACATCCGGTCCGTCGATCGTGCCAGGCTCAAGGGCTCGGAGGAGTCGGAGGTCTCCTTGGACGAGGAGAACTCTTCTGACTCGTCCGAGGAAGGAAGCGGCGGCGACGGCGACGACGAAGGTGACGGCAGAGGCGGCGACAGCAGTGGTGGCGGCGGCGGCGATGGCGGCAGCGACAGCGATAAGGGCAGCGGCGACGGCGGCAGGAGCGGTAGCAGCAGCAACAAGGCCAGTGGCAAAGCGCCATTGGCTTAAATATTAGTATAGGTAATTAGTGCTAGTGGTAGTAGTAGTAGAATAATGTAGTAGTAGTTAGTAGTATAGTGTAGCGTAAGTAGCGTAGTAATGTAGTGTAGGGTAATGTAATGTAGGGAAAAATGAAAAGAAAGATTGACTCATAATGAGTCAGTCTTTAAGTTTGTGTAACTTCCCTCTGCTAATGAAGAACCTCGGTTGCTTTTACTGCTCTTTCTGTGTACATATTTTGATAGTTTGTCTTTGGGTCTACTGCTGTCGGCGTTTTTAGAAATGATTGCTGACCAATAGCTGATGACATCGGCGTTTTAGAGGTAACAGCCGAGTCATGTTCAATTCCACCAGTGTTTTGGAGGTAATTATCGGGTTATAGCTGATGTTATCGGTGTTTTAGAGGTAATCACCGAATGATATTTGACACTGCCGGTGTTTTAGAGGTAACGTCAAGTGGTGCTTGACACTGCCGGTGTTTTAGAGGTAACGTTGAGTGGTGCTTGACACTACCGGCGTGTTAGAGGTAACGCCGAGTGGTGCTCGACACTGCCGGCGTTTTAGAGGTAACGCCGAGTGGTGTCTGACACTGCCGACGTTTTTAGAGGTAACACCGAGTGATGCCTGAAGTTTTAGTTTCCCGAGTGATGACTTGGCACTTTTTAGAAATAGCACTTCACCCGAGAAAACCCCATTTATAGTCGCGTCGACGTGCGTTTTGATTTCCGTGCCCTAATTTCACTTTTTCGCCTTGAAACACTCTCTACTTCCCTGAGATCTTGCTCCCGTTCGTTCCGCCAGCAAGATTGCGATGGAGCCGAAACGGAAGAGGCAAAGTTCCGCCGCGACGATCATTCCTCCCATCGACCGCAACAGTCAGTTGCCATTCATGGGTAACCACATGTCTGTTGTTTCAGAATCCAATCTTTTCCATCTTGTTGACATTGTGGTTCTACTTCCAAAAGAGCTCTGCTCTTGGCGGATTTGCCGTGGGGTCACTGTTCCGACATAGGACACCCATGACTTCGTCATCTACGTTCCTTTTCTTATCCGCGGCCTTGCTCTTCCCGTTTCTCTCTTCTTCTGTGGCCTCCTTGATTTCTATGATCTGAATTTGACCCATTTGAACCCTAATTCTATCCTGCAAATTAACATCTTTGTGCATCTGTGTGAGGCCTACCTCAGGGTTCTCCCCCATTTTGGCCTTTGGAAGTATTTGTATCATTTCCAGCCCGGGATGGCTAGGGGGCAGCACTAGCTCGTCGGTGGTGCTAGTCTGGAGATGCGTCGTGGGAGGAAGATAGAGTACCTTGATATCCCCCTCAAGGACAGCATCAAAGGGTGGCGCCTCGAGTGGTTTATTGTGGAAAATCACTGCGAGTCCCTCCCCCTCAGTCGGGGAGGCAACCAGATGTTCGTACTCCGAGCTAGGTTGAGTCTCCGACTCCTTTAGAGGTTGCAGAGGCTAGAGTCCTGCTTGCTGAGATTTTCTTGCTGAAGGATAGAGGTCTGACTGCTGATGCTGTGGTTGTCGATTTTGTCTTCAAGAATATCCAGCCTTTGAAGGACAGGGCGTATCCTGCTTATCTGTATAGTGGCATCAACGATTCTACCCGAGTAACGAACAGGAGAATCCCTACTGCAGATCTGATGAGTCGATTAGATATGATCCTAAGGGGCAGAGTTTCTAACGCTGGTGCTCCTATTGCCTATTCTGCCTGGAACCTGCCACCACATAGGCCATTTTCTGAGTTTCTGTCCAACCCTCCCGCTCGTGATGGTAGCCTAGGTCTTAGAGTGCGACCCTCTTCTGAGGACATTGAAGCTCTAATTGCCCCACTCCGGAGTCTCCTAGAGAATGAGAGGCAGATTCATTTTGAAATGCCAACCAGCACTGACGATGCATAAATGGACGCTGTACTTAGCTTGCTGGTTGGGAAGTCGTCTGACTCCACCCTCGCCGAGCCAATGGCTATCACAGATGGGCAAGAACTTAGTGAAGTGGTGAAAGCCCGGAAACCCGAAGGTGCTCGACCAAAACGTCCGCGCCGAGTGAGCCAACCGACTGCACCCGTTGAAGAAAAAAGGAAGAAAAGGCGGCTTCGACGACTGTCGAACTTGGACCAGGGCGTGGGTCCTTCTGCTCTGGTTCTAGATGAGACACCGACGGAGGCCCTTCCTAAAGTTGACGCCAAGGATCGTGATTGTGCACTAGTCGCTGCTTTCATATTTGATGAAGATGAGGAGGAAGAAGAGGAAGAAGTCCCGCTGATCCGAAAGAATAGCAGGCACTATAGAGGTAGTGAGGGGGGGAAGTGATATTCCTTCTCTAGCCCTGTCAGCCCTTGTTAGCCTTCAGAGACTATCAATGTCGGATTTTGATCAAGCACTTGAGGACGTCATCCCCGAGGACATGCTGTCAGAGCCAACTGCCGATGATGTGATGGCTATTTGCTCAGAGGTTCCAGGCGATGGATTGGAGGTATCCCAAGCGGTATCTCGCACATCGTCGACTTTGGAAGGCAGTCTTCGATGTCAAGATGCTAGTCCGAATCACCTGACTCCCATGGAGGTTGCAGAAGAGCTCTCAGCCGTAGAGGTGGCTACTGCGGAAGACCCAGCCCCCGAGGGTGGTGCTGGCGGTTACCCAGCCCCTGAGCATGTTGTCGGTAGTGATCCGGCTCTGGTGGGTAGCGCGAGCTGCAACCCAGCCCTCGAGAGTGTTTAGGTGGGCTCTCCTTCCCATACTTCCGTGGATGTCCATGTCAGGTCGTCCCCACCTCGGTTCGACAGGGCGACGACAGTGCATGCTTCCACGGCTTTGAACAAACAAGTCGCCTTAGAGGTCAGCGATCCAGATGTGAGAAACCTGCTATCTGCTGGTGGGGCTAAGATTGCCCCTGATAATGCCCTTCAAATTGTTCCTGCTGATCTTCCCTCGTCAAGCCATGATGTAGCTTCTTGTGCCTTGGGTCTGCCATCGTTCCTCTCCAATCTTCAGGCGAGTCGTCCTGTTGCCTTATATTGCCCATATTAGTGAATTATCTTCCTTCTGCTCATATGTCTGCAATCGTAGGCTTTGGTTGATGGAATGTCTGCCCAATTGAGGTCGTGCGGTGCCACTGTTCTGGAAGAAGCTCTATCTCTAATGCAATGGAACCCCTTTCTGCTTCAGAAACAGATTGCTGACTTGAAGGCATCAAACGCTGGTTAGCGACCTTGCAGTTTTCTTAGTTGTTTTTATCGATCATCCTTGTTCTTAATTACGCATCCCCTTTCAGCTGCATTGTCAGATATGGCCCAGCGGTGCTCTGATCTTGAAGAAAAGTATTCACGAAGTCGGGCCGAGTTGACCCAACAGTGCTCCGACTTCAAGGAGAAATACTCTCAGAGCCAAGCCGACCTGGTCCAAACTTCTGCTTCGTTGGTCGACGCGCGATCTTTGAATTCTTCCCTCACTTCTCAACTTGACTCTGAAAGGACAACACATGAGGTAAGCTTCCTTGGTTGACTTCGTAGTGCTTACTGTTTACTGGGTGCTGAAAGTTGCTTCTTGTTCGTAGGAGGAGAAACGAGCGCTCGCAGCTTCTCATGATAATCTGGACAGGTTATATCATGATGCCAGCAATTCCTTAAACATCTTGGAGAGGAGCCATCGCTTCACTATGTCAGATCTGGATCATCATCGTCGTGAGCTGCAAGTGTCCTAAGATGAGGTCCTGCGGCTTAAATAGTTGGTGTCAAGCAAGGATTCCATCATCAAAGGTTTGCACACCTCCAAGAAGTTAGTCGCACAGGAGCTAGAGGCCGCTTGACTGGCTACCAAAGTTTCAGAGGACAACTGCGCCATTCTGAAGGCTCAGCGCGACAAGGCTATGGACAAAGCCATTCGCATGGGGCAGATCTTGATGAGGAGGCCTGGCGTAGTGGTTCCTGATGACATTGTTGCCGACGCTAAGGCTGCGCCCGATGCTTCGAGTCATCCTTCCTCTTCCGTTGCTCCTGTGAAGGACATCGCTAAAGGTGTTTCAATGCAGTGATGTCCTGCAAAACATTTGATGTAGTATGAAGTCTATATGTATGTGAGGGTTATGTTAGAACTCGAATATTCTGTGAGCAGGGCGTCAGACAGTGCCCCTAATGTCAACGAGTAAGATGTTCTTTTTTGCTCCTTTAATTGTCTTGCTATTACGGTATAGAAATCACCCTGAACAGTTGCGAAAGTAAGAGTGCCGTGTCGGTTTCAAAGCATTTTCCGACCTAAATCGATCACCTGACTTGTAGGGCATAGTGGTCACCCTAAGGTAGGTGGGTATGAATGTACCGTACCGACTTAAGTCATCGCCGACTTAAGCCGATTGCGTCATTGCACAAAAAAATCTGAAACTTGGTGTGTTTTCTTCTTATGTGCTGCTGCAAAAGAGAAAAATATAAAAAAATATTTGAAAAAAATCACAAAAAAAAGAAAAGCACATAAACAGAAAACGCTAGTGTTCTGTGCACCTCTGTGATTATTTTGCCCCAAGTCTGTTTTCTTGTTGCACCTAGATACTTGTACCTCCTTTCTTGTGCCTTGGTCCAACTGTTCTATTACATTTTCTAGGCCAGCAACTAGGGCGAGTACTTGGAACACTTATTCAACATTGCTATCTGTTACTGACTTGTGTGCCACATATATATATATTTAGTCAGCCTTTCCAGAGCTCCAGCTTTCTCTCGAGTAGAACAAGTACTCCTTTGCAATCACACCCATGCTTGTTGGACAGTCACACCGGTCACCGTTTGCCACCTACAGTGCTGGTAAGAACCTTGTAAGAGCGGGGTAAGACGCTTCATAATTTGTATTCCACCACCACCACCCTGAGAGATAGTTGTAGGGTTCACATTGTTTGTTGCCTTTTTGTCTCTGTTTTGTGCTAACAATGACAGGACCAAAGAACCAAATGGACAAGGAAAAGGGGCTTAAGCTTAACGACGATGAGTGTGTCTCTTAGCTGGAATTGAAGGAGATGATGCACGCGATGACTGAAGCTTTTAAAAAATACCAGGACTCTGCGGCGACATCCTATGAGCAGCTTGATTGACGAGTTGCTGACCTTGTTACACGCATGGACGTACTGGAGGCTCGTCCCCCACCACCAACTCCAGCCCCAGCTCACTCACTTGTGGACGATGACGACGATGACGATGATGTTTATGCACCGTTGCGACAACGCCTCGCATGTAATCGACAAGGTATGGGAGGTAATGGTAGACGTCGTCGTCATAATCCTAAACCAGACCATATGATCCATTTGCTAAGATTAAGTTCTCTATTCCACCGTTTATGGGTTCTTATGATGTTGAAGCTTACTTAGACTGGGAGATGACGGTAGAACAAAATTTTAATTCCCATCTTGTTCCTGAGCAGCATAGGGTTAGACAAGCCACTAGTGAATTTAGAGATTTTGCTATCATTTGGTGGAATGAACTTGTTAACACACGTGCTGCACCACAAACATGGAATGCGTTAAAAGAGGAGATGCGAGCTCGCTTTGTTCCCCCTTCTTATAGACGTGATCTTCGAAAAAATTGCAATGTTTAGATAAGGAGACATGTCGGTACAGGAATACTACCAAGAGCTTCAGAAAGGTATGCTACGATGTGGGGTAGTTGAGGATCCGGAGGATCAAATGGTTAGGTTTTATGGGGGATTGAGGGGGGAGATTTAGGATATTGTTGATTATAAAGAATATCATTCTATACAATGCTTGTTCCATCTTTCTATGTTGGCAGAAAAAGAATTGCAGGGTCGTCAACAGCGGAGGAGCAGCACTTTCGCGCCACGCCAGCCAAGGCGTCATCCTCTTCGGGCGTACGAATGTCCACATCTTCCTCCACCAGCGGCACACGCAGCACCGCACCTTCGGCATCATAGGGACACGACAACAGCAAGTCCTTGGTGCCTTCGGGTGTTGCAGCAAAACCTGCTACGACCACCTCTTCCACAAGCCGCTCCTCCGACATCAAGTGCCACCGCTGCCAGGGACTTGGCCATATTCAGCGAGATTGCCCCAGCAAACGGGCATACATTGCTACTGGTGATGGTGGGTATGTTAGTGCTTCTGATGTTGAAGATGAAGATACTATTGGAGCTAACATTGCAGAGACTTACGATGGTGATGAAGAGGTTCTTGGTACAACAACGACCGAGACCTATAAGGCCTTGATTGTGCAACGAGCTTTGAGTGCCACAGCTAGTGATGACGACAACAGACAGCGCCACAACCTCTTCAACATGTTCCTCATCTACAAGGACTGCCGTGTACATACCATCATTGACGGTGGTAGCTGCAACAACTTGGTGAACGTTGAGGTGGTCAAGAAGCTTGGCTTGACCACACGAGAGCATCCCCACCCTTATCATATTCAATGGTTTAACAATAGCGGTAAGTTTAAGGTAACAAAAACAGCAAGGGTGCATTTTTCTATTGGCTCTTACCATGACTTTGCTGATTTCGATGTGGTGACTATGGATGCTTGCTCTCTTTTACTGGGACATCCTTGGGTGTTTGATACTGATGCTATTCACCATGGTAGATCTAATAAATATACTTTCATGCATAAGGGAAAGAAAATTGTGTTGCTTCCTATGACTCCCACTGAAATTGTCCACTTTGAACATGAGAAAAAGACTAATGCTAAGCAAAAAGGTGTTTTGAACTCTGAAAATCAGCAACCTATTATGTTAAAAACTCCTACTTTGCTAGCCACCAAATCTGATTTTGATGAGTTACATGCCTCTGTTGAACTTTGCTATGCCTTAGTGTGCAAAAATGCTTTCTACTCCATTGATGATACGTCTATTGCTTTGCCACCAGCTATTGCTAACTTTTTGCAAGAGTACATGGATGTGTTTCCCTCTGAGATACCCCTGGATTACCACCTGTGCGAGGCATTAAGCACAAGATTGATTTAATTCCAGGGGCGAGCTTGCCCAACCGTGTTGCCTATAGGACCAACCCCGAGGAGACTAAGGAGATTCAGCGCCAGGTCCAGGACCTTCTAGACCGTGGGTACATTCATGAGAGCCTTAGTCCTTGTTCTGTTCCTGTTCTTTTGGTTCCTAAGAAAGATGGCACTTGGCGCATGTGTGTTGATTGTAGAGCCATTAATAGCATCACAATTCGGTACAGATATCCTATTCCCAGATTGGATGACATGCTTGATGAATTAAGTGGTTCTATTGTTTTCTCTAAAATTGACTTGCGTAGTGAATACCACCAGATTCGTATGTCTTTAGGTGATGAATGGAAAACTGCATTTAAAACTAAGTTCGGTCTTTATGAGTGGTTAGTCATGCCTTTTGGGTTAACTAATGTGCCTAGCACTTTCATGAGATTGATGAACGAGGTTTTATGTGATTTCATTGGTAAATTTGTGGTAGTATATTTTGATGATATTCTTATCTATAGTAAGTCTCATGATGATCATATTGAACATTTACGTGCTGTTTTTGATGTTTTGCATGATGCACGTCTATTTGGTAACCTTGAGAAGTGCACCTTCAGCACCGATCGTGTGTCTTTTCTTGGATATGTTGTGACATCGCAGGGCATTGAGATGGATGAGGCAAAAATTGTTGACATCATGAGCTGGCCACTTCCAACCACGATCACGCAGGTTCGATGTTTTCTTGGTCTTGCAGGATTCTACAGGCGATTTGTGTGGGATTTCAGCACCATTGCAGCACCTCTCCATGAGTTGACAAAGAATGGAGTGCCATTTCGTTGGGGACCATCACAACAACAAGAATTTGATGCCCTCAAGTCAAAGCTCACACAAGCACCACTGCTGCAACTTCCTGATTTTGACAAGACATTCGAGCTCGAGTGTGATGCGAGCGGCATTGGGATTGGAGGAGTGCTCATTCAAGGAGGTAAACCTGTTGCTTTCTTTAGTGTAAAATTGCATGGTCCAACTCTGAATTATTCTACATATGACAAAGAATTATATGCTTTAGTATGAGTTTTACAAACTTGACAACATTATCTATGGTCTAAAGAATTTGTCATACATTCAGATCATGAATCTTTGAAGTATCTTAAGGGACAATCTAATCTAAACAAACGACATGCTAAATGGATTAAATTCATAGAATCATTTCCTTACATTATTAAGCATAAAAAAAGGAAAGGATAATGTGATTGCTGATGCTTTATCTAGACGTATACTATGCTGTCGCAACTTAATCATAAAATCTTTGGTTTGGAGGCTATAAAGGAATTATATGTTGCTGATTTGGACTTCAAAGATGCTTTTGAAAATTGCAGAGAGGGAAGAACGTGGCAAAAATTTATGCTGCGTGAAGGCCTTCTCTACCATGCTAACAAGTTGTGTGTTCCAGCTCGCTCTGTTCGTCTTCTACTCTTGCAGGAAGCACATGGAGGTGGCTTGATGGGACATTTTGGTGTTAAGAAGATCGAGGATGTGTTGTTTACTCATTTCTATTGGCCTCGGATGCGGCATGATGTTGAGTGCTACGTCTCTCGTTGCACCACGTGCAACAAAGCTAAGTCCCGACTTAACCCCCATGGTCTTTATTTGCCTCTTCCTGTTCCTCGTGCACCTTGGGAGGATATTTCTATGGATTTTGTTTTGGGATTGCCTAGAACAAAGAGGGGGAGTGATAGTGTTTTTGTCATTGTCGATCGTTTTTCAAAGATGGCACATTTTATACCCTGTCACAAAACTGATAATGCTTCACATGTTGCTAATTTGTTCTTCACTGAGATTGTGTGTTTGCATGGTGTGCCAAATACTATTGTTTCTGATAGGGATGCTAAGTTTTTAAGTCATTTTTGGAGAACCTTGTGGTTTAAATTGGGAACAAAGTTGTTGTTTTCTACTACTTGTCATCCCCAAACTGACGGGCAAACAGAGGTTGTTAATCGCACTTTATCTACCATGTTGCAGGCTATTTTGAAGGATAATTTGAGGTTGTGGGAGGAATGTTTGCCACATATTGAGTTTGCTTATATCAGATCAATTCATTCCACAACCAAGCTTAGTCCATTTATGGTAGTATATGGTTTTAATCCTCGTGCTCCAATTGATTTGCTACCTTTACCAACTTCTGAAATAGTGAACTTGGATGCTACACAACGTTCTGAATTCATTCTTAAGTTACATGAAACAACTAGGTTGCAAATTGAAAAGATGAATGAAAAGTATCGTATTGCTGCTAATAAAGGCAGGAAGGAAATGAAATTGGAACCTGGTGACTTGGTGTGGGTTCATTTGAGAAAGGATAGGTTTTCTGATTTGAAAAAGTCTGAACTTATGCCACGAGCTACAGGTCCTTATAAAGTTCTTGCAAAAATTAATGATAATGCATATACACTTGAGTTGCCGCCAGATTTTGGGGTTAGTCCCACCTTTAATATTTTAGATTTGAAGCCATATATGGGTGACGAAGATGAGATCGAGTCGAGGATGACTCCCATTCAAGAGGAGGAGGATGATGAGGACATCACTTCTATACATACAATGAATGGACCGATAACATGATCGCGTGCACGACAACTAAATCTCCAAGTACGTTCTACCCTAGTCAATTGTGTTTCAGAGCTTATGCTTGGGGCCATGGATGTTTTGATGATTAGGAACCATGGAGAGGACCAGCAAGGACTTGGGAAAGGCCTAGATGTTGAGGAGGAGCAGCAAGGGCGCCCACAATAGGAAGGAGATCAAGTCCGACTCGGCTGCGACTCCATCTCGGATTCTAGGACCAGTCTGCACTAAAATGGACGCTCAAGATGCATCTGGACTCCGATTGTGATGGACTTGATATGGTTGGAAAGATAAAGAGATTATCTAACCAACCCAACTGGTTCCACCTTAAAATTCATCCGGAGTCAACGGGAATCGTCGAAACAATTCAGCGTTCAGATTCTATTTTGGTGCTACGACACCGTCTGTTGGGCCGTTGGGCCGTGTATCGCGTCGGAGCCCATTAGGGGCGAGTCCAGGGGTCACGCACGCCCTAATAATCTATTTATTCAGCTGCTGCTGCCACATTAGGTTTAGGTTTTGCTTAGATCAATTCTGTCATCGAACAGTGTCACCGTCATCGGTTTGTGAGACCCCATCCCATAATCAATACAATTTTGGTTGTGTTTCTTTCCTGTTCTTGCTTGTGTTCTTGATTGTGCTTGCAGGGATAAGCCTTCGTGACGAGGTCACTCGTGTGTCACGGGTGATAACCAATGGAGTCGTGGTGTAGTGATTGCGAGGAACCGTTCGCTCGGAGCCTTGGATCATCAACGTCGAGATCTCCACTCAATCAAGTTACGTATCTCACGGAAGATCAGGTCACGTCTTCTATCACAGGGTATAGTGGTCACCCTGAGTCGAGTTAGCGTGAGCATGTTGCACCGACTTAAGTCATCGCTGACTTAAGCCGATTGCTCCGTTAGCATGGTATAGTGGTCACCCGGAGTCGAGTCGGCGCGAGCATGTTGCACCGACTTAAGTCATCGCCGACTTAAGCCGATTGCTCCGTTAGCAGGGTATAGTGGTCACCCTGAGTCGAGTTAGCGCGAGCATGTTGCACCGACTTAAGTCATCACTGACTTAAGCTGATTGCTCCGTTAGCAGGGTATAGTGGTCACCCTAAGTCAAGTTAGCGTGTTGATTCCAAGTCCAATCGAATCGAAGTCAAGTGATAGTTAACAGTTTGAATGTCCTTGAAAATGAAAACTTTATTGATGATGTATTCTCCCATTATATAGTACAATGTTGCTCCGATAGCTTTCGAGGTCTTGCTAAGGGTAAAACTTTCTAATATGCTCTATGTTCCATGAATTCCCCACTTCCGTACCATCCATTTGAGCAAGCCGATATGATCCTGGCCGAGTGACCTCTGATACAATGAATGACCCTTCCCATAGTGGTGACAACTTGTACCGTCCTTCCCCCGTTAGAATTCGGTGAAGGACCAAGTCTCCCACTACAAAGGATCGATGTCGTATAGCTTTATCATGATAGCGCCTCAAGGTCTGCTGGTATCTGGCTGACTGAATTACTGTGTTCAATCGCTCTAGTTGGGGGTATGCTTCGTAGCCGAAGATCCTAAAAGAGGAAAACACCTTCGACAAGATCCTTTCTAGAAACAGCGCCGAAGTTATCATTGATAGAGCTTCGGCACAGTGGCAAGTCCTAAGACGAAGGGGGCAAAACCGACTTAAAGGTCAAATGACTCAAAAGCCCATGATGTTTTGTGTCAGTGTTGTAATTGATTGTAAAGGGGATAGATGTAATTTCACATAGGCTGTGTCCTGTGCCTATAAATAGATGAACAGTGCCCCTGTAATGTTCACGCGATCTTGTAATGCTTGACGCATCACACTGGAATTGTTATTTTCCGTCAAGAAGAAGGTATAAATGTACTCAAATGTTATGTTTTAATATTCAGATCTATATAATAAAATATTAGAATAATATTATCTACTCCTAACACATATTTTATATGTTATTCTTCATTTTACATTATTCTATAAACCTGAACACGAAGGTATGACCTTCATGACATTTAATCTACAACCTTCGTCCGAAGTTCATTAAATCCTCGGGGAGATAATGCTTCAACGGACGAAGGGCATTATCATTTAACATTTTTTATGTTGCCTTGTTCTTAATTCATAGCCTTTGAGAACAAGTGCCCAACATTGGCGCCCACCTCCGGTGAACTCACTTCCACTTTTTGAGTTGATGGCTTCGTTCAAGAACCAGGTTGCAGCTGCTTCGGCTTCGAAGCTGGTCCTCCCGATCACAGGCAGTTCATGCTCAGAACCGGCCAACAAGAAACAGAAGAAGGAGGCACAGAGAAGGGTACAACATGTCGGGGTGCAGGGACCCTTCATCAAGTCAAGATGGTCTCACATCCCAATTACCTTCTCCCAAGAGGACCTTCAGCTCAAGGATTTCCCTCACAATGATGCTATGGTTATTTCTTGTGTTATCAAAGGGTTTCTGGTTCATAATGTTCTGGTTGATACATGCAGTGCAGCTGATATCATATTTGCTAAGGCCTTCAGACAAATGCAAGAGCCAGAAGACAAGATTCATGATGCTACACACCCTCTCTGTGGCTTCGGAGGAAGACAGATTGTAGCACTTGGCAAGATCACCATGCCAGTGACCTTCGGATTTGTTAACAATACCAGAACTGAGCAAGTTGTGTTTGATATTGTCGACATGGAGTACCCCTATAATGCAATCATTGGTCGTGGAACACTTAATGCTTTTGAAGCAATTCTTCATCCAGCATATCTTTGCATGAAGATACCTTCGGATCAAGGACCTATTGCTATTCATGGGAGTCAGGAAGCTGCCAGAAAAGCTGAAGGGAACTGGACAGATTCAAAGGCAATCCATAATATAGATGGAAACAAAGCTTGTGAGCAGTACAAGTACAGAAGGGAGAAGGCTGCTTCGGCCGATCAGCCGAAGCCCATGCTTTTATGTGAAGATATCGCAGAGCAGAAGGTGCTGCTGGGTTCTCAATTGTCTGAAGAATAGGAGAAAACCCTGATAAGATTTTTGTTCAACAACAAAGATGTTTTTGCATGGTCAGCCAATGATCTCTGTGGTGTTAACAGGGATGTCATTGAGCACTCGCTAAATGTTGATCCGTCCTTCAGACCCAGAAAGCAGAGGCTTCGGAAAATGTTTGATGACAAAACTGAAGGTGCTCGGAATGAAGTGAAAAGACTCCTTAGTGCTGGAGTCATCAGAGAAGTGAAATACCCAGAATGGCTAGCCAACACTGTTATGGTGAAGAAAGCCAATGCTAAATGGAGGATGTGTATCGATTTTACTGATCTCAACAAGGCTTTCCCGAAGGACGAGTTTCCATTACCAAGGATAGATTCTCTAGTAGACGCAGCAGCTTCGTCAGAACTTATGAGTCTGCTAGATTGTTATTCAGGCTATCATCAAATTTGGATGAAGAAAGAAGATGAGCCAAAACCAGCTTCATAACCCCTAGTGGAACATATTGTTACCTTCGGATGCCTGAGGGGCTTAAGAATGCTGGAGGAAGTTTCAGTAGAATGACAGCGAAGGTTCTCCATTCTCAGATAGGCAGAAATGTGCTAACCTATGTTGATGATATTATAGTGAAAAGCACGAAGCAACAAAATCACATTGCTGATCTGCAGGAGACATTTGCTAATTTTAGACAAGCTGGTCTGAAGCTGAATCCAGAGAAATGTGTCTTCGAAGTGAAGAAGGGGAAATTCCTTGGTTATCTGGTTTCAACAAAAGGAATCGAAGCTAATCCGAATAAAATTGAAGCTATTCTTCGGATGGAGCCGCCAAGTATAAAAAAGGGGGCTCAACGGCTAACAGGAAGATTAGCATCTCTAAATCGATTCATATCTAGATCAGCAGAGAGAAATTTACCATTCTTCGAAGTGCTGAAGTCAGCCGAAGTCTTTCAATAGGGATCAGCCCAGCAGAAAGCCTTCGAAGAGCTGAAGCAGTATCTGATAGAACTAACGACTCTAACTCCACCAGCGCCAGGGGCTCCTCTGTTGTTGTATGTGGCAGCTTCGTACTCGGCAGTGAGTGCGGCACTTGTCCAAGAAAAGCTTGAAGGACAAACCAAGAAGCAAGCCCCAATATACTTTGTTTCCGAAGTCCTCAGTCTATCAAAGAAGAACTATACAGAATTGGAGAAGGTGTTATATGCTATCTTAATGGCCTCCAGGAAGCTTCGGCATTACTTTCAAGCATATCATGTAATTGTTCCTTTGTCACAACCTTTGAAGGATATCATGAGGAACAGAGAAGCTACTGGAAGAATTGGAAAGTGGGCTGCGGAACTCAATGAGTTCAGCATTGATTATGTGCATAGATCCTCAATACAGTCTCAGGCGTTAGCGGACTTCATCACTGATTGGACACAAGGGGCTCAGGGAGAAGAAACAACTAAAGATGTCGAAGCTTGGACAGTATTCTGCGATGGTTCTTGGGGAACCTTCGGGGCAGGAGCAGCTGCTGTGTTAGTTGCACCTTCCAAAATTAGAACTTGCTACACAGTAAAACTTGATTTTAGCTGCACAAATAATATTGCTGAGTACGAAGCTTTGCTTTTGGGGCTTCGGAAGTTAAAGGCAATGGGGATTAGAAGGGCGGTTCTCAAAACCGATTCCCAAGTTATTTCTGGTCATGTTGACAAGAGTTGTAAAGCAAGAGACCCGAAGCTTGAGAAATACCTGGACATGGTCCGAAGCATTGAAGCCTCCTTCGAAGGGTTTTCTGTCAAGAATATTCCTCGAGGAGAAAATGAACATGCTGATTTGCTAGCCAAGTCAGCGGCACAGGGGCTGCCCTTACCTTCGGAAGTATTCTTTGAAACAATAAAAGCACCTTCGGTGGAACTTCTTGAAAGAGCAGTACTCAATATATCTCCTGTTCATAGTGAAGATTGGAGAACTGAGATTATGTCTTTCCTCCAGGGTAATTTCCTTTCAGATGATGAAGCTTATAATAAGAGAATAGAGGCAAGAGCTCGGCCATATGTCATAATAGAAGGGGAGCTATACAAGCATGGAGTTTGTTCTCCATTGCTCAAATATTTATCCAGAGCTGAAGGTATAGAATTGATGAAGGAAATACACGCGGGCCTGTGTGGATCTCACATTGGATCTAGGCCCTTGCTAGGAAAAGTTTTTCGTCAAGGATTTTATTGGCCGAAGGCAGCTTCGGATGCAGTAGAACTAGTTCAAAAATGCGAAGGCTGTCAGAAATGCACAAGAGATCAAAAACAACCTTCGTCTATGACTCAGTTAATACAACCAACTTGGCCATTGCAAAGGTGGGGCCTTGATTTGTTAGGCCCCCTACCACCAGCACAAGGAAATTTAAAATATGTTGTGGTGGCAGTAGAATATTTTTCTAAGTGGATTGAGGCGAAGCCTTTAGCCACAATAACTTCGGTTACCATTCAGAAATTCTTCTGGCAGAATATTGTTTGTCGCTTCGGAGTGCCGAGGGCCATTACTGTGGATAATGGAACACAGTTTGATGCCGAAACTTTTAAAGAATTCTGTGGACAAATTGGCACGAAGATCCATTTTGCATTAGTTAGGCATCCAGAGTCAAATGGACTTGTCGAAAGAGCCAATGGCATCATAATGATGGGAATAATGAAATCAATCTTCAATCAGCCAAGAGGAAAATGGCCAGATGAATTAATTAAAGTGGTGTGGAGCCACAATACAACAACATCAAGGTCAACAGGCTTTACACCATTCAAGTTATTATTTGGTGACAAAGCAATAACACCAGAAGAAGCAAAAGCGGGATCAATAAGAACAGTGGCTTCGACAGAGGACGAAGCTGATTACTCTATGGAGAAAGATGCTATAGAAGGGATCAAGCTTCAGGCTCTAGAAAACATCAATAAATATCAAGCTGAAACAATAAAATGGCGTGATAGAAAGGTTTGGCTGAAGAACATTAAGCCAGGACATTTGGTGCTCCGGAGAGTGGCCAACCCAGATACAGTAGGCAAGCTACAGCTGAAATGGGAAGGACCTTTTTTGGTAGTATCTTCGTCAAGACCCGGTTCTTATAGATTGAAGGATATGGACGGCAACGACATTCCTAGATCATGGAATGCGGATGAGCTTCGGTGATATTATGTCTAGCTTGATGTATTTTTTTCTGTTTTTTCCTATGGCACCCTTTTCCTTTCTAAAGGGGGAGAAAGGTTTTTAATGGGGCCATAACATGTAAATTCTCTTTTTCTTATTTCAGCTCTATAAGAGCAATACCCCCCAAAGATGTAAATGTAAAAGCTGAGCACGCACCATCGAGTGCAAAAGAAAAAAGAAAAGAAAACAGGGAGAAGCTCAAAAGACATCCCTAAGGGGATGTAGAGCATGACAAAGCTACAAAAAAGCCATTCCTAAGGGAGCGCAGCGTAAGTTTTTCTGCTCAAAAGTCGTTCCTAAGGGAATGCAGAGCTTACAGCGAAAAATAAATGCTGATTCCGCCGAAGTAAAAGGTGAAGAAGCTCCTAAGGGAGGCTTACAGCGAAAAATAAACGCTGATTCCGCCGAAGTAAAAGGCGAAGAAGCTCCTAAGGGAGGCTTACAGCGAAAAGTCAGCGCTGATACACCGAAAAGTAAACGGTGAGGCCGAAAAATAAACGGCAAAGAGACTGTGTCTATTCCTAAGGGAACGAAGACTATGATTAGGGCTTTGGATATGCGTTTGAACACTCATTTGCATGATACATCACATCATAGCATTTGCATTCATAAACATTCATTTAGACATACGTAGGTTCATTATCATCATAACACAAGTAATCGCTTCGGCTCTAAAGATCACGCTTCGGCAAAGGAGGAAAAAGAAGCAGTTATTTTGCTTCGCTGCGTACGAAAAGAAGGGAAGGTGTTTTTTCGCCTTCGGCTCAAAAATGATAATTTCGTCCACACCAAAGCATTCCATACATTGACGGAAAGGTAAGAATATATTACAAGGTATGGACATAGTTCATAGAATACAATTAATTACATTTGTAAAAGTTACTACAGAAAGTTTTTAGAATTTCTTCTACAGTCATTCATCTAAGCTTCATCAATATTCATTGAGCTTCAGCTTCAGCGTTGTTATCCAATAAAAGCTTCGGCATCATCTTCCTGCTCCTCAAGCTTCAGTTTCGGCTTCATCATCCTACACGAATTAAAAGTATTATAGGAGAAATTCAATTTCGAAGGAGGAGGTAAGCATGAAGGTATAATTTTGTTACTGGCTTGAGATGACTCCGAGCTTCGTCACCAGCCTTCTCTCGCCCACCCTTTGTCCATACCACCTTTATAAATTTGATCCCAATGCTTCGGGCAAGGCTGGGAATATCATCCAGAATTGCTGGTGATAGGCTGAAATTGGGTCTATTGATAATTTTTCCGTGTTCATAGCCAGATTTCAAGAACGCAGCAGCAGTGCCCCGAGAAGCTACCAGGGCACAGAAGTCGCCGTGTCCGGCAATAACATCATCGAGGTCATCGATCTCACCTTCGATGTGTTCGAAGGCTCCTGGTAGATCTTCAGCTTAAGGAGTAAATTTTTCACTGCTGGCCCCGACTGAATGAAATACTTTCTTTAGCCATTGAATACATTGATTGCTGAATTCCAAACATTTACTTTGAAGGCCGATCAATGATTTTTTCAAATCTAAACCCTTCTGGACTTCGGCCTCAAGTTTTTCATTAAGCTTTAGCCTTTCCTGTTCGAAACTTTCTGATTGGCAGAGAAGCCTTGTGTTCAGTTCTGTTATTTTAGCTTCGGCTTCTGCTAATAAGCCTTCAGCTGTCTGGAGCTCGAACTCTTTCTTTTCAAAAGCAGCTATTTGTTCTTTTATTTTGTTTTCCAAGTTTTCAATTATAACCTCGTGCTTTTTATCTTCCAGATCTTGTTGCACCTTCAAAGCTTTGCTCAGTAGCATACTCTGTACGTGAACAACTTTCGTTAGGAAACATTTTTGTTATGAAAAATAAAAAGTTAGACAGAAATTTTTTACCTTAAAATTGGAATAAAACAAACTACCGACGATGTGCTGTCGTCGGTACCGACTAATATCGGCTTTGAGCTTCGGGAAACCGATACTCTTTGATAGAGTACCAATAACCTTCGCTCCGGCCTGATCTCGAATGCAGCCTAGCTTCTCATCATCAACACCCCCAAAGAGAATCGCCCCCGACCGATAGCCGCAAGATATGGCATACTCTTTTAATTCTTCTTTTTCGGCTTTTGTCAGTTCTTGCTCAATCAAGTTTTGAAAATTAAAAATTTCGTCTTCCGATGCTTCTTCGGCAACTTCTTTCTTTTTCCCAAGTTCTGGGGCCGAAGCTTCTTCGGTAGCCCCAGCAGCTTCTTCTGCGGCCAGGTCTACCAAAATTTTATCTATATCAGCAACCATGCTTTCTAAATTAATGTCTTCGGCTCCAGTAGCTTCGGCATCCGTAACCTCCAAAGGTGCAACTTCAGTAGCTGTCGAACTTTTAGCAACTGGCGCTTTCGGAGCTGAAGCTCCTGGTGGTGTCTTTTCAATGACCTCTGTCACCGTGATGATTCTTTGCTTCTTCGCTTTAACTGCTTCCCTCGGTTTTACGGGCTCCTTTTCCTTCTGAAAAAGCTTCGTCAGTTGTGGCCCTAGTGGACTTAGCTTGACAGGCAAAGATTCAGTCATTACCTTTAAGATTTCCTCTACTTTGGTAGTAGAGGGTGTTGCAGGAGTTCTTTCTTCTTCGTCAAATGCTTTTTGCTTCGGAGACGAAGTTTTTCTTTTCTTCGAAACACTTATTTTTGGCTCAGACTCTGGTTTTTTATTTTTTGTTTGTTCTTCGTCATCTTTGTTTAGAACATCAGCTACTCTTTTTCTCTTTTGGGCTTCAGCGCCCTTATCTAGCCGCTCGTAGTCAGGATATTCAAAGCCCAGGGCATCCATTACACAGTTTAGCCTTCGCTTCGGACGGGTGCCGAAGGATGCAGTCATCAACTGGTCTTCTTTCTTAGAATAATTTCCAAGTATTTCATTACACATCACTTCGATTATGTCCAGCCACTCTTGGCAAGGTACCTTGAAAAGTTTCTTGAATTTGAAATGGTAGGGCAACCGAACAAGTTCCCCTTTCTTCTTTTCCCCTCTAGCTTCGGCATTTCCCACTCCTTCAAAGTCGGGAATACTCTGAAGGCCAGAAATTCCTGCACCAAGTCCCTAGTGCCAATATGATCTGCAATCACTCTAAATTCAGCTAGAGCAATCTGACTTGGACTCCCTGGTAACATGTTGCACGGGGGTCGGGTCTCTCTGAAGATCAATTCCAACGGACTCTGGACCAACTTGTCTTCATCTTCGTCAACTCTCACATAGAACCATTCAGATTTCCATCCAGCTGGCCAAGTGCTTCGGTAACTGATCACTGGGAACTTTGTAGTCTTACGGTAAGCAAAGTTGTAGCAGCCAAAATTTTCATGAAGACCATCTCCCCTAGACTTGGTCTGGTAGTGCAGTTCGTGGACTCGGCAGAAACCTTCAGCAAATGGTTCCACCCCCTGGCTTCAGAGAGCCCAGATATAAACATTTAGCCTAACGATAGCGTTAGGGGTTAGCTGATGAAGATAGATCCCAAATTTCTTCAGCACTTCAGCAATCATCTTGTTCAAAGGGAATCTTAAACCGGCTTTAAAAAGGCTTTTGAAAACCACTACTTCGTTCTTTCCCGGCTTCGAAATAGTTTCTTTTCCACCAAAACGAATCAACTCCTTCTTTGCTTCACTAAGATAGCCCAACTTCACCATCTTAGGAAAATCAGCTTCGGAGATGGTGGACTTTCCAAAGTCCAGGTGGCTAGGTTTGCTCGGTACTGCGCTGCTGTAATCATCTTCGGAATCAGTTTCTTCGGCATCAGCTTGTCCTGTTTCGGCGATAGGAATATCCTCTAATGTTACCAGCCCAGACCGCCTCATTGCTTCGGAAATTGGAACATTTCCAGTAGCTTCGGTCTCATCTCCCTCACGGTCAATCCTGGCAGTAGAACGCAATCTCGCCATCTGATTATGAATTTTTTGAAATTTTGTGTTGTTGATTTTCTCGATTTCTCCGAAGCTCTTTCTCTGGTGACGAAGCAGAATCGAAAGCGGTGCCTCGCTTGAGCACGACGATCAAGCTTCGGCTATGGCTAAATTTTTGACAGCACAACAGTACAATAGCAATGAATGCTATGGTAACTTCACACCTACCCGTCTGTTTATATAGCGCCGCAGGTGGGAAGGTAAACCGCCAAGGTCTTTCGCACCGGAAAAACAGCCACCCACACTCATTGACCAGTGGGCCGCAAGGTCCGCGAACGTGAATCGCCAGGGCGCGCGCAAATGCTACAAGATGGGGCCACCTCGCGCGCGGATTATTTTAATCGTTTCTCGTCAACGAGCTCAGGGAAGGTGTTTTTTTCGGATCTTCGGTATCCCGAAGCCTAGAAGATTTTTTCACGGATCAAGCTCGTTACGAAAAACGATCTAGCACCGCGAAGGGGCTACTGTTGGGGGTATGCTTCGTAGCCGAAGATCCTAAAAGAGGAAAACACCTTCGACCAGATCCTTTCTAGAAACAGCGCCGAAGTTATCACTGATAGAGCTTCGGCATAGTGGCGAGTCCCAAGACGAAGGGGGCAAAACCGACTTAAAGGTCAAATGACTCAAAAGCCCATGTTGTTTTGTGTCAGTGTTGTAATTGATTGTAAAGGGGATAGATGTAATTTCACATAGGCTATGTCCTGTGCCTATAAATAGATGAACAGTGCCCCTGTAATGTTCACGCGATCTTGTAATTCTTGACGCATCACACTAGAATTGTTATTTTCCGTCAAGAAGAAGGTATAAATGTACTCAAATGTTATGTTTTAATATTCAGATCTATATAATAAAATATTAGAATAATATTATCTGCTCCTAACACATATTTTATATGTTATTCTTCATTTTACATTATTTTATAAACCTGAACACGAAGGTATGACCTTCATGACATTTAATCTACAACCTTCGTCCGAAGTTCATTAAATCCTCGGGGAGATAATGCTTCAACGGACGAAGGGCATTATCATTTAACATTTTTTATGTTGCCTTGTTCTTAATTCATAGCCTTTGAGAACAAGTGCCCAACAGCTCTTCCTCCAGCACATCAATATCCTCTAGCCTGGTAGCTTCTGCTTCAGCTATGCTTTCAAAGACCAGCCTTGGCGCCCCGAACTTGAGGTCGGCGAGTAGCACCGCTTCCGAACCATAGACCATGAAGAACGTGGTATTTCCATGCAGGGCTCGACTAGGTTGAGTTATCAAGCTCCAAACCACATAGGGCAATTCTCTGATCCACTTTCCTGTAAACTTTTCATTTTTGTCGAACACCTTCTTCCTGAGTGCTTCCAGTATCATTCCATTGGCCCTTTCCACCTGACCATTGGCTCTTGGGTGTGCTACTGATGCATACTTCATCTGGATACTCCGTTGTTCGTAGAAATCAAAGAATTTAGAGCTAGTGAAGTTGGATCCTATGTCAGTTATGATGCTATTCGGTATCCCAAACCTGAATATTATGTCTTGTATGAACTCCACTGCCTTGGCTGAAGTTAAAGAAGCAATAGGTTTGTACTCTATCCATTTGGTGAATTTGTCGAAGGCGACCAACACGTGAGTATAGCCTCCCTGAGCTTTCTTGAAGGGTCCAATCATGTCCAATCCCCAGCACGCAAATGGCCATGTTATAGGTATGGTCTGTAGCTGCTGTGCTAGTAAATGTTGTTGCTTTGATAAGAATTGGCAAGCTTCACATCTCTGGACTAACTCGGCTGTGTCACTCTTTGCTGTTGGCTAATAGAAACCAGACCTGAAAACTTTCCCAACCAGAGTTCTGGATGCTACGTGTATTCCACAATGTCCGGCGTGGATCTCATCTAATAGTTGTTTCCCAGTAACCGAGGAAATCACTTCATGAGGACTCCTGTGCACCTCTTCTATACAGTGCGCCTCCTATGAGGGTGTAGTGGACCAACTGTCTCGCGATGCGTTCTGCTGCAGCCTTATCATCCGGTTCTTCTTCATTCCTTATGTACCTGATGATAGGCTCTCTCCAGTCATTAGGGTCTGATTCTGGTTGGCTCAGGGTGTTGCACTCTTCCGCTTGATCTAAGGGAATACTTGGGCATGGCACTTCCTGGACGAATACTCCAGGTGGGACCTAGGCCTGACTGGATCCTAGCTTCGACAGCGCGTCTGCTGTTGCATTGCGGTCTCTTTCCACGTGATGGAATTCCAAACCTTCAAACTTGTCTTCCAATTTTCGGACGGCCATACAGTATTTGCCCATGGAATCAGTCGAGCAATCCCAATCTTTATTTATCTGGCTTATGACCACTAGTGAATCTCCGTATACCATCAACCTCTTAATGCCCAGTGATATGGCAGTGTTCAACCCATGGATCAATGCCTCATATTCTGCCGCATTATTCGATGTCGGGAATAATAGCTGAAACGCGTACTTGAGTTGTTCACCTCCAGGGGCAATGAAGAGGATTCCTGCGCCTGCTCCCTGCAGTTTCAGCGAGCCATCAAAATACATCCGCCATACTTCAGTGGCCTCCGCGTTGTCAGGAACTTGTTGCTCGGTCCACTCTGACACGAAGTCAACTAGTGCTTGAGTCTTCACTGCTGTGCACGGCCGAAACTCTATGTCATGAGCTCCTAGCTCGCAGGCCCACTTGGCTATTCTTCCAATGGCTTCTTTGTTGTGAAGGATATCCCCTATTGGAAACCCGGTGACTACTGTGACTTTATGGTCGTCAAAGTAGTGACAAAGTTTGCGAGCAGTTAGAAGTACTACGTATAGTAGTTTTTTAACTTGGGGATACTTATTTTTAGAGGGCCCCAGAACTTCACTGATGAAGTAGACCGGATGTTGTACTAGATATGTGTGTCCTTCCTCTACCCGCTTGACTACTAACGTGGTGCTCACCACGTGAGTCGTGCAGGAGATGTATAACAACAGATCTTCTGCCGGCTGATTTGGTGTGGCTCGGCGTGACGGCTTTAGTACTGGTGGCGTGGTCAAGAATTTTTTCAATGCCTCGAGAGCTTCCTGTGCTTCTGCGGTCCACTGGAACTTGTCCACCTTCTTGAGCAATTTGTAGAATGGTAAGCCTTTTTCGCCTAGCCTTGATATAAACCTGCTCAAGGCTGCCATGCATCCAGTAAGCCTTTGCACTTTCTTCTGTGATTGCGGCGCTTCCATTCTCATAATGGCCTCGATTTTTTCTGGGTTGGCTTCAATTCCTCGGTGGCTGACAATGAATCCGAGCAACTTCCTGGTTGGTACTCCGAAGACACATTTTTCTGGATTGGGCTTCCACCGGTATCGCCTCAGGCTGTTGAAGACCAGCTGCAATTCTTCAATGAAGTTTTCTGAGTTTTCTATTTTGATCACCACATCATCAACATAAGCTTCTACCCACTTGCCCTAGTGATCGGCTAAGCATGTCTGAATAGCTCTCTGGTAAGTCGCTCCTGCGTTCTTGAGGCCGAACGACATGGAGGTATAGCAGAAAGCTCCAAACGTGGTAATGAATGCAATTTTTTCCTCATCTTCTTTCACTAAGCTGATCTGATGGTATCCAGAATAGCAGTCTAGGAAGGACAGCATAGAACATCCAGCGGTCGAATCAACCATCTGGTCTATCCTAGGGAGTCTGAAGGGATCCTTTGGACAATGTTTGTTGAGATCTGTATAGTTGACGCACATGCGCCAATCCATTTTATTCTTTTTGAGTACAAGAACAGGATTTGCTAGCCACTCTGGATGCAGTACTTCTCTAATGAACCCTGCTGCGACTAAGCGAGCTAGCTCGGCGCGTATAGCCTCTCTCTTGTCAGGCGTGAAACGATGCAGTTTTTGTCAGATCGGCCTTGCTTGGGGATAAACCTTCAATTTGTGCTCGGCCAGTTCTCTTGGGACTCCCGGCATATCTGCAGGCTGCCATGCGAATACGTCTCGGTTATCTTGTAGGAACTGGACGAGCGTGCCTTCCTATTTATCGTCTAGGCTGGAGCTGATGATGGCAGTCTTGCGTTCATTAGTGAACCCAAGGTTGATTCTTTTCGTTTCCTCAGTCAGCCGCATAGAGGTCACGGCTTGAGCTTCATTCGTAGGTATTGCGAGGTCTTCCTCTGTTGGGGGCCTTCGCCCTCCGAAGGTCCTCAAAAACATGATTTAACAATGTTTCCTAAGTGTAACAGATGAACAGGTACCTTCGAACATAAATCAAAACTGTGCACGATGTGAAAAGCATGATCAAGACGAAGGTTGATGATGCTCCGAAGCTACGTACGAGGGAGCTTCGGCTTAACGGCGGAAAAAGGAACCGACTTAAAGAGGAAAGGGCCATCTAGTCCTTGTTGAGTTGTCCATAAGTCAGTAGTAATTATGAAGGGCACGAATGTAATTTCACACAGGCAGCGTCGTGTGCATATAAATAGATGAACAGTACCCCAATACTGTTCACGCTGACTTGTACTTGCTCGTACGTCACGTTTGTACTTTTGCTTTCTGTCAAGCCAAAGGTATAAATGTAATTTGATATTGTTCTTATTTACTATTTATTATATAAAATAGAGATATATCATGATGTCATATAATAATTCATGTTATCATGTTTCACATGCTTCGCCTCTCATTGATTTATGTTGCAATGATGAAGGTATGCCCTTCATAACCTTCGTCTGAAGAACGTTATATCCTCAGGGAAATAATGCTTCAGAAGACGAAGGGCATTAATCATTAATCTGTTTTTGTGTTGCCTTGTTCTTAATTCATAGCATTTGAGAACAAGCCCCCAACATCCTCAGGCTTTGAGTTTGCCTACGCGGAAGAAGTCGTCGGTGGTTTGGTAGTGAGGGTCGCCTGAATGGCTACTCGGAAACATTCTGTGGCGCCTTGGAAGTCAGCACGCACAGTGATGATCCCTTGTGGTCCTGGCATCTTCAATATCATGTACGAATAGTGCGGAATGGACATGAATTTCGCCAATCCTAGCTTGCCAATGATGGCATTGTATCCGCAGTCGAAGCTTGCCACCTCAAACCTCAGGAGCTTGGTTCTGTAGTTTTCTGGAGTTCTAAAGGTAACAGGCATGTAGATGTGTCCAAGCGGGTACTCTCCTTCGGTCGGCACAATGCTGAAGAAAGGAGTGTTCGACTCATGGAGCTCTTTGAGTGCAACTCCCAAGCCCAAGAGTGTCCGGGGAAGGTGACGTTGATGCTGCTTCCCCCGGATCACCGGATCACCGGATCGACGAGGAGCGGGTACTTGCCCGGATGATCGAAGTTGAGCCATTGATCCGCCTGGGTAAAGGTGATCGGGTGTTCTGACCACCGATAGGGGGCAGGAGCACTGGTGGTTGCCACCAGTACCTGTCGGTCGTTGAGCTTATGTTGCCTTTTGTTTTCTTGCGACCCGTGTCCTCCAAAGATGACGTTGACCTCTCCGTCGACACGTGGAAATGCTCCACCTCCTCCCTCTTCCTACTGCTAAGGTCGACGAGGTTCACCGGGCCCTCCTCGCGGTGAGGGAGGTGGTAGAGGTTGGAAGGGTCGGCCATTCGCGACGGAATGCTTGAAGTCTCTACAGTTCCGCAAGGTGTGGCGCATATCCTTGTGATACGGGCACTGGGCTTCGAGGATGTCGTCCAGTGTCTGGTCGCCTCCGCAAGGTGCACCTCGGGCACGAGAGACAGGTGGTCCAACGGCGTGGACCTCTTCATGAGGCCTCTTCTCCCAGTGCTTGTCGGTCTGCTGGTTTGCGTCACGCCGTGTTACAGATGGAGCAGGCTTCGCTCCCCCGATGAGGTCCTGAGCCCGTTCGTCGGTGGTGATGTAGAGGTCTGCCTCTTTGAACAGCTGCTCGGAAGTGGTCGGCGCCTTTTGTAGTATGGCTCGGACGAAGGCCGGGTCATTGGATCCCCGGTAGAAGTCCTCGATCACTGCTGCTTCAGCGACCTCGAGGATGCGATTTCTCATGGTTTGAAACCTCTTGAGGTAGGACCGAAGAGTCTCATCCCCTCGGCGCCTGATGGATTTGAGGTCCCACGGCTGCACCGGCTTGTCATCTTGCCCGAGGACGATGGGTAAATACGCAGTCATCACATCTTTAGTTGCCCCAGCGACCCGAGCAATGGTTGTATAGACGGCTAACCAGCCTCCTAGGTCCTGCTTAGGCTCGTATTTGTCGATGTTGGAGACCTTGAAGTTTGGGGGCCATTGAATGGCCCTGAGACGCGGAGTGAGCGCAGATACTCCACACATGTCTTCCTGTCGACGACCGTGGTGCCGGTCCTAGGGAGGGGAGTTGCTGATGTGCTATCTCGACCGTCCCCGGGTTGTGCCACCAGTTGAAGCTGTTGCCAACTCAACTTTAGTGGCCTAACTTCGAGCTAGGACACCATGATCCCGATCGTACTCCTCTCGGCGTCGTATCCCATTTTCATGTCGCCGTTCGCGTGAAGCGTTGATGGAGCTCCGCGCATCCCACCGACTGTTGATGGCAGGTCGTAGATCGCTCAGGGGATGAGCGAGGGGTAGAAGATGATTAGCCGCCGATAGCCTTCAGCGTCTGGAGTTCGGGGGAGGCCATCGGCTATCCGAGCCAATACTCCACCGACCTTACTCGGTGTGTTCATGGCACGGGCGAAGTCAGGGTTCAGGTTTCACGCGAAGAGAGGGTTCTCTCGGCGTTGCCTCACATCCTGCTCAGCTTGCTCTTAAGCCTGCCGACGATCACGTCGGCGAGAGTTCCTCCTCTCTCTGAAGACTCGTTTATCAGGAGTTTCTCCTACGTCCGAAATTTCATCTTGGGATATAGGCTGTGCCGGGTCCCGTTCCCCTACTTCATGATGTCGCGGAATATTTCGGCGTCGGTTCCTCCGTCGGCGAGCTTCTTGCTAAGGAGGTTCTTCCCCAAGCATGGTTGGCTCGTCATCGGAGATGAGAGATGATTCCACTCTTCCCCCAATGAAGAGGACGTCGGGGTAGAAAGGAGTTGTTGTCGTGATAAGCTTCTTTCAGTCCTCCTTTGAGGGTGAAGGCGCTAGAAGAGCAGCTTGACGGGCCTCTATCCCGTTTGCTTCTTTTTTTCCTCGTAATCTGTGTCCACTCTTCTGTGGACGAGGTGGATAACGGGGTTCTTCGGGTAAATGAATTCTCTGCTCCTGACTTGCAGAAGGTAGTCTTTGCCCAGGGCGCTGGAGGTTGCGCTATTTGCTGCCTTGTTTCGGCTTTTTTGGAGATTTTCGAGGAAGGATTCTTCTCCGGTGGATCCGCTATACGATTTAGAATTCCTTCTTCGTCTGCCACAGACGAGATGGTCCTGAAGCAGAACGCGGATCCAGGGCGAAGAGCAATCTTGTGTTGGAAAATGATGACCATTGAGCTAGCTTGGATCAACGACACACCCCCTACCTGGCATGCCAGCTGTCGGTGTTTGGGACCTGACCGCACACCCAGGGTTACCCCTCGAGGTGCTTTTGGGTAGGACGGTGTTGCTGACTGTAGCTCGATGGTTCGTGCTAGGCACACGAGAGACGATAGACAATTTTCTACAGGTTCGGGCCGCTTGGAGAGGCATAATACCCTACTTCCTAGTGTGGATCTTTATGTGGTGGGTTATAGAGGGATTCTCTAGTCTGAAGGATGCTAGAGGATGGAGCAGATGGCTGATGAAATGACCTCCTTTTGATGGGGTGCCCCCTAGGCCTTATATATCCGACCGTGGGGCACTCACATGCGTGTACGATAATGATGTATGCCTAAGTAATAGTGAACCGATCGAACTTATCCTCCTACAATCTTGCTGACTTATTCTCACTTAGTTCTGATGTCCAAGGTAATTACGCGGGGGAATCAGATCAGAGCTATGGATAACACTCACAACCCCACGAACCGCCTCGGCTCGTGTTTGCTCATTCCCTGTGTCAGCCTATTCTACCGGCGGTTCTCCCCTGGCCCACGAAGGGATGACCTTGCGAAACAATAGGCCCAAGGCCTTTCACGAGGCCTTCTAGCCTTCTAGTGGACCCGGGGGATATCTATCCCCCACACCGACCGTTGGGTCTTAGGTCCTGTTGGTGCACCGGGGATAGTCCGGTGTGACCAACCGATCGTTGGCTTGGCCACGTGTCGCCCATTAATCGTGCAGCCGACTGTTGGCCGCGGGCGTCGTTGGCTCACCGGACAGTCCGGTGCACACCGGACAGTCCGGTGTGACCAACCAATCGTTGGCTTGGCCACGTGTCGCCCATTAATCGTGCAGTCGACCGTTGGCCGCGGGCGTCGTTGGCTCACCGGACAGTCCAGTGCACACTGGATAGTCCAGTGAATTTTAGCCGCGGCGCCTTTACTTTTTCCCAAGAGCGACGAGTTCGTCGCCGGGTGCTGAGAGCGGGCGCTGATTGCTCACCGGATAGTCTGATGCACCACCGGACAGTCCTGTGATTTATAGCCACGTCGCCTACGCCGATTCCTGAGAGCGGTGACTTTACTGTTGAATCAGCCTGTGCACCAGATAGTGTCTAGTGCGCCACCGGACAGTCCGGTGTGCCACAGGCTCATGCAAGTCTTGGGCCAAACTTCTCCAATCCATTTCTACTTTTCTTGATAAGGTTCCTAGCACTTAGAGAAATATGTTACTATTCAAAAACAATTTACTAAGGCTAGAAAACATACCTTGTTCTTTGATTTGCACTTCTCAACCACTTAGCGCACATTAACTTTAAACCATGTGTTGGGAATCTAATCACCAAAACATTTATAGAAATGGCCCAAGGGCACATTTCCCTTTCAAAAGTCCATCCCGATCTCGTCCCACTTCCATTGGGGAATATGCAGTGACTGTAACAAACCTGCGGGTCTTTGATGCTCCACCTTAATTCTCTGACAACTGTCGCATATGGCAACATACTCCGCGATCTCCCTTTTCATACCGTACCAACAGAATCTTTTCTTCAGGTCTTGGTACATCTTCTCGCTTCCATGGTGTATGGAATAGGCCGTTTCATGAGCTTTCTTGAGGATCAGGTTCCGAATCGACTTGATGTCGGGAACACACAACCTATCTTTGAACCATACTACGTCTTCCACGTCTTCCCGAAAATCTGTAACACCCAAAAATCCTGTTTTGGGATTTATAAAAGATTCTTCAAAAGGTTAATCATTAAATTGTCTCTCGATATGGATTTCTCTCTGCTAAAGTTATTCTCTCCTAAAATAAATAGTTGGCAACACTAAAACATCATTGGTCAAACCTAGAACCTAAAACTTTTTTTGAAACTGTAATTGAAATCCAGAAAAGAAAACATAATAATACAAGAGGCCTTCGATCTAATCGCTAAAGTTGTATTTCTCTCATGAACTATGTAATTATAACTACTTTTACAAAAATATTTGAAGATATGTGTTAAGTTCCTCGAAAGTAAATAACTCGTGGTAAAGAATATATATTAACTCTTCCAAAATAAATATGAATAGAGAATTTATATGTTCAAAAGGGATATACTTTCTAATAAAAGATTATACATAAAGATTTCCAATTTAATTGGTTAATGCGCTAAACTTTATAAAAGAAGTTATTTGAATAAGTAAAATAACTGATATAAATATTAATATCTTGTATCTCATGCTAGGTATTCTTTTGATTGTTGCATTTGAATTGTGTGAATCAAAACTAGAACCTAGTTTGAAAACAAATTTGAAATTGAATAGGAAACTAAAACAGAAATAAAAGAAAAAAAGAAGAGTTACCTGGGCCGATTTCCTCACCACTCAACCCAACCTTACACCTCTGCCCTGGCTAGATGGGCCAAATATCACCCATCTGTCCACTTGGGCTGAGACCCATCCGTACGGCCACACGCTGGTGACGTTCCTGTGTCGTGCAGGACCTGCTAGCCAGTTGCTTGCCTTTTTCTATGTCGCCACCATGTGGGCCCGCGTTATCAGCTTCATCCTCCTGACTTCAACAGTCGGCACCGAGTTCGAGTCTTTGCGTAACAAACGCTGCTACCATGTAACAAGCTCATCTCTGATAGTTAAGATCTCCACTTCTTGGCGTATATAACCCGATGGTCACCAACCCTCCCTTGATCACCTTGCATAGGTGTTGAACCATCATCGAACGTAGGACCGAGAAGAACGCAGAGGAAAAACAAAGAGAGAGAAGTGTGTTTGTTGGTGTCGGTCCATGCCGACGTTGGCGTTTGGGGGACAGAAGGTCGACGGGGGTGGTCCCTAGGGCATGGCGGAGCCGTTCATATCATTGTCTAGCGAATTGGGTCTCGATCTGATGTCGATTCTTTGCCGGAGGAAGGGCCACCGCTAACCGGACATGCACCGTGGGCAAGCTCCATAGTCACCTCGTTAGTCGGTATGACTCTCTGACCTTGTTCGCCTTGATCCCAGCAGCGTGTAGCCTGATTTAATCGGTTCATTACACCTAAGATCCAATTGTGGCCGTCGGTTGACGATCCAGTGACCTGTAGTGTGTGTGGATCATTATGATGAACGATCTAATCGGAACCGTTGAGACCAGATCGTGCGGCCACCGTGCGTGTGCACCTCTTCAGCCATGTAGCTTTGCGAAAGATACCCCTTGTTTCTGTTATTGAACCCGTAGTCCACACTGTGTTCAAAGGAATTTAATTCAGGTCCTCAGTTTTACACACCAGACCCTAGACTTTAGTATAATAGGAGTCGTCGTCCAAACACTGTAGAATAAATATAAAAGTAATTCTGGAGATCACTTTATGGTATAGAAGTAACTCCGATAATCTTAGAAAGTTCATAAATAATTCGTTTTAACTCTGATTTACTCTGTTCCAATTGCGAAGGCTTCGTAATAACATTGTTTACGCAATAACAACATTATTTTTATCATGTCACCTATTTTTATAAATAGATCTTCATGTAACCAGTGTTTAGAAGATCGATCTGGTTAATCAAAGTTAACTGTCCATGATTATAAACTAACTAAATATATAACCTATAACCAAGTTATAACTTAGATTAAGGTTTAGTTAATTATTTCTTGATAATATTTTTCTCACATAGTTTATATTAATCCACATAGAATATAATTTTATGGTTTAGTCACCTAAAACTTCATGAAACTATACCTTTTAAACCATAACTCCAATTTTAGTGGTTCTCGAACCTACGATCTTCGTAGTGATGCATAGAATTATATTACACAGTTGTTTTCTATGTTTGGTGTAATGTTATTTTTTACCTAGTCTTTGCCTATCTTTATGTGTTATCACGATAGAAGCGAGGTTGCGAGGCACCTACATTCTACATTGGAGAAGTACCTGGAATTGCACCAGACAGGCAAGTTGTGCCCTTGATCACTCTTCTTTACCCAATAATGTTCTCTGTTAATCATTGTGGCATGCTCAGGTTAATTTGATGGGACCAATATGTTTCCCTAGTTTTGTTTACCCCACACCTTACAAACAAATGAACTATTGGGTAGACTTGCTATTGCTCTACCTGGTTTTGGGATTAATGTTACATCTAAAGTATGAACATATTCCAATTTTACTATTGATTTAATTATTCATGACAACATTAATTGTGTTAATTGATACATGGAGCTTAACTTGCTATGTATGAACAAGGGTGGAATGGGACGCCCTTGGCCAAGTAATTAGGTGTCACACCCGATTTTAGATGGCAAACCGAATACGAACCATGTACGTGCTAGGATCAGCAATTCACGTACACAACAATTTACATAACCGGACATCATCACACCGTGCTCAAATAATAACATAAAAGAGGTAATAATCTGATCACATCATGATGCCCGAGACATCCACACAGTCATTACCATAGATCAAAGTGCGAAAACAAAACATAGCTAAACACGGCCTTGACAGGCAGCCGACTGGGGGTTTACCGCTAACCCACGCCTAGAACTCATCATACTCTTGAAACTCCTGGAGATCCTCCACCATGACTTCATCTTCTCTGGAGCAGTGGTTGCAATGTGGACAACCTGGGGGTTTGGTGTGTAAAGCAAGGGTGAGTACACATCAACATACTCAACAATTGTCTCGTTTGACTGTGGTGGACTAGCTTTATGTGGGGTTAAGATTAAGCAGTGGCTTTTAGTTGGTCAGGTAACTATTACTAGTAGAGAGCTAGGTTTTAGCATTAAACCCAAGTTATTAGCCCAAAGTATGGATGACAATGGGTATGGGTATGCGTAAATAACCGCAGATAATTATTCATTTGATATAGATATGGTGGAAATTGGTATCCGCGGGTACAGTTATGGATATAATAAGGTATCCGATGTCGGTGTTTAGTGCCCGACCGCACACCCAGGGATACCCTTCTAGTGCTTTTGGGTAGGATGGTGTTGTTGATTGTAGCTCAATGGTTCGTGCTTGGAGCAGGAGAGAGAGACAGGTGATTTTCTGCAGGTTTGGGCCACTTTGAGAGGCGTAATACCCTACTTCCTGGGGTGGATCTGTATGTGGTGTATTACAAGTGGTGTCTCCTAAATGGAGAGAGGCTAATGAGATGAAAAAGTTGGGGTCCTCTGGGCCTTATATACATGACCATGGGGCACTCCTTACGTACATGATGATCACATATCTCCTAACTAATAGCGAACCGACTTAACCAATCTCCCAAAAATCTCGCCGACTCGTCCCTGATCCACCCTGACATTCGAGGGTGCCAGGCGCGGGAAAGTCAGACGGTTTCTTGGGATAGTGCGCGATTCGATGGACCATCTGGGCTCGAGTCCATCGCCTTCTCGGACCGGCCCATTCCGCCAGTAGTCTTCGCACAACCCACGAAGAAATGGCCTTGCGGGGTAACTGGCCCGACGCCCCGTGCAAGGATCTTTCGCCTTCTAGTGGACCCGGGGGATATCTGTCCCCCACAAGCCCCCAATCTTTTAGTTGATTTTGAAATAATCGGCCCAAAGATTCTTGGTCCGGCCTATGGGTTTGTTGTTTGGCCTGATTTCTGTTCTGCTGTTGGGTGCACTGAAGGTGCACCCATTGGGTGTAGCCCTCGAGCTTTGAGTGGATTTTAGAAATAATCCATTCAAAGGTCTTCATCTTATGCTTTTGAAATCAACATTTTGGTTTCGAGGTACTGTAGATCTATTAGGTGCACCGAAGGTGCACCCAATGGGTGTAGCCCCCGAGCTTTGAGTGGATTTTAGAAATAATCCATTCAAAGGTCTTCATCTTATGCTTTTGAAATCAGCATTTTAGCTTCGAGGTACTGTAGGTGCACATAATGGGTGTAGCCCCCGAGCTTTGAGTGGATTTTAGAAATAATCCATTCAAAGGTCTTCGTCATATGCTTTTGAAATCAGCATTTTCTGAATAACCAGGCGATGCCATCTGTCCATGCCTTGTTAGGTCTAAAATCAATTTGATCGGTGACAGATTGGACATCTGGCTAGTTGAGGCAGATGGCCCTCAGCTAGACATCACCCTGCTCTGTGCTTCAATGCTTCTGTTTATTGGACTTGCGCTTCAGTAACCACATTTGGACTTCCTCCCATCTCAGTCGATCTCCTCCTTTTGTAGTGGTACATTCATTGCGTATATTTTGTGGATATCACTTCTTTAGAAAATCTTTGAAAATTCTGGGTGACACACCCAATGGGTGTGCCCAAGGGGTGTCTTGGTGCGCAGAGTGTTTATCGCGTTGTCCTCAAGTAGTAACTTGATGTGACGTAGAGGTGTAATCATTTGCCTGAGCAATTGATTCAGGTCCAACTGGTGCCGTGTTATGAGAAACGGCGCCAGTTGCCTGACTTCTTTTCAAGCGGCTTGAATTGCCTATTGAGTTCTTGTGACTGTTCGGCGAGCGGGGGTAGGAAGTGGACGGTCAGGCCCGGGCTTCTTTAAATAGCCCGCTTGCCCTAGCTGTTTTCTTCACTCGTTCTTTGATCACTTGCTTTCTTCTTCACTCCCTCACTTTCCACCCAACCATGGGCAGGGGTAGGAGGGGTAGAGGCTGGCCTCGCCGCGCTGACGGCAAATGCAAGCGCACCCCAAGTCCTCCTTCAGAGGATTTTGGCGACTCGGAGTACTCAGAGGAGGCCTCCTTCGAGTATGATCGATCGCCCGCTCCTGCCTCCCCGGTGGCGTCGTCCGAGGATTCGGATGACTCCATGGGACTATCCACCATGGCCCGAGCATATTGGCACTCCATCGAGCGTGCCAGGCTCGGTGGATCGGATGACTCCGAGGAGGTCTCCTCGGAAGAGGTGGACTCCTCCGACTCTTCTGAGGAGTGGAGCACCAGCGACGGTGACAGTGGCGAGGACGACGGCAGCAGCGGCGACGACAACAGCGAGGGTGATGGCGACGGTGAGGGCGATGGCGACGGCAGCAAGGGCGACGGTGACGGCAGCAAGGGCAACGGCAGCAAAGGCGACGATGATGACGGCAAGGGCGATGGTGACAGCGGCAATGGCGACAAGGCCAGTGTCATAATGCTGCTGGTTTAAATATTAGTATAGATAGCAGTAGTAGTAGCAATAAGTAGTAGTGGATTAGAGTAGTATTAGTATAGCATAGTGTAAGTAGTAATGTAATGTAATGTAATGTAATGTAATGTAATGTAATGTAATGTAATGTAATGACCAGGGGTGGAAGAGGCTGACTCATAATGAGTCGGCTTCAAGTTTGTGATGAACTTCCCTTTATGAATAAAGAATGCAGTTCTTTTGCTTATCCACTGTTGCATGCTTTTTTGTTTGTGCGCTTGGAGTCTCGCTGGCATTTTAGAGGTAGTGCTCGAGTGATGATTGTGATCCTTGCTTTTCCGAGTTATGATTTAGCACTCTTTGCGCCCGACTTATTGAGCCAACATATACTTATGTTGACGTGTCTTCTTGAGTTCCGAACCCTAATTTTTACTTTTCTCCTCCGTCGCTTCTCCGCTTTCTGAGTTCTTGAGCCTGGTCACTTCACTCGAGAGATTGCGATGGCCCCCAAGAGGAAGAGACAGACGCTACTGCTCCAATCATTCTGCCCATTGACCCTAATAGCTAGCTTTCGTTTGCCAGTAACCATATGCTCATATCTGAGTCCGATCTCTTGCATCTTGTGGAAACTGGGGTTCTGTCGCCGAAGGAGCTGTGTTCTTGGTGAATCTGGCGCGGGGTGACCATTTCGACAGAGGACACCCACAAAACCGTCGTCTTTGTGCCTTTCCTCATCCGAGGGCTTGCCCTGCCCATTTCTCCATTTTTTCGCGGCCTCCTTGATTTTTACGATCTGAATCTTTCACATCTAAACCCCAACTTTATTATTCAAATTGCCATTTTCGTGCAACTTTACGAGGCGTTCCTTGGAATTCTTCCCCATTTTGGGCTTTGGAGATATCTTTACCATTGTCGGCCTGGTATGGCCGGAGGACAGCATCAACTAACTTGTCGGTGGTGCCAGTTTGGAGCTTCGTCGGGGGAGGAAAATAGAGTACCTTGACATCCCACTTAAGGATAGCATTAAAGGATGGCGCCTTGAGTGGTTTACCATGGAGAACCACAACAAGTCCCTCCCTCCTCGATCAGGGAGGCAGCCCAACGTCTGCACACCCAGCTAGACAGAGTCCCCCACCAGTTTAGAGGTAGCTGAATCCAAGGTGCTACTTGCTGAGACATGCTCACTGAAAGACAGAGGCCTGACAGCTGAAGCTGTGGTCACTGACTTTGTTTTCAAGAACATATAGCCTCTAAAAGACAGAATCTACCCTGTTTATCTGTACACCGGGGTCAATGACCCTACCTGAATTACCAACAGACAAATTCCCGATGAGGACCTTCTGAGCCGACTTGACTTGATGCTAAGGGGTAGGGTTTCAAATTATGGTGCCCCCTCGTCTTATTCTGCTTGGAATCTGCCCCCACAGAGTCCCTTTTCTGATTTCGTTTCCAATCCTCCTGTTCGAGATGGCAGTCCAGGCCATAGAGTGTGACCCTCCTTAGAGGACATTGAGGCTTTCGTTGCTCCCTTCCAGAATCTTCCTGAGGCTGAGAGGCAGACCCACTTTGAGATGCCGACCAGTACTGACGATGCTGAGATGAATGTTGTTCTTAGCATGTTGGCTGGGGAATCATCCGACTCTGCCTGCACTGAGCCAATGGCGGTTGCGATTGTGCAGAACATTGGTGAAGACGAGGAAATTCTAAAACCTGAAGGTGCTCGTCGCAAGCGATCACGCCAAGTGAACCATCTAGCTGTGCCTGACGAGGAGAGAAAGAAGAAAAGACGACTCCGGCTGTTATCATGCCTGGAGCAAGATGCTAGCCCCTCCTCATTATTCCTCGGCGATGGCCCGGTGAGCACCATCCTCGACGATAATGTCAGAGGTTGTGATGATGCTTGGGTTGCCGGTGGTGTGCTTGATGAGGATGAGGAGGAGGAAGAAGAAGAAGTGCTGTTAATCCGCAAGAACAGCCATCGCAACAGAGGCAGCGACATTCTGATGCAGGCCTTATCAGCACTTGTCAGCCTTCAGGGGTTGTCGATATTTGATTTTGACCATGCACTGGAGGTGATCATCCTCGAGTACCTTCTATCCGAGCCTCCTGAGGTTGAAAATCCCATCATCTGTTCAGAGTTTCCAGATGATGTTCCTCTATCGTGTGATCCTGCCGGGAAAGAGGTAACCCGAACAGTCTCTCATGCTTCGTCGACCTTGGAGGGCGGTCTAGCTCGTGAGGACGCACTAACCCTCAATGTCGCTGATTCGAGTCATCCGGCTCCTCTGGGTATGGCTGAGGGAGCTTGAGCCTTGGAAGTGGCTGCTATAGAGGGCCCAGCCCCCGAGGGTGGTGCTGGGAGCGACCTAGCCCCCGAGGGTGTTGGGTCAGGCTCCTCTTCTGCTGCTTCCATGGACGTCCATGTTGGTTCGCCGTCGGTCTAATCTGAGGAGCCCATGGTGACACACTTATTTGTTGCTCTCGCTGGTCTGGTCAGTTTAGAGCCAGTGACCCGGACGCCAGGAGTCTGCCGCCTACTGACGAGGCTGAGGTTTCTCCAAGTCGTGCCTTCGATATCTGTTGACATCCCCTCATCAAGCAATGCACCAATTCTTCCGGCTTTGTGTCTTCCTTTGTCCCTCTCCAACCTTCAGGTGAATCAACTTTTGTTTTTTACCGTTTATGCTAGCAAACTGGCTTTCTTGCTTATTTTTTTGTAATCGCAAGATGTTCTTGATTCTGTATCTGCCCAACTAAAATCATGTGGCGCTCCTGTCCCCAACCAAGTTTCATCCTTGATGCAGTGGAACCCTTTACTGCTTCAAAAACAGATAGAAGATCTGAAGGCCTCAAACCTTGGTTAGTGAGCTCATAGTTTCCTTTTTCGTTTCCATTGCCCTGCTTATCTTATATCTTGTGCTTTTCTCTGCTGCTTTATCAGATTTGGCTCGGTGATGCTCTGATACTGAAGAGAAGTGTACCAGAGCCAAGCCAACTTGAGTCAAACCTCTGCTTTCTTGGACAGTGCTCGTGCCTTAAACTCTTCTCTGAATGCACAGCTTGACTCCGAGAAGATGGCTTATGAGGTAAACTCTCTTGGCTGCTTTTGTTTTGCTTCCCTTGATTTGATGCTCAGTGTTGTTCTTGCTTGCAGGAGGGAAAGCGAGCACTCGTTGCTTCCCGTGACCATCTGGACAGGCTATACCGTGACGCCAGCACTTCCTTGACCATTCTAGAGAGGAGTCACCGCTTTACCATGTCAAACTTGGACCATCATTGTGACAATTTGAGGGCATCCTAGGATGAAGTGTCTCGACTTGGTAAGCTGTTGTCTACCAAAGATTCTATCATCAAGGAGCTGTGCGCTTCCAAGAAGCTTGTTACTCAGGAGCTGGAGGCCACCCACCTCAATGTCAAGGCCATGGAGGATGACCGCGTCGTTATGAAGGCGATGTGTGACAACGCCATGGATAAGGCTGTTCGCGCCAGGCGGATCCTAATGAGGAGGCCTAGTGTCATGGTGCCTGAAGACATTGTCGCTGATGTTGTTGCCACGCCTGATGTCGCGAGCCGACCATCTTCTTCTGCTACTCCTGCGGCCGAGGCTTCCTGCAAGAATGCTCCATCGCAATGATTTGCTTGAAAAACACTTGTTCATTGAGTTAGTGTTTTTTAGAGAAAAAGTGTAGCGTGAGTTCTGTGTGTATGTAATTGTTATGTTTGAAGTGATTGTTCCGTCAACAGGGTGCTAAAAACACCCTTGACAATGCAAGCGAGCAATTTTTCTTTGAAGTGCTCCCGATTCGAGTTAGCTATTTTGTTACTAGGGTATGGTGATCACCCTAACTTGTGTATGCATGAGCATGCCGCACCGACTTAAGGTGTTTCCAACTTAAGTCGATTGCTCTGTTAGTAGGGTATAGTGATCACCCTGAGTCATGTAAGCGTGAGCATGTTGCACCGACTTAAGGCGTTTCCGACTTTAGCCGATTTCTCCGTTAGTAGGGCATAGTGATCACCCTGAGTCGTGTAAGCGTGAGCATGTCACACCGACTTAAGGCGTTCCTAACTTAAGCTGATTGCTCCGTTAGTAGGGTATAGTGATCACCCTAAGTTGTGTAAGCGCGAGCATGTCGCACCGACTTAAGGCATTCCCGACTTAAGCTGATTGCTCCGTTAGTAGGGTATAGTGATCACCCTAAGTTGTGTCGTGCTGATTTCGAGTTGAGCCCAATCTAAGTCAGTTGTCAATCAAGAACTTGAATGCCTTGGAAGATGAAAGCTTTATTGATGATGAAACCTTCTGCTTACAAAGTACAACTCGCCCTTAAGAGTTTTGAGGTATTGCTAGGGGTAGAATTTCCTGAGGTGCTCGATATTCCATGAATTCCCCACTTCGGTGCCATCCATCTGAGTGAGCCGGTAGGATCCTGGTCGTGTGACCTCTACAACGATGAACGGTCCTTCCCATGGTGGTGACTGTTTGTGCCGTCCCTCCCCTGTTAGTACTCGGTGGAGGACCAAGTCTCCCACTGTGAAGGATCAATGTCGCACAGCTTTGTCGTGGTAGCGCCTAAAGGTCTGTTGGTATCTAGCCGACTAAATTACCATATTTAACCGTTCCTCCTCCAACACATCGATGTCCTCTAGCCTGGTTGCTTCTGCTTTGGCTATGCTTTCAAAGGTTAATCTGGGTGCCCCAAAGATCAGATCAGCTGGTAGCACTGCCTCCGACCCATACACCATGAAGAATGGTGTGTTTCCATGCAGAGCTCGTCTTAGCTGGGTTCGCAGGCTCCAGACCACATATGGTAGTTCCATGATCCACTTCCCTACAAGCTTCTCGCTTTTATCGAACACCTTCTTTATGAGTGCATCCAGTATCATCCCGTTGGCTCTTTCCACCAGCCCATTAGCTCTTGGGTGTGCCACTGATGCGTACTTGATCTGAATGCTCCTCTGCTCGCAGAAATCGAAGAACTCCGAGCTGGTGAAGTTAGACCCTAGGTTAGTGATGATGCTGCTAGGTATTCCAAACCTGAACATTATCTCCTGAATGAACTCCACTGCCTTTGCTGAGGTCAAGGAAGCGATTGGCTTGTACTCTATCCACTTTATAAATTTGTCGATGGCAACCAGTATGTGAGTGTACCCTCCTTGAGCTTTCTTGAAAGGCCTGATCATGTCCAGCCCCTAGCATGCAAACGCCCAGGTCACAGGAATAGTCTACAGCTGTTGCGCGGGTAAGTGCTGTTGTTTTGACAGGAATTGGCACGCCTCGCACTTCTGGACTAACTCAGCAGCATCATGCTTCGCAGTCGGCCAGTAAAACCCAGATCTGAAAGCCTTTCCCACCAGAGTCCTTGATGCCGCATGCACGCCACACTGCCTGGCATGAATCTCATCTAACAGCTGCCTCCCGGTAGCTGAGTGGATGCACTTCATAAGGACTCCTCCTGTGCCTCTTCCGTACAGTAGGCCCCCTATGATGGTATAGTGAGCCAAATGTCTCGCGATGCGCTCTGTCGTGGCCTTGTCATTCGGTTCCTCTTAGTTCCTTATGTATCTGATGATTGGCTCTCTCCAGTCATTGGGATCTACCTCTGGCTGACTCAGGGCGTTGCATTCCTCCATCTGCTCCGTGACAATGCTCGATTGTTGTAATCCTTGGACAAAGATCCCAGGTGGAACTTGGGCCCGACTGGATCCCGGTTTCGACAATGCATTAGCCGCTGCATTGCGAACCCTTTCAGTGTGGTGGAATTCTAATCCTTCGAACTTGTCTTCCAACTTCCTCACGGCTACATAATATTTGCCCATTGAGTCGGTCGAGCTGTCCCAATCTTTGTTTATTTGACTTATGACTACCAGTGAATCACCGTACACCATCAGCTTCTTGATGCCGAGTGAAACTGTGATGCTCAGCCCGTGGACAGTGCTTCATACTCTGCTGCATTATTGGACGCCGGAAACAAAAGCTGAAGTGCATACATGAGTTGTTCACCTCCAGGAGCAATAAAGAGAATCCCTGCCCCCGCTCCTTATAGCTTCAGCGAGCCATCAAAGTATATTCTCCATATTTCAGTGACCTCAGGGCTTTCCGGGACCTGGTGCTCAGTCCATTCTGATATGAAGTCAACCAATGCCTGAGTCTTTATCGCCGTGCGGGATCAGAACTCTATGCCATGAGCCCTGAGCTTGCATGCCCACTTGGCTATTCTTCCAATAGCTTCTTTGTTATGAAGAATATCACCTACCGGAAGTCATGTGACTACTATGACTTTGTGGTCGTCAAAGTAGTGCCAAATCTTGCGAGCAGTTATAAGTACCGTGTATAGTAGCTTTTGAACTTGAGGATACCTTATCTTTGAGGGCCTGAGGACTTCGCAGATGAAGTAAACTAGGTGTTGTACCAGATATGCGTGTCCCTCTTCCGCCCGCTCGACTACTAACGTGGTGCTTACCACGTGAGTCGTGCAGGAGATATACAGGAGCATATCTTCTGTTGGCTGACCGGGCGTAGCCCGGTGTGGTGGCTTGAGTACTTGCGGAGTGGTCAAGGATTTCTTTAGTGCCTCTAGAGCCTCTTGTGCTTCTGTGGTCCACTAAAATTTGTCCACCTTCTTGAGCAATTTATAGAATGGCATTCCTTTCTCGCCTAGCCTTGATTTGAATCTGCTCAGCGCTGCCATGCACCCAGTGAGCCTTTGTACCTTTTTATGCGACACAGCGCTTCCATTCTCATGATGGCCTCAATCTTCTCTGGATTTGCTTCTATTCCTCGATGATTGACAATGAATCCAAGCAGCTTTCCAGCTGGCACTCCGAAGACACACTTTTCTGGGTTCAGCTTCCACTGATAGCGCCTTAGACTGTTGAAGACTAGTTGCAAATCCTCGATGAAGTTTTCTAAGTTTTCTGTCTTAATAACCACATCATCAACGTAAGCTTCCACCCACTTGCCCCAGTGATCGGCTAAGCATGTTTGGATGGCTCTCTGGTAAGTCGCTCTAGCATTCTTGAGGCCGAACTTCATGGAGGTATAGCAGAAAGCTCCAAATGGTGTGATGAAAGCAATCTTCTCCTCGTCTTCTTTTGCCAAGCTGATCTGATGACACCTGGAGTAGCAGTCTAGGAAGGAGAGCATAGAGCAGCCAGCAGTCGAGTCAACTACCTAATCTATCATAGAGAACCCGAAGGGATCCTTTGGGTAATGTTTGTTGAGATCAGTATAGTCGACGCACATGCGCCAATCAACTTTATTCTTTTTGAGTACAAGAACATGATTTGCTAGCCACTCAGGGTGCAGTACTTCTCTAATGAATCATGCTGACACTAAGCAAGCTAACTCGGCGTAAATAGCTTCCCTTTTATCAGGCGCGAAACGACGTAGCTTCTGTTGAATCGGCCTTGCCTATGGATACACTTTAAGTTTGTGCTCGGCCAGTTCTCTCCAGACTCCCGGCATATCCGTAGGTTGCCATGCGAATACATCCCGGTTATCTTGCAGGAACCGGACGAGCGCGCCTTCCTATTTGTCGTCGAGGCTGGAGCTGATGATGGCAGTCTTGCGTTCATCAGAGAATCCCAGATTAACCCTCTTAGTTTCTTTAGTCGACCATATAGAGGTCACGATCTAAGCTTTGTTTGAGGGTATCATGAGATTTTCCTCCTCCAGCCTGGTGTTCGTCTGTGCGGGAAGAGCTACCAGGGGCCCGGTGGTGAGAGCTGTTTGAATGGCTCCCCGGAAGCACTCTGCGGCACCTTGGAAATCAGCACGCATGGTGATGACTCCCTGAGGTCCCGACATCTTCAGTATCATGTACGAGTAATATGGAATGTCCATGAACTTCGCCAGTCCTGGCCTTCCGATGATGGTGTTGTACCCGCAGTCGAAACGCGCCACCTCGAACCTCAGGAACTCGGTTTTGTAGTTCTTTGGTGTTCCAAAGGTGATGGATAGGTAGATGTGTCCGAGTGGGTACTCCCCTTCAGTCGGCACGATGCCGAAGAAGGGAGTATCTGACTCAGTGAGGTCTTTGACTGCGACCCCCAAGGCCTAGAGCGTCCGGGGGAAGGTGATGTTGATGCTGCTTCCTCCGTCCACCAATACTCTCTTTACCCGGCTTTCTCGGATCATCGGATCAACGAGGAGCGGATACTTGTCGGGATGATCAAAGTTAAGCAATTGATCAGCTCGGCTGAAGGTTATCGCGTGCTCCGACCATCGGTAAGGAGCTGGGGCACTGGTGGTGGCCACCAGGACATGTCGGTCATTGAGCTTTTGCTGCCTCCTGTTTTCTTATGCTCCATGACCTCCGAAGATGACATTGACCTCCCTGTCAATGCGTGCAAAAGCTCCACCCCTCCCCCTTCCTACTGCTGAGGCTACCTAGGCTCGTCAGGCTATCCTCATGAAGAGGGAGGCGGTAGAGGCTAGAATGGTCGACCATGCCCGACGAAGTGCTTAAAGTCCCTGCAGTTCCGCAAGGTGTGGTGCATGTCCTTGTGGTACGGACATTGGGTGTTGAGGATTTCATCCAGTGTCCGTACCCCTCCGCGAGGTGCATCGCGGGCCCAAGCGGCGGGTGGCCCGACGGTGTGCACCTCCTCGTGGGGCCTATTCTCCCAGCGCCTGTTCGACTGCTGGTTCGCATCCCGTCGTGGCGCGGGTGGCGCGGGTTTTGTGCCCCCGATGAGGTCCTGGGCCCGTTCATCCGCGGTGATGTAGATATCTGCCTCCCGAAACAATTGTTCAGAGGTGGCTGGTGCTTTCCGAAGTATGGCTTGGACGAAGGCCGAGTCGTTAGATCCCCGGTGGAAGTCTTCAATTGCCGCCGCCTTAGCAACTTCGGGAGTGCGGTTCCTCATTGTCTGAAACCCCTTAAGGAATGACCGGAGGGTCTCATCATTCTGGCGCCTGATAGATTTGAGGTCCCATGGTTACGCCGGCTTGTCGGAGAGGGACTGGAAATTGGCGATGAAGCGACGAGTGAAGTCGCTCCAATCGTCAATGCAGTGCCAGGTAGATGTCGAAGCCACTGCAGCGCGTCTTGCCCTAGGACAATGGGCAAGTACGCCGTCATCATGTCCTCTGTTACCCGGGCGGCAGTCGTGTAGACAGCCAACCAGCCGTCCGGGTCCTACTTGGGCTCATACTTCTTGACATTGGAGACCTTGAAGTTGGGAGGCCACTGGATGGCCCGGAGACGTGGAGTAAGCGTGGAAACTCCGCACGTATTGTAACACCCCTGGTGTTACGTACACTAAAACTCTGACATGTCATCATAAGCAATTGCATTAACCTGCTTGTTACACCTAGAATGCATTTACTAGGTTAAAATTTTCTTTTCAAAAGTGTGATGTCGTGTGTTGAGTATAGGACTTAGGTTGAAAACCTTGCTTGGAATTGTGGATAAACAAAATAACTCCGAAATCAAGGACTTGTTGGGAAGGAGCTACGTATGCTAAAGTCAGATCTTAGACTAGAGAGTAACTTTGTTTCTGATGGATGGATCAAAGGGATGAATCCCTGGAAGAATTTGAAACACAGATGAAACTCATTTGAAACCCTAAACTAACCCCAAATGTGGAATTTAAAATCTAGAAGGATTTAGCTAAAAGTCCATATACCAAGGTTGTAGGACTTGGAAAAGTGAACATATTTCATATCTGGAGAATTCCAAGTTGTGTGGAGAAATTTGGAGTAATTTGCAAAATTTCAGCTTGGGTTTAGTTTGAATTGGGCTGAAAACAGTTTCATATAGCTGTTTTTGGACCCTTATAACTTTTGATCTATGGACTTTTGGTAAGGGGTTACTATAACAAACTTGTAAAGTGATTGTTGGAGAACAATCCTTATTAAGTGTACTAGCCCTAAAATTACATGCTACCAGGAGCAAAGGTGGTCCAAAGATGGGATGCTAGGTATTGTGTTTTCAGACTTAGCCAAATCATTGCAGCTGAGTTTTAGTGAGATTTGTGCGGTTTTGGAGCTCTCTATTGCTCTATCCATAGGGTTATAGGTTATGATCATTACAACACAATTAAAGAACTAAATGAGGAGTATAAGTTTGATTAAGACACCTAGCCCTAAAGCTATTTGGAACCTTGAGAAAAGCTGGCCTAAAGTAGAGCTGTCTGAAAGTGTGGATTTCAGACTTTGTGAAATTCAGAATCTGAATTTCAGTAATTTGGGCAAACTTTGGACCTCTGTAGTTTGGAATCTATGAGGGTTTAGATATGAGTCACTTTGTCAAAGTTGTAGAGGAACTATAGGAGTATAAACTTTATTAAGAAACTTGCCCCTAAAAACATTTGGAACCCAGGAAAAAGAGTGGTTCCAAGTGGTGCTGCTGTGTTTCTGAATTTTCAGATTCGAAACAATAACTGAATTTCAGTGTGGATAGCAGTTTTGGAGCTAGTTTGTGGCTGTTCTGTAATGTTTTGTGCTGGGGTGTTTATAGAGAAGTTGAAGCTTATATGATAGTGAACAAATCTACTAAAGTGTCTTTGACTTGATTCCACACAGAAAATGGAGAAAAACTTGTTCAAAGTTGGACTATTTGTGGCTGAAACTGAATTGAAATCAGTTACTGAAAACTGAATTTCAGTGAAAGTTGCTGTTTTTGGAGCCCATTTGTGCCTAATCCATGAGGTTTTAGGCTGTATAGTATATAGAGGAATTCAAGACCACCTAATGGTGAACAACTTTATTGAAGGATGATGGACATGATCCCACATAAAAAGTGAAGTAACAGCTGCTCAAAGGTTGGACTGTCATGTGGCTAGTGACTTAGTCTATTCAGAATTTAAAGTCTGAAATCAGTGCGTGATGCAAAGTTTAGAGCCCTATTGCGACCAACTCTTGTGGTTTTGGACTATGAACTATGTGAAAAACTTGGAGTCCATAGTACAGAGAATAAGTTTTATCAAGAGGGTTGGCCTTGGTTCTACAAAAAACTGGGAGTAAAACACTTCTAAACTTCCTCTGTCAGACTCAGTGGTGTGCTGTTTCAGACCTCTGAAACTGAATTTTCAGTGTTTTTACTAAATTTTGGATCACCACAACTTATGTTATATATGATTTCAGCCATGAGTTTCTATGCAAAACAGGTAGAGATATCCATGGAGAATAACTTTTGTGAAGGGATAGTGGTCCGTTACTAAAAGAAATTGGGTGATCAATGCAGCTAAACAAGTAAATGTGCAAGGGGGCAGTGTTAGCTGATTCAGTCAATTCAGAGGACTGAAACTGGGTTTCAGTGATGTGTGGCCAACTTTAGAGCCACATAACTTGTGATCTAAATATTTTGGGTCCTGGATTTTTATAGTAAACTTGAAGAGCCATGGTTGGGGAACAAATTTGTTCAGGAATGCTTGAGCTATCCTTGTTTGGAATAGAGAGAAAAAGGTGTTCGAACTATGTCTATCAGGCATGGAAATGCAAACATGAATCAGTCACTGTGGATTTGGTTCAGTATTTTTCTCCTGGCTTTGGAGCTGTTTAGTGTCTGATTTAAGAATTATAAGGCTTAAGTCTGTATGGAAGATTGATAGTTGGTTAGCTGGTGAACAAGGTTCCTTAAGGTCGGTTCCGCTGTTGTTGCTTGGAGCTGGGAAAAATATAGGGGTGAAGCTGTGAACTCAGTCAAACAGCAGCAGTTCAGTGTACTCCAAAAATATCTAAAGGAGATCTTTTTATCCCTGCTGGCTGCACTAGCCTGTAGAAATGAAGATAAGGTTGTAGTGAATAATTAAAGGTCCTAGAGGTCTCACTCCCCACTAAAATATCCAATTTGGACTGCATGGGGGGCAGTGGGCAGTAGAAATCTTATCTATTTTGTCTACTACCTACAGATTTGAACAAAGTGATATTTATGTGTGGGAGTTGAGCCAACGAGGTGTAGTGCTTGTATGCCACGTTTTTGAACCTTTGGTGTGCTGGCACTCTAGGAATCCTCCTTCATCAAGCGTCGATGAGCTCCACTGCACCTGCCCCTATATATTCATTGCCTTGGGTTATACTCAGTTTAGCTTCCCTCCCCTACCCTCTTGCTCTAGCCAAAGTTGCAGCTGGTATGTGGTAGTACATGTATCCATGCTGATAGTAGCTCTTCTCCTCAGCCACTAGTGCAGTTTACCCTTGTTCATCCCATCCAACACCCCAGAATGGTGACCACAACAGCCGACCCTTCACCTCACCATGGCCAAGGATTTTCGAAGTTTTTCTCAGTCATGTGGCGTTTGTTCCGTGCTCATCTAAGGTCAGTGGTGCTCGCCAAGTTAGTTTTCCTAACTCTACTGCTTTGTATTGCTCTGAACGTGGTCGTGCTAGGCCACCGTGGTCTGGCGCCGCGGACGGTCCTGTCGTCGACCTGTCAGCTGGCGCTTTTCCTGAGCAACTTCGCGCAAGCTTCGGGATGTAGGAAGATCCGCGGTGCTCTATGTGCTTCTAGTTGGAGCTCTACTGTACTGTTGTCCTAGGATCGAGTTTATCGTGTCGGATCTCACTAGAGTCATGGTCAGAGCCTGTGAGTGCCTGAAATGGGTGTTGAAGGGTTGTGCCTGGGTTGTGTTGGCCGCGGACATGTCTCAGTAGTAGTTGGAGGACGTTGAAGAGCAGCGCCGACGTGGTCGTAGGCGCCAGGTCGCCGGAGTAGCGCGACGGGCATCTGGTTCGAGTTCTTCTGAAGTTGGTTGTGAAGCCGAGTTGGATGTGTTAAATCAAGATCTCTCTAAGTGAAGTTGGTTGTAGGATTTTTAGAGCTGTCAGTAAATATTAAGTGAATTAAGGGTGCTCTTAAAGGACTATTAGGATTTTAGAAATAAGAATTGAGCACCAAAAATCATGGAAATTTTTGGAGAAACTTGTTATCAGAAGCTGATCACTTGGTAAAAGTTTGGGGCTGTTTGGAAGCTTTTTGCTCTAGAAACCTTGTAAGCCCCAAAATAGAGTGGTTAATCCCTAATCAAGTGTGGGTTAGTGCTTTGGAAAGGAGATAAGTTTATCTAGGGAAGAGATGAAGTTGCTTAAGAAGTTTTAAGCTTTTGGATGACATATAAGTGGATTAATTCCCTAGTTTACCTAAGTGAACTCCAATTGGTCACTTTAATCGAGCGTTAAGAAATAGGTGTATTCTTGTCATGTGCTTTAGTTGTAGTGTTTCTGTTCTCCACCTCTCCTTGTGAGAGTTTGCATTACATGTCATTACATAAGCATTCATGTATTTGTAATTGACTTGTAGAACACCTAGACGAGGTGGTATTTGAAGAAGTCTACTCCAGTGCCTACTCCTCAAGTGGATGAAGCCAGCTAACTGGGTATTGGATAGAGGGATTTAGAGCCACTTCACTGCAACAAAGGCAAGCCCCGGTGCATGCAACCCCTTCCTTGTGTTTTTAAATACTTTTCGCACACTTAAGTCTAGTGAAATGTGCATTAGGTTTATAGGAGTTGCTTGAAACCCTTTGATGCATTGCCTTCCTTGATATCCATACCTTTATAGATAGTTCTGGTAAAGTATCAAATTTTGATTTACAAAAATGCTTAGCCCTGCTTAGATCTTGTGGATAGAGGTTGTCTTTTGCAATACTGCCTAGCTCAGGGGTTATCCTGAGGAAAGATGGCTTCTACCTGCAAGAATACTTTCATTGAGAGCATGGTGGGATCTTACTGCAAAGCTCCCTGTGATGCTCTTTTCATCCTAAGGAACAGAAACAATCCTAAGGATGGAAGTACTTAAATCGAGACTTGGGTTAGGAACAGGTGATGTTCTACCCAGGTTGATTAAGGATTGGATGCGTATGTAGGCCTGTTGATCAAGGACTATCTTAACTAACCACATGCCCTGAAAATGGGACAGGGTAAGCTTGAACCCGGCTATTCCATACATGAAAAGACAATCGCGCACTAGGAGTGGAGAGATGGCGAGAGTGGCACGTACCCTCCTGGCAAAGGACCGCCTAAAAGGGGTGGTGTGCTCTCGGGTGGCGCGGACCTGTTCATGCAGTGGAGGATCCGTGGGAATGGTTGACATATGCAAGGGTTAAGTGCTACATATGTCGTGTGGTTAGAGATCCTCAGTTGAGTAAATCGATTCGGATCGCCGTTATATCCCCAGAGAGTGGAGAATTGATCGCTGCCATGCAACCTAAGTCAGGATGTAAACATTATGAGTAAAAATGATGTTGTATTGATGAGATGGTGAAATTAGACTAGGTGCAACCAGAGTCTATTAATATTTAATCTGGCGTTAAAACCTTGAAAGTAAGGACTCACTTTAGTAAGCTTTTTCTGCAAAAGTATCTAAGTTGATTCTTGCTAAAAGCCTCTCCTTGATTCCTAAATCCAGCATACCCTTGAGAGTCTTTTCTTTAGTCGGGTAAGTCTTGCTGAGTAATTCCATACTCAGGGTTTTATTCCCTGTTGTTTTTCAGGTTCTAACTTTGTACTACTGATGATGGTGTTAAGTGCCGGTGGGCTCGGCCTTCTTATAAATCTAAGTAACTCTTCTATACTTCTTATTGAGGATGGTCATTTGTGCTAGCATATATTTCAAACTCATACTTTTGTAATCACTCCGATAAAATAATGTAAAATTTTTGTAACCTGTAAAATTTGGTAATAAGATTCCGCTGCAAAAATGTTGTGTGTGTGATTTGTGTTACTTAATCTCGCGGTTCTGGTTGTAAGTGGTTTATCCGATGTCCTTGGGGTAATCGGACGGATCTTGTTAAGTTATCTGGTGCACATGCATGGCCGACTGAGGTCTTCAGGACAAGGACAGGTGCATGTGGGCCCGATACCTTGGGAGGTTCTGCCACAGCTGGTATCGGAGCGAGATTAAGTATATACGGTCACATACGTATTTTCAAAACAAAAGTTTTGGTTTTGAAAAACCTATTTTTAACTAGACACATTATTTGGCTTTGAAAAACAGTTTTGAAAAACTATAATGCTAGCGACATCCTCTGTTAAGCCCTAAGTTAAGGACTATAAGGTGGCTTAGTTTAGGATATTAACCACTAACCCACAACTATAATATAATTTTCTGCAGGTACACTAACTAAACCTTAGGAAAGTCCGACTAGTGTTCAATGATGGAGTGAGTAGGATTGCCACCGCCACAGAACGTGATAGCCACTATATGTTGGCAAGAATTGTGAGGATGAATAGGTCGAGCATGCATCATGACATACAATTTTAAGTTAAGCCCCCTATATAGTAGCTTAGTACATGTTTCATCCATCCTATTCATGCTACCTATCTTTGCTTTTCTATACTACCCTTTTCCTATTCGTGAAGCCTTGAGACTCAGTGGTGGACCAGTAGTTTATAAGGTACAATTGCCAAAGAATTTGTCAACAGTGCACAACATGTTCCACGTGTCCTAGTTAAAGAAATGTCTTCGAATCCCCGAGCATGTTATCGAGAATTTACGTGTTAACCTTGAACTAGATTTAACCCACTTGGAATGTTCCATAAAGGTTTTGGATTAAAAGGATTGGGTCACTCGAAGATGAGTTATCAAGTTTTACTAGATACAGTGGAACCAACACCCGAAAGATAAAGCTACTTGGGAATCAGAGGAGTATTTAGAAAGACATTTCCTGAATTCCTAGTTTCTTCTAAGCCTTAAGTTTTGTGTAGCTGTCCCTGATGTGAACCAACAGGGGCACACTCCCTGCCTTGTAGTAGTAATGGGGAAATAAGCCAGTGACGCATTTCCTTTTTCATTATCTAGCCTAGAGTTTTAAATCTCCGGACGAGATTTCTTTTTAGGGGGGAAGGCTGTAACACCCCTGGTGTTACGTACACTAAAACTCTGACATGTCATCATAAGCAATTGCATTAACCTGCTTGTTACACCTAGAATGCATTTACTAGGTTAAAATTTTCTTTTCAAAAGTGTGATGTCGTGTGTTGAGTATAGGACTTAGGTTGAAAACCTTGCTTGGAATTGTGGATAAACAAAATAACTCCGAAATCAAGGACTTGTTGGGAAGGAGCTACGTATGCTAAAGTCAGATCTTAGACTAGAGAGTAACTTTGTTTCTGATGGATGGATCAAAGGGATGAATCCCTGGAAGAATTTGAAACACAGATGAAACTCATTTGAAACCCTAAACTAACCCCAAATGTGGAATTTAAAATCTAGAAGGATTTAGCTAAAAGTCCATATACCAAGGTTGTAGGACTTGGAAAAGTGAACATATTTCATATCTGGAGAATTCCAAGTTGTGTGGAGAAATTTGGAGTAATTTGCAAAATTTCAGCTTGGGTTTAGTTTGAATTGGGCTAAAAACAGTTTCATATAGCTGTTTTTGGACCCTTATAACTTTTGATCTATGGACTTTTGGTAAGGGGTTACTATAACAAACTTGTAAAGTGATTGTTGGAGAACAATCCTTATTAAGTGTACTAGCCCTAAAATTACATGCTACCAGGAGCAAAGGTGGTCCAAAGATGGGATGCTAAGTATTGTGTTTTCAGACTTAGCCAAATCATTGCAGCTGAGTTTTAGTGAGATTTGTGCAGTTTTGGAGCTCTCTATTGCTCTATCCATAGGGTTATAGGTTATGATCATTACAACACAATTAAAGAACTAAATGAGGAGTATAAGTTTGATTAAGACACCTAGCCCTAAAGCTATTTGGAACCTTGAGAAAAGCTGGCCTAAAGTAGAGCTGTCTGAAAGTGTGGATTTCAGACTTTGTGAAATTCAGAATCTGAATTTCAGTAATTTGGGCAAACTTTGGACCTCTGTAGTTTGGAATCTATGAGGGTTTAGATATGAGTCACTTTGTCAAAGTTGTAGAGGAACTATAGGAGTATAAACTTTATTAAGAAACTTGCCCCTAAAAACATTTGGAACCCAGGAAAAAGAGTGGTTCCAAGTGGTGCTGCTGTGTTTCTGAATTTTCAGATTCGAAACAGTAACTGAATTTCAGTGTGGATAGCAGTTTTGGAGCTAGTTTGTGGCTGTTCTGTAATGTTTTGTGCTGGGGTGTTTATAGAGAAGTTGAAGCCTATATGATAGTGAACAAATCTACTAAAGTGTCTTTGACTTGATTCCACACAGAAAATGGAGAAAAACTTGTTCAAAGATGGACTATTTGTGGCTGAAACTGAATTGAAATTAGTTACTGAAAACTGAATTTCAGTGAAAGTTGCTGTTTTTGGAGCCCATTTGTGCCTAATCCATGAGGTTTTAGGCTGTATAGTATATAGAGGAATTCAAGACCACCTAATGGTGAACAACTTTATTGAAGGATGATGGACATGATCCCACATAAAAAGTGAAGTAACAGCTGCTCAAAGGTTGGACTGTCAGGTGGCTAGTGACTTAGTCTATTCAGAATTTAAAGTCTGAAATCAGTGCGTGATGCAAAGTTTAGAGCCCTATTGCGACCAACTCTTGTGGTTTTGGACTATGAACTATGTGGAAAACTTGGATTCCATAGTACAGAGAATAAGTTTTATCAAGAGGGTTGGCCTTGGTTCTACAAAAAACTGGGAGTAAAACACCTCTAAACTTCCTCTGTCAGACTCAGTGGTGTGCTGTTTCAGACCTCTGAAACTGAATTTTCAGTGTTTTTACTAAATTTTGGATCACCACAACTTTTGTTATATATGATTTCAGCCATGAGTTTCTATGCAAAACAGGTAGAGATATCCATGGAGAATAACTTTTGTGAAGGGACAGTGGTCCGTTACTAAAAGAAATTGGGTGATCAATGCAGCTAAACAAGTAAATGTGCAAGGGGGCAGTGTTGGCTGATTCAGTCAATTCAGAGGACTGAAACTGTGTTTCAGTGATGTGTGGCCAACTTTAGAGCCACATAACTTGTGATCTAAATATTTTGGGTCTTGGATTTTTATAGTAAACCTGAAGAGCCATGGTTGGGGAACAAATTTGTTTAGGAATGCTTGAGCTATCCTTGTTTGGAATAGAGAGAAAAAGGTGTTCGAACTATGTCTATCAGGCATGGAAATGCAAACATGAATCAGTCACTGTGGATTTGGTTCAGTATTTTTCTCCTGACTTTGGAGCTGTTTAGTGTCTGATTTAAGGATTATAAGGCTTAAGTCTGTATGGAAGATTGATAGTTGGTTAGCTGGTGAACAAGGTTCCTTAAGGTCGGTTCCGCTGTTGTTGCTTGGAGCTGGGAAAAATAAAGGGGTGAAGCTGTGAACTCAGTCAAACAGCAGCAGTTCAGTGTACTCCAAAAATATCCGAAGGAGATCTTTTTATCCCTGCTGGCTGCACTAGCGTGTAGAAATGAAGATAAGGTTGTAGTGAATAATTAAAGGTCCTAGAGGTCTCACTCCCCACTAAAATATCCAATTTGGACTACATGGGGGCAGTGGGTAGTAGAAATCTTATCTATTTTGTCTACTACCTACAGATTTGAACAAAGTGATATTTATGTGTGGGAGTTGAGCCAACGAGGTGTAGTGCTTGTATGCCACGTTTTTGAACCTTTGGTGTGCTGGCACTCTAGGAATCCTCCTTCATCAAGCGTGGATGAGCTCCACTGCACCTGCCCCTATATATTCATTGCCTTGGGCTGTACTCAGTTTAGCTTCCCTCCCCTACCCTCTTGCTCTAGCCAAAGTTGCAGCTGGTATGTGGTAGTTCATGTATCCATGCTGATAGTAGCTCTTCTCCTCAGCCACCAGTGCAGTTTACCCTTGTTCATCCCATCCAACACCCTAGAATGGTGACCACAACAGCCGACCCTTCACCTCACCATGGCCAAGGATTTTCGAAGTTTTTCTCAGTCATGTGGCGTTTGTTCCGTGCTCATCTAAGGTCAGTGGTGCTCGCCAAGTTAGTTTCCCTAACTCTACTGCTTTGTATTGCTCTGAACGTGGCAGTGCCAGGCCACCGTGGTCTGGCGCCGCGGACGGTCCTGTCGTCGACCTGTCAGCTGGCGCTTTTCCTGAGCAACTTCGCGCAAGCTTCGGGATGTAGGAAGATCCGCGGTGCTCTATGTGCTTCTAGTTGGAGCTCTACTGTACTGTTGTCCTAGGATCGAGTTTATCGTGTCGGATCTCACTAGAGTCATGGTCAGAGCCTGTGAGTGCCTGAAATGGGTGTTGAAGGGTTGTGCCCGGGTTGTGTTGGCCGCGGACATGTCTCAGTAGTAGTTGGAGGACGTTGAAGAGCAGTGCCGACGTGGTCGTAGGCGCCAGGTCGCCGGAGTAGCGCGACGGGCATCTGGTTCGAGTTCTTCTGAAGTTGGTTGTGAAGCCGGGTTGGATGTGTTAAATCAAGATCTCTCTAAGTGAAGTTGGTTGTAGGATTTTTAGAGCTGTCAGTAAATATTTCGTGAATTAAGGGTGCTCTTAAAGGACTATTAGGATTTTAGAAATAAGAATTGAGCACCAAAAATCATGGAAATTTTTGGAGAAACTTGTTATCAGAAGCTGATCACTTGGTAAAAGTTTGGGGTTGTTTGGAAGCTTTTTGCTCTAGAAACCTTGTAAGCCCCAAAATAGAGTGGTTAATCCCTAATCAAGTGTGGGTTAGTGCTTTGGAAAGGAGATAAGTTTATCTAGGGAAGAGATGAAGTTGCTTAAGAAGTTTTAAGCTTTTGGATGAGATATAAGTGGATTAATTCCCTGGTTTACCTAAGTGAACTCCAATTGGTCACTTTAATCGAGCGTTAAGAAATAGGTGTATTCTTGTCATGTGCTTTAGTTGTAGTGTTTCTGTTCTCCACCTCTCCTTGTGAGAGTTTGCATTACATGTCATTACATAAGCATTCATGTATTTGTAATTGACTTGTAGAACACCTAGACGAGGTGGTATTTGAAGAAGTCTACTCCAGTGCCTACTCCTCAAGTGGATGAAGCCAGCTAACTGGGTATTGGATAGAGGGATTTAGAGCCACTTCACTGCAACAAAGGCAAGCCCCGGTGCATGCAACCCCTTCCTTGTGTTTTTAAATACTTTTCGCACACTTAAGTCTAGTGAAATGTGCATTAGGTTTATAGGAGTTGCTTGAAACCCTTTGATGCATTGCCTTCCTTGATATCCATACCTTTATAGATACTTCTAGTGAAGTATCAAAATTTGATTTACAAAAATGCTTAGCCCTGCTTAGATCTTGTGGATAGAGGTTGTCTTTTGCAATACTGCCTAGCTCAGGGGTTATCCTGAGGAAAGATGGCTTCTACCTGCAAGAATACTTTCATTGAGAGCGTGGTGGGATCTTACTGCAAAGCTCCCTGTGATGCTCTTTTCATCCTAAGGAACAGAAACAATCCTAAGGATGGAAGTACTTAAATCGAGACTTGGGTTAGGAATAGGTGATGTTCTACCCAGGTTGATTAAGGATTGGATGCGTATGTAGGCCTGTTGATCAAGGACTATCTTAACTAACCACGTGCCCTAAAAATGGGACAGGGTAAGCTTGAACCCGGCTATTTCATACATGAAAAGACAATCGCGCACTGGGAGTGGAGAGATGGCGAGAGTGGCACGTACCCTCCTAGCAAAGGACCGCCTAAAAGGGGTGGTGTGCTCTCGGTTGGCGCGGACCTGTTCATGCAGTGGAGGATCCGTGGGAATGGTTGACATATGCAAGGGTTAAGTGCTACATATGTCGTGTGGTTAGAGATCCTCAGCTGAGTAAATCGATTCGGATCGCCGTTATATCCCCGGAGAGTGGAGACTTGATCGCTGCCCTGCAACCTAAGTCAGGATGTAAACATTATGAGTAAAAATGATGTTGTATTGATGAGATGGTGAAATTAGACTAGGTGCAACCAGAGTCTATTAATATTTAATCTGGCATTAAAACATTGAAAGTAAGGACTCACTTTAGTAAGCTTTTTCTGCAAAAGTATCTAAGTTGATTCTTGCTAAAAGCCTCTCCTTGATTCCTAAATCCAGCATACCCTTGAGAGTCTTTTCTTTAGTCGGGTAAGTCTTGCTGAGTAATTCCATACTCAGGGTTTTATTCCCTGTTGTTTTTCAGGTTCTAACTTTGTACTGTTGATGATGGTGTTGAAAGGGAAATGTGCCCTTGGGCCATTTCTAAGTATTTTGGTGATTGAGTGCCAACACATGTGCTTAATTGTGAAATTTATGTCCATGGATGAACAAGGTGCAAATCATAAATTAAAGGTATGTTTCTAATCCTTAGTACATTGGTTTTGTGTACTAATATACTTGTCTAAGTGTTAGAAACAGAAAGAAGAAGAAAAGAGAAGGGGAGAGAAAAGCTTGGCTGTGTGCAGCCAAGACCTTGCTCGGTCTGGAGCACCGGACTGTCCGGTGTGCACCGGACAGTGTCCGGTGCGCCAGGCCGACTCGGCGCGAACTGGCCGCTCTCGGGAATTCGCCGACGGCGTACGGCTAAAATTCACCGGACTGTCCGGTGTGCACCGGACTGTCCGGTGAGCCAACGGTCGGCCAGGGCCAACGGTCGGCCGCGCAATCCGCGCGGGACACGTGGCCGAGCCAACGGTCGGAAGACGGCACCGGACTGTCCGGTGTGCACCGGACTGTCCGGTGCGCCAACGGCTCGCAGATCTCCAGCAGTCTTTCAACGGTCGGAAGCGCCAGGAAAGGAAACAAATCGGGCACCGGACACTGTCCGGTGTGCACCGGACTGTCCGGTGCCCCCGTCGACAGAAGGCAAAGATGGCCTTCTAAAATTGCTCTCAACGGCTCCTAGCTGCCTTGGGGCTATAAAAGGAGTCCCTAGGCGCATGGAGGACATACACAAGCAACTCTTAAGCATTCTTGATCATCCACACTTAGTCTTTGCGCATTCGATTGTGATTCTAAGAGATTCGAGCTCCGTTCTAGTGAGAACTGTGTGATACTCTTGTGAGCTCGATTCTTGGCCGTGTGTGTGCGCTTTTGCTGTGGATTTGTGTGTGTTGCTTCCCTCCCTTACTCTGTGTTTCATTTGTGATCATATACTTGTAAGGGCAAGAGACTCCAATTTGTGGAGATTCCTTGCAAACGGGATAGTGAAAGGAACAACAAAACACCGTGGTATTCAAGTGGGTCTTTGGACCGCTTGAGAGGGGTTGATTGCAACCCTCGTCCGTTGGGACGCCACAACGTGGAGTAGGCAAGCGTTGGTCTTGGCCGAACCACGGGATAAAACCACCGTGTCACTCTGTGCTTGATTCTCTTGTGGTACTGTGTTTTGTTGAGACTTCACCTTAGCCACTTGGCAATAATCGTGCTAACACTTAACAAGTTTTTGTGGCTTAAGTTTGAAGTTTTTATAGGATCACCTATTCACCCCCCCCCCCTCTAGGTGCTCTCAATTGGTATCGGAGCCGTTCTCTTCGCAAAAGGACTAACCGCCCGAAGAGATGGATCCTAAGGGGAAGGGTATAGTGATCAACGACAAAGAAAAGGAGACCTTCGTCAACGAGCCGAAGGACGACAAGCCTATCGACTCCGGCTCGGGCCATCGACGAAAGGAAGGGAAGAAGAAGAAGACGAGGCGTATCAAGGAGATCATCTACTACGACGATAGTGATGAATCCACTTCTTCCCAAAAGGACGACGACAACGACTACAGGAAGACGGTCAATTCTAACTTTTCATTTGATTATTCCCGTATTCAACATAGTTCGAATTCGCATTTGCTTTCCATTCCTCTTGGCAAACCTCCACACTTCGATGGGGAGGACTACGGATTTTGGAGTCACAAAATGCGTAGTCACTTATTCTCTCTCCATCCTAGCATATGGGAGATTGTGGAGAATGGAATGAAATTCGATAGCTCGGATAGCCCTATGCTTATAAATGAACAGATTCATAAAAATGCACAGGCTACTACTGTTCTCTTAGCATCTTTGTGCAGGGAAGAGTACAATAAGGTGAGCGGCTTGGACAATGCCAAGCAGATATGGGACACCCTCAAGATCTCTCACGAGGGGAACGACATCACCATGCTCACCAAGATGGAGTTGGTGGAGGGCGAGCTTGGACGGTTCGCCATGATAATGGGAGAGGAGCCAACTCAGACATACAACCGGCTCAAGACCCTTATCAACAAGATAAGAAGCTACGGGAGCACGCGATGGACGGACCACGACGTCGTCCGCCTAATGCTCAGGTCCTTTACCGTACTTGATCCTCATCTCGTGAACAATATTCGTGAGAATCCCAGGTACACGATGATGACGCCCGAGGAAGTGCTTGGAAAATTCGTAAGCGGGTGGATGATGATCAAGGAGGCAAGATATGTCGACGAAGCCTTGAATGGACCGATCAACGAGCCGCAACCCTTTGCTCTCAAGGCAACACGAAGCAAGGAGGCGCTACCCAGCAAGGTGGCACAGATTGAGGCGGCCGGACTCAATGATGAAGAGATGGCTCTCATCATCAAGAGATTCAAGACGGCGCTAAATGGTCGCAAGGGGCAGCCAAGCAAAACCAAGACAAAGGGGAAGCGCTCATGCTTCAAGTGCGGTAAGCTTGGTCATTTTATCGCTAACTGTCCCGATAATGAAAGTGACCAAGAAAAAGGGAACAAAAGAGAGAAGAAGAAGCAATACAAGAAGGCAAAGGGCGAGGCGCATCTAGGAAAGGAGTGGGACTCGGATTGCTCCTCCTCCGACTCCGACAATGAAGGACTCGCTGCTACTGCCTTCAACAAGTCTTCCCTCTTCCCCAACGAGCGTCTCACATGCCTTATGGCAAGGGAGAAGAAGGTAAGTACTCAAGACTCCACTTATGCTTCTTCTAGTGATAGTGAGTCTAGTGATGATGACATAGATTATTCATGCTTGTTCAAGGGCTTAGATAGATCTAAGATAGATAAAATCAATGAATTGATTGATGCATTGAATGAAAAGGATAGGCTGTTAGAAAAGCAGGAGGATTTATTGTATGATGAACATGATAAATTTGTAGAGGCACAAAAATCATATGCTTTAGAAGTAAAAAGAAATGAAATGCTTTCTTATGAACTATCTACTTGTCATGAAACCATTTCTACTTTACAAGGTATTAACAATGATTTAAATGCTAAGTTAGAAGTAGCAAATAAATCTAATTCTTGTGTAGAACATGTTAAGATTTGCACTAGGTGCCAGGATTTCGATGTTGATGCATGTAGTGAACACCTAGTTTTAATTTCTAAATTAAACAAGGAAGTGGCTAGTCTTAATGTCCAACTTAAGACTAGCAAGAATGAAGTTGATAAAATAAAATTTGCAATGGATGCCTACACTATTGGTAGACACCCCTCAATTAAGGATGGTCTTGGCTTCAAGAGAGAGGCCAAGAACTTAACAAGCCATAAGGCTCCCATCTTCGTCAAGGAGAAGGGGAAGGCCCCTATGGTTAGTAATGCTAAAAAGAACCATGCTTTTATGTATTATGATAGGAGAAATGCTAGAAATACTTCTAATGATTTTGATTCACATGTTTATGATTCTCATGCCATGTTTGCCTCTAGTTCTTCTTATAAGCATGATAGGGGTATGCCTCGGAAAAATATTGCTCATGTGCCTAGAAAGAATGTTATTCATGCTCCTAGGAAAGTAGTGAATGAACCTTCTACCATTTACTATGCTTGTAATGCTCCCTTTGCTATTTGTAGAAAGGGTAAGAAGGTAATTGCTAGGAAGTTAGGGGCAAGATGCAAGGGAGATAAAACTTGCATCTGGGTCCCTAAAAACATTTGTGCTAACCTTGCAGGACCCAACATGAGTTGGGTACCTAAGACCCAAGCCTAAATTTGCCTTGCAGGTTTATGCATCCGGGGGTTCAAGCTGGATTATCGACAGTGGATGCACAAACCATATGACGGGGGAAAAGAAGATGTTCACCTCCTACGTCAAAAATAAGGATTCCCAAGATTCAATTATATTCGGTGACGGGAATCAAGGCAAGGTAAAAGGGCTAGGTAAAATTGCAATTTCTAATGAGCATTCTATATCAAATGTATTCTTAGTAGAGAGTCTTGGATATAACTTGCTATCTGTTAGTCAATTATGTCAAATGGGATATAATTGTTTATTTACAAATGTAGATGTGTCTGTCTTTAGAAGATGTGATGGTTCACTAGCTTTTAAGGGTGTACTAGACGGCAAACTTTATTTAGTTGATTTTGCAAAAGAAGAGGCCGGTCTAGATGCATGCTTAATGGCTAAGACTTGCATGGGCTGGCTGTGGCATCGCCGCTTAGCACATGTGGGAATGAAGAACCTCCACAAGCTTCTAAAGGGAGAACATGTGATAGGTCTAACAAATGTGCATTTCGAAAAGGATAGACCTTGTGCAGCTTGTCAGGCAGGTAAACAGGTGGGAGGAGCGCATCACAGCAAGAATGTGATGACCACGTCAAGACCCCTGGAGCTGCTACATATGGACCTCTTCGGACCCGTCGCCTATCTAAGCATAGGAGGGAGTAAGTATGGTTTAGTTATTGTTGATGACTTTTCCCGCTTCACTTGGGTGTTCTTTTTGCAGGATAAGTCTGAAACCCAAGGGACCCTCAAGCGCTTCCTCAGGAGGGCTCAAAATGAGTTTGAGCTCAAGGTGAAGAAGATAAGGAGCGACAACGGGTCCGAGTTCAAGAATCTTCAAGTGGAGGAGTTTCTTGAGGAGGAAGGGATCAAGCACGAGTTCTCCGCTCCCTACACACCACAGCAAAATGGTGTGGTAGAGAGGAAGAACAGGACGCTAATCGATATGGCAAGGACGATGCTTGGAGAGTTCAAGACCCCCGAGTGCTTTTGGTCGGAAGCTGTGAACACGGCTTGCCACGCCATCAACAGGGTCTATCTTCATCGCCTCCTCAAGAAGACTTCGTATGAGCTACTAACCGGTAACAAACCAAATGTATCTTACTTTCGTGTTTTTGGGAGCAAGTGCTACATTCTAGTGAAGAAGGGTAGAAATTCTAAGTTTGCTCCCAAAGCCGTAGAAGGGTTTTTATTAGGTTATGATTCAAATACAAAGGCGTATAGGGTCTTCAACAAATCATCGGGTTTGGTTGAAGTCTCTAGCGACGTTGTATTTGATGAGACTAATGGCTCTCCAAGAGAGCAAGTTTTTGATTGTGATGATGTAGATGAAGAAGATGTTCCGACGGCCGCCATACGAACCATGGCGATTGGAGACGTTCGGCCACAGGAACAAGACGAACGAGATCAACCTTCTTCCTCAACCACGGTGCATCCCCCAACTCAAGACGATGAACAGGTTCATCAAAAGGAGGCGTGTGATCAAGGGGGAGCACAAGATGATCATGTGATGGAGGAAGAAGCGCAACCGGCACCTCCAACCCAAGTTCGAGCGATGATTCAAAGGGATCATCCCGTCAACCAAATTCTGGGTGACATAAGCAAGGGAGTAACTACTCGATCTCGATTAGTTAATTTTTGTGAGCATTACTCTTTTGTCTCCTCTATTGAGCCTTTCAGGGTAGAGGAGGCCTTGCTAGATCCGGATTGGGTGTTGGCCATGCAGGAGGAACTTAACAACTTCAAGCGCAATGAAGTTTGGACGCTAGTGCCTCGTCCCAAGCAAAATGTTGTGGGAACCAAGTGGGTGTTCCGCAACAAACAAGACGAGCACGGAGTGGTGACAAGGAACAAAGCTCGACTTGTGGCAAAAGGTTATGCCCAAGTCGCAGGTTTGGACTTTGAGGAGACTTTTGCTCCTGTGGCTAGGCTAGAGTCCATTCGTATCTTGCTAGCATATGCCGCTCACCATTCTTTCAGGTTGTACCAAATGGATGTGAAGAGCGCTTTCCTCAACGGGCCAATAAAGGAGGAGGTGTACGTGGAGCAACCCCCTGGCTTCGAGGATGAGCGGTACCCCGACCACGTATGTAAGCTCTCTAAGGCGCTCTATGGACTTAAGCAAGCCCCAAGAGCATGGTATGAATGCCTTAGAGATTTCTTAATTGCTAATGCTTTCAAGGTTGGGAAAGCCGATCCAACTCTTTTTACAAAGACATGTAATGGTGATTTGTTTGTATGCCAAATTTATGTCGATGACATAATATTTGGTTCTACTAATCAAAAGTCTTGTGAAGAGTTTAGCAGGGTGATGACGCAGAAATTCGAGATGTCGATGATGGGCGAGTTGAACTACTTCCTTGGGTTCCAAGTGAAGCAACTCAAGGACGGCACCTTCATCTCCCAAACGAAGTACACGCAAGACTTGCTGAAGCGGTTTGGGATGAAGGACGCCAAGCCCGCAAAGACTCCGATGGGGACTGACGGACACACCGACCTCAACAAAGGAGGTAAGTCCGTTGATCAAAAAGCATACCGGTCAATGATAGGGTCTTTACTTTATTTGTGTGCTAGTAGACTGGATATTATGCTTAGCGTATGCATGTGTGCTAGATTTCAATCCGATCCTAAGGAGTGTCACTTGGTGGCGGTGAAGCGAATTCTTAGATATTTAGTCGCTACGCCTTGCTTCGGGATCTGGTATCCAAAAGGGTCTAACTTTGACTTGATTGGGTACTCAGATTCCGACTATGCTGGATGTAAGGTCGATAGGAAGAGTACATCGGGGACGTGCCAATTCTTAGGAAGGTCCCTGGTGTCATGGAACTCTAAGAAACAAACCTCCGTTGCCCTATCCACCGCTGAGGCCGAGTACGTTGCCGCAGGACAGTGTTGTGCGCAACTACTCTGGATGAGGCAAACCCTCAGGGACTTTGGCTACAATCTGAGCAAAGTCCCACTCCTATGTGATAATGAGAGTGCTATCCGAATAGCGGAAAATCCTGTTGAGCACAGCCGCACAAAGCACATAGACATCCGGCATCACTTTTTGAGAGACCACCAGCAAAAGGGAGATATCGAAGTGTTTTATGTTAGCACCGAGAACCAGCTAGCCGATATCTTTACCAAGCCTTTAGATGAGAAGACCTTTTGCAGGCTGCGTAGTGAGCTAAATGTCTTAGATTCGCGGAACTTGGATTGAATTAAAGCATACATGTATTTATGCTCTTGATCATGTTCCTTTCTGCATTTTGTTGCTTATTATGGTGCTCAAGTTGTACAAACACTCCCTGGACCTCACAAGTCTGTTGCAAAGTGATGCACAGGGGGAGATGTGTTACAACTTGACCCTTTGAGACTAACCATATGCTTGAGTTTGCTTGTTTTAGTCTCAAAGGAGAATTGAAAGGGAAATGGTAGACTTGGACCATGAAAGACTTCCACTGCACTCCGATGAGAGGGTAACCTATTCCAAGTCCATCTCATGAACTCTTATTGCCATTTGCTCTTAATTGAAGATTTTAGTGAGGCAATGGGGTTAAAGGGCCAAGATTTATCCCGTTTTGGTGCTTGATGCCAAAGGGGGAGAAAATAAAGGCCAAAGTGATAAATGGATCAGCTACCACTTGAGATTTTGAAAATAGTAGAATAGTGCTTTTGGTTTGTCAAAACTATTTTGTTGTCTCTCTTGTCAAAAGTTGGCTTCTTGTGGGGGTTTGTCAAAACTATTTTGTTGTCTCTCTTGTCAAAAGTTGGCTTCTTGTGGGGAGAAGTAATAATTATGGGAAAAAGGGGGAGATTTTGAAATCCTTAATCTTGGAATGACTCTCTTTGCTTCAACATGTGTGTTTGACTTAGAGATAGAGTTTTGAGTTTGATTTGCAAAAACAAACCAAGTGGTGGCAAAGGATGATCCATATATGCCATAAGTGATTCAAAATAAATTTAAGTTTTATTTGAAGTGAGTTTGCACTTGTTCTAGTTGCTTTATGTTGTGTTGGCATAAATCACCAAAAAGGGGGAGATTGAAAGGGAAATGTGCCCTTGGACCATTTCTAAGTATTTTGGTGATTGAGTGCCAACACATGTGCTTAATTGTGAAATTTATGTCCATGGATGAACAAGGTGCAAATCATAAATTAAAGGTATGTTTCTAATCCTTAGTACATTGGTTTTGTGTACTAATATACTTGTCTAAGTGTTAGAAACAGAAAGAAGAAGAAAAGAGAAGGGGAGAGAAAAGCTTGGCTGTGTGCAGCCAAGACCTTGCTCGGTCTGGAGCACCGGACTGTCCGATGTGCACCGGACAGTGTCCGGTGCGCCAGGCCGACTCGGCGCGAACTGGCCGCTCTCGGGAATTCGCCGACGGCGTACGGCTAAAATTCACCGGACTGTCCGGTGTGCACCGGACTGTCCGGTGAGCCAACGGTCGGCCAGGGCCAACGGTCGGCCGCGCAATCCGCGCGGGACACGTGGCCGAGCCAACGGTCGGAAGACGGCACCGGACTGTCCGGTGTGCACCGGACTGTCCGGTGCGCCAACGGCTCGCAGATCTCCAGCAGTCTTTCAACGGTCGGAAGCGCCAGGAAAGGAAACAAATCGGGCACCGGACACTGTCCGGTGTGCACCGGACTGTCCGGTGCCCCCGTCGACAGAAGGCAAAGATGGCCTTCTAAAATTGCTCTCAACGGCTCCTAGCTGCCTTGGGGCTATAAAAGGAGTCCCTAGGCGCATGGAGGACATACACAAGCAACTCTTAAGCATTCTTGATCATCCACACTTAGTCTTTGCGCATTCGATTGGGATTCTAAGAGATTCGAGCTCCGTTCTAGTGAGAACTGTGTGATACTCTTGTGAGCTCGATTCTTGGCCGTGTGTGTGCGCTTTTGCTGTGGATTTGTGTGTGTTGCTTCCCTCCCTTACTCTGTGTTTCATTTGTGATCATATACTTGTAAGGGCAAGAGACTCCAATTTGTGGAGATTCCTTGCAAACGGGATAGTGAAAGGAACAACAAAACACCGTGGTATTCAAGTGGGTCTTTGGACCGCTTGAGAGGGGTTGATTGCAACCCTCGTCCGTTGGGACGCCACAACGTGGAGTAGGCAAGCGTTGGTCTTGGCCGAACCACGGGATAAAACCACCGTGTCACTCTGTGCTTGATTCTCTTGTGGTACTGTGTTTTGTTGAGACTTCACCTTAGCCACTTGGCAATAATCGTGCTAACACTTAACAAGTTTTTGTGGCTTAAGTTTGAAGTTTTTACAGGATCACCTATTCACCCCCCCCCCTCTAGGTGCTCTCAGGTGTTAAGTGTCGGTGGGCTCGGCCTTCTTATAAATCTAAGTAACTCTTCTATACTTCTTATTGAGGATGGTCATTTGTGCTAGCATATATTTCAAACTTATACTTTTATAATCACTCCGATAAAATAATGTAAAATTTTTGTAACCTGTAAAATTTGGTAATAAGATTTCCGCTGCAAAAATGTTGTGTGTGTGATTTGTGTTACTTAATCCCGCGGTTCTGGTTGTAAGTGGTTTATCCGATGTCCTTGGGGTAATCGGACGGATCCTGTTAAGTTATCTGGTGCACATGCATGGCCGTCTGAGGTCTTTAGGACAAGGACAGGTGCATGTGAGCCCGATACCTTGGGAGGTTCTGCCACACGTATCCTCCTGTCGGTGTTCATGTCATCGGTCCCGGGGAGGGGAGTCGGTAGTAGGTTGTCTCGACCATCCCTAGAACGACCCACTAGTTGAGGCTACAGCCGACTCAACTCGGGTGGTGTGACTCCGTGCTGGTACGCTGTGATCCCAGTCATACTCCTCCCAACGCCTTATCTTATTTTCGTGTCGTCAGTCACGTGAAGCCTGATGGAGCTCCGTGTTTCTCGCCGGCTGTTGATGGCGTGATGTAGGTCATTCGCAGGATGAGCGAGGGGTAGAAGGTGATTAGCTGCCTGAGTAAGCAACCACCGGTAGCCTTTCGCGTCTGGGGTTCGCGGGAAACCGTTAGCTATCTGAGCCAGTACCCCTCCAACTTCACTCGGTGTGTTCATTGCTCGAGCAAAGTCAGGGTACAGGTTCCGAGAGAAGAGAGGGTTCTCTCGCCGTAGCCTAGCGTCCTGCTCGGCTAGCTCTCGCTCCTGGTCCTGAGCTTGTCGGCGATCGCGGTAGTGAGAGTTACGCCTTTCTCGGTGCACTCGCTCATCTGGAGTTTCTCTAATCTCTAAGGCTTCGTCTCGGGATATGGGCTGCGCCGGATCCCGTTCCCCGGCTTCATGATGTCACCGTACATTCCGGTGTCTGTTCCTCCGTCGTCGCGCTTCACGCTAGGGAGGTTCTTCCCCTTGCATGGTAGGCTCATCGTCGAAGATGGGTGCTGCATCCAATCTCCCCTGGATGAAGAGGACGTCGGGGTAGAAAGGAGCCAGCGTGATGGTGCTCTTCTTTCCGTCCTCCTTTGAGGGCGAAGACATCAGAAAGGTGGCTCGGCGTGTTCTCATCCCATGACTCGGGACGTTTGTTTCCTTCTTTCGAGTGATCCGCGTCCACTCCTTCGTAGGCGAGATGGACAACGGAGTTCTTCGGGTAAGCTAGATCTCGACCCATCTATCTTTCTTCTCCCTAGGGGTCCTGACCCTTGGTCCGTGAGGCATCATCTTCCCCCGAGCTACAGGCAGTGGCCCTGCCCACTGTTTTGCTCTGGCTTCCCTCGTGATCCCTGAGGAAAGCTTTTTCTCAAGCGGATCCGCTATGCGGTGCAGAGTTCCATCTTCGTCTGTTATGCATGAGATGGTTCCAAAGCAGAATATAGTTCTAGGGCGAAGAGCGATCTTGCACTTGAAGGTGATGGCCATTGAGCTAGCTCTGATCAACAACACACCCCTACCTGGCTCGCCAGCTGTCGGTGTTTAGTGCCCGACCGCACACCCAGGGATACCCTTGCGGTGCTTTTGGGTAGGACGGTGCTATTGATTATAGCTCAATGGTTTGTGCTTGGAGCACGAGAGAGAGAGGTGATTTTCTGCAGGTTTGGGCCGCTTTGATAGGCGTAATACCCTACTTCCTGGGGTGGATCTGTATGTGGTGTATTACAAGTGGCGTCTCCTGAATGGAGAGAGGCTAATGAGATGAAAAAGATGGGGTCCCCCTTGTAACACCCCTGGTGTTACTGCAACTAAAACTTGAGCATGGCATCATAAACATTGGCATTGCATATGTTTGACACACCTAGGGTGCATTCACTAGGTAAAAATTTCAAACAAGTTGTATTGTTATAACATTTTGCAAATAGAACCCTGGATAGGGAACTTAACCTTAGATAGGGATTAAAGGGGTAAAATATAACCCAAAGTTAGAAAACCTAAAAGCTTGAGGGGAATAGTTATAAAAGGTTCCTAAGAATGAACTTGAATCACATTTATACCCCTGAGGTACCAAAAAACCCCATTGGAACCCTGGAAAACCCTAAGTCCAAACCCTAGGGGCCTATGTGCAAAAATAGTGCACATTTGGACTAAAGTGTAAAAACTACAATGTCAAGGCATATTAAGTCCGTTGGTTCAAAAATATGTGAATTTGCAAGTTAAACCCTAAGTTTTGGGTCTATTTGCAAAAATCACCTCTTAAGTCCTATATAGCCTAAGTCTGAATTTCAGAGTTGTGGCTCAACTTTGGGGCTTTGTAACTTTCAAAGTATAGGGTTTTTGCCCTAAGTCACCACATCAAAATAGTAGACCAAACAAAGGAGAACAACTTTGCTTAAGAGTGTAAGCCTAGTTGTTAAGAATAAATTGAAGATAATTAAGCTCAAAGTCGGGCTGTCAGGCAATCCCTAGACTGAATTTTCAGTAGCAGTGTGATGTGGTGAACTTTGAGCTCGATTTTGAATGGGCTTCGGTGACTATTTGATGGTAAGCATTGTGGCAAAGTTGAAGATGGAGTATAGGTGTATGACTTTGATGTAGAAAGTTGGCTTAGGCACCACATAAAAATTGGAGAAAAGGGAGCTCCAAGTTGATCTTCAGATAAGCTCTTCACTAAGTCAGGCGCACTGTTCACCGGTCTTTAGAAAAATCGCGCCGAGGATAAGGATCCAGACCTCACCGGCGATAAGAATGCCATGGCGGTCGGGATGGGCTGGCGGCCGCGGTGAATATCCTCGGCGTCGTGGCAGTAAGTCACTGAGGTGGCAGGCTCCGGTTAAACGGCGACCACCGTGCTGTCACCGGAATCCGCCGCGCGGTATGCTCGCCAGCGCGATCCAGGGATCCACGATCCTCATCCGGTTATGGCCGGTAGCCTATAAATTGAGTGCGGGCGCTGCTTCTTCACCATATTCCGCACCTCAGCGAATAAGCGCTTGACTCAAGCTCACCGGAAAACCCACGTAGCCCCAACTCCCTCTCTCTTCTGTTCTTAGCTCCGCCGAGAAGAAACACCGGTGGCCAGCGCTCCTCGGGTCAGTATTTATCAAATTGCTCCCTGTTTTAGTTAGTCTTTGATCTCTTATTGCTCTCGGATGCGGCAAATTGAAGTTCGGCCGAAGCCCATCACCGGAACGCACCCGTGCTCTGTAAAACGCCGCCATGACACCCTCTCCGTCGCCCCACCTTTCTACTCGTGCCTAGTCCAAAACTTAGCATGTGTGTCATCTCTGGTGAACCCAGGAACCTTTCCCCAGCTTCAATTTAGCCAGCCAAGCCTTCGGTTATCCGGAACACCTTAATCCACTTGATCACCCGCACTGTCACCGTGGTCAGAGCATGATAGACCGCCTCTAGCGAAATTGATTGGGGGAAAGGGGCGGTTGGAGTCTAATCTGGTCCCTGTCGCTTGGGAGCTCCAACCGTAGCGTCATCCGGCCGGTCTAGCTCGCCGGAGCTTGGCTCCTAGCGTGGATCGCCGTCGGGGACTTCACCCTGCGAAGGAATAGAAACCGGAGGACTCTTCTGCAAATCGTCAGTGACACAGTGAAACAGTGAAAGAACCTGTTTCCAGTTAGCCAAGAACCCGAGGCCCTTTTCACAAAACAGCCAGCGTGCGCGTGGGCGCGGGCACGTTTTCCCCTAGACCTGGGCCGCTCAAAACAAATTGAGCCCAGCACTGTTTAACCTTTTTCCTTTTCTTTTTCAATAGAACTTTAGAAATCTATAGAAAATTGTAGAAAAATCCTAAAATTGTTAAACCAATTTTCCTAGACTTCTTATTTTCCATAGTATTATAAAAATAGTTTCATGAATTTTAGATTAAATAAGGAATTTTAAGGCATTTAAACTAGCTAAAACCATTAGTTCTGGATTTTTAGAAAATAAATGGTAATTCCAAAAATGTCCAAACTTTTTATATGAGCTCTACACATTAGTTAGAAGCCTTGGGTGGAGTTTGGTTTGATTTGGACCTTGTTTGACACCTAAACCCCAAAACCCCCACCCCTGCCCTTTGAAATCCTTTACTGACTCCGGAAACCCTAAGTTCTCGGAGTTCCGTGAAGGAAAGTTGTATTCAAGACCTTAGATAATAAATTCTTATTATCTTTGCACTCTCATGAGCATTACATGGCATTCATTCTTATATACATATATATGGTTATCTTTAGAAAACGAAGAAGAGATCGAAGTGACTGAAGAGAAGACACCACCACCTTTGGAATCTCAGGCAGGAAACTGTTTCTACCTTGATATCTGCGGGTCCGAGCCTGACTCACCTATCAACGAAGGCAAGCCCCGGTGCATTTGCCACCTCCTTGTGTTTTAAAAATCTTTTTCACTTGCTTGATGCATTAGGTGATAGGAGTTGATTGCTAAAACAATTCCTGCATTACCTTCCTTGAACTTGATTACCTTCCTTGATCACCTGTTTTACAAAAGATTTTTGATGCTTAGCATTGCTTTAGAAAAACAAAATGTTTTGTTTTTACAAAAGTTGATGTGGCAAAAGTGGGTGGGATGTTTTCGAAAATAAAACTTGATGGTGGATCCATCAGGGCCTTGATGGATTCAACATCGGAAAAGATGTACCTCTGCCAGGTACCAAACTTCGGGTTTTAAATGATTAAGCTGAGACAAGGCGGGTGACTTGCACGAGAAAGAGAGTCTCGGTGTAGTGTCTCCATCTGAGTCGATTAAGGACCGTCTCGATGTAGGCTTGATGACCGAGGACCCTTTAACTGGTCACATGCCTCGTCATGGGTAAGCCTTGCCTCGGGCAGACTAAGGCCAGAATAAGATAACACGGAATGGGCGTGGAGCGGTGGCGAGAGTAGCGTGTACCCTCCGTGGCAAGAGGCTGGACGGTGGTGTATTTGTGCTCTCGGTTCGTGTGAACCTGATCTGGTCTTAAGAACCCCGATGGCGGGTTGACATATGCAAGGGTTAAGTGCTACATATGTCGTGTGATTGGAGATCCTCAGCTGAGTATAATCGATTTGGATCACCGTACCTTCGCGGTTATGAAGACTTGGTCACTGCCCTATACGTAGAACTCCAGTAAAGATGAAGGACTTGTTAAGAAACTGGCTAGTGCAGGACAAGTGTTTGAACTAGGGTAGAAAGAACTCTAGATGCAGGTAAGTTTACCTAACCTGAAAATAAAACTGGATTTTTAAGGATCCACTTTTAGTAAGCATTTATGCAAAACAGAGTCTTTGATCTTGAGACACCTTACCTTGACTACCTTATAACCAGCATACCCTTGAGAGTCTTTTCTTTAGTCGGGTAAGACTTGCTGAGTAATTCCATACTCAGGGTTTATTTCCCTGTTGTTTTTAGGTGAGGAAGCAATAAATTTTTGTTGTTTTTGCTCCAAGGTGGTTCCAAATGAAGAAAAACAAGAGTGAAGCTGCGGGAGGACATGGTCCTCCATAAAAACTTTTATGTAAAAACTATCGGGAGGAGTTTTTGCCTCCCTTGGTGTTGTAATAATACTACTCAGCACTCATTTTATAACTCTGGTCTGTAATAAGTAACTTGATCTTACTTTCTAAATAAATGTAAGTTTATGTAATCGCTTCCGCATTTCTACATCTCTAATGTTCTGTAATGTCTGCAAGACGGGTGAAACGTTCCTGGAAAGGTAAGAAAGAAGATACCGAACTTGTCAAGTGATTTAGGAACATCTACAGGGTTGTCTGATGTCTGTTGGACAAGGACAACTGTAGATGGGCCTAATGACTTGGGAGGTTCCGTCACACCCCTAGGCCTTATATACACGACCATGGGGCACACCTTACGTACATGATGATCACATAGCTCCTAACTAATAGCGAACTGACTTAACCAATCTCCTAAAAATCTCACTGACTCATCCCTGATCCACCCCGACATTCGAGGGTGCCAGGCGCGGGAAAGTCGGATGGTTTCTTGGGATAGTGCGTGATTCGATGGACCATCTAGGCTCGAGTCCATCGCCTTCTCGGACAGGCCCATTCCGCCAGTAGTCTTCGCTCGGCCCACGAAGAAATGGCCTTGCGGGATAAATGGCCTAAGGCCCCATGCAAGGATCTTTTGCCTTCTAGTGGATCCGGGGGAAATCTGTCCCCCACATCCGCGGATAATTTTTTGCCGGTATGGATATCTAGTATCCATACCCATTACCTAATGGATATCTGACATGTGGGACATCCAGATTTAATATATTATCCTAAGTTCTCATTTTTCAATTTTTACTCATGACATGTTGTTTGCCTGTTTGGTGCTGAAATTATCATTTGATGCTGTTGGAATGATAATTGTTTTTAAAATGTGATAAAATTATTATTTGATGTTGAATGTTAAAATTGTAGTGGGCGGGCGGGTAACAGGTATCCACCAGATAGTAGATATCCAGCGGGTACGATTATGGGTAGAGATCCATACCCACGAACGTTTATGAGTACGAGTATGGGTTGAGTTTTGTCTCGTGGGTATGGGTTCACGAACTATATATCCGCGTACTATCCACCCGATTGCCATCCCTAGCCCAAAGTACTCCTTCTAAATGGAAAGAATACCATAAAACTAGAATCATAATCATAATCATCAAACCATAATTAACCTCATCATAGTCTGTAACCATAGTATCTCTAATCAGTGTGTCTCTAATCAATGGAGCTCCCAAGGTCGCTCATAACCGTGAGCACGACTGATATAATAGTTTCATAACACTCTGCAGAGGTTGCATACTTTACCCACGAGTCGTGATTCCCTCTCTAGCCCGAGCTTGTAAGACCCTTGTTCACTCCCGAGGTGAATAGCCAGGGATTCACTATGAAGCCTTTACAAAGATTCCCTAAGATGTAGCCGCCCATTAGGTTTCCTAAATATATCGCACTCTTCCCCAAGGGGCAAACCACCCTCGGCAGAGCGAGCCGCATACACCGAGCTCCTTTAACGGCACGACGGTGAAGCAAACTACACCCCAGTTCCTCTAATTAATTAGCTAAGGGCGTCCCATTCCACCCTCATGGCTATACTGGTTTCCCTGGTGGCCATCCAACAAACCAGTCCTTACAAAGAGACCCTCAAGAAACCGCTTGTGCCCCCATGAATGTCACCATACCATCATCATAATCAAAAGGTAACCATTGTATCATAAATAATCTCATCATGTTTATTGATTAGATAAAACGTTAGCATAGAGCTAAACCAAAAATGATCCAACCAAAATAGGTGAACAAGAACAGGATAAACAAAGCTAGTCAATCCTTATGTATAAATTATATAAATGAGGGGAGGTTAATTATAAAATATACATGACATAGATAGGTCAAAGGACACTTGCCTTCACCAACCAGCTACTGCCCAGAGTCTTCACCTGCAACTCCTTCGGACTCCACCAACGGATCGTTATCTATACGGATTCAAACATACATTCCATAATTTTAACATAGAAAGAAACAATACACCACACAATACAATATAACAAATAAACAGAAGCGTGACGCAGGACTCGTATCTACGACTATGCGAGAAGGAAACTACAACGGTCGAGGCTACAGTCGAAAGGTAATTATGTTAAGCGGCTATGGGTTAAAATATTTGCCTAAACATAATCAAATTAATTTAACGATCGCGCTATGTATAAAATAAAATTACGCTACACACCTTAATTATTATACACAACTCTAGGTAAATTTAAATGGATTGTCGCGCGACGAAACACGCGACACTACACTTGAACTAAACTGAATTTAAAACGAATCGTCGCGTGACGCTACCCATGAATTAAATCTGAATTTAAAACGAGTCGTCGCGCGACGAAGCGTGCGACATCACACATGGATCAAACTGAAATTAAAACAAAACGTTGCGCGACGAAACACGCTATGCAACACACTACCTAAACTGAAATTAAAACGAATCATCACGCGACGGAGCGTGCGACGCAACGCACTAATTAAACTAAATTTAAAATGAATCGTCTCGCGATGAAGCGCACGGGGGAAAGGCTGCGCGCATGGGGACGCACCGGGACCGCGTCGGGGGCCACGCGCGCCGGGGCCGCCGCGGCCGGGGTGAGCCTCGCAGGGGCAGGGCTGCGCGCGCACCGGGAGGGGATCACCGGGGAAGGGACCGGCTATGGAAGGAGAGAGAGGGGCGGAACAAGAGGGGAGCTCACCGTGGGCTCGATGGACGGCAGCAACCGCTCACCGGGATCCAACCTAGGGCAAGGGGAGAGGTGGAGAGAGGTGGGAGAGAGGGAGAGGGAGGTTCCTGCGTGAGAAAGAGAGAATGAGGGGGAGGGGGCGCGCCTAGGGGGATGTGGTGGGGCCTGGGTGCGCGCGCCTGGGCCAGGGTGGGCCGCGTCATGGGCCGGGCCAGGCCGACTAACCTCTACTCGCTCTCGCCTGCTTCTAATCAATATCAATCCGTGAAATGAAAACCAAAACTAGACGAACGCACGCCTAGGCACAACATCAGACAAAATAAATATGCTCCAGCATGATGCAACAACCAAAGCACCTCTAGCGCTCATTCCACTAGGCTTATGCCAATATAAAACAAAAATAATTCTCCATTTTTAGGAAAAAGAGAAGGAAAGCAGAGAATTGAGAGAGTAACACCTGAATTTGGTGGATATTAGAAAAGAAATTTTATACCCCCAAATTCAGGGTGTTACAAATCTAACCCCCTTAATAGAATCTTGCCCTCGAGATTCAAGAAGAGGCTGCAAGAAAATAAGATTGGTTCATTGGTTTTTCATAGCTTCTTCTAACTCAACTTTAACTCTGCCAGCTTAACTTGTGGATTGGTTGCTTTGAACTTCAGACGCTCGAGACCAATTGATACAATTCTTGAGGATCCCTTGGACCTATGGGTTAGGACCCACACACGCTTTTGTTGTGCCACTCTGATCTTGTTGGTTGATGTTGATCGCATCATGGAGCTCAAAGAAACAAAACTGTGTTGCACTATCCACAGCCGAAGCTGAATACATAGCCGCTGGTGCATGTTGTGCTCAGTTGCTATGGATGAAGCAAACCTTGAGGGATTTTGGTTGCAAGTTTAAAAGAATTCCATTACTGTGTGACAATGAGAGTGCAATTAAACTAGCCAACAATCCCGTGCAACACTCCAGAACCAAACACATCGATATTAGACACCATTTTCTGAGGGATCACGAAGCAAAAGGAGATATCGAATTATGTCATGTAAACATAGAAAATCAGCTAGTCGATATCTTCACAAAACCACTCGATGAGACTAGGTTTTGTTTTCTTAGGAGTGAACTAAACATTTTGGATTCTCGTAACTTAACTTGAAAGTTGGCACACAAATTGGTTGAATTTTTTGAATGATTGCATGAATTTTAAAAATTTCAAAAATTACGCTTTTCAATCTTATATGTGTATTTTGGGTTGAGAATGGCAATAAATGAGCCACATAAAAAATTCTCAACTCGTTAAAAGTTCAACTTGGAAGACCAGCTGAACTTCCAAGTTCAACTTCAGCTCAACTGGTTTTCTCCAGGTTCTTCCCTTGTTCATACCGGTTGAACCGGCCCCTAGTCGGTCAGCAGTCAGCGGCAAACTGACCATTCTGACACTCTAGCGCCAGGTCTGCTTCTATTCTTTTGTCAGGTCTGATTTTTCTGACCGGTAGCGGTTGAACTGGTTTTTGAACCGGTTGAACCGGTTTTGTTCAGCCTGGTCCAGCTCTATTTAAACCCCTCCTCACTCTTCTCTCTTCACTTCTAAGTCTTCAGCCATTCTTTTCACTACTTGAGCACCGAAAGCCTCCCTTTCCTCCACATATTTCAAACTTAAATTTAGATCTCCTCAAATCCGACCATTCAATTTTGTCCAAACATTGAGGAATCATTCCTCAAAGGTTTCTCCTTCGCCCTCCAGAGTTTGGTGCGTATCTTTCCGGTGAATCTCCAGATCGAGGTATATCCTTATTTGTCTCCATTTGCCTCGATCTACGATTTTAAACTCTTCAAAAATCTTAGTATTCTTCTTCACATTTGTTGTGGTAGATGGTGTTGGGTGCACGTGAACAGTTGAACCGTTCATATGAACAGTTGAACTACTCACTTCACACACACACACTCTCCTAGCACTTGCTTTCTATTTCCTTGTGGACGACCATCTCATTTTATCTATTCCTTTCTTCAAGATGGTTCGACGTAGGAACCCATCCGTGGTGGAGTTCTGCAACGACTCAGACGAGATTCAGGAGGAATCTCATGTTCTCTCTCCTCTACCTCGTCGTTCCCTCTCCAAGAGGGGCCGAGGCTTAGGTTGGGTTGAGGGGGAGGGATCCTCCATGCCCTCTCAGCCCTCTCGCGGGGGAAGGAAAAAGGTTGCCTCCTCTCGCTCTCGCCGCAGCAGATCCTCGGTAGGGAACTTTCCCTGTTAAGAGGAAGATGGAGCTTTTGACGATGAGGTCGACCCACCTCTGTCCGACGCTCCCTTCATCACTAATCTCCGCATGCATCCGGTGACCGTGTCACGGGACCCCATGAACCTACTACTGATTTCTCCTCGAAGGGAGTGGACTCCCTTCAGAAAATAAGGTTCACCAACCCCCTCTTCTCCCTAGACACCCTGGTATCCAAAACCCACGGTTCTAGAATCTTTTTCAAGCTGATTTTTACAATTCTGTCATAATCTCTAAAAAACATCCAGTCGACCGTCACCGGGTGATAGACTGGGAGGGTTGTGAGGAGGTGGGGGATGATGACATGTCTTCAGCCCTCTGTATATGTGAGATAAAGGGGTTGAAAAATATAATGACTTTGGAATACCCCTAGAACGATGAAGTGGTGGCTCAGTTCTATGCCACTCTGGGTGAAGATAGTTGATGGAGAAGCTGATGGGTATGATTACCGAGTTATGTACTTCTTTATCCAGGGAATCTGGCATAAAGTTAGCTATCATCATTTTGCCCATATCTTGAGCTTCTCTGATAATGACATTCAAGGCAGTAGTCTAAAAGTCCATGACATTAGACTCCCTAGGCGGGAGGAACAAGAATTTGTTCTTAATTCAAAATAAAGGGAGTTTTGGGTGACATCGAATATGCATAGGTACTATAGGTACCTTAATTCACTGTCTCAGATGATCATTCTTCCTAAGGGCGGGAACTGAATGAACGTCCTTAGGGAGATTCAGATTCTCTTCTTCTCCTTGCTCCCAACAGTATTGCCCGCATCAATGTGTTTGACATGATCTGGGAGGAGATTCTTCGTGCTTCCTGGTCTCCACTCAAGGTGTGTCTTCATGCACCCTTTATCATGAATATGATCAAAGTAGTCACCCAGACTCGCTTCGATAAGCCTGTCAAACACTCCCACTATGTGTCGTACTAGGTTGACTCCAACAACCCAGCTGCACGTTCCAAGCAAGCTCTAGCAGGGTCAGGAGGCCGTGCTTCTTCTAATGAGCTAGCTCCTCAACCTCCTCATTATGAGACCTCTTCTCGCGCTGCCACTGCTTCGTGTCCGATGGACCGCAGCAGTAGAGGTAGAGGTTAGGGCTAGGGACGGGGTTAGGGTCAGGGCCTAATTATGTGTCTGGCCAAGGGCATCGCCGGGGTCTTCGCCATGTGTCGCAGTCGGGCGATCAAGGAGTTTGTGCACAGGCGCCGGACTAAGGCACTGCATGAGGACTTTTGAGGTTTCACAGCCTCCATGGGTCATCCCTTGCCTCTGCGCTCTCCTCCGCCTCCGACCCCTGCCTACCCTGAGAACCTTAATGAGTGGCACCAACAAGAATATGGTGTGCCATTCGTTACTCCTGAGGATAAGGCCGAGGAGTTTGACGACTCCTTCTACACATTTGCTCCTCCTCCTCCCTACCCGGGTCTAGGACCCATTCCTGGTGACCCCAGGCCATCCGGCTCTGGTCACCATCCTCCTCCTCCCTACCCGGGTCTGGGACCTATTCCTGGTGACCCCAGATCTTCTGGCTTTAATCACCATCACCCTCCTCCTCCTCCATACCAGGGTCCTTCATCTTCATCAGGTTTTCCTTCTGTTGATGAGCCCCCTTGGGAATCATCATTTGGAGAAGATATGATGCGTGCTTTCTTTTTGGAGTACCCTTCCTACCCTCTCTATTCTTCCTATCCTCTTCCTTTCGGTCATTATGGTGGTGATGACCCTAGGGACTATTGAGTATTGTGCTCTCTCTGTTTTTGGTACATGCTACCAAAAAGAGAGAGAAAATCTGAGGTAAGGATAGCTAGGTTGTTTGCTTCTCCTTTTTATTTTTTTTATTTTGGCCACTGTTGTGGCTTATATCTTTTTTCTTTTGTATCATGGTTGTAATAAACATTTGATATGTTAACTATTGTGATATGATGGTCATCTGGCCATCATCATTTGCCTTCACTCTCATCTGTTTATGTGATATTTGTGTTGTTGCGTGATATAGATGATGAGTGTTTAGAAGTAGTCATATGCAACACAATTTCTTTTATGACACTCTTGCACCCCTCGGATAATTGTATTTAGTATGGACTTGGTCATAGTCTCTAAATGTGCTGCTGGCTTGACATATTAAGTCAACACACTAATTCGAAATTATGCACACATTTAGGGGGGAGCCATCTATATACAATTGTTCAAAAGAATTTTATTGTTCCAAATGTTTATCTTTTTGACCTTATATGTTTTGGCATCAATCACCAAAAGGGGGAGATTGTAAGTGCAATCAACCCTAACTGAGGGTTTGGTGATTTAAAGACAAAACAAATAAGGGTACTAACGAGTTTGCTCCTAGTATATGCTCAGAATGTACATGAACTAAATGAATCACAACCATTGTTGAGAAATCAAATAGGAAGTTTCAAGGACAAAGAAAACACATAAGCGGTACCCGTGGAAAGACTCCATGCGACAGACGTATAAAATTTTATGTATATCTTGAGTCGCAGGATCTAATTCTCCCTTAGTAGTTTTCGCACAGGTAATGGTGTTTGCTATATAGCTCAAGCCTCCAAATTCAAAAGCTATTTTGAAAACTGTCAGGTACCATAATAAGGGGTACCCCCAACACTCCTAATCACGGCTGGTAAACACCCTCAGACCAACTGACGGGCGCGGTTCAAGTCAAGGCTTCGTCTACCCAAGGGACGCGACCTCACCCGAGCCCAGCCTCGGGCTGGAGCAGTAGTCCCAGACAAGTTCACGCCTCGCCCGAGGGCCTCCTTAGGCAGCGGGCACCTCCTCGGCTCTCCCGAAGCCCGGCTCGGGCTGGCTTCGTTGTGAAGCAACCTTGGCCGGACCGCCTTACCAACCGACCGCTTTGCAGGCGCATTTAATGCAGGGGACGCCTGACGCCGTATCCTGACACACGCGCCTCAGTCGGCCAGGCCGAAGTGACCGCAGTCACTTTGCCCCTCTCTTTTACTGTCCGATATGACAGGAAAACAGCGCCGCTCGCCCCGCTCCGACTGCCGTGCCAACCACCCAGGCAAAGACTGACAACAAGTCACGATCAACCACCAAGTCTGGCCTCGGGCGCAACAGGAAGCTCCGCCTCGCCCGACCTCAGGCTCCGGCCTCGGGAGGAGGTCTCTGCCTCGCCCGACCCCCGGACTCGGCCTCGACCTCAGGCTCCGGCATCGGGAGGAGGTCTCCGCCTCGCCCGACCCCTGGACTCGTCCTCGACCTCGGTCTCGGGAGGAATCGCGTCCTCGCCCGACCCCGGCCTCGGCCTCAAGAGAAGTATCCGCCTCGCCCGACCCTGGCCTCGGACCGACCGAGCCAACAGGGGATACATCATTACCCTATCCCTAGCCAACTCAGGCTACAAGGAACAAGACCGGCATCCCATCTGGCTTACCCCGGCGACGGGTAATGATGGTGTCGCGCATGCAACCATGACGCTGGTGGCTCTCAGCCCCTTACAACAGCAAGGAGACGTCGGTAGGATCCTTGTCGCACTGCCAGTTGTGCTCCTACAGGGTTCAGGCGCTTCTCCGATGGCCACGCTACCACGTGTACAGGGCTCAAGCTCTCCCCCGACAGCCACGATGGCATGTACATGTGGCTAGGGCATCTCTCTGCCGGACACGTTAGCACATAGCTACACCCCCCATTGTACGTCTGGACCCTCTCCTTACGTCTATAAAAGGGAGGTCCAGGCCCATCCTGGAAAGGGGTTCGCGCGAGGGAAGGAGCGGACGAACAGGCTCCCACTCTCTGCCTCACTCTCCCTCACGCGACGCGCTTGTAACCCCTACTATGAGAGGCACCTCTGGTGCAGGATAATACAAGGCTTCCCCCACCTCTTGTGTTCCATCCCGCGCCAACCCATCTGGGCAGGGGAACGCAGCGATTTCACTCGTCGGTCCAGGGACCCCCGGGTCCGAAACACCGACAGTTGGCGCGCCAGGTAGGGGCCTGCTGCGTGTTGACGAACACCTTCCCGTTGAGTTCCAGATGGGGAGTCTTCAGCAACCTCTTCAGCCCGAGATGGTGCTCCGCTTCAGGAGTCTCGAGTTCGTGTCCCTCGACGGCAGCTACGACATGGTACTCCTCCCCTCGCGGTGCGACGACAGCGACAGTCTTCGACTCGCCCGGCGGTGGAGAGCTCGGCGACAGCATCTCCCCACGGCAGAAGAGGAGCACCCCGGTCAACCCCACCACCCTCCTCGTCGGAGGAGGCAGAGACGGGGCAACCATGGCCACCCAGGAGGCGGCACCTTGTCGGCTATTGCACTAGAATGAGTCGACAACGTCGGCACTCCACCGGGGGACATGCCAGGCATTGTTCTCGCACTTGAGACGATGGCGGGTGTCACTTCCCCGCAACGTGTCAACCCCAAGTGGACTGATGACGCCAGCACCCTCGCAGAGGATCTGCAGGGCGTTACCCTCGTACCTGAGATGACGGTGTGCTCCGCCCCCGACGCGACTTCACCACCGTCCATCGACCGAGAGGTACCGTTCGTTTTCCATCCCGTACCCTTTCGATTCAGCTTCGACCCACCTAGCGACCCTACTACGGTGAGCGCCTTCGTAAAGGCGTATCCAAACCTTCCGGGGTACCATATGTGGTCGAACTGGGACCGACTGACAGCTGTCTCAACCTTCGGGCCGGTGGGTTCCGAGGAAGAGGACGACCCCAACTTCGGCTGGGATTTCTCTGCCCTCAATGACCCCGCTGCCATGAGGGACTTCATGATCGCATGTGATCACTGCCTCTCCGGTTGTTCTAACGATGGTCACGGCCTTGACAACGAGGGTTACAGCCCAAGTCGTGAATGTTTCCACGTCGATCAGGGAGATCACAACGAAGGCAACCACCTCGGTATGCCGGAGGTTGACGATCCCCCTGGGCCCGCATCTCGCGTTGACATCCCGCGGGAGCTAGCTGTGGTCCCAGTCCCTGCGGGGGGTCGGGACATACAACTCGAGCAAATCCGTGAGATGCAGGCCTAGGTCGATGGGGAAGCAGGCCGGCTTGTGCAGCTCCCACAGAACATCGAACAGGAGTGGGCAGGCCGAGCACTCGCCGGAGAAGCTTGTCATCGGGCCTGGGACATCCAGCGCCGCATCGTCGACAATGCCAGGGCAGCGCTGCCCTCGGCCGTCAGCGGGTCCGGCCAGGACCTAGCTGCAGCGGCGATGCTACTTCGAGCCATGCCGGAGCCATCCACCACCGAGGGACGGCACATCCAGGGCGAACTCAAGGATCTCCTGGAAGGCGCCACAGTTCGACGAGCTGAGAGCTCCGCCTCTCGCAAGCGAGCTGACCCCTCGGAGCATCACGCAGTGTCCTCCCGACGCATGCGGGAAGCCTCGATCCATCCCAAGCGCACGCGGGACGAGGCGCCTGCCGCCCGGGATCGCCTCGGCAACGAGCACCACCATCTCGACCGTCGAACCCGCCTCGACGAGAGGGTGCGCCGAGGCTACCATCCCAGGCGTGGGGGACGCTGCGACAGCGAGGAGGATCGCAGCCCCTCGCCCGAACCACCCGGTCCGTGAGTCTTCAGCCGGGCCATACGACGAGCGTCGTTCCCTGCCCGTTTCCGAGCCCCGACTACCATCACCAAGTACCTGGGGGAGACGAGGCCAAAGTTGTGGCTCGCGGACTACCGACTGGCATGCTAGTTGGGAGGGGCGGATGATGACAACCTCATCATCCGTAATCTACCCCTTTTCCTCTCCGACGCCGCCCGAGCCTGGCTGGAGCATCTGCCTCCTGCGCAGATCTCCGACTGGGACGATCTGGTCAAGACTTTCGCGAGGAACTTCCAAGGCACATACGTGCGCCCTGGGAACTCGTGGGATCTCCAAAGCTGCCGCCAGCAGCCAGGGGAGTCCCTCCGAGAGTACATCCGACGGTTTTCGAAGCAGCGCACCGAGCTAACCAACGTTACCGACTCAGATGTCATCGGGGCTTCCTTGCCGGCACCACTTGCCGAGACCTGGTGAGCAAACTGGGGCGCAAGACTCCCACCCGTGCGAGCGAACTGATGGACGTCGCCACCAAGTTCGCCTTAGGTCAAGAGGCGGTCGAAGCCATCTTCCGAAAAGACAAGCAGCCTCAGGGAGAGCTGAAGAAAGACGCCCCTGAGGCGTCCGCCCCGCAGGGCACAAAGAAAAAGGCCAAGAACAAGTCACAAGCGAAGCGCGACACCGCTGACGCGAATCTCGTCGCTGCGGCTGAGCACAGGAACCCTCGGAAACCTCCTGGAGGGGCCGACGCGTTCGACAAGATGCTCAAGGAGTCGTGCCCCTATCACTAGGGGCCCGTCAAGCACACCCTCAAAGAATGTGTCATGCTCCGGCGCTACTTCCATAAGACCAGGCCCCCGATGGAAGATGGCAAGGGCCATGACAGCGACAAGAAGGAGGGCGGCAAGGAAGAAGAGTTCCCGGAGGTCCACAACTGCTTCATGATCTACGGCGGGCAGGCGGCGAATGCCTCGACTCGACACCACAAGCAAGAGCGCCGGGAAGTCTGCTTGGTGAAGGTGGCAGCGCCAGTCTACCTAGACTGGTCCGACAAGCCTATCACCTTCGACCGAGGTGACCACCCCGACTTCGTGCCAAGCCCAAGGAGGTACCCGCTCGTCGTCGATCCGATCATCGGCAACGTTAGGCTCTCCAAAGTCCTCATGGACGGAGGCAATAGCCTTAACATCATCTACGCCGAGACCCTGGAACTCTTGGGGGTTGATCGGTTCGGGGTCCAGGCCAGTGCAGCACCCTTTCACGGGATCGCGCCTGGAAAGCGTATCCTCCCCCTCGGATGGATCGACTTACTCGTCTGCTTCGGGACTCCCTCCAACTTCCGAAAGGAAGCTCTCACCTTCGAGGTCGTCGGGTTCCGAGGAACCTACCATGCGGTGTTGGGAAGGTCGTGCTACGCCAAGTTCATGGCTGTCCCCAACTACACCTACCTCAAGCTCAAGATGTCGGGCCCGAACGGGATCATCACCGTCGGATCCACGTACCGCCACGCGTACGAATGCGACATGGAGTGTGTGGAGTACGCTGAGGCCCTCGCCGAGTCCGAGGCCCTCATCGCCGACCGGGAACGCCTCTCCAAGGAGGCACCCAACGCGAAGCGGCACGCCGGCAACTTCGAGCCAGTCGAGACGGTCAAGTCCGTCACTCTCGACCCCAGCAACGACGCCAGTAAGAAAGTCCGGATCGGCTCCGAGCTCGACCCCAAATAGGAAGCAGTGCTCGTCGACTTTCTCCATGCAAATGTCGAAGTCTTTGCGTGGAGTCCCTCGGACATGCCCGGCATACCGAGGGATGTCGCCGAGCACTCACTGGACATCAGAGCTGGAGCCTGACCCGTGAAGCAAACCCTGCGCCGTTTTGACGAAGAAAAGCGCAAGGCCATATGCGAGGAGATCCACAAGCTACTCGCGGCAGGGTTCATCAAAGAGATATTCCATCCCAAATGGTTAGCTAACCCTGTTCTTGTAAGGAAGAAGGATGGGAAATGGAGGATATGTGTAGACTACACTGGTCTAAACAAGGCATGTCCGAAAGTTCCCTACCCTCTACCTCGCATCGATCAAATTGTGGACTCCACTGCTGGGTGCGAAACCCTATCATTCCTTGATGCCTACTCAGGCTATCACCAAATCAAGATGAAAGAGTCCGACCAGCTCGCGACTTCTTTTATCACACCTTTTGGCATGTACTATTATACTACAATGCCATTTGGTTTGAGGAATGCAGGCGCCACCTACCAGAGGTGCATGAACCACGTGTTCGGAGAACACATCGGCAGAATGGTCGAGGCTTACGTCGATGACATCGTTGTCAAGACGAAGAGGGCATCCGACCTCCTCTCCGACCTTGAAACGACATTCAAGTGTCTGAGAGCGAAAGGCGTGAAACTTAATCCCGAGAAGTGTGTCTTCGGAGTCCCCCGAGGCATACTCCTTGGATTCATCGTCTCCGAGCGGGACATCGAGGCCAATCCGGAGAAAATCGCGGCCATCACCAACATGGGACCGATCAGGGATTTGAAAGGAGTACAGAGGGTCATGGGATGCCTTGCGGCTCTGAGCCGCTTCATCTCACCCCTTGGCGAGAAAGGCTTGCCTCTATACCGCCTCTTAAGGAAGGCCGAGCGCTTCACTTGGACCCTCGAGGCCAAGGAAGCCCCCGGAAACCTTAAGGCGCTCCTTACAAACGCGCCCATCCTGGTGCCCCCCGCTGCAGGAGAAGCCCTCTTGATCTACGTAGCTGCGACCACTCAGGTGGTCAGCGCCGCGATCGTAGTCAAGAGACGAGAAGAAGGGCATGCACTGCTCGTCCAGAGGCCAGTCTACTTCATCAGCGAAGTGCTTTCCGAGACCAAGATTCGCTACCCACAGATCCAGAAGCTGCTCTACGCAGTGATTCTGACACGGCAAAAGTTGCGACACTACTTTGAGTCTCATTCGGTGACTGTGGTGTCATCCTTCCCCCTGGGGGAGATCATCCAGTGTCGTGAGGCCTCGGGTAGGATAGCGAAGTGGGCAGTGGAACTCATGGGCGAAACGCTATCATTCGCCCCCCCGGAAGGCCATAAAATCCCAGGTCTTGGCAGACTTCCTGGCTGAGTGGACTAACACCTAGTTGCTGACAACTTCAATCCAACCCGAGCTTTGGACCATGTACTTTGATGGGTCACTCATGAAAACAGGGGCAGGCGCTGGCTTGCTCTTCGTTTCACCCCTCGGAAAGCATTTCCGCTACGTCATACGCCTCCATTTTCCGGCATCAAACAACGTGGCCAAGTACGAGGCTCTGGTTAACAGGCTGCGCATCGCCATCGAGCTAGGGGTCCGGTGCCTCGACGCTCGTGGCGACTCGTAGCTTGTCATCGACCAAGTCATGAAGAACTCCCACTGTCGCAACCGGAGGATGGAAGCCAACTGCGACGAAGTCCGGCGCCTGGAAGACAAGTTCTATGGGCTGGAGCTCAATCACATCGCCTGACGGTACAACGAGACTGCGGATGAGCTGGAGAAGGTAGCCTCGGGGCGGACAATGGTTCCCTCGGACGTCTTCTCCAGAGACCTACATCAACCATCCATCAAGATCGACGACACGCCCGAGCCCGAGGAAGCCTCGGCCCAGCCCGAGGTACCCTCGCCCAAGCCCGAAGAGGCCTCGGCCGAGCCCGAGGTACCCTTGGCCATCAAGGAGGAGGCCTTGCCCGTCGAGGGGAACAGAATGGGGTCACACCAGAACCGAACTGGCAGACCCCGTATCTAGAATATCTCCACCGAGGAGAGCTTCCCCTCGACAAGGCCAAAGCTTAGCGACTGGCTCGGCACGCCAAGTCGTTCGTCTTGCTGGGTGATGAAAAGGAGCTCTATCACCACAGCCCCTCGGGCATCCTCCAACGATGCATATCCGTCGCCCAAGGACGAGAGCTGTTGCAAGAAATACACTCGGGGGCTTGCGGCCACCATGCAGCACCTCGAGCTCTCGTGGGGAATGCCTTCTGATAAGGTTTCTACTGGCCAACCGCGGTGGCCGACGCTGTTAGGATTGTTCACTCCTGACGGGGGTGTCAATTCTACGCAAAGCAGACACGCCTGCCTGCTCAGGCCCTACAGACGATACCCATCACCTGGTCGTTTGCTGTGTGGGGTCTAGACCTCGTCGGTCCCTTGCAGAAGGCACCCGGGGGCTTCTCGCACCTGCTGGTCGCCATCGACAAATTCTCCAAGTGGATCGAGGTCCGACCCTTGACCAGCATCAGGTCCGAGCAGGTGGTGGCGTTCTTCACCAACATCATCCATCGATTCAGGGTCCCAAACTCCATCATCACCGACAATGGCATGCAGTTCACCGGGAAAAAGTTCCTGGACTTCTGCGACGACCACCACATCTGTGTGGACTGGGCCGCCGTAGCTCACCCCATGACGAATGGGCAGGTGGAGCGTGCCAACGGTATGATTTTGCAGGGGCTCAAACCGAGGATCTACAACGACCTCAACAAATTCGGCAAGCGGTGGATGAAAGAGCTACCCTCGGTAGTCTGGAGCCTAAGGACGACGCCGAGCCGTGCCACGGGTTTCTCGCCGTTTTTTCTAGTCTATGGGGCTGAGGTTGTCCTCCCCACAGACTTAGAATATGGCTCCCCAAGGACTAGGACGTACGACGACCAAAGCAACCAGATCAGCCGAGAGGACTCGCTGGACCAGCTCGAAGAGGCTTAGGACGTCGCCTTACTACATTCGGCACGGTACCAGCAGTCGCTGCGACGCTACCATGCCCGAAGCGTTCGACCCCGAGGCTTCCAAGTGGGAGACTTGGTGCTTCGTCTGTGATAGGACGCCCAAGGGCGCCATAAGCTCACTCCTCCCTGGGAAGGGCCCTTCATCATCGCTAAGATTTTGAAGCCCGGAACATACAAGCTGGCCAATGACCAGGGCGAGGTCTACAGCAACGCTTGGAACATCCAATAGCTACGTCGCTTCTACCCTTAAGATGTTTTAAGTCGTTCATGTACCTCATTTTCTTTACATACACAAAGTCTAACCGTCAAGGAAGGGTCGGCCTTGCCTTAGCAAAACCCGACCCTCCCTCGGGGGCTAGAAGGGGGGAACCCCCTCTGCATCAAAATTTTCCTCGGAAAAATTTTCTACCAAAACGACCTTTGTGCTTTCGACTTCCGTATCAATAGCGGGATCCTGAGAACGACGAGAGTACACGTAAGCGTCAAGGCCGACCGAGCCGAGGGACTCCTACGCCTCCGGGATACGGATACCTCACTCATCACCTTCCGCGAGAAGTAACTCCCACTCGGATAAGCGATCCTGCTACCGAACAAGTCCAAACACTCGGGTAGAAAACGACTTTCGTGCCTTCTCGACTGTATCAATAACGGAATCCTACGACCGAATGAGAGTGCACGTAAGCAGCAAGGCCGACCGAGCCGAGGGACTCCTACGCCTCTGGGATACGGATACCTCACTCATCATCTTCCATGAAAAGTAACTCTCGCTTGGATAAATGATTCTGCTATTGACAGACAAGTCGTGATGCTCAAAACGAGAGGAAAGAAAACACAGCTTTTTAAACACGACGATAAAGTGTTTAGGCCTTGGCGGCCGCGAAAAACATGCGCATGCCACAGACAAACTGTTCTTGCAGGTTCAGGCATGGCAGGGGGAGCAGCAGCACCCTCGGTGTTATTTCCACCCTCGGCGGAACCTGGCCCGGCCTCGGGCGGCGACTCGGGCGAAGGGACCTCCACCCAAGGGAGGACGCCAGCATCACGCTAGCAGATGTCTTGGCCAAGCTCCAGCTGCTACTGCCGCATCTTCCTCAGCCTGGGAAGCCGCCAGCTCCCGGGCCGACGAAGTCTCTTTCCGAGCCGACTCCGCCTCTATCCGCGCTAACACCACTGCCTCCAGCTCCGGCTCATCGCAGAGCAGCCGAGGGTTCTAAGAAAAAAAACTGAGCAAGAGAGGCCTAGAGCGGCAAGGCCGATCGAGCCGAGGGACTCCTACGCCTCCGGGATACGGATACCTCACTCGTCACCTTCCGCGAAAGGCAACTCGCTCTCGGTTAAGTGGTTTGGCTAGCCAACAGGCAAGTCCCAGTGCTCGAAATGAGGGAGAAACACAGCTTTATGCTTGAAATATCCAAATGTTCAGGCCTCGACAGCCACAAAGAACAAACACATATACTTGGGGTAACTATGCTACACAGGCTTAGACGTCGGCAGAACCCTCAGCGGTTCTCCCGACCTACGACAAATGTCTAAGTACTTGAAGCGGTTACATTTTGCTCCGGCAAAAACCCAGTATATTCCCTTACAAACGGGACTCCGGTTCCGCTCCCGCGGGTATGAACAACCTCCACACCAGGGGGCCCACGGGATAACAAATTCCAGGTGGCTCGCCGACGACCACTACACCAACAGCGACAACGACCCCCGCTTTGGGTGGCTAAACAACAGCAGCGATGACCTCAGGGCAGACGCTGCTGTGATGAGGCCCTCGCCCACGTCTCCGCTCGAGGGGCGAGGACAAGCCATCAAAGCCAACGAGCCGGAGGTCCGGCCGCAGATGGCGCCGATGGTCTCGTTGGCGGAGAAACCTTCTCTGGCTGCCACCACCTCAGCACCGACGACAGCGGCCACCTGCGCACCAGCGCCACACCGACGAAAGGCGGATGTCCCAACCTGCACCGGCAAATCCCCACTCAAGTCCTCGTGGACGGGCAGGCCCCGACCTCCGCGCGGAGGCGTCGTGCCCGAGTGAGGACAAGACAATCCAAGAACACGAACGCCGCCTATGCGACGTACAGCGTCTTGGACGATCCCCCGGTGCGCACGGCACAACGGTCGCCCACGCAAGGGATGGACGGCCACGCCCGGATCAAGCGGCAGGAGGCAGCGTCGGAGGTCGCAACAGGGCCAGCTGAGCCAGCGAGCCAGGCACGCTGGAGCTGACGACGCTTGCGGCCGACCGGTCCCGCGTTGCCGAAGTTTGCCCCCTCCGTAGGGCCGGTGAGCGCCTTCTCCCCTGAATGCCGAAGGAAGAGACGGCCTGTCGGCCCATGCAGGAGGTAGAACCCCGGCTCAGCTCGCCCTCCGCCACAGCAAGGATGACGAAGATCCTTGAAGCTGAGGGCAGGGCGGAGGCCGCAGCCCGGCTTGCTTCTCACCACCAAACTGACCATTGGTGAGGGAATGCAGCCGGGCTGCACGACGAAAATCCTTGAAGCCAAGCGATGGCTGAAGGGCGCCGATCTCCATGAGGCTGTGCTCCTCCAACGACAGCAAGAGCAAGGCGACGCTGGTGCACCCCATCCGGGGGCTCAAAAGGTGGAGGGGCGCAATGCATGAGGGGAGAACGAAGGCATGACCACTGCCTGGGGGATCGATCCCCTTTTATAGGCAGACCTCCTCACTTGCACCCCTTAGCGTCACGGGCGAAGTCTCCACTGACATACTCCAGGGTTCTCCCCCCTACGACCCGGGGGCTGGGACTCCCACGTCATATGAGCTGATTCGAAGCGCGAAGAAGGCGAACCGCCGCACACGAGGTATGTAACCGTCCCGCGGTTACAAGAGCTCTCCCATCTTCGCAGAAACTGATGGCCAAAAGGGTGGACTGCCACGCGACAGGCATCCAACCTGTCACACCCGTTTCTAAGGGGCAGAGCCGGGTGCATAGCATATGTGTGCCAGGATCTATTTCCACACATATGTTGACGTCACAAGTGTAATATATCAAAAGAACAATGCATAAAAGCGTAAATAACGATTATATTAATATATTACACTTCGAACAGACATAATGTCTTAACCTTTATTCATCAAAGTACAGCGAACATGGACATCCATCCACAGGAAGATGACCGGGGGTATCGCTAGACTAGCATCCATGGAGTTCAGCATCATATCTTCATCTGCAACTTCTGATCAAAATTAAGCAAGGGTGAGCTCACTTATGGTCGGGGCTCAGCAAGTGGGGGAAAAACTAATGCAAGGTAACAAGGTGAGGCTAAGGTTGAGCAGTAAGCATTTTAGTTGGTCAACATTTTATTAACAACACCTGTCTTACTAATAAGTGTGAATCCCAAGTAATCCCATTAAATAAAGGTACAGGAGTATATCAAAAACACTTAAGTGAAACCACTTAAGCAAATCCATTGGCAGATCATCGGATCTCGATTTATTTCCATCTTCAAGTTCAATTATCATGTGAGGAGTCCAGGCTGCTCATGACCGTGAGCACGGCTGATATATCAGTTTTACACTCTGCAGAGGTGGCGCATCTTTACCCATGAGTCGCGATTCCCTTTTTGCCCGGGTTAGCTAGACCCGTATTCACTTCCGAGGTGAATGGCCAGGGTCTCACTACGAGGCTTCTCCCTAGAGTCCTCATTACGCAAATGCTGGAAATGGTCAAACTGCATAAGGCACACCTACCGTAACCAACTTATAGTCCGGACCACAGGGTAAAGCTTTAGGAACTATGCCCGTATCCAATCTGCCTGAGCCGGTACTATAAGCGCTTGCCAGATGCCCCCGTTCCGGTCGACCACGACCAACACCCAACATAAGACTTCCCTAGTTATTTAGCCAAGACCAGAGCCATGATAGTCCTCATGGTAGCATTGTTTTCCCGGGTGGTCACTCCATGTTCCAATTAATATGCAATAATCTTGTTTAACCATCGGGTTAACAACAATAATGTAAACTTACCAATTTTGGAACATTAATATCATAAGCGGGAGTGACTACATAAAGTTAAGTTGTAGCAATAGCATAGCTACTAATGTAAAGTATAATTCCCAGGTTTGATCAAGGAATAAGGTTGGAAAGGTTATCTAAATAGGTAACCCGTCAAATTATGCATATATATATCCAAAAGAATTAAACTTTATTAAATGTATTGCTTGGGATCAAACAGAGTATGCAGAGGGAGAAGTCCACTTGCCTTGCTTATTGAAAACTTGGGGTCCTTCCACGGATAGGAATAGATCTTGATTCTTAACTACTAGATCAACCACTGAATATCACACAAACAAACAAGAAGAACAAACACCACTCAATAACATACCATATTTACCATACGTAAAGCTAAAAGAAAGCCTAACGAAAAGAGCGTTCGTTTTTCTGAAACGTCGCAAGTAATGGTTATAATGGGAGGGTATTCTTTTTAAAATGTGTGATCTATACTTTATAAAACAAGACATGAGCTTAAAAATGTCTTAATTAAAATATACAAATATTTGGTTCACCAATTTAGTCTTTTCTAAAACGTCATATGCGATATGTCTAATATTAAGGGTTTATAAGATGATAAAACACGTTATAACAATATTAAACCTTTTTAACATTTTAGAAAAGATATATGTTATATATCTAAGGTTAATGTGTTATGAACTACATTATAAATTTTAGAAGCATTATGGAACGTATTATAATTTATTGTTAAATCCTTCACTTATGGTAAATTAAGATGTAAGTCTAAATAGGTTTTATGTGAAAAGATAATTATTATTAAACACCCATTTATGGAAAGTTATGATATATGCCTTAAATGAACCTTTATGTAGGGGACAATGAACAAACAATTATATTTTATTTTTATTAGAAAGTAAATGACCTATATTCTTTGTTAAGAAAGCTATATACAAAACAAATATGTAAACTAACATTTTAATTATAAAAAGGACATGAACACTAATTTCCTTTATTCTATCCTTTAGGAAAAGCTAAGTGATTCGTATATAATGTGCACTAAATTCTATGAAATCATTAATCATGTCATATGAACAAATTGACTATAGATTTGATTAATAAATTATGAGAAATGATAATTAATCTATTAATTCTCTTTAGTTCTAAATTAGGAACAAAAGATCTAATTCATTAAGGAGGGAAACTATATCTATCATTTTAGTTATGTGTGCACTGAATTAAGCTATATCAATATTATTGGAAATTCCTATCTGGCATACACATTTAACTATGAAATACTTGACGATAATCTAAATTAACTTTAATGGAAAAAGATATGTATTCTTACCTTTTAATGTTATTGAAAACATATGGTCTACATTTTCTTTTAAATTTCTATTTAAGAAGGCTATACTTACACATCTATAAAAAGACATTGTTAAGTTATAAAAACATGATATCTATTAAAAGTCATTTTAGACTAGAAACAAATTATCTACTTCATTAGTAAGAAACCTATGTTTATCAATTTACTATTATTTTCTTTATTAGGAAAGTATAAGTGCCTAGTTAAGTCATTTTAACACTATTATAAATTCTACTATTTCAGTTTTCTCCTTTCTTTTCTAAATATAATTTATACATGTAACTAAAAATTATTTATTTAATTCTTCTAACATTAATATACTAGAATTAATGTAAATTACTAAATGGGACTTTTAATAACCTATTCATTATTATTATGACATAAATAAGTATTTTACTATTCTAAATACTTAAGTGTTATACTTATGAATTCATTTATCATGAATAGTAACATTTGCATTTGACCAGAAAAATATGTGACTTAGTATTTCTTCTATTTTTCATGCAAATACGTTTACTCTTAAAATACTACTAACACTTATCGTTCCACACACAAAAGTGAAATTAATTATAAACATTTCTAGTATGAACACCACGGAAGTAGTGAATTGTGACAGTGTTCATTTTTAGAATTATAAAATCCTACGCATATTAAAATGTTATCGCGGGGTTCGATTTCGACTACATGTATAAAACGAAATCTCTAAAATCATACACGTGAATCGCATCGTCTCAATATTACAATAATAATTCACAATTTAATTCAAACATGACTTCAAAAATGAATTCAAATGGTTTTGGTTCCCTTCAACCTTGGGTGAACGGATGACGGCGAACGGCGTGGGCACGGTTGCCGGGGTGCTGCGTGGGCGAGCTTCACGGACTCTAGAACGGACGACGAACGACGGTCAGCGCGTAGGCACGGGTAGAGCTCCGTTGAACGACAAACGGGCGCCGACGGTCCGGCGACGAACTTCACGATGACGAGCGGTGGTGCTACTGCGCGCGGGCAGGGTTTCGACAGCGGGTGTGCGTGAGCAGAGCGACGGCTTGGTGGCGTCGACTCCGGCGAGGTTCCAGCGAGCGCGAGCGAAGGGGAGAGAGGGGGCGAGCTTGGGGTAGGGAGAAAGAAGAGCTCGGCTGTGGTTTTTATAGAGAGGAAGGGAGGGAGAGCAAGAGACGACCGGGGGTGCTTCATGGCCATCAGTGGCGTCGGCGGTTCTTCATGACGCATCAATGGAGGGAGTAATTGGGGGGAGAGAAACGGATGAAATGAAGGTCCATCAACGCACAGGAAGAACGGTCGCGCGGGCTTCGGGGCGGCTCTGCGCGGGTCGGCGCTGCTCGGCGGGTTGGCGACTTCGCGCGGCATCCAGTCTACGTGCATGGCGCGGCTCGCGTGCAGGGGAAGCAGGGGTGCGGCGCTTCGGGTACGGCGGCTCGGTGGCGCGGATGCGCGAGGTGGCTGCAGCGGGCAGGGGCTCGACGCGGTTCTGGCCGTGGCCGGGGCCTGGCGGCTTCGCGCGGCGCGTGCAGGGTTCGACGCGGGGTCGGTGCAGGGGCGTCCGTGGGCCGTGCGGCGCGCGCGGCTTCGGCGTACGGGGCGCGGGCAGAGGCGCTCGGTGCCTGGCGTGGCTGGGCTCGGGGCTCGGCCGGCCGGGATCGCTCGGCGCTGGCGTCCGCTCGGCGGCTTCTGGAAGACTTCCTGGCGGCTGCGCGTGAAAGAAACGGGGAGAGGGAAGAAGAGAGCTGGGGCCGAGTGGGGCCCACGCGCAAGAGAGGAAGGAGGATTTTTTTTTTCTGGCGGCGGCGGCTTGCAAGGAGAGGGCTAGGGCGCCGGCTAGGGTTAGCAGGGAGGCGGCAGCTGATGGGCCTCATGGGCCGGTTTAGTTTAGGCTTTGTTTTTTTTTCGAAATTCCTTTTTTTCTAATTTAAAATACATATTTAAATAACTCAAAAATTTATAATAATCAAATCAAAATTATTTTTAAATAAAATATTTATTTTTAGACTAATAAATATTATATTAATTATGTGAATTTTTATTTAAGAGAAAATGTTATTCAATATCCAAAAATCAATTATGAGCAATCAAAAGTCATTCCACATGTAAACAAAAATCGAACTTTTGAAAGAAAATTCATTACAATAATTACCATTATAAACTAAAATTATTAATATACATTTTTTTCGAAACCCTTATTTCAGCAATTCATTATTGTTTTGTAAAATGAGATTTTCTTCACAAGATCAAATTCATAAATTGAATTTGCAAATCAATTCAAACAAAATATATGCTTTGGCATGAGTGTAACAAACAATTGGTAATTTTATCTATTCAAGAAATTCTTTAAATCATACATATCAAGGTTCTCTTTATTTGAAACATAAATATTTTTCCTTTCTACTAAAATTTAATAATCCAAATAGGGTTGTTTGTTTTTGCTAGATTTAGGGTGTTACAAACCTACCCCCCTTAAAAAGAATCTCGTCCTCGAGATTAGGGAATGGCTAGCAAGAAGACAATGGTGATATATGGTTACCCGTAGATTCTTGGTTCACATTGAACTCTTCTAAACTTAAGGAACTTCCTTACTTCTTTGCTTCGAAATGTATACTAATCAAGCGTCCTTCATCATCATACTTATAAAATGGTGGATCTTCTGAATTATTGCTTAGGTCATGTTTGGCAGCTTTCTTCTCTTGTCGGTCTAGACGCTTCTTGGGGCATTCGCGAATAAGATGTCCTTCGTTTTTGCAGTAGTAGCAAGCACCTCTTGCTTTGAGTTCTTTGCGAGTCAACTTTGCTTGACCAACAGGGGGTGAGGGTTCATTGGGTGTTTGTATCTCATATAGCTGAGCCTGGCTTGATTCTTCTGTTTGGGTATCCATGTGTTTCGTGGCTTTCGCTTGAGGTGGACTAATCATGTATCCAAACATTTTTCTATTCCTTTTGTTGTTCTTCATTCCATTCATCGAATATCTCGGTGACTCATTTTTCTCGTTCATAGTTGTTAAGGTAGGAATATTGTCGTTGGCACCGTTTACTTCATTTCCATTGGGGTTCATCATCTAGTCAGAGGGTAAAAGGGTTAGTGAGACAGACTGCATAAGAGGCTTGTATGACATTAAGATAAGGTGCGAACACAACATTTTTATTTCCAATATAAGATTAGTTAAGGATGGTTTCTGATCCGCATAGCTTCATCGTACTACAAGAGTGTACCAGTGTTATAATCCTTAACAAAGATCTTTTGAACTTTATAGATTTCAGAGCATGATATCCAAATCATCTTTCTGATCCAAAAGTATTTCTTTGAGCACAAATCGAGAGAAAGACTTGAGTGGGACTTTAGGGCAACTAGAATAGAGCATCATATTGTTTGCATATAACATATGACACCACACTTTATTCTCTCTATAAAGAGGCAAAACACAATAAGCGCGAGAGATTCTCCAAATTTATTCATATATCACTTAGCACAATTACAAATCTTGAAAGGGGCAACACCTTGACATTTTTTTTTGTGAGACATACTCCTTCTAGCTAAATGATATATTATTCTTCCTTGTCAGATGTACCAATCTTCAGGGCTGGAGGTCGATTGTCTTCAACTACTATTATTTCTCCGGATGGGGTTTCCAAACACATGATTCTCTCAGTATGTTGGATTACTGCCTTAGTTCTTTGTAACCAATTCTTTCCAAGAATCACATCCTTTCTCATTGATTCTATCACTAGGAGATCAGCTGAAAAATCTATCCCGTTGATTTTAATACTTACTTTCGGACATATGTAGTTCGCTAACACTTTTCCTTCAGGTGTACTGATGGTCTTTCTTGATCTTAAGGGACACTTAAAGATACCATACTTTGTTGCAAACTGGGCACTGATAAGAGAATGTGTTGTACGAGGATCATACAACACGGTGGCGATGGTTGTGTGAACGACTAGTGTTCCAAAAATTACTGCATCATCATATGGAATGGTTCCTGTCACTGCATAACTTATCCTTCCTGTGGTCTCTTTTCGTTGTTTATTCTTTGTTGATGCATGAGTTTGAGGGTGTTGTCTTTTCTTTTGAACCTTATTGATCTCCACATCCTTCTTAGGACAACCATTAACAAGATGGTCGGTACCACCACAGCCAAAGCAAGCACGACTTGATAAGTTACATGGTGGAGTTGTATTTATGGTGTTGGTAGAAATTTCTATGCATTTTTGTTCACATTCCATGTCTGAAGACTGAGATAGCTTCATCTCGGAGGTGATCTGTAGCGAACTCTTCTCAGGACAGTTACGGAAGTAATGACCTTCACGTCCACATTGATAGCAAGCTTTTCTTGAAGTTATTTCTTGACTTTTTCTATGTTTCTCTTTTCGTTTCTTGGACCTGATGCGACGACGAGGCTGAAACTGTGTGCAAGTAATAGTCCATCCATCAATGTAACACTCATGTATTTCTTCTTGGGGCTGGGCATCCTTGTGATGTTTCCTTTTTGGAATACCTGACAATTCATCGTCTGATAGTGCATCTGCTATTCGTTGTTCTTGGGGAGACCATTGTCTTTTTATACCAGAAAACAAAATCCGGTTCTTCTGTTTTGTAGTTTCACTTTCGTTTGTACTGATCTGGCGACAAGGAATTCCATAATACTCGCAACAACAACAGGTTCCAGGGTTAATTGTTTGTTGGTTTGGTTGTGCATCCTTTTGTGTCTTGAAGGTCTGTTCATCAGCTGTTTTATTTATAGTGTTGTTTTGACTTGTCAACATACCACATTCTTTGCATTTAGTGACATCACTTGTAGTTGACATTCCAAGGTCTGACATCTGTATGGGTATGGAAGAATGGAAGGGATGAAAGGGTTGAGCAAAGACAGATTATAGAGAGCAGCAAAAACCCATCTATCTAAGGTTTTACCTAGCTAACCGATGCCATTGTGGACGAAAGTCACACAATACAACAACAATCATCACAAAGAAGCAAATCAATCATAGTCACAAATATAACTAACATGAACTCAAACATATCAGCACAACACAATCCAATTCTACTCATTCAACCAAAACAAAAGGTGAGACAAGGTTTAGAATAAGAAAAATATTATAAAGTCAAGGAATCATATTGGAAATATCAAGGAGTTAGACAAGACATATTTGTTCATGGACAAGAGTGAAATAAGATAACCATGAACTATTAAAGTGAGGATAAATGATATAACCAAGGATATGTAGTGAGTTAGGGAGAAAGTATTATCAAGGAGACAAAATAAAGAGGCAAAAGCTTAATATATCAAGGTAGATATTGCACAAGGGTGGCAATAATGGAAAGAAAACAAAAGTATAAGGAGTCAAGGGTTATATAGCAATATTAGGGATTAGAAAACCACTTATAATATCGCAATTACCGATCTAGTCGAAAATCTTAATACTAAAGAACAATCCTATCACCTTAGCCAAGAAGTCAAATAATAGATCCAAGGGAATCCACAACAAAACTTCTTGCGGAGTGGGGATAAGACAGAATAGGGCATTGTCGATAGTTTTGAAAGGGTTCCTTCTGGCAGACTTCGCTTCAAGTTCCGCAATCCTAGCTTGATCATCTTGCAACGCTTCTCATTAGAACCTTCTGATAGACGAAGAATCAGACAAGAAGAGTTGAAGATAAAAGAGACGAGTTTTGATATAAAGTAAGTTTTTATGAAGACAATTAAGTCAAGTTTTGAACGACCGAATGGGCTTTCCATTTCTAACTAATCTAGCGACCTACGGTCACATTGCTTTGATACCACTTCTGTCACACCCGTTTCTAAGGGGCAGAGCCGGGTGCATAGCATATGTGTGCCAGGATCTATTTCCACACATATGTTGACGTCACAAGTGTAATATATCAAAAGAACAATGCATAAAAGCGTAAATAACGATTATATTAATATATTACACTTCGAACAGACATAATGTCTTAACCTTTATTCATCAAAGTACAGCGAACATGGACATCCATCCACAGGAAGATGACCGGGGGTATCGCTAGACTAGCATCCATGGAGTTCAGCATCATATCTTCATCTGCAACTTCTGATCAAAATTAAGCAAGGGTGAGCTCACTTATGGTCGGGGCTCAGCAAGTGGGGGAAAAACTAATGCAAGGTAACAAGGTGAGGCTAAGGTTGAGCAGTAAGCATTTTAGTTGGTCAACATTTTATTAACAACACCTGTCTTACTAATAAGTGTGAATCCCAAGTAATCCCATTAAATAAAGGTACAGGAGTATATCAAAAACACTTAAGTGAAACCACTTAAGCAAATCCATTGGCAGATCATCGGATCTCGATTTATTTCCATCTTCAAGTTCAATTATCATGTGAGGAGTCCAGGCTGCTCATGACCGTGAGCACGGCTGATATATCAGTTTTACACTCTGCAGAGGTGGCGCATCTTTACCCATGAGTCGCGATTCCCTTTTTGCCCGGGTTAGCTAGACCCGTATTCACTTCCGAGGTGAATGGCCAGGGTCTCACTACGAGGCTTCTCCCTAGAGTCCTCATTACGCAAATGCTGGAAATGGTCAAACTGCATAAGGCACACCTACCGTAACCAACTTATAGTCTGGACCACAGGGTAAAGCTTTAGGAACTATGCCCGTATCCAATCTGCCTGAGCCGGTACTATAAGCGCTTGCCAGATGCCCCCGTTCCGGTCGACCACGACCAACACCCAACATAAGACTTCCCTAGTTATTTAGCCAAGACCAGAGCCATGATAGTCCTCATGGTAGCATTGTTTTCCCGGGTGGTCACTCCATGTTCCAATTAATATGCAATAATCTTGTTTAACCATCGGGTTAACAACAATAATGTAAACTTACCAATTTTGGAACATTAATATCATAAGCGGGAGTGACTACATAAAGTTAAGTTGTAGCAATAGCATAGCTACTAATGTAAAGTATAATTCCCAGGTTTGATCAAGGAATAAGGTTGGAAAGGTTATCTAAATAGGTAACCCGTCAAATTATGCATATATATATCTAAAAGAATTAAACTTTATTAAATGTATTGCTTGGGATCAAACAGAGTATGCAGAGGGAGAAGTCCACTTGCCTTGCTTATTGAAAACTTGGGGTCCTTCCACGGATAGGAATAGATCTTGATTCTTAACTACTAGATCAACCACTGAATATCACACAAACAAACAAGAAGAACAAACACCACTCAATAACATACCATATTTACCATACGTAAAGCTAAAAGAAAGCCTAACGAAAAGAGCGTTCGTTTTTCTGAAACGTCGCAAGTAATGGTTATAATGGGAGGGTATTCTTTTTAAAATGTGTGATCTATACTTTATAAAACAAGACATGAGCTTAAAAATGTCTTAATTAAAATATACAAATATTTGGTTCACCAATTTAGTCTTTTCTAAAACGTCATATGCGATATGTCTAATATTAAGGGTTTATAAGATGATAAAACACGTTATAACAATATTAAACCTTTTTAACATTTTAGAAAAGATATATGTTATATATCTAAGGTTAATGTGTTATGAACTACATTATAAATTTTAGAAGCATTATGGAACGTATTATAATTTATTGTTAAATCCTTCACTTATGGTAAATTAAGATGTAAGTCTAAATAGGTTTTATGTGAAAAGATAATTATTATTAAACACCCATTTATGGAAAGTTATGATATATGCCTTAAATGAACCTTTATGTAGGGGACAATGAACAAACAATTATATTTTATTTTTATTAGAAAGTAAATGACCTATATTCTTTGTTAAGAAAGCTATATACAAAACAAATATGTAAACTAACATTTTAATTATAAAAAGGACATGAACACTAATTTCCTTTATTCTATCCTTTAGGAAAAGCTAAGTGATTCGTATATAATGTGCACTAAATTCTATGAAATCATTAATCATGTCATATGAACAAATTGACTATAGATTTGATTAATAAATTATGAGAAATGATAATTAATCTATTAATTCTCTTTAGTTCTAAATTAGGAACAAAAGATCTAATTCATTAAGGAGGGAAACTATATCTATCATTTTAGTTATGTGTGCACTGAATTAAGCTATATCAATATTATTGGAAATTCCTATCTGGCATACACATTTAACTATGAAATACTTGACGATAATCTAAATTAACTTTAATGGAAAAAGATATGTATTCTTACCTTTTAATGTTATTGAAAACATATGGTCTACATTTTCTTTTAAATTTCTATTTAAGAAGGCTATACTTACACATCTATAAAAAGACATTGTTAAGTTATAAAAACATGATATCTATTAAAAGTCATTTTAGACTAGAAACAAATTATCTACTTCATTAGTAAGAAACCTATGTTTATCAATTTACTATTATTTTCTTTATTAGGAAAGTATAAGTGCCTAGTTAAGTCATTTTAACACTATTATAAATTCTACTATTTCAGTTTTCTCCTTTCTTTTCTAAATATAATTTATACATGTAACTAAAAATTATTTATTTAATTCTTCTAACATTAATATACTAGAATTAATGTAAATTACTAAATGGGACTTTTAATAACCTATTCATTATTATTATGACATAAATAAGTATTTTACTATTCTAAATACTTAAGTGTTATACTTATGACTTCATTTATCATGAATAGTAACATTTGCATTTGACCAGAAAAATATGTGACTTAGTATTTCTTCTATTTTTCATGCAAATACGTTTACTCTTAAAATACTACTAACACTTATCGTTCCACACACAAAAGTGAAATTAATTATAAACATTTCTAGTATGAACACCACGGAAGTAGTGAATTGTGACAGTGTTCATTTTTAGAATTATAAAATCCTACGCATATTAAAATGTTATCGCGGGGTTCGATTTCGACTACATGTATAAAACGAAATCTCTAAAATCATACACGTGAATCGCATCGTCTCAATATTACAATAATAATTCACAATTTAATTCAAACATGACTTCAAAAATGAATTCAAATGGTTTTGGTTCCCTTCAACCTTGGGTGAACGGATGACGGCGAACGGCGTGGGCACGGTTGCCGGGGTGCTGCGTGGGCGAGCTTCACGGACTCTGGAACGGACGACGAACGACGGTCAGCGCGTAGGCACGGGTAGAGCTCCGTTGAATGACAAACGGGCGCCGACGGTCCGGCGACGAACTTCACGATGACGAGCGGTGGTGCTACTGCGCGCGGGCAGGGTTTCGACAGCGGGTGTGCGTGAGCAGAGCGACGGCTTGGTGGCGTCGACTCCGGCGAGGTTCCAGCGAGCGCGAGCGAAGGGGAGAGAGGGGGCGAGCTTGGGGTAGGGAGAAAGAAGAGCTCGGCTGTGGTTTTTATAGAGAGGAAGGGAGGGAGAGCAAGAGACGACCGGGGGTGCTTCATGGCCATCAGTGGCGTCGACGGTTCTTCATGACGCATCAATGGAGGGAGTAATTGGGGGGAGAGAAACGGATGAAATGAAGGTCCATCAACGCACAGGAAGAACGGTCGCGCGGGCTTCGGGGCGGCTCTGCGCGGGTCGGCGCTGCTCGGCGGGTTGGCGACTTCGCGCGGCATCCAGTCTACGTGCATGGCGCGGCTCGCGTGCAGGGGAAGCAGGGGTGCGGCGCTTCGGGTACGGCGGCTCGGTGGCGCGGATGCGCGAGGTGGCTGCAGCGGGCAGGGGCTCGACGCGGTTCTGGCCGTGGCCGGGGCCTGGCGGCTTCGCGCGGCGCGTGCAGGGTTCGACGCGGGGTCGGTGCAGGGGCGTCCGTGGGCCGTGCGGCGCGCGCGGCTTCGGCGTACGGGGCGCGGGCAGAGGCGCTCGGTGCCTGGCGTGGCTGGGCTCGGGGCTCGGCCGGCCGGGATCGCTCGGCGCTGGCGTCCGCTCGGCGGCTTCTGGAAGACTTCCTGGCGGCTGCGCGTGAAAGAAACGGGGAGAGGGAAGAAGAGAGCTGGGGCCGAGTGGGGCCCACGCGCAAGAGAGGAAGGAGGATTTTTTTTTTCTGGCGGCGGCGGCTTGCAAGGAGAGGGCTAGGGCGCCGGCTAGGGTTAGCAGGGAGGCGGCAGCTGATGGGCCTCATGGGCCGGTTTAGTTTAGGCTTTGTTTTTTTTTTCGAAATTCCTTTTTTTTCTAATTTAAAATACATATTTAAATAACTCAAAAATTTATAATAATCAAATCAAAATTATTTTTAAATAAAATATTTATTTTTAGACTAATAAATATTATATTAATTATGTGAATTTTTATTTAAGAGAAAATGTTATTCAATATCCAAAAATCAATTATGAGCAATCAAAAGTCATTCCACATGTAAACAAAAATCGAACTTTTGAAAGAAAATTCATTACAATAATTACCATTATAAACTAAAATTATTAATATACATTTTTTTCGAAACCCTTATTTCAGCAATTCATTATTGTTTTGTAAAATGAGATTTTCTTCACAAGATCAAATTCATAAATTGAATTTGCAAATCAATTCAAACAAAATATATGCTTTGGCATGAGTGTAACAAACAATTGGTAATTTTATCTATTCAAGAAATTCTTTAAATCATACATATCAAGGTTCTCTTTATTTGAAACATAAATATTTTTCCTTTCTACTAAAATTTAATAATCCAAATAGGGTTGTTTGTTTTTGCTAGATTTAGGGTGTTACACAACCGCACCGCAACTGTACGCCCTTTTGGCTCCGACCACATCCGGCGGACCAGCGCAAAGGAAGCAGGCCCGCATGTCATGTAACCGGCGTGCCAGTTATGACGTGCAAGAAACTGCACCGCCACTCACGCCGAATGTCGTGCCTCTTCAACTGCGGAACCAGTACCGCGACTCAAGGCGGCCCCGCGCGTGACCCAACAGTGCCAATTAAAGGCAACGGCCACGGGTCAGTCAGCCGCGGGGGTAGGCACGATGGTTGGCATGGCCAAAGGTGGGCCAGCAGTAACTGCAGCGGCAGACGAGCGGAAGCAGCGGTCAAATCGCCTACAGGCTCGCGTCCCCTCCTGAAGCAACAGGAGAGCCCTCTCCCACGGCGTGAAGACGACGCACCCGTGTCCCGTTCCCCGAACGGCTCGCACGCGCAACGGACGCCACGTGAATCGCTCGTCCCGTCGCATTAACTCCCCAGCGGAGCAGGCGACACCTCTGGCAGGCGAGGCGGGCGTCGCTTCGCCTCCGCCATGATGACCACGTCAGAAAAGGTGCACCACCTTATTTAAATACATATCCTTCCCCTCCTCTCTCTCTCTCTCTCGCTATAGGGACCGGGAAAGGAGATGTTTCGGAAAGGATCCTTCTTGGCGAAGGAAGCAGGCCCCGAGCCCTCCTACTGATCAGGGGTTCGAAGGCTGGCCCCTCGGAAGGGTTACGACAGCCGCCCCAGAGCACTCGGGCTTCAAGCCCATTACTGATCAGGGGTTCAAAGGCTGGCCCCTCGGAAGGGTTACGACAGCCGCCCCAGAGCACTCGGGCTTCGCGCCCACTACTGATCAGGGGTTCGTAGGCTGGCCCCTCGGAAGGGTTCGATAGTCGCCCCAGAGCACGCAGAGTGAGGGATGACTCTGGGTACGTCCGATACATGGCCGAGGCTCGGGCTACACTCCTGAGGAACCCTAGGACATTTCCGAGACCGGCGAGAACGATTTGTAACGGAATCCCACCGGAGGGAGGCATCGAGCCCTCGGACCCTGTCGAAGGGGTCCGGGTCCGACGAATCACCCGCAGGTACTTTTGGAGCGCGCCTCTGGGCCACCAGTCGACCCCTAACGAACGAGGCACGGGCGTCCACTCGGATCACCCGTTAGCAGCTCACTGGAAACACCATGTTCGGCGCCCTCCGAGGGCAACATGGCGCTTTCCCCCCTCCTCCTTACGAAAAGGCGACGCAGGGGCGTATGATAAAAGTCGGGAAAGTCCTTGATCGTCCTCTCGCTCCGTGCAGAGGCTCGAGGGCTATTCTCGCACCCGGCTACGGCCAAACTGTTGACAGCGTCAACAAACAGGCTTGATAACTTGGAACCTGACCATGCACCCGGGCTATGGCCAGACCGCATGAGGGAACGATCAGACCGGCCGAGGCACCACGAAAATTATTCAGGCCTCAGAGGAGTCAAACCACTCCTCCAAGGCCTCGGGGGCTACACCCGGCGGGTGCGCTCGCGCGCACCCACCAGAACAAAGCAAAACCGAGAAAGGCCGGTCCCCTCACCAAAAATGCGGCAAAAAGCCTCCAAGCGAGTACCAACACTCCCTTCGAGGCTCGGGGGCTACTGTCGGGTACCATAATTAGGGGTACCCCCAACAGTCCTAATCACGGCTGGTAAACACCCTCAGACCAACTGACGGGTGCGGTTCAAGTCAAGGCTTCGTCTACCCAAGGGACGTGACCTCACCCGAGCCCAGCCTCGGGCTGGAGCAGTAGTCCTAGACAAGTTCACGCCTCGCCCGAGGGCCTCCTCAGGCAGCGGGCACCTCCTCGGCTCTCCCGAAGCCCGGCTCGGGCTGGCTTCGTTGTGAAGCAACCTTGGCCGAACCGCCTCACCAACCGACCACTTCGCAGGCGCATTTAATGCAGGGGACGCCTGACGCCGTATCCTAACACACGCGCCTCAGTCGGCCAGGCCGAAGTGACCGCAGTCACTTCGCCCCTCTCTTTTACTGTCCGATATGACAGGAAAACAACACCGCTCGCCCCGCTCCGACTACCGTGCCAACCACCCAGGCAAAGACTGACAACAAGTCACGATCAACCACCGAGTCCGGCCTCGGGCGCAACAGGAAGCTCCGCCTCGCCCGACCTCAGGCTCCGGCCTCGAGAGGAGGTCTCTGCCTCGCCCAACCCTCGGACTCGGCCTCGACCTCAGGCTCCGGCATCGGGAGGAGGTCTCCACCTCGCCCGACCCCTGGACTCGGCCTCGACCTCGGTCTCGGGAGGAATCACATCCTCGCCCGACCCCGGCCTCGGCCTCAAGAGAAGTCTCTGCCTCGCCCGACCTTGGGCTCGGACCGACCACGCCAACAGGGGATACATCATTACCATATCCCTAGCCAGCTCAGGCTACAAGGAACAAGACCGGCGTCCCATCTGGCTTACCCCGGCGACGGGTAATGATGGTGTCGCGCGTGAAACCATGACGCCGGTGGCTCTCAGCCCCTTACGGCAGCAAGGAGACGTCAGTAGGATCCTTGCCGCACTGCCAGCTGTGTTCCTACAGGGCTCAGGCGCTTCTCCGACGGCCACGCTACCACGTGTACAGGGCTCAAGCTCTCCCCCGACAGCCACGATGGCATGTACACGCGGCTAGGGCATCTCTCTGCCGGACACGTTAGCGCATAGCTACACCCCCCATTGTACGTCTGGACCCTCTCCTTACGTCTATAAAAGGGAGGTCCAGGCCCATCCTGGAGGGGGGTTCGCGCGAGGGAAGGAGCGGACAAACAAGCTCCCACTCTCTGCCTCACTCTCCCTCACGCGACACGCTTGTAACCCCTACTACGAGCGGCACCCCTGGTGCAGAATAATACAAGGCTTCTCCCACCTCTTATGTTCCATCCCGTGCCAACCCATCTGGGCAGGGGCACGCAGCGATTTCACTCGTCGGTCCAGGGACCCCCGGGGTCCGAAACGCCGACAAAAACCAAAATCTCTTAAATGCTCTGTGTCTGACCGATGTTAGGATTGAGAAACTGAGAGTGTTCTTGTTGAAAAGCAGTTGAACTTCTTCAGCTGCAATTGAGCTTTTTCAGCTGAGTTAAACTTCAGCTGAGTTGATCTTTTTCAGCTAAGTTGAACTTCAGCTGAGTTGAACTTATTCAACTGCAGTTGAGCTTTTTTAGCTGCAATTGAGCTTTCTCAACTGCAGTTGAACTTCAACTTCAACTGTGAACCTCTCTAACCATACACCAGTTGAACCTGCCTCCGGGCCAGTTGAACTGGGGTTTTCTCTCCTGAACTTTCTGGTTAAGACCAGTTGAACTAGTCCCCAGGGGCGGTTCAAGTCGTCCATGACCCCTCTTCTCAGACTGTCCAGCAGTCTGCCAGTCAGACTGGCAAACAGGCTGACAGATCTGCCAGGGGCAGTTCAACCTCCACCAGGGCGGTTCAACCGGTTTTGGTCAACTTGACCGGAGTGTGCAACAGTCTGCCAGCCAGACTGGTAGATAGGCTGCCAGGGGCGGTTCAACCGATTTCAACTCGAAATATCTGGTCAAACAACTAGTTTTGAGCCATGACTATATATAGACTCCCACGACTCTCTCTTTAATGTTGCTAGTCACACCCACATTCTTTGCTCACCTAACTTGAGACAAAGGCACACTTCTTCCTCTCTCACCCAATCTTGCTCTAGATTCAACTCATTTGGAGGAGCACTTTGGTGTGAGGTTTGTGCTTGTGCTCACGGATTTGTTTTTCCTCTCCCATCTCATTCTAATCTCTTGAGCTTGTTGCAAACACCTCTTGTGCGATTTTGGTGTTCTTGAAACCCTAGAGTTTCAAGACGGTTTGAGTTTTCTTGGGAGTCTCCAAATTTATGGACGACCCCAAGAAGTTTGTAATCCCCGCTCTTGTGAGCAACGTTTGAGAAAAGGAATCCCTTGACCTTGGTGGTCGGGTTGCAGAGGATTAGGGTTGAAAAAGACCCGGCCCTTTGTGGGCTTCTCAACGGGGAGTAGAGCACCTTTGTAGTGTGGTCGAACCTTGAGATAAATCTTGTGTCTTATGTTCTTGCTCGTTCTGTGATTGTGATTTTGTTTGGCAAGTTAGACACATAGGTTTACTCGTCGTGTCGATCTTGTGGTGAAATAACTCTCATATCTTCACCACCCACACTTTGCCTATCACTTGCATTTTTCCTTTATAAGAGACTCACATTATATTTTGGGCCAATTACATGTATGCCATCAGAAAATGTAGTCATTCCTTGTGTGCCACTGGCCCCACATGTCATACACACAAAAAATTACCTATATGCCACTTAGTGGAACACAAGGAATGATGTAAAATTTGATGGCATACAGGAAATTTTTCCTTATATTTTCCGCATAGTTCATAGTCTAGATTTACCTTAACAATTGGACTGGTTCAGAGTAGTTTAGCTTGCCCGTGCAGCAATTGAACTGCCTGCACCAGGTGAACTATAGATTTAATAGTATCTCGAAGTTTGTGGTGATAATTTTCAGGTTTAGCCTATTCACGCCCCCTATAGGCTAGTTTCACCTACTCAGGTATTTACATTCATATCTTTATTGTAAAAGGCCTCCAAGTTTTCTTCGTTTTTGGCGCTTAATGCCAAATGGGGAGAAATTAATAGGCCAAAGCAAAAGGACCGCACCACCACCACCCTGTTTTCCAAAAACTTTTTCAAAAAGGGGGAGAAATTAAAAGACAAAAGTAAAAACCCTCTTGACAGCTAAGGGGAGAACCTTTTCAGGGGAGCTTTTATTTATTCAAAGGAAGAGCATTTGAAATAGGGGGAGAATCTTCCAAAACTTAAAAATGCTTTCGAAGTCATATTCTTATACCATTGGCTAATTCCAAAAGAATTTGAAAAGACTTTTCCAAAAGATTTGCAAAAAACAAGCTAAATGGTGCAAATGTGGTCCAAAATGTTAAATATATCAAAACAATCATATATGCTTAGAACTACCTTCATTTCAAAGTAACTTGTGCACATCTGACAAAATGCAATCTAGTTACATTTCGACACTTTGTATTTGCTTTGGTTTGTGTTGGCATTAATCACCAAAAAGGGAGAGATTGAAAGGGAAATGGCCTCAAACATTTCATATAATCGATTTTGGTGCTTGATGACCATCACAAACCTTATGGACTAACTAGTTTGCCTAGTTGATGTTTTCTGAGGTGCATAAAGTTCACATACACATAATGAAAATGACCCTTGGGACAATTCTACAAGTTTGGAGCAAAATAGACTTGCTGCAGCCAGTGGTGCACTGGACTGTCCAGTGTGCACCGGACAGTGTCCGGTGCCCTGGCTAGAGCACTCATCGAACTAGCCTCTCTCGGGATTTCTTGGCGCTCGTCCACTAAAAATCACTGGATTGTCCAGTGTGCCACCGGACTGTCCGGTGAGCCCACAAAGCAGCGGTCGACTCGGCCAATGGTCGACTGCGCAACAGTCTGAAGCGCCAGAAGACAGTCTACGACGTCAGGTTGCACCGGACTGTCCGGTGTGCCACCGGACTGACCGGTGCAACACAAGAACAGACGACTTCAACGGTCAACACTCCAAACCCCAACGATCGGTTGACGTGGCACACACCGGATAGTGAACAGTAGAGTGTCCGATGCGCACCAGTCTATCCGGTGTGGCCATTGACAGACAGAACAGGCAACGGCTAGAGTGTTGGTTGGGGCTATAAATACCCTCCAACTGCCTCCATTCAAGTCATCCAAGCATCCCATTCTCTTCATTCAATACAAGAGCAAAGAATATACTCCAAAGACACATTCAAAGCCTCCAATCCTCTCCAAGTGCCAAAATCAAGTCAAGTGATCTAAAGTATTTAGTGACTTGAGAGAGGGTGATTTGTGTTTCAATTGTTGCTCTTCTTGCTTGGTTGCTTTCTTCATCCCTCTCTAAACTCTCTAAGTGTTTTGTAAAGTTTGCAAGAGACACCTAATTGTGTGGTGATCCTTGTGGGGTCTAACTAACCCGTGAGATTAAGAAGAAGCACTCAACCGGTCTAGGTGACCGATTGAGAGAGGGAAAGGGTTGAAATAGACCCGACTTTTGTGGCCTCCTCAACGGAGAGTAGGTTCTTTGGAACCAAACCTCGAGAAACAAATCGTCGTGTTCACTTATGTTGATCATCACTATTCGATTTGTTTCTTCCCTCTCCTCTCTCTATAAGTTCTCTGGCTCACAACCTTTTGAATTGGCTCCCAAAGTTATCCGCATTTATTGAGCAACTCATAGCAAGAAGAACTATCTTCCGCACTCCGAATTCAGTATTATTTATTTCTAACCCTAACCCTGGGTGAAGTGTGTGTTCGAAGTTTATAATTTCAGGTTTCGCCTATTCACCCCCTCTAGGTGACTTTCAGAAACGTAGCTAAACATGGCCTTCATAGGCAGCCGACTGGGGGTTTGCCGCTAACCAATGTCTAGAAGTCATCATACTCTTGGAACTCCTGAAGATCCTCCACCATGACTTCATCTTCTCCTGAGTAGTGGTTGCAATGTGGATAACCTGGGGGTTGGTGCGTAAATCAAGGGTGAGTACACATCAACATACTCAGCAATTGTCCTATTTGAATGTGGTGGACTAGCTTTATGTAGGGTTAAGATCAAGCAGTTGCTTTTAGTTGGTCAGATAATTATTACTAGTAGAGAGTCAGGTTTTAACATTAAACCTAAGTTATTAGCCCAAAGTACTCCTTCCAAACGGAAATAATACCAGAAAACCAGAATCGTAATCATAATCATAATCATTAAACCATAATTAACCTCATCACCATCTATAACCATAGTATCTCTAATCAGTGTGTCTCTAATCAATGGAGCTCCCAAGGCCGCTCATAATCGTGAGCACGACTGATATACCAGTTTCATAACACTCTACAGAGGTTGCACACTTTACCCACGAGCCGTGATTCCCTCTCTAGCCTGGGCTTGCAAGACTCTTGTTCACTCCCAAGGTGAATGACCAAGGATTCACTACAAAGCCTTTACAAAGATTCTCTGAGATGTAGCCGCCCGTTTGGTTTCCTAATTACACCGCACTCCTCCCCAAGGGGTAAATCACACTCAGCAGAGCGAGCCGCATACACCGAGCCCTATTGACGGCACGACGGCAAAGCAAACTACACCATAGTTCCTCTAATTAATTAGCTAAGGATGTCACATTCTACCCTCATGGTTGTATTGCTTTCCCGGGTGGTTATCCAACGAACCAGTCCTTACGGAGAGGCACTCGAGAAACTGCTCGAGCCCCATAAATGTCACCATACCATTATCATAATCAAAAGTTAACCATCGTATCATAAATAATCTCGTCATGTTCATTGATTAGAGTAAAGCGCTAGCATAGAGCTAAACCAAAAATGATCTAACCCAAATAGGTGAACAAGGACAGGATAGATAAAGCTAGTCAATCCTTAGATATAAATTATGTAAATGTGGGGAGGTGATTATAAAATGTATAGAACATAGATAGGTCAAAGGACATTCATCTTCACCAACCAGCTGTTGCTCAGGGTCTTCGCCTGCAACTCCTTCAGACTCCGCCAATGGACCGTTATTTATACGGGTTCAAACATACATTTCACAATCTTAACATAGAAAGAAACAATACACCACATAATACAATATAACAAATAAACAGACGTGTGGCGCATGACTCGCATCTACGACTATGAGAGAAGGAAACTACAACGGTCGAGGCTACGATCGAAAGGTAATTACGTTAAGCGGCTATGGTTAAAATATTTGCCTAAACATAACCATTTTATTTTAAATCGCGCTATGCATAAAATAAAATTACGCTACATACCTTAATTATTATACACAACTCTAGGTAAATTTAAATGGATTGTTGCGCGACGAACCGCGCGACAGCACACATGGATTAAACTAAAATTAAAACGAATCATCACACGACGAAACGCGCGACACTACACTTGAACTAAACTGAATTTAAAACGAATCATCGCGTGACGAAGCACACGACAGTACACATGAATCAAACTAAAATTAAAACGAAACTCGCTACGCAACACACTACCTAAACTGAAATTAAAATGAATCGTCGCCGTGGAGAGGTGGAAGAGAGGGAGAGGGGGAGGGGGCGCCTAGGGGTGTGGTGGGGCTGGGGCGCGCGCGCCTGAGCCGGGCCAACTACCCTCTACTCGTTCTCGCCTGCTTCTAATCAATATCAATCCGCGAAACAAAAACCAAAACTAGACAAACGCACGCCTAGGCACAGCATCAGACAAAATAAATGTGCTTCAGCACGATGCAACAACCAAAGCGCCTCTAGGGCTCATTCCACTAGGCTTATACTAATATAAAACAAAAATAATTCTCCATTTTTAGGAAAAAGAGAAGGAAAGCAGAGAAATAGGAGATTAGTGGATATTAGAAAATAAAATTTATACCCTAAATTTAGGGTGTTACATTAGAAAAGCTATAAAGAGATTACCTTACCCGAAAGGGGCAAGCGGGAAGGCATCGCTGAAGAGTATAGGGAGATCCTCGGGTCAGACTGTCTGTAAAGCTTTTCGGACGGAGGATTTCTATGCTTCTTTCTTCCTGAATCTATAGCGGGTTTTCTCGAACTATTGCAACTTTGGAAAGGCCTCGCAGTGGATCCCTAGCCATTCACCTTGGAATTGTCTGAGGGTCTAGCTAACCCTGCTAATCGGGAAACATGTATTGTGGGTAAAGATGCACAACCTCTGCTGAGTGTAAAACTGGTATATCGACCATGCTCACGGTCAAGAGCAACTCAGGACTCTCGCATGATTAACTTATGTAACTAAACTTAATCTGTCATATGAATTGCATTGTGGGTGTTATTATTAATTATGATATCTTATTTAATTGGGTTGATATCTACTTATACTTAGTAACTGCTAATAAAACTTTGACCAACTTTAAAAGCAATGCTCAGCTTCAATCATCTTCTTTGTTAAGCCTTACACTTCATATGAGCCCCACCGTAAGTGAGCTCGTGTACATTATTCCCCATAACTTGTTGAGCGATGAATGTACTGTCTAGTCTTCCATCGATAGTTTCAACATCATAAGACATCAGGGAAGGTTGTTGATACTAAATTCTGTCGCCAGCTTAATTAAAAATAAAAAATAGCTCCACTTATTTATTGTTGACATAGATAACTTAAAAAATAACAACCAATAAAAAGAGAACTATTGGAGCATAAATATTTTTTACTCCTTAACATGTTTTAGCAATTTTCTAAATCTATAATTTAGGATGCTAAATTTACATTCTTAGGGAAAGTGTTTTTCAGTAGAGTCCTAAATAGATAATTTTGGGGGAAAATTTTTTAGGGAGTGCTCTTACAACTCATGAACATATTCATTATTTATAAGAGGTGTTTGGTTGTAGGGACTTAAGTTTAATACGTGTCACATCAAATGTTTAGATGTTAAATATAAGTATTAAATATAATATAACTATAAAAATAATTATATAGATAAAGAATAAAAAAGAGACAATTTTTTAAGAACAATTAATCTATGATTAACAAATATTACTATATCATCACATTAGTAAATTATAAAATAATTAGGTTTAATAGATTTGTCTTGTCATTTATTTTTTATTATGTAATAATTTTTGTAATTAAATTATATTTAATACTTTTAAATAACATCTAAGGGTCTGTTTGAAAATGCAGTTTTGAAATAATGTAGTTTTGAGATACTATAGTTTATAATTGTACATGACACAAATACTATAATATCATTTTACCACAGTAAAACCATAATATTGCTCAAAACCGAGATCTGTTTGGTTGTATTGGAAAAACAAAGTATATATAGAGAGAAGAAAAATGAGGTACTGAGTGGAGTTTCGAAAACTCCAAAAAAATACCACGGTTTTAGGTAAACCATGATATTTAAAACTGCGTTTTAACTATACAAACCAAACACTTTTTGTATTTTAATACTATAATATCATTAAATACTATAATATTATTTCAAAACTGCAAAAATACTATATTCCCAAACAAGATCTAAACATATGATGCGAAAGCATATGAAAACGAACGGGCTATAATCAACTTTTGCTTGAAGGGTTTAAATGGAGTTCTAAACGAAGTCGGTTTTCCTTATCTGATCAGCTCGCTTGAACGGTAGGCCACACTACGCAACCTTTTCCGATGGCTAAAGTACAAATTTTATTCTAACGGAGAAAACGAACCAGCCAACCAGGGCCTTGAAAGTTCAAACGGTGTGGCCACATATAATCTCTCTTCCCTTCTGCCCACAGCGGATCCGTCAACAACTGGATGACGCATGCAATGACGCTAATTCTGTCCAGAATACCAACCCAGCACGGTTTCCTCCTGCGACCAGCTGGCACAGCTCACGGCCAATGATCTCCCGACACGTGATCTCTATGTGAGCCGTTCGAATCGAACCGCCTCATCTCCGCCGCTCGCTTTGGCTTGGCCAACGGGAGAGGGTACCATAAATACATTTGTTTCCGCCAATTATTCGTCGATAACCAAGAATGCACGCAACCTAATCTCGTCCTCCAGATCCAGGATGGCAGTCCTCCTTGAGACCTTGCCTCGCCGAGTGCTCTCGGTGAGCTACTTTGTTTCGATTTATCAGGAAATCCGTTTGTTTCATGTTGTGCAGGCTCAGATCTGATTGCTGGATTCGGCATCTTACGGGCTTGAATAGAGCTGGGACTGGGAGAAAACAACAAACCCGCGTTGGATCCTGTATCGGTTTGTCCTTGCCTGCAAGGTTTTTGTTGTTTTGTTTTGGTGGTCGAGCATCGCATGTTCTGCTTCTGGTTCCAGATCTGGAGAAATTTCTAAGTCGTTGTCGTCGTCGTCGTCGTTCGGTTTGGAGCGGATCTGAGGCGACGATGGCTGGAGGCGGCGGGATCTCTTGGTCTGCAGTCCTGCTCCACCTCGATGGATGATGTCTCTGCGCTGATAATTATTGGATCAAATTCGATAATTATTAGTAGATCTATGAGATATGCCGCCTGGAAGAGGCGAGGTAAGCTGCAGCATGTAAAAAAGAGAAAAGATGTGACATCCTAGAGGAGGAGGCCTTTGCCATGATGGGTGCGCTCGCATGGCAGGCCAGGTAATAAAGATGATTATTGTGTGCCGGGGGAGGAGATCGCACGGGGGTTGATGTTTTTGGCCCCGGGTTCTCCTCCCTCATCTTGTTCCGTGTTCCTGTATCCGTTGCTTCCGCTCCTGTTGGTACGCTACGCACGCCGGATTTTCGCATCGAGCACGGAGATCTACATCAAAAACATGGAGCTACGACGCGATTCCCAAGGTACAATCGGTAATTATGTTCAAACAATTTTTAAGTCGTTCTGCGCTCCTTCTATTACGAGCAACGTTTTATATTCTGTGCTTGCATAATAAATCGAAGAAATCCTGACACCAATCGAACTGAAGATCCTGAAACGCACGTTAATACCGTTGACGTCCGCTTCACCCAGCTCGATTTTCAATCCTGTAATAATATTGAGAGTTACTAATCGCTCCATGAGTCTGAAGTGTGCAAAAATTTAGGTCGCAGCTACACAAATTTACATGCTGGTTCTGTTCAACCCGTGAATCTCCTATGTTGAAGATCTCCATATGTATCTACGTCTAAGCATTTTTCATTTGTATTTATCATGTTGGTCAATTGGGATATTTGTTTCTTGTAAGTCTGTTAGCATGTTTGAACCATAGCAATTGGCGGACGTGTGTAGAGAAGATTGCAAAACTGCAGTATGATGGATTCCACTATTCATCAACCGAGATCATGGCGCGCTTCAATCGTGGCTACGCTGATGGGGAATGGATCCGTTATGGCTCGTGGCTGTGGAGATGTGGAACTCATTGGTTATATTCAATGATGGGTCATGGCGATGCTGATGGAACTGATTTGTTACCAAGGTGCTACCGTTGGTCGGCCTGATTGGTACTTTGCCCTGTTGACTGTTTGAGAACGTACCGCTCAGGTTTACTTATACTTGCTGCTTTTTGACGGTATTGTACATATTGTTCGACAATTTATTTCTTGACAGTTCAATTCATCCATTTAGAATTTCTAGGGGCACGAGAGCATGAGTTCCCCTTGAGTTAATTTCATCCATTTAGAATTTCTAGGGGCACGACAGTTCAATTCGTCAATTTCATGCTGCCTTTTGTAATCGATCATGCTGTTTTTTGTTACAAAGTTCCCTATTATTCTATTTTCAATTTGATTAAGGGTTGCAAAATTCATGGCGTTGTGAGGGAATTGATTCCAGTTAAGGCGATGGCGACTGGTAATTTGATATCGGTGGGTTGGGAATTAGACTATCTCTACCAACGCTCTACAAACAATATAATTTACACTGTAAAAGAGTGCAGAAGTTGTTTTTAGTGATCATATGGTTAATCTACACTTTAGATTGCACTGTTTATAAATCGTAGTTTTAATATCTAATTGTAGCACTGTTTATAAATTGTAGTTTTGTAAGCTGCTCTAGATGGTCATTCATATATAATGGAGTTTTGGGATTAAAACATTTTTTTGTCATATAAAATCATAAGCATGTGAGTTTATCACATATATATACAGTATATACAGCAGAGTATTAACTAGAATATATTTAAAATTGGTTTCGTTATCTTTTTAAAATTTTAGTTTAATTGGCTGCATTTTGTTGTGGTTATTTTTTAAAATTATATATATGCAATTCATATAATTATCATTTAACCAAGAATAAGACAGGATTATAAGCCGTGACTTTATATAAACCGTAATTTTAACTGGGAATATTTAAATTGTTTTTATCATTGCATTTTGTTTTAATCTCAAGGGTGCCGTGCTTTTCATTGAGGTCCTTGTTTTAATCTCAATCCACCGGAATTGTGTGTTTAAATCTCTAGTTTAAAATTTAAGTTTAATTGGCTGCATTTTGTTGTGGTTATTTTTTAAAATTATATATATGCAATTCATATAATTATCATTTAACCAAGAGTAGGACAGGATTATAAGCCGTGACTTTATATAAACCGTAATTTTAACTGGGAATATTTTGAATTGTTTTCATCATTGCATTTTGTTTTAATCTCAAAGGTGCCGTGCTTTTCATTGAGGTCCTTGTTTTAATCTCAATCCACCGGAATTGTGTGTTTAAATCTCTAGTTTAAAATTTTAGTTTAATTGGCTGCATTTTGTTGTGGTTATTTTTTAAAATTATATATATGCAATTCATATAATTATCATTTAACCAAGAATAGGACAGGATTATAAGCCGTGACTTTATATAAACCGTAATTTTAACTGGGAATATTTAAATTGTTTTCATCATTGCATTTTGTTTTAATCTCAAGGGTGCCGTGCTTTTCATTGAGGTCCTTGTTTTAATCTCAATCCACCGGAATTGTGTGTTTAAATCTCTGGCAAGTTTGGTTGTTTAAATATATCATTTGAATATTCGTTCTTTTGTATGGGTCTATTTACAGAACGTTTGGCTGCGTCTGCTCGTTGAGGTGTGGATCTTTCCTCAGCTCGGTGAGGTCATCCGTTTGACTGCTAGCCCTAGGTGTGCTGTCTCGGATGGATGGTGGTTCAATTCCACCAAGATTCTTTAGTGCCTATTCGGTTAGCTATGATTAAGACCTGAAACTATTTCTGCTCATCAGTTTTAATACAAATAAAACTAACATTCCATGTGCCGAACAAAACGAACAACCCCTTATTGCTTACCAAAAAACTTACCATTGCTTTAGGGTGTTTTAGTTTTGTTTAGAGGCTTAAGGCCTGTTTGGAAGTCGGAACTTACTGATTCTTAAGTCGGAACTTATTGCTCACCAAAAAACTTACCATTGCTTGAGGATGTTTTATTTTTGTTTAGAGGCTTAAGGCCTGTTTGGAAGTAGAAACTTTTTTTTTATATTGAGGTGGTTCTAAACATGTTTATGATTTAGGCTTTAGCTTAGATTATATAATCTAGATTATAATCTAAATTATATAATTTAGATTATATAATCTGAATTCATAATTTAGGTGTTTGTTTAACTGTTAGATTATTTGCGTTGAATTATATAATTTGGAGAGATTATAATTCGAAACAAACAAGGTCTTAGGTTTATAGAAACTGGATTTGTAGTTTTCTTAAAAATAAGAAACTAAGAAGCTGTTCTTTCCTAACTAAAACTAGTTAAACAGTTTTGATATTAGGCGGCGATCAAAATAGAACGTCTGGGATCTCTGATATTTGACTGATCTCTGATATGTGACTGGGCTTGGTCGGGAGCAAACCAAACATGTACTTATACTCGTTTTGGTTTTGCTTAGTTCACATCTTTCATCGAAGTGGCTTCTCATTTTTTCCTAGACTATTTATTTTACAAGTAAGAATTTCTTCCAAGATTTTTGATGATCAACGAGAATTTACACTGAGTCTTGTCAGAAAAAATCCAAGAATTTCATATAATCCACTTTATTTTTTATTTTTTGATAATAAAATTTCACTAAATTATCAGCAATCTCCTTTATAGAAGTGATGACTATATGTAGAAAAAAAAGATGGCATTCACGTTTTCTAGAAGTGGTGATAATTTGAACATTGTCCAAAGTAGTACTGACATGTTCCGTGCGAAAGACCATTCTCAATGGGAAGAAGAAAACACTGTTTCCAAAGCTATCATGTAAAAAAAAACACAAATCTCTTGTATTTTTCTTTATTAAATTGTATATTGTGTTATCTTATTTGTTTGTGACTTATTATTAATAAAAATGAAACTCTTATGAAACTCCTATTAAGAATGACTTCATTCAGAGTAAAATTATATAAAAGTTACTAACATTTATGATATTAAGTATATTTATGATATTAAGTATAATTATTATAAAATATATTTTTGTGCATAGTAAATCTACTTATAGTTCAGATATTTGGAGTCTCTTTGGATCCAAACAAGTTCGGCCAAAGTGACTAAAATAATAGCTAGCTTCTAATGTGGTTGAACTTTATTAACATTTGTTTTAGCACCTAAACATGCTCTTAGATCATGGCTACTACTAATAGTTAACTAGTTAATAGGTCATAACTACTATGTAACTACTATTAACCACTATTATAACTACTTTGAGAACTTTATTTTATCAGGGATTCCTATTTTTAAGGGGAAATAAAATAATTTTCTATGGAAAAATGTATATCACTTGCGTAAATGAGGTTCCCAAACTAGTCTTTAACAAATTTCGCTCGACTAGTGAAAGTAATATTATTAGCTACTAGAAAAATAGCGCTAACAATGAGTTAAACTATTAGCTACATCATCTATTTGGATTCAAGAAAATAATTATCAGTAGCTAATTAGTAATTACTATCTTTCTTGAACCTAGGTAGGATCATAATTAATATAAATCATGTAGTTTTTTTAGAGAAGATAGAATCATAATTAACATAAATAATGTAGTTTATTTTTTATAGATAATAATAGGGCCTGGTTAGTTTCATTGTGCTAAACTTTAGCACAACTTAAAGATATAAAGTGCTTATGTATGTTAAACTTCAACATTTTACTTTTAATATCTTTTAGTGCTAATAAGCTCGGTCTGAAAGAGCTCCTTTATACTAATCATATGATACATCTATTCAATCACATCTCAATGAATTTAATTCTATTTGTGTCGACCTTGAGAGTCTGGATGTGAAAATAGATGATGAAGATAAGACAATTTTGTTGGTAGTCTCATTACCCTCCTCTTTTAAGCATTTTAAATAAATTATACTTTATGGAAATCATACTTCACTAACATTTGAGAATGTTAAGTCAAATTTATTGTCCAAGGAAAAATTTGATACTGATTCTCGTTCTGAGTCTAAGAGTGAAGGTTTTATTGTTCGAGGTAGAATTTAACAAGTGGGCAGTTCTAATAAACCAAAATGAAGGTCTAAGTCAAGAGATCGTAAACCCAACAATTTTTGTCGTTATTGCAAAGCTAATAATCATGTGATCTCCCAGTGTCCTAAGTTAAAAAATAAGGAAGAAAGACAGAAGAAAATGAAGCTGATAAATCATCTGCTGAGGCTAGTATTGTTGAAAATAGTGATGGTGGAGAAGCTCTTATGATCACTTCTAATGATGAAAAGCGTCTGGCTTGGATTCTTAATTCAACTTTGATAGTCGCCTAGAGGGGGGGGGGTGAATAGGGCGAAACTGAAATTTACAAATATAAACACAACTACAAGCCGGGTTAGCGTTAGAAATATAAACGAGTCCGCGAGAGAGGGCGCAAAACAAATCGCAAGCAAATAAAAGTGTGACACGCGGATTTGTTTTACCGAGGTTCGGTTCTCGCAAACCTACTCCCCGTTGAGGAGGCCACAAAGGCCGGGTCTCTTTCAACCCTTCCCTCTCTCAAACGATCCCACGGATCGAGTGAGCTTTCTCTTCTTCTCAATCAAACGGGAACAAAGCTTCCCCGCAAGGGCCACCACACAATTGGTGCCTCTTGCCTTGGTTACAATTGAGATTGATCACAAGAACAAATGAGAAAGAAAAGAATGCGATCCAAGCGCAAGAGCTCGAAAGAACACAAGCAAATCACTCTCTCTAGTCACTATGATGTTGTGTGGAATTTGGAGAGGACTTGATCTATTTGGTGTGTCTAGAATTGAATGCTAGAGCTCTTGTAGTAGTTGAGAAGTGGAAAACTTGGATGGCAATGAATGTGGGGTGGTTGGGGTATTTATAGCCCCAACCACCAAACTTGACCGTTGGCTGGAGGCCTCTGTTCGATGGCGCACCGGACAGTCCGGTGCACACCGGACAGTCCGGTGCACACCGGACAGTCCGGTGCCCCTGCCACGTCATCACTGCCGTTGGATTCTGACCGTTGGAGCTTCTGACTTCTGGGCCCGCCTGGATGTCCGGTGCACACCGGACATGCACTGTTTGATGTCCGGTGCACCGGTATGGGCGATCCTGACGCCTGCGCGCGCTGCGCGCGCATTAAATGCTCCGCAGGGAGCCGTTGGCGCCGCAGAGAGCCGTTGCTCCGCTGGCACACCGGACAGTCCGGTGCACACCGGACAGTCCGGTGAATTTTAGCGGAGCGGCTGCTGCGCGAACCCGAGGCTGGCGAGTTCCGGAAGACGGAGTTTCCTTGGAGCACCGGACATGTCCGGTGCACACCGGACAGTCCGGTGAATTATAGCGCGCCGACTTCCGAGAAATCCCGAGGGCGAAGAGTTGAAGTCGGAGTCCTCTGGGCGCACCGGACACTGTCCGGTGCACACCGGACAGTCCGGTGCCTCCAGCCAGAGTTGCCCTCGGTTGCCTCGTTGCTCCTTTGTTGAATCCAACACTTGGTCTTTTTATTGGCTAAATGTGAACCTTTTGCACCTGTATAACTTATGCACTAGAGTAAACTAGTTAGTCCAATATTTGTGTTGGACAATTCAACCACCAAAATTATTTAGGAAATAGGTGTAAGCCTAATTCCCTTTCAATCTCCCCCTTTTTGGTGATTGATGCCAACACAAACCAAAGCAAATATAGAAGTGCATAATTGAACTAGTTTACACAATGTAAGTGCAAAGGTTGCTTGGAATTGAGCCAATATAAATACTTATATGATGCGCAAGGATTGTTTTCTTTGTTTTTGACATATTGGACCACATTTTGCACCACAAGTTTTGTTTTTGCAAATTCTTTTGTAAATTCTTTTCAAAGTCCTTTTGCAAGATAGTCAAAGGTGAATGAATAAGATTTTGCTAAGCATTTTCAAGTTTTGAAAGATTCTTCCTTTGTTCCAAATGCTTTTCCTTTGACTAAACAAAACTCCCCCTAATTGAGATTCTCCTCTTAGTGTTCAAGAGGGTTTTTATCATTTTTGAAATACTATTTCCTCCCCCTTTAGAGCATAATAAGATACCAATTTGAAATTGACCAATTGAAAATCTCCCAAAATTTTAAAACTTAGGTACTTAGGTGGTGGTGCGGTCCTTTTGCTTTGGGCTCATATTTTCTCCCCCTTTGGCATGAATCGCCAAAAACGGAATCATTAGAGTCCAATGAAGTACTTTCTCCCCCTTTGGTCATAAAATGAATGAGTGAAGATTATACCAAAGTTGGAGAGTGATGCGGAGTGACGGCGAAGGATGAGTAGTCGAGTGGAGTGGAAGCCTTTGTCTTCGCCGAAGACTCCAATTCCCTTTCAATATACCTATGACTTGGTTTGAAATACACTTGAAAACACATTAGTCATAGCATATATAAAAGAGGCATGATCAAAGGTATATTTATGAGCTATGTGTGCAAGACTAGCAAAAGAAATTCCTAGAATCAAGAATATTGAGCTCATGCCTAAGTCGGGTAAAAGATTGTTCATCAAGTGGCTTGGTAAAGATATCGGCTAATTGATCTTTAGTGTTAATGTATGAAATCTCGATATCCCCCTTTTGTTGGTGATCCCGAAGAAAATGATACCGAATGGCTATGTGCTTAGTGCGGCTATGCTCGACGGGATTGTCGGCCATTTTGATTGCACTCTCATTGTCACATAGCAAAGGGACTTTGGTTAATTTGTAACCGTAGTCCCGCAGGGTTTGCCTCATCCAAAGTAATTGCGCGCAACAATGGCCTGCGGCAATATACTCGGCTTCGGCGGTAGAAAGAGCGACCGAATTTTGCTTCTTTGAAGCCCAAGACACCAAGGATCTTCCCAAGAACTGGCAAGTCCCCGATGTGCTCTTCCTATTAATTTTACACCCCGCCCAATCGGCATCCGAATAACCAATCAAATCAAATGTGGATCCCCGAGGGTACCAAAGCCCAAACTTAGGAGTATAAGCCAAATATCTCAAGATTCGTTTTACGGCCGTAAGGTGTGATTCCTTAGGGTCGGCTTGGAATCTTGCACACATGCAAACGGAAAGCATAATGTCTGGTCGAGATGCACACAAATAAAGTAAAGAACCAATCATCGACCGGTATACCTTTTGATCCACGAACTTACCTCCCGTGTCGAGGTCGAGATGCCCATTGGTTCCCATGGGTGTCTTGATGGGTTTGGCATTCTTCATTCCAAACTTGCTTAGAATGTCTTGAGTATACTTCGTTTGGCTAATGAAAGTGCCCTCTTGGAGTTGCTTGACTTGAAATCCTAGAAAATACTTCAACTCCCCCATCATAGACATCTCGAATTTTTGTGTCATGATCCTACTAAATTCTTCACATGTAGATTTGTTAGTAGACCCAAATATGATATCATCAACATAAATTTGGCATACAAACAAATCATTGTCAAGAGCCTTAGTGAATAAAGTAGGATCGGCTTTACCGACTTTGAAGCCATTAGCAATAAGGAAATCTCTAAGGCATTCATACCATGCTCTTGGGGCTTGCTTGAGCCCATAAAGCACCTTAGAGAGCCTATAAACATGATTAGGGTACTCACTGTCTTCAAAGCCAGGAGGTTGCTCAACATAGACCTCCTCCTTGATTGGTCCATTGAGGAAGGCACTCTTCACGTCCATTTGATAAAGCTTGAAGCCATGGTAAGTAGCATAGGCCAATAATATGCGAATTGACTCAAGCCTAGCTACGGGTGCATAGGTTTCACCGAAATCCAAACCTTCGACTTGTGAATACCCCTTGGCCACGAGTCGAGCTTTGTTCCTAGTCACCACACCATGCTCGTCTTGCTTGTTGCGGAAGACCCACTTGGTTCCTACAACATTTTGGTTAGGACGTGGAACCAAATGCCATACCTCATTCCTTGTGAAATTGTTGAGCTCCTCTTGCATCGCCATCACCCAATCCGAATCTTGAAGTGCTTCCTCTACCCTGTGTGGCTCAATAGAGGAAACAAACGAGTAATGTTCACAAAAATGTGCGACACGAGATCGAGTAGTTACCCCCTTATGAATGTCGCCGAGGATGGTGTCGACGGGGTGATCTCGTTGTATTGCTTGGTGGACTCTTGGGTGTGGCGGCCTTGGTTGTTCATCCTCCTTGTCTTCATCATTTGAATCTCCCCCTTGATTGTTGCCGTCATTTTGAGGTGGCTCATCTTCTTGATCTTCTTGTTCAACATCTTGAGCCTCATCCTCAACTTGAGTTGGTGGAGATGCTTGCATGGAGGAGGATGGTTGATCTTGTGCATGTGAAGGCTCCTCGGATTCCTTAGGACACACATCCCCAATGGACATGTTCCTTAGCGCTATGTATGGAGCCTGTTCTTCACCTATTTCATCAAGATCAACTTGCTCTACTTGAGAGCCGTTAGTCTCATCAAACACAACGTCACAAGAAACTTCAACAAGTCCTGAGGACTTGTTAAAGACTCTATATGCCCTTGTGTTTGAGTCATATCCTAGTAAAAAGCCTTCTACAGTTTTAGGAGCAAATTTAGATTTTCTACCTCTTTTAACAAGAATAAAACATTTGCTACCAAAAACTCTAAAATATGAAATATTGGGCTTTTTACCGGTTAGGAGTTCATAAGATGTCTTCTTGAGGATTCGGTGGAGATATAATCGGTTGATGGCGTAGCAGGCGGTGTTGACCGCCTCGGCCCAAAACCGATCCGGTGTCTTGTACTCATCAAGCATGGTTCTTGCCATATCCAATAGAGTTTGATTCTTCCTCTCCACTACACCATTTTGTTGTGGAGTGTAGGGAGAAGAGAACTCATGCTTGATACCCTCCTCCTCAAGAAAGCCTTCAATTTGAGAGTTCTTGAACTCCGTCCCATTGTCGCTTCTAATTTTCTTGATCCTTAAGCCAAACTCATTTTGAGCTCGTCTTAAGAATCCTTTTAAGGTCTCTTGGGTTTGTGATTTTTCCTGCAAAAAGAATACCCAAGTGAAGCGAGAATAATCATCCACAATTACAAGACAATACTTACTACCGCCGATGCTTATGTAAGCGATCGGGCCGAATAAATCCATGTGTAGAAGCTCCAGTGGCCTGTCGGTAGTCATGACGTTTTTGTGTGGATGATTAGTGCCAACTTGCTTCCCGGCTTGGCATGCGCTACAAATCCTGTCTTTCTCAAAATGAACATTGGTTAGTCCTAAAATGTGTTCTCCCTTTAGAAGTTTGTGAAGATTCTTCATTCCAACATGGGCTAGTCGGCGATGCCATAGCCAACCCATATTAGTCTTAGCAATTAAGCAAGTGTCGAGTTCAGCTCTATCAAAATCTACCAAGTATAGCTGACCCTCTAACACTCCCTTAAAAGCTATTGAATCATCACTTCTTCTAAAGACAGTAACACCAGTATCAGTAAAAAGACAGTTGTAGCCCATTTGACATAATTGGGATACGGAAAGCAAATTGTAATCTAAAGAATCTACAAGAAAAACATTGGAAATAGTATGGTCAGGTGATATAGCAATTTTACCCAATCCTTTGACCAAACCTTGATTTCCATCCCCGAATGTGATAGCTCGATGGGGATCTTGGTTTTTCTCATATGAGGAGAACATCCTTTTCTCCCCTGTCATGTGGTTTGTGCACCCACTATCGAGTATCCAACTTGAGCCCCCGGATGCATAAACCTACAAAACAAGTTTAGTTCTTTGTTTTAGGTACCCAAACGGTTTTGGGTCCTTTGGCATTAGAAACGAGAACTTTGGGTACCCAAACACAAGTCTTGGAGCCCTTGTGTTTGCCCCCAATAATCTTGGCAACTACCTTGCCGGATTTGTTAGTTAAAACATAAGATGCATCAAAGGTTTTAAATGAAATGGCATGATCATTTGATGCATTAGTAGTTTTCTTTCTAGGCAACTTGGCGCGGGTTGGTTGCCTAGAACTAGATGTCTCACCCTTATACATGAAAGCATGATTAGGGCCAGAGTGAGACTTCCTAGAATGAATTTTTCTAATCTTGCTCTCAGGATAGCCGGCAGGGTACAAAATGTAACCCTCGTTATCCTGAGGCATGGGAGCCTTGCCCTTAACAAAGTTAGATAAGTTCTTTGTAGGGGCATTAATTTTGACATTGTCTCCCCTTTGGAAGCCAATGCCGTCCTTAATGCCAGGGCGTCTCCCATTATAGAGCATGCTTCTAGCAAGTTTAAATTTTTCATTTTCTAAGTCATGCTCTCTAATTTTAGCATTAAGTTGTGCTATGTGATCATTTTGTTTTTTAATTAAGGTTAGGTGATCATGGATAGCATCAACATTAATATCTCTACATCTAGTACAAATGGAAACATGCTCAAAATTTGATGTAGAGGGTTTGCAAGATTTTAATTCAATGACCTTAGCATGCAACAAATCATTTTTAGTTCTAAGGTCGGAGATAGTAGCATTGCAAACATCAAAATTTTTAGCCTTAGCAATTAATTTTTCATTTTCATTTCTAAGGCTAGCAAGAGAAATGTTCAATTCTTCAATCCTAGCAAGCAAATCAACATTATCATTTCTAGGATTTGGAATTGAAACATTGCAAATATGAGAATCAACCTTAGCTAACAAATTAGCATTTTCACTTCTAAGGTTGTCTATGGTCTCATGGCAAGTACTTAGCTCACTAGACAATTTTTCACATTTTTCTATTGCTAGAGCATAAGCATTTTTAACCTTAACATGCTTCTTATTTTCTTTAATAAGGAAGTCCTCTTGAGAATCCAAGAGATCATCCTTCTCATGTATAGCACTAATTAATTCATTTAATTTTTCCTTTTGTTGCATGTTGAGGTTAGCAAAAAGAGTACGCAAGTTCTCCTCCTCATTTTTATCATCCTCATCACTAGATGTTTCATATTTAGTGGAGGACCTTGATTTTACCTTCTTTTTGCCGTCCTTGGCCATGAGACACTTGTGGCCGACGTTGGGGAAGAGGAGGCCCTTGGTGACGGCGATGTTGGCGGCGTCCTCGTCGTCGGAGGAGTCGCTTGAGCTTTCGTCGGAGTCCCACTCCCGACAAACATGGGCATCGCCGCCCTTCTTCTTGTAGTACCTCTTCTTCTCCTTCCTCTTGCCCTTCTTGTCGTCACCCCTGTCACTGTCACTAGACATAGGACATTTTGCAATAAAATGACCGGGCTTACCACACTTGTAGCAAACTTTCTTGGAACGGGATTTGTAATCCTTCCCCTTCCGTTGCTTGAGGATTTGCCGAAAGCTTTTGATGATTAGGGCCATCTCCTCGTTGTCGAGCTTGGAGGCGTCAATTGGTTGTCTACTTGGTGTAGACTCCTCCTTCTTCTCCTCCGTTGCCTTGAAGGCCACCGGTTGCGCCTCGGATGTGGAAGGCTCGTCAAGCTCATTGATCTTCTTGGAGCCCTTAATCATGCATTCAAAGCTTACAAAATTCCCGATAACTTCCTCGGGGGTCATTAGTGGATATCTAGGATTGCCACGAATTAATTGTACTTGAGTGGGGTTAAGGAAAATAAGTGCTCTTAAAATAACCTTAACCACTTCGTGGTCATCCCATTTTGCGCTCCCGAGGTTGCGCACTTGGTTCACCAGGGTCTTGAGCCGGTTGTACATGTCTTGTGGCTCCTCCCCTTGGCGAAGACGGAAACGACCGAGCTCCCCCTCGATCGTTTCCCGCTTGGTGATCTTTGTGAGTTCATCACCCTCGTGCGCCGTCTTGAGTAGGTCCCAAATTTCCTTTGCGTTCTTCAACCCTTGCACTTTGTTGTATTCCTCCTTGCTTAGAGAGGCAAGGAGAATTGTTGCGGCTTGGGAGTTGAAGTGCTCGATTTGGGCCACTTCGTCCGTATCGTAGTCCTCATCCCCTACGGATGGTACCTGTACACCATACTCAACAACATCCCATAATCTTTTGTGGAGAGAGGTTAGATGAAATCGCATCAAATTACTCCACATAGCATAATCTTCACCATTAAAAGTTGGTGGTTTGCCTAATGGGACGGATAGTAAAGGTGTATGTTTAGGAATACGAGGGTAGCGTAGGGGGATCTTACTATACTTCTTACGCTCTTGGCGTTTAGAAGTGACGGACGCCGCGTCGGAGCCAGAGGTAGATGTTGATGAGGTGTCGGTCTCGTAGTAGACCACCTTCCTCATCCTCTTGTGCTTGTCCCCACTCCGATGCGGTTTGTGAGAAGAAGATTTTTCCTTCTTCTCCTTGTGGTGAGAAGAGGAAGATCTTTTCTCCTTCCGCTTGGAGGAGTTCTTCTTCTTCGCTCTTCTCTTGGTGCGGGACTCTTCCGATGAAGTGCTCCCTTGGCTTGTAGTGGGCTTGTCGCCGGTCTCCATCTCCCTCTTGGTGTGATCTCCCGACATCACTTCGAGCGGTTAGGCTCAAATGAAGCACCGGGCTCTGATACCAATTGATAGTCGCCTAGAGGGGGGGGGGGGGTGAATAGGGCGAAACTGAAATTTACAAATATAAACACAACTACAAGCCGGGTTAGCGTTAGAAATATAAACGAGTCCGCGAGAGAGGGCGCAAAACAAATCGCAAGCAAATAAAAGTGTGACACGCGGATTTGTTTTACCGAGGTTCGGTTCTCGCAAACCTACTCCCCGTTGAGGAGGCCACAAAGGCCGGGTCTCTTTCAACCCTTCTCTCTCTCAAACGATCCCACGGATCGAGTGAGCTTTCTCTTCTTCTCAATCAAACGGGAACAAAGCTTCCCCGCAAGGGCCACCACACAATTGGTGCCTCTTGCCTTGGTTACAATTGAGATTGATCACAAGAACAAATGAGAAAGAAAAGAATGCGATCCAAGCGCAAGAGCTCGAAAGAACACAAGCAAATCACTCTCTCTAGTCACTATGATGTTGTGTGGAATTTGGAGAGGACTTGATCTATTTGGTGTGTCTAGAATTGAATGCTAGAGCTCTTGTAGTAGTTGAGAAGTGGAAAACTTGGATGGCAATGAATGTGGGGTGGTTGGGGTATTTATAGCCCCAACCACCAAACTTGACCGTTGGCTGGAGGCCTCTGTTCGATGGCGCACCGGACAGTCCGGTGCCCCTGCCACGTCATCACTGCCGTTGGATTCTGACCGTTGGAGCTTCTGACTTCTGGGCCCGCCTGGATGTCCGGTGCACACCGGACATGCACTGTTTGATGTCCGGTGCACCGGTATGGGCGATCCTGACGCCTGCGCGCGCTGCGCGCGCATTAAATGCTCCGCAGGGAGCCGTTGGCGCCGCAGAGAGCCGTTGCTCCGCTGGCACACCGGACAGTCCGGTGCACACCGGACAGTCCAGTGAATTTTAGCGGAGCGGCTGCTGCGCGAACCCGAGGCTGGCGAGTTCCGGAAGACGGAGTTTCCTTGGAGCACCGGACATGTCCGGTGCACACCGGACAGTCCGGTGAATTATAGCGCGCCGGCTTCCGAGAAATCCCGAGGGCGAAGAGTTGAAGTCGGAGTCCTCTGGGCGCACCGGACACTGTCCGGTGCACACCGGACAGTCCGGTGCCTCCAGCCAGAGTTGCCCTCGGTTGCCTCATTGCTCCTTTGTTGAATCCAACACTTGGTCTTTTTATTGGCTAAATGTGAACCTTTTGCACCTGTATAACTTATGCACTAGAGTAAACTAGTTAGTCCAATATTTGTGTTGGACAATTCAACCACCAAAATTATTTAGGAAATAGGTGTAAGCCTAATTCCCTTTCAAACTTGCTCTTTTCACATCTGCTCACATCGAGAGTGGTTTTCTGATTATTCTCATGTTCATAATGGTGATGTTATTATTGGTGATGAATCTCCACTTGAAATTGCTGGAATTGATACTGTTCAAATTAAAGTACATGATGGCACATTTAAGACCCTCAGTAATGTTTGCTATGTTCTTAAAATAAAGATGAATTTTATTTCTTTGGGCACCTTAGAAGCAATGGGATTTAGATTTTCTATTGATAATGGCGTTCTTAAGGTTTCTCAAGACAACTGTGTTGTGTTAAAGGCTAAACGTATAAATAATCTCCATTATTTGCAAGGTTCCACAGTTACAGGTACTGCAGGTATTTCTATTATATCTAACACTTCAAATATCAAGCTTTGGTATATGCGCTTGGGATATATAAGTGAAAAAGGTATGTATCTCTTGCATAAGATAGGTTATTTAAATGATATTGACACGAAAGTAAGAGACATTGGGTTTGTTACCGATAAGGAGTTTGTAGGAGGTCTTCTTGAGAAGGCGATGCAGGTAGAGCTGGTTTATGGCGTGACAGGCTGTGTTCACAGCTTTCGACCAAAATCGCTCAGGTGTCTTGAACTCTCCAAGCATCGTTCTTGCCATGTCGATTAGCGTCCTGTTCTTTCTCTCTACTACACCGTTTTGCTGTGGTGTATAGGGAGCGGAGCACTCGTGCTTGATGCCTTCCTGCTCAAGATACTCCTCAACTTGTAGATTCTTGAACTCTGACCCGTTGTCGCTCCTTATCTTTTTCATCTTTAGCTCAAATTCGTTTTAAGCCCTCCTTAGAAAGCGCTTTAGGGTCGCTTGGGTTTCTGATTTATCCTGCAAAAAGAACACCCGAGTGAAGCGAGAAAAATCATCAACAATTACAAGACCATACTTACTTCCCCCGATGCTAAGGTAGGCAACGGGTCCAAAGAGGTCCATGTGAAGAAGCTCCAGTGGTCTTGATATTGTCATCACATTCTTGCTGTGATGACTGCTTCCCACCTGTTTCCCTGCCTGACATGCTACACAAGGTCTATCTTTCTCGAAACAAACATTGGTTAGTCCTAACATATGTTCTCTCTTTAGAAGTTTATGAAGGTTCTTCATCCCAACATGTGCTAGACGGCGATGCCACAGCCAGCCCATCCTAGTCTTAGCTATTAAGCATGCATCTAGATCGGCCTCCTCTTTCGAAAAATCAACTAAGTAGAGTTTGCCGTCTAATTGAAAGGGAAATGTGTCCTTGGGCCATTTCTAAGTATTTTGGTGATTGAGTGCCAACACAAGTGCTTTTGTGTTAATATATGTAAAGTGGTGGACAAAATACAAATCATGTCAAAAGGTATGTTTCTAGACTTAGTACATTGTTTTATGGACTAATGTATTGTGTCTAAGTGCTAGAAACAGGAAAAATTGAATTGGAAATGAGATGGCTTTGTTCAGCCAAAGTCTGCTCAGTCTGGGTGCACCGGACTGTCCGGTGGTGCGCCGGACAGTGTCCGGTGCGCCAGACTGGCTCTAGCAAACTTGCTGCTCTCGGGAGTTCGACGGCGGTGTACGGCTATAAATCACCGGACTGTCCGGTGGGCCATTCACAGGCGAACTCGTCGCTCTCGGGAAACCATCAACGGCATACGACTAAAATTCACCGGTCTGTCCGGTGGTGCACCGGACTGTCCGGTGAGTCAACGGTCAGCCGGGGCAACGGTCGGCCGAGGATTCCGCGCGTGACGCGTGGCCGAGCCAACGGTCACATTGGTGCACCGGACTGTCCGGTGTGCACCGGACAGTGTCCGGTGCGCCAACGGCTCTCAGACTCCAACGGTCGGCTTTGCCAAATAAGGAAGGATATCTGCACCGGACAGTGTCCGGTGGTGCACCGAACTATCCGGTGCGCCAGTCGACAGAAGGCAAGATCTGCCTTCCAGGAATGTTCTCAACGACTCCTAGCTGCCTTGGGGCTATAAAAGGGACCCCTAGGCGCATGGAGGAGGACACCAAGCATACTCAAAGAATTCCTAAGCACCAAGACTTCGATTCCACGCATTTGTTTCTTCGTGATAGCATCTAGAGCTATTATTGAGTTGTGAACTCGTCGGGTTGTGTTGCGAGCTCTTGTTGCGACTTGTGTGCGTGTTGACATTCTGATTCTTGTGTCTTGTGTGCGTTGCTCATCCCTCCCTTACTCCGTGCTTCTTTGTGAACTTCAAGTGTAAGGGCGAGAGGCTCCAAGTTATGGAGATTCCTCGCGAACGGGATTAAGAAAAGCAAAGCAAAACACCGTGGTATTCAAGTGGGTCTTTGGACCGCTTGAGAGGGGTTGATTGCAACCCTCGTCCGTTGGGACGCCACAACGTGGAGTAGGCAAGCGTTGGTCTTGGCCGAACCACGGGATAACCACCGTGCCATCTCTGTGATTGATCTCTTGTGGTTATTGTGTTTTGTTGAGACTCCTCTCTAGCCACTTGGCGATTATTGTGCTAACGCTTAACCAAGTTTTTGTGGCTTAAGTTTCAAGTTTTACAGGATCACCTATTCACCCCCCCTCTAGGTGCTCTCACTAATACACCCTTAAAAGTTAATGAACCATCACTCCTTCTAAAGACAGATACATCAACATTTGTAAAAAGACAATTATAACCCATGTGACACAATTGACTTACAGACAGAAGATTGTACCCAAGCGACTCTACTAGAAATACATTCGATATGGAGTGCTCGCTTGTGATGGCTATCTTTCCCAAACCTTTGACCTTGCCTTGATTTCCATCTCCAAAGATAATCGTATCCTGGGAATCCTTGTTCTTGACGTAGGAGGTGAACATTTTCTTCTCCCTCCGTCATATGGTTTGTGCATCCGCTGTCGATGATCCAGCTTGAGCCCCTGGATGCATAAACCTGCAAGGCAATTTAAGCTTGGGTTTTAGGTACCCAACTCTTGTTGGGTCCTACTAGGTTAGTCACAATAGTTTTTGGAACCCATATGCAAGTTTTATCTCTCTTGCATTTGGATCCCAACTTCTTGGCAACTACTTTTGCATTCTTACATGAAAGAACAAAAGAATCATTACAAGCATGCACTACACCATGACACAATTTTAGCGTCAAACATCTGACGGTAAAAATAGACGTTTTGCGACAGACAGTGTGTCACAAAATATTACCATCACACTATCTGTCGGTATTTATTGTATTGGAGTCAACAAATCTGTCGGCAATAATGTCGAGTTATTGTGGCAGTCCATCTGTCGGTAAAACTGATTATGCGTGGCGCAAAGTTTGTCGGAAAAAAGTAGCATCAGATCGTTTGTCGGTAAATGGATGTCATGATCCTATAGGAAAAAAAATAAACGAGCGTGAGTACGTATGTAGGAATCAGGAATCGAACCCGTGACCCTTTGCAAAAAGAGAAGACACAGAACCATTGAACTAGTGATGATTATTCAATCTGCTTTCGGTATTGTTTTTTATAAACCTGTACACGTTAGTTATTGAAGGGCTACAATTTCATTGGATACAACACAGCCTAGTAAAAAACCTAGCGCCGTGTCCCGCGCGACTCTAGCAACAGGCGGCGCCGATCAAAGGTCGCGAGGCCGGCGCCGGCGACCAGGCGGTGACGCTTGAGAGGGCCGAGGCCGGCGCGGGCGAGGAGGCCGGCGCGGGCGAGCAGACCGGCGCGCCGTCACCCGTGCGTGCGTCCCTAGACCTAACAGCAGCGACTGCGCCCCGGCGTGCAGGCTTCTTCATCACCTGCGACGACGGCCTCGAGCACCAGGCCACCCGCGAGGCGCTCTCCCTCCTCGACTCCGTAAGCTGCTCCCCAGTTTTCCGCATCTCTGTGTTTGTCATTGGCCGGCATGTAGTGTGGCCGTTCCTTGCGATGCACGCCCGCTAGGTGTTCGTCAAAGTGTTCTTGTCCTTTCTTAGAGAAGCAACCTCTCCAGACTCCAGCGAAAGTTTCGCATGGGGAGACGTGATGGCTTGTGATGGCAGCAAAGTTTCGCATGAGAGACTCATGGTGTATGTATAGCGAGCAGGAAAACACGTCCATGAAGCAGACCAACAAGAACTTTGCAGTGGCGGGAGGGAGACGAACCTGTTGTGGCGGCGACGAGGAAGGCGATCTCCGATTGGCGGCAGTGAACAGGAAATCTCAACTCTGCGATGGAAAGACGTATCGATGGATAGATTGCAGGGGCAATGTGGTCAGCTGAGAAGACGAAGGGAAAGGAGTAGGAGATAATTGAAATAATTCTAAAAAATATTAGACTGCTATTAAGAATGACAATATCACTTCTAAATACTATTAGTGAGACGATGGAGTTCAGAGTACTCTAATAGAGAAGCCTATTAAAACAAATATTATAATAGCAAAAAAAACTCGAAGAAGACAACTGTTAGGCCCCGTTTGTTTAGTTGGAATGCCGGCGCGGGCGAGCAGGCGGCGGCGATTTAGAGGTAGCCTACTAGTGTTAGCTCCCTGAAATTTTGCTTGTGTGTTGGTTGCGATTGGATACCTGGTTTTAGCATTATTAGTAGGGTTGTATAATGTGATGGAACTCCATCTCCGGCGCGGCGGCAACCAGCTGCCGAGGGAGGAGCCCTAGTGCGCGGAACAGTAGACGGCGGCGCGCTATCGGTGACGGGGATACAGCGACATCGTCCCCCTCGGCCCCTCCTCCATCTCCGGCATGGCGGCGCCAGTAGCCGACGTGCAGGTACGGGGTCGAGTCTCCGGTCTCCCTATTTTCTGTAGTGTGCTCCGTTGTAGTCTGTAGGCAGGCGCGAATTAGGATTTTGGATTGGGGGGGGGACAGGCCGAACAGCGGGACGGGGACGAGACCAATCCTTCGAATATCAACTATCAACATAAAAATGTCTAAAACAACATAGTGCAAAATGATGCAGCGCCAAGATATATAGAACTATTTAATGCCTTGACAAAAGTAAAAATATGCCAATATATGTTTTGAGATAAAAAGACACCTGTTCAATATGTTCCAGCTTCTATCCAATAAATTACATATTTATTAACTTGAATTTAGCTTTCCGAGAACTAGCAAGATCATAGGAATCAATGATGTCATCAGAACTGATAGTCGCAGCCAACTCTTTTTCAATGTAAACAACCAAGTAATCGCGGAGAAAGGCATCTCCAATTTTATTCATAGCTAAAAAAGCTCTTTCGGTGGTCGCTGTTGATACTGTAAGAGTTATGACTAATCTTAGCAACCTTTCCACCATTGGATAAGAAGCACTTTTACCTGTCTTAACTAGCCCACATGTCAAGTCAGCATGGACATCAGCAGCTACCAAAGTGCTAGAATCAACTGGCTTAAAGAAACGATGAAGTGTTGTTCTTGGTCTCTTTTGACTCTTCATATCTTTATTGAACTGAAATTGAAAGCTAAAATATTACCATCACACTATTTGTCACAAATTCGGCTTTTATCTTTGATACTTGTAATGATTCCCCCTTTTCTAGCCTTTTTGCACAAATATTGTGAAGCTGGGAAGGGTATATTTCATCTTATTATTTGTTAAGGTACAACATGGATAAAAGGTGGATGAATGAACCTAGGTATATTTCTGACAATGTTCTATAAACCATTATTTTGTAGTAATCACCTTTGACCAACATATCATTTTTGTACCTAATATTTATAGGCACACGAAGGTCTACATAGATGGGATAGCTGGATTTATTGAGTTTGCGTTTAGCAATTCTATAGGTGGAAATAGAATTCTATGTCCTTGTAGAAAATGTGTTAATTCTCTATGGAAAGATGAAAATGAAGTTCGTGCGCACTTGATATGTGATGGCTTTCAAGAGGGATACAAAAGGTGGACTTATCATGGAGAAACAGACTCTATGCCTATTAATAGTCATGACTATAGTGATATAGAGGCTGCAAACAATTCAGATGAAGATGACATAGCCAATTTGGTTCAAGACATGGCTGGTGGTCTAGATGATAAAGGGGATATTGAAGTATCTGATGGTTTAGATGAAACTGATGTAGATTTAGAAGCCATCAATCAGTTAGTGAAAGATAATACCCAAGAGCTATACCCAGGGTGTAAGAAGTTCTCAAAGTTGCATTTCTTAATAAGAATTCTTCACTTGAAATTGCTTGGAGGGTGGACAGATAAAAGTTTTGATGTGCTACTAGATCTACTAATGGAGGCTTTCCCTGATGGCTTGGCATTGCCAAAAAATTTCAATGAAGCAAAGAAAGTAATTAAGTGTCTAGGACTCGGGTATATCAAAATTGATGCATGTGAAAATGATTGCATTTTGTTTAGGAAGGAGTATGCTAATTGTGATGCATGTCCCACATGTGAAAGGTCACGCTGGAAATCAAAAAGGAGAAGTTTAAATGGAAAACGTGTACACAAGGTTCCATGCAAAGTTCTTCGCTATTTTCCAATAAAAAGAAGGCTTCAGAGGTTATTTCTATCATCTAAGACAGCAAGTGACATGAGGTGGCATGATGAGGAGCGTATACAAGATGGATTACTAAGGCATCCTGCAGATTCACCTCTCTAGAAGGATTTTGACCAAAAGCACCCAGTGTTTGCTTCTGACAGTCGCAACATTAGACTTGCTTTAGCTACAGATGGTTTTAATCCGTTTAGGTCCATGAATGTTAGCTATAGCATTTGGCCTGTTATTCTCATCCCATATAACTTTGCACCATGGTTGTGTATGAAGCAAACAAATTTCATTATCTCATTGCTGATTCCGGGCCGTAGATCTCCTGGAAGTGATATAGATGTTTATTTTGAGCCACTAATTGATGATCTGCTAGATATGTTTGTTGAAGGGGTGAGAACATACGATTCTGCAAAGCATGAGTATTTTCAATTACGTGCTGCAATAATATGGACCATATCTGATTATCCAGGCCTAGGGTACATTGCAGCATGTACTAAATCAGGTGAAGTAGCATGTATTGAATGCCACTCATATACATGTTCTCTACGATTGAAACAAGGTACAAAAAATTGTTATATGGGACACCGTAGATTCCTGGGCCCAAACCATCCATATAGATTTGATCTAGATTCGTTTGATGGTAAAGTTGAGGACAGGCCAGCGCCTAGACCACTTTCTGGAGAGGAAGTTTTATTGCAAACAGAGAATATGCACACAGTGCATGGGAAAGGTTGCCAACATAAAAAGAAAGCAAAAAAGAAGGAAGGGGTGCCTACTATCATATGGAAAAGGAGGTCTATTTTTTTAGGCTTCCATATTGGAAGGATTTAATGTTACGACATAATTTAGATGTCATGCATATCGAGAAGAATGTGTGTGATAACATTGTCAACACCCTCCTAGGCATTCAACGAAAGTCCAAGGATAACTTGAAATATCGTTTGGATCTTCAGTCCCTAGGCATTCGAACTGAGCTTCATCCTATTCCAGTGGGTGACAAGTTATATTTACCACCAGCATCATATACAATGAGTGCGTCCGAGAAGACGTTATTTTGTGAGGTACTGAAAGGAGTAAAATTTCCAGATGGATATGCATCAGATATAAGAAACAATGTGGATGTGAAGGAGAAGAAGCTTGTTGGGCTAAAGAGCCATGATAACCATGTTTTGATATAGTATTTACTCCCACTTGCTGTGAGAAGGATTTTACCAGTAATAGTTAGTGCTGCACTTATTCGTGTGAGCAATTTTTTCAAGCAAATCTATTCGCCAGTTATTCGTATAAGCGATATGCATAAGCTAGAGTCAGAAATAGCTGAGACTCTAAGCATTCTTGAGACTATATTCTTGCCATCCTTTTTTGATATTATGGTACACTTAATGGTTCATCTCCCTACTCAAGTCAGAATTGCTGGCCCTGTTCAATTTCGTAATATGTACCCAGTGGAGAGATAAATTTTAATATATTTTAGCAATAAATTAAACTTAGTTTTACTCAAAGGAAGGTTTAACATATATGCCATTTCTCCTTTATAGATTTTTAATGAGATGTAAGGGCCATGTTCGCACTAGGAGTCACCCAGAGGGGTCAATTGCAGAGAGTTATCTATTTGATGAGTCTCACATTCTGTTCTCGCTATTTACATGGTGAAACTAGATTTAACCGGAAAAAAGAAATGATGATGGCTTCAAAGTTGATTTAATCAATACGACCCCTTTCTTCCATAACATAGGTCGTGGATTGGTTGGTAAGCGTAGTGTCACATTAGACCACAAAACATGGCTTCAAGCACATAGATATGTCTTGTTCAACTATGACCATATAGAGCCTTACTTGAAGTAAGTTGAACATTATATTTTATAATCAATATCATCCATTTATTTCATGATTACTAAATTATAATGTTTGTTTAGTAAACATATAGAATACCTTTACTCTACTGGTCATCAAAATCAAAGAGCAATCAGTCGTTTACACTATGAGATTTTTCACGAGTGGTTTAAGTCACACGTAAGTATCTAGGAAACTGTTTATATAGAGTATAGTTCCACATTATTTTTTTAGTGCAATAACAATCTTCAATATCATCAGGTGGAAACAACGAGTGAGAAAGTACCTGAGGAGATAACAATATTAGCTAAGGAGCCTAACATGGTTGCACATTCTTATGATAGTTATTCTATAAATGGGATAAATTTCCATACACATTCTTATGATGTGGGTAGGTCAGTGCAGTGTAGTGGTGTAGCCCTAGTTGCACATGCAACAAGTTTTGATGGGACAAACAATAATAACCCAGTATCAATGAGCAAAACTTATTATGGTGTTATAAAAGACATTCTTGGGCTGAACTACCATCACCAGGGAAAAATAGTATTGTTCAAATGTGATTGGATTGATAACCGAGTACGAGACAAATGGGTCAAAATAGACAAGTTTGGGGTGACAATGGTCAACTTCAAGCATTTATTCAATACCGGTGACAAGGAATTAGATGAGCCATTTATTTTTGCATCTCAGGCAACTCAAGTTTACTATGTGCAAGATCCTATTGATGCTGATTGGTTTGTTGTTTTAAAGTCAAAACAACGTGACATGTATGATATGGAAGAAAGGCTAGACAATAGTACAGAAATAGGTTCTTTCTTGCCAGATTTGGATGCAAACACGCAAGTTAATGTATCTATTGGTGGTAGTTGTGTTAGGACTGATATAGATGGAATAATGGTTGCTGAAAACCAACCTAGCAAGTAAGATATGTTTATATCTGTTTACGCAAAAATGTTTCATTTTACGTTGTAATCTCTTTGTCTTGAATCTTGATTGTAATCTCTTTATGTCTTGATTTAGGAGGAAAGTTTGTAAGAGGAAGAGGAATGGGTAAAGAAACGGAGGTCAATGAATATGAACTACAAAGGGCTGCCAACATAAAAGAAAATTTGAAGCGGATGAGATCTCTTAATCTCCATGTACCTAGTACTATGGTTAGTGAAGAAGCAAATGGATCACATCAAGCCAATAAGAAACATAAGGTTAATGTATTTCCCTATTTAATAAGTTCATGTTTTTTACATTTAATTTAATAGTACCACAATCTATTTAATACTGCTTGTACTTTCTTTCCAATATTTCAGTTTCAGACTTTCAGTTCTGCTGCTACTGCTATATTTCCATTCCAATTTCAGACTTTCATTTCTGCTGCTTCACTGCTTGTAATTTCAGACTCAGTGACCATTGAATTCACCAGTGACCATTGAAATTCACCAGTCACAAGTAACTAGATTTTTCTGCCATAGCCACATAAATTCACCAGTGACCATTGAAAATGGGCTGTTAGGCCCTTGGGATTTTCAGATGATAAATAGTAGCCAGTGCCAATTTCAGTGTTTGACTCAAACCTTGGAGAGTTCCTGTAGCTTAGTTGTAGGGATTTGGGCAAAGGTATCTTTGGTAAGTGGTAGCTTAATTCAACAAGAATAAAGGGACTGAGGTAATTAAGCCTGGCACTACATAAAAAATTTAAAAGAAAATCAATGCTCATATGGACTGACAGGTAGTGGCAACTGAGGGTTATTCAGTCGCTGAAGAACCATAGGACTGCATGTGGCACCTAGATTGGGGCTCTTTGGTACTCAAACCATGCAGTTTTTGGCTGAAGCTTCTGTAGTAAGTTGGTAGACCATAGACCTTCTTATAGGTTGTATGGCTTGGTGCTACACAAAATGTGAGGAAAGTGATTCCCAATTTGCCCTGTCAGACTGTGCAGATGGAGTTGGTTTCAGATAACAGAAATAAAAACCAGGGCAGGATGCTTGACTTTGGGGCAATGTAACACAAAATTCATGTATTATTAGATATGTAATGTTATAGCAAATTGGAAGACCAATACTTGGTGAACAAGTTTGGTGTAATGGGCAAGGTCTGTCCTTATGTGGAATTCGAAGGGAAGTGGGGAGGAAATTAATATTTTAGTCGATTGATCAGATTCTAGTTTTTCTTTTTCAAAATGTCTGAAGAATATCCTGATCCCTTATCCTTTCTAGCAGATTCTGGGCAGCTTGTAGATAGAGTTAACTTGGGATTCGAAAGTGGAGTATTGGAAATATTTTTTAACTACCCTGAGTGCAGAGAGGAGATAAGTGTGGGGCATGTTCCTTGAAGATGACTCAGTTGCTGATTTGCTTTGTTGAAGATGACATAGCCAATTTACTAACTAGTTTTACCTCAAGGAACTCCACTGTTTTGCATAACTCAAAGTTCATTTTTTCGACTCATCCAATTCCTGCTCTTTTTGCGTAAGACGACCGTGTAATTCCAACTTCTGCCTTTTAAATGGTTGTTGCTGTTGACCAGTGGGGTTGGGGATAACTGAAGACGTCTGTGGGGGTAAGGATAGAATTAAAGCTTCAAATTTCTGAAACTAGAAGGGTCTGAAACCTATCCACAAGTCTATGAAGCACCGTGATGAAGTTCCAACGGATAGATTCACAAACACACTAATTCAACACTATAAGGAATTAGATGACTGCGTCAACAAAAGTATCTGCTGCAGTTATGCACCAACAAAATGTTCTTTAGAGTTGTAATAGTAATATGTAGGTATGCATGTAATTGGAAAATGAAACCATGTAAACAGATTGTATTTACATTTTATTAATTGCCACTATATCACAGTAACTGGGCATTCTAACTGAAACTATAGAAAAATGAAATCAGGTATTGGTTTGTCGGAGAATATCATACCTCGAGCTCTTGATTGACTTTACGCTTCAGATTATTATTAGATTCTTGGGGCCTCAGACTGCATATTTGTTCCAAGTTATTTTCAGAACCGATCTCCAAGTTATTTTCAGCATTTACATCTTTCTGATTAGTTTGATAGGATACCAGCTCATCAAGTTCATCAGGTGTGGCTAGAATAGCTGGGGATAACTTCAGCAAGTTGTTTGCAGCACTGCCTGCACATTCCCTTTTTGAACTGTTAAGAGAGGAATCAGATCCATACAATTGTGAATCGTTGTTTGAATTTGGGAGCAAACTGTTAGGTTGCTTGACTACAAGGCACACGGTATTCTGCACAACCACAAACTTACTTTCCTGATAGTGTTCTGGATGTTCACTCTCAATAGATTATGCATGAAAATTAGCAGACCCATTCAGAACTACTTTATTGGGTAAGCTAGGGGGCAACAGAGAAATACTTCCTGGCAACTGAAAGCCTCCAGCAAAATCTGGTTCTGGTTGTTTCATATAACTGCCTTTACATGGTACATGTTGAGCATCACTACAACTGGCAACGCCCAATAGGTTTCCCACTTGATCATCAGCTGAAACATCACGTGTTGGAATGACACGGCTGTTCTTGTGCGTTGTTCTAGAAGTACGAGAAGGACGCACTCCACCAGGAAAAACAAACAAAGGGATTTCTTTTCTTTTTACATGGGACACTTCAATGTCCATTCCTTCTTTCCGGTGTTGATATGCACAAATAGTATTCTTAAACTCATTTACAATTCCCCTGATGTCGAATTGCTCAGTTTCTCCAAAGACCCATGTTTGCCGTGTGGGTCAGCCATGCACTGCTGGCACTTAATATTACTGTTGTGTGGGTAGTTTATATTACAGCTATATTACTGCTTGAAATTTCTGCTGCTTCACTGGCAATTGGTTGACTGCTTTAATTTCTGAACCTTAAGTTTTAATGTTTTCATTTCTTTGAGTGTAGACAAGGACATTAGCAGCTTCAACTAATGGACCTACTTTGCGATCAAGGACTGAAAGGGATATTGTTGATGAAGAATCTGAAAATAGTTACGAAGAATCTGAAAATCCCATCAATGATGAAGGTAAAAATCAAACAAACTTTAAATTTATTGTAGCAATTTTGAAAATAGTTATGAACAAAGGTTTTCATCTGTTTTATCTCCTGTAATAAGCAGAGCAACCTATTGGGCATCGAAATATAAAGAAAGGAAGGGGCCCAACCTTGAAGAAGAACATATATTCAAGTAGTGGTGGGCCTAAAATCTGCATTACCCTTAATGAATATGGACAACCAGTTGGTAGGAACAGCAAAGAGTTTGGTAATTTCATAGGAACTTTGGTGAGGAAAAATATCCCGGTTTCTTGTGAGGATTGGAGACTAGTTGATTCTAAAAAGAAGTTTGAGTTATGGACAAAAGTGAAGGTAATCTGATTTAGTGAGATAATTTGTCTTAGCCTATTGTCAGTAGATTTGGTAAGCAACTACATTTTTGTTGAAACAGGAATACTATGAAGTGGATGAATCTGGTATAGATTATGTTATAACATCTGCAACAAAAAAGTGGAGAGAGTTTAAGGCTGACCTAAAGAACAAATATTTTGATGAAACATTGAGTTTTGAAGAGCTTATTGCTAAAAGGGATGAAAGGGTGAAAGAATCTGATTGGGAGTGGTTGATAACTTATTGGATGTCTCCAGAAGCCGAGGTACATGCTGATTTGTTTTTAATTCTTTTTTGAGATATAAACCTTCATTAAACTTTTGTATGAATGAATTTGTATTATTGTTTTGATATATTCATATTTATGTTGTAGGTTCATACAAACAGAGGTAAAGATAACCGTTCAAAGCTGACTATGTCGCATGCAGCTGGCAGCAAGAGTTATGCTCGTGTGGGGCATGAACTGGTAAAAAAATTATAATCACTAGTTTGTATAATCATTAGTTTAATTTATGAAAAATCTAGTCAATTACTGGACCAAATCATTTTTTCTTGTAGGCCGAGCAACAAGGACGCCCTGCGAGAAGAGATGAAATATATGTTAGAACACACACGCGTAAGAACAAAGAAGGGGATATTGTGCCTCTACCTGGAGCAGAAATATTCATTGTGAGTACACATATTTTTGATTTATGTAATAATTAAAATATAAGTGAACAAAACATAACATATGTGTGGTCCTCTTAAGAATAAATTTGAAGAAGCTGTTGCTGAGAACCCAGAACTGAAGGACAGAAGTATTGAAGATGGTGATTTATATGCACATGTTTTTGGAGAGAAAGAACCAAGAGGTCGTATTCATGGTTTAGGCTTAGGACCAACTCCACAAGATGTAGGCACCCCTGGAACTCAAATGAAAATATCAACAAAGCTTCAAATGGCATTGCAAGCTCGCAGTCAGTCTGAGCAAGAGGTTAGAGCCTTAAGACAGGATATGAATCAAATGAAAGAAAAAATGGATCAAATTTATCAAATGATGGTAGCAGCTCAAGGGGTGAAACATATAGAAAGCCCATCACAACATGGGTCTAATTCTCGACAGGTGATATAATATTGCATATGTTTAGTCAGTGTAGCATATATCGAGCAGTTCGCCGTCTATCCTGTTAATTAGGCTTGTTTCCTTTATCTCACTAACACTTTTTCCCTTTTTATTTTTCTTTAGAACTCAAGGGTGCATCGGTCAGATGAGGTGGCACATGATTACAATGGTAATGACTATTCACAAAATATGATTGAAGATGACTTGTAGCTTACTAGGCGAGTTGCAAGCACTGTGGGTCGTCTAAGGAATCGTGAAGATGTTAATACTATTGAAGAGCAAAGTCGCAGGTGAGACATTGCAACAATGGTACCTCAAAGAAATCATGGATCACCTCAAAATGCAGACGATAATCATGTAATTTCTCATCTATCACTTCATATTTATGTTTCATTATTTGAACTTTGTAATCTTACTTCACATATTTTATTAGGTTGGTAAAGAAGTCATATTATATTTTATGATGAGATCAGAAGTTCCTGTTGCAATAGCAAATATTATCTCAACCGACCCAACCACTAAGGTTGCAGATGTTCCTCTTGGAAGGGAGTTCACACAGGTTTTTGTGACTCGCGTGCTAAAAAGGGAAAGTACTCTGCCACGACCATACTTAGGTGTAGAGAGTATGGGGGATGCTCTTTTTATGCCCGTTGCATGGCCAACAAACAAGGTAATACTACAACCTTGTCTTTTATTTATGTAATTAATGGAACAAGCTTCTAATGTTCTGTATTTTTAGATGGGTCGTAACAAAAAATCAACATTGACCCAAGGTTCTACAGCAGCAGGTAAATATTTTGCCTGAAAATATGTTTTCAGACTCTTGAAATAAATGACATCTAGTTTACAGCAGGTAAATAGTTTACAGTTTACAACAGTTTACAGTTTAGTTTTACACTTGTATTTTTAGTGAAGGCGCCACTTGTTCTGATCATGATGTGTGGACCAAACTTTCTTGAACCTAGCTAAGTCTGAGTCGGTCTTCCAAGTCTAGGGGTCCCTGTCCAAGTTACTTAGTCTAAGTCAAAATTCCTGACTAGACCTAGGTTAGTTTCTTTTCTCTTTTGATGTTTTAGCCATCAATGTACCTGGGATCGATCTTCCTGGGTTCTGTTTTATCAAGATTTGTAACTCAGCCTTCTTGGGATCGATCTTTTATAAAGTTTAGAACCTGAAAGGATTGGTGCTCTATATGTTGGATGGAAGCATAGCCTCAGAACGAGGATAATGGATAGAGAAGCAATTCTGCCTTTTCTTGAAGCAATTCTGCCACATTTTATCGTAACAGTAAGAGTCGCAGGCAAGCACTGAAGAAGCAATTCTGCCTTTTCTTGAAATCGCGGTGGGCCAGACTGTATCAAGTACTGAAGTAGAGGAATAGCCTCTGATGCAGCGACTGATTGTGCTTTAAACACTTCAGCTGGGCAAGCTGACCAACCTTGCCTGAGAAGATATAGGGCGCGATTGGTTCCCTTCCCTCTGTAGCCAGGACTACATGTGCCAGCCAGGCCCCTAGTAGCCCTTGCGCTCGTGCAAAGAATCTGTTTGCTTTCTCATACAATATTAGCTTGGTCTGACAGAGTCTTTGTTTGGTTCCCATGATCAGCCAGGCTCCATAGAAACGGATAAAAATCTTGCACAGAGAGAGCCAGGCCCGGTGGAACCTTCTGCACATGCTCAGCCTAGCTAGATTGCAAGCGCACCCAACCAATCATGTGTGCTTGCACCGCAGGAGCCTAGTTGTCCTTGGTAGAGCTAACCAAACGTGTCCTTGGTAGAGCTAACACAAAATGTTTGATTAGAACTCACAAAAGTACATGTGAACTTCACAAACGTGACTCGATTCATGTATTTGCTAGACATTACATAGAAATTCCATAAATCTCATACTATTTTCTTCATATATTTTCTGCATGCTGTCTCTATTTTGTCTTAATTTTTAATGTCCAAATTCATGTCTCTATTTTGTCCTCTTCAGAACTTATTCGGTGATGGAAGCAAGGATCAGAGTGCTTGAAGTGTGTGAAAAAATGATTACTCGCATGCATGCTAGCCGTTGGCGTAACATCACCCAGCTGATGGAGAGATTTTAGTTTGCTAGCTAGATGAATCTTTAGACTTTGCATGTAATTGAACTGAAAGATCACTTCAGAATTTAGAAAACATGTATGCTATTATTTTTTTATATGTTCATCACACAAATTGTGTTCCAAAACAATATACGTTGGAATTCAAAGTCAAAGATTGATCTCTTTCTTTTAGTAATCAAATTTCATATATTCTGAGCTACATATTATTCAAGTTGTCCTGTAATGTGCATCATAATCAGTTTATTATTTGTTTCATTAGCATATATTTGTATACATGTTTTTTTAACTGCACATAGGGAATAACATCAGACAATCTGTCGGTATATAGACTTTTAGCGACACACAAGCTGTTGGCACAAGAATCTGTCGGCAAAAATTTGTCTGACGACAAAGATATGTCTGTCGGCAATAATATAAACATTACCGACAGATAGTCTGTCGGTAGATCTATGTCTGCCGGTAAAGGTTATTGCCGACAGGACTTTCGCTGACACACATTATCTGTCGGCAAAGCTCTTTACCGACGGACTGTGCGACGCTATTTAGGTGTTTTACCATCAGACAATCCGTTGGCAATATTGTGTCATGGTGTAGTGATGGTAAATGGTAGAAGGTCCATTGCACATTTTCCTAGGCACAACATGATCTTTCCTAGGCTTACGATGAACAAAAGTAGAACTAGATACAAACATGGCATGTGAATCATTATAAGCAGCATGAACATAACTTTTATTATAATGAGAACGACTAGCAATTTTCCTATCATAAATAAAAGCATGGTTCCTTTGAGAACTACTAGCCATAGGGGCCTCCCCTTTCTCCTTGTTGAGAATGGAGGTCTTTTGGTTTGTTAAGTTCTTGGCTTCCTTTCGAAAACCAAGTCCATCCTTAATTGAGGGGTGTCTACCAACAGTATAGGCATCCCTAGCAAATTTTAATTTATCAAACTCAATTTTGCAAGTCTTAAGTTGAGCATTAAGACTTGCCACCTCATTGGTTAATTTAGTAATAGAAATAAGATGTTCATTACATGCATCAACATTAAAGTCTTTACATCTATTACAAATACTAACATTCTCTACACATGAACTAGTTTTATTTACTTCCTCTAGCATTTAATTCATCATTTAAACTTTTTAAACTAGAGATAGATTCATAGCAAGCAGATAACTCAGAAGATGGCATTTCATTTCTCTTAGTTTCTAAAGCAAGAGATTTTTGCACACTAACAAATTTGTCATGTTCCTTATACAAAATGTCCTCTTGCTTTTCTAGTAGTCTATCTTTTTCATTTAGAGCATCAATCAATTCATTAATTTTCTCTACTTTGGCTCTATTTAAACCTTTAAATAAACTAGAGTAATCTACTTCATCATCGGAGGATTCTTCATCACTAGATGAAGTGTACTTGGGTGTGTCCCAAACACGTACCTTTTTCTCCTTGGCCATAAGACATGTATGGCGTTCATTGGGGAAGAGTGAGGATTTGTTGAAGGCCGAGGCAACGAGTCCTTCGTCGTCGGAGTCGGAAGAGGAGCAGTCCGAGTCCCATTCCTTTCCAAGGTGCGCCTCGCCCTTTGCCTTCCTGTAGTTCTTCTTTTTCTCCTTCTTCCCGCTCTTTTCTTGTCCCTGGTCACTATCATTATCGGGACAATTTGCAATAAAGTGACCAGTCTTACCGCATTTGAAGCAGGAGCGTTTCCCTTTGCTTTATTCCTGTTGGGGTACTCCTTGCGTCCTTTGAGTGCGGTCTTGAAGCGCTTGATGATAAGCGCCATCTCATCTTCATTGAGTCCGGCAGCCTCCACTTGAGCTACCTTGCTTGGTAGCGCCTCCTTGCTGCTCGTTGCTTTGAGAGCAATGGGCTACGGCTCGCAGATAGGTAGTGGACCGTTCAAGGCGTCATCCACGTATCGTGCCTCCTTTACCATCATGCGCCCGCTTATGAATTTTCCGAGTATCTCCTCGGGCGTCATCTTGGTGTACCTGGGGTTTTCACGAATAAGATTGACAAGATGGGGGTCAATTACAGTAAATGACCTTAGCATGAGTCGGACGACATCATGATCCATCCATCTTGTGCTTCCATAGCTTCGAATCTTGTTGACCAGGGTCTTGAGCCTGTTGTAGGTCTGAGTTGGCTCCTCTCCCTTGATCATTGCGAACCTCCCTAGCTCGCCTTCCACTAGTTCCATTTTTGTGATCATAGTGGCATCATTTCTCTCACGTGATATCTTGAGGGTATCCTAGATTTGTTTGGCATTATCCAAGCCACTCACTTTATTATACTCGTCCCTGCAAAGAGATGCTAACAACACAGTAGTAGCTTGGGCATTCTTATGGATTTGTTCATTGATATGCACAGAGTTATCCGAACTATCAAAATGTATCCCATTTTCTACAATTTCCCATATGCTAGGATGGAGAGAGAATAAATGACTACGCATTTTATGGCTCCAAAACGAATAGTCCTCTCCATCGAAGTGTGGAGGTTTTCCAAGGGGAATTGAAAGAAGATGCACATTTGAATTATAGGGAATGCGAGAGTAATCAAAAGAATAATTCTGATTAACCGTTTTCTTTTTAGACGAAGAGTCGTCGTCGTCGTCTCTTGGTGAAGAAGAGAAGGCATCGCTGTCATAGTAGATAATCTTCTTGATGCGCCTCTTCTTCTTCCTGTCCCTCTTCTTGTGACTCGATCTTGAGTCAGTGGGCTTGTCGTCCCTTGGCTCGTTGAAGAGGGACTCCTTCTCCTTATCGTTGACCACCATCCCCTTTCCCTTAGGATCCATCTCTTCGGGCGGTTAGTCCCTTAGATGAAGAGTACAGCTCTGATACCAATTGAGAGCACCTAGAGGGGGGGTGAATAGGTGATCCTGTAAAATCAAACACTAAATAGCCACAAAACTTAGTTATAGAAGTGTTAGTGCGACTAAGTAGTTTGAGACGAGTTCTTGAGGACAAAACAATCACAGAGAAGGCAACACAAGAGACACGCGATTTTATCCCATGGTTTGGCCAAGTAACACTTGTCTACTTCCACGTTGTGGCATCCTAATGGACGAGGATTGCACTCAACCCCTTTCAAGTGATCCGATAATCAACTTGAATACCACGGTCTTTCCTTTAGTGTATTTTCCCGTTTGTAAGGAATCTCCACAACTTGGAGTCTCTCGCCCTTACAATAGAGATCACAAAGAAAGCACAGAGTAAGGTTGGGAAGAGCAACACACACAAGCCTCAAATACGCAGCACAACCACGCACACAAGTGAAGACTCGAGCTCAAATGATAACACAGGGAGTTCGCGACTCGAATGGAGCTCAAATCTCTAACACAACGAAGCAAATGCGTGGGAGCAGAGTCTGGATGCCTTAGAATACTTAGAGAATGCTTGGTGTGCTCCTCCATGCGCCTAGGGGTCCCTTTTATAGCTCCAAGGAAGCTAGGAGCCGTTGGAGACCAACTTGGAAGGACAGTCTTGCCTTCTGTCGAGTGGCGCACTGGACAGTCCGGTATGCCACCGGACAACTACTATAGCCTGTCTGGTGCTCGATTTCCTTCTAAATCGGGCGCAGTCGATCGTTGCACCACCGGGCTCGTTGGCGCAACGGACACTGTCTGGTGCACACCGGATAGTCTGGTGCACCCTGCCGATCGTTGGAGCTGCCACGCATCGCCCGCAGATTTCGTGGCTGACCATTGGCGCTAGCGACCATTGGCTCACCGGACAGTCCAGTGAATTTTAGCCGTACGTCGCAGATCCTTTTCCCGAGAGCAACGAGTTCACCGCGGATGACTCACCGGACAGTCCGGTGCACCACCGGACAATCCGATGAATTTTAGCCGTACGCCGTCGTCGAATCCCAAGAGCAGCGAGTTCACCGTGGACCAGCCTGGTGCACCGGACACTGTCCGGTGTGCCAGGCCGAACTGGAGTTTGGCTGCACACAACCAAGTCTTTTGCAATTCGATTCTCTTCTTCTCAGCACTATTTCTAGCACTTAGGTAACCACATTAGTATTCAAAAACAAATGTACTAAGTCTAGAAACGTACCTCATGCCTTGATTTGCACTTTTCAACCTTTGGCTCATTAGGACTTAAAGAATATGTGTTGGGCATCTAATCACCAAAATACTTACAGAAATTGCCCAAGGGCATATTTCCCTTTCACCTGCTTATGCTCATGTTAAAATGAGAAGCTAGTGCCTAGAGCTCAAAATGCACTTTTATTGGCTATGGTTCTGGTGTTAAAGGATATCGTTTATTATGTGTTGATTCTAAGAAGGTGATTGTCAGTCATGATGTTACTTTTGATGAAAGTACATTTTCTTCCTCCGGAGGTGTTTCTGATAGTGGTTCCTCATCCACAACTATGTCTGAAACTACCGATGATAATATTGAGGTAGATGTACCTATTAATATTGATTTTGTTACTCCTATTACACAGCTAGTTTCTGTTTCTGTACCTCATGTTAGCAACAATCACTCTATTACTTAAGATAGACCTAGAGGTAATATTGTTTTGCCACATCGATATCGTGACACTAATAGTATGGCTCATTATGCTCTCATTGCTGCTCAAGAAACTAATGTTGCATTTGATCCTTCTTCTTATTCGGAAGCTATCTCATGTGATAATTCTCATCCAAGTGGTTAGTTGCTATGAATGCTGAGTTTGAGAGCCTTCAAAAGAATGCTACATGGAAATTGGTTGAGCTCCCTGAAGGTAAAAAACCATTAAAGTGCAAGTGGATTTATGAGAAGAAGGAAGGTATATCTGGAGTTGAACCTGCAAGATTTAAAGCTCGTTTAGTTGTGAAAGGTTTCGAACAAAGGGAAGATATTGATTTCAATGAGGTGTTCTCTCCTGTTGTTCGTCTCACTTTTATTTGAGTTATGCTTGCTGTTGTTGCTTTATTTGATTTGGAGTTAGAGCAACTTGATGTTAAAATTGCATTTCTTCATGGAGATTTAGATGAGGAGATTTATATGACACAACCTTAGGGTTTTACTACTCCTGGTCAAGAGCATTTAGTCTGTCATTTGCAGAAATCTCTTTATGGTTTGAAACAAGCTCCTAGGCAGTGGTATAAGAGGTTTGACTCGTTCATGCTTGCACATGGCTATTCTCGAAGCAATTATGATCATTGTATTTATTTGAAGCAATTCCCAAATGGATCTTTTGTGTATCTACTGCTTTATGTTGATGATATGTTGATTGTTTCTCATGATAAGTCACTGATTATTGAATTGAAGGCTCAACTTAGTCATGAATTCGATAGGAAAGATGTTGGACCAACAAAGAAGATTCTTGTGATGGAATTTTAGCGTGATCGTCATGCTGATACTCCTTTTCTATCTCAAAAAAGTTATATTGAGAAAGTTCTTGAAAAGTATAATCTCAGTAGTTGCAAATCTGTTGCTACACCATTTGCTTCACATTTTAAATTGTCATCGAGGCAATATCCTGTTATTGAAGATGAGAAAGAACAAATGTCTCACATACCGTATTCTAATGTTGTTGGGAATCTTATGTATGTTGTGATCTGTACAAGACCCGATTTGGCTCATGTTGTTAGTGTGGTTAGCAGATTTATGCACAATCCTGGTAAAGAACATTGGAATGCAGTAAAGTGGATTCTTCGCTACTTGAAAGGTACTTCTCATTTTGGATTATTATTTGACAAGAATTCAGTGAAGGAAATTGGTGTTATGGGATTTGTTGATTCTGACTTTGCTGGTGATCTTGATAAAAGACGGTCCATATCTGGCTATGTATTTTCATTATGCGGTCCTGCAATGAGTTGGAGGGCTTTACTTCAGTCTGTTACTGCTCTTTCCACTACTGAAGCAGAATATGTCTCAGCTACTGAACGGGTTAAAGAAGCTATTTGGATGCAAGGTCTTATTTCTGAACTTGATGTTACTCAGGATGTCATTAATGTTTATTGTGATAGTCATAGTGCTATTTGTTTGACCAAGAATGACATGTATCAATTCAAGACCAAGCATATTGATATCAAGTACCACTTCATTCGTGATATTGTTGCTGAAGGCAAGATTAAAGTGGACAAGATACATACTGATGCAAATCCTGCAGACATGCTTACAAAGCCATTATCTAATACCAAGTTCAAGCATTGTCTTGACTTGGTAGGTGTTCGTGGAGCTTAGCACCCTAGTGGTGTTTGGAAAAACCGTTTTATAAATTTAGCGTCAAGGGGAGATTTATTGGATAAGATGATATGACTCTATCTCTATCTCCTTTGTCTATAAAAATAGGTCCCCTTGTACTCTGTACAACACATCACATAATAGATCTGTTTTCTCGTGTTTTTTTCTCCTCCACATTGGGGGACGTTTTTGTACGTTTAACTCTGTGTCTCCTTTTTCCCACCTATAATCCTAGCTAACAGTACTATTATGCACTGTAGATTACATTGTTCGAAGGGTGGAGTTTGAATATAAGTATGAAAATGGATAAACTGTCGTAGATAGTCTTAGAGGCACAACACCATTCCGCTGTAAGCATCTGCCTCGACAACACGTGCCATTTAAAATCACTTGCCGTCTCTGTCAATCTGCCTCGGCAGCACATGCCATGTAAAAATCACTCGCCAAGCTGTAAATTAGGCAGTGGTACTACCATCTTTTGCCACCGCCGACCCCAGCAGCCCCTTGTGTTTGCTCCACAAAGGATCTGCCTACATTTTACATTTTATACTAGTGGCATGCTTTACCTTCATGGTCAATGGTGGATCTAGAAAAGAAATGCTATTGATGTCACTGTTATAGCTCTATTAGAACATATATGTGATTACTTATTTATAAGTGGTATTTGCTAATACTTCTTAGATCTTTACTTGATGGTTGGTGACGGTTCAGCACCAGTACGCCACATAGGCTATGTGATGGGCAGATGTTATTGTTCAAACTTGACTGGTGTATACTTATCAGGTTGTTATGTGTACTTTTCAGGCCTGCTAGAATAGTATTTGATCCAAAGAGCAACAATCTTTAACCGCACTGTAATTTAGGATGTTTGGTTAGATGTACAAGGAAGGATGAAAGGGGGCGTCCATATTTTTCTATAATGTTTGGATGAGGGTCATACGGGGGCCAGGTGAACACTAGAGCAATTTTTGGTGGCGGTATGGTCCCAAAATATTGAGCGGACGGTGCCGCCCCCGCCCCTCGCGGTCTCAAAAACTAAGATGGCCGCCCCGCCCTTGTCGAGCAGTGACAGCTGACCACCATCCAAACAAATCTGGGATGGTTCCATCCAAATTCATCCCTTCTGCCAAGCAAAAATAGTAGTAACTGTTAGAGATGATCTTACCCGCAAATCAGAGATGACCCTGCCTCATCCTACTTTACCTCAACCTAAACATATCCTTAAATGTCAGCGCCAACAGTTGCAGTGCAATGGACACCACTTTTTGTTGGTTGATGGTGCAATGCGTGAAGGAATAGGAATAGGTACGACTGAGGGTGGTTTGGGCAACGTTCTATGGAACCAGATCCATTCTCAAATGTTTGGTCCAGTTTTTTTCCAAATGGGCTTCTCTAAGAATTTAGCTATAGAAAGACTATGGCTGTAAGAAGAATCTAAGTATCATGGAGGTTACTATGAAGTAAGATAAATGAGTGTATAGGGTTTATGATCTAGTAAGTGGTAGATTTCTACTATCGCAACGTCTCGTTCGATTTTGTATTCACGTATGATTTTAGACAGTTTTCACCGTGGATTTTCATAAAAGTGGACTGAAAAGTTTGACGTTTGGTAGTCTGCAGCAGCTTCTAGCAGCCGAAGGTAGAAAAAAGCTGAAACAAACACGCACAATATGTTACAAGCTGGCTTCCCAAACAAAAAACGATCATATCCATCTATGCTCGGAAACAGATAAGGGGTTGAAAACGCTGAAATAAACATGATCTTAATGTAAGTCCTTATAACAAAAAGTCACAACCACGTAATTTATTTCATGTTCTTTTTATTTATATATACCTATTGATTCTTGAGGCATTTATACTTATCCATATGTGAGATATAGCTGGGTTGAACTTTGCTTTCCTACTTATATCGCACCTGTAAATTTATTTTAGTAATTTAGTTTGTTAGATAAAAATCATATAAAACAACCTCGACAACCTTTTCACCTTGTGAACTAATCCTCCCCTTTGTAGAGCACGCACACCTTCTGAAGTTAAATCACTCACTCTACCTTCCTCTAAGGGGCTCATAAATGCATCAACCATTGTGGAGCCCGGATGCAATTCAACTCAAGCCACCAACGCTAGCGCAACATCGCCACCATGCGTCATGGGGGAGAAGCCTCGTTAATTTCCTTATTCACCTGAAGAAACCTCAACAAAATGAACTCTCCGTAAGAATTGTTTTCAGATCTCAAAAAATCAGTAAAAATGCTTGTAATCCACTCCAAGAATTTTAATCAGCAAATTTCTCTTCTCACTGATATATTTGCCAGCAATTTCATAAGCCTTCACTTCTACCACTTTGACAAACTCAACATCCATTTTGAAGCGATGAGGCCTAGTAACGTCAAAGTCAGAGAGCTTGCATTGCCTTGATCCAATCTTCTTCACATGAACTTGCATGGCCAGACGTTCAACTTGCATGAAACAAAGGTGTCATCGCCGTTTGCATGTGGACTGGTGGTCAGCTTCGGTCAAGAATAGGCAGAGGCCCCCGCGTCGTCCAGCTCGGGCGGCACCAACCCTAGCCGCCGCCACCTCCTCTCCCACCTCTCTCTACCTCGCCACCGTCGGAGCTAGCCGACCAGATGCTCACGCGGCTAGCGGTGAAGGTGGTGGTGGGAGGTGTGGGGGGGGGACGATTCTGCCGGCTCTGGGCTCCTGCGCGTCGTCTGTGGTGACGACCATGGCTGCGTCTAGGACTGGGCAAAAAACCTGTAACCCGGAATACCAGAACCCGAACCCGAAATACCCGAAACCCGAATTTTGTTCGGGAATTTCGGGTAGCAACTTGCAAAACCCGAATTTATTTCGGGTATCACAATCGGGTACCCAAAATACCCGAATTACCCTAACTTTCATGTGTCATGTACTCATGTCATGCTTAATTATTAATTTGTACAACTATAATTATGTGTAAGTGTGCATAACTTGTGATTGTAGATTGCTTGTGTTTTATATGTCCATGTATATCATTATTCAAACTATATTTTTATACTAATTTAATAGGGTGTATGTGTTTTTATGAAGCCAACACAATAGTTCGGGTAGTTCGAGAATACCTGAACCCGAACCCAAAATTCCGGGTACCCGAATTTTCGGGTATTGTAAAACCCGTTGTAATTTCGGGTATCAATTCTCAAAACTCGAAATTTTAAATACCCGAATTACCTGACCCGAAATTTTCGGGTAACCCGAACGCCTACCCCTAGCTGCGTCCGCGGTGGCCGGCGAGTCATCTGCCGGGCCGTGGCATGGGTGGTGTCCAGCCGTGGCAGTGGCTCATGCCAGGCGCGGCCGCCTCGCCCCCCGGAGAGTGCTCGCCGACGCGAGACGTCCTCCCCGGCGGTGGGTGGTCCCAGATCTAGCTGGGCCTGGGCCGAATCCGGTGCCCGCAAGGCAGGGGCGCGCGTCTGTGCGTGGGAGGGGCGACGTCTGGCGTCGAGCGTCGGCTGCGGCTGGCACGGCCGGCACGACGTGGCTTTGGTTGGCGTGACTGCGACGGGCTATGTCGATGGCGGTCGTGGCTGGGTGCCACCGCCTCTGGCCGTTCTGGCCTGGAGAGGCTGGAGCGGGACCTCCTCTTGTCTGTAGCAGCATCGGCTAGTGGCTTGGACTAGCGCAGGGTGGTGGTGGCGGCAGCCCCCAAAATCTTCATCATTGTGCGGGACGATGGGGCAGCGGCGATGACGGAGGCAGCTTGCTGTGTCTCGAGGTTTCGGCCAGACGCTGTGCTGGGGCTCTTGGGCGTAAGTCTCAGCGACGGTGACGCCCATGGACGCCGCTTCCCCTGTTGAGGGCATCGCATCCCCAACGCTATGGTGTCACGGTGACGTCACTCCCTTCCTGAAGGTGTCGCTTTTGAAGTTTGTCTCGGCCACGGCTTTGCCTTCGGCTGTTGCTTCGCTTCTCGGCGTCTAGTATGCGGGTGGAGGTGGGGTTTTGCAACGTGAAGCCGGAGCTGCTATGTCAGGGGATGTGGCTCGGCAACGATAACATGAGGCGAACCTCCCTTCTTCGTGGTCCAGAATGTTTCGAAGGTCGGGCAAAAACCGGAGGCAGGGCAGAGGGTCAAGATTGGAAGTCGGAGCTGCTCTATGCCTTGAGCCCAGCAACAATGACCTGTTGAGACCTTTCGCTTCGGGCTGTCTGTCTGTTTTTCGTTTGGTTCGTCTGTCGGCTGCTTTGGAGAGTCGGAGTTGCTGGATGCTCTGCATCCTTGCTTGACAACGATGACCCTTAGCAGTTTTATATGCTCTCGTGTGGAGTTGTCGCTGCCTGTGTTTGTTTGGGTACTCTGTGTCGGTGGTGAGTGTGGTGCCGTGTTGATGTCCCAATCCAACCGGCGAGTTAAGTTGTATGGTGTCGGTGTGTTGATGTCCCAATCCAACCGCCTGTTGTTTGTTGTTTAGTCTGATCGAGACCACTTCTTTATTAATATAATTGTATAATTGGCAGCTCTCCTGCGTGGTTCGTTTAAAAAACCGCCGTTTGCATGTGCAATCACTTATATTAGTGCTCAAACGATCTGGTACATTTAATCTAGATTCAATTATGGCTGTTACTTTATATTTAACCTCTTGCACTTGAAACCTAATACCTATTTTATTTTTAACCCCTTCCGTATAAAATCGTTGGATCTATGTTAGACGTTTTAGCTGATTTGATATTTTGATTGTACGCTGGCAACACCAACGTCCAATCCAACCCACCAGCCACCACAAAGTCAAAACAACTTCGCCATCCTCGTCTTCCCTCGATCAAACAAGGCGGGCAATGTCAACGCTCCTCGACACCAACACAATTTCTACCCGACTCCATCTATCGCCTGCATGCCGTTGCACACGGGAGAGGGAGATAGAGAGCGCGAGAGATCCGCTCAACGATGCGCTGTTCTTCATGACGGATTCTCTCCGGACTTGTTACGGAGAACCGGGGGCGGTGACCGTTAGAGGACGGCGGCCGCCGGCGCTAAGATCCGGTCAACCTAGCTGCACCGTCGACGAGGTCCGTTCAGGTTTGATCTTTGTTCCATGGTTTTCGCCAGGTTGTTAATGGCAACGCAGAAGAGTCGTGTCGCTTGCAGTACCGCCGCCGTTGGCGCACATTCCACATCCGATGGTCCTGATCCGCCCTCTGTCAATAGGCCCGAGCTTTGAGACGGAAAAAAAATATAGGAGGGGCTTCAGAGTTGGGATTTCGGAGCCATTTCCCGACGCGTTCATCTTAGAGCTCGTTTAGAGCTCTGCTTTTTATTCTCTAGCTTTAAGAGCTATTTTTTTGATAAAGTGATTATAAATGATTATCTAGTAGAATTAAATTTATTTGGCGAAAACTGTTTGGCAAATAGTCTGAGAGGTTAGAGACTTGGAAGTAGGTTAGGAGCGGCGGGAAGCAGATTTTTTGGCTCCCAATCTCTAGTACAAAATAGAGACTAAATTCACTCCACTCTTACTATAAAACAATTTATTTTCTTGACGTTTAGCTGCATGAGAGCGATTCTCATTGGGAGTGGAGCTGTGGGAGCTCTATCAAACTCCCACTTAATCATCTATCATGGTTTAGGAATCCAGGTGAGTTCTAATCCGGTGAAGCTTAAGGAATCGTGTCTAGTTTTTCTTTTGTTTTACTTGCTGACCAATTCCCAAGTCTCGTCTCCTCCTGTGTTACTGTTGATTTCCAAACTCGTTTATTCTATCGCTAGTTTAGTTCTACGCGTTTCTAGGTTCTAGAACACGCAAATTGAGAGAAACTAACGCCCTGTTTGTTTCGGATTATAAGCTCTCCAGATTATATAATCCAGCGCAAATAATCCAACGGGTAAATAAACATATAAATTATAGGTTCAGATTATATAATCTAAAGCTCAGATTATGATAATTTCATAATCTCCTTAAGAGTAGCTTATTTAAGATTATTTTTGGCAAAATACCCATTACCTATGGTTATGTAAATAGAAATTACAATATATGACATCCTTTATTTCTCACCTTAAATAAACAAATAAAGATACTGTTATCTTTATAAATAATGTACATTTGTATAATCTAGACAACAAACAGCTACCGTAAATTATTATCTGTCTAGATTATAATCTGGATTATATAATTTAGATTATAATCTAGATTATATAAACTATAAGCTGAAACAAACAGACCCTAACTTTCTTTTGCACGAGCAAGGAACATGTGTCACTAGTTTGGTTGTCGGTGCGCCGTTAGCCAAAGAAATTATCTGGATCACTAGTTATTTCGTTTCAGAGAATTAGTTGTCGACCACGATGCCCTTAAGTGGTGTTTTCCTTAAAAAAAATTGTATTTCTGTTTAATATTTTTCTTTTGGGAGCTAGACCTTGGAAGTTGCAAGCTGATAGCCTTGCCATGAAAGCAAGCCATTCTTTCAGCATTTCAGCTCATGTGGTTAGTCCTTTCAGTTTTCATGGGAGCCGCTGTTTCTTTTCTGAGCAGGGTCATCATTAATTCAATGCAAGCTATACCAGGAGGACCGGAGGGCGACAGCAAGAACATCAGAGGTGATAGCATAAGCATCATCTATTTGGATTCTATGTTCGCAGCTACACATACATATTATATTTATAATATAAATTATATGAAAAAAAAAACTATCTTCAGGACCAGCTCCTTGCATTTACATTTGGCCCTTTCTATTTGTAACATTTTCCAGCTTAGGTATAAGCAATTATGTTTCTCATCAAATAGAGGAACAGGGGCTAGCACCTGACTTGCTACACAGGTTGTACCAGCTCTGTTCAGATATGTCTTAGTTGCAGTATGACCTGCTATGAAGAGGCTGCCGAGTGAAGGGCGACGAGGGACGCGTACGCGCCATCCTTGACGTTGACCAAGGCGTCGTGCTTTCCCTTCTCGACGATAACCCCGTTCCTGACGACGGCGATCAGATCCGCATTCTGTATCGTCGACAGACGGTGGGCGACGATCACTGTTGTCCGGTTCACCATCACCCTGTCCAGCGCGTCCTGGACGATCCGCTCGGACTCGGCATCCAGTGCGCTGGTCGCTTCGTCCAGAAGCAGGATCCGAGGGTCCTTCACGATCGCACGGGCGATGGCCACGCGCTGCTTCTGCCCTCCTGACAGCTGAGCTCCACGCTCTCCAACCATTGTGTCATATCCCTGCATTTTTTTCCCAGGTAGGCACTTCACTCAGCAACAGGTTTTGGTGCCTGGTTGATTGCATGGAGAAGCCACATGTACTATCTCTTGACGCAATCAGATGAGAGAAACTAACCTGGAGCGCCGAGCTGATGAACTTGTGAGCGTTTGCCAGTTGTGCGGCAGATACGATCTCAGATTCTGTTGCCTGTCCATCTTTTCCATAAGCAATGTTTGCCCTTATCGTGTCGTTAAACAAGGCTGGTTCTTGACTGACCAGGCCCATTTGCTGCCTTAACCACCTAAGCTGGAACTTGTGTATGTCCACACCATCTAGTAGTATGTGGCCTACATCTGGGTCATAAAACCTCTGGAGCAATGAAATTGCCGTTGATTTGCCACTCCCACTCTCCCCAACAAGCGCAACAGTCTGCAAACAAGTACTAGAATTGTTTATGCTCAATGACCATAAGCATTGTCAACTCAATTTCCCTAATGCTCCGTTTGGATGTTGGAATTGGAGATGGTGGAATTGAATTGGATCCAATACCAAATCAGCCTGGCTTTGGAAATCGGATCCAATACCAAATCCAGTTCAATTCCGAGCAAATCAGAGGGTGGAGGGTCGGAATTGGAGAGTGGAGGCGTGTGTAGAGTTGAATACCGGCTGGAATTTGGTGGATTTCCAATTCCAAATACTGTGACCATCCAAACACCAGAATTCGGGTTTGTCAATTCCAATTCTGAATTCCGAGTCTAAATTCCAACATCCAAACGCACTGTAATAAAAAAAAACAGGAGTAGATCACTTACCTTTCCAGCATGAATTGTCAGGCAAAGGTCCCGGAAGATCTGGACGTCTGGCCTGGTAGGATACCTGAAGCTAACGTGCTGGAATTCGATATTTCCTCGTAGTGTCTCAGCAGTCACCCCTGCATCCTCACTTGGGTCTATCCTTGATTTTCGGTCTATGATTGCAAATATAGAGGACGCTGCTGATTTTGCTTTGGAAGAATCTGATGTAAGGGTACTTGATTGCGACACTCCAATCGCCGCCATTGCAAGAGCAAGAAAAACCTGGATTGCATATAGTAGGGCAAATTTTTAGAATACCAAAATCACCTTTTTAAGAAAGGATAACCCAAACCATGTTGCTTTGACTTCTGACATTTATGTAGTCATGTCAAACATTTCTTTCTTCCTTAATACGAAAGCCAGATGAAGTTTAAAAAAATCCTCAGTACTACCATAAGGTACTTACCCTGAAAACTTTAGGAAAGGTTGTCTTCCTGTCCTCGACAAGCCGAGCACCGGCATAGAAGCTAGCTGCATAGACCCCAAACAGCAAGAAAAAGGAAACTCCAAAACCGATGCCACTTATAATCCCTGTCCTGATTCCTGTTCTTAGGGGACCTTCACATTTCTTCTTGTACAAATCCATGACCTTCTCTTCAGCAGAGAATGAGGCCACTGTTCTTATGCTGCTTACTGCATCATTAGCCACCTGGCTTGCCTCCTCATACATCATCTGCACTCACAAATAAACCGAATGAAGTCTGACGCAAAGGCAATAGACAATAAATTTAAGGCACGGACAGTTCAGTACAGGACAACAGACCTTTGAGTCTGCGCTGAAGCCCTGAATGAACTTCATCTGGATCCATCCATTTAGGCCAATGAGTGGTATCAAAGCTAAGATGATTAGGGATAGCTCCCAGTTTGATACGAATGCAATTACCAAACCAGCAACTAGTGTCGAAGAGTTCTGCACAATCAATTGGAGCGCGTCTCCCACAAGTCCTCTAACTTTGGCCGCATCAGCTGACAGCCTTGCACCGATCGCTCCGCTCGAGTTTTCTGGGTGATCAAACCATTCGACCTCCATATTCACCACCTTCTCAAACGTCATCAGTCGGATCCTTCTGATCAGCCTGCACCCCGCTATGGAGAAAAGGTAGGAACTGACGGGGAGTGACAGGAAGTACACCGCACCAAACACCAGGAACATGGAAGCCCAGAACTGTGAGTCCCTCCTTAGGAGATGTGGGGGCTCATAGAACGCCTTTATCACATTTGACAGGAGTATCGCGAAGATCGGGAAGATAACTCCGCTGATGATCGAGGCAATGGAACCTAGTACGAGGACCGGGATCTCTGGCTTGTTAAGAGACGCGAGCCGGCTGAGAGGCACTTCCTGTGGCATCTCGTCACACAGTTTGTTGGATGAACCATCCTGAATTTCAATCCCAAGAGGCATACCGAACGACACCGAGAACGAATGGTGGCTACTGTTATCACGGGACAACCTCCTGCTAGCTGACTTGTTCATCGACATCTGTTTGCCTGGACGAGCATTGCCATCACCCTTCCGGTTGTTCTGCTGGTTTGCTTCCTGTAGCTTTATCAGTTGGCTGTAAGCTCCTTCTGGATCTCTTAGAAGCTCATTGTGTGGGCCTGGTCCAAAACGTTAAAAATGGTTAAGCAAAGATGCATTGAGCAATCGGATACTGGCAAACAATGATTTTGATATTATTGATGTTACCCTTTTCAACTAGTGTTCCTTGATGAATGACGGCAATGGTGTCAGCGTTTCGAACGGTGCTCAGACGGTGTGCGACTATGACAGTCGTCCTATTCGTCATGACCCTGTCAAGAGCTTCCTGCACGATCCTTTCAGACTCGGCGTCCAGCGCACTTGTAGCTTCATCTAACAGTAGAATTCTTGGATCTTTCAGAATAGCCCTTGCGATGGCGATCCTCTGCTTCTGTCCACCAGAGAGCTGTGTCCCATGCTGGCCAACCGAGGTATCGAAACCCTGTGAAATATCAGAAACAGAAGAGATTGAGAAATTAAACTGAACCACCGAGAGAGATGTAAAGCATTGGCAAGCTCAGCGGCAGCTCTCTGACCTGAGGCATTTTATCTATGAACTTGGCAGCATTGGCAAGCTCAGCGGCAGCTCTGACTTCCTGATCCGTCGCGCTGTCTTTGCCGTAGGCTATGTTCTCCTTTATGCTGGCAGCGAAAAGGACTGGTTCCTGGCTGACAAGGCCGATTTTGCTTCTGATCCACCTCAGCTGGAACTCCTTGAGATTGACGCCATCTATCAGAACGTCGCCGAGCTGAGGGTCGTAGAACCGCTCGATCAGGCTGATGACAGTGGATTTACCGCTCCCGCTCTGGCCTACCAGCGCGATCGTCGTGCCGCTGGGTATGGCGAGGGAGAAACCCCTGAATATCTGCTCGTCAGGCCTCGTCGGATAGGAGAAATGGACGTCCCTGAACTCGATTTCCCCCCGGATGTCCTCCAGCTTCCTTCCTGTGGTGCTGTACGCGTCGATTTCCGGCGCTCTGTTGATCGTCTCGAACATCTTGTATGCAGCGGCCTGCCCACCAGCGAACGCTTTCATGCTTGGAGACGCTTGACCTAGAGCCCTGGTCCATACCGTAAAAGATGTCAGGTATAGATGAAACCGATTCGTTTCAACCTGCAATGTACAATTTTTAGTTGGCCTTTTAGGTTTCATGGATCCCATTCACATCTGTTTTTGTTGAACGAGGAAAATATTTTGACTTTGCATTTTGCTTTTCTGTTGAACTTGAACCTGCCGACATATAGGAGCTGTTATTTAGGTACGTACTAAATTAAGAGATTGAGAGAAGGGATGGGTCCATAACTGGCTTCTAATAGTGAAGTGAACTGGTCAACCTGCTCAAGTCCATTAAAGCAATATTTCCCGCGATAAGTTTTTTTTAAAAGGCACGTCTAGACACCTATCGCGTCCAAATCATCATAAACACAAAAGCTTTATCTGTTGCAACCACCCTTTGTGGTTACAACTTGTAACCACCCTTGATCATGCGCCAGCTTCCAATGCGGTGGTTTCGGATGTTCCCAGGATTACGAAACAAGAAAATGACTGAACTTTTGATGAATTTTTAAGACTCGAGAGACCGAGCCTTATAATCGTTTGATGAATTTTTATAAAATAGAGTCAATGTTGGAGTATGTTTTTGATGTTAGAGACCTATATTTCAAAATAAGATCATGTTTATGCTTCTTGTTGGAGATGCTCTTAAACTGGAATTGCATGACTAAACCATATGCAGCTTAGAAATGAACATTGGACTTACAGAGAACCAGTGAGGACCGCAAAGATCACGTTCATGACCTTGGCTCCGGTGTACCCCTTCTCCAGGATCAGCTTAGCGCCTGACCAAATCCCGAGCGAGTAGCCGCAGAAGAGGAGCAGCATGACCGTGCCCATGCCAAGCCCGGTGGCGAGCCCCTCCCGGACGCTGGACTTGTACGCGCTCTTCAGGGACTTGTTGTACTTCTCCACCGCCCGTTTCTCGCCGGTGAAAGACGCAACCTGCAGCAGGTTTCGTCAGTCATCCGTTGAGAGCGCTTCAGGGTGTGTTGCGGGGATGGAATGGATTCGGCTGTGCGCTCTGCTCACCGTCCTGATGGAACCGATGGTCTGCTCCACCACCACCGACGACTCCGCGTACGCCGCCTGGCCCAGGGACGCCATCTTGGTGACGACGTTGGACATGACCGCGCCGGCCACGACGAGCGGTGGGATGGTCGCCATCATGACCAGGGTCAGCAGCCAGCCCTGCGCGAAGGCGACGATGAAGCCGCCGAAGAAGGTCACCACCAGCTGGATGAACTTGCCGACCTTCTCGCCCATGGCGTCCTGGATCAGCACGGTGTCGCCCGACATCCTGCCCACCACCTCGCCGGTGCTGGTGTACTTGTCGAAGAAGGCGATCTCTTGCCTCAGGATCGTCTTGAGGTACAGGTTCCGTATCCGCGCCGCCTGGCGCTCGCCGGTGATCATCCAGCAGGTCACCTCTGGTCGGACGGAAAACAGCTGAGCAGCCTTAGTCTGCGTGCGTGTGCTCGGTGGCTGACTAGTGGGGGTGTTATGTTACCACAGGATGACAGGAGGTGGACTTACGGACGAAGGAAGCGACGGCGGAGGCGATGGCGAGGTAGACGAAATCGAGAGAGACCATGGACACCCGGTTGACGACGTCGTGGATGCTGAGCGCGCCGCCGAAGGCGTCGATGAGGTTGCCGAAGAGCACGGTCATGAAGGGCATCGCGGCGCCGTTGGCCACGGCCCCGAGCGCGCCCAGGAGCATGAGCGCCACGTCGGTGGAGTCCGCGAACTCGAACAGCTTGTGGAACGGCACTCGCGTCGCCGCCGCCTCCGCCGCGCCGGGGGTTTCCCCCGCCGAACGCCCCTTGGCGCCATTGCCCGAGCTCTGAGCCGAGGGGCCGGACGTGCCTGCCGCCGGCTGCGACGAGGCATTCGCCTCGGCGGGTCTCCAGGAATCCGGCATGGCTGCCGTCGCTGCGTCGAAGATTCGCGCCTCCGCGCTCACGAATCTCTCCCCGGCGCGAGATTGGGCAATGCTGCTAGCTCGGCGCGCCGTGTGCCCTCTGCTCTGCTCGCCCTCGTATGGTTGTTCCTTACCTCCTAGCTCAAGCATACCATGATACCAGCAGCGCCTCATTCACCTGCCAGGGCCCAATAATTGCACACACAATCACATTCAGCAGCAGCGGATTCATCTCAGCGCTTAAGAACAGGGAGTCCAGGGCAACAGCAAATCTGAATCTACAATCTCCCTAGCAACCGATGGGAAATACAGGGCATCCATCTCCCACCCGCGCAAGAAGATAAAAGAAGAGCGCTGCGCTGTGCAGGTGGGAGGTAGAGTTCGGATGCGAACTTGCGAAGAAGTGGTGTGGTATGGATGGTTGGAGAAGGAACAAACCGAGCAGGAAAAAAAAAAGTTGGCAGCTTTCGCACTTGCCGCCGGACGCGGACGCAGAGGCCAGCAGTCCAGCACCCGCACCACCGGGGAAAGAGAAAAGGCAAGCTTGTATAGTGATTAAAGGTGGGAGACCGCTGCGGTGGTTTTGGTATCCATCGCGGGCGAGCAAGCATATAAAAATGTGCTCGCGGAGGCCAAGGCGAAGGCCAGTCACTACTCACCAAGGCAGGCACAGGAATAAGCATCCGTCTCCGTCTCCTCTCTCCTCGTCGCAGTGCTGAGTGCTCCCAGCCCAGCAGGTGGTTGCAAATGCAATGGCTGGCTGGCTGGATGGATGCGGGATATTTATAGATGTCGGGCTTTGCGTTCACAAATCACAGCTGAGCAGATGGCGATCGATTGGGATGAAATCGGATCGCACGAGAGTCAGCCTGTCTTCTTCTATTACCAGAAATTTAATTATAAATATTTAGATTTAAATACTGTCAAAAAATTTCAATGTTTAGAGAAAGATACATATTGTTTATATAAATATTTTTTTTATCCTTTGGAACCGACGGATCACATGAATGTCAGTCTCATTTTTTTTTTCTGACTAAAGCACCCGGTATATTGGGTTGGCTATAGAGAATAGCCACGCTTTTGGAACCTTTTAGTACGAGCGGTGTCTACCTTTGAATGATGTATGATCATCACCAATAACTGACACTACAATTACAGGGCAATCGTGAGTCGAATATATTAATATGATGATTTCGGTGGGTCCTATAAAATAGGGGCGCGGAATTCTAGATGATATTATTTGATAATGTTTGGAGATTAAGGTAGTGTTTGGTTGAGGAGCCAAGTAGAACGGAGCCGTTCCATCCATGATTCTAGGGACGGAGCCGCTCTGTTTTGCGTTTGGTAATCTAGAACGAAGCGGCTCTGTTTTTTGTTTGGTTGCAGAGTGAACGGAACAGAGCGTGACTGTGCGAATGGGCTGGGAACGGAGCGGATCCGTCCGGTTGATTTTTTGGAGCGGGATGGTTCCGAATCTGAGGAGAATATTCCCTAATTAAAGTCATTCCGTTTTAGTTACTTTGTAACCAAACAACAACAAAACTGGGATAGAACGGCTCTGTTCTACTTGGCTCTTCAACCAAACACTACCTAAAATTTGAAAATAAGGAACGAGTCAGGGATACGGCCCATAGGGTTCGGCTGGGGGCACGCGTGGATGGAAGAACAGAGATACGGCTGCCGGTGGTAATTGCATCCTGTACCATGGCACTGTTCTTGGGTTGATGCCACTAGCAGTACATACATAGGCTAAGACCGACTCCAGTATATATCGGATTCGCATTCTCATTTTAGGAAGTACAGTACATGTAGGACCCACACAAAATCCTTCCTATCTATTTCTTTTCTCCAGCGGCTGTTCGTATTCTCGCTCGTATTTGCAACTTCTAGGCGGCGGGATTTGCTGCCTCCCGCCAAGACAAGAAAGCCGACGACCTCCGGGTGACGCAGCAGCTTCTGGGCGGCGAGATTTGCTGCAAGCTCGCTTCCCGCCACGGCGTCTAGAGGATGCGGACCTTGTGCGCCGCCGCTATTCACTCCGGCTTCGAGATCTCGAGGCACGTGCCCATCGAGAGTTGCTTGGTGCTCCAGCTCCAGCCGTTCTGCCACGCGAGGAGCCCCGCTCCACATGCCGGCGCGACTGTCGGACCGGAGAACGACGGCGTTGCGGCGGCGCGAGAGAGGGCGAAGCAGACAGAAGAGAGGCAGAGAGGCGAGGCAGGCGTACTGTGCGACGGTTGTTTGATTTGGATTTAGGGGGAGGAGAGAGAAAGCGCAGAAAAGGGAAGCGTCGCGAGCCGCTCGCAATTTGCGAAGACGAATACGGGCTCCGTTGGAAGGATAAACAGTAGCCATTTTGTACCTATTTTACGTATACGAATCAAAATAGGAACCCTGCTGGGCTCAGCCTAACATAGCCAAACGCGGGTGACTATGGGGTGAAAACGGGTAGGGTATCTGAAACGGGTATCGGATACGGGTACTGATTCGAGACCATTTTTTAGATACGGATACGAGTATTTTTATATTCGGGACGGATACGGGTAATACCTGGATAGTACAGTTTCGGATTCGGGTCGAATACGGAGCGAGCACTACCTGGTAAATACCCGGATATTCGGGTCGGATACGGGTACCCGGAATTCGGGTACCCGTTTTTTCTTTTTCTGCATAATAATATAGTTATAAAATCATAACTTTTACATATGAAATCGGATGAAGATAAAATTTATATGAAAATTTTAGAGCTCAAAGAGATCTATAACTTTTTAGTACAACATATTTTTGTTTAAACATATCTTTAGGCCAAAATTATTGAAATTATGTCTAAATTTATATCAAAATTATAGACTTTATCATTTTCATGTGGGGACTTAAGATTATCTCCATGTGGGAACTTAGAATTATCTTTTTATATACTACTTATTAATATTGATAACTTATTTGTAATTTCCGGTCGACGCTACAATATTTTTATGAATTTAATTGTATTTTGATGATTTTCTACAATAAGAAATTAATAATACACCAAATAGCCTGAAAAATTCATGAATTTTTACGGAAACACAACATATATCCACGTATAGTTCTCAAAAACATTTAGACTATAAAATCCACAAAATGTTGGTGTTTCTTCCATTCCACTCCCACTTATTGCGTGAGTTACACGTGAAATCATTTTATGTATCGAAGTTTCAACATAATTAATATTTCACTTATCATTTTCATGTGACGACTTGAGGTTTTATTTGAATAGAATGTTTATTTGTTTTGGTAAGCTTTTTGCAATTTTAGGTCAAAACTAGTGTATTTATGAATTTTAATTATATTTTGATGATTCTATCTAGAAAGAAATTAATAATGTACAAATAGCCTCAGAAATCTATAAAATTATACGAAGGTACAATATATGACCACATATAGTCATAAAAAATAATGGGACCATAAAATCCACAGGATGTCAACGTTTTATGATAACCAATTAATGCAGTATCCGACAAGTATCCGATATCCGATCAAATAATATCCGTATCCGTCACTTATCCGCCCGGATAAATATCCGGTCCCTGTATCCGTATCCGTCCCGTTTCTAACTATCCGTATCTGATCCCGAATCCGTTTTAAATACATTAGGGTAGTATACAGGATAAGCTACTATCCGTCTGTATCCGCCCGTTTTCACCCCTAGGTGACTGACAGGACAGCTGACGCACGCTGTCGTGAGATCACGTGCCAGTGCTGTGCGGCACATGCCATGGATGGAGCCTAAAATCTCTATATTCCATGTTCATTAGACTAATGGTTTGTGTGTGCGTGGGTGCGCTCCTGCCGGCACACGGTATACTCGTTACAGACTTACAGTACGCTGCTAGACGTTTGCACATGGCGCGCACGCAACAGCCCGGGCTCGGCCGCAGTGTCTGTCTGTCTCGGCTCGCTTGTACTTGTAACGCCAGGCAACAGCCCCAGCCCCAGCCCCAGCCAAGGGTCAACTGGCTCGTCACGACGGCCTGCATGCATGCAGCGTGCTCGAGACATTTTGCGAATTTGCGATGCGTTGCTGGACGCGTTTCCGGAGCCGTGGCGTGTCGGCATGGCCCCAATGGCTAGTGCTGGGGTACCACTACCACCGGTGCGCGGCGCGAAGCACGGGCACATGCGGTGGCGCGGCTGCTCGGCTTGGGTTTGGCTTGGCTTGGTTGTTCGGCCGGGGTTGGGGTTGGCGTTTTGCTTGGTGGTCACGCACCCGTGGACCCGTGTCTGTCTCTGTCTCCCTGCGTTCCTCCATGCACGCCGCGCGGCCGCGGTCCCTTTCCCTTCTTTCCACCAGGCCCAGGGAGGGACGCGCGCCGGTCAAAGCCGGTTTGGGTTCGGGTTCGGGGTAGCCGCCGCATGACATACGGCACGCCACCAGGGACGGTGGTCCGCCGTGCGCGGCGGTGCGGTGCGGTGGCCGGCCGGCCGGCTGCTGCCCGGGAAAAAACAATCGCCCTTTGTCGCCGTGTAGCCAAGGGTATAGGCGGCGAAGGAATGGAAAGAAATAGCCCGCCTGGGCAGGACAGGAGGACGCGCCAGATTTGGGCTTCACGGCGGCGGCGGCTGACGTATCTCAACTGTTGGAATTTAGTGAAAACAATATTTGAGAGAATGAAAGTTGTGTTTTTATTGCAGGATATTTGGTTTATATATATAAAAGAGTACATTTCAAGGGGTGTGTCTCTTGAAAAGAATCTGTCGCTGTTGGAGGTATTCTTCTCCACCGAAGATCCTTAAGAGAAAACACCTTCGGCAAAACAACGTAAAGGCTCGATGAATCTAACATCAGACTCGGTCTAGCTCCTCAAGACGAAGACTATGCAGAAACGACAGTGCAGGATGCCGGAGGTCATAGCTTCGGCTCGGACCAAGCTAAGAAGAGAAAAAGACTAGATAGACTTCATTAGTTTTAATTACTTGTAAACAAAGTGCCTGAGGGCATAAATGTAATTTAAACCGGGCTGCGTCCCGTGCCTATAAATAGATGAACAGTATCCCGTACTGCTCACGCTGGATTGTAGTCACTCTCGCGCTATTCTCGTTCTCCCACCTCTCGGCAAGCCGAAGGTACAAGTACTATGTGAATATTATTGATGTTTATTCATGTTTATGGAATATGAGAAAAAAATGAATCTATGATAATCAACATATATTATCTCTGTTCTTTTGTATCCCTTCACTTTATTATTTACAATTACATTTATATGTCAAAATGATGAAGGTAAGTCCTTCATGACCTTCGTCTGAAGATTATTATATCCGAGAGGGTATAATGCTTCGAAGGACGAAGGTATTTAACTATTAACAATTGTATTGCCTTGTTCTTGATTTATAGCCTTCGAGAACAAGTGACCAACATTGACGCCCACCTCCGGTGAACTCACTTCCACAACTGCGATGATGGCTTCGCAAAGCAACCAAACTGTGACATCTTCGGATATGAAGCTGGTGTTCCCGATCACAGGCGGCTCAAGTTCTGAACTAGCCAACAAGATACAGAAGAAGGAACAACAGAGAAGGGTACAACATGTTGGAGTACAAGGACCCTTCATCAGATCTAAATGGTCTCATATTCCAATCACCTTCTCTCAGGAAGACCTTCAGCTTAAAGATTACCCTCACAACGATGCAATGGTCATCTCGTGTGTCATCAAGGGATTCTTGGTCCATAATGTCTTAGTGGACACAGGCAGTGCAGCGGATATCATCTTTGCGAAGGCTTTCAGGCAAATGCAAGAGCCAGATGATAAGATACATGATGCAACACACTCTCTTTGTGGTTTCGGAGGGAGACAGATAATAGCACTTGGCAAGATAACAATGCCAATCACCTTCGGCTATGTTAACAACACAAGGACAGAACAAGTTATCTTTGATATCATTGATATAGAGTATCCGTACAATGCAATCATTGGTCGAGGCACGCTCAATGCCTTCGAAGCCATACTCCACCCAGCATACCTCTGCATAAAAATACCTTTGGAACAAGGGCCCATTACTGTACATGGGAGTCAAGAAGCTGCAAGGAGAGCCAAAGGAAGTTGGACGAATTCGAAGGCTATCCATAAGATAGATGAAGCCGAAGCTTATCAGCAGTACAAGCATAAAAGAGAAAAGGCTGCTTCTACAGATCAACCAAAGCCTATGCTTTTGTGTGAAGACATAGCTGAGGCAAAAGCACTGCTAGGATCTCAACTATCTGATGAACAAGAAAAGACCTTGCTAAGATTTTTGTTTAACAACAAAGATGTTTTTGCTTGGACAGAAAATGACCTTTGTGGTGTCAATAGGGACATCATTGAACATTTACTCAATGTGGACCCATCTTTCAGACCAAGGAAGCAGAGACTTTGGAAAATGTCTGATGATAAAGTCGAAGGTGCACGAAATGAAGTAAAAAGACTTATAAGTGCCGGCGTTATCAGAGAAGTAACATACCCAGAGTGGCTGGCCAACACCGTCATGGTGAAGAAAGCTAACGGGAAATGGAGGATGTGTATCGATTTTACAGATCTCAACAAGGCATGTCCGAAGGATGAATTCCCATTGCCAAGAATAGATTCCTTAGTGGATGCAGTAGCTACTTCGGAACTCATGAGCCTGTTGGATTGCTACTCAGGCTATCATTAAATCTGGATGAACAAGGATGATGAGCATAAGACAAGCTTCATAACTCCTAGTGGCACCTATTGTTATCTTCGGATGCCTGAGGGGCTAAAAAATGCTAGAGGAAGCTTCAGCAGAATGACTGCCAAAGTTCTTCACTCCCAAATTGGTAGAAATATGCTAACATACGTTGATGACATCATAGTAAAAAGCACAAAACAAGAGAACCATGTTGCTGATTTGCAAGAGACATTTGCTAACTTCAGACAAGCTGGTCTTAAGTTAAATCCAGAAAAATGTGTCTTTGGAGTGAAGAAGGGCAAGTTTCTTGGTTGCCTGGTATCGACAAAAGGTATTGCGGCCAATCCAAGCAAAATCGAAGCTATCTTTCAGATGGAACCGCCAAATTCAGAAAAGGGGGCTCAAAGGTTAGCAGGAAGGCTGGCATCACTGAATAGATTCATTTCAAGATCAGCAGAGAGGAATCTGCCTTTTTTGAAATATTAAAATCAGCCGAAGTCTTCCAATGGCTCCAGCCCAACAGAAAGCCTTCGAGGAGTTGAAGCAATACTTGATAGATTTAACAACTCTAACCCCACCTTCATCAGGGACCCCATTGCTTCTATATGTGGCTGCTTTCCGTGCTGCGATCAGTGCGACACTTGTACAAGAGAAACAAGATGGCCAGATAAAAAAGCAAGCACCAGTATACTTTGTCTCCGAAGTACTCAACCCATCAAAGAAGAATTACATAGAATTTGAGAAGGTATTGTATGCTGTATTGATGGCCTCCAGAAAGCTTCAACATTACTTCCAAGCATATCATATAATAGTACCTTCATCACAACCTGAGAGCACCTAGAGGGGGGGGGGTGAATAGGTGATCCTGTAAAAACTTCAAACTTAAGCCACAAAAACTTGTTAAGTGTTAGCACGATTATTGCCAAGTGGCTAAGGTGAAGTCTCAACAAAACACAATACCACAAAAGATCAAGACAGATGTGACACAGTGGTTTATCCCGTGGTTCGGCCAAGACCAACGCTTGCCTACTCCACGTTGTGGCGTCCCAACGGACGAGGGTTGCAATCAACCCCTCTCAAGCGGTCCAAAGACCCACTTGAATACCACGGTGTTTTGTTTTCCTTTCACTATCCCGTTTGCAAGGAATCTCCACAAATTGGAGTCTCTTGCCCTTACAAGTATATGATCACAAAGACGCACAGAGTAAGGGAGGGAAGCAACACACACAAATCCACAGCAAAAGCGCACACACACGGCCAAGAATCGAGCTCACAAGACTATCTCAGAGTTCTCACTTAGAACAGAGCTCGAATCACTTAGAAACACAAACGAATGCGCAGAGACTTAGTGTGGATGATCAAGAATGCTCAAAGGTTGCTTGTGTATCTCCTCCATGCGCCTAGGGGCTCCTTTTATAGCCCCAAGGCAGCTAGGAGCCGTTGAGAGCAAATCCGGAAGGCCATCCTTGCCTTCTGTCTTCGGGGGCACCGGACAGTCCGGTGCACACCGGACAGTGTCCGGTGCCCGATTTGTTTCCTTAACTGGCGCTGCCGACCGTTGCAGCCCGTTGGAGATCTGCGAGCCGTTGGCGCACCGGACAGTCCGGTGCACACCGGACAGTCCGGTGCCGTCTTCCGACCGTTGGCTCGGCCACGTGTCCCGCGCGGATTGCGCGGCCGACCGTTGGCCCTGGCCGACCGTTGGCTCACCGGACAGTCCGGTGCACACCGGACAGTCCGGTGAATTTTAGCCGTACGCCGTCGGCGAATTCCCGAGAGCAGCCAGTTCGAGCCGAGTCAGCCTGGCGCACCGGACACTGTCCGGTGCACACCGGACAGTCCGGTGCTCCAGACCGAGCTGAGACTTGGCTGCACACAGCCAAGTCTTTCTCTCTCCCTTTTCTCTTTTTCTTCTTTCTGTTTCTAACACTTAGACAATTATGTTAGTCCACAAAACCAATGTACTAAGGCTTAGAAACATACCTTTATCTCATGATTTACACCTTGTTCATCCATGTATATAACTTCACAATTAAACACATGTGTTGGCACTCAATCACCAAAATACTTAGAAATGGCCCAAGGGCACATTTCCCTTTCAATCTCCCCCTTTTTGGTGATTTATGCCAACACAACATAAAGCAACTAGAACAAGTGCAAACTTACTTCAAATAAAACTTAAATTTATTTTGAATCAATTTTGGCATATATGGATCATCCTTTGCCACCACTTGGTTTGTTTTCGTAAATCAAACTCAAATCTCTATCTCTAAGTTAAACACACATGTTGAAGCAAAAAGAGAGTCATTCCAAAGAGATTGATCAAAGATTTCAAAAACTCCCCCTTTTTCCCATAGTCAATACTTCTCCCCACAAGAAGCTAACTTTTAACAAGAGAGACAACAAAAGAATTTTGACAAACCAAAAAACTCTATTCTACTATTTTCAAAATCTCTCAAGTGGTAGCTGATCCATTTATTGCTTTGGCTTTTATTTTCTCCCCCTTTGGCATCAAGCACCAAAACGGGATCAATCTTGGCCCTTTAACCCCATTGCCTCACCAAACATCTTCAATTAAGAGCAAATGGCAACAAGAGTTCATGAGATGGACTTGGAATAAGTTACCCCTCATCGGAGTGCAGTGGAAGTCTTTCATGGTCCAAGTCCACCTTTTCCCTTTCAATTCTCCTTTGTGACTAAAACAAGCAAACTCAAACATATGGTTAGTCTCAAAGGGTCAAGTTGTAACACATCTCCCCCTAAATATGTGCATCACTTTGCAACGGACTTGTGAGGTCCAGGGAGTGTTTGTACAACTTGAGCACCATAAAAAGCAACAAAATGCAGAATGAACATGATCAAAGGCATAAATACATGTATGCTACAATTCAATCCAAGTTCCGCGAATCTAAGACATTTAGCTCACTACGCAACCTGCAAAAGGTCTTCTCATCTAAAGGCTTGGTAAAGATATCGGCTAGCTGGTTCTCGGTGCTAACATAAAACACTTCGATATCTCCCTTTTGCTGGTGGTCTCTCAAAAAGTGATGCCGGATGTCTATGTGCTTTGTGCGGCTGTGCTCAACAGGATTTTCCGCTATTTGGATAGCACTCTCATTATCACATAGGAGTGGGACTTTGCTCAGATTGTAGCCAAAGTCCCTGAGGGTTTGCCTCATCCAAAGTAGTTGCGCACAACACTGTCCTGCAGCAACGTACTCGGCCTCAGCGGTGGATAGGGCAACGGATGTTTGTTTCTTAGAGTTCCATGACACCAGGGACCTTCCTAAGAATTGGCACGTCCCTGATGTACTCTTCCTATCGACCTTACATCCAGCATAGTCGGAATCTGAGTACCCAATCAAGTCAAAGTTAGACCCCTTTGGATACCAGATCCCGAAGCAAGGCGTAGCGACTAAATATCTAAGAATTCGCTTCACCGCCACCAAGTGACACTCCTTAGGATCGGATTGAAATCTAGCACACATGCATACGCTAAGCATAATATCCGGTCTACTAGCACATAAATAAAGCAGAGAACCTATCATTGACCGGTATGCTTTTTGATCAACGGACTTACCTCCTTTGTTGAGGTCGGTGTGTCCGTCGGTTCCCATCAGCGTCTTTGCGGGCTTGGCGTCCTTCATCCCAAACCTCTTTAGCAGATCCTGCGTGTACTTCGTTTGGGAGATGAAGGTGCCGTCCTTGAGTTGCTTCACTTGGAACCCAAGGAAGTAGTTCAACTCGCCCATCATCGACATCTCGAATTTCTGCGTCATCACCCTGCTAAACTCTTCACAAGACTTTTGATTAGTAGAACCAAATATTATGTCATCGACATAAATTTGGCACACAAACAAATCACCATCACAAGTCTTAGTGAAAAGAGTTGGATCGGCTTTCCCAACCTTGAAAGCATTAGCAATTAAGAAATCTCTAAGGCATTCATACCATGCTCTTGGGGCTTGTTTAAGTCCATAGAGCGCCTTAGAGAGCTTACACACGTGGTCGGGGTACCGTTCATCCTCGAAGCCAGGGGGTTGCTCTACGTACACCTCCTCCTTTATTGGCCCGTTGAGGAACGCGCTCTTCACATCCATTTGGTACAACCTGAAAGAATGGTGAGCGGCATATGCTAGCAAGATACGAATTGATTCTAGCCTAGCCACAGGAGCAAAAGTCTCCTCAAAGTCCAAACCTGCGACTTGGGCATAACCTTTTGCCACAAGTCGAGCCTTGTTCCTCGTCACCACCCCGTGCTCGTCCTATTTGTTGCGGAAAACCCACTTGGTTCCCACAACATTTTGCTTGGGACGAGGCACCAGCGTCCAAACTTCGTTGCGCTTGAAGTTATTAAGTTCCTCCTGCATGGCCAACACCCAATCTGGATCTAGCAAGGCCTCCTCTACCCTGAAAGGCTCAATAGAGGAGACAAAAGAGTAATGTTCACAAAAATTAACTAGTCGAGACCGAGTAGTAACTCCCTTGCTAATGTCACCCAGAATTTGGTCGACGGGATGATCCCTTTGAATCATCGCTCGAACTTGGGTTGGAGGTGCCGGTTGCGCTTCTTCCTCCATCACATGATCATCTTGTGCTCCCCCTTGATCACACGCCTCCTTTTGATGAACTTGTTCATCATCTTGAGTTGGGGGATGCACCGTTGTTGAGGAAGAAGGTTGATCTCGTTCATCTTGTTCCTGTGGCCGAATGTCTCCAATCGCCATGGTTCGTATAGCGGCCGTTGGAACATCTTCTTCATCTACATCATCACAATCAACAACTTGCTCTCTTGGAGAGCCATTAGTCTCATCAAATACAACGTCGCTAGAGACTTCAACCAAACCCGATGATTTGTTGAAGACCCTATACGCCTTTGTATTTGAATCATAACCTAATAAAAACCCTTCTACAGCTTTGGGAGCAAACTTAGAATTTCTACCCTTCTTCACTAGAATGTAGCACTTGCTCCCAAATACACGAAAGTACGATACATTGGGTTTGTTACCGGTTAGTAGCTCATATGACGTCTTCTTGAGGAGGCGGTGAAGGTAGACCCTGTTGATGGCGTGGCAAGCCGTGTTCACGGCTTCCGACCAAAAGCACTCGGGGGTCTTGAACTCTCCAAGCATCGTCCTCGCCATATCGATTAGCGTCCTGTTCTTCCTCTCTACCACACCATTTTGCTGTGGTGTGTAGGGAGCGGAGAACTCGTGCTTGATCCCTTCCTCCTCAAGAAACTCCTCCACTTGAAGGTTCTTAAACTCGGACCCGTTGTCGCTCCTTATCTTCTTCACCTTGAGCTCAAACTCATTTTGAGCTCTCCTGAGGAAGCGCTTGAGGGTCCCTTGGGTTTCAGACTTATCCTGCAAAAAGAACACCCAAGTGAAGCGGGAAAAGTCATCAACAATAACTAAACCATACTTACTTCCTCCTATGCTTAGATAGGCGACGGGTCCGAAGAGGTCCATATGCAGCAGCTCTAGAGGTCTTGACGTGGTCATCACATTCTTGCTGTGATGTGCTCCTCCAACTTGTTTACCTGCCTGACAAGCTGCACAAGGTCTATCTTTTTCGAAATAAACATTGGTTAGACCTATCACGTGTTCTCCCTTTAGAAGCTTGTGGAGATTCTTCATCCCCACATGTGCTAAGCGGCGATGCCACAGCCAGCCCATGCAAGTCTTAGCCATTAAGCATGCATCTAGACCGGCCTCTTCTTTTGCAAAATCAACTAAATAAAGCTTGCCGTCTAGTACACCCTTAAAAGCTAGTGAACCATCACATCTTCTAAAGACAGACACATCTACATTTGTAAATAAACAATTATATCCCATTTGACATAATTGACTAACAGATAGCAAATTATATCCAAGACTCTCCACTAGGAATACATTTGATATAGAATGCTCATTAGAAATTGCAATTTTACCTAACCCTTTTACCTTGCCTTGATTCCCATCACCGAATATAATTGAATCTTGGGAATCCTTATTCTTAACGTAGGAGGTGAACATCTTCTTCTCCCCCGTCATATGGTTTGTGCATCCGCTGTCGATAATCCAGCTTGAACCCCCGGATGCATAAACCTGCAAGGCAAATTTAGGCTTGGGTCTTAGGTACCCAACTCATGTTGGGTCCTGCAAGGTTAGCACAAATATCTTTAGGGACCCAAATGCAAGATTTATCTCCCTTGCATCTAGCCCCTAATTTCCTAGCAACTACCTTCTTACCCTTTCTACAAATAGCAAAGGGAGTATTGCAAGCATAATAAATGGTAGAAGGTTTGTTTACAACTTTTCTAGGAACATGAGCAAAATTTCTCCTAGACACATGCGCAACATTTCTCCTACTCATATCTCTATCATGCTTATGAGAGGAACTAGAGGCAAACATGGCATGAGAATCATAAACATGTGAATCAAAATCATTATAAGCATTTCTAGCATGTCTCCTAACATGGTATAAGAAAGCATGGTTCTTTTTAGCACTACTAGCCATAGGGGCCTTCCCTTTCTCCTTGACGAAGATGGGAGCCTTATGGCTTGTTAAGTTCTTGGCCTCTCTCTTGAAGCCAAGACCATCCTTAATTGAGGGGTGTCTACCAACCGTGTAGGCATCCCTTGCAAATTTTATCTTATCAACTTCACTTTTGCTAGTCTTAAGTTGAGCATTAAGACTAGCCAATTCATCACTTAGTTTGGAAATTGAAACTAAGTGTTCACTACAGGCATTAACATCAAAATCCTTACACCTAGTGCAAATTGTAACATTTTCTACACAGGAATTTGATTTACTAGCTACTTCTAGTTTAGCACTCAAATCATTATTAACACCTTGTAAAATAGAAATGGTTTCATGACAAGCAGATAGTTCACTAGAAAGCATTTCATTTCTTTTAATTTCTAAAGCATATGATTTTTGCGCCTCTACAAATTTATCATGTTCATCATACAATAAATCCTCTTGCTTTTCTAAAAGCCTATCCTTTTCATTCAAAGCATCAATCAATTCATTGATTTTATCTATCTTAGATCTATCTAAGCCTTTGAACAAGCATGAATAATCTATGTCATCATCATCACTAGACTCACTATCACTAGAAGAAGCATAAGTGGAGTCTTGAGTACTCACCTTCTTCTCCCTTACCATAAGACATGTGAGACGCTCGTTGGGGAAGAGGGAAGACTTGTTGAAGGCAGTAGCAGCGAGTCCTTCATTGTCGGAGTCGGAGGAGGAGCAATCCGAGTCCCACTCCTTTCCTAGATGTGCCTCGCCTTTTGCCTTCTTGTATTGCTTCTTCTTCTCTCTTTTGTTCCCCTTTTCCTGGTCACTTTCATTATCGGGACAGTTAGCAATGAAATGACCAAGCTTACCGCATTTGAAGCATGAGCGCTTCCCCTTGGCTTTGGTCTTGCTTGGTTGTCCCTTGTGACCTTTAAGCACCGTCTTGAATCTTTTGATGATGAGAGCCATCTCTTCATCATTAAGGCCAGCCGCCTCAATCTGTGCCACCTTGCTAGGTAGCGCCTCCTTGCTTCGTGTTGCCTTGAGAGCAAGGGGTTGCGGCTCGTTGATCGGACCATTCAAGGCGTCGTCCACATACCTCGCCTCCTTGATCATCATTCGCCCGCTAACGAATTTCCCAAGAACTTCTTCGGGCGACATCTTGGTGTACCTAGGATTTTCACGTATATTGTTCACCAAGTGAGGATCAAGAACGGTAAATGACCTGAGCATTAGGCGGACGACGTCGTGATCCGTCCATCGTGTGCTTCCGTAGCTCCTTATCTTGTTGATAAGGGTCTTGAGCCGGTTGTATGTTTGCGTCGGCTCCTCGCCCCTTAACATTGCGAACCGTCTAAGCTCGCCCTCCACCAACTCCATCTTGGTGAGTAAGGTGACGTCGTTCCCCTCATGAGAAATCTTGAGGGTGTCCCAGATTTGCTTGGCGTTATCCAAGCCGCTCACCTTATGGTATTCATCCCTGCACAAGGAAGCTAGAAGAACAGTAGTAGCTTGTGCATTCTTATGAATTTGTTCATTAATGAACATGGGACTTTCCGAACTATCAAAGTGCATTCCACTCTCTACAATCTCCCATATACTAGGATGGAGAGAGAATAGGTGACTACGCATTTTGTGGCTCCAAAATCCGTAGTCCTCTCCATCAAAGTGTGGGGGCTTGCCGAGTGGAATGGAGAGCAAATGTGAATGTGAACTTTGCGGAATACGAGAGTAATCAAAAGAAAAGTTCGAATTAACCGGTTTTCTCCTCTCGTAGTCGTTGTGGTCCTCATCCTTTTGGGAAGAAGTAGACTCGTCGCTGTCGTAGTAGACGATCTCCTTGATGCGCCTGGTCTTCTTCTTCTTCCCTTCCTTCCGTCTTTGACCCGAGCCGGAGTCGGTAGGCTTGTCGTCCTTCGGCTCGTTGACGAAGGATTCCTTCTCTTTGTCATTGATCACAATACCCTTCCCCTTAGGATCCATCTCTTCGGGCGGTTAGTCCCTTTGTGAAGAGAACGGCTCCGATACCAATTGAGAGCACCTAGAGGGGGGGGGGGGTGAATAGGTGATCCTGTAAAAACTTCAAACTTAAGCCACAAAAACTTGTTAAGTGTTAGCACGATTATTGCCAAGTGGCTAAGGTGAAGTCTCAACAAAACACAATACCACAAAAGATCAAGACAGATGTGACACAGTGGTTTATCCCGTGGTTCGGCCAAGACCAACGCTTGCCTACTCCACGTTGTGGCATCCCAACGGACGAGGGTTGCAATCAACCCCTCTCAAGCGGTCCAAAGACCCACTTGAATACCACGGTGTTTTGTTTTCCTTTCACTATCCCGTTTGCAAGGAATCTCCACAAATTGGAGTCTCTTGCCCTTACAAGTATATGATCACAAAGACGCACAGAGTAAGGGAGGGAAGCAACACACACAAATCCACAGCAAAAGCGCACACACACGGCCAAGAATCGAGCTCACAAGACTATCTCAGAGTTCTCACTTAGAACAGAGCTCGAATCACTTAGAAACACAAACGAATGCGCAGAGACTTAGTGTGGATGATCAAGAATGCTCAAAGGTTGCTTGTGTATCTCCTCCATGCGCCTAGGGGCTCCTTTTATAGCCCCAAGGCAGCTAGGAGCCGTTGAGAGCAAATCCGGAAGGCCATCCTCGCCTTCTGTCTTCGGGGGCACCAGACAGTCCGGTGCACACCGGACAGTGTCCGGTGCCCGATTTGTTTCCTTAACTGGCGCTGCCGACCGTTGCAGCCCGTTGGAGATCTGCGAGCCGTTGGCGCACCGGACAGTCCGGTGCACACCGGACAGTCCGGTGCCGTCTTCCGACCGTTGGCTCGGCCACGTGTCCCGCACGGATTGCGCGGCCGACCGTTGGCCCTGGCCGACCGTTGGCTCACCGGACAGTCCGGTGCACACCGGACAGTCCGGTGAATTTTAGCCGTACGCCGTCGGCGAATTCCCGAGAGCAGCCAGTTCGAGCCGAGTCAGCCTGGCGCACCGGACACTGTCCGGTGCACACCGGACACTGTCCGGTGCACACCGGACAGTCCGGTGCTCCAGACCGAGCTGAGACTTGGCTGCACACAGCCAAGTCTTTCTCTCTCCCTTTTCTCTTTTTCTTCTTTCTGTTTCTAACACTTAGACAATTATGTTAGTCCACAAAACCAATGTACTAAGGCTTAGAAACATACCTTTATCTCATGATTTGCACCTTGTTCATCCATGTATATAACTTCACAATTAAACACATGTGTTGGCACTCAATCACCAAAATACTTAGAAATGGCCCAAGGGCACATTTCCCTTTCACAACCCCTGAAGGACATAATGAGGAATAGAGAGGCCCCAGGAAGGGTCGGAAAATGGGCCGCAGAACTCAATGAGTTCACCATTGATTATGTACACAGGTCTTCGATTCAATCTCAGGCGTTGGCAGATTTCATTGCCAATTGGACGCCAGGGGCTCAGGATGAAGAAAGAACAAATGATGCCGAAGCTTGGACGGTATTTCGTGATGGGTCCTGGGGAACCTTCGGTGCAAGGGCAGCTGTCATCCTAGTTGCACCATCTAAAGCCAGAACCTATTATGCAGTAAGATAGGATTTCAGCTACACAAATAATATTGTAGAGTACGAAGCCCTCCTCTTGGGGCTTCGGAAACTTAAGGCAATGGGTATAAGAAGGGCGGTTCTCAAGACTGATTCACAAGTTATTTTGGGTCATGTAGACAAAAGTAGCAGGGCAAGAGACCCGAAGCTTGAAAAATATCTAGATGCAGTCCGAAGGATGGAAACCTCTTTTGAAGGTTTCTTTGTAAAGAACATCCCAAGGGGAGAAAATGAGCATGTAGATTTATTAGCCAAATCGGCGGCATAGGGGCTACCGTTACCTTCGGAAGTGTTTTTTGAAACAATAAAAGCACCTTCAGTTGAGCTCATGGAATGAGTGGTACTCACAATTTCACCGGTACATAGTGAAGATTGGAGGACTGAGATTGTATCCTTCCTCTAGGGCAACCAACTTTTGGATGACGAAGTTTATAATAAAAGAATGGAAGCAAGGGCAAGACCATATGTAATAATAGAAGGGGAGTTATATAAGCACGGAGTTTGCTCTCCACTGCTCAAATGTTTATCCAGAACCGAAGGGCAAGAACTAACGAAAGAGATACATGTAGGACTATGTGGGGCCCACATTGGGTCCAGGCCCCTGTTGGTAAAGGTTTTTAGACAAGGTTTCTACTGGCCGAAGGCAACTTCGGATGCAGCAGAGTTAGTGCAAAAATGTGAAAATTGCCAAAGATGTGCCAGAGACCAGAAGCAACCTTCGTCTTTGACTCAACTCATACAACCAACTTGGCCATTGCAATGATGGGGATTGGATCTGTTAGGACCACTCCCACCGGCACAAGACAACTTGAAATATGTTGTGGTGGTGGTGGAATATTTTTCTAAGTGGATTGAAGCAAAGACTTTGGCTACAATAACTTCGGCCACAGTACAAAAATTCTTCTGGCAAAACATTGTTTGTCGCTTCGGCGTGCTGAAGGCTATCACCATTGATAATGGAACTCAGTTTGATGCTGAAACTTTCAAAACCTTTTGTAACCAAATTGGTACAAAAATACACTTTACATCAGTGAGACATCCGGAATCAAATGGATTGGTAGAAAGGGAAAATGGAATTATAATAATAGGAATAATAAAGTCAATCTTCAATTAGCCCAAGGGAAAGTGGCCAGATGAATTAATAAAAGTGGTCTGGAACCACAACACTGCTGTATCAAGGTCAACAGGATTTACTCCATTCAAGCTTCTGTTTGGCGACGAAACAATAACACCGGAAGAAGCAAGAATGGGTTCAATAAGAACTCTAGCTTCGGTAGAGGACGAAGCTGATTGTCAAATAACAAAAGACACCATAGAAGGGATCAGACTATAAGCAATAGAGCACATTAATAAATACCAAGCCGAAACAGTCAAATGGCGTGACAGAAAAGTAATATTGAAAAACATCAAGCCAGGGCATTTGGTGCTTCGAAGGGTGGCCAACTCTGACATAGTGGGGAAGCTTCAGCTTAAGTGGGAAGGCCCTTTTTTGGTGGTATCTTCGTCAAGACCCGGGTCATACAGACTGAAAGACATGGATGGCAACGACATACCCAGGTCTTAGAATGCGGATGAGCTTCGGCGGCATTATGTGTAAACAATGTTATCTTCTTGTTTTTTCCTATGGCACCCTTTTCCTTTCAAGTGGGGAGAAAGGTTTTTAACAGGGCCATAGGTTGTAATTTTTATTGTTTGTTCAGGCCTATGCAATATAAAGGCAAAATTCCCCCATATGTAAAATGTAATATCTAGATTCGCACCTTTGAGTGCAAAAAAGGGACAGGAAGAAGCTCCAAAGTCGTTCCTAAGGGGATGCAGAGCTAAGATGCCACCTAAGTAAAAGGTAAAGAAGCTCCAAAGTCTTTCCTAAGGGGATGCAGAGCTTAGCTCCAAAGTCGTTCCTAAGGGGATGCAGAGCTGAAATGCCACCTAAGTAAAAGGTGAAGAGACTCAAAAGTCATTTCTAAGGGGATGCAAAGTCTGGGTGTGTTTTTGCATACATTTGCATAGCTCATTACATCATTTTTTGCATTCATACAGACATGCATTAGTCATTCGTAGGATCATCATCGTGACATAAAGCACTAACAGGAAAGACAGAAGATGCATGTCTTCGGTGACAAAATGCTTTGTTGAAAACGAAGATGCTTCGTCTCAGATAAAACTTCGTGGCACATGGAGGTATTTCGTCTTTGATAAAAAATTTGCTTCAATGTGAACGAAAAGAAGGGAAGGTGTTTTTCGCCTTCGGCTTAAAAGGTTGCAAGTGTTGGTTTCGTCCATATCAAAGCAATTTACACAGGAGCAAAAAGGTTAAATTATATTACAAGGTATTCACAAATTGGTACAATAATTTGTTCAACTAACAGTTACAATCCTTTGCCAAATAACGCAAAGAGACCCTAAGTTTTCTACAGATAGTTACAAAAGGAAGTCCTAAGAGTCTTCAAATCCTCGGAACAAGCTTCGACTCAACAACCTTCGGCGCCATCATCCTGTAGACAAACGAAGGTATAAGGTAATCGGAAATTTACTAAAGAAAAACCAAGGTAAAAAGACAGGTAAAAGCTTTATACCGATTTGAGCAGTTTTCTAGCTTCATCCCCAGCCAACTCACGCCCGCCCTTAGCCCAAATCTATGTAATGAATCTGTTTCCTATGCTTCGGGCTTCGGCTGGGATATCAACCATATCCGATGTCGAAAGGTTGAAGGTTGGCCTGTTAACTGTCTTGGCACGAGTTCATCCAACCTTCATAAATGCAACAGCTGTGCCTCGAGAAGCTACCAGCGCACAAAAATCTCCGTGCTCGCTTATAACTTTGTCGAGGGCTTCAACTTTGTTTTCAATATGGTTAAAGGCCCCGGGGATGTCTTCGGCCGAAGGGGTAACCTTTTCAGAAGCAGCTCCAACTGAGTTAAATATCCCCTTAAGCCGGTCTATGCACCGGGTGGCAAAGTCTACACACTTGTTCTGAAGGTCCTTAATAGACTTATACAACTTCGTATTCTTTTCAGTTTCGGCTTCGACCCTTGTTTTAAGTTCCTTCATCTCCTGGTCGAAGCACCGTAAACTTTCATCCAAGATTGGTCGAGTTTCGTTTAGTTCCTCACTTAACTTGGCATCGTAGGATCGTGATTCTGCAAGAGAACTTCCGGCTGTTTGCAGCAGGATGCTTTTTTCTTCTAGAGAAGTTTCAAGTTCCTTTATTTTTTTCTCTAAGCCTTTAACTATGACTTCGTGTTTCATGTCCTCACTATCCTGCTGTATTCTCAGCGCTTTGCTTAGCAGCACGCTCTGCCAATAAATTAAAGTTAGAGCACTCAATCTATCACGAAGCTACAAAAATCTAGACGAAGATCTTACCTTGAAATTGGAATAAAATAGGCTACCGACAATGTGTTGCCATTGGTAACCGCTGATGTCGGCTTCTAGCTTCGGAAATCCGACACTCTTAGACAGAGTGCCGATTATCTTCGCCCCGGCGTGGTCACAAATACATCCTAGAATTTCTTCGTCAACCCCACCGAAGAGCAAAGATTTTGGCTGGTAACCGTAAGATATTGCATATTCTTTCAATTCCTCCATGTCTTCCTCGGACAGCTCCTGATCGCCTAGGTGCCGAAGGTCAAAATCCCCTTCGTCCAAAGGAGTTTTATCCATTTCTTTTCCTTTATCTGGCACTGTGGCCATTGTTTCTTGTGGAGCTACATTTGTCTCCGCAGTTACATCTGCAAATATGTCTGACACAAGCCTGTCAATATCTGACATTATCGTTTCGGCTTCATCAGTATCTTTGGCTTCGGCAGCACCTTCAGCTTCAGCTTCGGCATCCGCAGGAATCGCTGTTTTGGCCGCCAAAGCTGAGGGCGACATTGTTCAATTGCCTCCATTATATTTACAATTTGTCGTTTATTTTGTTCTTTAACTCTCTCCTTTATAGCCGAAGGCTGTTCTTTTCTCTGTAAAAATTTTGTCAGTTCTGATCCCAGAGGACTTAGCAGCTTGAAGGGCGAGGATTCAGTCATTACCTTCAGAATTTCGGCTACTTTGGCGACAGAGGGTGTCGGAGGAGCTTCTTCTCCTGTCTCATCTACCTTCGGCTTAGAAGAGGGCGCTGTGTCAAGCTTTCGCTTTTTAGAAATTATCGCCTATGGCTTAGAAGCTGTTTTTGTTTTCTTCAAAACTTTTTCATCTTCCTTCACTAGCCGAGCAGCTTGCCTACTCATGATGCTGACAATCCTTTTCCTTTTTACCCCTTTGGCCCCTTTGTCAAGCCTCTCGTAATCCGGGTATTCGAAGTTTAATGCGTCCATCACCCGATTTAGCCTTCATTTCCATCGGGTGCCGAAGGAAGCAGTCATCAGTTGGTCTTTCTTCTTGGTGTAGTTGCCAAGAATTTTGTTACACATTGTTTCAATCATTTCTAGCCACTCTTTGCATGGCTTTTTGAATTGCTTCTCAAATTTAAATCGATAAGGGAGCCGAACAAGTTCGTACTTTTTGCCCCCCTCCTTTTGCTTAGGCATTCCCCAGCCACTAGATGTCGTAAATGTTCTATTTGTCAAGTACTCTTATACTAGATGTCTAGTGCTGATTTCGGCAGCTACCACTCTGAATTCCACTTCGGCTAGCTCGCATGGGGAGCCAAGCTGCATGTGGCACAAGGGCCTTGTCATCCCGAAGCTTAGTCTCAAAGGACTCATGACCATAGTCATTAGCTTCTCCCTTTTCTTCTCATCCGCTTTTATGTAAAACCATTCGCTTGTTCAACCGGTTGGCCACTTGGTATGATAGCCAATTACCGGGCCTTCGTATCTTTCTGATATGCGAAGTTGTAGCAGCCGAAGTTCTTATGGAGACCATCCGCTCTGGCCTTCGTTTGATAGTGCAGCTCGTGCACCCGGTAGAAAGCTTCGGCATTAGGACTCATACCCTGATTTTAGAGAGCCCATATGTAGACACTAAGTCTAATGATTGCATTGGGTGTCAACTGGTGAAAGTGTATCTCAAAATTCTTTAAAACTTCTCCAATCATCTCAAGTAGAGGGAGCAGAAGCCTTGCCCTAAAGAAGCTCTTAAAAACAACGACTTCATCCCCCCTTGCCTGCGAAACCACCTCCTCCCTGGCAAACCGAACAAGCTTGCTCTCGGCCTCCCCAAAGTAGCCCAATTTTTTCATCATAGTCATGTCGTCTTCCATCACAATAGATTTACCAAATTCAATGTGGCAAGGTTTCATTGGGCTTAGAATAGTGTTGTCTTCGTCATCTTCTCACTTCCTGCTTCAGCAATGATTTGTTCAGCTTCAGCAGTGAAGGTACCTTCGGCAATAGCCTCCTCTAGCACAACAAGACCCGATTGCCTCATCACTTCTGATATTGGTGCTATTTTGGTCGCTTCAGCCTCGTCCCCATCACGAGGCACCCTAGTAGTGGATCGTACTCTGGCCATTTTAGTGTTCACGCCTTTTAAGACGAAGCTGATCTCAAGTGACGAAGCGCTTGTTTGAAAATGCAACACAGAAAGCTTCAGCTATGGTTAAAATTTTTAACAGCACAACAGTGCGATGGAAATGAATGTTGTGGTAACTCCTCACCAACCTGTCTGTTTATATAGTGCTGCAGGGGAAGAAGGCAAACCGCCATACCGCCCGCACTGGCTCAATGGTGGACCGTCCGACATCTGGAGTATTTTAATCATTTCCTGGCAGCGAGCTTAGGAAAGGTGTTTTTCGGACCTTCAACATTCCGAAGCCTTCGTGTATTTCGCGGATTGAGCTCATTACGAAAAAACGATCTAGTACCGCGAAGGGGCTACTGTTGGGGGTCTTCTTCTCCATCGAAGGTCCTCAAGAGAAAACACCTTTGGCAAAACAACACAAAGGCTCGATGAAGCTAACATCAGACTCAGTCTAGCTCCTCAAGACGAAGATTATGCAGAAACGACAGTGCAGGATGCCGGAGGTCATAGCCTCGGCTCAGACCAAGCTAAGAAGGGAAAAAGATTAGATAGACCTCATTAGTTTTAATTACTTGTAAACAAAGTGTCTGAGGGCATGAATGTAATTTAAACCGGGCCACGTCTCATGCCTATAAATAGATGAACAGTACCCCCCGTACTGTTCACGCTGGATTGTAATCACTCTCGCGCCATTCTCGTTCTCCCACCTCTCGGCAAGCCGAAGGTACAAGTACTATATGAATATTATTGATGTTTATTCATGTTGGTGGAATATGAGAAAAATGAATCTATGATATACAACAATTATTATCTCTGTTCTTTTGTATCCCTTCACTTTATTATTTACATTTACATTTATATGTCAAATGATGAAGGTAAGTCCTTCATGACCTTTGTCTGAAGATCATTATATCCGAGAGAGCAAAATGCTTTGAAGGATGAATGTCTTTAACTATTAACAATTGTGTTGCCTTGTTCTTGATTTATAGCCTTCGAGAGCAAGTGACCAACAGTTGCATTCCTTGGATTGATCACAAATACAATATTTTGTAACACTCCCCTTGATCAATCCAACTTTATTTTTATCATCTGTCAGCTGTTATTCCAAATCATATCTCCTCAAAAAATCATGTGGGAAAAATAAGGAGTATACAATGCTTTTGGATCATGAGTAAAACTCACACTAATCTCCAAAAGAAAAATATGCCTGCAATCATCATTCCTAAAAACCCCGTGGGAAAAAATCAATGATGAAGCATATAGCTTAGTTGATTCATTTGAACCATGGTATGACATTGTTCTCCCATGAACCTTTAGCCCAAAGAACAATAATATGTCTAAAGTCATCATCTCAAAACCCCATGTGGGGAAAATAAATGATGAGACATAAATTCAGGCCAATATTTCTCCAAGATAATCTTGTTAGAAAATCTGAGAAATCAACATATCAGCAGAGTCTCCTTAAAAACCCAGTGGAAAAAATAAGGAGAGTAGTCATACTCTATTGTTAATCCATTTGAACTCTAGGGAGATAAACTCATAACCTAGTTCAAATATAACAATAGCTATGTCAGATGTATCATCCTCAAAAACCCCATGGGAAAAAGAATAGATGATATGGCATAGGCCTTGCGTTGATGTTGCCTCACTAAAAAACTTTGAATGAGAAACCCAAACAGTGGAAAACTAATGCAAAGAAAAGAGTACAACATGATGTAGAAACAAGTTATTCCGATCAAAAGGGAAAACTCCCCTTGACCTTTGCAAATCACTAAGTCATCACATACATGCTCTCGAACATATTTAAAAATGTGAAGTAAGGTAGAGACTTAGTTCGTAACTTGTTTTTCATCTAAACAACACAAAGTATTATTATCTTCATAGATAATAAGGTCAGTGATATAAAAACATGACCACCACATACCCTCATTATGTAGTATATCATTCTGTCCGTGATGTTTTTGGGTTAGCATATATAGGTATTCATCTCAAAAGATGTAGACCTCATAATGATAGGCATTTCAAATGTGGTCTAAAGCACGGTCTCTAGGCTACTAATCTCTATAAACAATTTAGCGCACCCAGTGCTTAAGACTCCATCACCCTATGTTTTTCCCAAAAATGCAACCTTATTTTGCATGAGGATTGTTGGTCACTTGTTCTCAAACGCTGCAGATCAAGAATAAGGCAACACAATTGTTAATGGTTAAAGACCTTCGTCCTTCGAAGCATTATTTCCTCTTGGATATAATGATCTTCAGACGAAGGTCGAGAAGGACATACCTTCATCATTTAGCATAGGAATATGAATAACTAAACAGATAGTATATAAAGGAATAAAGACCATAATTATATATCAATAACCCATTCTATGAATATGAATTAATATAAATAATATTCATATTACATTAATACCTTTGACTTGGCAGAAGAAATAGGATGCGAGAATGACGCGAGAGCGATTACAATCTAGTGTGAACAGTACAGGGGTACTGTTCACCTATTTATAGGCACGGGACGCAGCCTAGGTAAAATTACAATCATGCCCTCAGTCACTTGTTTACAAGTAATCGAGACTAATAAGGTCTATCTAGTCTATTTTCCTTCTTTGCTTGGTCTGAGCCGAAGCTATTGACCTTCGGCATCCTGCATTGTCATTTTTGCACAGAGTCTTCGTCTTGAGGAACTAAACTGAACCTGATTGTAACTTCGATGAGTATTTGTATCATTTTGCCGAAGGTGTTTTCTCTTGAGGACCTTTGGTGGAGAAGAAGACTCCCAACAGTAGCCCCTTCGCGGTGCTAGATCGTTTTTCCATAACGAGCTCGATCCATGAAAAACACAAAGGCTTCGGAATGCCGAAGGTCCGAAAAACACCTTCTCTGAGCTCGTTGCCGGGAAACGATTAAAATATTCCGGACGTCGGACGGTCCATCGCTCAGCCAATGTAGGCGGTATGGCGGTTCGCCTTCTTCCCGTGTAGCACTATATAAACAGACGGGTTGGTGAGGAGTTACCACAACATTCATTGCCATCGCACTGTTATGCTGTTAAAAATTTTAACCATAGCCGAAGCCTTTTGCATTGCGTTCTCAGACAAACACTTCGTCACTTGAGATCAGCTTCGTCTTAAAGAGCCTGAATACTAAAATCGCCAGAGTAAGAACCACTGCTAGGGTGTCTCGTGAGGGAGACGAGACCGAAGCGACCAGAACAGCTCCAATATCAGAAGTGATGAGGCGATCGGGTCTTATTGTGTTAGAGGAGGCTATTGCCGAAGGTACCTCCAATGCCGAAGCTGAACAGATTGTGGCTGAAGGAGGAAGTGAGAACAGAAGTGAGGAGGACAACAATATTCTGAGCCCAATGAAACCTAGCCACATTGAATTTGGGAAATCTACTGTGACGGCAGACGACATGGTTATGATGAAAAAACTGGGCTATTTTGGGGAAGCCGAGAGCAAGCTTGTCCGTTTTGCTGGGGAGGAGGTGGTTCCACAGCCAAGGGAGGATGAAGTCATTGTTTTTAAGAGTTTCTTCAGGGCAGGGCTTCGGTTCCCTCTACACGAGATGGTAGGAGAAGTTCTTTAGAATTTTGAGATATACCTTCATCAGTTAACACCAAATGCAATCGTTAGACTTAGTGTCTGCATATGGGCTCTCCGAAGTCAGGGTATGAGTGCTAATGCCGAAGCTTTCTGCCGGGTGCACGAGCTGCACTACCAGACAAAGGCCAGAGCGAATGGTCTTCATAAGAACTTTGGCTGCTACAACTTTGCATATCAAAAAGATACGAAGGCGCTGGTAATTGGCTATCGCACCAAATGGTTGACCGATTGGACAAGCGAATGGTTTTATGTAAAGGCAGACGAGAAGAAAAGGGAGAAGCTAATGACTATGGTCATGAGTCCAATGAAATTAAGCTTCGGGATGACAAGGCCCTTGTGCCACATGCAGCTTGGCTCCCCATGCCAGCTAGCCGAAGTAGAATTCAGGGTGGTAGCTACCGAAATCAGCACTAGAGATCTAGTACAAGAGTACTTGGTAAATAGAACATTTCCGACATCTAGTGGCTGGGGAATGCCTAAGAAAAAGGAAGGGGGCAAAAAGTATGAACTTGTTTGGCTCCCTTACCGATTCAAATTTGAGAAGCAATTCAAGAAGCCATGCAAAGGGTGGCTAGAAATGATCGAAACCATGTGTAACGAATTTCTTGGCAACTACACCAGGAAGGAAGACTAATTAATGACTGCTGCTTTCGGCACCCGGCTGAAACGAAGGCTGAATTGGGTGATGGCCGCATTAAACTTTGAATACCTGAATTACGAGAGGCTTGACAAAGGGGTCGAAGGGGTGAAAAGAAAGAGGACTGTCAGCATCCTGAATAGGCAAGCTGCTCGGCTAGTAAAGGAAGATGAATTTTTTTTTGAAGAAAACAAAAACAGTTCTAGAGCCGAAGGCAACAATCTCTAAAAAACAAAAGCTTGACATAGTGCCCTCTGCTGAGCCGAAGATAGTTGAGACAGAAAAAGAAGCTCCTTCGACGCCCTCTGCCGCCGAAATAGCCGAAATTCTGAAGGTAATGACTGAATCCCCGCCCTTCAAGCTGCTAAGTCCTCTGGGAACATAACTGACGAATTTTTTTCAGAGGAAGGAACAACCTTCGGCTACAAAGGAGAAAGTTAGAGACCCGAAGAAACAACAAATTGTAAATGTGATGCAAGCAATTAAACAAACACCGCCCTCAGCTTCGGCGGTTAAAACAGCAATTCCTGCAGGTGCCGAAGCTAAAGCCGAAGGTACTGCCGAAACCAAAGATGCTGGCGAAGCCGAAGAAACCATAATGTTAGAAATTGATAGGCTTGTGTCATATATATTTGTAGATGTGACCGCGAAGATAAATGTAGCTGCAGAAGAAACCATGGCCATAGTGCCAGATAAAGGAAAAGAAATTGATAATACTCCTTCAGACGAGATGAATTTTGATCTTCGGCACCTGGGTGGTCAGGAGCTGTCTGAGGAAGACAAGGAGGAGTTGAAAGAGTATGCAATATATTGCGGTTACCAGCCGAGATCTTTGCTCTTCGGCGGGGTTAATGAAGAAATTTTAGGATGTATTCGCGACCGCGCCGTGGCAAAGATAATCGACACTCTGTGAGTGTCGGATTCCCAAAGCTAGAGGTCGACATCAGTGGTTATCGATGGAAACACATTGTCAGTAGCCTATTTTACTCCAATTTCAAGGTGAGATCTTTGTCTAAATTTCGGTTACCTTCATGATAGATTGAATGTTCTAACTTTAATTTGTTTTGCAGAGCATGTTGCTAAGAAAAGCATTAAGAATGCAGCAGGATACTGAGGACAGAAAAAACGAAGTTATAATTAATGGCTTAGAGGATAAATAAAAGAACTTGAAGCCTCTCTGAAGGAAAAAGACATCTTGTTGCAAACAGCTGAAGGTTCTCTTGCGGAATCACGATCCCAAAATACTAATCTAAGCAATGAACTGAGCGAAACTCGAACAATTTTGGATGAAAATTTTTGGTGCTTCGACCAAGAGACGAAAGAACTTAAAACAAGGGTCGAAGCCGAAGCTGAAAAGAATACAAGGCTGCATGAGTCTATTAAGAATCTTCGGAACATGTATGTAGACTTTGCCACCCAGTGTGCGGACCGGCTTAAGGGGATATTCAACTCGGTTGGAGCTGCCTCTGAAAAGGTTACCCCCTCGGTCGAAGACATCCCTAGGGCCTTCAACCATATTGAAAATGAAGTTGACGCCCTCAACGAAGTTATAAGTGGGCACATAGATTTTTGTGCCTGGTAGCTTCTCGAGGCACAACTGCTGCATTTATGAAGGCTGGATGTACTCACGCTAAGACGGTTAACAAGCCAACTTTTAATCTTTTGACGTCAGATATAGTTGATATCCCAGCCGAAGCCCGAAGCATAGGAAACAAATTCATTACATAGATTTGGGCTAAGGGCAATCGTGACTTGGCTGGAGATGAATCTAGAAAACTGCTCAATATATTATGAAACTTTTACCTGTCTTTTTACCTTGGTTTTCCTTTATTAAATTTCTGATTCCCTTATACCTTTATCTGTTTGCTGGAAGGTGGCGCTGAAGGTTGTTGAGCCGAAGCTTGTTCCGAAGGCCTGAAGACCCTTAGAACTTTCTTTTGTGACTATGTGTAGAAAACTTAGGGTCTCTTTGCGTTATTTGGCAAAGAACTGTAATTGTTAGTAGAACAAAATATTGTACTAATTTGTGAATACTTTGTAATATAATTTTACCTTTCAGCTCCTATATAACTTGCTTTGATATGGACAAAACTAACACTTCCAATCTTCTAAGTCGAAGGCGAAAAACACTTTCCATTCTTTTCGTTCATATCGAAGCTTTTTTTTATCAAAGACGAAATGCCTCCATATGCCACGAAGTTTTATCTGAGGCGAAGCATCTTCGTTTTTAACGAAGCATTTTGCCACCGAAGACAGGCATTTTCTGTCTTCCTTGTTAATGCTTTATGTCATGCTGATGATGATCCTACAAATGACTAATGAATGTCTGTATGAATGCAAAAAAATGATGTAATGAACTATGCAAATGTATGCGAAAAACACACCCGGCCTCTGCATCCCCTTAGGAACGGCTTTTAAGTCTCTTCACCTTTTACTTAGGTGGTATTTCAGCTCTGCATCCCCTTAGGAATGACTTTGGAGCTAAGCTCTACATTCCCTTAGGAACGACTTTGGAGCTTCTTCAACTTTTACTTAGGTGGTATTTCAGCTCTGCATCCCCTTAGAAACGACTTTGGAGCTAAGCTCTGTATTCCCTTAGGAACGACTTTGGAGCTTCTTCACCTTTTACTTAGGTGGCATTTAAGCTCTGCATCCCCTTAGGAATGACTTTAGAGATTTTTCACCTTTTACTTAGGTGGTATCTTGGCTCTGCATACCCTTAGGAACGACTTTTGAGCTTCGAAACTTACTCTGCTCCCTTAGGAATGAGTTTGTAGCTTTTCCACCTCTTAGGTGACATTTTAGCTCTGCATCCCCTTAGGGACGACTTTTGAGCTTCTCCCTGTTCTTTTTGCACTCGATTGTGCGGATCGTGATGTTACATTTTACATATGGGGGATTTTGGCCCTTGTATTACGTAGGCCTAAATAGAAAATGAAAATTACAACCTATGGCCCTGTTAAAAACCTTTCTCCCCTCTTGAAAGGAAAAGGGTGCCATAAGAAAAAAAATGAGAAAATTACATTGTTTGCACATAATATCTTCGAAGCTCATTTGCATTCCAAGATCTTGGAATGTCGTTTCCGTCCATGTCTTTCAATCTGTAAGAGCCAGGTCTTGACGAAGATACAATCAGAAAGGGTCCTTCCCACTTAAGCTGAAGCTTCCCCACTGTATCAGGATTAGCCACCCTTCGAAGTACCAAATGACCTGGCTTGATATTTTCAATCTTACTTTCCTGTCACGCCATTTGACTATTTCGGCTTGGTATTTATTAATGTGCTCTATGGCTTGAAGTCTGATCCCTTCTATGGTATCCTTTGTTATTTGGTAATCACCTTCGTCCTCTATCGAAGCTAAAGTTCTTATTGAACCCGTTCTTGCCTCTTCTGGTGTAATTACTTCGTCACCGAACAGAAGCTTGAATGGAGTAAATCCTGTCGACCTTGATACAGCAGTGTTGTGATTCCAGACCACTTTTATTAATTCATCTAGCCATTTTCCTTTGGGTTGATTGAAGATTGACTTTATTATTCCTGTTATTATAATTCCGTCCTTTCTACCAATCCATTTGACTCTGGATGCCTCACTGATGCAAAGTGTATTTTTGTACCAATTTGGTTACAAAAGGTTTTGAAAGTTTCGGCATCAAACTGAGTTCCATTATCAACGGTGATAGCCTTCGGCACGCCGAAGCGACAAACAATGTTTTGCTAGAAGAATTTTTGTACTGTGGCCGAAGTTATTGTAGCCAAAGGCTTTGCTTCAATCCACTTAGAAAAATATTCCACCGCCACCACAACACATTTCAAGTTGCCTTGTGCCGGTGGGAGTGGTCCTAACAGATCCAATCCCCATCTTTGCAATGGCCAAGTTGGTTGTATTAGTTGAGTCAAAGACGAAGGTTGCTTCTGGTCTCTGGCGCATCTTTGGCAATTTTTGCATTTTTTGCACTAACTCTGCTGCATCCGAAGCTGCCTTTGGCCAGTAGAAACCTTGTCTGAAAACCTTTCTCAGCAGAGGCCTAGATCCAATGTGGGCCCCACATAGTCCTGCATGTATCTCCTTCATTAGTTCTTGTACTTCGGTTCTGGATAAACATTTGAGCAGTGGAGAGCAAACCCCGTGTTTGTATAACTCCCCTTCTATTATTACATATGGTCTTGTCCTTGCTTCCATTCTTTTATTATAAACTTTGTCATCCGAGAGTTGGTTGCCCAGGAGGAAGGATACAATCTCAGTCCTCCAATCTTCACTATGTACCGGTGAAATTGTGAGCACTGCTCTTTCCATGAGCTCAACTGAAGGTGCTTTTATTATTTCAAAAAACACTTCCAAAGGTAATGGGAGCCCCTGTGCCGCCGATTTGGCCAATAAATCTGCATGTTTATTTTCTCACCTTGGGATGTTCTTTACATAGAAACCTTCAAAAGAGGCTTCCAACCTTCGGACTGTATCTAGATATTTTTCAAGCTTCGGGTCTCCTGCCCTACTACTTTTGTCCACATGACCCGATATAACTTGTGAATCAGTCTTGAGAACCACTCTTCTTATACCCATTGCCTTAAGTTTCCGAAGCCCCAAGAGGAGGGCTTCGTGCTCTGCAATATTATTTGTGCAGCTGAAGTCCAATCTTACTGCATAACAGGTTCTGACTTTGGATGGTGCAACTAGGACGGCAGCTACCCCTGCACCGAAGGTCCCCAAGACCCATCACAAAATACCGTCCAAGCTTCGGCATCATTTGTTCTTTCTTCATCCTAAGCCCCTGGCGTACAATCGGCAATGAAGTCTGCTAACGCCTGAGATTGAATCGAAGACCTGTGTACATAATAAATGTTGAATTCATTGAGTTCTGCGGTCCATTTTCCAACCCTTCCTATAACTTCTCTATTCCTCATTATGTTCTTCAGGGGTTGTGATGAAGGCACTGTTATGTGATATGCTTGGAAGTAGTGTCGAAGCTTTTTGGAGGCCATCAATACAGCATGCAGTACCTTCTCCAATTCTGTGTAATTCTTCTTTGATGGGCTGAGTATTTCAGAGACGAAGTATATCGGTGCTTGCTTTTTTATCTGGCCATCTTGTTTCTCTTGTACAAGTGCCGCACTGACCGCAGCATGGGAAGCAGCCACATATAGAAGCAATGGGGTCCTGATGAAGGTGGGGTTAGAGTTGTTAGATCTATCAAGTATTGCTTCAGCTCCTCGACTTTCTACTAGGCTGGACCCCATTGGAAGACTTCGACTGATTTCAATATTTCGAAGAAAGGCAGATTCCTCTTTGCTGATCTTGAAATGAATCTGTTCAGCGATGCCAACCTTCTTGGTAACCTTTGAGCCCCCTTTTTTGATATTGGTCATTCGAAGGATAGCTTCAATTTTTCTTGGATTGGCCTTAATACCTTTTGTCGATACCAGGCAACCACTGCTAAAAAATCACCTTCTTGCAATGGGCAAAAATCGTTGCGATAGGCACCAATTGCGATAGAACAACTGTCGTTGCCTGCTGTTGCAGAAAACAGAGTGGCAATAGGCTATAGCAACAATTTTACGTTCTATTGCAATTACTACATCCTTTGCAACGTATTCAAGTGTTGCAATAGTTCATTATTACAATGGACTATTCTATTGCAATAAGTTATATTGCGACATTTACGATAGTTGCCAAAAACTCTATTGCCACAACGTATTTCATGGTAATAAGTGTTAATGACACGTTTAAATCTGTTGCAAATGGCTTTGTTACCACAAGATGCTTCGTGGCAATAAAACACTAGTGCCACACAAGTGACTCGTGGCAATAAGATGTATTGCCATGCAAATAATTTCGTTGCATTTGATCATTTTGCAACATAATGTGTCTCGTGGCTATATGACCTTTTTGCTATAAAAATTATCTGTGGTAAGAACCGTTATAACAACAATAAAAAATCTCGTAACTAATGATGTTGCAACAAGGAGAAAAGGTTGCGACTACTGAAGTCCCAACGAAATAGATCCATGGTAATTACATCTTATTGCAACAAAAAAATCATTGCAACTGAACCATACAACAACCAATAAAACCGTTGCATTTACATATATTTAAACCCACAATTTATATGACAATGCATTTTGCATTTCTATTGGGTATAAAATGTTATGCAAAAGAATTATATTTTACATCTGTAACGTCAGAACCAAAATTGACAACCATAATATTTGTCTCTTGTCTCATATATTAACTATATCCATACCATAAGTTGTAACAAATAGGTTGCACCAAATAAATAGTGGCCAAATACAAATTAATTTGATAACAACATCATCATACTAGTTTGGATTGTGATAACATAGATAATAAACTACTCAGGACTAGCAAATTATTGGAAGTTTTTTTGCCATCGTGTACCCCTCCATCCCCTCCATTGATGCAAGCGATGGTTAGCTAGGCTGACGATGATATCACGACAACAAGGAACCTGTTGGAAGTGTTCAAAACAATAATTAGTAAAGCTACAATAACTTGGTTAATCATTAGTGGAAGACTACAACTGTAGTGCCTACAACTACAGTAACTTGGTTAATCATGTAGTTGCTCTCTAAGTAGATTTCAAATGCTTTGTAAGAACTAAACCTTTTATATAGCACAACTCCTAGCAAGAAGCATCAGCAGCAACCATCAGCAAGAAGCAAGCAGCAAGCAGCAACACGCAGCATGCAACAAGCAGCAGCAACAACACGCAGCAGCACGCAGCTAGCAGCGGCAAGCAACAAACAGCAGCACGCAGCAAACAGGAAGCATGCAGCAGCAAGCGTTCTACTCTATCTCTACCAGATAAGGCAGCTGCAGCACCAGCCTAACAAGAGCGAAAACAAGCTACCGAATAAGCATGCTACACAGAGCCACAGACATGTGTACTGCTCCTATGGTTAACTAAAATCTGTTTAGGCTACTAAAATCCATTGCATGCACAACTACAAAAGAAATAAAAATAGATTGTGGACATACCTTAAACACACTTTGATAGAGCTTCTTAAGTTGATCTACCTTGCTTCTCGCTTGCACTTGCGGATTGTACCTATAATCATATTCAGGATTATAAAAACAAAACTAGCAAAAGAATGTTGTAAAACAGTTTATATGATCATAATGCAAGAACATTTGCATTCCATACACATTCGCTTCTTTTGTTGCCCCTTGCTTGCACACGTCTTGTCACAGCATTCCTTAGAGTGTAAGAGCTAATATAGTTTGCTGGCATATTGTCTTTCTTATTGTTTGTGTCTGGTGTACGAACGTTGTTTGCACTACTTGGTGTAGGTGCAGGAGGATCAGCTAGGATGAGTTCAGGAGGTTTAGTAGGGACAACGGAAGAAGGATCGATTGAAGTGGTGCTTTCACGGTTGCTCTACATTAAACAATTGATCAAACAATTTATGTTGCAAAAGTTTCTAATAGCAATGGTGGTAAAAATACAAATATCAAATTTTATACCTGTTGTGCTACAGCAGCAAGGGCAGCAACCATTTCTTGCCTCATTTCTTCTCTAAGCACTTGTCTTTTTCTTTCTTCTTCTTCTTGCAGTGCTTGCATTTTTTCCTGTAGTATTCTTTCTCTTTCTGCAACCTCACACGCAAGTTTTTCATTTAACAACTAGACCTGACTTTCGAGTTCAATGTTCTTTTGGTTGGTTTCAACCGTGGCACGAGCTTGTTTGAGGAACTTTGATTCCATCACTTGACTTCTTGTTGGATGGTGACTAGGTCAGATCAAACTACTCCATTTTCTAAATAATTAGAAATGTGTATAGGTTTATATATCCGTACTCATCATATAAATGAAGCAAATTTGATAAACACTACTAGTGTAGATAAATGATGCCTCAACATCTAAATTTGAGATCTAAAGTCTTCAAACAAGTAGGGATCTAAAGCTATATCTAAACTTTAGGTAATAACTATACATAATGCAACTTTTGCAACAAAAGTCAGGATTATCGCAACACACAAAAAAGTGGCAACAAAGGTGCATATACTGCAACCACCTTTAAAGTTTGTGACAATAACTAACACATAATGCTACCACTTTACTGATGTTGTAATATCCAGTGAGCCACTAGGGACATTTTGCAACAACTGTTCTAGTGATAGCAATAACATCTTTCTCTTGCAACGAAAGTCATGATTATTGCAACGCACAAATAAAGTGGCAAAAAGAAGCATATATTGCAACCACTTTTAAAGGTTGTGGCAATAATTAACACGTAATGCTACAACTTTACTGATGTTGTAATATTTGGTGAGCCACTAGGGACATTTTGCAACAACTATTCTAGTGGTAGCAATAACATCTTTCTTTTGCTACGAAAGTCATGATTATTGCAACGCACAAGTAAAGTGGCAAAAAAGGTGCATAAATTGCAACCACTTTTAAAGGCTATGGCAATAACTAACACCTAATGCTACAACTTTATTGTTGTTGCAATATCCAGTGTGACATTAGAGTAATTTTGCAACAACTGTTCTAGTGGTTGCAATAACACCTTTCTCTTGCAACGAAAGTCATGGTTATCGCAATGTACCAAAAAAGTGGCAAAACGGTCCATATATTGCAACCACTTTTAAAGGTTGTGGCAATAAATAACATCTAATGCAACAAAAATATTGTTGTTGCAATATCTGTCGTGGCATTAGGGTGATTTTGCAACAACTGTTCTAGTGGTCGCAATAACACCTTTTCCTTGCAACGAAAGTCATGGTTATCGCAATGCACAAAAAAGTGGCAAAATGGTCCATATATTGCAACCACTTTTAAAGGTCGTGGCAATAAATAACATCTAATGCAACAAAAATATTGTTGTTGCAATATCTGTCGTGGCATTAGGGTGATTTTTTAGTAGTGAACCAAGAAACTTGCCCTTCTTCACTCCAAAGGCATATTTTTCTGGATTTAACTTAAGACCAGCTTGTCTGAAATTAGCAAATGTCTCTTGCAAATCAGCAACATGGTTCTCTTGTTTTGTACTTTTTACTATGATATCATCAACATATGTTAGCACATTTCTACCAATTTGGAAGTGAAGAACTTTGGCAGTCATTCTGCTGAAACTTCCTCCAGCATTTTTGAGCCCCTCAGGCATCCGGAGATAACAATAGGTGCCACTGGGAGTTATGAAACTTGTTTTTGGCTCATCATCCTTTTTCATCTATATTTGATGATAGCCTGAGTAGCAATCCAATAAGCTCATGAGTTCCTAAGTAGCTGCTGCATCCACTAGGGAATCTATTCTTGGTAGTGAGAATTTATCCTTCGGACATGCCTTGTTGAGATATGTAAAATCAATACACATTCTCCATTTTCCGTTAGCTTTCTTCACCATGACGGTGTTGACCAGCCACTCTGGGTATGTTACTTCTCTGGACACTTAGAAGTATTTTTACTTCATTTCGTGCAGCTTCGACTTTATCATCAGACATTTTCCGAAGTCTCTCCTTCCTTGGTCTGAAAGACGGGTCCACATTGAGTGAGTGTTCAATGATGTCCCTATTGACACCACAAAAGTCATTGGCTGTCCAAGCAAAAACATCTTTGTTGTTAAACAAAAATCTTAGCAAGGTCTTTTCTTGTTCATCAGACAATTGAGATCCCAGCAGCACTTTTTGCTCGGCTATGGGTGTGTTTGGTCTGACTTTTGGCTTTGGCTTTTACCTCCCTAAAAGCCAAAAGTCAACCAAAGGGCTGGATCCAGGAAGCAGCTTTTCCTAAAAGTCGACTTTCTCGTAGTGCAAATCTGAAAGCACATCTGGACCTGCTTTTAGTGGCTTTTCGGATGGAACTGTGAAAACATATATCGAAGAATTTTTAACGACTTTTAGTGGTTTTCACCAAACGGTTTTTAACTTTTTAACAGTTTACAGCCTACAGCAGCTTTTTCCACAGCTCACAACCCACAACAACTTTTTTCACAGCCACAGCCCAACCAAACAGACCCTATGTCTTCACACAAAAGCATAGGCTTTGGTTGATCTGCCAAAGCAGCCTTTTCTCTTTTATGCTTGTACTGCTGATAAGCTTCGACTTAATCTATCTTATGGATAGCCTTCGAATCCGTCCAACTTCCTTTGGCTCTCCTAGCAACTTCTTGACTCCCATGTACTGTAATGGGCCCTTGTTCCGAAGATATCTTCATGCAGAGGTATGCTGGGTGGAGTATTGCTTCGAAGGCATTGAGCGTCCCTCGACCAATGATTGCATTGTATGGGTACTCCATATCAACAATATCAAAGACAACTTGCTATGTTCTTGTGTTGTTAATGTAACCGAAGGTGACCGGCATTGTTATCTCGCCAAGTGCTATGATCTGTCTCCCTCCGAAACCATAAAGAGGGTGTGTTGCATCATGTATCTTGTCATCTGGCTCTTGCATTTGCTTAAAAGCCTTCGCAAAGATGATATCCGCTGCACTGCCTGTGTCCACTAAGACATTATGGACCAAAAATCCCTTGATGACACAAGATATGACCATTGCATCATCGTGAGGATAATCTTTAAGCTGAAAGTCTTCTTGGGAGAAGGTAATTGGAATATGAGACCACTTGGACTTGATGAAGGGTCCTTGGACTCCAACATGTTGTACCCTTCTCTGTGCTTCCTTCTTTTATTTCTTGTTGGCTGGTTCAGAACTTGAGCCGCCTGTGATTGGGAGCACTAGCTTCATAGCCGAGGATGCCACAGCTTGGTTGCTTTGCAAAGCCATCATCGCAGTTGTGGAAGTGAATTCACCGGAGGTGGACGCCAATGTTGGTCACTTGTTCTCAAACGCTATAGATCAAGAACAAGGCAACACAATTGTTAATGGTTAAAGACCTTCGTCCTTTGAAGCATTATTTCCCTGCGTACGATGCTCATGCGCGATGCCTTCGAAGCATTATTCCTGCTCGTACGGACCAGCGCTGGTGCGGGCATGGCCCCCAGGCGCGCGCGGGCATGACCCCCCGACGCGCAGTCGCGGCCACCCAGCGGTGCCCTCCTCCCCCCGCCGCGCGGGCGCGTGTCTCGCAGCCCCAGCCGGTGGGCGTGTAGGAGCGGCCTCGGCGGCACGGGCGCTCAGGCCCTAGTGGCGGCAGCTCATGCCAGGGCGCGACACACATCCTCCAGCACGTCGGCCCGGGCGCAATTGTCTCGGCCTCGTGGGCGCAGGCGCACATCCAGATGTCGTCGCAGGTGCGGACCAGCGGCCGGTGCGGGCCCGTGGCCTGGCGAGCACCTCCGGCTCAATGTGTGGGCGTGGTCGTGCGTGGCAGCCCAAGCGCGGCCCTAGTGGCCACGACGACCTAGAGCGAGCACGACAACTTTTCCAGCGCTCGAGTAACCTCGCTCTTTAGAAGTCTAAAAGGAACTGTGTGCATCCTACGTACAGTTTTAGAACATCGAAGCCCTCTTTCCTTCTTGCGAGTTACATATTCTTCCTCTTTCTTTTCTTCTCTGATCTCGCAAGCACTAGTGCTGATAACGTGTTGAAATTTAGTAAAAACGAGATTTGAGAGAATGACAGTTGTGTCTTTATTGTAGGAGACATTCTGTTTATATATATATATATATATATATATATATCTATATATATATATATATATATATATATATATATATATATATATATATATGAAAGGGTGCATCCTAGGGGGTGTGGTCCTTTGGAAAGAATCTGTCGCACCCCTTAAATTGATCACAAATACAATATTTTGTAACACCAACAACGTGCGAGTAGTTAGTTTGGCCGCGACAATGACACCCTCCGTCTCTGATCCTCCTGTGCATAGAAAACACTCCCGTGGGGTGCATCTGAAATATATATTATGCAATTCGACCGTGTGGATGAGGAAGGCGCCATGGAGATGCATGCAGGTGTGCAGATGGAGACCCAGGCCCACAGGGCAAAGAGGGCAACCCAACTACTAACCCAACAAAAGCCAACCACCCACTTCGTCTCAGGCTCTCAGCTCACGCGCACGCGGGCGGCCATGCCCATGCTCCTGGATGGGTCGACGTCTCTTTCCTTTGAAACTGAGCAACGTTCGGACCAAACCAACCACCGAGACGTGGATGGTACCTGCCAATGCCATGCATGTAGTCGACCGAGCCTTTCGTTCGGGCACCTGCTCAACGCTGGTCTCATCTAGTCATCTGCTCTCTAGTCATCAGTCATCACTGTACTTCTCTTCCTAACTGTCTGGCCCTAGGTGACCGACCGTCCTCGATCTCTTCGACACGACTTGCATGCTATTGCTCGTCCCGGGAGGCGGAGGTCAACTAACGAAAAAGGTATACTAGTGAACAAGAAGTGTAAAGACAGAGTATTCTTTCTTTTTTTCTCTTGTAAAAATGTTGCATAACACGCTTGGAAACGACAATATAGCAAGTCTAAGGGCCTGTTTGTTTACCCCATGGATTATATAATCTGTATTATTTTTGGAAGATTATATAATCTGGATTATATAATCTGAGTAGTCCTGTTTGTCTACCCAGATTATTTCAGTTGTTAATATGATTCTTTTGTTCGGCGGCGGGCTTCTCCGATCCGATAGGCGCAAAAACGATTCGGTGGATTATAATGGCAATGGTGGGTACTTTCTAGAAAACTTGAAAGGGTAGTGGGGAAGTGGAAAAAAAATAATCTGAAATAAGCACCTCCTCACTTGCTTATGGATTATCATAATCCAAGAGGTTAGATTATATAATCTGGGCAAATAAGCTGGACTGTTTGTTTACCTCTTAGGATTATTTAATCAAGATTATATAATCTGGGGGGTAAACAAACATGTCCTAAATGTACGATGCTCATGCTATTAATTGCATGTTCTTTAAGCTTGGTGGTGGGCCGTTCAATCCACGCCGCCCCCCATGTTGTTTTTATTAATCCGTTAAGATTATCTATTCACACACACAATATTTTACTCGATAAATTATTCTGTTGTTGACGGTGGTGGTCAGACGAAAAAGTATCATGTCCAATAATAATTGTGTAATTGCCGTGTGGCCAGGTGGAGAGAGAGCGAGAACACGCACATACTAGCAACTAACTACTGCTCCTCTGCATGTATATGTAGGTAGCGAGGGTTTGTTAGAGCACCTCCATCTCGCAATTATTTGCGACAGCTCGAATATGTACTCCCTCGTCCCTCCCACTTTTTTTTTCTTTCCTTGCTCTCCCCACTTTTTCCTCGGCCTCCTCCTCCTCCTCCTCCTCCCCGGCTGTTCTTTTGGTGCAATGGTACGACGGATCAGCTGAACCAACCAATCATCCCCTGCTGCATGCAAAAGTCGTCGTTGCACGTCTCTAAAAAGAACAAGAATATCGACCTTGCTTTGACTGCGCTGACACTTGGCTGCGACCTTATCGGTCCCGCGTCCGCGTCATAGAACTTGGACCGGACTAGCTAGTCTCCACACAACAAATCTATATTAATTATTATTATTACTAGATTCATTATACATCCAATTCAGGTTTCTCCCATTCTAGCGTGAATTTTGGGCAGACTTTGAGTTTCCTTCCTGGATTCACCTAGTAGGATTTTAGAGGCAGAAACTTGGACAACAGTAACAGACCGATCTGTTGATAATCTCCTTTCTCTCCCTCTCTAATTCTATTTCGCTCATTCCTCCAGGACTAGAGCAATACTATAGTCTGCATCACCATGTCTTCCTTCTGATTGGAAAATCTGGCCAGGAAGTTCAATGAAAAAAATACCGTACGCCCGGAAAATCATGAACCAAGAACATATACGCAACTTGGAGATTGAACTTCTGCTTCTTTCTTGAAGCAGTCATAGACTTCCACTCCTTCCCATAGCTTCTTTAACTCTTCATTCAATTGTTGAAGAATCACATTGAGGCGTATGCCAGACCTAAGTATAACAAGGCATAGGAATATAAACTCATATTTCATGCAAATAGCAGGTTGAATGTTATACGGGATAGCAAATACATGCCAACATGAGTAGGACACATCGGTCATATTGAAAGACGTGAAATCATCGGTTGCCAAGCCGATATGAACATTTATTACATCGTTGGCGAACTCTGGATCAAAGGTGTCAAGAGACTTCCACACATCACCATCTGACGGGTGCACCATTAACCAGGGTTTACTCTTTCAAAAAAGAAAAAAAATTCGCCCCCGGCGAAAAACAGGAAACTTCTGAAATTTCGGAAATTCTAGATCAAAATCAAATAGATTTAATATTTTTAAAACAAAAATGATATAATTTATATTAAAAATACTAATTTCGGAAACATATATTTTTCGAACCCCAGCGAAATCAAGGAAATTTCAGAAATTTCGGAAATTTCTGTCCGAAATTGTAAACCCTGCCATTAACCCATCTTTTTTTGTCGGAACGATCTTTGTGCCACCTCATATGCATAGTGGTCTTCCTCGAGAGAGAAACAAACGTTTTACTATAGCAGTGAGAGGCATGTACCGAAAGTGTTTATGTGCAACCTTTGTCACCACCTTCTCCCCCATCTTCATTTACAAGCTCCACGTACCTCAACTTGCCACATTTTAAGCATTTCTCTTCTTTGCCATGTTCATTCCAAACATCAATCTTCTCATACTCCATACCGAGACCTTCAAGCAATTTCTTGGACTAGTACATGTCTTTGGGCATTTTGTGACCCTTCGAAAGAACGTCGCTAATCAAGTCCACGAGCTCCTTGTAACAATTGATTGAGAATGCAAACTTGGACTTGATTGACATCAGCCGAGTCACGAATTCAAGAATAGACACATTGGTGTGCCCGTGAAGAGGCTCTTCTAACTCTTTGAGGAGGTCGAAGAACTTCTGAACCTCTTGTTGGGGTCTTCTTCTTCGTCGAAGGTCATCTAAGCAAAAACACCTTCGGCAGGACGATATGCAAGCAGACGTAACACGAAGATGTATGCCGAAGCTACAACCCAGGGAGCTTCGGCAAGATGACACGCCTTGAGACAAAGGGCGATACCGACTTAAAGAGGAAAAGACCGTTCAGTCCCTAATAATTTGTGTCATGTTTATAATTTGTTATCAAGGACATAAATGTAATTTCGACCGGGCTACGTCCCATGCCTATAAATAGGTGAACTGTAACCCCGTATTGTTCACGCTGACTTGTATTCACTCGCACGTCACACTCGGATTTTTACCTTCTATCAAGCCGAAGGTATAAATGTAATATTGTTAATGTTTATTTATGATTATTCGATAATAATACTAATGATTTAAAATGATTACTCATATTCTATATATGTAACTCATGCTTCTGCTTTACATTATATATTGAGATGATGAAGGTATGTCCTTCATGACCTTCGTCTGAAGATCATTATATCCTGAGGGAGATAATGCTTCGAAGGACGAAGTCCTTTAACCATTAACATTTGTGTTGCCTTGTTCTTAACTCATAGCATTTGAGAACAAGTCCCCAACATTGGCGCCCATCTTCAATGAACTCATTTCCACTGTTGAGACGATGGCTTCATTCAACAACCAAGCTGTAGCACCTTCGGTCACGAAGCTGGTGCTCCTGATCACATGTGGTTCAAGCTCAGAGCTAGCTAACAAGAAACAGAAGAAGGAAGCACAGAGAAGAGTGCAGCATGTTGGTGTGCAAAGACTCTTCATCAGATCCAAGTGGTCCCACATCCCAATCACCTTCTCCTAGGAGGACCTTCAGCTTAAAGACTATCCTCACAATGATGCCATGGTTATATCTTGTGTTATTAAGGGATTTCTGGTCCACAATGTTTTGGTCGACAAAGGCAGTGAAGCAGATATCATATTTGCAAAGGCTTTCAGGCAGATGCAAGAACCAGAGGACAAGATTTATGATGCTACACACCCTCTTTGTGGCTTTGGAGGAAAGCAGATTGTGGCACTTGGCAAAATCGCAATGTCGGTTACCTTCGGTTATGTCCACAACACAAGGTCTGAGCAGGTTATCTTTGACATTGTTGACATGGATTACCCATACAATGCAATCATCGGCTGAGGGACCCTTAATGCCTTCGAAGCCATACTTCATCCGACGTACTTATGCATGAAGATACCTTCGGAACAAGGACCCATTGTTGTTCTTGGAAGTCAAGAAGCTGCCAGAAGGGCTGAAGGGAGTTGGACAGATTCAAAGGCAATCCGTAACATAGACGAAGCCGAAGCTTGTCAACAGGATAAGCACAAAAGAGAGAAGGCTGCTTCGGCAGATCAGCCGAAGCCTATGCTTCTATGTGAAGATATAGCAGATCAAAGGGTACTGCTAGGATCTCAGCTATCTAACGAGCAAGAAAAGACTCTGCTAAGATTTTTGTTCAACAACAAAGATGTCTTCGCTTGGATAGCTAATGATCTTTGTGGTGTCAACAAAGATGTCATTGAACATTCACTTAATGTAGATCCATCTTTCAGGCCAAGGAAGCAAAGGCTTTGGAAGATGTCTAAGGATAAAGCTGAAGGTGCTCAGAATGAAATAAAGAGATTTCTTAGTGCTGGTGTTATCAGAGAAGTAACATATCCAGAATGGCTAGCGAACACTATTATGGTGAAGAAGGCTAATGGCAAATGAAGAATGTGTATTGATTTTACAGATCTTAACAAAGCATGTCCAAAGGACGAGTTCCCATTACCAAGAATAGACTCTCTTGTAGATGTAACAACTTCTTCGGAGCTCATGAGTTTATTGGACTGCTACTCAGGTTATCATCAAATTTGGATGAAGAAGGAAGATGAGCCAAAGACTAGCTTCATAACTCCCACTGGTACTTATTGCTATCTTCGGATGCCTGAGGGGCTCAAGAATGCTGGAGGAAGCTTCAGCAGAATGACAATCAAGGTCCTTCACTCTCAAATAGGCAGGAATGTGCTGACATATGTTGATGACATCATAGTAAAAAGCATGAAGCAAGAGAATCATATTGCTGACTTACAAGAGACATTTGCCAATTTCAGGCAAGCTGGTCTTAAATTGAATTCAGAAAAGTGTGTTTTTGGAGTAAAGAAGTGCAAGTTCCTTGGCTGTCTGGTATCAACAAAGGGAATCGAAGCTAATCCAAATAAGATCGAAGCTATCCTTCGGATGGAGCCTCCAAATTCAAAGAAGGGGGCTCAACGATTGGTAGGAAGGTTGGCATCATTAAATAGATTTATATCAAGATCAGCAGAAAGGAATCTACCATTTTTTGAAATATTAAAATCAGCCAAAGTTTTCCAATGGGGTCCGGCTCAACAAAAGGCTTTCGAAGAGTTAAAGCAATACTTGATAGACTTGACAACTCTAATTCCACCTTTGCCAGGGGCTCCGTTACTCCTGTATGTGGCAGCATCTCACTCTGCAGTCAGTGCGGCACTTGTACAGGAGAAGCAAGATGGCCAAGTCAAAAGACAAGCACCAATATACTTTGTTTCTGAAGTTCTAAGTTTATCAAAGAAAAATTATACAGAATTGGAGAAGGTATTGTATGCTGTGTTGATGGCCTCCAGGAAGCTTCGCCATTATTTTCAAGCATATCATATAATTCTTCCTTCATCACAACCTCTCAAGGACATAATGAGGAATAGAGAAGCTACTGGAAGAATTGGAAATTGGCTGTGGAGCTCAATGAATTCACTATTGATTATGTACATAGATCCTCAATTCAGTCCCAGGCGTTAGCTGACTTCATTGCTGATTGGACGCCAGGGGCTCAGGGAGAAGAAGTAATAAAAGACGTCGAAGCATGGACATTCTTCTGTGATGGTTCTTGGAGAACCTTCGGCGCAGGAGCGGCTGCTGTTCTGGTAGCGCCCTCTAAAGTCAGAACATGCTATGCGGCAAAGTTGGACTTCAGTTGTACAAATAATATTGTTGAATACGAAGCTCTCCTGTTGGGGCTTCGGAAGCTAAAGGCAATGAGAATAAGAAGGGCGATCCTTAAGACTAACTCCCAAGTCATTTCTGGTCATATAGACAAAAGTAGTAAGGCAAGAGATCCGAAGCTTGAAAAATATTTGGATACAATCCGAAGATTGGAGGCTTCCTTCGAAGGGTTTTCTGTAAAAATATTCCAAGAGGGGAAAATGAGCATGCAGATCTGCTAGCTAAGTCAGTGGCACAGGGGCTCCCTCTACCTTCGGAAGTATTTTTGAGACAATAAAAGCACCTTCGGTTGAACTTCTAGAGAGAGCAGTGCTTACAATATCACCTGTACATAGTGAAGATTGGAGGACTGAAATCATATCTTTCCTACAAGGTAACTGTCTTTTGGATGACGAAGTTTATAATAAAAGAATGGAAGCAAGGACAAGACCATATGTCATAATAGAAGGGGAGTTATACAAACATGGAGTCTGCTCTCCACTTCTCAAGTGTTTATCCAGAACCGAAGGTATAGAGCTGATGAAGGAAATACATGCAGGTTTGTGTGGATCTCACATTGGGTCTACACCTTTGCTGGGGAAAGTTTTAGACAAGGATTTTATTGTTCGAAGGCAGCTTCGGATGCAGCAGATCTAGTTCAAAAGTGCGAAAATTGTCAAAAATGTGCAAGAGACCAGAAACAACCTGCGTCGCGAACCCAGTTAATACTGCCAACCTGGCCATTGCAAAGATGGGGCCTAGATTTGTTAGGTCCACTCCCACTAGCATAAGGAAACTTGAAGTATGTTGTGGTGGCAGTAGAATATTTTTCTAAGTGGATTGAGGCGAAGCCTTTGGCTACAATAACTTCGATCACGATCCAAAAGTTCTTCTGGTAGAAAATTATTTGTCGCTTCGGAGTGCCGAAGGCAATAACTGTGGACAATGGCACACAATTTGATACCGAAACATTCAAAGATTTTTGTGACCGAATTGGTACGAAGATTCATTTTGCATCAGTCAGGCATCCAGAATCAAATGGTCTGGTAGAAAGAGCTAATGACATTATAATGACAGGAATAATAAAGCTAATCTTCAACCAGCACAGAGGAAAGTGACCTGATGAGTTGATTAAAGTGGTATGGAGCCACAACACAACTACGTCAAGATCAACAGGATTTACACCCTTCAAGCTCTTGTTTGGTGACGAAGCAATAACTCCAGAAGAAGCAAAAACAGGGTCAATAAGAACAACACCTTCGGCAGAAGATGAAGCTGATTATCAAATAACAAAAGATACTATAGAAGGGACCAGACTTCAAGCTATAGAACACATCAATAAATATTAGGCCGAAACAATAAGGTGGCGTGATAGAAAAGTTCGATTGAAAAACACCAAGCCAAGACATCTGGTGCTTCAGAGAGTGGCCAACCCAGATACAGTGGGCAAATTGCAACTGAAGTGGGAAGGCCCTTTTCTGGTAATATCTTCGTCAAGACCCGATTCTTATAGATTGAAGGATATGGATGGCAACGCCATACCTAGATCTTGGAATTCGGATGAGCTTTAGCGATACTATGTGTAATTTGATGTAATATTTTTTCATTTTTCTTCTATGGTGCCCTTTTCCTTTCAAGAGGGGAGAAAGATTTTTAATGGGGCCATAGCTTGTAATTTTTTATTATTATTTTGCCCTACGAGGGCCAAATCCCCAAAAATGTAATATGTAAAATCTGAGCCCGCACCATCGAGTGCAAAAAGAAAAACAGGAAGAAGCTCAAAAGACGTCCCCAAGGGGATGCAGAGCATGATGAAGCTGCAAAAAGTCATTCCTAAGGGAGCGCAGCGTAAGTTTTCTGCTCAAAAGTCGTTCCCAAGGGAATGCAGAGCCAAAAATTTGACGAATCTACAGAAGTCGTTCCTAAGGGAGCGCAGAGTAAGTTTTCTGCTCAAAAGTCGTTCCAAAGGGAATGCAGAGCCAAATACCACCGAAATATAAGGCAAAGAAGTTCAAAAGTCGTTCCTAAGGGGATGCAGAACTTAAATGCCATAGAAATAGAAGATGAAGAAGCTCAAAAGTCATTCCTAAGGGGATGCAGAGCTTAAAAGACTCAAAAGTCGTTCCTAAGGGGATGTAGAGTCTGGGTGTGATTTCGTGTGTGTGTTCGGGACATTCATTTGCACATTACATTACATCATTCATTGCATTCATATACATTCATGTAGACATTCATAGGTCATCATCATAACATGAAGCACAAATAGATACTTCAGCTTTGATAATAATGCTTCTATGAGCACGAAGAAGCAAGCATATGCTTCGTTGTGTACAAAAAGAAGGGAAGGTATTTTTCGCCTTTGGCTCAAAAGATACAAGTTTCGTCCACAACAAAGCAATTTATACATGGATGGAAAGGTAAAAATATATTACAAGGTATGGACAAATATACAGAGTAATGTTCAATTCTCGATTACAATATCTTTTACAAAAATAATACAAATGCTTCTAAGATCTATGTAGGCAGGCCTAAAAAACAGCTTCAGCAGCCTTCGGAATGTGCTTCGGGCTATTAATCTTCGGCACCATCATCCTACACACAACAAAGTTGTATAAGGTAACAAGTAATTACAAGAAAAGGTAAGCAACAAGTATAAGTTTCATACCGGCTTAAGCAAGCTTCGGGCCTTGTCACCAGCCAAATCCCAACCACCCTTCGCCCAAATTTGTGTTATAAATCTACTCGCTATGCTCCAGGCTTCGCTAGGGATGTCAATCAAATCTGTTGAAGATAGGTTGAAGGTTGGTCTATTCACAATCTTTGCGTGCATACAGCCAACTTTCAGAAATTCTGCAGCTATGCTGCGGGAAGCTAGCAGGGCACAAAAGTCACCGTGCCCCGCTATTACTTCATCAAGCGCCTCGACTTCGCCTTCAATGTGTTCGAAGGTGCTTGATATGTTTTTGGCTGAAGGGTTAAATTTTTCAGCACTGGCTCCAACCGAGCTAAAAACTTTTTTCAATCGCTGTACGCAGCGGCTGCCAAAACTCAAACACATGTTTCGAAGCTCTTTCAAAGATTGCCGCAGCTTCGTGTTTTCGACAGTTTCAGCTTCGTATTTTGTCTGCAAGTCTTTCCTCTATTGTTCGAAGCCCTCTGATTTTTGGAGAAGTTCCCCATTTAATCTAGTATTTTCGGCTTGGGCTTCTGCAAGGGAACCCTCCATTGCCTGAAGTAGGAAATCTTTCTTCTCAAGGGAAGCTTCGTATTCTTTAATTTTGTTTTCTAAGCTCTCGATTATAATTTCGTTCTTTTTGTCTTCGAGGTCTTGCTGCATTCGCAGTGCTTTGCTTAGCAACATACTCTGTAGAAATAAACTTTCATCAGCAAACTTGCTTCGTCGCAGAAATAAGAAGAAAAATTTTGCTTCATCACAAGAATATTACTTTGAAGTTGGAGTAAAACAAACTGCCGACGATATGTTGTCGTTGGTAGCTGCTAATATCAGCTTCGAGCTTCGGAAAACCGACACTCTTCGATAGAGTGCCGACTATCTTTGCCTCGGTGCGGTCGCGAATGCATCCTAAGGCCCCTTCATCAATCCCACCAAAGAGCATCGCTCTCGGCTGGTAGCCACAGGAAATGCCATATTCCTGTAGCTCCTTCTTTTTGGCCTCGGAAAATTCTGGGCCAACCAGGTTCCGAAGGTCGAAGTCTCTTTCCTCCGAAGCAACATCGACAATCTCCTTTCCTTTGTCAGGCACTAGGGCCATGACCTCCTCAGTAGCCGCAGCTGTTTCTTCCGTAGCCATACCCAATATTAATTTACCAATTCCAGATAGTGTGCTCTCCAAGTTGGTAGCTTCGACGACAACTACAAGTCTACAACTTCGGTAGAGATGTTTGCTTCGGCAGTGGCCTCGCCGCTTGCAATAGGTGTTATTTTTGATGCTGAGACCGATGGTGGCATCCGTTCAATGGCTTCCATTACAGTACTGATCCTTCGCCTTTTCTGCCCGTCCACCTTTTGTGTAGCCGAAGGCTCGTCCTTCTTCTGTAAAAGCTTCATCAGTTCTAGTCCCAGAGGACTTAGCAGCTTGATAGGTAGAGATTCAGTCATTACCTTTAAAATTTCTGTCACTTCGGCAGGAGGTGTCGAAGGAGTCTCCTCTTCTACCTCAGCCACCTTCGGCTCTGATATTTCAGCTTTTCTTTTCTTCAAAGCTACCACCTTCGGCTGAGGAGTGGATTCTCTTTTCTTTAAAATCTTCTCATCCTCCACCATTTTGGTAGCTTGTCTACTCAGAACATTAACAACCCTTTTCTTTTTTACCCCTTCGGCACCCTTGCTAAGCTGCTCATAATCAGGGTATTCAAATTTTAGAGCATCCATCACCTAGTTTAACCTTCGTTTTGGCTAGGTGCCGAAGGCTACTGTCATCAATTGGTCCTCTTTCTTGGTATAGTTTCCTAGTATTTCATTACACATAGTTTCAATCATTTCTAGCCATTCTTGGCAAGGCTCCTTGAACTATTTTTCAAATTTGAAACGATAAGGTAATTGAACAAGTTCATACTTCTTCTTCATTCCCTTCATCTTCGGCATCCCCCAGCCACTTGCGTTGGATATGTCCAGTTGGCCAGGTATTCTTGCACCAAGTACCTGGTGCTAATTTGCTCAGCCACCACCCTGAATTCTACCTCGGCCAGCTGACATGCTGACCCTAGCTGCATGTTGCACAGGGGCCTGGTCATTCCGAAGTTTAAGGATAGCAGACACATGACCATCGTCATCAGTTTCCCCCTCTTCTTCTCATCAACCTTGATATAAAACCATTCACCTTTTCCAGCTGGTTGGCCATTTGGTGCGGTAATTGAGAACTGGAGCCTTCGTATCCTTGCGATACGCAAAATTGTAGCAACCAAAATTTTCATGAAGATCGTCTGCCCGGGCCTTCGTATGGTAGTGCAACTCGTGCACTCGGCAGAATGCTTTAGCATCTGGGCTCATCCCTTGGCTTCGGAGGGGCCAGATGAAGACGCTAAGCCTAACGATGGCGTCACGGGTCAGCTGATGAAGATATATCTCGAAATTTTTCAAGACTTCCTGTATCATCTCATTCAGAGGAAGTCGCAGTCCTGCTCTAAAATAGCTCTTGAAAACCACTACTTCATCATTCTTCGGTGCTGGGGTGGTCTCTTCTCCGGCAAATCAGACAAGTTTCCTTTCAGCTTCCCCCAAAGTAGCCCAACTTCATCATCATGGGCATGTCAACTTCAGACACAGTAGATTTCTCAAAATCTAAATGGTTGGGTTTTGTTGGGATCAAAATACTATAATCTTCTTCATCCTCTTCAATATCTTCTTCTTCAGCAATGGTCTGTTCAGCTTCGGTAACAGGGGTACCTTCGTTAGTAGTTCCCTCTGTCACAACTAGACCTGATTGTTTCATGACTTTAGAAATTGGTGCCGTCTTAGTGACCTCGGTCTCTTCTCCTTCACAAGTCACCCTTGCAGTCAAACACACTCTGGCCATCTGATGGATTTTTTTATGGTTTTAACAAAGTTGATGTTTCTTTTTGCAGTTTTGACGAAGCTCACTCTTTTAACGAAGTTAACTCTAAATAATGAAGAGTTCGCTTGAGAGCAAAGTGAAAAAGCTTCGGCTATGGTTAAATTTTTTAACATCACAACAGTGCAATGGCAATGAATGTTGTGGTAACTCTGCACCAACCCGTCTGTTTATATAGTGCTGCAGGGGGAAGGTAAACCGCCAGATCGCCTACACCCACTGAACGGTGGACCACTCGACGCTCGGAAGGTGAACCGCCAAATCATCTGTATTCACTACAAGAAAATGTTGAAGAAGTGTCGGTAAATATAAGAGCGTCGGTCTCGACACTCTTATTACTGTAAAAGTGTAGGTTCTAAAAGTACCGACACTCTTAACCCACACTCTTAATTTAAGAGTGTCGGCCCACCATTTGCCGCACACTCTTATTCTTTTACCCTAGCCACCCGAAACTACCCGGTCAGCTTCACCAGCCCACGCGCCGCCGCTTCCTTCTCCATCCTGCTCGCGCCGCCGCCGCCCTTCTCCATCCCGCCGCGACACCGGCGCCCGACCGCCACCCCCGTTCGCCGTCCCCCACGCCCGGCTGCCTCCATTCCTCCACGCGCCGCCCACCTCCATTCCTCCACGCGCCGCGACGCCGCGACGCCGGCGCCCACCCTCCGCGCGCAGCCACGACGCCGGCGCCCACCCGCGACGCCCCGGGCACCCGCTCCCTCCGCGCGCAGCGCGCCGCCGCCCCGCTCGCTTGCGTAGTGCGCCGCCGCCCCGCTCGCTTGCGCAGCGCCCCGCCGCCCCGCTCGCTCAAGCTGCATCCCGCGTGCCATCCGCTCCCTCCCGCAGCGCCGCCTGCTCACCGCTCCCTCCCGCGCGCCGGCCGCCGCTCCAGCGCCGCTCACCCCGTCCGCTCCAGTGCTGCCCGCTCTGCCCGCTCTCTCCCGTGACTTCCGTCTGCGTCGCCCACGGCCTCCTGCGTCCTGAGCACAGCCTCGCCGACGCGCCACCCCGCCCGCAACGCCCTGCATTAACCTGTGAGTACAAATATCTACCAACTTTGAGTATAAATATGCATTAACTTGTATATTTTTCTAATGTGTAATTGTAGTGATGCTTTAACTCGTACCTAAGTGTATATATGTTGTTAAATATGTGTCGTTTCTTTAGCTTTGAATATGAGTGACGATCGAAGAAGGGCGATGTACGATGGATTCGACAGTGCCACTCATGGGCACTCTGATGCATGGGTGAGAGTTGCAGATGAATTCGTGGCACTCGCATTTGCTGGTGATGCTCGTTTAGCGAGGTGCCCGTGTATAAAATGTCAGAACTTGGTTCGGTTGAAAAAAGTGGAGCTCTCGTATCATGTTTTCAAACATGGTTTTATGCCGAACTATCTGGTATGGCATGAGCATGGAGAGGTGGACCATACTATTGAGTCGGATGGGGACCTGGATGTAGACCGAATGGTAGAGATGTTGGATGATATTAGGAATGAGTACCTAGAACTACAGAATAATGAAGCTTTTGCAGAGGATGTGAGAGAGTTCTACAAGCTTCTTGAAGCCTCAGAGGCTAAAGTGCATGAATGAACCAATGTGAGCGTACTGCAGGTGGTAACACGTCTTATGGCGATGAAGTCAAAGTACACCTTCTCCAACAACTGTTACAACGATATTGTGAAACTGATTATTGATATCATCCCACCGAATCATAACATGCCGAAGGACTTGTACCATTGCAAGAAGCTCGTAGCTGGTCTTGGCATGAACTACCAAAAGATTGATGCTTGCGAGAACAATTGCATGTTGTTCTGGAAGGAGCATGAAAATACCACACATTGCATCCACTGCAGTAAGTCAAGATATGCAGTGGTGCTAGATGAGGATGGAAACGAGGTTACGACAAAGGTGCCGATGAAGCAACTCCGGTACATGCCTATCACTCCACGGCTTAAGCGTCTCTTTCTAAATCAAGAGACAGCAAAGCAAATGAGGTGGCATAAGGAAGGGGATCGGCAGGGTCAAGATCCGGATGTCATGGTGCATCCCTCAGATGGCGAGGCCTGGCAGGCTCTCGACCGTTTTGATCCAGAATTTGCAAGAGACCCTAGGAGTGTTCGTCTTGGTTTGTCGACGGACGGATTCACTCCTTACTCCAATAATTCCACTTCTTACTCATGTTGGCCAGTTTTTATGATGCCCTACAATCTCCCTCCTAACAAATGCATGAAGGAAGAGGTCATGTTTCTTGCCCTTATTGTTCCAGGTCCGAAGGATCCTGTAACGAAAATTAATGTATTTATGGAACCGTTGATCGAAGAACTAAAAATGTTGTGGCAGGGGGTTGAGGCATATGATAGTCATCTGAAATGTCGTTTTACTCTACGCGCAGCATATCTATGGTCAATTCATGATCTGCTAGCATATGGCAATTTTTCTGGTTGGTGTGTCCATGGCATACTGCGTTGTCCGATATGTATGGGTGACTCACAAGCATATAGGTTAGAACATGGTAAGAAGGAAACATTTTTTGATGTTCACCGACGCCTCCTTCCCTATAATCATCATTTTAGAAAGGATACAAAGTCATTCCGAAAAGGCAAGAGGGTTAGAGATGGGCCACCGAAGCGGCAAACTGGTGAAAATATCATGAGACAACATCGTGACCTAAAACCGGGCGTAGGAGGTCGGTTTCAAGGGTATGGTAAAGAACACAATTGGACGCACATCTCGTTTATCTGGGAGCTACCTTACACGAAGGCATTGCTGTTACCACATAATATAGATTTGATGCACCAAGAACGTAATGTTGCGGAAAGCATCATAAGCATGTGCTTCGACTTCACCGGTCAAACCAAAGATAACATGAATGCAAGGAGAGACTTAGCTGAACTTTGTGATCGTCCGCACCTTGAGCTTAGAAAAAATCCAAGTGGATCTGAGAGTCGGCCACTAGCTCCTTATTGTCTGAAACGACAAGAGCGAGAGGAGATATTTCAATGGTTGAAAAAGTTGAGGTTCCCAGATCGCTATGCGGCTAATATAAAACGAGCAGTTAACCTCGACACTAGTAAACTCGTTGGGTTGAAGAGTCATGACTATCACATTTTGATTGAAAGACTAGTGCCAGTAATGTTCCGTGGATACTTTAGTCCCGATGTGTGGAAGATATTTGCAGAACTCAGTTATTTTTATAAGCAGATATGTGCTAAGGAAATCTCAAAGAAATTGATGATGAGGTTTGAGAAGGAAATCGTTGTCCTTGTATGTAAGATGGAAAAAGTATTCCCACCTGGATTTTTTAATTGTATGCAACATTTGCTTGTGCATCTTCCTTGGGAAGCGTTGGTAGGAGGACCTGCACAGTTCAGGTGGATGTATAGTCAAGAAAGAGAATTGAAAAAACTCAGAGGAATGGTGCAGAATAAGGCAAGGGTTGAGGGGTGTATTGCAGAGGCGTTCGCAGCCAGAGAGATCACATTATTCTCAAGCAAGTATTTTTCAGACACAAACAACGTGAATGCGCAAACAACACGGTACCATGTTGCCGAGCAAGCTCCAATCACTGATCTAAGTGCTTTTAAGTGGGACGGTAAAGGTGTCGGAGCTTACACATCACATCTTGTGGGAACGATAAAGCGTAACAAGACCTTGCTTTTATTGTATGTCAATATGCCGGAACTTCATCCTTATTTCCAAATCTTTCATAGCATATATAAACCCAACAAACAACTTACTCAAAAGCAGTTGGATCACCTACGCTTGAAAGGGTTACACGGTGGCCCGTCCTTCGTGCAGTGGTTCCACGAGCATGTAATTTCCTCCATGCCTATCTTTTTTCAAACTTAAGTTTAGATGTTGCATAGTATTTATTTTTATATGTTCCTCATTTTTGTAGTGTAAGAAACCTGAAGCCAGTGTCTCCAAAGACTTGCAACAAATATCACATGGTCAATTGACCGCAAGAAAATTTGATCGCTATGATATTAATGGATATCGTTTTCGAACAGCAAAACTAGAAGCGAGTCGTCCACTTGCAGCTACAACAAACAGTGGAGTTGTAGCAAGTTCGTATAGCGATGATGGACAATTGGAGGACTATTATGGTATTGTTCAAGACATAACCGAGTATACATTTGGAGGTCACAAACCTTTGAGACTTGTGACGTTTGATTGTATATGGTTTGATCCACATGTTGGCACGCGAGTTGACGAATTCGGGATGGTGGAGGTAAAGCACGCATCAAGGTATAAAGGAAATGAGTACAACAATATCATCCTGGCACATCAAGCGCATCAGGTGTACTATTTGAGTTATCCTCATAAAAGTTTTAAAACCTGGTGGGTTGCATATAAAGTTAATCCAGAGGTTCACCCTTACCGATATCAAAACTACAATTTAAGCACCAACGATGATGATGATGTCTTCCAAGAAGTCGGTGATCAAGCAGACGATAGCGACAATGATAGTATTGTATCCGAAGGGGCAGGACTAAATGAGTTAGCTTCTCTTACCGTAGAGTTAATGGAGGAACCAGTTTCATCAAATTCAAAACATCAAAGGTTTGAAGAAACAGTTCTTGAAACACAACAATGGGTTGAACAACTTAATACACGTGTCGCCGAAGAGGACTCTGATGCCGACGATTTTTGATACATAATTCGTAGATGTAATAGCACACTCTTGTTTTTGTTTATTTAATATGCATTACTTTGTGAAAAATTTATTCATACTTACTCTTTTGTGAATTTATTACAGATGTTTAGGATGGATTCGTCTGGTAGGAGATCCAGACAACGAAGGTCAAGGGGTTCCAGTGGTACTCCTAACATGTTTGAGGTACTTGTTTTTTTCTTAGTTCAATTACTAGGACCAACTAGCAATCTAAATTTGTTTACATTTCTGGGCACCACAACAAACAGGAGCAGGCAAGAGCAGTTGCTTGCCTCCCTAGAGGAGATGCGGGATACCAGCGGACCCTCTAATACAGATGGGGCTACTTCGCATGCAGCTGCTTCAGTGGCACCTACTGTGGCACCTACTGCGGAGGCGGCTGTGGACGAGGAGGCTGAGGAAGCTGCCGCAGAACTGGAGGATGGAGAGGAGACTTCTGGAGCAGACGCTTCTACAGAGGAGGCTGCCACACAGGCTGCGCCATGGCGTGTCATCAGGTATTCTTATTGTTGAGTTGAAGTTTTAAATAAATGATTTTCATTGTGAAATAACAAACTTTCATTTGCAGGTTTCGTCGGTCCCTCACATTGAAGCCTTCTAAACCCTTCGATCAGCGGAGGGTTATTGAACCGAAAGGCACCAGGGCATGGAAGGAGGTTAGTTGGGATGGGACAGGGCATCGCACACCAGTCCTCACAGAGTTGGGGATTTGTTTGCGATTCGCCTACCCGACAATGGTGACAGAGGGCGGTCAAGAGATAGCTGCTCATTACTGGGCTCATTGGGACCTCAAGCCGTACGGGAATGACGGGACACACACAAGCAAAGTGTGGGATTTGTTTTGGGTAAGTCTCTTGTGATATTCAAATTTAATTCAGATTTTGCATTTGTAAGTCTTTGGTGATCTTCAAATTTGCAGGGCCAATTTCGCGTGTGCGACCCCTATACCTTGGATGATCCATATGTGCGTGATGTATTCAATGGCTCAGCAGATAGAGCAGTAAAGGGCATGATGTATAAAGCACGATTGAGGGCCGTCACGGTGTACCAAAAGCGTCAGGGGAACTATTGTGACGCGAATATGGCAAAGGAAATCCACCTGACTGCTCAGCAGTACAAAGAGAGTGAGGTGGATTGGTTGAGCCATCATTCGGATGCTTGGGCGTGGATGTGCGAGTATTGGGCTTCTGAGGAGTTCCTGTCCATATCTAATAGAAATCGTATGAATCGATTGAGCAAGCCAGGGGTCCACTTCTTCGGGGCAGATGGACATGTTGGCAAGGCCGCACGTATGGTATGTGTCAAATTGCCTGGTCAATTGTTAATTGCATAGACTTGTCTAGACTTTCTAATCATGTGTTGCAGGAGGCTCGAAATGGAGTGGAGCCTACTTTGCTTCAAGTCTTCGTTGAGGGACACAAGGGTCCCGATCCGAATCATCCAGAAATACTGAATGATAGTAATGCGACAGAGAAACTGGTAAGTATGAAAATTGACTCTAACATGAACATGATATGCCTTTGTCTGTAACTTGGATGATTTTTTCACAAGCTCGCTACATTCAGAACGTGAGAGACAAAAATGGTCCAGACGCGGACTGGCTCACTGGTGAGTTCGATACGGAGGCGGCTTATAAGGCTGGCGGAGGTGTGCCGCATGGGAGGTATATACGCTTGTCACGTTGTTACTGTTTAGTGATGTCTTGTCATTTACTACATATATATATGTATATGATACTCTTACAGGTTAGCAATCGGCGACGGTGTTGTCCCCCGTCGGAGTTACAGTAGACGGTCCAATTTCTTAGCTGGGTCGAATCGACCCCGACGATCATCTGCACGTGAAGGAGAGCTGCTTGAGAAGATGACTCAGATGGAGGAGAGTATGACGCAATATAAGCAACAAGTGCAGCAACAGATGCAACAGATGCAAAATTGGATGCTACATCAGGTATCAATTTTTTGTTTTTTCGTTGTTTCTTAAGTCCGATTAACTGAAAAACTAATGAATAATCTATTTGCAGATGTACGGAGGTGCCGGAACTCAGTTCGGCATGTCGCCTTTTCAACAACCCCCTATCATCACACATCCGGTGTCTGGACAATCATCGGATCGCTCCACTGCAGGGGCGGATGGATCACAGGTACAATCGTCTACTAAACATCATTTGTCCGATAATCATTGGTTGCTTGCTCTCTGTCTTTCTACATGTTTGCTTGTACATGATCTATTTTAAACTTTTGTCATTCGCATGATCTATAGTTACTTTTATTGTTGATCACCGCAACTTCTTAATCATAAACAAGAGTGTCTTCTGTTTCAGGGTTCTGCAACTTCTGTCCAAGACCAATTGATGCCATCGAGTCTGATAGGAGGGCAAATGATGCCGTGGGCACCTCGCCAGCCAGGCATTTGGCCACCGATGCAAACACAGATGCCGCCACCGATGCCGTGGGGATTTCCTCCTCGCGGTCAGTCACACTCACCAGGATTGCCCTCACACTCACCAAGATCAGTACGTTAAGTTGATATCCTTTGCATCTCTATTTGCTTCGTTGTTTAAGCAGTTACTAGAAAACATGCATGTATATGTTACAGTCTATGTATATGTTTAATTAGTTACTCGGTAAACTAATAAATTTTTGTTTCTTTTAAAGGGTTCAGGCTCACATCATGCTAGTCCGCCTCTAGATCAGAGCACGTTTATGGACTTATTGATGAACACAAGTGGCGGTGGCTCCAATGACCCACCAACGGAATGAATTAATATGGAGGCTTGTGTGGAACTTACTATCATTGTGTTTTGTATGGACTTGAACTTGTTTCGGATGGATTTGAACTTCTTTCTTATGGACTTGAACTTGTTTCAGATGGATTTGAACTTGTATGAATATTGAATATGGTGCTTGTGTTATGACATATTGAATATGGTGCTTGTATTGTGATATATTGAATGTTGTGCTTGTATTGTGCTGTTATGGAGGCTTCCCATCCGGGGAGGGAGAAAAATAAAACTGGGTATTTAAAAAAAATTATTCAGTAAGAGTGTCGGCCCCCACACTCTTATATGCGCCCAGGTAGGCTGGTGACCGCGCGCTCAGTAAGAGTGTCCGCCACGTCCTTGGCCGACACTCTTAAGATAAGAGTGTCGGTTGCGTGTTGAACCGGCACTCTTAATATAAGAGTGTCGGTCCCCACACTTCTATACGAATAAGAGCGTCCAATTTAGAGTGTCGGCTAAGAGTGTCGGTCAACAGACACTCTTATACTAAGAGTGTCGGCTTATTTCAGTAAGAGTGTGGGTTTTTGGCCGACACCGTTTGCCTTTTTTCTTGTAGTGATTCGCTGAATGGTGGACCACCCGACGCCTGGAGTATTTTAATCATTTCTCGGAAACGAGCTCAGGGAAGGTGTTTTTCGGACCTTCGGCATTCCAAAGCCTTCGAGATTTTTCGCGGATCGAGCTCGTTACGAAAAACGATCTAGCACCGCGAAGGGGCTACTGTTGGGGGCCTTCTTCTTCGTCGAAGGTCCTCTAAGTAAAAACACCTTTGGCAGGACAATATGCAAGCAGACGTAACATGAAGATGTATGCCGAAGCTACAACCCATGGAGCTTCGGCATGATGACACGCCTTAAGACGAAGGGCGATACCGACTTAAAGAGGAAAAGACCGTTCATTCCCTGATAATTTGTGTCATGTTTATAATTTGTTATCAAGGAAATAAATGTAATTTCGATCGGGCTGCGTCCCGTGCCTATAAATAGGTGAACAGTGACCCCGTACTGTTCACGCTGACTTGTATTCACTCGCACGTCGCACTCGGATTTTTACCTTCTATCAAGCCGAAGCTATAAATGTAATATTGTTAATGTTTATTCATGATTACTCGATAATAATACTAATGATTTAAAATGATTACTCATATTCTATATATGTAACTCATGCTTCTGCTTTACATTATATATTGAGATGATGAAGGTATGTCCTTCATGACCTTCATCTGAACATCATTATATCCTAAGGGAGATAATGCTTCAGAGGACAAAGTCCTTTAACCATTAGCATTTGTGTTGTCTTGTTCTTAACTCATAGCATTTGAGAACAAGTCCCCAACACCTCTGGTGTAGGTGAATCATAATGACCTGAATCCAATTCTGGCTCTAGATCCTCAAGCATCTGGTCCGTCCTATCAACATCTTCATCCGTCAACAACTTCTAGTTGTGACGCTCGTTCATGGCGTGACTCCCTGTGGAGATACCAGACCTTATAGTCTGGCACGAAATCATGGGACCACATGTGTCGTGTGACCTGACTCTTGTCGTGGCTCGACATATTTCTTCATTTGTTGCATGGACACTAACATTATATATTTGTGACAAAGCAGCTGCATGGTCCACAAACTCCTTAGTGTTGGAAAACCATTCACGTGAGTGATACTCACCTAAAGCCATCATACATCCAACCACGACTCTCACCCATTGCAGCTATGTATTAGTAAGAACTACGCAGTAGATTTTCACGTTTCTACATATCACAACCAACATCTATAGGTAATTGGTAAGTCCTATACCCACCCAAGTATGACCGATAGAGTGTTGTATTATGACCACCATGATATGCTCGAACGAAATTTCAGCAGCATAACCTCGCCGCTCTCCACCGCACGCTCAGTTTGGTGTAGCAGAGAACAAGGTTACACAACCGAAATTCCGTATGAGCACATCATGGTGGCCACAAATATCACACTCTATCAGTTATTTCAAGGTTGTCCATAAAAGGGACAATTTCGGACCGCCACATATCACATATGCACAGCGGTCCGAAACAGGTGACACATAGTTTTCGAAACCATAACCATGTAATGATCCGATTAAAGTAAGCAGTAAAACTATATATATACAGTTGTAACAATAATATAATAGAATTAATACTTACATAACATCACATTCATCAATTAACAATATTCACAACAATTAATATTTGCAACAATTAATATTCGCATAACATCAGATTCACCATCAAATTCATTAACTAATAGCAACAAACCACACAGTTCATATTTGCAACATAAAATTAAAAATAGCAAGTATAATGCATAAAGTCATATTAAGACTAATAACACTATCAATTAACAATTTTAAGCTAACTCTAATCGCATAAAAGTTAACTCCCGTCAACCACAAAAAACCTGACAAAAAATAAACTTCTTCATATACATAGTTAACAACTTTAATCACACTTCCATTTGCATTGCATAAGTCAGGGAGTTATACCTCGACGACTGGAACGACGTCCTAGGATTAAGAGGTGGCACGAGTGCTGTCTCGGGGGAGATGACGACGAAAAAGGGTTCCCGAGGCAAAGAGACGACACAACAATAGATCCTCGGGCGAAGGCGGCACCTTCTCGATGCGATAGTTTGTGGGGGCGGAGCCTGGGGCGATGTGGCGGCGGCTGTTTGGAGGTGGTGGCCGTTGGTGGCCAGGACAACAACCAGGCTTGGGGCGGCGGCAACTCTTGGAGGCAGCGACGATGACGGTACAACGGCCCGGTAGTGAACGATGGCGACGTGATGGAGCGGGGGGATTAGCGGCGGAACAAGAGACAACGTGAGAGCGCAGAGAACGAGAGAGGTGGCGACACATGTGTGAGCATGTGCGCATGACTAGGTCATAAAGGGTTAATCCCCGTCGGCCAGGGTGAAGCGCCGACGTGAGTTAAGTAATCCCATTGGTTGCCCTCTTGGTCGACGGGAATTAAGTTAATTTCCATCAGCTATGCTACAACTGTCAGGGATTAATTTATTCCTGTTGGCTTGGTCAAAGGCCGACGAGAATTACCTAGCCGACGAGAATTTTTAGGAATTTATGTTGTGTGTATGCACATCTAGCAAAAGCAAAAGTATCTCATCATTAGAATTATCTTCCTTAGAAGCAACAACAAAAGTATTACCTTTATATTTAGGTTTACCTTTCTCTCTATATGTGATATCTCTCTTCTATTTATTATTTAATCTATAACACTCGGTTATAAAAATGATTGTCTATCTTGTAATAATTATAGAATTTATCTCCTTTTTTCGAGATATTGAACGTCATTCCATGAGCAGATAACACTTTTCCATTAGATGTAGGATCCATCTCTTTGAGCGGTTAGTCCCTAAATGAAAAGCATGGCACTGATACCGATTGAGAGCACCTATAGGGGGGTGAATAGGTGGTCCTGTAAAAATCAACACTAAATGGCACAGAACTTGGTTTATGAAATGTTAATGGAATTAAAACCAAGGTGCTATGTCTAGAGAGAAGCAGAGAGAATCGCACACGAATAACGACAGGTGACACAACGATTTTTATCCTATGGTTCAGCCAAGTAGAACACTTGCCTACTTCCACGTTGTGGCATCCCAATTAACGAGGGTTGCACTCAACCCCTTTCAAGCGATCCAATGATCAACTTGAATACCACGATTTTCTTCCTTATAACAGATGTTCCCTTTGTGAGGAATCTCCACAAGTTGGAGCCTCTCACCCTTACAATATTGATCACAATGAAAAACACAAGAATAAGGGAGGGAATAGTAACACACGCAAAAGGCTAGAGTCGCAACAATGACACACACACAAGTCAAGAAAAGAGCACACAAAAACAGCGTAGTGAGTTCACAACTCAACAAGTGCTCAAATCTCAATCGCAATGATCCGGATGCGTGCTTGCAGAGTCTAGGCATCTTAGGATGTTCAATGGAGGCGTGGTGTACTGCTCCATGCGCCTAGGGGTCCCTTTTATAGCCTCAAGGCAGCTAGGAGCCGTTGGATCTCCATTTGGTATGCAATTCTTGCTTTCTGTCCGTTGGCGCATGACAGTCCGGTGCACCACCGGACATGAACAGTGCACGATTTGTTTCCTTCTTTGGCGAAGCCGACCGTTGAACCCTCGGTCCCTTTGGCTCACCGGACACTGTCCGGTGCACACCAGACAGTCCGGTGTGGCCTAGTGACCGTTGCCTCTGGCCACGTGTCACCCGTTAATTGTGCGTCGATCGTGCCACCGACCGTTGGTGCAGACGCTGTTGGCTCACCGGACAGTCCGGTGCACACTAGACAGTCTAGTGAATTTTAGTCGTGGCGTCCCCGACGATTCCCAAGAACAGCGAGTTCATCTATGAGCCAGCCTGTGCACCGGTGCACCCGCAGCTGGTGTTCCACTGGTTGTTTCAGCTGAACTCCTTTTGCTCTTTTTGGACTTGACTTAATTGAGTTCCTGGCACTTAGACAAGCATGTTTAGCACATAAAACAATTGACTAAGTGTCTAGAACTTACCTTCACACTTGATCCATCTAGATATTCCTCTGCTCAATATTATGTTAGTTCACACACACTACCGGAATTTGGCTCTTTGCCGAGTGCCAAATTCTTTGCCGAGTGTTTTTTTTCGGGCACTCGGCAAAGAGCTCTTTGCCGAGTGCCACGCAAAAAACCCTCGATAAAAGATAACACTCGACGAAGAAGCTCTTTGCCGAGTGTTTTATTTTTGACACTCGGCAAAGAGTTCCTTTGCCGAGTGTCTTTTTTTGACACTCAGCAAAGAGCTCTTTACTGAGTGTCACAAATACAACACTCGGCAAAGAGCTCTTTGCTGAGTGCTTTTTTTCCAACAGTAGGCAAAGACAATTTAAAAATCACATTTTAAAGTAGTAAATTAATTCAAATGAAAAAGTTTTTAACTACAAATTTGTATAACTCATCATGATGCACAATTTATATATTGAACATTTCTTCATATGACAAAATAAAAATAAATTTGTTCATAAAACCTATATCTCTCTCGTAGTTTATGAAACTACGAGAGAGACGTATGGAATTTGTGCATATTGTTAGAACCATCATGTGAGATGAACAAATGACCAAACAACCAAAATAAACTTTGTAGATCTTGAGAAGTTATAGAAGTTTGTAATTGACAACTTTTTCATTTGAATTCATATTGTCAACGAAAACTACGTTTGAATTTAAAAAATTTAAAATTTGAATTTTAAAACAACCTCGAAAGAAAAAACCACCAACATGAAAGTTGTAGGTATTGAAGAGCTATGAAACTTTGTAGTTGACAATGTTTTGGTTTGAAATCATCTTGTTATGCAAAACTTGTTTGAATTTTGAAATTTGAATTTTTCAAACTATTTTGGATGGAAAAACCACCAAAATAAAAGTTGTCGGTCTTGAAATGTAATGAAACTTTGTAATTAACAAATTTTTGATTTGAAATCATCTTATCATTGAAAAATTCGTGCGAAGTTTCCAAATTTAAAATTCAAATTTTGTAAACGGTCTCGGATATAGAAACTATTAAAATAAAACTTGTAGATCTCAAAAAGTTATGCAACTTTATAGTTGGTCACATTTTCAAATGAACTCATTTAGTGCCTTAATAATCAAATTACTCTCGGTTTGTTATAGTACATGGGGAATGAAAACTTAATATAGACATAATTGGTGTAGTAGTGTAGTAGTATAGGAGGGTATGCGTGACAAGGAGGTTGCGAGTTCAAAAGTTGCGAGTTTAAATCTCACCATTCACAAAACATATAAATTTGATTCAAAATAATAGTGAAAAATGATATGGCAATGAGTAAGGTAATAGGTAGGATTGGAGAGTAGTTCCTATAATTTAAAAAATGTTTTGATGTTTTTTTTTAATTTTTTTTTCTATTCTTAATTTGCCGAGTGTTTTTCTTTGCGCCGAGTGCTTTTCGACACTCGGCAAAATCTTTGCCGAGTGTCCGAAAAAAGTACTCAACAAAGAACCCTTTGCTGATAAAGTATTTGCCGAGTGTTCTTTGTCGAGTGTTACATTCGGTAAAGCCTTTGCCGAGTGTATTAGACACTCGGCAAAGAACGCGATTCCGATAGTGACATAGTGTGTTGTGCATATATCTAATCACCAAAACAATATAGAAATAGCACAAGGGCACATGTCCCTTTCAATTTCATCTTCTCGTCATCGATCCAAGATTTTAAATCTTTTTCGCCGAATTTATCAAGAGCATCATTGACTTTAACATGTGCAAGAATATACCCTCATTTTGACTTACCATAAAGTGAGTCTTGTGTCGCGATCTAGAGGTGAAAGATCATACATTCATACTTCATCGATATGAAGAAGAAATAACAGCAGTAACTAGAAAACTATAATATGTAAAAAATTATGTCTAACCCTAGCAAACAATCTAAAGCATGGCATATAACTTGTGCATGCTAAGCAATGAACTTGAAACCTTCTCGTAATCTGCTTGTTGGGAGCGTGTAGCATACAAGTTAAAAATTGTTTTTTCTCCACTCTGATCAATAGAAGCAAGGCAAGAGAAACTTATTTGCTTCCTTGATCGGGGGTGCAATTGATGGTTGCCGGATGCCGGTGAATGCAACAACATGGGCCTTACGGTTTCTGCGCACAGTGACAATAACAGCAACAACCTTTTCTCCGATCCTCTTTTTTAGACGCATCAAACATCACCGAGTATAATTCAGTGACTGAAGTCAACTTTGCCTCTTGGCAGCCACTTTTCCAAATGAATCAGTGCCACCACCGACCGACGATGGCGTACAAATAATAGTCTCCGTCTCAAAGACACCGAATAGTAGATCCAAACACTAGCGACCAACTTTTTTGCAAATTGGCCCTTTTCGGGTTTCTTTGCACAATTATGCCCCTAGCAGTTTCATTTCAAAAAATGGACCCTATGCTCGGTGCCATCATCATTGGCGCCGAGCCGATGTGTGCTGCCGCCAATACTATTGACGCCTGTCTGCCTGACGTGGAGGGCGAGTTGGCCGTGACGTGTCAGGGGGTCGGCGCCATAGATCTTGGCACCGACCCCCTGGCATCGGCAAAACACGTGCCAGGGGGTCGGTGCCAAGATCTATGGCGTCGACCCCTTATATTCTGGGCCACCAGAGTCCATACCCATTTTTTTCAAACCACGCCGCCGTGTCTCGCCGCTCTGCCCCTCTCGCCCGCCGTCGCCCGCACCGCCCTGCGCCCTCGCGCCCACCGGAGCCGCGCGCCGCCCCTTGCTCCACGGCGGCCGCGCCCACCGAAGCCCGCCCGCGCCGCCCGCCCCCTGCTCCACGGCGGTCGCGCCGCCCCGCCGCGCCCCTCCCGCGGCCAGCCCCCGTCGCGCCCCATCCCCGGCCGGCGCCCCACCGCCCCGCCCCGCCCCCTCCTGGCGCTTGCGCCCCGCCCCGGCTGACGACACGCCACCCCACCGCCCAGCCCCGGCCGCGCCCCCATCCCCGCCGGCCCACCCCGCCCCGGACGGCGCCCCACCGCCCAGCCCCGGCCGCGCCCCATCCCCGCCGGCCCGCCCCGCCCCCTCCCGACGCCTGTGCCCCGCCACCGGCCGGCGATACACCGCCCCGCCCCGGCGCCCGCTCCCCGCTCGCGTCGTCGTCGTCCAACCCCGACCCCGACCGTCTAGGTAAATTTTTGATTATTTTTGTTATTGTGTTAGCATTTTGTGTTAAATATGTTATATTGTTTTGCTATAATTAGTTGTTTTTTGAATGTGATGAATATGAGTTATTGTGATAAATGCTAATTTGATTGAATATCATGAATGTGAGTCAAATGTGCACGTTTTTTATCCCCCGTGCAGGGGAGGTGCTATCAAAATTTATAATTATTATATAGTTATAAGGTGGTTAGTATATTAGTGGGTTGTGGTTATATTTATAGTTATGTAGCTAGTAATTAGTGGGTTGTGGTTAGGCAATAACCATCCACAGTTTATATTGAACCTTTAATTCGTGTTTCAAATAGATGGACAATTTTTTGAGCTTATATCATGGAGGCAATGTGGAACAAGATCCGTATGGAAATGCCAAGTTCATTGACATGCGACACGTGTCGGTACTATTCGATGGTAGACCTTCGTTGAGTGATGTGTTTACAAAGGCTAAACAAAAGCTAGGTTACCATGAAGATGATGACATTGCGGTTGACAGAGTGCTTAATATTGGTCATCGACCAAATGTCATAAGACGAGTCATCCCAATTGATTGTCAACTGGATTGGGATAATTATGTTACTTCGGCTATGAAGACCCATTTGCAACTCATGGAGGTTGTGGTGCGTCTGGTTGTAGTAGACCGTCCCCTGAAGACTTTGGTCGTGCTATCGATGACGTGCCAAGTGTTCCTGATGCTCAATCTGGCCCCAATTTGATCCCATTAAGTCAGCCAGGAGATGGTCTGCAGACAGATTTAGTTGTGTGTATCCCTTTGGCACGAACCAATTGTAGTAAGTTTTATTGGCATTACATCTTCATTTTGGACCATGAGCACTTTGCTCATTCCATTTGACGTGGGACTGATCATCTTGTACATGTTGCAGGAGAGACCCCTACTCTTGTGGTTGATCCTCAGACCGAGGCACGTGGCTGCTTCGGTGATGGTTTTATTGCCTCCAACAGTCCTGAGTTTAGGAATGAAGAGGAGCCATATGCATTTGCTATGGCTGCCGATTCAGATGATGATCGTCCGGTTGGTGAACTCACAGAGAGTGACATTGAGATGTTGCAACATGTTTTTCCAGACGGTCGAGATCCTAGAGTGCATGAGTTCAGCGATCTTAGTCTTTCTCATCAGGCAAATGCAGAAGGAAGGGATGATGAGCTGCTAGATGCTCCTGAGGTCGGTCCTAGCATGATGATTGAAAAGGGTAGGGTCTTCAAGGACCTAACTGCCTTGAAGAGGTGGTTGCAGCATTACGCAGTCTTACATAAGAGGCCGTATAGAGTACTTCATTCGTACGAGAAACGTCGTTACACGGTTGTATGCGACAAGGACAACTGTGCATGGAGGGTTTGTGCTAGGATACAAAAGATCACCGCAAAGTGGAAGATAACAAAAGTAGTGGGGCCACACACATGTGCTGAACATGAGTTAACGATGAAACATCGCCAATTGACATCTACCCTCATTGGGAAGCGAGTTATGGGAATACTGCAGTCGGAACCAAATATGAAGGTTAGGACAATCATGAGGATCGTGGAGAATGTGTTTGATGGGTACAAGATAACATATGGTAAAGCTTGGAGGGCTAAGCAGTGTGCGTGGAAGATGATATATGGGGACTGGGAGTCTGGGTACGAGCAGCTATCTGTTCTTTTAAATGCAATGAAGGCGGTCAATCCAGGCATGCATTATGAGTACATCCCTAAACCAAATGCATGGATTGATGGGAGACAGATATTCTTCCGTGCGTTCTAGTGCTTTCCCCAGTGTGTGGATGCCTTCCGGCATTGTCGTCCTGTCTTTTCAATTGACGGCACGTTTCTTCTCGGCAAGTACCAGGGCACTCTTCTAATTGTCATATCCATTGATGCAAACAATAAGCTAGTTCCCCTAGCATTTTCTCTGGTTGAGAAAGAGAACAAAGACAGTTGGGGGTGGTTCCTGCGACTGGTCCGGATACATGTGGTTGGCCCAGGAAGGGAAGTTGGTGTAATATCAGATCGACACCAGGGAATACTCAACATGGTCCGTGAGCAGATCGATGGGTATCCTCCTTTGCATCACAGGTGGTGTACTCGACACCTTGCTGAGAATCTTCTGCGTAAGGATGGTGTTAAGGATAACTTTGAGCTTTTCTAGGAGACATGTCGCCAACTGGAAGACAAGTTCTTTAGAGAAAAGTTAGAAAAGCTCAAAGTCGCAACAAATGCCGAAGGTAGAGATTGGTTGAATGGATTGATGCCGGATTTGGAGAAGTGGACGAGAGCTCACGACTTAGGTGGATGGAGATATGAGTTCCAGTGTAGTAACATGGCCGAGTCATTCAACAAATTATTGTTGGGCATACGTGGTATGCTGGTCACTGCTATAGTAACATTTACCTTTTACAAGCTTGTGGCATGGTTTAATGATAGACACACCCATGCAGTTGGATTGTAGAATGAGGGAGAGAGATGGGCTCCAAAACCTAAGACCTTTCTAGAGAAGGCAAAGGAAAGGGCAAACACACACACTGTTGATTGTTTTGACTTATAGTCAGGGACATATGAGGTATTCCTTCAAGCTGGTACTACTTCCGATGGCGAGTCACAAGAGTCGAGGAAGCATGTGGTTGTCCTTAATGACTTGTCATGTACTTGTGGCGCACCCAGACAATACCATTTTCCATGTTCTCATCTAATCGCAGCTGCTCGAGCTCGCAACTTTGACTTAGAGAGGAGGATACCTCAAGAGTTTACTATTGATAAACTAGTGTTGACTTGGAGTCCAAGATTTATTCCTTATCGTGACGTGGGTGAGTGGCCTCCGTACGATGGCCCAAAGTATGTCGCCGATCCAAGCAGTCGTTGGACCAAGCGTGGATCCAGGAAGAGGACGAGGCACAAGATGGTTATGGATCAGGTTGGTGGTAGGAGTAGAAGGGGAAGGAGAACACCATTTATTACCGACCCCGAACAGTATGAGTGTGGCAAGTGCGGTAGACTTGGTCATAATTCACGCACTTGTCGTTGGCAGATTAGCGAGGTTTGTATTGTTTAGTTTAATGATATTACCTTAATTTTATTTAATAAGGCTATATTACTTACTAACATTAATTTCATTTTGTAGGATGGCATAGTTCCACCTCCTCGACCCGTTCTACGATGAGAGCCACCAGGGGCGCCTCCTGTCGGAAGGCCAGGTATTCAATTGTAAATATTTTTTGTAGAATTGTTGTTGTACAAATGGTATTGCTAATATAATATTTTTCCATGTAGGACCTAGCAACGCTTCGTTCTAGGACACACAATGGGTTCCTAGACATGGTGTTCGACGAGAGGTACACTAATTACCTCAGACGAGCAGGTCTAGATGTAATATCGTACCAGTTACGACGCGGGCTGCCTACTATTGACTCGGCGGCCATTACTGCACTTGTGGACATGTATTGTTTTAGGATTTTGTAAAATTATTCTTGGATCATTGAGCTCGTTTACACTAAATTATTTTTTAATTATGTAGGTGGCGGCTCGAGACACATAGTTTTCATCTTCCTTTTGGTGAGATGACAGTCACATTAGAGGATACACAGAAGATACTTGGACTTGATGTTGGTGGGAGAGCAGTGACAGGCCAATGTGACTCTGACGGTTGGAGGGCTAGAGTTGAGGCCTTTCTTGGTAGAGAGCTTCCTGCTGAGGGCGTTGATAGGACTGCTGGAGTACGCATCACATGGCTCCGTCAGTCGTTTGGTGTGTGCCCTGCTGATGCTAATGAGGATACAGTCCAGTTCTATTGTCGAGCTTGGATACTGCACATGTTTGGTTGTGTCCTCTTCCCAGACGCCACAGGAGACTGCGCGTCATGGATGTACATCCCATGTCTAACTGACTGGGATATAGCTAGACACTACAGTTGGGGCTCCACTGTGCTTTCTTTTTTGTACCGGCAACTTTGTGAGGCTTGCCGTCGTACGTCCTCCTCTTCGTCTATAGGCGGTTGCGTCTACCTCCTGCAGATATGGATGTGGTACGTCCTCCTTAATTTTATTTAATAAGGCTATATTACTTACTAACATTAGTTTCATTTTGTAGGTTTCGCATACCAGTTGGTCGGCCACGTGTTTTCCAGCCTAGACCATGGCCATGGATCATTTATGGAAATGAACGTCTTCGACCGACGTATGCTTATATTTGGGACCAAGTGGCAGCTCCTTTTGCCAGAGCTAAGAGGGCATACATGGAGTATGTTAACGAGTTTGACACGCTTTCGGCCTCTAGCGTAAGTACTCAACATGTATATCTTATCATAATGAAATTTGTTTTATTATACTTAACATAGATTGCTTCATTTTTATTTCAGGTCACACGGCAACCATACAACGCACCTGAGTTGGATGGGATGATCTTTAGTGAAGTATGCAACAGTGAAGATGAACTCTATATGATGCAATGTCCTATGATCTGTTTCTAGTGTGTTGAGTGGCACCTACCTCACAGGGTTCAGAGACAGTTTGGTAGGAACCAGCTATGGTCGATTGAAGATATTCCTACTTCTAAGGAGCTACACAAGTAAGTTTGCAATCTTTAAATTCAATTATTCCATTTTGCAATTTATAACATCAATCATTCGTAACTTTGTGTTCTTTATATGATATGATTTGTGTGTAGATTTGACCGGCGGAAGCAAAAGAAGGTAACGGACTTTCGTCAACATCATCTGATATTTATGAATGAATGGGATTTGGGTGAAGAGAATGTATATTCCAACGATAAGTTGCACAACAACAGTGACTACAAGCGGTACCAAGCTTGGTACCAGGGTGTGACTCGTTGTAAGCTTCGCCAGCAGTGGACAGCGGAAGACTACACCGACATTGATTCTTCTGACGATGAAGAAACGGAGTACAACCTGTCCACTAGACTGGGAACCCAAGTGGAGGCAGCACCCATCTTAGATCGAGTGGTAAGTTTTACTCGATTTTAATACTCGACATGTATAAATTGTATGTTTCATGCAAATTGTGTTGTACAGGGTAACACATTGCGACGGTCGGTATAGGACATTGATCGCTAACTTTTGACTGTGGGCGACACCAGCATGCGCAGCTTCTTGCAGGTAAGCCCACATGCATCATTTATAGCCTTTAGCTTGTTATGAATATGTTGTAAACTAATATGTCTTTAACATGCAGCGTTTATCTAGGTGCCTACGTGGAGCTGCTGCTCACTGTGGCTGCAGGACTAATGTTGCACATGACGTCCATGTACCATCGTGTACCGACACAGCAACGCCCTCCACAGGAATGGGTGCTGGCTTCGACTACGATCACAATGAGATAGGACCTTCACAGCTTCAGGGGACTCCTTCGACACAACCATTACAACCACAAGATCGTAGGCAACACCGCTCTCCACAACGTTACACTCCAGGCACCGACGCTTTAGGCAAGGGTAAGACTAGGAGACGTTGACTTGGTTTGGACTTGTTATGTAACGTATGAATTATATGGACTTGTAATGGACTTATTTGGCCTCTATGGGCTTGTATGACATTTTTATGGACTTGTATGAAATCTATGGACTTGTAATGCACTTGTTTGGACTTGTATGAGCTTGCTTGGAATTTTTTAAAATTGTATGCACTTGTATGTTATGCTTATCTATGTGTATATGTTGGATTGACAAAAAACAGAGAAAACTCTGCCGAAATTTTGTGAAATCTGTGATTATGTCATGTAGCCTTTACAGAACTATTACATAGCCTTTTCAGAAGCATCAATTTTCGGACTAGCATCTAGACTTTTTAGATCCATTTCGTAGCCTTTTCAGGAGTGTATATATAGCCTTTTTAGAGTGTATAAATAGCCTTTTCAGAGTGTATAAATAGCCTTTTCAGAGTGTATAAATAGCCTTTTTAGGACTGTATATATAGCCTTTTCAGAATCAACAATATCCTACATTATCGTAGGACATGTAGCCTTTTCAGAACCAGAACATAGCCTTTTCAGAGTTTTTGTACATATCTGTTATCATAATCCATTACACTACCTATCCTTTCGCCTATATATACACGATCCTTTGTACATTTGCTTCATTGTGCAATACAATGGCTTCAGGGTCTTCTAGGGGCAAGGGTGCGGGAAATGAGAGACGAAAGGATGGAGGGAAGTTAACTCCAATGTGTTTCGATGGCCCTCTTGGTCTAGATTTTTTTGAAGAGGCGGTTTTTAACTTTCCAGTTCAAAGTAAAAAAGATTTCAACAAAGAGGTTAGACTTAGGTTGTAGCATCCCAAAAATCCTAATCTAGGTTTGAAACCCTAATCCACCTTTCACCCCTCCTATCATCCTCTAATTCTAAAATCCTCCCCAAAACTTTCCTTCATCATATGCATACATTTTGTTTGATCACAAAAGCACCTCACTTAGATTCTATTTTCTAAACACTTAGAGTATCTACAAAATATTTTGTTCCAAAGAAAAAGATGCAAAAAGGGGAATAGGTTTTGGAAAAATAAAAAGAAAAAGAGAAAACCCTCTCCCCCCCTGCTGGGCCGACTCTCGGCCCAGGCCGCGGCCCCTCCCCCTCTCCCTCGCGCCCGCATTCCTCCTTCCCCGGCCCATCTACGGCCCGCTTTCGCCCGCGCCTTCGCCCTCGCCCGCGCCTTCGCCCTCGCCCCGCGCCTTCGCCCTCGCTCTCGCTGACCAAGCGGCCCCACCCACCAGCCGCTCGCTCGCCCGCTCGCTCGCTCGCTCTCGCTGACAAGCCAGCCCCACCTGCCAGCCGCCCTCTCTCGCGCGCTCGCTTCCGCTGGCAGACCGGCCCCACCGGTCAGCCGCTTCGTCGTCCTCCCCACATACGACGCCCCGCCGTCCCTTCACCGCCGTCCTTCACCGCCGTCTCTTCACCGCCGTCTCCTCGCCGCACAGGGAAGTTTGGCACCGCTCCGTCCTCCTCCCCGTGACCGCGTCCTCGCCGGTACCGCCCCGCCGTAGCGTCCCCTCGGCGGCGCTGTGCGGCATTAATGCCGGCACTGTGAGGCTCGCCGGCGTCCGCCGAGCTCCACCACCCCCCCCTTGCCCCCGCGCGCCTATAAAAAGCTCGCCCCGAGCTCCTTCTTCCTCGCACCGGCCTCAGCCATCCCTCTCCTCCCCTTCCCCGAGCACAATTCGCGAAGCGCCGGCGTCGTTCTCTTCTCCGGTGAGTCTCTTCCTTCTCCTCCCCTCTCCTTCTCTGTTGATCCGGCAAGGAATTGAGTGAGCAGAGCAGCTCCCTCGCGTCGCCCCGAACCCAAAGCACCACCTCCCAGCCCCCGTTCTCCACCCAGAGCCCACCGGCGGCGATCCCCGCCGCGGAACTCCGCCCCTCCCCGTGGGCAGCCCCCTCCCGACCTCCTCTGGCCAAATTGAGCCCATCTCTAGGTCCGCCATCCCCTCCCCATGCTTAGGCGCCTGCTCGTTGCCCAAGAACCGGGCCACCGGCGGCAAGCCGCCGTCGAACCCCCCCCCCCCCCCCCCCGGCGACCGGTTTTCCCCCCCCCCCTCGGCCGGTTCACCCCGTCGTCAATCGCGCCGCGCCGTTTCCCCCCTGCCTCTCTCTGTCGAGTGGGCCCCATGCGACGCCGTCACCCTCGCGCCGCGCCGTTCTCCCCCCCCCTCGCTCGTGGGCCGCGCTGGGCCGAAAGCGCCTCAGCGCGCGCGCTCGCGCCCGGGGTGGGCCGAAAGCCGCGTCCCCGGCCCAGGAGAGAGGAATTCTCCTTTCTTTTTCTTTTTCCACCCTTTTTCTCATTTAAATAGTTTTCTCAATATCTTATGCACCAAAAATTATCAAAAAGGATTTCCAAGGTTACATAAAATAATGTTGTTAGAAAATGGCACACTATGATTGATAAACCACTATTGATGTATTGTTTTATTGCATGTTTCCTAGAAGAAGCGGGGATCGCTGATCCGGAACCCGTAGCCCCGGAAGAAGGGCCAGAACCCGAACTTCCGGAAGTAGATCTTCTGTGCCAGGAAAGCTTCGACGAAGGCAAGTCCATCCTTCCCTTGATGCATAAATTACCTATTCTCTCTACCACTGCCTAGGCCGGGAATTATGGGGAATATTGCATTGTGAGTGAGAGATGGCCCGCATTATCATACACATTCTAGATACGTAAAGTGGATTGGGAGGAAAGGCTATGTGTATCTCCAAATAAAATCTCTTTTGAAAAATTATGCAATGAAGGGTACTCACCCTCATCACCTGAGAGTGGGATGATCAGGGACTCCCTGGTTTAGGGGAAGGCCTAAGGTGTTGGCTCAGCTGGTTTAGGCGTGAGCAGAAGGATTGTCCCCTCATATAAGGACCGGTTTGTCATTTTCACTACCTGTACTCCTTTGTCGTACAACCACTCGAGACTGTGTGGGCAGTCACTCGATCCGAACTCGTGTGGTCCGACCCCAGGGTTAAGAAGGCTGGGGAGCACCGGAGGATAAGGAAGGGGAAAGTTTTGTCCGGTTTGGGCATGGTGGTGGCCTGACTCCTTCCGGATAACCGTTAAGGTTAGGATGCACGAGTAAGGAAAGAGATCCGGCATTCGGGTCTCGCGACGGTGAGATCGCAGAAACCGGGCTAGTGGGTAAAGTGTACCCCTCTGCGCAGAGTTGAAACCTATTCGAATAGTCCGTGTCCACTGGTATGGATGAGTCTGGTATGGTATGGCAATTAGAACTTTTTCTCTAAGTTTCTTATCAGGGGAAAGGTGTGTTTAAATGGGTTTCGAAAAAGAGATAAAGCCTCTGGAGCGGGAAGCTCAGTGGCAGTTGAGTTTTTGGTTACTTATAATAGCATGGGAAAACCTTCAAGCAACTGTCTCTCTCTAAGAAAATAATGAGTGACTACAACTCCACCAAATTGAGCATGTACATCATAGGTCTCTTTCTCTCTACGGGAGCGGGGTGGGCTTGCGGAATACCTAGTGTATTCACCCAGATTTATTTATGTTTTTCAGCAGCCGAGGACTTCTTTTCTGCTTTGCTTGATTAAGAGGGCTGTGTCTGCACCCAGTTCTGCCTGTGGCTTGGGCTAGTGTATTTTTCCTGCTGCGCTTCTCTATTTGGCTCTCTCGAGCTTGTACCCCGGTATTGTAATAAATTTACCTGGAACTCTGTACTATTTGAAGTAAGAAATGTGTTTACTAGCCTCCTGGGACTAGTAATTGTTTCACATTTAAGTCCCAAAGGATCGGGACGCTTCAGGTGGTATCAGAGCCATAGGACTGGCCGTAGGTCGCAGCCCTGACCCTAAAACCTACCTTAAAAAGAAAATACCTCTTACCTCAAGAAAAGTTTTCTCTTCCTTTCCCCGGTGTTAACAAGACCCTTCTTTTCCTATTCCAGATGGAAGACTCTCTGGCCATTAAGACATCCTACTGCTCAGAAGTGGAAGGGTTCCCACGCCTCTTGCGAAGCTGTGCGCTCCGCTTGGGAATCCGCAAGAAGCCGGAATACGTCTGGACGGAACATTTCGAGGGCGGGATGATAAAATGCTCTATGGCAGTCTACCTGGAGGAAAGCCACAGCTATCCAAACCACCGTTCCTTCCAAGTCACTTTTACCGGAGTTCATTTCCTAGATGCTTGCCAAAATGTCGCCCGAAAAGCCCTCCGTCAGCTATGTCAAAACTACAACAAAGTAATCATTGAAACCCCCCTTCGCTACTTTCCACCCAGCAACAAGAACACCCCCACCTGGAGGAAAAGACTTCAGGCCCTATCAGGAGGAGATCCTGCCGAGAATGATCCCACCATTGTCTACATGGCTGGATACCTTCATACCCTTGATAACCAATATGATGACCTCACCCTCCACTGCACCTCTCTAACCTCCCGGGTGGAAAGCCTGGAGCAGAAAGTCAGGGAACTCTCAGAAGAAAAAGTGTCTCTTCAAGAGAGCCTCGCAATAGCTGAAGGTGAGGAAACCAATACCCGAGAAGCCTACCGCACACTGAAGATGGACTACGACAAGAAGATGAAGAAGCTTGCCCCCGCAAAGAAAATCCGCAAGAAGACCAAGAGCCAAGGATGCCAGACTGAGCAGAAGGAAGAAAACCCTCCAAGGAACCTATCCGACACCGATGATATGTCCCTGGCTAGCCTTGATGACCTTCTCAAGGAGTTTGGGGACACATTAGAGAAGGAATGCGGGAGTACCCTAGATAGCGCTCGCGTGTAACGAACTTGTGATAGCAGGGTGTCGTGTCATGTAATGGCTTGATGTAATGAATAAAATAACCAGTTAAAAAAAATGGCATGTGCATAATAGTAACTCTCTTCCCATGGCAGATGGCTTCGGATAAAACCACGCCTACCGCCTCCGGGATTGGAGCAGGTTTTCCCTTAGGAGCTGAAGGAGGAGCCGGTGGAGAAGGGGATGGGACCCACCTCCCCGCACCTCCGGAACTACCACTAGATCTGGCCCAAGTTCTAGCCCATCAAACCAGACTCATTGAAGTCCTCACTCGAAGTCTGGAGAACCAGCGCCCAGGTGGTGGAAGGCCCCAGGACAGGATGGGAGAATTCCTGAGACTTAAGCCTCCCACATTCGCGGGGTCCAGCAATCCCCTCGATGCAGATGACTGGCTTCGCACGATCAAGAGGAAGTTAGAAGCCATCGCTTGCCCTGAGAATCAACGTGTTCAGCTGGCAGCTCATCAGCTTTCAGGAATGGCGTTAGCATGGTGGGACACTTTCAGTGAAGCCGTCAGAGATGCTACCTGGGCAGAATTCGAGACAGCTTTCCGTGAGCACCATGTACCCCAAGGGATAGTTCAACTCAAGGAGAATGAATTCCGGGAGCTAACCCAAGGTGGGCGATCAGTCAGTGAGTATGTGCACAAGTTCACAGAGCTGGCCCGCTACGCGCCTGAGGATGTCAGCACCGAGGCCAGGAAAATGGCCCGTTTCCTGAGAGGGTTAAGACCCGAGCTTAAGACCATCCTCGCCAGCCAGGACTTCCACAGCTTCTCTCACCTTTCCAACAAAGCTATTCAAGTGGAAAGAGCTAAAGAGGAAGAAAAAGGGCACATCAAGAGAAAGTTCCAGGTCCTGCGAGCTCAACAGCAAGAGCGTCACCAGAGAGCTCGACCCTTTGGGCTCCCACCCAGGGGTCCAGGCTTCGATAAACAATCTGGACCCTCTCCTTCGCGCTACAGTCAGCAGAGTCAGAGCTCCCATCAGGCACCCTCCGTTGCAAGCAACCAGCCGCCAGCAAACGCCTGTTGGCACTGCGGAGACCCCCGGCACTTCAAGAACAACTGCCCTCAGCTGAAGGCACCCGGACCAACCCACTCCAACTCGGTGAATGGCCCCAAGTTCCCATCAGCACCTACCTCCAAGGTGTTTCCTTCCAGCAGCCAGCAGAGCAGGGCTCAGTACCAGGGCAGGGCCCGAGTCAACCACGTCGACGCTCAGGAAGCCCAGCAGGCCCCGGGAGTAGTGCTCGGTGAGTTCCTCGTCGAATTTACTCCCGCTTCTGTGCTTTTTGATTCAGGAGCATCCCATTCATTTATAGCCGCTAAGTTTGTGGAGAAGCATGGCATACCCTCTACACCTTTAGCTATCCCCTTGGTCACCCGAACCCCGGGATCAGACCTCCTATGCAAACTCAGATGTTCACAAATCAGGATTCTTTTAAGTGGGGTAGTATTCCTGGCAGACTTAACCATCTTGCCATCCCAAGGTATTGATGTAATCCTAGGAATGGATTGGCTAGCTAAGCACAAGGGTGTTATCAGCTGCGCAAGCAGAACTGTCCTTCTCATAGATCACCAAGGAAAGGCAGTTTCCTGCCAAGCCCAACCGCCTGCAAAAGATCCAATGGTGTTTAGTCTGGCAGTAGAAAGCATGTCTGTAATCAAGGAATTTGAAGATGTATTTCCAGAAGAGTTGCCCGGGATGCCACCAGAAAGAGAAGTAGAGTTCTATATAGACCTCATTCCCGGCACGGCGTCCATCGCAAAAAGACCATACCGCATGGCCCCCACTGAATTGGCAGAACTGAAACTTCAGCTTTCAGAACTACAGCAAAAAGGGTACATCCGTCCCAGTTCGTCTCCCTGGGGAGCACCCGTTCTTTTCGTGACCAAAAAGGATGGGAGTATGAGAATGTGTATTGATTATCGATCCTTGAACGAAGTTACAATCAAGAATAAGTACCCCCTTCCCCGGATTGATGACCTCTTCGACCAACTGCAAGGAGCCAAATACTTCTCCAAGATAGACCTCAGGTCAGGATATCACCAACTCAGGATTAAAGAAGCAGACATTCAGAAAACTGCATTCGTCACCAGATACGGGCAATATGAATTCACGGTGATGCCATTTGGACTAACCAATGCACCTGCCTTTTTCATGAATCTCATGAATAAGGTATTTATGGAAGAATTGGATAAGTTTGTCGTGGTTTTTATCAACGACATCCTCATCTATTCCAAGAGTCGCAAGGACCATGAGCAGCACCTTCGAACCGTCCTCGGAAAACTCAGAGCTCATCAACTTTATGCTAAGTTCAGCAAGTGTGAGTTCTGGTTAGAGAAGATAGCCTTCCTAGGGCATATCTTGACTGCTGAAGGGGTAGAAGTGGACCCATCTAAGGTAGAAGCTGTTTCAAATTGGAAGCAACCATCCAACGTCAGTGAAATTCGAAGTTTTCTGGGAATGGCAGGGTATTATCGCCGTTTTATCAAGGGATTCTCCAGCATAGCAAAGCCCTTGACAGAACTTCTCAAAAAGGACAATAAGTTCGTGTGGACTCCCGATTGTGAAGGAAGTTTCCAAATCATCAAGGAGAAGCTTACAACCGCGCCAGTTTTGACTCTACCAGACATACACCAGGAGTTTGTCATCTTTTGTGATGCTTCCAAGCAAGGCTTAGGGTGTGTCTTAATGCAAAATGAGAAAGTCATTGCTTATGCATCCCGATTACTCAAGCCGCACGAACAGAACTATCCTACCCACGATCTGGAATTGGCAGCCATAGTGCACGCTCTAAAAATATGGAGGCATTATCTGATTGGAAACAAATGCCACATCTTCACTGATCACAAGAGTCTAAAGTACATCTTCACGCAACCAGACCTCAACCTCCGTCAACGAAGGTGGCTCGAATTGATCAAAGATTATGACCTCGAAATCCACTACCACCCCGGAAAGGCCAACGTGGTAGCAGACGCCCTCAGCCGGAAACCTTTCGGGATTAGAGGAACAAACTTCCTAGAAGATTGGAAGAAGGAATCAGCTCAGCTAAATGCATGTCTGGAAGACGACGGTGGCCTGGAAGTCAAGCCAAACCTAGAAGACCTCATATACAAGGCCCAATGCCTCGACGCAGAAACAACCAAGCTTAAGGAAAGAGCACGCAAAGAGCAACTTACGGACCTAAGAACAGACGAGCAAGGAGTCCTCTGGTTCAAGAACCGTCTGTGCGTGCCTATTGGAAAGGCACGGGAGACCCTGCTTGATGAAGCCCACAACTCAGCTTACTCTATCCACCCAGGAACCACCAAGATGTACCTGGACCTCAAAACCAGGTATTGGTGGAGGGGGATGAAGAAGGAAATAGCACAGTATGTGGCCCGATGTGACACCTGTCAGCGAACAAAGGCCGAACATCAGAAGCCTGCAGGCCTGCTTCAACCCCTCCCAATACCCGAATGGAAGTGGGAAGAAATAGGCATGGATTTCGTAACCGGATTGCCCAGATCACAAAGAGGAAATGATTCCATATGGGTAATAATCGATCATCTCACCAAAGTGGCCCATTTCATTCCAGTGAAGACCACTTTTGGAGGAGCAGCCCTCGCCCGATTATACCTTAAAGAGATAGTCAGGCTACATGGCATTCCACGGAAGATAGTATCAGATAGAGGAACGCAGTTCACTTCGAAGTTTTGGAAGGGCCTTCAGCAAGCAATGGGCACCAAGCTAGATTTCAGTACCGCCTATCACCCCCAGTCAGATGGTCAAACAGAGAGAGTTAACAAAGTCCTTGAAGATTTACTCAGAGCCTGCGTGCTAGCCTTCAACAGGGATTGGGAGTCTAGTTTGCCGTACGCAGAATTCTCATACAACAATAGCCATCAGGCCAGCATCAAAATGTCACCATTCGAAGCACTGTATGGAAGAAAATGCCAGACTCCCCTAATGTGGTCCAATGTAGGGGAAAGGACACTAGAGGGGCCCGACTTCGTTAAAGAAGCCGAAGAAAAAGTCGCCTTGATCCGCAGAAGGTTACTTGAAGCTCAGAGTCGACAAAAGAGTTACGCAGACAATAGGCGAAGGGAACTCAGATTTGAGGAAGGAGATTTTGTTTATCTCAAGGTTTCTCCAATGCGTGGTGTCAGAAGGTTCCAGATGAAGGGAAAGCTAGCACCCCGTTTCGTCGGTCCTTACCCTATCACTTCCGAATAGGACCTGTGGCATACCGCCTTGAGCTACCAGAATCCATGTCAGATATTCACAATGTGTTCCATGTGTCTCAACTCCGCAAATGTCTAAAAGTACCAGAAACCCGTATCGAGGCAGAAGCAATTCAAATTCAAAAGGATCTCCAGTACCGGGAAAAGCCAGTGAAGATTCTCGACTCAGCAGTCAGAAGAACCCGCAATTCAGAAGTGAGACTCTGTAAGGTTCAGTGGAGCAGAGATGGTGAAGAGGAAGCCACCTGGGAAAGTGAGGACTCTCTGAGGAAGGAATACCCTTACCTTTTCTCGAGCCCCGTCTAATCTCGAGGGCGAGATTCCTTTAAGTGGGGTAGGTTTGTAGCATCCCAAAAATCCTAATCTAGGTTTGAAACCCTAATCCACCTTTCACCCCTCCTATCATCCTCTAATTCTAAAATCCTCCCCAAAACTTTCCTTCATCATATGCATACATTTTGTTTGATCACAAAAGCACCTCACTTAGATTCTATTTTCTAAACACTTAGAGTATCTACAAAATATTTTGTTCCAAAGAAAAAGATGCAAAAAGGGGAATAGGTTTTGGAAAAATAAAAAGAAAAAGAGAAAACCCTCTCCCCCCCTGCTGGGCCGACTCTCGGCCCAGGCCGCGGCCCCTCCCCCTCTCCCTCGCGCCCGCATTCCTCCTTCCCCGGCCCATCTACGGCCCGCTTTCGCCCGCGCCTTCGCCCTCGCCCGCGCCTTCGCCCTCGCCCCGCGCCTTCGCCCTCGCTCTCGCTGACCAAGCGGCCCCACCCACCAGCCGCTCGCTCGCCCGCTCGCTCGCTCGCTCTCGCTGACAAGCCAGCCCCACCTGCCAGCCGCCCTCTCTCGCGCGCTCGCTTCCGCTGGCAGACCGGCCCCACCGGTCAGCCGCTTCGTCGTCCTCCCCACATACGACGCCCCGCCGTCCCTTCACCGCCGTCCTTCACCGCCGTCTCTTCACCGCCGTCTCCTCGCCGCACAGGGAAGTTTGGCACCGCTCCGTCCTCCTCCCCGTGACCGCGTCCTCGCCGGTACCGCCCCGCCGTAGCGTCCCCTCGGCGGCGCTGTGCGGCATTAATGCCGGCACTGTGAGGCTCGCCGGCGTCCGCCGAGCTCCACCACCCCCCCTTGCCCCCGCGCGCCTATAAAAAGCTCGCCCCGAGCTCCTTCTTCCTCGCACCGGCCTCAGCCATCCCTCTCCTCCCCTTCCCCGAGCACAATTCGCGAAGCGCCGGCGTCATTCTCTTCTCCGGTGAGTCTCTTCCTTCTCCTCCCCTCTCCTTCTCTGTTGATCCGGCAAGGAATTGAGTGAGCAGAGCAGCTCCCTCGCGTCGCCCCGAACCCAAAGCACCACCTCCCAGCCCCCGTTCTCCACCCAGAGCCCACCGGCGGCGATCCCCGCCGCGGAACTCCGCCCCTCCCCGTGGGCAGCCCCCTCCCGACCTCCTCTGGCCAAATTGAGCCCATCTCTAGGTCCGCCATCCCCTCCCCATGCTTAGGCGCCTGCTCGTTGCCCAAGAACCGGGCCACCGGCGGCAAGCCGCCGTCGAACCCCCCCCCCCCCCCGGCGACCGGTTTTCCCCCCCCTCGGCCGGTTCACCCCGTCGTCAATCGCGCCGCGCCGTTTCCCCCCCTGCCTCTCTCTGTCGAGTGGGCCCCATGCGACGCCGTCACCCTCGCGCCGCGCCGTTCTATGGCGCTGAGGTACGCCCCCCTACCTCGGCGCCAAGATCTATGGCGCTGAGGTACGTGCCACGTAGATTCCATGTCATACCTCTATCTGACGTATGCACGCCAATAGTATTGGCGCCGGCACACACAGGCTCGGCGCTAATGATGATGACGCCGAGCATAGGGTCTATTTTTTGAAATGAAACTGACAGAGGCATAATTAAGAATATGAATCAAACACGAGGAAAATAATTAAGCGAAAAATGCTAGCGGTAAAAAACCATGTGCGTCCATCGGTGAGGAGAGTTTATAGCACAAGGTGTAAAATGAATTATCTCTTCCGGCGTGACCTACAAAAATGTATATATACAATTGATAGACTACAGGTCAATACAAAAAATAAATCCGCTAATAATGATATGATACAAGTTGAACCGCGGGCGCTTCAAACGTCAGTCCTGAACTCGCCTGACTTTTAAGTCCAACTGCTGACACACATGCTCATTTTTGAATCTGTGTGCCTCTAGTTTAGCACTGTTTGTTCAGTTTTGAGGTCGGCTCCAATTCTCTCCGTCTCTCTTGGATTTCCTCAGTGTTGTTTTCGGACGTGCAGGTGCTGCAATAACCAAAGAGCGGGGCGGGCGACCAACCCCGTGCGCAGACGATAGGCCTCGGTATTTTTTTAAAGGCTGCGCAGAATATTTGTAGTGTAATGTTAACGATGTTGATGCCAACGCCAATTAAACCAATCATCACCTACTTGATACCCCGGTCAAATGGTCAATGACGTTCTGCTCGTGTGCAGTCCACACACGAAATCTCTCGAATACATTTTTCCTTCAGAGATTGACGAGACCCCAGGAGCAGTGGACTAAATTAAAGCTGACGCGATCGTTAGCCGTTAGGTACGTGATGACGCTCGTGTCAGCGGCAACTCAGGGACGGGCCAGCGGGCGGCGTCGTGGCTTGTGCGCCGCCAACATACTACGTGACCGATCGTCGACGAGCAGCCTTAGCTTATCGTCTCTCATGCACCGATAAGAAATCCAAGTTGAATCGAACGTGCGCGCGCGCGCGGCAACACAGAAAGGGAGGCCGCCTTTTGATTAGTTTGGAGCAGGAGCGAAACGGCGAAATCGTGCGTGCGTGCGATTTTAAATACAGATCTCCCTCGCGTCGGCTTCGTATAGTGGGGATGCACCGGAAACCGCTCTTTTCCGAAGCGGAACTGACCCAACCCTGCAACCTGCCTCGCATCGCATCGCATCATCCCTTGCGCACCATCGCAATTGCACGCGTTCTTCTTTATAGATTAGACTATACTATATATAATATATTACATAGTATAGCACAGGCCAGGACGGCAGCACACGCGGTTCGGTACCGATGACAGTGGGTCCGGAAAAGCATGGTGGGCTCGCGTGCCATGGTGGGCGGGATCCATGTGAGTGGCGCCCCCTTTTTCGCTTTCATCAAAGGGATGGAAACAAGGACGCCGGAGCGCAAAAGTGGTGCGTGCGTGCGAGAGAGGCCACTGGCGAAGCAGCAGCAGCCGCCGCACATGCTGATGCTGAACGTGGAAATGCTTCGCGGCGTCAGGGCTTGCAACAGATGACCAGTCACGCGCACCCAAGCCAAACCCAACAATCAGGATAAGCTGCTTACCTTAACCTGCTCTTCCACTAGCCGCCCCATAGTGTGCACCCGTTCATGCCTTCTTCGGTTGCATCAAGATTAGAGAGGATTGAAAATTAAATTCATCTCTATATAATTTTGAATAAGAAGAGATTTAATCCTCAATCCATCTTGTTGGCGTCGATCCGGGCGCAAAACACTTGGGGTTGTTCCGCTCGACAGGCTCTCTGCAACCGCGTGATCAGTCCGCAACCTGAAAGCATGAGCAGGATTTCCTACGTTGCGTCGGATGGTCCGTTTGTACGCAAAGTGGCGGCGTTCGCCAACGACACCTAAATCTCGTCCCCCCCACCCCCCAAGAGGGACTCGTCAGGGAGAGATCCTAGGGTTTGTCTTGGAATTGACAGACCACCCAAGATGTCTCCAAATGACATAGAATCGAAGAGAGATGAAGAAGGCTACGTTACTATTTATTCCTAGAGCAAAAAGTAAAAGAACGAAAGATATATTGATTTGATTTGATTGTTGATGTGCGCAATCGGTCGTACCCCTTCATATATATATATGTGTGTGTGTGTATATATATATACACATATATATACGGTAGTGAATCCCTGGCCATTCACCTCGATAGTGAAGATCGGGTCTATACAACCCAAGCTGGGAAGGGATCACGACTCGTGGGTAAAGTGTACAACCTCTGGAGAGGGTTAGAAACTGGTATATCAGCCGTGCTCACAGTTAACAGCAGTGTTGGGAGCTCCTTTGATTAGAGTTACTCTGGAGACCTTTATGATGATGCTTAATGATGATGATGATAATTATGGTTTTTGGTATTTCCTTGTGGAGGGAGTACTATCTGGGTTAATAACTTGGGATTATTGTTAAAACTTGGCTCTCTACTAGTAATAAATACCTGACCAACTAAAAGCAACCGCTTTAAGCTTAACCCCCACATACAGCTAGTCCACTTTAGCCAAATATGACATTTGCTGAGTATGTTGATGTGTACTCACCCTTGCTTAAAAACACCAAACCCTAGGTTGTCCTCATTGCAACCAGTGCTTAGGAGTAGATGAAGGCAACATGGAGAACTTTCAGCAGTTTCAGGACTTCGATAAGTTCTAGATAAGATTAGTGTTAAACCCCTAGTTAGTTGCCTATGAAGGCCTTATCGTACTGTGTTTCGTTCAGCACTTTGATTATGACTTAAGTTAATGACTTTATGGATGTTTCGGATATCGTGATGTAATAAAGTACTTATTTCTGCTATTATTTTGAGCAATGTGTGATGATATCCAATTATGTAATCGCCGTGTACGTGAATTTCTGATCCTGGCACGTACATGGTTCGCATTCGGTTTACCTTCTAAAACCGAGTGTGACATGAAGTCATATTCAATAAATGCATAAGCCCATTTGCCAATTCTACCACTCATGATTGGGTTTTGTAACATGTATTTAATCACATCAGTTTGACAAGAAATAATACAAGAACTAGACAGTAGATAACATCTAAGTTTGGTGCATGCATAAAATAGCTATAAGCATAATTTCTCAACAAAGGTGTACAATGTTTCATCATCCACCAATCTCCGACTCAAGTATGTCACAACATGCTCCTTTCCTTCATCCTCCTGAATTAGAACAACTCCAATAACTTTATCTTCGGCAACGATATACAATTTAAAAGGTATTCTGATCTTCGGTGCTTTCAACAATAGAGCCAAAGATAAATAGTTTTTAATAAGATCAAAAGCTTCTTGCTGCTCTGCCCCTAAACAAAATCGGCATTATTTTTAAGCCGAAGAATAGTAGTGAAAGAATCAACTTTCCCAGCTAAGTTAGAAATGAACCTTCGCAAAAAATTCACTTTGCCAAGAAACTTATACATTTCAAGTTTACAAGTCGGAGCCCCCACATTCCAAATAGACTTAATTCTGTTAGGATCTATCTCTATGCCATGCTCATGAATAATCAATCCTAATAACTTGCCAGCCGAAACTCCAAGAGCGCACACCAAACTAGTTAACTTCCTAGAGCCTAAACTCTAGGATGTTAGCCCTAAACTCTAGGAAGTTAACTAAACCCTCGGAAGTAAAGCGATCCCGTCGAAAGTTAGGCTCTCAGAAAAAATTTGTTGGAAGTTAGCTTAACTTCCTAGCTTAACTTCCTAGAGGACTCTAGGAAGTTAAGCTAACTTCCTAGAGCTAGCGGACCCTCTCGGAAGTTAGTAGGTTCACGCCGTTAAGGTACATAGCGCCGTCAGCCAGCTAACTTCCTAGAGGCTACAGTAAGTCGTAGGAAGTTAGCTGGCTAACTTCCTAGAGGCCCAGTAAGCCTCTAGTAAGTTAAATTGACCAGCATTACAAATACTATTTATTTTCATTTTACACCATATTCCACAACATAACAAATATATTAACAGCTATAACACAACATATTTTCACATAAACCATCTCATACACAATCACATAACAACAATTAAATCCATAGTCTCATCAATTACATCACAAAAGTCTCATCCATAGTCATAAGACACAACATCTCATCCAGTCTTAATAAGAGAAAATATCACAACATTTCATACATATATAGTCATAAGACACAAAAGTCTCAAGTATCACAACACATAAAATGGAAGCTCACTATCGCCGATCACCATCGGGGTACAGCGACGACTGATGGTCGATACCTCCACTAGCGAAGAGGGTTTCGACAAAGTCTAACATGTCATCTCGTTCCTGCATCAGCAAGGTAGCTAAGGGGTCTGATATACCTATACAAATGATATTTGTTGAGTTACACCATAATATAACTAACAACATGTAAATGATGATGAATTTGCATACTTGATGTTCGATAGGTGGAGGTGGAGGTGAAGACCAAGGATAATGTATGGGAGGCGGTGGTAGTGGTGGGGGCACCGAGACGTGTATCCCTTGGGCTTGTGCTAGTTGCTACAAAATTGTCGAACTCATTCACATTAGCGTTTTAAATCAATACATATCTTAAAGTGAAAGCTATTATCTTTCGAACTTACTTGTATGAGTGTTTGCTGTTGTTGAATCTGTGTAGCATAGTATTCATGTTGCGCAGCTTGTTACCTCAAGTAATCCTGATGTCGCCTAAGTTCTTCTCGCAGTTGCTCCACTTCTACTAGATCTTGAGTGGAGGGACAGGAGCTACGAGCAGTAGACCTCGACGAACCTCCATGCTGAACCCTCACCTGGCTCGAGTCAATGACGTTATCAAACATTGTGTACCTACAAACAAGTAACATCATGATAGATCCAAAATACAACTCAACCAATGAAACAATATAAGATATGTAGAGTCTGCACCTTTCATGAGCTTTTCCATCACTTGCATACACAGCCCGAGGATCAATAGGTGAGGTCCTCCAGTCATAGTCTGGTCCGTACTGACTAGACATCACCTCGCCATATGTAGCCTTATACAAAAGAATAATGCAATCTTATATACAAAAATCCATATAAACAGAACCTACCAAACATTTCAAAACACTCACCAGACGATCTGTTGCCTTTTGGCTGCACAACACATCTGGATTTGCAGGATCTGGTCCTTTGTGCCCGCTAAGGTATATGTGAACATAACCGGGCACTGCACCAGTGCTAGCTTCTTGTATGTACATTTTACAAACATTATAACCAAAAATTACAGCAAGTCAACTGCAATCAACGAAAGTAGATTAAATTGTACTTACCTTTCGTTTTGCCAAACGAAAGTGATCATCACCTCAATACCAGTGATACGACTCGGTTCCACGATTGGAACTGTGCCGAACAGACTTTGCCTTGAATTCAGCCGAAACTCAATAACAGCATAACGCACGCCAAGCCGCATCATTGGGGGCTATCCATGGAATCGAATGCTGCAGAAACACGGTTCATTTACATGTAACTGTAATATCTACAAGCAATGGAAATTTTTCCAACACAAGCAAAAACATCAATTACATTAAGATATTGTTGCTCAGTCATATCAAGTCTATACTGCATTGCCTCGTTCTTACTATCTGGACGTCGCCCTTCAATGCCCAACATAGCTTGACTAATCACCTGGATTCGAGCATAGTACATCATGTCCCCAACAACATCTGCCGTATTCCTACGGAACACGGATTGTGCGTGCTCGGTATGAGTATCTCCTTCAGGCAACTTATAATGTTTCTAAAAAAAGAAACATAGTCAAAATCCATATGTGAAACAATCATCGAGATGATAACTTGACAAATTTTTTTAACATACCCAAAAGTCGTGCCAAACTGCAGCTTGCGATTCCCATGTTGCGCGTTTATTGTAAGAGCATATTGATCCCATTTTGTGACAGGGACCTCCTTACCATCCTCAATCACCAATCCATGCCATCTCATACGACATTTATTGCCCCACACTTTCTTTACTTGCCTTCGACGACCTATGCCGGTGAAACTAATATCCTCCCAAGCCCTAACAACACAAGCACAATTGTCAAATTCAAAATATAATCATGTAACAGTGTAAGACATAAGAACAAAGTAAGGATACTCTTACCCATCTCTAGTTGGTATTATCTCAACCCTATCATCTGGTTCTTTAGGAGGGGGGACCCAACTAGTTCTTTGTGGCTTCCGGACCCATGAAGACCCTCCAACTCCCCCGCTTCTAGAACCATCAGCTTCTCCTTCCCTTGACCCACTAGCCCCCAACTCCTGACCCTCCATATCTCGGCCATCCACTTGCATCCTCAGGCCATTCACGCCATCCACTATGGCTATCATGTCCCAAACCACCAGTATCATGGCATCCTCACCCTGTCTCACTTGTCTCCCCTCCTCTATCTCCCCTCCTCTGTCTCTACTTCATCTTCAGACTCATTCTACAAAACAAAATTAATAATTTAATTATTCGAACTCATACAAACATTACATTGCAAAACAAATATCGGTTACCTCATTTCTCTGTACGCCGACTGTCTAACCCTGTAACTCTGGAACATGCTCCAACAAAGCTCTACATCTGCTTGAGCTTGAACTAGTGCGCTAGAACACTAAGTCCTCCTTTCTCATAACAAAGGATGCTCTCTTCGCAAGTCCATTAGCGAACTGCTTCACCTTTTTAGACATCCTATTATTAGAACAAAATCAAATTAGTAAACGAGCATAATGTAAATAAACATAAAGTAAATGAACATAATGTATTAAAAAGAACAATAAATACATAACTACTTTTTAGTCATATTCAAAATCAGGATCAAATTGTTTCCTTCGATTCGATGTTTTCTTCTTTGACTTCTGTTTCCTTTTTAGGACTTATTACATCTTCAGAATCTCTCACTAATGATTCTGGCAAAACCTCAATATCTATATTAAAATTGGTCGGATGTTCATCTTATTGGCTACCTCTTTATATTTGAATTCTTCAGCTATACACCCTACAACTCTTCCTTTGTTACCAACCATTGAATTAAGATTCTTTAATGCCCTTTCAATATGGTACATCCACCTGTATTGCACAGGACCGCCAACCTTAGCTTCATATGGAAGGTGGACAAGCAGATGTTGCATGGCATTGAAGAATCCTGGGGGAATATTTTTTCCAACTTGCATATAAGGACAGGAATTTCTGTCTCCAACTTCTTCATCGCCTCTTTCTTTATTTCTTTAGCACAAAGTTGTGTATAAGTAGCTTAATTTAGCTAACGCCTTCCAGATACTGACTTTGAAGTACCCACGGAACATTATAGGGAGGAGTCTTTCCATCATTATATGATAATCATGGCTCTTCAATCCAGTTATTTTATTTGTCTTCAAGTTCACAGCTCTCCTAAACCTAGCTGCATAACCATCTGAGAATTTCAAAATTTTCAACCATTCCATTACTTCTTTCTTCTGTTTAGGTTTTAGACAAAATCGAGCACGTGGCTTTTTTCCATTTTGGTCGAGTTCCTGGGTTGGTCGGTTACAAAGTTTTGCTAAGTATTTTCTAGTCTTTATATTTTCTTTTGTTTTGTCGTCCAGATTCATGCAAGTACTTAGAATGCTTTCACCAACATTATGTTCCTGATGCATGACGTCAATGTTATGCATCAGAATCAATGTCCTAACATATGAGAGTTCCCATAAACCACATTTATGGGTCCAGTTATGCTCGGTTCCAAAACCTATTGTCACGCCCGGTTTTAGAAGGCAAACCGAATGCGAACCATGTACGTGCCAGGATCAGCAATTCACGTACACAGCAGTTACATAACTGGACATCATCACACAGTGCTAAAATAATAACATAAAAAGGGAATAATAGTCGATTACATCAATATGTCTGAGACATCCACATAGTCTTTACAGTAATCAAAGTGCGGAAAAGAAAACGTAGATACACGCGGCCTTCACAGGCAGCCGACTGGGGGTTGCCGCTAACCCACGCATAGAACTCGTCGTAATCTTGGAACTCCTGAAAGTCTCCTTCCACGGCTTCATCTTCTTCTGAGCAGTGGTTGCAACGCGGACAACCTGGGGAAGGGGGGGTTTGGTGTGTAGAGCAAGGGTGAGTACACATCAACATACTCAGCAAGTGTCCTGTTTGGCTGTTGTGGACTAGCTTTATGTGGGGGGTAAGTCAAGCAGTTGCTTTTAGTTGGTCTGATTATTATTACTAGTAGAGAGAGCCAGATTTTAGATTTAACCCACGTTATTAACCCAAATGTACCCTTTCCAAACGGAAAGAATACCACTTACCATTACCATAGTCAATACCAAAACCACCATTCTCATCACCACCTGTAATCCGAACATCTCTGATCAAGTATCACTAATCAATGGAGCTCCCTTGGCCGCTCATAACCGCGAGCACGGCTGATATATCAGTTTTCAAACACTCTGCAGAGGTTGCGCACTTTACCCCCAAGCCGTGATTCCCTTTCTGCCCGGAGATCATGACTCTCCATTGATCACTACCAAGGTGACCCAGCACGGTATCACTACATAGCCTTTACAAAGATTCCCCGGGGCTGTAGCCACCCATTAGGTTTCCTAAATGCACCGCACTCCTCTCCAAGGGGCGAAGCAACCTTGGTAGAGCGAGCCGCATACGCACGACGGCGAAGCGAACTACACCACAGTTCATCTAATTATTTAGTTAAGGGCATCCCATTCCACCCTCATGGTTGCACTGTTTTCCCGGGCGGTCATCCAACGAACAGGTCCTTACAGAGAGGCACTCGAGAAACCGCTCGAGCCCCCTTAAATGCCACAAGTATAATATCATAATAAAGAAGGAAAATAGTGTATCATAGATAAATCTCATCATGTTCATTGATTAATGTTAAGCACTAGCATGAAGCTAAACCATAATAATCCAACCCAAATAGGTAAGCAAGGATGTGGATAACCAAAGCTAGTCAATCCTTAGGTATAATTTGTGTAAATGCGGAAAGTGAGTTATAGAATGTATAGGACAAAGATAGGTCAAGGGACACTTGCCTCCACCAACCAGCTGCTGCTCATGGGCTTCTCCTGCGAGTTCTTCGGACTCCTCAACCAGACCATTCTCTATGCGAGCGCAAACATACACCCATCCATTTGAATTAGGAAATAAACAATACACCATATAAGAGAGTAGATAAACTGAATATGCATAGGATATGACATACGATATTGCATTCGCAATGGCTAGAAAGAGAAGAAGGAAGGTCTCGCAGTGGTTAAAGCTATAGTCGAAGCGTATTACAGGTAGATGCATAATTAATCATTACATGATTCTAGTTCCACCTAGTTACACTAACAAGTGTTAATCACATGCACTACTAGAGTTATAACTATTTCCAATTGGTCGACATTAAACAAACTCGATGATTAACTACATGAAATAACCAATGTAATCAATTTCCGAATTGAGTTTCTATTTCATTAATATAAACAATGTGATTAATGCGCATAAAATACACGGTGAGGGGTAGAAAGGCATGTCTAGGGGTAGACGAGCGCGCCGCCCGTGACAAGACGCTACGCGTCACGCCAAAGCACCGCGCGCACCACGCGAGCACGCGCGCGCAAGGCCGCACTGACGCGCCGTGAATGAGCCGCGCGCACGCCGGGGCCGAGCTGCGCACGCGCCGTGCCGGGGGTCGAGGCACCGCGCGCGCGCCGGCTGAGCTCCAAGCCGCGCCGCGCTGCGCTAGGGTGAGCACGCCGGGGCGGGCGAGAGCGCTATGGGGTGCCGAGGCGGGGCCACGCCGTGGCCGACCGCGCCAGGACGGGGGGCCGAGCGGGCGGGGGAGCTAGCGGGCGCGCCACCGCGCCGAGGCCGGGCGGGGGAGCGAGCCAAGCAGGCGAGGTTGGGCCGCGCGGGGACGGGGGGGGGCGAGCAGGCGGGGGAGCTACGCCGCAGGCGCGCCGAGGCAGGCTGGGGCGGGGCCGAGGGCGCCAGGGCGGGCGAGCACCATGGCTGGGCTGCCGTGGGGAAGGGACTGGGCGTCGCGCGCGCCAGGGACGGCGGCCGAGCGGGCCGGGGCGGGGGGAGCCGCGCCGCGGGCGGGGCCAGGCCAGACAGAGGCGGGGCGGGGAGAGCCACGCTGGGCCGGGGGATGCCGCACCGCGGGCGGGGCCGCGCAGGCGCGCCGCCGCGCCGAGGCCGGGCATGGAGGCCGAGCCGCGCGCCGCGCCGAGGAAGGGAAGAAGGGGGGGGGTGAGGAGAAGAGGAGGGAGGGGGGCTTACCGCGGCCAAGGGCAGGGCGGCGGGTGGCGGTTCGGCGACGGGCGAGCCGGGCGGCGGCGGGGGGGGGGGGGAGACGTGCGCGAGGGGGCGCGGGGAGAGAGAGAGAGATTTTTGGGGGAGGGGGATGACAGGTGGGGCCCACAGGGGGGAGGCGGCGGCGGCTTAACCGCCGCGCGCACGACGCGCGTGGGGGCGGGGGAGGTGGCTGGGCCGCCGGGTGGGCACGCCGCAGGGGCGAGCTGGGCCACACGCCAGGTGGGCCGCGAGGGGAGGGGGAGGGGAGAGAAGGGAGGAAAAAAGGTTTTTCCCTTTTCTAATCTATTTCCAAAATGAATGATTTCACAAATTCACTCAATCAAAACAAATGCATGGTCCGACATGGTGCAATAAACGAAAGAAAGTATTTCTAGGGTTTTACTTACACAAGATATCAAGCTAAATCTCGCTAGAACTTTGAAAATAAACAAGGCTCAGAGAGAAAAGAAAGAAAGAGGAAAGGTAACGCCCGAATTTGGTGAGTGCTGGAGAAAGAAAAATTCAACTCTCAAATTCGGGGCGTTACAAATCTATCCCCCTTAAAAGAATCTCACCCTCGAGATTCAAGGTTGGCTAGCAAAGAGCTCAGGATATTTGGCCATCAGATCATCTTCACGCTCCCACGTTGCCTCTTCTTCGGAGTGATGACCCCATTTGACTTTGCACATTCTAATAGTCTTCCTTCGGGTGACCCTGTCTGCAGTCTCAATGATTTGCGTTGGCTTCTCAATATAGGTCAAGTCTTCTTGGACTTCAAGACCTTCCACTGGCAATTGCTCTTCTGGCACACGCAGACATTTCTTCAACTGAGACACATGAAAGACATCATGCACGACAGACAAATTTTCTGGCAGACTGAGCTGATAGGCCACTTCTCCATGCCTTACGAGAATCTGATACGGACCAATATAGCGGGGTGCTAGCTTGCCTTTGACTCCGAATCTTCGGACTCCTCGGATAGGCGAAACTTTCAAATAGACAAAATCTCCAACTTTGAAACTCAGCTCTCTTCTTCTTGTGTCTGCATAACTTTGCTGCCTTGATTGCGCTATCTCCAGATTCTCCCGAACCATCTTGATGTTCTCTTCAGCTTCAAGCAAAATGTCTGGCCCAAACACTTGCTTTTCCCCAGGCTGATCCCATTGCAACGGAGTTCTACAACTCCTTCCATAAAGCGCCTGAAATGGTGACATCTTCAAGCTGGCCAGGTAACTGTTATTATAGGAGAACTCTGCATAAGGTAGCCTCTTGTCCCATCCGGACTGATCTTGCAACGCACAAGCTCTCAATATATCTTCAAGGATTTGATTAGTTCTTTCAGTCTGAGCGTCTGTCTGCGGATGATAAGCTGAACTGAAATTCAGATGTGTACCCAAAGCTTCATGCAACTGCTGCCAGAAATGAGAGGTGAACTGCGTTCCTCTGTCTGACACTATCTTCTTTGGCACACCATGAAGACAAACGATCCGGGACATGTACAACTCTGCTAATACTGCACTGCTATAGTTGGTCTTGACGGATATGAAGTGGGCTGAATTGGTTAAGCGGTCCACCACTACCCAAATGGAATTGTAGCCGGCTCGAGTGCAAGGCAATCCGACTATGAAATCCATTCCGATTTCATCCCATTTCCACTGACGAATTCGCAACGGTTGCAACAACCCAGCTGGTCTCTAATGCTCTGCCTTGATCCGTCGACAGCTATCACACATAGCCACATGCTCTGTGATTTCCCTCTTCATTCCGTACCACCAGAATTTCTTCTTCAGATTTTGATACATCTTCTCACTTCCAGGGTGTATAGAATAAGCTGTCTCATGAGCTTCCTTGAGGATCAACTCCTGAATGGACTGGACATTGGGAACACACAAGCGGTCTTTGAACCATATCACACCTTCTGCATCTTCCCAAAAATCTTTACCTCTGCCTTCTAGAATCAGTCGCCGGATTTCACTGATCTTCTCATCATCCTTCTGTGCTTCTTTGATTCCCCGCTCCAAGGTGGGTTCTAACTCAACTGTTACTCCTCGCATATTGTTCAGAAACCCGAGACTCAGCCTATCAAACTCCTTGGCCAACTCATAAGGCATCGGATGAACGACCATCAGATTGACCTGACTCTTCCTGCTCAAAGCATCTGCCACTACGTTCGCTTTGCCTGGGTGGTAATGAATCTCCAATTCATAGTCTTTGATCAAATCTAACCATCTTCGTTGCCTCATATTCAACTCCGACTGAGTGAATGTGTACTTTAGACTCTTGTGGTCTGTGTAAACATCACATTTCTGCCCATACAGATAGTGCCTCCATGTCTTCAGTGCATGAACCACTGCTGCCAACTCTAGGTCATGGATTGGGTAATTCTTCTCATGAACCTTTAGCTGTCGGGACGAGTAAGCCACAACTCTTCCCGCTTGCATCAACACACATCCCAAATTAGTGTAACAAGCATCACAATACACCGAGAAGGGCTTGTGCACATCAGGCAAGACTAAGACAGGTGTTGTAGTCAACTTCTCTTTCAGTGCTTCGAAGGCCTCTTGACATTTCTGGGTCCACTTGAACTCAACCTTGCTGCCTAACAAAGCTGTCATTGGTTTCGCAATCTTCGAAAACCCTTCAATGAATCGCGGATAATATCCGGCCATTCCAATGAAGCTCTTGATTCCTCAAGCATCCGTTGGCGCTTTCCAGTTCAGAATGTCTGCCACTTTCTTCAGATCCACAGCCATTCCTTCTCTGTTGATTATGTGACCCAAGAACAGGACTTCATCAATCCAGAACTCACACTTGCTCAACTTTGCATACAGCTGGTGCTCTCGCAATCTCTGCAATACCATCCTCAAATGATCCGTATGCTCTGCTTCGCTTTGGGAATATATCAGAATATCATCAATAAATACCACCACAAACTTGTCGAGATAATCCATGAATACACTGTTCATCAGATTCATGAAGAAGGCTGGTGCATTTGTTAGGCCGAAAGACATCACAATGAACTCGTACAACCCATACTTGGTAATGAATGTCGTCTTCAGAATGTCTGAAGGTCGAATCCTGAGCTGATGATAACCTAACTGTAATACTCAAATTTGTATACACAGAATACAGAGTGAATTCCTCAATTTCATGTGCCATATTTGCATCCTAAGAAAAGAGCACACACACAATTTAGAGATTAATTCAAACAATTGATAAAAAATGCATCATGTTGGAGTTTTATATGTTTGTGCATTAAATAAAATAATAAGGATAATAATAACAAGATAATAATTTTTTTAGAAGTTGAATTAAACCCTAAATTTGGGAGTAGGGTTTTGAAAATAAGAAGAAGAGAAAAGATATAAAAATATAAATAATATATTTAAATAAATATTCTCAAACTTATTACTTTTAATTGCACAAATATACTATGTAAATGGTGATCCACAAAATTGGAATTTAAACGTGAATTCAAATTTGGATTAGAAAATAGAGAAAAAGGAATGGAAAATAAAAGAATAAAACAAAACCCAGCTAAATGGGCCTCGTACCTGAATTCGGCCCACCAGAGGAAACACCCCGCGCGGCCCAGAATAGCTCATTGCGCGCAGCCCACTACCACCTGAACACTGTGCCACTTCCACATGGGCCCCACGTTGCCAGTACTCCACCCCGCACGCTCGGGCTCGGATGTCTCTGGGAAGTGGCCCCATATCGTCAGCGCTATCCTCACCAACGGAACGCCGCGAGTCCACCTCCGCAGAAACCGGCCGTGCGCCTAACTGGCGCTGTCTCACCGGAGTTGTGGCGGGCCATCTTTCCCCCGAAACGAGCGGCGTAGGACCCGGGCGCCTCACCCCCCTGCCTCTCGCTAAAGCAGCGCCGACTTTCTCTATCGCGGAGCCAGCGTCATACCTTTCTCCCTCGCCGCGCGGCCGAACAGAGTGCTCGCCGGCGCCCCACAAAAATTGTGTGAGCTCGAGCCTTGGCAAGCCTCTCGGTGCATTCCCTAGGGCATCGTGGAGTCGTTGCTTGCTGCCATTGGTGAGAAAGGGGACTGCGGTGGCAGCGAATTGCTCACCAGAGCAATTGGGAAGCGGCGGATCGACCCTCGGTGAGGCTAGCCTCTGCGGCAGTGAGAGCTCGGTAAAGAACCCCCTTCCCTGTGTCCGCTTTCAGCTCCTCTTCACAGTGCACCGATCGGATTTCGCTGTTGGGTGCTTGGGACCGAAATCGCTGTGCCCTGGGCATGGCACCACCGTCAGCTCAGGCAGCGCCACCGTGCTCTGGTGGCCGAGGGATTAGGGATGTTCTGGCCGTTGGATGGCCAGAGAACGACCTTGATCGGCTCGCGGTGACCTGCCCAGCCGAAAGCGTGATGGGCCATCCGATCGGGATCGGAGGGCGGTGAGAAGGCTAGGATTCATTAAACCTAGATCGTTAGATCGTGATCCGAGGGCCATCCTCGCTTACCGTTTCGGTGTGGGTGCAGTCTAATCTGGGCCACCCATTGTGGATCGGACGACCGAGATCTAACCGTACCCCTTCGCGGCACGGGTTTTGCAAATGAACCCTTATAGTTTTGGAGATTACAACCCGCTGTCCACCTAGTGTGCGGTCTGAGTCACAGTTTCTTTTGCGCCTAAGCCCCTGACTTTTCCAGAAATTGGCGCCCAGTCCAGAGTAGATTAAAAACAGTGAAATAATTATGGAAATTCGTTTTTAATACAAAAACAAATCTAGAAACTTGTAAAATGCATAGAAAATCCATTTTTAGTCCAAATCACTCCATTCCAGTTCCTAAAATTTTGTAATTTTATTCTCCATCATCTAGAGTCTCTGTTTCTACATGAAAACAGTAAGAAAATTTATTTCTCATCTAATCCTATTTTAATCACATTAAACCTTAGGAAATTCATAACTTGAAATCTATAACTCCAAATCTAGTGATTCCAGTTCCTATGATCTCATTTTAATGTGTAGATTTTTACTGTATATTTTTATTTGCATGTTTGGTGCAATGTTAATTTTTGCTATACTATGTATGTATTGTGTTGATGCGAGTAGACGAGCAAGCCACTGTGGATTCTGAGGTTCAGCAAGTAGAAGTAGCTGAGCAGGAGCTCATTGAAGGCAAGTTGTGCCCTTGATCACTTACTTTTTCCCAGCCATGTTCTTATTAATTATAATGATCTGCATAGGTTAATTTTGATGGGACCCAATAGGTTACCCTAGATTTGACTATCTTTATACCTTGTTTCACTACTGGTTTTACTACTAAATTTTTGGGTAGTACATGCTATTACTTTATGTGGTTTTGGGTATAGAGATATTTATTACTCATGATTACATTTTTATTATCTTGTTATTATTACTGTTCATGTTAAGATCATTAAATTAATGGGAACATGGAGCGACCACCCGGGAAAACAGTGCTACCACAAGGGTTTAATGGGACGCCCTTGGCTGATTAACTAGGAAAGCTAGTGGAGGTCTTCCTTACCCGAAAGGGGCAAGGGCAGTAGGGGAGTGGTCAGTGTAGGAAGGTCCTTGGGTTGATTTTGCTGCGATGGCGGTCAGGCGAGGGATTCCTGCACTGGAGCTTCCTATAAACTGTAGCGGGATTTCTGAAGCTAGTGGAACTTTGTAAAGGCCTCGTAGTGTTACCCTGCCTCGCCTCCTCGGTAGAGGTGTATGGGATCGGCCGTCTCTTGGCAGATGGGTAACATGACTTGTGGGTAAAGATGCGCAACCTCTGCAGAGTGTAAAACTAGTATACTAGCCGTGCTCACGGTCATGAGCGGCTCGGACCCTCACATGATTAATTATGGAACTTAAATTTAATTTGACATTTGCATCGCATTTGGGATTATTTTACTATTACTTTTCTTTATTATTATTAAGGTTTGGTATTTACTTACACTTAGTAATTGCTAATAAAATTTTGACCAACTTATAAAAGCAATGCTCAGCTTCAGCCTCTATTTCGTTGATCGGCCTTACACTTCATGAACTCCCACCTTTGGTGAGTTCATGCCACATTATTCCCCACGACTTGTTGAGCTATGAACGTATGTGACCTCACCCTTGCTGTCTCACACCCCCCACAGGAGAAGAACAGGTGGTTGAAGAGGAGCCGCCTAACACTGAGGCATTCGACTTGATCTAGGTGGCGTTTTTCAGCTGACATTGGCGCCGTCGATCCTTAGTTCGTTTTATGGTTATTCCTTTATTTTGTAATAAGACTTCCGCTATGTAATAAATACTCTGATGTTTTGTGACATTTATCTCTATACACTCTATTATTATATATGTTGTCTTCTTTGGCGCATGTATGAGATGCACCCGACTTTGTCCGTTAAAGCCGGGTGTGACAGAAGTGGTATCAGAGGAAATGTTGACTGTAGGACGAAACCTAGATAGAAATGGACAACCCTTACCTACTTATCTCATTCTGATTCATTCTATACTTACCTTTCTCTGATTCTTTCTATGCTTATCTTGATCCTATCTCACCTTCTACTGTTCTACTCTGACCATTCTTACCTTTTCTACTCTGAGACAAGATGGATTTCACACCTTGGAATCCCTACCTCTATGACAGTCTTAAGAGTTAGGGAGCCTAAGACAAAATCAAAACTATTTTCTATATTTAAAAATGTTGTTTGATTGTTCTGATGATCAATGCCTGATTTGCTTCTTTGATTGATTGAGATATTATATAGGGACATCTTAGCATGTACCACCATAAGGTAATAAATTAGCTATGGTAGGTAGAACATTAATCTGCTTAGCTAATAAATCCCCCAAAGTAACACGATTCGTAATTACTGCCTTGTCTACTGCTCTCTCTTACCATATGTATCTAACTCAGATGGTCAATACCAGGAGGGGTGGTGGAATTGATTTGCCTCCTAATCGTCACACTCGAAGGATATATAGACAACCTCAGCCACAACCAGCAGAGATGAATCCCCCTAATCCTCCACCAGGCGGAGTTGATCCACTGATTGCAGCTTAGATGGCGGTGATGCAGCAAATGGCGGACACTATGGCTGATATGCGTGCCTAGATGTAGCAAGAACGCCAGGAGATGCGTCAGGAAAGAGAAGATATATGCCAGGAGTTGCGCCAGGAGAGAGAAGAGATGCGCCAGGAGAGAAGGGTGCAACAACAGCAGCTGCAGCAACAACTTCAACAACAGCAGCAACAGCAACAAGTGCCATTGCCCCCCCACCACCACCAGTTCCACCTCGTGATAAGCACCGAGAATTTATGAGTCATAAGCCACCGACCTTCGCCAGTTCGCCAGATCCACTTGATGCAGATGATTGGTTGAAGTCAATTGAGAAGATGCTCAACATCGTCCAATGCTCAGACCGGGAGAAAGTTCTTTATGCCTCAGGTCGTCTGATAGGTCCTCCTGCTGACTGGTGGGATTCTTATACTGCTGCACATGATGCTGCTGATACTATTACTTGGGCAGAGTTCAGTACACAGTTCAGGAACTACCATATTCTAGCTGGTATGATAAAGATCAAGAAGAAGGAGTTTCTGTCATTAAAGCAAGGCAACATGTCAGTCAGCGAGTATAGAGACAAATTTATTCAGTTGTCGAGATATGCTCCGGAGGAAGTTGCTGAGGATGAGAGGAAGCAGGAGCACTTCATTGAAGGACTTAGTGGACCCCTACAGTATGCACTGGTTGCACACACATTTCCGTCGTTTCAGAGGCTACTGGATAAGGCTCTTGCTATTGAACACAAGCGTGTTCAACTGGGTGATTTGAAGAGGAAGGCTATCTCACAAGGACAGGTAGCAGCAGTGTTCGTCCCCGCTACGTCTCGCCACAGGGTACACCGACTCGACCAGGAGGACCACGCCCAATTCAGTATGCTCCACAGGGGTCTCCACGAACACCCCCTACTCGTCAGGCTACTCCCACTGGCACCCCGACGAGGTCTGCAGGACAGAAGACTGGCCCTACATGCTTCAAGTGCAATCAGATTGGGCACTATGCTAATGCTTGTCCGATGGGGAATTCTGGTACACCAGCTAAGAACAAGCAACAGACTCCTGGCAAGGGATATTCTATAGCCAGGGTGAATCAAGTCAGTGTTGATGATACTCCTGATGGTGCTGACATCGTACTCGGTATGTTTTACATTAATGCCATTCCTGCAACCATACTATTTGATTCTGGTGCTACACATTCATTCATGTCTGCTCGATATGCCAACACTAATGAGATACCACTGCTAAATATGAGAAAACCAATGATAGTAATTACACCTAAAGGGCCTATTGAGGCAAATCAAATGACACGTAGATTGACACTATCAATTATGGGAAGAGAATTTGGAGCTACTGCTATAATATTAGAGGCCAGCAGTATAGATCTGATCCTGGGTATGTCATGGTTAAGAAAGGCAAAGGCCATTATAGCATGTAGTAGAGGTACTATAGAGCTCACTAGTCCTAAAGGAGAAACATTTCAAGTTAATATTGCAGTAACCACCTCATCCAAGCGTGCAATGTTCTTTATACCTGAGGAGTTTGTTGGTGACAACATCCGGGTGGTTAGAGATTTTCCGGATGTCTTTCCAGAGGAGTTACCAGGGATGCCACCAGATAGGGAAGTCGAGTTTGTTATTGATCTCCTACCTGGAACTGCCCCTATTTCTAAACGACCATATAGGATGGCTGTAGAAGAACTAAAGGAGCTTAAGAAGCAGTTAACTGAGTTACAGGAGGTGGGGTATAGTCGTCCGAGTTCCTCACCTTGGGGAGCACCGGTGTTATTTGTACAGAAGAAGGATGGATCACAACGGATGTGTGTGGACTATAGATCACTTAATGATGTTACAGTGAAGAACAAGTATCCGTTGCCCCGTATTGAGGATTTGTTTGATCAGATGAGAGGAGCCAGGGTATTCTCGAAGATTGATCTCCGATCGGGGTACCATCAGATGAAGATTAGACCATCAGATATTCCTAAGACGACTTTCTCAACCCGATATGGATTATATGAGTTTACTGTTATGTCATTTGGATTAACTAATGCACCAGCTTATTTCATGAATTTGATGAATAAGGTGTTTATGGAGTATTTGGACAGATTCGTTGTGGTGTTCATCGACGATATTCTTATCTATTCTAAGAATGAAAGTGATCATGAACAACATCTAAGGTTGGTGCTACAGAAGTTGCGAGATAATCAACTCTACGCTAAGTTCAGCAAGTGCGAGTTTTGGATTGATAAGGTGCCATTCCTTGGACATATTATTTCTAATGGAGGAATAGCAGTGGATCCTGCTAAAGTGAAGGAGATAATGGAGTGGAGAGTGCCCACTACAGTTACTGAGATTCGGAGTTTCTTGGGACTCGCAGGATATTATCGGAGATTTATTGAAGGGTTCTCTAAGATTGCCAAGCCTATGACATCGCTTTTGGAGAAAGGAAGAGAATTCAAGTGGGATGAGAAATGCCAAGACAGCTTTGATCAATTGAAGGAGAGATTGATGTCACCACCAGTGTTGATTATGCCAGATCTACAGAAGGGATTTGATATTTATTGTGATGCATGTGGTCAAGGATTGGGATGTGTGCTCATGCAAGAAGGACATGTGATTGCCTATGCATCTCGTCAGTTGAGGAAACATGAATTGAACTACCCCACTCATGATTTAGAGCTGGCAGCCGTTGTACATGCACTTAAGATTTGGCGACACTACATTATGGGAACTAAGTGCCAAGTATACATGGATCATAAGAGTTTGAAGTACATATTCACTCAGAAGGATCTCAACCTTAGGCAACGCCGTTGGTTGGAGCTCATTAAGGATTATGATTTGGAGATTCATTACCACCCAGGCAAGGCAAATTTGGTTGCAGATGCCTTGAGTCGGAAGGAGCATGTTCACTCCGCTTTCGTTGTCCAGCTACCCGATGAACTAGCAAAAGATTTTGAGAGGCTCAACCTGGGGATTGTTACACATACGGAAGGAATTACCATTGAATTGGAACCTACCTTGGAGCAAGAAATTCGTAAAGGTCAGATTGGAGATGCCAAAATCCAAGAGATCAAGGATCTGAAAAAAGAAGGTAGAGGCCCAGAATTCACAGAAGATGAGCAAGGCACGATATGGTTCAAGAATCGGATCTGTGTTCCCGATATTGATAGTCTTCGGGAAACCATATTGAAGGAGGCACATGACTCAGTCTATTCTATCCACCCTGGGAGTACTAAGATGTATCAGGATTTGAAGCAAAAGTATTGGTGGTATGGACTGAAGAGAGATGTGGCTGCACACGTGGCTATGTGCGATGTGTGTCAAAGAGTTAAGGCTGAACACCAGAGGCCAGCCGGACTACTGCACCCACTGAAGATACCTGAGTGGAAATGGGAAGAAATTGGCATGGACTTCATTGTTGGATTACCCCGCACGTCTGCTGGATATGATTCTATATGGGTGATTGTGGACAGGCTAACTAAAGTAGCCCACTTTATTCCAGTGAAGACCACGTATTCAGGAGCCAAGTTAGCAGAGTTGTACATGGCACGGATTGTATGCCTACATGGTGTGCCAAAGAAGATTGTGTCAGACCGGGGATCACAGTTTACCTCGCGGTATTGGAAGAAGTTGCACGAGTCCTTGGATACAAGATTGAACTTTAGTTCGGCTTACCATCCCCAGACTGATGGGCATACTGAGAGGACCAACCAAGTACTGGAAGATATGTTAAGAGCTTGTGCTCTTAAACACGGTGGAAGTTGGGATAAGAGTTTGCCTTATGCGGAGTTCTCTTATAATAATAGCTATCAGGCCAGTTTGAAGATGTCACCGTTTGAGGCTTTGTATGGCAGAAAGTGCAGGACTCCACTGTATTGGGATCAAACTGGTGAAAGACAGTTGTTTGGACCTGAGATTATACAAGAAGCAGAGGAACAAGTCCAGCAAATAAGGGAGAATTTGAGAACTGCACAGTCCAGGCAGAAAAGCTATGCTGATACCCGGAGAAGACTGCTAGAGTTTAAAGAGGGAGATTATGTCTATTTGATCCGAGGGCCATCCTCGCTTACCGTTTCGATGTGGGTGCAGTCTAATCTGGGCCACCCATTGTGGATCGGACGACCGAGATCTAACCGTACCCCTTCGCGGCGCGGGTTTTGCAAATGAACCCTTATAGTTTTGGAGATTACAACCCGCTGTCCACCTAGTGTGCGGTCTGAGTCACAGTTTCTTTTGCGCCTAAGCCCCTGACTTTTCTAGAAATTGGCGCCCAGTCCAGAGTAGGTTAAAAACAGTGAAATAATTATGGAAATTCGTTTTTAATACAAAAACAAATCTAGAAACGTGTAAAATGCATAGAAAATCCATTTTTAGTCCAAATCACTCCATTCCAGTTCCTAAAATTTTGTAATTTTATTCTCCATCATCTAGAGTCTTTGTTTCTACATGAAAACAGTAAGAAAATTTATTTCTCATCTAATCCTATTTTAATCACATTAAACCTTAGGAAATTCATAACTTGAAATCTATAACTCCAAATCTAGTGATTCTAGTTCCTATGATCTCATTTTAATGTGTAGATTTTTACTGTATATTTTTATTTGCATGTTTGGTGCAATGTTAATTTTTGCTATACTATGTATGTATTGTGTTGATGCGAGTAGACGAGCAAGCCACTGTGGATTCTGAGGTTCAGCAAGTAGAAGTAGCTGAGCAGGAGCTCATTGAAGGCAAGTTGTGCCCTTGATCACTTACTTTTTCCCAGCCATGTTCTTATTAATTATAATGATCTGCATAGGTTAATTTTGATGGGACCCAATAGGTTACCCTAGATTTGACTATCTTTATACCTTGTTTCACTACTGGTTTTACTACTAAATTTTTGGGTAGTACATGCTATTGCTTTATGTGGTTTTGGGTATAGAGATATTTATTACTCATGATTACATTTTTATTATCTTGTTATTATTACTGTTCATGTTAAGATCATTAAATTAATGGGAACATGGAGCGACCACCCGGGAAAACAGTGCTACCACAAGGGTTTAATGGGACGCCCTTGGCTGATTAACTAGGAAAGCTAGTGGAGGTCTTCCTTACCCGAAAGGGGCAAGGGCAGTAGGGGAGTGGTCAGTGTAGGAAGGTCCTTGGGTTGATTTTGCTGCGATGGCGGTCAGGCGAGGGATTCCTGCACTGGAGCTTCCTATAAACTGTAGCGGGATTTCTGAAGCTAGTGGAACTTTGTAAAGGCCTCGTAGTGTTACCCTGCCTCGCCTCCTCGGTAGAGGTGTATGGGATTGGCCGTCTCTTGGCAGATGGGTAACATGACTTGTGGGTAAAGATGCGCAACCTCTGCAGAGTGTAAAACTAGTATACTAGCCGTGCTCACGGTCATGAGCGGCTCGGACCCTCACATGATTAATTATGGAACTTAAATTTAATTTGACATTTGCATCGCATTTGGGATTATTTTACTATTACTTTTATTTATTATTATTAAGGTTTGGTATTTACTTACACTTAGTAATTGCTAATAAAATTTTGACCAACTTATAAAAGCAATGCTCAGCTTCAGCCTCTATTTCATTGATCGGCCTTACACTTCATGAACTCCCACCTTTGGTGAGTTCATGCCACATTATTCCCCACGACTTGTTGAGCTATGAACGTATGTGAGCTCACCCTTGCTGTCTCACACCCCCCCACAGGAGAAGAACAGGTGGTCGAAGAGGAGCCGCCTAACACTGAGGCATTCGACTTGATCTAGGTGGCGTTTCTCAGCTGACATTGGCGTCGTCGATCCTTAGTTCGTTTTATGGTTATTCCTTTATTTTGTAATAAGACTTCCGCTATGTAATAAATACACTGATGTTTTGTGACATTTATCTCTATACACTCTGTTATTATATATGTTGTCTTCTTTGGCGCATGTATGAGATGCACCCGACTTTGTCCGTTAAAGCCGGGTGTGACACTAACCTCAGATCTATCTTTGAAAACACGCTGGCTCCTCTCAACTGGTCGAATAGATCTTCTATTCTGGGCAAGGGGTACCTGTTCTTGATTGTGACCTCATTCAGAGCTCGATAGTCGATACACATCCTTCTAGTGCCATCTTTCTTCTCCACGAATAGGACAGGGGCGGCCCAAGGCAAGGTGCTTGGCCGGATGTAACCTTTCTATGACAGCTCATCGATCTGCTTCTTAAGTTCAACCAACTCTGGCCCAGATACTCTGTAAGCTCTCTTAAAGATGGGGGCGGTGCCAGGAAGAAGCTCTATGGCAAACTCAACTTTTCGCTCTGGTGGCATGCATGGTAAGTCCTTTGGGAACACATCTGGGAACTCGGACGCAACCTTGATAATCTTAAGTGGATCTGCTTCACTGCTATCAACAGCATTCTGATAACAACTTCCTTTCTTTGGCTCAGACGGGACTAACTCGGTCACCACTTCCTATCCTAGTGGGGACCTCAACTTGATTGTCCTCTTATCACAACTGATAACTGCCTGATACTTATCTAGCCAGTTCATCCCTAGGATGACATCTATTCCCTGAGTACCCATTACTATGAGATTAGCGGGAAACGCTATCCCCCTTATTTCCACACTTACATTCAAGCAAATGCTATCGGCTCGAATTCTACCACCGGCTGAGTCAATTTGGATGGGGCTTGACATGGTAGTTATTGGAAGATTATGTGCTTCTACCCATGATGCGGTAATAATTGAATGCGTTGCTCCAGTATCAAATAACACTTCTGCATTATGGGAGTCGACCGGAAACATACCTACTATCATGCCGGGGTCTCCTGAACTGCTTCAGCCTCCAAGTGGTTCAGTCTCCCATGGTTGTAGCGTGGCTGAGAGCGGTTGCCTGCTCCAGGCTGAGACACATTCTGCTTTGCTGGGGCACTGGGGCCTGACTGCTACTGGGCTGCCTTCTTCGGACATTGCATCACCCAATGGCCTTGCTCTCCACAATGGAAACATGCTCTATTTCCACCCTGAACTGGTGCTGCTTGACTGTTCTGCTGGTTTGCTAGGGCAGGGAGACGAGGTGCCTGCTGATTCTGCCTCTGGAACTGACCTCCTCTTGACTGATTGTTGTGGCGATTCTGATGCTGGTGCTGAGGATACTGCCTTTGGAACTACTGCTGCTGAGGTGGGCGCTGGTTCTGCCTGAACTGCTGAGGTGGATTGCCCGAGAAATGAGGACGATTGCTGCTTCCAGACTGAGGTCCACTGATCTTACGCTTGCGATCCTCCATCTCTTTGCGCTTCCTCTCTGTCCTGATTGCTCTGTCAATTAGGTGCTGAAACATGGGGAAGGTGTGATTCATCAGCCGATACTACAAAGGGTCGACCAAGCCTCTCAAGAAACGATATTGTCGCTTGGCGTCGGTGTTGACATCTTCAGGAGCATAGCGAGACAGTTGCAGAAACCTGTCTCGATACTCACTAACAGACATTGACCCTTGCTTGAGTGCCGGGAACTCCTTCTTCACTGTCATCAGGCCTGTTGGAACATGGTACTGACGAAAGCTATCTCTGAATTCTTCCCAGGTGATGGTGTCGGGGTTGGCATGGGTGGCGAGATAGGACTCCCACCAAGACTAGGCTGCTCCTCTCAACAGACGGGGACCATACAGAAATTTCTCCCTGTCATCACACTGAGCGGTGTGCAACTCCCGCTCCATAGTACGCAGCCAGTCTTCAGCATCCATGGGGTCAGAAGAGTGAGCGAACACCGGGGGATGACCTCTCATGAATTCAGCACGCTTGTCCCTAGGCATCGGAGGCATCTGAGGCTGGGGTGGTGGCTGCTGCTGCTGCTGCTAAATGACGGCCAGAATCTGACCGATGGCTTGAACTTCCTGAGTCTGCATCAAGAACATTTGCTCGATAGTCATCGGGGGTGGGGGTGGCAGCTGCTGTTGCTGGGGTGCCTCATCCTGCGGGGCTACCTGCTCCTGCTGAGCACGCCTTCCTCCTCTACGCCTGTTTTCTGACATCTGCAGAATGCAATCACACATCAAAACTGATCTTGCAACTTGCAGCATAAGAAAAGAGTATAGAATCCTCCACAAAACTGTACATATGAACATCTTCACTGATTTCCAACACAACTTCTCAGATAAAAAGGAAAGTGGAGTAAAAGGCTTCCCAACTAGATAACTAACTTGATTAACATATAGCAGATAAACCAAAATGCAGGGGATACCCACACTCTGGTGACAGTCATTACAAAGATACAACTCCAACATTGTTCATCATAACAAGCATAAAAGCACAGGATAAGCAAACTACCCTATCTAACTAAGACTAACTAAGAGTAAGACCGAGACTAAGGCTAAGACTAAGACTAAGACTAAAATTTCTATATTAAGCATTTATTACAGGACCCAACACTGATGATCTATGGTTCTAAATTTATCTTGGTCCTGCAGTCGGGGTTGCCATAAGACTGGTGTCCACGCCGAGGAGAGCGGTACGGGTGCTGAGTCCCGACGGGAGCGGGGGAGCCATCCTCCAGGTGACGATGCTCCACACGCTCAGCCCGCAGCTGGGCGATCTCAGCATGAGCCCTACTCAGCTCGTCTAATGCATGGTCCACCTCCATGTTTAGCACGGCGGCTAGGTTGACTGTGCTGCTCAACCTAGGATTGTCCTTGCTAACAGGTGAGACAATCACGCCTCCTGTGCTGCCAGATGGACGGTGGGGGTAATACTTCAAGTTAAGACCGTCGGCTACCCCACCGAGCACTGAGCAGTAGTGCGAAAGCGCACGCCGTGTGGCATCTTGCATGGCCGCCTTGGCTGAGTCCCGCTCAGAGATAGAGTAGTGCTCTGAGCAGACCACCGCACCCCGGAGACTGTCCTCCGGACGGCGCACCAAACAGGTCGCCTCCCAGCGGTCCGGGTAAACTCCACGACTATGCTAAAAGACCACACAGCGATACTCGATAGACCAAGTACGCCGGTCGAGTGCCTGGCGTAGCAGGGTGTCGAGCGCATCGTGGAAGTGACACCCGCGAGCAGCGTCGTGAGTGATGGGTCGAGCAACCCATCCTTCCAGCTCTGGGTCGGCGGAAAGGTTGGTGCTGAAGCTCAAGCTGCCGTCGCCGCCTCCATCATCTGGGTCTCCTCTAGCAGCTACTCTAGGGGCTGGGGCGCTCAGTGGTGGTGTAGGGGGCGCCACTAGCGGGAGCACAGGGGAGCAGCTCCTCATAGACTCTATCTCCTGCTAGAGCGAGAAAGAAGAACCATGCTACTCCAGCTCCTGTCGTCGACGTTCCTGCTCCTCGTGCAGGCGGTGGTGCAGCCTCTCCAAGTGGCTAGACTGACCAGTCACCGAACGATGAAGCGGACGCTCAGCGAGACGAGAGGGTAAGAAGGGGATGACAGACTTCCGTGCAGTGTGTCTAAGACGAGCCATCTACAAAAGACACCGTAAGCATAAGAGTGAGAACAGAACTATTATGACCAGCAACTAAACCATAAATAAATAAATAAATAAATAAGGAATGAGGATAAACAAAAGTTTTAGCAAGGTATAATATATATAGTAGAACATAGGTTTGGTCGATATGACCAACTTTTGAAGGCATATCAAAGTCAAGGTGATAATAGGGGTCTATAATCCTTAGAACAACCATTCTACTCTAAGTTAGCAGTCCTACAGTCAACACGACTTTGATACCACCTATGTCACACCCGGTTTTAGAAGGTAAACCGAATGCGAACCATGTACGTGCCAGGATCAACAATTCACGTACACAACAGTTACATAACTGGACATCATCACACAGTGCTAAAATAATAACATAAAGGGGAATAATAGTCGATTACATCAATATGTCTGAGACATCCACATAGTCTTTACAATAATCAAAGTGCGGAAAAGAAAACGTAGATACACGCGGCCTTCACAGGCAGCCGACTGGGGGTTGCCGCTAACCCACGCCTAGAACTCGTCGTAATCTTGGAACTCCTGGAAGTCTCCTTCCACGGCTTCATCTTCTCCTGAGCAGTGGTTGCAACGCGAACAACCTGGGGAAGGGGGGTTTGGTGTGTAGAGCAAGGGTGAGTACACATCAACATACTCAGCAAGTGTCTTGTTTGGCTGTAGTGGACTAGCTTTATGTGGGGGGTAAGTCAAGCAGTTGCTTTTAGTTGGTCAGATTATTATTACTAGTAGAGAGAGCCAGATTTTAGATTTAACCCACGTTATTAACCCAAATGTACCCTTTCCAAATGGAAAGAATACCACTTACCATTACCATAGTCAATACCAAAACCACCATTCTCATCACCACCTATAATCTGAACATCTCTGATCAAGTATCACTAATAAATGGAGCTCCCTTGGCCGCTCATAACCGCGAGCACGGCTGATATATCAGTTTTCAAACACTCTGCAGAGGTTGCGCACTTTACCCACAAGCCGTGATTCCCTTTCTGCCCGGAGATCATGACTCTCCATTGATCACTACCAAGGTGACCAAGCAGGGTATCACTATGTAGCCTTTACAAAGATTCCTCGGGGCTGTAGCCACTTGTTAGGTTTCCTAAATGCACCGCACTCCTCCCTAAAGGGCGAAGCAACCTTGGCAGAGCGAGCCGCATACACCGAGCCCCATTAACGGCACGACGGCGAAGCGAACTACACCCCAGTTCATCTAATTATTTAGCTAAGGGCATCCTATTCCACCCTCATGGTTGCACTGTTTTCCCAGGCGGTCATCCAACGAACAGGTCCTTACGGAGAGGCACTCGAGAAACCGCTTGAGCCCCCTTAAATGCCACAAGTATAATATCATAATAAAGAAGGAAAAAGCGTATCATAGATAAATCTCATCATGTTCATTGATTAATGTTAAGCACTAGCATGAAGCTAAACCATAACAATCCAACCCAAATAGGTAAGCAAGGATGTGGATAACCAAAGCTAGTCAATCCTTAGGTATAAACTGTGTAAATACGGAAAGTGAATTATAGAATGTATAGGACAAAGATAGGTCAAGGGACACTTGCCTCTACCAACCAGCTGCTGCTCAGGGGCTTCTCCTGCGAGTTCTTCGGACTCCTCAACCAGACCGTTCTCTATGCGAGTGCAAACATACACCCATCCATTTGAATTAGGAAATAAACAGTACACCATACAAGAGAGTACATAAACTGAATATGCATAGGATATGACATACGATATTGCATTCGCAATGGCTAGAAAGAGAAGAAGGAAGGTCTCGCAGTGGTTAAAGCTATAGTCAAAGCGTATTACGGGTAGATGTATAATTAATCATTACGTGATTCTAGTTCCACCTAGTTACACTAACAAGTGTTAATCACATGCACTACTAGAGTTATAACTATTTCCAATTGGTCGACATTAAACAAAGTTGATGATTAACTACATGAAATAACTAACGTAATCAATTTCCGAATTGAGTTTCTATTTCATTAATATAAACAATGTGATTAATGCACATAAAATACACGGTGAGGGGTAGACGGGTGGCTAGGGGTAGACCGGCATGTATAGGGGGTAGACGAGCGCGCCGCCCGCGACAGGACGCTACGCGTCGCGCCGAGGGCACGACGAGCTGCGCCAAAGCACCACACGCACCACGCGAGCACGCGTGCGCAAGGCCGCGCTGACGCGCCGCGAATGAGCCGCACGCACGCCGGGGTCGAGCTGCGCACACGCCGCGCTGCGCGCAGTGAGCAGGCAACGGGGCCGCGCCCGCGCCGGCCGAGCTCCAAGCCACGCCGCGCTGCGCTAGGGCGAGCATGCCGGGGCGGGCGAGCGTGCCGCGGGGCGCCGAGGCCGGGCCACGCCGGGATGGGGGGAACAAGCGGGCGGGGGAGCTGGCGGGTGCGCCACCGCGCCGAGGCCGGGCGAGGTTGACGAGGTTGGGCCACGCGGGGACAGGGGGGCAAGCGATCGGGGGAGCTGCACCGCGGGCGTGCCGGGACGGCGAGGGTGGGCGCGCCGAGGCAGGCTGGGGCAGGGCCAAGCGCGCCTTGGCCGCTGCGCCGCGCCCGGCGAGCGCCATTGTTAGGCCGCCGCGGGGAAGGGGCTAGGCGTCGCGCGCGCTGCGCCGCGGGCACGCGCGCCAGGGACGGCGGCCGAGCGGGCCGGAGCGGGGGGAGCCACGCCGCGGGCGGAGCCGCGCGGGCGCGCCGCCGTGCCGAGCCAGGGCTGGGCCGGATGGAGGCGGGGCGGGGGGAGAGCCACGCCAGGCCGGGGGACACCACGCTGCGGGCGGGGCCGCGCGGGCGGGGCCGCGCGGGCGCGTCGCCACGCCGAGCAGGGGGAGCCGCGGCCGGGTACGGGGGCCGAGCCGCACGACGTGCAGAGGAAGGGAAGAGGGGGGGTGAGGAGAAGAGGAGGGAGGGGGGCTTACCGCGGCCAAGGGCAGGGCGGCGGGTGGCGGTTCGGCGACGGGCGAGCCGGGCGGGGGTGGGAGACGTGCACGAGGAGCGCGGGGAGAGAGAGAGAGATTTTTAGGGAGAGGGGGGATGACAAGTGGGGCCCATAGAGGGGAGGCGATGGCGGCTTAACTACCGCGCGCACGGCGTGCGTGGGGGGCGGGGGAGGCGGCTAGGCCGCCGGGTGGTCGCGCCGCGGAGGCGAGCTGGGCCGCACGCCAGGTGGGCCGCGAGGGGAGGGGGAGGGGAGAGAAGGGAGGAAAAAAAGGGTTTTTCCCTTTTCTAATCTATTTCCTAAATGAATGATTTCACAAATTCACACAATCAAAACAAATGCATGGTCCGGCATGGTGCAATAAACAAAAGAAAGTATTTCTAGGGTTTTACTTACACAATATATCGAGCTAAATCTCGCTAGAACTTTGAAAATAAACAAGGCTCAGAGAGAAAAGAAAGAAAGAGGAAAGGTAACACCCGAATTTGGTAAGTGCTGGAGAAAGAAAAATTCAACTCTCAAATTCGGGGCGTTACACCTATGTATCCTCACCACTTTCTTTCTCTTTCAAATTATTAAGCATAGCCTCAATGTCAAGTCCGCTCAGATGCCTAGGCGGTCCCTTTGTCATGATATTGCCCTTCTTAAAGGTGTTAACCTCGAACCTATGTGGGTGAGTTTGGAGTAAGAAGCATCTGTGGCAATCATAGTAACAGATCTTCCCCCAAACTCAAGGCGGAAACAATTTGTATCCTTGCCACATATTGGACATGTTAGAATTCCATGGCAGCTCCATCCAACAAATAAATTGTATGCCATGAAATCATGAATGGACCACAAATACACAACTCAGAGTGTGAATCTCTCCTTTTTGTAGCAATCGTATGCTTCGACTCCTTCCCATAACTTTTTGAGATCATCGATCAAGGGTTGCATAATCACATTCAGCCCTTTCCCAGGATGGTCTGTACCAGGAATAATTGGGGAAAGAAACATGTAATAATATTTGATGTACAAATGAGGTGGAAGGTTGTATGGAATAACAAATACAGGCCAACAAGAATGTGATGTCGCATTTGTATTGAAAGGTGTAAACCCATCTGTGGCCAACCCAATTCGAATATTTCTCGCTTCACTAGCAAATTCTGGATCAAAGTCATCTAGAGCCTTCCACGCATCACTGTCAGATGGGTGTCTCATCACATGAGTGTCCTCTTGCTCACGTTCTTTGTGCCATCTCATGTGCCTAGCTGTGTTTCTCGAAAGAAACAAACGCTTAATACGAGGCGCAAGAGGCATGTAATGAAGTTGCTTTTGGGCTATCATTGATGTGACCATTTCACCATCATCGTTTATAACCTCTACATATCTCGACTTGCCACACTTTAGACACTTCTTACCATTCTCATGATCCTTCTAGAAAAGTATACAATTATTTGGACAGACATCAATTTTTTGATAGTCCATACCTAGACTAGAGAGCAGTTTCCTGCATTGATACATGTCTTTCGGCATCTTGTGATTTGGTGGAAACACTTCGCTGATTAAGTTAAAGAGCTCGTTGTAACAATTGTTCGAGAACATGAACTTAGACTTAATAGCCATAAGTCGAGTCACAGAAGCGAGGATGGATACTTTTGTGTGTTTATGCAATGGTTCTTCTGCAGCCTTAACGAGGTTGAAGAACTTTTTAACATTTGGAGGTGGCTCCTTAGGATGTGGTGGAAACACAAAGTCAGGATCCACCCTTAAATCTTCAAGTATCTCATCCATTCTATCATATTCCACATCATCATTGTTGTGGGATTTCGACACATTTTCACAGGGAAACTCCTCGTTGTGATACACCCAGACTTCATAGTCAGGCATGTAGCCATATTTGCAAAGGTACCCCGATAGAGTTGAGAGCACCTAGAGGGGGGGGGGGGTGAATAGGTGATCCTGTAAAACTTGAAGCTTAATGCCACAAAACTTGATTAGGAGTTAGCACAATAATGCCAAGTGGCTAGAGTGGAGTCTTAGCAAAAACACAATAACCACAAAGAGATCAACACAGAGATAGACACAGTGGTTTATCCCGTGGTTCGGCCAAGTACAAAACTTGCCTACTTCCACGTTGTGGCATCCCAACGGACGAGGGTTGCAATCAACCCCTCTCAAGCGGTCCAAAGACCCACTTGAATACCACAGTGTTTTGCTTAGCTTTACTATATCCCGCTTGCGAGGAATCTCCATAGCTTGGAGTCTCTCGCCCTTACAAAGATGTTCACAAAGAAGCACGGAGTAAGGGAGGGATGAGCAACTCACACAAGACACAAAAATCACAGCAAATACGCACACACAAGACCCAGACTTGAGCTCAAAAGACTATCACGAGGTTCTCACTAGAACGGAGCTCAAATCACTTAAGAATGTCGAACAAGTGCGCAAGAATGAAGTGTGAGTGATCAACAATGCTCTAAGGATGCTTGGTGTACTCCTCCATGCGCCTAGGGGCCCCTTTTATAGCCCCAAGGCAGCTAGGAGCCGTTGAGAGCAATCCAGGAAGGCAATTCTTGCCTTCTGTCGCCTGGCGCATCGGACAGTCCGGTGCACCACCGGACACTGTCCGGTGCGGATTTGTTTCCTTATTTGGCGAAGCCGACCATTGTAGATTCAGAGCCGTTGGCGCACCGGACACTGTCCGGTGCACACCGGACAGTCCGGTGCCCCAATGTGACCGTTGGCTCGGCCACGCGTCACGCGCGGAATCCTCGGCCGACCATTGGCCCGGCTGACCGTTGGCTTACCGGACAGTCCGGTGCACCACCGGACAGACCGGTGATTTTTAGCTGTACGCCGTTAATCACTTCCCGAGAGCGACAACTTCGCCTGTGAACGGCTCACCGGACAGTCCGGTGCACCACCGGACAGTCCGGTGATTTATAGCCGTACACTGCCGTCGAAGTCCCGAGAGCATCAAGTTCGCCAGAGCCAGCATGGTGCACCGGACACAGTCCGGTGCACCACCGGACAGTCCGGTGCACCCAGACTGAGTAGACTTTGGCTGAACAAAGCCATCTCTTTTCCAACTTGATTTTTCCTGTTTCCAGCACTTGGACACAATACATTAGTCCATAAAACAATGTATTAAGTCTAGAAACATACCTTTACTTTTGATTTGCACTTTGTCCATCACTTGGGATACTTTAACACTTAAGCACTTGTGTTGGCACTCAATCACCAAAATACTTAGAAATGGCCCAAGGGCACATTTCCCTTTCAATCTCCCCCTTTTTGGTGATTTATGCCAACACAACATAAAGCAACTAGAACAAGTGCAATATCAATGCAAATGAAAACTCAAAATTGTTTTGATTCAAATTTGGCATATATGGATCACTCTTTGCCACCACTTGGTTTGTTTTTGCAAATCAAACTCAATTTACTATCTCTAAGTCAACTTCACTTGTAGAGACATAAAGAGAGGTATTCCAAGAGAAATTGATCAAAGATTCAAAAACTCCCCCTTTTTCCCATAATCAAACATTCTCCCCACAGGAGACCAACTTTTGACAAAGAGAAACAACAAGAGAGTTTTGACAAACCAAAAGCTCTATTCTACTATTTTCAAAATTTTTCAAGTGGTAGCTGATCCATTTATTGCTTTGGCCTTATTTTCTCCCCCTTTGGCATCAAGCACCAAAACGGGATCAATCTTGGCCCTTAAACCTCATTGCCTCACCAAAATCTTCACATAAGAGTACAAAGGCAATAAGGACATGAAGATGAACTTGGAATTAGTTACCCTCTCATCGGAGTGCAGTGGAAGTCTTGCATGGTCCAAGTCCACCTTTTCCCTTTCAATCTACCTTTGAGACTAAATCAAGCAAACTTAAGCACACACGGTTAGTCTCAGAGGGTCAAGTTATAGCACATCTCCCCCTAAATATGTGCATCACTTGCAAAAGGACTTGTGAGGTCCGGGGAGTGTTTGTACAACTTGAGCACCACAAGCAAACAACAAAATGCATAAGGAACATGATCAAAGGCATAAACACATGTATGCTATAAATCAATCCAAGTTCCGCGAATCTAAGACATTTAGCTCACTACGCAGCCTGCAAAAGGTCTTCTCATCTAGAGGCTTGGTAAAGATATCGGCTAGCTGGTTCTTGGTGCTAATATAGAACACTTCGATATCTCCCTTTTGCTGGTGGTCTCTCAAAAAGTGATGCCGGATGTCAATGTGCTTTGTGCGGCTGTGCTCAACAGGATTGTCCGCTATGCGGATAGCACTCTCATTGTCACATAGGAGTGGGACTTTGCTTAGATTGTAGCCAAAGTCCAGGAGGGTTTGCCTCATCCAAAGTAGTTGCGCGCAACACTGTCCTGCGGCAACATACTCGGCCTCAGCGGTGGATAGGGCAACGGAAGTTTGTTTCTTAGAATTCCATGACACCAGGGACCTTCCTAATAATTAGCACGTCCCCGATGTACTCTTCCTATCGACCTTACATCCAGCATAGTCGGAATCTGAATATCCAATCAAGTCAAAGGTAGACCCCTTTGGATACCAGATCCCAAAGCAAGGCGTAGCGACTAAGTATCTAAGAATTCGCTTCACGGCCACTAAGTGACACTCCCTTGGATCGGATTGAAATCTAGCACACATGCAGACGCTAAGCATAATATCCGGTCTACTAGCACATAAATAAAGTAAAGACCCTATCATTGATCGGTATGCCTTTTGATCAACGGACTTACCTCCTTTGTTGAGGTCGGTGTGTCCGTCGGTTCCCATCGGAGTCTTTGCGGGCTTGGCGTCCTTCATCCCAAACCGCTTTAGCAAGTCTTGCGTGTACTTCGTTTGGGAGATGAAGGTGCCATCCTTGAGTTGCTTCACTTGGAACCCAAGGAAGTAGTTCAACTCGCCCATCATTGACATCTCGAATTTCTGCATCATCACCCTGCTAAACTCTTCACAAGACTTTTGATTAGTAGAACCAAATATTATGTCATCGACATAAATTTGGCACACAAAAAGATCACCATCGCAAGTCTTAGTGAAAAGAGTTGGATCGGCTTTCCCAACCTTGAAAGCATTAGCAATTAAAAAGTCTCTAAGGCATTCATACCATGCTCTTAGGGCTTGCTTAAGTCCATAGAGCGCCTTAGAGAGCTTACACACGTGGTCGGGGTACCGTTCATCCTCGAAGCCACGGGGTTGCTCCACGTACACCTCCTCCTTGATCGGCCCGTTGAGGAAAGCGCTCTTCACATCCATTTGGAACAACCTGAAAGAATGGTGAGCGGCATATGCTAGCAAAATACGAATTGATTCTAGCCTAGTCACAGGAGCGAAAGTCTCCTCAAAGTCCAAACCTGCGACTTGGGCATAACCTTTTGCCACAAGTCGAGCCTTGTTCCTCGTCACCACCCCGTGCTCGTCCTGTTTGTTGCGGAACACCCACTTGGTTCCCACAACGTTTTGCTTGGGACGAGGCACCAGTGTCCAAACTTCATTACGCTTGAAGTTTTTGAGCTCTTCCTGCATGGCCAACACCCAGTCCGGATCTAGCAAGGCCTCTTCTACCTTGAAAGGCTCAATAGAAGAGACAAAGGAGTAATGCTCACAAAAATTAACTAATCTAGAACGAGTAGTTACTCCCTTGCTAATGTCACCCAAAATTTGGTCGACGGGATGATTCCTTTGAATCGTCGCTCGAACTTGGGTTGGAGGTGCCGTTTGTGCTTCTTCCTCCATCACATGATCATCTTGTGCTCCCCCTTGATCACACGCCTCTTCTTGATGAACCTATTCATCGCCTTGAGTTGGGGGATGCACCATTGTTGAGGAAGAGGGTTGATCTTGCTCCTCGAGTTCCTGTGGTTGCACATCGCCAATCGCCATGGTGCGTATTGCGGCTGTTGGAACGTCTCCTTCATCTACATCATCAAGATCAACAACTTGCTCTCTTGGAGAGCCATTAGTCTCATCAAATACAACGTCGCTAGAGACTTCAACCAAACCCGACGATTTGTTGAAGACCCTATATGCCTTTGTATTTGAGTCATAACCTAACAAAAACCCTTCTACAGCTTTGGGAGCAAATTTAGAATTCCTACCCTTCTTCACTAGAATGTAGCATTTACTCCCAAAAACTCGAAAATACGAAACATTGGGTTTGTTACCGGTTAGTAGCTCATACGAAGTCTTCTTGAGGAGGCGGTGAAGGTAGACCCGGTTGATGGCGTGGCAAGCCGTGTTCACGGCTTCCGACCAAAAGCGCTCGGGGGTCTTGAACTCTCCAAGCATCGTCCTCGCCATATCGATGAGCGTCCTATTCTTCCTCTCTACCACACCATTTTGTTATGGTGTGTAGGGAGCAGAGAACTCGTGCTTGATCCCTTCCTCCTCAAGGTACTCCTCCACTTGAAGGTTCTTGAACTCGGACCCGTTGTCGCGCCTTATCTTCTTCACCTTGAGCTTAAATTCATTTTGAGCTCTCCTTAGGAAGCGCTTGAGGGTCCCTTGGGTTTAAGTTTTATCCTGCAAAAAGAATACCCAAGTGAAGCGGGAAAAATCATCAACTATAACAAGACCATACTTACTTCCTCCTATGCTTATATAGGCGACGGGTCCGAAGAGGTCCATATGAAGTAACTCCAGGGGTCTTGATGTTGTCATCACATTTTTGGCATGATGAGAGCTTCCCACTTGTTTACCTGCTTGACAAGCTGCACAAGGTCTATCTTTTTCGAAATGCACATTAGTTAGACCTATCACGTGTTCTCCCTTTAGAAGCTTGTGAAGGTTCTTCATCCCCACATGTGCTAAGCGGCGATGCCACAGCCAGCCCATGCTAGTCTTAGCAATTAAGCATGCATCTAGACCGGCCTTCTCTTTTGCAAAATCAACTAAATAAAGTTTGCCGTCTAGTACACCCTTAAAAGCTAATGAACCATCACTTCTTCTAAAGACAGACACATCTACATTTGTGAATAAACAATTATATCCCATATTGCATAATTGACTAACGGATAACAAATTATATCCAAGCGACTCAACTAAGAACACATTAGAAATAGAGTGCTTGGATGAAATAGCAATTTTTCCTAACCCTTTCACCTTGCCTTGGTTCCCATCACCGAATATTATTGAATCTTGGGGATCCTTGTTCTTGACGTAGGAAGAGAACATCCTCTTTTCCCCCGTCATGTGGTTTGTGCATCCGCTGTCGATAATCCAGCTTGAGCCCCCGGATGCATAAACCTGCAAGGCAAATTTAGGCTTGGGTTTTAGGTACCCAACTCTTGTTGGGTCCAACAAGGTTAGTCACAATGGTCTTAGGGACCCAAATGCAAGTTTTATCTCCCTTGCATCTTGCCCCTAACTTCCTAGCAATTACCTTCTTATCCTTTCTACAAATAGCAAAGGACGTATTGCAAGCATAATAAATTGTAGAAGGTTCATGTATTACTTTCCTAGGAACATGAGCAACATCTTTCCTAGGCATATGGTGAATGACATTTCTCCTAGGCATATCTCTATCATGCATATAGGAAGAACTTGAAGCAATCATTGCATTTGAATCATAAGCATTACAACTCCTATAAGCATTTCTAGAATGTCTCCTATCATGGTATATGAAAGCATGGTTCTTTTTAGCATTACTAGCCATAGGGGCCTTCCCTTTCTCCTTGGCGGAGATGGAAGCTTTATGGCTTGTTAAGTTCTTGACTTCCCTCTTGAAGCCAAGACCATCCTTAATTGAGGGGTGTCTACCACTCGTGTAGGCATCCCTTGCAAATTTTATTTTATCAAATTCACTCTTGCTAGTCTTAAGTTGGGCATTAAGACTAGCCAGTTCATCATTCAATTTGGAAATTGAAACTAGGTGTTCACTACAAGCATCAACGTCAAAATCTTTACACCTATTGCAAATTGTAACATGTTCTACACAAGATGTTGATTTATTTGCTATTTCTAACTTAGCATTTAAATCATCATTTATGCTCTTTAAGCTAGAAATAGAGTCATGGCATGCAGACAATTCACAAGAAAGCATTTCATTCCTTTTAATTTCTAAAGCAAGGGATTTTTGAGCCTCTACAAACTTATCATGTTCTTCATACAAAAGAACCTCTTGCTTTTCTAATAACCTATTCTTATCATTCAAGGCATCAATTAATTCATTAATTTTATCAACCTTGGTTCTATCTAGGCCCTTGAATAAACATGAATAATCTATTTCATCATCATCACTAGACCCATCCTCACTTGAAGAAGCATAAGTAATATTCCGAGTACATACCTTCTTCTCCTTCGCCATGAGGCATGTGTGACGCTCGTTTGGGAAGAGGGCCGATTTGTTGAAGGCGGTGGCGGCGAGTCCTTCGTTGTCGTAGTCGGACGACGAACAATCCGAGTCCCACTCCTTGCCAAGGTGTGCCTCGCCCTTAGCCTTCTTGTAAGCTTTCTTCTTCTCCCTTTTGTTCCCTTGTTCCTGGTCACTATCATTATCGGGACAATTAGCGATAAAATGACCAATCTTACCACGTTTGAAGCATGAGCGCTTCCCCTTTGTCTTCGTCTTGCTTGGCTGACCCTTGCGACCCTTTAGCGCCGTCTTGAAGCGCTTGATGATGAGGGCCATCTCTTCATCATTAAGCCCCGCCGCCTCAACTTGCGCCACCTTGCTAGGTAGCGCCTCCTTGCTCCTTGTTGCCTTGAGAGCAATAGTTTGAGGCTCTTGGATTGGTCCATTTAGTGCATCGTCGACGTATCTTGCCTCCTTGATCATCATCCGCCCGCTTACAAATTTCCCAATAATTTCTTTGGGTCACATCTTGGTGTACCTAGGATTCTCACAAATATTGTTCACAAGATGTGGATCAAGAACAGTAAAGGACCTTAGCATTAGGCGGACAACGTCGTGGTCCGTCCATCGTGTGCTCCCGTAGCTCCTTATTTTGTTGACGAGGGTCTTGAGCCGGTTGTACGTTTGGGTTGGCTCCTCGCCCCTTATCATCGCGAATCTCCCGAGTTCACCCTCCACCAACTCCATCTTGGTGAGCATGGTGACGTCGTTCCTCTCATGAGAGATCTTGAGGGTGTCCCAGATCTGCTTGGCATTGTCCAGGCCGCTTACCTTATGATACTCGTCCCTGCACAAAGAGGCTAACAACACAGTAGTAGCTTGTGCATTTTTATGAATCTGTTCATTGATAAACATAGGACTATCCGAGCTATCAAATTTCATTCCACTCTCTACTATCTCCCACATGCTAGGATGGAGAGAGAACAAGTGACTACGCATTTTGTGGCTCCAAAATCCGTAGTCCTCTCCATCAAAGTGAGGAGGTTTACCAAGTGGAATGGAGAGCAAATGAGCATTTGTACTTTGCGGAATACGAGAGTAATCGAAAGAAAAGTTTGAATTGACCGTTTTCTTTTTCTCGTAGTCGTAGTCGTCCTTTTGGGAAGAAGAGGACTCGTCGCTATCGTCGTAGTAGACGATCTCCTTGATGCGCCTCGTCTTCTTCTTCTTCCCATCTTTTCATTTGTGGCTCAAGCCCGAGTCGGTAGGCTTGTCGTCTTTCGGCTCGTTGACGAAGGACTCCTTCTCTTTATCATTGATCACAATTCCCTTCCCCTTAGGATCCATCTCTTCGGGCGATTAGTCCCTTTCTTGAAGAGAACGGTTCTGATACCAATTGAGAGCACCTAGAGGGGGGTGAATAGGTGATCCTGTAAAACTTGAAGCTTAATGCCACAAAACTTGATTAGGAGTTAGCACAATAATGCCAAGTGGCTAGAGTGGAGTCTTAGCAAAAACACAATAACCACAAAGAGATCAACACAGAGATAGACACAGTGGTTTATCCCGTGGTTCGGCCAAGTACAAAACTTGCCTACTTCCACGTTGTGGCGTCCCAACGGATGAGGGTTGCAATCAACCCCTCTCAAGCGGTCCAAAGACCCACTTGAATACCACGGTGTTTTGCTTAGCTTTACTATATCCCGCTTGCGAGGAATCTCCATAGCTTGGAGTCTCTCGCCCTTACAAAGATGTTCACAAAGAAGCACGGAGTAAGGGAGGGATGAGCAACTCACACAAGACACAAAAATCACAGCAAATACGCACACACAAGACCCAGACTTGAGCTCAAAAGACTATCACGAGGTTCTCACTAGAACGGAGCTCAAATCACTTAAGAATGTCGAACAAGTGCGCAAGAATGAAGTGTGAGTGATCAACAATGCTCTAAGGATGCTTGGTGTACTCCTCCATGCGCCTAGGGGCCCCTTTTATAGCCCCAAGGCAGCTAGGAGCCATTGAGAGCAATCCAGGAAGGCAATTCTTGCCTTGTGTCGCCTGGCGCACCGGACAGTCTGATGCACCACCGGACACTATCCGGTGCGGATTGGTTTCTCTATTTGGCGAAGCCGACCGTTGCAGATTCAGAGCCGTTGGCGCACCGGACACTGTCCGGTGCACACCGGACAGTCCGGTGCCCCAATGTGACCGTTGGCTTGGCCACGCGTCACGCGCGGAATCCTCGGCCGACCGTTGGCCCGGCTGACCGTTGGCTCACCGGACAGTCCGGTGCACCACCGGACAGACCGGTGATTTTTAGCCGTACGCCGTTAATCACTTCCCGAGAGCGACGACTTCGCCTGTGAACGGCTCACCGGACAGTCCGGTGATTTATAGCCGTACACCGCCGTCGAAGTCCCGAGAGCAGCAAGTTCGCCAGAGCCAGCCTGGTGCACCGGACACCACCGGACAGTCCGGTGCACCCAGACTGAGCAGACTTTGGCTGAACAAAGCCATCTCTTTTCCAACTTGATTTTTCCTGTTTCCAGCACTTGGACACAATACATTAGTCAATAAAACAATGTACTAAGTCTAGAAACATACCTTTACTTTTGATTTGCACTTTGTCCATCACTTGGGATACTTTAACACTTAAGCACTTGTGTTGGCACTCAATCACCAAAATACTTAGAAATGGCCCAAGGGCACATTTCCCTATCAAGAGTTCTCTTGTCTTGGCATCTACAAACCCGACACATACTACATGGACACCGCACATCCATGCCGGTTCTTAATAGAGCAAAAGCACAACCAATAAAATCCTCTATCTTTCTTATCCACTCCATCGAGGGATGATTCATACGCCAGCCTTCATACATCCATTGACAGTCCTCACCCACCATATTTGATGCTAAAATAAAATAACATGTGATTCATAAATTTTCACGATACTAAAATGCATATCGATCGTGTCACTACATCTATATGAGAAGATAGGTCCTAGAATGATAATGGAAATTTAAGGCGATATTCTACTTCAATCTAACTAGATTATTAATCCAACATAAGCTTAATATTAGTCCATAACATACAAGAGTCTAACAAAGTTAAACTATATGCATCAGTTAGCCAATAAAGTTAATTAATCTAATTAACCTAACTTCCTATGACTTAATTTGAGTTAACTCTCGGAAGTTAGCACATTTAATAAAATAAATATAAAACAAGTATAAAGAAGGTACCTAACGAAAGCACAATCCGATTCGGGAGCGACACTTGGGACGGGAGACGGAGGGTACGTCGACGTTGGAGCTAGAGATGCATAACGTCGGGACCGGGTCGTTCTCTGTCGAGCTAGGGTGCCGGTGTCGTGGCTGCGGGGGCAAAGGAGGTCAGGGCGGGCAGGGGTGGCGCGCGGCGGCCGGGTGGGGCGCGACCGGCAGGGCGGGGCGCAACGGCTTGGACGGCGGCAGGCTCATTCTGATGAAGGTAAGAAAGACATGGATGAATGTAGACACAGGGCTGACGGCGTAAGGTAAGAAATATAACTTTCTAGAGGAAAGCTGTAGGAAGTTAACAGGGGCGGCTAACTTCTTAGAGGCTATACAAGTACTCTAGGAAGTTACTTAACTTCCTAGATGCGGCCGTAAGAAGTTAGCAGGGGCGGCTAACTTCCTAGAAGAGGTCGTAGGAAGTTAGCAGGGGCGGCTAACTTCCTAGAGGAGGCCATAGTAAGTTAGCAGGGACGATTAACTTCCTAGAAGAGGCCGTAGGAAGTTAGCCGCTCGTTTGATCGCGCTCGTTGGTCAACATCTGAAATCTAACTTCCTATATCTTTTATAACAAACATTAGGAAGTTATGGTTATTTCCTAGAGCTGCCAGTAGCCTCTCGGAAGTTGATAATTTCCTACGGTTTGTTATAAAAGCTGTAGGAAGTTAAGAAGTTATAGGAAGTTTATATTTTTGGTGTAGTGTCTATGCTCAATTCTCTCTTTTGTGGAACTTGGGAGCTTTCATACCTTCGAGAGTGTTACTATAGTGTATTAGAGTTATTGCTCAGCTCTTGTGTATTGAATGGGCTGGTTGGGGGTGTATTTATAGCCCCAACCACCCAAATAGCCATTGGAACCAACTCCCAAAAGTTGGACTGAATTTGGTTGCAACATACCTCTCACTATAGCATGTCTCGTGCACACCAGACCTCTATCACCTGGCTGCATTAGTGACCATTCTAGAAAAGGTGACAGGTGGCACCAGACCAATACGGTGTGCCACCGAACCATGCCACATCGGTGACACATCAGCCGATCATTGTGTAGTTCAATCCGATTGTTGGATCTGACATGTCCGAAGCACATCAGATCGACGTCTAGTGCACCATCTATCTGCTCCTTCTCTTTCTCTAGAAACACGCTCTCTACATAACTAGTTTGGTGCACCATTGAACTAGTCTAGTGCCCCAAGTCCCTTGCGCTTGGAAAACATTTTCTCTATGTAACCGGTCTGGTGCACACTGGACTCGTCTGTTGCACCGTAGAATAGCTACCTAAGTCCATTTTGGGATTTTCTTCCTTGTCTCTATTTGGATGCCTTCTTGAGCATTTCTATGATTTAAACATATCTTGAATTCATTCAACTGGTCTAAGCCGTAGTTCTTCATCATTTTGATCACTTCAACTCAATTTCTCATTCTTGCTAACACTTAGTTCTAGAGCACCAAATTTAATGTCTAATCTTTCATACCTTTCTATGGTGCTCAAATATGTTCCTAGGGATATTTAGAACTTATCCAAGTGCTTGAACTACTCATAGTTCATCTTTTCCAAATTATGCCTTTTCTAGCTGAGTATTGAGCTATTGTTCAAATTGAACCTTCTATTTTCATTCTTATGAACCTGCAACCATTCACTTAGTAAACTAGTTAGTCCATATTGTTGTGATGGTCATCAAAAATCAAATCCAATATAGAAATTGCTTAAAGTCCATTTCCCTTTCACAAGTCCTCACTACAGCGGCCTTGTGAGGCTTGCGAGGTTGATTCGGTTGCACACATACATGACATTTAGAACCTTTTATCAAATCAAATTTTAGGATACAATTCACACCAGCTAAGCATGTTATAAAACCAAAAATTTATATGACATAAATGCGAATGTAAAAGATTTTCTCTGTGATACCCCAATTTTCTTAAAAGAAGTTTAACTTTTTTTCTCTTTTCTTTGATGTTCTGCGGCATCGTGGTTTGAGTTTCAGGAGGAATTCCGCAGAAAGCATTAGATCTTTTGGCATTTTTTCCGCTAGGGTTAGGAGCTCAAAGGGAAGAGCGAGTTTGGGCCATTGATCTCGATACGGTGGATGGGAGCCCCCCTCTCCTCTAAAACCCTAGCCGCGTCCCCCTCTCCTTCTCCCCAATTGGGTTGCAGCCGCCCCCTACCTCTCTTGCTCTCCTCCCCAATGGCAACCACCTCCTACCCTCTCCATGTCTCCCTCCTCCCTCTAGATCCCCCCACGCAGCAAGGATCGAGAAGAGGACGAGCACGTTGAATTGAAGAGGAAGAGAGGATCAAGGAGATGTTCTTCCCCATCTCTTCTTGAAGATTTTCTTGGGGAAAACCCTAGGTATGGATGAAATCCTTGTTCCTCCCTATAATTATGTGCTTTTGGAGGTTGTGGATCATAGATATTAAAGGATTAGAGGTTGGATTAGATGTGGGGTTAGGTTTTGATCTCAAATTTAGTTTTCTGCGGAATGACAGATTCGACAGTTTCTGTTCATGCCAGTTTTCTGTGGACTTAGTGGCCTCAAAACAATAAAAAATCTATATATGAGTCGTAGATAATTTGTAGATCTTTCCGTGGCCGTGAAGAACACCTCAATCAGACATCAGATCAAAAAGTTATTGCAGTTTTATTATAGCAGTTTTTCAGTCTCATAATTCTGTGCAGAATCTGTTCTATTAAGATTTAGGCAATTTTATCAACAGAATTCAACCTTGGGTTTGTAAGAAAAGTGTAGATAATTTCATAATCTTTCTAGATTGTTAAAAAGTGCATTCATATGAATTATGAAACTCCAGTTATGTTTGTTTTACTGTGGCTGTTCCTGTTTGCCCGACAAAAATGAGCGGTCTGTTCACTGGTAGTTTTCATCAGGTAAATGGCCGAGTTGGCTCTTCCAACTATGGAGACTTCTGTAGAGGGATAAAATTTCTTACTGCCAGTAGAATTTCATGATTTTTGGTTGAGTGGTTTGTGAGATATCGAATTTTGAAGTTAACTACGCTGCTGTCTGAAACAGATTCAGTCAGTTATCTTGTCAGATGTTTTAGAACTTATAGATGGCAGAATTTAATTATCCATTAAATACCAAAGTTATAGGGTATTTTGTGTAAATATTCCTAGATTATTTTTTCGATACCATCACTATTATAATTTTAAAGATACAAAATTAACAAACAGCGCTGTTGTTGTATGCCATGTGGTTCAGGGTGGGAGGCTTACCACCAGGTCTGGGTTTCAAGTGTAGGAGCGATTTGTTGATTGTTGGCAAATGTTTGTGAAATATTTGTACTAAGTTTTATGCCCGCTAGCAGGTGGCTACACTCTAGATCATGCCTAGTACATTTCTTCTTCATCGATGAAGGCAAGTGAATGTAGCGGTGGTTGCTTCCGTTCTGACCTGTTATTTCTATTGCTTACACTCTAATATTCAGAAGTATTGGATTCTTTCATAATTGGACTCTATGGTGATGCTTTACTTTCTTGCATTATACTGATGCTTAATCATATATTGATGATGATTATGATTCGAGTATGATTCATGAGATTAATTTACACCCTTGAAGGTAAATGAAGTATTATTTGAGGTTGGTATTGTATCTGAAGGTAAATGAAGTATTATTTGAGGTTGTATTGTATGTTAAGGAAGTGAAGTATATTGATAAATGCAGCATGCCATATACATTGCATGATTCACTTGCATCTGAAGTTGGGTCGTGACCTATGGTCCGACCGTACCGGTATAACTTAGCATCGTACGTTGCCCGAGGAGGGGTACGATGCGGCTTCATACCCTTAGAGGTATGAAGGCAGAGGAAATATGCATTGCATTCATATGCATTCATTGAAGTGATATTTGCAGATGATGTGGTTTTATACCTTCAGAGGTATGAAGAGATAGTACCTACACTTTGCATTCCTATGGATACATTGAAGTGATATTTGCAGGTTTTGTTGACGCAGAGAAGTGTTATAGAACCTATGGTGGTTGTTTGAGGAAATAAGATGGTATTTGTTATATTGGGACTACTGAGTTATATATCTACAAGTATTTCTGATCTTAATTGTGATTCTTTTAAAATGTTGATTAAGTCAATTTGTGGTTTAAATATCTCGTCAAAACAATTCGCTTGCTGAGATGTTTCATCTCACTCTTGCATTACTCAATGCAGGTGCTTGTTGCGCATCCAGGGAAGTGGGAAGTAGCAGCACATCCACCTTCACTCTCATAATAACGCTGCTTAGGCGCAGTCATGATTTAATTAGAAGCTTCTTGCTAAAGGATGTTTGTTTCTAACTAGTTGTGCGCACTTGTTAATTTAGTTCATGCCGTTATGGTTGTCTTTCCATTGCTAGCAGATTATTAGTGTCGATTATGTTTTCTTATCATGTTATCTATTTATACTTTGTTGCTTCCCCGTTTATGCAATTTTCAAAGGAGATGCTGTCGAAATTTTTTATACGAATGTTAGAGGTGTAGTTTAGTAGCATTCTGGGGTGTTTGTGGATCCCGGGGTGTTACAGTTGGTATCAAAGCATAGGCTTTAGATTCTTGGCAATTTGAAGATAAATTTGACATACTTGCACATATAGGAAGGGTATGGGTTCAAATATCTTTGATATATATTAATGTCTTTGAAATGCAGATGAAATAATTTCACCCTCCCTAATCCTTTACGGTGATGTGGTAAGTTGTTTATGACTTAATGCCTGATATAATTCATTTCTAAATTTTGATATTGTTTTATTAATGCGATTGATATCGCTGGTCTTTTGTGAGATTGAAGTTGCTATTATGCTAGTGATATACAGGTTTGCCTATGTTGTTTTCAACATGTTTTTCATGGTTGAGTTTTATTACAATAATATTGTTATATATGCTTGATTGAGGATGTTTCTAAGAGGAGTGAGAATTGCGTGTTTTGGGTTACAAGGTAACCATTAATTTGAATTTAAGTTGTTGGGCGGTTGGTGGATAGCTCCAACTATCTTTGCAAAGAATGATTGTTTATGTCGAGAAACCAGTTCTGAAAGAAATGAATATTGGTACTTTTATATGGATGGCGTACATGTCTCTCTTCTATCGTGTGTTTTAGTAGCCACAAAGCCTAGATGTGGTTTAAAGTGGTTGCATGTTAGTCATGCTAATTGTAGAATAAAATCTTTGATTTTCTTGATCCATTGATTATGTATTAATACGTTGAGGATCTGATGGTTCTCTCCCCGATGCATGTTTGTGGGGCCATTGTTGGACCACTTATCTATTGGTTTGAATGAAGTCATTGCCTAGCCTAGAGTTGGTTGTGTGTGGTTAGTCACCTATTCCTAAATGATGTGGTTTTTACATCAGCTTGAGATGTTTGCCAAATGTGTGAAGGATTACGGGGTTAGTATTGACCCTTTAGGTCTGGTACTTTGAGTGCATCATATGATAGAATGAAATGTAAGTTTCTGAACTACAGTAGATGAAGACTTATATTATGTGTAGGTTAACCTTACTAGTTGGATATATTTCTTAGTTGAGATGTTGACTGAAGTATAGTGACATGGGTTAAGCAAGTATTGTGTTGTTGTTGGGCTGTCAGTGCTTTATGTAGAGTTTTTGGCATTTCTTCGATGATCTATGCCGCGCAAGATGTTATTGGCTTCATGTCGGCTTTATTGCTCCATTAGTTCTGTAGATTTTCTCCCTTTTGGTGGGGTGCAAAGTATGTTAGATTACATGATTATCTTTTCATTATGGCAAGAACAAGGTTTAGGAAGATTAGGAGTTTTGTTTCAATAGAGCTACTTGTTTCGGGGTGCTGTGAGGTGAGGTGTTTGATCTTCTTATACATTCATCTGGTGTGGATGTTTCACCATTGAATTAAAATGAATTGTTAAAGTTGGTAAAGGTTGTGTTTAGTGCGTATTACCCCTTCATAGAAGAGTGTCGTTTTAAGACATTGATGCTGATGTATGGCTGCATCCAAATTCGATGTTGTGAAATCGTAGTGTTAATTGCATCTATGACTTGGTTTGAGCTTCATTACATGTTGGTTCATGCTTGATGTCAGGTGTTGTAGTTTCCTTAGACAATTAGTCGATGTAGAAGTTCTTGTGTTAATTAAGACCAATAATGGACCCATGTTTTGCATGGTGCTGCTATATGGGGTACCTTGGATCTTTTGTTGGAGTGGTCGAATTCGAGGACGAATTCTTTTTAAGGGGGTAGAGTGTGATACCCCAATTTTCTGAAAAGAAGTTAAACTTTTTTTCTCTTTTCTTTGATGTTCTGTGGCATCGGGGTTTGAGTTTCAGAAGGAATTCCTTAGAAAACATTAGATCTTTTGGTATTTTTTCCGCTGGGGTCAGGATCTCAAAGGGAAGAGTGAGTTTGGGCCATTGATCTCGATACGGTGGATGGGAGCCCCCCCCTCTCCTCCAAAACCCTAGCCGCCCCCTCTCCTTCTCCCCAATTGGGTTGCAGCCGCCCCCCTCCCTCTCTTGCTCTCCTCCCCAATGGCAGCCGCCCCCTACCCTCTCCATGTCTCCCTCCTCCCTCTAGATCCCCCCCACGCAGCAAGGATCGAGAAGAGGAGGAGCACGTTGAATTGAAGAGGAAGAGAGGATCAAGGAGATGTTCTTCCCCATCTCTTCTTGAAGATTTTCTTGGGGAAAACCCTAGGTATGGATGAAATCCTTGTTCCTCCCTGTAATTATGTGCTTTTGAAGGTTGTGGATCATGGAGATTAAAGGATTAGAGGTTGGATTAGATGTGGGGTTAGGTTTTGATCTCAAATTTAGTTTTCTGCGGAATGACAGATTCGACAGTTTCTGTTCATGCCAGTTTTCTGTGGTCTTAGTGGCCTCAAAAAAATAAAAAGTCTATATATGAGTCGTAGATAATTTGTAGATCTTTCCGTGTCCGTGAAGAACACCTCAATCGGACATCAGATCAGAAAGTTATTGCAGTTTTATTATAGCAGTTTTTCAGTCTCATAATTCTATGCAGAATCTGTTCTATTAAGATTTAGGCAATTTTATCAACAGAATTCAACCTTGGGTTTGTAAGAAAATTTGTAGATGATTTCATAACCTTTCCAGATTGTTAAAAAGTGCATTCATATGAATTATGAAACTCTAGTTATGTTTGTTTTACTGTGGCTGTTCCTGTTTGCCTGACAAAAATGAGCGGGTCTGTTCACTGGTAGGTTTCATCAGGTAAATGGCCGAGTTGGCTCTTCCAACTATGGAGACTTCTGTAGAGGGATAAAAGTTCTTACTGCCAGTAGAATTTCATGATTTTTGGTTGAGTGGTTTGTGAGATATCAAATTTTGAAGTTAACTATGCTGCTATCTGAAACAGATTCAGTCAGTTATCTTGTCAGATATTTTAGAACTTATAGATGGCAGAATTTAATTATCCATTGAATACCAAAGTTATAGGGTATTTTGTGTACATATTCCTAGATTATTTTTTCGATATCATCACTATTATAATTTTAAAGATACAAAATTAACAAATAGCGCTGTTGTTGTATGGCATGTGGTTCAGGGTGGGAGGCTTACCACCAGGTCTGGGTTTCAAGTGTAGGAGCGATTTGTTGATTGTTGGCAAATGTTTGTGAAATATTTGTACTAAGTTTTATGCCCGCTAGCAGGTGGCTACACTCCAGATCATGCATAGTACATTTCTTCTTCTTTGATGAAGGCAAGTGAATGTAGTGGTGGTTGCTTCCGTTCTGACCTGTTATTTCTATTGCTTACACTCTAATATTCAGAAGTATCGGATTCTTTCATAATTGGACTCTATGGTGATGCTTTACTTGCTTGCATTATACTGATGCTCAATCATATATTGATGATGATTATGATTCGAGTATGACTCATGAGATTAATTCACACCCCTGAAGGTAAATTTAGTATTATTTGAGGTTGGTATTGTATCTGAAGGTAAATGAAGTATTATTTGAGGTTGTATTGTATGTGAAGGAAGTGAAGTATATTGATAAATGCAGCATGCCATATACATTGCATGATTCACTTGCATCTGAAGTTGGGTCGTGATCTATGGTCCAACCGTACCGGTACAACTTAGCATCGTATGTTGCCCGAGGAGGGGTACGATGCGGCTTCATACCCTTAGAGATATGAAGGCACAGGACATATGCGTTGCATTCATATGCATTCATTGAAGTGATATTTGCAGATGATGTGGTTTTATACCTTCAGAGGTATGAAGACAGAGTACCTACACTTTGCATTCCTATGCATACATTGAAGTGATATTTGCAGGTTTTGTTGACGCAGAGAAGTGTTATAGAACCTATGGTGGTTGTTTGAGGAAATAAGATGGTATTTGTTATATTGGGACTACTGAGTTATATATCTACAAGTATTTCTGATCTTAATTGTGATTCTTTTAAAATGTTGATTAAGTCAATTTGTGGTTTAAATATCTCGTCAAAACAATTCGCTTGCTGAGATGTTTCATCTCACTCTTGCATTACTCAATGCAGGTGCTTGTTGCTCATCCAGGGAAGTGGGAAGTAGCAGCACATCCACCTTCACTCTCATAATAACGCTACTTAGGCACATTCATGATTTAATTAGAAGCTTCTTGCTAAAGGATGTTTGTTTCTAACTAGTTGTGCGCACTGGTTAATTTAGTTCATGCCGTTATGTTTGTCTTCCCATTGCTAGCAGATTATTAATGTCGATTATGTTTTCTTATCATGATATCTATTTATACTTTGTTGCTTCCCCGTTTATGCAATTTTCAAAGGAGATGCTGTCGAAATTTTATATACGAATGTTAGAGGTGTAGTTTAGTAGCATTCTGGGGTGTTTGTGGATCCCGGGGTGTTACAGTCTCATTATCATGTATCACATGGTTCACGGATTTAAAACAAGCATATAACAAAGACAAGCAGAACAAGCCTTTTCTCTAATAGCCCTTAGCAATAAAAGTTTCATACTTAGACAATATGCATCTATTGGACTCAAACACAAGTTTGTGGCCATCTCGACATAATAGAAAACCACTAATTGTTCTTCCTTATTGAGGGGACATGTGGCAGGTTCTTTAGTTGCACGGTCTTTCTCAAAGTAAGATTCAAATCGATCATATCAACACCATGAACGACCGCATGCGCTCTATTGGTCACCAGTTTCAATTACAGAAAAGAACTGAGATAGGGCAACACAATTAGAATAACATGGTCTACTCTCCTTTAATCTATTCATAGGGACAAAATAGATTAAAGAAAGAAAGCTAAAATAATTATAAATTTGTAATGAAATAAGAGACTGGATTTTTATATCGTTATACCAAAAGTTTACTTTGACATTGGTGTTTTGTTGGATTAGAAACACTCAATTACAAGAATACCTTTGAAAGTTGCCTAGAGGGGGGGTGAATAGGCAAGTGGAAACTTTTTCAACAAAAACTAGAAACGAACTGGGTAAAACCGGTTCAACCGGTTTGCACGAGCTTAACTAAAGAATGAGATATAAAACTGAATGGATCTCGAAATCCACCCAGATAACTTTGGAAATGAGATGTTCTAGTTGATCCACAGGGTTCAAAGTAGTAGATCTGAGAAGGGCACTTCTCAAAATCCACACACCAAAAAGATATAAACAAATCTTCCACGGAATGGTGAGAGAACGAAGAACACAAACAAACACAATGAGCAAGAACACAAGAGACACAAGATTTATCCCAAGGTTCGGTCACACCACCATGGTGCCCTACTTCCTCGTTGAGGCACCCACAAAGAGCTAGGTCTCTTTCAACCCTAATCCTCCCTTTGCCGACCACAAAAGTCAAGCACACACACTAAGCTTTGCTCAAACGAGCGGGTAATACAAACTTTCTTGTGGTCTTCCACAAGATTTGGAGACTCACAAGAGACACCTAGTCGTCTAGGAGCTAGAAGCTCCAAGAGTAATGAATCCACAAAGAACTCGATGTAGTACCAAAGCTTGAAGCAAGAAGAGCAAGAAGGATTTAGAGATGAAGCACCAAAATCGCAGCTCTTCAATCTCACTCAAAGATTTCTCTCCAAAGATTTGAAATGGGAGAGGCAAGAGGTGTGTGAGAGAGTGGGAGGTGTTTCTTAGGTTAGAAATGGAGTCCAAGTCGTGCTCTTCAGTGGGGGAGAGGGTAGGAGTGAGTATATATAGGTGGGGCTCCAAAACTAGCCGTTTTTGACTTTTCTGCACAAAAACCGGTTGAACCGGTACCAAAACCGGTTGAACCAGTTTTCAAAAAGCTACGCACAGCTTTTTGGCTGACACAGCAGACTGGCAGAAAAAAGTGAACAGTACAAAAACCGGTTGAACCGGTTTTAAAACTAGTTGAGACGGTTTCCACCAGACTGAAAACCGGTTGAGTGTCCGGCTGAGCTGGTCCAAAAACCGGTTGATTGTTTTTGAATACCAGCTGAACCAGCCTGAAAACCAGCTCAACCAGTATTTTCTAGAGAGCAATTTTGGCCAAGATAGACTTAAAAAGGTTGTACTACATACTTTCACTAAGGATTAACAAGGGTAAAATAGAAGTTTTAGATCAAGGATTTTGAGCTTTAGTACCAACACCAACCTTCTTTATGGATCCCCCTGATAGTACGACGATTCCTATACTCAAGTCAAATAAAATATAATTAAGTAAACTCCTTGAGTCATTGGTGTCTCATGTGTGATTTCTCCATGGCATTGCTTCATAAGGATCACAAACATCTTTGTCTCACCTTTTGAAGCAAACACAAATCAAACTCTGTGACTCGTACCATTTCACCATATATGAGTTCAAATCATGGCTTCAAGTCACCTTACTGATGCATCAACATATTATAACTCTTCATAGCTGATTAGTTCATCAACTTAGTGCAAGTACTCTCTTCTTCACCTTAGCCATGGTACCTCGGTCCACAAGCCGTTGCTTGGCCTTCACCTTCGCTTTGTTCCTCGAAGCCCTTTCCTTACTTTCTTCACCCTATCAAGCCATTCTTGAGTCACATCATATTGAGCATCCATTGAGAGAATCATTTCTTCAATATTGTGAACCTTGCTTGAATGTCATCTAGATATAAATGCTAAGATCAATCAAGCTCTAGTTTGATTTTCATAGAAGCATATATGGACTAATAGTAATATGGTCAAGCCAATTCACGATTCCTCATATCTTATTCACTATGGCTTGACCAATCCTCTTAATCACTTTAACCTCTATTATGATCATATTTATGCATAGTGATTTCTCAGGTCTTATCCATATATTCAAACCAATATAGAGACCATATTATATCCATTTGCATTGTCTCACTGGTTATTTAACCTTGTGTTGAACCTTTGTTCACTGATCATTATACACTATTCAAGTATGTTCATCATACTGAATTTCCTGTTCAACACTTAGCAAACTTGTTAGACCTTTAAATGTGTTGTTATCCAAATCACCAAAACTCACAAAAGGGATGAATGCACTTTCAACCTTCACAGGGTATAAAAGATGACGAAGAAGGCAAGTGTTCTAAAGCTTCGAATGCTGAGTAACACGAGAGAGTTCTCCATATCTCTCTTGCTCACCCCACTACACAAGCACTGTTCACCTATTTATAGGGACAACTCGACATACAACTTTGTGTGAAGTTACAATCATGACCTTGAACCCTTTACAAGCAACTATGGAATCTACTAAGGGCATCATCGTCTTTTTATCCCAAAGTCTTGGCGCACATATCGACAAGTCCTTTCTTCGTTTTCTTGCATCCCGTTTCGAGCTCAGCAACATGCTTTGTCTATGCACTTAACTTGAAGTTTCTTCCATTCCCCTTTCAACCAACATTAGTGACCTTCGGCAAGCATGAATTGGTTGCTCCTAAAACAAATTACAAGGTTGTTAAGATTAGTTGATTTTGAGGACCTTCGCAAATGCTTACCCAATCAGTAGCTCCTTGTAGGATTAGTTTGTTTTTCCATGACATGCTCAGACCATGAAATAGACAAAGGCCTTGTGCCAAAGGTATGAAAACACCTTCGTCGAGCAAGTTATTGAAAATGATCATACAAATATGTGTTTGGATAGCTAGCAATGAGGCAAGAACCTACATCGGCGGTCCACATGACAGCGAGCGAGGATAGCATGCCTCCTCGACTTCTACGCATCTTTACCAATATAACTCAGTCGTCCCTAGCTGGGCCGCATGACATTTACTGCTGGTACCAACCTGCTGACATTAAATTCTCTGCCTCTGAAGCTCATTTGTTTATCTTGCTTTGTCTGATCTTTGGAAACTCAAGATTTGGATAACCTTTGTATGGCGAGGATTAGGACAACTACTAAGCTTAAGCTAGCATCACCAATGTTGTTAGAGGCGTTGCAAAGAGATGAGGAAGCTCTATACATGAAAGTCATGCAAGGACCTTCAAGTGTTCCCATTTCAGAGGCTATGAAGAAGACAATAGCTATGCCAAAGAAGAGGAAGGATGTTGAAGCAACCAAAGAAGGGGAAGATTTAGAGGAGAATGCCACTACTGTTGGAGATGACATTGTTGTGGAAGAAGAGTATGACCTTCGGCTGTCTAAGCCTAGTTACATTGACATGGAGCAATCTCTCATAAAGCCCAGTGAGTTAAAGGTTCTGAAAAGGCTTGGATATATTGATGATGAAAATTTGATCTGTTTTCCTGGTGAGGAAATTATTCCTAAGCCAAAGGAGGCTGAAGTCATGGTGTATAAGAGCTTCTTCCGGGTAGGCCTTTGGCTTCCAATGCATAAGATGTGATAGAGGTAAAAGGCCCAATCTTCCGAGAGGTACAATAACTTGATTGTTTAGAGATCTCGATGTTGATGATGGAAAGCTCCGAGCGATCATATCCTTGCAATCACTACACCACTGCTCCATTTGTTATCACCCATGACACACGAGTGATCTCTCCATGAAGGCTTATACCTACAAGTGCAATCAAAAACACAAGCAAGAACAGGAAGAACACAATCAAAATTGTATTGATCATAAGGTGGGGTCTCACAAATCGAAGAACGACGACATTGTTCGATGATAAAATGAATCTAAGCAATACACATTTACCCTAATGGTGGCAGTTGCTGCTGATTAAATAGAGGTAAGGGGCATGCAAGACCCAAGACGTACCCTTAATGGGCTCCAACATGATACACGGACCAACGACCCAACAAAGGATGTCACAGCACCGAAACAGAATATGAATGTTGACTTGTTTTGATGATTCCCATTGACTCCAAATGAACTTTAAGTTAGGACTAGTTGGTTTGGATATCTTATCTCATTAGCTTTCCAACCATATAATGTTTGACTTATATGGAGTTGATATGCATCTTGGGCGTCTGTTTTAGTGCGGACTGGTACTAGAACCCGAGATGAAAACGCAGCTCAGTCATACTTGGTCTTCTTCTTATTGTGGACGTCCTTGCTTCTTATCCTTGACATTTTGGACTTTTCCAAGTCCTTGTTAGTCATCTGCAAGGTTCCTAATCATCAAAACATCCATGGCACCAAACATAAGCTCTAAAACAAATCGACTCGGTTAGAACGAACCTGGAGATTTAGATGTCGTGCACATGATTGTGTTATCGGTCCATGCATTGTATGTATATGAGTGATGTACTCATCATCCTCCCCCTCTTGAAATGGAGTCACCCATATATAGTTTCAGATCTAAACTGTTAAAGATGGGACTAACCCCAAAATTAGGAGGCAACTCAAGTGTATATGCATTATCATTCATCTTTGCAAGAACTTTAGAAGGACCAACAACATGTGGCATGAGTTTATACTTTCTCAAAGCATGGAACCTATCTTTTGTCAAATGAACCAACACCAAATCATCAGGTTCCAATTTTACTCCTTTCCTACCTTTAGTATTAGCAATGCGATACTTTTCATTCACCTTTTCAATTTGCAACTTAGTTGTTTCTTGCTACTTAAGAATAAATTTAGAACATTGTATAGCATCCAAGTTCACAATTTTAGAAGGTGGTAAATGCAGTAAATCAATTGGAGAACAAGGATTAAATCCATATACTACCATAAAAATACTAAGCTTGGTTGTGGAATGAGTAGACCGGTTATAAGCAAACTCAATATGTGGCAAACATTCATCGCACAACCTCAAATTATCTTTCAAAACAGCCTGCAACATAGTAGATCAAGTACGATTAATAACCTCTATTTTCCTGTCAGTTTGGGGATGGCAAGTAGTAGAAAACAACAAGTTTGTCCTCAATTTTAACCACAAAGTTCTCGAAGAATGGCTCAAAAACTTAACATCCCTATTGGAAACAATAGTATTTGGCACACCATGCAAACACACAATCTTAGTGAAGAACAAATCAGCAACATGTGAAGCATTATCAGTTTTGTGATAGGGTATAAAATATGCCATCTTGGAGAAATGATCGCAACCACAAAAACACTATCGCTCCCCCTCTTTGTTCTAGGCAATTCTAAAACAAAGTCCATAGAAATATCCTCCCAAGGTGCACTAGGAATAAGAAGAGGCATATAAAGACCATGGGGGTTAAGTCGGGACTTAGCTTTGTTGCTCGTGGTGCAACGAAGATGCAGCGCTCAACATCACGCCACATCCGAGGGCAATAGAAGTGAGTGGACATCAGATCCTTAGTATTTTTAACACCAAAATGTCCCATCAAGCCACCCGCATGCACTTCCTGCAAGAGTAGAAGACAAATGGAGCTAGCTAGAACACACAACTTGTTAGTACGGTAGAGAAGGCCTTCATGCTGCATGAGTTTTTACCACATTCGTGCCTCACTACAATTTTCAAAATCAGCTTTGAAGTCCAAATCAGTAGCATATAATCCCTTTATGGTCTCCAAGCCAAAGATTTTATGAGAAAGTTGGGACAACATAGTATAACGTCTAGATAAAGCATATACAATCACATTATCTTTTCCTTTTTTGTGTTTAATTATGTATGGAAATGACTTTATGAATTCAATCCATTTAGCATGTCATTTGATCAGATGTGATTGCCCCTTAAGATACTTCAAAGATCATGATCCGAATGTATGACAAATTTTTTAGATCATAGATAATGTTGTAAAACTCGCACTAAGGCATAAAGTTCTTTGTCATATGTAGAATAATTTAGAGCCAGACCATGTATTTTTTCACTAAAGAAGGCAACATGTTTACGTTCTTGTATGAGCACTCCTCCAATCCCAATGCCACTCGCATCACAATCAAGCTCGAATGTCTTGTCAAAATCAGGAAGTTGCAGCAGTGGTGCTTGCATCAGCTTTGACTTCAGGGCATCAAAAGCTTGTTGTTGTGCTGGTCCACAATGAAATGACACTTCATTCTTTGTCAACTCATGGAAAGGTGCTGCAATGGTGCTGAAATCTTGCACAAATCGCCTATAGGAACCTGCAAGACAAAGAAAACTATGAACCTGCATGAGCATGGTCGAAAGTGACCAGCTTATGATGGCAACAATTTTTGCCTCATCCATCTTAATGCACTGCGATGTCACAACATATCCAAGAAAAGACACACGATCGGTGCTAAAGATGCACTTCTCAAGGTTACCAAATAATTGTGCATCACACAAGACATAAAAAATAACTCGTAAATGTTCAATATGATCATCATAATACTTGTTGTAGATATGAATATCATCGAAATAAACCACCACAAATTTACCAATGAAAGCACATAACACCTCGTTCATCAATCTCATGGAAGTGCTTGGTGCATTAGTTAACCCTAAAGGCATGACTAACCACTCATAAAGGTCAAACTTAGTTTTAAATGCAGTTTTCCATTCATCACCTAAAGGCATACGAATCTAGTGGTATCCACTACGCAAGTCAATTTTTGAGAAAATAATAGACGACTTAACTCATCAAGCATGTCATCCAATCTACGAATAGGATATCGATACCGAATTGTGATGTTTTTTATGGCTCTACAGTCAACACACATGTGCCAAGTGCCATCTTTCTTAGGAACCAAAATAACAAGAACAAAACAATGACTGAGGCTCTCATGAATGTACCTAGGGTCTAGATGGTTCTGGACATGTTGCTGAATCTCCTTAGTATCATCGGGGTTGGTCCTGTTGGAAGAATGGTTGGGCAAGCTCGCCCCTGGAATTAAATCTATCTTGTGCTCATTGACTCACACATGTGGTAATCTAGGGAGTATCTCTGATGGAAACACATCCATATACTCCTACAAAAGGTTAGCAACAGCCGGTGGCAAAGCAATGGATGTATCATCAATGGAATAAAAAACAATTTTGCACACTAAAGCATATCTTCCAACAGAGGCATGTAACTTGTCAAGATTAGATTTAGTAGCTAGCAATGTAGGAGTTTCTAACTTAATAGGTTACTGATTTTCAGAGGTCAAAACACCCTTTTTCTTAGCTTTAGGCTTTTTCTCATGTTCAAATTGGACAATTTCAATGGGAGTCATTGGAAGTAACACAATTTTCTTCCCCTTATGCATGAAAGCATACTTATTAGATCTACCATGGTGAAAGCATCAGTATCAAACTCCCAAGGATGTCCTAGTAAAAGAGAGCAAGCATCCATAGTCACCGCATCGAAATCAGAAAAGTCATGGTAAGAGCCAATAGAGAAATGTATCCTTTCTGTTTGTGTTACATTGAACTTACCACTATAGTTCGGGTTGATGATGAGTGATTGTCAACTATCAGTGTCTCGGGTCGTGTCAAGGACGAATCGGGGCGTGAGTTATGTGTGTGCAACCATGTTGGTTGGCTTGTGGTGCGCACGAGTGGAGCTCAAGAACGATGGCAGACGACGAAGGTGAAGGTCATGTGGGTTCGTGCCAATGGACCGAGATAGGTGAAGGACAAGCGCTGGGACTTGATCTAGGGACTAGAGTCACCGGGTGACTAGCTGTGGTGGCTGACATCTAGGACACACACTTGCATGAGGATGTGGCGGAGTGGGTTGTGTTGCCAACACGGTCAAGGACTGGTGGGACATGTTTCTAGGATGTGGGGGACACGCACGTGGTGTGATACTCATGGCGGCTTGGTGGTTGATCCTCGAAAATCCACCCCACGCTACGAACGACGGGTTTTCGACCAAGTTTGGCCTCAAAACTCAGTGGTGGCAGTTTCGATGGGAACTAGTGGCGGCATGTGGTGTTACAATGGAGGGTGCATCAAGGCAAAGCAACTTCATGTGAAGAGCGTGGCCATCGGATCAAAGAACTAGAAGCTGGTCCATTTTTCCCCCAGTGGAGTGGATAGACTCTATGTAAATAGAGGTAGTTTAGGAAATAGGAATAACCCTCTATAAATAGAAGGCTAGGCTGTTTACTTCAGCATCTCTTTTGGCTTCATTTCACTTGGCACTTGTTTAGAACTCCTAGTTTTCTTCTCTAGGTTTTCACCAGTTTCGCCGAGAGATCTTCAACGCTTTGAACCTTTAAGTTTGTGATTTGTAATCTACAACGATTAATCTGAGGAAGGTGGTTGGTACCGTCGACGACTTTGGTTGGCTTCCAATCTCAGTTTTCATTCTTGCTGAAATTTTAAGTCACTTTGTTCTTGTGTTCTTCCCTTTCCTTCTCTTATCGATTTGTGAAGAACCTTCGTGTTCTTGTTGCTTGGGTGCTATTGGGGAATGATTTGTGGGGAGATAAACTCTTTGGATCACTGCATACACCCAGTTGGTGCAATTCTTGGTCGTGATCCGAGTTAATCCCGTTTTTAGTTCGTTTGAGAAAACCCTAACAAAACCCCATTATTCTCAAGATTTTGAATCTACGCATGGATTTTTTAGTTGATCTTGCTCATACTTCAAGAATAGACTTCTTTCCCTCTGCACAAACTTGTGATGAAGTTTGAGGTGATTCTGCCTCGTTTTTAGTGCCCGACATTGCCCCTCGTGTGCGCAGCACTGCCGAACTTTAGCTCGGTAGTATCGTGCCCTCTCACTTGGTCTTTTGACTTTGATCTCCTGCAGATATGTTGGGGGCCTATATTGCCGAAGTCCATTGTTTTGTTATGTCACATAATTGCCTTATGGGTACAAGGTTTTCCCAAAGATCACTTGAATCTCAAAGGTTATTTGTCTAACATCTGGCTTCGGTGATAAACAAGTGCATTTCAGGAATGTCGTTACAGGAGTATGAAGCTAAGATTCGACAAAGAGCGACATAAAACACTGCATCTATATGCAAGCGGCAAAGACAATGGTCGAAGATGGTAGCTTCGGCCACAAGCCGAAAGGAAGAAGCAGATGAGGGACGAAGGCTGGAACTCATGAAGTCAAGAACGAATAAAAGTACACTACTACCCCGATACCATTTGTAAATGACTTATGTAAAAATGGATGGGCATTATTGTAAATCCATAATAGGTTGGTTCATCTCCCCTATAAATAGATGAATAGTACCCTACATAAAATACCTTTAGGCAGGTGCTACAGCTTCACATAACTCACCCTCAGAAACACCTTCGTGATATCATGCATCAAAAGCCAAAGGTATAATTGTAAACTTGTTTTGTATGAGAGAAATGAGATGCTAAGGCACATGAAATGAGTTCTCATATCTTCATCATACTCAGTGTATTCCGTTCGATTACCTTCTACCTTCATCATTGAGTTGTTACCCCGAAGGGATAACACTTCGAGGACGAAGGACTCTACTTTTTAACATTGTGTTGCCTTGTTTTTGATTCCATACAACAATTGAAAACAAGCGACCAACCAGATAGTTCGATTGTTTCTCTCCTAGTATTTTTGTATGATCAAACGACACTAGTTTGATCTACACAGTGATCTGGTGCTTTGTGAGTCCCTAGAGGCTTTGGTTTAAGTTGGGAATCATGTCACAATGATGTTCTTGCAAGAGAATTTTTCTAGCTCCCATTCACCCCCTCTGGTCGCTCACTGGTCCTTCATCTTTAGTAAAATTGGCCGACACCTTCGCCCCCACCGCTCCCTTTTCCTCCTGAGCCGCCAGCGAGGCCAACTTCAATTCACCTCTTCTTCTTTTTCTTCGAAGGTGGGGGCACAACTTTACTTTTTGAGGCCCCTCGTTTGCCACAATGCCCTTGCCTCGGTGCCTTTTCTTGCTACTAGCAGCATCATCAGCGTCCTCGGATGCCTCCCCCGGATAGGGCCCATAGGCAATCCATTCAACTCAAAGACACGATCCGGTTGAATATTGGAATTATGAATATCCCAATTCTTTGACAGTTCTATCTTCGTCGAGTATTTACCAACTATCGTCACCGCCCTCATTGACAAAGGCACCAGCGTCCTGCCCCCACAACTTGACAACGATGGCATGTATCCGCACCAACTGGTTCTTCAGAAGCGACATTGGTCATGGCTTCACTTATCCCACTCCCCATCCATGGCTCAACGGTCACACTCTTCAAGCAATAAACTCCTCAACCAAGTCCCAGTCGCTGCTTAGCCCTGATGCACGATGGAAGGTGACTTTGTTAGCATTCTCTTTTTTCACCTTGAACTAAGGATAGGTGAGTTAAAAATGCGAGCACATAACGCTCGGCGGTAGCCTCAGGACCCCTTTGCTCTCCTCCATTCAAACATAAAACCAAAAATCACACCAGTCCCCCACATATTCTTGGTGTAGGGTACAAGTTCCACGACCTCACCTGAAGTCTTCCCAGTCCTTAGCGTGAACATGCAAGTTCCAAACTGCACGATCTTTTCATCAACAACCTTCTTCTGCCAATGGAGGCAACAATGCTTTGTGAAGACTTGAACTGATGGCTGGCCCCTGTAAGCAACCTTAGCCCAGATAAACTTCACTAGAGTCGCCATAGCATTCAGCGTAAGCTGATGAAATTGGACTCGGAAGTGCTCCAAGACTTCCACCACAAATCAATGAATTAGTAGTAAAAGGACAGCAGCAAAAAACACCTCAAATGCCACTAGGTCCCCCTCCAACTCTGGAACCTCTTTGACCCTTGGAGCATGCCCAACACCAGATCCAAAATACTCTACCCCTTGCATATCCTGCATGTTCCCCAGAGAGATCTGCGACATCCCAAACTCCACCATATGCTCTGCCAAAACCTTGGCGACCGGCGGCAACATGCTAAGCGTCTCCTCCAACGACGGCGAGCCCACCGACGAGACCACGCTAGATGAGGATGAGGAAGAGGGTGCCACTACGTACTGGCGGTGGCGCGCAGTTTGCTTTAGACAGGCTAGAACAACGGAAATACACAGGCCGACGACGAAATCGCTCTATAAACACACAAAAAGCGGGTGCATCAATGTCATTGGCGACATGCAATAGTATGAGGACGAGCAAAAGAAAAGTAACCCTGTAGGCCCCACATCACCTTTTATACTAGGCAAAGTGCATAAAAAATGAAAAGTCGCACAATAAAACATTAGTAGTCGTTCGATCACATCACAATGGTCACTTCACAAAACCCCCTGAGTGATACCCAGCCCTGGTGGGGTTGGTTGAGGCCCAACAAATTAGGGTTTCCCAGAGCCCAACAGTTCATTAAGTACACCTAACTCAAGGAAATGCCCAATCGCCCCAAAATACTAGTTTGATGGGCAAAGGGTTTCTCTCCCTTTTAGGGTGGCTTCCTCCTCCCAAGTTAACTTAGGTGGGATAATTTTGAGGCTCACATGGTCGCCGTCCAACTACAATTGAGCCAACTAGGCCAATTGCATCTTTGCCAACGGGTAATAGTGGAGGATGTCATCATCATTTCCACCTTCAAATGGGCCCTAGTTATGATACTAGATGATACACCTAGCCTAGGTGGGGTTGGTCGAGGCCTAACAAATTAGGGCTGCCTAGAGCCCAATAGTTAATTAAGCACACCTAATTCAGGGAAAGGCCCAATCCCCCAAAAGAGTAGTATGATGGGGGATGGGTGGCCCTCCGTTTAAAGTGGCTTCCTCCACCCAAGTTAAGCGAGGTGGGATAATTCTCAGGCTTACACGGTCACCGTCTGACTACAATTAGGCTAACTGGGCCAATTGCATCTTTGCCAATGGGTAATAGTGGAGGATGTCCTCATCACCGAGGTAAGCTCAACTCGTGCTAAAGGGTTGTGTTCGGCCACCTCCTAAAAAGGACATTGGGACTAGTTCACCAAGTTGAGCTGATCCCTCGGGGGTCTACTAGAGCGAAAGCTGAACCCGACCTCGATCAGGCTACGCTGGATAGAGCTAACCATGTTTGGGTGCATAGCCCTGTGTGACAGGAGACTTCACTGTCTCAGCAAGGAAGCCCTCGATTGTCCCCACCGAGGACGGCCCCACGAAGGACCACACAAGAGGAGGGCTAGTCGCTAGCAAAGCCACGACGGATGAAGGCCCCTCGGCAAGCGAAGGCAACATTCCAGAGGAGGCATCACTGGCGGTTACCACAAGGTGGAGAACATAACGAAGCATGAAGACCTTTGGACAACTCCGCGGGGCCTAGGCCGCACCCGTCGATAGTGGGCCCTCTTGTAAGCCCCTAAAAGCGGTGGAGTATTAGGTATAGTTGGGTCGATGGGTTTTACTGTAATGTAATAACCTCGTTGTATGTAATATTCCAGGAATGTAGCAGGTAACTAGGGGCATAATTGTACTTAAATCTACCTACACTATGGTGCCCTATAAATACCCCCGTTCTGTAGCCGGATGGGACACACATAACAAGATGCTATAGTTTCCTACCTAACATTTTGTTGTGCACCTAAGCTCTGCCTATTTCCGAGTGTTCGAACCCACCTGATCACTTGTCAGTAGGTCCAATAGTGCCTCAGTGTGTTTTTCAGTCAGCATCAAGAACATACAACCACCAATTTATGCTTGAATACCTCTTTTGTGTCTTTTGGATTTCTAGATGCTTAGGTGTATGTTAGAAAGCAAGTCAAGCTTGCCCAAGCGTAAAGAATTTTTATTGGTTGTCATTCACCCCCTCTCTGGTCACCTAATTCGATCCCTCATCTAGTCATGAATCTGCTCCGCAACACATAATTCAATAGTAGCGTCAGAAACTACATATTTATCCTCTAGTGCATCCCACATTTCTTTTCGAGTGGATAACATAATGTATGCATCAACTATGGAATATCCAAGCTTGCTAATTATTACCTTCTTTAGTATAGTATCAACATCCTGAAACACACACTCATCTTGAGCAGTAAGCAGTCTAGGTGATCTAGGTTCAGTAACAAAGTAGCAGTGCGTGAAAATCAACCATAGTATGCATCTGTGACACCACCGTCTATGATGTGTTTCCTTAAAAACATTCAGTTTTAACATGCTTGCAAAGTTAGCTACCAATAGAACCTATCAAAATTTTAGACCATTAAATTTTAGGCAATTTTAGTAGCAATTTAATCCAAAAAAGAAAATAAACATGTTTGTGATATCAGATATATAGATATGTGATCTAAGTATGATGGGTATATAAAGAAAACTGTCTAACATAAATTTAATTCATTAAGGAAAAATAAATGTATCACATTGCAGTGAGGTAGTTGTGTCGATCACCACTGTTTCGCCAGGAAGAAGAAGGCGAAGCTTCGATCACCAAAACACCAATAAGGAAAAGACAAAGTGAGCAGTCATATCGGTTTGGACACTCTCCATAAAACATGACTGCAAGCCTTTACCCGAGCAGTTGAACTCTTGTGCTGTATTTGTTTTGGAGGCCTGCTTTCCTACTGCTTGTGCGCACAATAACTAGAATGAGGGTGTTTGACTAACAACTGGAGTATGGGAAAAGAAGTTAACGAAGAAATGATGACAGAATGAAGCGTATATAGGTGAGCCAGGAGAACTAAGCGGGAGCGAGAGATCAAAAGATGGAGAATCGAGCAGGCATGGGAGATCAAGCGACAAAAAACGAGTGGGTGCATAAAGAAAAACTTTCGGTCATCACACATGTAACTCTTGGACTTACAATCCAAAACTTTTGATAACTCCCCCCCACCCCCGCATCCAGTAACTCCCTAACTTTCTGCACGATGATCGTGCCACACGTTGCCTCGCCTCACCATGGCTCGGCTTGATAGAGCAACACATGTGCGTGGAACGCCTTCATTCTTTTTTCGACAACTCCATATAGCTAGACAAAGTTCAACCATATAAGTTATCTTAACATCCTATCAACATCCCATTTAGTATTAAATCATAATGTATGTCTTATTTAATATGAGGTTTATTCAATCATTCATATGACCAGCCACGCAAAAATGACTAACAGGAGCAGCCTGTAGCGCGCCTCTTCTCCTCTCCCCCCTCTCCCCATTTGTGCACGTACAATGCTAAAGAGAGGAGTTATTTAGCATTGTGGGATCAAGCCTCCTCTAGTCGTCCTTTTCATCCTACCTTGTCTTAAAAGGACAATCTGAAAAATGGTGAATGAACTAGCCAACACCACCATTCCACCAAGGCTAGAGGGAAATAACTACCGATGGTATCCTATAACTCATTTCAGGATATAAGGTAGGATTTCGTTCCGGAGTAGGATGGAACAGAGCCGTTTTGCTCCCTATTTATTGGGCATATTTGGTTCAGCTTTTTCTGATGAGCTATTATGAGAATCTAGCTGTGGGAATTATCTGGCTGTGGAAAGAATCTGATTATCGTGGATATTATGTGCGGAGTAAGATAAAAGAGTCCATAGTGTTTTAGGATGTACAAAGTGACGGTTTTCTATTATCACAACGATTCGGCCGATTATGTGTTCATGTTGATTTTAGACAGTTTTGATTAAAGTGAATCTCATTGAAACATGCTAAAAAGAAGGGCAGTCTGCATCGATCAGCTTGTGGTGGCTAGAAGCTGAAAAAAACAGAGTCTTGTTGTTTGAACTAATTTTATGTAGGATATAGTAAATCTAAAAAAAGAAAAATTATGCTCAGACGCTGAACCATCTGGCTCTCCAAAATCTCTCGGGCGAGGCCGCTCTTGGTATAGAGCCGCTCTATCCTAACTGGCTCCAGAACTATGAGACACTAGGATATGGCTCGAAGCACGAAGGTACAATGGTTCACGCTTGTTCGTTTGGCTATAATCTGTATCGGCTTCTACTATTTTTACAATGTTTTTGTCTCTATAGATTGCAGCTGCAGCAGTCCAAACAGCTGGCTTTAATCCGAAGCGAGAATCCAAGGAACGTAATATTTCTGGAAATGGAATTGTGTCTCTCAACGAATGAATCCGGAGCATGCATGTTCTCGGCCAGCTTGCTTGAAATTGAAACATAGGATACTCTGGGCACCAATTGATCGAATAGCCTCCAAAGCGGTATCGCCACCTAAACTTTTGGGGTGTCATTTTCAAGGTTTTCTACTTCAATAGTTAGTTTTCAGTTAGCCGTCCGCAACCTTTCTGGTTTCTCTGCTGATGATCTCTGTCCAACTCCAGCGACGCAGATGTCTCCAAACTCATGTGGGTGTTAGGAGAAAAGGATGGGCAGCCCTGCGCAAAAGTTGCTGCTGCACAGCACAGCTCCACCCGTGAGTCGATGTAGTAGCTTTCCCATCCCTGCATGCATGACTGCATCTGCTTATCCTTCTCACTATCTCGTGTCGTCTGGGACGACTAATAGGAGTCTGTTTGGGGGCGTAGCGTGGGTACTTTGTTTATTTCTGTTGAGATTTCTACTATATGCAATGTGATGTCTACTGGCACCTTACTCTGATCGCATGCGTTTGGATTGTAGTGCATGTGGAGTGAAGATTAGTCGACCATAGACGAGCGGGAATGATTGTAAAACAACATACGTGATCGAAAGAATAGTCAACAAATTAAACTCGGGTATGCGTACATATATAGAAGCCAATCTTGAAAGTCAGTGAAGTACACCGGAGGTCTCTAATTTTTTTGGCCGTGTCGTCCACGTCCCAAACTCTAGAAACGAATTTTTAGGTCCCTAAACTTATTCATATGTGTCATTCAGGTCCCTAAACTCTAGAAACGAATTTTTAGGTCCCTAAACTTACTATAGTTCCAAACAGATCCAATCTGACAGTATGAACCTGTGTGGCGCTGTTGACGTGAATAACCTATGGTGTGACATATCCTACAGGAACTAGACCTTTTGTTGGCAACAAGTTTTTTTTGCAATTTGACTCTCGAATTGTTTTACAAAATTTTAAGGTGAATATAAGCATGAGCGTGGCACCAAAATTGTACCAAAACTAATTCGACAAAGTTTATATGTGATTTTTTAAAACAAATTCGAATTTTATATAGTAATAGGAAAAATATTAAGAATGTACGCTCAGATGATATATTTTATACCATATTATCGTATCATAAATTTATACTAGAATTGCATTTGAAGAACTATACCAGAATCAGAAAAACAAATATGACTACAAGGAATTCACATTATCAAACCGGAAATGCGGTGAAGCGTGCTGAGCGGCGGCTCCGAGATCGTTTGTAGTCATATTTATAACTAACATGCTACTTCATATTTGTTTTGTGATTCACGTATAATCCTTTTCATGCAATTCTGGTATAAATTGATGGTATAATAATGTGGTATAAGATATGTGATATGAGAGGAGTACATTTTCCATATTTTCTCGTCCTTGTATAAAATTCAAATTTGTTATGAAAATTGGGTGTAAACTTTGTCAAATTGGTTTCGGTGCAATTTTTGGTGCCAGGCTCATGATTATATATACCTTAAAAAATTTGTAAAACAATTTAGGAATCAAATTGCCAAAATAAACTTGACACCAATAAAAAGTCTAGTCCATGTAGGATTTGCCACATCATCGGTTATCCACGTCAGCAGCGCCGCGTAGGTTCATGGCATGGGCTTGGATCCGTTTGGACTTGTGGTGTGCCTACGAACAAGTTTAGAAACCTAAAAATTCGTTTTGAGAGTTTGGGGACCTGATTGGCACAGTCGCCCAACTTTAGGGACCTAAAAATTCATTTTGAGAGTTTGGGACCCTGGATGACACAGCTGAATAAGTTTGGGACCTGTGGTGTACTTCAATCTAAATATAATATGAATTTAAACTAGATTTTAGTAACTAGAACATCTATCTGATTACAACTTTTCATCCTATAAAATCAGTCTTCTTCAATCACTACCGGAATCCGTGGCTTTGCCGAGTGCTCGGCGCTTTGCCGAGTGCTTTTTGTCGGGCACTCGGCAAAGAAGACTATGCCGCGTGCCGCACTCGGCAAAGTCCTGCTCTCGATAACGATGGTGTTTACCGAGAGCAGGACTCTCGGCACAGGAATACACTCGGCAAAGTCTTCTTTGTCAAGTGCCAAACACTCGACGAAGGCGGCGCTCGACAAAGGGCCGTCAGCATCCATCTATAGCTGACGGCCATTAACTTTTGCCGAGCGCCGAGCTTTGGCACTCGGCAAAGATGCTTCTTTGCCGAGTGTCAAACGTATGACACTCGGCAGAGCATGCTTTGCCGAGTGTCATGTTTGGACACTCGGCAAAGTATAATTTTTATTTTTTTATTTTGCCAACCAAACTTTTTATGGTATGTTCCTACACTATGTAGACCTATATGTACCATTTTGGCATAATTATAAAAGTGTTTTCTATAACTATTGGATTTAGTTCGTTTAATGGAATTTTCTTAGATAATTCAGATTTGAACTGCAAGTCACTCAAAACTTGGAAACCCGTGTATGCAAAAATGATATTCATGCTATTCACCACAAGTTACAACCGATTTCAGGTTCAGACCGGAATCTTCGAGCACCATGCTCACTAAACATGACCGTGAACTTGCCATCCAGGTGTTTAAAAATTGTATAAAATACAAACAAAGTCAGAAAATCATGAAACTTGTCCACGTGTCATCATATCATATATAGATGCTGTGATAAAAATTTGAGAATGTTTCGAGAATGTTGTGAGGTAGTATGTGTAGAAACCTAAGCGATCTACACATGAAATCATAGTGTTTAAATGTAGTTCTCATAGGTTTCTACATATAGTGCCTCACAACTTTATCGAAACATTCTCAAATTTTTGTCACAGCCTCTATGTATGATATCATGACACATGGACAAGTTTCATGATTTTCTGACTTTGTGTTTTATACAATTTTTAAACATCTGGATGGCAAGTTCACGGTCATGTTTAGTGAGCATGGTGCTCGAAGATTCTGGTCTGATCCTGAAATCGGTCGTAACTTGTGGTAAATAGCATGAATATCAATTTTGCATGCACGGGTTTCCAAGTTTCGAGTGACTTGCAGTTCAAATCTAAATTATCTAAGAAAATTCCATTAAACGAACTAAATCCAATAGTTATAGGAAACACTTTTATAATTGTGTCAAAATGGTACATGTAGCTCTACATAGTATAGAAACACACCACAAAAAGTTTGGTTGGCAAAATAAAAAAATAAAAAATATACTTTGCCGAGTGTCAGACAATGACACTCAGCAAAGTGTTCTTTGCCGTGTGCCAGACGGGCCGTGTGCCAGACGGGAGGCACTCGGCAAAAACCCTAAAGACACACTTTGCCGAGTGCTTGTCAGTGGACACTCGGCAAACTGGCACTCGGCAAAATGTTTTTTTAAATTAAAAAAAATCTTTGCCGAGTGCCCGCAATCTGGCACTCGACAAAGACTGTTTCGTTGACAGAAAACAGCCCGCCGCCGCACTCTCTCCTCTCACTCTCTCACTCTCACCACACTCTCTCACTCTCTCCTCGCCGCTCGATCGCCGCCTCGCCGCCCCTCGCCGCCCGGTCGCCGTCGCGCCGCCCCTACGTCATCGCCGTGCCGCCCCTCCGTCACCGCCAAGCTGCGCCGCCCCTCCCCACCGACAAAAGGCCGCCATGGTCGCTGCCTTGCCGCGGCGAGCCCGTGACTCCGCGCCCCACGCCGCCATTTAGGCAGCCACGACCTCGAGCTCTCCCCTAATCCGTGCTTCGTTTCCTATGTAGGTGAGAACGTCTATTGTCATCTAACTTGTGATGTAGTGATATTGATGGTAGAATAAATATTGTTAGGGATTCACTTATCCATTTGAATAAATATTGTTAGGGATTCACTTATCCATCTAACTTGTGATGTGGTGATATTGATGGTGAGAACGTCTAGTGTCAATTTGATAAAGTGCATGTGCTATATTTATTTGTTTGTCTCAATTTGATAAAGTGCATGTGCCATCCTCGTGCGTGTGTCAGCCATCGTGCTGTTACTTATATTTGCAGGCTTTGGAAACCTCCCCATGCAGGAGAGGTGGTGCCAAATTTTTTGGTTGACAAACTTCTTTATATATGTTAGAGGATGGAGGACCGTGAGTGGATGTACACGGGCCATAGAGGAAGGAACGATGTCACCCCTGAATGGACTAGAAAGACCGATGATTTCGTGGAACGGGCATATGGCGAAGCTGCTAAAGGAGCGAGTCTGGTCCCATACCCGTGCAGCAAATGTGCCAACCGAAAAAGAAAATCAAAGAAGGCCATGGTAGAACATATTTGGAAGAATGGATTTACGGTGGGCTATACTCGGTGGATCTTTCATGGTGAAGCACATCGTACGAGAGAGGAGGTGCTGAGACAACGCGTCGAGGATTATGATGCCGATGCAGGGGTAGCGGATATGGTGAACGACTGTCACGAGGCACAGTATGCCGGAGGATGTACGGATGATGAGCCAGAGCCGACTGCAAAGGCGTTCTACGACATGTTTGACGTGGCACAGAAGCCCGTTCATGGCCAGACAAAGGTTTCTCAACTGGATGCCATTGGGCGTGTAATGGCGTTCAAGTCGCAGTACAGCATGAGTCGAGACGCATTCGATGACTTGTTGATGGTTATTGGGAGCCTCCTTCTGGAGGATCACGTTTTGCCAAAGAGCATGTACGAGGCACAGAAACTCCTTCGTGCACTCAAGATGGCGTATGAGCAGATACATGCTTGTCTAAAGGACTGCGTGCTATTTAGGAAAGAATACACGGAGGCAAAGTACTATCCCAAGTGTAAGTTGTCTAGGTTCATGGAGGTAGACTCTGGTGATGGACAGAAGAGGCAGCTCGACATCCCCTTGATAATCCTATGGCACCTTCTGTTCATACCGAGGATCCAGCGTCTATACATGGCCGAGGAATCCGCGAAACAGATGACATGGCACAAAAATGGAAAACGATACAATCCTGACAAGATGGTGCATGCATCCGATGGTGAAGCATGGAAACACTTTGATGTCATTCACCGTGAGAAAGCCGAAGAGGCTCGTAATGTACGTGTTGCGCTGGCCACAGATGGGTTCAATCCTTATGGAATGAGTGCTGCCTCGTACACATGTTGGCCCGTGTTTGTTATCCCAATCAATCTCCCCCCGGTGTGTGCTTTCAAAGGCAGAATATATTCGTGTCGTTGATAATTCCCGGACACCCGGGGAATAAAATGGGCGTGTACATGGAGCCTTTGATCGATGAATTGGTACGTGCCTAGGAAGAAGGGGTATGGACCAAACCAAGAGATGAAGCCGCCAAGTGGTGGAAAGACATGGAGAAGGCCTAAGGCCGATTTCGTTCTAAGCAGGGCCCAGAAGAAGGAAGTACTTCAGTGGATTAAGATGTTGATGTTCCCTGATGGGTATGCAGCTAACCTGAGTAGGGGGGTGAACTTATCTACTCTGCAAGTCTTAGGGATGAAGAGTCTTGACTTCCACATATGGATTGGACAGATTCTTCCTACGATGGTTCGACGCTATGTCCCTGAGCATGTCTGGCTAGCGCTTTCAGAGTTATTTCTTCCGTCAGCTTTGTGCAAAAGAGTTATCTCGGACCGTGGTTGTAGACTTGGAAAGATTGGCACCAGTGTTACTGTGTAAGCTTGAGAAGATATTTCCACCCGGCTTCTTCAATCCAATGCAGCATTTGATTATTCATCTCCCCTATGAGGCACGAATGGGGAGGCCCGTGCAGGGACGTTGGTGCTATCCAATCGAGAGATGTCTAAAGACTATTCGAAAGAAATGTAGAAATAAATGCAAAATCGAGGCTTCCATTGCAGAGGCATACATTCTAGAGGAGGTGTCAAACTTCACAACAACTTACTATGGTGACAAACTGCCGAGCGTGCATAATCCACCCCCTCGTTACAATGATGGCGACAATAAAATGAACCTCAACATATTTTGAGTCCAACTCGGAAGCGCAAGTGGCTCGACCACCAAGACCCTGACACATGAAGAGTGGCGGCATATCATGCTATATGTATTGACCAACCTTGAAGAGGTGACGCCATACATGGAACAATTTCTTCATAAATTCTGGCGTCGATCAAGAGACCCAACTCCACAGGAATATGATACTCTTCTTAGAAAGGGTGCGAGAAATGGATTGCCTGATTTCATTTCCTGGTTCAAACGTAAGGTACGTGCTTAGTTTGTCAAAGAGATCCGTCTATGAACTCAATTTAGCATCTTTTAACTTGCGAATACTTGCAGGGCCAAAGAGATCCGTCTATGAGTGCCGAGTTGAGACAAGTGGCCAACGACTTTGCTTATAGGGTCAAAAATATTCTGGGTATGACGTCAATGGATACCGTTTTCGCACAACAAACTACGACCAAAGTCGGCCCAATCGGAAAACAACGTGTTCTGGAGTCTTTACGCCTGACCTTGACAATGTTGATTATTTTGGACGAATCGAAGAAATATATGAACTTAGTTTTTATGGTTCCAAACCTCTTACTCCAGTGATATTCAAATGTCATTGGTTTGACTATCAAGTGATGAGACGGACACATTCTAATCTTGGGATAGTCGAAATTCGATAAGATTCCACCTTACCAGGAGACGATGTCTATATCGGTTCCCAACAGGCCACACAAGTGTATTATCTCCCATATGCGTGCCAAATGAAAGAACATCTTAAGGGTTGGGATGTTGTGTATAAGGTATCGCCGCACGGGAGATTACCTGTTCCTAACGATGAAGGTTATAACTTAGACTCGGACACATATGATGGAGAGTTCTTCCAAGAAGATGGGCTAGAAGGGTGATTTGAGATAGACTTAACCGAAGCTATCGAAATGGACGTAGATATTCAAATGGTTGTTGATGAGGAGGATGATGAGGTGCAAAATGAGAATGACTTAGTAATCCTTGAAGGCAATGACATTAATGACGAACTTGCACCTTCAGATGGTGTTGACTATGAAATGGTTGATGTTGATAGTGATGATGAGAGTTATGATCCGGCTAACCCCGACACATATGAAGATTATTTTTAATCAATGTAATGCTATATGACTTTTTATTTCGCACCTGTTTTTAAATACATCTTTTTATATGTGCTTATTTGTTTACTCTTAATTGCATGTTGTTGGACAAAGATGGCGGGCGGTTCGCTGAGGAGGAGGAGGGGGAGGAGGAGCAGGACGGCGGATGAGGCAGAGCAAGATGAGGCACAGCAGGCAGCGCAGCAGGATGACCTTGTCCAACAGTAGGCAGCACGGCAGGACGACGACCAGGAGCAGGACGACGACAAAGCTCAGTAAGACGCCTCAGGTTCTGGCACCTCAGGTTCGAGGAGTGTCTACCTGCGAGGTCCCGCGAGTCTCCCTCAGCGTCCCATACTTCGGGACAGGCGGCCACTGATTCGGTCGGATGGGGAGAGGCATGTAACTTTATGTTCTTCATTCTTGTTCATATTATGTGTTCAAAATCATAATATAAACTAATACTTTTTATTTATCACTTGGACAAGTCTTGGATGGTTGTGGAGAATGCTGGGGGTCATCGTCGCAACCCCAATGGCATCCTCGACCTGCTGTGTAGGGAACACTTCCTTGGACTGGTTGAGTACGCCGGAGTGACGGGCCCAGCCTACACCTTCGACCACTACGCCGTCGCCCCCGATGCAGTAGACCGAGACGGCCGAGAATTCAATAACAAGGCGGAGCGGGTGAAGCAAGAGCTGTGGGTAAGTCTTAGTATAATGTAAAATATGTCGCATTCGTTGCACATTCTTGAAATAATGTATGGATACATCGTTTTTGTATGTAGGATTTCTACAGATGCGAGGCTGGATACGAGGCTAGGGTGGATGTGGTGGCCACCACGAGCTATAAGAAGCTCGTCGTGGACATGCACTATGATGCCCGAATCCAGGCCATCGTCAGCTACCATGGCTCCATCTTGGGGATAAGGTGACCAAGCAGCAAGCCCGAACCATGTCGTTGACCAGGGACCAGTACCTGCAGGTAAAGTCATGCATGTTTGGTACCAGTACTCCATACATGAATTTAATTTTATCTTCTGATATGCAGTGTACGTGTTTACTTTGTAGACGATTCCATATTGGTGCGCCGCACATCCTCTGTGCTGGGAGCAGATGGTGGATAGGTGGTGCTCGCCTGAGTGGGACGAGGCACACAACGCTAGCCGGGAACGACGTCTGATGATGCAAGGTCCCTTGCACCACCAAGACAGCCGCAGCCTCGACAAATATGTAGAAGCATGGGTACACCCTCTTTTTTATTTAGGTATATAACACTGGATTAGATATTATTTGTAACTATCTCGTTGGTTTTCTTGAAGTCGACATCACATGGTGGCTAGCCTTGCTCCATCTTCTCGGCCTATGCTATGGCCCATAAGGGCAAGGCAACGTCCGATGTCACCTACAACCCGGATGATGGGCCTGAGGCATACAACAACCCCGCCATCTACATCCACCTTCATGACTACACCACCATGGCGTAGGAGGTCCATGGCCCAGAATACCATCCGAGTACCGAGGAGATCGACCCTGATGTACTCATGAGGGTCGGAGGAGGCAAGAGACATGGGCGGTACTAGATTGCCGACGGGGCAATCGACTCGTCGTCCACTCCCACTCTGTCTCAGGTGCGAGCAAGGAGCACGGGATCGAGTCCAGCCATACGACCTTGGCACGACAGCTCACAGCATCGCATACAACAACTCGAGGTTAGTTCTTCTATAACTCATCATTCCTTGAGTTATATACCTTCTCTTTGAGTTACTATAACATTGGCTTGTAATATTACAGACCCAACTAGAAGAAGAGATGAGGGAACGTCACGAGATGGAGGCGAGGATGATGGCAGAGCGGGCGGCTTGCCTCGTAGATCAGCACAGGATGGCGGAGAAGTTCCAATACATGCAGAGCCTTAGCGCCGCACAGGGTTTCGCTTCGCCACCTCCATTGTTCCCTACAATTGACCCTGCTCTATTCCATACTCCTGTGAGTATCAAAATTGTAGTTAGATATTGGTAATGCATCTGGTATAACACATGCAATCTTTTATCTGTGCAGGGCCAATCTAGGGCGGCATCCAACAACCCTCATGAACCGCCCAGCCCATCGCAACACCAGTCCAACCGCCCACCTCGATGAGAGCTATGTTTTTATTATTCAAACTTCAGAACTTGTGTTGAGTACTTATGTCAGAGCTTGATACTTATGTTTTGATACTTCTGAACTTGTGTTGATACTTATGTTTGTGTTGAGAACTTGCATATTAATGTTTGTGTTGGATATTTATGTCTGTGATGATATCTATGATGTATATATATGTGATATATGTGATAATATCTGTGATGTATCTTTTGTTTGTTTGGATGGAATAGAAAACAAATAAAAAAAGGTGTGTACTGGTCACTTTGCTGAGTGTTACACTTAGCAAAGAGGGGGTTTGCCGAGTGTCAGGGCCATAGCACTCGGCAAAGAACCAATACCTGGACACTGATAGAGCTTGTTTGCCAAGTGTGGTGGCCCTGGCACTCGGCAAAGAGGCACGCTTTGCTGAGTGCCACACAGAGCACTCGACAAAGAACCTGACAAAGGGACCCGCTGACGGATTCTTTGCCGAGTGTCACCAAGAACACTCGGCAAAGACGCCATTTCCATCACCCCGACGCCGTGATGGTCGCTTTTCTTTGCCGAGTACCATCTGGTACTCGGCAAAGTCTGTGCTGAGTGCCCGAGAAAAAGTACTCGGTAAAGAAACCTTTGCTGATGTACTGTTCGCCGAGTGCTTCAGGCACTCGGCAAAGCACCCGATTCCGGTAGTGAATGTTAACTTTTTCTAGGTTTAGATCATGCTTAAAATTTTCTAATAATCTTTACAGATAATATTTTAGTAAATCTATCTGCCATCTTTTTTGGAAAACAAAGGAGGGATGCACATCATTATATTAAGTAGAGAAAAAGTCCAAGTGGATAGATACAAGCATCCTAGTCCCGCTTAAGGCGAAAAAGGACAAAAACAAGATACAATAGGAAACATAACCATACACTACCCACTAAATCATTCTTGCCAAGCTAAGGGTTGTTGCTAGGCCTAAACTTTCGAGATTCTTGGCCCCAGCCATTACCCAACATGCTAGCTCATCAGGGATCTCTGCACTTTGCCAATGGTAGGAGAGTCACCATCAAAGACAGCCCAGTTTCTTTGCAGCCATAAGCACCAAGCTCCTAAAATCATGACACTATTGAAGCCCTTTCTCCAATGCTTATGAACTCTACTGCTAACGCCTTTCAACCAATCAGCAAAAGATGACTCGTGTGCCCTAGGAGTGAGGTGCCCCAAACCAAAAGATGAGAGTATGTTGTGTTGTCTCCAGTTCATGATCGTAGAGAAGGTTGCTCCATCCCTCTTCCCTCCAATCTAGCAATTGTCCAACAATAAGTTCTTGATTGCTAACCAGAGAAAAAAACTTGCATTTCGGAGGGGCCCAAGATTTCCATAATCTTTTCCACGGCTCAAAGGTGGTTGATCCCATGAACAAGACATTGTAGCGAGACTTCGAAAAGAACAAACCTAAGGCTTCATCCCACCACACATGCATATCTTCTTCCTGGTTGAGCTCAACCTCCCCCAAGGTATCCCAAAGGAGAAGGTAATATTGTATGCCCACAAGGGAAAGAGTAGAATTATTATCCCTTATTTGTGTTCTATTGTGTAGGCCTTGGGCCAATATTTTGGAAGCAATAGCCATATGGAAGCAAAGACATTGGGCACAAGTTTAGCAATAGAACACCCATCCAACCATTATTCTGTCCAAAACAATGTGTTGCACCCATTGCCCACATTGGAAACTACAGACATGGCAAATAACTTCTTAACCTGCTGCTGCATTGGGAAATCTAGCCCATTCCATGGCCTATTAGGATCTATCTTTTGCATCCAAAGCCATTTCGTTTGGAGCGCCCATCCCATAAACTGTAGGTTTGGTAAACCGGGACCTCCAAGGTTCAATGGTCTAGTGACTTTATCCTAGGACACAAGAAAGCTGCCCCCATTCACCTCTTTCATGTCCTTCCAAAGAAATCATCGATGAATTTTTTCAATAGCCTTAATCCTTAATCACCCACTATGGAACATTCACGACGATTAACAAATACATAGGGATAGCTAAGAGAACAAATCTTACTGGGACTATTCTTCCAACAAGGATAAGCGGAGAGGCTTTCCAACTAGGTAGCCAGTCAGCAATCTTCTCAATCCAATTCGAAAGGTCACTCCTCAGTTTTTGTCTGAAACAGGCAGCCCCAGATAAGTGCATGGAAAAGCACCTGGAGAACACTGCAAAATAGTACAACTATCCTAAACTGTCGATTCTACACATCTGATTGGAATAATACAACTTTTGTGCAAGTTAGCAACCAGACCAGGCGCCTCTCCAAAGCAGTCTAGTACCAACTTCACACAATTAAAATTTTCCACTTGAGGTTTAACAAACACCACCACATCATCAGCGTAGAATGAGCCGATTTTTAGAACTCACATCATGAAAGCTTTGCAGTAGCCCTTTTACTCAGCAAGCTTGAAAAGAATATTAAGAACATCCATAACTATGACGAAAAGCAAAGGGGAAGGGGATCGCTTTGGCGCAATCCTTGTTGATGCCTAATGGAATCATCTAGCGTCCCATTTAACAACACTTGCGTAGAAGAAGTGACCACTAGGTTAGAAACAAGGCCATACCACTTAGGTCCAAAACCAAGGCGAGATACAATCTCTAAAAGAAAAGCCCATGACATTGAATCAAAAGCTTTTGTAATATCAAGCTTTAAAAAGGACTGGCAATCTTCTTTCTATGAAGGGACTTGATCAAGTGTTGAACCAACATATAATTATCATGAATGGAACAACGCCTTACAAAGGTACTTTGGTTAGCAGCCACCAATTTATGGAGATAAGGGGCCAAGCGATTAGCTGGGAGTTTGGAGACCAACTTGGCAAAACTATGAATGAGACTTATGGGTCCATAATCCCTAGCCTTCATGGCCTCAACCATCACAGGAATGAGAGTTAGAAAAGCTAAATTCAAATACCCCAACTTTTGCGCATTTCCTTAATGGAGAGCGATAAGTGTAGCCGTAAAATAAATCTTGATCATGTGCCAACATGTCTTATAGAACCTTCCTATGAATCCATCTGGCCATGGAACTTTATCTAGGGGAAGATAAGCAATAGTGGCCCGAATCTCCTCTTTTGTGATGGGGAGGTCCAAAGCACCAAGGTCGACTTCAATCCTATGACAAACCTCCAGATCTAAGGTAAACTTGTGCTGCCTTGCTATATCTAGCAGATTAGAGTAAAAACCATACAAGACCTCATGTCTATGCTCATGAGAGGTTACAACCTGATCCCCATCTATCAACTTGGATATGAAGTTTCTCTTCTTACAGTAGCAGTCATGTAGATGGAAAAAATATGTATTAACATCCCCTCCTTTAAAAATTTAACCCTTGATCTGAGCCTTGCTATCGTCCTTTCCACGTGAGCAAGGGTCAAACAATGTTGTTTAAGTTTCCTTTTAAACCAAAGCTCTACATCACATAGAGGTCTGTTATCTTGTGTCATCTCTTATCTGTGCAAGATCTCTCTAGCCAAACCCAGCTAAAACTTAACATTTCCTTCCTTCTGATGTCCCCAAGGCTATAATTCCCTTGCTAGCCTTTTCAATTTCAAGGGCGCTACCTCTAAACGACAGGAGGCTTGCACAGGTTGCACCCAATAGGTATAAATTGTCTCCAAAAAGCCTGGCAACTTGGTCCAAAAGCTTTCAAAATGAAACTTGCGCTGTCCTTTGAAGTATTCTCTAAGATTCAAAGTGAGGGGCCAATGATCTGAGAGCTCTAAGGTATTACTATGAAGTCTGCAGTCAGGATAAAGATCCTCCCAACTAGCAGTGCAAAACACATGGTCTAGCTTCACCAGAGTGGGGACATCTCTCTTATTGGACCATGTATATTTCCTGTCAACCAAAGGGGTTTCCTTTAGATCCAAATCATTAATGAATCTTCTAAAAGGACCCAACATAACCATGTTAATGTTAGCATTATTTTTGTCTTTGGAGCTGTAATTTGGTTGAAATCACCAGCCATCATCAAGGGCCTGCACACAAGGCTCTAACATCCCTCAGCTCCAAGAGAAAAGCTTGTTTAAGATTATCTTGATGTGGTCCATAAATCCTTGTGGACCACCACTTAGAGCCGAACTCCTCTTGAAGTTGCACAGAAATAGAAAAATCTCATACCAAGGCACTAGATGACGAGTACACTCCATCACGCCAAGCCACTAAAATGTTCCCTCTAGTTCCTTATGCGGGGCTGAAAACAAAATTGCTATATTCCACGCCTAGAATAGAAATAATGTTTAAAGTGGAAAAAGACCTCATCTTGGTTTCTTGTAAGCAAACTACTGAAGGCTTTAAATTGAGCACTAAGGTCTTCACCGAGTCCCTTCTAGACCTATCATTTAGTCCACTAACATTCCAATAATATAATTTGATGGATCCATTAAGAAAGAAGAAGGAGGCATGACTAATTAGACCTACACTTGACTCACCTTAGGCATCTCCTAGCCAAACAGCTCTGCCATGGCTAACATATGCACTCTGGAAAAGTGGGGTGTCAAAAAGCTTGGCATACTTTTTAGCATCTTTAGAAGAAATTCTTTCTTGATCATCACACAAACCTAGTTGTTTGCAAACCATAACTACATATTGATTATCTAGATCATGTGGTAGTTTTACCACTCTTCTACTCCTTCTAAGCTTGAAGTTGGATGGTAGTGTCTTCTTTCTGTGATTCTACACCGAAGTTGTCACTATCAGCTTAGCCTTGAATGAATGTAGCTTCAATGGCATGAACAGGAGTATGTAGCTCAACAGAACTAGGATCCTTGATAGGGGTGATGCCACGCTGAAGAATCACTAAGGCTAGAACAGCAGCAAGCATCAAGGAAGCCCCCACTTATACACTCGCTTATTGATGTGGAAGACTACAACTAGAGGGCCTAAGCATAGTGGGAGCTAGCTTCTCAATCACACCTTGCACATAAATAGGTTTGGGGGAGTTTTGGACATGCTCTGAAGAGTCTAAAACCATGGCAACCCCCCCAATCACAGGACTAAAACAAGCCCTGATTGCTTGAGCTAAACTGACATGGGATGCCTTGGTGACCTTAGAGGGAGTCCTTTAGACTACAATGTCGGTGGCCAGATCCGCAACAACTGGTGTGTGGAGATATTCTGATGGCAAGCTCGACCCCAACACCAATTGGAGTACGATGAGCAGCCGATGATCATCTAATCCACTTTTATATGATCTGGGCAATTAGTCTACAGTTAACCAATTTATTCAAGCTAGTGATCATCTTTAGAAGAAATTTCAAGCATTCTTCCAAGAATTCTTTCTCGAACAAAATGATAATCAACTTCTATATGATCTGTTCTAGCACACTGGATTAGATGATAAATACTTTGCTCCAATGCGGTCATACCATAGTATTGTCATCTTATGACTAAGGATATTAAGCTATTTCAAAAACATTGCACACACATAACTTCTTATATATCATTTACTATGGTTTTATACTCACCTTCACTACTAGACTTTGATATAGTGTCTTGCTTTTATGCACTCCACATGATAAGATTACTACTCAAATAAATTATAACTATTTGTAGATCTTCAGTCATCTATATCTTCTACTCAATTTAATTAGAGAAAGCACTGACAAGAGTAGAATTTGACTTCTTAATTTTTAGTCCTAAACTAGTGGCCTTCCTGATATATCTCAATATCCTTTGGTTGTTGTCAAATGAATAGAATTAGGAGCATGCAGAAACTGATATACCTTATTCATTGAGAACACAATATCTGGTCTAGCCAAAGTTAAGTATTACAAAGCTCGTACTACACTTCTATAACTTGTAGCATCATTTAGCCCTTGAGGAGATCCTTCATTAAGTGATAACCTCTCACTTATTCAAAGTGACATGGAAACAGGCTTGCAACCCGCCATCACAACTCATTTAAGAAGATTAGATACATACTTTTCCTCAGTAAGTATAATCCCATTGAAGTTCTTGTTACTTCTATACCAAGAAAATAGTGAAGATTACCTAAGTCCTTGAGAGTGAATTATTTTTTAGAGTCATGCAACAAAACTATGGCGGCCTTCTCTAATGAACTAGCAACAACAATATCGTCCACATAAACAAGAACAAATTTTGTTACTTTCTCTTTGTTATAAAAGAATGATGATATATCTGCCTTTGATGCATGGAAATCGAGAGAGACCAGTTTATTACTTAGTCGAGAGTATCAGGCTCTAGGGGCTTGTTTTAACATATACATTGCTTTATCTAGTTTGCAAACATACCTAAGTTTTGAAAGATCTTCATAGGCAGAAGGTTGCTCTATATAGACCTCTTCTTCTAGATTTCCATGCAAAAATACACTATGTACATCAAGTTGGCGCAAGCTCTAACCTGTAGAGATAATAACAAATACACATCACAAACAATATCCATTTTAACAATTGAACTGGACGTATCATCATAATCAATGCCATATCTATTTTTAAAACCTTTCACCACTATTCTAACTTTATATAGATCTAGATTGTCATCTGGCTTCAATTTAGTTTTATAAACCCACTTGCATCCTACAACATTACGACCTTTCACAAGAGGGATAAAATGTCATGTATTATTTTTAATAGGATCATCAAATTATAAATCCATGGTAACTTTCTAATCTTTATTTGCTAATGCTTCATAAATTGAATTAGATTCAAAAACTACAGTTCAAAACTAGTTTTAGAATTGTACCTTATGATGTCATCTTTGTAGATCCTAGGTTGCATAATACCATGTTAAGCTCTTATGACAGGATGCTAAGCATCAAGAATTCTGATTTCTGCACTGGATGCTACAAAATTTGAAACCACAGAAGATCCACAACTTTCTGGTATACGTGAGCATGTACTCCATGGTGTGGTTATATTTGTAGCAGTAACGCTATAATCTATAGCAAATGGCGCCACAGAAAAATGCTTGTCATTCGCGGTAGGCATCAGTCCTAGAGATATTAGAGAGGCGAGCAGAACAGGTGCATGAACCAAAGTTGGTATAGGCACCAATCTTGGTGCTAGTAGCACTGAATTTGGTATAAAATTTTCCTCTAGCTCTATGATATTTCCACTTTGGACAAGTGCCCCTTCATAGACTATTGTAGCTCCATTTTGCTCCTAGAGTTCTTTCTGATTTACATGGTCAGAAATAAAATTATTAATTTCAAGTGAATAATTAATATATCGGCCTACTCTAGAATCTTCTCCATGGCCTATACATGGATTTATCGAAGTAGAATGAAGGAGCTAAATTTCTATGGCTTGGCGAACAACTGTATTTGTCACACCCGGGTTTCAGGGGCACCAAGACCTGGGCATGAAATAATCACCAAGTGTGTTGGGACCAAGTCTCACACATATGATGACTCATGGTACAGAAACAAATGTCTCATCTTTACTATATAATAGGAGTTATGTATAAAATAAATAAATAATTACATCATATGGAGACAACGATCCAGCAACCCAAAGTTGACTGGGAGACGACGGCCTAGACCTCTCACGAACTCATCACAACATTCTCCATGCTCCTCATCCTGCGGTACCTGTTCTTGACCTGTGGGGGTGTGAGACAGCAAGGGTGAGCTCACATACGTTCATCGCTCAACAAGTTGTGGGGAATAATGTGCATGAACTCACCAAAGGTGGGAGATCATGTGAAGTGTAAGGCTTACCAAAGAGGATGGTTAAAACTGAGCATTGCTTTTAAAGTTAGTGAAAATTTTATTAGCAGTTACTAAGTATAAGTAGATAACAACCCAAATAAGTAGTAGATCAAAATTGATAACAACACCCGTGATGCAATGCATATCACAAATTAAGTTTAGTTTCATAAATTAATCATGTGAGAGTCATGAGCTGCTCTTGACCGTGAGCTCGGCTACTATACCAGTTTTACACTCTGCAGAGGTTGTACCCTTTACCCACAAGTCATGTTACCCTTCTGCTAAGGGATCATGAATCCCATACACCTCTACCAAGGAAGCGAGGTAGGGTAACACTACAAGGCCTTTACAAAGTTCCACTAGCTTCCGAAAACCCGCTACAGTTTATGGGAAGAGCACTTGCAGGAATCCCTGGTCTGACTGCCATCGCAGCAAAATCAACCTGAGAACCTCCATGCATGCAACTCCCCTACTGCCCTTGCCCCTCTCGGGTAAGGTAGTCTTCCACTAGCTTTCCTAATTAGTCAGCCAAGGGGTCCCATTCCTCCCTTATGGTGGCACATGTTTCTCAAGTTAAGCTCCATGTTCCAATTAACAGTAATGATCTTGACATGAACATAAATAAAATAACGGAATAATTGGAACATGGATATAATGAAATATTAACCCAAAACCATATAAAGCAATAGCAAACTACCCAAATGATTCAGGGGTAAACAAGGTAAATGGATAAATAGACTAGGGTGACCTATTGGATCCCATCAAAATTAAACCTATGCATGAATAAATGATATTAAAGAACATTATTGGGTAATAAAAGTGGTCAAGGGCACAACTTGCCTGGGACTTGAGATTCTAGGTACCAGGATGATCTTCAGGTGACTCACAACCTCACTGCTAGTCGTAACAATACAAACAAACATGGAATAGACAAAATTAACATCACACCAAACATATGAGCAAACTGCATAATAATCTACGCATCGCTACGAGATCGTGGGTTCGGGAATCACTTAATTCGGAGTTAAGGTTATAAAGTTAGGGTTTATGGAAGATCTACATGATTTAAATATTAAACTATATGATAAATTGGTTAGTATAAATCATATGAGAGGTTATTCTATAAATAATTATATCAACTTTAATCTAAGTCATTATTTGATTAAAGATCATCTAGTCAAATTATAACCATAAGATCAGAAGTTAATCCAATGGACATAGATTAATCCAATTAGCATAGGATAAATAAATATCTAGTTATAACAGTATGAGACATGGTATAATCAATGTTGTTACTGCATAGTAAATATTTATATGAAACTAACGCAACTGGAACGAGTCAATTCGGAGTTAAAGTGGGGAAGTTATGAATTTCTGAAGGTTTTATGTGCTTGGTATAGGATTAATTAAGGATTAAATTTTATTACTGTTTTCATGTCAAAACATAGACATTATGTGATAAACAACATTTTTACAAAATTATAGAAATTGGAATGGACTCATTTGGACTTAATATGAATTTTCTATGGATTAAACAAATTCTAACAATTATTTTTATATTAAAATGGATTTCTATTTCTTTTTCCTGGATTTTCTATCTCCTGGACTGCGCGCCAATTTCCATAGAAAACAGGGGCCTCTGCGCAAGCTTCCTAAGACTCTGTACACAGTGAATATGGACGGCGGGTTATTTTCTGATAAGTGCAGGGTCTCTTACGCAAAGTTACATGGCCGAAGGGGTATCGTCCATTCACAGCCGTCTGATAGGAGTTCTTCGGTTAGGATTTTATCACCCCCCATGAACTGGTATGCACCCATTTGAAAGTTCCCTTTGCCCGAGAACAGGATCTGGATGTCGCCTAGAGGGGGGTGAATAGGCAAATAAAAATTATCACTTTAAAACTTTAGTTCTTATTCTACTCGAAGACCAGATCATAGTGGAATGAAAGACCCTTCGAGTAGGTTGCAGCGGAATAGAAGATCCTGTCTCAAAATGTCCTACACTTCAAATATAACTTGTACCACAGATAAGTGTTGAAGTGCAGAAAAGTGAGTAAGACAGAGAGTCAGCACACAATACAGAGCATAGCACACAGACGCAGGGATTTATCCCGAGGTTCGGCCAAGCCTGAAATGCCTGCCTAGTCCTCGTTGGAGTTAGCCACACCTGGGCTTGGAGTCTATTTCAACTCCTTCCTCCGTTTGCTCAGATCTGTCAGTATGACAGATAGAGCCTTCCACTATGTTGATGTTGGTTACAACAAAGCCGCGGCTGCTTACAATCTTCTTGACAGCACTTCGGTAGAGTAACGATATGCTCAAGACTAAGCTCTAGCTCTTAGCAGCACTTCTCCAGTCTCTACAGGCTTATAGCTTTGCCTTCTACACAAACTAGAGAGATACACACAAGAAGGAGAGTGAGAATCGATCCGAGTGATGTATACTATTGTTGGCTGCACTTGTGTATCTGTTGGAGGTGCCTAGGAGTCCCTTTTATAGACCCAAGGGGCCTAGGAGCCGTTGGAGATCTTTTTGGAAGGCAATATATGTTTTCTATCGGGTGGCGCACCGGATAGTCCGGTGCACCACTGGACAGGTCCTGTAGCTTGTTCGGTGCGTGATCTCCTTCCAAATCGGGCTCAGCTGACTGTTGGAGCAACGGTCGACTTGGCTCACCGGACACTGTCCGGTGCACACTGGACAGTCCGGTGTGCCAACTATCCATTGGCCCAAGTCACGCGTTGCCCGCTGATCGCGCTGCGACCGTTGGCGCAGTCGACCGTTGGCTCACCGGACAGTCCGGTGAATTATAGTCGTACGCCGCCAAACTTCTCCCGAGAGCGGCCTGTTCACCGGAGTTCAGCCTGGCGCACCGGACACTGTCCGGTGTGCCAGACTGAGCTGAGTCTTGGCTGTACACAGCCAAGCCTTTTGCATCTCTTTTCTTTTCTTCTTTTCTCTGTTTCTAACAATTAGACAAATATATTAGTACACAAAAAACCAATGTACTAAGTCTAGAAACATACCTTCTCTTTGATTTTCACTTCTTTAGCATTTGACATGACTAAGATTGATGTTGGACTCATAAACCATCAAGTCAGCTTGACTTGATCTAGATTGTCATTTCTGAGCTCCAACATCCTGCAAAGGTCACATAGAATATCTCCAAACACAGGAACAACCCAAACTAAAGATCAAGGTGCACTTAGCTCTTTTGGGCTGCTTCCAGTTCTGATTTTGACATTGGTTCTCCTTCCAGTGACCTTGTTCACTTTTTGAGCTTGGTCTTGAGCCTTATGACTTACACCACATAATTGTAGATGTTACCTCATTGGTTGTAAGTCATGTCCTTATGTAGTGTTCCTTGATGCACCACAACTCTTCTTAACTCGATCAACCTTGATTCCGCAAGTCTCCTTCTTCACCCCAGGCATTGGGTTCCTGGTCTCCTTGACTTTCTCCCGTGCACTCGGTACCTCGAAGCTCTTCTTGCTTCCATCCTTGGTTTGATCGGTTGTCTCTAAGTTATGCACATCAAGTCTCACTTAAGCAATGTCCATCTTTCTTGTGATGTCCAATATCTATAGATAATTCCGTCTTTGGACCATCACACCTGTTTACTTGTGTTGAACCCTATTAGCTTTGCATAAGGCACATGTTCAACACTTAGCACACTTGTTAGTCCTTTAATTGGGTTGTCATCCAAACACCAAAACCCATAAGAGAGCTTTCAATCTCCCCCTTTTTTGTGATTGATGGCAACACAATTAAAGCTTAAATAAGATTTAAAGCACAAATTTTGAATTCTAAGTTTATAGAATGCTCCCCCTAAATATGTACTCACATGAAAATCTTAACTTTGGACTTATATGCCAAATTGCACATACTTAGGCTAATTCGAAGCATTACTACACCTTAGCACCTGTGGGATGCATTGTGTCAATAAATAAACCATGATGTGTATAAGACACAAATGCACAGAGTCAGAGTTAAACACCAATTAAATGGATATACCACAGGAATATCAACCTACCACTATTTACCATTAAGATACCAATTTAAAGCAATTTTTAAAGCACCATAACCACATGAATATCTGTTACAGGATACACACAGTAGATACTAATTGATTCATATCAATGAAGCACTAATTTTGCATTATCACCATATAAAACAACAAGAAACATAGAATTATCAAACAAACTAACGCAACCTAACACATTCTTCCTTAAGACCAAGGGAAACCAAGGAAACCTAAGCTTTAATGCACAAAAATTCTCCCCCTTTGACATCAAACACCAAAACCATATTCAAGCAAGAACATTGGATGATGTCAAGGGACAACAGAGTATTTAGTAGGTAAAATACGACCCACTAACATTACTCCCCCTTACACAATAGACATATGCAACACAAGCATTCGAGGAGAATTAAGATACAAATATGCAAAAGATCAACACTTTCTTTTGTACCTTTACCCTGTTGTGATGTACTTTCTATTTTGAGAGTTTAATCTCTAGGAAGCTCCTTCACACTTGTGCCTGATCCTTTATCCTGACCTTTTCTTGTTGCTAAGACACCAGACTTAGAACAAGTTATAGTATTGTGGCATAATATGAAGCTTCTATTCTAGTGATTACCAAAAGATATCAATTGAAGCACACTACCACGGCTACCAATTGAAAAATCATTATTGTCATAGCTCCATGATATTTAAAATTAAGCATCTAGTATCACCAAATATTATAGAGCATGAGCAATCTAAAAATATGCAATTACTCACAACTTAAGATACCAGATACTTGACATATGGAGGTACCCAAGTCCTGATTGCTCCGTTTCTTGCTCACCTTCCCTTTTCCACCTTGAGACTATATAGAATCACTCAAGAAACAGTTAGTCTCAAAAGACACAAGTTATGTGTGCTCCCCCTAAAGTTGTGCATCAAGTATTTGAATGACTTGCACTTTGCACATTCTAGCATCCTCAGAACTAGAGGGGATCACAGCATAAATTGCATCACAAAAAAATACCAATTGGATAGATGTCATAATACATTTTATGACTAATGGAAACAATGCATGCCTCAAGATATATAATATTTTAGACGCAACCTAGGCACGCTTCACACATGATGATCATTGCAACACGTACACCAATTGAAAGATGACAAGATCATATAAAGCACAATGTCTAAGCACACCAAGATTAAGAAGTACTTCATTTTAAGTACACCGAAGGAAACAACATTTTAAGGTATAAAGCGCCTAAGCTAAGATACTGTCAATTGAAAGGCAAAAACATAGCTATGATCACGATCAATGGAACTTTAGGATATTCAATTACATAGTTCCATTCTTCATACCTTTGCCTTTTCCTGAATTGTCATGAGAGCACTTGTTGTCACCAATTTAGGGCTCCATTTGCTAATGCACCTCACAGCTCAAGAGGGTGCATTAGACGCACAACATGGATTTTGTATACACACAGTACCAAACTAGGATAATCATGTGAACATAGACTAAACAAAATGTCATGCTTGCACATAGGTTAATCATTTAAAACCATATAGCATGACTTACAAAAAGATACAGGTTTATCCATGAATACACAAGAAGTTAATCATGGTGAATATATCAAATGAAAAACTACCCATTTAATGATTCAAAAGATATACCATAATTGAACACACAATCATGATTAAGCAAGCATCATTATGAATCATTGATAACATAGGCAATCTCAAAAGCATAACTACTCCAAGGACAGGTAGCACAACAATCAAACTTAAGAGCAATACTTATTTGCAATAATGTACTTAAGATACACGGGTACCGTCCTTTGGAGAGCAAGTTGCATTTTCTCATCAAGGTCCTTTGCATGATTAACCAATAATAATTAAAGACGTCTACAACTTATTTAACTTGAGATGAACATGGGATTAGGATTGCACAATAATTCAACCTTGGGTCAATAAATAGACAATGGAAATTGACAGCTTAAGCATAGAGTTTGAATTAACCATCTTAGGCTTTCCCATGGTCTCCAGTCCATCTCGAGGCACCTGCATGATCTAGTTGGCACAGTTTAGTACCCATCTCGGGATGGGTCCATAACGATCATTCAAAAAAGCCTTTGGTACCCAAATAGCAATTGTGCTAGTTCTAGGTGATCTCATCACTGATCTAGCACAAGTGTATGGTTTGGGTCTCCTAAGCGAATAAGATTGAGATAAATTTACCTGCTTAGGAACCTTACCCTTTTTACATACCTTGGATAGATGACCATGCTCACCACACATGTAGCAGAAGCGTCGCTTACTCGACATGACGCTTGCTGTTTGTCTTCTTTCTTGGTGGGGGTCATCCCGGAGAGTGCACATGCTTGATTTTTCATGAGTGGACATGAAGTGATCATATGATCCGTGTCATTGCATCTGAAGCGTCTTCTCATCCCTTTATTCTTGTCATTGTATGGACACGACGCAATGAGGTGTCCTAACTCATTGCACTTAAAGCACCTCCTTTTTCCTCTTCTCTTTTTGCTTTTGGATGACATAGAGAGATTATTATTGCAAATAACATGACTAATTGAATCATTACCTTTTTCTTGTCTCATGTTGATTGCTTCACTTATTGCTTTAGGAACATCTTTCTCAAGGAGTTTGACCCTTGCTACGGTTTCTCCTTCCTCAAGCTTCTTCACCACGTGTTCGTAGATGTCTTGAGGATGTCGAGCATGGTGTCTTCTCCTTAATTGTCTTTGTTTCTTGTTCCTAAGCAATTTTCTTTTTGACCCTGCAGCTTGATTCTTATTCAAAAGTTGGCTTTCTTTTGAGAAATAGGGGTTAGCACATGGTAATATATTATTTAAATGCGCACGAGTGCAAGAATGAGGTTCACATGAGTTTAAACTAGTAATTACTACCTCATGAGCAATATCGAGCATGATATGGTCATCAACTAATTTATTATGAGAATATGACAACATATCATACTTTTCACCTAGAGCAAACTTTTCTAAATTTAGCAACTCTACTTGCCTTTTAAGCATGGCATTTTCCATTTTAAGTTGAGCAATACAAGATAAATCATTATCATTATTCCTTTGCTCAATTAAAACTAAATCATACCGTTGGACCAAATCATCATGAGAGCTTTGGTCATCTTCTCTAGGCTATCGTTGGTTTTGATGAGAGTCTCCTCTAGCCTGAGAAGCGTTTCGCCTTGTTCCTTGTTCCTTCTTAACAACTTAACCAAGAGCACTTTGTCTTCTTTATTGAGATGGGTGTAGAACCGGCGAATCTCTTCTTCTTTCACATCATCGGTCTCATTTTCCCTGTCATTATTATCAGTGGAAGCAACACAGGAAAATGTACCTTGTGGTGATGAGGACTCATCTTCGCTATCATCCTCATATTCCTCCTCATCATCGCTTTTGTCTCCACCATCATTGTTAGCAATAAGACATTTATTACTAGTAGAAGACAAACCTGCCGGTGAGATGGATTCATCGTTTGGTAGCCATCGTTTTTCTTCTCCCTTTGAAAGGTTAGTATCACAAGCAATATAGGGAGTTGAAGGAGTATAATTTGACACAGAATATTTTATTCTAATTCTATTCCATAGATCATGAGCATCAACAAATAAATCACTATCACTACTCATGATGGCAAAATAGGCACCTCTAGAAAGAGAGTCAACTAAGATGTTGCAAGCATGGTGATTGAGAGATAGACATCTTAGTTCATCATTAGAAGGATTTTGACTAATATTAGAGGGAAAAATACTTCTACTAAAGCTCTGTCTCAAATCAGGATCAATATGCATGAAAGCATTATAAATAGAGATGGACCAAGATTTATAATTAGAACCATCGCCTAGAAGAAGTTCTACAGTTACCTCTTGCGACGACATCGTCATCTCCGAAAGGCTAAGCCCACACTAGAAAGGCCTAGCTTTGATACCAATTGAAAGTTCCCTTTGCCCGGGAACAGGATCTGGATGTCACCTAGAGGGGGGGTGAATAGGCGAATAAAAATTATCGCTTTAAAACTTTAGTTCTTACTCTACTCGAAGACCAGATCGCAGTGGAATGAAAGACCCTTCGAGTAGGTTGCAGCGGAATAGAAGATCCTGTCTCAAAATGTCCTGCACTTCAAATATAACTTGTACCATAGATAAGTGTTGAAGTGCAGATATAAAAAGTGAGTAAGACAGAGAGTCAGCACACAATACAGAGCGTAGCACAGAGACGCAGGGATTTATCCTGAGGTTCGGCCAAGCCTGAAATGCTTGCCTAGTCCTCGTTGGAGTTAGTCACACCTGGGCTTGGAGTCTATTTCAACTCCTTCCTCTGTTTGATCAGATCTGTCAGTATGACAGATAGAGCCTTCCACTATGTTGATGTTGGTTACAACAAAGCCGCGGATGCTTACAATCTTCTTGACAGCACTCCGGCAGAGTAATGATATGCTCAAGACTATGCTCTAGCTCTTAGCAGCACTTCTCCACTCTCTACAGGCTTATAACTTTGCCTTCTACACAAACTAGAGAGATACACACAAGACGGAGAGTGAGAATCGATCCGAGTGATGTATACTATTGTTGGCTGCACTTGTGTATCTGTTGGAGGCGCCTAGGAGTCCCTTTTATAGACCCAAGGGGCCTAGGAGCCGTTGGAGATCCTTTTGGAAGGCAATATATGTTTTCTGTCGGGTGGCACACCGGACAGTCCGGTGCACCACCGGACAGGTCCTGTAGCTTGTCCGGTGCGCGATCTCCTTCCAAATCGGGCTCAGCTGACCGTTGGAGCAACGGTCGACTTGGCTCACCGGACACTGTCCGGTGCACACCGGACAGTCCGGTGCACCAACTATCCGTTGGCCCAAGCCACGCGTCACCCGCTGATCGCGCTGCCGACCGTTGGCGCAGTCGACCGTTGGCTCACCGGACAGTCCGGTGCACCACCGGACAGTCCGGTGCACCACCAGACAGTCCGGTGAATTATAGCCGTACGCCGCCAAACTTCTCCCGAGAGCAGCCTGTTCACCGGAGTTCAGCCTGGCGCACTGGACACTGTCCGGTGCACCACCGGACAGTCCGGTGTGCCAGACTGAGCTGAGTCTTGGCTGTACACAGCCAAGCCTTTTGCATCTCTTTTCTTTTCTTCTTTTCTCTGTTTCTAACACTTAGACAAATATATTAGTACACAAAAAACCAATGTACTAAGTCTAGAAACATACCTTCTCTTTGATTTTCACTTCTTTAGCATTTGGCATGACTGAGATTGATGTTGGACTCATAACCCACCAAGTCAGCTTGACTTGATCTAGATTGTCATTTTTGAGCTCCAACATCCTGCAAAGGTCACATAGGATATCTCCAAACACAGGAACAACCCAAACTAAAGATCAAGGTGCACTTAGCTCTTTTGGGCTGCTTCCAGTTCTGATTTTGACATTGGTTCTCCTTCCAGTGACCTTGTTCACTTTTTGAGCTTGGTCTTGAGCCTTATGACTTACACCACATAATTGTAGATGTTACCTCATTGGTTGTAAGTCATGTCCTTATGTAGTGTTCCTTGATGCACCACAACTCTTCTTAACTCGATCAACCTTGATTCTGCAAGTCTCCTTCTTCACCCCTGGCTTTGGGTTCCTGGTCTCCTTGACTTTCTCCCGTGCACTCGGTACCTCAAAGCTCTTCTTGCTTCCATCCTTGGTTTGATCGGTTGTCTCCATGTTATGCACATCAAATCTCACTTAAGCAATGTCCATCTTTCTTGTGATGTCCAATATCTATGGATAATTCCGTCTTTTGACCATCACACCTGTTTACTTGTGTTGAACCCTATTAGCTTTGCATAAGGCACCTGTTCAACACTTAGCATACTTGTTAGTCCTTTAATTGGGTTGTCATCCAAACACCAAAACCCACAAAAGAGCTTTCACCATTGCCACAGGATTCCTGATCAACGGCCAGAAACGTGCCACATCATGCTAAGCCTTGAGCCCTTGGATCAAATCCCAATGACTCAGGTTTAATCAGGCCAAAGGGGGGTGTGAGTGAGCTAATCTGCGCCATCCACGGACCGGTTAACGGCAAGGATTTAAAACATCGAATCGGTATCCGTACTACGAATCTCAGTCGTCCATTACTATCACAACGATTAGGATTTGATGAAAACGTGATTTGATCTTGGTCGTTAGACCCGGATCCAACAACCCGGTCAAGGGTCACTAGACCATCTTCTTCCCTCGTCGACCCCAAGTGGCGGCGCACAGGATCCTCCCCCACGGCGGCGCGCCACCGGCAGCCCCAGGCGAATGCCCTCCCAAAGTCCAAATCCTAGAACCCACGCGTGCAGCACGAATAGCAGGTCAAGGCGAATACGATGGAGTGCACCATACCAGGGATTATCGCGGCGGAGAAGCTAGCCGCGCGGAGGTGCAGGTCTGCGGTGGCGTAAAACTTCCGATGAGAAATCCCAGCGGCATCGAGCACAACCCGCCCAAGGCGAGGCTTCGCACACCCTCCGTGCTGTTGTGCGAAGCCCCAGGTGCGGCGCCTGAGGGCGGAGAGGCGAGGTAGCCCCGATTCCCCGGTGGTGGTCGAAGTCCACCCGTGCACTAGGCAAACCCGTTGATGACCCGAGCACAAGGGGCGAGGGAGGCTTGGTCCAAGGGTGAGGACGTCACATGGAAACCCAATTTTATAGCTGGGCATGGAAATTGGTTGGAACCCACGCCCTAGCGATGCCGCGATCCTCGGCGCGGTCTGCCGCAACAGGCGAGTTTGTTGGGGGAAAGGCTGACGGCATGGGTCACAGATGTTCACTTATATGCGCAGGGCAACCGGCGGTTATACGGCCCAGGAATTCCACCCGAGCGCAGACGTTCCCTTGCCGGACTGCGCGGATTCCAGTGAATTCGTTGTGTAGTCCCCGGAGATGTGGGTGCGGCCGCGAAGAAGATAAGCCTGACCAGCAGGGCCCACTAGCAGCGATAGATAGGGAGGATGCTTTCGGCTAAGCTGCTGACCCGCCCGTCGGTGACTCTAGGCAAAAAGGAAAATAGAAGGAGCGCAAGTGGGTCGCGCGGGTGTGGGGATAGAATGAGGTGGGCCGCGGTGAGGGTGAGTCGGCCCAACAGTAGCTTTTGCCCTTTTCTTTTCCTGATTTCTTTTTCCTTTTATTTTTGAATATCTATTTTGAATCCAAATTTTTCTGTGAACTTTGTACCTAGATTCAAATGTACAAATTGATCAAACAAGTATGGAAGGATTTTATTTATTTGTAAATTTATTTTCTTTATTTTTGTATAGTATTTTCCTTCTCATTCTCTAAATTCTAATTTGCAAACTAGGTCTTAAATCCAAATGTGGATATTAATGTATTTCTATTAATAATAATATTATTATTACTATTATTATTAAATGCACACACAAGTAAACTCCAACTTGATGCAATAGATATATATGTTTATTTTAATTATTTTATTTGTTTGGTAGATGTTTGAAATAAAACACACTTATATTGTTTTCTTTCTTTTTAGAAAAAATAGTATTTTGAATGTGGGATAAGAAGTAAAAGTTACTTCAAAATTAAATATTCATGTAAATAAATGCTCATGGTGCATCAATTAATAAAATGCATAACCATTTAGTTGAATAGAAAGCTTTTCTATTACTTTTCTAAAATAATTCTTGGTTTTCAAAATTCAGTCCTCAAATTTTCAACACTCAAGTATAATTTGAGATATCACTCAAGTATAAATTGAGATATCTGAATTTGCTATTTTATTTTGCTCATGTATTTATTTTATTATTATTATAATTTTTTCTTATACAAAATTTGGACCTTACAATATTTTGGATTAATTTATAAATAATCTCTATGTTAAATTATAGGTTATTTTTATAATCTAGACTTGAGGCTTTACTGTTGAAGCGAAATATTTTGTTGGTGCCCTAAATTCTATAAAATATACTCATTTTTTAATTATAGAGCATTTTATATGCCACGTTGTTGGAGATGGTCTCAAAGCGCTTATATTACGTGTTTTCCCTGCACTAAGATAGCGTTTGGTTCCGAAGCCAGTTCGGATGGAACGGCTCTGTCCCAGGAGCAACTCTGTTCGAAGGATTTTGGGGAGTCAAATGGTTTAAAATTTGAGTATAATTTTTATTTTTAGATCACTTTATCCTATATAAAATCAATCCAAACAATAAAAAATTAAGAGTGAAGCGGCTCTGTTCCACCATACGTGCTCCGGAACCAAAAGCACTCCCACCATTTTCCATTGTCGCGGCACGGGTCATGTCTTCTTCCCGGTGATGACGGTTAGCCGTATTTCCGGATGCCCCATTCCCTCCCATTTTTGATGTGCACGCGAGTGTAACCAGACCAAGGGTACATCTCTCTAACGAAACTCCGTACTGCAGTCCCTCCTCGCAAGAAACGATGTCAACAAATCGATGAGTAGCTATCGAGTAATTAATGCAGAGAAGTCGTCAGCTTGCAGAGCACGTACTGTTCGACCGTCTGGGCTAGTCATCACTCATCAGTCGCCAATAGATGGAGCTTGTAGTGGCTCCTCTCTCTTGCATTTGGTTGGTGGCTTGAGCGGCGCCGGTTGGCTTAGTGGCTGGCTCAGCAAATTAGCTGTGGTTGTGGCATAACCTCCCAAGTTATCGGATTCACATACACCTGTCCTTGTCTCAAAGACCTCAGACGGCTATGTATGTGCACCGGATAACTTAACAAGATCCATCCGAGTGTCCCAAAGATCCCGGATAAACTACTTACAACCAGAATCGCAAGATTAACTAACACAAATCACACACCAACACTTTTGCAGCGGAAATCTTATTACCAAATTTTACAGGTTACATCAACTTTACAATGTACATGATCGGAGTAATTACACTATGTTTTTAAATGTATAAACATTTATATGTTTGAAATATATGATAGCTTAAGTGACCATCCTCAATAAGAAGTATAGAAGAAGTACTTAGACTTATAGAAGGTCGTGCCCACCGGCGCTTAACACCAATCACAATCAAAGTGACTTAGAACATGTAGCAACAATGAGAATAAAACCCTAAGTACACAAGTACTCAGCAAACTTACCCGACTAAAGAAAAGACTCTCAAGGATATGCTGGTTTTAATAGGATTCAAGGAAAGGCTTTTAGCAAGAATCAACATTAATAGTTTGCAGAAAGCTTACTAAAATGAGTCCTTACTTTCAACATTTTAATGCTAGGTTAAGTATTAATAGACCTTGTTTGCGTCTAGTCTAATTCTATCATCACATTAATCAATACAACATGATTTTTGCTCATTATGATTCCATCCATGACTTAGATTGTAGGGCAGTGACCAAGTCTTCATGTCTGAGAAGTAACGGCGATCCGAATCGATTAATACCCAGCTGGGGATCTCCAATCACATGACATATGTAGCACTAACCCTTGCATATATCAACTTGCCACCGGGGTTCTTAAGACCAGATCAGGTTCACGCCAACCGAGAGCATAGATACACCACCGTCCAGCCTCTTGCCACGGAGGGTACACATTACTCTCGCCATCTCTCTAATCCCATTACGTGTTATCTTATTCTGGTATTAGTCTGCCTAAGGCAAAGCTTATCCATGATGAGGCATTTGACCAGTTAAAAGGTCCTCGATCATCAAGCCTACATTCGCTATAATCCTTAATCAACCTGGGTAGAACATCACCTGTTCTTAGCCCAAGTCCCGATTTAAGTACTTCCATCCTTAGGATTGTTTGTGTTCCTTAGGATGAAAAGAGCATTATAGGGAACTTTTGCACTAAGATCCCACCATTGCTCCCAATGAAAATATTCTTGCAGGCAGAAGCCATCCTTCCTTAGGATAACCTCTGAGTTAGGCATTAATGCAAAGGATAACCTCTATCCGCAAGATTTATCTCTAGGCAAGGCTAAGCAATTTTGTAAATCATATTTGATACTTCACCAGAAGTATCTATAGCAGGATTGGATTTCAAGGTAGCCAATGCATCAAAGGGTTTCCAAGCAACTCCTATAAACCTAATGCACATTTCGCTAGACTAGCTTAAAGTGTGTAAAAATCATTTAAAAACACAAGGAAAGGGGTTGCATGCACCGGGGCTTGCCTGGATAACACTAGGATAGTGTTTGTTAGACGTCGATCACTTGACGATCAGCCTTTGTTCTAACACTTGATCAGGCAGGTTCGTCTATCAGCATCATCATACGGAGTAGCCCACGCTTGGAGTTGACTTGGCTTGTCTTCCGCATTGTGCGATCAATTGTCGTACCTAATTGAAATGCACGATGCACATGAATGCATATAGAAAGGAATAGTACGAGACTAAATATTATTACATGCCCGCGAATTAAACACCTAGCAGCGAGGCGTTGTACTATTTCATACGGAAACACTAGTTATCGACATACGACTAAGTGTAATGATTACGCTTCTCGAGATTAACCGAATCTAATGCAAACATCACGAAACAACAAACTATACACATTAATCACGATTAGCCTAAACACAACTTATCAGTTAATTAATTAAATTCTAAGCTCAATGGTCTAAGGAATTTAAATCTAGAACAAGAATAAAAGCACATCACTTTTTAGATCACGCGTCTGGATTAAATTACATACCACTCTAAGCTATCATATATAGCCTACCATTAATTTTATCAACCAATGATAATTCGTCATAAGTAATACTAATAATATTATTGTTTGGACATTTTAAAATACTAAATTTAAACTTCATTCACTAATTTACCATACGTCACATAATTAACATCTCAAACCTACCCAACGCGACTACTCCAAAATCGTGAAAATAGTCACATCGCATTCATCGAACTAATTCAATGATTAAGCTAACGGAAATATGAATCGGCTTACCATACTAAATCAAACTTGCAACCATGAAATCGACGACGCCTTTCAGCTCAGCATTTCACCGAAAATAGGGTGAGTGTTGCGTCGAGTCGCGCTTTTTCTTCATCCACATCGAGAATTCTCTGGCCGCGTACTGATTTATTTTCTTCTACGCCTAGTCTTCTCAGATCTTGGCGTAGACGAGGATGACGATCGACGACATCGACGTGGTGGCACGAAAATTCTATTTGATGGAAATAATGGCATGGCGACAAGTTTGGGCTTTTTGTCAAGCACAAGCGCAGGGTGTCGGGATGGAGCAGACGTCGCGATGGCCGAAGTTGGCACAAGCGGCAAGGCGAGTGCAGGAGTACAATAGACGACACCCCGACGAGGCGACGAGCACGCAACAAGGCACAAAACCGCGACGACAGTCGAATCGGCAACAGAGGGTTGGCAAACTCGATGAACACGACCACGGTCGCGTGCTGACGCGGATAGGACAACGGCGGCTGACGAGCCCAACAGAGGAGCGCGGCTAGCGGCTAGCAGGGAGATGGGAGGACGCAGGGCCAAGCTCGGCCACGGTGAGCAGGCTGGGCCGCTGCGCGACTCAAGAGGGCGAACACTGGCGGTCATAGGCGAGATCCGAGCTAGAGCGGCAGCACACCGGCGAGTTCGCGCGCATGGGGACTAGACACCGGCAGGAAGCAAGCGAGCAGAGAGCGCGGCTGAGCAGGAGCTTGGAGGAAAAGCCACGACGCGCAGACTGGAGAACTGAGCCAGGAGCTCCAGCCATGGATGGAGCTCAGCGCGCGACGCAAGAGAAGCAGAGGCCGAGCCAGGGGCGCGCTCGCGTGGCACCAGGGAACTCGACCACCATGGGAGCTGGGAAAGCTGCGCGCGGCGCAGGGGCGAGCAGGAACAGTCGGCCGAGCTGGAGGAGCAAGAGAGGGGCGCGTGTAGGGGCTCGGCTGGGCGAAATCCAAACAGGGCCGAGCGCCATGGGAAGGCGAGGGGGAAACACGACCATGGAAGGGTCCTCAAGGGAGAAGCAGGGAGCTGGGGAAGGTCGGGGAGCAGGGACGGCCAGCCCGACGGCGAAGACACGCAGGGAGGGGTGGCTGGGCGCCATGGGAGATGGGAGCTCGAAGCCAAGCTCAACCACCAGGAGGCTAGATAACGAGGGATGCTGGAGACCGACCCGACGGAGCTCGCAGGCAAACGACGAAGGCCTGGTGCAGGGACGAGCATGTCGGTGTTGAGGACGTAGACCAGAAAAACAATTAGCGGCAGCAGAAGGGATACGAAGAAGAGCTAGGCGGTGGAAAAAATCTCCTAGAGATGACGATTGACGATGTAGGCAGACGTGAAGGATAGAAAAAAAATCTTGAAGAGCGGAGAGCGGTGGGATATTTGAGAGAGAAAAAAATATTTTTTTTTATTTTCCCACATTTTCTTTACAAGAGAACATATATAATTTAGTTCTCGGATTCACTACCGGAATCGCGTAGACACTCGGCAAAGGCTATTTTACACTCGGCAAAGGCACTCGGCAAAGAACTCTCGGCAAATATTTCATCGGCAAAGGATTCTTTGCCGAGTACTTTTTTCGGACTTTGTCGAGTGTCAAAAAGCACTCGGCAAAAAAAAACACTCGGCAAATTAAGAATCAAAAAAATAAAAAAAACAGCAAAACATTTTTAAAATTTTAGGAACAACTGTCCAACCCTACCCTATTACTTTACCCATTGCCCTATCATTTTTCACTATTATTTTGAATCAAACTTATATGTTTTGTAAATGGTGAGATTCGAACTCGCAACCTCTCTCTCGCGCATACCCTCCTATACCACTACAGTTCTACACCAATTATGTCTATATTACGTTTTCATTCCCCATGTACTATAACAAATTGAGAGTAATTTGATTATATAAGGCACTAAATGAGTTCATTTGAAAATGTGACTAACTATAAAGTTGCATAACTTTTTGAGATCTACAAGTTTTATTTTAATAGTTTCTACATTCGAGACCGTTTACAAAAATTTGAATTTTAAATTTAAAAACTTCACACAAAATTTTCAATGATAAGATGATTTCAAATCAAAAAATTGTCAACTACAAAGTTTAATTACATTTCAAGACCTACAACTTTTATTTTGGTGGTTTTTCCATCCGAGATAGTTTGAAAAATTCAAATTTCAAAATTCTAACATAGTTTTGCATAACAAGATGATTTCAAACCAAAACATTGTCAACTACAAAGTTTCATAACTCTTCAATACCTACAACTTTCATGTTGGTGGTTTTTTCTTTCGAAGTCGTTTTTAAAATTCAAATTTTAAATTTTTTAAATTCAGACGTAGTTTTCGTTGACAATATGACTTCAAATGAAAAAGTTGTCAACTATAAACTTCTATAACTTCTTAAGATCTATAAAGTTTATTTTGGTTATTTGGTCATTTGTTTATCTCACATGATGAATCTAACAATATGCACAAATTCTATACGTCTCTCTCGTAGTTTCATAAACTACGAGAGAGATATAGGTTTTATGAACAAATTTATTTTTATTTTGTCATATGAAGAAATGTTCAATATATAAATTGTACATCATGATGAGTTATACAAATTTGTAGTTGAAAACTTTTTCATTTGAATTAATTTACTACTTTAAAATGTGATTTTTAAATTGTCTTTGCCTAGTGTTGGAGAAACAACACTCGGCAAAGAGCTCTTTGCCGAGTGTTGTATTTGTGACACTCGGCAAAGAGCCCTTTGCCGAGTGTCAAAAAAAGACACTCGGCAAAGAAACTCTTTGTCGAGTGTCAAAAATAAAACACTCGGCAAAGAGCTTCTTTGCCGAGTGTTTTCTTTTACCGAGGTTTTTTGCATGGCACTCGGTAAAGAGCTACTTTGCCGAGTGCCCGAAAAAAACACTCGGCAAAGAATATGGCACTCGGCAAAGAGCCAAATTAAGAAGTGATTATGTTTGCGCGAGATGTAAGCCGGACGAAACAAAAGATACCAGACAAACTAGTATAGACTGCGTTTGATTTAAATTAGAACAGATAATTTACTAGACGAATAAATCTCAATTATAAATCATCAGATGTGCTTTCTCCGCTGACGGGAGGAGACAGAATTATTTTGCACCAAAAACTCTAGTTGTCGAGTTCGGCTTCGGTATTCACGACTGTATTTAGTCCCGTCTAATTTTACGATTATCACCAGCTGTCGATCATTCGATTTATCTCCAAGGATCATATGCTGAGAGAAACAATTCAATTAATGCGCTGGCGCATTATCCTTTTCAAACAGCGCGGGGCTCCAAATTTTACATAAAATTAGAAGTTTTCTGATTTTTGTATTCACTTACGCGTATGATCCGAACATTTCCAAATTCGCCAGCAAACGAAGATTCGATAACCAAAAGTTTCTCGAACCCCATTTTAATTGCTTAGATTATAGAAATAAATACGACACCAAACTCAAACTTTTGCGAGATGATTAAAATTTAGTGTCCACTTTGTTTACTGATATCCCGCGCTTAAATCCATAATCGTTGTTTGTGGAAGATAAACACCTAGGGTGTTACAGTCATCGTCGTCGGAGAATTCTTAAACCATACCGATGACCGACATGGAAAATTTTGGCGCCGTATCCACGCACCACACGACACAAACGTAATGGATTGCATCGCGCGGTGGCTAGAATGAGAAATAGCAAGCGTTCCTTGTCGTTTGGTGCCTTCAACAGTCACCATTGTAACACCCCTAGTGTTACTGGCACTAAAACTTGAGCATAACATCATGAGCATTGACATTTCATGTGGTTGTTACACCTAGAATGCATTCACTAGGTAAAATTTTTAAACAAGTTGTGATGAGGTGACTTGATGTGTGATTAACCCTAGGGTAGGGTACTTAACCCTAGAATTAGGGCCTATGGATAAAAGTGAAGCCTAAATGAGTAAAAATCTCAAAAAGTCTTTAGAAATGTTCACAAGATATCAAGAATGTTGGGTTTGAGTTGCACAAGAACCCTAAATTATTCAAAACCCTAAAAAGAACCCTAGAAAACCCTAATTGGAACCCTAGGGGAGTAAATGCAAATTCTAGGCAATTTTGGATCAAAGTACAAATATCAAAGTGATAAAACATCACAAACCTAGTAACTTTCATATTGAAGGATTTTCATGTAGGGTGGAAGAATTTGGAGTTATTTGCAAAAAGTACCCCATGAAAACTATATGGTTAAGTCTGAATTTCAGTTGAATGGGGTCAACTTTGGGGCTCTATATCTTTAAATTCATAAGGATTTTGCCCTAAGTCAACACATCAAATTTATAGAGCTATGATAGGAGTACAACTTTGCTTGAGTGACTAAGCCTTGTTGACATGCAAAATTTGGAGCAAAATGGACTTAAGGTCTGGCTGTCATTCACCACTGAAGACTGAAGTTGGTCTGACAGTGAACCCTGAAGAACTTTGGAGTTGATTAGAGCTTAATCAAGTAAGTAAATGGCCAAAGTTCCTATAGTCGAATTGTAGCTGGATTATAGATTAACAACTTTGTTATAGAGGTCTGGTCAAGTTGTCACATAGAAATTAAAGAAGAACACCTCTGAAGATGCTCTATCAGAACAACTGAAGAAGATCCTGATGGTACAGTGCACGAAAAGATCTTCAGATACAGTGTATCGCGCCGCCGGTGAACTCCACGCCGCGATCCTCGCCGGTGTTGTGATTCGTGCTCGGCGCAAAGTGGATAACCGTGGGGGGTAAAAGATCTCGCGCGGGGGATAAGTTTGGGGCGCTGTATTACCCTGTCGCCGTGCCCACTTGCCCGGCGACGTGGCCGCACGGTCATCGCCGTGGCTGCCACCGTTTTCCTCGGTTGCACCACACCTTGGATAGATTACCATATTGCTCTGCGTCGTGGAGGTTAACCAGTGATAGCCATGCGCCTATGTCCAGTGAATGCCATGGTAGAACACCATGGTGACTCAATCCCTCTCTCCGACCGCCAGCACACTTCCTTCAAATTGGACGCCACCGCCAATGGAATCTATAAATTGCTACCCTAGTGAACTCTGCTAGGTTATTATGCATCCAAAGCACCAGCTCTCGCCTCCGATCGTCCACCAGAGCCTCCCAATTTCCCATTTCCCCCAAATCGGTCAGAACGCTGCCGTGAGACATCTCGCCGTGGCTAGACGTCTACGGGTTAGTTCATGCTCTTCTTTGTGATGTTCTAGCCTCCCTCATGTCTCCTGTTTCTCATAGACCCGTTCGATGGAACTAGATCGCCTTGAATCGCCTAGAACACATTGGTTTGTCTCCGGTTTTCATCGCCGTCGTGGGCAGAAAGATTCCGGCCCGGATTAGTGCAATTAGTTGAGGGATTAGGGTCACCATGGGTAGAATTTGGTGTTGACTAAATAAGAATCTTAGCCTTTGCGTATTCCGGCCAGTACAGACTCGCCGGAGAGTGTCTTCACCGCCGTCGGTGGTCGGGGACCTGATCTTGCGAAGAAACAAAAAGGGAGGGGCCTTAGTGCAAACGTCAGAGACACAGATGAATAGTGCACGGGATTCTTTACCGATTATTCAAATCCCCATGGGTCTCTGCGCAAATTGTCCATTGTGGGCGCGCGCGGGCGCGTTTCGCCTAGACATGGGTCAACTCGAGCTGGTTTCAGCCCATCAGTGTTCCTCCTTTTTCCTTTTCTTTTTCTACCAGGCTTATGTAATTTATAGAAAATTCTAGAGAAATGATAAAAATATGGGACCAATTTTACTAGATTCCTAAAATCCTCTAGTATTTAATAAAAATGGTTCGAAGATTTTTAAACCTAACCATGAATTATTTAGTATTTAAGAAGGCCTAAACCTAGACTTTTGGAATTTTAGAAATTATTTGATAACTCCAAAAATCATAAAACTTTTTAGGTAAGCTTAATATGATAATTAGAGTCCTTGGGTGAAGTTTGACATGTTTTGGACATTGTTTGATCCCAAAATCCCAAAACCCTAGATTCTTAGAATGAAACTGCCTAACCCTACTAAGGAGTTAACCTAGAAGACCCTAGTAACTTAGACGTACCGTGAAGGAAAGTTATATTCAAGATACAACTTGAAGTATCTCTATTATGATTGCATATTTATAGCATCACATGAGCATTCATATATATATATGTATGGTTATGTATAGAGAACGAAGAAGAAGAGACTGCACCACCAACTGAGACTCCACCAGATGGGAACTGTTTTTATTTTGATATCTGTGGAACAGATCCTGAATCCGCAACAACACAAGGCAAGCCCCGGTGCATTTACCTCTTCCTTGTGATTTTAACTCTTATTCACTTGAATGATGCATTAGGTAATAGGAGTTGGGTGCTGAACCAATTGCTGCATTTCCTTCCTTGGAACTGTTTACCATTCCTTGATTACCTGTTTTATTAAAAGGTTTTATAATGCTTAGTCTTGCTTTAGAAAACAAAAATATTTTGGTTTTAACAAAAGATGATGCTTCTGATGGAATGGGATGTTTTCAAAAATAAAACTTGATGGTGGATCCATCATGGCCGTGATGGGTTCAACATCGAAAAAGATGTACCTCTGCCAGGTACCAAATTTTAGGATTGAAAATGATAAAGACAAGACCGAGCAGGTGACTTGCACGAAAAGGAAGTCTTGGTGTAGTGTCTCCATCTGAGACGCTTAAGGACCATACCGTTGTGGGCCTGCTGACCGAGGACCCTTTAACTGGTCACATGCCTTGTCATGGGTAAGCTTTGCCTCGGGCAGACCAATACCAGAAAGGCCAACATGCAATGGGAGTGGAGAGATGGCAAGAGTAGCGTGTACCCTCCGTGGCAAGAGGCTGGACGGTGGTGTATCTATGCTCTCGGTTGGCGTGAACCCGGTCTGGTCTTGAGAACCCCGGTGGCAAGTTGACATATGCAAGGGTTAAGTGCTACATATGTCGTGTGATTGGAGATCCTCAGCTGAGTATTAATCGATTCGAATCGCAGTTACTTCTCGGTCATGAAGACTTGGTCACTGACTTACACGTAGAAATCCAATAAAGTACAAAGGGATGATAAAAGACGACTAGTGCAGGTCAAGTGCTTGAACTAGGTAATGACTTAACTTGATGATAAAACTGGATTTTTAAGGATCCACTATTAGTAAGCATTTCTGCAAACAGAGTCTTTGATTCTTGAACAGCCTTACCTTGACTCCCTCAAGCCAGGATATCCTTGAGAGTCTCTTTTTCTTTGTTGGGTAAGACTTGCGAAAGTACACTTCGTACTCAGGGTTTTCGAACCCATGTTGTTGTAGGTGAGGAAACAACAGAGTTTTGTTGTTTCTGTTCGAATGTGGTACCCAAGGAAGAGTCTGAGCAGTGAAGATGGTCGCGGGAGGATGTTGGCCTCCCGCCTTAAAAACAATAAATTTTTGTGCGGGAGGGTGTTTTGCCTCCCTAGTCTGTAATAATACTTTGTGCACTCTAAATACCCTGGTATTGTAATAAGTACACTCTCTCTGTATTTCGTTAATGTAAATTAAGTTATTGTAAATTGCTTCTGCTTATTCTTTCCTCCGATGTGATGTAATATCTGCGTGACGGGTGAAGCGCTCTTGGGCGGAATGATGAGGATACAGTTACCAAACTTGTTGAGTGATTATGTGCATCTACAAGGTTGTCTAAGGTCCTTAGGACAAGGACAACTGTAGGTGGGCCTAATACCTTGGGAGGTTCCGTCACAGCTGGTATCGGAGCAAAACCCATCTCTCCAGATATTACGTAGTGCTTCAAAAGAATTTTCAAACACTTACCTAGAAATATTTTTTCATTCTTACCTTACCACTTTCTGGTAGTCCCTTATCTTGTACAGTTGGGTAACAGAGTGCAATATATAGGAAGTCGGGAATCAACAAAAGTTGATTCCATAATTATTAGGTTATGCATGCATCATGTTCAAGAATATACTAATAAATCTTCCCCTCTTATGGAGATATGGCGCGTACTAGGAAGACAACACGTAAATCTATTGGGCCTTTTGGCGTGCCTCGCCATTAGCTTGCCCCTAGACATGAAGGGAGTAGTAGTGGCAGCAACGACCCAATTGGAGACCTGGAAGCTAAGGTGGAACAACTCCGGTCAGAGCTACGTCACGGGAATAGGGCCTGGGCGCAGGACAGCCAGCGTATAACTGAATTGTCAACTGAGGTCAGTCGCCTACAGTTTGAGATCTCAGAACGGGATTCGGCCATTGATTGGGCCGTCAACTCACGTTCGATCGCTTGGCACCGCGAAGCAAATGCTCGAGCTCGTGTAGCAGAGCTTAGTGCGGTCCTCGATAACCTGCAAGTGTACTATAATACTTTACATGAAGAAGTACATGTATTTTATGCTCGACTGCACCCGGACGTGCCATCCGACGCTGCTGCAATGGAAGCCAGACCATCGGGAATAGCAAATGAAGGATCTGATTGGGGAGTTGGACCTGTTTAGGCTCCCTCCTTCCATGAACCTTGCTGACGTACGGTCTCCTACAGCAGGAAATGAAGCAACAAAGGATGATGAAGACTAGAATAGTATAGTTTAGATGTTATACTTATGTAAAATAAGTACTGAAGTTAAGTTGTACACTGGAGTCTGTATAATTATTACATTTTGGTAATGTAATATGATGGTGTATGCTGGCATGTTATATTTTTTCCAAATGTTTCTTTGCTATAGATGCCATCACGGACTTGCGCACATGATGCTGCGGGGACTTCCCATGGTCGGGAAGATACTCCTAACCCGCCACCAGTACCACCAACTTTGGTCGAGGCTATCGCTGCCTTGGTCAATGCCACTGCGGATAATACATGCTTCTTGCGCGAGATGGCAGGTCATCAGTTCCAACAACTTGGAGGTAGGGCTCCTCCTCAAGGACCACGAGAAACTACATATCTAGAATTCTTAGAAACTTGACCCCCGCTCATTATTAAAGCGAAAGAACCTTTAGAAGCCGATGAGTGGGTAAGAATGATGGAACAAAAGTTTGGGTTGATTCGCTGCACAGAGACACAGAAGCCATTATTTGCTGCACAACAACTAAGATGGCCTGCTAGTTTTTGGTGGGCAAATTTTGTAGCAATTCAGCCGGCCGGACATCAGATCACCTAGGAGGAGTTCAAGCTAGCATTCCGAGAGCATTACGTTCCAGAAGGGGTGCTCCATATGAAACAAGAAGAGTTCATCCGGTTAAAGCAAGGGGGAGATACTGTAATGCAGTATCTCAACAAATTCAATCATCTATCCCAGTATGCCATCGATCAAGTAAATATAGATCTGAAGAAAAAGAATTGTTTTATGAGGGGACTCAATGACAGGCTTCAGCGGAAAATGGCAACCTGCTTGGACCTTACTTACAGTAGGGCTGTCAGTACTGCACTGGCAGTTGAAGCCAAAATGCAGGACATGGGAAATCCAAGGGGATTGGAGGTGAAAGGTCGAATCAAGGACCAGAAAAGAGAACAAGGTTGGTTATCTGACCTTTTAATCAAAATCGCTCTTCATCTCGCCCACCTTCATATTCCTTTAAGCAGCCTGTCTTTATTCGTCCCGCTACTGCCCCCGCTTCTACCAATCAGCTGAGTGCCCCTGGTACTCGTTTCCCTGCTCTCCCTAGTTCTTCCACTGGTTGCTTCAATTGTGGAAAGTCTGGACACTTCATCAAGGACTGCCCATACCCGAAGCAAAATAAAACCAACTTCCAATAGAACTCTAGGAACTACAACCAAGGAAAGGGGAACACGACTAATACTTCAACGGGCAAGAACTTCAAGAAAACTGGACAGATTTATTATACCCAAGTGGCTACAACACCGGAGGGTGAGTCGATAATGATGGGTATGTTCCTTGTTTCCAATTACCCAACAGTTATTCTCTTCGATTCTGGTGCATCACATACCTTCATAAGCAAGAATTTTGTGGAAAAGCATTACATTCCTTGCACTGAATCAAGGGAAGGATTTATTATCCACTCACCTGGGGGACAAATATTTACTAAGGAAGTAGCTTTTTGTATACCAGTAACATTGGTGGGACGGGAATTTCCTACCAACATGATTGTTTTAAAGGGGCAAGACATAGATGTAATCCTGGGTATGAATTGGTTAGCCCAGCATAAGGCCTTCATTAATACAGACTTAAGGACCATCAAATTGAGCTATGGTCATGAAGAGATTCAATTGTCCATCCCTGTAGCTGTCCCAGCCAAACCATCTGGACGAGTCTATGAAGTTATTGTACAAGAAATTCAGGATATTTCGGTGGTATGTGAATTTCCGGATGTCTTTCCTGAAGATTTGCCTGGGTTGCCTCCTGAAAGGGATGTGGAATTCATGATTGAACTAAAGCCCGGTACGGCTCCTATTTCTAGAAGGTCGTACCGAATGCCACCTAATGAATTGGCAGAACTCAAGACTCAACTCCAAGACTTGCTTGAGAAGGGGTTCATTAGGCCTAGTTCATCACCCTGGGGATGTCCCACGATTTTCGTCAAGAAGAAGGATCAGACAATATGAATGTGTGTGGACTACAGACCCCTTAATGAGGTCACTATCAAGAACAAGTACCCTCTTCCTTGGATCAATATCTTATTCGATCAACTTACTGGAGCTAGGGTATTCTCCAAGATTGACCTCAGGTCAGGTTATCATCAGATCTGTATTTGACCCGAAGATATACCCAAGACCGCATTCACTATGCAGTATGGATTATTTGAATATTTGGTCATGTCTTTCGGATTGACAAATGCTCCAGCCCACTTTACATACTTAATGAACTCGGTATTCATGCCCGAGTTGGATAAATTTGTGGTGGTCTTCATTGATGACATCTTGATCTATTCCAAGAATGAAGAGGAGCATGCTAAGCACTTACGGATCGTGCTAACGCGCTTAAGGGAGCACCAGTTATATGCTAAGTTTAGCAAATGCGCGTTTTGGTTGGAAGAAATCTAGTTTCTGGGACATGTATTATCTGCAAAATGAATTGCGGTTGATCCTAGCAAGTCCAGGATATTCTAGAATGGAAACCACCAACAATAGTACATCAAGTTAGAAGCTTCCTTGGACTAGCTGGGTATTACCGCAGGTTCATCCCGAATTTCTCCAAGATTGCTAAACCTATCACGGGTTTATTGAAGAATGATACCAAGTTTGACTGGTCCTCAAAATGCAATGAAGCCTTCGAGCAGCTGAAGGTATTATTGACCACTGCTCCGGTATTGGCTCAACTGGACATTGAAAAACCTTTTGATGTGTATTGTGACGCATCAGGTAGTGGACTTGGATGTGTCCTAATGCAAGAGGGCCAAGTCATAGCTTATGCTTCAAGACAACTACACCGGCATGAGGAGCACTATCCAACTTATGACTTGGAATTAGCTGCAGTTGTTTATGCCCTCAAGATATGGCGTCATTATCTGCTGGGAAATACTTGCCATTTATATACAGATCATAAAAGTCTGAAATATATTTTTACCCAGTCAGAACTGAACATGAGGCAGAGAAGATGGTTCGAGCTAATTAAAGATTATGATTTGGAAATCCACTATCACCTAGGAAAAGCCAATGTGGTGGCAGATGCACTGAGTCGCAAAGCTTCTTGTCATTGTCTTACCGTAAGGGCCTCTGACACCACACTATGTCAAGAAATGGAAAAGTTGAACTTGGGAATGATACAACATGGAACTTTGACACAATTAAAGCTTGAGTCAGTTCTTCTACAGAGAATTATTAATGCCCAAAGAACTGACAAGGGTATGAAGTATATTCATGAGAAAATAAAAGCCGATAAAGCTAATTGCTTCAGAAAAGATGACCAAGGAATAATATGGTTTAATGATTGCATAGTTGTGCCTAAAGATGCTGAGGTCCGCCAACAAATTTTGGATGAAGCTCATCTTAGTCGATATTCCATTCATCCTGGAAGTACTAAGATGTATCAAGACTTAAAGAAACACTATTGGTGGACAAAAATGAAGATTGAGATTGCACGCTATGTGGCAAGATGTGACACCTGTAGACTTGTCAAGGCAGTGCATAAGAAGACAGCTGGACCACTGCAATCTTTACCCATCCCAACTTGTAAATGGAAAGACATTAGTATGGATTTCATTATGGGGTTGCCAAGGACAACAAAAGGATTTAATTCTATCTGGGTTATAATTGATCGGCTTACCAAGATAGCCCATTTTCTGCCCGTCAAGACAGATCACCCAGTTGCTATCTATGCCCAGTTATACATTGCTCATATTCTCAGTTTGCACGGGATTCCAAAAACAATAGTGTCAGACCGTGGACCACAATTTGTGTGCAAATTTTGGAAAGAACTCCATAAGTCTCTAGGTACTAAGTTGCTCCATAGTTCGGCCTATCATCCTCAAACAAGTGAACAAACTGAAAGAGTAAATCAAATACTTGAAGATATGCTGCGAGCATGTGTCCTGGAGAAATGGGATGACTGTCTGCCATTGGCGGAATTTTCTTATAATAAGAGCTATCAAGAAAGCATTAAAATGGCACCATTTGAAGTATTGTACGGGTGACAGTGTCGAACACCCTTAAATTGGTCTGAACCAAGAGAACGATGGTTTTTCAGGCCTGACATGGTTAAAGAGACGGAAGAAAAAGTCCAACGGATCATACACAACTTGAAAGAGGCACAAGCTCGGCAAAATAATTATGCGGATAAGCGGCACCAACCTTTGGTCTTTCAAGTTAATGATCATGTATACCTAAAGGTATCACCAATGAAGGGTGTGAACTATTTCAGGGTAAAAGGGAAACTGGCACCCCGGTATATTGGCCCATTTCTTATTCTTGAATGACACGGACCAGTGGCCTACCGACTCCAACTGCTAGAAACATTGTCTACAGTGCATAATGTGTTCCATGTATCTCAATTGAAGAAGTGCCTTCGAGTTCCTGATCGAACCATCGATGTGGTGGATGTTGCCTTGGAACCAGACTTAACATATTCCAAACATCCCATTTGAGTTTTGGATCAGAAGGACAGGATCATCCGAAAAAGGATTCTTAAATTCTATAATGTACAATGGAATCAGCATACTGAAGATGAAGCTACCTGGGATACTCAGGACTTCTTGGAAAAGAATTTTCCTAGGTTTTTAGCTTCATGTAACCTGTAAGATATGTACATTTGTTTGTAAAGTTGGAATAAACCCCATACCACCCCCTGCTCTGTAAGACAAATAAGGAAATAAAGATGTGATGTGTTTCCTTTTCCATTACTTACCCTAGGACCTTAAATCTCGCGACGAGATTCTTTTATGAGGGGAAGGATGTAACACCCCTGGTGTTACTAGCACTAAAACTTGAGCATAACATCATGAGAATTGACATTTCATGTGTTTGTTACACCTAGAATGCATTCACTAGGTAAAATTTTCAAACAAGTTGTGATGAGGTGACTTGATGTGTGATTAACCCTAGGGTAGGGTACTTAACCCTGGAATTAGGGCCTATGGATAAAAGTGAAGCCTAAATGAGTAAAAATCTCAAAACGTCTTTAGAAATGTTCATAAGGTATCAAGAATGTTGCGTTTGAGTGGCACCAGAACCCAAAATTACTCAAAACCCTAAAAAGAACCCTAGAAAACCCTAATTGGAACCCTAGGGGGTAAATGCAAATTCTAGGCACTTTTGGATCAAAGTACAAATATCAAAGTGATAAAACATCACAAACCTAGTAACTTTCATATTGAAGGATTTTCATGTAGGGTGGAAGAATTTGGACTTATTTGCAAAAAGTACCCCATGAAAACTATATGGTTAAGTCTGAATTTCAATTGAATGGGGTCAAATTTGGGGCTCTATATCTTTAAATTCATAAGGATTTTGCCCTAGGTCAACACATCAAATTTATAGAGCTATGACAGGAGTACAACTTTGCTTAAGTGACTAAGCCTTGGTGACATACAAAATTTGGAGCAAAATGGACTTAAAGTCTGGCTGTTAGTCACCACTAAAGACTGAAGTTGGTCTGACAGTGAACCCTGAAGAACTTTGGAGTTGATTAGAGCTTAATCAAGTAAGTAAATGGCCAAAGTTCCTATAGTCGAATTGTAGCTGGATTATAGATTAACAACTTTGTTACAAAGGGCTGGTCAAGTTGTCACATAGAAATTAAAGAAGAACACCTCTGAAGATGCTCTGTCAGAACAACTGAAGAAGATCCTGATGGTACAGTGCATGAAAAGATCTTCAGATGTAGTGTATCGCGCCGCCGGTGAACTACGCGCCGCGATCCTCGCCGGTGTCGCGATTCGTGCTTGGCGCAAAGTGGATAACCATGGGGGGTAAAAGATCTCGCGCGGGGGATAAGTTTGGGGCGCTGTATTACCCTGTCGTCGTACCCACTTGCCCAGTGACATGGCCGCACGGTCATCGCCGTGGCTGCCGCCGTTTTCCCCGGTTGCACCACGCCTTGGATAGATTACCATATCGCTCTGCATCATGGAGGTTAACCAGTGATAGCCATGTGCCTATGTCCAGTGAATGCCACGGTAGAACACCGCGGTGACTCAGTCCCTCTCTCCGGCCGCCAGCACACTTCCTTCAAATTGGACGCCACCGCCAATGGAGTCTATAAATTGCGGCCCCAGTGAACTCCGCTAGGTTATTATCATCCAAAGCACCATCTCTCGCCTCCGATCATCCACCAAAGCCTCCCAATTTCCCATTTCCCACAAATCGGTCAGAACGCCGCCATGAGACATCTCGCCGTGGCCAGACATCTACGGGTTAGTTCATGCTCTTCTGTGTGATGTTCTAGCCTCCCTTATGTCTCCTGTTGCTCACATACCCGTTCGATTGAACTAGATCGCCTTGAATCGCCTAGAACACATTGGTTTGTCTCCGGTTTTCATCGTCGTCGTGGGCAGAAAGATTCTGGCCCGGATTAGTGCAATTAGTTGAGGGATTAGGGTCGCCATGGGTAGAATTTGGTGTCGACTGAATAAGAAGCTTAGCCTTTGCGTATTCCGACCAGTACAGGCTCGCCGGAGAGTGTGTTCACCGCCGTCGGTGGTCGGGGACCTGATCTTGCGAAGAAACAAAAAGGGAGGGGCCTCGATGCAAACGTCAGAGACACAGATGAATAGTGTGCGGGATTCTTTACCGATTATTCAAATCACCGTGGGTCTCTGCGCAAATTCTCCATCGTGGGCACGCGTGGGCGCGTTTCGCCTGGACGTGGGCCGAATCGGGCTAGTTTCAGCCCATCAGTGTTCCTCCTTTTTCCTTTTCTTTTTCTACCAGGCTTATGTAATTTATAGAAAATTCTAGAAAAATGATAAAAATATGGGACCAATTTTACTAGATTCCTAAAATCCCCTAGTATTTAAGAAAAATGGTTCCAAGATTTTTAAACCTAACCATGAATTATTTAGTATTTAAGAATGCCTAAGCCTAGACTTTTGGAATTTTAGAAATTATTTGATAACTCCAAAAATCATAAAACTTTTTAGGTAAGCTTAATATGATAATTAGAGTCCTTGGGTGAAGTTTGACATGTTTTGGATATTGTTTGATCCCAAAATCCCAAAACCCTAGTTTCTTAGAATGAAATTGCCTAACCCTACTAAGGAGTTAACCTAGAAGACCCTAGTAACTTAGACGTACCGTGAAGGGAAGTTGTATTCAAGATACAACTTGAAGTATCTCTATTATGATTGCATATTCATAGCATCACATGAGCATTTATATATATGTAAGGTTATGTATAGAGAACAAAGAAGAAGTAAGTGTCGAAGAAGAACAGACTGCACCACCAACTGAGACTCCACCTGCGAGGAACTATTTTTATTTTGATATCTATGGAACAGATCTCAAATCCCCTATAACGCAAGGCAAGCCCCGGTGCATTTACCTCTTCCTTGTGATTTTAAACTCTTATTCACTTGAATGATGCATTCGGTAATAGGAGTTGGGTGCTGAACCAATTGTTGCATTTCCTTCCTTGGAACTGTTTACCATTCCTTGATTACCTATTTTATTAAAAGGTTTTCTAATGCTTAGTCTTGCTTTAGAAAACAAAAATGTTTTGGTTTTAACAAAAGTTGATGCTTCAGATGGAATGAGATATTTTCAAAAATAAAACTTGATGGTGGATCCATCATGGCCATGATGGGTTCAACATCAAAACAGATGTACCTCTGCCAGGTACCAAATTTTAGGATTGAAAATGATAAAGACAAGACTGAGCAGGTGACTTGCATGAGAAGGAAGTCTCGGTGTAGTGTCTCCGTCTGAGTCGTTAAGGACCGTACCGATGTGGGCCTGCTGACCGAGGACCCTTTAACTAGTCACAAGCCTCGTCATGGGTAAGCTTTGCCTCGGGTAGACCAATACTAGAAAGGCCAACACACAATGGGAGTGGAGAGATGGCGAGTGTAGTGTGTACCCTCCGTGGCAAGAGGCTGGACGGTGGTGTATCTGTGCTCTCGGTTCGCGTGAACCCTGTAATACCCAATTTGTAATAGATAATATAAAAGGGAAAAAATCCTTTATTTATCTGTGTGTGTTGTATCTATTTATCATCACACGTGAACACCATATTTAAAAACAAATAATTAATAAAAGATATGTCACTAAATTATGCATCATGCTGAGATTTTATTTTGTGTGCATTTTGTGACGATTTAAAAGTAGTATAAAAATAAATATATTAAAATCCAAATTTGGAGATTTATTCCTAACTTGCAAATGGGAGTATAGAGAAGAGAAGGAAAACTGCTATAAAAAATAAAGAATTTATATATAAAAATAATTGGACCTTCCATATTGTTGGGTACCATTTGTGCATTTAAAATGAGTCTAGATTCACAGTTAGAATCTGATTCAAAATCCAATCAAGATTTGATTCAAATTGGAATTTTAACAGAAAATAAAAGAATAAAAAAAAGGGAATGAGTGTGTTGGGCCTAGACCTGCGTCAACCCATTTCCAAACTCTCCCTGGCCGGCCCACTCACCTTACCAGCGCACCCACGCACTTGCCTTCCGCCCTGCACACCTGCCGCCCCACTGGTGGATGGGTCCCACTGGTCAATCACTCAGCCGATGTCCATGTGCCTACAGACGCTGCGCCGATGGCCCCACGCGTCATAACCTGTGTGGCAGAGTCGTAGTCGTCTTCTCCCCATTGCCGCGCGCGGAACCAAAAATCTCGGGGTCACCGCCGACCTTCGCTCGCGCCCCATCCTCACAGTCGTGCGGGACCTGGTCAGCTTCATCTCCCCGTCCCTATTTCCTCTCTGCTTCATGCGCTGTTTGTTGAACGCAACGGACTCCACAGGAATCGCGCGCGCAACAGAAATCCGAGCATCGCGGCCTAGCTAATCCCATCGGAGTTCGATTCCAACCTGCATATAAATGGAGCCCTACCACTCCCCTTCCTCCACCAAATCGAGGCCATAACCAGGCCGATGGGTGACTCGCCGAACGCCAGGGGGGTTTGGGTGCTCGTGCGGCCGCCATGGATTCAACCCGACTGCGCGGTCGTTCGGATCGCGTATGGTGGTCGGAATGCGCAATTGAAGAACGCTAGAGCATGTGGTGCCTCATCTGGCGCGATTGGTGGGCTCGGATGATCAATTTATCACCGGAGCCACGAAGACCGCGGCGGACCACGCATTGCCGTGGCCATGGTATTCAGCTGCGCGATTTCTGGTGAGATCTCCCCTATGATTGTCGTCATCGTACAGGCTACGCGTTGCACCAGTTTAATCGGGGATTAGGGCTCGGTGGGGGCGGATCTACCGCTCGCCGGCAAGCTCCACCGCGGGGGAGGCCAGCCCCGCCACCTGGCGTGCTCGGGCTGGGGAAGAAATGCGGTAGGCGTCGATCACACATCGGACGGCTGTGATTAGAACGAATGATACCCTTTTGGGATTCCATCTGGGTCATTGATTACAGATCGGGCGTATGAGAATTGATCATGGTCGCGTAAAATCTTGACCATTGATCCATGCTCCAACGGTCTGGATTGGCTTCATTACATGCCACTTCTCTGATCTAATCTGGGCCGCCAGATTTCGATCGGATGGCTGACATGGGCCGATACCCCTTCGGCATGGTTGGTTTATAAAAGAGCCCGTGGGATTTACTGAAATAAACCTGCCATCCGTCTGCTTTGGAAGTACATTACTTTCAAGTCCCTGGAATTTGTAGTTTTACCCCTGGACTTCTATGGAACAGCAGGCGCGGTCCTGGAATTGATGTTTAATGGTAAAATTAATTCTAAAATGAAAAATAATCCTAGAACCTTGTTTTACTCATAATTAATTCATTTTTATTCCAATTTGACCCATTCCAGTTGCGTTAGTTTCGTGATATTATAATCTACACTTTTGTAAAAATCATTTTATCATGTGTCATGTTTTCAAAAATAATATGGCATAGGGTTAACTTCTCTAATTACAGTGAAGTCCATAGTTTAATCTAGTATATAGCTAGGATTTAACCAAGATATGATGTCTAACTAATTTATAATAAGGTCTAATTTGTAATATCTTTATCACATAAATTATAGTCAACATAGAACATGGTTTTATTATTTAATCGTCTAAATCTTTGGAAAACCATATCTTTTAAACCGTAGCTCCGAATTTAGTGGTTCTCGAACCCACGCTCTCGTAGCAACTCGTAGATTATTATTACGCAGCTTGTTCTTATGTTTGGTGTAATGTTAATTTTTCCTATACCATGTTTGTCTGTATTACTACGTTTAGTAGTGAGGTTACGAGTCACTTGAAGAGCAAGTTGGTACCTGGAATCTCAAGTCCCAGGCAAGTTGTGCCCTTGATCACTTCTTTTACCCAGTCATGTTCTGATTAATCATAATGATCTGCATAGGTTAATTCTGATGGGACCCAATAGGTTACCCCAGTTTGACTATCTTTATACCTTGTTCACCACTGAACTTTTTGGGTAGTACTTGCTATTGCTTTATGTGGTTTTGGGTATGGAGATACACTATTCATGATTATACTTTTATTATCAGTTGTTATTTATTGTTCATGATAAGATAATTATGTTAATTGGAACATGGAGAACCACCCGAGAAAACAGTGCTACCACAAGGGTTTAATGGGACGCCCTTGGCTGACTAACTAGCAAAGCTAGTGGAGGACTACCTTACCCGAAAGGGGCAAGGGCAGTAGGGGAGTGGTCAGTGTAGGGAGGTCCTCGGGTTGACTTTGCTGCGATGGCGGTCAAACGAGGGATTCCTGCATTGGAGCTTCCTATAAACTGTAGCGGGTTTTCTGAAGCTAGTGGAACTTTGTAAAGGCCTCGTAGTGTTACCCTGCCTCGCCTCCTCGGTAGAGGTGTATGGGATTGGCCATCTCTTGGCAGATGGGTAACATGACTTGTGGGTAAAGATGCGCAACCTCTGCAGAGTGTAAAACTGGTATACTAGCCGTGCTCACGGTCATGAGCAGCTCGGACACTCACATGATTAATTTATGGAACTAAATTCAATTTGTCATATGCATTGCATCGCAGGTGATGTTGTTACTTTTGTTCTACTACTTAATTGGGTTTGGTATTTACTTATACTTAGTAATTGCTAATAAAATTTTGACCAACATTAAAAGCAATGCTCAGCTCTAACCATCTCCTTTGGTAAGCCTTACACTTCACATGAGCTCCCACCTTTAGCGAGTTCATGCACATTATTCCCCACAACTTGTTGAGCTATGAACGTATGTGAGCTCACTCTTGCTGTCTCACACCCCCCACAGGTCAAGAACAGGTACCGCAGGATGAGGCGCTTGGAGGATGTTGCGACGAGTTCGTGAGAGGTCTAGGCCATCGTCTCCAGTCAACTTTGGGTTGCTGGACTGTTGTCTCCTTATAATGTAATTGTATAATTATTTTGTATAGAACTCCTGTTATGTAGTAAAGATGTGACATTCGATCTTGTGCCATGATTCATCATATGTGTGAGACTTGGTCCCAGCACACCTGGTGATTATGTTCGCGCCCGGGTCTTGGTTCCTCGAAACCCGGGTGTGACAAACCCGGTCTGGTCTTGAGAACCTGAGCGGCAAGTTGACATATGCAAGGGTTAAGTGCTACATATGTCATGTGATTGGAGATCCTCAGCTGAGTATTAATCGATTCGGATCACCGTTACTTCTCGGACATGACGACTTGGTCACTGACTTACATGTAGCAATCCAGTAAAGTAAAAAGAGATGATAAAAGGCGGCTAGTGCAGGTCAAGTGCTTGAACTAGGATAGAAAGAACTCTAGCTACAGGTAATGACTTAACTTGATGATAAAACTGGATTTTTAAGGATCCACTATTAGTAAGCATTTCTGCAAATAGAGTCTTTGATTCTTGAACAGCCTTACCTTGACTCCCTCAAGCCAGCATATCTGTCACACCCGGCTTTAAGGAACAAAGCCAGGTGCATCTCATACATGCGCCAAGAAGACAACATATATAGTAACAGAGTGTATAGAGATAAATGTCATAAAACATCAGAGTATTTATTACATAGCGGAAGACTTATTACAAAATAAAATAATAACTATAAAACGAACTAAGGATCGTCGGCTGCCAATGTCAACTGAGAAACGCCACCTAGATCAGATCATACTCCTCACCTTGTGGCTCCTCCTGAACCACCTGCTCTTCTCCTATGGGGGGGTGTGAGACAGCAAGGGTGAGCTCACACATGATCATAGCTCAACAAGTTGTGGGGAATCCAGTGGACATAAACTCACAAAGGTGTGAGTTCATGTGATGTGTAAGGCTAATCAATGATAGGGGTTTAAAGCTGAGCATTGCTTTTAATTAGTTGATCAAAATTTTATTAGCAATTACTAAGTGTAAGTAAATACCAAACCATAAGTAAAGTAATAGAACAAAATTAATAACAAACCCATGCAATGCAAATGACAAAATTGATTTTAAGCTCCATAATTTAAACATCAGAGAGTCCTGAGCTGCTCATGACCGTGAGCTCGGCTAGTATACCAGTTTTACACTCTGCAGAGGTTGTACCCTTTACCCACAAGTCATGTTACCCATCTGCCAAGGGATCGCGACTTCCCATACACCTCTACCGAGGAGGCGAGGCAGGGTAACACTACGAGGCCTTTACAAAGTTCCACTAGCTTCAGAAAACCCGCTACAGTTTATAGGAAGTTCCAATGCAGGGTTCTTGACTGACTGCCATCGCAGCAAAATCAACCAAGGACCTCCCTACACTGACCACTCCCCTACTGCCCTTGCCCCTTTTGGGTAAGGTAGACCTCCACTAGCTTTCCTAGTTAATCAGCCAAGGGCGTCCCATTAAACCCTTATGGTGGCACGTGTTACTCAAGTTAAGCTCTATGTTCCAATTAACATTAATGATCTCAACATGAACATAAATAGAATAACAAAAAGAATTGGAACATAGAGGTAATAAATGATTATCCCAAAACCAGGTAAAGCAATAGCAAACTACCCAAGTGATTTAGGGGTAAACAAGGTAATGAGATAAACAATCTAGGGTGACCTATCGGGTCCCATCAAATTTAACCTATGCATGGATAAGTGACATTAAAGAACATTTTTGGGTAAAAAGTGGTCAAGGGCACAACTTGCCTTCAATGAGCTCCTGCTCAGCTACTTCAACCTGCTGCTCACTAGGATCCTCAGTCACGGGCTCTTCTACTCGCCACAATACAAACAAGCACAGTGCATAAAGAGAAATTAACATTACACCAAACATATAAATAAAATACATAGTAATAATCTACACATTAAAATAAAATTCTAGGAACAGGAATCATAATTTTTGGAGTTATAGAATTTAAGTTATGGATTTTCAAAGGTTTTATGTGTTTAAAATAGGATTAAGTGTGGAATTAAATTTCTTACTGTTTTCATGACCAAACAGAGGCACTAAATGATAGATAATACAATTACAAAATTTCAGGAACTGGAATGGAGTGATTTGGAGTTAGTATGAATTTTCTATGAATTTATAAAGTTCTAGTAATTATTTTTATATTAAAAACCTATTTTCCAATTTATTTATTTAGTTTATCATGGCACTGGACTGGGCCTCAATTTCAGTTAAGCACAGGGGGCTCGGGGATAAAATTCCTAAGACCCAGGGAACAGCGCATAGGACGGCGGGTTTATTTCTATTTTCTGCAGGGGCTCTTTAACAAAATCGCCACGGCGAAAGGGTATCGCGCGCACAGAACCGTAGGATCGGAGTTCTATGGCTGAGATTAGATCAACCACTAACTATCCCGGTATTCGATGATGGCCATTGGATTGGTGATCGACGAACCGCAGCGACCCTCACCAATCCACTACCGGAGCCTTCGATTTCCAGATCAGTGGTCACGATTTAAAGCACAAAGGGGTAAGCGTAGGATCTAATCGTAGCCGTTCAGGGGGAAATCAACGGTCTAGCGGCGACGTCACCACACTGACCCGATTTCCCCACGGTGGTCGCCGGAATCCAGCCAGCGCGCGGCGGCGCCATTGCCGCACAACCAAACCTCGATAATACGCGTCCAAACTCCAATCGGGTGGGATCTACACGGCAATGAAGTGATTGCGAGAGATTGGGTAAGGTTTGTACCAGCACGAAGGCAGCTGGCAGCCCTGTCCACAGCGTGCGGCGGAAGCCGAGGTACGGTGAGGCAATCCGGCGATGCCAGCGACGAATTCCGAGAGGTATTGCCCCGAACACCTCCCCGGGGACCGGATCGACGTTTTTGCGAGGATTACTCGCGGCGGCACAAGGCACACGACTCCTCACGGTTTCACTGCGCAGTAATGGCGAGGGTTGCAAGGGAAGCGCGTACGGCGACTTGAGTGCGAAGGAGAGGTCACCGCGTCGCTTAAGTACTCCGGGCTCGGTCGCGAGGTCATGCGGACTCCTCGGCTGTACGTTGGGCGACGGCGGATTTGCCGCGCATGGCGCCGGGGAAGTCGCGCGCATGGTTGAGACGGCGGCTGGGCGAGATTTCATTGCGTTGGGTACTTGGCTGACCAGGCGGCCCTGCGTGGCGGTGACAGAAATCGACCGCGGCGCCCAGGGGAAAGGAGCTAGCCATCCGGCCCCATCTGTCAGTGCGCGAGTGCGACGTGGTGAGGCTGCGCGCGGGACCCAGGGGTCAGTCGGCCATCCGCGAATCCGGTGGAGCGGGCTCGTGCGCGGGTTGCACTCCAGGTGGGCCGAATTGGAGCAGAGCCGGCCCAGGCGTAGGGTTTTCTTCTCTCTTTTTTTCTTTTTCTTTTGATTTTCTCTTCCCTTCTTATTCTAATTAAGATTCAAATTTGAATTTATTTGTGTAAAGTTCGAACTTAGTTCAACTGTACCATTTTAAAATACTAATATGAACCTGATTTAATTAATTCCTGTATTTATTGTATTCTATTTAGTACTTTCTCCTTTTCTTTATTCAAGAATTTCTTTTAGATTCTAAATTCCCCTTTTTGGGCTTTAATATTTTTATTGTCACATTATTTTTTTATGGACACAAAATGCACACAAAAATAAGAACCAGCATGATACATAATTTAGTGGCTTTTATGTTATTAATTATTTGTTTTTACCTAGGGTGTACACATGTGATGGTGCACAAAGGTTAAACTCACATAAGGAGAAATTATTTCTCTATTGATATTATTTCTAACAAATTACAAAGTGGGTGTTACAAATCCTACCCCCCTTAAAAATAATCTCGTCCTCGAGATTTAAGAAGATCTAGGGAAAAGGTGGGGAAAATCTATGCGAAGCTCTTCTTCTCTTTCCCATGTCGCTTCTTCTTCACCGTGGTGACTCCATTGCACTTTGCACATCTTTATCACCTTATTCCTCGTAACTCGAGTCAAAGTATCCAAAATCTTGATCGGGTACTCCGTGTAAGTCAAATCACCTTGAACACTGAGCTCTTCCATTGGTAACTGTTCCTCAGGGACACGGAGACACTTCTTTAGTTGAGACACGTGGAACACATTATGCACATCCGATAAACTAGCAGGTAACTCGAGTTGGTATGCCATCTCCCCAACTCTTCTAAAGATCAAGAATGGTCCAATGTAGCGAGGGGACAATTTGCCTTTAACTTTGAATCTCCTCATTCCACGAAGTGGTGACACCTTGAGGTACACATGATCCCCTTCTTCAAATTCCAGTGGTCTTCTTCTATTATCGGCATAGCTCTTTTGTCTGGTTTGAGCCACCCTCAAATTCTCTCGAATTATACGGACTTGTTCTTCTGCTTCTTGAATCAGTTCAGGCCCAAAGAATTGTCTTTCTCCAGTTTGATCCCAGTACAAAGGAGTCCTGCACTTTCTCCCATACAAAGCTTCAAAAGGTGACATCTTCAGACTGGCCTGATAACTATTATTGTATGAGAATTCAGCATAAGGTAGACTCTTATCCCAACTTCCCCCATGCTGAAGGGCACATGCTCTCAACATATCTTCCAATACTTGGTTAGTCCTTTCAGTCTGTCCATCAGTCTGAGGGTGATAAGCCGTACTAAAATTCAACTTCGTACTCATATTCTCATGAAAGCTTCTCCAAAATCTTGAGGTAAACTGCGAACCTCGATCAGACACGATCTTCTTTGGTACTCCATGTAAACACACAATTCGAGCCATATATAACTCTGCTAGCTGTGAACCTTTATAAGTAGTCTTGACAGGAATAAAGTGAGCCACTTTAGTCAATCTATCCACAATCACCCATATAGCATCATATCCTTTCTGGGTGCGAGGCAATCCAGTAATGAAATCCATACCAATCTCTTCCCACTTCCACTCGGGTATCTTCAGTGGGTGCAATAGTCCAGCTGGCCTCTGGTGTTCAGCCTTAACTCTTTGACATACATCGCACATAGCCACATGTGCAGCTACATCTCTCTTCAATCCATACCACCAATATTTCCGCTTCAAATCCTGATACATCTTGGTACTGCCAGGATGAATAGAATAATCTGAATCATGGGCCTCTTTTAAAATAGTCTCTCGAAGGCTTTCAATATCAGGAACACACATCCTGTCCTTGAACCACACAGTGCCTTGCTCATCTTCCGTAAATTCTGGACCTCGACGTTCAGTAATCAGATCCTTGATCTCTTTTATTTTAGCATCATCAAGTTGACCTTTGCGGATTTCTTGCTCCAAAGTAGGTTCCACATCAATAGTAACTCCTTCAGTGTGAGCAACAATTCCCAAATTGAGTCTCTCAAAGTCTTTTGCTAATTCATCGGGCAGTTGGACGACAAAAGCGGAGTGAACATGCTCCTTCCGACTCAAGGCATCTGCAACCAAATTCGCCTTGCCCGGGTGATAGTGAATATCCAAATCATAATCCTTAATGAGCTCCAACCAACGGCGTTGCCTAAGGTTGAGATCCTTCTGAGTGAATATATACTTCAGACTCTTATGATCCGTATATACTTGGCACTTGGTCCCCATGATATAATGTCTCCAAATCTTAAGCGCATGCACAACGGCTGCTAATTCCAAGTCATGAGTGGGGTAGTTCAATTCATGTTTCCACAACTGACGAGAAGCATAGGCAATCACATGTCCTTCTTGCATAAGCACACATCCTAACCCTTGGCCACATGCATCACAATAGACATCAAATCCTTTCTGTAGGTCTGGCATAACCAATACTGGTGGCGACATCAATCTTTTCTTCAATTGATCAAAGCTGTCTTGACACTTCTCGTCCCACTTAAATTATCTTCCTTTCTCCAAAAGCGAAGTCATAGGTTTAGCAATCTTAGAAAATCCTTCAATAAATCTCCGATAATAGCCTGCTAATCCCAAGAAACTCTGAATCTTAGTAACTGTAGTGGGTACTCTCCACTCCATTATCTCCTTAACTTTAGTAGGATCCACTGATATTCCTCCATTAGATATGATATGACCAAGAAATGGCACCTCGCCAATCCAAAACTCGCACTTGCTGAACTTGGCATATAGCTGGTTATCTCGTAGCTTCTGTAGCACCAACCTCAGATGTTCCTCATGATCGCTATCACTCTGAGAATAAATAAGTGAATACCATGACGAATCTGTCCAAATACTCCATAAACACCTTGTTCATCAAGTTCATAAAATAAGCTGGTGCATTGGTTAATCCAAACGACATAACAGTGAACTCATATAACCCATATCGAGTCGAGAACGCTGTCTTAGGAATATCCGATGGTCTGATCCTCATCTGATGGTAACCGGATCGGAGGTCAATCTTCGAGAATATTCTGGCACCTCTCATCTGGTCAAATAAATCCTCAATACGGGGCAACGGATATTTGTTCTTCACAGTAACATCATTAAGAGATCTATAATCCACACACATTCTTTGTGATCCATCCTTCTTCTGTACAAACAGTACCGGTGCTCCCCAAGGTGAGGAACTCGGACGAATGTACCCAGCCTCTTGTAGCTCAGTTAACTGCTTCTTCAGTTCCTTCAACTCCTCTACGGACATCCTATATGGCCGTTTAGAAATAGGGGCGGTTCCAGGTAAGAGATCAATAACAAACTCAACTTCTCTATCAGGTGGAATCCCTGGTAGCTCCTCTGGAAAGACATCCGGAAAATCTCTAACCACACGGATGTTGTCACCAACAAACTCCTCAGGTATGAAGAACATTGCACGCATGGGTGAGGAGGTTACTGCAATATTAACCTGAAATCTTTCTCCTTTAGTGGTAGTGAGTTCTACGGTACCTCTACCACATGCTATAACGGCCTTTGCCTTCCTTAGCCATGACATACCAAGGATCAGATCTATACTGCTTGACTCTAATATTATAGCAGTAGCTCCAAATTCTCTATCCATAATGGTCAATGTCAATCTACGTGTCATTTGATTCGCCTCAACAGGCCCTTTAGGGGTGATTACTATCATGGGTTTTCTCATATTTAGCAGTGGTATTTCATTTGTGTTGGCATATCTAGCAGACATGAACGAATGTGTAGCACCAGAATCAAATAATATGGTTGCAGGAATTGCATTAACATAAAACATACCAAGTACGAGGTCAGCACCATCCGGAGTAGCATCAACGCTGACTTGATTAACCTTGGCAATAGAATATCCCTTGCCAGAACTTGGAGTTTGCTGCCTGTTCTGAACTGGAGTAGTAGCAATCCTCTGTGGGCAGACATTTGCATAATGACCAGTCTTCCCACACTTGAAACAAGTGGTGCCTGGGCTCTGTCCTAAAAACTTCGTCGGGGTGCCAGTGGGGGTAGCCTGTCGAGGAGGTGGAGTCCTCAGTGGTGATTGCTGAACAGGGCGCTGGCCTCCGCCAGTGCGAACTGGGGTACCCTGGGGTGAACTGTAACGAGGACGAACACTGCTGCTTCCTTGTCCTTGAGATATTGCCTTTCTCTTCAAATCACCCAGCTGAACACGCTTGTGTTCAATAGCAAGAGCCTTATCCAGCAGCCTCTGAAATGATGGAAAGGTGTGTGCAACTAGTGCATACTGTAGGGGTCCATTAAGTCCTTCAATAAAGTGCTCCTGCTTTCTTTCATCCTCAGCAACTTCCTCCGGAGCATATCTCGACAGCTGAATGAATTTGTCTCTATACTCGCTGACCGACATGTTGCCTTGCTTCAATGACAAAAACTCCTTCTTGATCTTTATCATACCAGCTGGAATATGGTAGTTCCTGAACTGTGTACTAAACTCTGCCCAGGTAATAGTATCAGCAGCATCATGCACAACAGTATATGAATCCCACCAGTCAGCAGCAGGACCTGTCAGACGTCCAGAAGCATATAGAACCTTCTCCCGGTCAGTGCATTGTGCAATATTCAGCATCTTCTCAACGGACTTCAGCCAATCATCCACGTCCAGTGGATCAGGTGAGCTTGCAAATGTAGGTGGCTTATGGCTCATGAACTCCCGGTGCTTATCACGAGGTGGAACTGGTGGTGGTGGACGAGGCAGTGGTACTTGTTGCTGTTGCTGTTGCTGCTGTTATTGTTGCATTTACTGTTGCAGCTGCTGTTGTTGCGCCCTCCTTTCCTGGCGTATCTCCTCTCGCTCCTGGCGCAACTCCTGTCGTATATCTTCTCTTTCCTGACGCATCTCCTGGCGTTCTTGCTGCATCTGGGCACGCATATCAGCCATAGTGTCCGCCATTTGCTGCATCACCGCCATCTGAGCAGCAACCAGTGGGTCAACTCCGCCTGGTGGAGGATTCATCCCTGCAGGCTGTGGCTGGGGTTGTCTGTATATTCTCTGAGTGTGTCGATTAGGAGGCAAATCAATTCCACCACCCCGCCTGGTATTGACCATCTGAGTTAGATACATATGGTAAGAAAATAGTAGACAAGGCAGTTATTTACAAATCATGTTACTTTGGGGAATTTTACTAGCTAAGCAGATTAATGTTTTACCTATCATAGCTAATTCAATACCTTATGGTGGTACATGCTAAGATGTTCATATATAATGTATCAATCAATCGAAGAAGCAAATCAGACATTTAACATCAGAACAATCAAACAACATTTTTAAAGAAAGTAGTTTTGAATTTTGTCTTAGGTTCCTTATACCTTAAAAAGATCATAGTGGTAGGATTCCAAGGTGTGAAATCCTTCTTGTCTTGGAGTAGAAAAGGTAAGAATGATCAGAGTAGAATAGCAAAAGGTGAGACAAGATCAAGATGAGATAAGTATAGAATGAGTCAGAGTAAGGTAAGTAGGAGAGGGTTTGTCCATTTCTATCAAGGTTTCGTCCTACAGTCAACATTTCCTCTGATACCACTTCTGTCACACCCGACTTTAAGGAACAAAGCCAGGTGCATCTCATACATGCGCCAAGAAGACAACATATATAGTAACAGAGTGTATACAGATAAATGTCATAAAACATCAGAGTATTTATTACATAGCGGAAGACTTATTACAAAATAAAATAATAACTATAAAACGAACTAAGGATCGTCGGCGCCAATGTCAACTGAGAAACGCCACCTAGATCAGATCATACTCCTCGCCTTGTGGCTCCTCCTGAACCACCTGCTCTTCTCCTGTGGGGGGTGTGAGACAGCAAGGGTGAGCTCACACATGATCATAGCTCAACAAGTTGTGGGGAATCCAGTGGACATAAACTCACAAAGGTGTGAGTTCATGTGATGTGTAAGGCTAATCAATGATAGGGGTTTAAAGCTGAGCATTGCTTTTAAGTAGTTGATCAAAATTTTATTAGCAATTACTAAGTGAAAGTAAATACCAAACCATAAGTAAAGTAATAGAACAAAATTAATAACAAACCCATGCAATGCAAATGACAAAATTGATTTTAAGCTCCATAATTTAAACATCAGAGAGTCCTGAGCTGCTCATGACTGTGAGCTCGGCTAGTATACCAGTTTTACACTCTGCAGAGGTTGTACCCTTTACCCACAAGTCATGTTACCCATCTGCTGTAACACCCGGATTTTAGGGGTCCAAAACCCGGGGTTAACATAAACACCAGGTATGCTGGGACCAAGTCTCATACATATGATGTATAGTGGCACAGGATCGAATGTCACATCTTTATATATTTAACAGGAGTTCTATACAAAATAAATAATTACATTATAAGGGACAACGGTCCAGCAACCCAAAGTTGACTGGGAGACGACGGCCTAGACCTCTCACGAACTCATCACAGCATCCTCCATGAGCATCATCCTGCAGTACCTGGTCTTGACCTGTGGTGTGTGAGACAGCAAGAGTGAGCTCACATACGTTCATCGCTCAACAAGTTGTGGGGAATAATGTGCATGAACTCGCCAAAGGTGGGAGCTCACGTGAAGTGTAAGGCTTACCAAAGAAGATGGTTAGAGCTGAGCATTGCTTTTAAAGTTGGTCAAAATTTTATTAGCAGTTACTAAGTATAAGTAAATACCAGCCCAATTAAATAGTAGAACAAAAGTAACAACTTCACCTGCGATGCAATGCATATGACAAATTGAGTTTATGTTCCATAGTTTAATCATGTGAGGGTCCGAGCTGCTCATGACCGTGAGCACGGCTAGTATACCAGTTTGACACTCTGCAGAGGTTGCGCATCTTTACCCACAAGTCGTGTATCCCATGTCGCCAGGGTTTGCAAGGCCCTTAGACACTTCCGAGGTGAATGGCTAGGGATCCACTACGAGGCCTTTACAAAGTTCCACTAGCTTCCGAAAACCCGCTACAGTTTATAGGAAGTTCCAATGCAGGAATCCCTTGCAGGACCGCCATCGCAGCAAAATCCTCTCGAGGGCCTCCCTACACTGACCACTCCCCTACTGCCCTTGCCCCTTTCGGGTAAGGTAGTCTTCCACTAGCTTTCCTAATTAATCAGCCAAGGGCGTCCCATTCCACCCTTGTGGTAGCACTGTTTTCCCGGGTGGTTCTCCATGTTCCAATTAACATAATGATCTTAACATGAACAATAATAATAAACAGATAATAAAAGTGTGATCATGAATAATGTATCTTCATACCCAAAACCACATAAAGCACTAGCAAGTACTACCCAAAAAGTTTCAGTGGTAAACAAGGTATAAAGATAATCAAACTAGGGTAACCTATTGGGTCCCATCAAAATTAACCTATGCAGATCATTATGATTAATTAGAACATGAGTGGGTAAAAAGAAGTGATCAAGGGCACAACTTGCCTGGGCCTTGAGAATCCAGGTACCAGGATGATCTTCAGGTGACTCGTGACCTCGCACTAGTCGTAGCAATACAAACAAACAGTGTATAGGCAAAATTAACATTACACCAAACATAAGAACAAATACACATTAATAATATACATATTAAAATAAGATCACAGGAAAAAGAATTATTAACTTTTGAGTTATAGAATTCAAGTTATGAATTTCCTAAGATTTAAGGTGATTATAATAGGATTAGATGATAAATTAATTTCCTAACAGAGTTCATATCAAAACAGTGATTCTAAATGATAGAGAATATTATTACAAAATTTTAGGAATTGGAATGGTCCAATTTGGAGCTAAAATGAATTTTCTATGAATTATCTAAGTTCTAGCAATTATTTTTGTATTAAAAATCTAATTTCTAATTCATTTAATCACTTTAATACTGCACTGGACTGGGCCTCAATAACAGAAAACCGCAGGGGGCTCGGGGATAAAATTCCCAGACACAGCTTACTGTTACCGAGGATGGCGGGTTGTTTTCAAATAAACAGAGGGTCTCTTATGAAAAAGCGCCTGGCCGAAGGGGTATCGAGCGTTTTCAGCCGTTCGATCAGATCTCGATGGTGAGGATTAGATCCACAGCCACACGAACCGGTACGCGCTGATAGCCGCAGGATCGGAATCCAACGACTCAGATTTTTATGAAGCTTGATCCTCTCCGAACCGTCCGATCAAAGGCGAACGATCCAGAACGGATCAGGCCGAACCGGTGTCCTTGTTCTAATCTGAGCCATCGCTGGTGAATCTAACGGCCCGGAACTAATCCCCTACCCCCCCCCCCCCCCCGCCGAAGCACGGCGGCACCGCCCTCGGTTCACGGCGGAACTTCGCCGGTGAAGCCCAAATCCCGTGCATGAGCGCCCAAGCCTCCAATTCGCCCGCTCCTACGTGATACGGGACCAAAACGAACTTGATGAAGTAATCGTACCCGAGATATTTGTCGCGCAAGGTGTTGGCCGCGAAGGAATGGCGGAGCCACGGCGGAGCCCAGCGACGGCGAGAAATTCCGGTGTCTTCAACGCTCCTTGGTCATGGCCACCCCATCGTGTATGCTCCACGTGCAACCCCGAAGCCCCAGGCCCACACGCCGAGGGTGATTCGCCACCGTGGGCGGAGATCTCCGGCGGCGGACGGAGACGCGGGGAGAGAGCTCGGTCCCGGGGAGAGAGATGTAAAGGAGGGGGGGTCGCGGCTACGTACTTATACTCAGGGAGCGCTTCGCGGTTGTTGCACGGGTACCGAGATCACCGGCGAGCTTCGCGGAGTCCGCGCGGTCCGTTGAGCTCCACGCGCGCGCGGCCGTTTCGGTAAGGAAGGAGATGACACGCGGGACCCACATGTAAGCCTCACGGGGAGAAGAGAGAGCGAAGCACCAAGGTTTAGCGTGCGGACGACGGGAACGGCTGACCGCGTGGGCCCGGGATCGGTTTATGACGAGTGGGCCCCACCTGTAAGTGTCTCAACCAGAGAAGAGCAGAGTGGGCTGGCGCAGAGGAATCACTAGATGGGCCAGAATTTGGTTCTGCGGCCCAGGTAAGCTTTTGTTCTCTTTTTCTTTTTATTTTCTTTCTATTTCAAATTCAAATTTTCAAATCAATTCCAGGTCTAAGTTTCCAAACTTTGTGGCAAGTTTATTCTCAGTTTATATATTCAATTTTGAACTTACCAATATAGGATCTATTCATTTATGAATTTATAATATTTCTTTCTCTTTTCGAATTTCTAGAATTTCATTTAGATGTCAAATTCCACTTTGGACTTTAATATATTTCTTTTTACATTATTTTTGTATTGTCATAAAATGCACACAAAATAAAAATCTCAGCATGATGCAATGAGTTAGTGGCATATATTTTATAATTATCTGTTTTAAAATATGGTGTTCACATATGATGATGCATAAAGATCAAACTCACATAAAGAGAGAAATTGTTTTCTCTATTGGTATTTTATCTAGCAATTACAAAGTGGGTGTTACAAATCCTACCCCCCTTAAAAATAATCTCGTCCTCAAGATTTGTAAGAAAAGGGAATACAAAAAGGATTGGTTTGCAATTTAGTTTTTTTATTTCTAAATCAAGGGTCTCTCTTTTTATTATTAGTAAGTGATAGGAGAGCATGGGTATTATATGTATGTCCACTTTATTATGTAGGATAGAAGATGTCTTTAGGGTATACATAGGTTTGGGTAAGAAAGAGTAGGATAAGAAAAACTCCATCCAAGATTGTGGATCTTGACTCATCTTGGTGACCTCACTTGATCCTTGAAGACTTGAGTTGGTGTTCATCCTTCCTTGATGAAGTTGATCATCTTCTTTGGTCTTATCTCATTGATTAGGAGTTAGTGTATATTATTGGCTGGGGAATATGGTTAATATAGGTATGGATGAGATAGACTACATGATGTAGGTCAAAATCTGGTTTGATGTCAGGTGGTGGTTGATAGATTATGCAATCTATTAAGACTCTATTGATTGGGTAAGTTATGTAACTTGTTATATAGGTCGAGTTGTTGTGTATGGCCAAGTTGATATAAGTCTCCAAATTAGGCTTAAGTGATTTAGGAGTATGGCCTTATCTTGTGTACCAGCATTAAGTAACTTACTCTAGATTAGATCATAATAGATTAGATAAAATCTAGATTAGGTTGGGTATGACTAGATTAGATCGGTTAAGATCTAAGTAAATTTTGGATTATCTCATGGTTGTTATTCTAGAGTGGGGTCAATATGCTAATTAGGGCAAGATGAATCCATCAGGATAAGGTAGAGTCTTTTAAGGTCAGTTAGTTCTATCAAGATGGGATAAGCAAAGTGGTTAGGATAAGATGAATCCTTCAAGATAAGATAAATCTATTAAGATAAGAGAAAACCTCTTAAGATAAGATGGATCTATATACATTAGGATAAGTTAAGACCTTTTGAGATAAGATAGATCTATGAGTGTAGGATAGAATCTCTTAAGGTGAGATGAAATTAAAGGGAGAATTTTTAAGATAAGATGGGTATTGTTAGGCTAGTTACTTTATTGAAGGATAATTTAGTTTGTCTATTTTTTTTTATAAATATATTTTTATACCTATATATGCAGATGCAATTGTGGACATTATTCCACAACCCATCACACTCAATCAAAGATCCAAATCAGACAAGTATCATAAGAACAAACATTCAAGCACATAGATATCTATAAAAATAGTTTTGTTTTTGTTCCTAAGAGTAGGTCTCCTATTCCTAAAGGTCACTTTAGGCACAGGATTTCAAAGTGTGAAATCCACATTAGTCTTTAGAAGTGAATAGGTAAGAGTAATCTGAGTAAAGCGGAATTAGATGAGAAGAGATTAAGATAAGTTTAGAAAAGAATCAGAGTAACAAAGGTAAGTAGACAATGGTTGTCCAGTTCTATCTAGGTTTCGTCCTACAGTCAACATTCCTCTGATACCACTTCTGTAACACCCGGATTTTAGGGGTCCAAAACCCGGGGTTAACATAAACACCAGGTATGCTGGGACCAAGTCTCATACATATGATGTATAGTGGCACAGGATCGAATGTCACATCTTTATATATTTAACAGGAGTTCTATACAAAATAAATAATTACATTATAAGGGACAACGGTCCAGCAACCCAAAGTTGACTAGGAGACGACGGCCTAGACCTCTCACGAACTCATCACAACATCCTCCATGAGCATCATCCTGCAGTACCTGGTCTTGACCTGTGGTGTGTGAGACAACAAGAGTGAGCTCACATACGTTCATCGCTCAACAAGTTGTGGGGAATAATGTGCATGAACTCGCCAAAGGTGGGAGCTCACGTGAAGTGTAAGGCTTACCAAAGAAGATGGTTAGAGCTGAGCATTGCTTTTAAAGTTGGTCAAAATTTTATTAGCAGTTACTAAGTATAAGTAAATACCAGCCCAATTAAATAGTAGAACAAAAGTAACAACTTCACCTGCGATGCAATGCATATGACAAATTGAGTTTATGTTCCATAGTTTAATCATGTGAGGGTCCGAGCTGCTCATGACCGTGAGCACGGCTAGTATACCAGTTTGACACTCTGCAGAGGTTGCGCATCTTTACCCACAAGTCGTGTATCCCATGTCGCCAGGGTTTGCAAGGCCCTTAGACACTTCCGAGGTGAATGGCTAGGGATCCACTACGAGGCCTTTACAAAGTTCCACTAGCTTCCGAAAACCCGCTACAGTTTATAGGAAGTTCCAATGCAGGAATCCCTTGCAGGACCGCCATCGCAGCAAAATCCTCCCGAGGGCCTCCCTACACTGACCACTCCCCTACTGCCCTTGCCCCTTTCGGGTAAGGTAGTCTTCCACTAGCTTTCCTAATTAATCAGCCAAGGGCGTCCCATTCCACCCTTGTGGTAGCACTGTTTTCCCGGGTGGTTCTCCATGTTCCAATTAACATAATGATCTTAACATGAACAATAATAATAAACAGATAATAAAAGTGTGATCATGAATAATATATCTTCATACCCAAAACCACATAAAGCACTAGCAAGTACTACCCAAAAAGGTTCAGTGGTAAACAAGGTATAAAGATAATCAAACTAGGGTAACCTATTGGGTCCCATCAAAATTAACCTATGCAGATCATTATGATTAATTAGAACATGAGTGGGTAAAAAGAAGTGATCAAGGGCACAACTTGCCTGGGCCTTGAGAATCCAGGTACCAGGATGATCTTCAGGTGACTCGTGACCTCGCACTAGTCGTAGCAATACAAACAAACAGTGTATAGGCAAAATTAACATTACACCAAACATAAGAACAAATACACATTAATAATATACATATTAAAATAAGATCACAGGAAAAAGAATTATTAACTTTTGAGTTATAGAATTCAAGTTATGAATTTCCTAAGATTTAAGGTGATTATAATAGGATTAGATGATAAATTAATTTCCTAACAGAGTTCATATCAAAACAGTGATTCTAAATGATAGAGAATATTATTACAAAATTTTAGGAATTGGAATGGTCCAATTTGGAGCTAAAATGAATTTTCTATGAATTATCTAAGTTCTAGCAATTATTTTTGTATTAAAAATCTAATTTCTAATTCATTTAATCACTTTAATACTGCACTGGACTGGGCCTCAATAACAGAAAACCGCAGGGGGCTCGGGGATAAAATTCCCAGACACAGCTTACTGTTACCGAGGATGGCGGGTTGTTTTCAAATAAACAGAGGGTCTCTTATGAAAAAGCGCCTGGCCGAAGGGGTATCGAGCGTTTTCAGCCGTTCGATCAGATCTCGATGGTGAGGATTAGATCCACAGCCACACGAACCGGTACGCGCTGATAGCCGCAGGATCGGAATCCAACGACTCAGATTTTTATGAAGCTTGATCCTCTTCGAACCGTCCGATCAAAGGCGAACGATCCAGAACGGATCAGGCCGAACCGGTGTCCTTGTTCTAATCTGAGCCATCGCTGGTGAATCTAACGGCCCGGAACTAATCCCCTACCCCCCCCCCCGCCGAAGCACGGCGGCGCCGCCCTCGGTTCACGGCGGAACTTCGCCGGTGAAGCCCAAATCCCGTGCATGAGCGCCCAAGCCTCCAATTCGCCCGCTCCTACGTGATACGGGACCAAAACGAACTTGATGAAGTAATCGTACCCGAGATATTTGTCGCGCAAGGTGTTGGCCGCGTAGGAATGGCGGAGCCACGGCGGAGCCCAGCGACGGCGAGAAATTCCGGTGTCTTCAACGCTCCTTGGTCATGGCCACCCCATCGTGTATGCTCCACGTGCAACCCCGAAGCCCCAGGCCCACACGCCGAGGGTGATTCGCCACCGTGGGCGGAGATCTCCGGCGGCGGACGGAGACGCGGGGAGAGAGCTCGGTCCCGGGGAGAGAGATGTAAAGGAGGGGGGGTCGCGGCTACGTACTTATACTCAGGGAGCGCTTCGCGGTTGTTGCACGGGTACCGAGATCACCGGCGAGCTTCGCGGAGTCCGCGCGGTCCGTTGAGCTCCACGCGCGCGCGGCCGTTTCAGTAAGGAAGGAGATGACACGCGGGACCCACATGTAAGCCTCACGGGGAGAAGAGAGAGCGAAGCACCAAGGTTTAGCGTGCGGACGACGGGAACGGCTGACCGCGTGGGCCCGGGATCGGTTTATGACGAGTGGGCCCCACCTGTAAGTGTCTCAACCAGAGAAGAGCAGAGTGGGCTGGCGCAGAGGAATCACTAGATGGGCCAGAATTTGGTTCTGCGGCCCAGGTAAGCTTTTGTTCTCTTTTTCTTTTTATTTTCTTTCTATTTCAAATTCAAATTTTCAAATCAATTCCAGGTCTAAGTTTCCAAACTTTATGGCAAGTTTATTCTCAGTTTATATATTCAATTTTGAACTTACCAATATAGGATCTATTCATTTATGAATTTATAATATTTCTTTCTCTTTTCGAATTTCTAGAATTTCATTTAGATGTCAAATTCCACTTTGGACTTTAATATATTTCTTTTTACATTATTTTTGTATTGTCATAAAATGCACACAAAATAAAAATCTCAGCATGATGCAATGAGTTAGTGGCATATATTTTATAATTATCTGTTTTAAAATATGGTGTTCACATATGATGATGCATAAAGATCAAACTCACATAAAGAGAGAAATTGTTTTCTCTATTGGTATTTTATCTAGCAATTACAAAGTGGGTGTTACATCTGCCAAGGGATCGCGACTTCCCATACACTTCTACCGAGGAGGCGAGGCAGGGTAACACTACGAGGCCTTTACAAAGTTCCACTAGCTTCAGAAAACCCGCTACAGTTTATAGGAAGTTCCAATGCAGGGTTCTTGACTGACTGCCATCGCAGCAAAATCAACCAAGGACCTCCCTACACTGACCACTCCCCTACTGCCCTTGCCCCTTTCGGGTAAGGTAGACCTCCACTAGCTTTCCTAGTTAATCAGCCAAGGGCGTCCCATTAAACCCTTGTGGTGGCACGTGTTACTCAAGTTAAGCTCTATGTTCCAATTAACATTAATGATCTCAACATGAACATAAATAGAATAACAAAAAGAATTGGAACATAGAGGTAATAAATGATTATCCCAAAACCAGGTAAAGCAATAGCAAACTACGCAAGTGATTTAGGGGTAAACAAGGTAATGAGATAAACAATCTAGGGTGACCTATCGGGTCCCATCAAAATTAACCTATGCATGGATAAGTGACATTAAAGAACATTTTTTGGTAAAAAGTGGTCAAGGGCACAACTTGCCTTCAATGAGCTCCTGCTCAGCTACTTCAACCTGCTGCTCACCAGGATCCTCAGTCACGGGTTCTTCTACTCGCCACAATACAAACAAGCACAGTGCATAAAGAGAAATTAACATTACACCAAACATATAAATAAAATACACAGTAATAATCTACACATTAAAATAAAATTTTAGGAACAGGAATCATAATTTTTGGAGTTATAGAATTTAAGTTATGGATTTTCAAAGGTTTTATGTGTTTAAAATAGGATTAAGTGTGGAATTAAATTTCTTACTGTTTTCATGACCAAATAGAGGCACTAAATGATAGATAATACAATTACAAAATTTCAGGAACTGGAATGGAGTGATTTGGAGTTAGTATGAATTTTCTATGAATTTATAACGTTCTAGTAATTATTTTTATATTAAAAACCTATTTTCCAATTTATTTATTCAGTTTATCATGGCACTGGACTGGGCCTCAATTTCAGTTAAGCACAGGGGGCTCGGGGATAAAATTCCTAAGACCCAGGGAACAGCGCATAGGACGGCGGGTTTATTTCTATTTTCTGCAGGGGCTCTTTAACAAAATCGCCACGGCGAAAGGGTATCGCGCGCACAGAACCGTAGGATCGGAGTTCTGTGGCTGAGATTAGATCAACCACTAACTATCCCGGTATTCGATGATGGCCATTGGATTGGTGATCGACGAACCGCAGCGACCCTCACCAATCCACTACCGGAGCCTTCGATTTCCAGATCAGTGGTCACGATTTAAAGCACAAAGGGGTAAGCGTAGGATCTAATCGTAGCCGTTCAGGGGGAAATCAACGGTCTAGCGGCGACGTCACCACACTGACCTGATTTCCCCACGGTGGTCGCCAGAATCCAGCCAGCGCGCGGCGGCGCCATTGCCGCACAACCAAACCTCGATAATACGCGTCCAAACTCCAATCGGGTGGGATCTACACGACAATGAAGTGATTGCAAGAGATTGGGTAAGGTTCGTACCAGCACGAAGGCAGCGGGCAGCCCTGTCCATGGCGCGCGGCGGAAGCCGAGGTACGGTGAGGCAATCCGGCGATGCCAGCGACGAATTCCGAGAGGTATTGCCCCGAACACCTCCCCGGGGACCGGATCGACGTTTTTGCGAGGATTACTCGCGGCGGCACAAGGCACACGACTCCTCACGGTTTCACTGCGCGGTAATGGCGAGGGTTGCAAGGGAAGCGCGTACGGCGACTTGAGTGCGAAGGAGAGGTCACCGCGTCGCTTAAGTACTCCGGGCTCGGTCACGAGGTCATGCGGACTCCTCGGCTGTACGTTGGGCGACGACGGATTTGCCACGCATGGCGCCGGGGAAGTCGCACGCATGGTTGAGACGGCGGCTGGGCGAGATTTCATTGCGTTGGGTACTTGGCTGACCAGGCGGCCCTGCGTGGCGGTGACAGAAATCGACCGCGGCGCCCAGGGGAAAGGAGCTAGCCATCCGGCCCCATCTGTCAGTGCGCGAGTGCGACGTGGTGAGGCTGCGCGCGGGACCCAGGGGTCAGTCGGCCATCCGCGAATCCGGTGGAGCGGGCTCGTGCGCGGGTTGCACTCCAGGTGGGCCGAATTGGAGCAGAGCCGGCCCAGGCGTAGGGTTTTCTTCTCTCTTTTTTTTCTTTTTCTTTTGATTTTCTCTTCCCTTCTTATTCTAATTAAGATTCAAATTTGAATTTATTTTTTGTAAAGTTCGAACTTAGTTCAACTGTACCATTTTAAAATACTAATATGAACCTGATTTAATTAATTCCTGTATTTATTGTATTCTATTTAGTACTTTCTCCTTCTTTTCTTTATTCAAGAATTTCTTTTAGATTCTAAATTCCCCTTTTTGGGCTTTAATATTTTTATTGTCACATTATTTTTTTTATGGACACAAAATGCACACAAAAATAAGAACCAGCATGATACATAATTTAGTGGCTTTTATGTTATTAATTATTTGTTTTACCTAGGGTGTATACATGTGATGGTGCACAAAGGTTAAACTCACATAAGGAGAAATTATTTCTCTATTGATATTATTTCTAACAAATTACAAAGTGGGTGTTACAATATCCTTGAGAGTCTCTTTTTCTTTGTCGGGTAAGACTTGCGAAAGTACACTCCATACTCAGGGTTTTCGAATGCATGTTGTTGTAGGTGAGGAAACGACTGAGTTTTGTTGTTTCTGTTCAAAGGTGGTACCCAAGGAAGAGTCCCAGCAGTGAAGATCGTCGTGGGAGGATGTTGGCCTCCCACCTTAAAACAACAAACTTTTGTGCGGGAGGGTGTTTTGCCTCCCTAGTCTATAATAATACTTTGTGCACTCTAAATACCCTAGTATTGTAATAAGTACACTCTCTCTGTATTTCGTTAATGTAAATTAAGTTATTGTAAATTGCTTCCGCTTATTCTTTCCTCCGATGTGATGTAATATCTGCGTGACGGGTGAAGCGCTCTTGGGCGGAATGATGAGGATACAGTTACCGAACTTGTCGAGTGATTATGTGCATCCACAGGGTTGTCCGAGGTTCTTAAGACAAGGACAACTGTAGGTGGGCCTAATACCTTGGGAGGTTCCGTCACAACCATGGATATCAGGACAATAAATTGTGTGTCCCAGACTCCCAGTACTTGTATTTTGACTTTAATTTTTTTGTGTTGCTGCCTCCGTACCAAATTATTTTATATGTTAAGTTGAAATTGTTGTGTTTATTATACCTTTTATTTTAAACCCCTATTCTGTATTTTATTACCAAATTTTTTCAGTTTTTAACCACACTCTTAATTACTATGATACCACAAACGTTCATTTAAGGATGCACCAAGTCACACAAGGTTTGTGGTGGAACTTTAGGTGAGAAATAATGGGGGTGGTAAATGATGCTAATGTGAAGAAAATATTAATACATAACTCTAACAATCATTGTTTATTTCAAATATACTTAAAATGCATAAATTTTCTTCAGCGAAGAATTAATTTTATAGTAGTTTTTTAATTGTGTCAAAATGTATGAAAGTGCACCTTTGGCCCTAAATGAGTTTCCATGGATTGAATGACAACACAATTATGGTCTAACAAAATTGATGAGATCATGTGCGAGTATTTAGTCTTAGGTTGTTTATGTTGTCGACCTCAAATGAGATGAATGACATGAGATGAGGATGGAATCCATGATTGATTTTATGAAATGAAGAGCTGACATGCATATTATGAAAATGATAAAAGATGCATGGCATGATGAATATCAATTGGTCTCACATATGAAGTTTGTTTATATTATTGATCACATTCAAATTGGGATTTCATTATTGAACTAGAGGCAACCATAATTGATAAAGATAGAATGAGACTTGAGTGATTGTATATGGGTTGGTTCAAATTGAGGGCTTGAAAGGTCAATTCAAGAACTTCATATGATTTCCATATTAATCAACAATAATGGTGAATCAAAGGGAACCATAAATTATCTTAAGGTTGATAAACATGAAGATATTCAACAAATGACATGATACTAAAAATGGTTTTCAATTGAGTTCTTATTATGGATTCAAGAAAAGGTGTGACTTGATGATGGCTCAACATGGTAAAAGTAGCAACATAAGTGCTCTAAGGTGCTTAACAAATATGAAGGGGAGAGAGAGCTTGGTGGCACCATTGCTTTAGTGAAGAAGAGAATACTTGCATTAAGTCAAAGAATAACTAAGCTATGATGGGCCATGTTATGTGGAGAATCAAATCATTATTGAATCATATTGTTAGTGCATAGGGAAGGCCATATCCTTGTTTGTTACCAAGACACATTTAGAGATCCTTATATAGGAGGGTACCATGGGGCCCATCTTCTAGGACCATCGCTCTCGAGGCCCCATGCCCTAGGACCCCCCAGTGCTCACACAGGAGGACAACAACAGTGGACATGTGAAGCATCAAGGCACTTATTGGATGACAACTTTTGTAGAGCACTCAACACTAAAAATCATCCACTTTATTTAGACTAGCATTCTTTTAATTTTGTTGGAGAAAAGGGAAGAACACAATGAGTGCATGACTACACAAAGCAACAAAATCAACCTTGAATAAGTGACACTTTGCCATTATGTCAAAGGATTACTTGGCTAATCTTCTAAGGATGTATAGGAGCATTCAATCAACTACAAGTAATTTGTTTTAGCCTTGGGGTCTACATAATATATATTGTCAGGTACCCAAAAACAGGGTTCCAAAGTAGGCCCATGGCCCTTTAGTGGCCCACTTACTAACTAGGTCCTCTGTCGAGCAAGCCTGCGGCGAGGCAGAGCAGCTAACCAGGTCCTCTGCCGATAAAGCCTGTGAAGCAGAGCGGCTGACTAGGTCCTGTACTAGGCAAACCTGTGAGGCGGAGAGGCCGACCAGAATAGGAATCCAGGAAATTCCCGTTGGCCAAGAACCGATGGGAATTAACCCTATACCAACGAGAATTAGTAATTCCAGTCGGTATAGGGTTAATTTCCGTTAGTTCTTGGCCGACAGGAATACATGGATGGGGTTTAATTAGTTCCTGTGGCCGCTGTGACGGAACCTCTCAAGTCATTAGGCCCACCTACAGTTGTCCTTGTCCAATGGACCTCAGACAACACTGCAGGTGCCCCTGAATCACTTGACAAGTTCGGTATCTGCTTTCTTTACCTTTCCCAAGAGCGTTTCACCCATCACGCAGACATTACACACATCGGAGATACGAGAATGCGGAAGCAATTACAATAATTTACCTTATATTTAAAGTAAGAAAGAGTAATAATATTACAGACCAGAGCAAAATATAAGAGTGTTGAGTGTTTATTATTACATCACTTTGGGAGGCGAAACCCCTCCCGATAAACATCAACAAAAGTTTTTAACGGAGGACCCTTTCCTCCCGACGCTTCACTCCTAGTTTTCTTCTTTCGGCACCACCTTTGAACAAAAGCAGCAAAAGTTTGCCGCTTCCTCACCTAAAACAACATGGGACAAAGCCCTGAGTACGAAGTGTACTTTCGCATGTCTTACCCGTCAAAGTAAAAGACTCTCAAGGATATGCTGGCTTTAAGGGAATCAGGGTAAGGCTTATCAATAATCAATGACTCTATTTGCAGAAATGCTTACTAATAGTGGATCCTTAGAAATTTAGTTTTACTTGTCAGGTTAAGTAAAGTTACCAACCTCTAGAGTTCTTTCTACCCTAGTTCAGTCACTTGACCTATACTAGCCAATTTCTTATCAACCCCTCATCTTCACTGGATTGCTACGTGTAAGTTAGTGACCAAGTCTTCATGTCCGCGAAGTTACGATGATCCGAATCGATTATACTCAGTTGAGGATCTCCAATCACACGACATATGTAGCACTTAACCCTTGCATATGTCAACTCGCCACTGGGGTTCTTAAGACCAGATCTGGTTCACGCCAACCGAGAGCACAGATACACCACCGTCCAGCCTCTTGCCCCGGAGGGTACATGCTACTCTCGCCATCTCTCCACTCCCATTGCGTGTTATCTTATTCTGGTATTAGTCTGCCCGAGGCAAAGCTTACCCATGACAAGGCATGTGACCAGTTAAAGGGTCCTCGGTCAGCAAGCCTACATCGACACGGTCCTTAATTGACTCAGACGGAGACACTACACCGAGACTCTCTTCTCGTGCAAGTCACCCACCCAGTCTCAGCTTTATCATTTCAAATCCAAAGTTTGGTACCTGGCAGAGGTACATCTTTTCCGATGTTGAACCCATCATGGCCATGATGGATCCACCATCAAGTTTTATTTTCGAAAACATCCCACCCACTTTGAAGCATCATCTTTTGTGAAAACAAAACATTTTGTTTTTCTAAAGCAAAGCTAAGCATAAGAAAAACCTTTTGCAAAACAGGGGTTTAAGATGAAGTAATCATATCCAAGGAAGGAAATGCAGGAATTGGTTTAGCACACAACTCCTATCACCTAATGCATCAAGCACGTGAGAAAAAAATTTAAAAGGAACAAGGAGTGGCAAATGCACCGGGGCTTGCCTTGTGTTACTAGTGAATCAGGCTCTGTTCCGTAGATATCAAAATAAAAACAGTTCCCTGCCTGATGTTCCTTAGGTTGTGGTGGTGAAGTCTTCGCTTCTTCAACTTGTACTTCCTCTTCGTTTTCTAAATATAGCCATACATAATAAGGAATGCCCATGTAATGCTCATGAGAGTGCAAAGATAATATAAGTTTACTATCTAAAGTCTTGAATACAACTTTCCTTCACGGATCTCCGAGAACTTAGGGTTTTCGGAGTCATAAGTGAAGTTCATAGGCAGGGGGGCTAGGGTTTTGGGTTCTAAGTATCAAACATGGTCCAAATCATACCAAACTTTACCCAAGGCTTCTAAATATTATTTAGAGTTTATCTAAAAAGTTTGGTGAATTTTGGAATTATTAATTATTCCCTAAAAATCCAGAAGCAAGGTTTTTGGCTGTTTTAAATGTCCCAAAATTCCCAATGGCACTAAAAATCATGGAGCTATTTTTATTAAATACTATAGGAAATTAGAAGCCTATCAAAATTGGTCTTGTATTTTTAACATTTTTATACAATTTTCTAGAATTTCTTTAATCCAGGAAGAAAAAGAAAAGGAAAAGCCAGGAATAGTGTTGGGCTGAATTCAGCCCAACCAGCCCACAGCAGGGGAGAACTCCACACGCGCCCGCGCCCGCGGGGCAGTTTTACACAGGAGCCCTTTGAGGTTTGAATCTCTACTACTTATTAAGGCGGTAAGGGGTAGGCTGCCATTCCGTGTTCTGCCATTCCCATTCTGCCCTCCCCGCATCATTCCGTGTTCTGTCTTTCTCATTCCCCCTCCCCGCAAAGCCCATTCCCATTCCCATTCCCGGCTGTCATTCCGTGTTCTGTCATTCTCATTCCGCCCTCTCTGCACTGTCTTTCTCATTCCCCTCTTTCTCATTCCCTTCCGTGTTCTATCATTCTCATTCCGCCCTCTCCGCACTGTCTTTCTCATTCCCCTGTTTCTCATTCCCCCTCCCACAAAGCTCATTCCCATTGCCACGTGCATCCCACGCCTAGCTAAAATTAAATTAAAAAAACACAAATGTGGCCCCAATGGGATTCGAGCCTGCGACCCCTCAAGCAAATGTGCTCGTAGCTACCACTACACCACATGTGTGTTTATGTCAATATTTGTTACAGTAAAAATATCTACTACATCTCTCCCAAATCCCACCTGCTACCCTTGCATAATGTGTAGTAGTAGATAATTATCAACGAGATTACTGAATTATATTTTTGGACCGAGGCAGTAGTATTTAAAGAAGAGCCTTGCATGCAATTTCTTTTGTTTTTATAATATTTTCAACTTAAATTCCTTTTTTATATGTGTGACATTTATTCTCTGTAATATTTTTTCCATGGATCTGAAACACATTGTTGGCAGCGGTTTGTGTATAAATGGTTAAACACAAATGGATTATGAAACATTTTCTTATAACAATATAAGACACATTTTGTATATAAATTATCATGTTATTATATGTTCCCATTGCAACGCACGGGCACTCACCTAGTATCTATAGAAGAACCCTGCGCCCTATTTAACTGAGTCACTCACACATTACAAAAACCCCCTGCTAGTTCTATTTCTTCGCAGGCCGAGGTCCACGACGGTGAACGGCGCTGGGCTGCGCTCCGGCGAACTTACGCCGGCCGATTTACTTGATGATCGGCGCCCTACTTCGGTTGAAACCAAATTCAGGGCCTAACGATCGTTCCCCCCCTCCCCAACTAATTTCACAAACGGTGATCTAACCGGCTCTGTCCACGGTGACAGCGGGCATCGTGGACATTCACATGCGTTCTCGGCGATCCTAGGATCTCTAGCCCAATTGGGTTGGTCGGGGAGTATCAGGGGCACACAAGAACGCTAAAACGGGAGGGCAATGGGTATGAGCAGACCTAAGACGCGCTAGCCACGGCGAGGTCAAACTGCTCGGCATTCTTGAGGGATTTGGGGAAATCTCAAATTGGGGAGTTCTAGTGAACAATCGGAGGCACGACTTGGTGGCTTGGTGCGTGATTACCCTACAGACCCGATGTTGTGCTCAATTTATAGAGTCCGTGAGCGGTGACCGGTGAATCGGACGAGGACGCACGGCGGTCGGAGAAACAGGAAGTTACTGGCGCTCGTGATTGGTGTCCTATTACCATGGCAAGCTCCCCGGCGAAGAACGGACGGCTAATGCGAGTCACGGCGATGCGGTGGATGTGCCAAGGCATGTGGCGCAGGGCCGTGAAGCGGCTGTCTCTGGCGATCCCATCTGAATCCGCCGTGGCTAGCTCGGGTACAGTGGTCGGAGTAATTTAGTGGCTGGAGCATATCCATGGTGTGATATTTACTGATCCCCGGCGCTATCCCACTGATCCGAGCGCGAATCACGGCGGCGAAAGCATGAATCCGCGCGCGGCTCATCGACGGCGAGGGACTGAGCTGGCAATCTGATCAACGCACTGCACCATCGCGAACCCTATTTAGTTGGCCTGACATAGCTCTTTTGAGGGCAATTTGTGCCAAATATTATTTAGTGACCAGACCAACACTCTACATCAAACTTGTAGTTCAACAAACCAGCTTCAAGTTTGCCATAGAGGTTTTGGTTAAACAACCACTGAATCGAGCGCTACATGGTTCCAAAGTTGATCCTACACACTGTTAACCAGAGTTTTAGACTTGAGGATGACTGACAGCCCAACTTTGGGCTTGCTTTTCTCCAAATTTTACACAGCATCAGTGCTTGGTTACTTAATAAGAATTGTTCTCCTTTCATAGCTCTATAGGTTTGATGTGGTGACCTAGGGAAAAATATTCATAATTTGGAAGATATGGTTTTTGCACTTTAGTCCAAAAGTGCACTAATTTTGCACTTAGCCCCCTAGGGTTTAAGTCTAGGGTTTTCCAGGGTTCCATTTAGGGTTTTTGGTGCTCTTAGGGTTTGGATATCCCATGAATTCATTAATGGTGGTATTTTATGATCATTATTATCAAGTTTTGAAGTTTTCTCTTGTTTAGGCTTTGGTTACCCCTTTAAGCCCAATCTAGGGCTAAACACTGTACCCTAGGGTTTCACTTATGAAATGTCACATCAATACAACTTGTTTGAACTTTTTCCTAGTGAATGCACTCTAGGTGTTACAAACACATGATATGCCAATGCTTATGATGTTATGCTCCAATTTTAGTAACAGTAACACCAGGGGTGTTACATCCTTCCCCCCATAAAAGAATCTCGTCCCGAGATTAAAGTCCTAGGGCAAGTAATGGAAAAGGAAACACGACACATCTTTATTTCCTTATTTTTGGTACAAGGCAGGGGTGATCTGGGGCTCATTCCTTTACTACAATAATTGTGTCTACTTTACAAATTACATGAGGCTAAAAAGTCTGGGAAATTCTTTTCTAAAAAGTCTTGAGTTTCCCAAGTAGCCTCATCTTTTGAATGTTGGTTCCACTGTATCTTGTAAAACTTGAGAGTTTTCCTCCACGTAATTCTGTCCTTTTGATCCAAGACTTGAATAGGATGCTCTGAATATGTCAAGTACGGTTCTAAGGCAACATCTGTTATTTCAATAGTTCGATCTGGAACCCAAAGACACTTCTTCAATTGAGATACGTGGAACACATTATGTACGGTAGACAATGTTTCGGGTAACTGGAGTCGGTATGCCACTGGTCCACATTGTTCAAGAATAGGAAAAGGACCAATATACCGGGGTGCAAGCTTCCCTTTTACCCCGATGTTGGGGCGAAGGCGGAGACGCCACCCTTCGCTCGAAGTCTTCGCTGACCTCGCTGCGCCGACGAAGGCAAGACGACGGGCAGACCTACCCTTCGCCCCACACGTCGCCGGACGGCGGCTTGTGACGAGGTTGTCTCATCCTGCGATCTCGCTCAACATGGAGGCCCATGTATGATCCAGCCCATTGTAACAGGCCCTGCGTGGCCGCTGCGCATTACGGGCCTAACTTGTAAAGGTCTCCCTGTAATTACGATCTGTAACCCTGCTTTATGGGAATATTCCGGGGATAACCTAGGTGCCTGGGGGCACATGCGTCCTTAACACTGGACGCTGGGCACTCAGATACCTATAAATACCCCCGCACAGTGCCCTTGAGAGGCTAGGTTAATAGAGCTATTGCCATCTCGTGTTGTAGCCCCGTTGTCACCACTTTTACTCCCCTGTTGGATCCACTCGCTTAGGAGAGCAAGTGCCAACATTTGGCGCCCACCGTTCGTGCCACGAAAACTCCACCCGCGATGGCACCCAAGAGAACCTCGTCGAAGGCTGACGAAGCCGCGAAGGCGGCACTGCTGGCCGAGAAAAAGGGCAAGGCCCTCCTCGACAACACTCTCCAAGAGCCCTGTGAAGACGACGCAAACAACAAGAAGCAGCGCAATGAACAACCCACCAGCGAAGGCAGCCTCCACACATGCAGCTCCGGAGGACCACAGCAGCCTCCCCCAGGCTTCGCCCCACCAAAGGCGCGGACGCCACCGAGGACGGCGAAATCGTCGGCGTCTCGGCCAAAGAGCAGCTGCAGCTGCGCGCCCTGCGCATCAAGAACCGCAACCTCCAAAAGCAGAAAGAGATCCTCGAGGCCAAGCGCCAACGTGTGTCTGCACAAGCCAAGGTGCGACAGATGATACGCGACGAGGAGCAGAAGGCACAGGAGCTCGAGCAAGAGATCGCGCTCATGCAGAGCGAAGGCCAACTCGACCCGCATCACGGCCCACTCCACCAACAGCGCGCACAAATTGAAGACCTGTTCATTCCTCAGCACAGACACACCATCCCTCGCGCCACAGCTTTCCAAGGCGTCAACTACCTTGACGAGCAAAGCCCCCTGGCACCGCACCTGCAAGTGACACCGTGGCCCGCCAACTTCAGGGCAGGGACCTACCCCAAATATAACGGCAGCACCGACCCAGCGCAGTACATCATGAGCTATCAAGTCGCCGTTGCATCATCCAGAGGGGACGACGCCACGATGGCTAAGTCATTCATCATTGCCCTCGAAGGCCCAGCCCTTACTTGGTACACCAAGTTGCCCCCACTATCCATCGACTCCTGGAGAAGTCTCCGGGACAAATTCTTACTCAACTTCCAAGGGTACCGCCCAGACACCGACGCCTTGGCTGAACTCTCACTCTGCAAGCAGCTGGAACGAGAGACTTTGTGGGAATATTACCGCAAATTCCTGACCCTCAAGTCACAACTGCCTTCGGTCGATGACCAGATCGCCATCCACTACGCCATCAGTGGCCTTCGGGCCGGCGTCCTCTACAGCCACTGCATCAGGGACCCGCCCAAGAACCTCCAGGAGCTGTATCAGCTGTTCGAGAAATATGCTAGATCCGAAGAGCTCCACCAGCGCAAAGTCGAGTCTCAGAGGAAGCCCAAAGACACCCCGCAGTCCAGCCGCACTTGGATGAGGCCCTCGCAGACAGACTCCGGCCGGGACGGCCGTAATTGAGAGCACCTAGAGGGGGGTGAATAGGTGATCCTGTAAAACTTCAAAAACTTATAGCCACAAAAACTTGGTTAATTGTTAGCACAATAATTGGCAAGTGGCTAAGGAGAAATCCTCAACAAAACACAATAACCAACAAGGATCAATCACAGAGATGGCACGGTGGTTATCCCATGGTTCGGCCAAGACCAACGCTTGCCTACTCCACGTTGTGGCGTCCCAATGGACGAGGGTTGCAATCAACCCCTCTCAAGCGGTCCAAAGACCCACTTGAATACCACGGTGTTTTGCTTGCTTTATCTCAATCCCGTTTGCGAGGAATCTCCACAACTTGGAGCCTCTCGCCCTTACACTTGAAATTCACAAAGAACACGGAGCAAGGGAGGGATTAGCAACACACACAAGACACAAGAATCAGAGTGTCAATACGCACACAAATCACAACAAGAGCTCGCAACACAACTCAATGAGTTCACAACTCCACAAGAGCTCTATATGCTATCACAATGAAACGAATGCGCGAAATCGATGTCTTGGTGCTTAGAAATGTTGTTAAGATGCTTGGTGTACTCCTCCATGCGCCTAGGGGTCCCTTTTATAGCCCCAAGGCAGCTAGGAGCCGTTGAGAGCAATCTTGGAAGGCTGATCTTGCCTTCTGTCGACTGGCGCACCGGACAGTCTGGTGCACACCGGACATGTCCGGTGCCTGATTTCTTTCCATAAACAGCGCAGTCGACCGTTGGCAACCTGAGAACCGTTGGCGCACCCGACATGTCCGGTGCACACCGGACAGTCTGGTGCCATCTTCTAGCCGTTGGCTCGGCCACGTGTCCCGCGCAGATTGCGCGGCCGACTGTTGGCCCGGCCGACCGTTGGCTCACCGGACAGTCCGGTGCACACCGGACAGTCCGGTGAATTATAGCCGTACGTCGCCGATGAATTCCCGAGAGCGACGAGTTCGCCTGTGAACGGCCCACCGGACAGTCCGGTGCACACCGGACAGTCCAGTGAATTATAGCCGTACACCGCCGTCGAAGTCCCGAGAGCAGCCACTTTGCTCAAGCCAGCCTGGCGCACCGGACACTGTCCGGTGCGCACCGGACACTGTCCGGTGCACACCGGACAGTCCGGTGCTCCCAGACTGAGCAGATTCTTGGCTGCTCGAGCCAAGACCTTTCCAATCGGATTTTTCCTGTTTCCAGCACTTAGACACAATACATTTGTCACTAAAACAATGTACTAAGTCTGAGAAACATACCTTTAACCTTGATTTGCACTTTGTCCACCATTTTACACTCAGGCATTTGTGTTGGACACTAAATCACCAAAATACTTAGAAATGGCCCAAGGGCACATTTCCCTTTCAATCTCCCCCTTTTTGGTGATTTATGCCAACACAACATAAAGCAAGTAGAACAAGTACAAAATCAATTCAACTAAGAGCTCAAATTGTTTTGATTCAAATTTGACATATATGGATCACTCTTTGCCACCACTTGGTTTGTTTTTGCAAATCAAACTCAAATTTCTATCTCTAAGTCAAACACACATGTTAAGACATAAAGAGAGTCATTCCAAGAGAAATTGATTCAAGATTTCAAAAAACTCCCCCTTTTTCCCATAATCAACACTTCTCCTCACAAGAAGCCAACTTTTGACAAGAGAGACAACAAAAGAGTTTTGACAAACCAAAAGCTCTATTCTACTATTTTCAAAATCTCTCAAGTGGTAGCTGATCCATTTATCGCTTTGGCCTTTATTTTCTCCCCCTTTGGCATCAAGCACCAAAACGGGATCAATCTTGGCCCTTTAACCCCATTGCCTCACCAAAATCTTCAAATAAGAGTACAAAGGCAATAAGAGTATAAAGATGAACTTGGAAAAGTGACTCTTTTCATCGGAGTGCAGTGGAAGTCTTGCATGGTCCAAGTCCACCTTTTCTCTTTCAATTCTCCTTGGAGACTAAAACAACCAAACTCAAGTACATGGTTAGTCTCAAAGGGTCAAGTTGTAGCACAGCTCCCCCTAAATATGTGCATCACTTGCAAAAAGGACTTGTGAGGTCCAGGGAGTGTTTGTACAACTTGAGCACCACAATAAGCAACAATATGCAGAATGAACATGATCAAAGGCATAAACACATGTATGCTACAATTCAATCCAAGTTCCGCGAATCTAGGACATTTAGCTCACTATGCAGCCTGCAAAAGGTCTTTTCATCTAAAGGCTTAGTGAAGATATCGGCTAGCTGGTTCTCGGTGCTAACATGAAACACTTCGATATCTCCCTTTTGCTGGTGGTCTCTCAAAAAGTGATGCCGGATGTCAATGTGCTTTGTGCGGCTGTGCTCAACAGGATTTTCCGCTATTCGGATAGCACTCTCATTATCACATAGGAGTGGGACTTTGCTCAGATTGTAGCCAAAGTCCCGGAGGGTTTGCCTCATCCAAAGTAGTTGCGCGCAACACTGTCCTGCGGCAACATACTCGGCTTCAGCGGTGGATAGGGCAACGGAGGTTTGTTTCTTAGAATTCCATGACACCAGGGACCTTCCTAAGAATTGGCACGTCCCCAATGTACTCTTCCTATCGACCTTACATCCAGCATAGTCGGAATCTGAGTACCCAATCAAGTCAAAGTTAGACCCCTTTGGATACCAGATCCCGAAGCAAGGCGTAGCGACTAAATATCGAAGAATTCGCTTTACAGCCACTAAGTGACACTCCTTAGGATCGGATTGAAATCTAGCACACATGCATACGCTAAGCATAATATCCGGTCTACTAGCACATAAATAAAGCAAAGAACCTATCATGGACCGGTAAGCTTTTTGATCAACGAACTTACCTCCTTTGTTGAGGTCGGTGTGTCCGTCGGTTCCCATCGGCGTCTTTGTGGGCTTGGCGTCCTTCATCCCAAACCTCTTTAGCAAATCTTGCGTGTACTTTGTTTGGGAGATGAAAGTGTCGTCCTTGAGTTGCTTCACTTGGAACCCAAGGAAGTAGTTCAACTCGCCCATCATCGACATCTCGAATTTCTGCGTCATCACCCTGCTAAACTCTTCACAAGACTTTTGGTTAGTAGAACCAAATATTATGTCATCGACATAAATTTGGCACACAAAAAGGTCACCATCGCAAGTCTTAGTAAAAAGAGTTGGATCGGCTTTCCCGACCTTGAAAGCATTAGCAATTAAAAAGTCTCTAAGGCATTCATACCATGCTCTTGGGGCTTGCTTAAGTCCATAGAGCGCCTTAGAGAGCTTACACACGTGGTCGGGGTACGGTTCATCCTCGAAGCCAGGGGGTTGCTCCACGTACACCTCCTCCTTGATCGGCCCGTTGAGGAAAGCGCTCTTCACATCCATTTGGTACAACCTGAAAGAATGGTGAGCGGCATATGCTAGCAAGATACGAATTGATTCTAGCCTAGCCACAGGAGCAAAAGTCTCCTCAAAGTCCAAACCTGCGACTTGGGCATAACCTTTTGCCACAAGTCGAGCCTTGTTCCTCGTCACCACCCCGTGCTCGTCCTGTTTGTTGCGGAACACCCACTTGGTTCCCACAACATTTTGCTTGGGACGAGGCACCAGTGTCCAAACTTCATTGCGCTTGAAGTTGTTGAGTTCCTCCTGCATGGCCAACACCCAGTTCGGATCTAGCAAGGCCTCTTCTACCCTGAAAAGGCTCAATAGAAGAGACAAAAGAGTAATGCTCACAAAAATTAACTAATCTTGAACGAGTAGTTACTCCCTTGCTAATATCACCCAGTATTTGGTCGACGGGATGATCCTTTTGGATCGTCGCTCGAACTTGGGTTGGAGGTGCCTGAGGTGCTTCTTCCTCTTGAACATCCTGTGCTCCCCCTTGATCATGCGCCTCCACTTGAGGTACCTGTTCGTCATCTTGGGTTGGGGAATGCACCATAGTTGAGGAAGACGGTTGATCTTGCTCCAAATGTTCCTGAGGCCGTACATCTCCAATCGCCATGGTGCGTATCGCGGCTGTTGGAACGTCTTCTTCATCTACATCATCAAGATCAACAACTTGCTCTCTTGGAGAGCCATTAGTCTCATCAAATACGACGTTGCTAGAGACTTCAACCAAACCCGATGATTTGTTGAAGACCCTATACGCCTTTGTATTTGAATCATAACCTAATAAAAACCCTTCTACAACTTTGGGAGCAAATTTGGAATTCCTACCCTTCTTCACTAGAATGTAGCATTTACTCCCAAATACACGAAAGTACGATACATTGGGTTTGTTACCAGTCAGCAGCTCATATGAAGTCTTCTTGAGGAGGCGGTGAAGGTAGACCCTGTTGATGGCGTGGCAAGCCGTGTTCACGGCTTCCGACCAAAAGCACTCGGGGGTCTTGAATTCTCCAAGCATAGTCCTCGCCATATCTATGAGCGTCCTGTTCTTCCTCTCTACTACACCATTTTGCTGAGGTGTGTAGGGAGCGGAGAACTCGTGCTTGATCCCCTCCTCCTCAAGGAACTCCTCCACTTGAAGATTCTTGAATTCGGACCCGTTGTCGCTCCTTATCTTCTTCACCTTGAGCTCAAACTCATTTTGAGCTCTCCTGAGGAAGCGCTTGAGGGTCCCTTGGGTTTCAGACTTATCCTGCAAAAAGAACACCCAAGTGAAGCGGGAAAAGTCATCAACAATAACTAGACCATACTTACTTCCTCCTATGCTCAGATAGGCGATGGGTCCGAAGAGGTCCATATGTAGCAGCTCCAGGGGTCTTGATGTTGTCATCACATTCTTGGTGTGATGAGAGCCTCCCACCTGTTTCCCTGCTTGACAAGCTGCACAAGGTCTATCTTTTTCGAAATGTACATTGGTTAGACCTATCACGTGTTCTCCCTTTAGAAGCTTGTGGAGGTTCTTCATCCCCACATGTGCTAAGCGGCGATGCCACAACCAGCCCATGCAAGTCTTAGCCATTAAGCATGCATCTAGACCGGCCTCTTCTTTTGCAAAATCAACTAAGTAAAGTTTGCCGTCTAGTACACCCTTAAAAGCTAGTGAACCATCACATCTTCTAAAGACAGACACATCTACATTTGTAAATAGACAGTTATATCCCATATTGCATAATTGACTAACAGATAGCAAATTATATCCAAGAGACTCTACTAAAAACACATTAGAGATAGAGTGCTCATTTGAGATTGCAATTTTACCTAACCCTTTTACCTTGCCTTGATTCCCATCACCGAATATTATTGAATCTTGGGAATCTTTATTCTTGACGTAGGAGGTGAACATCTTCTTCTCCCCCGTCATATGGTTTGTGCATCCGCTGTCAATAATCCAGCTTGAACCCCCGGATGCATAAACCTGCAAGGCAAATTTAGGCTTGGGTCTTAGGTACCCAACTCATGTTGGGTCCTGCAAGGTTAGCACAAATATCCTTAGGGACCCAAATGCAAGTTTTGTCTCCCTTGCATCTTGCCCCTAATTTTCTAGCAACTATCTTCCTATCCTTTCTACAAATAGCAAAAGAAGCATTTAAAGCATGATATATTGTAGAAGGTTCATTTACTTTCCTAGGAACATTAACAACATTTCTCCTAGGCATATTATGAACAACATTTCTCCTACCAACATTTCTATTATGCACATAAGAAGAACTAGAAGCAAACATGGCATGGGAATCAAAGGCATTATATGCATTACAATTCCTATAAGCATTTCTAGAATGTCTCCTATCATGGTACATAAAGGCATGGTTCTTTTGCACACTACTAGCCATAGGGGCCTTCCCTTTCTCCTTGGCGGAGATGGGAGCCTTATGGTTTGTCAAGTTCTTGGCTTCCCTCTTGTAGCCAAGTCCATCCTTAATTGAGGGGTGTCTACCAATCGTGTAGGCATCCCTTGCAAATTTTAGCTTGTCAAATTCATTCTTGCTAGTCTTAAGTTGGGCATTAAGACTAGCTAATTCCTCATTTAATTTGGAAATTGAGACTAAATGATCACTACAAGCATCAATGTCAAAATCTTTACACCTATTACAAGTTTCAACAATTCCTACACAAGAATCAGATTTACTAGCTACTTCTAGTTTAGCATTTAAATCATCATTAAAACTTTTTAACTTAGCAATAGTTTCATGACAAGAAGATAATTCACTAGAGAGCATTTCATTCCTCTTAATTTCTAGAGCAAGAGATTTCTGTGCTTCTACAAATTTATCATGCTCTTCATACAACAAATCCTCTTGCTTTTCTAAAAGCATATTCTTATCATTCAAGGCATCAATCAATTCATTAATTTTGTCTACCTTGGTTCTATCTAATCCCTTGAATAAGCATGAGTAATCTATCTCATCATCATCACTAGACTCATCCTCACTTGAAGAAGCATAAGTACTAGTATTATGAGTGCTTACTTTCTTCTCCCTTGCCATGAGGCAAGTGTGACGCTCGTTTGGGAAGAGGGATGACTTGTTGAAGGCGGTGGCGGCGAGTCCTTCATTGTCGGAGTCGGAGGAGGAGCAATCCGAATCCCACTCCTTGCCTAGATGTGCCTCGCCCTTTGCCTTCTTGTATGCCTTCTTCTTCTCCCTCTTGCTCCCTTGGTCCTGTTCACTATCATTGTCGGGACAGTTAGCAATAAAATGACCAAGCTTACCACATTTGAAGCATGAGCGCTTCCCCTTGTGAAAGGGAAATGTGCCCTTGGGCCATTTCTAAGGATTTTGGTGATTTAGTGCTCAACACAGGTGCCTATTTGTAAAAATGGAACAAGGTGCAAATCATGAAGTAAAGGTATGTTTCTAAGCCTTAGTACATTGGTTTTGTGGACTAACATGTTTGTCTAAGTGTTAGAAACAGCAAGAAGAAAAAGAGAAAAGGGGAGAGAATGACTTGGCTGTGTGCAGCCAAGTCCCAGCTCGGTCTGGAGCACCGGACTGTCCGGTGTGCACCGGACAGTGTCCGGTGCGCCAGGCCTCCTCGGCGCGAACTGGCCGCTCTCGGGAATTCGCCGACGGCGTACGGCTATAATTCACCGGACTGTCCGGTGTGCACCGGACTGTCCGGTGAGCCAACGGTCGGCCAGGGCCAACGGTCGGCCGCGCAATCCGCGCGGGACACGTGGCCGAGCCAACGGTCGGGAAGGAACACCGGACTGTCCGGTGTGCACCGGACATGTCCGGTGCGCCAACTGAGCGCAGATCTGGAGCAGCCAGCAACGGTCAGAAGTGCTGTTTTTGGAAACAAATCGGGCACCGGACAGTGTCCGGTGTGCACCGGACTGTCCGGTGCGCCACGAGACAGAAGGCAAAGATGGCCTTCCAGATTTGTTCCCAACGGCTCCTAGCTGCCTTGGGGCTATAAAAGGGACCCCTTGGCGCATGGAGGAAGTACCCCAAGCATTCCTTGAGCACTCTTGATCACTCACACATCAATCTTGCGCACTTGTTTGACATTCTAGTGATTTGAGCTCCGTTCTAGTGTGTTAGCCTCTTGAGCTCAAGTCTGGGTTTTGTGTGTGCGTATTCGCTGTGATCTTTGTGTTGTGTGTGAGTTGCTAATCCCTCCCTTACTCCGTGATTCTTTGTGAACATCTTTTGTAAAGGCGAGAGGCTCCAAGTTGTGGAGATTCCTTGCAAACGGGATTGAGATAAGAACAACAAAACACCGTGGTATTCAAGTGGGTCTTTGGACCGCTTGAGAGGGGTTGATTGCAACCCTCGTCCGTTGGGACGCCACAACGTGGAAGTAGGCAAGCATTGGCTTGGCCGAACCACGGGATAAACCACCGTGTCACCTCTGTGCTAGATCTCTTGTGGTATTGTGTTTTGTTGAGACTTCACCTTAGTCACTTGGCAATAATCGTGCTAACGCTTAACAAGTTTTTGTGGCTTAAGTTTGAAGTTTTTACAGGATCACCTATTCACCCCCCCCTCTAGGTGCTCTCAATTGGTATCAGAGCCATCCTATTCACAAAGGGACTAACCGCCCGAATAGATGGATCCTAAGGGGAAGGGTATAGTGATCAACGACAAAGAGAAGGAGACCTTCGTCAACGAGCCGAAGGACGACAAGCCTACCGACTCCGGCTCGGGTCAAAGACGGAAGGAAGGGAAGAAGAAGAAGACTAGGCGCATCAAGGAGATCGTCTACTACGACAGCGACGAGTCTACTTCTTCCCAAAAGGACGAGGACCACAACGACTACGAGAGGAGAAAACCGGTTAATTCGAACTTTTCCTTTGATTACTCTCGTATTCCGCAAAGTTCACATTCTCATTTGCTCTCCATTCCACTTGGCAAGCCCCCACACTTTGATGGAGAGGACTACGGATTTTGGAGTCACAAAATGCGTAGTCACCTATTCTCTCTCCATCCTAGTATATGGGAGATTGTAGAGAGTGGAATGCACTTTGATAGTTCGGATAGTCCCATGTTCATTAATGAACAAATTCATAAAAATGCACAAGCTACTACTGTTCTTCTAGCTTCCTTGTGCAGGGATGAATACCATAAGGTGAGCGGCTTGGACAACGCCAAGCAAATCTGGGACACCCTCAAGATTTCTCATGAGGGGAACGACGTCACCTTACTCACCAAGATGGAGTTGGTGGAGGGCGAGCTTGGACGGTTCGCGATGATAAGGGGCGAGGAGCCAACGCAAACGTACAACCGGCTCAAGACCCTTATCAACAAGATAAGAAGCTACGGGAGCACGCGATGGACGGACCACGACGTCGTCCGCCTAATGCTCAGGTCCTTTACCGTACTTGATCCTCATCTCGTGAACAATATTCGTGAGAATCCCAGGTACACGATGATGACGCCCGAGGAAGTACTTGGAAAATTCGTGAGCGGGCGGATGATGATCAAGGAGGCAAGATACGTCGACGACGCGTTGAACGGACCACTCCACGAGCCTCAACCCATTGCTCTAAAGGCAACGAGGAGCAAGGAGTCGCTACCTAGCAAAGTGGCGCAAGTTGAGGCGGCTGGCCTTAATGATGAAGAGATGGCTCTCATCATTAAAAGATTCAAGACGGTGCTTAAAGGTCACAAGGGACAACCAAGCAAGACCAAAGCCAAGGGGAAGCGCTCATGCTTCAAATGCGGTAAGCTTGGTCATTTCATTGCTAACTGTCCCGATAATGAAAGTGACCAGGAAAAGGGGAACAAAAGAGAGAAAAAGAAGCAATACAAGAAGGCAAAAGGCGAGGCGCATCTAGGAAAGGAGTGGGACTCGGATTGCTCCTCCTCCGACTCCGACAATGAAGGACTCGCCGCCACTGCCTTCAACAAATCGGCTCTCTTCCCCAACGAGCGTCTCACTTGTCTTATGGCAAGAGAGAAGAAGGTAAGTACTAAAGACTCCACTTATGCTTCTTCTAGTGATAGTGAGTCTAGTGACGATGATGACATAGATTATTCTTGCTTGTTCAAAGGCTTAGATAGATCTAAGATAGATAAAATCAATGAATTGATTGATGCTTTGAATGAAAAGGATAGGCTTTTAGAAAAGCAAGAGGATTTATTGTATGATGAACATGATAAATTTGTAGAGGCACAAAAATCATATGCTTTAGAAGTGAAAAGAAATGAAATGCTTTCTAGTGAAATATCTTCCTGTCATGAAACCATTTCTACCTTAAGAAGTGTTAATATTGATTTAAGTGCTAAACTAGAAGTAGCTAGTAAATCAAATTCTTGTGTTGAACATGTTGAAATTTGTACTAGGTGTAAGGATTTTGATGTTAATGCTTGTAGTGAACACCTAGTTCTAATTTCCAAATTAAATGATGAAGTGGCTAGTCTTAATGCCCAACTTAAGACTAGCAAGAATGAAGTTGACAAAATAAAATTTGCAAGGGATGCCTACACGGTTGGTAGACACCCCTCAATTAAGGATGGGCTTGGCTTCAAGAGAGAAGCCAAGAACTTAACAAGCCATAAGGCTCCCGTCTTCGTCAAGGAGAAAGGGAAGGCCCCTATGGCAAATAGTGCTAAGAAGAACCATGCTTTCTTATACCATGATAGGAGACATGCTAGAAATGTTCATAATGATTTTGATTCACATGTTTATGATTCTCATGCCATGTTTGCCTCTAGTTCCTCTCATAAGCATGATAGAAATATGAGTAGGAGAAATGTTGCGCATATGCCTAAGAGAAATATTGCTCATGTGCCTGGAAAGAACATTATTCATGCTCCTAGGAAAGTAGTGAATGAACCTTCTACCATTTATTATGCTTGTAATGCTCCCTTTGCTATTTGTAGAAAGGGTAAGAAGGTAATTGCTAGGAAGTTAGGGGCAAGGTGCAAGGGAGATAAAACTTGCATCTGGGTCCCTAAGAATATTTGTGCTAACCTTGCAGGACCCAACATGAGTTGGGTACCTAAGACCCAAGCCTAAATTTGCCTTGCAGGTTTATGCATCCGGGGGGTCAAGCTGGATTATCGACAGCGGATGCACAAACCATATGACGGGGGAGAAGAAGATGTTCACCTCCTACGTCAAGAACAAGGATTCCCAGGATTCAATTATATTCGGTGATGGGAATCAAGGCAAGGTAAAAGGGTTAGGTAAAATCGCAATTTCTAATGAGCATTCTATATCAAATGTATTCTTAGTGGAGAGTCTTGGATATAACTTGCTATCTGTTAGTCAATTATGTCAAATGGGATATAATTGTTTATTTACAAATGTAGATGTGTCTGTCTTTAGAAGATGTGATGGTTCACTAGCTTTTAAGGGTGTACTAGACGGCAAGCTTTATTTAGTTGATTTTGCAAAAGAAGAGGCCGGTCTAGATGCATGCTTAATGGCTAAGACTTGCATGGGCTGGCTGTGGCATCGCCGCTTAGCACATGTGGGGATGAAGAACCTCCACAAGCTTCTAAAGGGGGAACACGTAATAGGTCTAACAAATGTGCATTTCGAAAAGGATAGACCTTGTGCAGCTTGTCAAGCAGGGAAACAGGTGGGAGGAGCACATCACAGCAAGAACGTGATGATCACGTCAAGACCCCTGGAGCTGCTACACATGGACCTCTTCGGACCCGTCGCCTATCTAAGCATAGGAGGGAGTAAGTATGGTTTAGTTATTGTTGATGACTTTTCCCGCTTCACTTGGGTATTCTTTTTGCAGGATAAGTCTGAAACCCAAGGAACCCTCAAGCGCTTCCTCAGGAGAGCTCAAAATGAGTTTGAGCTCAAGGTGAAGAAGATAAGGAGCGACAACGGGTCCGAGTTCAAGAACCTTCAAGTGGAGGAGTTTCTTGAGGAGGAAGGGATCAAGCACGAGTTCTCCGCTCCCTACACACCACAGCAAAATGGTGTGGTAGAGAGGAAGAACAGGACGCTAATCGATCTGGCAAGGACGATGCTCGGAGAGTTCAAGACCCCCGAGTGCTTTTGGTCGGAAGCCGTGAACACGGCTTGCCACGCCATCAACAGGGTCTACCTTCATCGACTCCTCAAGAAGACTTCGTATGAGCTACTAACCGGTAACAAACCCAATGTATCGTACTTTCGTGTATTTGGGAGCAAGTGCTACATTCTAGTGAAGAAGGGTAGAAATTCTAAGTTTGCTCCCAAAGCTGTAGAAGGGTTTTTATTAGGTTATGATTCAAATACAAAGGCGTATAGAGTCTTCAACAAATCATCGGGTTTGGTTGAAGTCTCTAGCGACGTTGTATTTGATGAGACTAACGGCTCTCCAAGAGAGCAAGTTGTTGATTGTGATGATGTAGATGAAGAAGATGTTCCGACGGCTGCAATACGAACCATGGCGATTGGAGACGTTCGGCCACAAGAACAGGATGAACGTGATCAACCTTCTTCCTCAACGACGGTGCATCCCCCAACTCAAGACGATGAACAGGTTCATCAAAAGGAGGCGTGTGATCAAGGGGGAGCACAAGAAGATCATGTGATGGAGGAAGAAACGCAACCGGCACCTCCAACCCAAGTTCGAGCGATGATTCAAAGGGATCATCCCGTCGACCAAATTCTGGGTGACATCAGCAAGGGAGTAACTACTCGGTCTCGATTAGTTAATTTTTGTGAACATTACTCTTTTGTCTCCTCTATTGAGCCTTTCAGGGTAGAGGAGGCCTTGCTAGATCCGGACTGGGTGTTGGCCATGCAGGAGGAACTTAATAACTTCAAGCGCAACGAAGTTTGGACGCTGGTGCCTCGTCCCAAGCAAAATGTTGTGGGAACCAAGTGGGTGTTCCGCAACAAACAGGACGAGCACGGGGTGGTGACGAGGAACAAGGCTCGACTTGTGGCAAAAGGTTATGCCCAAGTCGCAGGTTTGGACTTTGAGGAGACTTTTGCTCCTGTGGCTAGGCTAGAGTCCATTCGTATCTTGCTAGCATATGCCGCTCACCATTCTTTCAGGTTGTACCAAATGGATGTGAAGAGCGCGTTCCTCAACGGACCAATAAAGGAGGAGGTGTACGTGGAGCAACCCCCTGGCTTCGAGGATGAGCGGTACCCCGACCACGTGTGTAAGCTCTCTAAGGCGCTCTATGGACTTAAACAAGCCCCAAGAGCATGGTATGAATGCCTTAGAGATTTCTTACTTGCTAATGCTTTCAAGGTTGGGAAAGCCGATCCAACTCTTTTTACAAAGACTTGTGATGGTGATTTGTTTGTATGCCAAATTTATGTCGATGACATAATATTTGGTTCTACTAATCAAAAGTCTTGTGAAGAGTTTAGCAGGGTGATGACGCAGAAATTCGAGATGTCGATGATGGGCGAGTTGAACTACTTCCTTGGGTTCCAAGTGAAGCAACTCAAGGACGGCACCTTCATCTCCCAAACGAAGTACACGCAAGATCTGCTGAAGCGGTTTGGGATGAAGGACGCCAAGCCCGCAAAGACTCCGATGGGAACCGACGGACACACCGACCTCAACAAAGGAGGTAAGTCCGTTGATCAAAAAGCATACCGGTCAATGATAGGGTCTTTACTTTACTTATGTGCTAGTAGACCGGACATTATGCTTAGCGTATGCATGTGTGCTAGATTTCAATCCGATCCTAAGGAGTGTCACTTGGTGGCGGTGAAGCGAATTCTTAGATATTTAGTCGCTACGCCTTGCTTCGGGATCTGGTATCCAAAGGGGTCTAACTTTGACTTGATTGGGTACTCAGATTCCGACTATGCTGGATGTAAGGTCGATAGGAAGAGTACATCGGGGACGTGCCAATTCTTAGGAAGGTCCCTGGTGTCATGGAATTCTAAGAAACAAACCTCCGTTGCCCTATCCACCGCTGAGGCCGAGTACGTTGCCGCAGGTCAGTGTTGCGCGCAACTACTTTGGATGAGGCAAACCCTCAGGGACTTTGGCTACAATCTGAGCAAAGTCCCACTCCTATGTGATAATGAGAGTGCTATCCGAATAGCGGAAAATCCTGTTGAGCACAGCCGCACAAAGCACATTGACATCCGGCATCACTTTTTGAGAGACCACCAGCAAAAGGGAGATATCGAAGTGTTTTATGTTAGCACCGAGAACCAGCTAGCCGATATCTTTACCAAGCCTTTAGATGAGAAGACCTTTTGCAGGCTGCGTAGTGAGCTAAATGTCTTAGATTCGCGGAACTTGGATTGAATTGTAGCATACATGTATTTATGCTTTTGATCATGTTCCTTTCTGCATTTTGTTGCTTATTATGATGCTCAAGTTGTACAAACACTCCCTGGACCTCACAAGTCCGTTGCAAAGTGATGCACATGTTTAGGGGGAGATGTGTTACAACTTGACCCTTTGAGACTAACCATATGTTTGAGTTTGCTTGTGTTAGTCACAAAGGAGAATTGAAAGGGAAAAGGTGGACTTGGACCATGAAAGACTTCCACTGCACTCCGATGAGAGGGTAACTTATTCCAAGTCCATCTCTGAACTCTTATTGCCATTTGCTCTTAATTGAAGATTTTGGTGAGGCAATGGGGTTAAAGGGCCACGATTGATCCCGTTTTGGTGCTTGATGCCAAAGGGGGAGAAAATAAAGGCCAAAGCAATAAATGGATCAGCTACCACTTGAGAGATTTTGAAAATAGTAGAATAGAGTTTTTGGTTTGTCAAAACTCTTGTGTTGTCTCTCTTGGCTTCTTGTGGGGAGAAGTATTGGTTATGGGAAAAAGGGGGAGTTTTTTTTTGAAATCTTTGATCAATCTTTTTTGGAATGACTCTCTTTTTGCTTAAACATGTGTGTTTAACTTAGAGATAGAGATTTGAGTTTGATTTGCAAAAACAAACCAAGTGGTGGCAAAGGATGATCCATATATGCCAAAATTGAATAACACTTAAATTTATGTTATTTGAATTGAGTTTGCACTTGTTCTAGTGGCTTTATGAAGTGTTGGCATAAATCACCAAAAAGGGGGAGATTGAAAGGGAAATGTGCCCTTGGGCCATTTCTAAGGATTTTGGTGATTTAGTGCTCAACACAGGTGCCTATTTGTAAAAATGGAACAAGGTGCAAATCATGAAGTAAAGGTATGTTTCTAAGCCTTAGTACATTGGTTTTGTGGACTAACATGTTTGTCTAAGTGTTAGAAACAGCAAGAAGAAAAAGAGAAAAGGGGAGAGAATGACTTGGCTGTGTGCAGCCAAGTCCCAGCTCGGTCTGGAGCACCGGACTGTCCGGTGTGCACCGGACAGTGTCCGGTGCGCCAGGCCTCCTCGGCGCGAACTGGCCGCTCTCGGGAATTCGCCGACGGCGTACGGCTATAATTCACCGGACTGTCCGGTGTGCACCGGACTGTCCGGTGAGCCAACGGTCGGCCAGGGCCAACGGTCGGCCGCGCAATCCGCGCGGGACACGTGGCCGAGCCAACGGTCGGGAAGGAACACCGGACTGTCCGGTGTGCACCGGACATGTCCGGTGCGCCAACTGAGCGCAGATCTGGAGCAGCCAGCAACGGTCAGAAGTGCTGTTTTTGGAAACAAATCGGGCACCGGACAGTGTCCGGTGTGCACCGGACTGTCCGGTGCGCCACGAGACAGAAGGCAAAGATGGCCTTCCAGATTTGTTCCCAACGGCTCCTAGCTGCCTTGGGGCTATAAAAGGGACCCCTTGGCGCATGGAGGAAGTACCCCAAGCATTCCTTGAGCACTCTTGATCACTCACACATCAATCTTGCGCACTTGTTTGACATTCTAGTGATTTGAGCTCCGTTCTAGTGTGTTAGCCTCTTGAGCTCAAGTCTGGGTTTTGTGTGTGCGTATTCGCTGTGATCTTTGTGTTGTGTGTGAGTTGCTAATCCCTCCCTTACTCCGTGATTCTTTGTGAACATCTTTTGTAAAGGCGAGAGGCTCCAAGTTGTGGAGATTCCTTGCAAACGGGATTGAGATAAGAACAACAAAACACCGTGGTATTCAAGTGGGTCTTTGGACCGCTTGAGAGGGGTTGATTGCAACCCTCGTCCGTTGGGACGCCACAACGTGGAAGTAGGCAAGCATTGGCTTGGCCGAACCACGGGATAAACCACCGTGTCACCTCTGTGCTTGATCTCTTGTGGTATTGTGTTTTGTTGAGACTTCACCTTAGTCACTTGGCAATAATCGTGCTAACGCTTAACAAGTTTTTGTGGCTTAAGTTTGAAGTTTTTACAGGATCACCTATTCACCCCCCCCTCTAGGTGCTCTCACCTTGGCTTTGGTCTTGCTTGGTTGTCCCTTGCGACCTTTAAGCGCCGTCTTGAATCTTTTGATGATGAGGGCCATCTCTTCATCATTGAGTCCGGCCGCCTCAATCTGTGCCACCTTGCTAGGTAGCGCCTCCTTGCTTCTTGTTGCCTTGAGAGCAAGGGGTTGCGGCTCGTTGATCGGACCATTCAAGGCGTCGTCCACGTACCTCGCCTCCTTGATCATCATTCGCCCGCTAACGAATTTTCCGAGGACTTCTTCGGGCGACATTTTGGTGTACCTGGGATTCTCACGAATATTATTCACCAAATGAGGATCAAGAACGGTAAAGGACCTTAGCATCAGTCGGATGACGTCGTGGTCCGTCCATCGCGTGCTTCCGTAGCTCCTTATCTTGTTGATAAGGGTCTTGAGCCGGTTGTATGTTTGAGTTGGCTCCTCGCCCCTTATCATCGCGAACCTTCCAAGCTCGCCCTCCACCAACTCCATTTTGGTGAGTAAGGTGACGTCGTTCCCCTCATGAGAGATCTTGAGGGTGTCCCAGATCTGCTTGGCATTGTCCAAGCCGCTCACCTTGTGATACTCGTCCCTGCACAAAGAGGCTAGCAACACAGTAGTAGCTTGTGCATTCTTATGAATCTGTTCATTAATGAACACAGGGCTATCCGAGCTATCAAATTTCATTCCACTTTCCACAATCTCCCAAATGCTTGGATGGAGAGAAAACAAGTGAGTACGCATTTTGTGGCTCCAAAATCCGTAGTCCTCTCCATCAAAGTGAGGGGGCTTGCCAAGTGGAATGGGAAGCAATTGAGCATTTGAGCTATGCGGAATGCGTGAATAATTGAAAGAAAAGTTTGAGTTAACCGTCTTTCGTCTGTCGTAGTCGTCGTTGTCCTTTTGGGAGGAGGAAGATTCGTCGCTGTCGTAGTAGACAATTTCCTTGATGCGCCTTGTCTTCTTCTTCCTCCCGTCTTTTCTTTTGTGGCCCGAGCCTGAGGCGGTGGGCCTGTCATCATTGGGCTCGTTGACGAAGGACTCCTTCTCCTTGTCGTTGATCACCATCCCCTTGCACTTAGGATCCATCTCTTCGGGCGGTTAGTCCCTTTCTTGAAGAGAACGGCTCTGATACCAATTGAGAGCACCTAGAGGGGGGTGAATAGGTGATCCTGTAAAACTTCAAAAACTTATAGCCACAAAAACTTGGTTAATTGTTAGCACAATAATTGCCAAGTGGCTAAGGAGAAATCCTCAACAAAACACAATAACCAACAAGGATCAATCACAGAGATGGCACGGTGGTTATCCCGTGGTTCGGCCAAGACCAACGCTTGCCTACTCCACGTTGTGGCGTCCCAATTGACGAGGGTTGCAATCAACCCCTCTCAAGCGGTCCAAAGACCCACTTGAATACCACGGTGTTTTGCTTGCTTTATCTCAATCCCGTTTGCGAGGAATCTCCACAACTTGGAGCCTTTCGCCCTTACACTTGAAATTCACAAAGAACACGGAGCAAGGGAGGGATTAGCAACGCACACAAGACACAAGAATCAGAGTGTCAATACGCACACAAATCGCAACAAGAGCTCGCAACACGACTCAATGAGTTCACAACTCCACAAGAGCTCTGTATGCTATCACAATGAAACGAATGCGCGAAATCGATGTCTTGGTGCTTAGAAATGTTGTTAAGATGCTTGGTGTACTCCTCCATGCGCCTAGGGGTCCCTTTTATAGCCCCAAGGCAGCTAGGAGCCGTTGAGAGCAATCTTGGAAGGCTGATCTTGCCTTCTGTCGACTGGCGCACCGGACAGTCCGGTGCACACCGGACATGTCCGGTGCCTGATTTCTTTCCATAAACAGCGCAGTCGACCGTTGGAAACCTGAGAACCGTTGGCGCACCCGACATGTCCGGTGCACACTGGACAGTCCGGTGCCATCTTCTAGCCGTTGGCTCGGCCACGTGTCCCGCGCAGATTGCGCGACCGACCGTTGGCCCGGCCGACCGTTGGCTCACCGAACAGTCCGGTGCACACCGGACAGTCCGGTGAATTATAGCCGTACGTCGCCGATGAATTCCCGAGAGCGACGAGTTCGCCTGTGAACGGCCCACCGGACAGTCCGGTGAATTATAGCCGTACACCACCGTCGAAGTCCCGAGAGCAGCCACTTTGCTCAAGCCAGCCTGGCGCACCGGACACTGTCCGGTGCACACCGGACAGTCCGGTGCTCCCAGACTGAGCAGATTCTTGGCTGCTCGAGCCAAGACCTTTCCAATCGGATTTTTCCTGTTTCCAGCACTTAAACACAATACATTAGTCACTAAAACAATGTACTAAGTCTGAGAAACATACCTTTAACCTTGATTTGCACTTTGTCCACCATTTTACACTCAGGCATTTGTGTTGGACACTAAATCACCAAAATACTTAGAAATGGCCCAAGGGCACATTTCCCTTTCAGTAATCAGCAGCAGGTGCACAATATCGCCAACCAGCCCCCCGCTGGTGAGGCCCCTCGCCGCCAGGAGTATCACCCCCAGGGCCGAGGAAATGGAACTCGCGGTCGAGGGCGGGGGCGTGCGCAGCAACCACGAAGATTTTACTGCCTGTTCCACGGTGAAGACTACGCGCATCCCACAAAGGACTGCCCAGAGACGAAGGCCACCAGAGACAGAATGGCACAGGCACAGCTAGCCAACAACCCTAGAATTGTCGCGCACGCATACCAGCAACCCCCTCAACCATACAACCACGGCCCCGCTCCGCCTCCGCCGCACCATGCATACCAACACCACCAGGAGGTACAAATCGTGCCTCCCCCACCCCCACACCATCAACAGCAAAACATCCACCACCCCAACCACCCTCAAGCACCAAAGCAAGAGGACTTCGCCGATCAACCGTATCGCGGAGTCATCCATATGATTACCGGGAGGTCCAGCGCCGACTTCGACACAAAGCGGCAGAAGAGGGACCACTACCGCAGCATCAACCACGTCGCCGTCACCGGCCCGGTCGTGGAGACAAAGTGGTCCAACGTGCCATTGACCTTCGACGCCCGAGACGTCGATCTGCGCAGCGCCCCCCACATCGACGCCATGGTCATCAACTGTAGCGTGGCAGGCTGGGACTTGCACAAAGTCTTGGTTGACAATGGCAGCCAGGTGGACATCATCTTCCTCCATGCCTTCGATCGCATGGGCATAAGCCACAGCCTGCTCAAGCCCTCGGACAACCCCCTGTACGGCTTCGGCGGCAAGGGCACCTTTCCCGTCGGCAAAGTAGAGTTGCCCCTCTCCTTCGGTGTAGCACCCAATGCCCGAAGCGAGCAGATCACGTTCGACATTGTCGACATGGTGTACCCGTACAACGCCATAATGGGCCGAGGCTCCATCAATAAGTTTGAGGCAGCTATCCATGGACTTTACCTGTGCATGAAGATCCCGGGTCCCGGAGGCGCCATCATAGTTTACGGCAACCAGCAGGTTGCGCGTAACATAGAAAGAGACTTCGTCCCCGGACAAAGAAACGTGCACTGCCTCACGGCCCAACGCGAAGTCCCCGAGCCTGCCAATCCAACCGCCAAGGGGCATGAAACGGCACAACTACAGAGCAACGACGGGACCAAGACCGTCCCCCTCGACCAGGCAACGCCCCAGCAGATGGTTACCATCAGCGAAGACCTCACTTCGCACGACGAAGAGCGGCTCCTATGCTGTCTATCCAAGAATAAAGACGTCTTCGCCTGGTCTGCCCTCGACCTGGTCGGAGTCAGTCGCTCCATCATCGAGCATGGCCTAGGAATTGACCCTTCGGTGAGGCCGAAGAAACAACGGCTGCGCAAGATGTCTGACGAAAAGACAGAAGCCGCCAAGGCCGAGGTGCATCGCCTGCTCGAAGCCAAGTTCATCGAGCCGATCACCTACCCCACATGGCTCGCCAATGTGGTGATGGTGCAGAAAAAGAGCGGCAAATGGCGGATGTGCATAGACTTCACCAGTCTTAACAAGGCCTGCCCCAAGGACAACTTCCCGCTGCCCCGAATCGAAAAAATCGTCGATAGCACAGCCGGGTGCGAAGTCATGTCACTCCTCGACTGCTTCTCCGGCTACCACCAAATATATATGAAGGAGGAGGACAAGGCAAGCACCAGCTTCATAACACCCTTCGGCACATATTGTTTCATCAGAATGCCGGAGGGACTCAAGAATGCCGGGTCCACTTTCTCTCGACTCACCAAAACGGTGCTCGAGAGCCAGATCGGCAGAAATATCTTCACATACGTGGACGACATCGTCGTTGCCAGCAGAAGCAAGGCAGACCACCTGGCCGACCTCGCCGAAACGTTCGCAAGCATGCGAGCCGCACGACTTCGCCTCAACCCTGAGAAGTGCATTTTCGGGGTCTGCCAGGGAAAGATCTTGGGCTACTTGGTATCACACCGCGGAATTGAGGCCAACCCAACCAAAATCCAGGCAATCATCAATATGACGCCCCCGCAGTCAGCCAGAGAAGTGCAACGACTGACAGGCAGGTTGGCTGCCCTCAATAGATTTATCTCCAAGTCCGCGGAGTGGAGTCTCCCGTTCCTCAAAACACTCCGCGGCGCAAAAGACTTCGCATGGGGCCAGAGCAGGCGGCGGCCTTCGCCGCACTAAAACAGTACTTGTCGGAGCTGGCGATTCTCACGAGCCCCGACCCTTCGCTACCCCTATTGTTCTACGTCGCGGCTTCGCCACATGCGGTCAGTGCAGCACTGGTTCAAGAGCAGACCAGAGAGGGCACAACCAAGCAGCAGTCCAGTTTATTACGTCTCTGAAGTGCTCACAACATCAAAATGCAACTTGACAGAGCTGGAAAAGATCGCCTATGCAGTCGTGATGGCCTCACGCAAATTGCGCCATTATTTCGAGGCATTCAAGGTCCGGGTTACCTCGGATAGAGGACTCGGCGAGCTGTTTAGAAACCCGGAGGCGTCAGTACAGATTGCCAAGTGGGCAGCCAAACTCTCCGGCTATCACATCACATTAGAACCCAGGACAGCCATCAAGTCGCAAGTCCTGGCAGACTTCGTCGTAGACTGGACTGGTCCAATAACGCAACCGGAGCCATCCGCAGAAAAAATGTGGACAATCCATTGTGACGGCGCATGGTGCCATGCGGGGGCAGGCGCCGCTGCAGTTATTACTTCGCCCACCGAGATCAACCATAAATACGCAGCGCGCCTCAGCTTTGCGTTGGAGTCTGATAAGTGCACCAATAACATAGCAGAATACGAGGCTGTCTTCCTCGGCCTTCGCAAGCTAAGGGCACTCGGCGTCACCACCTGCATCATCAAAACAGACTCCAAGGTAGTCGCTGGCCAGGTCGAGAAAGACTATGCAGCGAGGGACCCCACACTCATGCTGTACCTCGCGGCCATCCGCAGCCTCGAAAGGCAATTCAAGGGCTTCACGCTGCAGCACGTGGACCGAGCCAAGAATGAGGAGGCCGATGCTCTAGCCAAGGCAGCCGCCAGGGGCGAAGCCCTACCCTCCGACGTGTTCTACCACGTCATCGGCACGCCAGCCGTCCGCAGCCCTGAAGGGCTCCAAATAACCAATGACAGCGAGGGCCACCGCATAGTCAACCTCATCATGACCGAAGACTGACGGCCACCAATAACCCTGTACCTGCAGGGGTACTATCACCCAACCGACAGCAATGAAGCCAAGCGCCTCAAACACCGAAGCCGAGACTTCGCACTGATCGAGGGCCAACTTTACAAGAAGGGGGTCAGTCAACCGATGCTTAAGTGCGTCACCGAGACCGAATGTAACACCCCTGGTGTTACGATAACTAAAACCTTGTCATGTCATCATCTGCACTTGCATTAACTGCTTGATACACCTAGAATGCATTCACTAGGTCAAAAATTTTCAATGAATGTGGTGTTGTGTATAAGAGTATAGGGCTCAGAATAGGAACTTTGCTTAAGACATGGGAAGAGAAGTCGTCTCTTGAGCAAGTAGTAAGCTGGCTTAGAATTTAAAGTATTAAAGGCAAGTCCTAGAGTCTATAGCAACCTTGTTTTCAAAGTTAGATCAAGTGGATGAAATACTTGGGCCGAAGGATTGACCTCAAAACCCTAAGTGAGATTTGAAAACCTTCCTTGTGATTTGTGGATAAGCAAAGCAACTCCTAAACCAAGGACATTTTGGACATGAGTTTCATGTACTAGAGTTGGATTGAGATTAAGGAGTCACTTTTCTTTTAGGAGTATGAATTGAGTTGGTAAATCACTAGATGAGAAGAAGTCACATTTGAAACCCTAAACTAGCCCAAAAGTGGAATTCAAAATCTAGAAAGAATTTGACAAAAGTCCATGTATCAAAGTTGTTGTGCTTGGAAAAGTGGATATATTTCTTATTTGGAGATTCCTAAGTTGTGTGGAAGAATTTGGAGTTAAGTACAAAAATTCAGTTTTGGGTTCATTTTGGAATTGTTGAAAATAATATAAACTAGACAACTTTGGACTCTTGTAACTTCTGATCTAAAACCATTTTGAAGATGATCATTATAACAAAGTCATAGAGCTACATGAGAAGTATAAGTTTGGTTAAGACACCTAGCCCTAAAGCTATTTGGAACCTTGAGAAAAGCTGGCCTAAAGTAGAGCTGTCTGAAAGTGTGGATTTCAGACTTTGTGAAATTCAGAATCTGAATTTCAGTAATTTGGGAAAACTTTGGACCTCTGTAGTTTAGAATCCAAGAGGTTTTGGTTAATGGTTACTATATCAAACTTGTAGAGGAGCTATAGTAGTATAAACTTTATTAAGCAACTTGCCCCTAGAAACATTTGGAATCCAGGCAAAAGAGTGGTTTAAAGTGGTGCTGCTGTGTTTCTGAATTTTCAGATTGGAAACAGTAACTGAATTTCAGTGTGGATAGCAGTTTTGGAGCTGGTTTGTGGCTGTTCTGTAATGTTTTGTGCTGGGATGTTTATAGAGAAGTTGAAGCCTATATGATAGTGAACAAATCTACTAAAGTATCTTTGACTTGATTCCACACAGAAAATGGAGAAAAACTTGTTCAAAGTTGGACTGGCAGACATTGTTTCAACTGAACTTAGTTCAGTTTTGAGAACTGAATTTGCTGCACGATGCCTGGTTTAGAGCTTATTTGTGATTAATGCAAGTGGTTTTGGACTAAAGTTGCTATAGCTAAGTTGGAGACTACAGTATAGTAAACAAGTTTTCTAGAGTGAGATGGACTTGGTGCTACACAAAAAGTGGAGTAACAGGCTCCTAAAAATGGATTGTCAGTGTGTTAGTGGCTGGATTATGTTCAAAACTGAAAACCTGAAATTTTGTAAATGGAGCAAAGTTTGGAGCCCTTTAGTGACCAGATCATGTGGTTTTGGACTAAGGATCCTATAGCAAAATGGAAGACCATATCAAGGAAAACAAATTTGATGCAAAGAGTTGGCTTCCTACTGTGGAGAATTTAGAGAAAAGTAAGTGCCAAAACCCTCTGTCAGGCTTAGTGGTTTACTATTTCAGACTCCAGAAACTGGGTGTTGGGGCCATGCTTCGTCACGCCGAAGGTCCTGTAGGAAGAAGCAGCTTCGGCTGAAGCTGTCCCCAGGAGATGACCGAAGGTTTCTTTTCATGAAGCTTCGATATTACAAACCGACTTAAAGATAGAATGACCTTTTAGTCCATAAATGTCCGAGTCAATGTTGTAAACTTCTATGAGGGGCATAATTGTAATTCTTCACAGGCTGTGTCCTGTGTCTATAAATAGATGAACAGTACCCCCGTACTGTTCACGCTGACTTGTACTTGCTCGTGCGTCACGCTTGTATTTTTGCCTTCTATCAAGCCGAAGGTACAAATGTAATTCAATGTTGTTTTTATTCTTCCATGATTATATAATAAGGGCATGAAATAATGTTATGTGGTTATTCATGTTATTCTTTCATGTTTCGTATGCTTCTCCTTTTATCAATATAATCCGTAATGATGAAGGTATGTCCTCCATGACCTTCGTCTGAAGATCGTTATATCCTAAAGGAAATAACGTTTCGAAGGACGAAGGGTATTTGTCATTGACTTTTTTTCTGTGTTGCCTTGTTCTTAATTCATAGCATTTGAGAACAAGTCCCCAACATTGGCGCCCACCGTCGGTGAACTCACTTCCACTCCTTTGAGCTGATGGCTTCATTCAACGATCAAGCTGGAGCTGCTTCGGCTCCGAAGCTGCTGTTCCCGATAACAGGCGGTTCATGTTCAGAGCCAGCCAACAAGAAGCAGAAGAAGGAAGCACAGAGAAGGGTACAGCATGTTGGGGTGCAAGGACCCTTCATCAAGTCGAGATGGTCTCACATTCCTATTACTTTCTCCCAAGAGGACCTTCAACTCAAGGATTACCCACACAACGATGCCATGGTTATCTCTTGTGTTATCAAAGGATTTCTGGTCCACAATGTCTTGGTTGATACAGGCAGTGCAGCTGATATCATATTCGCTAAGGCCTTCAGGCAAATGCAAGAGCCAGAAGATAAGATTCATGATGCTACGCACCCTCTCTGTGGCTTCGGAGGAAGACAGATTGTAGCGCTGGGCAAGATCACCATGTCAGTGACCTTCGGGTTCATCAACAACACTAGAACTGAGCAAGTTGTGTTTGACATTGTTGACATGGAATACCCTTACAATGCAATTATTGGTCGTGGTACCCTCAATGCTTTCGAAGCAATTCTTCATCCTGCCTATCTTTGCATGAAGATACCTTCGGATCAAGGACCTATCGCTATTCATGGAAGTCAGGAAGCTGCCAGAAGGGCCAAAGGAAGCTGGACTGACTCAAAAGCAATCCATAACATAGATGGACCTGAAGCTTGTGAACAGTACAAATTCAGAAGGGAGAAAGCAGCTTCAGCAGATCAGCCGAAGCCCATGCTCTTGTGTGAGGACATAGCAGAGCAGAAGGTGCTATTGGGCTCTCAATTATCCGAAGAACAGGAGAAAACCTTGATAAGGTTTTTGTTCAACAACAAAGATGTTTTTGCATGGTCAGCTAATGACCTCTGCGGAGTAAATAGGGATGGTATTGAACACTCACTCAATGTTGACCCATCCTTCAGACCCAGAAAGTAGAGGCTTCGGAAAATGTCTGATGATAAGGCCGAAGGTGCTCGTAATGAAGTCAAAAGACTCCTTAGTGCAGGAGTTATCAGAGAAGTAAAGTACCCAGAATGGCTAGCTAACACTGTTATGGTAAAAAAGGCCAATGGCAAGTGGCGAATGTGTATCGATTTTACAGATCTCAACAAGGCTTGTCCGAAGGACGAATTCCCATTGCCAAGGATAGACTCTTTAGTTGATGCAGCAGCTTCTTCAGAGCTCATGAGTCTGCTAGACTGTTACTCAGGCTATCACCAAATTTGGATGAAGAAGGAAGATGAGCCGAAGACTAGCTTCATAACCCCAAGTGGCACATATTGCTATCTTCGGATGCCTGAGGGGCTCAAAAATGCTGGAGGAAGTTTCAGCAGAATGACTGCGAAGGTTCTCCAGTCTCAGATAGGCAGAAATGTGCTAACTTATGTTGATGACATCATCGTAAAAAGCACGAAACAAGAAAATCATATTGCTGATTTGCAGGAGACCTTCGCCAGTTTCAGACAAGCTGGCTTAAAGTTGAATCCAGAAAAATGTGTCTTCGGAGTAAAGAAGGGGAAATTTCTTGGTTGCTTGGTTTCAACAAAAGGAATCGAAGCTAATCCAAGTAAAATTGAAGCTATACTTCGAATGGAGCCACCAACTACAAAAAAGGGGGCCCAAAGATTGACAGGGAGGCTGGCATCTCTCAATAGATTCATATCCAGATCAGCAGAAAGAAATTTACCATTCTTCGAAGTGCTGAAATTAGCCGAAGTCTTTCAATGGGGACCAAGCCAACAAAAAGCTTTTGAAGAACTGAAGCAATATTTGATAGATTTAACAACATTAACTCCACCAACGCCAGGGGCTCCTTTGTGGTTATACGTGGCAGCTTCGCACTCAGCGGTAAGTGCAGCACTTGTCCAGGAGAAGCTCGATGGCCAAGCCAAGAAGCAGGTTCCAGTGTATTTTGTATCTGAAGTCCTTAGTGTATCAAAGAAAAACTATACAGAATTGGAGAAGGTATTATATGCTGTTTTGATGGCATCCAGGAAGCTTCGGCATTATTTTCAAGCATACAATATTATTGTTCCTTCTTCGCAACCGTTGAAGGATATTATGAGAAATAGAGAAGCTACTGGACGGATTGGAAAATGGGCTGCAGAGCTCAATGAATTTTGCATTTATTATGTGCATAGATCCTCGATCCAATCTCAAGCGTTGGCAGATTTCATTGCCGATTGGACGCCGGGGGCTCAGGATGAAGAAACAAATAAAGATGCTGAAGTTTGGACAGTGTTTTGCGATGGGTCTTGGGGAACCTTCGGAGCAGGAGCAGCCGCTGTGTTGGTCTCACCATCCAAAGTTAAAACTTGTTATGCGGCAAGACTCGATTTTAGCTGTACAAACAATATTACTGAGTACGAAGCCCTGCTTTTGGGCCTTCGGAAATTAAAAGCAATGGGAATCAGAAGGGCCATCCTTAAAACTGATTCCCAGGTTGTTTCGGGTCATGTCGACAAGAGTTGCAAGGCTAAAGATCCGAAGCTTGAAAAATACTTAGACACGGTCCGAAGAATCGAAGCTTCCTTCGAAGGATTTTCTGTCAAAAATATCCCTCGGGGGCAAAATGAGCATGCTGATTTGCTCGCTAAGTCAGCAGCACAGGGGCTGCCTTTACCTTCGGATGTGTTCTTCGAAACAATAAAGGCACCTTCAGTGGAACTCCTTGAAAGAGCAGTCCTCAATATATCTCCTGTTTATAGCGAAGATTGGAGAACTGAGATCATCTCTTACCTTCAGGGTAAGTTCCTTTCAGATGACGAAGCTTATAACAGAAGGATAGAAGCAAGAGCTCGTCCATATGTCATGATAGAAGGGGAGTTGTACAAGCATGGAGTTTGCGCTCCGCTACTCAAGTGTTTATCTAGAACCGAAGGTATAGAGTTGATGAAAGAAATACATGCAGGCCTATGTGGATCTCACATTGGATCTAGGTCGTTACTTGGAAAAGTTTTCCGCCAAGGGTTTTATTGGCCAAAGGCAGCTTCGGATGCAGCGGAATTAGTTCAAAAGTGCGAAGGCTGTCAGAAATGTGCAAGAGATCAAAAACAACCTTCGTCTTTAACACAGCTCATACAACCCATCTGGCCATTGCAAAGGTGGGGCCTTGACTTGTTAGGTCCATTGCCACCGGCTCAAGGGAATTTAAGATATGTTGTAGTGGCTGTGGAATATTTTTCTAAATGGATTGAGGCAAAGCCATTAGCCACAATAACTTCGGCCACTGTCCAAAAGTTTTTCTGGCAGAATATTGTTTGTCGTTTTGGTGTACCAAAGGCCATCACTGTAGATAATGGGACACAATTCGACTCCGAAGCCTTCAGAGATTTCTGTGATCAAATTGGTACGAAGATCCATTTTGCATCAGTCAGGCATCCGGAGTCAAATGGGCTCGTTGAAAGAGCCAATGGCATTATAATGACAGGAATAATGAAGTTAATCTTCAATCAACCCAAGGGAAAATGGCCAGATCAGTTAACCAAAGTGGTGTGGAGCCACAATACAACAATATCAAGGTCTACAGGCTTTACTCCATTCAAGTTATTATTCGGTGACGAAGCAATAACTCCGGAAGAAGCTAAAACTGGATCAATAAGAGTAGTAGCTTCGGCAGAATCAGGCTCTAAAGATGCTTGTTCTGTGGAAAAAGATGCTTTAGAAGGGATCAGACTTCAAGCTGTGGAGAATATCAATAAATATCAAGCCGAAACAGTCAAATGGCGAGATAGAAAAGTTCGGCTAAAGAATATTGAGCCAGGACACTTGGTGCTTCGGAGAGTGGCCAACCCAGACACAGTGGGCAAGTTACAGTTGAAATGGGAGGGACCTTTCTTAGTAGCATCTTCGTCAAGACCTGGTTCATATAGATTGAAGGACATGGACGGCAACGACATTCCTAGATCTTGGAATGCGGATGAGCTTCGGCGATATTATGTGTAACTTGATGTAACTTTTTATGTCTTTTCTTTTTCATGGCACCCTTTTCCTTTCTAAAGGGGGAGAAAGGTTTTTAATGGGGCCATCATATGTAATTTCCTTTTTTTAGTTCTATAAGAGCAAAATCCCCCAAGGAATGTAAATGTAAAAGCTGAGAATGCACCATCGAGTGCCGAAAAGTAAAAGGCGAAGAAGCTCCAAAGTCGTTCCTAAGGGAATGCAGAGCTTACAGCGAAAAGTCAACGCTGATTCCGCCAAAAGTAAAAGGCGAAGAAGCTCCAAAGTCGTTCCTAAGGGAATGCAGAGCTTACAGCGAAAAGTCAACGCTGATTCCGCCGAAAGTAAAAGGCGAAGAAGCTCCAAAGTCGTTCCTAAGGGAATGCAGAGCTGACGTGTGATTGTTTCTAAGGGAATAATGGCTGAGGGTATGGCTTCGGATATGTGTTTGGACATTCATTCGCACATCACATTACATCATAGCATTTGCATTCATAAACATTCATTCAGGCATATGTAGGACAACCATCATCATGGCATAAGTGGTTGCTTCGGCATAAGAGAAGAGCTTCTTCGCGTACAAAAAGGAGAGCTTCGGAAGAAAGGAAAATGTTGTTTTCTATGCTTCGCTGTGTACGAAAAGAAGGGAAGGTGTTTTTTCGCCTTCGGCTCAAAAAAGATAGTTTCGTCCACAACAAAGCACTTCACATACATCAGTAGAAGGGTAAGAGCATAATACAAGGTATGAACAGAACTCATTAAAGACAAGTTTAGTTACATTTACACAACTTATCTCAAAAGTTTCCTGAGTCTGTCTACAGACTACTTCTACTTAATCTTCAAGGAATTTTAGCTTCGGCCTCACTGAAAGTTCCCTTTGACCCGGGAACAGGATCTGGATGTCGCCTAGAGGGGGGGGTGAATAGGCGAATAAAACTTATTACTTTAAAACTTAAATTCTTACTCTACTCGAAGACTTAGTACGCAGTGGAGTGAGAAGACTCTTCGAGTAGGTTGCAGCGGAATCAGAGATCCTGTCTCAAAAGTGTCCTGTACTTCAAATAAAGCTTATACCACAGATAAGTATTGAAGTGCAGATATAAAGACGAGTAAGACAGAGAGTCAGGATACAATACAGAACAGAGCACACAGACGCAAGGATTTATCCCGAGGTTCGGCCAAGCCTGAAATGCTTGCCTAGTCCTCGTTGGAGTTAGCCACACCTGGGCTTGGAGTCTATTTCAACTCCTTCCTCCGTTTGCTCAGATCTGTCAGTATGACAGATAGAGCCTTTCACTATTGAGTGGGGTTACAACAGAACCGCGGCTGCTTACAAACTTCTTGGCAGCACCCCGGCAGAGTAACGATACGCTCAAGACCTTGCTCTAGCTCTAAGCAGCACTTCTCCTCTCTCTAAAGGCTTATAGCTGTGCCTTCTACACAAACTATAGAGTTACACACAAGAGGGAGAGCGAGAATTGATTCCAATGAAGTCTACACTTGTTGGCTGCACTTATGTCTTGCTTGAGGCGCCTAGGGGTCCCTTTTATAGGCACAAGGGGCCTAGGAGCCGTTGGAATCCCATTTGGAAGGCAATACTTTCTTTCTGTCGGGTGGCGCACCGGACAGTCCGGTGCACACCGGACACTGTCCGGTGACCGATTTGTTTCCTTAAACAGCGCTGCCGACCGTTGCAGACCGTTGCAGATCTGGGAGCCGTTGGCGCACCGGACATGTCCGGTGCACACCGGACAGTCCGGTGACATCTTCCGACCGTTGGCTCCGCCACGTGTCCCGCGCAGATTGCGCGGCCGACCGTTGGCCCGGCCGACCATTGGCTCACCGGACAGTCCGGTGAATTTTAGCCGTACGCCGTCGCCGAATTCCCGAGAGCGGCCTGTTCGCGCCGAGTCAGCCTGGCGCACCGGACACTGTCCGGTGCACACCGGACAGTCCGGTGCTCCAGACCAAACTGACTCTTGGCTGTACACAGCCAAGTCTTTTCTCTTCTTCTTTCTGTTTCTAACACTTAGACAAGTATATTAGTACACAAAACCAATGTACTAAGGCCTAGAAACATACCTTCTCTTAATCATTAGATCTATAGCATTTCACATGCTTGAGCTTTGATGTTGGACTCATAAATCATCAAGTCGGCTTGACTTGATCTAGATTGACATTTCTTAGTTCCAACATCCTGCAAAGGTCACATAGAACATCTCCAAACATAGGAACAACCCAAACTAAAGATTAAGGTGAACTTAGCTCTTTTGGGCTGCTTCCAGTTCTGGTTTTGACACTTGTTCTCCTTCTAGTGACCTTGATCTCTTTCTTAGAGCTTGGTCTTGAGCCTTATGACTTACACCACATAACTGTAGCTGTTACCTCATTGGTTGTAAGTCACGTCCTTATGTAGTGATCCTTGATGTGCTATAGCTCTTCTCAACTCGATCACCCTTGACTTTGCAAGCCTTCTTCTTCACCCTTGGCTTTGGGTTCCTCAGCCTCCTTGACCTTCTCCCGTGCACTTGGTACCTCGAAGCTTCTCTTGCCTCCGTCCTTGGCTTGATCAGTTGTCTCCGAGCTTCGCACCCGAGTCTCACTTTATGCAATGTCCATCTTACTTGTGATGTCCATTATGTATCCATAATCCAGTTCTTGGACAATCACATTTGTTCACTTGTGTTGAACCCTGTAAGCTTTACCTTAAGCACCTGTTCAACACTTAGTACACTTGTTAGTCCTTTAATTGAGTTGTCATCCAAACACCAAAACTCACAAGAGAGCTTTCAATCTCCCCCTTTTTGGTGATTGATGGCAACACAATTAAAGCTTACATGAGAATAAGATTTGAAGCACAAATTTTGAATTCTAAGTTTATAGAATGCTCCCCCTAAATATGTGCTTACTTCAAAAACATAATTTTGGCCTCAGACGCCAATTTGCACATACTTAGGCAATTCGAAACATTTCTATATCTTAGCAATTTTGGAATGCATTGTATCTAGAATCAAACCATGATGCTATAACACACAAATGCACATAATCAGAGTTAAACACTATTCAAATTAGTGGATATATCACAGGAATATCAACATACCACTATTCACCCTTAAGATACCAATTCAACCTAATACCAATTCAAACTAAGACACTAAATTTAAGACAATCTTAAAGCACCATGACAATCTTAAAGCACCATTAACCACATGACTATCTATTACACTATAGAGGCCAAATAATTCATAGCAACGGAAGCACAAGCACTAGTCCATATGATGCAACACATATAATACTGCAGGAAGCATATGAATAACACACTAGCAAAGCTTAAACTAACACACCCCTTAGGATAAGCTTTCCTCTCAGGTTGAGATAAGCTTTAATGCACAAATTCTCCCCCTTTGACATCAAACACCAAAAACCATACTCGAGCAAGAACATAGGATGATATCAAGGGACAGCAGGGTGTCAAGGGGAAAAACGACTATCTAAAACTCCCCCTTACTTATTGAACATATGCACTATCAACATTTAGGTAAGATACATATATGCAAAAAGATTTACTCCCTTTGTACCTTTACCATGTTGTAGTGTACTTCCCATCTTGAAAGTAGTTAATCTCTCGAGAGCTTCTCCACACTAGTGCCTGATTCTTTATCCTAACTTTTCCTTGTTGCTAAGACACCAAACTTAGAACAAGTTATAGTATTGGGCACAAGAAGAAACTTCTATTCTAATGATTTTCAAGAGATGTCAAATGAAGCAAACTATCACAGCTACCAATTGAAAGATACCAATTGCAAGTTCATCATGGCTCCATGATATTTAAGAAAAAAAAACATCTATTATCACCAGATATTATAGAGCATGAGCAATCTAAAGATATACAATTACTCATGACTTAAGATACCAATTACTTGACTTACAGAGGTACCCAAGTCCTGATTGCTCCATTTCATGCTCATCTTCCCTTTTCCACCTTGAGACTATATAGGATCACTCAAAAAACAGTTAGTCTCAAAAGACACAAGTTATGTGTGCTCCCCCTAAAGTTGTGCATCAAGTATTTGAATGACTTGCACCTTGCACATTCTAGCATCCTCAGAAGTAAAGGGGAAACATACCTTGGTCTAGGCATAATATATCAATTACATCACAAAAAGATACCAATTGAATAGATGAGATAATACAACTTATGACTAGTGGAAACAATTCATGCCTCATGATATATAACATTTAAAAACACCAAGGCACGCTTCACACATGATGATCATTGCAACACATATACCAATTGAAAAACGACAAGATCATGCATATAAAGCACAATGTCTAAGCACACCATGATTAAGAAGTATTTTCTTAGGTACACCAAAGGAAACAACATTTTAAAGCATAAAGCACCTAAGCCAAGATACTACCAATTGAAAGGCAAGAACATAGCTATGATCACAATCAACGGAACTTCAAGATATTCAATGAAATTGCATAGTTCCATTCTCCATACCTTTGCCTTTTACCTGAATGCCATGAGATTCATTCTTTTAGGTAGTGTGTAGTGAGAGCACCTGTTGTCACCAATTTAGGGCTCCTTTTGCTCATGCACCTCATAGCTCGAGAGGGTGCATTAGAGACACAACATGGATTTCTTGTTTTGGTATACACAGAGTACCAAGACAAAGTAATCATGTGAACATGGACTAAACAAAACTATCATGCTTGCACATAGGTTAATCATTAAAAAAACACATAGCATGACTTACAAAAAGATACATGTTTATCCACATACACCAAGAGAGTTAATCATGGTGGATATATCAAATGAAAAGCTACCCATTGAATGATTCAAGAGATATACCCTATAAAGCACACAGTTACGATTAAGCAAGCATGATTATGATCTTGGAAATCATGGATCATTAATTGAAAGATATTCAACATAAGCAATCTCAAAAGCATAACTACTCCAAGGATAGGTATAGCACGACAATCCAACTTAAAAGCAATGCTGATTAGAAATAATGCACTTAAGATACACGGGTACAGTCCTTTGGAGAGCAAGTTGCAGATTCTCATCAAAGTCCTTCGCTTGATTCACCAATAATGATCAAGGACATCTACAACTTATTTAACTCGAGATGAACATGGGATTAGTATTGCACAATAATTTAACCTTGGGTCAATAAATAGACATTAAAATTGATAGCTTAAGCATAGAGTTTGAATTAACCATCTTAAGCTCTCCCAGGGTCTCCAGTCCATCTCGAGGCACCTGCATGGTCTAGTTGGCATGGTTTGGTACCCATCTCGAGATGGGTCCATAACATTCATCTAAAAGGGCCTTTGGTACCCAAATAGCAGTTGTGCTAGTTCTAGGTGATCTCATTACTGATCTAGCACAAGTGTATGATTTGGGTCTCCTAAGCGAATAAGATTGAGATAAATTTACTTGTTTAGGAACCTTACCTTTATTACATACCTCAGGTGGATGACCATGCTCACCACACATATAGCAGAAACGTCGCTCGACCCGACATGACGCTTGCTATTTATCATTTTCCTTGGTGAGGGTCATCTTGGAGGGTGCATGTCCTTGATTCTTTATGACCGGACATGAGGTGATCATGTGGTCCTTTTCATTGCATCCAAAACATCTCCTCATTCCTTCATCCTTGTCTTTGTGTGGACAAGATGCAATGAAGTGACCTAATTCCTTGCACTTGAAGCACCTCCTTTTTCCTCTTCCATTTTTGCTCTTGGATGACATAGAGAGATGATCAGTGCAAACAACATGACTAATCGAATTTTTACCTTTTTCCTTGTTCATGTTGATTTCTTCATCTTTAGGAACATTTTTCTTATTGAGCTTGACACTTGCTGCAGTTTTTCCTTTCTCAAGCTTCTTCACCACGCGCCCGTGGATATCTTGAGAGAGTTGAGCAATGTGTCTTCTCCTCAGTTGTCTTTGCTTCTTGTTCCCACACAATTTCTTTTGAGACCCTGCAGCTTGATGCTTATTCAAACATTGGCTTTCTTTTGAACAACAGGGGTTAGCACATGGTGATGAATTATCTAAATGTGTACTTGTGCAAGAATGAAGTTCACATGAATTTAAGTTCGTAATTACGACCTCATGAGCAACTTCAAGCATGATATGTCTATCTAAGAGATTATCATGATAACAAGACAATAAGTCATATTTTTCAGTAAGAGCAAGGTTATCATGACTTAACAATTCTACTTGATTCCTAAGCATAGAATCTTCAATTTTAAGTTGAGCAGCATTAGATAATACATCATGATTATTTCTTTGCTCAATTAAAATCGATTCATACCGTTGGACCAAATTCCCATGAGAGTGCTTTAGCTCCTCATGTTCTTTGGTTATCTTCTCCAGGCTGTCGTTGGTTTTGATGAGAGTCTCCTCTAGCCTGAGAAGCGTCTCGCCTTGTTCCTTGTTTCTTCTCAACAACTTAACCAAGAGAGATTTGTCCGCTTTGTTGAGATGGTTGTAGAAACGGTGAATCTCCTCTTCTTCCACATCTTCGGTCTCATTTTCCCTGTCATTAATGTCAGTAGAAGCAATATAGGAAAATGTACCTTGTGATGATGAAGACTCATCCTCGCTGTCATCCTCATATTCTTCCTCATCATGGCTTTTGTCTCCACCATCATTGTTAGCAATAAAACATTTATCACTAGTGGACAACAAACCTGTCGACGAGGTGGATTCATCGTTTGGGTGCCATTTTTCTTGTTCTTCTCCCTTTGAATGGTTAGTATCACAAGTAATATAGAGAGTAGAAGTATCACAGTTTGCCACAAAATATTTTTCTTTAATCCTATTCCATAAATCATGAGCATCAACGAATAGATCACTATCACTACTCATGATGGCAAAATAGGCACCTCTAGATAGGGAATCAACTAAGATGTTGCATGCATGGTGATTTAGAGTTAGACATCTTAGTTCTTCATTGGAAGGATTTTTACTAACAATAGAGGGAAAAATACTAGTATTAAAGACCTGTCTCAAATCAGGATCAACACTCATGAAAGCACTATAAATAGAGACAGACCAAGACTTGTAATTAGAGCCATCGCCTAAAAGAAGTTCTACAGTTACCTCTTGTGGCGACATCGTCATCTCCGGACGGCTAAGCCCACACTGGAGAAACCTGGCTCTGATACCAATTGAAAGTTCCCTTTGACCCGGGAACAGGATCTGGATGTCGCCTAGAGGGGGGGGGGTGAATAGGCGAATAAAACTTATTACTTTAAAACTTAAATTCTTACTCTACTCGAAGACTTAGTACGCAGTGGAGTGAGAAGACTCTTCGAGTAGGTTGCAGCGGAATCAGAGATCCTGTCTCAAAAGTGTCCTGTACTTCAAATAAAGCTTATACCACAGATAAGTATTGAAGTGCAGATATAAAGACGAGTAAGACAGAGAGTCAGGATACAATACAGAACAGAGCACACAGACGCAAGGATTTATCCCGAGGTTCGGCCAAGCCTGAAATGCTTGCCTAGTCCTCGTTGGAGTTAGCCACACCTGGGCTTGGAGTCTATTTCAACTCCTTCCTCCGTTTGCTCAGATCTGTCAGTATGACAGATAGAGCCTTTCACTATTGAGTGGGGTTACAACAGAACTGCGGCTGCTTACAAACTTCTTGGCAGCACCCCGGCAGAGTAACGATACGCTCAAGACCTTGCTCTAGCTCTAAGCAGCACTTCTCCTCTCTCTAAAGGCTTATAGCTGTGCCTTCTACACAAACTATAGAGTTACACACAAGAGGGAGAGCGAGAATTGATTCCAATGAAGTCTACACTTGTTGGCTGCTGTAACACCCGGATTTTAGGGGTCCAAAACCCGGGGTTAACATAAACACCAGGGATGCTGGGACCAAGTCTCAAACATATGATGTATAGTGGCACAGGATCGAATGTCACAACTTTATATATAACAGGAGTTCTATACAAAATAAATAATTACATTATAAGGAGACAACGGTCCAGCAACCCAAAAGTTGACTGGGAGACGACGACCTAGACCTCTCACGAACACATCGCAGCATCCTCCATGAGCATCATCCTGCAGCACCTGGTCTTGCCCTGTGGTGTATGTGAGACAGCAAGAGTGAGCTCACATACGTTCATCGCTCAACAAGTTGTGGGGAATAATGTGCATGAACTCGCCAAAGGTGGGAGCTCACGTGAAGTGTAAGGCTTACCAAAGAAGATGGTTAGAGCTGAGCATTGCTTTTAAAGTTGGTCAAAATTTTATTAGCAGTTACTAAGTGTAAGTAAATACCAACCCAATTAAATAGTAGAACAAAAGTAACAACTTCACCTGCAATGCAATGCATATGACAAATTGAGTTTAAGTTCCATAATTTAATCATGTGAGTGTTCGAGCTGCTCATGACCGTGAGCACGGCTAGTATACCAGTTTTACACTCTGCAGAGGTTGCACATCTTTACCCACAAGTCGTGTATCCCATGTCGCCAGGGTTTGCAAAGCCCTTAGACACTTCCGAGGTGAATGGCTAGGGATCCACTACGAGGCCTTTACAAAGTTCCACTAGCTTCCGAAAACCCGCTACAGTTTATAGGAAGATCCAGTGCAGGAATCCCTTGCAGGACCGCCATCGCAGCAAAATCCTCCCGAGGTCCTCCCTACACTGACCTCTCCCCTACTGCCCTTGCCCCTTTCGGGTAAGGTAGTCTTCCACTAGCTTTCCTAATTAATCAGCCAAGGGCGTCCCATTCCACCCTCGTGGTAGCACTGTTTTCCCGGGTGGTTCTCCATGTTCCAATTAACATAATGATCTTAACATGAACATTAAATAACAACTGATAACAAAAAGTGTAATCATGAATAGTGTATCTCCATACCCAAAACCACATATAGCACTAGCAAGTACTACCCAGAAAGATCAGTGGTAAACAAGGTATAAAGATAGTCAAACTGAGGTAACCTATTGGGTCCCATCAAATTAACCTATGCAGATCATTATGATTAATCAGAACATGGCTGGGTAAAAGAAGTGATCAAGGGCACAACTTGCCTGGGCCTTGAGAATCCAGGTACCAGGATGATCTTCAGGTGATACGTATCCTCACTGCTAGTCGTAGCAATACAAACATACGTGGTATAGGCAAAATTAACATTACACCAAACATAAGAACAAAATACACATTAATAATATACATATTAAAATAAGATCACAGGAAAAGGAATTATTAATTTTGGAGTTGTAGATTTTAAGTTATGAATTTTCAAAAGGTTTTATGTGTTTAAAATGGATTAAGTGAGAGATTAAATTTATAATTGCTTTCATGACAAAACAGAGGCACAAAATGATGAAGAATATTATTACAAAATTTTAGAAACTGGAATGGCTCAATTTGGAGCTAAAATGAATTTTCTATGAATTTATAAAGTTTTAGTAATTATTTTCATATTAAAAATCCATTTTCTATTTTATTTATTCAATTTAAACGAGTTCTGGACTGGGCCTCAATTATTAGAAAACGCAGGGGCAAAACTAAAAAGATTCCCAAGACTCAAAACTTCCTGTCGATGGACTGCGGGTTTTATTCGTATAAAACATAGGGGCTCATTTGCAAAGTGGTGGTCGAAGGGGTATCGCGGGATCTCGGCCGTTGGATCGCTTCTGGACGCGCCAGATTAGGTGTAGCATCAACTAACTGGCGAGCCACAGGAGCCGTCGGATCAATATCCAACGCACCCGATTAAATGAATAACCCACTGAAACGGTACGCCATCCTATCCACAGGATTACCGATCAACGGCCCACGGTGAATCTCTCCTCAATCTAATCCTAGCCATTCATCAACCATCCTACGGCGCAAGTGCCATCTTCCTCCCCACAGCCCAGACGCGGCGGCCAAGTACCTCGACCGCGGCGGCGCCGCCACTGGAGTACCATGCCGGCGCGCCCTAGTGCCCTAAACTCGAATCTAACTGGTGCTTATGCAAGAAGAAGGAAAGCGCAATGACCCAGATGAGCTCTCACCGGTGATTATGACGTCGTGGAGGCTGGCCACGACGAGGGGTGGTTCTACGGCGGAGCATCTGCTCCGACGAGCAATTCATGGCGCTCCGATCATTCCCAAGGCCCCGCGAATGCCACACCATCATCCACAAGCCCAGGCGGTCACCCTGGGCCCCATCCAGAGATCTTGACGATAGCGGGGCACGAGTTTGGTCGCGGGCGGCTTCATTTTCTTCCGCCAGCGCACGCTCACGAGTTACACCCTCACATTCTCTCACAATCCCTGGTGTATTCGCGATGGCCGAGGGGAAGAGTCATGTGGCCACCAATTTATACCCTGATGTCCGAGGTTGTTCATCAAATCCCCGTTGCATCGATCCCGGTGGCGACGGGCGCTTTACGGAGTTTGTTGAGCCGTTCACGCGAATCGCGGATTGCGCAAACCAGTTGTAGGGCGCCGAGAGGGGAGGTACCAGCGCACAGGGGCGGCGTTCGTAGCCCGGAAGCTTCGGCGGAGGTTGTTCCGAAGTCGCGCCTGCGCCCGGATCCAATCTGTCTGTTTCGGTGGAGAGGAAGGAGCTGACGCTCCGGTCCCACCCGACAGCAGCTGGGGAGGGTGCGCGTGTTCCAGGCAACGTGGGCCCACACCACAGAGAAACGACATCGCGAGGGAGACTGGCCAGCGGGTTGTTGCGGACGAGGCGCTGACGAGCGAGCCCCACCAGCCAGCGTCTGCAGCGGAAAAACGGGCAGGGGCTTGTGGAGCTGCCAGGCGGGCCCGCGCGACAGTGAAGGTTTGCGCGCGCGCGTGAGAGAGGCTGGGCATGCGGGCCCGGGTTGTCGGCGCTCACCAGGAATCGGTGTAGTGGGCTGGTGCGAGGAAATCTCTAGGTGGGCCAAAAACAGGTTCCGAAGCCCAGGTAAGCCTTCTTCCCTTTTTCTTTTTCTTTTATCTTTTATTTTCTGTTTTATTTTATTCCTAATTGTTTTGAATTTAAAATTTGAATTTGAACTTCAACATTGAGTCAAGTATACAAATTTAAGCTTCTTAGTGGAGGAATAATATATATATTTTTATTTACTTGTCTTTATCCACAAAATTCTTATTTTCTTCTCTTCTCTAAATTCTTACAATTCCTTTGGGTTTTAAATTCCACTTTGAATTTTAATATATTTCTGGTCACATTTTTATTTTATTTTGTCATAATATGCACACATAAAAATAATATCCAGCATGATGCATATTTTAAGGGCATATATTCTTTTATTAATTATTTGTTTTTGAATATGGTGTTCACATGTGATGATAAGTAAATTCAACATACACATCAAATATAGGAAAAATAACTTTCCTCCACTTTTTTTTTATCTATTACAAATTGGGTATTACAAATCCTACCCCCCTTAAAAATAATCTCGTCCCCGAGATTTGTAAGAACAGGGATGTAAAAAGCTTTATTTATAGTTTAGCCTTTAACTTTTAGTTAGTTTAGGAATTGAGAAGTTTCATATTATTTAGATGGTGGTTATAAAAGTTTGGGTATGTATATCCACTCTATTGTGTATGGTAAAAGATGTCTTTAAAGCATAGAGAAGTTTGGTTAAGAAAGGGTAGGGTGAGGAAAGACTCCATCCAAGATTGTGGATCTTGACTCCGTTGGCGTTTCAACTTGATCTTTGAAGTCTTGAGTTGATGCTTATCTTTCTTTGATGTAGTTGGTCTTGTTTGGCCTTTATTCTTGGGGTTATCATCCGAGTTAAGGACATATGGCTAAGGATATATAGTTAGGATAAACGGGGTACACAAAGTAGGTAGGTTTGAACCGAGCTTTGCTTTGCTTTGGAATAGATGAACTAGGCAACCTGTGGTGTAGGTTAGATTGTTGATCACTAGCGAGTTGGTGTAAGGCACCAATTTAGGTTCATGTTTTATCAGACCGGGGTCTAATCTATTTCACCAATATCACTAATCTGTTTTAGTGGACCACATTAGGTTAGATAACATTTAGATCACATTAGATTAAATCTAGGTTATTTTGTTATGACTAGATAGACTAGATAAGATCTCGTTGACTTGGATTAGATCATGGTGGTTACTTTAGGATGAGATAAGTAAAGTGGTTAGGATAAGATAAAATCTTTTTAAGATAAGATGAGTCTACTAAGGTAATAGAATATCTTTCAAGATAAGATGGATCCATGAGTGTAAGATAGAATCTGTCAAGATGAGGGATATGTATGGGTGAGATAGACTACAAAATGTAGGTTACAAGTTTGTTTGTTGTTGGGTGGGAATAGGCAGGTCATGCAATCCATCAAGACTCTATTGGTTGGGTTGGTTTCTCATTCTTTATTTAGTGTAGGGTGAACTAAGTTAAAACATGTGGAGAGGGTCTAATCTATTTTACAAGTATTATCCGACATGTTTAGTAAGTCACTTCAGATTAGATCAGTTCTATGTTAGATTGGGGTGACTAGTTTGACTAGATAAGATCTAATTAATTTGCATTAGGTCATGGTTGTTAAACTAGAGTGGGATAAATATGCTAATTAAGGCAAGATGAACCCATAAGGATAAGGTAGAATATTTTGAGGTCAGTTAGGTTTATTAGGGTGACATAAGATCTTTTCAAGATAAGTGGAGAATCTTTTAAGATATGATGGATTCATTAAGATAAGATAGATCTGTGAGTGTAGGATAGAATCTCATGAGATGAGGTGAATCTATTAAGATAAGGGGGAATCTTTTAAGATAAGATGAATTGGTTAGCATGAGAGCCTTTAAGATAAATTTCTTAAGCTAGATAAGTTCCAATGGGGATAATCTAGGCTGTCTAGTTATTTTATAAATATATTATTATTTTTTTTTATACCTATGTGTATATGCAGATGTAATTGTGGACATTACTCCACAACTCATCACACTCAAACAAAGATCCAAATCAGACAAGTATCATAAGAACAAACATTCAAGCATATAAATATTTACAAAATTAGTTTTGCTTTTGTTCCTAAGAGTAGGTCTCCTATTCCTAAAGGTCACTTTAGGTACAGGATTTCAGAGTGTGAAATCCACATTTATCTTTAGAAAAGAAGAGATAAGAATAATCAGAGTAAAGCGGAGATAGATGAGAAAAGTTTAAGATAAGTTTAGAAAGGATCAGAGTAGCAAAGGTAAGTAGATAATGGTTGTCCAGTTCTATCTAGGTTTCGTCCTACAGTCAACATTCCTCTGATACCACTTCTGTAACACCCGGATTTTAGGGGTCCAAAACCCGGGGTTAACATAAACACCAGGGATGCTGGGACCAAGTCTCAAACATATGATGTATAGTGGCACAGGATCGAATGTCACAACTTTATATATAACAGGAGTTCTATACAAAATAAATAATTACATTATAAGGAGACAACGGTCCAGCAACCCAAAAGTTGACTGGGAGACGACGACCTAGACCTCTCACGAACACATCGCAGCATCCTCCATGAGCATCATCCTGCAGCACCTGGTCTTGCCCTGTGGTGTATGTGAGACAGCAAGAGTGAGCTCACATACGTTCATCGCTCAACAAGTTGTGGGGAATAATGTGCATGAACTCGCCAAAGGTGGGAGCTCACGTGAAGTGTAAGGCTTACCAAAGAAGATGGTTAGAGCTGAGCATTGCTTTTAAAGTTGGTCAAAATTTTATTAGCAGTTACTAAGTGTAAGTAAATACCAACCCAATTAAATAGTAGAACAAAAGTAACAACTTCACCTGCAATGCAATGCATATGACAAATTGAGTTTAAGTTCCATAATTTAATCATGTGAGTGTCCGAGCTGCTCATGACCGTGAGCACGGCTAGTATACCAGTTTTACACTCTGCAGAGGTTGCACATCTTTACCCACAAGTCGTGTATCCCATGTCGCCAGGGTTTGCAAAGCCCTTAGACACTTCCGAGGTGAATGGCTAGGGATCCACTACGAGGCCTTTACAAAGTTCCACTAGCTTCCGAAAACCCGCTACAGTTTATAGGAAGATCCAGTGCAGGAATCCCTTGCAGGACCGCCATCGCAGCAAAATCCTCCCGAGGTCCTCCCTACACTGACCTCTCCCCTACTGCCCTTGCCCCTTTCGGGTAAGGTAGTCTTCCACTAGCTTTCCTAATTAATCAGCCAAGGGCGTCCCATTCCACCCTCGTGGTAGCACTGTTTTCCCGGGTGGTTCTCCATGTTCCAATTAACATAATGATCTTAACATGAACATTAAATAACAACTGATAACAAAAAGTGTAATCATGAATAGTGTATCTCCATACCCAAAACCACATATAGCACTAGCAAGTACTACCCAGAAAGATCAGTGGTAAACAAGGTATAAAGATAGTCAAACTGAGGTAACCTATTGGGTCCCATCAAATTAACCTATGCAGATCATTATGATTAATCAGAACATGGCTGGGTAAAAGAAGTGATCAAGGGCACAACTTGCCTGGGCCTTGAGAATCCAGGTACCAGGATGATCTTCAGGTGATACGTATCCTCACTGCTAGTCGTAGCAATACAAACATACGTGGTATAGGCAAAATTAACATTACACCAAACATAAGAACAAAATACACATTAATAATATACATATTAAAATAAGATCACAGGAAAAGGAATTATTAATTTTGGAGTTGTAGATTTTAAGTTATGAATTTTCAAAAGGTTTTATGTGTTTAAAATGGATTAAGTGAGAGATTAAATTTATAATTGCTTTCATGACAAAACAGAGGCACAAAATGATGAAGAATATTATTACAAAATTTTAGAAACTGGAATGGCTCAATTTGGAGCTAAAATGAATTTTCTATGAATTTATAAAGTTTTAGTAATTATTTTCATATTAAAAATCCGTTTTCTATTTTATTTATTCAATTTAAACGAGTTCTGGACTGGGCCTCAATTATTAGAAAACGCAGGGGCAAAACTAAAAAGATTCCCAAGACTCAAAACTTCCTGTCGATGGACTGCGGGTTTTATTCGTATAAAACATAGGGGCTCATTTGCAAAGTGGTGGTCGAAGGGGTATCGCGGGATCTCGGCCGTTGGATCGCTTCTGGACGCGCCAGATTAGGTGTAGCATCAACTAACTGGCGAGCCACAGGAGCCGTCGGATCAATATCCAACGCACCCGATTAAATGAATAACCCACTGAAACGGTACGCCATCCTATCCACAGGATTACCGATCAACGGCCCACGGTGAATCTCTCCTCAATCTAATCCTAGCCATTCATCAACCATCCTACGGCGCAAGTGCCATCTTCCTCCCCACAGCCCAGACGCGGCGGCCAAGTACCTCGACCGCGGCGGCGCCGCCACTGGAGTACCATGCCGGCGCGCCCTAGTGCCCTAAACTCGAATCTAACTGGTGCTTATGCAAGAAGAAGGAAAGCGCAATGACCCAGATGAGCTCTCACCGGTGATTATGACGTCGTGGAGGCTGGCCACGACGAGGGGTGGTTCTACGGCGGAGCATCTGCTCCGACGAGCAATTCATGGCGCTCCGATCATTCCCAAGGCCCCGCGAATGCCACACCATCATCCACAAGCCCAGGCGGTCACCCTGGGCCCCATCCAGAGATCTTGACGATAGCGGGGCACGAGTTTGGTCGCGGGCGGCTTCATTTTCTTCCGCCAGCGCACGCTCACGAGTTACACCCTCACATTCTCTCACAATCCCTGGTGTATTCGCGATGGCCGAGGGGAAGAGTCATGTGGCCACCAATTTATACCCTGATGTCCGAGGTTGTTCATCAAATCCCCGTTGCATCGATCCCGGTGGCGACGGGCGCTTTACGGAGTTTGTTGAGCCGTTCACGCGAATCGCGGATTGCGCAAACCAGTTGTAGGGCGCCGAGAGGGGAGGTACCAGCGCACAGGGGCGGCGTTCGTAGCCCGGAAGCTTCGGCGGAGGTTGTTCCGAAGTCGCGCCTGCGCCCGGATCCAATCTGTCTGTTTCGGTGGAGAGGAAGGAGCTGACGCTCCGGTCCCACCCGACAGCAGCTGGGGAGGGTGCGCGTGTTCCAGGCAACGTGGGCCCACACCACAGAGAAACGACATCGCGAGGGAGACTGGCCAGCGGGTTGTTGCGGACGAGGCGCTGACGAGCGAGCCCCACCAGCCAGCGTCTGCAGCGGAAAAACGGGCAGGGGCTTGTGGAGCTGCCAGGCGGGCCCGCGCGACAGTGAAGGTTTGCGCGCGCGCGTGAGAGAGGCTGGGCATGCGGGCCCGGGTTGTCGGCGCTCACCAGGAATCGGTGTAGTGGGCTGGTGCGAGGAAATCTCTAGGTGGGCCAAAAACAGGTTCCGAAGCCCAGGTAAGCCTTCTTCCCTTTTTCTTTTTCTTTTATCTTTTATTTTCTGTTTTATTTTATTCCTAATTGTTTTGAATTTAAAATTTGAATTTGAACTTCAACATTGAGTCAAGTATATAAATTTAAGCTTCTTAGTGGAGGAATAATATATATATTTTTATTTACTTGTCTTTATCCACAAAATTCTTATTTTCTTCTCTTCTCTAAATTCTTACAATTCCTTTGGGTTTTAAATTCCACTTTGAATTTTAATATATTTCTGGTCACATTTTTATTTTATTTTGTCATAATATGCACACATAAAAATAATATCCAGCATGATGCATATTTTAAGGGCATATATTCTTTTATTAATTATTTGTTTTTGAATATGGTGTTCACATGTGATGATAAGTAAATTCAACATACACATCAAATATAGGAAAAATAACTTTCCTCCACTTTTTTTTTTATCTATTACAAATTGGGTATTACAGCTGCACTTATGTCTTGCTTGAGGCGCCTAGGGGTCCCTTTTATAGGCACAAGGGGCCTAGGAGCCGTTGGAATCCCATTTGGAAGGCAATACTTTCTTTCTGTCGGGTGGCGCACCGGACAGTCCGGTGCACACCGGACACTGTCCGGTGACCGATTTGTTTCCTTAAACAGCGCTGCCGACCGTTGCAGACCGTTGCAGATCTGGGAGCCGTTGGCGCACCGGACATGTCCGGTGCACACCGGACAGTCCGGTGACATCTTCCGACCGTTGGCTCCGCCACGTGTCCCGCGCAGATTGCGCGGCCGACCGTTGGCCCGGCCGACCGTTGGCTCACCGGACAGTCCGGTGCACACCGGATAGTCCGGTGAATTTTAGCCGTACGCCGTCGGCGAATTCCCGAGAGCGGCCTGTTCGCGCCGAGTCAGCCTGGCGCACCGGACACTGTCCGGTGCACACCGGACAGTCCGGTGCTCCAGACCAAACTGACTCTTGGCTGTACACAGCCAAGTCTTTTCTCTTCTTCTTTCTGTTTCTAACACTTAGACAAGTATATTAGTACACAAAACCAATGTACTAAGGCCTAGAAACATACCTTCTCTTAATCATTAGATCTATAGCATTTCACATGCTTGAGCTTTGATGTTGGACTCATAAATCATCAAGTCGGCTTGACTTGATCTAGATTGACATTTCTTAGTTCCAACATCCTGCAAAGGTCACATAGAACATCTCCAAACATAGGAACAACCCAAACTAAAGATTAAGGTGAACTTAGCTCTTTTGGGCTGCTTCCAGTTCTGGTTTTGACACTTGTTCTCCTTCTAGTGACCTTGATCTCTTTCTTAGAGCTTGGTCTTGAGCCTTATGACTTACACCACATAACTGTAGCTGTTACCTCATTGGTTGTAAGTCACGTCCTTATGTAGTGATCCTTGATGTGCTATAGCTCTTCTCAACTCGATCACCCTTGACTTTGCAAGCCTTCTTCTTCACCCTTGGCTTTGGGTTCCTCAGCCTCCTTGACCTTCTCCCGTGCACTTGGTACCTCGAAGCTTCTCTTGCCTCCGTCCTTGGCTTGATCAGTTGTCTCCGAGCTTCGCACCCGAGTCTCACTTTATGCAATGTCCATCTTACTTGTGATGTCCATTATGTATCCATAATCCAGTTCTTGGACAATCACATTTGTTCACTTGTGTTGAACCCTGTAAGCTTTACCTTAAGCACCTGTTCAACACTTAGTACACTTGTTAGTCCTTTAATTGAGTTGTCATCCAAACACCAAAACTCACAAGAGAGCTTTCAATCTCCCCCTTTTTGGTGATTGATGGCAACACAATTAAAGCTTACATGAGAATAAGATTTGAAGCACAAATTTTGAATTCTAAGTTTATAGAATGCTCCCCCTAAATATGTGCTTACTTCAAAAACATAATTTTGGCCTCAGACGCCAATTTGCACATACTTAGGCAATTCGAAACATTTCTATATCTTAGCAATTTTGGAATGCATTGTATCTAGAATCAAACCATGATGCTATAACACACAAATGCACATAATCAGAGTTAAACACTATTCAAATTAGTGGATATATCACAGGAATATCAACCTACCACTATTCACCCTTAAGATACCAATTCAACCTAATACCAATTCAAACTAAGACACTAAATTTAAGACAATCTTAAAGCACCATGACAATCTTAAAGCACCATTAACCACATGACTATCTATTACACTATAGAGGCCAAATAATTCATAGCAACGGAAGCACAAGCACTAGTCCATATGATGCAACACATATAATACTGCAGGAAGCATATGAATAACACACTAGCAAAGCTTAAACTAACACACCCCTTAGGATAAGCTTTCCTCTCAGGTTGAGATAAGCTTTAATGCACAAATTCTCCCCCTTTGACATCAAACACCAAAAACCATACTCGAGCAAGAACATAGGATGATATCAAGGGACAGCAGGGTGTCAAGGGGAAAAACGACTATCTAAAACTCCCCCTTACTTATTGAACATATGCACTATCAACATTTAGGTAAGATACATATATGCAAAAAGATTTACTCCCTTTGTACCTTTACCATGTTGTAGTGTACTTCCCATCTTGAAAGTAGTTAATCTCTCGAGAGCTTCTCCACACTAGTGCCTGATTCTTTATCCTAACTTTTCCTTGTTGCTAAGACACCAAACTTAGAACAAGTTATAGTATTGGGCACAAGAAGAAACTTCTATTCTAATGATTTTCAAGAGATGTCAAATGAAGCAAACTATCACAGCTACCAATTGAAAGATACCAATTGCAAGTTCATCATGGCTCCATGATATTTAAGAAAAAAAAACATCTATTATCACCAGATATTATAGAGCATGAGCAATCTAAAGATATACAATTACTCATGACTTAAGATACCAATTACTTGACTTACAGAGGTACCCAAGTCCTGATTGCTCCATTTCATGCTCATCTTCCCTTTTCCACCTTGAGACTATATAGGATCACTCAAAAAACAGTTAGTCTCAAAAGACACAAGTTATGTGTGCTCCCCCTAAAGTTGTGCATCAAGTATTTGAATGACTTGCACCTTGCACATTCTAGCATCCTCAGAAGTAAAGGGGAAACATACCTTGGTCTAGGCATAATATATCAATTACATCACAAAAAGATACCAATTGAATAGATGAGATAATACAACTTATGACTAGTGGAAACAATTCATGCCTCATGATATATAACATTTAAAAACACCAAGGCACGCTTCACACATGATGATCATTGCAACACATATACCAATTGAAAAACGACAAGATCATGCATATAAAGCACAATGTCTAAGCACACCATGATTAAGAAGTATTTTCTTAGGTACACCAAAGGAAACAACATTTTAAAGCATAAAGCACCTAAGCCAAGATACTACCAATTGAAAGGCAAGAACATAGCTATGATCACAATCAACGGAACTTCAAGATATTCAATGAAATTGCATAGTTCCATTCTCCATACCTTTGCCTTTTACCTGAATGCCATGAGATTCATTCTTTTAGGTAGTGTGTAGTGAGAGCACCTGTTGTCACCAATTTAGGGCTCCTTTTGCTCATGCACCTCATAGCTCGAGAGGGTGCATTAGAGACACAACATGGATTTCTTGTTTTGGTATACACAGAGTACCAAGACAAAGTAATCATGTGAACATGGACTAAACAAAACTATCATGCTTGCACATAGGTTAATCATTAAAAAAACACATAGCATGACTTACAAAAAGATACATGTTTATCCACATACACCAAGAGAGTTAATCATGGTGGATATATCAAATGAAAAGCTACCCATTGAATGATTCAAGAGATATACCCTATAAAGCACACAGTTACGATTAAGCAAGCATGATTATGATCTTGGAAATCATGGATCATTAATTGAAAGATATTCAACATAAGCAATCTCAAAAGCATAACTACTCCAAGGATAGGTATAGCACGACAATCCAACTTAAAAGCAATGCTGATTAGAAATAATGCACTTAAGATACACGGGTACCGTCCTTTGGAGAGCAAGTTGCAGATTCTCATCAAAGTCCTTCGCTTGATTCACCAATAATGATCAAGGACATCTACAACTTATTTAACTCGAGATGAACATGGGATTAGTATTGCACAATAATTTAACCTTGGGTCAATAAATAGACATTAAAATTGATAGCTTAAGCATAGAGTTTGAATTAACCATCTTAAGCTCTCCCAGGGTCTCCAGTCCATCTCGAGGCACCTGCATGGTCTAGTTGGCATGGTTTGGTACCCATCTCGAGATGGGTCCATAACATTCATCTAAAAGGGCCTTTGGTACCCAAATAGCAGTTGTGCTAGTTCTAGGTGATCTCATTACTGATCTAGCACAAGTGTATGATTTGGGTCTCCTAAGCGAATAAGATTGAGATAAATTTACTTGTTTAGGAACCTTACCTTTATTACATACCTCAGGTGGATGACCATGCTCACCACACATATAGCAGAAACGTCGCTCGACCCGACATGACGCTTGCTATTTATCATTTTCCTTGGTGAGGGTCATCTTGGAGGGTGCATGTCCTTGATTCTTTATGACCGGACATGAGGTGATCATGTGGTCCTTTTCATTGCATCCAAAACATCTCCTCATTCCTTCATCCTTGTCTTTGTGTGGACAAGATGCAATGAAGTGACCTAATTCCTTGCACTTGAAGCACCTCCTTTTTCCTCTTCCATTTTTGCTCTTGGATGACATAGAGAGATGATCAGTGCAAACAACATGACTAATCGAATTTTTACCTTTTTCCTTGTTCATGTTGATTTCTTCATCTTTAGGAACATTTTTCTTATTGAGCTTGACACTTGCTGCAGTTTTTCCTTTCTCAAGCTTCTTCACCACGCGCCCGTGGATATCTTGAGAGAGTTGAGCAATGTGTCTTCTCCTCAGTTGTCTTTGCTTCTTGTTCCCACACAATTTCTTTTGAGACCCTGCAGCTTGATGCTTATTCAAACATTGGCTTTCTTTTGAACAACAGGGGTTAGCACATGGTGATGAATTATCTAAATGTGTACTTGTGCAAGAATGAAGTTCACATGAATTTAAGTTCGTAATTACGACCTCATGAGCAACTTCAAGCATGATATGTCTATCTAAGAGATTATCATGATAACAAGACAATAAGTCATATTTTTCAGTAAGAGCAAGGTTATCATGACTTAACAATTCTACTTGATTCCTAAGCATAGAATCTTCAATTTTAAGTTGAGCAGCATTAGATAATACATCATGATTATTTCTTTGCTCAATTAAAATCGATTCATACCGTTGGACCAAATTCCCATGAGAGTGCTTTAGCTCCTCATGTTCTTTGGTTATCTTCTCCAGGCTGTCGTTGGTTTTGATGAGAGTCTCCTCTAGCCTGAGAAGCGTCTCGCCTTGTTCCTTGTTTCTTCTCAACAACTTAACCAAGAGAGATTTGTCCGCTTTGTTGAGATGGTTGTAGAAACGGTGAATCTCCTCTTCTTCCACATCTTCGGTCTCATTTTCCCTGTCATTAATGTCAGTAGAAGCAATATAGGAAAATGTACCTTGTGATGATGAAGACTCATCCTCGCTGTCATCCTCATATTCTTCCTCATCATGGCTTTTGTCTCCACCATCATTGTTAGCAATAAAACATTTATCACTAGTGGACAACAAACCTGTCGACGAGGTGGATTCATCGTTTGGGTGCCATTTTTCTTGTTCTTCTCCCTTTGAATGGTTAGTATCACAAGTAATATAGAGAGTAGAAGTATCACAGTTTGCCACAAAATATTTTTCTTTAATCCTATTCCATAAATCATGAGCATCAACGAATAGATCACTATCACTACTCATGATGGCAAAATAGGCACCTCTAGATAGGGAATCAACTAAGATGTTGCATGCATGGTGATTTAGAGTTAGACATCTTAGTTCTTCATTGGAAGGATTTTTACTAATAATAGAGGGAAAAATACTAGTATTAAAGACCTGTCTCAAATCAGGATCAACACTCATGAAAGCACTATAAATAGAGACAGACCAAGACTTGTAATTAGAGCCATCGCCTAAAAGAAGTTCTACAGTTACCTCTTGTGGCGACATCGTCATCTCCGGACGGCTAAGCCCACACTGGAGAAACCTGGCTCTGATACCAATTGAAAGTTCCCTTTGACCCGGGAACAGGATCTGGATGTCGCCTAGAGGGGGGGGGTGAATAGGCGAATAAAACTTATTACTTTAAAACTTAAATTCTTACTCTACTCGAAGACTTAGTACGCAGTGGAGTGAGAAGACTCTTCGAGTAGGTTGCAGCGGAATCAGAGATCCTGTCTCAAAAGTGTCCTGTACTTCAAATAAAGCTTATACCACAGATAAGTATTGAAGTGCAGATATAAAGACGAGTAAGACAGAGAGTCAGGATACAATACAGAACAGAGCACACAGACGCAAGGATTTATCCCGAGGTTCGGCCAAGCCTGAAATGCTTGCCTAGTCCTCGTTGGAGTTAGCCACACCTGGGCTTGGAGTCTATTTCAACTCCTTCCTCCGTTTGCTCAGATCTGTCAGTATGACAGATAGAGCCTTTCACTATTGAGTGGGGTTACAACAGAACCGCGGCTGCTTACAAACTTCTTGGCAGCACCCCGGCAGAGTAACGATACGCTCAAGACCTTGCTCTAGCTCTAAGCAGCACTTCTCCTCTCTCTAAAGGCTTATAGCTGTGCCTTCTACACAAACTATAGAGTTACACACAAGAGGGAGAGCGAGAATTGATTCCAATGAAGTCTACACTTGTTGGCTGCTGTAACACCCGGATTTTAGGGGTCCAAAACCCGGGGTTAACATAAACACCAGGGATGCTGGGACCAAGTCTCAAACATATGATGTATAGTGGCACAGGATCGAATGTCACAACTTTATATATAACAGGAGTTCTATACAAAATAAATAATTACATTATAAGGAGACAACGGTCCAGCAACCCAAAAGTTGACTGGGAGACGACGACCTAGACCTCTCACGAACACATCGCAGCATCCTCCATGAGCATCATCCTGCAGCACCTGGTCTTGCCCTGTGGTGTATGTGAGACAGCAAGAGTGAGCTCACATACGTTCATCGCTCAACAAGTTGTGGGGAATAATGTGCATGAACTCGCCAAAGGTGGGAGCTCACGTGAAGTGTAAGGCTTACCAAAGAAGATGGTTAGAGCTGAGCATTGCTTTTAAAGTTGGTCAAAATTTTATTAGCAGTTACTAAGTGTAAGTAAATACCAACCCAATTAAATAGTAGAACAAAAGTAACAACTTCACCTGCAATGCAATGCATATGACAAATTGAGTTTAAGTTCCATAATTTAATCATGTGAGTGTCCGAGCTGCTCATGACCGTGAGCACGGCTAGTATACCAGTTTTACACTCTGCAGAGGTTGCACATCTTTACCCACAAGTCGTGTATCCCATGTCGCCAGGGTTTGCAAAGCCCTTAGACACTTCCGAGGTGAATGGCTAGGGATCCACTACGAGGCCTTTACAAAGTTCCACTAGCTTCCGAAAACCCGCTACAGTTTATAGGAAGATCCAGTGCAGGAATCCCTTGTAGGACCGCCATCGCAGCAAAATCCTCCCGAGGTCCTCCCTACACTGACCTCTCCCCTACTGCCCTTGCCCCTTTCGGGTAAGGTAGTCTTCCACTAGCTTTCCTAATTAATCAGCCAAGGGCGTCCCATTCCACCCTCGTGGTAGCACTGTTTTCCCGGGTGGTTCTCCATGTTCCAATTAACATAATGATCTTAACATGAACATTAAATAACAACTGATAACAAAAAGTGTAATCATGAATAGTGTATCTCCATACCCAAAACCACATATAGCACTAGCAAGTACTACCCAGAAAGATCAGTGGTAAACAAGGTATAAAGATAGTCAAACTGAGGTAACCTATTGGGTCCCATCAAATTAACCTATGCAGATCATTATGATTAATCAGAACATGGCTGGGTAAAAGAAGTGATCAAGGGCACAACTTGCCTGGGCCTTGAGAATCCAGGTACCAGGATGATCTTCAGGTGATACGTATCCTCACTGCTAGTCGTAGCAATACAAACATACGTGGTATAGGCAAAATTAACATTACACCAAACATAAGAACAAAATACACATTAATAATATACATATTAAAATAAGATCACAGGAAAAGGAATTATTAATTTTGGAGTTGTAGATTTTAAGTTATGAATTTTCAAAAGGTTTTATGTGTTTAAAATGGATTAAGTGAGAGATTAAATTTATAATTGCTTTCATGACAAAACAGAGGCACAAAATGATGAAGAATATTATTACAAAATTTTAGAAACTGGAATGGCTCAATTTGGAGCTAAAATGAATTTTCTATGAATTTATAAAGTTTTAGTAATTATTTTCATATTAAAAATCCATTTTCTATTTTATTTATTCAATTTAAACGAGTTCTGGACTGGGCCTCAATTATTAGAAAACGCAGGGGCAAAACTAAAAAGATTCCCAAGACTCAAAACTTCCTGTCGATGGACTGCGGGTTTTATTCGTATAAAACATAGGGGCTCATTTGCAAAGTGGTGGTCGAAGGGGTATCGCGGGATCTCGGCCGTTGGATCGCTTCTGGACGCGCCAGATTAGGTGTAGCATCAACTAACTGGCGAGCCACAGGAGCCGTCGGATCAATATCCAACGCACCCGATTAAATGAATAACCCACTGAAACGGTACGCCATCCTATCCACAGGATTACCGATCAACGGCCCACGGTGAATCTCTCCTCAATCTAATCCTAGCCATTCATCAACCATCCTACGGCGCAAGTGCCATCTTCCTCCCCACAGCCCAGACGCGGCGGCCAAGTACCTCGACCGCGGCGGCGCCGCCACTGGAGTACCATGCCGGCGCGCCCTAGTGCCCTAAACTCGAATCTAACTGGTGCTTATGCAAGAAGAAGGAAAGCGCAATGACCCAGATGAGCTCTCACCGGTGATTATGACGTCGTGGAGGCTGGCCACGACGAGGGGTGGTTCTACGGCGGAGCATCTGCTCCGACGAGCAATTCATGGCGCTCCGATCATTCCCAAGGCCCCGCGAATGCCACACCATCATCCACAAGCCCAGGCGGTCACCCTGGGCCCCATCCAGAGATCTTGACGATAGCGGGGCACGAGTTTGGTCGCGGGCGGCTTCATTTTCTTCCGCCAGCGCACGCTCACGAGTTACACCCTCACATTCTCTCACAATCCCTGGTGTATTCGCGATGGCCGAGGGGAAGAGTCATGTGGCCACCAATTTATACCCTGATGTCCGAGGTTGTTCATCAAATCCCCGTTGCATCGATCCCGGTGGCGACGGGCGCTTTACGGAGTTTGTTGAGCCGTTCACGCGAATCGCGGATTGCGCAAACCAGTTGTAGGGCGCCGAGAGGGGAGGTACCAGCGCACAGGGGCGGCGTTCGTAGCCCGGAAGCTTCGGCGGAGGTTGTTCCGAAGTCGCGCCTGCGCCCGGATCCAATCTGTCTGTTTCGGTGGAGAGGAAGGAGCTGACGCTCCGGTCCCACCCGACAGCAGCTGGGGAGGGTGCGCGTGTTCCAGGCAACGTGGGCCCACACCACAGAGAAACGACATCGCGAGGGAGACTGGCCAGCGGGTTGTTGCGGACGAGGCGCTGACGAGCGAGCCCCACCAGCCAGCGTCTGCAGCGGAAAAACGGGCAGGGGCTTGTGGAGCTGCCAGGCGGGCCCGCGCGACAGTGAAGGTTTGCGCGCGCGCGTGAGAGAGGCTGGGCATGCGGGCCCGGGTTGTCGGCGCTCACCAGGAATCGGTGTAGTGGGCTGGTGCGAGGAAATCTCTAGGTGGGCCAAAAACAGGTTCCGAAGCCCAGGTAAGCCTTCTTCCCTTTTTCTTTTTCTTTTATCTTTTATTTTCTGTTTTATTTTATTCCTAATTGTTTTGAATTTAAAATTTGAATTTGAACTTCAACATTGAGTCAAGTATACAAATTTAAGCTTCTTAGTGGAGGAATAATATATATATTTTTATTTACTTGTCTTTATCCACAAAATTCTTATTTTCTTCTCTTCTCTAAATTCTTACAATTCCTTTGGGTTTTAAATTCCACTTTGAATTTTAATATATTTCTGGTCACATTTTTATTTTATTTTGTCATAATATGCACACATAAAAATAATATCCAGCATGATGCATATTTTAAGGGCATATATTCTTTTATTAATTATTTGTTTTTGAATATGGTGTTCACATGTGATGATAAGTAAATTCAACATACACATCAAATATAGGAAAAATAACTTTCCTCCACTTTTTTTTTATCTATTACAAATTGGGTATTACAAATCCTACCCCCCTTAAAAATAATCTCGTCCCCGAGATTTGTAAGAACAGGGATGTAAAAAGCTTTATTTATAGTTTAGCCTTTAACTTTTAGTTAGTTTAGGAATTGAGAAGTTTCATATTATTTAGATGGTGGTTATAAAAGTTTGGGTATGTATATCCACTCTATTGTGTATGGTAAAAGATGTCTTTAAAGCATAGAGAAGTTTGGTTAAGAAAGGGTAGGGTGAGGAAAGACTCCATCCAAGATTGTGGATCTTGACTCCGTTGGCGTTTCAACTTGATCTTTGAAGTCTTGAGTTGATGCTTATCTTTCTTTGATGTAGTTGGTCTTGTTTGGCCTTTATTCTTGGGGTTATCATCCGAGTTAAGGACATATGGCTAAGGATATATAGTTAGGATAAACGGGGTACACAAAGTAGGTAGGTTTGAACCGAGCTTTGCTTTGCTTTGGAATAGATGAACTAGGCAACCTGTGGTGTAGGTTAGATTGTTGATCACTAGCGAGTTGGTGTAAGGCACCAATTTAGGTTCATGTTTTATCAGACCGGGGTCTAATCTATTTCACCAATATCACTAATCTGTTTTAGTGGACCACATTAGGTTAGATAACATTTAGATCACATTAGATTAAATCTAGGTTATTTTGTTATGACTAGATAGACTAGATAAGATCTCGTTGACTTGGATTAGATCATGGTGGTTACTTTAGGATGAGATAAGTAAAGTGGTTAGGATAAGATAAAATCTTTTTAAGATAAGATGAGTCTACTAAGGTAATAGAATATCTTTCAAGATAAGATGGATCCATGAGTGTAAGATAGAATCTGTCAAGATGAGGGATATGTATGGGTGAGATAGACTACAAAATGTAGGTTACAAGTTTGTTTGTTGTTGGGTGGGAATAGGCAGGTCATGCAATCCATCAAGACTCTATTGGTTGGGTTGGTTTCTCATTCTTTATTTAGTGTAGGGTGAACTAAGTTAAAACATGTGGAGAGGGTCTAATCTATTTTACAAGTATTATCCGACATGTTTAGTAAGTCACTTCAGATTAGATCAGTTCTATGTTAGATTGGGGTGACTAGTTTGACTAGATAAGATCTAATTAATTTGCATTAGGTCATGGTTGTTAAACTAGAGTGGGATAAATATGCTAATTAAGGCAAGATGAACCCATAAGGATAAGGTAGAATATTTTGAGGTCAGTTAGGTTTATTAGGGTGACATAAGATCTTTTCAAGATAAGTGGAGAATCTTTTAAGATATGATGGATTCATTAAGATAAGATAGATCTGTGAGTGTAGGATAGAATCTCATGAGATGAGGTGAATCTATTAAGATAAGGGGGAATCTTTTAAGATAAGATGAATTGGTTAGCATGAGAGCCTTTAAGATAAATTTCTTAAGCTAGATAAGTTCCAATGGGGATAATCTAGGCTGTCTAGTTATTTTATAAATATATTATTATTTTTTTTTATACCTATGTGTATATGCAGATGTAATTGTGGACATTACTCCACAACTCATCACACTCAAACAAAGATCCAAATCAGACAAGTATCATAAGAACAAACATTCAAGCATATAAATATTTACAAAATTAGTTTTGCTTTTGTTCCTAAGAGTAGGTCTCCTATTCCTAAAGGTCACTTTAGGTACAGGATTTCAGAGTGTGAAATCCACATTTATCTTTAGAAAAGAAGAGATAAGAATAATCAGAGTAAAGCGGAGATAGATGAGAAAAGTTTAAGATAAGTTTAGAAAGGATCAGAGTAGCAAAGGTAAGTAGATAATGGTTGTCCAGTTCTATCTAGGTTTCGTCCTACAGTCAACATTCCTCTGATACCACTTCTGTAACACCCGGATTTTAGGGGTCCAAAACCCGGGGTTAACATAAACACCAGGGATGCTGGGACCAAGTCTCAAACATATGATGTATAGTGGCACAGGATCGAATGTCACAACTTTATATATAACAGGAGTTCTATACAAAATAAATAATTACATTATAAGGAGACAACGGTCCAGCAACCCAAAAGTTGACTGGGAGACGACGACCTAGACCTCTCACGAACACATCGCAGCATCCTCCATGAGCATCATCCTGCAGCACCTGGTCTTGCCCTGTGGTGTATGTGAGACAGCAAGAGTGAGCTCACATACGTTCATCGCTCAACAAGTTGTGGGGAATAATGTGCATGAACTCGCCAAAGGTGGGAGCTCACGTGAAGTGTAAGGCTTACCAAAGAAGATGGTTAGAGCTGAGCATTGCTTTTAAAGTTGGTCAAAATTTTATTAGCAGTTACTAAGTGTAAGTAAATACCAACCCAATTAAATAGTAGAACAAAAGTAACAACTTCACCTGCAATGCAATGCATATGACAAATTGAGTTTAAGTTCCATAATTTAATCATGTGAGTGTCCGAGCTGCTCATGACCGTGAGCACGGCTAGTATACCAGTTTTACACTCTGCAGAGGTTGCACATCTTTACCCACAAGTCGTGTATCCCATGTCGCCAGGGTTTGCAAAGCCCTTAGACACTTCCGAGGTGAATGGCTAGGGATCCACTACGAGGCCTTTACAAAGTTCCACTAGCTTCCGAAAACCCGCTACAGTTTATAGGAAGATCCAGTGCAGGAATCCCTTGCAGGACCGCCATCGCAGCAAAATCCTCCCGAGGTCCTCCCTACACTGACCTCTCCCCTACTGCCCTTGCCCCTTTCGGGTAAGGTAGTCTTCCACTAGCTTTCCTAATTAATCAGCCAAGGGCGTCCCATTCCACCCTCGTGGTAGCACTGTTTTCCCGGGTGGTTCTCCATGTTCCAATTAACATAATGATCTTAACATGAACATTAAATAACAACTGATAACAAAAAGTGTAATCATGAATAGTGTATCTCCATACCCAAAACCACATATAGCACTAGCAAGTACTACCCAGAAAGATCAGTGGTAAACAAGGTATAAAGATAGTCAAACTGAGGTAACCTATTGGGTCCCATCAAATTAACCTATGCAGATCATTATGATTAATCAGAACATGGCTGGGTAAAAGAAGTGATCAAGGGCACAACTTGCCTGGGCCTTGAGAATCCAGGTACCAGGATGATCTTCAGGTGATACGTATCCTCACTGCTAGTCGTAGCAATACAAACATACGTGGTATAGGCAAAATTAACATTACACCAAACATAAGAACAAAATACACATTAATAATATACATATTAAAATAAGATCACAGGAAAAGGAATTATTAATTTTGGAGTTGTAGATTTTAAGTTATGAATTTTCAAAAGGTTTTATGTGTTTAAAATGGATTAAGTGAGAGATTAAATTTATAATTGCTTTCATGACAAAACAGAGGCACAAAATGATGAAGAATATTATTACAAAATTTTAGAAACTGGAATGGCTCAATTTGGAGCTAAAATGAATTTTCTATGAATTTATAAAGTTTTAGTAATTATTTTCATATTAAAAATCCATTTTCTATTTTATTTATTCAATTTAAACGAGTTCTGGACTGGGCCTCAATTATTAGAAAACGCAGGGGCAAAACTAAAAAGATTCCCAAGACTCAAAACTTCCTGTCGATGGACTGCGGGTTTTATTCGTATAAAACATAGGGGCTCATTTGCAAAGTGGTGGTCGAAGGGGTATCGCGGGATCTCGGCCGTTGGATCGCTTCTGGACGCGCCAGATTAGGTGTAGCATCAACTAACTGGCGAGCCACAGGAGCCGTCGGATCAATATCCAACGCACCCGATTAAATGAATAACCCACTGAAACGGTACGCCATCCTATCCACAGGATTACCGATCAACGGCCCACGGTGAATCTCTCCTCAATCTAATCCTAGCCATTCATCAACCATCCTACGGCGCAAGTGCCATCTTCCTCCCCACAGCCCAGACGCGACGGCCAAGTACCTCGACCGCGGCGGCGCCGCCACTGGAGTACCATGCCGGCGCGCCCTAGTGCCCTAAACTCGAATCTAACTGGTGCTTATGCAAGAAGAAGGAAAGCGCAATGACCCAGATGAGCTCTCACCGGTGATTATGACGTCGTGGAGGCTGGCCACGACGAGGGGTGGTTCTACGGCGGAGCATCTGCTCCGACGAGCAATTCATGGCGCTCCGATCATTCCCAAGGCCCCGCGAATGCCACACCATCATCCACAAGCCCAGGCGGTCACCCTGGGCCCCATCCAGAGATCTTGACGATAGCGGGGCACGAGTTTGGTCGCGGGCGGCTTCATTTTCTTCCGCCAGCGCACGCTCACGAGTTACACCCTCACATTCTCTCACAATCCCTGGTGTATTCGCGATGGCCGAGGGGAAGAGTCATGTGGCCACCAATTTATACCCTGATGTCCGAGGTTGTTCATCAAATCCCCGTTGCATCGATCCCGGTGGCGACGGGCGCTTTACGGAGTTTGTTGAGCCGTTCACGCGAATCGCGGATTGCGCAAACCAGTTGTAGGGCGCCGAGAGGGGAGGTACCAGCGCACAGGGGCGGCGTTCGTAGCCCGGAAGCTTCGGCGGAGGTTGTTCCGAAGTCGCGCCTGCGCCCGGATCCAATCTGTCTGTTTCGGTGGAGAGGAAGGAGCTGACGCTCCGGTCCCACCCGACAGCAGCTGGGGAGGGTGCGCGTGTTCCAGGCAACGTGGGCCCACACCACAGAGAAACGACATCGCGAGGGAGACTGGCCAGCGGGTTGTTGCGGACGAGGCGCTGACGAGCGAGCCCCACCAGCCAGCGTCTGCAGCGGAAAAACGGGCAGGGGCTTGTGGAGCTGCCAGGCGGGCCCGCGCGACAGTGAAGGTTTGCGCGCGCGCGTGAGAGAGGCTGGGCATGCGGGCCCGGGTTGTCGGCGCTCACCAGGAATCGGTGTAGTGGGCTGGTGCGAGGAAATCTCTAGGTGGGCCAAAAACAGGTTCCGAAGCCCAGGTAAGCCTTCTTCCCTTTTTCTTTTTCTTTTATCTTTTATTTTCTGTTTTATTTTATTCCTAATTGTTTTGAATTTAAAATTTGAATTTGAACTTCAACATTGAGTCAAGTATACAAATTTAAGCTTCTTAGTGGAGGAATAATATATATATTTTTATTTACTTGTCTTTATCCACAAAATTCTTATTTTCTTCTCTTCTCTAAATTCTTACAATTCCTTTGGGTTTTAAATTCCACTTTGAATTTTAATATATTTCTGGTCACATTTTTATTTTATTTTGTCATAATATGCACACATAAAAATAATATCCAGCATGATGCATATTTTAAGGGCATATATTCTTTTATTAATTATTTGTTTTTGAATATGGTGTTCACATGTGATGATAAGTAAATTCAACATACACATCAAATATAGGAAAAATAACTTTCCTCCACTTTTTTTTTTATCTATTACAAATTGGGTATTACAGCTGCACTTATGTCTTGCTTGAGGCGCCTAGGGGTCCCTTTTATAGGCACAAGGGGCCTAGGAGCCGTTGGAATCCCATTTGGAAGGCAATACTTTCTTTCTGTCGGGTGGCGCACCGGACAGTCCGGTGCACACCGGACACTGTCCGGTGACCGATTTGTTTCCTTAAACAGCGCTGCCGACCGTTGCAGACCGTTGCAGATCTGGGAGCCGTTGGCGCACCGGACATGTCCGGTGCACACCGGACAGTCCGGTGACATCTTCCGACCGTTGGCTCCGCCACGTGTCCCGCGCAGATTGCGCGGCCGACCGTTGGCCCGGTCGACCGTTGGCTCACCGGACAGTCCGGTGCACACCGGACAGTCCGGTGAATTTTAGCCGTACGCCGTCGGCGAATTCCCGAGAGCGGCCTGTTCGCGCCGAGTCAGCCTGGCGCACCGGACACTGTCCGGTGCACACCGGACAGTCCGGTGCTCCAGACCAAACTGACTCTTGGCTGTACACAGCCAAGTCTTTTCTCTTCTTCTTTCTGTTTCTAACACTTAGACAAGTATATTAGTACACAAAACCAATGTACTAAGGCCTAGAAACATACCTTCTCTTAATCATTAGATCTATAGCATTTCACATGCTTGAGCTTTGATGTTGGACTCATAAATCATCAAGTCGGCTTGACTTGATCTAGATTGACATTTCTTAGTTCCAACATCCTGCAAAGGTCACATAGAACATCTCCAAACATAGGAACAACCCAAACTAAAGATTAAGGTGAACTTAGCTCTTTTGGGCTGCTTCCAGTTCTGGTTTTGACACTTGTTCTCCTTCTAGTGACCTTGATCTCTTTCTTAGAGCTTGGTCTTGAGCCTTATGACTTACACCACATAACTGTAGCTGTTACCTCATTGGTTGTAAGTCACGTCCTTATGTAGTGATCCTTGATGTGCTATAGCTCTTCTCAACTCGATCACCCTTGACTTTGCAAGCCTTCTTCTTCACCCTTGGCTTTGGGTTCCTCAGCCTCCTTGACCTTCTCCCGTGCACTTGGTACCTCGAAGCTTCTCTTGCCTCCGTCCTTGGCTTGATCAGTTGTCTCCGAGCTTCGCACCCGAGTCTCACTTTATGCAATGTCCATCTTACTTGTGATGTCCATTATGTATCCATAATCCAGTTCTTGGACAATCACATTTGTTCACTTGTGTTGAACCCTGTAAGCTTTACCTTAAGCACCTGTTCAACACTTAGTACACTTGTTAGTCCTTTAATTGAGTTGTCATCCAAACACCAAAACTCACAAGAGAGCTTTCACTCACTCTTTTTAGTCATCAACTTTGGCTTCGTCATCCTACATGAATTAAGTTGTTATAAGTCAAAATCGAGCTTGAAGGAGGAGATAAGCGCAAGGTATGATTTCTTACTGGTTCAAGATGACTCCGAGCTTCATCTCCAGCCTTTTCTCGCCCGCCTTTTGTCCATATCATTTTTATAAATCTATTGGAAATACTTCGGGCGAGATCAGGGATGTCATCTAGGATTGATGGTGATAAAGTGAAATTGGGTCTATTGACAATCTTCCCATGGTCGCAGCCAGCTTTTAGGAAAGCTGCAGCAGTGCCCCGAGAAGCTACCCAGGCACAGAAGTCACCGTGCCCAGCTATAACTTCGTCGAGCTCGTCAATTTCACCCTCAATATGTTCGAAGGTCTTCGGTAAATCTTCAGCTGAGGGGGTGAATTTATCACTGCTGGCTCCAACTGAGTGAAAAAATTTTCTTAGTCGATGAATGCATTTGTTGCTAAATTCCAAACATTTTTCTTGAAGGCCCGCCAATAGTTTTTTCAAATCTGAATTCTGTTGAGCTTCGGCTTCAAGTTTTGCCTTAAGTTCTTGCTTTTCTTGTTCAAACTGCTTAGATTGGCAGAGAAGCTTCGAGTTCAGTTCTGTTATTTTTGCTTCGGCTTCCGCCAATGAACCTTCAGTTGCCTGGAGCTCAAAGTTTTTCTTCTCAATATCAGCTGATTGCTCCTTTATTTTGTTTTCTAAATTTTCAATTATAACTTCGTGTTTCTTGTCTTCAAAATCTTGCTGCATTTTCAAGGCCTTGCTCAACAGCATACTCTGCACGAAAACAACCTTCGTCACACATGTTTTCATTATTAAAAACAATAAAAGTCAAGGGAATAATAGTTCACCTTGAAATTGGAATAAAATAAACTACCAACGATATGTTGTCATCGGTAGCGGCTAATGTCCATTTCCAGCTTCGGAAAACCGATACTCTTTGACAGAGTACTAATAACTTTGGCTCCAGTTTGGTTTCGGATACAATCTAATTTTTTATCATCAACACCTCCGAAGAGGAGTGCTCCTGGTTTGTACCCACAAGATTTGGCATACTCTTTAAGCTCTTCTATTTCGGGTTTTGACAATTTTTCTCCAACTAAATTTTGAAACATGAACGCTTCGTTCTCCGACGCTTCATCAGCAATTTCCTTTCCTTTCCCCGACGCTGCGACCATGGCTTCTTCGGCGGCAGCGGTAGCTTCTTCTGTAGCCATGTCTAGCAGTATTTTATTGATGTGTTCGATTGTGCTTTCCAGGTTCACATCTTCAGTTGAGGCAGCTTCGGCAGCTGCGACCTCCGAAGGTGTGATTTCAATATTTGTTTTTTCCTCAGCCGCTGGTGTCTTCTGAGCCGAAGCTCTTGGTGGTGTCTTGTCAATAACCTCTGTCACAGTGATAATTCTTTGCCTCTTTACTTTAGTCGTCTTCTTCGTTTTTTCGGGCTCCTTTTCCTTCTGAAAAAACTTTGTCAGTTGAGGCCCCAATGGACTTAGCTTCGCAGGCAAGGATTCAGTCATTACCTTCAAAATCTCCTCCACGTCGGTGGCGGAGGGTGATGCGGGGGTTTCTTCTTCGTCAGATATTTTTTGCTTCGGAGAAGACGCTTTCCTCTTCTTTGGAATTCTCTTCTTTGATGGTTCTTTCTCATCTTCATTTAAGGCTTCAGTTGTCCTTTTCCTTTTCTGGCCCCCGGCACCTTTGTTCAGATTTTCATAGTCAGGGTATTCAAAACCCAGGGCGTCCAGCACTCGATTTAGTCTTCGCTTCGGACGGGTGTCGAAGGCCGCAGTCATCAATTGATCTTCTTTTTTGGAGTAATTGCCAAGTATTTCATTGCACATTACTTCAATTGTATCCAGCCACTCTTGACAAGGTGTTTTAAAGTATTTCTTAAACTTGAAATAGTAAGGTAAACGCACAAGTTCACCTTCTTTCTTCTCCCCCTCTAGCTTCGGCATTTCCCATTCCTTTAAAGTAGGAAAAACCCTGAAGGCCAAGAACTCCTGAACCAGGTCTCTTGTACTGACATGCTCTGCAATAATTCTGAATTCATCCATTGTCTGTTGTGTTGGACCGTCTGGTGTCATGTTGCAGCGAGGTCGGGTTTCTCCGAAGATCAGTTCGAGTGGACTTTGCACAAGCTTCTCCTTGTCGTCATCAACCTTGACATAGAACCATTCTGATTTCCAGCCTGCCGGCCATTTGCTTCGGTAGCTGATTACAGGAAACTTTGTGGTTTTCCGATAAGCAAAGTTATAGCAACCAAAATTGTCATGCAATCCATCTTTTCTAGCCTTCGTCTGATAGTGCAATTCGTGAACTCGACAAAAACTGTCTGCAAACGGCTCCACCGCTTGGCTTCGGAGGGTCCAGATATAAACGCTAAGCCTAACGATAGCGTTAGGAGTTAACTGATGAAAGTAGATACCAAACCTCTTCAGTACCTCTGCAATAATCTCATGTAGGGGGAATCTTAACCCAGCCTTTAGAAAACTCTTGAAAATAACAATTTCATCCTTCTCCGGCTTTGGGGTAGTCTCTTCTCCCCCGAAGCGTAACAGCTTCTTCTGATTCTCATTGAAAAAGCCCGACTTCACCATCTTGGAGAGATCAGCCTTCGAAACAGTAGACTTTCCGAAGTCCAAATGGCTGGGCTTACTTGGCATGGCAATACGATAATCATCTTCGGGATCAGTTTCTTCAATATTCTCTTCTTCTGCTTCGGCAGTTGCTTGTTCTGCTTCAACAGTAGGGATTCCTTCCGAAGTTACCAGTCCGGATCGTTGCATTGCTTCGGAGATAGGAACAGTCTCCGAACCTTCAACTTCGCCCCCCTCACGCTCAACCCTAGCGGTAGATCGCACTCTGGCCATTTAATTCTGAGTTTGTGGAAATTGAATACTTTTTCCTTCCGAAGCCTTTCCTTCTGACGAAGCAGTTTTCAAGTTGGAGCTTCGTTCGATTCCGAGAGTCAAGCTTCGGCTATGGTTAAAAATTTTGGCAGCAAAACAGTGCAAATAGCAATGAATGCTGTGGTAACTTCACACCTACTTGTCTGTTTATATAGTGCTGCAGGTAAGAAGGCGAAACGCCAGCATTTTTACACCAGGCGGACAGTCGCCTGCACTCGCTGCGCGGTGGACCGCAGAGACCAAATAGTAACTCTGCAAGGTGGGACTGACGCGCGCTTGGAAACCGAATCATTTCTCGACAACGAGCTCAGGGAAGGTGTTTTTTGGACCTTCGGCTTCCCGAAGCTTAAGAGACTTTTTTCATGGATCAAGCTCGTTACGAAAAACGATCTAGCGCCGCGAAAGGGGCTACTGTTGGGGCCATGCTTCGTCACGCCGAAGGTCCTGTAGGAAGAAGCAGCTTCGGCTGAAGCTGTCCCCAGGAGATGACCGAAGGTTTCTTTTCATGAAGCTTCGGTATTACAAACCGACTTAAAGATAGAATGACCTTTTAGTCCATAAATGTCCGAGTCAATGTTGTAAACTTTTATGAGGGGCATAATTGTAATTCTTCACAGGCTGTGTCCTGTGTCTATAAATACATGAACAGTACCCCCGTACTGTTCACGCTGACTTGTACTTGCTCGTGCGTCACGCTTGTATTTTTGCCTTCTATCAAGCCAAAGGTACAAATGTAATTCAATGTTGTTTTTATTCTTCCATGATTATATAATAAGGGCATGAAATAATGTTATGTGGTTATTCATGTTATTCTTTCATGTTTCGTATGCTTCTCCTTTTATCAATATAATCCGTAATGATGAAGGTATGTCCTCCATGACCTTCGTCTGAAGATCGTTATATCCTAAAGGAAATAACGTTTCGAAGGACGAAGGGTATTTGTCATTGACTTTTTTCTGTGTTGCCTTGTTCTTAATTCATAGCATTTGAGAACAAGTCCCCAACACTGGGTTTTTGTGAGTTTTGCTCAACTTCGGGATGCTGTAACTCTTCCTCTGTGGGTCTTTAGTCTAGAAGTGTTATACCATGTTGGAAGACCTATATGTAAGGAACAAGTTTTATTAACCAAGTTTACCTTGCAGCCATATGGAATTGTGAGATAACAGGGCTCCAACAGGGAGGCCTGGAACTGGAATGGAGCAGTGAGCAGTGGAGTATTTAATTATTTTATTTGGTGTCAGCAATAGGGGACAAAAGGGGATACTTGTGGTAGTGTTTGTGATATGTATGAAGTGTATAACTGAAGGCTGGAGACCCCATTATCTGCTGGACAGTATATCACATTGTGGACCTATTAGAACTTATCCACAAGGGATATTTGTGTGCTAGCTGACCAGATTCAGTGCTTTAGATATTTTTGTGTTCCTGTGTTGTGCTGGTACCTGAGGGCCACGTTTTTAGTTCATGCAGTGTTGGCACCTGGGGAGATATCTCTCTATTGCATGTTGAACAAGTGCAGGGACACCTTGCCCCATATTCAGCTATTTATAGGGCTTGGTTCAGAACAGATTTCCCTCCCTGCCTTAAGCTCCAGCCATAGTCCACTATGTGGGCGTGGGGATCCTGGGGTTTTGCTGGTGTTAACCTTCCCCACAGCTACCTAGTTTGCTTCAGCCAGCGAGTGCATCATGTGACCATGGTGACCATGCAACCCGAGTGCTCTTCTCACCGTGGCTAGGTAATTTCAAGGTTTCCTTAGCCAAGCTATACATGTTTTGTGCTCTACATAAGATAGAGAAGCTCATATGATGGTGAACAAATCTCCTTAAGATAGTTTTGTTTCATGTTATATGAAAATTGGAGTAAAAGTGGTCTACATTAGGGTTATCAGATTTCAGACTTAGTGCAAATTCAGAGTCTGAATTTGTATGTTTTGGTGCAGCTTTGGAGCTCTTTGCTGCTCTATCCATAAAGTTATAGCTTATGACCACTATAACAAAGTTGTACATCTGTTGTTGGAGTACAAGTTTGATTAAGCGATCTGATCCAAAAACTATATAGAACTAAGAGTAAAGCTTGCTCAAAAGTGGATCATCAACTTCTGGGTTTCAGACTTAGCTAATTGGCTAATTCTGAATTTCAGTAAACTTTAGCCATGTTTGTACCTTTGTAGTGGCTAACCTGTAGGGAATTAAATTAGGTCTCTTATAGCAAAGCAATAGAGCTATAATAGAAGACCAGGTTTGGTTGAAGGCCATACCCTAGAAGCTATTTGGAATTGGAGAAAAGGGTTGGCTAAAGTTGGACCGTCAGACTGTACATAACTGAATTTTGTTATTCAGTTCTGAGAACTGAATTACAGCAGGATGCCTAGTTTGGAATTCATTTGTGACTGATTCGTGGGGTTTTGGATTAAAGTTTCCATAGCAAATCTAGAGACCATAGTAAAGAGAGTAAGTTTTGTAAAGTGAGGTGGACTTGGTTCCACATAAATTTGGAAATAAAAGTGGCCAAAAGGTGGACTGTCAGATGTTAGGATTCAGACTTAGAATAATATTTAAGTCTGAATTTGTGTGTTTTTATTCAGTTTTGGGTCCTTGTGGTAATTAATCCAAGAAAAATTGGGGTAAGAATGCTATAGCAAAGTGAAAGACCATGTAAAGGAGAGCAAGTCTCATGCAAAGCGTTGGCTTGCTATTGTGCAGAATTTGGAGAAAAAGGAGTGACAAAACTCTCTGCCAGACCTAGTAATGTGCTGTTTCAGATTGGGAAAATGGATTTTCCATGTGTTTACTCAACTTTAATGCAGCCTAACGCTTGGTATGTATGGTTATAAGCTAAAGACCATATAGAAGAGATTTGTAGCTGTGTTGGGTGAACAAGTTTCTTATAGAGAAATAAGTTTGGTGCTGTCTGTAAGCCATTTGCTCAGAAATCCTTGTAGAGTCTCTAATTGGAATAATAAGAAGAACATAATCACATGTGGATTAGAAATTTTGGAAAAAAAAGAACAAGTTTAACAAGTGAAACCTGATCTTTGGATAAAGAAGCAAAAGTGCCTAGTGGGATCTAGATTTTTGGCGTAGTTTGAAGATTGTTCTAATCCTCTAGAAGTTCAAGTTGTAGGATTCAAGTCAGAAAAGTAAGTCCTTACTTAAGGCAAGCATAGAGTTCTTGGTTATGGACGCAGAGTTCCCTGGTATGGTTTGAGAGCTTAGTGATGATATTAGAATGTTTAGCTCCCCTGTTGTTTGGTTAGTTTTGTGTGCACCTTTAGTAAGGTGTAGTTTGTACTGCTTTAAAGTATCTTCTTTGTAGTTGCACAAGTATATGCATTCATGTTCATATCATTACATGTAGAATTCCCAGAAGAAGAAGAAGATGAAATTCAAGAAGTGGTTTCTGAAGAGGAGTCTGCTTCAGTGACTACTCATCAAGTGATGGGAGCCATCTAACTGGGGTTTAATAGAGGGATCTAGAACTCCGTCTTTGCAACGAAGGCAAGCCCCGGTGCATGCAACCCCTTGTGTTTTTAAATACTTTTCGCACACTTAAGTCTAGTGAAATGTGCATTAGGCTTATAGGAGTTGCTTGAAACCCTTTGATGCATTGCCTTCCTTGATATCCATACCTTTATAGATACTTCTGGTGAAGTATCAAAATTTGATTTACAAAAATGCTTAGCCCTGCTTAGATCTTGTGGATAGAGGTTGTCTTTTGCAATACTGCCTAGCTCAGGGGTTATCCTGAGGAAAGATGGCTTCTACCTGCAAGAATACTTTCATTGAGAGCGTGGTGGGATCTTACTGCAAAGCTCCCTGTGATGCTCTTTTCATTCTAAGGAATAGAAACAATCCTAAGGATGGAAGTACTTAAATCGAGACTTGGGTTAGGAACAGGTGATGTTCTACCCAGGTTGATTAAGGATTGGATGCGTATGTAGGCCTGCTAGCGCAAGGACTATCTTAGCTAGCCGCATACCCTGGAAATGGGACAGGGTAAGCTTTGCCTCGGGCAGACTAAGGCCAGAATAAGATAACACGAAATGGGCGTGGAGCGGTGGCGGGAGTAGCGTGTACCCTCCGTGGCAAGAGGCTGGACGGTGGTGTATCTGTGTTCTCGGTTTGCGTGAACCTGATCTGGTCTTAAGAACCCTGGGGTCGAGTTGACATATGCAAGGATTAAGTGCTACATATGTCGTGTGGTTAGAGATCCTCAGCTGAGTAAATCGATTCGGATCGCCGTTATATCCCCGGAGAGTGGAGACTTGATCACTGACCTACAACCTAAGTCAGGATGTGAACTTCATGAATAAAAATGATGTTGTATTGATGAGATGATGAAATTAGACTAGAGGCAAACAGAGTCTATTAATATTTAATCTGGCGTTAAAATGTTGAAAGTAAGGACTCACTTTAGTAAGCTATTTCTGCAAAAATATCTAAGTTGATTCTTGCTAAAGCCTCTCCTTGATTCCTATTTATCCAGCATACCCTTGAGAGTCTTTTCCTTAGTCGGGTAAGACTTGCTGAGTAATTCCATACTCAGGGTTTTATTCCCTGTTGTTTTTCAGGTCATAGCTTTGTGCTGCTGATGATGGTGTTAAGTGCCGGTGGGCTCGGCCTTCTTATAAGTCTAAGTAACCCTTCTATACTTCTTATTGAGGATGGTCTCTTAAGCTAGCATATATTTCAAACTTATACTTTTGTAATCATTCCGATAAAATAATGTAAAATTTTTGTAACTTATAAAATTTGGTAATAAGATTTCCGCTGCAAAAATATTGGTGTGTGTGATTTGTATTACTTAATCCCGCGGTTCTGGTTGTAAGTGGTTTATCCGATGTCCTTGGGGCAATCGGACGGATCCTGTTAAGTTATCTAGTGCACATGCATGCTCGTCTGAGGTCTTTGGGACAAGGACAAGTGCATGTGGGCCCGATACCTTGGGAGGTTCTGCCACACCGAAGGCGTCCAAATTCTGCGTGAAGTCCACAGCGGGACCTGCGGCTCCCACGCAGGGCCTAGGGCCCTAGCAGCAAAGGTGATTCGCCAAGGTTTCTACTGGCCCGCCATGATTTGCGCCGCAAATCGGGTCATGAGATCCTGCGAAGCCTGTCAGAAATTTTCCCCACGCTCGGGACGCCCCTCGCAGTTCACGAAGCTGATCGCCCACACGTGGCCCCTTCAGCGCTGGGGCCTGGACATTGTCGGGCCCCTGCCCATGGCTCAGGGGAACCTCAAGTTCACCTTCGTCGCCGTTGAATACTTCACCAAATGGATTGAAGCGAGAGCAGTATCCACTATCACATCGAAGACAGCCCAGAAATTCTTCTGGCAAAATATTGTTTGCCGCTTCGGAGTACCGTCCGAACTCATGGTCGACAACGGCAAGCAGTTCGACAACCAAGATTTCAAAGATTTCTGCTTCTCCATTGGCACCAAGCTTGCCTTCGCCTCCGTGTACCACCCCCAGTCCAACGGAGTCGTGGAGCGCGCCAACGGCAAAATCTTCACAGCCGTCAAGAAAATGCTCCTCGACGACAAAAAAGGCAAGTGGCTCGACCTGTTACCCGAAGTGGTCTGGGCGCTGAACACAACTGAGTGCAGGGCGACTGGGTTCACCCGTTTCCGCCTATTATACGGATCGGAGGCCATGTCTCCGCAAGAAATAAAACATGGGTCGCCTCGGACAGCCGCGTCGGCCGTCCCCGACGTAGACGAGCCGATGTCGAAGGACCTCATCGACGGAGACCGCGTCTTCGCCCTACAGGCTCTGGAAAAATACCAAGCCCAGACAAAAGCATGGCGCGACCACACAGTCATCCCGAGGGAGTTCAACGAAGGAGACCTCGTACTTGTCCGGACAGCTCGGACAGAGTCACGGGGCAAGTTGGAGCCGAAGTGGGAGGGCCCTTTCATCGTCAAGACGAAGGCGTCCCCCAGTTCGTACAGACTCACAACTCCATCCGGCGAAGACTTAGAACATTCTTGGAACATTGATAGTCTTCGCAAATTTTTTGTTTAACTCCTCAGGGCTAATTCGCCCTTGTAATCCGCAGAACAGTTTTTAGTCGGCCCGCACTCTTTTCCTCCCGGGCGGTGAGGTTTTTAACGAGGCGGAGCCATGTAATATACACGCGAAAAATCCCCCGCAAAAACTACGTCGAAAAAGACCGACTAAACGGTCTTCGACATTCGACCGACAGAAAAGTCACCACGAGGGGCAGCGACGGCCACCCCTCGCGTGCGACAATCCGTGCAAAAGTCGCCTAAGGGCGCAGCCGGACTAGCACAACAAGTGCACAAATGTGAAGTCTCCTCAAAAGGACTATCCGTGCAAAAGTCGCCTAAGGGTGCAGCCGGACTAGCACAACAAGCGCGCAAATGCGAAGTCTCCTCAAAAGGACTATCCGTGCAAAAGTCGCCTAAGGGTGCAGCCGGACTAGCACAACAAGTGCGTAAATTCGAAGTCTTCTCGAAAAGACTATCCGTGCGAAAGTCGCCTAAGGGTGTAGCCGGACTAGCACAACAAGTGCGTAAATTCGAAGTCTTCTCGAAAAGACTATCCATGCGAAAGTCACCTAAGGGTGCAGCCGGACTAGCACCACAAGTGCGTAAATTCGAAGTCTTCTCGAAAAGACTATCCGTGCGAAAGTCGCCTAAGGGTGCAGCCGGACTAGCACAACAAGTGCGTAAATTCGAAGTCTTCTCGAAAAGACTACCCGTGCGAAAGTCGCCTAAGGGTGCAGCCGGACTAGCACAACAAGTGCGCAACTTCGAAGTCTTCCTCAAAAGTCTACCCATGCTAAACCCTACACCAACCTGTCCGCGCCGGGACTAACCACAGGTGCGCCGGACCGACATAATAAACATACTAGACCAAGCGCACAACGCCTTTACAAACATAGCGCAGGGGCATAACCTCATCATACAAATTATAACTACATATGTACAGCGAGGGCATCACACCTTACATCGGTTCAACCTTCGGAATGATCCCCATCTCCCTATAGTTAAATAGCATTATCCTAAGCTCCTCACCCTCAAAAAGACTTCGCAACTCACCCTCACCTACACTCGCAATGGCCGGCAAGGACAACAATTCCTGCTTGTCAGCCCCGTCCACACGAAGCCGACTACCGTCAACCTCACTCACTCTACGCTTCGCAACCGCCCTTCGCCGCTTGCGCCCAGCGCTCGGACCAGTCACAACTTCAGCATTCGCAGCGCGCGGCGAAGACTCCGCCGCTGCCACATCCAAGGCCGCAAAGTAATCCAAGTCCTCATCTGACGACTCCTCCGTCCACTCAACTGAACTCCCAGAGCCACCAAAATCAAAAAACTTAGAAGCAGACTCATCCGATTCATTCCCAGCATCCACGGTCGAAGCCACCAAAAAATTAGCAGTGACGATTGCGTGCAGGCCCAAAACCTTGAACCTGCGCAGCAACCAAGGTTCAGCAACATATACAAAATTCCCTAACTACCCACACCCACTAAGCCACCTGCGAAGGCCCAGCCGCTGTGGGGTCCTCCGCTGCCGGCTCCGTCGCCGTCTTCGGGGGATCCTCGGCCCTCGGCACTGCGGCTGGCGACGAGCCACCACCAGACACAGTAGCCGCAGGGGCAGCGAGGGAGCCTTCAGCGGTTTCCGGGGGCGGTGCCACCGGGCCCGACTCCGCTTCAGGCTGCGCGCTGTTCAAAGCTCCAAAGTCCTCCACTGTCTCATCACGCGCCGCCTGCAACACAGCACACCGATTCAGCAAGCCCACGTATAACCCACATCCAACAACACCAAACAAAAGATGAACATTACCTGACCCCTCGCCCGGTCAGCCCGCTCCCTCACCACCTCCCGACCGTGGGGGCCCCACATCCGATCAAAGAGGGCTCCCGCGGATTCCTACACTACATGGTCCTCGACCTTGTAAATTTTGCGCTCGAAATCCTCATCAGATCGGTCGAAGACCTCATAGTGGCTGCACCCTTCGTGAGACAGCGCGTTCATCGCCCCTTCGCAGGTGACCAGGGAGGCAAAGGACATAAATCACTCCACAATCGGGAGGTTTCCCATTCCTCGGCGCGCTGGCTGGCGAGGCTACCCTCCGCCCGCGCCAGATTGGCCTCCGCCTGCGCCGACTGCGCCTTGGCGAGGGCCTGATTAGCCTCCCTCCTTTCCTTCGTCAGCTGGCGCCGGAGGTCAGTCCTCTCGCCCTCCAGCACAGCCACCCTCTCCGTCAGCTTACGGCACTTGCTATCGGCGGCCGACTTTTCCCGAACAGCGTCAGCATGCTGCGCCCGAAGTCTCTCGACTTCGGCAGACACAACTGCCGTAAAGGTCCCCGACGCCACGCGGTCGGTGAAGTCAGCCGCCTACAAGACAAACATATGTCCACAATCCCAACGAAAGCGGTAAAAACCGAAGTCTAGCCCAACTACCTGACTCAGCCGCTGCGACGCCTCCCTCAGCCGGTGGGACACAACGCCCGCTTCATCTTTGACGACGGTGAGCGTCGAAATCTCACCGCCAGCGCTGAGGGCGCTACCCTTCGCCCAGGCACTGTGGCAGACACCGTGGTCGCCACCGCAGGCGGAACAACAGCAAGTTGCCCCTCGCCCGATCCTGCAAAGTATCAACAGTCAAAAAAAAACCGGGCCAACGACTTACCAACAAGATAATCTTCCACACTAATATTAGTGCCGAAATCGGCAACACGCTTCGCCGGCGAAGGCAAGTCTCGGACCTTCGCGGCTCCGGCCGAGGCAGACATGGCCACGCCGGCGCCAGCTGCCTTCACCGCATCTGGCACCTTGCTGGACCAAGGGGCGGCCGATTTCGCCGCCAGTGTCGGCTGGCTACCGCCGGAGGCGGCAGCCTTCGCAGTCCCCCGCGCCCTCTTCAGCCTAGCCTCGGTCAGCCTGATGACCGCCCGGCGCTTTTGCGCAGCCTCCTAACGATCCTTGTCCATCACTGCCGACACAACAGCAGCAATATTCCGTCTATAAGGAAACACTTTCAAGTCACGAACCATGCGAGATGTAAAAAAGTCTTCGCCGGCCGCACAGGGGATAGGAACGTTCTTAGGCCACCAACCCCCGGTAACCTTCAGCATCCGCGCCAAAGACTCCCGGAGCTCGGGCGAAGACATCCTTCCCCCGGGGGCCGCGCATGTCCCCATCAGCTCCACAGCAAAACTATCGGAGACCCCCAGTCCTCCCATCACAGTACCTAGCTTCCTCTTTTTAGTGGATGGGGTGGCCGCCGGCGCGGGGTCGTCTTCAGTCTCTGTCGCCGGCTTCTTCCCACGGCGATCGACATCGTCTTGCCCGGGATAACCACCATACGGCAGACGGTTCAACTCGAATACCCTATTGAAGCGATCGTTGGATCCACGTATATCCCAACTACGCTGGCCCTCTGTCTTTGGCACGTAGCGACCAATTATCCGCGCCGCCCCATCCTCTGCCTCACGCACGAATGCGGCGGGATCTCGTCCATGCAAATCCAGTGCGAAGGCGGGACTCCGCACTAGCATCCCGCCATGGGAAGGCATCTGGCGAGGGCATACATCGCCCAGCGCCAAGCCATGCGCCAAGGGCCACACGCCATACGCGACAAACTCCTCAACCAGATCGCGCCCGCTATTCAGGCCGGCCATGCACCGTAGGGCCCCTTCGTCCGCTTCCTCCTCCGCTACTTCAAACCGCGGGTATGCTGAATAATAATGCGAGCACATCTCGGCCACAGGGAGCCCCGGATGGTCTTCGACTGTCCCTTCGGCAACATAGAACCAAAATTCCCACCAGTTGCCCCATTTATTGCGGGCACAGGGAACCAACTCAACGACTTCCATCGAAGTTTTGCCCGTCTTCGGCGTAAACGTGCAAGATCCAAATTGGGCAATCTTATTTCCGATTTTCCTTTTCTGCCAGTTCAGACAATAATACTTCGCGAAGACTTCGACCGAGGGCTGCCCGCCGTACGAGGTCGTCGCCCAGACATACTTCGCCAGAGCCACCACGACATTTGGCGTCAGCTGGTGGACCTGGACGTTGAACCTACGCAGGACTTCTCCCACAAATCGATGTGCGGGCAGGCGAAGGCCAGCAATGAAAAAAGCCTCGAACACAACCAACTCGTCTTCTGGCTCGGGGACCTCCTCCATCCCCGGGACATGTGCCACTCCGCCGCCGAAATAACCAAGCTGTTGCATGTCTTGCACGCGGACCGAGGACATCCGCGACACGCCGAACTCCACTGTATCACCGGCGCGCAACTCCTCCGCTGCCACATCGCTCAGTGTCTCCCCGGACGACACGCCAGCCGGCGGCGTAGCGACAGCAGAAGAAGAGGACGGCATCGCTACGTACCGTCGACGGCGGCGGGCGGTCTGCTTCACACGGGCTAGATCTCCGTCGAGCAAGAGCAAGGAGGGCAGACGAGTAGCGAGCGATTTGAAAAGGCGGCTAGGGTTTTCGTGGAGCGCGGAAAGACAAAGTTCAAAACGCGCCGCCCCCTGCCCCCTTTTATACACAGAGCGCGGCGCTTCGGGAAACCCGCAATCCAACAGTACGGCGTCAATCAACGGTCATGTCAAAAACCCCCGCGGAACCACTTCGAGCGAGGGCAGCGACTCCACCATCTAGCGACGTCTTCGGCACCAGATGACTTAGTCGAACTGGTCCCTCGGAGGGCAAATGTTGGGGCGAAGGCGGAGACGCCACCCTTCGCTCGAAGTCTTCGCCGACCTCGCTGCGCAGACGAAGGCAAGACGACGGGCAGACCTACCCTTCGCCCCACACGTCGCCGGATGAAGGCTTATGACGAGGTCGTCTCATCCTGCGACCTCGCTCAACATGGAGGCCCATGTATGATCCGGCCCATTGTAACAGGCCCTGCGTGGCCGCTGCGCATTACGGGCCTAACTTGTAAAGGTCTCCCTGTAATTACGGTCTGTAACCCTGCTTTATGGGAATATTCCGAGGATAACCTAGGTGCCTGAGGGCACATGCGTCCTTAACACTGGACGCTGGGCACTCAGATACCTATAAATACCCCCGCACAGTGCCCTTGAGAGGCTAGGTTAACAGAGCTATTGCCATCTCGTGTTGTAGCCCCGTTGTCACCACTTTTACTCCCCTGTTGGATCCACTCGCTTAGGAGAGCAAGTGCCAACACCCGAAACGTGATACACCCTTCATTGGTGAAACTTTCAGGTAGACATAATCTCCAATTAGAAAGTACAAGGGTTGTCGTCGCTTATCTGCATAACTTTTCTGACGAGCTTGAGCTTCTTTCAAATTATGAATTATTCGTTGAACTTTCTCTTCTGTCTCCTTTACCATATCAGGCCTGAAGAAATTTCTTTCACCTAGTTCAGACCAGTTTAACGGAGTACGACACTGTCGTCCATATAAGGCTTCAAATGGTGCCATTTTGATGCTCTCTTGATAGCTATTATTGTATGAGAACTACGCTAAAGGTAAACAATCATCCCATTTCTGTGGAATTCCGAAACACATGCTCACAACATATCTTCAAGTATCTGATTTACTCTCTCAGTCTGTCCACTAGTTTGGGGATGATAGGCCGAACTGTGAAGCAACTTGGTACCCAAAGATTTATGAAGTGCTTCCCAAAACTTGGCTATAAATTGTGACCCACGATCCGACACTATAGTCTTTGGAACCCCATGCAGACTAAGAATACGAGCAACGTATAATTGAGCATAGACAGCAACCGGGTGATCTGTCTTGACTGGCAGAAAATGGGCTATCTTGGTAAGTCGATCAACTATAACCCAAATAGAATCATACCCTTTTGCTATCCTGGGCAATCCCACAATAAAGTCCATACTAATATCTTCCCATTTCCATGTTGGTATAGGTAGGGATTGTAATGGACCAGCAGCTTTCAAGTGTATGGCCTTGACACGTCTATAAGTGTCACATCTTGCCACATAGCGTGCGATTTCAACCTTCATCTTTGTCCACCAATAATGTTGTTTTAGATCATGATACATCTTAGTGCTTCTGGGATGAATAGAATAGCGACTAAGATGTGCTTCATCCAAAATTTGCTGGCGGATTTCATCATTCTTGGGCACAACTATGCGATTATTAAACCATACAACACCTTGATTATCCTTTCTGAAGCAGTTGGCTTTTCCGGCCTCCATTTTCTCATGAATATGCTTCATACCCACATCATTTCTTTGTGCATCAATTATCTTCTATAGGAGGACTGACTCAAGCCTTAAGTGATTCAAAGTTCCATGTTGAATCATTCCCAGGTGCAACTTCTCCATTTCTCGGCATAACGTAATGTCAGAAGTCTTCATTGTCAGACAATGGCAGGAAGCCTTGTGACTTAATGCATCTGCCACTACATTAGCCTTGCCTGGGTGATAGTGAATCTCTAATTCATAATCCTTAATAAGCTCAAGCCATCTCCTTTGTCTCATGTTAAGTTCTGACTGGGTGAAGATGTACTTCAAGCTTTTACGATCTGTATAAATGTGACAGACATTCCCCAGAAGATAATGACGCCATATTTTTAGGGCATGAACCACAGTAGCTAACTCCAGATCATGAGTTGGATAATGTTCCTCATGCTGGCGCAACTGCCTTGAAGCATAGGCTATTACTCAGCCTTCTTGCATTAAAACACAACCGAGACCACTGCCTGATGCGTCACAATACACATCAAAGGGCTTTTCAATGTCCGGTGGAGCCAATACCAGAGCAGTGGTCTATAATATCTTCAATTGTTCAAAGGTTTCATTACATTTTGAAGACCAAATTAATTTAGTATCATTCTTCAATAAACTTGTGATTGGTTTCACAAGCTTAGAAAAATCTGGAATGAATCGGTGGTAATAACCAGCTAGTCCAAGGAAACTTCAGACTTGATGTACAGCGGTTGGGGGTTTCTGCTCCAAAATATCCTTGACTTTGCTGGGATCCACCGCAATCCCCTTGGCAGATAATACATGTCCCAGAAATTGGATTTCCTCCAGCCAGAACGCGCACTTACTAAACTTAGCATATAATTGATGTTCTCTCAAGCGCGTTAACACGATCCATAAATGCCGAGCATGCTCCTCTTCATTCTTGGAATATATCAAGATATCATCAATGAATACCACCACAAATTTATCCAGCTCGGGCATGAATACCGAGTTCATAAGATAGGTGAAGTGGACAGGAGCATTTGTTAGTCCGAAAGACATAACCAGATATTCAAACAAGCCATACCGCGTAGTGAATGCGGTCTTGGGTATATCTTCGGGTCGAATACGGATCTGATGATAGCCCGATCTGAGGTCAATCTTAGAGAAGACCCTCGCTCTAGTTAGTTGATCAAATAGAATATCAATCCGTGGAAGAGGGTACTTATTTTTGATGGTAGCCTCATTAAGGGGTCTATAATCCACGCACATCCGAAGTGTTTGATCCTTCTTCTTGACAAAGATGGCTGGACATCCCCATGGCGATGAGCTTGGTAGGATGAATCCTTTTTCTAGTAGATCTTGTAATTGGGTCTTGAGTTCTGCCAACTCATTCAGAGGCATTTGGTACGACCTTCTAGAAATAGGAGCCGTAACGGGCTTCAACTCAATCACAAATTCTACATCTCTCTCTAGAGGCAATCCGGGCAAATCTTCTAGAAAGACGTCTGGGAACTCACATACTACAGGAATATCTTAGATCTCCGGTATGATAGCTTCATATACTCTGCCCAATGGTTTAGTTGGCACAGCTACGGGGATGGACAGGAGAGCCTCTTCTTGGCCATAACTCAACCTGATGGTTCTCAGATCAGTGTTGAGCATAGCTTTATGTTGGGCTAACCAATTCATGCTCAGAATTACATCTATATCTTGGCCTTTGAGAACAATCATATTTGTAGGAAAGTCCCGTTTAGCCAAGGTTACAAGCACTTGGAACGCCACTTCTTTAGTGAATATTTGCCCCCCGGACGAATGAATAGTAAACCCTTCCCTTGATTCATGGTATGGAATGCAATGTTGCTCCACAAATTTCTTGCTTATGAATGTATGTGAAGCGCTAGAATTAAAAAGAATAACTGCAGGGTGATTGGCCACTAGAAACATACCCATCATAACCCGTTCGCCTTCCGGTGTTGTGGCCACTTATGTATAATATATCCGCCCAGTTTTCTTCATATTTCTGCCCGCGGTATTGTTCGCCGCATTTCCCTTGCCTTGAGCAGAACTCCCAGAACTCTACTGATTATTTGATCGGCTCTGCTTTGGATACAGACAGTCCTTGATAAAATGTCTGGACTTTCCATAGTTAAAACAGCTTGTTGAAGTTCTGGGGAGGGCAGGGAAACGAGTACCAGTGGCACCCGGCTGAGTGGTTGAGGTGGGGGCAGTAGCAGGACGGATAAAAACTAGTTGCTTGAAAGGGTAGGAGGACGGACGGGGTGAAGAACGGTTCAGATTAAAAGGTCGGATTACCAACCTTTGTCTTTTCTCAGACCCTTGATTGGGCCTGTCGCCTCCATAGCCCTTTGATTTTCCCGAGCCTGCATGTTTGGCCTCGACTGCCAGTGCTGTGCTGACAACCCTTCCATAAGAAAGATCAATACAGGTGGCCATCTTCTATTGCATTCGGTCATTAAGGCCCCTCATGAAGCAATTTCTCTTCTTTAGATCCGTGTTAACTTGATCGATGGCATACTGGGACAAGTGGTTGAATTTGTTGAGATATTGAGTGACAGTATCCCCACCTTGTTTGAGCTTCATAAACTCCTCCTATTTCATATGGAGCACCCCTTCAGGAATATAGTGCTCCCGGAAAGCTAGCTTGAATTCGTCCCAAGTAATTTGATGACCAACCGGTTGAACGGCTACATAATTTCCCCACCAGGTATTGGCAGGGCCTCGCAACTGTTGTGCCGAGAATAAGGGCTTTTGAGTCTCCGTACATCGGAGAAGCCCGAACTTCTGTTCGATAACGAGGATCCACTCATCCGCTTCCAGAGGATCTTCCGCCTTGACAAATAATGGGGGACGTGTCTCGGAGAAATCCAAATATGATGTTTCGCGGGGTCCTTACTGATATGCTCGCCCGCCTTGCTGTTGCATTTGTTGTCCCGCCATTTCCCGCAGAAAGCGGGTGTTATCAGCTGTAGCATTAACTAAGGCAGCGATGGCCTCAGCTAATGTTGGGGGTACTGGGGGCGGGTTCGGAGTTGTTTCCCTCCCACGGGAGGTCCCTGCTCCATCCTGTGCACGAGTCTTGGAAGGCATCTGAGGCAACAAACATTTGGAAAAATATAATATGCCAAAGAAAACCATCCATTTTACGTTACTAAAAGGGTAATGATACAGACTCGAATTTGCAACAGGATTACATTACCTATTATACATTACTACTACTTCTACGCTATACTACTCTTGCTTCTTATCACTTTTGGTAGCTTCACTGTCGGGCGTAGGAGACCATTCATCAACCAACTTCATAGAGGGAGGAGGCCAAAAAAGGTCCAGTTCACTACCAAGTGCTTCTCCCGCTACTCCAGAAGGTCCGGCTCCCATTCCGACAGGATCCGCAGGTACGTTAGGGTGCAGTTGTGAATACAACACATGAACCTCCTCATGTAGTGTATTACAATACACTTGCAAGTGGTCCACGGCTGTGCTAAGCTCCTCCACGCGGGCTCGAGCTTTAGCTTCCTTGGCCCAAGCAAGCAAGTGAACGCGAGTTTACAGCCCAATCGAGCGCTAAATCACGTTCAGCAAGTTGGTCTTGCAAGTGGCGGATGTCAGTTTGCAATTCATTTATTCTCTCACCATCCGCGACCCATATATCGTTCCTGTGACGGAGCTCTGATCGAAGCTGTTCTACTTGGGCTTCCAGATCCCCAATTGGATCATTGCTACCACTACTACTGTCTTCATGTCTTGGAGCTAATTGATGGCGGGGTACGCCAATTGGTCCAATAGACTTGCGCACAGTTTTCCTTGTGCGCGGCGGCATTTCTCTAAGGGGGAAATCTTAATAATAAAGTTTTTATCATGGTGCATGCATAATTACAGAATCAACCTTAGTTGATTCACAACCTTCTATACATTGCACTCTACTATCTGGTCTTTTAAAATAAGTACTCAGAAGGTGGTTAGATAAGAAAGAAAGAAATTTTCTAGATAAGTCTTTGAAAATTCTTTCTGAAAATGCCTCATAACCTTTGCAGAGATGGGCTTCGCTCCGATACCAGCTGTGACGGAACCTCTCAAGTCATTAGGCTCACCTACAGTTGTCCTTGTCCAACGGACCTCAGACAACCCTGCAGGTGCCCCTGAATCACTTGACAAGTTCGGTATCTGCTTTCTTTACCTTTCCCAAGAGCGTTTCATCCGTCATGCAGACATTACACACATCGGAGATATGAGAATGCGGAAGCAATTACAATAATTTTCCTTATATTTAAAGTAAGAAAGAGATATAATATTATAGACCAGAGCAAAATATAAGAGTGCTGAGTGTTTATTATTACATCACTTTGGGAGGCGAAAACCCCTCCTGATAAACATCAACAAAAGTTTCTAATGGAGGACCCTTCCTCCCGACGCTTCACTCCTGGTTTTCTTCTTTCGGCACCACCTTTGAACAAAAGCAGCAAAAGTTTGCCGCTTCCTCGCCTAAAACAACATGGGACAAAGCCCTGAGTACGAAGTGTACTTTCACAAGTCTTACCCGTCAAAGTAAAAGACTCTCAAGGATATGCTGGCTTTAAGGGAATCAAGGTAAGGCTTATCAATAATCAGTGACTCTGTTTGTAGAAATGCTTACTAATAGTGGATCCTCAGAAATCCAGTTTTACTTGTCAGGTTAAGTAAAGTTACCTACCTCTGGAGTTCTTTCTACCCTAGTTCAGTCACTTGACCTATACTAGCCAATTTCTTATCAACCCCTCATCTTCACTGGATTGCTACGTGTAAGTCAGTGACCAAGTCTTCATGTCCGTGAAGTTACGGCGATCCGAATCGATTATACTGAGCTGAGGATCTCCTATCACACGACATATGTAGCAATTAACCCTTGCATATGTCAACTCGCCACCGGGGTTCTTAAGACCAGATCAGGTTCACGCCAACCGAGAGCACAGATACACCACCGTCTAGCCTCTTGCCACGGAGGGTACACGCTACTCTCGCCATCTCTCCACTCCCATTGCGTGTTATCTTATTCTTGTATTAGTCTACCCGAGGCAAAGCTTACCCATGACGAGGCATGTGACTAGTTAAAGGGTCCTCGGTCAGCAGGCCTACATCGACACGGTCCTTAATTGACTCAGACAGAGACATTACACCGAGACTCTCTTCTCGTGCAAGTCACCCGCCTGGTCTCAGCTTTATCATTTCAAATCCAAAGTTTGGTACCTGGCAGAGGTACAACTTTTCCGATGTTGAACCCATCATGGCCATGATGGATCCACCATCAAGTTTTATTTTCGAAAACATCCCACCCACTTTGAAGCATCATCTTTTGTGAAAACAAAACATTTTGTTTTTCTAAAGCAAAGCTAAGCAGAAAAACTTTTTGCAAAACAGGGGTTTAAGGTGAAGTAATCATATCCAAGGAAGGAAATGCAGGAATTGGTTTAGCACACAACTCCTATCACCTAATGCATCAAGCAAGTGAGAAAAAAATTTAAAAGGAACAAGGAGGTGGCAAATGCACCGGGGCTTGCCTTGTGTTACTGGTGAATCAAGCTATGTTCCGTAGGTATCAAAATAAAAATAGTTCCCTGCCTGATGTTCCTCAGGTGGTGGTGGTGAAGTCTTCGCTTCTTCGACTTCTACTTCCTCTTCATTTTTTAAATATAGCCATACATAATAAGGAATGCCCATGTAATGCTCATGAGAGTGCAAAGATAATAAAAGTTTATTATCTAAAGTCTTGAATACAACTTTCCTTCACGGATCTCCGAGAACTTAGGGTTTTCGGAGTCGTAAGTGAAGTTCATAGGGCAGGGGGGCTAGGGTTTTGGGTTCTAAGTATCAAACATGATCCAAATCGTACCAAACTTTATCCAAGGCTTCTAAATATTATTTAGAATTTATATAAAAAGTTTGGTGAATTTTGGAATTATTAATTATTCCCTAAAAATCCATAAGCAAGGTTTTTGGCTGTTTTAAATGTCCCAAAATTCCCTATTGGCACTAAAAATCTTGGAGCTATTTTTATTAAATACTATAGAAAATTAGAAGCCTAACAAAATTGGTCTTGTATTTTTAACATTTTTCTACAATTTTCTAGAATTTCTTTAATCCAGGAAGAAAAAGAAAAGGAAAAGCAAGGAATAGTGTTGGGCTGAATTCAGCCCAACCAGCCCACAGCAGGGGAGAACTCCACACACGCCCGTGCCCGCGGGGCAGTTTTACACGGGAGCCCTTCGGGGTTTGAATATCTATAGAAGAACCATGCGCCATATTTAACTGAGTCACTGACACATTACAAAAACCACCTGCTAGTTCTATTTCTTCGCAGGCCGAGGTCCACGATGGTGAACGGCGCTAGGCTGCGCTCCGGCGAACTTACGACAGCTGATTTACTTGATGACCGGTGCCCTACTTCGGTTGAAACCAAATTCAGGGCCTAACGATCGTTCCCCCCCCCAACTAATTTCACAAATGGTGATCTAACTGGCTCTGTCCACGGTGACAGCGGGCATCACAGACATTCACACGTGTTCCCGGCGATCCTAGGGACTCTAGCCTAATTGGGTTGATCGGGGAGTATCAGGGGCACACAAGAACACTAAAACGGGAGGACAATGGGTATGAGCGGACCTGAGACGCGCTGGCCACGGCGAGGTCAAACTGCTCGGTGTTCTTGAGGGATTTGGGGAAAATCCCAAATTGGGGAGTTCTAGTGAACATTCGGAGGCACGACTTGGTGGCTTGGTGAGTGATTACACTACAGACCCGACGCCGTGCTCAATTTATAGAGTCCGTGAGCGGTGACTGGTGAATCGGACGAGGACGTGCGGCGGTCGGAGAAACAGGAAGTTACTAGCGCGCGTGATTGGTGTCCTATTACCGTGGCAAGCTCCCCGGCGAAGAACGGACGGCTAATGCGAGTCATGGCGATGCGTTGGATGTGCCAAGGCACGTGGCGCAGGGCCGTGAAGCGGCTATCTCTGGCGAACCCATCCGAATCCGTCGTGGCTAGCTCGAGTACGGTGGTCGGAGTAATTTAGTGGCTGGAGCATATCCACGGTGTGATATTTACTGATCCCCGGCGCTATCCAACTGATCGAGCACGATTCACAGCGGCGAAAGCACGAATCCGTGCACGACTCATCGGCGGCGAGGGACTGAGCTGGTAATCTGATCAGCGCACTGTACCATCGCAAACCCTATTCAGTTGGCCTGACAGAGCTCTTTTGAGGGCAATTTGTGCCAAATTTTATATAGTGACCAGACCAACACTCTACATCAAACTTGTAGTTCAACAAACCAGCTTCAAGTTTGCCATAGAGGTTTTGGTTAAACAACCACTGAATCGAGCGCTACATGGTTCCAAAGTTGATCCTACACACTGTTAACCAGAGTTTCAGACTTGAGGCTGAATGACTGCCCAACTTTGGGCTTGCTTTTCTCCAATTTTTACACGGCATCAGTGCTTGGTTACTTAATAAGAATTGTTCTCCTTTCATAGCTCTATAGGTTTGATGTGGTGACCTAGGGAAAAATATTCATAATTTGGAAGATATAGGGCCCCAAAGTTGGACCAAATGCACTGAAATCAGACTTAACTCCAATAGAGTTCAAATAGGGCTTTTTGCAAATAGGTCCAAATCTCAAGGTTTAGGTTGCAAATCCACATACTTGTGAACCATATGACTTAAGGTGCCTTAATTTCATGGTTTTTGCACTTTAGTCCAAAGTGCACTAATTTTGCACTTAACCCCCTAGGGTTTAAGTCTAGGGTTTTCCAGGGTTCCGTTTAGGGTTTTTGTTGCTCTTATGGTTTGGATATCCCTTGAATTCATTAATGGTGGTATTTTATGATCATTATTATCAAGTTTTGAAGTTTTCTCTTGTTTAGGCTTTGGTTACCCCTTTAAGCCCAATCTAGGGATTTCAGCATGAGCCAAACTCGATGAATGTAAAGAAATCGATTTGTACTAGTTTTGGCTATTTAATAATGTAATACCTTTTATGTAGTTAGAAGTTTTGTCTTTTGTTGGATCATGAGATATGTTGTGTGTCTTGGCTACAAAGGGAATACCTCTATCTCTCTTTATATACTTCAAAGGGTAGGTATACAAGTCGAGTCCAAGTTGGCTAAGGTAGAAGCATCCTTGTCCTATTAGACAAATAGTCTCTCCTTTAGACCAACTAGATCAGTAGTTTTTTTTGTCAAAGAGAGTATGTCACCTTGTTCCATGTCTTCTGGTAGCCGCATAGACTAGCACATGAACTTTCCAGGTAGTTGCTTTGTGAGGAACCCCTTAGGATATTGGTTTGTCAAGTCCCCAAGATCTTCAAGGTTAAACCTTAAAGTCTTCTTGGATCTTTAGGTCATTATTGAGTAGGATCAAGTATCATCTGAGTACTCCTCTTGAGAGAAGCCATGAAGTGTTTTTTTGAATCTTTATCTAATGGAGTGCAGTTTTTTGCAAAGCACACTCATTAGGTGTAGCTCCCGAGCCTCTTATTATTTAGCATAAAGAGCTTAAATGTATTTTCTACAAATCATCCAATCTTTACAAAATTATATAAAGATTTTAAAACCATCTTCTAAGGATATATGTCGTGGTTTCAGGAACTGGGGGACAATAGAATTTGTGTTTGATGGGGATGCTAGCGCAGACTCACTCCGAATGATGAATCACTAGGACTCAAGCGAGGGGTTTGAGATAGTGGGTTTATACTGGTTCAGGCTTACACTCTAGTCTAGTGTAGTGCTGATCATTGTATTGCCTATGAACTGTGTTACAACTGGTGCATGTGTCAGAAGAAAGAGGTGGGCCCACCCTTTTATAGCTCAAGGGAGGACCTTACAATGGAAACTTGTTCTCTACTGGTAAGAGGGCGATCTATTGCCCTAGGTTGACGTAGTGTCCCTGACGTCGTTTGTAGGGTCGTGCATAGTCGTACTCCCAATATGGCGTACCGCCCCGCTCGACCCCCATATGAGATCCTGTAGCGAGTCCGTTGTTGATGTCTTCATAGTAGTGTGTGGCGGGTCCCACGAATCAGTCTCATGGTGTGGTCGTGTGTGGCGTGGCTTTGTCTGTCGTCATGAGCCCTGTGTCACCCTCCAATGTGCATATGCTTACGACCAGGATGGCACACTGATACAGATCATTGTAGAGACTCTGGTGCTGAGGTCCTTCTATTACTAGGGTTGACTGACCACACAAGGCAGCGGGGATAGATCTGAGGCTATAAGCAGAGGCGTACAGTCGTGCCGATGGTGATCTCCCAATGCGCATTTGGTATGTCGCACATATGTTCAAATGTGGCTTGGTGATTATGCGTCTTATCGTAGCTGACGTGGACCAATTGGGTCCTCCGTCTCGTAGAGTTGCTCGATCGCTATACCTCGTAGTTTGCTCGGCAGAGAACCTGGTCGGCCGCTCCACCTCGTAGGTTTGTCCGGTAGAGGACCTAGTCCATAACAGGAATTCTGAATATCCCCATTAGCTTTTAAAAGAACCGATGGAAATTAAATAATCCACGTCAATTTATTTGTAGCCAGCAGGGATCAATTAATCCCTATTTGCTAGATACACAGGCCGACGACAATAAGCTATCCACATCATCCAAATATCACGCTGACAGGAATTAGAATTTTAAAAAAACAAACCTAGGCCTAGCCGTGCGCAGAGCAGCTAACTCCCATTGGGCGTGCGGGGTGGCCGACGGTAATTAGAATTTTGAAAAACGATCCTGGGCCTAACCTTGCGTCGAGCAACTAACTCTCGTTGGCTGTGCGGGGCAGCCGACGGGGATTCGTATATTGAAACGTGAGCCAAAGCCTAGCCTCGCGTGGAGCACTAACTCCCATCGGCCGTATGTGTAACCGACAGGAATAATTAATTTTAAGGCAAGCCCGAGGCCATGCCTGCCCGACCGCTTTCATATGTGTGGCCTACGAGAATTAACTAGCCAATAGGATTTATTTAATCCTCATGGGCCATAGTAAGCCGACGAGAATTAATTCTCGTCTGCGGCTGTAACACCCCTGGTGTTACTGTTACTAAAACTGGAGCGTAACATCATAAGCATTGGCATATCATGTGTTTGTAACACCTAGAGTGCATTCACTAGGCAAAAGTTCAAACAAGTTGTATTGATGTTTCATGCATCAGCAACATATCCTCCTTTTGGTCCGCCAATACCAATGCAATATGGTTCAGCTCCTTCGTACTTTCATCCTTATCCATCTTGGGGCTCGTATGATTCAAATGCTTATTCTTCTTCATATTTTAGACCACATAACATAGAATATTCATCTCATTTCAAGTCTAAGTTTGAGAAATGATCATATGACAAAGACCGTTTTATTTATAAGAATTGGTGTAGAGCTCAAAATAAGAATTGAATGGTCAAACAAGTTTATATAGTGACGAAGGATAATAGAAAAGCCAAAAGTTCAGATCTGAATTCATGTATTTCAGAGCCGAAGGAAGTGTTAGATACTTTGGCTAGCAGTACCCAAACAATAGATAAATTAGCTAGCGATAGTTCAGGTACTAAATCTGAACTTAAGAAGCCTAATGTGCCCAAACAACTGAGAAGCCCACTTGGATTATTAATCTGGCACAAGAGGCTAGAAAAACTCAGTGCACAAGAGCTGAAGACGAGAGGTATGACATGGGCCCCTAATATGAGTTCTCAAGATCCAGGTAAGGATAATGCTTTTGGAAGAAGTGGAGTAAAGGCAAACAAAAGGAACAAAGCAAGTACAAGATGTTTGGGTGAAAGGTTAGCTCCAACTCAACAAAGCTATTGGTCATTGCATCGTCCATATTTTTTAGTCGTGCCATATACGTCATCTCAAGGTATGTTTGGTTATTTTTTATGGCATCATTTTGCTTCATATGCGCCTTTATATTATGGAGGAGTGCAGCCGAATTATTATGCATATGGATAGTTACGATATGCTGCTGCTTACATAAAGCCAAAGTATTTCAGTTGTTGGTAGTAGTGATTCTTGCTACAATTTGCTTTGGACATGTTTATTCATGGGATAAACATGTTTATAATATTTTATTATCACTATTCATTTATTGTTTAATTCCAAACTACATAATCAGTATTGCCTTATAGTTTCAAGTAAATGATTCATTTATTAGTACAACCAATACTCGAACTTATGCATCATTGAGTTACTATTATGTGTTCTTCCATGTGAGCAAGCTCTATAGTTCAATAGACATATTTGCTCTCAGTGTCTGGTATGGCTGATGAATCCTTTCTAGTCATCTTGCTAAGTTTATGTCCCCATCCAAAAGGTAGGATGGACGCTCGAGGGGCAAGCATGATCAGATACCCGATCATGGTCACCTATCATGTGTACGTCGGACGGTCCGGGGCAAGCGCGAACAGTCCGACCATGAAGGCCAGACGGTCTGTGAACAACCAGAAGTAGCACCGATCATAGACCATCAGACCACATCGTCCTAAGATTAGTACTAGTGAGCAAAACACTTCCAGAATGTTTGGACGGCTCAACAGAGTCGGCCCTACTTTAATCAGTTGCTTGCTAAATATGTGAAGAAGGTCGTTCCACACGATCGGCCACTAAAACGAACAAAGTCAAAAGGGTGATCTGTGTGAAAGCAAAAGTCGATTAAACCGGCCCAAAAAGTGGTACAACCAAGATCGTCTGGCCATCCTCCTCTAGGGATGTCATAGTGCTTTAAGTTTATTCATCGCCAATGTGTTGTCCTACTCAAGTGTGGGTTGGTATGACCATGAATCTGTATTACTTGCCCATCCTGTTTCCTTATGCGGGTTAGGGGCACCACAAGTTTTGCCTATTGGCATGTTGATTAGGCAGACATGGCCGAAGAAGATGCAATCCAAAACAGTCTTTGTACATCAAATATTTATATTATCTGATCACAAGAGCTGATGACTTGCATCGAGCTGAGTCCTTACTTCGGGAACAAAATAACTCATGAGATCTATTGTTTCCGAAGTGCGCTGGTGCTTTTGGTTCGCCAAGCTCCACCAAAAGACAGGGGGCATATGTTGACCACCAAAAGTGGCGTACGGTCTAGCCCTTGGCCCAGACAGTCCGCGCGCCCCGCGATTAGATTAACTCAGGTGATTATCCTTATCTCGTGTGTGGTTATCCATCTAATCACATGGGAGTTGTTGGCTATCGCGTAAGAACAGGTTTAGACCTCCTCCCCTATAAACATAAAGGGGTACGACCGATTAAGAACACTCGAACACATTCCAATTGAACCAATCTACTTTATTTACTTTTCATGCCCTAGGAGTAGATGTAACGTAGCTTTAGTTGTAGCCTTCCGCATATCCACCTCCATCCCTATTTGACTCTACGTCGTCTAGATCCATCCTAGGGTGGCCTGCCGACCCTAGGATGACCCTAGGATCTTTACCCCTCATGAGGGGCAAGGTCTACTTCGTCTAGTTCAATCAAGATCTATTCCTTGAATTGATCTCTTAATTTCTAGGCGACCCTACGTCGTCTAGGGATGCCCCGAGTGACCTACTGACCTGGTGCACCCTAAGGTCTATCCCCAAGGGGGCGGGATCTAGGTCATATGAGGAGAAGAAGACGACCCTGCACCACCGTGGACTGTCCGGCCTAGAGCATGGACTGTCCGGACAGCACGCAGGAAAGGTGTCGCTCCTGCCACCAGGTCGCGGACCGTCCGTACCCCGCAACGAGCACCACTAGGCAACCCGGTGACCTAGTGACCCGTCGCAGAACGCCGCATCATCCACCTCATAGAGCCGAACCCAAGGTATTGCTCACTACGAGGATGACCTAGGGATCGTTAGTGTTTGGTCAAAAAAGGTGCCAACAGAAATAGTTTTCTCCATGTCGGGAGACAAGGCCTCGGGGCCACATGAATACACTAGAACATTCTTCAAAACATGTTGGGATATCATTAAAGATGATGTAACTGCGGACTTCCACCAACTACATAGCCTAAATGGCTCACTTCAAACCGCTCAACTCTGCTATAATTGTGCTCATTCCAAAAAAACTAGAGCCAAAGTGTGTTGGTGACTACCGCCCTATCAGCCTTGTCAATAGCATTCCAAACATCTTCTCCAAGCTTTTGGCCAACAGGCTAGCCCCCTTTCTAGACACTCGTCTCCAAGTCCTAGAGTGCATTAGGAAGAGATGCATACAAGATAATTTTCTCTACGTAAATACAGTCATGAAGCTTCATAAGCTGAAAAAACCCACTCTCTTCCTAAACCTTAACAACTAGAAGGCCTTTGACACAGTTAACTGGGGCTACTTGTTAGAAATCCCTGAGTTCATAGGCTTTGGCCCCCGCTGACGGGATTGGATCTCCATACTCTTTGGTTCAGCCTCTTCAAGGGCTCTTCTCAATGGCTCCCAGGGAGACAACATTCAACATAGACGTGGTGTTAGGCAGAAGGACCCCCTCTCCACTATGTTGTTTATCCTCGCCATTGACCCGCTTCAACAAATCCTCAACCTCAAGAACCAGCATGGGATTCTCTTTTTGCTGCCACTCAATCACGCTAGCTCGAGGACATTACTATTCATAGACAACACATCGATCTTCTTTAATCTGGTTAGAAAAGAGGTGACTTCCCTCAAGGAAATATTCATATTTTGGCAAAGCTTCAGAATCGGTCACTAATTTTGGGAATAGTTCCATTCACACAATTTGCTGTGAGGGGATTGATCTCGATCATGTCCTACATGCTTTCCAAGGTTCACAAGGTTCTTTCCTCTATCTTTACCTGGGTCTCCTTTTGCACACTCACCCCTTACAGAAGATCCATGTTTAGCCACTAGTCGAAAAGATCAGAAACCGACTTGCATGATGGAAAGGGCATTTGCTAAACCATGTGGGTCACCTTACTCGTGTGTCCTCTGTACTCTCATCCATACATACATAACACCTCTTCGTCTTCCCCCTTACGGCCCAGCTAGGAAATGAATCGACAAGATCGGTTGCTCCTTCCTTTGGAAAGGTAAAGCAGAATCAAATGGCGAACACTGCCTTGTAAGCCGGCCGCTAATTAACAAGCCAAAAAAACCTAGGCGGCCTCAAAATCATTAACCTCGAAAGATTTAGCCGTGCCCTCCACCTTCATTGGCTGGGGCGAGCCTTGAGAGATGGGAACCAACTATGGCCTCGACATGATGCTCCCTGTGACAGCACTAACAGACTGTTCTTCTGTGCCTTCACCTGGGTCTCGGTTGGCGATGGTAGAAATGCAAAGCTCTAGCACGAAAGTTGGCATGATGGAATGGCCGCGAGGAACCTCATGACTCACTTGTTTGTATTAGTCATCAGGAAAAATGAGTCAGTTGCTAGCGAGTGTATAGAAGATAGATGGATCAGCTTGGTGAGAAACACAATTACTATAATACAGAGATTCGGGAGTTTGTCTCGCTCTTGACAAGAATCCAGGATGTATACCTGCAACCAGTGTTATCCTAAACGCTAAACGGTAAACAGTTGGTCATCCTCTGTTTAGCGTTTAATTGGACTACACGGGCGTTTAAACAGACTAAAAAATGGATTATACAGGGTTAAATGGATTAAACGACATAAATGGTTAGCTACCGAGTAGCATTTGTTTAAATGGTCTAAATGGTCGTTTAAGATAGAAGTGCCTGCAGCAGGTGTCTTCGATTCAATTACTTGGAAGTGGACCAACAATGGTGTTTTCTATGTCAAATCGACCTACAAAGCACAATTTCTAGGATCCTTTAGACACCTTAAGGCTGACCTCATTTGGAAAGCCCGCACATAACCCAAATGCAAGATCTTCACCTGGATTCTGCTTCAAAATAAAATTCTCATTGTAGACAATCTCAGCGCTCGTGGTTGGCCTCACCATCAGGCGTGCACCCTGTGGCCCTCTTAAACAAGACTGCACCTTTGCCTGCATTGGCCTTTTTGCCCGGGAGGTTTGGGACCAGGTGTTAGCATAGGAAAACATGACCCTACCCCCCATGTGGACTCCACTCTTTACCCCCAACATCGTAGATTAGTGAAAATGTGCGGCTTTCTCTTTTCTAAAGGACCAAAGGAGAGACTACAATGGCGTGTCTATCTTCATCATGTGGAACATTTGGAAGGAGCGGAATCGTAGAATTTTCGAGGGATGTTCGCTTTTTGTGACTCAAGTGGCAGCCATGTCTAGAGAGGCTATTACTTGTTTCAAGGTGCATTTTTGCATCCACCTTAGTTGTAGGTTTACGTGGTGGTCATGTTCGGGTGTGTTGTGGTCTAGGATGTTTGTGCCTGTGGTGATCTAGGGATGTCCGGTTTCACCTGTTCATTCATGTGTTTTGTAATACCTTCCTCTTAATTGATTGGCAGAGCTCCTGCCTTTTTGTTCAAAAATTATAATCTAGTTTTGCTCCAGCTATTAGATTAATTGAATAAGATCTCTCGTAGTTGGCGGCAACCTAAATTCAACTAGAATTCGCACCCTGTTGGAGCGAAGACATAACACCCCCTCGATCTGGTCTCTAAACCATTAAAGCAGGAGCTAATGGGAGGCAATGGCTAGGAAGTGTTGTCGAATGTACTAGGACCTAGCCTCTGAGGACGGCGTCGAAGTCAATAATGCAAACCCACTTGCGAAGGGGCCAAATTTCCATAGACACCCAAAGACTTAGCAAGGCTAGTGGCAACTTACAACGACGGTTGTCAGACTTCGTGCATTAGCAACCTCTGTGTAAAATGGCTGCCCTCATCTGGTCCACCCATAAGTGGCCCAAGAGGGTACTAAACCAAATGTAATTAGGGGTTCATGCTTGCTATCCTCTAATTACCCCATTGTATAGTGCATGGGAAGAATATAGTTGGTATCCAGGGGCATTACAGTACTTGGTTTACCTAACCCCGGCTACCCCTATAAATACCCTAGCCTTGTAGCACTCAGGATACGCTTGGGTAATACACTGCTCTAGCATCCCATTGCCCTACTATGTCATTTGCTTTTTCTCTCCCGAGTGCTTGGATTACGGATTTCCATTCCAACAGACCCTAGCCCACACCACATCTATAAATAAGAAGTGACATCACTAGTATCAACTTTCATAAAAAACAAACCATGGATCGATCACTAAGACTTTGAGGGTTTGTTTTGTTAGATATGGATCGGAGGGGGTTGATCATTTTCCCCCTCAATCTCCTCCAATCCCCTTCTAACCAGACAAACCCTAATGGTATAGAAAGGCCATCTCGCACATCAATATGTCTAGGACATTTATGCTATATATCTACACCACTGAGTCCTTCTGCAACTAGGAGCAACACGCTCCTAAGTTGATAAAGATTAAGCACGTACATTGCCTAATTCAATCTAGATTGATTGTTGTACATAGATGGCATCTTTAGGCTCGAGTCAGTATATATGATTATTTATGTATTCAATTAATGTTAGTGATCATGTTTAGGCTAAGATAAGATTATGAATAAGCTAAGTCTATTTCTATAATTGGTATCAATGCCTACTTAGTACAAACATGACCCTAGGCTAGATTATATTAGTTTAATGCCTCTCAATTCAATCTTTATCTGCTATGTTTGAGTTGCACATCAACATAGGATTATATCGACTAAGGAAGTTTAGATGGCATTAGCACTTTGAATAGATCTATTCAGATTGATTCGTCAAACCAGATGGAGTTCTTATTAAGATCCACATTGTCTTCTACATGTGTGATTAGCATCTGTGTTGTTTACCTTAACCTAATGATGCATATTTATGTTACTCTACCAAATTAGTTTTCCTTTGAGTTTTTAGAAAGTAATTAGCCCAAATTAGGTGTGTTCTAAGTTTATGTTCATGAGTAAACTAAGAAATCAGTTGTTAGAGTGTTAGTGTCTTATGACAAGTAGTCGTGCTACATGGTTACCCAGAGTAAAAGTTTAGGGATTTCAGCATGAGCCAATCTTGATCTCTAGATTTATGCTTCAGAGGTGATTTTGATGTCTTCAAAGGTGCTCTAGATGACTTAGCATTGCTAGTTTGATCAACATCATTTGCCTTGATTTGATTGTGATATTTAGCCAGAAGTTGCTCAAAAGTAACCTTCGGCCTTTTACCCTTTTGTTTACCACGACCTTCACATCCAAAATATTTACATTTGGGCATACCTGGTGCACCATGCCCCCTGATGCCTCCGGTCTTATTAGCCTTTCTTCTGTCCAGAGCCTTCCGAGTAACCTCCCCACATGATAGATTTGGCACACGAGGGTCACCAATGATAATATTTTTTCCTTTGGCTTTATCGGTCTAACATGGTCGAACCAAGACTTTATTATCTAGCAGTCCTAATGTGTCAACAGGGACATGTTGCCTGTCAATCTTTATTTCTTGAAATCTCAATCGGCCTTCATCTACAGCTGATTGTATTTGTCGATGGAAGATATTACAATCATTTGTGCTATGAAGAAAAAGGAACCATGCCATTTACAATATACACACTTTTTCAATTCCTCTAAATTGTGTGCGACAATTTAATATTGCCATTCTTAAGTAGTTCATCAAATATTTTAGCAATATTAAATGTGAACTTAACTTTCCCTTTTTGTGTCGAATGTAGGGAAGAGCGAGCAGTAGATTTGGCCTTAGCAGGCTAAACAAGCTCAGCGACCTGTATTTCTTTTGGCTTTGCAGGGGCCAAAAGGCATTCGGCCTCATGCTCGGGTGATGACATGCTGTGACTATGGTGCGGTGCAGGTGGGGTGAAGCATGAAGATTGTGTCTAACGGGGAGGGCCCTGGTCTGCTTATGCACACTCGGACAGTCCGATCTTGGTGATCGGACGGTCTATATAGGGACTGGGCGGTCTGGTATTGTATCCGGACCATTCGGTCATGCAGGGCTTTGCCCGCGAGACTTGTGGAAGGCTCGGTGCGACTTCGAACTATCCGACATGAGGTGCTGGACGGTCCGTTGGACGGTCGGATGGTCCGTGATCACGTGCGGACTGTTCGGCCGTGCCTAGAGTCGATCTACCATGCAGTAGAGATGGTGACAGCATTTTCGCCGGATAGTGAGTTCATCGACACACCATAATATGGCTGGGACTGAGAAGCCCCATTTGTTGCCTATGTTTTTGACGCAGTTATTTTAGTGCCCAATTTATGCAATAAAAAATTAGGTGTATGATTATTTTCTAATAAATGTGTCATATTATATATATATCCTCCATTATAATTTTAATCCGATTATCAAAAGTAATTTTAATAGGTTGAATATCGGCTAATGGCGTGGTGTTACTTACAATGGAGAGCTGATGCAGCAAGGCTGACAATGAATCGTACTTTACTTCCCCCGCCTTGACGACCTTCTGGTGGCGATCTACCTTGAAGTGCAAGAAGTACCACTTTTTCGTCACCTTACTTATCTGAGCCTATTGTCATTGGAATTCCTCGTCCAACCTTTTTATGTGGTCTTCTAATTTCTCATCCTCAGCGGACGATGCGTTAGTCAGCCTTGTGTTACGTTGTCGTGATCTTTAGGATTGGCCACTGCGACCGATCTGATAGGCCTAATTTAATAGATCTAATCTAATGGATCGGATTTGAAAGATCTGATTTTCCGTCTCTAGCGAAGTAGCCAAAAAGTGTGTCGGTGCCTTTTTGGACCAAACACTAACGATCCCTAGGTCATCCTCGTAGTGAGTTCGGACCTTGGGGACGATCCCTAGGTTTTGCCCACAGAGGGTCAAGACCTAAGATGGTTATCCTAAAGGTGGGACACCACCTCTATGATGGCCACCACCTATTTGGGACCAAACAACAATGAACCCTAGGGCCTTCTCGTGATGAGCAATACCTTGGGTTCGGCTTTGTAAGGTGGACAGCGCAGCGGTCCGCGACGGGTTGCTGGGTCGTCGGGTTGCCTGGTGATGCTCGTTGTGGGGGTGCGGACAGTCCGCGACCTAGCGATAGGAGCGACACACTTGATAGGAACGGGGGTGCCCGATCTTCCATCAGGTGAAGGTAACTATCGATTTGGTGGAGATGTCACACAGACGATCCGGCTTCCAATCAACACGACTAGAACCCCGCAATCGCAGCACCACTTCTCCTCTAGTTATCAACCGTGCGCTGCTCGATTGACCTCGCCACGAGGGCTAATCCTTGCCTACGAATCGAAGACACAAGCAAGAACGAGAAAGAACACAATCTAAAAAATTGCGGATGGATGACTAAGCTCTCGAGTTGGGGTCTTACAAACCGATCTACGACGAACTGTTTTTGACAGATCTAACTTAAGCAAAACCCGCGTCTAACAAGAAGTGGCGGCTACTAATATAGACTCTAGGGTTATGCAAAAACCCTGGACGCGCCCCTAATGGGCTCAACAAAGATACACGGCCCAATAGGCCAAAAGACGGCATCGCAGCGCCGGAACAGATTATGGACGTCGGTTTGTCCTCCATCTTGATCCGAACGTCCTTGCTAGCCTTCCACGCCTCCAAGTCCTTCACCATGTCCTTGTTGGTCCTTTCCTTCATTCCTAAGTACAATTAATTCATTAGGTAGCACACTATTCTCAAATGCACAAGAATAAGTACATAGGAACGAGCTCACCTGCAAATTCAATTGTCTTGCGCGTGCGTGAGTAATCGGACCTTGAACATCAACTAGGGGAGTGTTGTTTGTATCCATGGTAGTGATGTCCTCATCACCTTTCCTGCGTGTTGTCCGGATGGTCCGTGCTCTGGGCTGGACAGTCTGTGTCACACCCGGTTTTAGAAGGCAAACCGAATGCGAACCATGTACGTGCCAGGATCAGTTATTCACGTACACAGCAGTTACATAACATGGACATCATCACACAGTGCTCAAATAGTATTAAAAGGGGAAATAATAGTCGATTACATCATACATCTGAGACGTCCATATAGTTCTTACAATAAATCAAAGTGCGGAAAAGAAACGTAGATAACGCGGCCTTCACAGGCAGCCGACTGGGGGGTTGCCGCTAACCCACGCCTGGAACTCGTCGTAGTCTTGGAACTCCTGGAAGTCTCCTTCCACAGCTTCATCTTCTCCTGAGCAGTGGTTGCAATGCTGACAACCTGGGGGGGGGTTTGGTGTGTAGAGCAAGGGTGAGTACACATCAACATACTCAGCAAGTATCTTGTTTGGCTGTAGTGGACTAGCTTTATGTGGGGATAAGTCAAGCAGTTGCTTTTAGTTGGTCAGGTTATTACTTACTAGTAGAGAGCCAGGTTTTAACATTAACCCAAGTTATTAGCCCAATGTATCCTTTCCAAACGGAAAGAATACCACTTACCAGCACCATAATCATAATCGGAACCATCAATCTCATTGCCACCTGTACCAAAATGTCTCTGATCAAGTATCACTAATCTCTGGAGCTCCCTTGGCCGCTCATAACCGCGAGCACGGCTAATATATCAGTTTCATAACACTCTGCAGAGGTTGCGCACTTTACCCATAAGCCGTGATTCCCTCTCTAGCCCGGGCTTGCAAGACCCTTATTCACTCCCAAGGTGAATGGCTAGGGATTCACTACGAAGCCTTTACAAAGATTCCCCGGGGCTGTAGCCACCCGTTAGGTTTCCTAAATGTACCGCACTCCTCCCCAAGGGACAAATCAACCTTGGCAGAGCGAGCCGCATACACCGAGCCCCATTGACGGCACAACGGCTAAGTGATCTACACCCCGGTTCCTCTAATTATTCAGCTAAGGGCGTCCCATTCCACCCTCATGGTTGCACTGTTTTCCCGGGCGGTCATCCATTGAACAGGTCCTTACGGAGAGGCACTCGAGAAACCGCTCGAGTCCCCTTGAAGGTCACAAATATAATCATAAATAAGAAGGGAAAACAGCGTATCACAGATAATCACATCATGTTCATTGATTAGAGTTGAGCATTAGCATCAAACTAAGCAGTAATAATCCGACCCAAATAGGTAAACAAGGACATGGATAACAAAAGCTAGTCAATCCTTAAGTATAAATGTGTAATGCGGGAGGTGAATTAAAGAATGAATAGGACAGAGATAGGTCAAAGGACACTTGCCTCCACCAACCGACTGCTGCTCAGGGGCTTCTCCTGCAAATTCCTCGGGCTCTTCGACCGGATCGTTCTCTATGCGAGCGCAAACATACATACATCCACATATTTAATACAAAAGAACAGTACACCATACAAGGGAACAGGTAAAACGAATATGCATCAAGTATGACATTCGATATCGCATTTGTTATGGTTAGAAAGAAATGGGAAAAGATCTCGCAGGGGTTTAAAGTTTATGCACTAATGATCAGTTACAATTGGTTCTTAACAAAAGAATTCTGTTATATATATATTAATGGAAACCTAATCATTTTAGGTTGATCAACATTGCACGAGATAAACAATTAACTACGTGAATCAATAGCATAACGGAATTTTAAATTAAACTTCCTATTTTCCATAGCATAAACAATGATTAGTCTACCTAACATAAGGTAATCATGATCACAGAAAGTAAATAAAATAAAATAAAAAAAATAAAAAAAACAGGGGGGGGGCGGTTGAACCGGCCCTAGGGCGGTTGAACCGGTTTTGCGCAGGGCGGCGGGGCTGGGGCGCGGGCGCGGCCGGGGCTGGCCGGGCGGCCAGGCGGGCGCGGCTGGGGGCGGCCGGGGCTGGCCGGGCGGGCGACTGGGCGCGGCCAGGCGCGGCTGGGAGCCGGCTGGGCGCGGCCGAGGGCCGGCCAGCGGCCACGGCGGGGCTGGGGGGTGGCCGGCGCGGCCAGGGGCGGCCAGGCCTTGGCCGGGCAGGGAGGGGGAGAGGAGAGGAGGGGGAGGGAGGAGAGGGAGGAGGGGGAGGGGGCTCACCGGCGGGGGTGGCCGACGGCGAGGGGCGGCGGCCGAGGGCGGCGGCGCGGCGGCCTAGGGCAGGGGCGGGTAGGGGCGGCGCTAGGGAGGTAGAGAGAGAAAATGAGAGGGAGAGGGAGAGGGTTTGGGGAAAAAGGGAGAGAGGGGGGGCGGTTGGGCCTTGCCAAGGCCCAAGAGGGGGCGCCAGGGGCGGCTGGGCCGGCCGGGGTCGGCCCACGGCGCGGGAGAGAGAGAAAAAGAGGAGAGAGAGAAAGAAAAAAAAAGAAAGAAAAGGTTTTCCGCTTGTTCTCGAAATCCGATCTTTCCACATGTATGCATTTGCACTTTCAAAGCAATCAAAAAAAATGCAAGGTTCGGCATGGTGCATCAAACAACACAAAGTATTTTTAGAGTTTTCTTACACGGGAAATCCAAACCGAGTCCCGCTAAAACTTTGGAAAAGGTCAAGGTCTAGCGAGGGAAAAAGAAAAGGAAAAGGTAACGCCCGAATTTTGGCGAGTAAAGAAAAGAAAAAATTCAACTGCAAAATTCGGGGCGTTACAAACCTATCCCCCTTAAAAGAATCTCGCCCTCGAGATTCAGGGCTGGCTAGCAAAGAGCTCTGGGTACTTGGCCATCAAATCATCTTCACGCTCCCAGGTTGCCTCTTCCTCAGAGTGGTGACTCCATCTGACTTTGCACATTCTGATGGTCTTCCTTCGGGTGACTCTATCTGCAATCTCAAGGATCTGAGCTGGCTTCTCAACATAGGTCAAGTCCTCCTGGACTTCCAGACCTTCCACTGGCAACTGCTCTTCTGGCACACGCAAGCACTTCTTCAACTGAGACACATGAAAGACATCATGCACAGCTGACAAATTCTCTGGCAGACTGAGCTGATAAGCCACTTCTCCACGCTTTGAGAGGATCTGGTACGGACCAATGTAGCGGGGTGCTAGCTTGCCTTTGATTCCGAACCTTCTGACTCCTCTGATCGGTGACACTTTCAGATAGACAAAGTCTCCGACTTCAAAACTCAGCTCTCTTCTTCTTGTGTCTGCATAGCTTCGCTGCCTCGATTGCGCTATCTTCAGATTCTCCCGGACCATCTTGATGTTCTCTTCAGCTTCAAGCAAAATATCTGGCCCAAACACTTGCTTTTCTCCAGGCTGATCCCATTGCAACGGAGTTCTGCAACTCCTTCCATAAAGCGCTTGAAATGGTGACATCTTCAAACTGGCCTGGTAACTGTTGTTATAGGAAAACTCTGCATAGGGCAATCGCTTGTCCCATCCGGACTGATCTTGCAACGCACAGGCTCTCAACATGTCTTCAAGAATTTGATTGGTCCTTTCGGTCTGGCCATCTGTCTGCGGATGATAAGCTGAACTGAAATTCAGATGTGTGCCCAAGGCTTCATGCAACTGCTGCCAGAAATGAGAGGTGAACTGCGTTCCTCTGTCTGACACTATCTTCTTTGGCACACCATGAAGACAAACGATCCGAGACATATACAACTCTGCCAATACGGCACTGCTGTAGGTGGTCTTGACAGGTATGAAGTGGGCCGACTTGGTCAAACGGTCCACTACTACCCAAATGGAATCGTAGCCGGCTCGAGTGCGAGGCAATCCGACTATGAAATCCATACCAATTTCATCCCATTTCCACTGAGGAATCTGCAACGGTTGCAACAATCCAGCTGGTCTCTGGTGTTCGGCCTTAATTCTTCGGCAACTATCGCACATAGCCACATGCTCTGCGATTTCCCTCTTCATTCCATACCACCAGAATTTCTTCTTCAGATCCTGATACATCTTCTCACTGCCAGGGTGAATCGAATAAGCTGTCTCATGAGCTTCCTTGAGAATCAACTCCCGAATGGACTGGACATTGGGAACACACAAGCGGTCTTTGAACCATATCACGCCTTCTGCATCTTCTCGAAAATCTTTGCCTCTGCCATCTAGAATCAGTCGCCGAATCTCACTGATCTTCTCATCATTCTTCTGCGCTTCTTTGATTTCCCGCTCCAAGGTAGGTTCCAATTCAACTGTGACTCCTCGCGAATTGTTCAGAAATCCGAGACTCAACCTGTCGAACTCCTTGGCCAACTCATAAGGCATCGGACGAGCGACCATCAGATTGACTTGACTCTTTCTGCTCAAAGCATCTGCCACTACGTTTGCTTTGCCTGGATGGTAATGAATCTCCAACTCATAGTCTTTGATCAACTCTAACCATCTTCGCTGTCTCATATTCAATTCTGACTGAGTGAATATGTACTTAAGACTCTTGTGGTCTGTGTAAACATCGCATTTCTGTCCATACAGATAGTGCCTCCATGTCTTTAGTGCGTGAACCACTGCTGCCAACTCTAGATCATGGATTGGGTAGTTCTTCTCATGAACCTTCAGCTGTTGGGACGAGTAAGCCACAACTCTTCCCTCTTGCATCAACACGCATCCCAAACCTGTGTAACAAGCATCACAATACACCGAGAAGGGCTTGTGCACATCGGGCAAGACTAGGACAAGCGCTGTTGTCAACTTCTCTTTCAGCGCTTCAAAGGCTTCTTGGCATTTCTGGGTCCACTTGAACTCAACCTTGTTGCCTAGCAACGCTGTCATTGGTTTCGCAATCTTCGAAAACCCTTCAATGAATCGCCGATAATATCCGGCCATTCCAATGAAGCTCTTGATTCCTCGAGCATCCGTTGGCGCTTTCCAGTTCAGAATGTCTGCCACTTTCTTCGGATCCACAGCCAATCCTTCCTTGTTGATTATATGACCCAAGAACAGGACTTCACTGATCCAGAACTCACACTTGCTCAACTTTGCATACAACTGGTGCTCTCGCAATCTCTGCAATACCATCCTCAAATGATCCGCATGCTCTTCTTCGCTTTGAGAATAAACCAGAATGTCATCAATGAATACCACCACAAACTTATCGAGATAATCCATGAATACACTGTTCATCAAGTTCATAAAGAACGCTGGTGCATTGGTCAAACCAAAAGACATCACTGTGAACTCATACAACCCATACTTGGTAATGAATGCCGTCTTCGGAATGTCCGAAGGCCAGATCCTGAGCTGATGATAACCTGACCTCAGATCAATCTTGGAGAACACACTGGCTCCTCTCAACTGGTCAAATAGATCTTCTATTCTGGGCAAGGGATACTTGTTCTTGATCGTGACTTCATTCAGAGCTCGATAATCGATACACATCCTTTTGGTGCCATCTTTCTTCTCCACAAACAGGACAGGGGCGGCCCAAGGCGAGGTGCTTGGCCGGATGTAACCTTTCTCTAACAGCTCATCAATCTGCTTCTTAAGCTCAACCAACTCTGGTCCAGATATTCTGTAAGCTCTCTTGAAGATAGGGGCGGTTCCAGGAAGAAGCTCTATGGCAAATTCAACTTTCCGCTCTGGTGGCATACCCGGTAAGTCCTTTGGAAACACATCTGGGAATTCAGACACAACCTTGATACTCTCAATCGGGTCTGCTTCACTGCTATCGACAGCCATCTGATAACAACTTCCTTTCTTCGGCTCAGGCGGAACTAACTCGGTCACCACTTCCTCTCCTAGTGGGGACACCAACTTGATTGTCCTTTTATCACAACTGATAACTGCCTGATACTTATCTAGCCAATTCATCCCTAGGATGACATCTATTCCCTGAGTACCCATTACTATAAGGTTGGCGGGAAACGCTATCCCCCTTATTTCCACACTTACATTCAAACATATGCTATCAGCTCGAATTCTACCACCAGCTGAATCAATTTGAATGGGGGTTGACATGGTAGTAATTGGAAGATTATGTGCTTCTACCCATGATGCAGTAATAAAAGAATGCGTTGCTCCAGTATCAAATAACACTTCTGCAATATGGGAATCGACTGGGAACATACCTACTGTCATGCCGTGGGTCTCCTGAACTGCTTCAGCCTCCAAGTGGTTCAATCTTCCATGATTATAGCGCTGCTGAGGGCGGTTGCCTGATCCAGACTGGGACACATTCTGCTTTGCTGGGGCATTGGGGCCTGACTGCTGCTGGGCTGCCTTCTTCGGACATTGCATCACCCAATGGCCTTGCTCTCCACAGTGGAAACATGCTCTGTTTCCAACCTGAGCTGGTGCTGCCTGATTGCTCTGCTGAGTTGCGGGGGCAGGAAGACGAGGTGTCTGCTGATTCTGCCTCTGAAACTGACCTCCTGATTGATTGCTCTGACGGTTCTGGTACTGATGCTGAGGATACTGCCTTTGGAACTGCTGATACTGCTGACGCTGCTGATGCTGCTGATGCTGCTGAGGTGGACGCTGGTTCTGCCTAAACTGCTGAGGTTGATTGCCTGAAAAACGAGGACGGCTGCTGCTTCCAGGCTGGGGTCCACTGATCTTGCGCTTACGATCCTCCATCTCCTTACGCTTCCTTTCTGTCATGATTGCTCTGTCAATCAGGTGCTGGAATGTCGGGAAGGTATGATTCATCAGTTGGTACTGCAGAGGGTCAACCAAGCCTCTCAAGAAACGGTACTGTCGCTTGGCGTCGGTGTTGACATCTTCAGGAGCATAGCGAGACAACTGCAGAAACCTGTCCCGGTACTCACTGACAGATGATGACCCTTGCTTAAGGGCCAGGAACTCCTCCTTCTTCACTGTCATCAGACCTGCAGGCACATGGTACTGACGAAAGCTACCTCTGAACTCTTCCCAAGTGATGGCATCGGGGTTGGCATGGGTGGCGAGGTAAGACTCCCACCATGACTGGGCTGCTCCTCTCAACAGACGGGGACCATACAAGACTTTCTCCCTGTCATCACACTGAGCGGTATGCAACTCCCGCTCCACAGTGCGCAGCCAATCTTCAGCATCCATGGGGTCAGAAGAATGAGCGAACGTTGGTGGATGACCTCTCATGAACTCAGCACGCTTGTCTCTGGGCATCTGAGGCATCTGAGGCTGGGGTGGTGCTTGCTGCTGCTGCTGCTGAATGGCGGCCAGAGTCTGACCGATGGCCTGAACTGCCTGAGTCTGCATCAGAAACATCTGCTCGATCGACATCGGGGGCGGGGGCGGCAGCTGCTGCTGCTGGGGCGCCTCATCTTGCTGACCGGCTTGCTCCTGCTGAGCACGCCTTCCTCCTCTGCGCCTGTTCTCTGACATCTGCAGAACGCAACCACACATCAGAACTGATCTGGCAACTCTTGCAGCATAAGAAAAGAGTATAGAATTCTCCAACAGCACTGAACAGATGAGCATCTTCACTGATCTCCAACACAGACCACACAGCTTCTCAGATAAAGAGGAAAGTAGAATAAAGGTTTTCCCAACTATATAACTAACTCCATTAACATAATATGTAAACCAAAATGCAGGGGATACCCACACTCTGGTGACAGTCATTACAAAGATCCAAACCAAACATAGTTCATCATGACAAACATAAATGCACAGGATATAGCAAACTACCCTGTCTAACTAAGACTAACCAAGACCGAGACTAACGCTAAGACTGAAGCTTCTATGTATATATATTTCGTATTAATTACAAGATCCAACTCTAACGAGCTATGGTTCTAGATTTATCTTGGTCTTGCAGTCGGGATTGCCATAAGACTGGAGTCCACGCCGAGGTGAGCGATACGGGTGCTGAGTCCCGACGGGGGCGGGGGAACCATCATCCAAGTGACGACGCTCCGCGCGCTCAGCCCGCAGCAGGGCGATCTCAGCACGAGCCCTACTCAGCTCGTCTAATGCATGGTCCAGCTCCGTGTTTAGCACGGCGGCTAGGTTGACTGTGCTGCTCAACCTAGGATTGTCCTCACCAGCAGGTGAAACAATCACGTCTCCTGTGCTGCCAGATGGACGGCGGGGGTAATACTTCAGGTCGAGGCCGTCAGCTACCCCACCGAGAACCGAGCAGTAGTGCGAAAGCGCACGCCGTGCAGCATCCTGCATGGCTGCCTCAGCTGAGTCCCGCTCAGAGATAGAATAGTGCTCTGAGCAAGCCTCCGCGCCCTGGAGACTGTTCTCCGGACGGCGCACCAAGCAGGTCGCCTCCCAGCGGTCCGGGTAGACCCCGCGACTATGCTGGTAGACCACACAGCGATACTCGATGGACCAAGTACGCCGGTCAAGTGCCCGACGTAGCAGGGTGTCGAGCGCGTCGTGGAAGTGACACCCGCGAGCAGCGTCGCGAGTGATGGGTCGAGCAACCCATCCTTCCGGCTCATGGTCAGCAGAGAAGTCGATGTCGTGGCTCAAGCTGTCGTCGCCACCTCCGTCGTCTGGGTCTCCTCCAGCAGCTACTCCAGAAGCTGGGACGCCCAGTGGTGGTGCAGGGGGCGCCTCCAGGGGAAGCACAGGGGAGCAGCTCCTCACAGACTCTATCTCCTGCTGGAGCGAGAAAGAAGAGCCCTGCTGCTCCTATCGTCGACATTCCTGCTCCTCATGCAGGCGGTGGTGCAGTCTCTCCAAGTGGCTGGACTGTCCGGCCACGGGACGGCGAAGCGGACGCTCAGCAAGGCGGGAGGGTAAGAAGGGGATGACGGACTTTCGTGCAGTGTGTCTAAGACGAGCCATCTACAAAAGACATCGCAAGCAAAAGGGTGAGAACAGAATTAATATGACCAGCAAGTAATGAACCATAAATAAATGAAGGATCAGAATAATAATGAATCATAAATAAATGAAGGATCAGAATAAAACAAAATTTTCAGCAAGGTATAATATATAGTAGAACATAGATTTGGTCAGTAGGACCAACTTTTGAAGGGATACCAAAGTCAAGGCAGGGACAGAGGTCTATAATCCTTAGAACGACCATTCTACTCTAGGTTAGCGGTCCTACAGTCAGCACGGCTTTGATACCACTTATGTCACACCCGGTTTTAGAAGGCAAACCGAATGCGAACCATGTACGTGCCAGGATCAGTTATTCACGTACACAGCAGTTACATAACATGGACATCATCACACAGTGCTCAAATAGTATTAAAAGGGGAAATAATAGTCGATTACATCATACATCTGAGACGTCCATATAGTTCTTACAATAAATCAAAGTGCGGAAAAGAAACGTAGATAACGCGGCCTTCACAGGCAGCCGACTGGGGGGTTGCCGCTAACCCACGCCTGGAACTCGTCGTAGTCTTGGAACTCCTGGAAGTCTCCTTCCACAGCTTCATCTTCTCCTGAGCAGTGGTTGCAATGCTGACAACCTGGGGGGGGTTTGGTGTGTAGAGCAAGGGTGAGTACACATCAACATACTCAGCAAGTATCCTGTTTGGCTGTAGTGGACTAGCTTTATGTGGGGATAAGTCAAGCAGTTGCTTTTAGTTGGTCAGGTTATTACTTACTAGTAGAGAGCCAGGTTTTAACATTAACCCAAGTTATTAGCCCAATGTATCCTTTCCAAACGGAAAGAATACCACTTACCAGCACCATAATCATAATCGGAACCATCAATCTCATTGCCACCTGTACCAAAATGTCTCTGATCAAGTATCACTAATCTCTGGAGCTCCCTTGGCCGCTCATAACCGCGAGCACGGCTGATATATCAGTTTCATAACACTCTGCAGAGGTTGCGCACTTTACCCATAAGCCGTGATTCCCTCTCTAGCCCGGGCTTGCAAGACCCTTATTCACTCCCAAGGTGAATGGCTAGGGATTCACTACGAAGCCTTTACAAAGATTCCCCGGGGCTGTAGCCACCCGTTAGGTGGTGTAAATGTACCGCACTCCTCCCCAAGGGACAAATCAACCTTGGCAGAGCGAGCCGCATACACCGAGCCCCATTGACGGCACAACGGCTAAGTGATCTACACCCCGGTTCCTCTAATTATTCAGCTAAGGGCGTCCCATTCCACCCTCATGGTTGCACTGTTTTCCCGGGCGGTCATCCATTGAACAGGTCCTTACGGAGAGGCACTCGAGAAACCGCTCGAGTCCCCTTGAAGGTCACAAATATAATCATAAATAAGAAGGGAAAACAGCGTATCACAGATAATCACATCATGTTCATTGATTAGAGTTGAGCATTAGCATCAAACTAAGCAGTAATAATCCGACCCAAATAGGTAAACAAGGACATGGATAACAAAAGCTAGTCAATCCTTAAGTATAAATGTGTAATGCGGGAGGTGAATTAAAGAATGAATAGGACAGAGATAGGTCAAAGGACACTTGCCTCCACCAACCGACTGCTGCTCAGGGGCTTCTCCTGCAAATTCCTCGGGCTCTTCGACCGGATCGTTCTCTATGCGAGCGCAAACATACATACATCCACATATTTAATACAAAAGAACAGTACACCATACAAGGGAACAGGTAAAACGAATATGCATCAAGTATGACATTCGATATCGCATTTGTTATGGTTAGAAAGAAATGGGAAAAGATCTCGCAGGGGTTTAAAGTTTATGCACTAATGATCAGTTACAATTGGTTCTTAACAAAAGAATTCTGTTATATATATATTAATGGAAACCTAATCATTTTAGGTTGATCAACATTGCACGAGATAAACAATTAACTACGTGAATCAATAGCATAACGGAATTTTAAATTAAACTTCCTATTTTCCATAGCATAAACAATGATTAGTCTACCTAACATAAGGTAATCATGATCACAGAAAGTAAATAAAATAAAATAAAAAAAATAAAAAAAACAGGGGGGGGTTGAACCGGCCCTAGGGCGGTTGAACCGGTTTTGCGCAGGGCGGCGGGGCTGGGGCGCGGGCACGGCCGGGGCTGGCCGGGCGGCCAGGCGGGCGCGGCTGGGGGCGGCCGGGGCTGGCCGGGCGGGCGACTGGGCGCGGCCAGGCGCGGCTGGGAGCCGGCTGGGCGCGGCCGAGGGCCGGCCAGCGGCCACGGCGGGGCTGGGGGGTGGCCGGCGCGGCCAGGGGCGGCCAGGCCTTGGCCGGGCAGGGAGGGGGAGAGGAGAGGTGGGGGGAGGGAGGAGAGGGAGGAGGGGGAGGGGGCTCACCGGCGGGGGTGGCCGACGGCGAGGGGCGGCGGCCGAGGGCGGCGGCGCGGTGGCCTAGGGCAGGGGCGGGTAGGGGCGGCGCTAGGGAGGGAGAGAGAGAAAATGAGAGGGAGAGGGAGAGGGTTTGGGGAAAAAGGGAGAGAGGGGGGGCGGCTGGGCCTTGCCAAGGCCCAAGAGGGGGCGCCAGGGGCGGCTGGGCCGGCCGGGGTCGGCCCACGGCGCGGGAGAGAGAGAAAAAGAGGAGAGAGAGAAAGAAAAAAAAGAAAGAAAAGGTTTTCCGCTTGTTCTCGAAATCCGATCTTTCCACATGAATGCATTTGCACTTTCAAAGCAATCAAAAAAAATGCAAGGTTCGGCATGGTGCATCAAACAACACAAAGTATTTTTAGAGTTTTCTTACACGGGAAATCCAAACCGAGTCCCGCTAAAACTTTGGAAAAGGTCAAGGTCTAGCGAGGGAAAAAGAAAAGGAAAAGGTAACGCCCGAATTTTGGCGAGTAAAGAAAAGAAAAAATTCAACTGCAAAATTCGGGGCGTTACAGTCTGTGGTGGCACAGGGTCGTCTTCTCCTCGTAGGACCTAGATCCCGCCCCTAGGGGAGAGACCTTAGGGTGCTCTGGGTCAGCAGGTCACCCGGGGCGTCCCTAGATGACGTAGAGTCGCCTAGAAATTAAGAGATCATTTCAAGAAAGAGATCTTGATTAAAGTAGACGAACTAAATCTTGCCCCTTAGGAGGGGTAAAGATCCTAGGGTCGTCCTGGGGTCGGCAGGCCACCCCAGGACAGATCTAGACGACATAGAATCGAATAGGAGTGGAGGTGGATATGCGGAATGCTACAATTAAAGCTACGTTACATCTACTCCTATGGTAGGAAAAGTAAATAAAGAAGATAGGTTCGATTGGAATGTGTTCGGGGGTTCTCAATCGGCTGTACCCCTTTATATTTATAGGGGAGGAGGTCTGGACATGTTCCTAAGCGATAGCCAACAACTCCCACGTGATTACATGGAAAACCACGCACGAGATAAGAATAATCACCCTAGTTAATCTAATCGCGAGGCACTGAGAGCACCTAGAGGGGGGGGTGAATAGGTGATCTTGTAAAATTTCAACACTAAATAGCCACAAGCTTGGTTATGAAGATGTTAGTGCAATAGAACCAAGTGGCTATAGAACGAGCTCTTGTGAAACACAACAATCACAGAGAAAGACAACACAAGAGACACAGTGGTTTATCCCATGGTTCGGCCAAGTATAACACTTGCCTACCTCCACGTTGTGGCGTCCCAATGGACGAGGGTTGCACTCAACCCCTTTCAAGTGATCCTATGATCAACTTGAATACCACGGTGTTCTTTGCTTATCTCTTTTTCCCGTTTGTGAGGAATCTCCACAAGTTGGAGTCTCTCGCCCTTACAACAAAGATCACAGTGAAAGTACAAGAGTAAGGGTGGGAAGCAACACACACAAATCCGCAGCAACACACATGCACATAAGCCAAGACTTGAGCTCAAAATGAAGCACAACGAGTTCACAACTAGAATGGAGCTCAAATCACTAACACAGTCGATCAAGTGCGTGGAGATGGAGTGTGGAAGACTTAGAATCCTTAGAGTATGCTTGGGTGACTCCTCCATGCGCCTAGGGGTCCCGATTATAGCCCCAAGGCAGCTAGGAGTCGTTGGAGGCAATCTTGGAACGCTAATCTTGCCTTCTGTCGGGTGGCGCACCGGACAGTCTGATGCGCCACCGGATAGTCACTGTAGCTGTCCGGTGCGCGATCTCCTTCCTTTCTTGGCGCATCTGACCGTTGCAGATTCGTGGCAGTTGGCATACCGGACAGTCCGGTGCCTCCTGTCGACCGTTGGCGTGCACACGCATCGCGCGAAGATTGCGCGGCCGACCGTTGGCGCAGTCGACCGTATGCTCACCGGACAGTTCGGTGCACCACCGGACAGTCCGGTGAATTTAACTGTATGCCGTTGAACTTTTCCCGAGAGCGACGACTTCGCCGCGGATGACTCACCGGACAGTCCGGTGAACCACCGGACAGTCTGGTGAATTATAGTCGTAGGACGCCATCGAGTCCCGAGAGCGTCCTGTTCACCAAGACTGGCCTGGCGCACCGGACACTGTCCGGTGCTCCACCGGACAGTCCGGTGCACCCAGACCGAGCAGGAGCAGCCAACTCTTCTCCATTTCATTTTCTCCTGTTTCTAGCACTTAGACACAATACATTAGTACCCAAATCAATGTACTAAGTCTAGAAACGTACCTTGTTACATGATTTGCACTTCTTCAATCTTTGGCACAAATTAACACTTAGAGAATATGTGTTGGGCACTTAATCACCAAAACACTTTAGAAATGGCCCAAGGGCACATTTCCCTTTCAATCTCCCCCTTTTTGGTGATTTATGCCAACACATCCAAAAGCAACCAAAAGAAGTGCAATATCAATGCAAAAGAGAACCAAATTGTTTTTGAATCTAATTTGGCATATTTGGATCATACTTTGCCACCACTTGGTTTGTTTTTGCAAATCAAATTCATTTTCCTATCTCTAAGTCAAACACACTTGTTTAGGCATAAAGAGAGATAATCCAAGAGTGAAATTGATCAAGATCCAAAAACTCCCCCTTTTCCCATAATCATAAATTCTCCCCACAAGAGACCAAATCTTGCAATAAGAGTGTTTTAAACAAATCAAAAAGTTCTAACTCTACTCTTTTTGAAATTTCACAAGTGGTAGCTGATCCATTTGCTTTGGCCTTAATTTCTCCCCCTTTGGCATTAAGCACCAAAACGAGATCATTCTTGGCCCTTTAACCCCATTGCCTCACCAAAATTGTCAATTAAGAGCAAAAAAGGCAATAAGAGCATATATATGAACTTGGAGTTAATACCGGAGTGCAGTAGAAGTCTTTGCATGGTCCAAGTTCACTTTTCCCTTTCAATTCACTTTTGAGACTAAATCAAGTAAACTCAAACACAAAGGTTAGTCTCAAAGGGTCAAGTTATAGCATGCCTGCGCCTAAATAAGTGCATCACTTGCAAATGGACTTGTGAGGTCCGGGGATCATGTGTACAACTTGAGCACCACAAATGAACAAATATAGAATGAAATGCAGAAATTAACATGATCAAAGGCATAAAACACATGTATGCTATAGATCAATCCAAGTTACGCGAATCTAAGACATTTAGCTCACTACGCAACCTGCAAAACCTTTTCTCATCTAAAGGCTTGGTAAAGATATCGGCTAGCTGGTTCTCGGTGTTAATATGGTACACCTCGATATCCCCCTTTTGCTGGTGGTCTCTCAGGAAGTGATGCCGGATGTCTATGTGCTTAGTGCGGCTGTGTTCAACAGGATTATCCGCCATGCGGATTGCACTCTCATTGTCACATAGGAGTGGGACTTTGCTCAGATTGTAGCCAAAGTCCTAGAGGGTTTGCCTCATCCAAAGTAGTTGCGCGCAACACTGTCCTGCGGCAACATACTCGGCCTTAGCGGTGGATAGGGCAACGGAAGTTTGTTTCTTTGAACTCCAAGACACCAGGGACCTTCCTAGGAATTGGCACGTCCCTGATGTACTCTTCCTATCAACCTTGCATCCGGCATAATCAGAGTCTGAATATCCAATCAAGTCAAAGGTAGACCCCTTTGGATACCAGATCCTGAAGCAAGGCGTAGCAACTAAATATCTAAGAATCCGCTTAACAGCCACAAGGTGACATTCCCTTGGGTCGGATTGATATCTAGCACACATGCATACGCTAAGCATAATATCCGGTCTACTAGCACATAAATAAAGCAAGGAACCTATCATAGACCGGTATGCCTTTTGATCAACAGACTTGCCTCCTTTGTTGAGGTCGACATGTCCATCGATTCCCATTGGTATCTTCACGGGCTTGGCGTCCTTCATCCCGAACCGCTTGAGCAGGTCTTGCGTGTACTTCATTTGGGAGATGAAGGTGCCGTCCTTGAGTTGCTTCACTTGGAACCCAAGGAAGTAGTTCAACTCGCCCATCATCGACATCTCAAATTTTTGTGTCATCACCCTGCTAAACTCCTCACAAGACTTTTGGTTAGTAGAACCAAATATTATGTCATCGATATAAATTTGGCACACAAATAGGTCACCATCACAAGTCTTAGTGAAAAGAGTTGGATCGGCTTTCCCAACCTTGAAAGCATTAGCAATTAGGAAATCTCTAAGGCATTCATACCATGCTCTTAGGGCTTGCTTAAGTCCATAGAGCGCCTTAGAGAGCTTACACACATGGTCGGGGTACCGTTCATCCTCAAAGCTAGGGGGTTGCTCCACATACACCTCCTCCTTGATTGGCTCGTTGAGGAAAGCGCTCTTCACATCCATTTGGAACAACCTGAAAGAGTGGTGAGCAGCATAGGCTAATAGAATGCGAATAGACTCTAGCCTAACCACAGGAGCAAAAGTCTCCTCGAAATCCAAACCTATGACTTGGGCATAACCTTTTGCCACAAGTCGAGCCTTGTTTCGTGTCACCACCCCATGCTCGTCTTGCTTGTTGCGGAACACCCACTTGGTTCCCACAACGTTTTGCTTTGGATGTGGCACCAGGCTCCAAACTTCATTCCTCTTGAAGTTGTTGAGCTCTTCCTTCTTGGCCAACACCCAGTCCGGATCTTGCAAGGCCTCTTCTACCCTGAAAGGCTCAATAGAAGAGACAAATGAGTAATGCTCACAAAAGTTAGCTAGTCTTGAGCGAGTAGTTACTCCCTTGCTTATATCACCCAGAATCTGGTCGACGGGATGATTCCTTTGGATCGTCGCTCGAACTTGAGTTGGAGGGGCCCGTGGTGGTTCTTCCTCCATAACTTGGTCTTCTTGTGCTCCCCCTTGATCACACGCCTCCTCTTGAGGAACCTATTCATTATCTTGAGTTGGGGGGTGCACCGTCGTTGAGGAAGAAGGCTGATCTTGCACTTGTTGTTCCTGTGGTCGCACATCATCTATCGCCATCGTGCGTATTGCGGCCGTTGGAACATCATCTTCATCTACATCATCAAGATCAACTTGCTCTCTTGGAGAGCCATTAGTTTCATCAAATACAACGTTGCTAGAGACTTCAACCAAACCCGATGATTTGTTGAAGACTCTATACGCCTTTGTATTTGAGTCATACCCTAGCAAAAACTCTTCTACAGCTTTGGGAGCAAATTTAGAATTTCTACCTTTCTTTATTAGAATGTAACATTTACTCCCAAATACATGAAAGTATGAAACGTTGGGTTTGTTACAGGTTAGAAGTTCATACGAGGTATTCTTGAGGAGGCGATGAAGGTAGACCTGGTTTATGGCGTGGCAAGCTGTATTCACAGCCTCCAACCAAAACCGCTCGGGTGTCTTGAACTCTCCAAGCATTGTCCTTGCCATGTCGATGAGCGTCCTGTTCTTCCTCTCTACCACACCATTTTGCTGTGGTGTGTAGGGAGCGGAGAACTCATGCTTGATGCCTTCCTCCTTAAGGTACTCCTCCACTTGTAAGTTCTTGAACTCGGACCTGTTGTTGCTTCTTATCTTTTTCACCTTGAGCTCAAATTCGTTTTGAGCTCTCCTTAGAAAGCGCTTTAGGGTCCCTTGGGTTTCTGATTTATCCTGCAAAAAGAATACCCAAGTGAAGCGGGAAAAATCATCAACAATAACAAGACCATACTTACTTCCCCCGATGCTGAGGTAGGCGACGGGTCCGAAGAGGTCCATATGAAGTAGCTCCAGAGGTCTTGATGTGGTCATCACATTCTTGTTGTGATGTGTGCTTCCCACCTGTTTGCCTGCTTGACAAGTTGCACAAGGTCTATCTTTTTCGAAAAATACATTGGTTAGTCCTAACACATGTTCTCCCTTTAGAAGTTTATGAAGGTTCTTCATCGCAACATGTGCTAGACGGCTATGCCACAGCCAGCCCATGCTAGTCTTAGCAATTAAGCATGCATCTAGATTGGCCTCCTCTTTCGAAAAATCAACTAAGTAGAGTTTGCCGTCTAGTACACCCTTAAAAGCTTATGAACCATCACTCCTTCTAAAGACAGACACATCTACATTGGTAAAGAGACAATTATAACCCATATTACATAGTTGACTGACAGACAATAAGTTATACCCGAGCGATTCAACTAAGAACACATTAGATATGGAATGCTTAGATGAAATGGCTATCTTTCCTAGTCCTTTAACCTTGCCTTGGTTCCCATCTCCAAAGATGATCGAGTCCTGGGAATCCTTGTTCTTAACGTAGGAGGTGAACATCTTCTTCTCCCCCGTCATGTGGTTTGTGCATCCGCTGTCGATAATCCAGCTTGAGCCCCCGGATGCATAAACCTGCAAGGCAAATTAGGCTTGGGTTTTAGGTACCCAACTCTTGTTGGGTCCTACAAGGTTAGTTACAATAGCCTTTGGGACCCAAATACAAGTCTTGTCTCCCTTGCATTTGGACCCCATCTTTCTAGCAACCACTTTTTCATTTTTGCATGAAAGTACAAACGTAGTGTTGTAAGTATGAAAGACAGTGGTAGGTTTATTACACATTTTCCTAGGAGCATGAGACACAAAATTTCTCCTAGGCCTACCATTTGAACTTGAAGCAATCATAGCATGTGAACCAAAAGCATTATAACTCCTATTATAATGAGAATTTCTAGAAAATTTTCTATCATTATACATGAAAGCATGATTCTTTTGATTACTACTAGCCATAGGGGTCTTCCCTTTCTCCTTGTTAGAAATGGGAGCCCTTCGACTTGTTAAGTTCTTGGCTTCCTTTCGAAAGCCAAGTCCATCCTTAATTGAGGGGTGTCTACCAACGGTGTAGATATCCCTAGCAAATTTTAACTTATCAAAGTCAATTTTGCAAGTCTTAAGTTGAGCATTAAGACTTGCCACCTCAATATTTAATTTAGTAATTGATGTAAGGTGTTCAACACAAGCATCAACATCAAAATCCTTACACCTATTACAAATTGCAACATGTTCTACACAAGCTCTACTTTTATTAGCTACTTCTAGCTTAGCATTTAAATCATCATTAACACTCTTTAAGCTAGACACAGTTTCATGACAAGTAGATAATTCAGAAGATAGCATTTCATTCCTTTTAACCTCTAAAGCAAGAGATTTTTGCACCCTAACAAACTTGTCATGCTCTTCATACAAAATATCTTCTTGCTTCTCTAACAATCTATCTTTTTCATTCAAAGCATCAATTAACTCATTAATTTTATCTACTTTTGCTCTATCTAAGCCCTTAAATAAATCGGTATAATCTACTTCATCATCACTAGAATCATCATCACTTAAAGTAGTATACTTAGGGTTTCTCGAGCGCTTACTTTTTTCTCGTTTGCCATGAGGCAAGTGTGGCGCTCGTTGGGGAAGAGTGACGATTTGTTGAAGGCTGAGGCAGCGAGTCCTTCATCGTCAGAGTTGAAAGAAGAGCAGTTCGAATCCCATTCTTTGCCAAGGTGCGCCTCGCCCTTCGCCTTCTTGTAGGCCTTCTTCTTCTCCCTCTTCTCGCTCTTTTCCTGTTCCTAGTCATTAGCATTATCAGGACAATTTGCTATAAAATGACCAGTCTTACCGCATTTAAAACAGGAGCGCTTTCCCTTTGCTTTGCCCTTGTTGGGATGCTCCTTGCGTCCTTTTAGTGCGGTCCTGAAGCGCTTGATGATGAGGGCCATCTCATCTTCGTTTAGCCCGGCAGCCTCCACTTGTGCCACCTTGCTAGGTAGCGCCTCCCTGCTGCTGCTTGTTGCCTTGAGTGCAACGGGCTAGGGCTCATAGATGGGCATTGGGCCGTTCAATGCATCATCAACATATCTTGCTTCCTTGACCATCATACGCCCGCTCACAAACTTTCCGAGTATCTCCTCGGGCGTCATCTTTGTGTACCTGGGATTCTCACGGATGAGGTTCACAAGATGAGGGTCAATAACAGTAAAAGACCTGAGCATAAGTCAGACAACGTCGTGGTCCGTCCATCTTGTGCTTCCATAGCTCCTGATCTTGTTGACCAGGGTCTTGAGCCTGTTGTACGTTTGTGTTGGCTCCTCTCCCCTGATCATTGCGAACCTCCCCAGCTCACCTTCCACCAACTTCATTTTGGTGATCATGGTGGCGTCGTTTCCCTCATGTGATATTTTGAGGGTATCCCAAATTTGCTTGGTGTTGTCCAAGCCGCTCACCTTGTTGTATTCGTCCCTGCACAAGGATGCTAGCAAAACAGTGGTAGCTTGTGCATTCTTATGAATTTGCTCATTAATGAATATAGGGTTATCCGAACTATCGAATTGCATTCCATATCTCCCATATACTAGGATGAAGAGAAAATAAGTGACTACGCATTTTGTGACTCCAAAAAGTGTAGTCCTCTCCATCAAAGTGGGGAGGTTTACCAAGAGGAATTGAAAGAAAATGAGCATTGGAATTAAAAGGAATACGAGAATAATCAAATGAAAAATTTGAATTAACCGGTTTCCTTTTCTCGTCGTTGTCGTCTCTTGGTGAAGAAGAGGACTCGTCGCTGTCGTAGTAGACGATCTTCTTGATGCGCCTCTTCTTCTTCCCGTCCTTCTTCTTGTGACTCGAGCCAGAGTCAGTGGGCTTGTTGTCCCTTGGCTCGTTGAAGATGGACTCTTTCTCCTTATCGTTGACCACCATCCCCTTTACCTTAGGATCCATCTCTTCGGGCGATTAGTCCCTTACGTGAAGAGAACGGCTCCGATACCAATTGAGAGCACCTAGAGGGGGTGAATAGGTGGTCCTGTAAAATTTCAACACTAAATAGCTACAAGCTTGGTTATGAAGATGTTAGTGCAATAGAACCAAGTGGCTATAGAACGAGCTCTTGCGAAACACAACAATCACAGAGAAAGACAACACAAGAGACACAGTGGTTTATCCCGTGCTTCGGCCAAGTATAACACTTGCCTACCTCCACGTTGTGGCGTCCTAATGGACGAGGGTTGCACTCAACCCCTTTCAAGTGATCCTATGATCAAATTGAATACCACAGTGTTCTTTGCTTATCTCTTTTTCCCGTTTGCGAGGAATCTCCACAAGTTGGAGTCTCTCGCCCTTACAACAAAGATCACAGTGAAAGCACAAGAGTAAGGGTGGGAAGCAACACACACAAATCTGCAGCAACACACATGCACACAAGCCAAGACTTAAGCTCAAAATGAAGCATAACGAGTTCACAACTAGAACGGAGCTCAAATCACTAACATAGTCGATCAAGTGCGCGGAGACGGAGTGTGGAAGACTTAGAATGCTTAGAGTATGCTTGGGTGACTCCTCCATGTGCCTAGGGGTCCCTTTTATAGCCCCAAGGCAGCTAGGAGCTGTTGGAGGCAATCTTGGAAGGCTAATCTTGCCTTCTATCAGGTGGCGCACCAGACAGTCTGGTGCGCCACCGGACAGTCACTGTAGCTATCCAGTGCGCGATCTCCTTCCTTTCTTGGCACATCCAACCGTTGTAGATTCGTGGCAGTTGGCACACCGGACACTGTCTGGTGCCCCCTGCCGACCGTTGGCGCGCGCACGCGTCGCGCGAAGATTGCGTGGCCGACCGTTGGCGCAGTCGACCGTTGGCTCACCGGACAGTCCGGTGCACCACTAGACAGTCCGGTGAATTTTAACCGTACGCCGTTGAACTTTTCTCGAGAGCGACGACTTCGTCGCGGACGACTCACCGGACAGTCCGGTGAACCACCGGACAGTCCGGTGAATTATAGTCGTACGCCGCGTCGAGTCCCGAGAGCGGCCTATTCACCGAGACTGGTGCACCACCGGACAGTCCGGTGCACCCAGACCGGGACAGCCAACTCTTCTCCAATTCATTTTCTCGTGTTTCTAGCACTTAGACATAATACATTAGTACCCAAATCAATGTACTAAGTCTAGAAACGTACCTTGTTACATGATTTGCACTTCTTCAATCTTTGGCACAAATTAACACTTAGAGAATATGTGTTGGGCACTTAATCACCAAAACACTTTAGAAATGGCCCAAGGGCACATTTCCCTTTCAGGCACGCAGACTGTCCAGGCCTAAGGGCCGGACCGTCCGCTACTTTTGGTGCTCAACAGTTTCCTTGATTTTATCATGTGAGAATGAGGCCTCTAGAGAGGAAAGGTCGATGTGTGGGAGGTTTTGGGAGTTCCAGTAATCTCTCTCTCTCTCTCTCTATTCGGTGAAGTCCCAAGCTGGAGCTTGAAATGATCAGCGATGAGGCTCAAGCAATGACACAACATTAACGTATCAATGCTGGTTCGCATCTAGGTCCTATTGTCGGATCTATCACATGGATCCCCAATCCTTGTTAACCGTACTCGATAGTGAAAGGCCCTATTGTTAGATCTATCACATGGATCCCCAATCCTTGTTATGATCATAGGCTTATGACTCGGTAACGACGAAGCTGAATCACCGTTTGCTCTCGCACATTAGATACTGATGGGTCGCTAAGGAACTACAGGGCATTTTCGACGGCCAAAGCCATCGAAGATAAGCCCTAAGCCGTCGAACATAAGCTATTTCTGACGGTCGAAGGCTTATGTCCGATGGTACCCGTCCCTCGACCATAAAGGGTCAGAAATACCCTTATTTCCGGCCGCGGCCATTGGACATAAGTTATGTCCGACGGCCCCTATCGAGCGTCGACATTTATCCTCCATAACGGTCGTTAATGGCTGTCTGTCGCCTATGTCCGATGGCCTATGCTAGCCTTCGGACATAAGAAAGTATTATGTCTAACGACCTGTGTTAAGTCGTCGGACATAATGAATTTCACCAGTTGCAAAAAAAATCCTATTTTTGTAAATTTCTGACATTTACAGAAAAACCACATATTTCATATACAACCACATATTCACATTGACAAACATCAATTCACATAAGTATTCACATTCACAAACATCACCTCACATTCACAAGCATATAGCTCCAAATAGTTGCAACAAGTCTTTTACATCAACATATAGTTCCAAATTAAACACTGACATAGTTCGACACATAGTCTTTGACATGAACACTAACATAATTCCAAATCAAACACATTTGATGAACTGTCACTCATATCCGTCACCTGGTTGGTTCAAGTTATAGTCACTTCCTCCGGCTAGACTCTGGGTGTTGAAAAGGTTGTTAACCCAAGAATTCGATGCGTCGTCTTGACCAGACACATCTTCAGGTGCGGCAATTGAAGCGGGAGGTGTCTGAAATCCCTATAACACACTCACATGAAATATTAACCACTAAGTTTTTCATTTTAACACATAAGACATCTATAAACATGTCACACATGCATATGTGTACATACCACAGGGAATTGTGGTGGGGGTGGAGGCAACATCATTGGCATCGGCAATGCAAAGTCCAGAGGCGGCGTCGAGGACGGTGACGGCCATGGCCACGGGCTCGGGCGGCGTCAGGGGTGGGCGCCATTGGTGGATGGGGTGGCGTGGGGAGGCGTCGGCAGTTGGGAAGGCGCCTAGTGGGCGGCGGCAGCGCGGGCGCCGTTTCGTTGAAGAAGAAGAATGGAACTGAAACGGCGCGGGCGGGCGATGACAGGGTTATGTCTGACGGTCCATCTGACAGTCGTCGACATAAGACACTACATCTGACGGCTGCCTTGGGCTGCCGGATATAATGTTACCTCCGACGGCCGACTAAGAGGCCGTCAGACATAACATAACCGTTAGAACTATGTCGTTTTACTGTTGTGAGGATCTGGTTGTGTTGTGCAGTAGTTTTATGATTTTCCACAAAGAAGTCTTGGGCTTGACACCACTATTTTGGTATGGTTGTGTGGCCTTCAAAGCTCCGGCGAGTCTTTTGAGTTTAAAATTGCTCATGCATGCATATTCCAGTCCAGCCCAACGGCCGGATCGTACGTCTAGTCTTCATGCAAGTTTGCATGTTCCCATCGCCATGTAACTATCAAGCTACGACTATGGCCATATATTGTCTATTTGACATCTATCTACCAGGAGTAGAGTCCACAAATGAAAGTTGGCAGCAAATACGACATATAGGTGAGTCTACAAATTTTTAAGGTCCTCCCGACCGGTCTTTGCGTCGTCACCATATAATTCTCTCATCTACGCGCTTTCAGGATTACAAGTACACATATTAAAGTTCAGCAGCAACAAGAGTACCATTACTGTCGGGCATTTTGATTAACGTCATGTTTGAAAGCTCTAGAGTTAATAGTTAGCCAGCTAATAAATTGTTAGTTAGATTGTGCTAGCTAACAAACTAATAATAGTTATTAATGAAAAAACTTTTAGCAGCTTACTATTAGCTCTACAGGTGTTTTAAACTTTTAAAACTAATTTTAACAGCTAACTATTCTAAATGGAACCTAAACCAAATGAATCGCCAGTATTCTTGTCATTTTCGTCTCAATCCATTCGGGTGGCGTTTTGATTGATTGATGCATGCATGCATGATGCACGTCATCCGATCAGAGGCTGTTGGTGGTTGCATTGGCACATGGCAGCACTGTGTACGCGTCCCATTCAGTGCTGAATGTACTTCCTTTCACTGCTGTGGATGGAATAGATGTATTCCTAATAATCTGGCTGGAGTAAGACTAGCAACACCATGACCGTTACTTGCAAAGCACCACAACTTCCCCCTGCTGAGGCTAGCTCCAGCAAGGCACCTTAAAGGGTTCTGTACCCTAAATATAGAGGACCACTATACCTTCCAGCAGCATCCTTTAAACGGTTCTCTAAATTTAGAAGACGCTGCTGAATTCTCTATATATAGAGTTTCTCTAAACGGTCCTCTATCCATTTGAATAATTTAAATAATCGGATTAGCAAAACTAAAATATGTACAATACATTTGAGAGTATGACAAATACGTATGTGTAAAAAATAAAAATAAAAATGTCTCTAATATAGATATTTGAGTATAGAGGACGTGATTTAGAGGACGTTGTTGGAGAGGAATGAGATATAGAGGATGAAATCTTTTCGAGGAGACTGTAAAATACGGATACAGAGGATGGATATAGTGGATGTTGCTGGAGACAGCCTGACCTGCATCCATTTAGGGCTCGTTTGGCAGAGCTCTGCTCTATGATTCTCTAGCTCCAAAAGCTAATTCTCCAATAGAGTGATTTCAAATGATTCTCAAGTAGAAGTGAATTTAGCTAGTTGACGAAAACTGTCTGACAAATTGTGCGTGAAGTGATTCCTGAGGAATTGGAGTGTGGGAAGCAGGTTGAGAGCAGTGAGAAGCATGTTTTTTGCTTCCACTCTCTAGTATAAAATAAAGACTAGATTCACTTCACTTCCAACTTCCACTATGGAGCAATTCAGTTTTTACCCGTTTAGTTTTCTAGAGTCATGTGACGCCCCTGAATCATCCACTATACGACGGTTGATCTTTAGCGACCCTTATTAGGGACAGACGGTTGGTCGCTAAAAGTTATGTACCGACAGTTGGTCGCTAAATGCATTTGTAGCGACGGGCCACCGGTCGCTAAAAATCTAGAAATTTAACTACTCAAGGTTGGTCGCTATAGAGGCAGGTGGACATCCGACGGTTGGTCGCTATTGATTGACATGTGACTGTTGGTGGCTAAAAAAATTAGGCCTGAACAGGCCCAACTCAGCAACTCGTCCAAATCGAAATCACTTCTATTAAAAACTAGCAAACCCTACCTCCTCTTCTCCCCTTCTCTCGACGGCGACACCATGCCGCCTCCGCCCTCAACCCTAGCCGTATCGTGCCCTCGCCCTGCCTCCAGCCCCGCGCAGTATGCTACTCGCTCCGGGCTCCGGTCATCTGCCATGCGTCGTTGGCTACTCGCCTGCTCCCATGCTCCCTCCGGATCTGCTGCTCTCAGTGATTTGGTGCAGCGGCTTTGCGCCTCCACACTTGGTCGCCGGCCTCCTCACCTCCACAAGCCCACATCGTCACCGTCTCCTCTTCGCCATCGCCCCGCTCGCCTCCTGTGCCAACGACCCGACCAACCTCAGCTCCTCCCTCTGCCCCTCCATCCCAACTCCTGCCATCAAAGTGCACAGCTTCGCTGGCTCCAACGTAGCTCTGTCAATGCCTCAAGCTCAAACAGCGATTCTGTTATGGCTGAAGCAGAACTTGCCTCAAATGCTGCTGCTGGTGACACGGCGCGCCCAACGTCGGCAAGTCCTCGCTCACAAATACCATGGTACGAACGGCTTCTAAAACATTTTTTGTTTCACACAATCACACCTCTAACTTTTCATTGACAAATGTGGCATCATGTACCTTGTATCTGTTAGCGGTCATTTCTACTAGTCGCATGGATCATGGCATTATCAATTTTGCAACGCTTCTATTAGTGTGGGTTTCAGATAATGATGGTATTAGTTCCCGACTTCTATTCGAAAATGGCTATTACTCAGACCGACGTTTCCTGTTATGTTGTTCAGCTCATACACAGTTCGATACATTATCCTTTTGTGCTTCCACCCCTTTAGGATATATGTGTATGACTTATAGCAGTCTCTGCATTTAATTGGATTATTTCACCAACCAGTAATAAACTAATAATGGATGGTATTGTTGATACTCGTAATGCCTTTCCTGATAAAAACTTTATAGTTCAGTAAAGTAATTAGCTGATTGAAATGATACCTTATGACCCTTTTATCTTTGGATCTATCAGGTTGGGACAAAAGTGGCTGCAGTTTCCCGCAAGACAAATACTACGACTCACGAAATTTTGGGGGTGCTAACAAAAGGGAACACACAGATTGTATGTCATATTATCAGGTTCATTTATTCTTCTGCTAGCAGCCGACTAGGAAATGAAACCACATTTTCAACTTTTGACTTAACCATATATATACTTTCCTTGATTTTTTTAAACATAGCTAGGGCGTTTTGTGTTTGCCGTTAACTGGATTTGGACATTTGTTGCCTCAAAAGATATATGAACTAGCCGTGTTTTATTTCTGCTTTGGAAGATATTAATTGCGTAACAAATTCTCTCATGTCAGATAGTGGTGAATCTTCTTGGCTTGATCTGTCTCTATTGAGTTCGGTCTAAATTGACAAAATTCTAGGCCTAATGATGTGTTCTTAATTTATCCATCATAGAACCATTAATATAACACACAAAAACAGGAACCTGCTGCTAATTTGTACGCCTATCTGTACTAGTTGCACAGTTGTATTGTATTCAGCTAGTAAAATTCTCTGCAGTGTTTTTTCGACTCCACAGGGCTCATGTTAGGGCACCATGGATTTCCTTATAGGGACGTCACAGTTCGTGTGGAGAGTGCCTGGAGCTCAATTAACCTATATGATTTACTAATAGTCATGTTCGATGTCAATAGGCATCTTAATTTGTAAGTCTTCATCATGCTTTGTTAAATTTATATTTCATGTTAGAACTCATGGTAAATGCACTTCTAAACAATGCATAGAACTCATGTTAAATTTATATTTCAAGTTAAGTTACAACTGTTTGAAGTGTAGGATCTCTGAATCTGTCCAAATTTGGACAGCAGAGCCTTTCTTATGTTTTCTGACCTTGATATGCATTGAATTAACCTGGGATGTTTATAAATGAATTGTAGACAATTCTATTAGCTTTCTAAAAAGTCTAGGATCACCTGATTTGGATGCCTGAAACTCCAGTTATGAATTTTCGAAGTAAGTAGTCGAATTCTGTCCAAATCTGGATATAATATATGTTTAGTTCTGTTTGACCTTTAGAGCAAGACCTAAAGTAAGTTACTCTGAGTTATATACATTTTAGTCCCCTCCGATGTGCTCCACCTTTATCCTTAATTACATCCCAAACATTTATAAGTCTGATGTTGCTTATTAGAGTCTTTTTAAAAAAAATGAAAACACAAGAGAGTTGCATGTCCTATTAAAAAGAGGACGGTCATATTGCGGAACTGTTATTTTGAAACGGAGTGGTATTATTGTCTGAAACTGCTATTTTGAGCTCTGAAATATATGTGATTGACTATAGAATTATTTCAAGAACAAACTATTATTGGCATTTGTTCTTGCGAGTGTCCAGCAGTAGCATACTTGTCACTTTGGTTTGGAAATATTGAAAATTTCATCTTTGACCGACTGATAAAGAGTAGAACAAAATATATTTGCATTTCCCCTAGTCAATGAACCAGTTCAATTTACACCAAACAATTATACAAAGGTATACCCTTGAAGGTACACACTTTATGATTCCATGGTTTAAATGACCAATCATTTATGATGTCCGTGCTCGACTGATTCCTTGTACTATGGTATTCAATATAAGGTATTCAATATTTCATTCGTGTTGCTTTATCCTAATTTTATAGATTCCTTGTACTATGCTATGAAATTATGTTTCTTAAGGTGATGAGGAACAAGTTTGCTGCTGAGGATGAGAAAGATAATGAAGAATATTGTGCTTCTGAAGATGTGGAATTAGATGATGAGGATGATCAAATATTTCATCAGATGCAAGGTGCAAATTCACCAAGATCTACAAGGCACTTTGCTGAAGCTTCACACTCTAAACATGATGATCTTGTAATGCTCTCATTCATTTCATACATTTTCTAACCTTTATTTTCATAAACCCTCAAAAACATTGAAGTGAATTATTCTTAATCATTTGCACCAGGTTGGAAAAGATGTCATATTATATGCTATGTTGAGATCTGATTTGCTTGTGGCTAAAGGGACAATTGTTTCAACTAAACCAAGCACCACAGTTGGAGGCCAGATCCTTGGAAGGCAATGTTGTGAAGTTATTGTAACTTGTGATCTAGCTAGCTATCTGTAAATGATCTATTTGTGAATGATATTATAATTGTGATGCTTTTGTGAATATATAATTGTGGTGCTTTTGTGTTTATGTGATGGATCTATAACTGTGGTATACTGATTAACTGTGTATGTCTTTATGATTTGTGTATAAAAATTTGTGATTTGTGATGCTTAATTAAATGTATATTATTATTAATAACAACCGTAAAAAGGACGACTTTCTGTTGGTTGCTAAATGTATAGTATGACGACTTACGGTTGGTTGCTAAATCTATAGTACAACAACCTACAGTTGGTCGCTAAATATACAATATTAGCAACGGACGGTCGGTCACTAAAAAGATGTCGGTCGCTAAAGCCTTTAGCGACGGCACTTACAGCGACCATCTTTATGGATCGCTAAAAGTTTTTAGCGACCAACCGTAGGTCGCTGAAGGCCGTTTTAGCAACCAACCGTATGTCGCTGTAAGTGAACCGTCGTGTAGTGATCCCTATTGCAAGCATGTGCGATGGGACATGCAGCTACATGTGGCACGACCTGGCAAATAGTTGTCTCAAACAACGTATTCCATTGTAGTACTATTAGCGAGTGAAATTAGAAGACGACGTACGGCACACTTGCGTTGCTTCGATTAAGAGCAACTCATCAGAACCCCACTTGACCAGAGCGAGTTCTCATTACCTGTCCTTGGTCTCTCACACATAAGCTTCATTAGCAAAGCAAAAAAAACAATCAAAGTGGTGTATGTGTGAGAACGCTAGATTAATTGCGTGAGCGTCGTGCGTGTCATTTTCGTGCATGGATTAGTTTGTCGTCTCGGACCCGCGCTTTCTTCCTTTCCCGCCGGACCTGCCGGCTCTGGATCCTTCACATGTGGTCCTTGTGGAGAGTGCGTGGACCTGAATGGTCACAAGTTAAAAGCTAATTGTTCCCGCTCGAGTTCAGCAAGGCCGTAACCCCATTCCCGCTATTCTATAGACACACACTACGAACATTGTAATCTACAGTATAAAATAGTTTTTTAGCTAACTATATTGGTTACGAACATTGTAATCTACAGTATAAAATAGTTTTTTAGCTAACTATATTGGTAAAGTGCTGGATATGGTCCGGTTGTTTGGTTCATGTTTGTACGAATGCTGGTTCACCATATACAAAAAAGCGCACTCCGGTCAGGCTACCCTGCGACGCGTGCAGGCTGCAAACATGCCAGCCGCATGCAGGCACGCCGGTACATGAAATGCTATTTCGGTTTGTTTTTTCATTAATAACTATTAATTAAGAGATGTAATCATCAAACTAATTTTATATTTATGTTTCTAAATTTTATTAAACAAAACTAGACTATTTATACTATATAATATTTAAAAAATTATTTATGAACCCAAACAAAATCTATAATTAATAATTAGTCTGTATGAGTCGTGTGTCTTGTATAAGTTTAACCCGGTGCTGTTTATTTTGGCTCGGCTCGGGCAGCCTAGTACAGCAACCAATCAGACCTATAATCCCTGCAGCATCCATTATTTTGTATAGAGGTGTTTGTGTGCTGTTGCAGCGGCGCGGATCGAGGGGAGAAGAAGGGATATAGAGAATCGAATTTGGAGAAGAGAATCCGGAGTATGTCATGCCAGTGTTAGGATTTATGGGTTAGGCCCAATTAAGAAATTCAATTAAATCCCAGAAAAATCTCAAAAGCCCATATACGTGTATGGCTAGAGAATAGTGGAACCAATAGTACCATATTGCTAGTTCAAGTGGAGTAGAACTAGTTTAAATATGGAGGCCACACTCACTTACCAAGTCATGGATGAGAGGAGAGAGTGTGGAGAGCCACACGCGTGCGCGCTCGCTTGCCTGGGCAGGGCGGGGCGAAGGGCCGCGGGCGCACAACATACACGTGAATGGTCCGCTGAAATCCGACCCCTCGCAAGGGCGGGGCGAAGGGCGCGGGCGCACGATATACACGTGAATGGTCCGCTGAAATCCGACCCCTTGCCTTGCGAGGGCGCGACTTCCTTTTTGCCGTTTTAGTTTTTGGTTGCTTGGTTGTGTTAAGTTCAGAATCCTAACCGATAGCTATAAAATCTAAACTGAACGTGAGATTTTCGCGGGCGGATCGGATCGAAGATAGCTATCTGTTCGCGGACTCGGCCCTATAAAAGGCGGCTGGCAGCCAGCATCCAGATCATCCCAGTTTTCGCTTTCGTCTCTCTTCACAACTGAGCCGCCTTCAGTTCCTTTCATCCCGACCGCCGACGTGCATCTGCGATCGGGAGAGCAGGTCTCCGGAACCCTTCGCACTTCGAGATCCTGCACCGGGAGAGGGCGAATAAGGTTTTTGGGAAGCGTCCTCACGCGACTACTCGCTAATTCCGCTGATCATCAACCCCGCTGCTTCGACATCGCCGACCCTGCTGATTTCAGCCTACGCCATCTATCAGTATGTCTGATCAGTACACATCATCTGATTTGACTTTTTATTTCAGTTCTTCTTATTTGGTCATGATTTATATTCGGAATTTAATCTCGAAATTGTCTAATTATTTAACAATCCAAAAACCTTATTATAGACAATTTCCTAGTTTTTCTATGGTTGCTTTTGCCGACGCGCTGAAGCCAAAAAAGTTCAATGGTATGCACTTTAAGAGGTGGTAAGTCAAGGCCACGCTCTAGCTTACTGCTATGAATGTGTTCCATGTTAGTAAAGGCAAACCTGAGGGCGCACTGACTCCTGAACAGGAGAAAGAGTACGACCATGCCAATACTATCTTTACGGGAGCAGTTCTTAGCGCCCTTGTTGACCGTCTGGTTGATGCGTATATTCAGCACACAAAAGGGAAAGAGTTGTGGGATGCACTTACTACTAAGTATGATGCATCAGATGCTGGCAGTGACCTATATATCATGGAGAGCTTTCATGATTATAAGATGGCTAATAATCGCTCTATTGTAGAGCAAGCTCATGAAATACAGTGTATAGCCAAGGAGCTTGACCACCTTAAGATAGTCCTTCCTGACCGATTTATGGCTGGATGCATTATTGCAAAGTTGCCTTCTACATGGAGGAACTTCGCCACATCTCTGAAACATAAGAGACAAGAGATATTAGTTGAAAATCTGATAGCGTCTCTAGATGTTGAGGAGAAAGCTCGGGCTAAGGACATGGGATCTAAAGGAGGTGAGGGCCACTCCAGTGCCAACATGGTTTAGAAGAACCACAACAAGGGCAAAGGAAAGACAAAATCTAACAAGCCCAACAAAACTACCAACTTCAAGAAGAAGAAGAACAAGGCTGAACTGACATATTTCGCATGTGGCGAGACGGGTCATTTTGCCAAGGATTGTCCTGATCGAGCGGATCGCCGTGGCAAAAAGGGCAATGTCAACACAGTGATCGCTAGCAATGAGAAAGACAAAGGGTATGGTAATTTACCTTTCATCTTCTCAGTATTTCAATCACCTAGTTGGTGGCTTGATACTGGTGCTAATGTTCATGTGTGTTCTGACATTAATTTGTTCTCTTCTTATCAGGGTGCCCAGAATTCTTCCGTCCTAATGGGGAATGGGTCACATGCTTCTGTTCATAGCACTGGCACAGTGGATCTGAAGTTTACTTCGGGAAAGATCATGCAGCTGAAGAACATGCAGCATGTCCCTTCTATACACAAGAATCTCGTTAGCGGAACCCTTCTATGTAGAGATGGGTTCAAGGTAGTTTTGGAGTCCAATAAATTAGTTATGTCTAAGTCTGGACAATTTATTGGTAAAGGCTATGATTGCGGAGGCTTATTCCGCTTTTCTCTGTTAGATTTCAATAATAAGTCTGTGAACCATATTTGTGCGAATGTTGATGATCTTGCGAGTATTTGGCATTCTCGTTTGTGTCATATTAATTTTGGCTCTATGTCTCGGCTTTCAACCATGAGTTTAATTCTGAATATCACTATAGTCAAAGGTTCTAAGTGCCATAGTTGTGTGCAGTCGAAGCAACCTCGAAAGCCTCACAAGGCTGCTGAGGAGAGACACCTGGCACCTCTAGAACTCATACATTCTGATCTTTGTGAGATGAATGGTGTGTTGACAAAAGGTGGCAAGAGATACTTCATGATATAGATTGATGATGCGTCTAGATTTTGCTATGTATACTTGCTAAAAACCAAAGGTAAGGCTTTAGACTACTTTAAAATCTATAAGGCTGAAGTTGAAAACCAACTAGAGAGAAAGATCAAACGTCTTAGATCAGATCGTGGTGGCGAATTCTTTCCCAAAGTCTTTGATGATTTCTGTACAGAACATGACATTATTCATGAGAGGACGCCTCCCTATTCACCCGAATCAAACAGGATTGCTGAAAGGAAAAATAGTACGTTGGCTGATCTAGTGAATGCCATGTTAGACACTTGTGGTTTATCTAAGGCATAGTGGGGAGAGGCAGTCCTGACTTCATGTCATGTTCTGAATAGAATTCCTATGGGCAAAGAAGAGAAACCCCCTTATGAGAAGTGGGTTGGGAGAAAACCATCACTTTCATACTTGCGCACTTGGGGGTGCATGGCGAAAGTCAATTTACCAATTAATAAAAAGCACAAGCTTGGTCCAGGGACAGTGGATTGTGTCTTTCTTGGATATGCTTCGTGTAGCATAGCATATAGATTTTTAGTAGTTAAATCTGAAGTTCCTGATGTGTATGTTGATACTATTATGGAATCACGTGATGCTATTTTCTTTGAACACATATTTCCAATGAAAGACATTCATAGCAATTCTAGATACTCCTCTGAGATAACTCCTGAACATAGTACACCTGTTGAGAGTTTTGAACAGCCACATGAAATTGTCTTAGAGGAGGATGACAATGATGCTCCTAAAAGGAGCAAGAGACAAAGGGTTGAAAAATCCTTTGGTGATGATTTCATTGTGTACCTTGTGGACGATACTCCTACTACCATTGCAGAAGCATTTGCATCTCCAGATGCAGATGATTAGAAAGAAGCAGTTCATAATGAGATAGACTCCATTCTTTCAAATGGTACATGGGAAGTCACTGATCGACCCTATGGATGTAAACCTGTGGGTTGTAAGTGGGTGTTTAAAAAGAAGCTCAAGCCTGATGGTACAATTGAGAAGTACAAGGCTAGGCTTGTGGCTAAAGGCTATACTCAGAAAGAAGGAGAAGACTTCTTTGATACTTACTCACCTGTTGCTAGAATGACTACTATTGGAGTACTACTTTCCTTGGCTGCCTCGTATGGTCTCCTTGTTCATCAGATAGATGTAAAGACAACTTTTCTTAATGGAGAGCTGGACGAGGAAATCTATATGGAACAGCCTGATGGATTTGTAGTAAAGGGTCAAGAAAGCAAGGTGTGCAAGTTATTGAAATCTTTGTATGGTCTGAAGCAAGCACTAAAGCAGTGGCATGAGAAGTTTGACACGACTCTAACGTCTGCAGGCTTTGCCATTAATGAGGCAGACAGGTGTGTATATTATTGCTGTGCTGGGGGCGAAGGAGTTATATTGTGCTTATATGTTGATGATATATTGATATTTGGCACAAACATTGATGTGATCAATGAAGTCAAGTCTTTTCTATCAAAGAGTTTTGATATAAAAGATCTAGGAGAAGCTGATGCGATTCTAAACATCAAGCTGATTAAGGCAGATGGTGGGATTACTCTCTCGCAATCTCACTATGTTGAAAAGGTTTTGAAGCGATTTGGCTTCTCTGATTGTAAACCTTCTCCAACACCTTTTGATCCCAGTGTGACACTGCGAAAGAACAAGAGAATTGGTTTAGACCAATTGAGATATTCTCATATCGTCGGATCACTCATGTATCTTGCTGGTGCAACAAGACCCAATATTTCGTTTGCTGTGAGCAAATTGAGTAGGTTCATGTCAAGTCCCGGGATTGATCATTGGCATGCACTTGAGCGGGTTATGCGCTACTTGCAAGGTACAATGAGCTATGGAATTCACTATTCTGGTCAGCATGTAGTACTTGAAGGATATAGTGATTCGAACTGGATATCTGATGCAGACGAGCTTTATGTCACCAGTGGTTATGTCTTTACTATTGGTGGAGGTGCGGTATCATGGAGGTCATGTAAGCAAAACATCTTGATGAGGTCAACCATGGAAGTCAAGCTAGCTGCACTTGACACAGCAACCGTTGAGGCAGAATGGTTGCGTGAACTCTTGATGGACTTGCCGGTGGTTGAGAAACCAATACCAACTATCCTTATGAACTGTGACAATCAGACAGTAATTGCTAAAGTGACGAGTTCTAAGGATAATGGGAAGTCATCAAGACATGTCAAGAGACGATTGAAGTATGTCAGAAAGTTGAGAAACTCTGGAGTTATAAGTGTGACTTATATTTCAACAGATAAAAATCTGGCAGATCCTTTTACCAAGGGACTACCACGTAATGTGATAGAAATCGCATCGAGAGAGATGGGTATGAGACCCGTATAAGTTGCCATGGTGGAAACCCAGTCTATGTGATCGGAGATCTCGTGAATTAGGTCCTGGGAAGAACAAGCCATCGGTGAACTGAGGAGAGTAACTTTTGACCCTCTCTAAGTAAAGATGCAATACTCTCAAATGCTGTAAGGCAGGTTGGCTTTATGCCTTAATGTGTTTTGTTGGCTTGTATTAGCAAAGATGTTGTCCTGTAGAACATTCTTGAAAGGACACACCGATATAAGTTAGACTGTCTGACGTCGCAGTCTATGAGATCTGGGTGATCTCTAGTAAACTCATGAAGAGACCTTGGAGTACAACATATATGCTCCACCCGAGAAGGGGAATACTGGTAGCCAAGTACTGGTCATGGCTTTAAGTGAAACCCATTCATACAAAACTTGCAATTCAAGGCATAGTCCATTGTCCAAGTTGTGGGTTGGTGTAGCTTGGAGTTCTAGACGGAAGTTCAACTTAACAGTCTCTGCTAAAACACTAGTATATTAACAGTAGTGAACAGTGGCAAAAACTGCAGATGGGCATTTGAGATCTGGTGGGGGATTGATAGGATTTATGGGCTAGGCCCAATTGAGAAATTCAATTAAATCTCAGGAAAATCTCAAAAGCCCATATATGTGTATGGCTAGGGAACGGTGGAACCAATAGTACCATATTGCTAGTTCAAGTGGAGTAGAACTAGTTTAAATATGGAGGCCACACTCACTCACCAAGTCATGGATGAGAGGAGAGAGTGTGGAGAGCGACACGCGTGCGCTCGCTCGTCTCGCCTGGCCTGGCCTGGGCGAAGGGCGCGGGCGCACGACATATGCGTGAATGGTCCGTCGAAATCCGGCCCCTCGCCTTGCGGGGGCGCGGCTTCCTTTTTGCCGTTTTAATTTTTTGGTTGCTTGGCTGTTAAGTTCAGAATCCTAACCGATCGCTATAAAATCTAAACTGAACGCGAGATTTTCGCGGGCGGATCGGATCGAAGATAGCTATCTGTTCGCGGACTTGACCCTATAAAAGGCGGCTAGTAGCCAGCATCCAGATCATCTCAGTTTTCGCTTTCGCCTCTCTTCACAACTGAGCCGCCTTTAGTTCCTTTCATCGCGACCGCCGACGTGCATCTGCGATCGGGAGAGCAGGTCTCCGGAACTCTTCGCCCTTCGAGATCCTGCACCGGGAGAGGACGAATAAGGTTTTTGGGAAGCGTCCTCACGCGACTGCTCGCTGATTCCGCTGATCATCAACCCCGCTGCTTCGACATCGCCGACCCTGCTGATTTCGGCCTGCGCCATCTATTAGTATATCTGATCAGTACACATCATCTGATTTGATTTTTTATTTTAGTTCTTCTGATTTAATAATAATTTATATTTGGAATTTAATCTGAAAAATTATCTAATTATTTAACAGCGAGAGCCTCGGCAATTGTCTTTTTAAGTTTTAAGTTTTTAACGCACACTCACGCGCTCACTTGTTACAGAACCATTCTGGGCCGGACGTGCGCACGCTGGGCCGACAGACGCTGAGAGACTTCCTGGTGTCGGAGCGTGTAGACGCTGTAGTTGGGACGAGGCTCGATGGAGTGGACGGAAAGCACGGCATCTGCCCAAGAATGAATACGGCCCGCTGGAGACACATACACCAGGGCCCTGTTTGTCGGCCTCGGCTCTGCGGCAAGTCTCTTTCCCGGCCCAAAATTTACGTACTAACCCACAGTTCCATCGAAAAAGATAATTCACGCCACTCCTCCCTCCTACACGGAGCAAGATGGTTCACATGAAAAAAAAATTCTGCTACAAATAATTAACAGAGAAAAAGAATCACAATCTACGTTTTACCAAGGTGAATCCTTCCTTCATAATGCATATAATGTTTGTTGACAAGGACACGTGGACAACCACCAGTACTATTCAAATTAAATAGCGGGGAAAGGGGGTTTGGGGGGGGGGCCAATAGATTTCGTGTGTTCGAGTTTTTTTTCTTTTTTTTACTCAAATTTATATAGTCTATTCGAGATGCTCTAAGATAGTCAATTATGTCAGCATGATTAAAAGACAAAAGAGGTTTTGTCGAATAGTCACAGAAAAGAAATTACATAGACATGACACTCAAACAAAAAAAAACCAATGAAATCTTTAGAAGACACATGCATGTGTTGGCTATGCATACCTATTTGTAAAGTCTCTCATCCATATTTTTGTTACACTCCACTAGTCTATCAACCCGGCAATGTGAGTAGCCTTCCATGTGACTCGCCATATCGGTAATAAAGAGTTGATATTGAAAGTCAGTACAGCTAGCGTGCTCAAAAAATGTCTTATCAGACATCATTTTATATTTACTAGAATATCAGCCGACCTACAATAAATTGAAGATAATGCTATTGTTTACTCAATAGATACGGCTTTGCAAAGCTATAAATATACGGTAACAACAGTAAGGTCTATATATATATATATATATATATATATATATATATATATATATATATATATATATATATATATATATATATATATACACACTACCAGAAACAGCTTTGCCGAGTGCCTAATGTCTGAAAAACACTCGGCGAAGGCTTTACCGAGTGTGAAGCCTGGCGAACTATACATCGACAACGACTTCTTTACCGAGTACTTTTTATCGGACACTCGGTACTCGGCAAAGAAAAGTCGTTGTGACGCTGACAGGTAACGGCAACCGAACCTTTGTCAAGTGTACACTATACTGACACTCGGCAAAGAGTATCCCTTTGCCGAGCGTATTAGGTGACACTCAGCAAAGAGTTTCCCTCTTTGCTGAGTGTCCGCCGGACTAGCACTCGACAATGAGATCGCCAGCAGGCCCCTTTGTCAGTTCCTTTGCCGAGAGCATTAGGAGGAACTCGGCAAAGGTTACTTCTTTGCCGAGTGTTGTGGTCTTCGCACTCGACAATGAGATCGCCAGCAGGCCCCTTTGTCAGTTCCTTTGCCGAGAGCATTAGGAGGAACTCGGCAAAGGTTGCTTCTTTGCCGAGTGTTGTGGTCTTCGCACTCGGCAAAGAGGTTGTACCGGTGCCCAGGTATGCCTTCTTTGACGAGTGCTATGGCCCAGACACTCGACAAAGTACCTCTTTGTCGAGTGTTACACTCGGCAACGTGACCGGTGTACCTCTTTTTTATTTGTTTTTGCATCATAGATATCACATACATAATAGAGACCACATATTTCACAAAAAACACATATCTCACAAGGTTTTCACAAACATGTCTATGTTCATACCAAGATTCACCAACATAAGTATCACACAACTCTAAAACATAATTTTTTCACAAACATAAGTTCACAAGTTTATCACACAAGCTAAGAGAAGATGATTAGCGCAGTGGGCGGCTGGACTGGTGCGACGATGGGCTGGGCGATCCAAGAGGGTTGTTGGATGCCGCCCCAGATTGTCCTTGCACAGAGAAGAGATTGCATGTGTTATACCAGTTAAATATATATCATGCAGGACTAGAATTTTGATACTCACATGAGTATGGAACTGAACAGGGTCAACTGGAGGAAACAACAGAGGTGGTTGATCAAAACCCTGTACGGCGCCAAGGCTCTACATGTACTGGAACATCTCCGCCATCCTCTGCTGATCTGCCAAGCGGGCCTCCCGCTCCTCCATCATCCTTGCCTCCATCTCCTGTCGTTCCCTCCTCTCTTCTAGCTGGGCCTATAATATTCCAACCTAATGTTATAATAACTCAAAGAGAAAGTATATAACTCAAGGAATGACGAGTTACATAAGCACTAACCTAGAGTTGTTGTATCTGATGATGTGAGTTGTCCTACCGAGGTCGTATGGCTGGGCTCGAGCTCGTGCTCCTTGCTCGCACCTGAGATAGAGTGGGAGTGGATGACGAGTCGATTGCCTCTTGCCTCCTCTGACCCTCGTGAGGACATCTCCGTCGATGTCCTCGGTCCTTGGATCGTAATCTGGCCTATGGACCTCTTGTGCCATGGCAGTGTACTCATGAAGGCAGATGTAGTCAGCGGGGTTGCTATACGCCTCGGGTCCATCATCCGGGTTGTAGGTGACGTCGGACGTCGTCTTGCCCTTGTGTGCCATAGCTTAAGCCGAGAAGATGGAGCAAGGCTGGCCACTATGTGACACCGACTGCAAGAAAACCAATGAGATAGTTAGAAATAATATATAATCCAGTGTTATATACCTAAATAAAAAAGAGGGCATACCCATGCTTCTGCATATTTGCTGAGACTGTGGCTGCCTTGGTGGTGGGAGGGACCTTGCATCATTAGACGTCGTTCTCGGCTAGCATTGTGCGCCTCGTCCTACTCAAGTGAGCACCACCTATCCACCATCTACTCCCATCCACTACCGGAATTTGGCTCTTTGCCGAGTGTCATATTCTTTGCCGAGTGTTTTATTTCGGGCACTCGGCAAAGAGCTCTTTACCGAGTGCCACGTAAAAAACCCTCGGTAAAAGAAAACACTCGGCGAAGAAGCTCTTTGCCGAGTGTTTTATTTTTGACACTCGGCAAAGAGTTTCTTTGCCGAGTGTCTTTTTTTGACACTCGGCAAAGGGCTCTTTGCCGAGTGTCACAAATACAACACTCGGCAAAGAGCTCTTTGCCGAGTGTTTTTTCTCCAACACTAGGCAAAGACAATCTTAAAATCACATTTTAAAGTAGTAAATTAATTCAAATAAAAAAGTTTTCAACTACAAATTTGTATAACTCATCATGATGTACAATTTATATATTGAACATTTCTTCATATGACAAAATAAAAATAAATTTGTTCATAAAACCTATCTCTCTCTCGTAGTTTATGAAACTACGAGAGAGACATATAGAATTTGTGTATATTGTTAGAACCATCATCTGAGATAAACAAATTACCAAACAACCAAAATAAACTTTGTAGATCTTGAGAAGTTATAGAAGTTTATAGTTGACAACTTTTTCATTTGAAGTCATATTGTCAACGAAAACTACGTCTAAATTTAAAAAATTTAAAATTTGAATTTTGAAAACGTCTTCGAAAGGAAAAACCACCAACATGAAAGTTGTAGGTATTGAAGAGTTATGAAACTTTGTAGTTGACAATGTTTTAGTTTGAAATCATCTTGTTATGCAAAACTATGTTTGAATTTTGAAATTTGAATTTTTCAAACTGTCTCGGATGGAAAAACCACCAAAATAAAAGTTGTAGGTCTTGAAATGTAATGAAACTTTGTAGTTGACAATTTTTTGATTTGAAATCATCTTATCATTGAAAATTTCGTGTGAAGTTTTTAAATTTAAAATTCAAATTTTATAAACGGTCTCGGATGTAGAAACTATTAAAATAAAACTTTTAGATCTCAAAAAGTTATGCAACTTTATAGTTGGTCACATTTTCAAATGAACTCATTTAGTGCCTTAAATAATCAAATTACTCTCGATTTGTTATAGTACATGGGGAATGGAAACGTAATATAAACATAATTGTTGTAGTAGTGTAGTGGTATAAGAGGGTATACGCGAGAGAGAGGTTGCGAGTTCGAATCTCACCATTTACAAAACATATAAGTTTGATTCAAAATAATAGTGAAAAATGATAGGGCAACGGGTAAGGTAATAGGGTAGGGTTGGAGAGTTGTTCCTAGAATTTTAAAAATGTTTTGCTGTTTTTTTTTAATTTTTTCGATTCTTAATTTGCCGAGTGTTTTTCTTTGCCGAGTGTTTTTTGACACTCGGCAAAGTCTTTGCCGAGTGTCCGAAAAAAAGCACTCGGCAAAGAACCCTTTGCCGATGAAATCTTTGCCGAGTGTTCTTTGCCGAGTGTTACACTCGGCAAAGCCTTTGCCGAGTGTAAAATAGCCTTTGCCGAGTGTCTAAGACACTCGGCAAAGAACGCGATTCCGGTAGTGATCATTGAGGAAGTGCGGCACACCAATAAGGAATCATCTACAAAGTAAAACAAGTACACTGCATATCAGAAGATAAAATTAAGGAAAAATTTTATCACGAATATTAATGTGTTGTTGAAAGTCGCCTAGAGGGGGGTGAATATGCGAAACCTGAAAATTATAAACTTTGAACACGCACTATACTCGGGATTAGTGTTAGAAAGAGTTCGGAGTGCGAGAGATAGTTTCTCTTGCAATGAGTTGCTCAATCAATATGGATAACTTTAGGAGCAAACTCAAAATGATGTGAGCAAGAGTTTTTTTAGAGAGAAAGGAGAGGTGAGGGGATAAATGAAAGGGAAATAGAGTCAAACCTTTTCCTAAATGAATTTTGGTGGTTGAATGCCCAACACAAATAATTGGACTAACTAGTTTGCTCTAGATTATGAAATCTATAGGTGCCAAAGGTTCAACATAAACCAATAAAAAAGTCCAAAAAAGGGTTCAAATACAAAGGAGCAAAACCAACCGAAGGCTGCCCTGGTCTGGCGCACTAGACTGTCCGGTGTGCCACCGGACAGTGTCCGGTGCACCACGGAGAATCACTCTGAACTGCTTAGCTTCGGGTTTCTGGTAATGCCACTCCGCTATAATTCACCGGACTGTCCGGTGTGCCAGCGGAGCAACGGCTAGCGCGCCAACGGTCGTCTACAAAAGTGAACAGTGAACAGTGCGGACTGCGCGCGCAGAGTTAGAGCAGGCGCCAGAAGGCGCACCGGACAGTGAACAGTGACTGTCCGGTGCACCACTGGACTGTCCAGTGGTCCAGTTGTCAGAAGCTCCAACGGTCGAACCCTAACAGTTGGGTGACGTGGCTGGCACACCGGACAGTGTCCGGTGGCGCACCGGACTATCCGGTGCGCCCGTCGACAGACAGCCTCCCCAACGGCCATTTTGGTGGGTGGGGGCTATAAATACCCCCCAACCACCACACTTCAAGGCATCCAAGTTTTCTGCCATTGCATTCAATACAAGAGCTCTAGACTTCACTCCAAGACACAAACAAGAGATCAAATCCTCTCCCAAGTCCAAAGATCACTCCAAACAATTTGTGACTAGTGAGAGAGAGATATTTGTGTTCATTTGAGTTCTTGCACTTGGATCGCTTTTCTTCTTCCTCTTTCTTGTTCTCAAGCAACTTGTAATCAACACAAGAGACACCAAGTTGTGGTGGTCCTTGTGAGGGGTCTAAGTGACCCGTTGATTAAGGAGAAAAGCTCACTCGGTCTAGGTGACCGTTTGAGAGAGGGAAAGGGTTGAAAGAGACCCGGTCTTTGTGACCACCTCAACGGGGAGTAGGTTTGCAAGAACCGAACCTCGGTAAAATAAATCACTGTGTCACACTCTTCATTTGCTTGTGATTTATTTTTTGCCCTCTCTTTCGGACTCGATTTTATTTTTAACGCTAACCCCGGCTTGTAGTGTGTGCTTAAGTTTATAAGTTTCAGATTCCGCCTATTCACCCCCCTCTAGGCGACTTTCAATTGGTACCGGAGCCCGATACTTCATTAGAGCTTAACCGCTCGAAGTGATGTCGGGAGATCACGCCAAGAAGGAGGTCGTAACCGGCGAGAAGCCCACCACAAGCCTCAGGAAGGCTCCATTGGGAGAGTCCAGCAACAAGGGGAAGGGATCCCCTTCACACACCAAGTCGCATCGGAGCGGCGACAAGAAAAAGAAGATGAAGAAGGTGGTCTACTACGAGACCGACTCTTCATCGCCATCTACCTCCAGCTCCGACGCGCCGTCCGTCACTTCTAAGCGCCATGAGCGCAAGAAGTTTAGTAAGATCCCCTTATGCTACCCTCGCATTTCTAAACATACTCCTTTACTTTCCGTCTCATTAGGCAAACCACCGGTTTTTTACGGTGAAGATTATTGTATGTGGAGTGACAAAATGAGGCACCATCTAACCTCACTCCACACTAGCATTTGGGATGTTGTTGAGTTTGGAGTACAGGTACCATCCGTAGGGGATGATGATTATGATTTGGACAAGGTTGCCCAAATCCGGCACTTCAACTCCCAAGTCACTACTATACTCCTCGCCTCTCTAAGTCGAGAGGAGTATAATAAGGTGCAAGGGTTGAAGAGCGCCAAGGAGATTTGGGACATGCTCAAGACCATGCACGAAGGAGATGAGGTGACCAAGATCACCAAGCGGGAAACGATCGAGGGGGAGCTCGGTCGATTCATGCTCAACCAAGGAAAGGAGCCACAAGCCATGTACAACCGGCTCAAGACCTTGGTGAATCAAGTGCGCAACCTCGGGAGCACAAAATGGGATGACCATGAAATGGTCAAGGTTATTCTAAGATCACTCGTTTTTCTTAATCCTACACAAGTTCAATTAATTCGTGGTGATCCTAGATATAAGCTAATGTCTCCCGAGGAGGTTATAGGAAAGTTTGTGAGCTTTGAATTGATGATCAAAGGCTCCAAACAAATCATCGAGCGAGGCGCCACCTCCACACCCGAGGTGCAACCCTTTGCCTTCAAAGCAACGGAGGAGAAGAAAGAAGAGTCTACATCAAGTAGGCTCCCCATCGACGCCTCCAAGCTCGACAACGAGGAGATGGCGCTCATCATCAAGAGCTTTCGCCAAATGCTCAAGCAACGGAAGGGGAAAGACTACAAGCCCTGTTCCAAGAAAGTTTGCTACAAGTGTGGTAAGCCTGGTCACTTTATAGCAAAATGTCCTATTTCTAGTGACAGTGATAGGGGCGATGACAAAAGGGGGAAGAAGAAGGAGAAGAAGAGATACTACAAGAAGAAGGGCGGCGATGCCCATGTATGCCGGGAGTGGGACTCCGATGAGAGCTCCACCGACTCCTCCTCCCACAAGGACGCTGCCAACATCGTCGTCAACAAGGGCCTCCTCTTCCCCAATGTCGGCCACAAGTACCTCATGGTAAAGGACGACAAAAAGAAGGTAAAATCTAGAGCCTCCACTAAATATGCAACATCTAGTGATGAGGATAACTCTAGTGATGATGAGGATGATTTGCTTACACTTTTTGCCAACCTAAACATGCAACAAAAGGAAAAATTGAATGAATTAATTAGTGCTATTCATGAGAAGGATAAACTCTTGGATAGTCAAGAGGACTTCCTTATTAAGGAAAACAAGAAGCATGTTAAGGTTAAAAATGCTTATGCTCTAGAGGTAGAAAAATGTGAAAAATTGACTAGTGAGCTAAGCACTTGCCATGACACTATCTCTAACCTTAGAAATGAAAATGCCAAATTAATTGCTAAGGATGAGAAATTAAATGTCTGTGATGATTCTCTTGTCAAACTTAAAAATGATAATGCTAGCTTGGTTGCTTAAATTGACAAGTTGAATGAATCACTTTCTAGCCTTAAGATTGAGAATGATAAATTAATTTCTAAGGATAAAGATTTAAATGTTTGCAATGTTTCTATTTCCAATCTTAGAAATGAGAATGCCATGTTATATGCTAAGATTGATGAATTAAATGCTTGCAAACCTTCTACATCTAGTGTTGATCATGTTACTATTTGTACTAGATGTAGAGACATTAATGTTGATGCTATTCATGATCATCTAGCCTTAATTAAACAACAAAATGATCACATAGCTCAACTTAGTGCTAAAATTAATGAGCATGACTTAAAAATGAAAATTTTAAATTTGCTAGAAGCATGCTCTATAGCGGGAGACGCCCAGGCATTAAGGATGGCATTGGCTTCCAACAGGGAGGCAATGTTAAAATTAATGCCCCTAAAAGATTGTCTAATTTTGTTAAGGGCAAGGCTCCCATGCCTCAGGATAACGAGGGCTATATTTTATATCCTGCTGGTTATCCTGAGGATAAGATTAGGAGAATTCATGCAAAGAATACTCATTCTGTTTCTCACCATGCTTTTATTTATAAGAATGAGGCTTCTAGCTCTAGAAGTTCTACCCATGTTAAAATGCCTAAAAAGAAATCTCCTATTGCATCAAATGATCATAACATTTCATTTAAGACTTTTGATGCTTCTTATGTTTTAACTAACAAATCAGGCAAAGTAGTTGCCAAATATGTTGGGGGCAAACACAAGGGGTCAAAGACTTGTGTTTGGGTACCCAAGGTGCTCGTTTCTAATGCCAAAGGACCCAAGACCGTTTGGGTACCTAAGAACAAGACCTAAACTTGTTTTGTAGGTTTATGCATCCGGGGGCTCAAGTTGGATCATTGATAGCGGGTGCACAAACCACATGACTGGGGAGAGAAGGATGTTCTCCTCCTATGAGAAAAACCAAGATCCCCAAAGAGCTATCACATTCAGGGATGGAAATCAAGGTTTGGTCAAAGGACTTGGTAAAATTGCTATATCACCTTACCATTCTATTTCCAATGTTTTTCTTGTAGATTCTTTAGATTACAATTTGCTTTCAGTTTCTCAATTATGTAAAATGGGCTACAATTGTCTTTTTATGGATATAGGGTGTTACTGTCTTTAGAAGAAGTGATGATTCAGTAGCATTTAAGGGAGTGTTAGAGGGTCAACTATACTTAGTTGATTTTAATAGAGCTGAACTCGACACTTGCTTAATTGCTAAGACTAACATGGGTTGGCTCTGGCATCACCGACTAGCCCATGTTGGGATGAAGAATCTTCATAAGCTTCTAAAGGGAGAGCATATTTTGGGACTAACAAATGTTCATTTTGAGAAAGACAGGATTTGTAGCGCATGCCAAGCAGGGAAGCAAGTTGGTGTTCATCATCCACACAAGAACATCATGACGACCGACAGGCCACTTGAGCTACTCCACATGGATCTATTCGGCCCGATAGCTTACATAAGCATCGACGGGAGTAAGTACTGTCTAGTTATTGTGGATGATTATTCTCGCTTCACTTGGGTATTCTTTTTGTAGGAAAAATCACAAACCCAAGAGACCTTAAAGGGATTCTTGAGACAGGATCAAAATGAGTTCGGCTTAAGGATCAAAAAGATTAGAAGCGACAATGGAACTGAGTTCAAGAACTCTCAAATTGAAGGCTTTCTTGAGGACGAGGGTGTTGGAACTTGCTCTCGGCAGCAAGGGGATCCAACACGAGTGAATGGTGATGGCAACAGGGCACTCGCGCGTGATGGCAAAAGCTCTGTTAATCTAGCCTCTCACGGGCACTGTGCGGGGGTATTTATAGGTGTCCGAGTGCACGGCGCCTTGCGTTAAGGACGCATGTGCCCTCAGGCACCTAGTTTATCCCTAGAATATTCCCATAAAGCGGGGTTACAAGCTGTAATTACAAGTATGCCTTTACAAATTAGGCCCGTAACACAAACGCGGCCACGCAGGGCCCGTTACGATGGGCCAGATCTCATGTGGACCTCAGAGCTGAACGAGGCCGCGCCGCGGGGAGGCGTCGCCGCAGGCCTTCGTCTGGTGCCGAATCGAGCGAAGGGTGTCCCTGCCTGCTTTGTCTGTCAGGGCAGGGGCTAAGCGGTGGAGACTTCGGGCGAAGGGTGGCGTTTCTGCCTTCGCTCCAACATTTGCCCTCCGAGGGACCAGTTCGACAAAGTCACCTGGTGCCGAAGACGTCGCTAGATGGCGGAGACGCTGCCCTCGCTCGAAGTGGTTCCGCGGGGGTTTTTGATGTGACCGTTGATGGACATCGTACTGTTGGATTGCGGGTTTTCCGAAGCGCCGCGCCCTGTCAGATTGCGGGTTTCCCGAAGAGCCGCGCCCTGCCTATAAAAGGGGGCGGGGGTCGGCGCTGTTTGAACTTTGCCTTCCGCGCTCCGTGAAAACCCTAGCCGCCCGCCGTCTTTCTGCTCCTCCTCTTCTTCTGCTCCCTTTGCTCGTCGGAGTTCTGGCTCGAGTGAAGCAGACCGCCCGCCGCCGCCGACGGTATGTAGCAATGCCATCCTCTTCTTCTTCCGCCGACGCTACGCCGCCGGCCGCCGCCTCATCTGAGGAGACGTTGAGTAGCGTAATGGTGGAGGAGCTGCGCGCCGGCGACTCTGTTGATTTTGGCGTGTCACGGATGACGTCGGCCCGCGTTGAAGATATGCAGCGGTTGGGCTACTTTGGCGGCGGAGTCGCTCGTGCTCCGGGGACGGAGGAAGTCCCCGAGCCGGAGGGTGAGTTGGTTGTTTTCGAGGCGTTCTTCGTCGCCGGTCTCCGCTTGCCTGCGCACCGGTTTGTTGGCGAAGTCCTGCGTAGATTCAACGTTCAAATACATCAGCTGACACCGAACGCCGTGGTGGCGCTGGCGAAGTATGTCTGGGCGACGACTTCGTACGGCGGACAGCCGTCGGTTGAAGTTTTTGCGAAGAATTATTGCTTGCATTGGCAGAAGAGGATGGTTGAGGACGGAGTTGCCCAGTTCGGGTCGTGCACATTCACGCCGAAGACCGGCAAGACCATAATGCCAGTAGTGGAGTTGGTTCCGTGCGCCCGCAACAAGTGGGGCAATTGGAATGAATTTTGGTTTTACGTTGCTGAGGCTACTGTCGAAGGCCATGAAGGACTTCCCGTGTCTGAGATGAGCTCTCACTATTACTCTGCGTATCCGCCTTTTGAAGTGGCAGAAGAGGATGCAGACGAAGGGGCCCTTCGGTGTGCCGCCGGCCAGAGCAGTGGTCGTGATTTAGTTGAAGAGTTCGTGGCGTACGGGGTCTGGCCCTTGGCGCACGGCTGGGCGCTGGGCGAAGTGTGCCCTCGCCAGATGCCTTTTCACGGAGGAAGGGTGGTGCGAAGTCCTGCCTTTGCACTGAATTTGCGAAACCGTGACCCGGCCGCCTTTGTGCGTGATGCGGAGGACTTGGCGGTGCGGCTCGTGGGGCGGTACGTGGCGAGGACGGAAGGCCAACGCAGCTTTGATATTCGCGGGTCAAATGAACGTTTGAACAGGGTCTTCGAATTAAATCAACTGCCGTACGACGGCTACCCTGGTCAAGACGAAGCGGACCGCCGTGGGAAGAAGCCGGCGGTGGAGACAGGAGGCGACCCTGCGCTGGCGGCCGCCCCCTCCTCAAAAAGGAGAAAATTAGGTACTGCGATGGGAGGAATTGGGGTGTCTGATAGTTTTGCTAGAGAGTTAATGAGGACGTGTGCGGCCCCGGGGGAGAGGATGTCTTCGCCCGAGCTCCGGGAGTCTTCGGCTCGGATGCTGAGGGTTACCGGGGGCTGCTGGCCCAGAAATGTTCCTATCCCCTGCGCGGCTGAGGAAGACTGTTTTACATCTCGTATGGTTCATCAGTGGAGAGTTTTTCCTTACGGGCGAAATATCGGTGTTGTTGTGTGGGCAGTGATGGACAAGGATCGCCAAGGGGCGGCGCAAAAACGCCAGGCGACTGTCAGGATTCACGAAGCCCGGCCGAAAAGGCAGCGGGGAACGGCGAAGGCTGCGGCCTCCAGCGGAGGCAAGCCGCCGCTGGCGGCGAAGGCGGGCGCCTCTGCACCTAGCAAGGCGCCGGAGACAACGGTGGGCGCCGGGGTCTCCAAACTGACGAAGGTGGTGCCGCCGGCCAGCGGAGTGGCGGAGGCTTCGAAGGCGGCCCGAGCGTTGCCGCCGCCGGGCAAACGCGTTGCCGACTTCGGCACCGATATTAGTGTGGACGATTATCTTGGGGGTACGTCACCCGGCCGCCTTTTTTTTTTACTCGTTGATGCGTTGCAGGGTCGGACGAGGGCCGGCTTGCTATAGTTGCGCCTGCCGCGGCAATCGCGACGGCTGCGCTGTCGTCGAAGGCGAGGGACGGGACCCTTGGCGCCGAAGGCGAGGTGTCGGCCCTCGCGTTGGTCAGGGACGAGGCTGACGCGGCGACCCGCCGGCTGAAAGGAGTGACGGAGGCGCTGAGTCAGGCGACGGAGGCATTGAGTCAGGTCCGCCGAGCTATTATATATATATATATATATATATATATATATATATATATATGTGTGTTTTTTTTACGGCCATGGCCTTACGTGTGCTCTGCAGGTGGCTGACTTCACCAGCCGTACTGCGTCGGGGGCACTTACGGCAGCTTTGTCTGCCGAAGTCGAGAGACTTCGGACGCAACATGCTGACGCTGTCCGTGAGAAGTCGGCCTCCGACAGCAAGTGTCGTAAGCTGGCGGACAAGGTGGCCGCCCTGGAGAAGGAAAAGGCTGACCTCCGGCGCCAGCTGGCGGGGGAGAGGAGGGAGGCCAACGAGGCCATCGCCAAGGAGCAGGCCGCGCAGGCGGAGGCTAGGCTGGCACGGGCGGAAGGCAATCTTGCCAAGGGGCTCGCCGAAGACCTGCGGGAGCGGCTCACCGCTCTGGAGAGCCGCGCGAAGGGGGCCGAAGCCGCGGTGCGAACGGAGGCCGAACGGACGCGCACGCAGCTTATGGCCACATATCGCGAGCTGGGTGCGCGGACCGGTGACTTTGTGGTGCCGGAGCGAGAGGCCGGGCTTCGCTGTCTGGAATGGGTGCAAGAGGAGCTGCAGGAGCTCCCCACTGTCCTGAGGGGATTAATGTCGTTCGCCTCCCTGGTTACCTGCGAGGGGGCGATGAACGCACTCTCTCGCGAAGGGTGCCGGCACTATGAGGCCTTCGACCAGGCAGATGAAGATTTTGGGCGAGATATCTATAAGGTCGAAGACCCCGTGGTGAAGGAGTCCGCCGGTGCCCTCTATGACCGGATGTGGGGTCTGTATGGTGGTGATGTGGTCAGGGAGCGGGCCGAGGCTGCGAGGGCTCAGGTAACGTTGTCGTTTGTTCGGCGTTTGCTGGATGTTGTCTGTGCGTGTGTTTGCTGACTTTTTGTATGTTTTGTTTTAGGCGGAGCGAGGCGAGCGGGTGGACGACTTCGGAGCACTGAGCAGCGCCCTGCCTGACCCGGAGCCAACCTCGGAGACCGCGGAAGATGCACCAGGCGCCCCCACATCTGCTGCGACAGTTGAAGACCTGCCCCTGAAGGTGGCCGAGGGCGCTCCTGATGCCCTCGCAGCAGCTGCGCCGACCGTCGAAGATCCCGCGGCGGAGGCGGTGGAAACAATGGCGGAAGTGGCGGCGGGGCCAACGGCGGAGGCCCCCGCAGCGTCAGGGCCCTCGCAGGTGGCGTAGTGGTTGTTTAGGGTTGGGGAATTTTGGATGTTGTACTGAATTTTGGTTGCTGCGCAGGTTCAATATTTTGGGCCTGCGCACGCAACCGCTACTACTGAGTTTTTGGCGGCTTCGACCGCGGAAGGTGGTAATGAATATAGTGGGTCTGCATCTGAGTTATTTGATTTTGCCGACTCCGGGAGCTCGGTTGAGTGGACTGAGGAGTCGTCGGGGGAGGACTTGGATTATTTTGCGGCCTTGGACGTGGCTGCGGCGGAGGCTTCGCCACACGCCGCGGACGCGCCGGACGTGCCAGGCCCTAGCACCGGGCGCCGTCGACGAAGGGCGGTTGCAAAACGTAGGGTTAGCGCGGAGGAGCGGGCTCGGCTTCGTGTGAGTAGGGCTGGTCGGCAGGAACTGTTGGCTCTGCCGACCGCCGAGAGTGTAGGTGAGCGGGAACTGCGAAGTCTTTTTGCGGGTGAGGAGCTCAGGATAATGTTATTTAATTATAGGGAGATGGGAATTATTCCTAAGATTGAGCCGATGTAGAGTGTGGTGCCCTCGCTTGTGTATGTAGAGGCTTGTATGGTGGAATTGTGTGCCCTCGCGTGCACGTGTGTGTGCGAAGGCGTTTTGTACTCACTGATTTGTTTTGTTGTGCTGTGTTGGCTTGATTATAGTTGGTCTTGGCGTGGATGGTTTGATGTTGTCGTTTCAGCCGTTGTTGTGCTAGACCAGGTGTACCCTTAAGTGTCTTCTGCACAGATAGTCTTCGGTTTTTTCGCACTTGTTGTGCTAATCCGGCTGCACTTTTAAGCGACTTTTGCGCAGATAGTCTTCGCGATAGACCTAGATTTTTTTTTCCGCACTTGTTGTGCTAACCCGGCTGCACCCTTAGGCGACTTCTGCGCGGATAGTCTTCGCGATAGACTTAGATTTTTTCCGCGCTTGTTGTGCTAATCCGGCTGCACCCTTAGGCGACTTCTGCGCGGATAGTCTTCGCGATAGACTTAGATTTTTTCCGCACTTGTTGTGCTAATCCGGCTGCACCCTTAGGCGACTTCTGCGCGGATAGTCTTCGCGATAGACTTAGATTTTTTCCGCACTTGTTGTGCTAATCCGGCTGCACCCTTAGGCGACTTCTGCGCGGATAGTCTTCGCGATAGACTTAGATTTTTTCCGCACTTGTTGTGCTAATCCGGCTGCACCCTTAGGCGACTTCTGCGCGGATAGTCTTCGCGATAGACTTAGATTTTTTCCGCACTTGTTGTGCTAATCCGGCTGCACCCTTAGGCGACTTCTGCGCGGATAGTCTTCGCGATAGACTTATATTTTTTCCGCACTTGTTGTGCTAATCCGGCTGCACCCTTAGGCGACTTCTGCGCGGATTTGTCGCACGCGAGGGTAGCTAGCGCTTAGCCTCGCGGTGACCTCGTGGTGGTCGAATGTCGAAGACCGTCATCGCGGTCTTTTTCGACGCATGTCTTTTTGCGGGGGATTTTTACGCATATATTACATGGCTCCGCCTCGTTAAAAACCTCACCCCCCGGGAGGAAAAGAGTGCGGGCCGGTGCAAGATTGTTTGTGCGAATTACAAGGGCGAAGACAGCCCTGAGGAATCAAACAAAAAATTTGCGGAGGTTGTCAATGTTCCAGGAGTGCTCCAGGTCCTCGCCGGTTGGCGTTGTGAGCCTGTAAGCGCTGGGGGAAGCTTTTGTCTTGACGATGAAAGGGCCCTCCCACCTGGGCTCCAGCTTGCCCTTGGACTCCGTCCGAGCTGTCCGAATGAGTACGAGGTCCCCCTCGCTGAACTCCCTCGGGGTGACTGAATGGTCGCGCCATGCTTTGGTCTGGGCTTGATACTTGTTCAGGGCCTGTAGGGCGAAGACACGGTCTCCGTCGATGAGATCCTTTGAAGTTGGCTCGTCCACATCTGGGACGGCTGACGGGACTGTTCGCGGAGACCCGTGCTTTATTTCTTGCGGGGTCATGGCCTCCGATCCGTATAAGAGACGGAAAGGAGTAAACCCGGTCGCCCTGCACTCAGTCGTGTTTAGTGCCCAGACTGCCTCAGGTAAAAAATCGCTCCATCTGCCCTTTTTTTCATCGAGGAGCATTTTTTTGATAGCTGTGAAGATTTTCCCGTTGGCGCGCTCCACGACCCCGTTGGACTGCGGATGATAGACTGAGGCGAAGGCAAGCTTGGTGCCAATGGAGAAACAAAAATCCTTGAAGTCTTGGTTATCAAACTGCTTGCCGTTGTCGACTGTTAATTCGGACGGTACTCCGAAGCGGCAAACGATGTTCTGCCAGAAGAATTTTTGGGCAGTTTTTGATGTTATTGTGGAGACAGCCCGTGCCTCGATCCACTTGGTGAAGTACTCGACCGCGACGAAGGCGAACTTAAGGTTCCCCTGAGCGGTGGGCAGGGGTCCAACAATGTCAAGACCCCAGCGCTGGAGAGGCCATGTGTGGGCGATCAGTTTTGTATACTGCGAAGGGCCGCCTGACCGAGGAGAGAACTTCTGGCAGGCTTCGCAGGACCGAGTGACCCGATTCGCGGCGCAAATCATTGCGGGCCAATAAAAACCCTGGCGGATCACCTTAGCAGCTAGGGCCCTCGGCCCCGCGTGCGAGCCGCACGTGCCACTGTGGACTTCACGTAGGATCTGCATGCCTTCGGCCTCGGTGACGCACTTAAGCATTGGTTGACTGACCCCTTTTTTGTAGAGCTGGCCTTCAATCAGAGCGAAGTCTCGGCTTCGATGCCTGAGGCGCTTGGCCTCACTGATGTCGGCTGGGTGATAATACCCCTGCAGGAACAGGGTAATGGGTGCTCGCCAGTCTTCGGTCATGATGAGGTTAACTGTACGGTGGCCCTCGCTGTCATTGGTTATTTGGAGCCCTTCGGGGCTCCGGACTGCTGGCGTGCCGATGATATGGAAGAACACGTCGGAGGGCATAGTTTCGCCCCTGGCCGCGGCCTTGGCCAATGCGTCGGCCTCCTCATTCTTGGCCCGGTCCACATGCTGCACGGTGAACCCCTTGAACTGCCTCTCGAGACTTCGGATGGCCGCGAGGTACTGCATGAGTGCGGGGTCCTTGGCTGCATAGTCTTTCTCGACCTGGCCGGCAACTACCTTGGAGTCTGTTTTGATGATGCAAGTGGTGACTCCGAGGGCCCTTAGCTTGCGGAGGCCGAGGATGACTGCTTCGTATTCTGCTATATTATTTGTGCATCTGTCGGATTCCAGATTGAAGCTGAGTCGTGCTGCATATCTGTGCTTGACCCCGACTGGTGAGGTTATGATTGCGGCGACGCCTGCCCCCGCATGGCACCATGCGCCGTCGCAATGGATCGTCCAGACCTTCTCTGTGGTCGGGTCCGGCTGTGTTACTGGCCCGGTCCAGTCGACGACGAAGTCTGCCAGGACTTGCGATTTGATGGCTGTCCTGGGCTCGAAGCTGATGTGGTAGCCGGAGAGTTCGGCTGCCCACTTGGCGATCCTCACCGATGCCTCCGGGTTTCTAAACAGTTCGCCGAGCCCCCTGTCTGAGGTGACGCGGACCTTGAATGCTTCAAAGTAATGGCGCAGCTTGCGCGAGGACATAACAACTGCGTAGGCGATCTTCTCCAGCTCTGTCATGTTGCATTTGGACGGTGTCAGGACCTCGGAGACGTAATAAACAGGGCACTGTCTGACAGCGCCTTCGACTGTCTGCTCCTGCACTAGTGCCGCGCTGACCGCGTGCGGCGAAGCCGCGACATAGAGCAACAGGGGGAGCGAGGAGTTGGGGCTCGTGAGGGTGGCCAGCTCCGTTAAGTACTGTTTTAATGATGCGAAGGCCGCTGCTTGCTCCGGCCCCCAGGCGAAGTCTTTTGTGCCGCGGAGAGTTTTGAGGAAAGGGAGACTTCGCTCGGCCGACCTGGAGATGAATCTGTTGAGAGCGGCCAATCTGCCTGTCAGACGCTGGACGTCCCTGGCGGACTGCGGGGGCGACATGTCGATGATGGCCTGGATCTTGGTTGGGTTGGCCTCGATGCCGCGGTGTGACACCAGGTAGCCCAATATCTTGCCCTGGCGAACACCGAAAACGCACTTTTCCGGGTTTAGGCGGAGTCGTGCATCTCGCATGTTTGCGAATGTCTCGGCCAGGTCGGCGAGGTGGTCCTCCTTATTTTTGTTGGCGACGACGATGTCGTCCACATATGTAAATATATTTCTGCCGACCTGCCCTTCGAGTACTGTTTTGGTGAGTCTGGAGAAGGTGGACCCGGCATTCTTGAGACCCTCCGGCATTCTGATGAAGCAATAAGTGCCGAAGGGTGTTATAAAGCTGGTGCTAGCCTTGTCTTCCGCCTTCATGTATATCTGGTGATAGCCGGAGAAGCAGTCGAGGAGAGACATGACCTCGCATCCGGCCGCGCTATCGACTATTTTGTCGATCCGTGGCAACGGGAAATTGTCTTTTGGGCAGGCCTTATTGAGACTGGTGAAGTCTATGCACATCCGCCATTTCCCGCTTTTTTTCTGCACCATTACAACATTGGAGAGCCATGTGGGGTAAGCCACTGGCTCAATGAATTTAGCCTCTAGGAGGCGGTGCACCTCCGCCTTGGCGGCCTCTGTCTTTTCGTCGGACATTTTGCGAAGCTTTTGCTTTCTTGGTCGCACCGAGGGGTCGATTCCCAAACTGTGCTCGATTATGGATCGGCTGACTCCGACCAGGTCGAGGGCGGACCAGGCGAAGACATCTTTATTCTTGGCCAGGCAGCAGAGGAGCTTCTCTTCTTCGTGCGAAGTAAGGTCTTCGCTGATAGTGACTGTCTGCTTGGGCGTGGCCTGATCGAGGGGGACAGTCTTGGTCCCATCCTGACTCTGCAACTGAGCCTTGTTGTGCTGCTTGTCAGTTGGGCTGGCAGGCGCAGGGACCTCGCACTGTGTCGTGAGACAGTGCACGTTCCTCTGACCAGGCACGAAGTCCCGCTCTATATTGCGCGCTGTTTGCTGGTTACCGTGGACTGTAATTACGCCTAGCGGGCCTGGTATCTTCATGCACAAATACAGTCCGTGGATGGCAGCTTCAAACTTATTGATGGAGCCCCGACCCATGATGGCGTTGTATGGATATACCATATCCACAATGTCAAAAGTCACTTGCTCACTTCGGGCATTGGGTGCTACACCGAAGGAGAGGGGCAACTCTATTTTGCCGACGGGGAAGGTGCCTTTGCCGCCGAAGCCATACAACGGGTTGTCCGAAGGCTTAAGCAGGCTGTGGCTGATGCCCATGCGATCGAAGGCGTGGAGGAAGATGATGTCCGCCTGGCTGCCGTTGTCAACGAGGACCTTGTGTAGGTCCCAGCCTGCCACGCTGCAATTGATAACCATGGCGTCGCAGTGGGGGGCGCTGCGCAAGTCGACGTCCCGTGCGTCGAAGGTGAGCGGTATGTGGGACCACTTTGTCTGCACAACTGGGCCCGTGACGGCGACATGGTTTATGCTGCGGTAGTGGTCCCGCTTCTGCCGCTTGGTGTCGAAATCGGTGCTGGACCCCCCAGTTATCATATGAATGACTCCGCGATAAGGTTGATCGGCGAAGTCTTCCTGCTTTGGGGCATGGGGGATGTTTTGTTGTTGCTGGTGTGGTGGTGGAGGCGGAGGATGTACGATTTGTACTTCCTGATGATGTTGGTAAGCGTGGTGCGGTGGATGCGGGGCGGGAGCGTGGATATATGGTGGAGGGGGTGGCTGGTAATTATGCGCGACAATTCTGGGGTTGTCGGCTGGCTGCGCCCTCGCCATCCTGTCTCTGGTGGCCTTCACTTCGGGGCAGTCTTTGGTTTGGTGGGCGCAGTCTTCGCCATGGAAAAGGCAGTAAAATCGGCGCGGTGGAGGGGGTGGCTGCGCACGCCCTCGGCCCCTGCCGCGAGTTCCACTTCTGCGACCCTTGGGGGGATATTCCTGGCGGCGAAGGGGGTCAGCGGCCGGCTGCTGGTTGGCAATGTTGTGCACTTGCTGCTGACCGCGGCCATCTCGACCGGAGTCTGGTTGCGGAGTCCTTGTCCACGTGCGGCTGGACTGTGGAGCATCTTTTGGCTTCCGCTGGGACTCAATCTTGCGCTGGTGGAGCTCCTCGGATCTGGCGTACTTTTCAAACAGCTGGTATAACTCTTGGAGGTTCTTCGGCGGATCTCTGATGCAGTGGCTGTAAAGGACGCCAGCGCGAAGACCACTGATAGCATAGTGGATGGCAATCTGGTCATCGACTGAGGGTAGCTGTGACTTGAGTGTCAGGAATTTGCGGTAATATTCCCTCAGGGTCTCCCTCTCTAGCTGCTTGCAGAGCGAGAGCTCGGCCAGGGCATCGGTGTCCGGGCGGTACCCTTGGAAGTTGAGGAGGAACTTGTCCCGGAGACTTCTCCAGGAATCGATGGACAGCGGAGGCAACCTGGTGAACCAGGTGAGTGCGGGGCCCTCGAGGGCGATGATGAAGGACTTCGCCATTGTGGCGTCGTCCCCCCCGGACGATGCGACGGCGACCTGGTAACTCATTATGTATTGAGCCGGGTCGGTGCTGCCGTTGTACTTGGGGTAGGTCCTAGCCCGGAAGTTAGCTGGCCACGGCGTCACTTGCAGGTGAGGCGCCAGGGGACTTCGCTCATCGAGATAATTGACCCCTTGGAATGGCGCGGCGTGCGGGAAAGTGAAATCGCGCTGGGGGAAACGCGGGTCCTCCGGTTGCGCGCGGTGTTGCAGGGGTGGCTCATGCTGCAGGCCGGGGTGGCCTTCGCGCGTGTCTTCGTTTTGTGCGCGCTGCTGGAGGGATGACTCGTGCCGCGGGCCGAGGTGGCCTTCGCGCTGCATCAGCGCAATCTCCTGCTCGAGTTCCTGGGCTTTGTGCTCTTCGTCGCGTATCATCTGCCGCACTTTGGCGAGTGCGGACACACGCTGGCGCTTGGCCTCCAGTATCTCCTTCTGCCTCTGCAGGTTGCGGTTCTTGAGGCGCAGGGCGCGCAGCTGTAGCTGTTCTTCTGCTGAGACGCCGAGGACCTCACCGTCCTCGGCGAGGTCCGCGCCCTCTGGTGGTGCGAAGTCTGGGGGAGGTGCGAAGCCTGAGGGTTGTCCCTCAGGGTCGCAGGTGCGGAGGGTGTCGTCTTCAGTGGCCTCTTGGTGGGTGGATTGGGTGAGGGTGAGGGCCTTGCCCTTTCTTGCGGCGAGCAGTGCTGCCTTCGCAGCCTCGTCAGCCTTCGGGTTAGCTCTCTTGGGTGCCATCGCGGGTGGTTGTCTCGTAGCACGAACGGTGGGCGCCAAATGTTGGAACTTGCTCTCGGCAGCAAGGGGATCCAACACGAGTGAATGGTGATGGCAACAGGGCACTCGCGCGTGATGGCAAAAGCTCTGTTAATCTAGCCTCTCACGGGCACTGTGCGGGGGTATTTATAGGTGTCCGAGTGCACGGCGCCTTGCGTTAAGGACGCATGTGCCCTCAGGCACCTAGTTTATCCCTAGAATATTCCCATAAAGCGGGGTTACAAGCTGTAATTACAAGTATGCCTTTACAAATTAGGCCCGTAACACAAACGCGGCCACGCAGGGCCCGTTACGATGGGCCAGATCTCATGTGGACCTCAGAGCTGAACGAGGCCACGCCGCGGGGAGGCGTCGCCGTAGGCCTTCGTCTGGTGCCGAATCGAGCGAAGGGTGTCCCTGCCTGCTTTGTCTGTCAGGGCAGGGGCTAAGCGGTGGAGACTTCGGGCGAAGGGTGGCGTTTCTGCCTTCGCTCCAACAGAGGGCATCAAGCATGAGTTCTCTTCTCCCTACACGCCACAGCAAAATGGTGTAGTGGAGAGAAAGAATAGAACTCTACTTGACATGGTGAGGACCATGCTTGATGAGTACAAGACACCGGACCGGTTTTGGGCCGAGGCGATTAACACCGCCTGCTACTCCATCAACCGGTTATATCTACATCGAATCCTCAAGAAGACATCATATGAACTCCTCACCGGTAAAAAGCCCAATGTTTCATATTTCAGAGTCTTTGGTAGCAAATGTTTTATTCTTGTTAAAAGAGGTAGAAAATCTAAATTTGCTCCTAAGGCTGTAGAAGGCTTTTTACTTGGTTATGATTCAAACACAAGGGCATATAGAGTCTTTAACAAGTCCATTGGACTAGTTGAAGTTTCTTGTGACATTGTGTTTGATGAGACTAACGGCTCTCAAGTAGAGAAAGTTGATCTTGATGAGCTAGATGATGAAGAGGCTCCATGCGTCGCGCTAAGAAACATGTCCATTGGGGATGTGTGTCCTAAGGAATCCGAAGAGCCTCCACAAGCACAAGATCAACCATCTTCCTCCATGCAATCATCTCCACCAACCCAAGATGAGGATCAAGCTCAAGATGATGAAAATGAAGATCAAGAAGATGAGCCACCTCAAGAGGAGGACAATGATCAAGGGGGAGATACAATGATCAAGACAAGGAAGATGAACAAGATCCAAGGCCGCCACATCCAAGAGTCCACCAGGCGATTCAAAGAGATCACCCCGTGAACACCATCCTTGGCGATATTCATAAGGGGGTAACCACTCGATCTCGAGTAGCTCATTTTTGTGAACATTACTCTTTTGTTTCCTCTATTGAGCCACACAAGGTAGAGGATGCACTTAAAGATTTGAATTGGGTGCTGGCGATGCAAGAGGAGCTCAACAACTTCACGAGGAATGAGGTATGGCAATTGGTTCCACATCCGAATCAAAATGTTGTAGGAACCAAGTGGGTATTCCGCAACAAGCAAGATGAGCATGGAGTGGTGACAAGGAATATTCACAAGTCGAAGGTTTGGATTTTGGTGAAACCTATGCACCCGTAGCTAGGCTTGAGTCAATTTGTATATTACTTGCCTATGCTACTTACCATGGCTTTAAGCTCTATCAAATGGACGTGAAGAGTGTCTTCCTCAATGGAGCAATCAAGGAAGAGGTCTATGTTGAGCAACCTCTAGGCTTTGAAGATAGTGAGTACCCTAACCATGTTTATAAACTCTCTAAGGCGCTTTATGGGCTCAAGCAAGCCCCAAGAGCATGGTATGAATGCCTAAGAGATTTTCTTATCACTAATGGCTTCAAAGTCGGCAAAGCCGATCCTACTCTCTTTACTAAAACTATTGCAAAAGATTTGTTTGTGTGCCAAATCTATGTTGATGATATCATATTTGGGTCTACTAACAAATCTAATTGTGAAGAGTTTAGTAGGATCATGGTACAAAAATTCGAGATGTCTATGATGGGGGAGTTGAAGTATTTTCTAGGATTTCAAGTCAAGCAACTCCAAGAGGGCACCTTCATCAGCCAAACAAAGTACATTCAAGACATACTCACCAAGTTTGGAATGAAGGATGCCAAGCCCATCAAGACACCCATGGGAACCAATGGGCATCTCGACCTCGACACGGGAGGTAAATCCGTAGATCAAAAGGTATACCGGTCGATGATAGGATCTTTACTCTACTTATGTGCATCTCGACCGGATATTATGCTTTTCGTATGCATGTGTGCAAGGTTCTAAGCCGATCCTAAGGAAGTTCACCTTAGGGCCGTGAAGAGAATCTTGAGATATTTAGTTCATACTCCTAAGTTTGGTCTTTGGTACCCCAAGGGATTCTCTTTTGATTTATTAGGATATTCAGATGCTGATTGGGCAGGGTGTAAAATTGATAGGAAGAGCACATCAGGGACTTGTCAGTTTCCGGGGAGATCCCTGGTGTCTTGGGCTTCAAAGAAACAAAACTCAGTAGCTCTTTCCACCGCCGAAGCCGAGTATATTGCCGCAGGCCATTGTTGCGCGCAATTGCTTTGGATGAGGCAAACCCTCAGGGACTATGGCTACAAATTTAGCAAAGTCTCTCTCCTATGTGATAATAATAGTGCAATCCGCATGGCGGATAATCCCATTGAACACAGCCACACTAAGCACATAGCCATTCGGTATCACTTTTTGAGAGATCACCAACAAAGGGGACATCGAGATAGCCTATATTAACACCAAAGAACAATTAGCTGATATCTTTACCAAGCCTTTAAATGAGAAAACCTTTACCAAGCTTAGGAATGAGCTAAATATTCTTGATTCTAGGAACTTTGATTGATACTTTGCACACATAGCTCATTTATATACCTTTGATCATATCTCTTTTATGTCTATGACTAATGTGTTTTCAAGTGTATTCTCATGCTTAGTCATAGAATTGAAAGGGAAATGGAGTATTCGGCAAAGATGACGCTTCCACTCCACTCCATTGGTATTATCTACTCTTTGCCGGTATTCCGCCATCTCTCCATTGGTATAATCTTTCACTCATATATTGTTTGCCAAAGTGGGAGAGAATTTACAGAGGTCTTATATTTCACTCACAAGTATCCGTTTTTGGCGATTCATGCCAAAGGGGGAGAAAGTATTAGCCAAAAGCAAAAGGACCGCACCACCACCAACGAATTTTAAAAAATGAATTTTTCAAATTGGTATCTTAATGAGTTTTCAAAAAAACGGAGAAAGTATCTTCAAAAATTTGTAAAACCCTCTTGAACACTAAGAGGAGAATTTCATTGAGGGGGAGTTTTGTTTTAGTCAAAGGAAAAGCATTTGAAACAGGGGGAGAAAATTTCGAATCTTGAAAATGCTTTTTTCAATCGTATTCTTATACCTTTGACTATTTGCAAAAGGATTTTGAAAAGAATTTCCAATAGATTTGCAAAAACAAAACATGTGGTGCAAATGTGGTCCAAAATGTTAAATAAGAAGAAAACAATCCATGCATACCTAGTAGAAGTAATTATTGGTTTCACTCCAAGCAACCTTTGCACTTACCTTATGCAAACTAGTTCAATTCTGCACTTATATATTTGCTTTGGTTTGTGTTGGCATCAATCACCAAAAAGGGGGAGATTGAAAGGGAAATAGGGTCAAACCTTTTCCTAAATGAATTTTGGCGGTTGAATGCCCAACACAAATAATTGGACTAACTAGTTTGCTCTAGATTATGAAATCTACAGGTGCCAAAGGTTCAATATAAACCAATAAAAAGTCCAAGAAAGGGTTTAAATACAAAGGAGCAAAACCAACCGAAGGCTGCCCTGGTCTGGCGCACCGGACTATCCGGTGTGCCACCGGACTATCCGGTGTGCCACCGGACAGTGTCCGATGCACGAGGGAGAATCACTCTGAACTGCTCAGCTTCGGGTTTCTGGAAATGCCACTCCGCTATAATTCACCAGACTATCCGGTGAAGCACCGGACTGTCCGGTGTGCCAGCGGAGCAACGACTAGCGTGCCAACGGTCGTCTGCAAAAGTGAACAGTGAACAGTGAACAGTGCGGACTGCGCGCGCAGATTCAGAGCAGGCGCCAGAAGGCGCATCAGACAGTGAACAGTGACTGTCCGGTGCACCACTGGACTGTCCAGTGGTCCAGTTGTCAGAAGCTCCAACGGTCGAACCCTAACGGTTGGGTGACGAGGCTGGCACACTGGACAGTGTCCGGTGGCGCACCGGACTGTCTGGTGCGCCCATCGACAGACAGCCTCCCCAACGGCCATTTTGGTGGGTGGGGGCTATAAATACCCCCCAACCACCACACTTCAACGCATCCAAGTTTTCAGCCATTGCATTCAATACAAGAGCTCTAGACTTCACTCCAAGACACAAACAAGAGATCAAATCCTCTCCCAAATCCAAAGATCACTCCAAACAATTTGTGACTAGTGAGAGAGAGATATTTGTGTTCATTTAAGTTCTTGCGCTTGGATCGCTTGTCTTCTTCCTCTTTCTTATTCTCAAGCAACTTGTAATCAACGCAAGAGACACCAAGTTGTGGTGGTCCTTGTGAGGGGTCTAAGTGACCCGTTGATTAAGGAGAAAAGCTCACTCGGTCTAGGTGACCATTTGAGAGAGGGGAAGGGTTGAAAGAGACCCGGTCTTTGTGACCACCTCAACGGGGAGTAGGTTTGCAAGAACCGAACCTCGGTAAAACAAATCACCATGTCACACTCTTCATTTGCTTGTGATTTGTTTTTCGCCCTCTCTTTCGGACTCGATTTTATTTCTAATGCTAACCCTGGCTTGTAGTGTGTGCTGAAGTTTATAAGTTTCAGATTCCGCCTATTCACCCCCCTCTAGGCGACTTTCAATAAACAAATCGAATGGAGATCAACACAAATGAACACGGCGATTTGTTTACCGAGGTTCGGTTCCAAAAAACCTAGTCCCGTTGAGGAGGCCACAAAGGCCGGGTCTATTCCAACCCTTTCCCTCTCTCAATCGGTCACTTAGACCGGTCAAGTGCTTCTTCTTAATCACACGGGTCACTAAGACCCCGCAAGGATCACCACACAATTAGGTGTCTCTTGCTAGCTTTACAGTTCACTTAGAAGGTTGAGAAAGAGTTGAAGAAAGCACGATTGCGAAAGCCAAGCAACAAGAGCAACAAATAACACACGGATCACACTCTCTCAAGTCACTAAGCACTAATGATCACTTGTCTAAATTGTGGTACTTTGAGAGATTGAAAGCTTTGAGTGTGTCTTGGAATGGATTGCTAGCTCTTGTATTAAATGTGAATAAGTCGAGTGCTTAGATCTGTTGAATGGAGGTGGTTGGGGTTGTATTTATAGCCTCCAACAACTTCCTAGTCGTTGCTCCTTTTCTGCCGGTCACGGACGGTCCGCGCCCCTGGTTCGGATGGTCCGCCCCTACACATCAACGACTGAAATCGCAATGGTCAGTAGTAACAGCTATATCAACGGCTATAGAGCATTTAATATATCATCAGATGTCAGATAAAGCAGTCACAGACGGTCCGGCCATGCACCCTGGACGGTCCGCGAGGACGCTAAAAATGCATTTTACCAAACCCGTCACCTTTAGTTTTTTCTGGTTTTTCAACGGCCGGACGTGTCACACCCGGTTTTGAAGGTAAACCGAATGCGAACCATGTACGTGCCAGGATCAGTAATTCATGTACACAACGGTTACATAAATGACTCATCATAGCACAATGCTTCGAATTACAATAAAGAGTAAGTAATAATATTACAGACTAGAGCCATTTACATAATATAAATCAAAGTACACAGAATCGAAACGTAGCCAACGTAAACAACCCACCATAGGCAGCTGACTGGGGGAGGTCGCTAGCCTAATCCTCGAACTCGTCGAAGTCCTAGAACTCCTGGAGATCCGCCTCGACACCTTCTTTACCTGAGCATAGATTTGCACCAAAGGCAACCTGGTGTTTTGTGAAAGCAAGGGTGAGTACACATCAACGTACTCAGCAAATGTCCCGTTTGGCTGTAGTGGACTAGCTTTATGTGGAGTTAAGTCAAGCAGTTGCTTTTAGTTGGTCAGGTTATTATTACTAGTAGAAGGCCAAGTTTTAGCGTTAACCCCAAGTTATTAACCCAAAGTATCCTTTCCAAACGGAAAGAATACCACTTACCATTACCATAGTCAAAACCGTCATCCTCGTCACCACCTGTAAACCAACCATCTCTGATCAAGTATCTCTAATCAATGAAGCTCCCTTGGCCGCTCATAACCGTGAGCACGGCTGATATATCAGTTTTCAAACACTCTGTAGAGGTTGTGCACTTTACCCACAAGCCGTGATTCCCTCTCTAGCCCAGGCTTGCAAGACCCTTATTCACTCTCGAGGTGAATGGCCAGGGATTCACTATGAAGCCTTTACAAAGATTCCCCGGGGCTGTAGCCGCCCGTTAGGTTTCCTAAATGTATCACACTCCTCCCCAAGGGACAAATCAACCTTGGCAGAGCGAGCCGCATACACTGAGCCCCATTGACGGCACGACGGCTAAGCGAACTACACCCTGGTTCCTCTAATTATTCAGCTAAGGGCGTCCCACTCCACCCTCATGGTTGCACTGTTTTCCCGGGCGGTCATCCAACGAACAGGTCCTTACGGAGAGGCACTCGAGAAACCGCTCGAGCCCCCTTGAAGGTCACAAGTATAACATCATAATAAAAGAGGGGAAAACAGCGTATCATTGATAATTCTCATCATGTTCATTGATTAGAGTTGAGCAATAGCATAAGACTAAGCAATAATAATCCAACCCAAATAGGTAAACAAGGACATGGATAATAAAAGCTAGTCAATCCTTAGGTATAACTGTGAAATGCGCGGGGGGGGGGGGGGGGGGGGGTGAATTAAAGAATGTATAGGACAGAGATAGGTCAAGGGACACTTGCCTTCACCAAACAGATGCTCAGGATCTTCAGCTTTGCAGACCTCGAAGAGCCAGATCGCTTGGTCGGCAAAGCTCGACCTTCGATTCCTCGAAGCTCGAAAATGGATCGCAGTCTATTCGCGACATGCAGCGAATACGAACAGGCACAAGCGAACAAACAAATACATATACATAAGAACATTACACCATACAATATAAAATATTATAAAAGCGAGCAATATAAAATAGAGAGCGCATCTACGGTTACGTGAGGATAAGGGACACAACGGTCGAAGCTACGGTCGAGAAGTTATAACATTCACGCTACGCAAGTAATAGTCAGGACATTTAATTCGACATTATAAAATATAAATTATAACTGCTATGTAGTTTTTGATTCAATCTGCTATACTAACAGCTGTCAAATAAATAACTAATATAATTAGCACGAGAGATTCTACGTGAGGCGAACTTACGATACATGAAATAACACGACAGCGTGAAAACGACGCGCGGACACGCGCGACACAGCACGCTGACGACATACAAAACAGAGCGCGCGACGAGCGCGAACGACGCGCCAACCAGCACGCCACCACGTGCGAAACAACACGTAGACAGACGAGGAAAAAACTAATAAGTGACATGTTTATACTAAACAAAGGTTAAATAGATAGTGTTGGGGACTTGTTCTCAAATGCTAAGAGTTAAGAACAAGGCGACATAAAATGTGTTAAATATTAAAGTCCTTCGTCCTTCAAGACATTATGACCCTTCGGATATAATGAATTCCGGACGAAGGTTATGAAGGAAAAACCTTCGTAAGCACGGTAAATAATAAGAAAGAATTCATATGTGAAATACAAAGAATAATATATATATAATATCACCAACTTATTTTTATTAACATTATCATATTCAGAATAACAAATTATAAATGTACCTTCAATTTGACGAAAAGTAAAGGTACAGGCGTGATGCAAAAAGCGAATGCCAAGTCAGCCTGAACAGTACGGGAGTATTGTTCATCTATTTATAGGCAAGGGACGCAGCCCGTGTAGAATTACATTTGTGCCCTTTACATTTATCAATAACTCTATGGTAATTCTTCGGGGTCTAATTTGTCTTTTCATCTTTAAGTCGGTTCCCCTTCTCTGCTATCATGCCGAAGCTTTTCTGCGCACAGCTTCGTGATCATCTTATCCTTCGTCATAATCGCTTTCCGTCTCGCTCAGGCTTCGTACTAACCATACTCTTGTATACTCATGACCCGATTCCGAAGATACCTGTTCACATATTCCACTTGGAAAATATTGTTAAATCATGTTTTTGAGGACCTTCGGAAGTCGAAGGCCCCCAACAGTAGCCCCTCGCAATATTAATTTGCTAGAATGATAAATTCATATTGCGACATGGACGAAGGCCTTAAGCCAAAGGTCCAAAAAACACCTTCCCTTTGCTAGAATAGCAACAGTCATTGACAAGCGGGACCCTCCAGTTTTCAACGCACTAGGTGTATAAATAAGAGCTTACCACGAGTTTATTTGGCGCGCTTTCTTGCCATCTGCTCTTGCTCACTCGACTTTTTGCCTGTGCGCAACAACGCTTGCTTGGCTTTTTAAATTTTTAAGCTTCGGATTTGAGAGCACCTTCTCAGCGTTTACGAAGATGTCTAAAGATAAGAAAGCTGTTGCTGAATCGAAACTGAGCCTTTCTGAGGAGATGCATCTCGGGTTTCTTCAATCAATAGCAAAGACCAATACAGAGAAGATCACTAGGGAGATTTTGGAGGGTTTATCTGAAGACACTGGTGACAGTGACAGCTATGATGTGGAAAGTGGGGGTGAAGACTCCGAAGATCGACCGTGGCGACCAAGTCACACAGTCTTCGGAAAATCGAGCATTAAACAGAGTCATCTTGATAACATGAGAGGAAGATACTTTCGAGACATGTCTACTGTGAGGGCAGATGACGGGGAGAAGACTATGCCTACTCCCGAAGAGAATGAAGTCGTAATCTTCCGAAGCTTCTTAAAGGCTGGACTGCGGTTTCCCTTGAGCAGTTTTGCCATGGAAGTACTGAAGATATTTGAAATCTACCTTCATCAACTTACTCCCAAAGCAATCATAAGAATGGGTATCTTCGTCTGGGCTGTGAGGAGCCAAGGTTTAGAACCAAATGCAAAAAGTTTCTGCAACATACATGAGCTATTGTATGAGACAAAACCCTGGGGTAAAGAGCAGTATCACAACAATTTTGGCTGCTACAGCTTCGACGCCCGGTCTGGGTCAAGCTGTCCCGTGCCAACCTTTCGAAAGAGGTGGCCCGACGACTGGATGACGGAATGGTTTTATGTGAAGAATGACTTGAAAGCACAGGAAGATATTAAAGGTATCATTATGCGCCCTGTCTGGCAACGCTTCGGTCTTCGGAGGCCGAAGGTGGAAATGAATGAAGCAGCCGAAGAATGCCAGAGAGCCTTCAGCACGGTTTGCTCTTTTATTGGGACAAGGGATTTGGTCCAAGAACACATTGCCTTCAGAATATGGCCACTTGTAGAAAAGTGGGAGATGCCGAAGGAGACCGTTAGAGAAACTGACGAAGGTGGATTAGTTAGGCTAAAATACACATTCCAATATGGAGATAAATTCGTCGAGCCAGATGATGACTGGCTAAAAAGTATTGAGGCCATAAGTGATGAATTGCTTGGGTTATACTCAAAGGCCGAAGACACTGCACTATCAGCGGCCTTCGGAGACCGAAAGAAGAGACTCAACCAAGTATTTGATGCAATTGGGTTTGTCTACCCCGACTATCGTTATCCAACGCGGGGTCAAAAAAGAAAGAATGCATCTTCTGCGAAGGAAGCTGCTTCAGCCGCTCCTAGCGAGCCGGCGCCGAAGAGGAAAAGGGTAAAGGTTCTCACACACCGGCCACGTTATATTGAACCGGCCGCAGTGCCTGAGTTTGTCGGTGAGACCTCTTCGGCCATCGAAGCTAAAGAACCAACTCCCCTGCCAAATATTGAAGGGCTGGCCGAAGTACCGGCGACGGAAAAAATAGAAGGACCGAGGGCTAAAGAAACAAAGACATCAGAAGTTTTAAGTCCTTCAGCAGAAATTGAGGTAGCAAAAAGCCAAAAGGGTCCAGCAATGACCCCAAAAAGAAAAAGGATGGTTAATGTGCTGTATGTTTTGGAGACAATTAAATCTTCAAGCACAACTCCGAAGAAAATTGTTGAATCCTCCAAAGTGCATATTGAAGCATTTGATACCGAAACTTCAAAACATCAGTCTGAGACTGAAGCTGGGCCTTTAGAACCCACCATGGTGAAATCCTTGGAAGTTGAAGAAACAGAAACAGCAGCACAAATTTCGGCTGAAGAAACTAGTACTGCCACCCCCGAAGCGTCTTCCGAAGCCTTGGATTATATTCTACGTCATGCTTCGGGGAAAAAATTGACTGAAAAAGAAAAGCAAGAGGCCCAGTTTTACGCCCAAAAATTGAAATATCCAAAAGGGGCGTTGATATTCAACGGTAGTGGAGAAGAAGACTTTTTGTATTGTCTCCCTGACAGCAAGGATATTTCTGTCTGTCGGGAGATGAGCAAGAGCTTCGGATTCCCAACACTAGAAGACGGGCTCTCGGTGCTGTCGAAAAACGAGCTAGCCGACAGCCTGGCATATAATAGCTTAAAGGTGCAGAGAATGAGGTTTTCGTATTTTTTCTTGAAACCAAAATTTTTTTCGTTTGCTTAAATTTATTGACGCACACACATTTTTCTTTGCAGGGCCTTATACTTAGCAATGCCCTCAGGGCCCAAAAAGATGCCGAAGACGAAGGGTATGTTATGGCCCTGAGCAACCTTCGTTCCGAAGTAATTGAACTAAGGAACGAAGGTCTCGAAAAAGATAAAATATTGCATTCATTGATAGATAGAATAAAAGAAGGCGAAGCTGCTTTTAAAGTTCAAGCTGAGGCTCAGAGGCGTGAAATTGAAGATCTCAAAAAACAACTAGCCAGAGCAAAAGAGGAACACACTTGAAGAAACGAAACGAGAAATCAGTGAACAATGGGCAAATCATTTGGAAAAAAGCGTTGAAGAGCTTCGTGCATCTAAGAAAAGATGCTATGATAAATCTATAGAATGTGTTAAAAAAGTAAAAACCAGCTTCGCCAGCGTTGGCACTTTTTCAAGTGAAGAGAACTTCATAAATGGTGACCCCGAGGGCCCAATCAAATGGATCAGTCACGAAGCTGAGGCCTTTGAAGAAATTTTGAATAGCCGCGGAGACATATGTGCCTTTTCGGGTGCCAGGGAGATTGCTACCATTTTGGAGAGGAAAGGCTGTGAGCATGTGAAATTTTTGGCACAATCCGAAGCCGCCTTATCCTCCGAAGATATAAAAGACCCCTCGACCGAAGCAAGCCTGGTCGGTGGGAAATTTTTCACCGATATCTGGGACAATGGTGGCCGGGAAATGGCCCAAGAAATTATACGAAGAAGCGAAAAAGGCATCCATGACGCTAGAAAAGTAGCAGAGGTCGCTGAGAAAAGTGCGGAGCTCGAAGGGCAAATAGGTACTAACTAGTGGTTTTTGGCTCTATTGTAATTTTTTGATTTCGAACTTGTTTACGGTTTGTAATAGTAATATAGCCATATCTTCTCCTCCCTCAGAACCTGCTGAGCCATATACAGGCCCCCACGCGAAGGGGGATGACGAAATTAGAAAAATGGCCGAAGCCATCATGGATAAAGTTGTTGATCAGCTACTAAACGAAGCTGCAGAAGTAGTTCTACAGGAAGATTAGATACTATTGCAAAAAACATTTAGAATGTAATGTTTGTTGAGAAACATGTGTAATGTTTTGTAACTTTGAATGTAATATATTAGCTGTTTATGGTTCTATCCTTTACGATGCATGAAATTTCTTATACATATTGTTTTTGAGCCTTCGGCGAAAAAACACCTTCCCTTCTTTTCATGCTTCGTAAACAGTACCGTGCTCTCATAAGATCAGTAACCAATCTTCGTAATGTCAATAACCAATGGATCTTTCCATTTCAGAGTTTGACGAAGGTGTAACTCCTCAATAGCTATTTTTTGCCTTGTCACTATTTCTTCGAAACAATTTTCGAATATCAATACTGAGATCCCCTTCTTGCGTTGTTGATGCAACATGATGTATGATGTTATGCTATGAAAATGATGGAATGATGTGATGTTATGCAAAATGATATTTGTCGAAGGTCGATGTTTTTTCACTGCAAGCCTCCCTTAGGAGCTTCTTCGCCTTTTACTTCAGCGGAATCAGCGTTTATTTTTCGCTGTAAGCCTCCCTTAGGAGCTTCTTCGCCTTTTACTTTCAGCGGAATCAGCGTTTATTTTTCACTGTAAGCCTCCCTTAGGAGCTTCTTCACCTTTTACTTTCAGCGGAATCAGCATTTATTTTTCGCTGTAAGCCTCCCTTAGGAGCTTCTTCGCCTTTTACTTTCAGCGGAACCAGCGTTTACTTTCTGCATCCCCTTCGGAACGACTTTTGAGCAGAAAACTTACACTGCGCTCCCTTAGGAACGACTTTTGCTGTTTCGAAGAAATTACGCTGCGCTCCTTAGAACAAAATTTTTGATAATTCGAAGGTCCCTCTTGCCACCATAAATTCTTATGCTTCGGCAGCTTAAGCCTATGGAGAAGATATATTTTCATTACGGTAAAAAGAGAAACTGTTACAAGAGATTAAAAACGACAAAAAGCCATTAAGCCTCCCATAATTGTTCCTTATTAAAAAGAAAATAATACTGAATGCGAAAAACTGCTGTTGGGGTAGGATATTTGTCAGTAAATATGCTTCGACTCTAGCACAGTGCTATTGACTGTGCGAGCTTCGTACTCCTCTCTGAAGTCCCGCTGAGGGTGAGTGTGCTGACTCCCTTCTGGCTGCTGACCTCGTTGCATTGGTGGTGGAGGTGGAGGCTGTTGCCAAGATGCTTGGGGTTGGCTTGCCGAAGCAGCAGAAGCTGCAGGGTGGTTGCCTACATATTCTGGAATATAAGGTGAATGGTACGAAGCAGTATGCATGACTTGCTTCGGCTGACTCTGTTGCGCTACAGCTTCTGCTATCTCCTTTTGCTTCTGGATGGTAACATGGCACATCCTGGTGGTATGGCCCTTGTCCACACCACAGAATAGACAATAAATTTTCCTTGGCTGATCCCCAAATTCCTCCGAAGCCCTTGGCGCCTCTGCCCCTTGGAGCTGGCGGCCGGAAAGAGCTTTGCTGCTGCCCCAAAGCTTGCGAGGAGTACTGTGGTCTTTGCTGTTGACTCCCTCTATCATCACTCTGAGCAGAGTTGTGAATTGACCTGACGTGCCTCGGATGGAATCTTCCTCCGAAGCCCCTGGTCATTTCAGAGAACCTGTATGCTTCCTCCCTTCTTTGGCGAAAGTCATTGTCAGCTCGAATATACTCATCCATCTTCTGGAGCAGCTTCTCCAAAGTTTGAGGAGGCTTCCTGGCAAAGTATTGAGCTGAAGGTCCTGGCCGAAGCCCCGTAATCATGGCCTCAATGACAATTTCATTGGGCACTGTTGGTGCCTGTGCCCTCAGACGCAGGAACCTTCGGACATACGCCTGAAGGTATTCTTCGTGGTCCTGGGTGCACTGGAATAAAGCTTGAGCGGTGACCGGCTTCGTTTGAAACCCTTGGAAGCTGGTTATTAGCATGTCCTTCAGCTTTTGCCATGAGGTGATTGTTCCTGGCCGGAGAGAGGAGTACCAGGTTTGTGCCACACTCTTGACAGCCATGACGAAAGACTTTGCCATGACTGTAGTATTGCCTCCATACGAAGATATGGTTGCTTCATAACTCATCAAGAATTGCTTCGGGTCTGAATGACCGTCGTACATGGGGAGTTGGGGTGGCTTGTAAGACTGGGGCCAAGGTGTAGCCTGCAGTTCTGTTGACAGAGGAGAAGTATCATCAAAAGCAAAATTTCCATGATGGAAATCCTCATACCAATCGTCCTCGTTGTAGAAGCCCTCCTGATGAAGCTCTCTGCGCAGAGGCCTTCGGTTCTGGTCATCTTGAGCAAGATGACAAACTTCTTCAGAGGCTTCGTCTATCTGCCTTTGTAGGTCAGCTAGACGAGCCATCTTTTCCTTCTTCCGTTGGACCTGTTGATGGAGCATCTCCAAGTTTTGGATTTCCTGATCCAAGTCGTCCTCCGGAGGCGTCGGACTGGTGGCCTTCCTCTTCTGGCTTCGGGCCTCCCTAAGAGAAAGAACATCCTGATTGGGATCCAGCGGCTGCAGAGTGGCAGCCCCTGTTGCTGAAGCTTTCTTTGGCAGCATGACGAAGGTGATGCTTGCCGAAGGTGTTCAAAACTCAAAAAATGGAAGTGAGTTCACCGGAGGTGGGCGCCAATGTTGGGGACTTGTTCTCAAATGCTAAGAGTTAAGAACAAGGCAACATAAAATGTGTTAAATATTAAAGTCCTTCGTCCTTCAAGACATTATGACCCTTCGGATATAATGAATTCCGGACGAAGGTTATGAAGGAAAAACCTTCGTAAGCACGGTAAATAATAAGAAAGAATTCATATGCGAAATACGAAGAATAATATATATATGATATCACCAACTTATTTTTATTAACATTATCATATTTAGAATAACAAATTATAAATGTACCTTCAATTTGACGAAAAGTAAAGATACAGGCGTGATGCAAAAAGCGAATGCCAAGTCAGCCTGAACAGTACGGGAGTACTGTTCATCTATTTATAGGCAAGGGACGCAGCCCGTGTAGAATTACATTTGTGCCCTTTACATTTATCAAAAACTCTATGGTAATTCTTCGAGGTCTAATTTGCCTTTTCATCTTTAAGTCGGTTCCCCTTCTCTGCTATCATGTCGAAGCTTTTCTGCGCACAGCTTCGTGATCATCTTATCCTTCGTCATAATCGCTTTCCGTCTCGCTCAGGCTTCGTACTGACCATACTCTTGTATACTCATGACCCGATTCCGAAGATACCTGTTCACATATTCCAATTGGAAAACATTGTTAAATCATGTTTTTGAGGACCTTCGGAAGCCGAAGGCCCCCAACAGATAGAAAGTAGTTAAGGTAATATTTACCATGTTAATATTTATTGTACACTACACATTTAATCTAGTTAGAATATTAATCAAATAAATATTAGTCGAGCAAGCCTTAAGTTAATTATCTAAAATATGCGACCCGACGAGTTAATGTTACTAACATGAGTTATAGACGAAACTAATTTATTATCACATGCCGACGTCGCACGACACAGGTAATAGACACGCGAGATACACACGACACGCGAACTAGACGCGCGATACGAACGCGCGAAGGAATGACGTCGACGCGCAACCGGCACGCAAACGACGCGCAACGACTTGCGCGAACAGCACGCAACAACGCGTGCGACACATGAGAACCACCAACGGATGTCGTGATTATACTAAGTAAGTATTAATTCAAAACATTTAAGTATGGGATTAATCATGTTAACACGTATTTATAAAGGCGCAATGTAGAAACTGTAAAATAGTTTTAACCAGAAAGCTATTTTAAATAACTAGCAGATTAAACAATTACTTGACTAATTAATTAATTAAAACTTGTGTCGCGACGAAATAGTGTTACTAATATGAATGTGATGTTGTTACAAAGTTAACGCGACTGAAATGAGTCGAAACAGGTTTTGCAACACATAACACATCGAATACTTAACAATCCGTGGCTAAACAACGACACGACGAACGAAGACCCCTAGATTACGCTTAAACGTGAAAAACTGTATTTCTAAATTCAACTTAGTTAACATAAATTATTTGCGTAGGATATTTTAGATAAATTGAATTATCAATTAATCAACAATTTAAACGAGAATTAATTACTACGTATGGACGATTATAGCGAAGTGATTAACTAATGTGCGCGGATCGCGCGAAACAGCGCGCGAACGGCACGCGGAACAACGCGCACGACAGCCTGTGACACACGCGAGTCAATGCGACTACGCGCGCGAATAACGCGATGACGTGCAAGTTAATTAACATTTATGTTTATAAAAGCACGAGTTAAAAACTATAGACTCGCTCTAATTAAATTGTTATTAACATGTGGACAACGTCGTTACAAATCTAACGCAATTTGAGCGATGCAAAACGGACTTAAAATACAAACGGTATCACATTTTTATTAACTATCGGATTTAAATGGTATGGCACAATTCTATTGGTTGAACCATCTTCCACACAATGGGCCACACGAAGCGCAACCATAAAAGATCAAAGGGGTGGGATCAAAATGTGGCTATTGTCTTCCTCAGTTCCTCTTCACGATCAAGAAACAGATCTTCCTTTTCTCTCACCTTTCTCCATGAGATACCAGCAGCAAGCAAAGGGGCCGGCTATGGGAGGGAGGCGCTCGGCCAAACCCGTGCGCGCAGGGGCTAGGGAGGCGTGGCCCACTGCAGAACGCAGGGCCCGAGAAGGGGCTTGGTCTGCTCAGCCAATCGCCGCCAATGGGGCTTTGGCCATGGCGCTGCTCGACCATGGAGCTCGCGCGGGGGGGGGGGGGGGGCTCGGCCGGTGGCTAGGGGCGCTCGACGGCGGCCACCACAGCTGGGCTAGGCTCCACACACGCTGGGGGCTGGGGGGCTCAGAGCCACGCCCCATCGTGCTTCGGCAGAGGCCATGGGAGGGCCTGGGACGAGCTCGCCGGGCAGGGCGGGCGCGAGCTAGGGGTCGCGGCAGGGGGCGAGCCACCGCGCTGGCCGAGTACCGAGGGGAGGGGAAGAACGCGCGGGGAGGGAGGGAGAAGCCAGAGAGGAAGAGGGATAAAGGGAGAAGAAGAGGGAGCCTCACCTCGGACGGCGAAGATAGAGTACGAATAGGGCGAGCTCCAACGGACGATGGGGTGCCATAGCGGCTTCGGAAGGTGGACGAGGGCGCGCATCTGGCGATGACTGGGGCGAGGAACGGGGCAACAGGAGCACCAGTTCCTGTTTTGGGGCGATGTGGGAAGATGGGCGCGCACATCGCGGGGAGGCAGTTGTAAGGGATGACATGTGGGGCCCACTCGCAGGCAGCGGCCGCGCTCCTCTACATGCGCGCGAGCGAGCACTAGGGCGAAGCAGGAGCGAGGCAGGGGGCTGAGGTGGGCTAGAGCGCCGGCCGCGAGGGGCGCGAGGTGGGCCGCAACGGCCAGGAGGGCGCGGGGATGGCCTAGTGGACCGGGAAGCGCGTGCAAGAGCGTGGCTGCTGATGTGCTGGGCCACGCGGCCGAGATGGGCCAGGTTGAGGACAGTTTGGGGGGAACGACTAGGCCTTTCCCATTTTTCTCTATTTCTTGCTCTTGTTCCCTATTTTATATTTTATTCTATTTTCTTTTGAACTCAAATTCAAACACAAATTTGCGGACTACGTGAATGCACAACCAAAATAAGTCAATCATACAAAAAGAAAAAAAATGACCCAACATGTCGTGCAACAATCATGACCCTTTTGGGTTTTATTTTACTCGGCTTACAATTATATAAAATAAATAACTCTTCACTATTTAGGAAAAAGAAAAGAAAAGCAAAAAAAGACAGGGTAACACCTGAATTTGTTGATTATTGGAAAAGAAATTTTATACCCCCAAATTCAGGGTGTTACAAATCTAACCCCCTTAACAGAATCTCGCCCTCGAGATTCAAGAAGAGGCTAGCAAGGAAAATAGGGTTGGTTCATCGGTTGTTCACGGTTTTATTAAGTTGACTTTGAATCTGCAAGCTTAACTTGTGGACTGGTTGCTTTGACCTTCAGATGCTTGAGACTGATTGATGCAATTCTTGAGGATCCCTTGGACCTGTGGGTTAGGACCCACACACGCTTCCGCTGCTTCACTTTGATCTTGTTGGTTGATGTTGATCGCATTGTCTTCATTGGGGTTAGCGGCTAACCCCCTTAACAGGAGCATTGTTACACACTTGATGAAGATGTCGTCGACTCTGACCTTGACTGATTTGGAGGAGTTGGAGATTGCCAAATGGACAGGTGTAAGAAGAAAGAATAGCAAGAAAAGGTAAGTATAGACGGATTAGAGAGAGCAAGGGGAGAACCCAACTACTTAACTCTATGGCACTCATCTAGTAAACTGATGTCATTGCGGACCAAGGCCCACAACACATCAACACTCATTTCAAAGAAGCAAATCAGTCATAACACAAAGACAAACATCACGAGCACACAACAACAAACATCTCGTTGCTACACGTTAATGTTAAATAGATGGTGGTCTTTCCTTAAAAAGGGGAACTACTCTAAGGCCATCAAAAGGTAAGGGGAATAATAAGACATGGAGGGTAGGGGCATGAGCATAATAAAGGATGGGGCTAAAGCAAGGATTGGAGTCGACAAGGGAGAAAATGCAACCAAGGGCAGGGTAGGTAAACACCATTCTCAAATCGGGATGGGAAAGATGATAATCCAAAAGGTAGACATAAGATAAGCATCATGGAAAGATCTAGATATTAGGAAGGTAAGGGTGATATCGAGCAAAAGCTAAGACTTGCAATGCAATAGAGGAAAAGGAAACGAACAAGAGCGGGATGGGCAAGACACCACTCTTGGAATGGAAGGGGAAAGGCGGCTTTAAAATGCAGGTACAGTATAAGCATCAAGGTAAAGATCGAAGGATGACAATGGTTAAGGTGATAATGGACAAACACACAATAAAGGATGTATTTTAAATAAGACTTGCAAGGCGTCAAAGGAGGGGGAGCAGTCAATGATGAAGCAGATGAGGCATTATCCCCGAACAGAGATGGAAAAGAGGAGGCTTCAAAGGGTAGGTTCAAAGTAGGCATGTGGCAAGGGCATAGGTATCACGAGGGTTTTAAAGGTGATAACGGACAAGGGTGTAGGAGAGGAGGTAAATGTGCATAAGAACCAAGAATATAAATACCGCAAAGGATGGAGTTAAGACAAGACTTGCAAATTGAAAAGGAGAGGGTGCGTCCAAGGCCAGATAGATGAATTGCCACTCTCCAATTGAGGTGGAAGAGAGGAGATTTTAAAGAGCCAGAATAAAGATGAGTATCAAGGTGAGATCAATGGATGACAAGGAGGTGGTGATAGCAAATAAAACACATAGCAAAGGATGGAATTGAAACAAAACTTGTAAGGCGACAAGAAGTGAAAAGAAATCAAGGGAGAGGTAGGTAACTCACAACTCTCAAACTGGGTTGAAAGAAACGGGAGGATTTAAAGGATAAGTTTAAGGTAAGCATTTAGGTAGAAGACATAAATATCGCAAGGGTCAAAGGTGATAGTAGACAAGGGTATAAGGGAAAAGATGAAAGCACAAAAGAGCCAGTGGTATAAGTGCAACAAAGAATGGAGGTATGTCAAGGCTTACACGGTAAAGAAGAGGATATAGCCAAGAGTGAGATAAGTAAAACATAGCTCTCGAATTGAGATCGAAAAGAGGGGATTTCAACAAGCAGACCTAAGATAAGTATCAAGGCAAGATCTACAAATTACAAAGGTGAGGATGGTATCAAACAAAAGCTCAACCAAGGATGAAGTTAAAGTGAGACAAGATTGCAAAGCGACAAAGGGAAAGGAAACGAACAAGAGCGGGATAGGGAAAACAACACTCTCGGATTGAAATGGAATAAGTGAGGCTAAGAAAAATAGGTAAACATCATGGTAAATATGGAGAGAGGTCAAGGGTCAAAGGTGATAATAGGAAAGGATATAAAGGAAGAGGTAGATGTGCATAAAAAAACCAGGAATCTAGGTACAATCAAGAATAGAGATAAGATAAGTCTTGCAAGTGGTAAAGTATAGGATATAACCACGGGTGAGGTAAGTAAAAGACCACGCTTGAACTAAGGTGGGAGATTGGAGGTTTTAGATAACGAACATATCGTAATCACCAAGGTGAGATTGAGTGATGAGAAGGGTAAAGGCACTAAGAAAACAAAAGCACAACAAAGGATGAGGTTACAAACTCGCGAGCCAAAGAAGGGGATACGACCAAGAGAAAGAAGGTATGAGATGGAAGAGGGGCGATTTTAAAGGGCAGGTATGAGATGAACATCAATGCGATATATAGAAGGGTCAAGGGTAAAGGTGATACTAACAAAGAACATAGTAAAGAATGGAGCTAAGGCAAGACTCACGAAATGGCGAGATGGAGAAAACAATCACGGGTAAGGTAGGTAAGGTTCCAACAAAAGGGTTGAAGTAAAGATTCATTACCGAGTGGAGTTACAAGGAAACAACGAGATTACTACAGGTGTGCAAAATAAAATGATCACTCATGGATCATTAGGAAACAAGGGTGGTCAAGGGCATGTTAACTGAAATATTTCAAACAGATATTGGGACATAAAGGTAAGCATATATAAAAATAAGAGTATGCAAGATTCCAATGGTACGAGCATACCAAGACCAAGAAAATACAAATTGCCAAAAAAATAGCGACTTATCAATAGAATATGTGTTGGGGCTATGCTTCGTCGCGTCGAAGGTCTTGTAGGAAGAAGCAGCTTCGGCTGAAGCTGTCCGCAGGAGATGACCGAAGGTTCCTCTTCATGAAGCTTCGGTATTACAAACCGACTTAAAGATAGAATGACCTTTTAGTCCATAAAGGTCTGAGTCAATGTTGTAAACTTTTATGAGGGGCATAATTGTAATTCTTCACAGGCTGTGTCCTGTGTCTATAAATAGATGAACAGTACCCCCGTACTGTACACACTGGCTTGTACTCTCTCGTGTGTCACGCTTGTATTTTTGCCTTCTATCAAGCCGAAGGTACAAATGTAATTCAATATTGTTCTTATTCTTCCATGATTATATAATAAGGACATGTAATAGTGTTATGTGATCATTCATGTTATTCTCTCATGTTTCATATGCTTCTCCTTTTATCAATATAAACTGTGATGATGAAGGTATGTCCTTCATGACCTTCGTCTGAAGATCGTTATATCCTAAGGGAAATAATGCTTCGAAGGACGAAGGGCATTAACCATTAACTTCCTTCTGTGTTGCCTTGTTCTTAATTCATAGCATTTGAGAACAAGTCCCCAACATTGGCGCCCACCTCCGGTGAACTCACTTCCACTTTTTTGAGCTGATGGCTTCGTTCAACGATCAAGCTGGAGCTGCTTCGGCTCCGAAGCTGCTACTCCCGATAACAGGCGGTTCATGTTTAGAGCCAGCCAACAAGAAGCAGAAGAAGGAAGCACAGAGAAGGGTACAGCATGTTGGGGTGCAAGGACCCTTCATCAAGTCGAGATGGTCTCACATTCCTATTACCTTCTCCCAAGAGGACCTTCAACTCAAGGATTACCCACACAACGATGCCATGGTTATCTCTTGTGTTATCAAAGGATTTCTGGTCCACAATGTCTTGGTTGATACAGGCAGTGCAGCTGATATCATATTTGCTAAGGCCTTCAGGCAAATGCAAGAGCAAGAAGATAAGATTCATGATGCTACACACCCTCTCTGTGGCTTTGGAGGAAGACAGATTGTAGCACTAGGCAAGATCACCATGTCAGTGACCTTCGGGTTCATCAACAACACTAGAACTGAGCAAGTTGTGTTTGACATTGTTGACATGGAATACCCTTACAATGCAATTATTGGTCGTGGCACCCTCAATGCTTTCGAAGCAATTCTTCATCCTGCCTATCTTTGCATGAAGATACCTTCGGATCAAGGACCCATCGCTATTCATGGAAGTCAGGAAGCTGCCAGAAGGGCCGAAGGAAACTGGACTGACTCAAAAGCAATCCATAACATAGATGGAGCTGAAGCTTGTGAACAGTACAAATTCAGAAGGGAGAAAGCAGCTTCAGCAGATCAGCCGAAGCCCATGCTCTTATGTGAGGACATAGCAGAGCAGAAGGTGCTGTTGGGCTCTCAATTATCCGAAGAGCAGGAGAAAACCTTGATAAGGTTTTTGTTCAACAACAAAGATGTTTTTGCATGGTCAGCCAATGACCTCTGCGGAGTAAATAGGGATGTTATTGAACACTCGCTCAATGTTGACCCATCCTTCAGACCCAGAAAGCAGAGGCTTCGGAAAATGTCTGATGATAAGGCCAAAGGTGCTCGTAATGAAGTCAAAAGACTCCTCAGTGCAGGAGTTATCAGAGAAGTAAAGTACCCAGAGTGGCTAGCTAACACTGTTATGGTAAAAAAGGCCAATGGCAAGTGGCGAATGTGTATCAATTTTACAGATCTCAACAAGGCTTGTCCGAAGGACGAATTCCCATTGCCAAGGATAGACTCTTTAGTTGATGCAGCAGCTTCTTCAGAGCTCATGAGTCTGCTAGACTGTTACTCAGGCTATCACCAAATCTGGATGAAGAAGGAAGATGAGCCGAAGACTAGCTTCATAACCCCAAGTGGCACATATTGCTATCTTCGGATGCCTGAGGGGCTCAAAAACGCTGGAGGAAGTTTCAGCAGAATGACTGCGAAGGTTCTCCAGTCTCAGATAGGCAGAAATGTGCTAACTTATGTTGATGACATCATTGTAAAAAGCATGAAACAGGAAAATCATATTGCTGATTTGCAGGAGACCTTCGCCAGTTTCAGACAAGCTGGCTTAAAGTTGAATCCAGAAGGGGAAATTTCTTGGATGCTTGGTTTCAACAAAGGGAATTGAAGCTAATCCAAGTAAAATTGAAGCTATACTTCGAATGGAGCCACCAACTACAAAAAAGGGGGCCCAAAGATTAACAGGGAGGTTGGCATCTCTTAATAGATTTATATCCAGATCAGCAGAAAGAAATTTACCATTCTTCGAAGTGCTGAAATCAGCCGAAGTCTTTCAATGGGGACCAAGCCAACAAAAAGCCTTTGAAGAACTGAAGCAATATTTGATAGATTTAACAACATTAACTCCACCAACGCCAGGGGCTCCTTTGTTGTTATACGTGGCAGCTTCGCACTCAGCGGTAAGTGCAGCACTTGTCCAGGAGAAGCTTGATGGCCAAGTCAAGAAGCAGGTTCCAGTGTATTTTGTATCTGAAGTTCTTAGTGTATCAAAGAAAAACTATACAGAATTGGAGAAGGTATTATATGCTGTTTTGATGGCATCCAGGAAGCTTCGGCATTATTTTCAAGCATACAATATTGTTGTTCCTTCTTCGCAGCCGTTGAAGGATATTATGAGAAATAGAGAAGCTACTGGACGGATTGGAAAATGGGCTGCAGAGCTCAATGAATTTTGCATTGATTATGTGCATAGATCCTCGATCCAGTCTCAAGCGTTGGCAGATTTCATTGCCGATTGGACGCCAGGGGCTCAGGATGAAGAAACAAATAAAGATGCCGAAGTGTGGACAGTGTTTTGCGATGGGTCTTGGGGAACCTTCGGAGCAGGAGCAGCCGCTGTGTTGGTCTCACCATCCAAAGTTAAAACTTGTTATGCGGCAAGACTCGATTTTAGCTGTACAAACAATATTACTGAGTACGAAGCCCTGCTTTTGGGCCTTCGGAAATTAAAAGCAATGGGAATCAGAAGGGCCATCCTTAAAACTGATTCCCAGGTTGTTTCGGGTCATATCGACAAGAGTTGCAAGGCTAAAGATCCGAAGCTTGAAAAATATCTAGACACGGTCCGAAGAATCGAAGCTTCCTTCGAAGGATTTTCTGTCAAAAATATCCCTCGAGGACAAAATGAGCATGCTGATTTGCTAGCTAAGTCAGCAGCACAGGGGCTGCCTTTACCTTCGGATGTGTTCTTCGAAACAATAAAGGCACCTTCAGTGGAACTACTTGAAAGAGCAGTCCTCAATATATCTCCTGTTTATAGCGAAGATTGGAGAACTGAGATCATCTCTTACCTTCAGGGTAAATTCCTTTCAGATGACGAAGCTTATAACAGGAGGATAGAGGCAAGAGCTCGTCCATATGTCATGATAGAAGGGGAGTTGTACAAGCATGGAGTTTGCGCTCCGCTACTCAAGTGTTTATCTAGAACCGAAGGTATAGAGTTGATGAAAGAAATACATGCAGGCCTGTGTGGATCTCACATTGGATCTAGGCCGTTACTTGGAAAAGTTTTCCGCCAAGGGTTTTATTGGCCGAAGGCAGCTTCGGATGCAGCGGAATTAGTTCAAAAGTGCGAAGGCTGTCAGAAATGTGCAAGAGATCAAAAACAACCTTCGTCCTTAACACAGCTCATACAACCCATCTGGCCATTGCAAAGGTGGGGCCTTGACTTGTTAGGTCCATTACCACCGGCCCAAGGGAACTTAAGATATGTTGTAGTGGCTGTGGAATATTTTTCTAAATGGATTGAGGCAAAGCCTTTAGCCACAATAACTTCGGCCACTGTCCAAAAGTTTTTCTGGCAGAATATTGTTTGTCGTTTCGGGGTACCAAAGGCCATCACTGTAGATAATGGAACACAATTCGACTCCGAAACTTTCAGAGATTTCTGTGATCAAATTGGTACGAAGATCCATTTTGCATCAGTCAGGCATCCGGAGTCAAATGGGCTCGTTGAAAGAGCCAATGGCATTATAATGACAGGAATAATGAAGTTAATCTTCAATCAACCCAAGGGAAAGTGGCCAGATCAGTTAACCAAAGTGGTGTGGAGCCACAATACAACAACATCAAGGTCTACAGGCTTTACTCCATTCAAGTTATTATTCGGTGACGAAGCAATAACTCCGGAAGAAGCTAAAACTGGATCAATAAGAGTAGTAGCTTCGGCAGAATCAGGTTCTGAAGATGCTTATTCTGTGGAAAAAGATGCTTTAGAAGGGATCAGGCTTCAAGCTGTGGAGAATATCAATAAATATCAAGCCGAAACAATCAAGTGGTGTGATAGAAAGGTTCGGCTGAAGAATATTGAGCCAGGACATTTGGTGCTTCGGAGAGTCGCTAACCCAGATACAGTGGGCAAGTTGCAGTTGAAATGGGAGGGACCTTTCTTAGTAGCATCTTCGTCAAGACCCGGTTCATACAGATTGAAGGATATGGACGGCAACGACATTCCTAGATCTTGGAATGCGGATGAGCTTCGGCGATATTATGTGTAACTTGATGTAACTTTTTATGTCTTTTCTTTTTCATGGCACCCTTTTCCTTTCTAAAGGGGGAGAAAGGTTTTTAATGGGGCCATCATATGTTATTTCCTTTTTTAGTTCTATAAGAGCAAAATCCCCCAAGGAATGTAAATGTAAAAGCTGAGAACGCACCATTGAGTGCCGAAAAGTAAAAAGCGAAGAAGCTCCAAAGTCGTTCCTAAGGGAATGCAGAGCTTACAGCGAAAAGTCAACGCTGATTCCGCCGAAAGTAAAAGGCGAAGAAGCTCCAAAGTCGTTCCTAAGGGAATGCAGAGCTTACAGCGAAAAGTCAACGCTGATTCCGCCGAAAGTAAAAGGCGAAGAAGCTCCAAAGTCGTTCCTAAGGGAATGCAGAGCTTACAGCGAAAAGTCAACGCTGATTCCGCCGAAAGTAAAAGGCGAAGAAGCTCCAAAGTCGTTCCTAAGGGAATGCAGAGCTGATGTGTGATTGTTTCTAAGGAAATAATGGCTGAGGGTATGGCTTCGGATATGTGTTTGGACATTCATTCGCACATCACATTACATCATAGCATTTGCATTCATAAACATTCATTCAGGCATATGTAGGATAATCATCATCATGGCATAAGTGGTTGCTTCGGCATAAGAGAAGAGCTTCTTCGCGTACAAAAAGGAGAGCTTCGGAAGAAAGGGAAATGTTGTTTTCTATGCTTCGCTGTGTACGAAAAGAAGGGAAGGTGTTTTTTCGCCTTCGGCTCAAAAAAGATAATTTCGTCGACAACAAAGCACTTTACATACATTAATAGAAGGGTAAGAGCATAATACAAGGTATGAATAGAACTCATTAAAGACAAGTTTAGTTACATTTAAACAAGTTATATCAAAAGTTTCCTGAGTCTGTCTACAGTCTACTCCTACTTAATCTTTGAGGGATTTTAGCTTCGGCGTCACTCTTTTTAATCATCGACTTCGGCTTCGTCATCCTACATGAATTAAGTTGTTGTAAGTCAAAATCGAGCTTGAAGGAAGAGGTAAGCACAAGGTATGATTTCTTACTGGTTCAAGATGACTCCGAGCTTCGTCTCCAGCCTTTTCTCGCCCGCCTTTTGTCCATATCATCTTTACAAATCTGTTAGAAATGCTTCGGGCGAGGTCAGGAATATCATCTAAAATTGTTGGTGATAGAGTGAAATTGGGCCTATTGACAATTTTTCCATGATCACAGCCAGCTTTTAGGAAAGCAGCAGCAGTGCCCCGAGAAGCTACCCAGGCACAGAAGTCACCGTGCCCGGCTATAACTTCGTCAAGCTCATCAATTTCACCTTCAATATGTTCGAAGGTCTTTGGCAAATCTTCAGCTGACGGGGTGAATTTCTCACTGCTAGCTCCAACTGAGTGGAAGATTTTTCTCAGTCGTTGAATACATTTGTTGCTAAATTCCAAACATTTATCTTGAAGGCTTGCCAATAATTTTTTCAAAACTGAATTTTCTTGGACTTCGGCTTCAAGTTTCGCATTTAGTTCTTGTTTTTCTTGTTCAAACTGTTCAGATTGGCAGAGAAGCTTCGTATTCAATTCCATTATTTTAGCTTTGGCTTCTGCCAATAAGCCTTCAGTTGCCTGAAGCTCAAAGTTCTTCTTTTCAATAGTAGCTAATTGCTCTTTTATTTTGCTCTCTAAATTTTCAATTATAATCTCGTGCTTTTTGTCTTCCAGATCTTGCTGCATTTTCAAAGCCTTGCTCAGCAGCATACTCTGCACGCAAACAACCTTCGTTAAGACAGGTCTACATTATTGAAAACAATAAAAGTCAAGGGAATAGTAGTTCACCTTGAAATTGGAATAAAATAAACTACCAACGATATGTTGTCGTCGGTAGCGGCTAATGTCCATTTCCAGCTTCGGAAAACCGATACTCTTTGATAGAGTACCGATGACCTTAGCTCCAGTTTGATCCCGGATGCAGTCTAATTTTTCATCGTCAATACCCCCGAAGAGGAGTGCTCCTGGTTTGTATCCGCAGGATTTGGCATACTCTTTAAGCTCTTCTATTTCGGTTTTTGACAATTCTTCTCCAACCAAATTTTGGAACGTGAAGGCTTCGTCCTCTGAAGCTTCGTCAGCAATTTCCTTTTCTTTCCCAGACACTGCGGCCATGGCCTCTTCGGCGGCAGCAGTAGCTTCTTCTGTGGCCATGTCTAGCAGTATTTTGTCGATGTGTTCAATTGTGCTTTCCAAGTTCAAACCTTCAGTTGAGGTAGCTTCGGCAGCCGCGACCTCCGAAGGTGTGATTTCAATATTTGTTATTTCTTCAGCCGCTGGTATCTTTTGAGCTGAAGCTCTCGGTGGTGTCTTGTCAATGACTTCTGTCACTGCGATGATTCTTTGTCTCTTTGTTTTAGTTGTTTTCTTCGTTTTTTCGGGCTCCTTTTCCTTCTGAAAAAACTTTGTCAGTTGAGGCCCCAATGGACTTAGCTTCGCAGGCAGGGATTCAGTCATTACCTTTAAAATCTCTTCCACGTCAGTGGCAGAGCGTGATGCGGGAGTCTCCTCTTCGTCAGATACTTTTTGCTTCGGAGATGATATTTTCTTCTTCTTCGGAATATTCTTCTTTTTTGGTGGTTCTTCCTCATCTTCATTTAAAGCTTCGGCTCCCCTTTTCCTTTTCCGACCTTCGGCACCTTTATTCAGATTTTCGTAGTCAGGGTATTCAAAACCCAAGGCGTCCAGCACTCGATTCAGTCTTCGCTTCGGACGGGTACCGAAGGCCGCGGTCATCAACTGATCTTCTTTTTTGGAGTAATTACCGAGTATTTCATTGCACATTATTTCAACTGTGTCCAGCCACTCTTGGCAAGGTTTTTTAAAGTATTTCTTAAATTTGTAATAGTAAGGTAACCGCACAAGTTCCCCTTCTTTCTTCTCCCCCTCTAGCTTCGGCATTTCCCATTCTTTTAAAGTAGGAAAAACCCTGAAGACCAAGAACTCTTGAACCAGGTCCCTAGTACTGATATGCTCTGAAATAATTTTAAACTCAGCCAGTGCAGCCCAAGTGGAACCTTCTAATGACATTTGGCATCGCGGTCTTGTTTCTCCGAAGATCAATTCAAGAGGGCTTTGTACCAGCTTCTCTTTGTCTTCGTCAACTCTCACATAAAACCATTCTGATTTCCAGCCTGCCGGCCATTTGCTTCGGTAGCTGATTACAGGAAACTTTGTGGTTTTCCGATAGGCAAAATTGTAGCAACCAAAGTTATCATGTAATCCATCTTTTCTAGCCTTCTTCTGGTAATGCAGCTCATGAACTCGACAAAAGCTGTCGGCAAACGGCTCCACCGCCTGGCTTCGGAGGGCCCAGATATAAACACTAAGCCTAACGATAGCGTTAGGAGTCAACTGATGAAAGTAGATACCAAACCTCTTCAATACATCTGCAATAATCCTATGAAGGGGGAATCTCAACCCAGCCTTTAGAAAGCTCTTGAAAATGACTATTTCATCCTTCTCTAGCTTCGGGGTAGTTTCTTCCCCCCCGAAGCGAAGTAGCTTCTTCTGACTTTCACTGAAATAACCTGACTTTACCATCTTGGAGAGATCAGCCTTCGAAACGGTCGACTTTCCGAAGTCCAAGTGACTAGGCTTACTTGGCATGGCAATACGATAATCATCTTCGGGATCAGTTTCTTCAACGTTCTCTTCTTTTGCTTCGGCAGTTGCTTGTTCTGCTTCAACTGTGGGGATTCCTTCCGAAGTTACCAGTCCGGATCGTTGCATTGCTTCAGAGATGGGAATAGTCTCCGAGCCTTCAGCTTCGCCTCCTTCACGCTCAACCCTAGCGATAGAACGCACTCTGGCCATTTAATTCTGAATTTGCGGGAATTAAATACTTTTTCTTCCGAAGTTTTTTCTTCTGACGAAGTAGGCTTCAGGCTGGAGCTTCGTTTGATTCCGAGAGTCAAGCTTCGGCTATGGTTAAAACTTTTGGCAGCAAAATAGTGCAAATAGCAATGAATGTTGTGGTAACTTCACACCTACTTGTCTGTTTATATAGTGCTACAGGTAAGAAGGCGAAACGCCAGGATTTTTACACCAGGCGGACAGCCGCTTGCACTCGCTGCGCGGTGGACCGCAGAGACCAAACAGTAACTCTGCAAGGTGGGACTGCTACGCGCTCGGAAACTGAATCGTTTCTCGACAACGAGCTCAGGGAAGGTGTTTTTGGACCTTCGGCTTCCCGAAGCTTAAGAGACTTTTTTCACGGATCAAGCTCGTTACGAAAAACGATCTAGCGCCGCGAAAGGGGCTACTGTTGGGGCTATGCTTCGTCGCGCCGAAGGTCTTGTAGGAAGAAGCAGCTTCGGCTGAAGCTGTCCGCAGGAGATGACCGAAGGTTCCTCTTCATGAAGCTTCGGTATTACAAACCGACTTAAAGATAGAATGACCTTTTAGTCCATAAAGGTCTGAGTCAATGTTGTAAACTTTTATGAGGGGCATAATTGTAATTCTTCACAGGCTGTGTCCTGTGTCTATAAATAGATGAACAGTACCCCCGTACTGTACACACTGGCTTGTACTCGCTCGTGCGTCACGCTTGTATTTTTGCCTTCTATCAAGCCGAAGGTACAAATGTAATTAAATATTGTTCTTATTCTTCCATGATTATATAATAAGGACATGTAATAGTGTTATGTGATCATTCATGTTATTCTCTCATGTTTCATATGCTTCTCCTTTTATCAATATAAACTGTGATGATGAAGGTATGTCCTTCATGACCTTCGTCTGAAGATCGTTATATCCTAAGGGAAATAATGCTTCGAAGGACGAAGGGCATTAACCATTAACTTCCTTCTGTGTTGCCTTGTTCTTAATTCATAGCATTTGAGAACAAGTCTCCAACAATATGAAAGGGTCTCAAAAGACAGTAAGATCATGGACATATAAACTGAAATGTTTAAATAGGTAGTAGAGGTACAAGGGTAAGTGCTTTAGATTAAGGGATAAGGGTATTAAAAATGCAAGGATACGAGCATGTCAATAACAAAATGGAATAAAGATGGTCAAATAGTAGCAATTTAATAATGGATGAGGAAAGAGTCCCAAAAGACTAAAGGCTATGGTCAGGGGGCATCTACAAAGATGTCGCAAGCACAAGATGAGATCAGATATTATAGATTGAGAGAAGTATAGACCATACTAGAATAAAATACTTTTTGGCAAGGGGCATATAGGAGCACAACATAGAATTAGTCGAGGTGACTAATATTTTGAAGCAGAATCAAGGATGAGATGAAGTAATAATCAATAAGTCCTTAAAACGGTCAATGCTACTCTAGGTCAGCGGTCCTACAGTCAGCACGGCTTTGATACCACTTATGTCACACCCGGTTTTGAAGGTAAACCGAATGCGAACCATGTACGTGCCAGGATCAGTAATTCACGTACACAGCGATTACATAAATGACTCATCATAGCACAATGCTTCGAATTACAATAAAGAGTAAGTAATAATATTACAGACTAGAGCCATTTACATAATTGTCGGGGACCATAATTAGGGGTACCCTCAAGACGCCTAATTCTCAGCTGGTAACCCCCATCAGCATAAAGCTGCAAAGGCCTGATGGGTTTGATTAAGTCAGGGATCAGTCCATACGAGCGACTAGATTACGCCACGCCCGAGCCTAGCCTCGGGCGAGGGCAGCCGACCCTAAGATGACTCCGTCTCGCCTGAGGCCTCCTCTTTCACGGCAGACGCATCACCGGCTCGCCCGAGGCCCCGCCTTCGATAAGAAGTAACCCTGACTAAATCACCGCGCCAACCGACCGAGTCACCGGGGCGTTTAACGCAAAAGGTAAGACCAACGGGCGACCAAACTCCGCTCCGCCCGACCCAGGGCTCGGACTCGGGCTAAGGCCCCGGAAGACGGCGAACTCCGCTCCGCCCAACCCAGGGCTCGGACTCGGGCTAAGGCCCCGGAAGACGGCGAACTCCGCTCCGCCCGACCCAGGGCTCGGACTCGGGCTAAGGCCCCGGAAGACGGCGAACTCCGCTCCGCCCGACCCAGGGCTCGGACTCGGGCTAAGGCCCCGGAAGACGGCGAACTCCGCTCCGCCCGACCCAGGGCTCGGACTCGGGCTAAGGCCCCGGAAGACGGCGAACTCCGCTCCGCCCGACCCAGGGCTCGGACTCGGGCTAAGGCCCCGGAAGACGACGAACTCCGCCTCGCCCGACCCAGGGCTCGGACCCCGCCTCAGCCTCTGCCGAACGACCTCCGCCTCGCCCGACCCAGGAGTTCGGGCTCGGCCTCTATCATGCAGGACGGACTCGGCCTCTATCATGCAGGACGGACTCGGCCTCGACTTCGGAGGAGCCTCCACGACGCCCGACCTAGGACGCAAGACCGCCACGTCAACAGGAAGCGTCATCATCACCCTGCCCTGAGCCGACTTGGGTCGCAGAGAACAAGACCGGCGTCCCATCTGGCCAGCTACGCCAGATAGGCAATGATGGCGCCCCGCTAGACCATGACGACGGCGGCTCCCAGGTCCCTTACGAAAGCAGGAGGACGTCAGCAAGGGCCCAGCCACTCCGACAGCTGTCCCTCCGTCCGGCTCCATTACTCCTCCAACAGCCACGACGCCACACCAACAGGGTGCCAAGACCTCTCCGGCTGCCACCTTGGCATGTACTTAGGGCGCTAGCTCTCCCTCGCTAGACACGTAGCACCTTGCTACACCCCCATTTTGTACACCTGGATCCTCTCCTTACGACTATAAAAGGAAGGACCAGGGCCTTCTTAGAGAAGGTTGGCCTCGCGGGGACGAAGGGCAGGGGCAGGCGCTCTCTCGGGGCCGCTCGCTCCCCTCACCTCGCGCGGACGCTTGTAACCCCCTACTACAAGCGCACCCGACCTGGGCGCGGGACGAACACGAAGGCCGCGGGAATTCTCCGACTCCCTCGTCGCGACCCGGCTCCGGCCATCGACCTCTCGCTCTCTCTCTCTCCCCCCTTCGCGCTCGCCCACGCGCTCGACCCATCTGGGCTGGGGCACGCGGCACTCTCACTCGTCGGCTCGGGGACCCCCCGGTCTCGGAACGCCGACAGTTGGCGCGCTAGGTAGGGGCCTGCTGCGTGTTGACGAGTAGATTCCCGTCAAGCTCCAGATGGGCAGTCTCCAACGACCTCTTCAACCCGGGACGGTGCTCCGTTTCGGGAGCCTCGAGTTCATGTCTCTCGACAGCGGCTACGACATGATACTCCTTCCACCGCCGCGCGACAGCGACAATGGTGGCGGACAGCCCGCTCGCCGGCGGCGGAATCGACGACGTCTTTCCCGCGTGGGGGAAGGACAACTTTCGAGCTCGCCCCATCCTCTCCCTCGCCATCAGAGGAGGAGGAGGCGGGGCAACCAGGGCCGAGCGGGAGGCCGCGCTCCGACGGCTGTCGAGCAAATCGACATCCCCGGCGCCCCGACGGAGGACACGCCAAGCGTCGCCCTTGCGTTCGAGGCAAAGGCGAGCAGCATCCCCCCGCAGCACGTCGACTCCGAGCAGGTGGACGACGCCAGCACGCTCGCGAAGGGCCTGCAGGACGTCGCCCTCATACCCAAGACGACGGCGCGATCAGCCCCCGACGTGACTTCATCGCTCCTCGTCGACAAAAAGGTACCGACTGCTCCCCATCTTTCGTCATTTCGACTCGGCCTCAACCCGCCTGGCGACCTCGCTTTGGCGGGCGCTCACATTGAGGCGAGTGCAACCTCTCTGGGGTTTCGTGTGCGGTCGCCTTGGGACCGATTGACGGGTGTCTCGACCTCGGGCCCTCTGGGTCCGAGGAAGATGACGACCCCAGCATCTGCTGGGATTTCTCCGGATCTGGCAACCCTAGTGCCATGCGGGACTTCATGACCGCATGTGACTACTGCCTCTCCGACTGTTCCGATGGCAGCCGCAGCCTTGGCGACAAGGACTGCGGCCCGAGCCGCGAATGTTTCCACGTCGAGCTAGGGGATCCCTCCGGAGGCGGCTGTCTCGGCATGCCGGAGGACGGTGATCCCCTAGGCCAGCGCCTCGCGCTGACATCCCGCGGGAGCTAGCTGTGGTCCCCGTTCCGGCGGGGGGTCACGACCCACAGCTCGAGCACGTCCGCGGGGCGCAGGCCGGGCTCGATGAGGGAGCAGGAGCGCTCGAGGCAATCCGCCAGAACATCGGGCAGGTATGGGCGAGCCAGCCCCCGGCCGGAGGAATACGTCACCTGCCCCAAGGTCTCCAGCACTGCATCGCCAACGATGCCAGGGACAGACCGCCACCCGCATCCGGCGGAACCGGTCAGGACCTGGCCGCCGCAGCGATGCTCCTCCGCGCAATGCCGGAGTCATCAACCACCGAGGGTCGGCGAATCCAAGGAGAACTCAAGCATCTCCTGGAAGGCGCTGCGGCCCGGCGGGCCGAGAGCTCTGCCTCCCGAAGGCAGGGATACCCCTCGGAACCTCGTGCCGCGACTTCCCGACTCACGCGGGAAGCCTCGGTCTACACCGGGCGCACGCGCAACACCGCGCCTGCGGCCCCGGGCCACCTCGGCGACGAGCACCCTCATCGTGACCGTCGGGCACGCCTCGACGAAAGGGTGCGCCGAGGCTACCACCCCAGGCGTGGGGGACGCTACGACAGCGGGGAGGATCGGAGTCCCTCGCCCGAACCACCCGGTCCGCAGGTCTTTAGCCGAGCCATTCGGCGGGCGCCGTTTCTGCCCCGATTCCGACCCCCGACTACTATCACAAAGTACTCGGGGGAAACGAGACCGGAATTGTGGCTCGCGGACTACCGCCTGGCCTGTCAGCTGGGTGGGACGGACGACGACAACCTCATCATCCGCAACCTCCCCCTGTTCCTCTCCGACACTGCACGTGCCTGGTTGGAGCACCTGCCTCCGGGGCAGATTTCCAACTGGGAAGATCTGGTCCGGGCTTTCGTCGGCAACTTCCAGGGCACGTACGTGCGCCCCGGGAATTCCTGGGATCTCCGAAGCTGTCGGCAACTGCCGGGAGAGTCTCTTCGGGACTACATCTGGCGGTTCTCGAAGCAGCGCACCGAGCTGCCCAACATCACCGACTCCGATGTCATCGGCGCGTTCCTCGCCGGCACCACCTGCCGTGACCTGGTGAGCAAGTTGGGTCGCAAGACCCCCACCAGGGCGAGCGAGCTGATGGACATCGCCACCAAGTTCGCCTCCGGCCAGGAGGCGGTAGAGGCCATCTTCCGAAAGGACAAGCAGCCCCAGGGCCGCCCGTCGGAAGATGCTCCCGAGGCGTCTGCTCCGCGCGGCGCCAAGAAGAAAGGCAGGAGGAAGTCGCAAGCGAAACGCGACGTTCCCGATGCAGACCTTGTCGCCGCCGCCGAGCACAAGAACCCTCGGAAGCCCCCCGGAGGTGCTAACCTCTTCGACAAGGCACTCAAGGAGACGTGCCCCTACCATCAGGGGCCCGTCAAGCACACCCTCGAGGAGTGCGTCATGCTCCGGCGCCACTTCCGCAGGGCCGGGCCACCCGCAGAGGGTGGCAGGGCTCACGACGACGGCAAGAAGGAAGATCGCCAAGCAGGAGAGTTCCCAGAGGTCCGCGACTGCTTCATGATCTACGGAGGGCATGCGGCGAATGCCTCGACTCGGCATCGTAAGCAAGAGCGTCGGGAGGTCTGCTCGGTGAAGGTGGCGGCGCCAGTCTACCTAGACTGGTCCGACAAGCCCATCACCTTCGACCGGGACGACCACCCCGACCACGTGCCGAGCCCGGGGAAGTACCCGCTCGTCGTCGACCCCGTCATCGGCGACGTCAGGCTCACCAAGGTCTTGATGGATGGGGGCAGCTGCCTCAACATCATCTACGCCGAGACCCTCAGGCTCCTGCGCGTCGGTCTGTCGTCCGTCCGAGCAGGCGCTGCGCCCTTCCATGGGATCATTCCCGGGAAGCGCGTCCAGCCCCTCGGACAGCTCGACCTTCCTGTCTGCTTCGGAACACCATCCAACTTCCAAAGGGAGACTTTGACGTTCGAGGTGGTCGGGTTCCGAGGAACCTACCACGCATTGCTGGGAAGACCATGCTACGCGAAGTTCATGGCCATCCCCAACTACACCTACCTGAAGCTCAAGATGCCGGGCCCCAACAGGGTCATCACCGTCGGCCCCACGTACAAGCACGCATTCGAATGCGATGTGGAGTGCGTGGAGTACGCCGAGGCCCTCGCCGAGTCCGAGGCCCTCATTGCCGACCTGGAAAGCCTCTCCCGAGAAGTCCCGGACGTGAAGCGGCATGCCGGCAACTTCGAGCCAGCAGAGACGGTTAAGGCCGTCCCTCTCGACCCCAGTGGCGACGCCTCCAAGCATGTCCGGATCAGTTCTGGGCTCGGTCCCAAATAAGAAGCAGTGCTCGTCGACTTTCCTCGCGCAAACGTCGACATTTTTGCGTGGGGTCCCTCGGGCATACCCGACATACCGAGGGATGTCACCGAGCACTCGCCGGATATCTGGGCAGGAGCCTGACTCGCCAAACGGCCTCTGCGCGAACGACGCCCGGGGGCTGCGCCCTTTCCCCACTCACACATAAGAATCAGTCATCAAGGAAGGGTCGGCCTCGCCCCGGCAGAGCCCGACCCTCCCTCGGGGGCTAAAAAGGGGGAACCCCTCTCGTCGAGTTTGGACGTACCGTTCCGCGTCAAAGAAACTCTTTTTTCGGTCAAGAAGGGTTTTTTGCGTTCTCCCGGATGCGTCAGAAGCAGGGTCCCAAGGAGCGAACTTGGGTACGAGTAAATGGCGAGACCGACTGAGCCGGGGAACACCCATGCCTCCGGGCTAGGGACACCTCACTCGTCGCCTGCCACGAAAAAGGACCCAGCTCGGGAAATCACCCTGTTGTCGACACTACGGGCCAGGCGCGAAAATCGAAACAAAAAGGAGCATGACTTCACGGAAGAGAAGTAAAAAGTTCAGGCCTCGGTGGCCGCGGCAAATCACATATCCAACAGAAATTGTCCCAACAAAAATCAGGCGTCGCCTCGGGCAGGCGCCGCGCCCTCAACTCCACCCCCGCCGTCGGTAAGGTCCGCCTCCGCTTCCGGCGGCGGCGCAGGAGGAAGAATCTCCGCTTCGAAGACGGTCGCCAGCGCCGCGCTCGGACCCGCAGCGATCGCGTCGAGTCGCTGAACTTCCACCAGGGCCGCCTCGTCTTCGTCAGGAAGGCAGTACCCCTCACTGACCCGCTCCAAGTCCATGACGTAGTGGGAAGCGAGCACGGCGAAGGCCCGCCTGACGCCGTGGTGTAGCGCCCCGCGGACTTTACCGCGCGCGTAATCACCTAGGGCTTGAAGGCGGCTTTGGGGAGAGCTTCCTGACGGGACGTCGCCGGGACCGAGTTTCCGATAGACCTCCGAGACGGCCTCGGACATGGCCGCGAGATCGACCTCCCTCTGCTCAGCAGCTCCATCGAGCGCCTCGGCGAGCGCTTTGGCAGACTCGTCAAGAGCAGACTCGAGCTCTGCGAACAACCGAAAGAAAGACCTCAAACTCAAGCGAAAGAAACGGGCAAGAACGAGAACCGAGGACGGATGGGGCGCACCTCCGGCTCGGACGCATTGCTCCGAGGCCGCGACCTGGGCCGCGGCCAGATCGGCCGCGAGGGTCTTGGCCCGGTTTTCAGCCTCGGCGGCCCGGCCCCGAGTTTGGTCCCGCTCCTCGGCAACCTGGGCGAGCTCCGACCGCTGTTGTAGCACCTCCGTGCGCGCTGCCGCCGCCTCGGCCCTCAGGTCAGCGCAGAGCAACTGGAGGTCCGCTATCTTAGCGTCCTGCTGAGAAAGGCGCGCGGTAGCCCCGGCAAGCGAAGTCCTCAGGGACCGCAGCGAGCCCCAGACGTCGGCCTCGCGGCGGATGAACGACGACTTGGCAGCGCTCCGGTCCGTCAGATCCTGGAAGGGAAAGCAAGACAACACGACGAACGCCTCACTCGCAGAAGCGAGAAGGTATGCCTGAAACCATTACCTGAAGGATTTTGGGGACGTCCCCGCAGAGAACCTCCAGCGACGATCGGAGCAACCCCACCGTCGCCTCCGCACGCTTGCGGAGCTCGTCCCAGGACTGGTCCTCCTCTTCGTCGTCAAGAACGAAGATAGGGCCCGAAGCCTCGCGGGTCCGGAATCGGAGCAACTGGCCCCGGGCCTCAGGGCTCCGCCGCACAGCGACAAGGCTGCCGCCCGCCCGGAAGCACTGCGCGTCCGCGCCCACCTCTTCCGAGGCTCCGGGCGCCGACGCTGCGGCCGTCTCGACGCCGGCGGCAACCGTACGCTCTCCGACTGGGACGGTGCTAACTGCGGTAGCGGCAGACGCCGGCATGGCCGACATGGCAGGCGAGCTCGGGACCACGTCGGCGCCGGCCGCCTCCCCGATCACGATGGCCACCTCGGCAGAGGAGCCCGCCTCGGGGACCTGCTCCCCCGGAACATGCGACGCCTGGGCCCCGTGCGGCGGAGCACCCTGCGAAAGGGTCGGCTGAACAGCGGGGTCCGAGGTGGCGCCAGCTGCCTGGACCAACGCCGTCTTGAGGGCCTTCCGAGGCGCCAGGTCGGTAGGGCCATGGCTCCGCTTGCTGAGAAAAAACAAGAAAGGGAAAATCACGGCCCAGACGTATGAATGAAGCGCCGGGACGGAGACCTTCCAAGGTACCTACCCGCTCCGGACCATGATCCACTGTGCCTGGGGGGAGGTCTCTTGGCTCCCGCTTCCTGGAACCACCGCCGAGGTCCGCCTCGCCAACAGCCCCGGCGCCGCCCTCACCTTGGACGCCCCTGAGGCCCGGGAGGCGGACTGCCCAGGCGCCGCCATGGCAACCTGAGGACCGCTCCCCCATGCTGCCGGCGCGGGCGACGGTTCCCGAGGAACGGACCCCTCGGCCCTGCTCCCTGAAGTCGCGTCAGCTCCTCCAGCCGAGGGGTCAAGAACCCTCTCGGGTTGCCCCCGCCCCTCAGGTCGGGGATCTGGCGCCTCGGCTCCAGGGACCGACGACGTAGGCCTGCTCGGGGGCTGACTCGACGGCTCCCGGCCACATCCCAAGCCAGGGCTGAGGCCGAGACGAGCGGCCATGTCGTCCTCCTCCTCTTCATCGTCGTCGTCGTCGTCATCATCGGACGTCTCCGGCGACAGCTCCCTGGGAAGTCCTTCCCTCTCCTGCTGGCGACGGCGTTTCTCCAGGGCGTCCCGAGCCCGCCTCCGCCTGCGGGCCCGGGCCTTCTCCGCATCCTTTTTCTTCTTCTCCTCCTCCGCGGCGACTCGCCGCGCCGCCCGACCCACCGCGTCCTCCGGGACCGGCGGCAGGGAGGGTTTGTGCCGCCCCACCTCCTAAAAAGGGGGGAGAAAGAAACCCGATCGTGAGAATCAGAAGTAACCCGGTATGTGAAGAAGGAAGAGACGAACACTCACCAGAGCGACGCACCCCTGGTCGGGGCGCATTCGAGGCTGGGAGAAGGCGTGGGGGTCCGGCTTCCCCATCGCGGCCGACACCCGCCGGTGGAGGGCATCGTGGGGAAGAGGATCAGGGGACATCCGTGACCCCTCCCAGTCAGCCTCCTGGGTCATCTCCCAAAGCGACAGCCGCCGCTCCGCCAGGGGGAGCACCCTCCAGCGGTGGATGGCGGCAACCACTCCCGCGGCGGTGAGCCCTTCCTCCCGCAACGCCTTCAGGGCCTGGAGAAGAGGTTCGAGTTTCTTCTGCCTCTCGTGTGGAGTCCCGTGGCGCCAGGCGTCGGGGGCGGCGGTGACAACCCGCTGAGAGAACGGCGGGAGCGACCCTCCGTCATTCCGGAGGTAGAACCACCGGCGCTGCCAACCCTTGTTTGAGGATGAGAGGACGGCAGGGATATACTGCAACGACCGCGACTGCCTCAGCAAGAGGGTGCAGCCGCCGGCCCGCACCGCCGCACGGACCTTCCTCTCCCCCGTCGACGAAGCAAAAAGCTCGGCAAAGAAGAGGTGAGTCCACAAATCCCAATGGGGGGCGATCCCCAGATACCCCTCGCACACCGCTACAAAGATAGCGGCTTGCGCGATGGAGTTGGGAGTGAGGTTGTGCAGTTCCACCCCGTAGTGGAACAGGATGGCCCGCATGAAGCGGCTCGACGGCACACCAAATCCCCGCTCATGGAAGGAGATGAAGCTCACGACATACCCCGGCGGAGGGGATGGAGCGACTCCGCCCGCGGGAGGAATCCATTCCGGCCGCTCCTTATCGGTGAGGGGGCGGAGCAAACCCTCGCCGACGAGGTCCTCCAGATCACCCGCCGTCACCGTGGAAAAGGGCCACGGGTCGCGCGGCGAGATGATGGTCACCCGGTCAGCCATCGCTCAGGCAGAAAGGTTGGCGGCGTGAAGAACAGGGGAGGGCGGTTTTCCTTTCCTGACTAGATCTCTCAGGCTGCAAAGGACCTGAGAGGGAGGCGAGAAGCGGAGTCGAGAACCGTCCCCGGACCCTCTCCGGGGTACATAAAGACCAAGGTCAAGACGGTTCCAACATACCGCCCGAACCGGACGCGGGGTTCAAAAAACGCGAAGCGAAACAGCCGTTCCTCGAACGGCTCGCGCACGCAACGGCAGCCTCGCCGACCGCTTACCCTGGCGCATTAACTCCGCGGCTGGACAGGTGACGTTTCTGGCAGGGGCAGCTGGCGACGCTTCGCCTCCGCCAAAACGACCACACCAAAAAAGGTACGCCACGACGTTCAATTTCGTATCCTTTTTCCCTTTTCCTTCTTTCTCTATCTCTTGCAACAGGGACCGGGAAAGGGGATACCCCCAAAGGGATCCTTCCCCGTGAAGGAACTAGGCTCCGAGCCTCCCTACTGATGAGGGGTTCGAAGGCTGGCCCCCCGAGGGGTTCAACAGCCGCCTCAGATCGCGTGGGCCCGATACCCACTACTGGTCAGGGGTTCGAAGGTCGGCCTCCCGAAAGGTTCCACGACCGCCTCAGGCTACTAGGGCTCCGCGCCCACTACTGATCAGGGGTTCGAAGGCTGGCCTGTCGAAGGGTTCACAGTCGCCTCAGACGCCGAGCGAGGGATGACCAGGGGTACGTTCGATACATAACCAAGGCTCGGGCTGCGCTCCCGAGGTACCCTAGGACATTTCCGAGACCAGCGGGAACGACTCTGTAACGGAATCCCATCGGAGGGAGGCAACGAGCCCTCGGACCCCGTCGCTAGGGGACCGGGTCCGGCAGATCACCCGCAGGTACTTTTGGGCGTGCCTCCGGGCCCCTAGCCGACCCCCAACGAACGGGGCACGGACGTCCACTCGGATTACCCGATTGCAGCTCACCGGAGACACCATGTTCGGTGCCCATCGAGGGTAACATGGCGCACTCCCCCCTCCTCCTTGCGGAAAGGCGACGTAGGGGCGTATATAAAAAAGCCGAGTCTGTCCCTGATCGTCCTCTCGCTCCGTGCGGAGGCTCGGGGGCTGCTCTCGCAAACCCGGCTCCGGCCAAACCGTTGACAGCGTCAACATACCAGCCCGAGAACTTGGGCCCCGACAGTGCACCTGGGCTACGCCCTGCTCGCATGAGGGAACCGCCAGACCAGCCGAGGCATTACGCAAGGCATTAAGACCTCGAAGGAGTGAAACCACTCCTCCGAGGCCTCGGGGGCTACACCCGGCGGGTGCGCTCGCGCGCACCCACCGGAACAAAGTACCACCGAGAAAGGCTGGTCCCCTTGCAAAAAAGTGCGATGCAAGCCTCCAAGCGAGTGTTAACACTCCCTTCGAGGCTCGGGGGCTACTGTCGGGGACCATAATTAGGGGTACCCTCAAGACGCCTAATTCTCAGCTGGTAACCCCCATCAGCATAAAGCTGCAAAGGCCTGATGGGTTTGATTAAGTCAGGGATCAGTCCATACGAGCGACTAGATTACGCCACGCCCGAGCCTAGCCTCGGGCGAGGGCAGCCGACCCTAAGATGACTCCGTCTCGCCTGAGGCCTCCTCTTTCACGGCAGACGCATCACCGGCTCGCCTGAGGCCCCGCCTTCGATAAGAAGTAACCCTGACTAAATCACCGCGCCAACCGACCGAGTCACCGGGGCGTTTAACGCAAAAGGTAAGACCAACGGGTGACCAAACTCCGCTCCGCCCGACCCAGGGCTCGGACTCGGGCTAAGGCCCCAGAAGACGGCGAACTCCGCTCCGCCCGACCCAGGGCTCGGACTCGGGCTAAGGCCCCGGAAGACGGCGAACTCCGCTCCGCCCGACCCAGGGCTCGGACTCGGGCTAAGGCCCCGGAAGACGGCGAACTCCGCTCCGCCCGACCCAGGGCTCGGACTCGGGCTAAGGCCCCGGAAGACGGCGAACTCCGCTCCGCCCGACCCAGGGCTCGGACTCGGGCTAAGGCCCCGGAAGACGACGAACTCCGCCTCGCCCGACCCAGGGCTCGGACCCCGCCTCGGCCTCTGCCAAACGACCTCCGCCTCGCCCGACCCAGGAGTTCGGGCTCGGCCTCTATCATGCAGGACGGACTCGGCCTCTATCATGCAGGACGGACTCGGCCTCGACTTCGGAGGAGCCTCCACGACGCCCGACCTAGGACGCAAGACCGCCACGTCAACAGGAAGCGTCATCATCACCCTGCCCTGAGCCGACTTGGGTCGCAGAGAACAAGACCGGCGTCCCATCTGGCCAGCTACGCCAGATAGGCAATGATGGCGCCCCGCTAGACCATGACGACGGCGGCTCCCAGCTCCCTTACGAAAGCAGGAGGACGTCAGCAAGGGCCCAGCCACTCCGACAGCTGTCCCTCCGTCCGGCTCCGTTACTCCTCCAACAGCCACGACGCCACACCAACAGGGTGCCAAGACCTCTCCGGCTGCCACCTTGGCATGTACTTAGGGCGCTAGCTCTCCCTCGCTAGACACGTAGCACCTTGCTACACCCCCATTTTGTACACCTGGATCCTCTCCTTACGACTATAAAAGGAAGGACCAGGGCCTTCTTAGAGAAGGTTGGCCTCGCGGGGACGAAGGGCAGGGGCAGGCGCTCTCTCGGGGCCGCTCGCTCCCCTCACCTCGCGCGGACGCTTGTAACCCCCTACTGCAAGCGCACCCGACCTGGGCGCGGGACGAACACGAAGGCCGCGGGAATTCTCCGACTCCCTCGTCGCGACCCGGCTCCGGCCACCGACCTCTCGCTCTCTCTCTCCCCCCCCTTCGCGCTCGCCCACGCGCTCGACCCATCTGGGCTGGGGCACGCGGCACTCTCACTCGTCGGCTCGGGGACCCCCCGGTCTCGGAACGCCGACAATAATATAAATCAAAGTACACAGAATCGAAACGTAGCCAACGTAAACAACCCACCACAGGCAGCTGACTGGGGGAGGTCGCTAGCCTAATCCTCGAAGTCGTCGAAGTCCTGGAACTCCTGGAGATCCGCCTCGACACCTTCTTTACCTGAGCATAGATTTGCACCAAAGGCAACCTGGTGTTTTGTGAAAGCAAGGGTGAGTACACATCAACGTACTCAGCAAATGTCCCGTTTGGCTGTAGTGGACTAGCTTTATGTGGAGTTAAGTCAAGCAGTTGCTTTTAGTTGGTCAGGTTATTATTACTAGTAGAAGGCCAGGTTTTAGCGTTAACCCCAAGTTATTAACCCAAAGTATCCTTTCCAAACGGAAAGAATACCACTTACCATTACCATAGTCAAAACCGTCATCCTCGTCACCACCTGTAAACCAACCATCTCTGATCAAGTATCTCTAATCAATGGAGCTCCCTTGGCCGCTCATAACCGTGAGCACGGCTGATATATCAGTTTTCAAACACTCTGCAGAGGTTGTGCACTTTACCCACAAGCCGTGATTCCCTCTCTAGCCCGAGCTTGCAAGACCCTTATTCACACCCGAGGTGAATGGCCAGGGATTCACTACGAAGCTTTACAAAGATTCCCCAGGGCTGTAGCCGCCCGTTAGGTTTCCTAAATGTATCGCACTCCTCCCCAAGGGACAAATCAACCTTGGCAGAGCGAGCCGCATACACCGAGCCCCATTGACGGCACGACGGCTAAGCGAACTACACCCCGGTTCCTCTAATTATTCAGCTAAGGGCGTCCCACTCCACCCTCATGGTTGCACTGTATTCCCGGGCGGTCATCCAACGAACAGGTCCTTACGGAGAGGCACTCGAGAAACCGCTCGAGCCCCCTTCAAGGTCACAAGTATAACATCATAATAAAAGAGGGGAAAACAGCGTATCATTGATAATTCTCATCATGTTCATTGATTAGAGTTGAGCAATAGCATAAGACTAAGCAATAATAATCCAACCCAAATAGGTAAACAAGGACATGGATAACAAAAGCTAGTCAATCCTTAGGTATAACTGTGAAATGCGGGGGGGTGAATTAAAGAATGTATAGGATAGAGATAGGTCAAGGGACACTTGCCTTCACCAAACAGATGCTCAGGATCTTCAGCTTTGCAAACCTCGAAGAGCCAGATCGCTTGGTCGCCAAAGCTCGACCTTCGATTCCTCGAAGCTCGAAAATGGATCGCAGTCTATTCGCGACATGCAGCGAATACGAACAGGCACAAGCGAACAAACATATACATATACATAAGAACATTACACCATACAATATAAAATATTATAAAAGCGAGCAATATAAAATAGAGAGCGCATCTACGGTTACATGAGGATAAGGGACACAACGGTCGAAGCTACGGTCGAGAAGTTATAACATTCACGCTACGCAAGTAATAGTCAGGACATTTAATTCGACATTATGAAATATAAATTATAACTGCTATGTAGTTTTTGATTCAATCTGCTATACTAACCGCTGTCAAATAAATAACTAATATAATTAGCACGAGAGATTCTACGTGAGGCGAACTTACGATACACGAAATAACACGACAGCGTGAAAACGACGCGCGGACACGCGCGACACAGCACGCTGACGACATACAAAACAGAGCGCGCGACGAGCGCGAACGACGCGCCAACCAGCACGCCACCACCTGCGAAACAACACGTAGACAGACGAGGAAAAAACTAATAAGTGACACGTTTATACTAAACAAAGGTTAAATAGATAGAAAGTAGTTAAGTTAATATTTACCATGTTAATATTTATTGTACACTACACATTTAATCTAGTTAGAATATTAATCAAATAAATATTAGTCGAGCAAGTCTTAAGTTAATTATCTAAAATATGCGACCCGACAAGTTAACGTTACTAACATGAGTTATAGACGAAACTAATTTATTATCACACGCCGATGTCGCACGATACAGGTAATAGACACGCGAGATACGCACGACACGCGAACTAGACGCGCGACACGAACGCGCGAAGGAATGACGTCGACGCGCAACCGGCACGCAAACGACGCGCAACGACTTGCGCGAACAGCACGCAACAACGCGTGCGACACACGAGAACCACCAACGGATGTCGTGATTATACTAAGTATTAATTCAAAACATTTAAGTATGGGATTAATCATGTTAACACATATTTATAAATGCGCAATGTAGAAACTGTAAAATAGTTTTAACCAGAAAGCTATTTTAAATAACTAGCAGATTAAACAATTACTTGATTAATTAATTAATTAAAACTTGCGTCGCGACGAAATAGTGTTACTAATATGAATGTGACGCTGTTACAAAGTTAACGCGACTGAAATGAGTCGAAACAGGTTTTACAACACATAACACATCGAATAGTTAACAATCCGTGGCTAAACAACGACACGACGAACGAAGACCCCTAGATTACGCTTAAACGTGAAAAACTATATTTCTAAATTCAACTTAGTTAACATAAATTATTTGCGTAGGATATTTTAGATAAATTGAATTATCAATTAATCAACAATTTAAACGAGAATTAATTACTACGTATGGACGATTATAGCGAAGTGATTAACTAATGTGCGCGGATTGCGCGAAACAACGCGCGAACGACACACGGAACAACGCGCACGACAGCGTGTGACACACGCGAGTCAATGCGACTACGCGCGCGAATAACGCGATGACGTGCAAGTTAATTAACATTTATATTTATAAAAGCACGAGTTAAAAACTATAGACTCGCTCTAATTAAATTGTTATTAACATGTGGACAACGTCGTTACAAATCTAACGCAATTTGAGCGATGCAAAACGGACTTAAAATACAAACGGTATCACATTTTTATTAACTATCGGATTTAAATGGTATGGCACAATTCTATTGGTTGAACCATCTTCCACACAATGGGCCACACGAAGCGCAGCCATAAAAGATCAAAGGGGTGGGATCAAAATGTGGCTATTGTCTTCCTCAGTTCCTCTTCACGATCAAGAAACAGATCTTCCTTTTCTCTCACCTTTCTCCATGAGATACCAGCAGCAAGCAAAGGGGCCGGCTATGGGAGGGAGGCGCTCGGCCACACCCGTGCGCGCAGGGGCCAGGGAGGCGTGGCCCACTGCAGAACGCAGGGCCCGAGCAGGGGCTTGGTCTGCTCAGCCAATCGCCGCCAATGGGGCTTTGGCCATGGCGCTGCTCGACCATGGAGCTCGCGCGGGGGGGGGGGGGGGGCTCGGCCGGCGGCTAGGGGCGCTCGACGGCGGCCACCACAGCCGGGCTAGGCTCCGCACACGCTGGGGGCTGGGGGGCTCGGAGCCACGCCCCATCGTGCTTCGGCAGAGGCCATGGGACGAGCTCGCCGGGCAGGGCGGGCGTGAGCTAGGGGTCGCGGCAGGGGGCGAGCCACCGCGCTGGCCAAGTACCGAGGGGAGGGGAAGAACGCGCGGGGAGGGAGGGAGAAGCCAGAGAGGAAGAGGGATAAAGGGAGAAGAAGAGGGAGCCTCACCTCGGACGGCGAAGATAGAGTACGAACAAGGCGAGCTCCAACGGACGATGGGGTGCCATAGCAGCTTCGGAAGGTGGACGAGGGCGCGCATCTAGCGATGACTGGGGCGAGGAACGGGGCAACAGGAGCACCAGTTCCTGTTTTGGGGCGATGTGGGAAGATGGGCGCGCACATCGCGGGGAGGCAGTTGTAAGGGATGACATTTGGGGCCCACTCGCAGGCAGCGGCGGCGCTCCTCTACACGCGCGCGAGCGAGCGCTAGGGCGAAGCAGGAGCGAGGCAGGGGGCTGAGGTGGGCTAGAGCGCAGGCCGCGAGGGGCGCGAGGTGGGCCGCAACGGCCAGGAGCGCGCGGGGATGGCCTAGTGGACCGGGAAGCGCGCGCAAGAGCGTGGCTGCTGATGCGCTGGGCCACGCGGCCGAGATGGGCCAGGTTGAGGACAGTTTGGGGGGAACGGCTAGGCCTTTCCCATTTTTCTCTATTTCTTGCTCTTGTTCCCTATTTTATATTTTATTCTATTTTCTTTTGAACTCAAATTCAAACACAAATTTGCAGACTACGTGAATGCACAACCAAAATAAGTCAATCATACAAAAAGAAAAAAAATGACCCAACATGTCGTGCAACAATCACGACCCTTTTGGGTTTTATTTTACTCGGCTTACAATTATATAAAATAAATAACTCTTCACTTTTTAGGAAAAAGAAAAGAAAAGCAAAAAAAGAGAGGGTAACACCTGAATTTGGTGAGTATTGGAAAAGAAATTTTATACCCCCAAATTCAGGGTGTTACAGGACGGTCCGCGCCTGAGGCCGGACGGTCCGCGCTTGGTCTCGGACGGTGCTTGCTTCTCCATCGGAAGGTCCGTAGTGTTAACTAGTGTTTTTGCAGTGTTCCTGTCCGAGGCTCACCCTAGTGTCTAGGACGGTCCGCCGTAAGGGCCCGCTCGGACCACGCATATGTGTTTTCCAAAAAGCTTCTCCTGTCCGGAATAATCTATGGTATTCCGGACAGTTGACTTAGAATAGTTGTAGATGAACTTATGTACTTGACAAATGATCAACTATGCAAACTAGTTAGTCTATAAGGTTTGTGATGGTTGTCAAACACCAAAATCAATTATAGGAAATGTTGAGGCCATTTCCCTTTCAATCTCCCCCTTTTTGGTGATTGATGCCAACACAAACCAAAGCAAATACGAAGTGTAAAAATGTAACTAGTTTGCAATTTTGACAAATGTGCATAAGTTACTTTGAATTTAAACCAACTGAAAGTATTTCTAAGTATGTATGATTGCTTTCTTCTAGTTTAACATTTTGGACCACAATTGCACCACTTAGGTTGTTTTTGCAAATCTTTTGGAAAAGTCTTTTCAAATTCTTTTGCAAATAGCCAATGGTATAAGAATATGATTTCAAAAGGCATTTTCAAGATTTTGAAAATTCTCCCTCTGTTTCAAATGTTTTCCTTTGGCTAAATAAAAGCTCCCCCTTAAGAAGTTCTCCCCTTTGCTGTCAAGAGGGTTTTGCAATTGAAATAATTTCTTCCCCTTTGTGAAATAGTTTTTGAAAATTTGAAAATGGGTGGTGGTATGGTCCTTTTGCTTTGGGCCTATTAATTTCTCCCCCTTTGTCATTAATCGCCAAAAATGAAGAAACTTGAGAGGCCTTTTAACTCTCCCCCTTTGGGCCTATTTTCTCCCCCTTTGGTAAAAGGATATGAGTGAAAGTTTATGAGGAGGGCAAAGGATAAGTGATACCAACAGAGTTGTAGTGGAAGCCTTGCCTTTGCCGAATACTCCATTTCCCTTTCAATCTAAGACTAGTAATGGAGATAATCATGGAAGCACATTAGTCTTAGCTTTGGCACAAGAAAAATAAGAAATATGCATTTGTACCAAAGGAAAGAGACATGATCAAAGGTATATAAATTAGCAATATATGTAATGTTTCAATCAAAGTTCTGAGAATCGAGAATATTTAGCTCATTCCTAAGTTTGCTAAAAGTCTTTTAATCTAGGGGCTTGGTAAAGATATCGGCTAATTGGTTGTGGGTGCTAATATAAGTAATTTCGATATCGCGCTTTTGTTGGTGATCTCTCAAAAAGTGATATCGAATATCTATGTGCTTAGTGTGGCTGTGTTTAACGGGATTATCCGCCATGCGGATTGCACTCTCATTATCACATAGGAGAGGGACTTTCAATTTGTAGCCATAATCCCTAATGGTTTGCCTTATCCAGAGTAATTGTGCACAACAATGTCCTACAGCAATATGCTCGGCTTCGGCGGTGGATAGAGCTACTGAGTTTTGTTTCTTTGAAGCCTAAGACACCAGAGATCTTCCAAGAAACTGACAAGTCCCTGATGTGCTCTTCCTATCAATTTTACATCCGGCATAATCGGCATCGGAATACCCAATTAGATCAAAGGTAGATCCCTTGGGGTACCATAGCCCAAACTTAGGAGTGTAAACTAAATATCCCATGATTCTTTTCATGGCCCTAATGTGAACTTCCTTAGGATTTGCCTAGAACCTTGCACACATGCATATTGAAAGCATTATATCCGGTCGAGTAGCACATAAATAGAGTAAAGAACCTATCATCGACCGGTATACCTTTTGATCTATGAATTTACCTCCTGTGTCGAGGTCGAGATGCCCATTTGTTCGCATGGGTGTCTTGATGGGTTTGGCATTCTTCATTCCAAACTTCTTGAGTATATCTTGAATGTACTTAATTTGGCAGATGAAGGTGCCCTCTTGGAGTTGTTTGATTTGAAATCCAAGGAAATACTTCAAGTCCCCCATCATAGACATCTCGATTTTCTGTATCAGAATCCTACTAAACTCTTCGCAAGATGACTTGTTAGTAGACCCAAATACAATATCATCAACATAAGTTTGGCATATAAACAAGTATTTAGCAATTGTTTTAGTGAAGAGAGTAGGGTCAGCTTTTCCAACTTTGAAGCCATTAGTGATAAGAAAGTCTCTTAGGCATTCATACCATACTCTAGGGGCTTGCTTGAGCCCATAAAGTGCCTTTGAGAGCTTATACACATGTGAAGGATACTCACTATCTTCAAAGCCGGGAGGTTGCTCAACATATACCTCTTCCATGATAGGGCCATTGAGGAAGGCGCTCTTCATGTCCATTTGATACAACTTAAAGCCATGGTAAGTAGCATAGGCAAGTAGTATATGAATTGACTCAAGCCTAGCTACGGGTGCATAGATTTCATAAAAATTCAAACCTTCTACTTGTGAATCTCCCTTGGCAACAAGTCGGGCTTTGTTCCTAGTCACCACACCATACTCATCTTGCTTTTTGCGGAATACCCACTTGGTACCTACAACATTTTGATTAGGACGTGGAACTAAATGCCATACCTCATTCCTCGTGAAATTGTTGAGCTCCTCTTGCATTGCCACCACCCAATCTAGATCTCTTAGTGCATCCTCTACCCTGTATGGCTCAATAGAAGACACAAAAGAGTAATGTTCACAGGAATGAGCAACTCGAGATTGAGTGGTTACCCCCTTGTGAATGTCACCAAGAATGGAGTTGATGGGGTGGCAGTCTTTGATCCTGAATCTCTTGATCATCTTCCTTGTCTTGATCGTCTTCATCTCGCCCTTGATCAATGTCCTCCTCTTGAGGTGGTTCATCGTCTTGATCTTGATCCTCGTCCTCTTGAGCCATTTCCTCATCTTGAGTTTGTGGAGATGCTTGTATGGAAGATGATGGGTGATCTTGTGCTTGTGGAGGCTCTTCGGATTTTTTTGGACACACATCCCCAATGGACATGTTCCTTAATGCGACGCATGGAGCCTCTTCATCATCTATTCATCAAGATCAACTTGCTCTACTTGAGAGCCATTAGTCTCATCAAACACAATGTCACAAGAAACTTAAACTAGTCCACTGGACTTGTTGAAGACTCTATATGCCCTTGTGTTTGAATCATAACCAAGTAAAAAGCCTTCTACTGCTTTAGGAGCAAATTTAGAGTTTCTACCTCTCTTAATAAGAATAAAGCATTTGCTTCCAAAAACTATAAAATAAGAAACATTAGGATTTTTACTGGTGAGGAGTTCATATGATATTTTCTTGAGGATTCGGTGTAGGTAGAGACGGTGGCTGGAGTTGCAGGCGGTGTTAATTGTGACGGAACCTCCCAAGTTATTAGGCCCACCTACAGTTGTCATTGTCCAACGGACCTCAGACAACCCTGTAGGTGCCCCTGAATCCCTTGACAAGTTTGGTATCTGCTTTTCTTACCTTTCCCAAGAGCGTTTCACCCGTCACGCAGACATTACAGAACATCGGAGTTACGAGAATGCGGAAGCGATTACATAAGCTTACATTTATTTCAAAGTAAGACAAAGTTATATATTACAGACCAGGATATAACTATGAGTGTGGAGTAGTATTATTACACACCAAGGGAGGCAAAACCCCCTCCCGATAAGTTTTAAAACAAAAGTTTTTATGGAGGAACTCTTCCTCCCGAGCTTCATTCTTGCTTTTCTTCTTTTGGAACCACCTTGGAACAGAAACAACAAAAGTTTGTTGCTTCCTCACCTAAAAACAATAGGGAATAAAACCCTGAGTATGGAATTACTCAGCAAGACTTACCCGACTAAAGAAAAGACTCTCAAGGGTATGCTGGTGATAAGGGAGTCAAGGTAAGGTTTCTCAATAATCAAAGACTCTGTTTTGCAGAAATGCTTACTAAAAGTGGATCCTTAAGTCCAGTTTTATTGTCAGGTTAGGTAAAATTACCTGCATCTAGAGTTCTTTCTACCCTAGTTCAAACACTTGACCTGCACTAGCCAATTTCTTAACAAGCCTTTATCTTTACTGGAGTTCTACGTATAGGGCAGTGACCAAGTCTTCATAACCGCGAAGGTACGGCGATCCGAATCGATTATACTCATCTGAGGATCTCCAATCACACGACATATGTAGCACTTAACCCTTGCATATGTCAACACGCCACCGGGGTTCTTAAGACCAGATCAGGTTCACGTCAACCGAGAGCACAGATACACCACCGTCTAGCCTCTTGCCACAGAGGGTACACGCTACTCTCGCCACCGCTCCACACCCATTGCGTGTTATCTTATTCTAGCCTTAGTCTGCCCGAGGCAAGGCTTACCCATGACGAGGCATGTGACCAGTTAAAGGGTCCTCGGTCATCAAGCCTACATCGAGACGGTCCTTAATCGACTCAGACGGAGACACTACATCGAGACTCTCTTCTCGTGCAAGTCACCCGCCCGGTCTCAGCTTTATCATTTAAAACCCAAAGCTTGGTACCTAGCAGAGGTACATCTTTTCCGATGTTGAACCCATCACGGCCATGATGGATCCACCATCAAGTTTTGTTTTCAAAAAAACACCCCACCCACTTTTGCCAAATCATCTTTTGTAAAAACAAAACATTTTGTTTTTCTAAAGCAATGCTAAGCATCAAAATCTTTTGTAAAACAAGTGATCAAGGAAGGTAATCAAACTCAAGGAAGGTAATGCAGGGATTGTTTTATCAATCAACTCCTATCACCTAATGCAACAAGCAAGTGATAAAGATCTTTAGATCACAAGGAGGTGGCAAATGCACCGGGGCTTGCCTTTGTTTATAGGTTAGTCAGGCACGGATCCGCAGATGTCAAAGTAAAAACAATTCCCTGCCTGAGGTTCCGCAGGTGGTGGTGGTGAAGTCTTCTCTTCTTCTACCTCAACCTCTTCTTCGTTTTCTAAAGATAACCATATGTATATAAGAATGAATGCCATGTAATGCTCATGAGAGTGCAAAGATAATAAGAATTTATTATCTAAAGTTCTTGAATATAATTTTCCTTCACGGAACTCCGAGCACCTAGGGTTTCCGGAGTCAACAGTGAAGTTCAAAGAGTAGGGGGTGGGGGTTTTGGGTTCTAATTATCAAACAAGGTTAAAACCAAACCAAATTCTACCCAAAGCTTCTAAATAATGTTTTTAGTTTATATAAAAAGTTTGGGCATTTTTGGACTTATTATCTATTTTCTAAAAATCCAGAAGCAATGTTTTAAGCTATTTTAAATACTCCAAAATTCCCTATTTAATCTAAAAATCATGGAACTATTTTTATTAAATACTATGGAAAATAAGGAATCTAGGAAAATTAGTTTGACATTTTTAGGATTTTCTATAATTTTCTACAGCTTTTCAAAGTTCTACTAAAAAAGAAAAAGGAAAAGCTTCAACAGTACTGGGCTGATTCTAGCCCAGATGGCCCAACAAACACAGGAAAAGGGCGCGTGCCCGCGCTGGCAATTTTGCAGAAGGGCCCTCAGTGTTCTAACTAACTGGGAACGGGTTCGGTTACTATTGCTCTGAGTCACTGACGGTTTACACATAAACCCTTCACGTTCTATTTCCTCCCAAGCCGAGGTCCTCGACGACGGTGAGCGCGACAGAGCTCCGGCGAGCGCGTAGACCGGCCGAAGGGAGCCAAGACTGGCAGCCCCGAGCGGTGAATATCGAATTGGACCTCCCCCGCATGATTCCCCTAACTTAATTTCATGATTGGTAAACTATCAAGCTCTGTCCACGCAGGCCGCGGATGATGAGGACAACCGCACACGTTCCCGGTGACCCGAGGTTTCCCAGTTCAATTGAGTGGGTTGGCAGGTATCACAGACATATGAGAGTACTTAAACAAGGGAGCAGAGGGTCAGAACTAACCTGGATTGGGCTGACCTCGGTGAGATGTTCTTCGCGGTGGTTCAGAACAGATTTGGGGGAAACTTGAAATTGGAGCTCACGGTTGCAAGATTGTGGGTGATACTAGGTGGTGTGGTACGTGATGGTGCTGCGGAGCTAACAGCGGCTTCAGTTTATAGGGAGCGAGAGCGGTGGTCGGGAATTGAAACAATGACGTGCGGCGGTTGGAAGAAGGGGGAGCTTACTGGCACAGTGAACTCGTGCCTACCGCCGTGGCGACCTCACCGACAATGATTAGATGGCTATAGAGAGTCATGGCAATGCAACAGAGGCGTTCAATTATGTGGCACAAGACCGGAAGGCGGCTATCGTTGGTGAGCTTATCAGCCCATGCCGCAAAGCACGGGGGGTACGACGGTGAGTCACCGGAGTTATCCCGAGGCGAAGGGCTTTTAGCTGGTAGGCTTATCAGGTCACTGGTGGCGTAAATTGCAACGGCGGCGGCGTGAATCGCGGCGGAGATCGGTCATCGGTGGCGAGGTTATCGCGCTGGCGGTCTAATCTGATTCTGGTACTGTACCATGGCGAGCTCCATTCAGTTTGTCTGACAGCCAAGGTTTAGGGCCAAATTTCTTCCAAATTTCTATGGCAACACATCCAGATCTCTGCAGCAAAGTTGTTCCTCTATAATAGCTCTACAACTTTGTTATAGCAACCCTAGGTAGATTCTCACTGGATCATAGTCGAAATGGCTCTCAAACTTGGATTTAGGTCACTGTTAGTCTGAGATTCAGACTTTATCAGCCTAACAGTCCAACTTTGGGCTTAATTATCTCCATTTTCTTCTCAACAACTATGCTTACACTCTTAAGCAAAGTTGTTCTCCTTTTATAGCTCTATAGATTTGATGTGGTGGCCCTAGGCAAATTCACAATAGTTTTGGATCTACATAGCTCTAAAGTCAGCCCTTCAACACTGTTTTTAGACTTAACCATATGGTCACTCAAGTGGTGTTTTTGCAAATTAGTCCAAAATCCAAGGTTTAGCTTACAAATCCACACATTTGTGAACCAAATGACTTAGGATATTCATTTATCATGGTTTTTGCACTTTAGTCCAAAAGTGGACTAATTTTGCACTTAACCCCCTAGGGTTTGGATTTAGGGTTTTCCAGGGTTTCAATTAGGGTTTCTGGTATCTCAGGGGTGTAAATGCAATGTAGGTCTATCCTTGGTAACTTTTTATGATTATTTCACTTAATATTTGGGGCTTTCTCTATTTAGTCCCTGCTTTGCCCTTCTAACCCCCATTTAGGGTTAAGTACCCTACACTAGGGTCTTATATACAAAATGCCATAACAATACAACTTGCTTGAAATTTTTACCTAGTGAATGCACTCTAAGTGTGTCAAACACATGAAATGCTGATGTTCATGATGTTATGCTTAAGTTTTAGTTACAGTAACACCAGGGGTGTTACATTAATCACCTCCGCCCAAAACTAATCTGGTGTCTTGTACTCATCAAGCATGGTCCTTACCATATCTAAAATAGTTCTATTCTTCCTCTCTACTACATCATTTTGTTGAGGTGTGTAGGGAGAAGAGAACTCATGCTTCATGCCCTCCTCCTCAACAAATCCTTCAATTTGAGAGTTCTTGAACTCGGTTCCATTATCGCTTCTAATCTTCTTGATTCTCAATCCAAACTCATTTTGAGCTCATCTCAAGAATCTCTTTAAGGTCTCTTGGGTTTGAGATTTTTCCTATAAAAAGAGTACCCAAGTGAAGCGAGAATAATCATCCACAATAACAAGACAATACTTACTCTCGTCGATGCTTATGTAAGCGATCGGGCCGAATAGATCCATGTGGAGTAGCTCAAGTGGCCTGTCGGTCGTCATGATGTTCTTGTGTGGATGATGAGCTCCAACCTGCTTCCCTGCTTGACATGCGCTACAAATCCTGTCTTTCTCAAAATGAACATTGGTTAGTCCTAAAATGTGTTCACCCTTTAGAATCTTGTGAAGATTCTTCATCCCAACATGAGCAAGTCGGCGATGCCAGAGCCAGCCCATATTAGTCTTAGCAATTAAGCAAGTGTCTAGTTCAGCATTGTTATCATTAAAATCAACTAAATATAGCTGATCATCTAACATTCCCTTAAAAGCTATTGAATCATCACTTCTTCTAAAGACAGTAACACCAATATCAGTAAAAAGACAGCTGTAACCCATTTTGCATAATTAAGAAACAGAAAGCAAGTTGTAATCTAAAGAATCTACAAGAAAACGTTAGAGATGGAATGGTTAGGAGATATAACAATTTTACCCAAACCTTTGACCAAACCTTGATTTCCATCCCCGAATGTAATCGCTCTTTAGGGATCATCATTTTTCTCATATGAGGAGAATATCCTTTTCTCCCCTGTCATGTGGTTTGTGCACCCGCTATCGATTATCCAACTTGACCCACCAGATGCATAAACCTACAAAACAAATTTAGGCCTTGTTCTTAGGTACCCAAATGGTCTTGGGTCCTTTCACATTAGAAACAAGCACCTTGGATACCCAAACACAAGTCTTGGGACTCTTGTGTTTGCCCCCAACATATTTGGCAACTATTTTGCCTGATTTGTTAGTCAGCACAAAAGATGCATCAAAAGTTTTAAATGAAATGCTATGTTCATTTGATGCATTGGCAATTTTCTTTTTAGGCATTTTGTTATGAGTTGAATGCCTAGAGCTAGATGCCTCATTACTATACATATAAGCATGATAAGAAACAATATGAGGTTTTCTAGCATGAATTTTCCTAATTTTATGCTCAGGATAGTTCTCAGGATGTAAAATGTAACCCTCTCTATCCTGAACCATGGGAGCCTTACCCTTAACAAAATTAGAGAGTTTGTTCTTGGGGGCATTAAGCTTGATGTTGCTTTGGCTCCCTTGTTGGAAGCCAATGCCATCCTTAATACCAGGGCATCTCCCATTATAAAGCCTGCTACGAGCAAATTTAAATTTCTTATTTTCTAACACATGCTCGGCAATTTTAGCATTTAATTTAGCTATGTGATCCTTGAGTGTGTCTTGGAATGGATTGCTAGCTCTTGTATTGAATGTGAATGAGTGGAGTGCTTGAATCTATTGAATGGAGGTGGTTGTGGTTGTATTTATAGCCTCCAACCACTTCCTAGTTATTGCTCCTTTTCTACCGACCGCGAACGGTCCGCGCCCCTGGTCCGGACGGTCTGCCCCTGCACATCAACGACTGAAATCGCAACGGTCAGTAGTAACGACTATATCAACGGCTATAGAGCATTTAATGCATCGTCAGATGTCAGATAAAGCAGTCGTCGATGGTCCGGCCATGCACCCCAGACGATCCGCGAGGATGCTAAAAATGCATTTTACCAAACCCGTCACCTTCGGGTTTTTCTGGTTTTTTAACAACCGGACGGTCCGCGCTTGGTCTCGGACGGTACTTGCTTCTCCATCAGACAGTCTGTAGTGTTAACTTGTGTTTTTGCAGTGTTCCTGTCCGAGGCTCACCCTGGTGTCACGGATGGTCCACCGTAAGGGCCCAGACGGTCTGCGCATAGGTGTTTTTCCAAAAAGCTTCACCTGTCCAGAATAATCTACGGTATTCTAAACAGTTGACTTAGAATAGTTGTAGATGAACTTATGTACCTGACAAATGACCAACAAGGCAAACTAGTTAGTCCATAAGGTTTGTGATTATTGTCAAACACTAAAATCGATTATAGGAAATGTTGAGGCCATTTCCCTTTCAGTTTTATTTACCTGCAAGTACTGGTCCCTGGTCAACGACATGGTTCGGGCTTCCTGCTTGGTCACCTTCTCCTCAAGGACGGAGTCGTGGTAGCTGACGATGGCCTGGATTCATGCCTCTTAGTGCATGTCCACGACGAGCTTCTTACAGCTCGTGGTGGCTACCACATCCGCCCTGGCCTCGTATCCAGCCTTGCATCTAAAAAAATCTTGTATACAAAGACGATGTATCCATACATTATTTCAAGAATGTGCAACGAATGCGACATATTTTACATTATAGTAAGACTTACCCACAACTCTTGCAACGGTCATTCTAATCCATTCAGGGGTGACATCATTCTTTCATACACGGCCCATGTACATCCACTCATGGTCCTCCATCTTCTAACATATAAAGAACACAAGTCTGTCAACAAAAATATTCGGTAGCACCTCCCCCGCACGGGGAGGTTTCCAAAACCTACAAATAAATGAAAGAACATGATGGCTGACATACACATATATATCAACAACACGATGGTCGTCAATCATATATACATCAGTCATATAACACAGTATGTAAAATATCCTAGTACACAAGATTTAGTAAAATTGTTGTCTTTGAATTGTATACGTTTAACTCAAGAAACAGTTTTGTTGATTTTGTTTATAGTCTCATTTTTGTAGTTTTGAACTATAGTACTAGGAACAAACAAACTTCAAAATTTCATTAACATTAACAAATACTAAATGAATTAATGGTTAACTTGTAAATTGGTATGCTCATGTCACAATTAACTAGTAAATTGGTATGCACAGAAGCAACCTCCGGTGGCGGCTATAATGGTGGTGTGTGGTGGCGGCTCGGGAACACCGGGGCAGGGGCGATGTGGCACCAGTGGCGAGGGGCACAACGGCGAGGGCACTGCGGAGACGGGCACGACGCTCGGAGCTCGGGCATGGCGGTGAGAGGGGCACGACGGTGAGGGTGGGCGGCGAAGGAGGAGAGAGGCGGCAGCGTGGAGCCGGCTGGAGCTCGGCGGCGTGAAGAAAGAAAAGGATGGGTAAAGGAGAAAGGCCGCGTGTACAAATTATGTTCGACCTCTTTGCCGAGTGCCCACGATCTGGCACTCGGCAAAGATTTTTTATTATTTAAAAAATATGTGTCGAAGCCTTTGCCGAGTGCCCATGATCGGGCACTCGGTAAAGAATTTTTTATTATTTGAAAAATAAGTGTCGAAGCCTTTACTGGGTGCCCGAGACCAAGCACTCGGCAAAGATTTTTTATTATTTAAAAAAAATATGTGCTGAAACATTTGTCGAGTACCTCCAATATAGACACTCAACATAGTACCCTTTACCGAGTGCCATCCTTGGACACTCGGTAAAGTACATTTGTATTCTTTTTCTTTTCCCGGCTAAACTTATTGTGGTATGTTTCTACACTATGTAGACTTATATCATTTTTGCACAATTATAAAAGTGTTTGCTATAACTATTAGATTTTGTTCGTTTAATTGAATTTTCTCGGATAATTCAGATTTGAACTGCAAGTCACTTGAAAAATGTAAAACCGTGAATGTAAAAATGGTATCCATGTTATCTAATACAAGTTACGACCAATTTAAGAAACAGACCAGAATCTTCGAGCACCATGCTCACTAAACATGATTGTGAACTTGCCATCCAGTTGCATGCACACGCGAGACAAAGTCACAACAACACACGCACACAATCCAAGAGAAGAGCACAAAAGACGGCGCAACGGAGTTACAACTCACAACACGTGCTCAAATCTTTAACTAGCAAAGCAATGGAGTGATCGCAGTGTCTCAGTGTTGTAAAATGTTCAAGGGATGCTTGGTGTTGAGCTCCATGCGCCAAGGGGTCCATTTTATAGCCTCAAGGGAGCTAGGAGTCGTTGGAGCTCCATTTGGAAGGCACTGGTTGCCTTCTGCCCGAGGGCACACTAGACAGTCCAGTGCATCACCAAATAATGAACAGTGCGCGATTTCCTTCCTTATTCGGTGAAGACGACCGTTGCCAGCCACTGGTCCCACGGCACATCGGACAGTCCGGTGTTGCCTGCTGACCGTTAGCTAAGCCACGTGTCGCCCGCTGATCATGCGGTCGACCGTTGGTTAGGTGCATGGCTGGCACACCGGATACTCCATTGAATTATCCGCGGCGCCCAGTGTTTTTCTCGAGAGCGAACAGTTTGCTGAGCACGCTAGTGTCCGGTGCACACCGGACACTCCGGTGCACCACAGGCTGGTGCAAGTTTGGCTGAACTTAGCCAACTTTTCCCTTTCAATTTCTCTCGATTGGAGAAGATTCCTAGCACTTAATAGAACATAATTAGTACCTAAAACAATTTACTAAGTGCTAGAGTCATACCTTTGTTTCTCCAATTTGCTTTCTTTAACTCTGCGCTCATATTAGTCAAAACAAAATGTGTTGAGCATCTAATCACCAAAACACTGTAGAAATGGCCCAAGGGCACCTTTCCCTTTTAGCACCAACCTGCTGCCACAAATTTCTCTGCCTCCAAAGCTCTTCTGTTTTGTTCAAGTGTTTTCACAAAGCTTCGACAATCTATCAATGGCTAGGGTTCGTTCAACTACCAAATTAGTTGATGAGGGTGAAGCACTAGATACTGTTGAGACAGTCCCTAATTCTGATGTAATGAGGGCATTGGGTACAACTGAGCCAAAGGTCAATGAGGCGGGGGATGCTCTAGAGGGTAGTGGTTGTGATATTGAAGCTAGTAGTGATGAAGACGATCACAGCATACTTTGGCCTAACAAGCCGAGTCACATTGACTTTGGTGAGTCCACCGTGAAACTTGAAGATCTTGATGTCCAAAAAGGCTTGGGTATATTGGTGTGAAAGAGGATGATATGGTTAGATTTGCTGGTAGCAAAACCATTCTAGAATCGAAGAGTGATGAAATGGTTGTGTTTAGAAGCTTCTTCCAGGTCGGGCTTCGATTTTGATGTATGACATGATTGTCAAAATCCTAAAAAAGTTTGAAATATTCATAAATCAACTGACACCAAATGCAATTGTTAGACTTAGTATTTACATGTGGGCCTTGAGGAGCCAAGGCATGAGTGCAAATGTTGAATGTTTTTGTAGAGTTCATGAGCTCCATTATCAGACAAAGGTAAGGCCATTAGACAAACTGCATAACTACTTTGGGTGCTACAACTTTGCGTATCAAATGGATGTTAAAGCTCCAGTGTTGGGATATCATACGAAGTGGCTGACGGACTGGACCAGAGAGTGGTTTTATGTGAAGGCTAACTGTAAGGGCAAGGAGAAGTTCAAAGAGATTGTAATGAGTCCTATGAGGTTAAACTTTGGTTTGATGAGGCCACTTTGCAACAAGATTTTGGGCTCATTACCGCAACTAGCCTAGATTACCTTTAGCACCGTGATCGAGCATATTAGTACTTGTGATTTGGTACAAGAATTCCTTATGAACAAGGTATTCCCAACACTTGCTGGTTAGGGGATGTTGAAGCTGTGGGAGGGGTTGATAAAGGGACCCTCATGAGATTGCCATATCGGTTGAAGGAACAAGCCATGTTCAAGGGCCCATGCGCTAGGTGGCTGGAGATGATTGAAATGTTGTGCAATGAAATTCTTGGTAATTTTACGAAGAAGGTAGACCAGTTAATGAATGCAGCCTTTGGAAGTCGGGGAAAGCAAAGGTTGAACAGAGTCATGGATGCTTTGAAATTTGAGTATCTGGATTGCCTGAAGATTTTAGAAGACGAAGCTATTGGTGTGAAAAGAAAATGAATGTTAGCATTATGGAAAGGCAAGCAATAAGGTCTATGGAAGAGAGGAAGAAGAAAAAAAATTAGTTGTAAAGCCGAAGAATAAAAAGGCTAAGGAAGAGGAGTCTTCTCACTCGGGAACAATATCGACTCCTTTGAAGAAGCAAAAACTAGCGAAGCCTGATCGTGCTAGTAAGAAGTCTTCAGAGTTATCAAAGAAGGTTACTGAGACTTTGACGACTCTGTCTCTTGGGGCTATGGAGATACTGAAGGTAATGATGTGACCCTTACCTTTCTCGACATTGAGTTCCTTGGGATCAGACCTAACTAGCCTATTGTTGATGATGAAGGGCAAGAATGTCGAAGAAGAGATAGGTAAAGCTTCTTCAGATGTGGCCATAGAATAATCGACAAGAACACAGGCCAAAGAAGCAACGTAGAAAAAACGCTGGATAAAGAAAGTGATGAGGGCAGTTTTACAAAACTCCCCCAGCAAAAGAGAAGAAGAAGATTTCAAACGTGAGGGAAGACGTTGAAGGTGCTGAAACAGAGCAAAAATGCCAAAGCAAGTGGAGGTGCCGAAGCAACCACCATGGCTTCTATTCATAGAATAATCGAAGAGTTGAGGTCTAAAAAAGCAAATGAGGAGGTAGTAATGGTAGCAAAGGTCGCAAAAAAGAAAAAGGTTGGAGCAAAGGTTTTGCCTACAAAAGAGGTTAAAGCTAGAAATTCTTCTGGTAAAGACAAAACCTTCGACTTGAGACATTTGGTTGCTGGAGATTTAAGTGTTGAATATATTTTTGAATTAAGGGAATTTGCTATTGCGGGTGGGTATGGACCTGATGCAATTCTTTTTAGTGGTGTTGATGACGATGTGTTGGAGTGTGTACCTGACTGCGATGGAGCTAAGTTGTTAATACTTTGACAAAGTCTATTCGATTTTCGAAGCTGGAAAGTGAATTGAGCGGTATAAGGAAACAACTGAAAGGGAAATGTGCCCTTGGGCCATTTCTAAGTATTTTGGTGATTGAGTGCCAACACATGTGCTTAATTGTGAATTTGTGGACATGGATGAACAAGGTGCAAATCATGAAGTAAAGGTATGTTTCTAAGCCTTAGTACATTGGTTTTGTGGACTAACATATTTGTCTAAGTGTTAGAAACAGAAAGAAGAAAAAGAGAAAAGGGGAGAGAATGACTTGGCTGTGTGCAGCTAAGTCCCAGCTCGGTCTGGAGCACCGGACTGTCCGGTGTGCACCGGACAGTGTCCGGTGCACCAGGCCGACTCGGCGCGAACTGGTCGCTCTCGGGAAATTGGCCGACGGCGTACGGCTAAAATTCACCGGACTGTCCGGTGTGCACCGGACTGTCCGGTGAGCCAACGGTCGGCCAGGGCCAACGGTCGGCCGCGCAATCCGCGCGGGACACGTGGCCGAGCCAACGGTCGGAAGACGGCACCGGACTGTCCGGTGTGCACCGGACTGTCCGGTGCGCCAACGGCTCTCAGATCTCCGCCGGTCTGCAACGGTCGGGAAGCGCTGGATAAGGAAAGAAATCGGTCACCGGACATGTCCGGTGTGCACCGGACTGTCCGGTGCCCCCGACGACAGAAGGCAAGGATGGCCTTCCAGATTTGCTCTCAACGGCTCCTAGCTGCCTTGGGGCTATAAAAGGGGCCCCTAGGCGCATGGAGGAGACACACAAGCAACTCTTGAGCATTCTTGATCATCCACACAAGTTCTTTGCGCATTCGTTTGTGATTCTAAGTGATTCGAGCTCTGTTCTAGTGTGAACTCTGAGATAGTCATTCGAGCTCGAGTCTTGGCCGTGTGTGTGCGCTTTTGTTGTGGATTTGTGTGTGTTGCTTCCCTCCCTTACTCTGTGCTTTCTTTGTGATCATATACTTGTAAGGGCAAGAGACTCCAATTTGTGGAGATTCCTTGCGAACGGGATAGTGAAAGGAAAAGCAAAACACCGTGGTATTCAAGTGGGTCTTTGGACCGCTTGGGAGGGGTTGATTGCAACCCTCGTCCGTTGGGACGCCACAACGTGGAAGTAGGCAAGCATTGGCTTGGCCGAACCACGTGATAAACCACCGTGTCACCTCTGTCTTAATCTCTTGTGGTACTGTGTTTTGTTGAGACTTCACCTTAGCCACTTGGCAATAATTGTGCTAACACATAACAAGTTTTTGTGGCTTAAGTTTGAAGTTTTTACAGGATCACCTATTCACCCCCCCCCCCTCTAGGTGCTCTCAATTGGTATCAGAGCCGTTCTATTCACAAAGGGACTAACCGCCCGAATAGATGGATCCTAAGGGGAAGGGTATAGTGATCAACGACAAAGAGAAGGAATCCTTCGTCAACGAGCCAAAGGACGATAAGCCTACCGACTCCGGCTCGGGCCAAAGACGAAAGGAGGGGAAGAAGAAGAAGACCAGGCGCATCAAGGAGATCATCTACTACGACAGCGACGAGTCTACTTCTTCCCAAAAGGACGAGGACCACAACGACTACGAGAGGAGAAAACCGGTTAATTCGAACTTTTCTTTTGATTACTCTCGTATTCCGCAAAGTTCACATTCACATTTGCTCTCCATTCCACTCGGCAAGCCCCCACACTTTGATGGAGAGGACTACGGATTTTGGAGCCACAAAATGCGTAGTCACCTATTCTCTCTCCATCCTAGTATATGGGAGATTGTAGAGAGTGGAATGCATTTTGATAGTTCGGATAGTCCCATGTTCATTAATGAACAAATTCATAAAAATGCACAAGCTACTACTGTTCTTCTAGCTTCCTTGTGCAGGGATGAATACCATAAGGTGAGCGGCTTGGACAACGCCAAGCAAATCTGGGACACCCTCAAGATTTCTCATGAGGGAAACGACGTCACTTTACTCACCAAGATGGAGTTGGTGGAGGGAGAGCTTGGACGTTTCGCCATGATAAGGGGCGAGGAGCCGACGCAAACATACAACCGGCTCAAGACCCTCATCAACAAGATAAGGAGCTACGGGAGCACGCGATGGACGGACCACGACGTCGTCCGCCTAATGCTCAGGTCCTTTACCGTACTTGATCCTCATCTCGTGAACAATATTCGTGAGAATCCCAGGTACACGATGATGACGCCCGAGGAAGTACTTGGAAAATTCGTGAGCGGGAGGATGATGATCAAGGAGGCGAGATACGTCGACGACGCGTTGAACGGACCACTCCACGAGCCTCAACCCATTGCTCTAAAAGCAACAAGGAGCATGGAATCGCTACCTAGCAAGGTGGCGCAAGTTGAGGCGGCCGGGCTCAATGATGAAGAGATGGCTCTCATCATCAAGAGATTCAAGACGGCGCTAAATGGTCGCAAGGGGCAGCCGAGCAAGACCAAGACCAAGGGGAAGCGCTCGTGCTTCAAATGCGGTAAGCTTGGTCATTTTATTGCTAACTGTCCCGATAATGAAAGTGACCAGGAAAAGGGGAACAAGAGGGAGAAGAAGAAGGCATACAAGAAGACAAAGGGCGAGGCGCATCTAGGAAAGGAGTGGGACTCGGATTGCTCCTCCTCCGACTCTGACAATGAAGGACTCGCCGCCACTGCCTTCAACAAATCGGCTCTCTTCCCCAATGAGCGTCTCACTTGTCTTATGGCAAGAGAGAAGAAGGTAAGTACTAAAGACTCCACTTATGCTTCTTCTAGTGATAGTGAGTCTAGTGATGATGATATAGATTATTCTTGCTTGTTCAAGGGCTTAGATAGATCTAAGATAGATAAAATCAATGAATTGATTGATGCACTGAATGAAAAAGATAGGCTTTTAGAAAAGCAAGAAGATTTATTGTATGATGAACATGATAAGTTTGTAGAGGCACAAAAATCATATGCTTTAGAAGTGAAAAGAAATGAAATGCTTTCTAGTGAAATATCTTCCTGTCATGAAACCATTTCTACCTTAAGAAGTGTTAATATTGATTTAAGTGCTAAACTAGAAGTAGCTAGTAAATCAAATTCTTGTGTTGAACATGTTGAAATTTGTACTAGGTGTAAGGATTTTGATGTTAATGCTTGTAGTGAACACCTAGTTCTAATTTCCAAATTAAATGATGAAGTGGCTAGTCTTAATGCCCAACTTAAGACTAGCAAGAATGAAGTTGATAAAATAAAATTTGCAAGGGATGCCTACACGGTTGGTAGACACCCCTCAATTAAGGATGGGCTTGGCTTCAAGAGGGAAGCCAAGAACTTAACAAGCCATAAGGCTCCCATCTTCGTCAAGGAGAAGGGGAAGGCCCCTATGGCTAGTAATGCTAAAAAGAACCATGCTTTTATGTATTATGATAGGAGAAATGCTAGAAATGCTTATAATGATTTTGATTCACATGTTTATGATTCTCGTGCTATGTTTGCTTCTAGTTCTTCTTATAAGCATGATAGGGATATGCCTAGGAGAAAAATTGCTCATGTGCCTAGAAAGGATGTTATTCATGCTTCTAGGAAAGTAATGAATGAACCTTCTACCATTTATTATGCTTGTAATGCTCCCTTTGCTATTTGTAGAAAGGGAAAGAAGGTTGTTGCTAGGAAATTAGGGGCTAGATGCAAGGGAGATAAATCTTGCATTTGGGTCCCTAAAGATATTTGTACTAACCTTGCAGGACCCAACATGAGTTGGGTACCTAAGACCCAAGCCTAAATTTGCCTTGCAGGTTTATGCATCCGGGGGTTCAAGCTGGATTATCGACAGCGGATGCACAAACCATATGACGGGGGAGAAGAAAATGTTCACCTCCTACGTCAAAAATAAGGATTCCCAAGATTCAATCATATTCGGTGATGGGAATCAAGGCAAGGTAAAAGGGTTAGGTAAAATTGCAATTTCTAATGAGCATTCTATATCAAATGTATTCCTAGTGGAGAGTCTTGGATATAATTTGCTATCTGTTAGTCAATTATGTCAAATGGGATATAATTGTTTATTTACAAATGTAGATGTGTCTGTCTTTAGAAGATGTGATGGTTCACTAGCTTTTAAGGGTGTACTAGACGGCAAGCTTTATTTAGTTGACTTTGCAAAAGAAGAGGCCGGTCTAGATGCATGCTTAATGGCTAAGACTTGCATGGGCTGGCTGTGGCATCGCCGCTTAGCACATGTGGGGATAAAGAACCTCCACAAGCTTCTAAAGGGAGAACACGTGATAGGTCTAACAAATGTTTATTTCGAAAAAGATAGACCTTGTGCAGCTTGTCAGGCAGGTAAACAAGTGGGAGGAGCACATCACAGCAAGAATGTGATGACCACGTCGAGACCCCTGGAGCTGCTGCATATGGACCTCTTCGGACCCGTCGCCTATCTAAGCATAGGAGGAAGTAAGTATGGTTTAGTTATTGTTGATGATTTTTCCCGCTTCACTTGGGTGTTCTTTTTGCAGGATAAGTCTGAAACCCAAGGGACCCTCAAGCGCTTCCTCAGGAGGGCTCAAAATGAGTTTGAGCTCAAGGTGAAGAAGATAAGGAGCGACAACGGGTCCGAGTTCAAGAACCTCCAAGTGGAGGAGTTCCTTGAGGAGGAAGGGATCAAGCACGAGTTCTCCGCTCCCTACACACCACAGCAAAATGGTGTGGTAGAGAGGAAGAACAGGACGCTAATCGATATGGCGAGGACGATGCTTGGAGAGTTCAAGACCCCCGAGTGCTTTTGGTCGGAAGCCGTGAACACGGCTTGCCACGCCATCAACAGGGTCTACCTTCACCGCCTCCTCAAGAAGACGTCATATGAGCTACTAACCGGTAACAAACCCAATGTATCGTACTTTCGTGTATTTGGGAGCAAGTGCTACATTCTAGTGAAGAAGGGTAGAAATTCTAAGTTTGCTCCCAAAGCTGTAGAAGGGTTTTTATTAGGTTATGATTCAAATACAAAGGCGTATAGAGTCTTCAACAAATCATCGGGTTTGGTTGAAGTCTCTAGCGACGTTGTATTTGATGAGACTAATGGCTCTCCAAGAGAGCAAGTTGTTGATTGTGATGATGTAGATGAAGAAGATGTTCCGACGGCCGCTATACGAACCATGGCGATTGGAGACGTTCGGCCACAGGAACAAGATGAAGGAGATCAACCTTCTTTCTCAACGACGGTGCATCCCCCAACTCAAGACGATGAACAGGTTCATCAAAAGGAGGCGTGTGATCAAGGGGGAGCACAAGACGATCAAGTGATGGAGGAAGAAGCGCAACCGGCACCTCCAACCCAAGTTCGAGCAATGATTCAAAGGGATCATCCCGTCGACCAAATTCTGGGTGACATTAGCAAGGGAGTAACTACTCGATCTCGATTAGTTAATTTTTGTGAACATTACTCGTTTGTCTCCTCTATTGAGCCTTTCAGGGTAGAGGAGGCCTTGCTAGATCCGGACTGGGTGTTGGCCATGCAGGAGGAACTTAACAACTTCAAGCGCAATGAAGTTTGGACGCTGGTGCCTCGTCCCAAGCAAAATGTTGTGGGAACCAAGTGGGTGTTCCGCAACAAACAGGACGAGCACGGAGTGGTGACAAGGAACAAGGCTCGACTTGTGGCAAAAGGTTATGCCCAAGTCGCAGGTTTGGACTTTGAGGAGACTTTTGCTCCTGTGGCTAGGCTAGAGTCCATTCGTATCTTGCTAGCATATGCCGCTCACCATTCTTTCAGGTTGTACCAAATGGATGTGAAGAGCGCGTTCCTCAACGGGCCAATAAAGGAGGAGGTGTACGTGGAGCAACCCCCTGGCTTCGAGGATGAGCAGTACCCCGACCACGTATGTAAGCTCTCTAAGGCGCTCTATGGACTTAAACAAGCCCCAAGAGCATGGTATGAATGCCTTAGAGATTTCTTACTTGCTAATGCTTTCAAGGTTGGGAAAGCCGATCCAACTCTTTTCACTAAGACATGTGATGGTGATTTGTTTGTATGCCAAATTTATGTCGATGACATAATATTTGGTTCTACTAATCAAAAGTCTTGTGAAGAGTTTAGCAGGGTGATGACGCAGAAATTCGAGATGTCAATGATGGGCGAGTTGAACTACTTCCTTGGGTTCCAAGTGAAGCAACTCAAGGACGGCACCTTCATCTCCCAAACAAAGTACACGCAAGATCTGCTGAAGCGGTTTGGGATGAAGGACGCCAAGCCCGCAAAGACTCCGATGGGAACCGACGGACACACCGACCTCAACAAAGGAGGTAAGTCCGTTGATCAAAAAGCATACCGGTCAATGATAGGGTCTTTACTTTATTTATGTGCTAGTAGACCGGATATTATGCTTAGCGTATGCATGTGTGCTAGATTTCAATCCGATCCTAAGGAATGTCACTTGGTGGCGGTGAAGCGAATTCTTAGATATTTAGTCGCTACGCCTTGCTTCGGGATCTGGTATCCAAAGGGGTCTAACTTTGACTTGATTGGGTACTCAGATTCCGACTATGCTGGATGTAAGGTCGATAGGAAGAGTACATCGGGGACGTGCCAATTCTTAGGAAGGTCCCTGGTGTCATGGAATTCCAAGAAACAAACCTCCGTTGCCCTATCCACCGCTGAGGCCGAGTACGTTGCCGCAGGACAGTGTTGCGCGCAACTACTTTGGATGAGGCAAACCCTCAGGGACTTTGGCTACAATCTGAGCAAAGTCCCACTCCTATGTGATAATGAGAGTGCTATCCGAATAGCGGAAAATCCTGTTGAGCACAGCCGCACAAAGCACATTGACATCCGGCATCACTTTTTGAGAGACCACCAGCAAAAGGGAGATATCGAAGTGTTTTATGTAAGCACCGAGAACCAGCTAGCCGATATCTTTACCAAGCCTTTAGATGAGAAGACCTTTTGCAGGCTGCGTAGTGAGCTAAATGTCTTAGATTCGCGGAACTTGGATTGAATTGTAGCATACATGTGTTTATGCCTTTGATCATGTCCATTCTGCATTCTGTTGCTTATTATGGTGCTCAAGTTGTACAAACACTCCCTGGACCTCACAAGTCCGTTGCAAAGTGATGCACATGTTTAGGGGGAGATGTGTTACAACTTGACCGTTTGAGACTAACCATATGCTTGAGTTTGCTTATTTTAGTCACAAAGGAGAATTGAAAGGGAAAAGGTGGACTTGGACCATGAAAGACTTCCACTGCACTCCGATGAGGGGTAACTTATTCCAAGTCCATCTCATGAACTCTTATTGCCATTTGCTCTTAATTGAAGATTTTGGTGAGGCAATGGGATTAAAGGGCCACAATTGATCCCGTTTTGGTGCTTGATGCCAAAGGGGGAGAAAATAAAGGCCAAAGCAATAAATGGATCAGCTACCACTTGAGAGATTTTGAAAATAGTAGAATAGAGTTTTTGATTTGTCAAAATTCTTAAGTTGTCTCTCTTGTCAAAAGTATTGATTATGGAAAAAAGGGGGAGTTTTTGAAATCCTTGATCAATCTCTTTTTGAATGACTCTCTTTATGCTTAAACATGTGTGTTTAACTTAGAGATAGAGATTTGTGTTTGATTTGCAAAAACAAACCAAGTGGTGGCAAAGGATGATCCATATATGCCAAAATTGATTCAAAATAAATTTAAGTGTTATTTGAATTGAGTTTGCACTTGTTCTAGTGGCTTTATGTTGTGTTGGCATAAATCACCAAAAAGGGGGAGATTGAAAGGGAAATGTGCCCTTGGGCCATTTCTAAGTATTTTGGTGATTGAGTGCCAACACATGTGCTTAATTGTGAATTTGTGGACATGGATGAACAAGGTGCAAATCATGAAGTAAAGGTATGTTTCTAAGCCTTAGTACATTGGTTTTGTGGACTAACATATTTGTCTAAGTGTTAGAAACAGAAAGAAGAAAAAGAGAAAAGGGGAGAGAATGACTTGGCTGTGTGCAGCTAAGTCCCAGCTCGGTCTGGAGCACCGGACTGTCCGGTGTGCACCGGACAGTGTCCGGTGCACCAGGCCGACTCGGCGCGAACTGGCCGCTCTCGGGAAATTGGCCGACGGCGTACGGCTAAAATTCACCGGACTGTCCGGTGTGCACCGGACTGTCCGGTGAGCCAACGGTCGGCCGCGCAATCCGCGCGGGACACGTGGCCGAGCCAACGGTCGGAAGACGGCACCGGACTGTCCGGTGTGCACCGGACTGTCCGGTGCGCCAACGGCTCTCAGATCTCCGCCGGTCTGCAACGGTCGGGAAGCGCTGGATAAGGAAAGAAATCGGTCACCGGACATGTCCGGTGTGCACCGGACTGTCCGGTGCCCCCGACGACAGAAGGCAAGGATGGCCTTCCAGATTTGCTCTCAACGGCTCCTAGCTGCCTTGGGGCTATAAAAGGGGCCCCTAGGCGCATGGAGGAGACACACAAGCAACTCTTGAGCATTCTTGATCATCCACACAAGTTCTTTGCGCATTCGTTTGTGATTCTAAGTGATTCGAGCTCTGTTCTAGTGTGAACTCTGAGATAGTCATTCGAGCTCGAGTCTTGGCCGTGTGTGTGCGCTTTTGTTGTGGATTTGTGTGTGTTGCTTCCCTCCCTTACTCTGTGCTTTCTTTGTGATCATATACTTGTAAGGGCAAGAGACTCCAATTTGTGGAGATTCCTTGCGAACGGGATAGTGAAAGGAAAAGCAAAACACCGTGGTATTCAAGTGGGTCTTTGGACCGCTTGGGAGGGGTTGATTGCAACCCTCGTCCGTTGGGACGCCACAACGTGGAAGTAGGCAAGCATTGGCTTGGCCGAACCACGGGATAAACCACCGTGTCACCTCTGTCTTAATCTCTTGTGGTACTGTGTTTTGTTGAGACTTCACCTTAGCCACTTGGCAATAATTGTGCTAACACATAACAAGTTTTTGTGGCTTAAGTTTGAAGTTTTTACAGGATCACCTATTCACCCCCCCCCCCCCTCTAGGTGCTCTCAACAACATATTGTCGAAAGTTTAATTTATTCAAACTTTAAGGTAAGGGTTCATTTATGCAACATTTTTTGTTTATTAAATAATAAGAGTAAAATGACTAAAACCTTTTTGTCCTTCGAAAATATGTAGTTTTTTTATGAGCAAAGTTTTAAAGCTTCAACAGGCTTTGGAAGATCATAAGAACGAGTTTATTATTTCTGACTTGTAACTAAGATTGAAACTCTTCAAGAATTGATCAAGGAAAAGATGCTACAGTGCAATCACTAAGTGCTGATTTAACCGAAGCTCAAAAATCCAATGAAGATATAGAAGCAGAGAAATAACTCAAGGAACAAAAGATTGCAAGTCAAGATAAATATATCCAAGAATCAAGAGATTAGATGGATAAGATTATGACAAATCATGTCGATGGCGTCTCACGACTTCAACATGAACTCAACAAAGAATTAAGGTATGCTCATTTATAAAGAGGAGCATAGGGGTTGTACCATCATGATCCTCCCCAACAATCATTACTTGGCGACAAAACAACACCTCTTGAGATCACGGTGCGGTGGCCGAGTAGCATCCCCGAGCACACCACCTAGTCTTCGTAAGCCCGTTGGTAAACCACAAAGGCCCAATCAACCCAAGCGAAAACCTATATAGCACCCAAACGAGAATGGTCCGTGTCCAACATCCTCGGATGCCCAAACGTCTCAGCCTCCTTCGGATCATGAACCACAAAGAGCCTCTGAAGGAACACTTTGTTTCCTCCGAAGGCTCGGGGGGGCTACTGTCGAGGGTAATAACCCCCGAGGACCCAAAGCTCATCGGTCCAGGAAAGGAAAAAAACATGCCCAAACCTGCCTAGACAAAACCCGCCCTACTCTGGCAGACAGAGGCAAGCCATGGGTACCCACCCCTCCCCAGCTTCGACGTAAAGCAGGGGTCGAGTGAATCATAAATGGGTCGAACATGCCTGAAGCTAATTCCTATTGTCAAGCGAGACACACCCAGCTCACAGGGTTAGCCGGATTGCACCCATATCAAGACGAACCATCCCATGGACAAGGTCGATCCTCCACATCACTTTCAACCTTAGAAGCCCACCAAGGAAGAATGGAGGTACGAATAAACCACATAGTGTTATCTGCCCTGCAACGCCTACTCTAGCTTAGGCCTCTAGCTGAGGTCAGGAGGACCCCAACCTCCATGGCAAGGTCTGAAGCACACTTTGCAACCCACAAACTTCACATACGCAACCTTGCCAAGGTAGTGAACAAAGCTGCAAACCCCGATGGCAGGCAACATTAGTAGAGAAAGAAGCTTGACCATCTCATAGGTGTGTCGCCTCCTCCTTCACCATGCTAGTGACTACATGATAAAATTGTAACCCTTCTTACTCTTGGTCTATAAAAGGGAGAGGAGACCCCTAACAAGAAAGGAGAGACAACATAGAAACTATGATAGGAACTCTCACACCTCACAGAGACTTGGAAACTCTCTTTCTTACTCGTTTGTAACCCCCTACTACAAACAATCAGGTGTTGGTAGCGCGAGTCACCGAAGACTGAAGTAGGGAAAAATTCAATTTGAACTAGTATAACCTTTGCGTCCACCGTGCACACCATCCAGACCTAAAACACGCATACACAAATTTACTGGTTGGTGCTTATTCGTAACACCGGCAATGATCTATTGTGAAATATTGAGCTTCTACTTATGAATTTTGCATCGTATACTATCTGTGTAATCCAACGCCCTTGTAATTCTGTTGCACGTGACCTTTGCTTGCTTTGGTTTATTGTGGGCCTTAGATAGTTACTTGTAGGGATATAATCGGATCGGATACAGATGAATATTACTTGTTCTATATTTGTTTTATAATATTTTATATTTGAATTTGGATCAGATACATATATTATGAAGTTATATCAGATAAGATTTGAATAGATATTGATATATTAAATATCTAATTTTTAGAATACAAATATGGATCGGATACTGAGTAGCCGGACTCGGATATAAATCAAAACTTATGTCATTTAGACAGATCAAATTCGAATACGGACGAATAATATTCATACTATTTACATCCCTAAACCATCCATAAATAATTAAACATCTTATACAAATAATATCCTTGAGATTACTCACCCTGAAAAATGCAAGAATCATAGGAGATTTTGTTTTCCAAACTAGTCCTAATTTGGATTGATCCCTAGCACCCTTTGTACAAAGTTCATTGGACTCTGGTCTCACCGGTCCTACAGTGAATCAAAAAGCAGCGAGTCTGAATGTACATATAAAAAAAACCTATAAAAAAAGAAGATACGATACTCAGATCACAACGCGCCCATCCCGGCACTATTATTATTATTTTTTTTTGGTAAAGGCCAATAGACAGACTGGCAGGCTGCCCCGGCCGTGACGTGTTGTGTACATGCATGTGCGGGCTTGGTGAAGCTAGCTTCCGGAGATAAGCCGTATCTATTGTACTGATCATTGTCACGGATAACTAGAATTATTGGTGTCGATGACAGGATTCCGGCTGAACCTGAAAAATACACGTAGAGACGATTATGGGCCTGTTTGGTTCAGCTTTTTTCTAACCAGCTTTTCTGAAAATCTGGCTGTGAGGAGAATCTGGCTGTGAGGAGAATTTAAAGTTGTTCATTACGATTACATGTGGAGAAAGATAAAGTTGTTCATAAGACTCAGGATCTAGAAAGTGACGGATTCCTACTATTACAACGACTTAACCGATTATGTGTTTATGTTGATTTTGGATGGTTTTTGCCCCAACGAATTTTATAGAAGCTAGCTAAAAAGCTGAGCGTTTGGCAGTCTGCAGCAGCTTTTGGTGGCCAGAAGCTGCCAGAAGCCGAAACAAACAGGCCCTATATATATTGTCGTACCGATTATCCAGAGATCTGGAACAGTATATATATTCATATAAAACATAAAGACGTTGCATCTCCTGTGGTACCGGCACGCACATTATTAGGTTTGGATCGTGTAGAATAAAGAACGTAAAACTGTAGATGACATTATTTATAGAATAGAGTTTAAAATAATGAATGAGATAGAAGATGTGGATATGAGATATGTTGGAGATGGCCAATGGGGAAGGCAGGGCCGCAGGGGCCAGGCCACATCTATCTGAGGGGCTGTTTAGCGCAAAAAATAAGCTAACATATCCTGAATGTTAATTTTTTTCTTTCATTATGAATGAATAGGATATAGAATCTGCTAGCATTGAGTTTGTTAATATTTATATAAAAATAAATCTTAAATTTGTCATATATCTCCTCAAATGATATATATTTTGAATCCAAATACGAATTTGGATTTGGATAATTTTTCACCTTTTCGTTGTAGACAAAAAATAATGCATCAACATACAATTTTTTTCATAATATGCTTAATAACATAATTAATGGCTGGTTAGCAACAAATTCTATGCACACCTATTTAAAAAATAAATTAATTCTATAATTCGAATGTTTAGGTTCCACCCCTTGCATAAGGTTGTTTAGGTTCACCTAATAGATAGTTAGATAGTGACCTAAATGTGCATAGAAATTATAAGGAACTTCAAAGCTACTAAGGGCAACTCCAACAAAGGTCTCTTTCTTGGAGTTGCTCTAATAGAACTAGTCCATAGCAGCCCTTTGGTTAATAATTAACAAATTTATTTTAGCTTATAGATTATATAATCTAGATTACAATCAGAATTATCTAATCCAGATTATAATTTGTAGAGATTATAATCTATACATAGCTGTTTGGTTGCTATGCGCTTGTTGTGTGTGATTTGGTAGGAGAAAAGAAGAATGTCAATTCGTGTAATTTTAACACCATAATCATGGGTAGTGGGTTTTTTTTGCCTAAAAATAATCTCCTCTCGAGAAGATTATGAGATTATTATAATAGGGGTATAGATTATATAATCTAGACATATAATCTGTTGTTTGTTTACTAGCCGGATTATTTATGCTAGGTTATTATTATAATCTAAAACAAACTGGGTAACAATTGGATCACTAATATTAATTTTAGCTGTTAATTTTTAGTGGATGCAAACAGATCCAAATACTTGGTCAATTATCACGGCAGGCATGCATGGGACCGGAGTAGCGGACAATGCAAGCTTAATAAGCAGCTAAGGCCATGTGCTAGCTAGAGAGCGACGCGACGTCCATGCATTATTGATGATGGATCAACCTACACTACACACGGCTGGTCTGTATTCTGTGTACCAAACGAGAATCAGCGGACGATCGATGAGTGCACGATCCCTCTCTCTCTCTCTCTCGTCACGTTGGTTCAATTAAGCAGCTACCAGTCAAATGACTGCACACTCTAGTCCAAAACACGGCCAGAGCCTTTTGTTCGTGCAAGGAAAGCGATCGACGACGGTGATCGGCCGGGGACCGAAGGTACGTGCAGGATATATGGGCCGGTAGTGCATATGTCATGTGTGTGCCGAGATGGTGTGTGCATGTGTGGGTCCGGCCCGGTGGTTGCAAGGAGATCGGTCGGTCGGTTGGTGCTGCACTGCACGCACGCGTCCCACGAGGCCTGCACCTGCACGGTATGTTCGATCGGTTGAAGGACCCGGCCAGGCAACGATGTGCACACACAGACACAGACACAGGACAGCACAACAGGACCCCAGCAGAGTTGAAGCCAAAAGTCTGTGACAGGTTCGGCGCCGTCCGATGCGCCGGTACATACGTCGACTTTTGAATATAACTTGCGAAACAATAATATCGGAAAGTGATCGATTATAATGGGCCGGGAGAGGAGGCTGGAGCGCCTGGCGGCCGGCGGGGTTCCAGCAATGCATAAATAGAATCGTCGATGTATCATGATGCAATGTGTGTGGCACGCGCGGCTGTCATTTTCACGTGAAACGTATAGTAACAATAATATATGATAACAATAATGGTCTGATGCTCCTGAGACAATAGTACGTGTTTAAGTGCGTATGTCCAGGCATGCACGTGCCCCCCCCCACCACACACACACACACCTGCAAATCAACGGCTACATGTCAATTGATCTAGGCTGCCAAGCGTGCTCTATATTCATCATCTATATCTGAGTCTTCTCTAAAAGATTCTCTCCTTTATATTTTCTTCCTCTCCAACAACATTCTCTATACCTTTTCCTTTATACGTAAATACCTATAATATAAACATATTTTATTTTAAATTTTTATACGTACGTATTTATAATACTCTCAAATATAATGTATTGCATGTATTTTAGTTTTGTTAAATCTATTGTTTAAAGTATTAAATGGATAGAGAAGAGGAGAGAGAAATTCTATATATAGAGGATCCAACCGTGTACTCTAAATTTAGAGGACGAGAATCTTCTCTAAAATTTAGGGTATATGATCCTTTAGAGGACCTATTGGAGACGGTCTTAGACCTTGTACGTTTTCATCTCAATTCATGTGGATTGAAGAGGATTGGGTGAGTTTAAATACATAGCAAGTCAAAATCTCTATAATTTTTTTTCAACCCTATCCAATCCATGTGCCATAGGAATAACCAAACAAGACATTACTGAGAGAATGCTTCCTTCCTTTGGGCTGAAACGAGCTAGCCGAGCCACACTCGGCTCGGTGATGTTACAAGCTCGATAAATAGGCTTAGCTCAGCTCGCTCAAGCTCACGAGCTGGCCCGAGGCAACTCGTGAGCTAGCATCTGTAAAACATATGTATAGTATAGATTTGACATTCCCAACAATTTTGAGCTTCCATTCATTCAATAATATAATATGCAGTTTGTACCACTGCACTCATTCATTCAATGATATAATTATATAAGCATTAAACAATACAAGTGGTGAAGTAAAGGATAGTATAGTGTCATAAACATAAGTAGGGTTAGCTAATTATTGTTAGAATATTTGGGGTGAAACTCATTTATCTGATATTCAGTAAATTTCCAAGGGAATTTATGAGAGGATAAGGTGGAGATATTACCATGGCTTAATGAATGATAAGTTACTAGTAATAGACATTTTTATGTATTGGAGTTGCTAGTAATAGTCATTTTGATGGCTTACTAATAACGCACAATTTTATGTCTTGGAGTTATTAGTAACAATCATTTTAATTCTAGTTTATGGCCTGGATGCCTTTATACATGACCTCCTCACATTCCCGTGTTCGCCTATTTAAGAATGGACAATTCTTTGATCTGAAGAGTAGATGAGAATTTCTTAGTACACTCTCACATGCTGCTACACTGCATTCTGCTTTCCTAGCTTTGTGTTCTTGCGCGCACAAGACACAGAGTAAGCAGACATTTGAAACCATCGTCATTGTAGAGATCCTGCTCAGGATAGGCGGTCGATCAGGATTTTAGGGAGCACACAATACGACTGTTTGATCGGCATCGTCTCGAAATCGACATCGCCTTGTTCTTGGGAACATATTTGTTTTCTTCCTAGTGGCTGTTCGTGGGACTACACTGCGAACATCATCTTATATCGAATTCTGATCGAGTACATCGAAATTACACACGAGACTTCTCATGTGAAAGGAGCCACCAATGCCTTGAGCATGGGTTCCTCCGTGGGGTATAATCCTATACCTTTCCCATTCATGATCTTATTTATGATTAGTATGTTGTGCATTGTTGCTGCAATTGGTAGCCTTATACACATGTATATAATTGTCGTCATAAATCTTACATGGTTTATGTGGATTGAATTTAACATGAAAACATCTAAATTCATAACAATTATTGGGCCTCTTGGATCGAGCTTGCAAGATAGAGTGAGCTAGCTCGGCTCGGCTCGGCTCAGCAAATTTACGAGCCAAAAAGAAGACTCAGCTCATGAGTCGAGCTCCTATGAATCCGAGTCAGTTACGCATGGATATATTAGGTATAGTGGACATGGATATGCGGTTCACTTTTGTAGGTGCAGGGTTGGTTGGTTTTTGTCATAATATGGCAGTGCTTAGGAATTGTATGAGAGAAGAGAATTATCCACACCCACCAGAAGGTATGATATCTAGGAGATGGAAGAGTTGATTTGAAATATGATATTTTTAAAAAGGTACTCATCTCCATTCATATATTGGTTTGTACCAATTAGTTGGTTTACATTTGATATGTTCCATATTTTCGTTGGTTGGCCATTGTCGACCCAAATTACTAATTGTCATTGTCTACCTTGGAAAATTTGCCAACTTTCGTCCATTAATTTGCAAAAGCTAAAGACCAGCAAAGAATTATCCAGATTCCTCTTCTAAGCTAGGCTGCCTCCAACACCTCGCTCATATGGCTGTGGATGCGTAAAAAAAATCATACTGTTCACGTGTCCAGTAGCTCGCGCATGCGGTTGCGCAAAATACACGGCCTCCTCGACGTCGTGCATACCCACGGGTTTTCTCCCCATTGTACATCCTCCTCCTGTTCATCAATCGTCGACTTCTCTTTCCTTTCAGACACTGCCTCTCGATCGGTAGTCTTACGCTCACGATGCGATGCGTGATGTGTGCATTCGTGTTCGACCTGCTGGAAACAGCTACTCAAAATACGCATAGCACACAGTGCTAGCTGCTACTTATTTGCACACGCGCATACTCAACAATAACAAAAAAAAAATTCTAAACCACTGTACAAACACAAGTACCCTAACAGCACTGATTGATTATCAAGTTGCAATAACATGACCATACTTGCCAGACTTGTAGAAAGATAGCAGCTCGTAATACAAGGCGCTACTCCGCACTCACAGATTAAATTAATAATAATCCGAAGACGGCGTAAATATTTTAACTCGTAAAAAACTATCACTACCGGAATCAGCTCCTTTGCCGTGTGTCTGAGACACACGGCAAAGGCTATTTTACACTCGGCAAAGAACGTTCGGCGAACTGTACATCGGCAACAGCCTCTTTGCCGAGTACTTTTTGTCGGTCACTCGGCAAAGAAAAGTCACCGTCACGGCGCCAAGTGACGGTGACGGATCCTTTGCCGAGTGCCTTCTGCGGCACTCGGCAAAGGAGCCCAATTTTGCCGAGTGTTCGCTCGAGAGGCCCTCGGCAAAGACTGGTCCAGTGGGCCCCACCGCCAGTCCCTGTGCCGAGAGCTCTAATAGGCACTCGGCAAAGAATGCTTCTTTGCCGAGTGTCTGGCGGACTGGCACTCGGCAAAGTACCCTCAAGTGGGCCCCTTTGCCAGTATCTTTGCCGAGTGCCTTGGCAACAGCACTCGGCAAAGATGTCTTTGCCGGTTCCCAGGTTTCCTTCTTTGCCGAGTGTCATTGTCAGCACTCGGCAAAGATGGCTTTACCGGTTCTCAGGTTTCCTTCTTTGTCGAGTGCCATGGTCATAGCACTCGGCAAAGCGACCCTTTGCCGAGTGTTACACTCGGCAAAGTGACCAGGATGTCCCTTTTTTATTTGCTTTTGTTGTTCCATCCAAACAAACAAAAGATATATATCATTCACATCACATTATATATCAAGCACATCACAGAATGAACACATTTATCATCAACACCATATATATCACAAAGTCTCACTAAAGTCTCACAAATATAAGTCAGGATCATCACAAAACAGATATAAGTCTGCATCATCACTAACATCACCAAGTATCTCACAAGATAAAGTCTAACTACCATCACCAACACTCATAAAGGTAAGTCTGGATCATCACAAAACAGATCATCAACAACGTGGGCATCTGGACTGGTTCGGCGAAGAGCTGGACGAAGCATGAGGGTTGTTCGACGCCGCCGATTGACCCTGCACAGAGAAGAGATTGTATGTGTGAGAACATATGAATATATATCATGCAGTACTAAAATTTTGATACTCACACGAGTAGTGAACTCTGTAGGGTCAGCTGCAGGGAACAACGGAGGTGGTGGAGCATGACCCTGTGCGGCGCCAAGGCTCTGCATGTACGCGAACATCTCCGCCATCCTCTTCTCCAGCTCCTCACGTTGCCTCCTCTCATCATCTAGCTGAGTCTGTAATATTTCGCCCTAATGTTACGATAATGCAAAGAGAAGATATATAAAAATCAATAAACGATGAATAGATAAGGAATAACCTGGAGTTGCTGGATACGATGTTGTGAGGTGTCCTGCCGAGGTCGTATGGCTGGGCTCGCGCTCGTGCTCCTTGCTCGCACCTGAGAGAGAGTGGGAGTGGAGGACGAGTCGATTGCCCCGTCGGCAATCCAGTACCGCCCATGCCTCTTGCCTCCTCTGACCCTCATGAGGACATCTCCGTCGATGTCCTCGGTCCTCGGATCGTAATCTGGCCCATGGACCTCCTTGGCCATGGCAGTGTACTCACTGAGTCGGCTGTGGATGGCGGGGTTGGTGTACGCCTCGGGCCCGTCATCCGGGTTGTAGGTGACGTCGGACGTCGCCTTCCCCTTGTGGGCCATGGCATATGCCGAGAACGTGGAGCAAGGCGCGCCACCATGTGTCGCCGACTGCGAGAAAACCAACGAGATGGTTAGAAATCATGTCTAATCGAAAGTTATATACCTAAATAAAAAAGAGCGCGTACCCATGCTTCCGCGTATTTGCCCAGGCTGCGGCTGCCTTGATGGTGGGAGGGACCTTGCATCAGCAAACGTCGTTCCCGGCTAGCGTTGTGCGCCTCATCCCACTCAGCCGAGCACCACCTCTGCACCATCTGCTCCCAGCACTCAGGATGCGCGGCGCACCAATGAGGAATCATCTAAAAAAATATAAGTACACCGCATATCAGAAGATAAAAATAAGCATATTTAGTACCAATAATAAAGTTTTGTATTTACCTGCAAGTACTGGTCCGGAGTCAACGACATGGTTCGGGCGTCCTTCTTGTTCACCTTCTCCCCAAGGACGGAGCCGTGGTAAGTGACGATGGCCTGGATGCGCGCCTCGTAGTGCATGTCCACGACGAGCTTCTTACAGCACGTCGTAGACACCACATCCGCCCTGGCCTCGTATCCAGCATCGCACCTGAAGAAATCCTACATACAAAGACGATGTATCCATACATTATTTCAAGAATATGCAACAAATGCGACTTATTAAACAATATAGTGCGAGGAAGACTTACCCACAGCTCTTGCTTCACCCGCTCCGCCTTGTTGTTGAATTGTCTGCCGTCCCGATCTACTGCATCGGGGGCGACGGCGTAGTGGTCAAAGGTGTATGCTGGTCTCGTCACTCCGGTGTACTCGACAAGTCCAGGGAAGTGTTCCCGGCATAGAAGGCCGAGGATGCCATTGGGGTTGCGGCCGTGACCCCCTGCAGTCTCCAAAACCATCCAAGACCTGTCCAAGTGATTAAGATGAAGTATTAGTTTCTATTATTAATTTGAACATATAATATGAAAAAGCAGCAACAACATCTAAAGTTACTTACCTCTCTCCATCGGGTCGTATCAGCGGACGTCTGTCACGAAGTATGGGTCTCTTAGGGAGGCTCGCGGGACCTCGCAGGTAGATACTCCTCGAACCTGAGGAGCCAGAACCTGAGACGTCCTGCTGAGCGGCGTCATCGTCGTCATCGTCCTGCTGCGCCGCATCGTCGTCGTCCTGCTGTGCCGCATCGACAGCGGCTTGCTGCTCCACCTGCTGTTGTACGACGTCGTCCTGCTGCGCCTCCTCCTCCGTCCTACGGGTGCTCCTCCTCCCCCTCCCCCTCCCCCTCCTCGTCCTCGTCCCACCGCCCACCATCTTTGTCCAACAACCTGCAATTAAGAGTAAACAATTAAGCACAGATAAAAAATATGTATTTAGAAACATATGCAAAATAAATGAAATATAGCATTACATCGATTAAAAATAATCTTCATATGTGTCCGGGTTAGCCGGATCATAAGTGTCATCATCACTATCAACCATTTCATAGTCAACATTATCTGAAGGCGCAATTTCGTCATTGGCATTGCCTTCAAGTATTTCTAAGTCATTCTTATTTTGCACCTCATCATCCTCGTCATCAACAACCATTTCAATATCTACTTCCATTCCGATCGCTTCGGTTAAGTCTATCTCAAATTGCCCTTCGAGCCCATCTTCTTGGAAGAACTCTCTGTCATATGTGTCCGGGTCTAAGTTATAATCTTCATCGTTTGGAACAGGTAATTTAGCGTGCGGTGATACCTTATACACAACATCCCAACCCTTAAGATGTTTCGTTTGGCACGCATATGGAAGATAATACACTTGTGTGGCCTGTTGGGCCACAATATAGACATCGTCTCCTGGTAAGGTGGAATCCTGTCGAATTTCGACTAGCCCAAGATTAGAATGTGTCCGTCTCGTAACTTCAGGGTCAAACCAATGACATTTGAATATCACTGGAGTAAGAGGTTTGGAACCATAAAAATTGAGTTCATATATTTCTTCAATTCTTCCATAATACTCGACCTCGTCAAGCCCGGGCGTAAAGACTCCAGAACACGTGGTTTTTCGATTGGGCCGACTTTGGTCGTAGCTTGTTGTACGAAAACGGTATCCATTAACGTCATACCCAGAAAATTTCCTGACCCTATAGGCAAAGCCATTGGCTACTTGTCTCAACTCGGCACTCATAGACGACTCTCTTTGGCCCTGCAAGTTCAAACACGCTAGATTGTTATATTATTCTCACGTAAGAGCAACTTCAAATGACAAACTAAGCACATACCTTACGTTTAAACCAGGAAATGAAATCGGGCAATCCATTTCCCGCACCCTTTCGAAGAAGGGTATCATATTCCTGTGGAGTTGGGTCCCTTGATCGACGCCAGAATTCATGAAGAAATTGCTCCATGTATGGCGTCACCTCTTCAAGGTTGGTCAATACATATAGCATGATATGGCGCCATTCTTCATGTCTCAGGGTCTTGGTGGTCGAACCACTTGCGCTTCCGAGTTGCCCTCGAAAAATGCTGAGGTTCGATTCATTGTCGCCATCATTGTAATGAGGGGGTGGATTATGCACGCTCGGCAGTTTGTCACCATAGTAAGTTGTTGTGAAGTTTGACACCTCCTCCAGTATGTATGCCTCTGCAATGGAAGCCTCAATTTTGCATTTATTTCTACATTTCTTTCGGATAGTCTTTAGACATCTCTCAATTGGATAGCACCAACGTCCCTGCACGGGCCCCCCATTCGTGCCTCATACGGGAGATGAATAATCAAATGCTGCATCGGATTGAAGAAGCCGGGTGGAAAGATCTTCTCCAGCTTACACAGTAACACGGGTGCCATCCTTTCCAAGTCTGCAATCATGGTCCGAGCTAACTCTTTTGCACAAAGCTGGCGGAAGAAATAGCTCAACTCTGCAAGCGCTAGCCAGACATGCTCAGGGACATAGCCTCGAACCATCGCCGGAAGAATTCGTTCAATCCATATGTGGAAGTCATGACTCTTCATCCCTAAGACTCGCAGAGTAGATAAGTTCACCCCCCTACTAAGGTTAGCTGCATACCCATCAGGGAACATTAACATCTTGATCCACTGTAGTACTTCCTTCCTCTGGGCCCTGCTCAGGACGAAATCGGCCTTAGGCCTTCTCCATGTCTTACCACCACTAGGCGGCTTCATCTCTTGGTTTGGTCTATCACATAACTCTGCCAGATCCACTCTTGCCTTTACGTTATCCTTTGACTTATCAGGAATCTCCATAATTGTTGCCCAAAGTGCCTCGGCGACATTCTTTTCAGTGTGCATCACATCAATGTTGTGTGGAAGGAGCAGGTCATCATAATAGGGGAGCCGAGTCAAGCCCGACTTATGTGTCCACATATGTTGCTCACCATATCCCACAAAACCACCTTCTGGGTTGGCCACGAGACCGTCTATCTGTTTGCGAACTTCGGCACCAGTCATCATTGCAGGTGGGCGGTCTGTCACCACGACACCTTTCGTAAAGTTCTTGATGTCTAGTCGGAATGCATGGTCAGGAGGGAGAAATTGTCGATGTTTATCGAATGACGAATATTTGCCACCCTTCTTCAACCAAATGAACCTAAGAGCTTCCTTGCAAACTGGGCATGGGAACTTACCGTGAACACACCAGGTGCAACCATACGCTGGAAAGTCATGCATGGAGTACTGGTACCAAACATGCATTTTGAAGTTTGTCTTCGTAGCTCGGTCGTACGTCCATACCCCTTCCTCCCAAGCACGGACCAATTCATCAATCAAAGGCTCCATGTACACGCCCATTTTATTCCCCGGGTGTCCAGGAATTATCAACGACACGAATATGTTCTGTCTTTGAAAGCATACGCCGGGGGGGAGATTGATGGGGATAACGAACACGGGCCAACATGTGTATGGGGCAACGGTCATTCCATAGGGATTGAACCCATCGGTGGCCAGCGCAACACGAACATTACGAGCCTCTTTGGCTTTCTCATGGTGAATGGCATCAAAGTGGGTCCATGCTTCACCATCAGATGCGTGAACCATCTTGTCAGGATTGTATCGTTTGCCTTTTTTGTGCCATGTCATCTGTTTCGCGGATTCCTCTGTCATGTATAGACGCTGGATCCTCGGTATGAACGGAAGGTGGCGTGGGATTGTCACGGGGATGTCGAGCTGTCTCTTCTGTCCATCACCAGAGTCTACCTCCATGAACCTAGACGATTTACACTTCGGATAGTACTTTGCCTCAGTGTGTTCTTTCCTAAATAGGACCAGCCCTTCGGACAAGCATGTATCTGCTCATACGTCATCTTGAGTGCACGAAGGAGTTTCTGTGCCTCGTACATGCTCTTTGGCAGAACGTGATCCTCCGGAAGCAGGCTGCCAATAAATGTCAACAAACCATCGAAGGCGTATCGACTCATGCTATACTGCGACTTGAACGCCATAATACGCCCAATGGCATCTAGTTGAGAAACCTTTGTCTTGCCGTGAAGGGGTTTCTGTGCCGCGTCAAACATGTCGTAGAATGCCTTTGCGGTCGCCTCTGGCTCGTCCTCCGTACGTCCTTCGGCGAACTGTGCCTCGTGATAGTCGTTCAACATGTCCGCTACCCCGGCATCAGCATCGTAATCCTCGACGCGTTGTCTCACCACCTCCTCTCTCGTGCGATGCGCTTCACCATGGAAGATCCACCGAGTATAGTCCGGCGTAAATCCATTCTTCCAAATATGTTCTACCATGGCCTTCTTTGGTTTTCTTTTCCGGTTGTCACATTTGCTGCACGGACAAGGGACTAGGCTAGCTCCTTTAGCAGCTTCGCCATATGCCCGTTCCACGAAAGCATCGGTCTTCCTAATCCATTCTGGGGTGACATCATTACGTCGAACGCGGCCCGTGTACATCCACTCACGGTCCTCCATCCTCTAACATATATAACCGAGTATAGTTTAATATAGACATGTAATGCATGTACACTACGTTCCTACCTTCTAATAGGTGAGAATAGGTCCTAATCCCACCCGCGGTTGCGTAGATGGAGTTAGTTTCCATGCTCTACTCCGATCCGAGATAGAATTTCGGTAGCACCTCCCCGCTGTTCTCCGGATACACGTCCTGGCAGGGAGAGTGTACTGTCCGGAGAACAACAGGGAGGTGACGCTGAAACTCTATCTTGGACCGGAGTAGAGCATGAAACTAACCCCATCTACGCAACCGCGGGCTGTCCAAAAAACGTGGACAATTCGAAACTGATGCATTTGTAGATATGCAAAGATCTGCATATCTACACCGTATCACTTTCGAACGAGAGACGCCTAACTGGGTTACGTGATCTACGACCATGATGCGGAAATAGAGGTTATACCTAGGGTGGCGGTGGAGTCAGGCTAGTCGGGCTGTGGCGGGTCGGTGCAGTGGCGACTCGACGCGGTGCAGGCAGACCCGCAACGACTAGGAAGACCTCTGCAAAAAAATAAACAAGTCTGTCAATAAAAAATTTTGGCAGCACCTCCCCTGCACGGGGAGGTTTCTAAAACCTGCAAATAAAACTGACAACACAATGGCTGACATCCACACATATATCAACGGCACGATGGCCGACAATCACATTTAATCGACATCCATATCCACCATCACCAACTAATATTAATTTCTACAACTAATTTCTACACCTAATCCACACATTTAATCGACAATCACATTTATTTCTACAACTAATTTCTACACCGTTCTTCAATTACGTACCGGAGGCGAGGACGGCGGAGGCGAGGACGAAGGCGCGGACGGCGGCGAGCGGGCGGACGGCTGGCGGACGGCAGCGAGCGGGCGGACGGCGGCGCGTGGGCGGGCAAACGTTGGGGCGCGGACGACGGTGAGGCGGTGCTTGGACGGGCGGCGGTGACACTCGGCGGGCGGCGGCGTGCGCGTGGCGGGGAGGCACGGCCGCGGCGAGGGGCCGGCGCGGGGAGGCGCGGGGAGGGGTTGCTCTCGGGAAGAAACGACGGCGCGCGGCGAGGCGGCGGCGCGGCGAGCGGGCGGGCGCGGGGAGCGGGGGGCGCGGGGAGGCGCGGCGGGGCGGCGGCGCGGCGAGCGGGCTGGCGCGGGGAGGCGGCGGCGGCGAGCGAGCGGCGCGGCGTAACAGAGAGAGGAGTGGAGAGAAAGAAGGAGAAGGAAGAACGGGAGAGCCGTTTATTTGCTTTCTTTGCCGAGTGCCCGTGATCTGGCACTCGGCAAAGATTTTTTTAAAATATTAAAATATTCTTTGCCGAGTGCCAGATCGCTGGCACTCGGCAAAGTGTTCTTTGTCGAGTGCCATCTGGATGACACTCGACAAACAATCTTTTACAATCCTTTGCCGAGTGTTATCCAGCTGGCACTCGGCAAACCATGCTTTTTTGCCGAGTGTCATTTGTGGACACTCGGCAAATTACTTTTTTATTTTTTTAATTTTCCCTACCAAACTTTTTGTGGTATATTCCTACACTATGTAGACCTACATGTACCATTTTGGAACAATTATAACAGTGTTTTCTATAGCTAGTACATTTAGTTTATTTATTTGAATTTCTTCGGAAAATTCAGATTTGAACTGCAGGTCACTCGAAACTTGGAAAACCGTGCATGCAAAAATGATATCCATACTACTTAGCACAAGTTACGACCGATTTCAGGAGCGGACCGGAAACTTCGAGCACCATGCTCACTCAACATGACCGTAAACTTGCCACACAACTGTTTAAAATTGTATAAAACACAAACAAACTTAGAAAATCATGAAACTTGTCCACATGTCATGATATCATATGTAGAGTCTGTGATAAAAAATTTAGAATGTTTGGAGAAAGTTGTGAGACATTATGTGTAGAAACCTAAGAGAACCACACATGAAATCATAGAGTTTCAATGTGGATCTCTTAGGTTTGTACACATAGTGCGTTACAGCTTTCTTGAAACTTTTTCAAATTTTTTTCACAGCCTCTACATATGATATCATGACACGTGGACAGGTTTGATGATTTTCTGACTTTGTTTCTGTTTTATACAATTTTTAAACACCTGGATGGCAAGTTTACGGTCATATTGAGTGAGCATGGTGCTCGAAGTTTCCGGTCCGCTCCTGAAATCGGTCGTAACTTTTGCTAAGTAGCATGGATATCATTTTTGCATGCACGGTTTTCCAAGTTTCGAGTGACCTGCAGTTCAAATCTGAATTTTCCGAAGAAATTCAAATAAACAAACTAAATGTACTAGCTATAGAAAACACTATTATAATTGTCCCAAAATGGTACATGTTGGTCTACATAGTGTAGGAACATACCACAAAAAGTTTGGTGACCAAAATAAAAAAAAATAAAAATATGCTTTGCCGAGTATCTACAAAGGACACTCGGCAAAGACACTGTTTGCCGAGTGCCAGATATTTGACACTCGGCAAAGACTGACGGCCGTCAGTTGTAGACGACCGCTAACGGCCCTTTGCCGAGAGCCATATTTGCCGAGTGCTTGACGTTCGGCAAAGCAGTCTTTATCGAGTGCTTGGTTGTGCTGAGTGTCCTACACTCGGTAAACCAGCTCTTTACCGAGCGCAGAACGTTGCCGAGTGCGGTACTCGGCAAAGTCGCCTTTGCCGAGTGCCCGATAAAAAGCACTCGGCAAAGCCTCCGGCACTCGGCAAAGGCGTGGATTCCGGTAGTGTATATCCAGCAGTTTATTCATCTACGTCTCTTATTTCAACTACAGTGCAAATCAGTTCGTCAAGAAAGCGTACGTACTCAACGGTGTCTCTCAAGCTTTGGTCCAAAACTGAAAAAAAGCTCTCGGGGCCGCCGCGTTGTTTCAATTCGTTCACTCGTAATCGAGTAGAGCTAGCGTGAAGCATGCGCTAATAGGCGTTCTAGTACCTTCTCCTCCTGGCTATCGCTTAACCCGCATGCATGCACCTGCGTAACCACGTCGTCAATCAACAACATATGTGTTGATCAACAAGTTACGTACGGCAGGCTGGCCGTCATCGGCGACCCCCAAATAAATCTTCTACTCTCACCGATTTTTGCGTGTCACAGGCAAAGTGTATACGAGTAAGGAAAGTGTGAACATCATGTTTGTTTCAGCTAATGTTATTACTACTGAACAATAGTAATACTTGCAGTCGTTCGGTTAGCTCCTAATCCATGTAGATTAAATAGAATTAGGTGGGTTTAAATCTCAAATAAATCAAAGTTTTTCTAAATTTTTTTTTCAATCTCATCCAATCCATGTATAATGGGAATAACCGAGGCCTTAATTGGAGATGCTCGTGGAAAGTCGTTAGGCTCTGTGTCCAGAGCAGATGTTTGTTTGGGCATGTTAATTTTAACTAGAGTTGAATTGGGAACTAATACTAGTATATATTTATTTATTTTGAGTTCAAATTCTATAGCTGTCGGGGAACCTGGCCTTTCAGCTATATTAGTCCGAAAATTTTGAGGCTAGTCTTGGTTAAAATTAACGTATACTCTTTATAGTCCCTGCCGGTTGACCACGTAATTGGATACCACATTAGGAAGTGATATCGGCTTATTCGAATTTATTATCATTAGTGTTTTTCGTGAATTATTAGCATTACCATTTACGTTATATTTTATAAACCAAACTGCATATATGCTATGCACGAGACAATACATGAGTGTCGGAGTCACACCAATTATTCTTTAACCTCGCGGTTTAGATGAGGTCAGGTTTCAAGCTAGTCCCAGAGTCATATTATACTAATTATTTCTCTTGTAGCTTCGTAGTAGTTATTCTAGTCATGTTCAATCAGTCCCAGATCACTGGTCCTTGCTGGAAAACAGTGTTCGAGTCCCACAGTCACACCAGTGTTATATTCTTTTTAACCTCTCCAAACCCTTTAATCCTAGTTTATATATACTGGGACTAAAACCATTATATTTCTAATAACCTCGGCTGATGAGAAACCAAGAGCCTATAAGAGCTTGTTCGTTTACATCGGATTACACCCGGAATCGTTCCGGCTAATCAAAGTTTATATAAATTAGAGAAGCAATCCGGCTCGGAATCGTTCCGATCCACCAATCCGACACAAACGAACAAGGCCTAAATCCTTTTCAACAAGGACCGGATCGGAGCCATCTTTTCTTACTAATGTCAGCGAAAACAATCACGATCTTCCGGTAGACGAGATATATATATATATATATATAGAACGAAATGCATGTTTAAGGTCAACGGAGACCTTAGTTTTGTGCGCTGCCGTGGTGACTGAGTCAATTACTCACGCACCCAATGACCCAACTCTGGGTACTGGCGAGCGCGCTGTCACACAAGTATACCAGTACAAATTAAAACCATGTGTTGCGTTGGTTGATTTGACAGGTGGCGCATTGGACAATAATGCAGTAAAAGCTGCCAAATGATGCAGCTAGCTAGCTAGCCTACCAAACAGCGGATATATGTCCAGATTCCGGAAGGCATACCGCACGCGGGGTATACTCGAAGAAATCAGAAATGCATATGCACGCATGTGAATCGCATGCAACCAAAAAAAAAACCCCTACCACTGGACCACAGCGAACGCGCCTAACATGACACTAGGGCGAATTTCATATATAAAAAAACACAACCCCTGATAGATGTCCGATAGTCTGAAGACGTCGAAACGACGTGCGCTTGTTTTAGCTAGCTACCCGCACTGTAGTCTGTACCGTTTTATCTACGTATATATACCCAGTGTAAGGGCCTGTTTGGAAATGCAGTTTTGAAATGACGTGGATTTGAGATACTATAGTTTACAACTGTACATGACAAAAATACTACGGTATTATTTTACCACAGTAAAACCACAGTATTCCTCAAAACCGAGATCTGTTTGGTTATATTGGAAAAACAAAGTATATGTAGAGAGAAGATAAGAAAACTGAGGTCCTAAGTGGAGTTTCGAAAACTTCAAAAATACCACGGTTTCAGGTAAACCTTGGTATTTAAAACTGTGTTTTACCTCACTACCGAAATCAGCTCCTTTGCCATGTGTCTCAGACACACGGCAAAGGCAATTTTACACTCGGCAAATGCTTTGCCGAGTGTAACACTCGGCAAAGAACGATCGGTGAACTGTACATCGGCAACAGCCTCTTTGCCGAGTACTATTTGTCGGGCACTCGGCAAAGACTTTGCCGAGTGCCAAATGGTACTCGGCAAAGAAAAGTCACCGTCACGGCGCCAAGTAACGGTGACGGATCCTTTGCCGAGTGCCGTCTGTGGCACTCGGCAAAGAGGTCAATGTTGCCGAGTGTTTGCTCGAGAGGCCCTCGGCAAAGACTGACCCAGTGGGCCCCACTGCCAGTCCCTGTGCCGAGAGCTCTAGTAGGCACTCGGCAAAGGAGGCTTCTTTGCCGAGTGCCTGTACAAATCAAACATCTTTTGTGTTTCAATACTATAGTATCATCAAATACTATAATATTGTTTCAAAACTGCAAAAATACTACGCTTCCAAACAGGGCCTAAATCGCTTTAGAGCACATCCACACGCAAGAAATTATCACTCGTCGATTATGTAAAATGAAATTACATACATTTGAAGTCGGTGGGTCACAGGAGCATAGAAAAAGTAGCTCCTAACAGTCAATCTAGATTGGGTGAAAAATTTTGGATGATTTCCCCAGGTTTTGGTTGCGGAATATATGCAGCTCGTCGGAATATATTATGTGTATAGTTTAGCAATCAAGCATTAAATAGAGAAGCATGAAAACTGAAAGTAGCGAGGAAAAGTTCGTAACCTTTCATGATAGTACCCTGCAAGAAATTCACTTTCGACTCTTAAAGATCCAGTACCCGATAGGCACAGGGGTGGAGCTAGGCCCATTTGTTGGTGTCATTTGATATCGATGGATTTTGTAAAACTAATGGAGAAACATTCTAATATACCACTTTATAGTTTAGATGACTTCATCATCTAGTGATGATAGTGATATTTTTGGCTGGCTTCACCCTTGGTTCCATTTGTAAAGAAAAAAAAAATAACATAATCAGCTCCCAAAATGAAACCTGAAATGAACCACAAACGGTGGTCAAGGAACCTATTTTTATTAATGAAACTTGAATTGTAAGAACTCACAGTTATTGGCAACACAATTATTGGGTTCAGTTGTGAGAAAAAATAAATGAATATGTCAAATAGAAAAATACATGTCAACATCAAAGATAGTATTCCACTTGTTTCTATTAAAATTAAAACCCCACTCTCTTCTATTAAAATATACAGAAATACTTAGAGGTAGCTAATTTGTCGATTGTTGGAGATGCCCTACACTTACATATAAAAATGCTTAGTGCTAGGCCATAAGTGTGTGCTAGTAAATGATTTTGGCAAACAAAGGAGATCCCTTATACCAGCCCTGATGTAGTACCTGTCAGGACACTAGTACACATAAGATCTATAATGACGGTTGTAAACCTGCACTGCCATTTTTCGGTGCCGTCAGTGCTAGTGGAAATACACTTGCCATTGACGGTTTTCTTTATTTGGCTGCCAGTGATAGTATTCCCGCCTTTTTTAAATTTTCAAAACAAAAATGGATTATATATATTTACACACTATATATATAGTTTATATATTTAGAGCCCTAGGCTCACATTAACAAATGGAAGCCCTGATCTAAATTAGTTGGTTCGACCCCACCAGCCTGCAATTCAGACCCATCCACAACCAACGTCAGTTAGGAAACAAATACCCCACGTACCCCACCTCCAATCTTGGTGGAAGCCTTCCTAAACAACCGTCCCGTGCTCGCCATTTCCTCCGCTTTCTCCGCGCTCGCCATTTCTTCTCTCCGTCTAGGTGACTGGGAGGCGAGCGAAGCTTTTCTCCGTCGCGGGGGAATCTTCTCCAGCAGTGAGATTCGACGGCGCGCCGAATAGGGCATCTCGCCCTCACCCATATCCAGCTGCGGAGTCGGCCGACAGTTCCATCGTAGGTGAGATTTTTTGGGCCGCCGTTCCTCCCATCGCTAGCTAGTAGTGAATATCCGGCTGTTGTCGTCGCTCGCGGATTTCCCCTTTCGTAGTATTGGGGTTTTCGGCATTGGGGTTTTCACAGTTTATCGACATTGGGGTTTTCAAAGGTGTTTACTGACATTGCAAGATACCTCATGCAATCCGCCAATTTTCATGTAGCATATTTCAGTGACCTAATATGTTCATCAGATTCGAAGGCGTGCCCAGTAATGAGTTTTTACAAGTTTTATTGTTGCAACCGAGCTATCTAGGGTTTTGATTGCAATATGAAATTATGTTCTAACATATTTTGTGGTATCCATAAAAATAAACCCCGAACAACGGATAGCGGAAACCCTAAAGTATGTTCAGTGTGCATTTGTTATGCACATTATACTTTTAATTAACTGGAAACAAACATGCACAATGGTACACATTTAGTTGGCTTTGGCAAAACCTTGCAGTATTTATGTGAATTACGTTCATTTATGATACTAATTAATTTACAGAGACTCATATTAGGAATGCATAAATGTATTATACACGTAGGCAGATGGATGACATTTGCACTTATGCTATTTACTTAACAGAGATCCACATTCGTCTCTTAATTTTCTTATATAGTTATGAACAAATATGTTTGTTGTTATGAACAAATATGTTTGTTGTTATGCTGATTACGTACGTAGTTATGACAACAATTATTTACAGAGATGGACAATAGTGTTGATGCCCTCGTATTATATGCTAACATGTGGATGTAGTTATATTCAATGCAATGCCTTTTGGAATAGTTAACGAATGTATCAATACAATTCATACAATGTCAGTTTTTTATATGTAGAGTGTGTGTGGTTGTTCATAATACATGTTTTAAAGGTGCAATATATATCTCAAATATTTTACATACCATTTATGCAGATTTAGCATTGTTCAGAAGCTAGTCTTAGAATGAAATCTGTTGATGATCCTCCCTCCAATCCAAAGAAAATTACAATCGAATCAAGTCAGGAAGTATTCACTGTTGAAATCCCCCGCCCTGGAAATAATGCCAACAATCCGAGGCAGTCGATTGCTCTAGATGTTGATACACCAAAGCAAATGAAGCAACTTTATGTTAGGTGTAATACAAAGCGGTCTGCAGGACGCGGGAAAAAAGAAACTGACGTAAGTGAAAACATAGATGACGATGATGATGATTTCATGCCTGCCCCAAGAAGAATTGGCATGTTAGATTTGATGAGAAACCAACGTCTCCTCAGCAACAATCGCCACATAGACAAGTGATTTACCATTCACCAAATCTGCCAAAGCAAAAAATATTGTTGAACATGCAACTATTAAGCAAACAAATGTGGTGAAGAATAGAAACGAAATGAAAACCAGAGGTAGAAGAAAATAGGTTGGTTACAACGACATCTAATTTTTTTACTACTGCAACAGTTATTTTTATGGATATTTAATCATGTTGGGCCAGTTAATTACATGTTTGTTAATTGGTATTATATGCAGTCTTCATTTAATATTTATGAATCAAAATCATTCATGTGGTTTTATGCCTTTTTCAGTTTAGTATCATGCATTTTTGTGACCGATCATTTTTATTTATATTTGTTTACATGTTTTTATACGTTTTCACACAGAAACTGAACATCCGGTGCATCCCATATGATGCCATAATGTCTATATGGATAATGAATGACCGTCAACGCGAGGCTGTAGCGAGGAAAGGCTTCCAAAGTATACTGCAAATGTCAACAGATGGCCTTGCTGTTGGATCATTAATGAATTGGTTGATGGATAAGGTTGATCCAGTTGACATGACCATAAGACCTGGCCCAGGAAAGGAGCTGAAGATAACAAAGGAGATTGTTCGCCTAATTCTTGGGTTGCCCAGTGCTGGTTGAGGGAAACCGTTTATGGATTGGTATGGAGAAGTTGATGCTGCTGGCAGGCTTAGGAAACAACTCAGAATATCGAAAGATGAGTTTGATATTGCCATCCTACAGGAAATAATTGTCACGGGTTGTGACGATAATCTAACCATTAGGTGTTTCTTCCTTATCTTATTCAACCGGCTGTTGTTCCCGACTTCTTCATGGCCAATCTCCAACAACGAAGTTCTAATGACAAAAGACATGGACCGTCTCCCAAACATCAATTGGTGCCAGTATTTAACGATTTATGTGAGGCTGCTGCAAAATGGCATAAAAGGAACACTAATCATGTCACCGCTACGGTATATGGTTGTTCCATAGTCATAGTGGTAATTCCTATGACTATTATGTTCATATTCGTTTATTGTAATTAAGCTAACTTTTAGATAAAAATTTGCGTTGATGTATGTTATTTGTTTGTAATTTTCTCAGATATATTATCTATACCATCTTCATCACAAGGCAACTCTAGAGAACAAATATGGCACTCCACGTATTAAATACTTTGATAAAGAGACAATTGATGCAATGACCAAGGCTGACAGGAGGAAGCCTCATCATGCTAGCGAAACGTATGGTCATTGCCATGTAAGTTCATTCCCATATTCTAAAAAATAGTTTATTGTATGTAATTTATGCACCTATTTTTTTAATGTTTTGTTAATGGTGGTTAGTAATTTTGCGTGTTTGTTACTATTTGGTTAGTTCCGTAGTAGGACAGACACATGCTATGTTGCTGCTCCTGAACAGCCAGCAAATGATACGTTCCATATTCATGTTCCTCGCATGAAAGATTTGATCTCTAGCAAGGTTATTTGCCTTCCACTGCCATACCGTTCTAGTTTTGACTCTTTGTTGAAAGCTCATGACAAAGAGGTTGACAAGTACTGTGCAATGCTTGAACGTGCTCTCCGCAAATTGTTGAAAGCTCCAGCTAGCTGAGACATTCGCAGACATGATCGATGATGTCATTCATCTCGGGTCACAGGTTTGAAAGTTGCCTAGAGGGAGGGTGAATAGGCGAAACCTGAAATTTAGAACTTAAACACACACTACAAGCCAGGGTTAGCGTTAGAATTAAATTCAAGTCCGGGAGAGAGAGGGAAAATAAATCAAGTGAGAAAACAAGCGAATGAACACGATGATTTGTTTTACCGAGGTTCTGTTCTAAAGAACCTAGTCCCTGTTGAGGTGGTCACAAAGACCGGTCTCTTTCAACCCTTTCCCTCTCTCAAACGGTCACTTAGACCGAGTGAGCCTTCTCCTTAATCAAACGGGTCACTTAGACCCCGCAAGGACCACCACTCACTTAGGTGTCTCTTGCTTTGATTACAAGTCACTTGAGAATAAGAAAGAGAAAGAAGAAAGGCAATCCAAGCGACAAGAACTCAAATGAACAAAAAAATCTCTCTCTCACAAGCCACTAAGTGTTTGGAGTGAATTTGGGACTTGGAGAGGATTTGATCTTTTGTATTGTGTCTTGGAGTGAATGCTACGGCTCTTGTATTGAATGTGAACTTTAGAAAACTTGGATGCTTGGAGTTGTGGTGGTTGGGGGTATTTATAGCCCTCAACCACCAAAGAAGCCATTGGGGAGGCTGCTGACGATGGGTGCACCGCACAGTCCGGTGCGCCACCAGACAGGTACTGTGCACTGTCTGGTGCGCTGCCACATCACCCAACTGTTAGGGTTCGGAGCTCGGTCGACCATTGGAGCTTTGTCTCCTTGCGGCACCGGACAGTCTAGTGCCACACCGGACACTGTCCGGTGCGCCTCTGACTCTGCGGCTCTGACTCTGCGCGCACCGTTCTTCACTGTTCCACTGTCAGTGGCTTTTGCAGTCGATCGTTGGAGCGAGTAGCCGTTGCTCTACTGGAACACCGGATAGTCCAGTGAATTATAGCGGAGCGCGGCTCATTTTTCCCGAGAGTGGCTGGTTCATCTTCGTACGGGCATGGTGCACCGGACACTGTCCGGTGGCATACCGGACAGTCCGGTGCGCCAGTCCACAGCACACTCAAGTCTTTGCTCCTTTTGAATTTGGGTCCCTAACTTGAATATTTATTGGTTTGTGTTGAACCTTATGCACCTGTAATACATGAGTTCTAGAGCAAACTAGTTAGTCCATATATTTGTGTTGGACATTCAACCACCAAAATTAATTGTAGGAAAAGGTTAACCTTATTTCCCTTTCAATCTCCCCCTTTTTGGTGATTGATGCCAACATAAACCAAAGCAAATATATGAAGTGCAGAAATGAACTAGTTTGCATATGGTAAGTGCATAGGTTACTTGGAATTAAACCAATTGATAATCTTACTAGATATGAATGAATTACTTTCTTTTATTTGACATTTTGGACCACTCTTGCACCACATGTTTTTGTTTTTGCAAATCTTTTCAAAGTCTTTTCAAAATTATTTTGCAAATAGCCAAAGGTATATGAATAACATTTCGAGAAGCATTTTTTCAAGATTTTGAAATTTCTCCCCCTATTTCAAATGCTTTTCCTTTGACTAAATAAAAGCTCCCCCTGAATGAAATTCTCCCCTTAGCTTTCAAGAGGGTTTTGAATAGATACCAATTTTGAAATCTTATTTTCATAACCATAGATATCAATTGGTACCAATTGAAAAACAAACATTTGTGAAAACCAATTAAATCTTCATTTCGAAAATTTTGAAATGGTGGTGTGGTCCTTTTGCTTTGGGCTTAATATTTTCTCCCCCTTTGGCATTAATCGCCAAAAACGGAGAACTTTGGAGCCCTTAGAGCATTTTCTCCCCCTTTGGGGCCTAATATTACCTCCCAAATGGTAAAATAAATACAAGTAAGGAGTCATACCATTGAGAGCGTGCGGAATACCGGCAAAGGATAAATAATACCATTAGAGTTGAGTGGAAGCCTTGTCTATGCCAAATACTCCATTTCCCTTTCAATCTACGACTTGGTATAGAAATACACTTGAAAACACATTAGTCGTAGTTTTGGCACTAGAAGAATAAGAAATATGCAATTGTACCAAAAGAAAGAGATATGATCAAAGGTATATAAATGAGCTATGTGTGCAATGTTTCAATCAAAATTCTGAGAATCAAGTATATTTAGCTCATTCCTAAGTTTGCTAAAGATTTTCTCATCTAGTGGCTTGGTAAAGATATTGGCTAATTGGTTTTGGGTATTAACATAAGCAATTTCGATATCTCCCTTTTGCTGGTGATCCCTCAGAAAGTGATACCGAATGTCTATGTGCTTAGTGCGGCTATGTTCAACGGGATTATCCGCCATGCGGATTGCACTCTCATTATCACATAGGAGAGGGACTTTGCTCAATTTGTAGCCATAGTCCCAGAGGGTTTGCCTCATCCAAAGTAATTGCACACAACAATGGCCTGCAGTAATATACTCGGCTTTGGTGGTAGAAAGAGCTACAGAGTTTTGTTTCTTTGAAGCCCAAGACACCAGGGATCTCCCTAGAAACTGACAAGTCCCTGATGTGCTCTTCCTATCAATTTTACACCCTACCCAATCGGCATCGGAATATCCTATTAAACTAAAAGTGGATCCCTTGGGATACCAAAGCCTAAACTTAGGAGTGTAGACTAAGTATCTCATGATTCTCGTTACGGCCCTAAGGTGAACTTCCTTAGGATCGGCTTGGAACCTTACACACATGCATACAGAAAGCATAATATCCAGTCGAGATGCACATAAATAGAGTAAAGATCCTATCATCGACCGGTATACCTTTTGATCTACGGATGTACCTCCCGTGTCGAGGTCGAGATGCCCATTTGTTCCCATGGGTGTCTTGATGGGTTTGCCATCCTTCATTCCAAACTTCTTAAGTAGGTCTTGAAGGTGCCCACTTGGAGTTGCTTGATTTGAAATCCTAGGAAATATCTCAACTCCCCCATCATAGACATATCGAATTTCTGTACCATGATCCTACTAAACTCTTCACAAGTAGACTTGTTAGTAGACCCAAATATGATATCATCAACATAAATTTGGCATATAAACAAGTCTTTTTCAATAGTTTTAGTAAAGAGTGTAGTCGGCTTTACTGACTTTGAAGCCATTAGTGATAAGAAAATCTCGCAGGCATTCATACCATGCTCTTGGGGCTTGCTTGAGCCCATAAAGCGCCTTTGAGAGTTTATAAACATAGTTAGGGTACTCACTATCTTCAAAGCCAGGAGGTTGCTCAACATAGACCTCTTCCTTGATAGGTCCATTGAGGAAGGCACTCTTCACGTCCATTTGGTAAAGCTTAAAGTCATGGTAAGTAGCATAGGCAAGTAATATGCGAATTGACTCAAGCCAAGCTACGGTGCATAAGTTTCATCGAAATCTAAACCTTCGACTTGTGAATAACCTTTGGCCACAAGTCGGGCTTTGTTCCTTATCACCACACCATGCTCATCTTGCTTATTACGGAATACCCATTTGGTACCTACAACATTTTGATTAGGACGTGGAAACAAATGTCATGCCTCATTCCTCGTGAAGTTGTTGAGCTCCTCTTGCATTGCCACCACCCAATCCGAATCTCTTAATGCATCCTCTACCCTATATGGCTCAATAGAGGAAACAAAAGAATAATGTTCACAGAAATGAGCAACTCGAGATCTAGTTGTTACCCCTTTATGAATGTCACCAAGGATGGAGTTGACGGGGTGATCTCGTTGAATTGCTTGGTGGACTCTTGGGTGTGGCGGTCTTTGACCCTGTGTCTCTTGCTCATCTTCCTTGTCTTTATTTTCTTCATCTCTCCCTTGATCATTGTCCTCCTCTTGATCTTCATCTTCATTATCTTGAGCCTGATCCTCATCTTGAGTTGGTGGAGATGCTTGGTTGGAAGATGGCGGTTGATCTTGTGCTTGTCTGGGCTCTTTGGATTCCTTAGGATACACATCCCCAATGGACATGTTCCTTAGCGCGACGCATGGAGCCTCTTCATCATCTAGCTCATCAAGATCAACTTGCTCCACTTGAGAGCCATTAGTCTCAACAAACACAATGTCACAAGAAACTTCAACTAGTCTAGTGGACTTGTTAAAGACTCTATATGCCCTTGTGTTTGAATCATAACCTAGTAAAAAGCCTTTACAGCTTTAGGAGCAAATTTAGATTTTCTACCTATTTTAATAAGAATAAAGCATTTACTCCCAAAAACTCTAAAATATGAAACATTGGGCTTTTTACCGGTGAGGAGTTCATCGTATGATGTTTTCTTGAGGATTAGGTGAAGGTAGAGCCAGTTGATGGAGTAGCATGCGGTGTTAATCGCCTCGGCCCAAAACCGGTCCGATGTCTTGTACTCATCAAGCATGGTTCTTGCATGTCCAGTAGAGTTCTATCCTTCCTCTCCACTACACTATTTTGTTGAGGTGTGTAGGGAGAAGATAACTCATGCTTGATGCCCTCATCCTCAAGAAATCCTTCTATTTGTGAATTCTTGAACTCTGTCCCGTTGTCTCTACTTATCTTTTTGATCCTTAATTCGAACTCATTTTGAGCCTGTCTTAAGAATCCTTTTAAGGTCTCATGGGTTTGAGATTTTTCCTGCAAAAAGAATACCCAAGTGAAGCGAGAATAATCATCCACAATTACTAGACAGTACTTACTCCCACCGATGCTTATGTAAGCTATCGGGCCGAATAGATCCATGTGGAGTAGCTCCAGTGGCCTATCCGTTGTCATTATGTTCTTGTGTGGATGATGAGTGCCAACTTGCTTTCCTGCTTGGCATGCGCTACAAACCCTGTCTTTCTCAAAATGAACATTTGTTAGTCCTAAAATGTGCTCTCCCTTTAGAAGTTTGTGGAGATTCTTCATCCCGACATGGGCAAGTCGGCGATGCCAGAGCCAACCCATATTATTCTTAGCAATTAAGCAAGTGTCAAGTTCAGCTTTGTTAAAATCAACTAAATATAGCTGACCCTCTAACACTCTCTTAAATGCTATTGAATCATCACTTCTTCTAAAGACAGTAACACTAATATCACTAAAAAGACAATTGTAGCCCATTTTACATAATTGAGATACATAAAGAAAATTGTAATCTAATGAATCTACAAGAAAAACATTGGAAATAGAATGGTCAGGTGATATAGCAATTTTACCCAAGACTTTGACCAAACCTTGATTTCCATCCCGAATGTGATAGCTCGTTGGGAATCTTCGTTTTTCTCATAAGAGGAGAACATTCTCTTCTCCCCTGTCATGTTGTTTGTGCATCCACTATCAATTATCCAACTTGAGCCCATGGATGCATAAACCTGCAAAACAATTTAGGCCTTGTTCTTAGGTACCCAAACAGTCTTGGGTCCTTTCATGTTAGAAACAAGCACCTTGGGTACCCAAACACAAGTCTTAGGACTCTTGTGTTTGCCCCCAACATATTTGGCAACTACTTTGCCTGATTTGTTAGTTAAAACATATGAAGCATCACAAGTCTTAAATGAAATGTTATGTTCATTTGATGCAGCAGAAGTTTTCTTTTTAGGCATTTTAACATGGGTGGAATGCCTAGAGCTAGAGGCCTCATTCTTATACATGAATGCATGATGAGAGACAATGTGAGGTTTCTTAGCATGAATTCTCCTAATTTTGTACTCAGGATAATTAGCAGGATATAAAATGTAGCCTTCATTATCCTGAACCATGGGAGCCTTACCCTTAACAAAATTAGACAATCTTTTAGGAGCATTAAGCTTGACATTGCTTCCCTGTTGGAAACCAATGCCATCCTTAATGCCAGGGCATCTCCCATTATAAAGCATGCTTCTAGCAAATTTGAACTTCTCATTTTCAAGCTCATGCTCATTAATTTTAGCAGTTAATTTAGCTATGTGATCATTTTGTTGTTTAATCATGGCAAGGTGATCATCCATAGCTTCTACATTAACATCTCTACATCTAGTACAAATGGAAACATGTTCAACAGTGGATGTAGAGGGTTTGCAAACATTTAATTCTTCTATCTTAGCATGTAATATGACATTCTCATCTCTAAGACAGGAAAATGAAATCATTACAAACATTCAATTCTTTAATCTTAGAAACTAAGCTAGCATTTTCAGTTTTAAGACTAGAGATTGAGTCATGGCAAACATTCAATTCATCAATCTTAGCATTTAGACTAGCATTTTCATTTCTGAGACAAATAATTGAATCATTGCAAATGCTAAGCTCTTTAGTCAAGTTTTCACAATTTTCTACTTCCTGAGCATAAGCATTTTTCACCTTAACATGTTTTTTATTTTCTTTAATAAGAAAGTCCTCTTGGCTTTCCAAGAGTTCATCCTTTTCATTAATTGCCTCTATTAATTCATTCAATTTTTCTTTTTGTTCCATGTTAAGGTTGGCAAAAAGAGACATTAGATTATCTTCGTCATCGCTAGAACTACCCTCATCACTAGATGTTGTATATTTGGGGGTGGCTCTAGATTTTACCTTCTTCTTTTTGCCGTCCTTAGCCATGAAACATTTGTGGCCGACGTTGGGGAAGAGGAGGCCCTTGTTGACGGCGATGTTGGCGGCGTCCTCATCGGAGGAAGAGTTGGTGGAGCTCTCGTCGGAGTCCCATTCCAGACACACGTGGGCATCGTCGCCCTTCTTCTTGTAATACCTCTTCTTTTCCTTCTTCTTCCCCTTCCTCTCATCGCCCCTATCACTATCACTTGAAATAGGACATTTAGCAAAAAAATGACTGGGCTTACCACATTTGTAGCACACCCTTTTGGAGCAGGGTTTGTAGTCCTTCCCCCTCCTTTGCTTGAGGATTTGACGGAAGCTCTTGATGATGAGTGTCATCTCCTCGTTGTCAAGCTTAGAGGCATCGATTGGAAGCCAACTTGGTGTAGACTCCCTCTTCTCTTATTTCGTCGCTTTGAATGCGATGGGTTGCACCTCAGGTGTGGAGGTGGCGCCTTGCTCCAAGTTGATGATGTGTTTGGAGTCTTTGATCATTAGCTCAAAGCTCACAAACTTACCAATCACTTCCTCGGGAGACATTAGCTTATATCTAGGATCCCCACGTATTAATTGAACTTGAGTAGGATTGCGAAATACGAGGGATCTAAGAATAACCTTGACCATCTCATGGTCATCCCATTTGGTGCTCCTGAGGTTGCGCACTTGGTTGACCAAGGTCTTGAGCCGGTTGTACATTGCTTGTGGCTCTTCTCCCTTGTTGAGGATGAATCGACCGAGTTCTCCCTCGACCGTCTCGCGCTTGGTGATCTTGGTCACCTCGTCCCCTTTGTGCGCCGTTTTGAGGATGTCCCAAATTTCTTTGGCACTCTTTAACCCTTGCACCTTATTATACTCCTCTCGACACAAGGAGGCGAGGAGTATAGTCGTGGCTTGGGAGTTGAAGTGCCTAATTTGGGTGACCTCGTCCGAATCGTAGTCCTTGTCCCCCTCCTTAGGTACCTACGCTCCAAACTCAACAATTTCCCATATGCTTTCGTGGAGTGAGGTTAGGTGATGCCTCATTTTATCACTCCACATACAATAATCTTCACCATCAAAATATGGTGGTTTGCCTAAGGGAACGGAAAGTAGAGGAGCGTGCTTAGAAATGCGGGGATAGCGAAGGGGCATCTTACTATACTTCTTGCTCTCATGGCGCTTAGAAGCAGTGGACGACGAGTCAGAGCCAGATGTGGAGGGCGACGATGAGTCGGTCTCGTAGTAGACCACTTTCTTCATTTTCTTCTTCTTGTCGCCTCTCCAATGGGACTTGACGGAGGAAGAGGATTCCTCCTTATGCTTGTTGCCGGACTCTCTTGAAAGAGTCCTCCCCGAGCTTGCGGTCTTGTCGCCGGTCACGATTTCCCTCTTGGCGTGATCTCCCGACATCACTTCGAGTTGTTAGACTCTAATGAAGTACCGGGCTCTGATACCAATTGAAAGTTGCCTAGAGGGGGGTGAATAGGCGAAACCTGAAATTTATAACTTAAACACACACTACAAGCCGGGGTTAGCGTTAGAATTAAATTCAAGTCCGGGAGAGAGGGAAAACAAATCAAGTGAGAAAACAAGCGAATGAACACAGTGATTTGTTTTACTGAGGTTCGGTTCCAAAGAGCCTAGTCCCCGTTGAGGTGGCCACAAAGACTTGGTCTCTTTCAACCCTTTCCCTCTCTCAAACGGTCACTTAGACCGAGTGAGCCTTCTCCTTAATCAAACGAGTCACTTAGACCCCGCAAGGACCACCACTCACTTAGGTGTCTCTTGCTTTGATTACAAGTCACTTGAGAATAAGAAAGAAAAAGAAGAAAGGCAATCCAAGCGACAAGAACTCAAATGAACACAAAAATCTCTCTCTCACAAGCCACTAAGTGTTTGGAGTGAATTTGGGACTTGGAGAGGATTTGATCTTTTGTATCGTGTCTTGGAGTGAATGCTACAGCTCTTTTGTATTGTGTCTTGTATTGAATGCTACAGAATTACTAATTTACACACATACTAGTAACAATTTATGCATTATTATACTTATCTAATATCACATATGAAAGAACTTATGGATAATAATGACTATAAGTCTGCAACACAGTTTTTTGGAATTTTGCAGTACAACCTATCCAGATTGATGCCAACATCCCCAATGACCTGCACATAGGTGCAACTGATGATGTGATGCCACAAGCAAATACACAACCTGAAAATTTTGAGGTTTAGATAGATGATCTTAATGCAACTGATCATTGCAGTGATGAGATGCACAGCATGTCTGAAGACATCTTTATCAAAATCGACCAAACTCATGGTCCTCCGCCGCCCGACTCAACTATCAAACCCAAGGTTTATGAACAACACTTTTTATTACACTCTATCAATATGCTCAAGTTACCATCATTACAGTCTTCAATACATGTCTTACTTTTACAAAAAATCAGGAATACCCAATGAAAGCCGACGGTGACCTAGTATCGACCATCAATAAGATAGTTGATATGCTTGGCCAACACAAAGTTCAAGAGACATACAAAGATTGTAGCCCACAATTTGATGCAACCCCAAAAATCAACATATGTCTTCATATAAACATCTAACCCCATTTCATTTTTGATCACATTATGAGTTTCAGGACCAATAGTTATAAAATATGATGTTCATTTTATCAGGTTGACATTTCAAATGGCAAGGGCGATAAACCCAAAAATGTGGCTGACATATGTGTTTGTCATACTAATCGTTTAATTTTAAAACATTTATTGTGTTTTTATCTTTGTCATTATTTTATTAAATTATTGTAATATATCCATATTTCATTAGTGTTTGCTTTCTCAGGCATCCAAAATGGATCATAATGTTGTAGTCCATCCACATAACATCCCTCCCCAACCTTCTTTTGATAAGACACCTGTTGCACAGGTTAGTTATCAATTTCCCATAGATATGTACATAATCAATAAACATTACATTGTACTAATTTTCATAATTTATGTTTTGTATAATTATTTACTTTAGGGTTCAACCACAAAATTCTTGGTTGAAGTCCCACCGAAGGACCTCCCTGTTTTTGATGAGACACCAGTCACCGAGGTTAGATTGTTTTCAATCCCATATCAACTTATTCTAAATAAGATTTGTACACATTTTTACTGTAAACATAGTTGTATTTACTTCAGCCAGCAATGCACATCAAATCGGCTCCATCAGACCAATCCGCAAAAAAGATGTCACATTTTGAATGTGCCTGTGCTCTGCACCAATATATATGTTCTCCAGAGTTTGACAAGAGCAGGTACAAGGTTTTAACAGTCTATAAATTTAATTTCATGCACACCATCTTGCTATGTTAACCATACAATCCATTTTATAGGGTATACTAACATATTTTATACATCATATTTCATCACCATGACCATCATGCACATTGGACAATTTCCCTACTCATGCCTTGACATTTATGAATCATTCTCCGAAACGATGTGCTTGGACAATTACTTCATGCAGGGGTCCATCGACTGCGTTCGGTCAGAGCATGCTTCGCACACTCCTAATCCTACCATGGACGTTGTAATTCTCGATGTCAATGTTGGGGTATGTTTTCATTAAATCTTATGGTAAGTTGTTTTTGCTAAAGCCAAATCAAAAATATGCTTATGATTCCTTTTCAAATTATACAATTGACTACACAACATTTCTATCTTTTTTTCATGCAATATTCATTTAATATTTCCGCAACTATATTGGCTTTTTATCCCTTATAACAACAAGGTTGTACATTAACATTAGCATCCTATAACACTCATTTATTTGTAACGAAAGTACTTGTATGATATAAATCTTTTCATAACTAATTATCACAGGATATACTTAACATCGAAGAGCGAGAGCAATACAGCAAGGCTCCTCAGGCATTTCAAATAAGTATATTATCTGATTACCTGGTTCGCACTCTTCCTTCGGACTATGAGTTACAAAAATGCAAATATGTATGTCACACCACTTTTTCCTCTATCATTTTGTTTCAATTGCATATTGATGTTACTATATTCAAATTTTTGCTAACTATTCCACACCGATCGTTTTGACAATATCCTTTTTTACTTCCATTTAATGATACCAATGCTACGCCAGGGACACTGGACATTATAGGCTGTTAACTTCCATAGGCGCTGCATAGATATATTAGACTCAAACCTGTATGGTCCTGCAATTGGCGGTACCACCTAGAAACATTATCACAATGAAATCATAACTTTTGAGAAGAAAAAGTATACTTGGTCCAGATTGATGATGTCCTGACTTAGCATGGGAATGCAACTAGCTAGGCCGAAGGAAATGCTTCCTAAATTTGGGAATTTCAAGATCGATCTTGTTAAAAACTGTCCAACTACACCAGTAGGCTCAAATGATTATGGCTTCTTCGTCACAAGATTCATTATCTTTTATGAATATATAGAAGGATATATGCCTGATGGGATTGACACGGTATTCTAACTGATATTTTCAAACTTAATATATATTCATTTAAAACTTTAATTTTATTTTGAGACATATAGTTGTATTGTAGGACCTATCCCTTGAGAACCGTGCTACTCTTCTACACTACTTGACATTCCACAGTCTGAATAAGATCAAACTACTCCGAGCTGATATTAGGAGGTTCAGCTATGATCATCACAATGAAGCCTCTGAGTAGACTAAATAACATGTAGTACTATTTATGCTTTTAGGCAGATGAAACACTACAATGCGTGTCTGTTGACACAAGTGTGTTCATAACACTAGTCATCCTGTGTTAGCTGGTCTCACAAAACTAGTCTTTTGGTTGGTGAATTCTGGGTTTAATCGTCATGAACATCTTAAATGACGTATGATATTATGTTTATATCTTTTTCATCTAAATTTAAGCTACCTGTTCCTCCTACATGTACTAATTTTTTTCTTTTATCTCCATGTTTTCAGCTCATCGTGTATTAAATATTTATGCACGTCATAGACAGCTACTATACCGTCTATACAACATCCCAATAAAATACATTCAATATTTATAAACTTATAATTGCTCAAGTAACCCCGACGCCTCAAACATACTTTCTATACTATATACAAACTACAACTCTATGTCAATTATGTTGTTGTATATGTAGTTTTACAAATGATCATTCTTCTTATTATGCATTCATCTTCAGTCCCATTTTATATGTGATTTAGTATATTTCGATGCCATTTAAAATTTACCAAATAACATCATAACAACAAATCTTACTGAACCACGTTATTATCCACTTTATATCCATCTCATAAATTTTCAACAGTAATAAACAATCCATCTAACACAAGTACAATTACATTTCACTATCTGACTCATGACTCATCTCTAGACTCATCGCATGCTTATTTGAAGTAGTTGTTTCATTCCATTCTGGAGCTCTCGATGTATTAATGTTCCTCGACCCTAGCGGACGCCCTCTTTTTCTTGGGTTAGCAAGGATTACCAAATGAGCTCTATTTTCTTCGATTGAAAGGCATGTTCTGCTATTATGGCCATCTGCAACTCCGCACTTCTTGCACCTTCTGTTTCATCTTTTTTTCTCCTATGGCGCCTAATTTTATGGTCCTTATCTCATCATTTCTAATTGTTCTTCCTATTGGTTTCACATTTATTGGTTTATCCATACTTACTCCTCCAATGTTAAAATCTAGCTTCTGCTAATAAATTAATATGTACAACATTAAAACATACACGTCAGTTGTGCCCTTTAACACATTAGTTGTTATTGATACTACATTGTATTCTCGTTTATTACCTTCCTAGACTATTTGTCTGTTTCACAACCACCCCATCCTTCTATTCCAATGCCTTCCACCATTTTTCTTATACCAACGACATCCTGTCAACATATTAGAGTGTCATAATTTATTATGGTATTTAACATAAATACAATTCTTATAATGCATAAATTCTTACATGTTCAACGCTTACTAAAGCATTTGATGCACCAGGCTCACACCCAACTTTATCACCCACGTTTTCATCACCAATGTCCTGCAACACATACTTATTATAATACAGTAAACATTACCAATAATGTTACAATAATTTTTTTTTTCAAATTAGTGATGTAACACATAATTTTCTTACATTTTGATCAGATTGTTCAGTTTGGCCGCCTGATCCCATAACCCCAACAAATACACCCACCTCCTACACTAAAAATAATACAGTAAATTATTAATTACTTAATATATATATATATGAAATCAAGTAGATCAAAGTTCACCCATCAATTGATTTTCATCACAATCAATACCGTCGTCGCTGTCATCACACCCTATATCAGGTTCTATTCTTGACAAAACTCGGACCAGTTCGTCTAACGTATCAAGTGCCTTTTCATATCCTGCTTTGGCCATACTTGCATGAAGAACAACCTTCATTGTTTTCGTTAGCAACATTTTCTGTCTATATGATTTGGTAATCCCATCTTTTTCCTTTAGAATTTTTATCTGATCTCTGAAATGGAATGTCCTGTCTAGCTAAGTTAGTATATCTTTGCAGGATGTACTCCTTTTGTATTCGATCTATCTAAAGGTGCATAAAAGCTTTCAATAACTGTACACAAAGAAGACCTGCATATGTCATTATGTAATGTTTTATCAGGTTACCTATCCAGCATGTACAACATTAATATTATTAGGTTTAGAAAACTAACATGTATGTTCCCAATTCTTGCACTCGTAAGTATACTTACCATCGTCCATGTTTGCTACAACTTTGAACTGGTGTTGTCCCCACCCAATTCTACATGACCTATTCGTGTCTTGCACCACCCAATCATTTGGTCCACCCTCTGAATCTTGGGATATTTTGTACGTAGTGGCATATTTCATTGCCTCCTCAAATCTATTCATAACAGCTCTAGTGTATGCCCTTGCAACTCTGATTTCAAACATATAGAAGGTATCAGTTGCTTTATTTCCCTACAATAATTAACTCTAATGAATATTGTTGGGGGCCTTCCTCTCTCGAAGATCCTTAAAAACTTAACTAATCAAGTTTTCAGTATAACATAAATTGTTATAGGATGCTTCGGCTTTGAGATGAAGGTGCATATGGTGTGAAGGTGCAGTCCGAAGGAAGGACAAACTAGCTCCGAAGCTGTGGCAGAGGGAGCTTCAGCTTAGCACGGGGACGATGATGAAAAATTAAACCGACCTAAAGGAGAAAAGACTGCTTAGTCCTCGACAGCTGACTTTATGGTCATCAGTAGATGTCAGGGACATAAATGTAATTTTGTCTAGGCTACGTCCCGTGCCTATAAATATATGAACAGTAACACCGTACTGTTCACGCTGACCTATAATCACTCTCACATCATTCTCGATTTTTATCTTCTGTCAAGCCGAAGGTACAATTGCAATGTAAATGTTATTAATGCTTATTCATGCTTATAAAATAAGAATATGAATAATCCAATGATCAAAATGATTAGTCATATTCCCTTTGTGTTTTATATATCTCTGTTTACCTTCTTGCTTACTAAAGTGATGAAGGTATGTCCTTCGGGACCTTCGTCTGAAGATCATTATATCCCAAGGGAGATAATGCTTTGAAGGATGAAGGTCCCTTATCGTTAACAATTGTGTTGCTTTGTTCTTGGTATATAGCATTCGAGAACAAGGACCAACATTGGCGCTCACCTCTGGTGAACTCATTCGACCACCTTCGGCAAGCATCGACCTTCGTCATGCTGCCAAAGAAGACAGTTGTGCCAGGTGCTGCACTGCAGCCACTGGACACTAATCAGGAGATGCTACGCGAAGCTAGGAGCCAGAAGAGCAAGGCCACTAGCCCAACACTTCAGGAGGAGGAGCTAGACCAGGAGATCAGGGACCTAGAAATCATTCACCAGCAGGTACAAAGGAAGAAGTAGAAGATGGCCCGTCTAGCCGATTTACAGAAGAAGATTGACGAAGCTGCTGAAGAGATGCGTCATCTTACTCAAGACGACCTGGACCGAAGGCCCCAGCATAGGGAGCTTCGTCAAGAGAGTTCACTCAATGACGATGAATGGTACGATGACTTTCATCACGACATCTTTGATTTTGATGATGCTTCTCCTCTGGCAGAAGAACTGCAGGCTATTCCATGGCCACAATCCTACAAGCCACCGCAGTTGCCCATGTACGACGGGCACTCTGACCCAAAGCAATTCTTAATGAGTTATGAGGCAACAATATCCTCATATGGAGGCAACGCCGCTGTCATGGCAAAGTCCTTCGTCATGGCAGTCCAAAGTGTGGCCCAAACATGGTACTCCTCCCTTTGGCCAGGAACAATTACTTTATGGCAGAAGCTTAAGGACATGCTGATTACCAGCTTCCAAGGTTTCCAGACGAAGCTGGTTACTGCTCAGGCATTGTTCCAATGCACTCAAGACCAGGACGAATACCTTCAGGCATATGTCCGAAGGTTCCTATGACTAAGAGCACAAGCACCCACAGCGCCTAATGAAATCGTCATTGAGGCCATGATCAAAGGACTCAGGCCGGGACCCATAGCTCAGTATTTCGTTAGAAAGGCTCCACAAACTTTAGAGAAGCTGCTTCAAAAGATGGATGAGTACATTCAAGCTGAAAACGATTTTCGCCAAAGAAGGGAGGAGGACTACAGGTTTTCTGAGATGACCAGGGGCTTCGGAGGGAGGCTTCATCCTAGGCATGTCCGCTCATATCATAACTCCAATTCCAATGATGAAAGGGCCAGCAATGCTCAACATAGTCACCAAAATTCTCAGTCATCAAGTATGACTCCATTCTGACCACCAGCTCCGAGGGGCAGAGGAGGAAGAAGCTTCAGTGGAGGAAGGTTAGGAAACCAACCTAGACAACTATATTGCTTTTTCTGCGGCAAAGATAAAGGCCATACCACAAGAACGTGCCAGGTCACGATTCAGAAGCAGAAAGAGATTGCCGAAGCTGAAGCACGACAGAATTAGCCGACGCAGGTTTTACACACCGCTTCATGCTATTCTCCCTACGTCCCAGAGTACGTAGGCAATCAACAGCCTACGACCTCTATCGCTTTGGCAAGCCATTCTCAAGCTTCATGGGCTCAGCTGCCACCACCACTGCTGCTCCCACCTACCCTGGCCCGAAGCCAATGACCAGAAGGGCACCAACACGCTCAACAATAGCGTGATTTTTGGGAGGAGTCCGAAGCTCGCACAGTTAATAGCACTGTGCCTGAATCTAAGCACATTTACTGAAGAATATCCTACATCTGGTGTACCTTTATCTTTTTTGCAGTTTTATTTTTCTTGTATGGAAAACATTTCACGAAGGACTGAATTCTGATATGTAATAACAGTGCTCATACCATCGAGTGGAATGCTTCCTTTTAATAAAGTTCCAAAGCTACAAAAGTCATTCCTAAGGGAGCGCAGAGTAAGTGCCGAAGCTATAAAAGTCGTTCCTAAGGGAGCACAGAATAAGTGCTGAAGCTACAAAAGTCATTCCTAAGGGAGCGCAGAGTAAGTTTCGAAGCTCAAAAGTTGTTCCTAAGGGAATGCAGAGCAAAAATACCACCAAAATATGAGGTGAAGAAGCTCCAAAGTCGTTCCTAAGGGAATGCAGAGCTTAGATACCACCGAAATAGAAGGTGAAGAAGCTCCAAAGTCGTTCCCAAGGGGATGCAGAGCTTAAATACCACCAAAATATAAGGTAAAGAAGCTCCAAAGTCGTTCCTAAGGGGATGCAGAGCTTAAAGACTCCAAAGACGTCCCTAAGGGGATGCAGAGTCTTGAGTGTTTCAGTGTGGGCATGTGTCTTCGGCATAAACATCATGTTGCATCATATCATCGCATCATTCCGCATAGCATTACATCATACATCATATCGCATCAATAGCAAAGATTGAGCACAAAGCAAATCTTTGGCAATAGCTTGATGAATGAAAGTATACTGAGGCATGAAGCAAACCTTCGACAAATACAATCTTACTAGGAAAGTCTTGATAACAGTATCACACAACAGCTTTGTTATAGAAGGGCTCTCTTCTTTACGAAGCATGAAAAGAAGGGAAGATGTTTTTTCACTGAAGGCTCAAAAATGGTATGTGCGCAAAATTCATGCATCGCAAAGAAATATATTACATGAATATACATGTTTGATAAATAATGTTTGACTTGTACACATATTACACCACATAAATGTTCAATTTTCTAGCTACACCAAGGTCTAGTCTTCCTTCAAAACTTTCTCGGCAACTTTGTTAAGAAGTTTGTTGATAGCTTCGTCAACAGCTTCTTCAGCTGTCCTTATAGTTTCTAGTGCCGCCTTCATTGCTGGATCAGCTTTGGGTACAGGGGCAGTGTTATCACCTCAAGCCCTCACAATAGAAATATCGCGAATCTTCCCTTCATCGCATCAATCTGACTTTGTTTAATGGTTGATTTCCCGAACATAGTGTGGCTTGGTCACCATGGGCGATTTTCGGCATCTTCGTCCCCACTCTCTACATCAAAACTCCCTTCATCACTGGAGCTCTCGGATAACACAACCAATGATTCATGTGCAATTTTTTCCGCATTGGTTCTCTCCATGGCCTCGTAAAAACCAGCCAGAGCAGGATCAACAACCTTCTTCTCTTTAGCCATTTGGTAATGACTTGTGCAAATGTCGAAGCTCTCGAATCAAGAGAAAATTTGACAACAAGGAAATTCAAGATTGGAAACAATAGCACAAGTGATTGAGATGGCACAGCAAACGCTATCGCTGTGAGTTCCTATTTATATGCCCAGTGCATTGCAACTTAGCGGGCCCTACATGTCATTGACTTTCACTATTCTAGCGAAAGGGAAGGTGTTTTTTCGGACCTTCGGCTAAAGGCCTTTGTTCACGTCATAGTCTGAATTTGTTAAATGCAAAAACAAATTAATACTGCGAGGGGCTACTGTTGGGGGCCTTCTTCTCCCGAAGATCCTCAAAAACTTAACTAACCTGGTTTCCAGTATAACATAAATTGTAACAGGATGCTTAGGCTTTGAGATAAAGGTGCGTATGGTGTGAAGGTGCAGTCCGAAGGAAGGAAAAACTAGCTCCGAAGCTATGGCAGAGGGAGCTTCGGCTTAGCATGAGGACGATGATGAAAAATGAAACCAACCTAAAGGAGAAAAGACTGCTTAGTCCTCGACAGCTGACTTTATGGTCATCAGTAGATGTCAGGGACATAAATGTAATTTGTCCAGACTACGTCCTGTGCCTATAAATAGATGAACAGTAACACCATACTGTTTACGCTGATCTATAATCACTCTCACGTCATTCCCGATTTTTATCTTCTGTCAAGCCGAAGGTACAATTGCAATATAAATGTTATTAATGCTTATTCATGCTTATAAAATAAGAATATGAATAATCTAATGATCGAAATGATTAGTCATATTCCCTTTGTGTTTTATATATCTCTGTTTACATTCTTGCTTACTAAAGTGATGAAGGTATGTCCTTTGGGACCTTCGTCTAAAGATCATTATATCACAAGGGAGATAATGCTTCGAAGGACGAAGGTCCCTTATCGTTAACAATTGTGTTGCTTTGTTCTTGGTATATAGCGAGAACAAGGACCAACAAATATTAAACAACATCATATATTAAATTATTTATTTTTCCATACCTTGCACACCAATGCTTCTGTCACACCCGGTTTTAGAAGGAAAACCGAATGCGAACCATGTACATGCCAGGATCAGCAATTCACGTACACAGCAGTTGCATAACTGGACATCATCACACAGTGCTCAAATAATAATATAATAGAGTAATAATAGTTGATTACATCATATGTCTGAGACCTCCACATAGTCTTTAACAATAATCAAAGTGCGAAAACGAAACGTAGATACACGCGGCCTTCACAGGCAGCCGACTGGGGTTGCCGCTAACCCACACCTAAAACTCGTCGTACTCTTGGAACTCCTAGAAGTCTTCCTCCACGGCTTCATCTTCTCCTGAGTAGTGGTTGCAACGTGGACAACCTGGGGAAGGGGGGTTTGGTGTGTAGAGCAAGGGTGAGTACACATCAACATACTCAGCAAACGTCCTGTTTGGCTGTAGTGGACTAGCTTTATGTGGGGTTAAGTCAAGTAGTTGCTTTTATTTGGGCAGATTATTATTACTAGTAGAGAGAGCCAGATTTTAGTATTAACCCAAGTTGTTAACCCAAAAGTACCCTTTCCGAACGAAAGGAATACCACTTACCATTACCATAGCATAAACATCATCCTCGTCACCACATGTAATCCAAACATCTCTGATCAAGTATCTCTAATCAATGGAGCTCCCTTGGCCACTCATAACCACGAGCATGGCTGATATATCAGTTTCATAACACTCTGTAGAGGTTGCACACTTTACCCACAAGTCGTGATTCCCTTTCTGCCTGGAGAGAGCTACTCCCCATTGACCACTACCTAGGTGGCCTGGCAGGGTATCACTATGAAGCCTTTACAAAGATACCCAAGGCTGTAGCCGCCCGTTAGGTTTTCTAAATGTACCACACTCCTCCCTGTAAGGAAAATGGACCCTAGGCCATTTGGCTAATTGAGTTTTGGTGTTTGATGAACAACACAATCCGTGAACTAATAAGTTTTCTAGTGTTTGTGTTTGTAGTTCACAGGATGCAAGATTTATTTGGACTAAGGAATTGGGGAAAGCAACACCTCAAAAGAAGACATTAAAAAAATCCAAGAAAAGTCCAAGTGTGCTGCATGCGGACTGTCTGTGCATGGAGCACCGGACTGTCCGGTGCCCACACGCCGAACTATCCGGTGCACCAAGGAACTACAGCCCAACGGCTAGTTCCAGGTGGCACCCAGAGAGAAGACCACCAGACTGTCCGGTGTGAAAAGCATGTGGCGCCAACCATCACCTGCTTTGATAGGGCAACGACTAGGCGCACCGGACAGGCTACAGTGTGCTGTCCGGTGCACCACCGGATTGTCTGGTGTGCTGCAGAGAACAACAGCTTTTCTCCAACGGCTAGAATTGTGTTGGGGGCTATAAATACACCCCCAACCAGCCATTTGAAGGTGTGGGAGCCCAAGCAACATACCAAGGCATATAGTGCACATTTCCAAGAGCTCAAACACCCAAGTGCTTAATAGAATCACTCGGTGATTAGCGTAGGTCCTTTGCGAAGTGCTTAGGTTAGTTAGACCGCTTTAGCGCTTGCTCTAGGTGAACCCAAGTTAGTTGAGTGAGTTTTATAGAACCACACAACCCCTCGGCTCTTGCGTGAGTCATTGTAATTGTATCGAGTGGGGCGAGAGTCTTGCGAGACCGTGACAACCGCGTTTGTGTCACGGCCGCCATCGTGTACCAAAGGGAACGAGGCCCGCGACGTTTTGGCCGGAAGTTCGATAGTGGAGACGGCGGGGAGCGTCCAAGAGGAGCCGGAAGCGGAGCTCCACTTGCGCGTGGAGAAGGCCCGCGACTCTCTACGGAGTTACTCGACCGTGGTGCTTGGCCCTCGCGTGGGCTTCCCTCTGCGTAGGGGCACCAACGAGGATTAGTCGGGACCTTGCGTGGTTCCGGATACATCGGTAAAAATATCGGCGTCATCCACGAGAGTTTGCTTCTCTACTTTGCTCTTTAAGTTTCCACATCTATATTAAGCATTTAAGTTTCAATCTTGTATACATACTTATTTAGTGTAGATTGAAACTTAGCCATTGTGATAGAGATAGCAACACTTAGACAAAACCTAGTTTGCACTTTCTAGTTTGATTATTTGCATAGGTTTTGCTCTAGGGATTTAATTGTGGCCTAGTTTAGTAAAAGTTTTAGAAGTCCTAATTCACCCCCTCTTAGGTGTCACCCGTTTCCTACAAGTGGTATCAAAGCTTGGTTTGGCTCATTTGAAACGTTTTAGCTTCACCGCTAAAAGAGCCGACGCTTTTTAGAGGAAGGGATGGATACCCATAGGCCACCACACTTCGATGGTACTAACTTCCCATATTATAGTGCTAGAATAGCTTGTTACCTAGAGGCCATTGATTTAGGTGTTTGGAGAATCACTCGTGACGGGATGAAACCACTCAAGAATCCCGAGAAACCCACCACGAGTGAGGAAAAAGAAATTCATTTAAATGCTAGAGCCAAAAATTGCTTATATGAATCTCTTAGCATGGATATTTTTAATCAAGTATTTACCTTGAAAACTGCTAATGAGATTTGGCTAAAATTGCATGAGCTACATGACGGCACATTAATTGTCCGTGAGCAAAAACATTGCCTAGTCTTAAATGAGTATAATTCATTTGCTATGAAAGATGATGAGCTTGTTAGAGACTTGTATTCTCGTTTAAATCTAATCATCAACGAGCTCAACTCTACTGGCATAAATAAGCTAGGTGATGCAGACATTGTAAGGAAGATTATCTCCCTGCTACCACAACGAAGATATGGGAGCATCATCACCATTCTTCACAACATGGAGGATTTGAGCAACATGACCCCGACCATTGTGATTGGGAAAATCGCGGCTTTTGAGATGTCGCGAAAAATGTGTCGAGGAGAGGATCCAACTTCCTCAAGGCCATATGCTTTTGCATGTGATGAAAGGAAGGGCAAAAAGAAGGCTCCCACTCCAAGTTCCTCAAGTGAAGAAGAGGAAGAAGAAGAAAGTGATGATGATGAAGATAATCAACCATGCACATCATTCTCCAAGGATGAAGAAACAATCCGACGCGTCAGAAAGGTAATGGGGATGATCCGCAAGATTAATCTAATGGGTGTGCCCCTGTAGGTCGAAGATCTTCTCTTTAACATTGACAGGAAAAAGCAAAGGAAGAGAGGATGCTTCGCATGTGGGGAGAAGGGCCACTTCAGGGACAACTGTCCAAATATGGCCGAACCCAAAAAGGAGAGGAGCAAAGGCAAGGCGCTAACAAGTGTTAGAACTTGGGATGATTCTTCAAGTGAAGATGAACCTCCAAGGACACGCAGCCACCGATCCTCATCACGGTCATCACACAAATGCCTTATGGCAAGAGGTAACAAAAGCATTCCATCCTCTAGTGAAGAGAGTAGTAGTGATGATGAAGGTGAGGGAAAGCCCTCTGTAGATGAGCTTGCGGAAGCTGTAGAATTTTTCCAGGATGTTTGCACTAAGCAAAAATCTCAACTTAAAACCTTGAAAAATAAGTTGATTAGCTCCCAAAATGATTATAAAGGTTTGCTAGAAAATTTTGAAACTTTTGCAAACTTAAATAGTGAGCTGTCAACTAAAATTGAGCTATTAGAATCTAGTGCTACCGATGATGGTCTCATTAAAAAGAATGAAAAACTTAAGGCTAAGTTAGCTAGCTCCCAAGAAGCTATTGAAAATTTGCTAGAGAAAATGGAAATTCTTAGCATACACAATAATGAGCTAACTACTAAGCTAGAAAACATTGGTAGCACCCCAGCAGCATCTTTAGTTGAAATACCTAAAATTATTAAGAAAGATGCTTCTACTTCTTGCTTTGATTTAATTGATGATTCTAACCCCTGCAATCAAGTTCTTGTTGAGAATATTGTTGTAGAAACATATTCGGATGAGGTTGCAAAGGAAAATGAATAATTAAAACAAGAAGTGGCTCACCTTGGCAAGGCTTTGTATGACAAGAAAGGCAAAGCCAAACAAATTCGACCTCCACAGGATAACACCACTGCGGGAGTGAACAAGCCTATGGAGGGAGAAACTGTGATTTGTAGGCTATGCCATATGGAAGGCCATAAGTCTTTCCAATGCAAGGCGATGACCAGGGATAAACAAAGGCAAAAGCTCAAGCAAAAGCCATCAAGCAAAATCTCCAACACCTACATCAAAAAGGTGGACAAAAAGGCTGCTACACCATATTTAATCAAGAAGAAAAAGGATGGGTAGGTGATAGCAATCAAGGCTAACAAGCAAGCCAACAAAGCAAAGGGGGCCAAACGCATCTAGGTGCCAAAGGAAATAATTTCAACCATGAAAAACACCAAGAAGGTTTGGATCCTGAAAGGGAAGTGAGTGGACCGAAGGTAGACGGGAAATTTGGAGACTTGGCAAAGTTGGGATGTATATCATGGGATACATTATATTGGATCAAAGTTAATTCCCAAGTGGGTTAGTGAAAATTTTGGACCCAAATTTCCCACCCATGACTGAGGTAACTAGATTTATTGCATTCCTTATTTTTAGATATGCGTATCTATTTTTTCTTGTATCTAGTTTTACCTTTCATACCTAGTATTACATTTGGTATTTACTTTTGTTTAAAATTATGCATACTAGGTAAATCACATGGTAGGATTACTTGCTTTCAATTCATATACTTGAGCAAACCTACATGGCTTAAAACGTTTATTTAGGCACGGCACATAGCTTCTCTATCACTCCATAGTAAATGATACATCAATTAAAAACTTTGAATTCTACAAGTTGTATCATTTAACTTATATGTGCCAAAGTTTGGATTATAGATAATCTGCCCCTCTTGATATCAAATCAAAGTGCATGTCTCCTACAAGTATTCAAAACTTGTATGCACACCTTTAGGGTGAGGTTACTCTATAATCTAATACTTTGAGACTAACACCTTTTCAAGTCTATTTCATGTGATAGTCTCATTGTAAGGACAATGAAGTCCCTGGAGAAAGACAACAATCTTCCACTGCAAAATCTCCAAGAACTCTCATGTCTCTCAAGCTCGCCATTGACTTTCAATTAGTATCTTTTGAGACTACATCTAGTATCATTTACATGTCTTCTCCAATATTTGATTAGACTATATTTCATATCATATACTTCCATGTTGCTAAAAATGCATAAGTGGCTAACTCATATTCTGTTACCTATGCATAAGGGAAGTTAGTCTATTCAAATTTTTGTCTTGCACCTCAAATTATTCACATACTTTTTCCTAAATGTAGATGATCTCTGTCAGGGGGAGTATTTCTTCGCCTCTAAAAAGGGGAGAAATTTTCTTTCTAAAAGAGAACACTCTTTTAGGAGGAGTAATCTTTTGAGGACTAGCTTTTATTTACTTCCTACATGCTTTTAATGTCTTCCTTTTCGGTGGTTGATGCCAAAGGGGGAGAAGTTTAGGGACCAAAGCAATGAAAACCATATCAAACACCAAACACCACCAAATTAAAATTTTAATCTACAAGTGGCTTTTTAAGTGGTTTTGGTTATTTGGTCCAAAAATAGGAAGTAAGTGAATTATGGAGTTAGGGGAAGGCTTAAGTCCATAATATCACATTGTGGGGACAAACATGCATCCTAGCAAATAGTTTGCATATTTTCATTCAAATACTTGTATTATTTGCTTGCTTTGGTTGTGTTGTCATCAATCACCAAAAAGGGGGAGATTGTAAGCAAAATGGACCCCGGGCCATTTGGCTAATTGAGTTTTGGTGTTTGATGAACAACACAATCTGTGAACTAATAAGTTTTCTAGTGTTTGTATTTGTAGTTCACAGGATGCAAGATTTACTTGGACTAAGGAATTGGGGAAAGCAACACCTCAAAAGAAGACATTAAAAAATCCAAGAAAAGTCCAAGTGTGCTGCCTGCGGACTGTCTGTGCGTGGAGCACCGGACTGTCCGGTGCCCACACGCCGGACTGTCCGCTGCACCAGGGAACTGCAGCCCAACAACTAGTTCCAGGTGGCACCCGGAGAGAAGACCACCGGACTGTCCGGTGTGAAAAGCCTATGGCACCAACAGTCACCTGCTCTAACAGGGCAATGGCTAGGCGCACCGAACAGGCTATAGTGCGCTGTCCGGTGCACCACTGGACTGTCTGGTGTGCCGCAGAGAACAGCAGCTTTTCTCTAACGGCTAGAATTGTGTTGGGGCTATAAATACACCCCCAACCGGCCATTTGAAGGTGTGGGAGCCCAAGCAACATACCAAGGCATATAGTGCACATTTCCAAGAGCTCAAACACCCAAGTGCTTAATAGAATCACTCGGTGATTAGCGTAGGTGCTTTGCGAAGTGCTTAGGTTAGTTAGACCGCTTTAGCACTTGCTCTAGGTGAACCCTAGTTAGTTGAGTGAGTTTTGTAAAACCACACAACCCCTCGGCTCTTGCGTGAGCCGTTGTAATTGTACCGAGTGGGGCGAGAGTCTTGCGAGACCGTGACAACCGCGTTTGTGTCACGGCCACCACCGTGTACCGAAGGGAACGAGGCCCACGGCGTTTCGGCCGGAAGCTCGATAGTGGAGACGGCGGGGAGCATCCGAGAGGAGCTGGAAGCGGAGCACCACTTGCGCGTGGAGAAGTCCCGTGGCTCTCTATGGAGTTACTCGACCGTGGTGCTTGGCCCTCGCGTGGGCTTCCATTTGCGTAGGGGCACCAACGAGGATTAGTCGGGACCTTGCGTGGTTCCGGATACCTCGGTAAAAATACCGGTGTCATCCATGAGAGTTTGCTTCTCTACTTTGCTCTTTAAGTTTCCGCATTTATATTAAGCATTTAAGTTTCAATCTTGTATACATACTTATTTAGTGTAGATTGAAACTTAGCCATTACGGTAGAGATATCAACACTTAGACAAAACCTAGTTTGCACTTTCTAGTTTGATTATTTGCATAGGTTTTGCTCTAGGGATTTAATTGTGGCCTAGTTTAGTAAAAGTTTTAGAAGTCCTAATTCACCCCCGCCCTCTTAGGCATCACCCGTTTCCTACACTCCCTAAGAGGCAATCCACCCTCGGTAGAGCGAGCCGCATACACCGAGCCCCATTGACGGCACGACAGAAAAGCGAGCTACACCCCAGTTCCTCTAACTATTCAGCTAAGGGCGTCCCATACCACACTCATGGTTGCATTGTTTTCCCGGGCGGTCATCCAACGAACAGGTCCTTACGGAGAGGCACTCGAGAAACCGCTCGAGCCCCCTTAAATGCCACAAGTATATCATCATAATCAAAAGGGAAAACAACGTATCATAGATAATCTCATCATGTTCATTGATTAATGTGAAGCACTAGCATGAAGCTAAAACCAAAATAACCCAACCGATATAGGTAAGCAAGGACAAGGTAAATAAAAGCTAGTCAATCCTTAGGTATAAACTGTGTAAATACGGAAAGTGAATTATAGAATGTATAGGACAAAGATAGGTCAAGAAACACTTGCCTTCACCAACCAGCTACTGCTCAGGGTCTTCCCCTGCGATCTCTTCGGACTCCACAACCAGACCATTATCTATGTGAGCACAATCATACATTCACATCTCAAATCAGAAAGGAACAGTACACCATATAAGGAACAAATCAGTTAAACACGCACAAGACATAAAGCTCGCGCTTATGACCATGCGAAACTAGCGTCCGGGAAACAGCATAGGCGACTCGCAAGAACTAATAACTTGACAACACATTTATATCTAACGAATATTAAACATAAACACCCGAAATGGTCTATTTACACTCACGTATGCTCACCAAGCGTAGCTCCAGATTGTAAACTAGTCCTCACTAAATTGCTACTTTAATAATTATTGGATCAACAATTAATTGAATAAGTATCGAAAGCATGTACTGCGATAACTATATTACCAGTATGTGAATGATATTATTAGTTTATCATGAACCTATCATGACAGGAGCAGACCGAAACAGGTTAATGACGCATAAAGAAGTATGTAACTATCGGACGTAGACTACGAGGGTTAGTAAATGAGATCGCCGAGGCTCATAAGTATCCTAAATTATTTACGTGGTTTATTGGGGTTCCTTTTCATAAGTCTAACAAATAAAAAAATAAAAGATAATAAAATAATGGGCACATCCTCTCCTAGCCGAGCTGACCAGGGAGGTCTCGGCCGCGCGAGCACCACGCCATAGCCGTGAGCCAAGCCGCGCCATGCCGGCCGCATGCGCGTCGCAGATGAACAGGCCGCGCGAGCGAGCTGGCCGCGCTCCGCGTAGGCCGCTGCAGGTGAGTCGGGGACGGGCTAGCCGCGTGATGCGTAGGATGCCGCAAGCAAGCCATGGGCCATTGCTGCGTGCACACCGCGGACGGGCTGGCCACGCGCCGCGCAGGCTGCCGCGAGCGCCGCCGCGGGCAGGCCCCGGACGGGGCCAAGGGACGGGGCCACAAGTATATCACCAAAAATCAACATATTCTACCTGCAAGATAGCATGTGACCAAAAAATGCTTTTTTATCTTTCCTTCGTCATCAAGCTGAAATCGCAAAAAAAACTGAGGGTTCTGTTTTTTGCAAATAGTAAAAAATGTCAAAAGCTTAGATACGTCATTAGCACAGCTCTCTCATTTTCTAGCCACTTTCCTGTTCATTATGCAAAACAAATTACTCAATTGCATCACAATCTATTATCAAAATGACGATGTCATTCGTAAATGAACATTAAACTCAGATTTGAGTAACAGCTCTTACATGTTTTTCAAATCTTGTGTCGTAATAGGAACATTTTTCTGGGCCATCATGCATGTTTGAAATCATATCCATAATACAGTGTTGTGGTACCCTACATTCATGCATTGCTCCAACAAAGTCCATAAATTCCGGGTCATGTGTCTTGTTACAACGGAGGTGTTGTTTCTCAGTTTCTTGGGTTACAAAATCATGATTATGCTCAAGGTTAACTAGATCAATCCTGACAGATATGACACTTTTTTGCATCATCATAAATTTTTCTAACAGATATGATTATCCCTGCTTTGCACTGTGTTCGACCTGTGTATTTGTTCCGGACTCTAGGGTTACCATCTTTTCTTTCTGCACATCTCCCCTCTCTAGAGAAATTTAACCATTTACAGTTTGTCTTTTCCCTATACCTTTTCAAAGGAAATCTGACCTCATATGCATATCGTTTATAGAAATTATACGCATCATCAACATCTCAGAATACCATACCAATCCTAGGAATTAAACTAGGATAAATCGAATCTGGTTGTGCAGAACATATAAAATCATTATATCAACATCAAATTTTCATTTCTCCCAAAATAATATCATCGTTAGAGAATTCAAATCATAAACATAGGTAAAAGCACTGAACTTACGTGCGATTGTAATATATTTGGTGTATCCATCTCACCAGATCCTATTGTATTCAGTGGCCCACGCATCACTGTTGCCAGAACACCATCTTCTCCACAGACCTCATGGCTACCAGGTCCACTCAGAGTTGCAGGTGGCGTCTCGTTTCTAGAGCAAGCAACAATGGCTCCCGGAGGACGCATCAGTGAGAACCGCGCAATCGACAATCTATGAAATGGTGACGACATAATTGCACAAGCCTGGGAGTACGTGGAGAAAGATGTTTTTTCACTTTGTATATAGACTTTGAACTGATCAACAACTGTCCAATAAGCGAATACTTCCGCGCCAAACGCCTTTATTTCAGAGATTGCCCACGTCTCAAATCATAACCGGTCGGGATATTCCCCCCACACACCTTTTATTTTTTATGACTTTTTATAGCACAATTTATGAAATACTAATTACAAAATATGTTGATTTGTATACTCTTCACCACTGCTATTTTTGCTTTCATTACGACACAGAATACTTTTCTTTAAGCCATCTGCATTATCTTTTTATCCATTTCATTGTACCTTTCAAACATAACATGCTACTTTTTACGAAACATTATCCCAGAAAGTATACCATTTATAATCTTTGCTCGGTATTACATGCAGATATGAACCTCCATAAAAATTTATGATCTAACCTCCACAATAACCGTCCCATAATCTCGTGCATGCACATAATGCAATCCCGCAGATTGCGTTACATGCAGTTCAATAATCCACCATCCCACGTCGCGCGGATGGCCTGCCTTTTAAAAACGTTGCCTGCCATTACTGCGTCTGTCACGCTGCCCATCCTAGTGTCCATCGGTCAATCTAGGCTGGTCTGCTCGGATGGCGGCGTGTTGGACTGGTCTGGTCGGATGGTGCAAGGGGTGGCTGGGGCTTCCACCATGTGTTTGGAAGCCCAGGGCTCCCAATAGCCTTACCCTATATATATATATATGTACAAAGCAACAAGAAATTAAATTCTTTCATACATTTATATACATCAAAGTCTTGTGTTTACAACCATCACACATTCTATACATCAAAGTTTTCACCTAAGCTCTAATAACTATCTCGACTAAGAGATAGACTACTAATTTCTGTGAGTATTCTAAACCCTGGCCTAGCTAATGTATCGGTAGCATCGTGATATTTTCCTTCAACGAGAATGACCTATTTCAATATGAATGTGCATAGGTCCTCAATTATGCCATACAATGCACATTTGGTCAAGTTCTTCGGCTTTCCTCATTGAAATTCCTGTAAATAAACATCATCTATTTACACTCGATAACACATTTTCATCTTTAATGACAAAAATACATACATGACTATTATTAATAATACATGGCCATGGTTCATGATGTATCGTCTGTTGTGGCTCATGAACTCGCACACATAGAACCCACATAGGAACGATCAAGGTGGTTGCTTGTGGCACTACATAACGGGAGATTGGTTATTTAGTTGCAACATTGTCCTATGTATGTACATGTGTGATATGTATTCATAAATTCACATACTTACCGGCCAGTTATAATGGATGTCTAGTGGTATGCATTTTTTGGACGTGTCGTACTTTCCACCTTGCCACTTATAGAACCTATATGCCCTGTGAACTCAAATAGAGTCACCATGTTATTCTAAAATTCTCATTGATATAAGTATGTATGCATAGAAAAGGCTTACAACTCTAAAACGCTAAAGAATTTTGCATAGGTCGATGGGTCGTAGTTCAAGGAGTCAAGCACAAGCAACTTTCCAACCTTAGGATGAAGCATATCTAGTGGTCCATGTACGAATCAAATTTGTGATGCATGTGTATTGATTATTAATTTTATTTATGCAAAATCACACTTACTTAAAGTTGTATGGGGCCCCTACGACTTCGCTGTCTAGAAATTCAAGGATTGCGTGTCCTATGTAGGTAGTGTATCTTACTTCGAAATCCTTCTTCATATTCTGTGTAACCTTCTCAACTTCTTTGTCCGTATTTTCTTTTAATTCTTGATTTTCTTTTCTGACTCTAAAAGTGTGATTTTTATCAGATATATGGATTGAGTTGAGATACCTAACCCTTTTGCTGGCACTAGCATTGGGATTGGTACCGTAAAGGATCTCCTGTTGATCATGTTGCATTCTGCAAGGCACACATGCATGTCAGATATTGAAAATTTATACAACTCACTAATAATAACACATATATGTGTAAGAATGAGTGAAACTTACAATGCAAAGACAGTTACAAGTTGCACGTCGAGTCTCTAAAGGTTCATCATTAACCACATGTCCTCGAATGCAATAAAGGCCTTTTGGTTTAAACCAATAAAAGCATGGTTTGGTATATGTACAGGGATGGTTTCGACACCAAATGAAGATGCCTGCATGTACTAGTCATGCAACCTTTTAATAACAGCCGAGAGCCTCCTTAGTTTCTCAAAAGTGAGTAGAGGTCTGCCCAACACATATTTTTTAGGCACACTTTTATAATCTGCCTTAGTTTCTTTATCTTTATGGTCATTGCCTCAGCCTTTTTTGCAGACTTCTCGTGCTCGGCCAAATCAACATTATGTGATGTGAGGCTCCGTGCAATCCTTGACAAAAATCTCATTGTGCCAGCAGTAGTAGCTTTACTCTTCTTTTTCTCATATGGGGACACCAATTTTGGTATAGAAAATTTAGGTTTCTTTGATGGTCATGGATCCATTGATGGTTCTGGAGAAGGTGGATCCCTTGCTGGTGGCGTAGACAGTGGATCACCAAGAGGATGAGGAGGAGAAGGTGGTAGAGTCCTGAATGGTGATGCTTGTGGTAGAGACGGTGTGTCAAAAAGAGGATGAGGAGCAATGTGTGAAGTTTGAGGAGGTGATGATGGATGTACAATAGGAATTGCAGGTGATAACTACTCTTATGTTAGGGGTTGGACATGCAATGAAAATGATTGTGGTGGATCAACCAATTCAACATCCCTTCGGGGCTAAAGGATGAAATTCTTGATATCTTGTCCAAGTATCTCAATACCTTCGATCCCAGGGACCGTCATCACTTCTACCCAGCAACAATCTTCTGGAATGTCACTTCCATGGAACTTACGTCATAGGATCACAAGGCATGTGGCTACTTTCTTCTTACGATGATTTTTAATACCATATCTTCTAACTAGGGTGCACGCCACAGGCCTTGTGATGTCATCAACTGGATAGCGGACCTTACTTCCTATTGACACGACAGAGCTTGGGATGGTCGTACAATCAGTGGAAGACGATGGTTGAGCTACTGGAATTGATTACATCTATGGAGTTGTGTCACACCCGGGTTTTAGGGACTCGGGCGCGAACATAATCACCAGGTGTGCTGGGACCAAGTCTCACATATATGATGAATCATGGTACAGAAACGAATGTTACAACTTTACTATATAATAGTAGTTCTGTACAAAATAAATAAATATTACATCGAAAGGAGACAACGATCCAGCAACCAAAAGTTGAATGGGAGACGACGGTCTAGACCTCTCACGAACACATTGCAGCATACTCCATGCGCCTCATCCTGTGGTACATGCTCTTGACTTGGGGGTGTGAGACAGCAAGGGTGAGCTCACATACATTCATAGCTCAACAAGTTGTGGGGAATAATGTGCATGAACTCGCCAAAGGTGGGAGCTCATGTGAAGTATAAGGCTGATCAATAATAGGGGTTAAAGCTGAGCATTGCTTTTAATAAGTTGGTCAAATTTTTATTAGCAGTTACTAAATGTAAGTAAATACCAAACCATAATAATAATAGAACAAAATTAATAATAAATCCCATGCAATGCAAATGAAAAATTGAATTTAGTTCCATAATTTAATCATGCGAGAGTCCTGAGCTGTTCATGACCGTGAGTTCGGCTAGTATACCAGTTTTACACTCTGCAGAGGTGGTACCCTTTACCCACAAGTCGTGTATCCCATGTCGCCAGGGTTTGCAAGGACCTTAGACACTTCCAAGGTGAATGGCTAGGGATCCACTACGAGGCCTTTACAAAGTTCCACTAGCTTCCGAAAACCCGCTACAATTTCTAAGAAGAGCAATGTAGGAATCCCTCGTCTGACCGCCATCGTAGCAAAATCAACCCGGGAACCTCCATACATGCCTAATCCCCTACTGCCCTTGCCCCTTTCGGGTAAGATAGTCTTCCACTAGCTTTCCTAATTAGTCAGCCAAGGGCGTCCCATTCTACCCTTGTGGTGGCACGTGTTTCTCAAGTTAAGCTCCATGTTCCAATTGAAAATAATGATCTTGGCATAAATATAAATAAAATAACATAATAATTGGAACATGGATATAATGTAATATTAATCCCAAAACCATATAGAGCAATAGCAAAACTACCCAAATGATTCAGGGGTAAACAAGGTGTAAAGATAACCAAACTAGGGTGACCTATTGGGTCCCATCAAAATTTAGCCTATGCATGAATAAGTGATAATAAAGAATATTATTCGGTAATAAAAAGTGGTCAAGGGCACAACTTGCCTCGTACTTGAGATTCCAGGTACCAGGATGATCTTCAGATTCTCGTGACCTCACTGCTAGTCGTAGCAATACAAACAAATATGGTATAGACAAAATTAACATAACACCAAACATAAGAATAAATTGCATAGTAATGATCTACACGTTGCTACGAGATCGTGGGTTCGAGAACTACTAAGATCAGAGTCATGGTTAAGGAGTTATGATTTATAGGAGATCTATGTGATTTGAATATTAAATCATACAATAAATTGATTAGTATGAGAGCATATTCTATAAATAGTTAACTCAACTTTAATCTACGTCATTATTTGATTAAAGATTATCCAGTCAAATTATAACCATAATATCAAAATACTATATTAATATTAAAGAAGTTAATCCAATAAACATAAATTAATCCCACTAACATAGGATAAATAAATAAATTATTTACAACATGTCTCATGATAAAATAAGGTTACCAAAGTGTAGATAATTTTATTACGAAGCTAACGCAACTGGAACGAGTTAAATCGGAGTTAAAGTGTGGTAGTTATGATTTTCTGAATAATTAAGTGCTTGGCATGGAATAAATTAAGTATACAATTTTAGTCAATGTTTCATGGTTAAACAGAGTTACTAGATGATCGATAATATTGAAACAAAATTAATGTAACTGGAATGGATTAAAAAAGGAGCTAAAATGAATTTTCTATGCATTAAATAAGTTCTAGAATTCTTTTTACATTGGAAATTCATTTTCTAAATTCATTTTCCTATTTGCTCTGAGCTCTGGGTAAAATCTAAGAATTTCCTAGACTCAAAGCAACCAAGGCAAGGACCGCGGGTTGATTCTTATATTTCTCAGGGTCTCTTTTACAAAGTTACCTGGCCAAAGCAGTAAGATTGATTCTAGCCGTTAGATCTAAAAGGCACGGTCCAGATTAGATTTACGATCTCCCAAAGCGGTACGCCTCCGCACACGCTTGCATCACGATCCCGCAGCCCAAAGTGTGCCACGCCATCACCAGATCTGATCCGCATGCCCGAGATCCAACGGTGCAGATCTAAACTATGCCTATCATTACGTGGACTAAATCGAGACCGTCACCCTGTGATCAAACGGTCAGATCCGCTCTTCCCCAAATTCGCACGCAGGCACCGCGACACCATCCATCCCGCAGTGGCGCTCTCACCGCCGCGGCGACCAACGCCCAAATCGCCGCCCCACTGTAACACCCCTGGTGTTACTCTTACTAAAATTTGAGCATAACATCATTAGCATGAGCATTTCATATGTTTGATACACCTAGAGTGCATTCACTAGGTAAAAATTTCAAACAAGTTGTATTGTTTGGTGTTTTGCAAATAGAACCCTGGAATAGGGGACTTAACCCTAAATAGGGACCAGGAGGGTAAAACATGACCCAAATTGAGAAAACCCTAAGGTTTAAGTAAAACAATCATAAAATGTTACCAAAGATGGGTCTACATTACATTCATACCCCTGAGATGCCAAAAACCCTCATTGGAACCCTCGAAAACCCTAAATCCAAACCTTAGGGGCCTATGTGCAAAAACAGTGCACATTTGGACTAAAGTGTGAAAACTACTATGTTAAAGCATATCAAGTCATATGGTTCACAAATATAGGGATTTGCAAGTGAAACCCTAAGTTTTGGGTTTATTTGCAAAAAATACCAAGTGAACTCTATATTAACTAAGTCTGAAAATCAGTGTTATAAGCTCAACTTTGGAGCTTTATAACTTTCAAATTATAGGGTTTTTCCCCTAGGTCACCACATCAAAATTATAGACCTATCAAAGGAGAACAACTTTGCTTAAGGGTGTAAGCATAGTTGTTGAGAAGAAATTGGAGATAATTAAGCCCAAATTTGGACTGTCAGGTTGATACAGTCTGAATTTCAGACAGACAGTGACCTATATCCAAGTTTGAAAGCCATTTCGACTATGATCCAGTGAGAATCTACCTAGGGTTGCTATAACAAAGTTGTAGAGTTATTATAGAGGAACAACTTTGTTATAAGCGTTTGGGCTTGGTACCATATGGAATTGAGAGAAAATCTGGCTTCAAGTCACTCGGTTAGGCCATCTGATGGTGGATTGCCATGGTATAGTACATCAGAGGGGGAGATAAGGATCAGCCCTCGCCGGCGATAAGGATGCCACCGTGGCTCGGATGGGTCATCGGTGGCCGCGGTAACGGTCCCCGGTGATGTGGCAGTAAGTTACTGAGGTGGCAGGCCCCGGTTAATCGACGACCACCGTGCCATCACCGGAATCCGCCGCGCGGTAAGCTTGCCAGCACATCTGAAATCCGCGATCCACATATAAATCTAGTCGACGGCCTATAATTTGCGCTCGGGTTTGGTTTCTTTGCCACATCCCGCACCTCAGTGCTTAAGCAATTGACTCAGTTTCACCTGAAAATGTGCGCAGTCCACAAATTCTCCCCTCCCGTGTTCTTAGCTCCGCCGTGAAGAGCCCCTTCATGGCCAGCACTCATCGGGTCAGTATTTATCAAATTACTTCTTGTTCTAGTTTGCCTTTGACCTCCTATTGCTCTCAATGCCAACCAATTGAAATTCAGCCAAAGCCCATCACCGGAATGCACACTTGCTCTCTAAAACGCCGCCATGACTACCCCCTCTGTCGACCCACTCTTTGATTCCTATTTCGCCCAAATCCAATTGTGTACCTAACCTCTAGTGAACCCGTGAACCTTTCCCCAGCCTAATTTGGTTATCCGCACCGTCGTTTGGTCGGAACGTGTTCATCCCCATGCCCATCCGCCCGGTCACCGTGGACTGATCGATTCAATGCCCCCTTGATGAAATTGATGAAGGGGAAGTGTTTGGTAGGGGTTTAATTGCGTCCCGGTCGCACGGGAGCTCCAGCCGTAGCGTCGTCCGGCCGGAATAGGCTCGCCGGAGTGCGGCGAGGTCTGTTCATCGTCGTGGACCTTAGTCTGCAAAGGAATGGAAGGTGGAGGTCCTCTTTGTAAACCATCAGTGACTCATCCTAATAGTGCGTTGACCTTGCTTCGGGATATTCAAAAGGACAGGGATCTCAATGCAAAACCTGCAGGCGCCCGGGCGCGGGCGCGCTTTTACCGTTGTTGGGCCGACCTAGGCTAGATTCGGTCCAATAACTGTTACAAGTTTTTCTTTTTCTTTTTCTTCCAGGGCCAAATAAATTCTAGGAAATTGTAGAAAAATCCTAAAAATATAAGACCAATTTTGTTAAATTTCTAATTTTCCATAGAATTTAATAAAAATAGTTTTATGATTTTTAGGACAAATAGGGAATTTTGGGTCATTTAAAATAGCCTAAAGCATTGCTTCTGGATTTTTAGAAAATAGTTAATAATTCCCAAAAATGCCCAAACTTTTTATATGAACTTTACACATTATTTAGAAGCTTTGGGTAGAGTTTGGTTTGATTTGGACCTTGTTTGAGAATTAGAACCCAAAACCCCCACCCCTGCTCTTTGAACTTCACTGTTAACTCCGGAAACCCTAGTTTCCCGGTGAACCGTGAAGGAAAATTGTATTCAAAAACTTTAGATAATAAATTCTTATTATCTGTGCACTCTCATGAACATTACATGGCATTCATTCTTATATCCATATATATGGTTATCTCTAGAAAACGAAGAAGAAGTTGAAGTAACAGAAGAGAAGACACCACCACCTTCGGAACCTCAGGCAGGAAATTGTTTCTACTTTGACATCTACGGATCCGTGCCTGACTCACCTGTAAACGAAGGCAAGCCCCGGTGCATTTGTCACCCTCCTTGATGTTTTTAAAATCTTTCTCACTTGATTGATGCATTAGGTGTTAGGAGTTGAATGCTTAAACAATTCCTGCATTACCTTCCTTGAAGTTGATTACCTTCCTTGAAACCCTATCTTTACAGAAGGTTTTTACTATGCTTAGTATTGCTCTAGCAAAACAAAAGGTTTTGTTTTACAAAAGATGATTGGCAAAGTGGGAGGGATGTTTTTGAAAATAAAACTTGATGGTGAATCCATCATGGCTATGATGGGTTCAACATCGGAAAAGATGTACCTCTGCCAGGTACCAAGCTTTGGGTTTAAATGATTAAGCTGAGACCGGGCGGGTGACTTGCACGAGAAAGAGAGTCTCGGTGTAGTGTCTCCGTCTGAGTCAATTAAGGACCGTCTCGATGTAGGCCTGCTGACCGAGGACCCTTTAACTGGTCACATGCCTCGTCATGGGTAAGCCTTGCCTCGGGCAGACTAAGGCCAGAATAAGATAACACGGAATGGGCGTGGAGCGGTGGCGAGAGTAGCGTGTACCTTCCGTGGCAAGAGGCTGGACGGTGGTGTATCTGTGCTCTCGGTTGGCGTGAACCAGATCTGGTCTTAAGAACCCTGGTGGCGGGTTGACATATGCAAGGTTTAAGTGCTACATATGTCGTGTGATTGGAGATCCTCAGCTGAGTATAATCGATTCGGATCGCCGTACCTTCGCGGTTATGAATACTTGGTCACTGACCTATACGTAGAACTCCAGTAAAGATGAAGGGATGGTTAAGAAATTGGCTAGTGCTGGTCAAGTGTGTGAACTAGGGTAGAAAGAACTCTAGATGCAGGTAATTTTACCTAACTTGACAATAAAATTGGATTTTTAAGGATCCACTTTTAGTAAGCATTTCTGCAAAAACAGAGTCTTTGATCATTGAGAAACCTTACCTTGACTCCCTTATAACCAGCATTCCCTTGAGAGTCTTTTCTTTAGTCGGGTAAGACTTGCTGAGTAATTCCATACTCAGGGTTTTATTCCCTATTGTTTTTAGGTGAGGAAGCAGCAAACTTTTGTTGTTTTTGTACCAAGGTGGTGTCAAATGAAGAGAAGCAAGAATGAAGCTGCGGGAGGACCTAGTCCTCCATAAAAACATTTATGTAAGAACTTATCGGGAGGAGTTTTGCCTCCCTTGGTTTTGTAATAATACTACTAAGCACTCGTTTAATTACTGGTCTGTAATATATAATTGTGTCTTACTTTCAAATAAATGTAAGTTTATGTAACCGCTTCCGCATTTCATATCTCCGATGATCTGTAATGTCTGCGTGACGGGTGAAACGCTCTTGGGAAAGGTAAAAAAAGCAGATACCGAACTTGTCAAGTGATTCAGGGGCATCTACAGGGTTGTCTGAGGTCCGTTGCACAAGGACAACTGTAGGTGGGCCTAATAACTTGGGAGGTTCCGTCACAGCTGGTATCGGAGCGAAGCCCTTCTCTGGAGATATTATGAGACATCGTCAAAAGGATTTTCTAAAGACTTATCTGGAAAATTTCTTCCCTTCTTATCTATTAATTCTGAAGAGTTATCTTAAAACACCAGATAGGAAGAGTGCAATGTATAGAAGGTGTGAATCAACTAAGGTTGGTTCTGTAATTATGCATGCATCATGCTAAGAACTATGTTAATAAAATTTTCCCCCTTAGAAAAATGCCGCCGCGCACAAGGAAAACTGCACGCAAGTCAACTGGCCCAATTGGTGTGCCACATCATCAACTCGCTCCCAGACATGAGGATAGCAGTAGTGGGAGTAATGATCCGATCAGGGATCTTGAAGCGCAAGTGAATCAGCTTCAAACGGAACTTCAACGCAGGACTAACATATGGGTCGCGGATGGCGATAGAATCAATGAATTGAGAAGCCACATCCGCCGCCTGCAAGATCAGCTCGCTGATCGAGATTTAGCGCTCGACTGGGCGGTTCAGTCTCGTTCGCTTGCTTGGGCTAAGGAGGCAAAAGCTCGAGCCCGATTCGAAGAACTTAGCTCAGCTATTGATAACCTGCAGGCTTACTGCAATACTCTACATGAAGAAGTTCATGTACTGTATTCACAACTACACCCCAAGTACCTGTGAATCCTGTCGGGACAGAAGCCGGACCTTCTCATGAAGCGGGAGAAGCTTTTGGTGGCGAATTGGACCTTTTCAGGCCCTCTCCCTCCATGAAGTTGGTCGATGAGTGGTCTCCTACGCCCGACAGTGAGTCTACTAAGAGTGATAGGAAGTAGGAATAGTATAGTTGTAGAAATAGTAGTGGTATTGTATAATGGGTACTGTACTCCTGTTGTAAAAATTCGAGTCTGTAACATTACTCTTTTTGGTAATGTAAAATGGATGGTTTTCTTTGGCATATCATATTGTTTTTCAAATGTTTGTTGCCACAGATGCCTTCCCAGACTCGTGCTCAGGACGGGGCCAGTACCTCCCGTGGGAGGGAGGCAACACCAAACCCACCTCCTGTCCCTCCCACGCTTACCGAGGCTATAGCCGCCTTGGTAAACGCGACAGCGGATAATACCCATTTCCTACGGGAGATGGCAGGTCAGCAGCTTCAACAACAAGGCGGGCGGGGCTATCCGCAAGGGCCCCGTGAGACATCTTATTTGGACTTCTCCGAAACGCGTCCACCGCTGTTCGTCAAGGCAGAAGACCCTTTAGAGGCGGACGAATGAATCCGTGTCATCGAGCAGAAGTTTGGACTTCTTCGGTGTTCTGAAACCCAGAAGCCCCTGTTCGTAGCCCAGCAACTGCGTGGCCCTGCCAACACCTGGTGGGGAAACTTTGTGGCCGTTCAGTCGGCCAATCATCAGATTACATGGGAAGAATTTAAACTGGCCTTCCGTGAACACTACATACCTGAAGGTGTACTTCACATGAAACAAGAAGAATTCATGAAGCTGAAGCAATGAGGGGATACTGTTAATCAGTATCTCAATAAATTTAATCACTTGTCTCAGTATGCAATCGACCAAGTTAACACCGATCTGAAGAAGAAAAATTGTTTCATGCGAGGACTGAATGATAGGATGCAAAGGAAAATGGCTACTGGCATCGACCTCACATACGGAAGGGCTATCAGCACAGCGCTGGCAGTCGAATCTAAATATACAAGTTCTGGAAAGATCAAGGGGAGTGGAGGAAATAGGCCTACTCAGGGCCCCGAGAAAAGGCAACGGTTAGTCATTCTGCCTTTTAATCAGGGTCGTTCTTCATCACGTCCACCCTCCTTCCCATTCAAGCAACCAGTGTTCATCCGTCCCAATGCTGCCCCTACTGCAACAAGTCAGTCGGGTGCCCCTGGCACTCGATTCCCTGCCCTTCCCAGTTCATCGACAGGATGCTTCAATTGCGGAAAATCTGGGCACTTTATCAAGGATTGCCCTTATCCGAAGCAGAACAAGTCAAACAATCCACAAGGATCTGGGAATTCATCTCAAGCCAAGGGAAATACTATGGGCAAAAATACAAAGAAGATGGGACACATATATTATACGCAAGTGGCCACCACACCGGACGGTGAACCGGTAATGATGGGTACGTTCCTTGTGGCCAATCATCCCGCAATTATTCTCTTTGATTCTGGTGCTTCACATACATTTATTAGCAAGAAATTTGTGGAGCAACACTGCATTTCATACCATGAATCAAAAGAAGGGTTTAAAATTCAGTCACCTAGGGACAAATCTTTACTAGGGAAGTGGCTTTCCAAGTGCCCGTAACTTTGGCCGGACGGGACTTTCCTACTAATATGATTGTTCTGAAAGGCCAGGATGTAGATGTGATTTTGGGCATGAATTGGTTGGCCAAACATAAAGCAACCCTCAACGCTGATCAAAGAACCATCAGGTTGAGTCATAATCAAGAAAAAATTCTTCTGTCTATCCCCATTCCAACCAGAACTACTGGCAGAGTTTACGAAGCCATTGTACCGGAAATCAAGGATATTCCGATAGTATGTGAGTTCCCAGATGTTTTTCCAGAGGATTTGCCTGGATTGCCACCCGAAAGGGATGTAGAGTTTGTAATTGAGTTGAAGCCCGGTACGGCTCCCATTTCTAGAAGATCGTACCGAATGCCTCCAAATGAGCTGGCAGAACTGAAAATTCAATTACAAGATCTACTAGAGAAAGGATTCATCCAGCCAAGCTCGTCACCATGGGGTTGTCTGGCCATATTCGTCAAGAAGAAGGATCAAACTTTACGGATGTGCGTGGATTATCGACCCCTGAATGAGGTCACTATCAAGAACAAGTACCCTCTTCCGCGGATTGACATTCTATTTGATCAACTGATTGGAGCGAGGGTATTCTCCAAGATTGATCTCAGATCGAGCTACCATCAGATCCGTATTCGGCCCGAGGATATACCAAAGACCGCATTCACTACGCGGTACAAATTACTTGAATATCTGGTAATGTCTTTCGGACTAACGAATGCTCCAGCCCACTTCACTTATTTGATGAACTCGGTATTCATGCCCAAGTTGGACAAGTTTATAGTGGTTTTCATAGATGATATTTTAATATATTCAAAAAATGAAGAGGAGCATGCTCAACATTTACGGGTCGTATTAACGCGCTTGAGAGAACATCAATTATATGCCAAGTTCAGTAAATGCGCGTTTTGGCTGGAAGAAATTCAATTTCTGGGACATGTTCTGTCTGCCAGGGGGATTGCGGTAGATCCCAGCAAGGTCAAGGACATTTTGGAGTAGAAACCCCCGACCACTGTTCATCAAGTCCGAAGTTTCCTTGGACTGGCTGGTTATTACCACCGATTTATACCAGATTTCTCTAAGCTTGTGAAACCAATCACAAGTCTATTGAAGAATGAGACTAAATTCAATTGGTCTTCAAAGTGTAATGAAGCTTTTGAGAAATTGAAGATATTGTTAACCACCGCTCCAGTATTGGCTCAGCTAGACATCAATAAGCCCTTTGATGTGTATTGTGACGCATCAGGCAGTGGGCTCGGCTGCGTATTAATGCAAGAGGGCCGGGTAATCGCATATGCTTCAAGGAAGTTACGCCGGCATGAAGAGCATTATCCCACTCATGATCTGGAGCTAGCTGCAGTGGTTCATGCCCTGAAGATCTGGCGTCATTATCTACTGGGGAATGTCTGTCATATTTATACAGACCATAAGAGTTTGAAATACATCTTTACCTAGTCTGAACTCAATATGAGACAAAGAAGATGGCTCGAGCTAATCAAGGATTATGAATTAGAGTTTAACTATGAGGACTTCTGACATTACATTGTGCTAGGAGATGGAAAACTTGAACCTAGGAATAATTCAGCATGGGATTTTAAATCACTTGAAGCTGGAGTCAGTCATCTTACAAAGGATAATTGACACACAGAAAAATGATGAGGGTATGAAACATATACATGAGAAGATAAGGGCTGGAAAAGCCAATTGTTTTCGAGAAGATGATCAAAGTGTTGTATGGTTCAATAACCGCATAGTGGTGCCTAAAAATGAAGAGGTCCGCCAGCAAATCTTAGACGAAGCACATCTTAGTCGCTATTCTATTCATCCCAGAAGCACTAAAATGTATCAAGATCTGAAACAACATTATTGGTGGACGAAGATGAAAATTGAAATTGCACGCTATGTAGCTAGATGTGACACTTGTAAACGTGTCAAGGCCATACACCTGAAAGCTGTCGGTCCATTACAATCTTTACCAATACCAACATGGAAATGGGAAGATATAAGTATGGACTTTATTGTGGGATTGCCTAGGACCGCAAAAGGGTATGACTCTATCTGGGTTATTGTTGATCGACTTACGAAAATTGCACATTTTCTGCCCGTCAAGACAGTATACCCAGTTGCTGTTTATGCCCAATTGTACATTGCTCGCATTCTCAGTTTGCACGGGGTTCCAAAGACTATAGTGTCGGATCGTGGACCTCAATTCGTATCCAAATTCTGGGAAGAACTTCATAAAACCCTGGGTACTAAATTGCTCCACAGTTCGGCATATCATCCTCAAACAAGTGGGTAGACTGAGTGGGCCAATCAAATACTTGAAGATATGTTGCGAGCATGTGTTCTGGAGTTTCCACAAAAATGGGATAAATGTTTACCGTTAGCGGAGTTCTCATATAATAATGGCTATCAAGAAAGTATCAAGATGGCACCCTTTGAAGCTTTATATGGACGACGATGTTGTACTCCGCTAAATTGGTCCGAACCTGGTGAAAGGTACTTCTTCAGGCCTGATTTGGTGAAAGAGAGCGAAGAAAAGGTTTGGAAAATAACTCATAATTTGAAGAAAGCTCAAGCACGCCAAAAGAGTTATGCAGACAAACGGCGAATGCCCTTATATTTTCTTGTGGGAGACTATGTCTACCTAAAGGTCTCGCCAATGAAGGGCGTATCGCGTTTCGGGGTTAAAGGAAAACTTGCACCACGATATATTGTTCCTTTTCTCATTCTTGAAAGATATGGGCCAGTGGCGTATCGACTTCAACTACCCGAAGCCTTGTCTGCTGTACATAATGTGTTCCACGTGTCTCAACTAAAGAAATGTCTTCGGGTTCCAGATCGAACCGTTGAAGTGACAGATGTTGTCCTTGAACCAGACTTGACATATTCTGAACGTCATATCCGAGTCTCGGATCAAAAGGATAGGATTACCCGAAGAAAAACTATCAAGTTTTACAAAATACAATGGAACCAACATTCCGAAGATGAGGCTACTTGGGAAACTCAAGACTTCTTAGACAAGAATTTCCCAGGCTTTTTAGCCTCTTGTAATCTGTAAAGTGTACAACATTGTTGTAATAAAGGAGTGAGCCCCAAACCCACCCCTACCCTGTACCAAAACTCAGGAAATAAAATTGTGAAGCATTTCCTTTTCCGTTACTTACCCTAGGACTTTTAATCTCGGGACGAGATTCCTTTATGGGGGGAAGGATGTAACACCCCTGGTGTTACTGTTACTAAAATTTGAGCATAACATCATTAGCATGAGCATTTCATATGTTTGATACACCTAGAGTGCATTCACTAGGTAAAAATTTCAAACAAGTTGTATTGTTTGGTGTTTTGCAAATAGAACCCTGGAATAGGGGACTTAACCCTAAATAGGGACCAGGAGGGTAAAACATGACCCAAATTGAGAAAACCCTAAGGTTTAAGTAAAACAATCATAAAATGTTACCACAGATGGGTCTACATTACATTCATACCCCTGAGATGCCAAAAACCCTCATTGGAACCCTGGAAAACCCTAAATCCAAACCCTAGGGGCCTATGTGCAAAAACAGTGCACATTTGGATTTAAGTGTGAAAACTACTATGTTAAAGCATATCAAGTCATATGGTTCACAAATATAGGGATTTGCAAGTGAAACCCTAAGTTTTGGGTTTATTTGCAAAAAGTACCAAGTGAACTCTATATTAACTAAGTCTGAAAATCAGTGTTATAAGCTCAACTTTGGAGCTTTATAACTTTCAAATTATAGGGTTTTTCCCCTAGGTCACCACATCAAAATTATAGACCTATCAAAGGAGAACAACTTTGCTTAAGGGTGTAAGCATAGTTGTTGAGAAGAAATTGGAGATAATTAAGCCCAAAGTTGGACTGTCAGGCTGATATAGTCTGAATTTCAGACAGACAGTGACCAAGATACAAGTTTGAAAGCTGTTTCGACTATGATCCAGTGAGAATCTACCTAGGGTTGCTATAACAAAGTTGTAGAGTTACTATAGAGGAACAACTTTGTTATAAGCGTTTGGGCTTGGTACCATATGGAATTGAGAGAAAATCTGGCTTCAATTCACTCGGTCAGGCCATCTGATGGTGGATTGCCATGGTACAGTACATCAGAGGGGGAGATAAGGATCAGCCCTCACCGGCGATAAGGATGCCACCGCGGCTCAGATGGGTCGTCGACGGCCGCGATAAAGGTCCCCGGCGACGTGGCTGTAAGTTACTGAGGTGGCAGGCCCCGGTTAATCGACGACCACCGTGCCATCACCGGAATCCGCCGCGCGGTAAGCTTGCCAGCACATCTGAAATCCGCGATCCACATCTAAATCCAGTCGGCGGCCTATAAATTATGCTCGGGTTTGGTTTCTTCGCCACATCCCGCACCTCAGTGCTTAAGCAATTGACTCAGTTTCACCTGAAAACGTGCGCAGTCCACAAATTCTCCCCTCCCGTGTTCTTAGCTCCGCCGTGAAGAGCCCCTTCGTGGCCAGCGCTCATTGGGTCAGTATTTATCAAATTACTTCTTGTTCTAGTTTGCCTTTGACCTCCTATTGCTCTCAATGCCAACCAATTGAAATTCGGCCAAAGCCCATCACCGGAACGCACACTTGCTCTGTAAAACGTTGCCATGACTACCCCCTCTGTCGACCCACTCTTTGATTACTATTTCGCCCAAATCCAAGTGTGTACCTAACCTCTGGTGAACCTGTGAACCTTTCCCCAGCCTCAATTTGGTTATCCGCACCGTCGTTTGGTCGAAACGCGTTCATCCCCATGCGCATCCGCCCGGTCACCGTGGACTAATCGATTCAATGCCCCCTTGATGAAATTGATGAAGGGGAAGTGTTTGGTAGGGGTTTAATTGCGTCCCTGTCGCACGGGAGCTCCAGCCATAGCGTCGTCCGGCCGGAATAGGCTCGCCGGAGTGCGGCGAGGTCTGTTCATCGTCGTGGACCTTAGTCTGCAAAGGAATGGAAGGTGTAGGTCCTCTTTGTAAACCGTCAGTGACTCATCCCAATAGTGTGTTGACCTTGCTTCGGGATATTCAAAAGGACAGGGATCTCAATGCAAAACCTGCAGGCGCGCGGGCGCGGGCGCGGGCGTGCTTTTACCGTTGTTGGGCTGACCTAGGCTACATTCGGTCCAATAACTGTTACAAGTTTTTCTTTTTCTTTTTCTTCCAGAGCCAAATAAATTCTAGGAAATTGTAGAAAAATCCTAAAAATATAAGACCAATTTTGTTAGATTCCTAATTTTCCATAGAATTTAATAAAAATAGTTTTATGATTTTTAGGACAATTAGGGAATTTTGGGTCATTTAAAATAGCCTAAAGCATTGCTTCTGGATTTTTAGAAAATAGTTAATAATTCCCAAAAATGCCCAAACTTTTTATATGAACTTTACACATTATTTAGAAGCTTTGGGTAGAGTTTGGTTTGATTTGGACCTTGTTTGAGAATTAGAACCCAAAACCCCCACCCCTGCTCTTTGAACTTCACTTTTAACTCCGGAAACCCTAGTTTCCCGGTGAATCGTGAAGGAAAATTGTATTCAAAAACTTTAGATAATAAATTCTTATTATCTGTGCACTCTCATGAGCATTACATGGCATTAATTCTTATATCCATATATATGGTTATCTCTAGAAAACGAAGAAGAAGTTGAAGTAACAGAAGAGAAGACACCACCACCTTCGGAACCTCAGGCAGGAAATTGTTTCTACTTTGACATCTACAGATCCGTGCCTGACTCACCTATAAACGAAGGCAAGCCCTGGTGCATTTGCCACCCTCCTTGATGTTTTTAAAATCTTTCTCACTTGATTGATGCATTAGGTGTTAGGAGTTGAATGCTTAAACAATTCCTGCATTACCTTCCTTGAACTTGATTACCTTCCTTGAAACCCTATCTTTACAAAAGGTTTTTACTATGCTTAGTATTGCTCTAGCAAAACAAAAGGTTTTATTTTACAAAAGATGATTGGCAAAGTGGGAGGGATGTTTTTGAAAATAAAACTTGATGGGAATCCATCATGGCCATGATGGGTTCAACATCGGAAAAGATGTACCTCTGCCAGGTACCAAGCTTTGGGTTTAAATGATTAAGCTGAGACCGGGCGGGTGACTTGCACGAGAAAGAGTCTCGGTGTAGTGTCTCTGTTTGAGTCAATTAAGGACCGTCTCGATGTAGGCCTACTGATCGAGGACCCTTTAACTGGTCACATGCCTCGTCATGGGTAAGCCTTGCCTCGGGCAGACTAAGGACAGAATAAGATAACACGGAGTGGGCGTGGAGCGGTGGCGAGAGTAGCGTGTACCCTCCGTGGCATGAGGCTGGACGGTGGTGTATCTGTGCTCTCGGTTGGCGTGAACCTGAGCTAGTCTTAAGAACCCCGGTGGCGAGTTGACATATGCAAGGGTTAAGTGCTACATATGTCGTGTGATTGGAGATCCTCAGCTGAGTATAATCGATTCGGATCGCCATACCTTCGCGGTTATGAAGACTTGGTCACTGACCTATACGTAGAACTCTAGTAAAGATGAAGGGATGGTTAAGAAATTGGCTAGTGCTGGTCAAGTGTGTGAACTAGGGTAGAAAGAACTCTAGATGCAGGTAATTTTACCTAACTTGACAATAAAATTGGATTTTTAAGGATCCACTTTTAGTAAGCATTTCTGCAAAAACAGAGTCTTTGATCATTGAGAAACCTTACCTTGACTCCCTTATAACCAGCATTCCCTTGAGAGTCTTTTCTTTAGTCGGGTAAGACTTGCTGAGTAATTTCATACTCAGGGTTTTATTCCCTATTGTTTTTAGGTGAGGAAGCAGCAAACTTTTGTTGTTTTTGTACCAAGGTGGTGTCAAATGAAGAAAAGCAAGAATGAAGCTGCGGGAGGACCTAGTCCTCCATAAAAACTTTTATGTAAGAACTTATCGGGAGGAGTTTTGCCTCCCTTGGTTATGTAATAATACTACTAAGCACTCGTTTAATTACTGGTCTGTAATATATAACTTTGTCTTACTTTCAAATAAATGTAAGTTTATGTAACTGCTTCCGCATTTCGTATCTCCGATGATCTGTAATGTCTGCGTGACGGGTGAAACGCTCTTGGGAAAGGTAAAAAAAGCAGATACCAAACTTGTCAAGTGATTCAGGGGCATCTATAGGGTTGTCTGAGGTCCGTTGGACAAGGACAACTGTAGGTGGGCCTAATAACTTGGGAGGTTCCGTCACACCCACACCCAGATTCGACAAGTCCTACACGATGCGTACATCAACGTGGAGCGGATTGGGGTGGTTCTCACCGAAGCAGTAGACGTAGTTACACCCAGCCACGGCGGTCCGTGGTATGGCGGTGACGATGGAAAACCGGCGAGCAATTCACAGCCCCGCTGATCCAATCTCCACCCGCCGAGGCCCCGAGCAGGTCCGTGGTGATCACCTGAAGCTCCAAGACCAGCCGAGCAGACCGCGCTCGAGCGCAGGGAGCACTGGTGGAGTTCCCAGGGCCGAGCACGTGCCCATGGTGGCGGCTTTACCTTCCTTCCCTGTGCTTCCCTTCCCTGCGACGATGGTGGCATCCGTCAGGGCACCATGGCGGGGCCGTCGTGATTCTGGCGACCAGGCGAGGCAGGCCGGCAGTGCGGCCACGCGGCGTGGGTGGTGGACTAGATTCCTTCAACTCGTAGTGAAGCTCTAAACAACGACATCTATGGTGCTCGATCATGGTTTGATGAGATGTGCCCCGACGTCACCTATATACACTGCGAAGGAGTCCGGTCGCTTGTGGGATTTGAAGATCAGATCCTACAATCACGCGATGACTGCAACAGCTTGCAACAGATTGGCAGATGGGGGTTGTGCGGTTCGCCGCCGACCTGTAGAGGAGCTGGCCAAGCGGCTTCCACGGTGAGGAAAACAGCTTCAGGCGCAACCACCTGAGGAAGACCCGGCCGGGAATCGCGGCAATCACAAGTGGAATCCGTGCGGCATCACAGGTCTAGCCGTTCACCCAGCACGAGAAAGCAGGAGACCAGCCCGACAGACAGGCCCCACGAGCCAGCGTGGTTACCTGCCCAAGCCGGTCAAGCGGGCGCGCAGGTGGGTGGATCTGGCAGGAGGGCCCACAATCTAGGGGCACATGGAGGGGGAGCGCGCCGTGGGCGGCAGACACTGGGCCATTGTAAAGCCCAAAATTTGTATCAGAGAAAAAAAAAGAAAAAATAATAAATAAATATAATTATGTTAGTGTTTTAGGAATGTATTAAAAGTCTCCAACGATTTTGAATTGGAATACCTTATAGTAAGAGGTTCATTGTGAGGAAGCTACAATCCCTAAAATAAACATGTTTTCTAATAGTCATTAAATAAAAGGATTCTATTTAAATTGGTTGATTGTATAATTAAATTAACATATCTCCAAAAGTAAAGATTAAACATTTGTTCATTCTAAAATAAGCAATGAATATTTATTAACCTTTGATCTTGGCACACATTCAAAGTACTACTTATCTAAAGGGGACAATATGAGAGTATTTCATTTGACTAAATAGATATTTGATACACAAAATAAAATAAACCAAGTATAACATGTTGGGGTTTTGTTTGGACACTTGAATATACTTTAAGCTTAAACTCTACGTTAACTTAATTCGAAATTGAATTTGAATTTAATGTGAAAGTAGGAAAGAAAATGAAAAAAAGAGAAAAAGAAGAAGACCTACCACTACTTGGGCCGAATCCCCACTCTGGCCCAGTTACTGCTCGACTGTACCAGCCCGTCTTGCATCCGTGCCGACAGGTGGGGCCCACTCGTCATAAGCCGCTCCCACCCACGCGTGCACCGTGAAACTGACCAATGGGCCCCGTCTGTCAGAAGCTCCACCCACCTCACCTCAACTAACTTACGCGCATCTCGGACTGTTGCGACCGCGCACGGAAGCACTGGAATCCGACCGTGATTCTCGCCGATGGTTGGCAACATCCCTCCCGCGCGAACTCCCTCCCAGCCACCGTCACGTGGGCCCATGTGGCAGTCCCTGTCCTCCGTCTTCCTTGCGTGCCCCCTCGAATGGAGTCCGCATCGTAGGCCTGGGCGAACGGATCCGCCGTTCTTCGCGCGTGGAAATCGCGCTGACTGTTCATCGGACTCTGCTGAGGGTGTATAAATACGCACGCGCTCACCACGATCTCTTCACCGAGGGCTCCATTGATTCCGCGGGTGGGTGTGCGGGGAGAGATTGGAGAAGCTGGCGGCCGCGGTCGATTCGGACCTCTGGACAGTGCCGAGATCACAGAACCAGACCGGGGGCATCTCCGGGACGTCTGGGTGCTAGGGCGACCACCAATTTGGCGTGGGTGGCCATAGCGATCGGAGAAATTGTCGCCGGAATCGCGCCTTCGACACAGACCCGCTACCCGCCGTGACCAGAGTTCCCTGCAACACACAGTAGGGTAAGACTACGTTCGTCGCGTTTATCTTTCTTAAGGCATCATTTTAGGCTGCTAGTATCCGAAACGTGTCCGCGGTTTGGAGCTTTGGGGCTTGCCAGTCATGGCTCCGCCGTGGCAGGGCAGTGCGCCGCCGTGCCTGTTGGCAATTTGGGAAGATGATGTCGCGGCCGCTAGATCAGTAGCAGGCGGTTGGGATTTGATCTGGGTCAGAGAGACTATGGACCGTTGATCTGTCGGTGTGCGGCGTGGATTAGACGGGCGATACCTCTTCGCAACATTAAAATCTGTCCGTAGATCCGTTGATGGACGCTTGGGATCTGGTGTGGGCGTGGCCATCTCGGGAGGCCTCGGATCATGATCCGGTGGCTGTGATTCAGTACCGTTTCAGGGGGGTCAGTTTTAATCTGGGCCGTTAGAATCTGATCGGACGACCGTGGTGCGATCATACCCCTTCGCGGGTCCATTTTACTTAAGAGCCCTCTGAAATCCTGAAAATGAACCCGCCGTCCAGGGACCCTGTTCCCTGTGTCTTGGAAAACTTGCACCGAGCCCCCTGCTATTCCTAGATTTCGAGGCCCAGTCCAGAACATTATAAAACCAGAGAAAAGAATTTATAAATGGATTTTTAATAGGAAAATAATTGCTAGAACTTCAATAATTCATAGAAAATGCATAGGAACTCCAAATTACTCCATTCTAGTTTCTAAAATTTTGTACTTTTATTCTCTATCACTTAGAGCCTCTGTTTTGTCATGAAAACAATATTAAAATTTATTTCTCACCTAATCCTATTTTAAACACATAAAACCTTTGAAAATCCATAACTTAAAATCTATAACTCCGAAAATTATGATTCATGTTCCTAGGATTTTATTTTAATGTGTAGATTATTACTTTGTATTTTGTGTACATGTTTGATGTGATGTTAATTTCTCTATATACATTGTTCGTTTGTATTGCTATGACTAGCGTGAGGTCACGAGAATCTGAAGATCAACCTGGTACCTGGAATCTCAAGTCCCAGGCAAGTTGTGCCCTTGATCACTTCTTTTTACCCACTCATGTTCTAATTAATCATAATGATCTGCATAGGTTAATTTTGATGGGACCCAATAGGATACCCTAGTTTGTCTATCTTTATACCTTGTTTACCACTGAACTTTCTGGGTAGTACTTGCTAGTGCTATATGTGGTTTTGGGTATGGATATATATTATTCATGATTACACTTTTGTTATCAGTTGTTATTTACTATTCATGATAAGATCATCATGTTAATTGGAACATGGAGAACCACCCGGGAAAACAGTGCTACCACAAGGGTTAAATGGGACGCCCTTGGCCGATTAATTAGGAAAGCTAGTGGAAGACTACCTTACCCGAAAGGGGCAAGGGCAGTAGGGGAGTGGTCAGTGTAGGGAGGCCCGCGGGAGGATTTTGCTGCGATGGCAGTCCTGCAAGGGATTCCTGCTAGGGAGGCCCTCGGGAGGATTTTGCCACGATGGCGGTCCTGCAACGGATTCCTGCACTGGAACTTCCTATAAACTGTAGCGGGTTTTCTGAAGCTAGTGGAACTTTGTAAAGGCCTCGTAGTGTTACCCTGCCTCACCTCCTCGGTAGAGGTGTATGGGATTGGCCGTCTCTTGGCAGATGGGCAACACGACTTGTGGGTAAAGATGCGCAACCTCTGCAGAGTGTAAAACTGGTATACTAGCCGTGCTCACGGTCATGAGCAGCTCGGACACTCACATGATTAATTTATGGAACTAAATTCAATTTGTCATATGCATTGCATCGCAGGTGATGTTGTTACTTTTGTTCTATTACTTAATTGGGTTTGGTATTTACTTATACTTAGTAATTGCTAATAAAATTTTGACCAACTCTAAAAGCAATGCTCAGCTCTAACCATCTTCTTTGTTAAGCCTTACACTTCACGTGAGCTCCCACCTTTGGCGAGTTCATGCACATTATTCCCCACAACTTGTTGAGCGATGAACGTATGTGAGCTCACTCTTGCTGTCTCACACACCCCACAGGTCAAGAACAGGTACCACAGGATGAGGCGCAAGGAGGATGCTGTGGCGATTTTGTGAGGGGTCTAGGTCGTCGTCTCCCAGTCAACTTTGAGTTGCTGGACCGTTGTCTCCTTATAATGTAATTATTTATTTTGTATAGAACTCCTGTTATATATAAAGATGTGACATTCGATCCTGTGCCACTATACATCATATGTGTGAGACTTGGTCCCAGCATACCTGGTGTTTATGTTCGCGCCCGGGTCTTGGTGCCCCGAAACCCGGGTGTGACAGAAGTGGTATCAGAGGAATGTTGACTGTAGGACGAAACCTAGATAGAACTGGACAACCATTATCTACTTACCTTTGCTACTCTGATTCTTTTCTAAACTTATCTTAATCTTTTCTCATCTATTTTCGCTGTACTCTGATTATTCTTACCTTTTCCTTCTAAAAGACAAATGTGGATTTCACACTTTGAAATCCTGTACCTAAAGTGACCTTTAGGAAAAGAAGACCTACTCTTAGGAACAAAATCAAAACTATTTTCGTAAATAATTGTTTGCTTGAATGTTTGTTCTTATGATACATGCCTGATTTGGATCTTTGTTTGAGTGTGATGGGTTGTGGATCAATGTCCACAATTACATTTACATATACATCTAGGCATAAAGGATAGAATTTGTAAGATAACTAGACAATCTAGATTATTCCCCCTTAAAAAAATATAATAATAAAATATATATATAGTATTCTGTATCTATCTCATCTTGACAGATTCTATCTTACGCTTGGATAATCACTTTATACGACTGGTTACTCCAATCCAGACATAAAGCAAAGATTGAGCCCTACTAAAGAGATCTTCAGATTATAACCAGCTATTAGCTTATTCATTCCGTTTATTGAATAATTTCCCTTGCAAAACTATTACCACATGCTTCTAACTTTCACGGTCAATACCAGGAAATAAAAGATTATCACGTAACAGCAAACGGAGATGAATCCTCCAAATCCTCCACCTGTTGAAATCGATCAAGTGGTTGCTACCCAAAGACTGGTAATACAACAATTAACAGACCTGGTCACCGAGATGCAAAATCAGAAAAGACAAGAACGCGAGGAAATACGTCAGGTCCGCCAAGAAATAAGGCAAGCGCGGTTGGAGAGACAACAACAACAACAACCTCCACCACCACCACCAGCTCCACCAAGCTACATAAACATATATATAAATTACTACGATTTGTAAGATCTAGATGTTACTTTAGTTAGTAGATGATATGATACTATTTTAGGAAGAATAATAAGGTCTATTTGACCCCATGTGTTGCTAATAAAGTATGCATCATGCTGAGATTTTGTTTATGCATATGTGTTTAGACAATATGAGTATACACCCTTTCCTTACAAATCTCGAGGACGAGATTTTTGTTAAGGGGGGTAGGATTTGTAAAGCCCAAAATTTGTATCAGAGAAAAAAAAAGAAAAAATAATAAATAAATATAATTATGTTAGTGTTTTAGGAATGTATTAAAAGTCTCCAACGATTTTGAATTGGAATACCTTATAGTAAGAGGTTCATTGTGAGGAAGCTACAATCCCTAAAATAAACATGTTTTCTAATAGTCATTAAATAAAAGGATTCTATTTAAATTGGTTGATTGTATAATTAAATTAACATATCTCCAAAAGTAAAGATTAAACATTTGTTCATTCTAAAATAAGCAATGAATATTTATTAACCTTTGATCTTGGCACACATTCAAAGTACTACTTATCTAAAGGGGACAATATGAGAGTATTTCATTTGACTAAATAGATATTTGATACACAAAATAAAATAAACCAAGTATAACATGTTGGGGTTTTGTTTGGACACTTGAATATACTTCAAGCTTAAACTCTACGTTAACTTAATTCGAAATTGAATTTGAATTTAATGTGAAAGTAGGAAAGAAAATGAAAAAAAAAGAGAAAAAGAAGAAGACCTACCACTACTTGGGCCGAATCCCCACTCTGGCCCAGTTACTGCTCGACTGTACCAGCCCGTCTTGCATCCGTGCCGACAGGTGGGGCCCACTCGTCATAAGCCGCTCCCACCCACGCGTGCACCGTGAAACTGACCAATGGGCCCCGTCTGTCAGAAGCTCCACCCACCTCACCTCAACTAACTTACGCGCATCTCGGACTGTTGCGACCGCGCGCGGTAGCACTGGAATCCGACCGTGATTCTCGCCGATGGTTGGCAACATCCCTCCCGCGCGAACTCCCTCCCAGCCACCGTCACGTGGGCCCACGTGGCAGTCCCTGTCCTCCGTCTTCCTCGCATGCCCCCTTGAATGGAGTCCGCATCGTAGGCCTGGGCGAACGGATCCGCCGTTCTTCGCGCGTGGAAATCGCGCTGACCGTTCATCGGACTCTGCTGAGGGTGTATAAATACGCACGCGCTCACCACGATCTCTTCACCGAGGGCTCCATTGATTCCGCGGGTGGGTGTGCGGGGAGAGATTGGAGAAGCTGGCGGCCGCGGTCGATTCGGACCTCTGGACAGTGCCGAGATCACGGAACCAGACCGGGGGCATCTCCGGGACGTCTGGGTGCTAGGGTGACCACCAATTTGGTGTGGGTGGCCATAGCGATCGGAGAAATCGTCGCCGGAATCGCGCCTTCGCCACAGACCCGCTACCCGCCGTGACCAGAGTTCCCTGCAACACACAGTAGGGTAAGACTACGTTCGTCGCGTTTATCTTTCTTAAGGCATCATTTTAGGCTGCTAGTATCCGAAACGTGTCCGCGGTTTGGAGCTTTGGGGCTTGCCAGTCATGGCTCCGCCGTGGCAGGGCAGTGCGCCGCCGTGCCTGTTGGCAATTTGGGAAGATGATGTCGCGGCCGCTAGATCAGTAGCAGGCGGTTGGGATTTGATCTGGGTCAGAGAGACTATGGACCGTTGATCTGTCGGTGTGCGGCGTGGATTAGACGGGCGATACCTCTTCGCAACATTAAAATCTGTCCGTAGATCCGTTGATGGACGCTTGGGATCTGGTGTGGGCGTGGCCATCTCGGGAGGCCTCGGATCATGATCCGGTGGCTGTGATTCAGTACCATTTCAGGGGGGGTCAGTTTTAATCTGGGCCGTTAGAATCTGATCGGACGACCGTGGTGCGATCATACCCCTTCGTGGGTCCATTTTACTTAAGAGCCCTCTGAAATCCTAAAAATGAACCCGCCGTCCAGGGACCCTGTTCCCTGTGTCTTGGAAAACTTGCACCGAGCCCCCTGCTATTCCTAGATTTCGAGGCCCAGTCCAGAACATTATAAAACCAGAGAAAAGAATTTATAAATGGATTTTTAATAGGAAAATAATTGCTAGAACTTCAATAATTCATAGAAAATGCATAGGAACTCCAAATTACTCCATTCTAGTTTCTAAAATTTTGTACTTTTATTCTCTATCACTTAGAGCCTCTGTTTTGTCATGAAAACAATATTAAAATTTATTTCTCACCTAATCCTATTTTAAACACATAAAACCTTTGAAAATCCATAACTTAAAATCTATAACTCCAAAAATTATGATTCCTGTTCCTAGGATTTTATTTTAATGTGTAGATTATTACTTTGTATTTTGTGTACATGTTTGATGTGATGTTAATTTCTCTATATACATTGTTCGTTTGTATTGCTACGACTAGCGTGAGGTCACGAGAATCTGAAGATCAACCTGGTACCTGGAATCTCAAGTCCCAGGCAAGTTGTGCCCTTGGTCACTTCTTTTTACCCACTCATGTTCTAATTAATCATAATGATCTGCATAGGTTAATTTTGATGGGACCCAATAGGATACCCTAGTTTGTCTATCTTTATACCTTGTTTACCACTGAACTTTCTGGGTAGTACTTGCTAGTGCTATATGTGGTTTTGGGTATGGAGATATATTATTCATGATTACACTTTTGTTATCAGTTGTTATTTACTATTCATGATAAGATCATTATGTTAATTGGAACATGGAGAACCACCCGGGAAAACAGTGCTACCACAAGGGTTTAATGGGACGCCCTTGGCCGATTAATTAGGAAAGCTAGTGGAAGACTACCTTACCCGAAAGGGGCAAGGGCAGTAGGGGAGTGGTCAGTGTAGGGAGGCCCTCGGGAGGATTTTGCTGCGATGGCAGTCCTGCAAGGGATTCCTGCTAGGGAGGCCCTCGGGAGGATTTTGCCACGATGGCGGTCCTGCAAGGGATTCCTGCACTGGAACTTCCTATAAACTGTAGCGGGTTTTCTGAAGCTAGTGGAACTTTGTAAAGGCCTCGTAGTGTTACCCTGCCTCACCTCCTCGGTAGAGGTGTATGGGATTGGCCGTCTCTTGGCAGATGGGCAACACGACTTGTGGGTAAAGATGCGCAACCTCTGCAGAGTGTAAAACTGGTATACTAGCCGTGCTCACGGTCATGAGCAGCTCGGACACTCACATGATTAATTTATGGAACTAAATTCAATTTGTCATATGCATTGCATCGCAGGTGATGTTGTTACTTTTGTTCTATTACTTAATTGGGTTTGGTATTTACTTATACTTAGTAATTGCTAATAAAATTTTGACCAACTCTAAAAGCAATGCTCAGCTCTAACCATCTTCTTTGGTAAGCCTTACACTTCACGTGAGCTCCCACCTTTGGCGAGTTCATGCACATTATTCCCCACAACTTGTTGAGCGATGAACGTATGTGAGCTCACTCTTGCTGTCTCACACACCCCATAGGTCAAGAACAGGTACCGCAGGATGAGGCGCAAGGAGGATGCTGTGGCGATTTTGTGAGGGGTCTAGGTCGTCGTCTCCCAGTCAACTTTGAGTTGCTGGACCGTTGTCTCCTTATAATGTAATTATTTATTTTGTATAGAACTCCTGTTATATATAAAGATGTGACATTCGATCCTGTGCCACTATACATCATATGTGTGAGACTTGGTCCCAGCATACCTGGTGTTTATGTTCGCGCCCGGGTCTTGGTGCCCCAAAACCCGGGTGTGACAGCCATACATGTTGGCCAGTGGGGAACCCAGGGCTGCACATGGCGAGAAGTGGAGCTAGGCCGTGCAAGAGACTGGGCCGAGCTAGGGAATACGGCCCAAACACAGGTATGGATTCCTTTTCATTTATTATTTATTTTCCTGTTTCTATTTTCTGTATTATTGCAAACTACAAGTTCAAACTTCCATCAAATTTTACTTAAATTTGATTTCTAGACCATATGAAATCATTCAAAAATTTCCCAGCATGAATGCAAAAGTGGAATATTTATTTATTATCTTATTTTATTGTTTATGCTTCTAGGTGTAATATTGGTGAAAGAAACATTTATTAAATTAAATAGGAAACTCTCTATTATTTATTTTTCTGAGACTAGAATTTTATGTGTTCGACTAAAAAGAAAAACCTAGTCCCGACTTGAGTCATCTAAATTTAATATTCATGTAAATAAATTCTTATAGTGCATCATTTAATGAAATAAATAATCATTTAGTTGAATAGAAAACCTTTCTATTACTTCTTTTCTAAAATAATTCTTGGTTTCAAAATCTAGTCCTCAATTTTCAAAACTCAAATATAATTTGAGATATCCGAATTTACTATTTTATTTCTTTATTTATTTTATTATTTTTCCCTTATACAAATTTTGGGCTTTATAAATCCTACCCCTTAACAGAAATCTCGTCCTCGAGATTTGTAAGAAAAGGGATACAGAAGGATCGGTTTGTAATTCGGCTTTTAATCTATAATTGGTTTAAAAATCCAGAGTCTCATTTTTTATAGATAATAGTGGGTGATTAGGAGAGCTTAGGTTTCCAGCTACATATTATGTAGGCTATAAGCTAGACAGGTTGAGGCAAGAAAGATTATGGCATGGAAAAGGCTTCATCCAAAATGTTTGAGTCTTGATTCATCTCGAGATTCGCTTTGACTGTTATATCCTTCCTTGTCGATGTCGATCTTTTCTTCTCCGATCTTGATCTCATTGATTCGATGTTAGTGTGTATCATCGAAGTTGGGGGAGTATGGTTAAAATAGATATGGATGAGATAGACTACATGATGTAGGTCAAAAGTTTGTTTGATGTTAGGTGGGGATAAACAGATTATGCAATCCATCATGACTCTATTGGTTGGGTTAACTCTTTTGCTCATGATTGAGTTGGTCTAATGCACTGATTTAGGTTTAAGTGCATGAGGGGAGAACAAGGTTTATAGAAGTAGGATCTAGTTTATTTCACCGGTGTTAACTTGTTATGTGACCCACACTAGATTGAATAAGCTCTAGAGTAGTATAAGTTGAGTGTGTTATGTCAAATCTTAGTTGGGTGACTTTGTTTTAAGTCGGACTTGGGAAAACAATGATGTATATCATTGGAAATATGTAGGTCAAGCTGGTAGATTAGAATCCCTCTCTTTTTTATAGATAGATTAGGCATTTTATCAAAAAAGTGTAGGTCGATGGTATATGGCCGAGTTTGGCCGAGTTGATCTAAGTCACCAATTTAGGCTTGAGTGAATTAGGAATATGGCATTATCCTTTGTACCAACATTAAGTAACTCACTCTAGATGAGATCATATTAGATTGGATAGGTCTTGTTGGGGGTATGCTTCGTCGCCGAAGATCCTGTAAGAAAAAACACCTTTGGCAGATCCTCCCAAAAAGCAGTACCAAAGCTATCATCCATAAAGCTTCGGCATAGTGACATGTCCCAAGACGAAGGAGTGAACCGACTTAAAGATGAAATGACCAATCGACCCGTGATAGCTTGTATTATGATTGTAAGCATTTGTAAAGGGCATGAATGTAATTTCTCACAGGCTGCGCCATGTGCCTATAAATAGATGAACAGTAACACCGTACTGTTCACGCGGACTTGGCTTTTGCTTTTGCATCACGCTCATACCTTTGTCGTCTATCAAGTCAAAGGTATCAAATGTAATCCAATAATGTTTTTATTTTCTCATGATAACATAATGGAGATGAATTTATAATGCTATATGATTGTTCATGTCATCTTTTGTATTTTACACGCTTCTTCTATTACCATCTTACCTTCGATATTCGAAGGTATGTCCTTCATAACTTTCGTCTGAAGATCATTATATCCTAAGGGAAATAATGTTTCGAAGGACGAAGGGCGTTAATATTTAACATTTTATGTTGCCTTGTTCTTGATTCATAGCATTTGAGAACAAGTCTCCAACATTGGCGCCCACCGTGGGTGAACTCACGTCCACTTTTTGAGCTGATGGCTTCGTTCAACAACCAAGATGAGGCTGCTTCGGCTACGAAGCTGGTGATTCCGATAACAGGCGGTTCATGCTTAGAGCGGCCAACAAGAAGCAGAAGAAGGAGGCCTAGAGAAGGGTACAACATGTTGGGGTGCAGGGACCCTTCATCAAGTCAAAATGGTCTCACATCCCAATTACCTTCTCCCAAGATGACCTTCAGCTCAAGGATTACCCTCACATTGATGTTATGGTCATATCTTGTGTTATCAAGGGATTTCTAGTCCATAACATTTTGGTCGATACAGGCAGTACAGCGGATATCATATTTGCTAAGGCCTTCGGACAGATGCAAGAGCTAGAGGATACGATCTATGATGCCACACACCCTCTCTGTGGTTTCGGAGGAAGGCAGATTGTAGCACTTGGCAAGATCACAATGGCAGTGACCTTCGGATTTGTCCACAATACAAGAACTGAACAGGTTGTGTTTGATATTGTTGACATGGAATATCCTTACAATGCAATCATTGGTCGTGGAACACTCAATGCATTCAAAGCAATTCTTCATCCATCATATTTATGTATGAAGATACCTTCGAATCAAGGGCCCATTGCTATTCATGGAAGTCAGGAAGCTGCCAGAAAGGCTGAAGGAAATTGGACAGACTCAAAAGCAATCCTCAATATAGATGAAGCTAAAGCTTGTGAACAGTATAAGTATAGAAGAGAGAAGGCTGCTTCGGCTGATCAGCCGAAGCCCATGCTTCTATGTGAAGATATAGCAGAGCAGAAGGTATTGCTGGGATCCCAATTATCTGAAGAGCAGGAGAAAACCTTGATAAGGTTTTTATTCAACAACAAAGATGTTTTTGCATGGTCAGCTAACGATCTCTATGGTGTCAACAGGGACATCATTGAACATTCACTCAATGTCGATCCATCCTTCTGACCCAGGAAACAAAAGCTTCGGAAAATGTCTGACGATAAAGCCGAAGGTGCTCGGAACGAAGTAAAAAGACTTCTCAGTGCTGGTGTCATCAGAGAAGTGAAATACCCAGAATGGCAAGCCAACACTGTTATGGTAAAAAAAGGCCAATGGTAAATGGAGAATGTGCATTGATTTTACTGATATGAACAAGGCTTGTCCAAAGGATGAGTTCCCGTTACCAAGAATAGATTCTCTAGTAGATGCAGCAGCTTCGTCAGAGCTCATGAGTCTGCTAGATTGTTATTCAGGCTACCACCAAATTTTGATGAAGAAGGAAGATGAGCCAAAGACCAGCTTCATAACCCCCAGTGGAACATATTGTTATCTTCGGATGCCTGAGGGGCTCAAGAATGCTGGAGGAAGCTTCAGTAGGATGACAGCCAAGGTCCTTCACTCTCAGATAGGCAGAAATGTGCTAACATATGTTGATGACATTATAGTGAAGAGCACGAAGCAAGAAAACCACATTACTGATCTGCAGGAAACATTTGCTAATTTAGGCAAGCTGGCCTGAAATTAAATCCAGAAAAATGTGTCTTCGGAGTAAAGAAGGGCAAGTTCCTTGGATGTTTAGTTTCAATGAAGGGGATCGAAGCCAACCCAAGCAAGATCGAAGCTATCCTTTGAATGGAGCCACCAAACACAAAGAAGGGGCCCAACGGTTGACAGGAAGACTGACATCTTTGAATCGATTTGTATCTAGATCAGCAGAAAGAAATTTACCATTCTTTGAAGTACTAAAGTCAGCTTAAGTTTTTCAATGGGGCCCAATTCAACAGAAAGCTTTCGAAGAGCTGAAGCAATATCTGATCGATTTAACAACATTAACTCCACCCGTGCCAGGGGCTCCATTGTTATTGTATGTGGCAGCTTCACACTCTGCAGTGAGTGCGGCACTTGTACAAGAGAAGCTCGAAGGACAAGTTAAAAAGCAAGTCCCAGTATACTTTGTCTCCGAAGTTTTGAGTTTATCAAAGAAAAACTATACAGAATTGGAAAAGGTGTTGTATGCTGTGTTAATGGCATCCAGGAAGCTTCGGCATTATTTTCAAGCATATCACATAATTGTTCCTTCATCACAACCCCTGAAGGATATCATGAGGAATAGAGAAGCTACTGGAAGGATTGGCAAATGGGTTGCGGAGCTTAATGAATTCACTATTGACTACGTGCACAGATCTTCAATTCAATCTCAAGCGCTAGCAGATTTTATCGCTGATTGGACGCCAGTGGCTCACGAAGAAGGGACAAGCAAAGATGTCGAAGCTTGGACAGTGTTTTGTGATGGTTCTTGGGGAGCCTTCGGTGCAGGAGCAGCTGCGGTCCTAATTTCACCTTCGAAGGTCAAAACATGTAATGTAGTAAAACTGGATTTCAGTTACACAAATAATATTGCTGAGTACGAAGCACTTCTATTGGGGCTTCGGAAACTAAGGGCAATGGGAATAAGAAGGGCCATCCTAAAGATTGATTCTCAAGTTATTGCTGGCCATGTGGATAAAAGTAGCAAGGCACGAGATCTAAAGCTTGAAAAATATCTGGATGCAGTTCGAAGGCTGGAAGCTTCTTTCAAAGGTTTTTCCATCAAGAATATTCCAAGAGGTGAAAATGAGCATGCAGATTTGCTAGCCAAATCAGTGGCTCAGGGGCTCCCACTACCCTCCGAAGTATTTTTTGAAACAATAAAAGCACCTTCAGTTGAGCTCATGGAGAGAGCAGTGCTTACTATTTCTCCAGTACGCAGTGAAGACTAGAGAACTAAAATAATATCTTTCCTACAAGGCAATTGTCTTTCAAGTGGCGAAGCTTATAACAAGAGAATGGAGGCAAGACCAAGACCATATGTGTTAATAGAAGGGGAATTATATAAACATGGAGTTTGTTCACCACTCCTTAAGTGTTTATCAAGAACTGAAGGTGTGGAATTAATGAAAGAGATACATGCAGGTCTGTGTGGATCTCATATTGGATCTAGGCCCTTGTTGGGAAAAGTTTTTCGACAAGGATTTTATTGGCCGAAGGCAGCTTCGGATGCAGCAGAATTAGTCCAAAATGTGAAGGCTGTCAAAAATGTGCAAGAGACCAGAAGCAACCTTCATCCCTCACTCAATTAATACAGCCCACTTGGCCGTTGCAAAGGTGGGGCCTCGATTTGCTAGGCCCACTTCCACCAGCACAAGGAAATCTAAAATATGTTGTGGTGGTGGTAGAGTATTTTTCCAAGTGGATTGAGGCGAAGCCTTTAGCAACAATAACTTCGGTCACTGTCCAGAAACGCTTTTGGCAAAACGTTGTTTGTCGCTTCGGAGTATCGAAGGCTATTACTGTAGACAATGGAACGCAGTTCGATGCTGAAGCTTTCAAGGAATTCTGTGAACAAATTGGCACGAAGATTCATTTTGCATCGGTCAGACATCCGGAGTCAAATGGACTTGTTGAAAGAGCCAATGGCATTATAATGACGGGAATAATGAAGTTAATCTTCAATCAGCCCAGAGGAAAGTGGCCAGATGAATTGATCAAAGTGGTGTGGAGCCACAACACAACAATATCAAGGTCAACAGGTTTTACACCATTCAAACTATTGTTTGGTGACGAAGCAATCACCCCAGAAGAAGCTAAGGCAGGATCAATAAGAACAGTGGCTTCGGCAGAGGACGAAGCTGATTATTCTGTGGCAAAAGATGCTATAGAAGGGATCAGGCTTCAGGCCGTAGAGAATATCAATAAATACCAAGTCGAAACAATAAAATGGCGTGACAAAAAAGTTCGGCTAAAGAGCATTAAACCAGGACATTTGGTACTTCGGAGAGTGGCCAACCCGATACAGTAGGCAAGCTACAGCTCAAGTGGGAAGGACCTTTTCTGATAGTATCTTCATCAAGACCTGGTTCTTACAGATTGAAGGATATGGACGGCAACGACATTCCTAGATCTTGGAATGCGGATGAGCTTCGGCGATATTATGTCTAGCTTGATGTAATCTTTTTTCTTTTTTATGGTACCCTTTTCCTTTCCAAAGGGGGAGAAAGGTTTTTAATGGGGCCATAGCATGTAATTTCTCTTTTTCTTATTCAGCTCTATGAGAGCAAAATCCCCCAAATATGTAAATGTAAAAACTGAGCATGCACCATCGAGTGCAGGGAGAAAGGAAAAAGCAGGGAGAAGCTCGAAAGTCGTCTCTAAGGGGATGCAGAGCACGACGAAGCTACAAAAAGTCGTTCCTAAGGGAGCGCAGTTTAAGTTTTCTGCTCAAAAGTCATTCCCAAGGGAATGCAGAGCTTACAGCGAAAAGTCAACGCTGATACCGCCGAAATATAAGGCGAAGCGCGAAAAGTCAACGCGATACCGCCGAAATAGAAGGCGAAGAAGTTCAAAAGACGTTCCTAAGGGGATACAAAACGTACAGCGAAAAGTCAGCGCTGATACACCAAAAAATAACCGGTGAAGCCGAAAAATAAACGGCAAAGAGACTTCGGTCATTCCCAAGGGAATGAAGGCTATGGTTGTGGCTTCGTATGCGTGTGTTTGGACATTCATTTGCACGACACATTACATCATACATTTGCATTCATAAACATTTATCTAGACATACATAGGATCATCATCATCATAACACAGGCGGGTGCTTCGGCTCTAAAGATAAGACTTCAGAAAACAGAAAAAGAAGCAGTTTCATGCTTTGTTGTGTACGAAAAGAAGGGAAGGTGTTTTTCGCCTTCGGCTCAAAAAATGCTAGTTTCGTCCACAGCAAAGCAGTTCCATACATGCACAAAAAGGTAAAGATATATTACAAAGTATGCACAAATTTACAGAATTAGTATCTGATTCTTAATTTACAAAGATTTTTACAATGATATTACAAGATTTTCCTCTAGAATTTTTCTAGCAACGTCTTCAGCTTTGACATCATTCAGCTTCGGATCATCTAAGCTTCGGACCATCTGAGCTTCAGACCACCTGTCAAGCTTCGGCTCATGTTTCTTCAGCATCATCATCCAGTACATATTAAAACGGTATGAGGGAAGTGCAAATTTCAAGGAGAAGGTAAAATAACAGGCATAAATTTTTTACCGACTTAAGGTGGCTTCGAGCTTCATCGCCAGCCATTTTTCGCCCGCCTTTTACCCAAATTTGAGTTATGAATCTGTTCCCTATACTCCGAGCTAGGCTAGGGATATCAATTAAATCTGTCGGAGATAAGCTAAAATTTGGTCTGTTGACAATTTTTCCATGTTCACAGCCAGATTTTATGAAGGCAACAGTGGTGCCCCAAGTAGCTAGTAGAGCGTAGAAATCGGCATGTCCACCTATAACTTCGTCAAGTGCGTCAACTTTGCCATCAATATGTTCGAAGGTTTCCGGCAGGTTCTCAACCGAAGGACTGAATTTCTCAGCACCGGCTCCAACCGAGTTGAAAACTTGTTTTAGCCGCTGCAGGCACCAGTTGCTAAAGTCCACGCATTTTTCTTGAAGTTCTTTCAATGATTTCCGCAAATTTGAATTTTTCTCGGCTTCAGCTTCGAGTTTGGCTTTGAAAATTTTCTTTTCTGTGGAAAGTTCATTATTCATCCTAGCAATTTCGGCCTAGGCTTCTGCTAATGAACCTTCCATGGTTCGAAGAACGAAGTCTTTCTTTTCCAGAGTAGCCTCATGATCTTTTATCTTCTTCTCCAGGCCCTTAATTATAATTTCATTCTTTTTGTCCTCGAGGTCTTGTTGCATCCTCAGGACTTTGCTCAGCAGTAAGCTCTGACAAAATAACCTTCATCACATAACATCTTCATAACGAAACAATAAAAAGTTGAGAATTTTACCTTAAAGTTGGCATAGAATAGACTACCAGCGATATGATGTCACCGGTATCTACTGAGGTCTCCTACAACCTTCGGAAGGCCAATACTCTTTGATAGAGTGCCGACAACTTTCGCCCCAGTGTGGTCCTGAAGGCATCTTAGATTTTCCTCGTTAACTCCCCCGAAGAGCAGCGCCCCGGGTCTGTACCCGCAAGATATGGCATATTCCTTCAACTCTTCTCTCTCAGCTTTTGACAATTCTTGCCCAAGTATGTCCTGAAAATTGAAGTCTTCTTCTTCCGAGATATCTTCTGCTTTCTCTTTTCCTTTCCTAGGCACTGTGGCCAGAGTTTCTTCAGCAACTCTAGCAGCTTCTTCCGCGGGCTCATTCAGAAGCATGTTATCAATATCAGCAAGAGTGGTTTCTAGATTTGTATCTTCGGCGGCCTTAGCTTCGGCAGTGTCAGCTTCACTTTCAGCTTCAATGGCTATGGCTTCAGTAGCAGCAGTCCACGGCTGGTGTCTTTGATGCCGAGGCCACCGGCGGTGTCTGTTCGATAACTTCAACTACATGAATGATTCTTCGTTTCTTCGGCTTAGTAGACTTCTTCACTGCCGAAGGCTCCTTTTCCTTCTAAAAAAGCTTCGTCAGATGTGGCCCTAGTGGACTTAGCTTGACAGGCAAAGATTCAGTCATTACCTTTAAAATTTCTTCCACGACGGCAGCAGAAGGCGTTGAAGGAGCCATCTTTGGCTCAGGGCTCAACTTTCTTTTCTTCAAAATTTCTTCATCTTTCTTCACCAATTTAGCAGCTTCTCTATTCAGAACACTAACAACTCTTTTTCTTTTTTGCCCTTAGGTCCCTCTGTCCAATCGCTCATAGTCAGGATACTCAAAATTCAGTGCATCCAAGACCCGGTTCAACCTTCGCTTCGGTCGAGTGCCGAAGGCTGCAGTCATTTGTTGATCTTATTTTTTAGAATAGTTGCCAAGAACATCGTTGAACATAACTTCAATCGTGTCTAACCATTCTTGGCAAGGTTCTTTGAAGTGTTTCTTGAATTTATAATAATAGGGCAACCAAACAAGTTCCTTCTTTTTCTTTTCCCCTTTGAGCTTCGGCATGTCCCATTCTTTCAAAGTTGGGAATACTCTGAAAGCTAAGAATTCTTGCACCAAATCCCTAGTGCCAATGTGCTCTGAAACAACTTGAAATTCACCCAAGGCAATTTGGCATGGTGATTCCAGCAACATGTTGCATTGGGGCCTAGTTTCTCCAAAGACTAACTCCAATGGGCTCTGAACCAGCTTCTCCTTCTTCTCGTCAACCTTAACATAAAACCACTCGGTCTTCCAGCCGGTGGGCCATTTGGTACGATAGCTAATAACTGGAGACTTCGCATCTTTGCGATAAGCAAAATTGTAGCAGCCGAAATTCTTGTGCAGCCCAACCTCTCTAGCTTTTGTCTGATAATGAAGCTCATGTGCCCGGCAGAAACCTTCGGCAAGCGGTTCCGCCCCCTGGCTTCGGAGAGCCCAAATGTAAACGCTAAGCCTAACGATGGCGTTAAGAGTTAGCTGATGAAGATAAATCCCAAACTTCTCCAACACATCTACAATCATCTCATGCAAAGGAAATCTCAATCCTGCTTTAAAGAAGCTTTTAAAGACTACCACCTCATCCTTTTCTGGCTTCGGAGTAATTTCCTCTCCACCAAAACGAACTAGCTTCCTCTTGGCTTCACCGATATAACCTAGCTTTATCAACTTAGGCATATCACCTTCAGTAATAGTAGACTTCCCAAACTCCAGGTGGCTAGGTTTAGATGGCATGGCGTTGTACTCATCTTCAGTTTCACCTTCTTCAACATCAATCTGCTCAGCTTCGGCAGCAGGGGTACCTTCAGAAGCTTATTCCGGCACTGCCAGCCCTGACCGTTTCATCACTTCGGAAATCGGAGCGGTTTCAGCAGCTTCGGCTTCCTCTCCATCACGTATAACCCTGGCTGTAGAACGAACTCTTGCCATTTGATGATGAATTCCCCATAATTTTTGATGAAATTGCTGACTTTTTTAATTTTCCCGAAGCTCTTTCTCTTGTGACGAAGCAAAGTCAACAGCGGTGCTTCGGTTGAGTGCGATGAACAAGCTTCGGCTATGGTCAAATTTTTGGCAGCAAAACAGGGCAATAACATGAATGCTGTGATAACTTCACACCTACCCATCTGTTTATATAGTGCCGCAGGTGGGGAGGTGAATCGTCAAGTCTTCCGCACCGGACGAACAGTCGCCCGCACTCACTGAGTGGTGGGCCACAGAACCCGAGAAGGTGAATCACCAGGACGCGTTTACCCGCTGCATGGTGGGACCATCTCGTGCTCGAAATTTTGTGATTGTTTCTCGGCAACAAGCTTAGGGAAGGTGTTTTTCGGATCTTCGGTTCTCCGAAGCCTAGGAGACTTTTTCACGGATCAAGCTCGTTACGAAAAACGATCTAGCACCGCGAAGGGGCTACTGTTGGGGGTATGCTTCGTCGCCGAAGAACCGATAAGAAAAAACACCTTCGGCAGATCCTCCCAAAAAGCAGTACCAAAGCTATCATCCATAAAGCTTCGGCATAGTAACATGTCCCAAGACGAAGGAGTGAACCGACTTAAAGATGAAATGACCAATCGACCCATGATAGCTTGTATTATGATTGTAAGCATTTGTAAAGGGCATGAATGTAATTTCTCACAGGCTGCACCCTGTGCCTATAAATAGATGAACAGTAACACTGTACTGTTCACGCGGACTTGGCTTTTGCTTTTGCATCACGCTCGTACCTTTGCCGTCTATCAAGTCGAAGGTATCAAATGTAATCCAATATTGTTTTTATTTTCTCATGATAACATAATGGAGATGAATTTATAATGCTATATGATTGTTCATGTCATCTTTTGTATTTTACACGCTTCTTCTATTACCATCTTACCTTCGATATTCGAAGGTTCGTCCTTCATAACTTTCATCGGAAGATCATTATATCCTAAGGGAAATAATGTTTCGAAGGACGAAGGGCGTTAATATTTAACATTTTATGTTGCCTTGTTCTTGATTCATAGCATTTGAGAACAAGTCTCCAACAGGTCTACTTTCTTCTACCAGTATCACTAATCTGTTTAAGTATATCACACTAGATTAGATCATATTAGAATATCATTTAGTTAAGCATATCAAGCTGACTTTATCTTTACGAAATTCTTTTTTTTTCTAATTGGAACTTCCAATTAGTATTTTTTTTATACACCTAATATTTTTTCATGCCATTATAAGGTGTAGCATAGAAAACAAGAGTACAACGGGTAGGTAGGTTAAACAGAGTTTTACTTTGCTTTTGGGATAAATTGGTCAGGCAATCTATAACATAGGTTAGGTCGTGGTTTCACAGACGAGTTGGTCTAAGACAGCAATTTAGGTTTAAAACCCATTTATAGAAATATGGTCTATCTATATGACTAGTATTATCTAACTTATTTAAGTCACTCCCTGTAGATTGGATCATATTAGATTAGGTAGGGTCTAGATTAGATTGGATATATCTAGATTAGACTAGTTTAAGTTAGCTTGATCTACCAGGGTAGGATAAACATTATTAGGATATGCTAGAATCTTTTGAGATAGGATGGATTATATGGTGTAGGTAATTCAAAATCTCTGTTAGATTAAAACATAGCGGTTATGCAACCATCGAATGGTTAAGGTAGTTGCATAAGGCCGAGTTGGTCTGTCGTTCTTAATTTAGTGTATAATGAATTAAGTCAAACATATTTTATAGGAGTAGAGTCTAATCCATTTTATAAGTATTAACTTTCCTGTTAAGCAATTACATTGGATTAGCTCAACTTGAGGTTAGTCTTCGTTAGGTTAGATTAATCTATCACATTAGATCAGATTTAATTTATATTTGTGTGACTAGATTAGATTAGATATGATCTCATTATTTTGGATTAGATCCTGGTTGTTACTTTAGGATGAGATAAGTAAAGTGGTTAGGATAAGATGATTCCTCAAAGATAAGATGAGTATATTAAGATAAGAGAGAGTCTTTTAAGATAAGATGGATCTATTAAACTAGATATATTTTTAATAGGGGATAATCTAGTTTGTTTAGTTACCTTATGAATTATATTTTATACCTATATGTATATGCAGATGTAATTGTGGACATTACTCCACAACCCATCACACTCAATCAATGATCCAAATCAAACAAGTATCATAAGAGCAAGCATTCAAGAACATATATACCTATAAAAATAGTTTTGTTTTTGTACCTAAGATTAGGTCTCCTATTCCTAAAGGTCACTTTAGGTACAGGATTTCAAAGTGTGAAATCCACATTTGTCTTTAGAAAGAAAAGGTAAGAATAATCAGAGTAAAGCGAAAATAGATGAGAAAAGTTTAAGAAAAGTTTAGAAAGGATCAGAGTAGCAAAGGTAAGTAGATATGGGTTATCCAGTTCTATCTAGGTTTCGTCCTATAGTCAACATTCCTCTGATACCACTTCTATCACACCCAGGTTTTAGAGACCTGGGCGCAAACATAATCACCAGGTGTGCTGGGACCAAGTCTCACATATGATGAATCATGGTACAGAAACGAATGTTACAACTTTACTATATAATAGGAGTTCTGTACAAAATAAATAAATAATTACATCGAAAGGAGACAACGATCCAGCAACACAAAGTTGACTGGGAGACGACGGCCTAGACCTCTCACGAACACATCGCAGCATACTCCATGTGCCTCATCCTGTGGTACATGCTCTTGACCTGGGGGTGTGAGACAGCAAGGGTGAGCTCACATACGTTCATAGCTCAACAAGTTGTGGGGAATAATGTGCATAAACTCGCCAAAGGTGGGAGCTCATGTGAAGTATAAGGTTGATCAATAATAGGGGTTAAAGCTGAGCATTGCTTTTAATAAGTTAGTCAAATTTTTATTAGTAGTTACTAAATGTAAGTAAATACCAAACCATAATAATAATAGAACAAAATTAATAATAAATCACATGCAATGCGAATGACAAATTGAATTTAGTTCCATAATTTAATCATGAGAGAGTCCTGAGCTGCTCATGACCGTGAGCTCGGCTAGTATACCAGTTTTACACTCAGTAGAGGTGGTACCCTTTACCCACAAGTCATGTATCCCATGTCGCCAGGGTTTGCAAGGCCCTTAGACACTTCCGAAGTGAATGGCTAGGGATCCACTACGAGGCCTTTACAAAGTTCCACTAGCTTCCGAAAACCCGCTACAGTTTCTAAGAAGAGCAATGCAGAAATCCCCCGTCTGACCGCCATCGTAGCAAAATCAACCCGGGAACCTCCCTACACGTCTACTCCCCTACTGCCCTTGCCCCTTTCGGGTAAGGTAGTCTTCCACTAGCTTTCCTAATTAGTCAGCCAAGGGTGTCCCATTCCACCCTTGTGGTGGCACGTAATTCTCAAGTTAAGCTCCATGTTCCAATTAAAAATAATGATCTTGACATGAATATAAATAAAATAACATAATAATTGGAACATGGACATAATGTAATATTAATCCTAAAACCATATAGAGCAATATCAAAACTACCCAAATGATTCAGGGGTAAACAAGATGTAAAGATAACCAAACTAGGGTGACCTATTGGGTCCCATAAAAATTAAGCCTATGCATGAATAAGTGATAATAAAGAACATTATTGGGTAATAAAAGTGGTTAAGGGCACAACTTGCCTGAGACTTGAGATTCCAGGTACCAGGATGATCTTTAGATTCTCGTGACCTCACTGCTAGTTGTAGCAATACAAACAAACATGGTATAGATAAAATTAACATCATACCAAACAAAAGAATAAATTGCATAGTAATATTCTACGAGTTGCTACAAGATCGTGGGTTTGAGAACTACTAAGATCGGAGTCATGGTTAAGGAGTTATGATTTATGGGAGATCTATGTGATTTGAATATTAAATCATACAATAAATTGATTAGTATGAGAGCATATTCTATAAATAGGTAAATCAACTTTAATCTAAATCATTATTTGATTAAAGATCATCCAGTCAAATTATAACCATAATATCAGAATACTATATTGATATTAAAGAAGTTAATCCAATAAACATAAATTAATCCCACTAACATAGGATAAATAAATAAATTATTTACCACATGTCTCGTAATAAAATAAGGTTACCAAAGTGTAGATAATTTTATTACGAAACTAACGCAACTGGAACGAGTTAAATCGGAGTTAAAGTGTGGTAGTTATGATTTTCTGAATAATTAAGTGCTTGGCATGGAATAAATTAAGTATACAATTTTAGTCTATGTTTCATGATTAAACAGAGTTACTAGATGATAGATAATATTGAAATAAAATTAATGTAACAGGAATGGATTAAAAAGGAGCTAAAATGAATTTTCTATGCATTAAATAAGTTCTAGAATTCATTTTACATTGGAAATACATTTTCTAAATTCATTTTCCTATTTTCTCTGAGCTCTGGGCTCGGCACTAAATCTAAGGAAACACAGTGGTAAAATCATAAGAATTTCCTAGACTCAGAGCAACCCAGGGAAGGACCACGGGTTGATTCTTATATTTCTCAGGGTCTCTTTCACAAAGTTACCTGGACGAAGCGGTAAGATTGATTCTGGCCGTTAGATCTTAAAGGTGCGGTCTAGATTTGATTTACGACCTCCCGAAGCAGTACGCCTCCGCACACGCTTGCATCATGATCCCGCGGCCCACAGTGCGCCACGCCATCACTAGATCCGATCTGCATGCCCGAGATCCAACGGTGCAGATATAAACTATGCCTATCAGTACCTGGACTAAATCGAGACCGTCAACCTGTGATCGAACAGTCAGATCCGCTCTTCCCCAAATTCACACGCAGGCGCGGCGGCACCAACCATCCCGCGGTGGCGCTCTCACCGCCGCGGCGACCAACGCCCAAATCGCCGCCCCACACCCAGATTCGACAAGTCCTACACGATGCGTACATCAACGCGGAGCGGATTGGGGTGGTTCTCACCGAAGCTGTAGACGTAGTTACACCCGGCCGCGGCGGTCTGTGGTACAGCGGCGATGACGGAAGACCGGTGAGCAATTCATAGCCCCACCGATCTAATCTCCACCCGCCGAGGCCCCGAGCAGGTCAGTGGTGATCCCCTGAAGCTCCAAGACCAGCCGAGCGCAGGGAGCACTGGTGGAGTTCCCAGGGCCGAGCACGTGCCCACGGTGGTGGCTTTACCTTCCTTCCCTGTGCTTCCCTTCCCTACGACGATGGTGGCATCCGTTAGGGCACCATGGTGGGGCCACCGTGATTCTGGCGACCAGGCGAGGCAGGCCGGCAATGCGGTCGCGCGGCATGGGTGGCAGACTGGATTCCTTCAACTCGCAGTGAAGCTCTAAACAACGACATCTATGGTGCTCGGTCATGGTTTGATGAGATGCGCCCCAACGTCACCTATATACACTGCGAAGGAGTCTGGTTGCTTGCGGGATTTGAAGATCAGATCCTACAATCACGCGACGACCGCAACAGCTTGCAACGGATCGACGGATGGGGGGGTTGTGCGGTTCGCCGCCGACCTATGGAGAAGCTGGCCAAGCGACTTCCACGGCGAGGAAACCGGCGCGAGGAAGACCCGAGAATCTCAGCAATCACCAGTGGAATCCGCGCAGCATCACAGGTCCAGACGTTCACCCAGCACGAGGAAGCAGGAGACCAGCCCGATAGACGGGGCCCCACAAGCCGGCGTGGTTACCTGCCCGAGCCGGTCAAGCGGGCGCGTAGGTGGGTGGATCTCGCAGGAGGCCCCGCAATCTTGCGGCACATGGAGGGGGAGCGCGCCATGGGCGGCAGACACTGGGGCATACCTGTCGGCCAGTGGGGAACCCAGGGCTGCGCGGGGCGAGAAGTGGAGCTAGGCGAATAGGGCCCAAACACAGGTACAGATTCCTTTTTTATTATTTATTTTCCTTTTTCTATTTTCTGTTTTATTGCAAACTACAAGTTCAAACTTCTATCAAATTTTACTTAAATCTGATTTCTAGACCATATGAAATTATTCAAAAATTTCCCAGCATGAATGCAAAAGTGGAATATTTATTTATTATCTTATTTTATTGTTTATGCTTCTAGGTGTAGTATTGGTGAAAGAAACATTTATTAAATTAAATAGGAAACTCCTTATTATTTATTTTTCTGAGACTAGAATTTTATGTGTTAGACTTAAAAGAAAAAACCTAGTCCCGACTTGAGTCATCTAAATTTAATATTCATGTAAATAAATACTTATAGTGTATCATTTAATGAAACGAATAATCATTTAGTTGAATAGAAAACCTTTTTATTAGTTCTTTTCTAAAATAATTCTTGGTTTCAAAATTCAGTCCTTAATTTTTAAAACTCAAATATAATTTGTGATATCCGAATTTACTATTTTATTTCTTTATTTATTTATTTTATTAGTTTTCCTTATACGAATTTTGGGCTTTACAAGTTGTCATCTGTTGAACAGGCATCACACTCGTCAATTGTTGTATCAATTCTAGAGGAGGTTTTGATAGCATTTGAGGCATCAGGTCTTTGAACTCTTTCTTAACTTCCTCCTTAAAATAATTCGTTATCTCTTTCTCGTACCGGTCACATTTCTTATACAGACCTTCCCACTATGGTCTAAATCCTTCCTTACATCCTTCATTAGACGATATTCCTCAAACATGACTAGGATGCTTAGGGTTAACCCGTTAGTATGCCTCTCTCCCTTTGTGCCTTAAATGTTCCTTGGCTCTGCTTAGCTAGCATTGCATATCTGTTTTTTGCCGCTTTTTCGATAGTGGGATCATCAAAAGATACACCAGCATCGGTTTCCCTTAGTTTGCAGGCTTAGATATTTTGTACTAGTGGGATCATAAGGAGGGAGCTCCTTGAATCTTGCAGTAGTATAATGCAGTCGTTATCTTCTATCAGTCCCAACGCATTCTTATTAACTTCATCCATCTTAATATTTTCAATGGCTTAGTGACAAATATTAGTGCACGGACCAATTTTTGCTAGAATGAACAAAATAATATTTTTCACATGTTTATATGATTAGCTCTATAATAGTCCCTGGATTCCAAAACGATATTTTCATCTTGAATCAAATTTAGTTTTCTTTTGCCAAATATGTAGAAAAATACAATGATATCTACAACATCAAATTAGTTTCATTAATTGACCATCATAAAATGTCTCGATATTTTATTTATTTGGTATTCTAGATATTGATGTATTTTCTATAAATTTGGTCAAATTTAGATATGTTTGTCTAAGGAGAATATAAAATATATTAAATTTTTGGACATTGGGAGTAGCAAATATTCTCATCAATATCCAGAGACGCTATTAGATTTTCAACTGATATCTCCTGTCTCTTATATTTCAGAGAAGTGGTGAAGTTCCTCCATAAACAAAGCAAATTTGCAATAATGGACCCAGCCACAAATCGATCACGAAGGACAATCTTAATCTTAAGGAGGTCGAGTTCCTTGATAATGCATTATACTTCATGAGCGTGCTCTACAATAGATCGATTATCAACCATCTTATAATCATGAAAGCTCTTCATGATATACACTTCACTGCAAGCATCTAATGCACCATACTCAGTAGTATGTGCATCCAACAACTCCTTCTCATCTATGTGTCACATCAACTAGATGGTTAACAAGGACGCTAAGAATTGCTCCAGTAAAGATAGTATTGACATCTTCATACTTTTTCTTCCGCTTCAGGAGTAAGTATTGAGAGCACCTAGAGGGGGGTGAATAGGTGATCCTGTAAAAACTTAAAACTTAAAGCCACAAAACTTGATTAAGAGTTAGTAGACTAAATAGCGAGTTCTTGTGAACACAAGTATCACAGAAAAGCAATCACAAAAGACACGCGAGTTATCCCGTGGTTTGACAAGTACAACACTTGTCTACCTCCACGTTGTGGCGTCCCAATGGACGAGGGTTGCACTCAACCCCTTTCAAGCGGTCCAAAGACCCACTTGAATACCACGGTGTTTCTCTTTGTTTCACTATATCTCGTTCGCGAGGAATCTCCACAACTTGGAGCCTCTCGCCCTTACAATTTGATGATCACAAAGAAGCACGGAAGTAAGGGTGGGAAAAGCAACACACACAAGACTCAAAGCAAGAGCACAAACACGCACACTAGCCAACAACTTGAGCTCAAAGTTCACACACGGAGTTCTCTACTCAGAAGGAGCTCAAATTGCTGTCACAACGAATCAAATGCGCTAGAATGGAGTCTTGGTGCTTAGGGATGATCAAAGAATGCTTGATGTGCTCCTCCATGCGCCTAGGGATCCCTTTTATAGCCTCAAGGCAGCTAGGAGCCGTTGGAAGCAATCCAGGAAGGCAAATCTTGCCTTCTGTCGGGTGGCGCACCGGACAGTCCGGTGCACCACCGGACATCCACAGTTCGCTGTCCAGTGCAGATTGCTTTCCTAAATTGGCGCAGCCGACCGTTGAAGATTTGGAGCCGTTGGCGCACCGGACACTGTCCGGTGCACACCGGATAGTCCGGTGCCCCCATCCGACCGTTGGCACGGCCACGCGTCACGCGCGGATTGCGCGGCCGACCGTTGGCTCACCGGACAGTCCGGTGCACCACCGGACAGTCCGGTGATTTTTAGCCGTACGCTGTTGACTTGGTTCCCGAGAGCGGCGACTTCGCCGCAGACGACTCACCGGACAGTCCGGTGCACCACCAGACAGTCCGGTGATTTATAGCCGTACACCGCCGTCGAGACCCGAGAGTAGGTTGTTCATCTGGACTGGTCCTGGCACACCGGACACTGTCCGGTGCACCACCGGACAGTTCGGTGCACCAAGACCGAGCAGCCTTTTGGCTGAGCACAGCCAACTTATCTCCAAAGTGATTTCTCCTGTTTCTAGCACTTAGACACAATACATTAGTCTTCAAAACAATGTACTAAGTCTAGAAACATACCTTTAATCTTGATTTGCACTTCTTGAGTCTTTGGCACAAATATCACTCAAAGCATTTGTGTGGAGCACTTAATCACCAAAATCTTATAGAAATGGCCCAAGGGCACATTTCCCTTTCAAGTATGCCCTAAGGTTTTCCTTTACTAACATGGAACACATTCATAGCAGTAAAGCTAGAGCATGACTTTGACTTGCCACCCCTTGAACTGCATACCAGAGAATTTTTCTGGCCTCAACATGTCAACAAAATTTGCCATAGTTAATCCAGAAAACTGTCTATAGTAAGGTTCCATGGAATGTTGAATAAGTAGATAGTTTTCAGGTTAAATTTCGAACATAAATCATGAATAACAGAAAAGAAACTAGCATGTTGTTCTCTAACATGCAAGTAAACTGGTACGCAGAATAGATCTATTGATCTATAACAATAGATAAACTGACATATAAGATTAGATCAGAAGGTGCATACTGTTTAGACATACTGGATGACGACGTGATGCAGCAAGGAAGAAGGTGGTAGCGGTAGTCGAAAAGAACATGACTAGTCACGAAAAGTTGCTTCCCAAAAACCTTATTTGCCTCTCCCGGTGCAGGATCTCAAAGATGAAGAATTCCAAAGACTAACTCTCTCGATCGTAGATGCACGTCGAGGCTCGAGATGAAGAAGACTACAATGGCGGCACAATAGCGAGATAGGCCAAACCTAGATTTCACGAGTTGGGATGATTCTAGTGGCGGTTGTTATGCGCTATTTATAGAGTTGAATGTAGTCCCTTGATTTGGGGATAAGGACTCGCATCAAGACCTGTACATCATCCGGTAAGGACTATCTAAACTTAATAGCCAAGCAACCACATTAAAAATAGCAAAAGGAAGTCGCGCCCCCTCCCCCCCCCCTAAGACGAGGGGCTAGATTTTGGCAGAACATTCACGCCCGTGCTCTCCTCCCGTGCCCGAGCCAGGCCAGGCGAGCGACCGCACGTGTATGGTATTCCAACATCTCTCCCTTTATCTATGACTTGGAGGAAGATGGATGTCATCATATATAAACTGGTCTCACTCAACCTGGACTAGCAATATGGTACTATGGTTGCCACCATCTCTTGTCATCTCTCCTGTACATAGTCTTTTGATATTCTTTAAAAATTAATTGAATTTCTTATTTTGGGCCAAGCCCTTTAATCCAACACTCCCACACCTTCGACGCCACCAAGGACGTGTTTGCAACGCGTATCTGGCCGGCTCAGCCCGCATGTGTGGTCCAGGCTAAAGCTAACCGGTCTTAACTGCTGCAACATATCTTGTTTGTGCACTTGTATCAAGTAAGCTTGGCCCAAGTGAGCCTGTTTACCACACGCAGGCAGCTAGGTTAAGAACCACTTTTATTTCTTGGGAGCAGCCACAATCAACTGATTTGCTCCACGAGAGCCGAGCTCAAAAAAAAAAACGAAGCATGCCATCGTTTCCTAAGAGCTAGGCTGAAAAGCCAATTTGCACGCGCAAAACAAAGCTCCGGAGCGAGCCAGACCACACAGGCGTCACATCCCTTGAGCGCAGCGAGGCAATCGAGCCAAAGGTCGCAAACGTGCCCCATGTGACCCTCTATGGTCTCCCAGCGTTCGCGGGCCGGGTCTTCTTCCTCTAATGCGTCCTTGCCATGGGCTCCACCGTCACCCTCGTCGGCACCTCTTCCTCATTGCGAGGGAGTTTTGATGGGTGTTGTCGTTGCTCTGCGGTTGGCGTACGCGGCGGCGGTAGCGGAGATGTGCAGCAGCACGTACGCGACGGGGTTGGAGAGAACCTTCGCGTGTAGGGCCAACTTGGCTCGAGAAATAGAGGTTTTGGCCATGGGAGATGCCCGCCGGAGGAGAAACAGGATGAAAAATGAGAAATAAACAAAATGGCAAATCAGTGCAGTGTTTTATAACAAATATGCACGATTTCATAATGATACGAGCCGTATTTTAACGTTGGTGCTCTGAATTGGATAATTTCATTGAAGTCAGATATCCTACAACAAAATCTGCCATTATTATACTATTTCTAGAATTCTCTTTATCAAGTCTAAGGTGGCATGTGAATGCACTATAGCTAATAGTTATTTGCTAAAATTAGTTGAAGACATGCATCCAAACAATCTAGCTAATAGTTCAGCTATTAGCTACTTTTATCAAATTAGCTAATAGTTAGCTAGCTAATTTTACTAGCAATTATTTAGACAACTAACTATTATCTCTAGTGCATTTTAACACCCCTAAACCATTTATTGTATATATATATATACCTATGTTGTTTTCCTCTAAAATGGATACGTTATTAAGCAAGATATATATTATATTGGAGCAGTCTATGGTTGAGAAGGCCGGCCAGTCTCCTTTAATACATAGATAAAAAATAACCTTACACGAGAGAGAGAGTTGGGTTACAATATATCAAGAACACTGAAAACAAATTAAACTATACAGGCTACGAAATAGAAAGTTGGCATTATAAACCAAGTGTTAATGCATATCTATGTATGTACTACAAGTGGTCTCTATTGAATATTGGTTCCACCTAACGTGTATATATAGTATGTGTCATATGATGCAGATGATGCATCTATCAGTAACAATAATAAACTCCTTTCCTATATAATACAATAATCCATCGTCTTATCGGACAATAAGGGCCTACGCATGCATGGCGCGTGGCTACTTTACTTTGAAGTTTGAACAGAGTCTTGGTTCGATTTGTCATCCTTGTAGTAATCGAACAACAATAACGACGGTATTTCGTGGAGTGTATGTATATGTGCCAAGAATTCCATCAAGAACGACGGTATATATATCCGCACACACAGACGTGTGCCAGCAGCCAACACATGAATGATGGTCTTATTTAGTTTGAACACGCGATGAGTTGTTGAGTCGTCCATTCCATCGTCAAGCCTCGTCACATGACCCATGCATATGTAACCTATCATATGCTAGATGTAGTCTTCTTTTTTAAGGCGTTGCTTCGAACTAACAGAGGCAGCTAATAAAAATAGTTGTTAGTTTCGAAACACGCTTAGTTAATATCGTAGCTAATTGTTAGCTACCTTATAGTCATATCTAGTGCTGTGCTGGGAATTGGGCCGGGCCAGCTTGGCCCATCGTGCCAAACGGGTTCGGACCAGTAAAGCCCAAAAAAATTTTTGATCCGTGCCGTACCAGTCCGAAATGTAAAAACAGTGGCCCAGCCCGGCCCTAAACCACGTCGTGTCTTCGTTGAGTCATGCCGGCCCAAACCCGGCCTGTATATTTGACCACAAAAAATCAAAATATTACAACTATATAAAGTTCATAGCTTACTAAATTAAAGATATTAAACAATTCTAGCATCATTTGACCACATAAACTCTAAATATAACAACAATATAAAGTCAATATCTTACTAAATTAAAGAAATTAAACAGATTGGGCTTAATTGGGCTGTGCCGGCCCAAGTCCATCCCATCTATGCGGGCCGTGCCGGGGGCCCGACGGGCCGAAAATTGAGGCCCGACCTATATTATTTCGTGCCGTGTCGTGCTTTGGGCTCCTATTTTCAGGCCATGCTCATGCTGGCCCGAAAAGCCTGGCCCATATTCCCAGCACTAGTCATAGCTAACAATTAGTCCATTAGCTGCCTGCTAATAATTTATTAGATAGCTAGCTATCATCCAGTGGTTCCAAACAAGCCTAATTCTGAGCTCAAGGAACCCCGATCAAAAGTACACAGCATTTTCCTTGCTTGGAGTGTACCAAGTGGCAGCGCGTGTTACATGGTCAAAAGAAACCAGATGGAAGAGAGAAAGGACGGAAGAATGAAGACAAGCTGTACATGCGTGCAGAGAAGAGCACAGCACACTGCACAGGAGCATGCATGCATGTGAGACATGCGTCGATTCTGCACTTCTGTCGATGTCATTGAGAGGTATATTGTATCTATAGCTAGCGTGAATCACAAACGAGTGAAACGAGGGAGAGAGCGATGGTGCAAGCATACGACGACGTACACGTCTGGCGACGACAATAAAGTAGTCTACAGTATAAAACAGTATTTTAAATGACCATATAGTAAACTGTTGGACACGATGTAATCTAACGCCAGTTGTGATTCTCTGTTATTACTACTAATTTCCTGTGGACCGGGGATCGCCAGCACTAGTAGAAAAGAGCTCATAGCCTGCGGCACCCATAAATTATCACTGGCGGTTTCAGTTACCGCGCGCCAGTAAAAAAACGAGGCGGGCCCGGCTTTGGAACCGCCAGTGGAAACACATTTCCACTGGCGGTTATCTTAACACAACCGCCAGTGGAAATAGGATGTTTCCACTGGCGGTTGGTGTAACATAACCGCCAGTGGAAAACCAATTTCCACTGGCGGTTGGTGTAACCGAACCGCCAGTGGAAATACCCTATTTCCACTGGCGGTTGTGTTAAGATAACCGCCAGTGGAAATTGGTTTCCACTGGCGGTTTTTCAAGCCAACCGCCAGTGAACTGTCTGTTATAAATAGCTCTCTTCTTCCCCCGACAGTGAACTGTATGCTCGCAGCCACCTTCCATTGGAGGCGATTTTGGAGGTCCAGATTTCAAAAAATATAAGGGGGGAGGTTTTGCTCTTCATTTCTTCGAAGAAGGTGGATAAGAAAGGTTGGTTTATGTTTCTTTGTCAATTTTTGTTCATTCTTGCTCAATTTTAGCCACATTTTGGATCTAGGGTTTTACATGTGAGAGAGAAGAGTATAGCTAGGTAATTTTCTCTATTTCCTCAAATGAGGTTGCTTAAGATGGTTAGTTTTTGTCTATTCCCTCTCCTTTTTCATGTTTAGTTATCAAATAAGTTTATCCATAACACATATTTAGTTGCTTTATGAATGGTGAATGTGTTGTATGGAAGGTTGGTTTAATTATGTTTCAATTGTCAGTTATTGTTTATTTTTGCTCAATTTTAACTACATTTTGAAACTAGGCTTTCACCATGTGTTAAAGATAGGTTTGGGTATTAATTTTTTTTGTTTATTAGTTGCTAGGAAAGTTTGGCTTATGTTTCTTTTGCCAAATTTTGTTCATTTTTCCTCCATTTTAGCCACATTTTGGATATAGGGTTTCACCATGTGTTAGAGAGTAGTCTAACTACTTTTATTGGAAGAGATAAAGTAGTCTAACTACATTTTGTTAGCGACAAACCGAAGCATGTAATTTTACACGACTTTCTAGAGAGGAGAGGGAGAGGGAGAGAGAGCTATTGTTGCCAATGCGCTCGGAGCAGGTGCAGCACTTACCGTCCGTGCGGATGCAGCACTTTGTACATCCAGAATGCCCGTTCTTGCACTGATTTTACACAGAGCAGAGCATCATGCTGGAGTCTACCGATCAATATGTACTGTATATATACATGCATGGTAATCTGACTTGCCATGAAAACTTCGGACTGGAAGGGTAGGCAGCAGATGTCGCACTCCAACGCGTCCTTCTCCATGGATAGTGTCACAGTCGCCTCTTCCTCATCCTCCAACCCCGCCTCTTCCTCATCCTCCATAGAGAGAGAGATAGAGGAGAGAGAGAGATAGAGGAGAGAGAGAGGAGAGAGAGAGAGAGGATAGAGAGAGAGAGAGGAGAGAGAGAGAGAGGGTTTCACATTTTAGCCACATTTTTGGATATAGGGTTTCACCATGTGTTTTATGTTACTTTTTTACAGGTGGTGATGGAGAGAACATCCTGGATGTATAACTTATCAAGGCTAGATCCATCATACATATCCGAGGTCCATAGGTTTATTGATGTCGCTACGAACCATGCTTGGAGAACAAAGACAAAACACATATATTGTCCATGCATGGACTGCAAAAATGCTGCTGTATTTAATGACACAGAACAAATCATATCTCATCTGGTATGCCGAGGATTTATGAAGGATTACACAATTTGGACAAAGCATGGAGAGGGTAGCTCTTCGCCTTATACGACTGGAAACCCTGAGAACATCGACGACAGATTTCAGTTCGTTCACGAGACACACCAACCTCTTCCACAGAGCGAACATGTAGTGCAAAATGTTACTGATCATGGTTACGCTGGAGGAAATGAACATGATAGACCTCATGTTCTGCCAAGTGTTATGGATGAGGAAGATGCAGAGTTGCTAGAGGCAATGTTGCGTCGTCATACAGATCAATCGATGTTCTTAATGAAAGGTATGGAGTCCCTGAAGAAGGCAGCAGAAGAGCCTTTGTACGACGAGTCTAAGGGTTGTACCAAAGAGTTCACGACGCTCCGGTCTGTGCTAAAGCTGTTGATGTTAAAAGCTAAATATGGTGTGTCTGATGCTGGCTTCGATGCGTTCTTGAGTATTATCGCAGACATGCTTCCAAAGGAGAACAATGTGCCTGCTAACACGTACTATGCAAAGAAACTAATCAGTCCGCTCACTATGGGTGTGGAGAAGATCCACGCGTGTAGAAATCACTGTATCCTTTATCGAGGTGATGATTATAAAGACTTGGAGAGCTGCCCAAAGTGCGGTGCAAGTAGGTACAAGACGAATAAAGACTATCGAGAGGACGAAGAGTGTGTTGCATCCGTGTCTAAAGGGAAGAAGCGAAAGAAAGCCCAAAAAAAGACTTCAAAATCCACGAGCAAAGAAAAAGAACAAGTAGACTATTATGCGCTCAAAAAGATTCCTGCTTTGGTGATGTGGTACCTCCCCGTCGTCGATCGATTGAGGTGTTTGTTCGCTAATCCTGAGGATGCCAGACTTATGAGCTGGCATGCTTCTGATGAGCACAAAAACGATGGGAAGCTTCGACATCCAGCCGATGGGAAGCAGTGGCAAGATTTCAATGACAACCACCGAGACTTTGCCGATGAACCGAGAAATGTTAGGTTCGCACTGAGTACTGATGGAATGAACCCATTTGCTGAGAGGAGCAGCAAGCATAGCACATGGCCGGTGATCCTCACCATATACAACCTTCCTTCATGGTTGATGCAGAAACGGATGTACATTTTGCTAACCATCCTTATTTCTGGACCTACACAACCTGGAGTTGACATGGATGTATTTTTGGAGCCCTTAATGGAGGATATGAAAATATTGTGGGAAACGGGTGTTCAAATGTTGGATGAGTATCGTAAAGGTTCATTCACGCTGAGAGCAATTCTTTTTGTTACGATCAATGATTACCCTGCTCTCTTCACATTGTCAGGCCAGTTTAAGGGAAAGGTTGGTTGCACAGTATGCATTGATGGAACTGCTTACGTATCCCTTGCTGCATCTAGGAAGATAGTTTACATGAGGCACAGACGCTTTTTATTGGAAGGACACAGGTACCGCATGCGAAAGATGGATAAGTACTTCGACAATAATGGTGAACTACATTCTACTGCTCCATCGGGTAACAATAGAGGTCATAGAGTTTTTGAAATAGTCAGGAATATTAAGTTTGTTTTCGGGAAGAAGACAAAAGACGGAAAAACAAGGAAGGATGCTAAACCATCTTCGGGGGCTATATTCAAGAAGAAGTCTATTTTCTTCGAGTACTTGCCTTACTGGAAAGAGTTAGATGTGCGGCATGCGATCGATGGTATGCACGTTCAGAAGAACGTGTTTGAAAGCATAATGGGCACCTTGCTAGACATAAAGGGCAAAACAAAAGAAGGGCTCAATTCACGCATGGACTTGGTAGATTTAGGCATAAAAAAGGAACTACATCCCGTTCTTCAAGAAAATGGGAAGTACCATCTCCCAGCAGCAAGCTACAATCTCAATGTAGATGAGAAACATGCGATGTATGTTTGGCTCAAGAATTTGAAAATCCCATCCGGATTCTGCTCTAGCATACGGAGTATTGTGTCAATGAAAGACCTGACAATCACCAACTACAACTCACATGATTGCCATGTCATGCTGACTACATTCCTACCTATTGCCATCAGGGCTATAAATCCTTTGTTTTTAAAGATGGCAATCACACGGTTGTGCTACTTTTTCAACAGGATTTCACAAAAGGTAATTAGCCGTGATGAGTTGGCATCTCTTCAGGAATTCGCAGTGGAGACAATATCACAGTTTGAGATGTGTTTCCCTCCATCGTTCTTTGATATTATGGTGCACCTTGTGGTGCACTTGGTGCCACAAATAGAAGCATTGGGTCCTATGTACTTGCATGAAATGTGGACGTATGAGCGTTTCATGTCAATACTGAATGGCTATGTATCAACCCGTGCTCGTCCCGAGGCATCCATGATAGAGGGGTACTGTACCGAAGAGGCCATTGAGTCCGGAGGTCCATTCTGCAATAGTATCCTAAAAGACCAGGTTGCAATAGGTCTGCCTCCGTCACGACACGAGGGTAGACTGTATGGAAGCGGGAGGATGGGACGGAAATCTTTCATCCCACCGGATTACGATATAGTACTTGAGGCACATCAGAGCATCCTACATCAGCTAACGATAATGGAGCCATTTATCCAACAACACATCAATGAGCTTCGCGAGCAAAATTCTGGGCATACGGATGATTGGGTAATGAAGCAACATAAGCAGCGGTTCAACACATGGCTAATGGTGAAGGACATTCCACGTGGAGAAACAATAGAAGAACAAACCATCAAGGGCTTGGCATCTGGACCATCACGCCAGGTCACAACATGGCAAACCTATGACATTAGTGGATTCACATTTTGTACCAAGTCCAAGGACAAAAAGAGCATGTCACAAAACAGTGGTGTTCGATGCGAAGCCATAGATGATGAAACTGGTGAGATTATTACATATTTTGGCTTTATTGAGGACATATGGGAACTAGACTATGGTACATTTCAGATCTCGGTTTTCCGATGTCAATGGGTTGAAGACAAACATGTCACGGTAGACAACTATGGGGTCAGAGTTCTTGATCTAAGTAAGGTAGGTTACAAAGATGACCCATGGATCCTTGCTAATCGTGCTGCACAGGTCTTCTATGCTGAACAGATCATTTCTAACAATGAGAAGAAAAGCACCGACAAACCGAAGCATGTAGTTTTTCCTGGAAAACAACAAGCTATAGGAGTTGATGGTGTATCTGATTTAGAGGATTTTAACCAGTTCAATGACATGTCTCTTTTCATAGACCATCCAACCAAGATAAGGAACGTTGAGCGAAGCATCCC